>OY728127.1:2045427976-2050427976 GCA_963277665.1 Viscum album
CAACATAAGAAACCTACATTCCTTATCATTCCATCATTGAGAATGATTTAATGATTAAATTTATAATGTATTGTATCATCATTAATCATATATATTTTATACAACATCATTGAGATTATCCTTTAATAAGGGTAAAAGACCACTTTTCCTCTTCTTGTATATAGTGGTACAAGTATCTTAACATGTACCATGGTAAATTGAATTTGGTATCACTCATAATAAAAAAAATTATATTCTTGTAAAGATAAATTATATTTCATTGTTCTTGGGTTCTAGAAAAAACATATTACTAAAAAAATTGAGAAGTACCATGTAGTTAGTGTCAATATCTTTAAAAAACATTTTTATTAACTGGTTTTAGTTGAAAAAATAAATAATATCCTTTAATTTGTGCTATATATTTCCTTTTGATAAAATATCTAAATGAATATCCCATCTTAGGAACACAATAACATGATCTCTATTTCTACCATAGTTATTTCAAATCATCATGATAAATCCAAGAAACATCAAAAAACAACTTTATCACCCAAACTAAACTGATAGATTTAAAAAAAACATTCACTTCAATACAAAAAATAAAATCGACCTTTCATTCATCAAAAAGTCATTTTAAAACCTATAAAGCTAGAGCATTCATCATAATAAGATATTATTGATTTATCCTTCAAAACTATATTAAAATTTCCATGAATAATATTTCCAATGTTAATTCCTTCCATTATTCCTCTCTTCTCTCATGCATCTTCCATTTCCATTTCTAAGATACTATAAGATAACAGTTTTATATTTTAGGATTTTGAAATATAAAAATGTAAATGAGAGCTCTAGAAGTCAAAACCCATGAAAATAATAGGGTATATAATATAACATAGAGATGAAGTTTTTTCTGATGGTTTTGTTGATGTGATCTGGTTTATTTTATAGATGACATAGTATAATAATTAAATCATTGTTTTCCAAATTTACGCTTTCTCAAAAATAAAAATAAAACAAAACAAAATAAAAGTTTTTATTATTTAAAAATTAGTAAATGACTGAAAAATGAACAAAATAATGTAAAATGATTAGAGGAGAAATTTATGAAATAAATTAAATAAAATTTATTTAATATTACATATCCGAAAATCATCCTCATGAAAAATGAAACATGTAGTGGAAATTGGTATATTGAAAATATCAAAAATTATATATTCCATATTCACAATTTATAATGATATATCATTTTCAAAAATATGATCACATATAAAAATAAGTCATATATAAATATTCTTGGTTCGTGGATGTCTTATCGGATATTTAGAAAAATTAATTGCAATGGTATTATCACATAAAATAGGTATATCATAAATACGATGTCCAAATCCCAATAAGATATGATTCATCCACAACACTTATTCACAACAACTTCAAACACACACAGATATATATATATATTCCTCCTCAGAAGATGAAATTGAATGCAAATGATGTTTCTTACTCAACAATAACTCTAATGATTTCCCAAAAAATCGTATAGGATCATAATGTTATTTTTCAATCTAATATAGAACATTGAAAATATGAATTTTAATATGAAATAATTTTAAAATGTTATGTTTTTAAGTAATGTGGATAAAAAAATAGTAAATAATAAGAATCTGAAAATATATTACATCGCTGATAGATTGCATTCAATTGGGTTTGACTGAAATCTAGCACAGAAACATATAATAACATTATTTCTAGTCTACTTGCATTAGGATACAGTAATCAACCAGCCTGACCTCTATATGACATGTTATAAACTAGTTTTATAGTTTTTTACAAATCAATTTTCACATTCGTACACATTGTATATGTGTATGTCTTGTTCGTTTCAAGTCCAATCATTTTTTATAAATCAATATAATATTTATTTATTTTTTAAAGAATTTCCAAATTCATTTTCCTAAATTTTTAATCCTATAAAGAAATTCAATTCTCCCGTTATACTCAATTCAATTTATATTTTAATATGATTTGAAAAATCATGATAATATTTTTTATTATTTGATCCATAGATAACACCATAAATATAAATTTTAACTAATAATATATTAGAGGAACCAATATATTTTAAAATAGTAGTATCTTAAAATTCAATAGAATATCTATTTTCCTTTAAAAATGATATTTGTATTATATACTATGATATATGTTTCTCTTTAAGGTTGTAATGTTCTTTGGAATGTTTGATAACTGGATCAGTTTTATGATGCTTTTCAAAATCGGGTGGTTGATCAATATAAAATTCATGATTTAAAATTTTAATTTCCTTGAATTTACGTATATTTATTTGTGAACTATATGGAATTATTTCGAGACATAAAAATCTAATGGCATGTGATTCCGGGGATCGGGGTGCTAGGAACGATCCGTCAAAGATATGTTATGTTTTAAATACCACGCGTAATAAGTTTTCTTGAAAATGTGGAATAAAACATAATTAGTAACTTGTATCAGAAATATGAGGGCACCATTCCATTCAGGATGTTGGTTCTACCATAGGCGCGACTTAAGTTTAGTCGGCACAAGCCTCCTGTGAGAAAACTCAAAAATGGAATAATTTTAAATAAAATAATTAAATAAATGATTTTATTATTAAAATACTTATAACTAACAAATGGTAATGGATTGAAAATCCAAGACCACCGCTGAACTCATGAGGGTATACTCTCTTTAGGCCGATACTAACATTGGTCGGTGTGGTCCACTTGTTAATGTTAGTTTTTGGCCGTAAATAATATAATTAAGTGATAATTATTTTATTTTAAAATTCATAACTTCTAAAAGGTAACTCATATTGAACATATGAGAGTACCATTGGTTTTTTTGGGTATTGTTTCAATTAGGCATAGCCTAACCTGAACTGGCATGGGTCAAGGATGACTATTAAAATTTTCCTGAACATTTTTTTGGGTACGTTCACTAAACATGCGAGTGGCGTAATATAAAATTTGAACCGGTGCTGAGAATTTACATCCAAGTGCACCATTGAACTAGTAGTGCTGATATTCACTTATGGAGACATTCACATTGATCCCAGTAGGTCGAGGGTGTAATATATTTTTCATAAAATTTCGCTGGATAGATAAAATAATACAAATAATATAAAGAACAACATTTATTTTATTTTTAAAACATCCATGTTTTTATATGTATTGGTGGGGACCACCCGATATAAGAAACCCAAAAATAAAATTCTTAATGGTGGGGACCACTTGGCCCCCTTGAACTCTCTCTTTAATGATGGAGTTGACTTTGTTTTCCTCTAAATTAATTATTCCAACCTCATCATAATTAATGGCAAACATTAATTTAATATGTAGGTTATTTTTTTATTGGTTTGTGGGAAATTTTTTACGGAGAGTTGTCAAAGCCATGTAGAATTTAGAGGAACTCATCTTCTATAATTAAGGATACTACTCTGATGATGATGTTTCTCCAACAAAGAACGACGGACCGACCACGATCCCGAATAGGATGCGCCTTGTGGAAGCAACAAATGCCAAATCTTCAATGACTTCGTCTTCTTACTCGTGCCTCCTCCTACGGAACCATCAATGTATGGTTTGTTATTTGAATACCCTTACCCCATTCCTTACATTATTCATAATTAAAGAATAAACAAGCCGCTTTCATCCGTTCTAATGCGGAGGTTCGAGCCGAACGAACATGGACCGACCTCTCCACAACCTATGTGGTTTTGAAGTGATATTTGTGATGGTGGATGATGGTGACCGGTGCCGACATTGGGAATCGATGTGACTCTGGAGTATCATCCAACACTCCGGATAGCTACAACGAAGGAGGTGGGACGAACATGATGCTGAAGAAGTTTTGTGGTTCATCGATCGCAGCTAATCAAGGGAGGCAGCCGACAGAGGCCAGCGGCACGAAGGGGTAGTGGCGCATGTCCATGATGCACGACAGAGAATAGTCGGGGCCTTGTGTCATGGAGGTGAGGCAAGGTGGGTCTGTCTTAATTCCGGCCACCGGTTAAGGCACTTTGCGCACTCGCACTTCATGAAGTAGGACGACTGGCAGAACGGGTAGCCACATGCAAAGTGGAAGCTACACCACGGGCCACCCAGGGTGCCACCACATCGCGGGCGGCCCAGCGTGGGCTGGGTCGGAACCCTTGGGTTGGGTTTTACCTGGTGACATATCCGGGTCGGGTTGGGGCAACCCAAATGGGGTCAGGTCAACCCATGCCGGGACGAGCTGGGTCAGACAGGACTCGAACCAACTTCGTCTATTTTCTCTCATTCGACCATATCATGATCTACCAGCATCAATTTGAATAACCGTGTATGGCACCAAAAACCTTGGATCGAGATGTTCCTTGTGATATACCCGACATGTGTTTTAGATAATGTTAGGATATGGCCATGATGGATTGAACACGAATCCAACCGGTCCCTCGGGACTAAAATTCGAATAACTTACAGAACCGGCGTCTGATTGACCCATTGTCTATTGCATTGAGAGACATTTTTTATAGAGGTCTGTTGGGATATGTATTCATGGGACTTTGTGGAATTTGTAGTATCAACATGTATATTACAATGAATACCCTCCTGAAATCATTCAAGCTTACTGCAGGAACCCTATAGCTGGAATTAACCTGAGAAAGGGATCTATTGTGGGTATGTGATTCGGATCCATCTGTGTTCGAGATTCTCACATGGATCCTCTCTAAGAATCCACATGGGACTACTCTAGGATCATTTGTGGGTATAATATACTATGATACTATGTGGGTCTACTATACTAGGATCTTATGTGGGTCTGATGATGTACTAGGATCCAATGTGGGTAAGATAATTTAGGATCCTATGTATGCTTGATGATTTAGGATCCTACATGGGTCTTCCTCTTAATATAGTATGATCATTCACTAGTTACATCCAATAATCATTACTTCTGTACCTACGTTATATCTGGTGTCAGCTGAGTGCTTACCTTCATGGTGAAACCAAGGTGGTATCCTTCTGTGTAGCATACCTATGTGGTACTTACATTCGTAGAAATTCCTTTTTGGTATTCATCAGTGTGGTATAACTATGTTGTACTATCCTTCCTGGTTATACCATTGTGGTATTCTTCTTTGTGGAATAATTGTGCAGTATATACCCTCATGGTGATACCTTTGTGGTATTCTTCTATGTGGTGTACTAGTGTGGTACTTTCCATCATGGTGATTCCAAGGTGGTATTCTTCTGTGTGGGGAACTTGTGTAGTAATTTCCTTCTTGGTGACTCTTTTATGGTATTATTCAATGAGGAATTACATTTTTGGTACATACCTTTGTGGTGTTACCTTTGTGGTATTCTTTCCTTTGTGAAATAGTTGAGCTTTGATCTAATGAGTTCGGCCTTGTGTTTCCTCATGAATGAGATGGGTAACCTTGATAACATAGGTATATATATGGGCATATTCCAAATTAGGGTTGTATGGTGTTTTCATGGTTTTGGTTTATACTTTTTGGGTTTTGTGAGACCTTAGTGGGTATCAATGTCCCTACTGAGGACCATTATACTCACTCCTGCACAGGCAATGCCCACACCTTCTTGTGTTTGGTGTAGACTACATATAGAGTAGATTGAGAAAGAGAGTACTAGGACTGGAAGTATCACCTAGGTGGACATTTGACTAGGAGAACCATATATATGTCCATTATAGAGTTGTACCTACCCATAATGTAGGATCCTTTACAAGTGTTCACTTTAGTGGTTCCAGTTTACTTGTACTTTTCAGTTTCCTTGTACTTTAAAGTTGGGATTGTATTCTGGCCCCCATTTTACATTCTGTACACACTCTATTCACAATACTATTTTATTTTTATTTTATCTTAATGTGTGCATGGATTTGTGTGTTTACAGATTATAAAGTTAATGCCTTCACAGTTTAAGGTAATACACCTTTCGGTGCTAGTCGCCAACCCCAGGACTATGGAAGGTGGGTTTGGTGTAGTCATGTCATGTGCCCCGGGGGCCAGGTTGTGAAAAATTTGTATCAGAGGAGTCGATTCGACCTTAGAACAATGTACTATGATCTTTTCAACAACAATGTTTTTTTAGTGAGTATGGTTATCAGTTTCGGGAATCCAGTGTTGGTGCGGCGGCCGATGTATTCATACACCGTGACCCTAAATTATGATTGCTGGATCAAAGCACGAAAATAATGATTGTATGTGTGTTTCAAAAAGTATTTCTTGTGATTTCTTGAGTTATATCACCAGGAATAACTTTATGATCATGGAACACCTGTTTTTTTATCAAGATGTCGTTGTGTTGACAAATAAGTAGGATTCCCTAACGAGTACACGATCACATCCCACCGAGCGACGAGGCGCCGATTCAGGGCCCTCTTAATATGTTGGCTCCTTCGGGTGGTGTTCCGACATCCCCACCACCAATTAGGAAGCAGTTACCACCAACTGCAGTACCAGACAGTGTACACCAACTAATCCCCTTGCATGAGTTCTAGAAGTAGAGGCCTCTGAGGTATTGAGGAGAGACAATTCCACACGCAGTAGAGGGCTGGCTAGAGGCGGTTTCTAGTGTTTTCTTCCTAGTTGAGACACCAGTAGAGTAGATACCGATCATAGATACTAGTCTTTTTTAGTGAGTGACCATGAGGATGGTCCACATTGTGATGAGGCTTCGGTACATTGACCATTACCCGAGATAGAACTTTCAGGTAGTGTTTCATCAATATCATTTCCCATTGGTTAGTAGTTACAACCGGCAGTACTGGTATAGGACAAATATAGGCATAGTACCTTTCACGTGATTCAGCATCAGATTCCACTCAGGTTCTGAGGAGATCCTGACTCACAGGCGACTGAGTACTGGATTGAAGAGGTGGCTAAGAGTTCTCTAGAGCTTCTACAGCTTCGGCAGGACGACAGCTCAGTAGCTGAGTATTCATCGAGGCATACCGATCATTCCATTTATTCAATGAATATTATATGATCAATTCTTTGGGGCTTAGACTTTCAAGAGCATTGTGTTTAAGGACATCCAAAATAGCACTATTCCTCAATGCATTCCTACTTACGTTGGGGTTCCAGAGAGTAACATTGTGGTAAAAAAAAATTGTCTAAGAAGATACAACTAGTGAATGTTTGTAGTCGGAAAATAGAAAACTGGTGCAGTCTCAGAGACATTGGCATTTAAAAATGTTTCACGAAGAGAATGTGTTAGCGAAAGATGAATCTGCAGGGCTTCGAATGTGGAAGCAGTGCTAGGGGAGAAACATGATGTGGTTCACATTTCAACATGTTACAACCACCCCCTAGTGTGGTCCCCTCCATGCTCAGGGAGCTAGAGGAAAGGGGAATAGAGTGGCTACATGCGATCATGGAGAGTGGCCCAAGGGCTCTAGGAATGATTTGAGGTATGGTATGTGTCTACTACAAGATTCCATATCAATATACATAGGTTCCATTCATTCCTTCCTTCCACGAATCATGTCCACGACCTAGATTTCTAGTTAAACCATTGTCTTGACCCTCACGTATGGAGATAACATTGGGAAGATACATGATAAAAACACTAATGCCAATGGTGTGATATGACCCTTGAGGCAAGAGTTTCAGTTGGAACCTCTTGGTGGAAGCGTTGAAGCCTTACGACGTCATTTTGGGTTTGACAAGACCTCCACAATTCATACTCATATTGAATGTATTAGGAAAAAAGATTATGGATTATCTACAACATTGGGATGAGGTTTTCCTTAGATGACGAAAAAGGAAACCCAGATAGCACAGGATAAAATAATGCATAAAATGGTGTAACCAATCACTCTTGAGTCAGACAGCCTTACCCTCATGGCAGTAGGAGATTTGTGTTTTAGTTTCCAATGGGAGTGGCTAGAGTTCCTCTAGGACTATGACTTTGTGATAGCCTATACTCATAGGAAGGTGAATGTTGTAAAAGATGAAATCAGTAGGGGGTCTGGCCTGCAACTGCTGAGTGAGGAAACAAAGCAGCTAGCCACATTATGGACATCCTACAAGGATCAAGAGGGAGCATCTTTTCATCAGTCTTTTACAGTGACTCCCCCACTTATTCAACACGTCAGGGAGGGAATGCATGGGGAAACTTACTGTGAGGCTCAACATTCTTAGATATCTATAGGAAATTCCCCTGATTGATTTTCCAAAGTTGGGGAGCACATCAACCTCTTCAGATGACGTACTATGATACCGGTGGATATACGAGAGGAATTGTTGAGGGTGTTAAATATGTCCCCTCTAACGGTACATGAAGGAGTGGAGAAGATGCACCAGGACCTCTTGCATCAGCTCTAGTGACCGGGAATGATGAAACTAGTAGTAGATTTTTTCTCACGATGCCTCACTTTTCAGTAAGTAAAGGGAGAGCACAAGGTTCCAACAGAAATAGTTCAGCCTATAGAGGTCCATGAGTGGAAGTGGGATGGGATATCCATGGAAATCATGTCAGGACATCCTTTTACATCCAGGGGTCATGATTCTATCTAGGTGATCATTGATCGACTCATCAAGTCAGCTGACTTCCTACCGATTAGAAAGAAAGGTTCAGTAGAGAGCTAGGAATGCCTCAATGTGCAGGTGATTGTGTAGCTACATGGAGTACCCTAAATGATTGTCTCATATCATGATGCACGTTTCATTTTCAACTTATGGAAGGGGTTTCAGGAGGATTTTGGGATGAAAATACTTTTGTTCACCACCTTCCATCCATAAATAGATTTCCAGACTGAGAATACCATTCAGAACATAGAGGACATGTTATGAGCTTTCGTCCTCGACTTCAGTTGTAGTGGAGAGGATCATTTTACCATGGTGGAGTATTCATAAAACAAAAAATATCACTCCACCATTAGGATGACACCTTTCAAGGTGTTTTATGGATGACAATGCATATCGCCTTTCTGTTAGACTGACCCAGGGGAGTCAGCACTCATGGGACCAAATACGGTACGGGATACCACAGAGAAGGTGCATATGATTACTACATTAAGCAGGGAAAATTCTTGTGTTGTTAGTTGTTAGAGACCTCTAGAGTTCGAGGATGGTGACCATGTATTTCTATAGGACTCACCCTGATGTGATTTTCAGAGACTTGGTCAGGGCGACAAGTTATCTCTAATGTTCATCGGAACCTTTCAGGTCCTTATTAGAGTTGGCGAGGTGGAATATCGACTATACCTTACACCATAATAAGAGAAGATTCAGGATGTCTTCCAAGTATCCCAGCTAAGGAGATAGGTGCATGACCCAACTCACGTCATCGACCATGGCGAGCAAGAAATCAATGATGGGGTGATGTTTTAAGAGGATCCAATGGAGATTGATGACCGACAGGTGTGGGTCCTTCATGGGTGATCGATACCTCTGGTGTGCGTATTCAGGATGCACGGGAACCTCCATGAGAGAACATGGAAGAGGGAGGCTTATATTCATGATCAGTACCCTGTTTGGGTTGTTTTTGCCTTTGGTGTGGCTTTCAGGGATGTAAATCCATATGTTTGGGATAATGTAATGCCCCAGAATTTCCATATAATGTTTTTAATTATATGGAATTATTTATAGTCTTTTAATTCTGACGGCGTGCGATTTAAAGTCCCAGGGTTCTTGGAATGATCCGGTGAAGATTGTTTATGATTTAATTAGAGCGCTTAAGATGTTTTCCTAAAAAATGGGATAAATCATAAATAGTTACTCTTATTAGAAATATGAAGGCACCGTTGCATTTAGGATGTCGAGTTTACCCTAGGAGAGAGTTATGTTTAATCGGTGCGGGCCTCCTGTGAGCAAACCCAAAAATTGGATATTCGTAAATAAAATAATTAAATAAATTATTATATTTTTCAAATACTTATAACACACAAATGGCAACTCAGATTGAAAATATGAGACCGCCGCTAAACTTTTGAGGGTATACTCTCATTAGGAATGTACCCATCAGGTAGAATCATTGGTGGGTGTTCACAAGAGTTGTTGCTGATTGCTTGTACATTTCAGTTTCCTTATACTTTACAGTTGGGCTTGTATTTTGGCCCCCTTTTTAATTTGTGTACTCACTCTATTCACTATACAGTTTACTTGTGATCATATATTGCTGTGTTCTTGGATATGTGTATTTACAGGTTTTAATGTTAATGCCTTCCCAGTTTTAGGAAATACACTTTTCAGTGCTAGACGTCAGCCCCTCTCCTATAGAAGGTAGGCTTGGGGTAGACACGACACGTGCCCCGAGGGATGAGTCATGACCAAATATCTTTTTTTAAAGAATGATTTTAAATTATTATGATATAATTTAATATTTATATTAGATGCATAATTTAGAAGGATTATAATTTCCTCAAATCTTGAAAAATGTGTAATGGATTTACCAAAATCAATCCCTTCTTCCTTGTTGAAATATTTTGTTACTAATCATATTTTAATTTGGTAATGATCCCTTGATCATAATTTTTATTTCTAAGGACCAATTTGGTTCCTATATTTCGATAATTTTTTGGACTATCAACAGACTAAAAAACAATAATTCTACTCAATTGGTTAAGATATCCATTTATAGATACAAAAAAAATCATCATTTATGTATTATTCAATAGAATTGGGTTCTCATTGTGATATAAAGGTTGGAAATTATACTATGATTCCTACGTTTATATTAGTTTTCATTCGTATATGTATATAAACTATAATAGTTTCTAATATATGATCATGTATTATTAATGTGAGTTAGAGAAAGAAAAAATCAATTTCTTATGCCTCATATTATTCTAGAAAAGAATAGAATTTTCACCAACAAATATAGGTTTCCTTCAAACTCGGAACCCAATGTGATATGTCACATAATGGAGGGTTGTTCCTGATCCACATGGGCTGGTGATAAGCACCATGTAACTGATTGGCAGCACATAGAGAAAAAATTTTGCCAACCTAAACAACCCCAAGGCTTACGTATATAGAGAGAAATGAACAGTGGAAGACTAAACAATAGACATTCCATAAAATTTAGAAAACATATTAATCAAAATGGTAGAAAATGTAGTGTATAAAAATAAATTGTATGTTTAAATGCAAGGGACACGAAACAAAACTGAAACTCCAATGATGGGATGAATGAATTCAAACCGTCTCACAACCAGATACCCATCTAATGTGACTTTAATCATACTTCCTCACTATGAAAAATTCTATATCCCTAAACATGAAGACAATCAATGTTCTACGCACCACCGATGCAGTGCACATGGGGATAACTAACAGGATCATTAGGTTCCCACCAAGGTGTTCCCTTGAAAGTATCTGGATAAAATTTACAATATGATTATTTAAAATTTAAATCATGGAATGATAAGAATTAAATAATATTTATAGAATACATGGTAAAAATTCACATTTCCACAGGTCTAAATAATATTAGGTATATGGGTTTCAAAGAACACGTTCCATATCATTTTCCACATGAAACATGAATATCATGGATAACATTGAAATACGTAAAAAAATACATAATCATTTTTACCACAACACAAAGGAATAATACATGTCTAAATAACATATTACTCATACCAAAATAATAATGTGCACAAAACTAATCCAACAACAGCACGAAATGGATGACGAGGAAATACCCAAGAGTAATCCCCCCAAAATTTCGATACTGGCCTCCTAGAAAAATGTTCTAAGGTATTAGGGGAAATCCCCATGAAAAAACTCCATGATAATAACAAAAACATATTGTGGACTCAACCTAAACCTTCCACCTTAACACCCAATATACCCCATCTTCTGAATTTCAAAATTTAATTTCAATAATTTAAGATCATTGAAAACCATCTCACAATCATTTTGTCAAAGGCCAGGGAAATAACTTTTTTAATTCAAAACCCTTTTCTAATAGACAAAAACAATCACTCCAAACTCATAAATCAATTTAAAATGAAATAGAAATCAGGATCATTAACATAGGATAGAGATGAAACCACCTGCCTCAACATTGGGGCCACACACGCCATCATCAGAATCAAAAAGATAGGTGATCTACAAATTCCATTAATTAGGGCCCAATAATCAATCCTAAAAATCAATGGATTGATTCAAAATAAATGGCAAGGGACCAATATATATAACAAATCCCACATACCTCAATAATGAACATTCGTTGCACCACACCTAAATAAGGAATTTCATTCGAGAAACGATCACACAAAATATAGAGATGAGAAAATAAGAGACACCCATCTAGGATCATAAAATCTGAAAACAAGTGTCTAAGGATCTACCATGTTCAATCATAAAGAAGAATCATGGGGAATAATTACCCAAAAATAGACACTATAGAATAAATTTTTAACTGATGTCAATCGAATCAATCTTGAAGTTGAGATTCCTTAGGAAAACGAATCAGAGAATTTTATGGTAGAGGGGAAAGAGGATCATGAAGAAGAAGGCTGAGATGAATAGAAAATTGTTTGACATAAACTTGGTTGTGGGTTTGGTCATGACATGTAACCCAAGGTCATGACATATAGTCCACGTTGGATATGTTATGATGAAAATACTATCACCGTAGAATAAAAACCGATATTTAACTACTACACAACACGTTCTTTAGGAAAAAAACTATTATATACCCAATAAATTCTCACATAGTGATCCTATGTTCACAAAATGAATCCTCCAACCAATACAGAACATGTACTATAGGTTCAAGATGTGTTCCTATTCTGAAACTTGCAATAATCCCCAAACTTCACATCTAATGATTTTTAAAACTAGAAGTGAACATAGAAAAAGGGAAATAATACCCAATCAATGTGATAGGACGTTACAATATCCCCATAATATGGAATTTTTATCCCAACGAAGTCATGTGGAATATGTAATCTCAAGAAACAGATGATTATACTGATCCCTGATCAATGGATTGATATCTCAAGTCTCAGGAAAACTCAATACTTGTTTCCAAAGAAATATAACAAATCCAATATACTTACTATAAACGGAATTCATTTAATATTCAATGATATCAATATGATTCATCAAAACAGATGCATATTATTGTAACTCAATATCATCCAAAATCAGAACATGAGCAGGATTTGGGGGATACTTCTTGAATTGAGATATATGGAAAACATCATGAATGCATGTCAACTGAGCCAGAAATGGTAGCCGGTCGGAAAACTACCCAATTCATTCAGTGATCTAAAATGATCCAACATATCACATATCCAACATTACTATTTTTTAGCCGATGTTTCCCCAAATGAAGTGAAACTATCAATTAAACCCAGTCACACATGGAAAACTCAAAAGGATGATTTCATCGATCTGCATATGATTTCTTTTGACTCTGGGATGTAATCAGGCATCATCGCACATCCTGAATATTTTTTGGTGTCTCCTGAAGAAAAATTTGTCCACCCAAATATAAATCACACACAACTACCAAAAAATGCAGTGACCTGCATGAGATACCATACAAAGCTTCAATAGGGGTCATTCTGATCGATGACTAATAACTTTGGCTGTAAAAAACACAACCAGACCTAGGTGGATATCCCACAATAAACCAAAATCCAAGACACAAGCATGAATCATATCCTCAAGAATTTAAATTACATGCTCTTATTGGCCAGCATTATATGGATTCTCATACATTTTCAAGTTAACCGGAGTCTTAATGGCCCCCTAAAGACTCTTACAGAACCTTGGGGTAAAACTAGGATCCCAATATATAATGAAGAAGGACTCCCATGTAACCTCATGGTCTTCTTCAAATATATCATACCATGATCTTCATCTGTACACCTTTCATTGATTGGATTGAAATGAATAGATTTCATTAAGTTGTCAAGAACCACCCAATTAGAATTTTTCCCTTGGGTAATCTATGTAAACCCAACAAAAAAATCCGTAGAAACCACATCCCACATCCCAACTGGCACACCGTGAATTAAAAGAAAACCATAGGTATTTAGGTTCTCTTCCATTATCCATTGGCAGGTGTAATAGTGGGACACATAATATGTAATGCAATGCTTCCAACATGTCCACTAGAACTATCTTCACATTTCATAATACATCATTGTAGCATTTGGATGAATGAACTATGAATCGCTTTGATAAAAAAACATAACTGAACATATCATGGAATCTGGGATGACTGCTCACATTATAATGTGAAGTATTCCATATAATGAAAAGGTCAAACCATGATTTATCTCCCCCCACCATAAGGGTTTTCACAAATCTTTTGAAACTCAACATCTTAATGTTGACTTCACAAGAAAGACTCCAGAAGATATGGTGATAATTGAACACTGGTCAGAACCATCCATGAAACATCCTCATGAGCATCCAAGTGCAACAAATCTAAAATACCCATATGATTCCACTCTTCCTTTGATTCCAGAACTACCTGTTCTCATACCTTCCAACATAGAGTGTCTAAAACAACATTACCATTATTTGGGGAGTATGAAATGATGATTTCAAATGTCTTATATGATTATATACATCACCTATATTTGAGATTCTATTCCTTCTTGGAGTAGATATAGCTCAGACTCTCATGATTAGGGAAGACTATTAAATTATATCCAAAGACATAGTGCCACCCACTCATTAGTACATTCCTCACCGCATCAATCTCAAAATCATGAGTAGGGTTGTTCTTCTCATTCATTCAGAGATGAATAGAGTCATAATCTACCAATTGATCACTCTGCATTATCACACATCCTAAATCAGCACTAGATGTATCACAAAACACAACATACCCCTTAGTGGGCCCATGTACGTTTAGAATTGGTGTCAATGTTATAATTAATTTAAATTCAT
The DNA here is from genome assembly GCA_963277665.1 of Viscum album. NCBI lineage: Eukaryota > Viridiplantae > Streptophyta > Magnoliopsida > Santalales > Viscaceae > Viscum > Viscum album. Next base: position 2,045,442,855 of record OY728127.1, read on the forward strand.
CAAAATATAACTGACACTTCACATGATATTATAATTTCACTACCGTCATGGTATGAGTTGTCAAAAAAGATTCTAATTTTGAGAAATTCATTTTTAAAATATTTCAGTTTCCTAAAAAAACCTATGATTCTTAGTTTCTCAAAGACATATCATGGTTCCTTCCAGGAAAAAAACTTTTACCTTATTTGGATCAACTGGTAAGCCATAATCAGATATTTTTGTGCCCCCAAAACATCACTTATCGAATTCAGAAACTACATTATGAAATTATTCTATACTGAAACTAATTTCTAAAAATCTCCAGAACCAAACTGAGAAGGTTATTTTTCTCACAAACATACATTTAATAAACCATAATATCACTAACGAATAATACAAAAAATGTTTCAAGATACTGGTGGAATGTCTAATTCATAAATTCCTTAAAAACTGTTGGGGTGTTACTGATACCAAATGGCATCATAGGATATTCATAAAGGTTCTACCTTCTTTTGAAGGCCATCATTGGTATATAATACTACCAGAATGTGAGCTGATGAAAAAATGAATGGATATATATAATTGAAAACCACTTTTCCTCATTCTACTAATCCAAAAAATGCAAATGAGGAAAATGATATTTGTTCTTAACTGTTTCCTGGTCTATCTTCTGATAGTTCACACATAAACAGAGTGAGACGTTATATTTTATATAAAATTGCATAGAGGATGACCAAGGTGACACACTAGGATGAAAGAAAAATTTCTATAACTGGTTTTTATAATCAATCACGATCTCTGTCAATTCTGTTGGTTACATGCGATAAGAAGGCATCGATATCGGCTACGTACCTGGCACTTGGTAAATCATGAACTCTACCTCCCTTATCTAGAAGATGACCATGGTAGTTTTTTGGGAAATATCAGGAAGGTCTCGGAACACAACATGAATATCCTAAATAGAAGTAGCATCGTTGGGATCAAACTCAACAGCCACCAACAAACTCTGGAGCTCTGGGCGGGATGGTCTTACACGACCTAACCTCAGGTCCCACTCTAACTGAAACATATGAGAGATCCCTTCAAGAGTTAAAAACAAATGATGCTAATGATAACAATCAACATCAACTCAATGAAGGAAAATCCAATCCATACTGATGATAATAACAAATAGATCCAGGAGTACGAACAGAAAAAATCTCATACCAATATCGTCTCAATTATCCTGAACAAATAAGAAGGTCATGAGAACCCCTACTCTTTCCTCTTCCCAAGAGATATATCTAAATCCATTTTAAAGAAAATATGTATTGTTGGTTGTTTATGAATATCAAAAAACATGTAGATATAAATGAGTGGGAGTAACCAGTATAAAATAAATCCATATCAACTGATGTAAAAATAATGAGTATACCACTTAATATTGCTCGAACTGTATCAAAATCCATTAGAAACCCATAAAAATAAAGTAAAATCTTAAATCCTAAGTCATGTGTCTTGATCCATATAGTTTTTAAAGCATTTGACTTCACTGTAGTTTCAAATGGAGTCGATGAACCCTGTCCATAATGAGGCATAATCATAGCCTGATAGAAACAATATAGATGAAAAACATGTCTATAGCTATTTCACATAGACGTGTGTGTAAGACAAGAAGATCTAGTATGACCACCATGTAGCACTAGTATCAAGTTAGAGGCACAATTACAACTGAAATAGATAGTGCAGAGAAGGATTTCTATTGAGATGCACCTCCACCACTCCTATGATGGTCATGTTACATCCTCTTATTCCGATGTACGTCACTGAAGAAATCACCTGTTGGTAGAGAAGAAGTGGTAAAGTAAAAATTTCTTCCATTTTAATCTCTACCATCACTTCTCTATAAAATATCTCTATATAGGTAGAATGATTCAACATGAACACTTGTGATCTAATTTCTGGTCAGAAACCCTGCAGGTTGTTTTGCGACTTCAGCTGGTGATTCAATACCATGCTAGGAGAATGATGGACATGTTCAGAAATCTGAATGGTGTAATCTGAAAATAAATTCTCTCCCAGTTGTAATGATAGGAACTATAGATAATTTTTAAAAATCATAGACTCAATATAAAACAACTAATATAATAGTGTTTTGAAGAAAATCCAATCCAAACCAACATGTTAGTCTTCCAGGACCATAGAGACCCACCAACCCTTGGTAGAACCCTCATGTATTAAATATGCACACATCCCCTAATATTAATAGGTTTCTCTCGGTATTCAACTATATGATCTATCATTTCCATCAAATAATCCACCTCTTGATGACTTGTTATCCTTTTAATAGACGGTGGCTTCTCATGCACGAACTCCCATGATCGATCTCTCTACCCACCAGCTCATGGTTGTATCTCAACCACTCCATTATGAACTCATGGAACATCATGAACAACAACACAAACTACTCTTTTGATCATCTAAATGATATTCTAATGAATTAGAGGATTTCATTGGGGCTCATCACATGCAAATTCCGTAAGAACATGTTGAAAATGTCTCTGAGGCATACTTATGCACATCAAACCTATGAATGATCATACACTGAAAAAATAAAATTTCAAACTAGAAAACCCATAAGAAAAAAACTATGATTTTGGAATGAAAAAACCAACAATGGATAATCATATCCCAAAATACCTTGGTAACATGAGTCTCACTTCAACATGATCTGGCCATACACTTATTGAAAAATGCCTCCCATGACCCGAAAATCTTATCTATAGTCTAACTGAAATCCCATGAAAAATATTTATGAAGTAAGAACCCACATTTTATAACTAACTATAATGAACTATCCTGGGATTTCATCACACCCAAAACTTGATCCACTCCATCACATACCCAAGGGGCATTTATGATCCCCATGGGATAGAGACAAGCACCTGAACATCGAATTACATTACTGAGGGAATAATTTTTCCACACCAGAAAAAACCCATGGAATACATATGTATAGAATGAATGGAAAAATGAGATAAAAATATATATATATGCCACACCTGTTTGAAAATAGTAGATAGAGAATAATTGTTACATTAGCTAATAATCTAGATGATAATTATGACTGCATGGGACTCAAAACCAAACTGCTACTCCAATGATGGCATGGACAAACTCAAACCATCTCCCCCAGCTACCCAACCCATATGATATGGACCTCGATACCTCAATATAGTTCCTTTAATTTCACAACACTATAAGAAAAAATATGGTTTGTGCACTACCGAAGCATTGCACATGGTGTGTGTTAACATGCATAATAGGATCCCACCTAGAACTTCCATAGAAAGTATCTGTATAACAATTCGTGTATGATTATTTAATATATGGAACATGGAATGATATTCAAAAAAGATAATTTATAGAAAATAGTCTAAGAAATAACATTTGCATTATTCTAAAAAAAGCAGGTATATAAGTTTCAAATGACACATTCCATATACTTTTCTATAAGAATAATCTGAAATATCAAGGCTCACTCTGATATGAGAACAATACAAAACAAAGAATAAGTCTCACAAAACAATGGAATATAACATGCCTTGATAAAATATTACTCATACCAAAATAATGAATTGCACAAAACTTATCCTAAAACAATGGGCCTAGAATTCATACAAAAACACCATGTTTAATCCCCCCAAATTTTCAGTATTGGCCTCTTAAAACAACGGGCCTAGTGAAAAGAAGAAATCTCCAAGAAGAACCACCTTTATAATTACAAAAATGGATAATGGCCTCATTATAATCCTTCCTCCAAAGTACCAAATTTATCCAATTTTCGCAAATTAACAATTAAATTTCAATTCATTGAAAACCATTGAAAACTATTTCACAATCAAATTCTCAAAATCCTAGGAAAATCCATTTATATTTCAAAAACCATTTTCAACACACACAAACAATCATGCTAATTTAATAATTCTATTTTTATAGAAATAGAAATATTTATATGAGGCTTTGGATGAAACCACCTACCTCAAAATTCGGGCCACAAATGCCCATAATAGAATCCAAATGCAATGAAATCCAACAATTACCTTAAATAAGGATTTAGATTCAAACCCACACCTGATGGGATTAATTCAAATTATAAGACAAGGGATGAGAAGACATAAGAAATACCACAAACATATAGATCAAATTTCCACTACACCACAACTAGATAAGGAATCACCTTTGAGAAAATATATAATGATGGATATATGTGAGGAAAAAAAGAAACATCCAAAATGGGTCTATGGATCTGATCAATCAAGGATAAGGTGCAATCCCAATAAATGGCAAGGAAAATCCAAGAGAACACTTACCCATAGAGACATAATGTAGAAGTATTTTTGAACTGGAGTTGATCGAAACAATCCACTATCTGAGATGCCTCTGAAAAATAACTAGGATCAGCATAGGGTCGATATCTAAGAGGTTTGGGAGGGAAAATGACAGGAGATGTAGATAAATGTGTGTCTTAAACCCTAGTGTGGGCTAGGTCATGATGTGTACCCCTTGGTCATGACGTGTAGTCCATGTTGGATAAGTTACTCTAATAAACCCATCACCAAGGGTTAAAAAAATTATATTTACCAACTACATGACATCTACCCTAGGTACACAAATCATACATAATCAGTAATTTCTCACACTCTGATCCACCAATCATGTCATTAATCCTGCAACCATTACATGACTATACCTATTATAAAACCTACAATAATCCTAAAAAACACATTTAAGGAATATAAAAACCATAAAGGTACATAAAAAAATTAATGCATACCCAATCGAGGTAACATGATGTTACAATCTCCCCAGCATAAGGAATTTCTAACCCATGGAAGTCATGTAGAAGCTGTACAACCTGGAAAATGATGAGGACATTTCTTCCTCATCAACAAATTACATTAGAAGTCTCGTGAAAATATGATCCTTGTTTCCATATAACTCTAACCAAAGGAATAGACATCCCATGAATGAATTACTCATGAGTGTCAATGATCTAAATATGTTTCCTTAAAATAGAAACATCTGATTCTAACTCAATTTCTGCGAAACTATGAATGTGACTGTGATCAGGGTGATACATCTTGAGCTGAGATATCTAGATAACATCAGGAATCCATGTAAAATTAGTTGAAATGGTAAATAATAACAAACCAACCCATGTCATTCAGTGATATAAAATATCCCATCACATCTGATAATATACTTTCTTTATTTTATTAGATAATGGTATCCCATTCAAGGAGAAACATTCAAGAACACCTAGTCCCCAATAGAAAACTCAAATAGATAACACTAAGTATTTTCATATGATTTATGTTGACTATCACCTGTAATAAAACATTAATTCACTCCATAAATCTTTTTCAATTTATCCTGAATTTTACTTGATCCAACACAGGATAATAATCTCACCTCTTCCAAAAAATTAGCGATATGTAAGAGCTACCGTACAACACTTTGAATGGGGAAAATTAGATCGATTACTAATAATTGTTGTTGTAATCAAACTAAACCAGTCCCAGAAGGTTGTCCCATGATCCACCAAGATCGAGGACACAAGAACAAATAATATCTTCCAGAATATGAATTACATGCTCTATATAGCCATCATTCTATGGATGGTAAGTTGTTCCCAACATGACCTGAGTCCCCATTTCTTCTTGAAGACTTCTCCAGATCCAAGAGGAATGCCATAGATCCCAATCTAAAATAATAGAATCTAGACTCCCATGTAACCTCACTATCTCATGCACATACTACATTCCCATATAATCAAATTTAGTAGTGTATTTAATTGAAATGAAATGGAAAAACATCGGCAGCTAGTCATGAACCACACAGATGGTATTATTCCATGAGGGAATCCATGGAGACCCAACAAATAAATCCATAGATACCTCATCCATCTTCCAAACCAACAGAAAGAGAGGCTTAATCAGACTAGATTGATTTATGTTCTCTTGCATTATATATTTGTAGGTGTTACATTATGAAAAATAATATGAAATTTCATACTTCATACCTGGACACATAAATGGTGTTTTCATGTCTAAATACATCATTGTAGTGCCTAATGTAATGTTCCATGAAGCAATATGACAATAAAATATAACTGAACTTCTCACAGATGCTGGGAAGACAAGTCTCTTTCCAAAGTGATGTATTCCATCTTAATAAAGATATTTACCAGACACTGTCTCCCCACCATAAATGGTTTCCCTAATCTTTTGAAACACATCATCCTACTGTTATATTTTAATGATAGACTCCAAGGGGTTGGATGATGACTGAAAAATTGTCAAAACCATCCATGAAATTTCCTCATACGCATCCATATGAAAATAAGCAAAGATACCCATAATATTACCCTCTTCCATTGATTCTAGAATAGCCTATGAAGGTACCTTCCTATATAGAACCTTTAAAACAATATTATTGTTCACCGAGGTTTATGCGATGATAAATTCATATGTCTAAATGTATTATATCAATTTACTCTTTTTTATATTCATGTCATTCTGGGAAAATATATTTCTTAGACTCTTATTAATAGAGAAGACTATGAACTTCTCCCCCGAGATATAGTGTCCCCAACTCTTAAGCACATATATCACAACAACAATATCAAAATAATTAATGTGGTAGTTATTCTCATTCGATCAGAGATGAAGCGAGCTGTAAGGTAACACATGATCATCTTTCATTAGAAAACATCTTAAATCAGTTCCAGATACCTCATAGAACACAACATGCACCTTACTGGGCTCATGTAAGATCAAAAAAGGATCTAATGTTAGTATTTTTTTCTGTTCAGAAAAATAAAAGTGACACATCGCATCCCATGAAAATTTCACTACCTTCTTGGTATGATATGTCAATGGTGGGTCTAGCTTTGAGAAGTCCTTAAGGAACAATCTGTAGTATCTAGCACGATCAAGGATGTTTCGTATCTAAATGATATTTGGTGGTTCCTTCCAGGAAAAAAACATTTACCTTCATTGGATCAACCGATAATCCATGCACATCTATTTTGTTCCCCAAATACATCAATTATCAAATCCAGAAACATGATTTTAAATTATTTCCATTCAAATTATAATTTTTTAGAATATCCAAATCAGAACTCAAATGGATCTGATCTACACACTTGGATTTGGAATAAACCATAATATCATCCATGAGAACTACCAAAAAAGTGTCATGATATTGGTGAATATCGAATTAATCAATGGAATCAAAATAATATGAACCTCAGTCAGATGATAAGGAATCAAAAAATATTAATGACGGACATACCTTCTCTTAAAGTCCGTCTTTGGTATATCAGACTCCCTAACTCGTAGCTAATGAAAAACATAATGAATATCAATATTTTAAAACCACTTTTCACCATTCAACTAATCCGACAAATAATCCACATGTGGAAAAGTTTATTTGTTCATAACTATTTCCTATTTTTACTTTTAATTGTTTACACATTACATGAGTGAACAATAAACTTTATTGGAAAATTTCATAGAGGCTGCCAATGGAGACTCACTAGGGAGAATGAACACTTGTATAATATTTTATCCGATTGAATCTTGAGCTCATTAAAACCTTTGGTTCCATATGATTATAAGGCCTCAATATCCACTGAGTGCTTTGAACCAATTCAATCATGAAAAATACCTCTCTCTCAAGGGGAATATCAAATAAGTCTTCTCGGAAAACATTAATAATGTATCAGACTACAAAAAGAAGATACTAAACATACGAAAGATCATCGGGCTCAAACTCAACAGGAACCAAAAAAAATCCTGAGCTCTGGGCATGACTGTCCTACCCGACCTGATCTCGAATCCCACTCTCCCTGAATCCTTTTTGAGCTCCCATAAAAAGTAATAACCATAATGCACCGATGATAAAAATCAACAAAAAATCTATCAGAGATATTCCAATCAATACTAATGATGAAAACAAAAATATCTAGATCAAAAATGATAAAATCCTAGAACAACTATGTCTTGGATAGGGACCAAAAATGAAGGACAACAGAACCCCTAATAATTCCACATACCATGAGGGGTAGATAAATCTTATGTAAATGGCATAAGTTCTGTTAGAGGTTTATGAATATCAACTAAATGTGAAAAAAATGAATGTGAGGCACCGATATGAAACAAAGTATTTTATATTGATGCTGTAATAAAGAGTTTACCTATAAATATTGGTTGAACAACATAAAATTACATTATAAACCCATATACATCATGTAAATTCTTCATTCTTGAGGCTTTTAGCTAGAGCCTTAAAGTCTTTGATGCTTCTCACTACATCGCAGTGGCCTCTATTGGTGAAGAACCCTGACTATAATGAGGCGTGTTCATATAATGATAGAAACAATATAGATAATGATTATATCCAAAGATACATCACATATTCTTGAGAATAGGAAAAAATAGTCTGATGTGACCACCCTTGCAGCACTGGTAGCAATTCATAGCCACACATTCAGCTGCAATAGGCGGTGTAGAGTTGGATGGCTGCAAAGACGCATCTCCACCATTCCTCTGATGGTCCTTCCTCAACCACTTGTTCCCAGGTACATTACTGAAGAAATCCCTTGTTGGAAGAGAAGAGGTGGTAAATATGACCTTGCCTTCCTTGTTCATCTATACCATCATTTCCCAATACAATTTATCCTCATAGGTAGAAATAATCCACATGATGACTTGAAATCTAATGTCTAGTAGGAAACCCTACATGTACTTATGCCCCTTTAACTGGTCATTCCATAACAAACCTATAGAAAAATGTACAAGGTCAACAAACTAGTTAGTGTTGTCAGGCACTGAATGATTTCTCAAATACAACGATAAGAACTACATCGATTTTTCAAACATAAGAACCTATAGAAAAATATCTTAAAAAACAAGCTTTTCAAACAATTCCAATCCAAACCCACATGCCTGTCTTCCTTGACTATAGAGTCCCACCAATTCCTAGATAAACCCACTGTGATAAATTCTAATCACATCACCCAGATATTCTAATATTTCTCTTGTAATGCTAAGATTTGATCAATCTTGTCTATCCAATACTCAACCTCCAGATTTTCAGTCATCAATTTAAAGGGTAGTGGATTCTAGAGAAAAACGTCCCACGATTGATCTCTCTTCACTCTATTAATAGGTTATACCTCATCCATTCAGTTCTGAACTCGTAGAACATCATGATTAACAACTCATACAACTTGAACGCTTTTCTCTGTTATATTCTGACCCATTGGTGGATTCGTTTGTAGAGCATCAACTGCATATTCATAATTAACCTGTGGTAAATGAATCAGTGACTTACTATAGCACACTGAATCATAATAATGATTAGACTATACTAATAATAGATCAAACAGGAAAAATGATAAGAAAAAAACATAAATTTATATAATAAAAAAACAACACTATAGAAAAATATCCCAAAGTCCCATAATAACTTGAGTCTCATAATGACAAGATCTGAACATGTACTTATTGCAACAAATATCGCATGTCCCAACAGTCCTATCTCCATCCTAATAGGAGTCCCAAGAAAAATATTCTTGAGGATATAACCTGCCTTTGAAACCAAACTCTAATAAATTTACTTGGGATTCCCTCAAACCTGTAAACCAACCCACACCATCACATACCTAAGGGGTATTTATAATCCACATGGGGTAGAGAAAAGAAGCCTTTCATTGATAAAAAAATAGGGGGAATGATTTCTCCCACCTGAAAAACACATTTCATACATATATAGAGAAATAATCGAACAACAGAAAACAAATATATATATATATACACACAAAATAAATACGATAAAAGAAGAAACAAAACAACTAAAACTATAGCTAAAAACACTAAAATATATGTTATACTAAAAGGGACTCAATACCAAATAACTACTCTAATGATAGAATGAATGAACTCCAACCATCTCAACACCAGCGACTCATCCCATCTGACATGAACCTCAGTGCCTCACTATGGTGACTCTTAATTGCCAGTAATGGAACACAAACTAATGTCTAATAACTAATGAAGTGGTGATCATGGTGTGAGTTAACAAGATCAGTTGGTTCCCTCAGATGTTTTTCCTATAAATTCTCTGTATTAAAATTCTTGTAATATTATTTTAATTTTAAAACATGACATGATATTCAGTAAATATGTTTTCTAAAAAAAATTGTCCAACATTCCCATTTTCATCGTTCAAAACAAAAGTATGTATATCAATTTCAATGAACACTTTAGATATCATTTTCCACAAGCATAAACATGAATATAAAGGCTAAATCAAAAATCCATGAAATAAAAAATAAAATAATAAGTCTCACATCACCAAGGAATAATACAGGTCTAGGAAATATACAAATCTTACAAAATTAATCATGTACAAAAAAATCCTAGAACAATGATCCTAGGATTCATTGGAAAACCCTAGGTGTAATCTCAAAAAAATGTAAATATTAGTATCCTTGAACAATGGGCCAGTAGGACAGAAGAAACATGCAAGAAAACCCTCCTTTATAATAACAAAAAAGGAGGATGGACTCATGCTAAACTTTCCACCTAATTAACCAAGGTAAACCATGTTCTCAATTTTATAATTGAATTTCAATGCTCTACAAACTATTCAATACCATTTCACAATCATTTTTTTAAAATCCACGGAAACCCCATTTTTCATTCCAAACCCCTTTTCAACATGCACTAAAAATAATGAAAATTTCATAAATCAATTTGTAATGAAACTTCAATCATTATCATAGGCTATAGAAAAAATCAACAACTTTAACGTTCGGTTAATACACCCCCAATGTGGATTACAAAAGAAGTGAATCCCAAAAAACGCCATTAAATATGGCCCTTGAATGATACCATTTCAAAAAAAGGATTAATTTAAAATATAAGTCAATGAACCGGAATATAGAAGCAATTCTAAAAACCTCAAGGTCAAATGTCAACATCACCACAACATCCAAATGAATTAAATTTGGTTAAAGATATCACAATAGATCTAGATGACAAAAACAAGAAACATCCAACTAGGGTCAATTGATCCGATAACACAAGGATTGGGTGATGTTTCAATCAACTGTAAGGAAAAATCAAAATAAACACATACCAAAAGAGATGTAACATAGACGAAAAAATGAATTAGAGCTAATGAAATAGATTGAAAAGTTAAGATATATTTTGAATAAAAGACTAGGAGGAACATAGATTTGATAGACAAGATGTTCGGGAGGATAAATGACGAGTTAATTAGAAAAAAGTTAGACATAAACCTAGGAGCGTTATTGGTGATGACGTGTAACCTTTGGTCACAATGTGTTGTCCATAATGGATAAGTTATGCCAAAAACACATTACCTCTTGTTAAAAACCACTATTTAACCCATAAATGATGTTTACCTCAGTTACATGATGTGTACCTACTCAACACATGCTCAAAAAATTACCCCCATTCACGACATGAATCTTGCATCTAGTAAATGACGTGTACTTAAGGTACATGTTATATACCTATTCTAAAACCTTAGGTAACCCCATAAAATCAAATCTAAGGATTTTTAAACCCATAAGGGATCATAGAAATAGTAAAACATAACCGATCAAGGTAATGTGATGATACACGAATTCAATTTTTTTTTCAAAATAAATTTTAGAATTATCTAGTCGCATGTTTTTAAAGGGGTCACCAATTTCATCTATTTGATATTTCCAATAATCTAATGGGGTAGATTTGTCAAACATCATATGAAATGAGGCTTCAAAAATCTTATAATTTTTTATATATACTAAATATGCTTTTTAAAGTGATGAATATTCTATGAAGATTCCTTTATTGACCTTTGAATCTAATTTACGAAGGGTTTTTTAGTATTAAATATATACACCTTGCATAAAAATAAATTAAATAAATTACTTTAATTTTTATAATATGTCAAATTTTATAGGGTTTATTTTTAATAAATGGTCGTATTAAATATCTATTCATGATTCATAAAAATGTACCAAAATATTTTCCCAAATAAAATTTAGGAATACTCCATTCATTCAACATTTCTCAATCCACTTCTTGAGAAGTTACCTTTATTCATTCAAAAATCCAATTAAATTGATTCATTATTTTTGTATAAAAGAATATTTTAATTCAAATATTTTAGATAAATGAATTAAAATCTTGATTATATAATTCTCCACTATGATCAGTTATTCATGAAAATTTTTAAATTCATTTTTTAATAACATTTCATGAAAAATATTTACACATTTGGAATACCTCACTTTTGAGATTTAAAAAACCCATGTTATTCATGTGAACTCATAATGTAAATAAAGAATATATACTTTAATAGCTAAAATTCATACTTCTAAAGATCCAAAATATACATATGAATATTCTCTAGGGGTTTAGATATTGAATGATTATTAATTGATTTGAAAGAAGTTTTTTGTTTTTATAATTTGGCATCCATCATAAAATATATCATTGTAAAATTTACAAATATGATTAACAAAAACTAAGTGTTTCAACGTTAATTTATATAATGTGAATATATTTCAAATGCCATGTATTCTATGCCAAATCCGTGAATCAATTATCTTAGTAGTTAAATAATTCACATTATGGTCACACAAGGGACTTAGATCCAAGTTATAAATATTTTCAGTTCTATGTTCTAAAAATTTATGTCGTTTAGATTTGAAAAATGACAATTTATCATTATAGAAATAAAATAACTGCATAAAAAATTTGGCAAATATTAAATAGATTGTGCATTTAATGTTTTACATACTATAATTTTTTTTTGAAATTAACATTAGATCTCTATCTAATCCATCATAAACTATCATTACTTTTTCATTGTCTCCAATTGTGACTAGTCATCCAACAATTTTGAAAATTTTATTTATGTTAGATAAGTCTGCACTCATATTTCTTGATCATCAACAGTCCATATTCCATGTAGAATTAATTTTCCAGTTCTATTTTTCTTTAAAAATAATTTATAACCATGTTTATTCTGATACCAATATTTTATTGGGTTTATCTACGTTATCATGAAATGATATTTGAATCCATATTTTCCTTATTTTAACTTATTTTCCTTAATTATGGTTTTCATCCTTACTAATAATTCCATATTTTTTTTATTTTGATGCATTTTTTCCTAGAATAAACAGTTGATATTTTTCTCTTTTAGTTAAAATACAAGATAAACTTTTAAAATATTATACTACATCATATAATTATTTTGCACTATATTCATGAACAATACATTTTAGTGTTGATGTATTGAATTTTTCAATTAATTAATTATATTTCTTTGTCATTGTGTCCCATTCACAAAAAATAATATTGTGAATTTTATTTTAATGGCATGTGCTTATTTATAATAGAATATTATTTTTATTCAAGCATCGATTTTGTGAATCCAATATTCGCTTCGATAAATGATAAGAATCTAAATAATAAGAGTAATAGTTTTATATGTCATTTTATTCCATATCTATTAAACACATATTTTTATTCATATATTGAAGATATTTTTTCTGAATCAAATATTGAAGAGCTAATTGGTTCTTCAAACACCCTTTATGTGGCCTTCATGAGACTTTTTCATTTATTATCATAATCATTTGTATTAAAAAATTTATTATCCAATATTCCACTTAATTATTTTAACTATAGGATGTATGGTCTATTATGAGCACACTTTTTCTATTTATTTTATCATACATACTTTGTTATTTTTTCATCATCCTGGATGGATTTTTTTGTGGATTGTCTTCTTCAATTAGACATTGTTAAATTGTCTAGCTAACTAATCTAGTTCTATTTATATATCTGAGATATTAGAATATTTGGATATATTGATATCATATATTGATTTATTTTCATGATAACAAAATGTATCATTAAGTTTAGTATTTATCTTTTTCACTATACTATGATTTTCATCCTCATATTGAATCTCTACTCCCTACATCATCAGTGTTCCAATCATTTGTATCGTAGTGATTTTTTTTATTAAATTTGATTATCGAATAATTAAAGATAATCAATTCCATTTTAAGGAAACCACTCTTAATACATTCAGTGCATGATAAATTTTAGTAATTGTATCTCAAAGGGAAATAATTTTGTTGATTATTTTGGTTAACCATTCATTCATTTTATTTATGGTATCTACATCATACATTTTAATGGTCTAAAAAATTTGTTTTCCTGTAGGATACATTATTTTTATGATATTATCAGTTCCCTCTTATACAATTACAATTGTCTTCCTCATTTCATAAACTGTAGGGAATTATGATACTCGATTGAATTCATCAATACCATGTCCAATGGTAATATAATTCATTTATTTGGTGTTGATGTCACACTAAACATCATTTTCAGCATCTAATGTTTCTGGATTATTATTTATTACATAAGGAGTGGTATAATTCATAGACACTATCAATATATTATTATTCAAATTTATGATCATACATGATTTCTAACTTCCATAGTTATCACAATTGAAATATGGACCACAAATAATCGACATTATTTTCTAGTATCATCCATTGACATAAGATTTATATAGACACTATACTTTTGATATTTAAAAATCATTGTCATAATAGCTCACATTTGGAACAGATTGTTAGGTATTAATAATAAAATGATACACTAGAGTGGGTGAATTGTGTATTTTAATTAATCTTGATAGATTCATGCATTTGGATTTCATTCCTTTTTTTGAACATGTGGATCGTTTTTTTTTTGTAAAATATTTGACAATAGATTAAATAGTAATACATGAAACCTTAATTTTTATAGTGGATTGGGGAATAAAGATCTTGTTGTACACTTCACCAAGGCTCTCTCTATAATCATGATGATTTCCACCCGGAAATTTCCTCTTTTCATAAGACCATCACAACTGAGTGAAGGAAGTTTCCACCATTAAAATAATTCTAATTAATGTCATCGGGTTCTTTTAGAAGGGAACAATTTTCTCCTACATAATTCTATGAAGCAGATACTCCTCCACGGATAAGTCTAAGATACTGAGACTACAATAAATCCAAAGAGTTTTATATTGTTAATATGAAAATTTCTAGATCATGGTTTTAGATGAAATATTTATAATAAGGATCTTCTTTATCAACGAATAAATTCATCAATAAAAAATATTTTTATTGTTATCCTGGTTTCAAATATATTAGAATCATGAAAATATAAGTTGTTAAACAACATTATGAGGTTGAAATAAATATATCCTCAAAGTGTAGATTCTTCAGTATTAATATAAAAACTAGGTCTTTGCATAATTTTTGTATTCAATAGATATTCAAAAAATATGAATTTGTATATCTTATATATTCAATCATAGAATACATTGGCCATATATTGGAGACACTACATTTAATCTAGTTTTGTAAATCCACAAATATAACCTGATATATCCCAATCATTTAAATTTGAATCATTCAAGGGAGTAATAACATCCCAGAAAATAATAATGATGTAATTCATTGAATAAAAGTAATTGAATTTTTTCAAAAATAGATTGAAATAAATTTTTTCATCAATATTTGTTCATATATCAAATATAATATTATAGATTTAAAGCTTCATCTTTGAATAGTAAAACCTAGGGTTCCATCATGTGATGCAAAAAAATACATGGGGTTGAAACTATAAGGTTTATTACCAAAGTAGAATTATGATCAATATGTTTTTTACTCAAACATAGTGTTTCAAAAAAATATAGGTTTATTTATCAATGCATTCCTATTTATCAAATGTATGGTTCCAAAAAAATTAATTTCTCCAGAACAAGAATTTCATAATGAAGAAGGGTATATGATCCATAGTCCATATTCCAAATATAGGGTTTATTCAATACATTATATATGCAAAATTAGGGTATTAATGGATTTTCTAGAATACATAAAAACATATTCATAATTCATAAACTAATATTCCTTAACTGTCAAATTATTAATTATAATTAGTGAATGAATATATCGAGGAATATTAATTTCATAAAATTCACTTAAAATTAAGTGCAATAATAAAACAATAAAGGGTATTTTTGAGCATAAAAATTAATAAGATTTATATAGTATTATAGAGACAATAAATTCCCAAAAATTACATAAATTTATATTAATATTCTACACATTGAAAAAAAATTCCCAATGAGAATAATCATTTAGTGTCTATGAAAATTGTGAACACATTATCCTTGTTTGGTGAAAGGCCATCAACATATACCTTATAGATAATCACCTTTAGTACTAATACATAAAACTATGCTTCATAACATAGGGAAAGGAAAAGATTGAATTCGGTGAGCTCTAGTTATCAGTATTGGTAAATAACGCAAATCTATTTGAATAACATGCGTATAATGGTATGATAATTGGATGAAAAAAATTCATTATCATACCCTGTATAAAAATATCATAATAATGAGACATGGAATAATGAAATAAATTTAATAAGACAAGAATAAAACAGATAGTTAAGGACATAATCTATGTGATCGTATCAAATTCATAAGATATATAATTTTTTTGTGAATAAATTAACTAGTACCCCCATTTCATATATGTCATGGAATGTTTCCAAAAACAATTCCAAGAACTTCATGGGGACTAATTCCACTAGGAGAGACTCACCACCATACTCAGTCGCATTTATTTCCTTATAATGGATTATGTTTCCCCATATTCCAATAGTATATTGGGTTTTCCCAATATCCCATAAAGGATCAGGTGAAAATTGTTAACCATTTTGGATCAATACATATTTTTCCCCATTTTGGAAGAAACCTTTCAACAAGAATCATAAACTTATCTCAAAATATATAAATATTTACCCAGTATATTTAAGGGTGATATAGATCCACCCATCACATAATAGAATAATACAGGATTGTTCCACAAGAAAATAAACCATTAATCATGTCATGACCCATAAAAAGATATGGGTTTAATAAACATAATATCATAAATCATGAAATGAAATGGGAATCACTAACATTTTATCATATCATAACAAACAGATAATATATATCTTTCATAATCATTTTAACCTAGAATAACCTAGGAAAGGAATTTGGTTTCATAATATTTTATCATGGTATAAACCATTAAATAAATATTTGATTCACAAACATAAATCCATCAAATCATATATAATTCATAGAAATAATATGAATGGTATAATGTTTTCATATCCCTAGTAAATAATAAATGATAACCAAGGATGTCATCTTATATGAAGTTGTATTTTTTAATTATCATATGGAGTAAAAACATTCTCTAAAATTAAATTTTTGAAACAAAAAAAACATTTTTAAAAACATATACATTAAAAAACATTGGAAATAATAAAGGAAAATAGAAAAATCATTCAAACCATTTTTTTGGAAAATTATCCATTGTGCTTTGAAATATGTTTTTTAAAACATAAAACATTTTTACCCCTATTTTCATTGTAAATATCCATGACAAAATATTAAAAAGAATAGAAAAAATTATATCTGTTTTATTTGAAAAAAATTTGAATATTTTAAATTAATATTTGAATTCATTGAAATCCATTGTAAAAAACATTTCAAAACCCTATATTGGAAACTTTGAAAATAATTTAAAATAATTTTTAATCATAAATCATTTTTTAACCACTATTTAATTGAATTTTTATTATAACCAACAAATTTGAAGAATATTATTTAATTATTTTTTAAAAAATAATAAACATTTAATCTAAAAAGGGGATAAATAAGGAAATGATGGTCACATGTGTGGTTAAGCTAGTACATATTCAATATTCCTTTTGCACAATAAATGTTTAGAAATATACCATTATCAGAAATTGATATGAATATTGTTTTTCGAAACTATTTTGAAAAAATGAAAGACGTGTGTAAAAATTTCAATTTAAAATCATCAGGAGTGAGAAAAAAATTAAAAAATAAATTTAAAAAAATGAAACAACACATATTTCTGATGGAATGGTGAAATATTGTTAGATTTATTTAAAAACATTATCAAAATTATTTTAGGAACCAGAGAGTGGAAAATGTTACCATTACATTAATATAAAATAAATATTCATATGTTAGTAAAATACAAGGGAGTTATTTAATAATTGATCATAATAAATCATTAATGGAATCATAATCATAAAAAATCTCGATAAATGATGGGATTAGAAAAATAATCAAATAACTATTAGTTAAATAGAAATCATAGTAATATTGAAATAATAGTATCAAATAGATCTTAAAATATCATGAAATGATTTATATTAATTAAATAACATTACCCATGAAGTATAAACTCCTCATAGGAATATATAGGTCCATAACATGGCACATGTCTTAAAGATGTAAAATTGAGACAAATTGCATTACTGATTTGGTAACATTGGAAACATAAACTCCATGAATGAAATATCATAATATAGATATGTATACACCAATAAATTTAATTATATGAATAATATAGTTCATAAATTGGTAGCACACACACCACATATAATAAATTGTAGGTAGACCGGGCTTTTTTCTCATTGAAATTATTAGTGAGATAGGAAAACCATTACTACATGATCAACTTTTGAATTGTGATCCAAATGAAATTATATAATTTATTTAAATTTATAATTTCATAAAACAAATTATATTAATTATATAACATGTAATTGTTTATTATATAGACCACACTATAGATGTCATAGGTGAATATGTCATGTTTTTGACAGAAATAAAAAGTGAGATGGCATTCCCTAACCATATGTATTGACATCCACCAAACATGTTAAAACCTCTTGAATAAAAAATATAAGATTCTTATACATATTACATAGATCCATATTATTATATAATACCATATATTATTTTTTAAGACTCTATATTACTCATTTATTAACATATATATATTAATGTTATGTTTTATGTAATATGTACTTTATTTTTCATATATTTTTGGGCTTGTAATTATTGATTACATAAATTAGATCATGATTTGATTGTTTAATAAATTTATATTATGACATAAATATAATGTATTATTAGTATATATTTATTTATAATAATTTATAGAATATTGAAATATGAAATGGAATACACTGTTCATGGGGAGGATTGGTCGTACGTACGCATGAATTTTGTTTTTTATTTATTTTAAAATTGAATGATAAAAAGAAAATAAAATATGTGTATATAAATTATATAAATATGATAGAATTATTATTTTATAATTTTCCTATATTTTATTTGAACCCATACTTAAATCATTCAATGTAGAGTATTAATGAATCACATCACATTTATAAGGTGGTAGTCGACACTTCCCCAAATGAAATCATCTTATTTACAGAAATTGAAAATCATGAATGTTTGTTTTATATAATAATTATATAAGCATAAATATATCATAAATATAAAAAATATTATATTAAACTAGATTTTCCAAATTATTTTCCATCCATGATTGGGAGTATAGGAAAAATTAAAAACATCATTTTGTGCGGTGGTAGATCACCATACACTAGAACGATAAGTTCGTTACCCAATAGATGGATGTGTGTGAAACTGTAGTTTAAAAATTTTAAATAAAAAAATAATAATATTTAGGATAATTATTATATTATATAAACATAGAATATGGATATTTTCGGTCTGAAAAAATAAACATAAAAATATATCTTAGGGAAGGATGTTACCAGTTCCTTGGGTACCTCCTTTGGTTTGCACCAAAGGGATTCATTGAATGAGATTATTCAAAAATAGAAGATTATATTATTAAGAGAGGGATACTGGGATTTTATTTTAGATTATTTTTGTCTATCCAAACTAATTTCGTTTATAAATAGTTTGATGGGGTGATTCCCTTTTTTTAGAGGAGGAGGAGTGGAATTACTATAATTTTTTTAAAGGGAATTTTACAAATATTTCTTCCACTAACTGTGGATCCAATGATACAAAAATTATTTATATTGAAGTATAATGTCATTATATGGATATAAACGTTATTTTAGACATTTGTTTTGGTCAATTTGTGTAAAGACATGGATTTTCCATGTAAATTTTATTTATTAAATGGAAATTTTACGAGTCCGGGAAAATTGACGGCACGTGAATCCAAATCCCGGAGTGCTTGGAATGAATTTCTGATCTTTTTTTTGGTACGTTCAATAAACGTATGTGTGGGTTTTTCAAACATCTGAACAAGTGATCGAAATTCCAATATGAGGACATGGTTGAACTCATAGTTCCATTATTCGCATATGAAGACTTTCACCTCGACGATAGTTGTTTAAGGGTGAAATATGATTTTTGTTTTTTTTGTGAAAGAATGAAATAAAATAAAATATTTGTAACATTTTATTTTATTTTATTTTGAAACTACCATGTGGATATTTCACATGTGGGGATCATCATAACTAATCCTCCCTTGAGATGTTATGGTGGTGGGGACCACCTGAGTTTAAACACCCTTGAACTCCCCTTTAATTGGAGAAACCCTCAAAAATCCTATTAAATGTGGCGGAGCCACTTCAACTCCTCAAACAGTTATTATGCTAACCCGGTTACGTAATTATGCCTCTTTTAATTTATTCCAATAACTATATAGACAATATAATCTATTATGTTGGCTATATGGAAATTTTTTTATTGAATTGGGAGAAATGAACCTTGGGACAAAGCCCCCCGACGAAGAACACCAATGAAGAACACAAACATCAACTCTGACTTCTTTCAAGGGACATTCGTTGATGAGGAACATCATCAATGTCAATGAACTGAAGTTCGAGGAAACACTGACTTCACTGAAGTCCATCTATTCCAAAATACATCGTCTCCTACCCAGTAGGAAATCTTCAATGAATCAATCGAACTAGGTAGGGATTTACTTATATATGATTATAAATTCCGATTGTCTTCCCTTCTTTTTCTTTTGTGGGTTTGGGAATAGTTTTTGACGAGGGTTGAATGGAGGGTGTTTGAATTATTTTTCCTTTACCCATTCTTGATGTTCTTTTTCTCATTGAGCCTCTTTCTACCGTTCAAACGTGGAGGATGTGGTCCAAACAATCAAGTACTTAACCCTCCTCCATTTTTTTAATGGTGTATCCTTCTTGATGAAAGATGACGACATTGGTGACGACAACCGGTGCTGGAGGTTGGAACCGGTGGAACTCAAGAACTGCTGATAAAGGAATGACACCCCACTACCCCATGGTTTCGGCACTCTGGGTAGCTCCACCATCCGCGACCATCACCTCCCCGCGACCTTGCCGCATAGCCCCACGTCTCAGCCGATATGCCCCATGACATCTCTCGTTGCTGCACACCCAGTGGTTGAGCCACCTCGCACACCCCCGCCCGCCGAGCCACCCCGTGGCCCCCCGCCCTTGCGGCACCCCCGCAGTTGTACCACTTTGGCTGAGCCTCCCCGACTGAGCCGCCCCATGGCCCTGCTCCCTAGTGGCACTCCCAGGGTCGAGCTGCTCTGTCCGAGCTATCCCATGGCCTCACGCCTTGACGTCAACCCCGAAGCCAAGCCTCCATGCACCCTCGTGGCACCCCCAAGGCCTCACGACCCTCGCGGCCTACCGGGACGGATCCAGTGGGTCAGGCCACCCATCAGGCGAGGCCCGACCCAGCGGGTCGGGTGGGGTTGGTCCGATCGAGTCGGACCAAACTCGGACCAGATACGACTCTATACTTTTCTTGGGACATAACTTTAGTTTCATATGACTGTTTGGCAATCCGTCAAAAATTCCAAAAACCTTGGAGCGAGACGACCCCTTTCATATATCCCACTAGGGTTTTGGATAAAGTAGGGGAATGTTCAGGTTGGATCGAGCATGAATCCAAGTGGGCCCTCGAGTCAAAAAGGATAATAACTCATAGACAGGGTGTCTGAATGACGTGTCGTCTGTAGCATTGAGAACTTTATGACATGTCGGTACATTGGGAAACATTCTCATGGAACTTCAAGGAATTTGGAGTATCGTCCAGTGGCTTGTGGAGAATATCCTCTTGGAGATGAGCAATCATAGTGTAGGAACCCAATAGCTGGCTGTGATGGGAAGAATGAAGAGTGGTCCTATGTGTTTATGCACCAAGAGATCCTGTGTGGGTCAGCTTCTAGCAGTCTTCTGTAGGTCAGTGCCTAGAGATCCTCTATGGGTCAGCTCCTAGCGATCACATGTGAGTCACCTCCTAGTGATCTTATGTGGGTCAGATCCAAGCGCTCCTCTGTGGGTCAGTAACAAGTGATCATGTGTGGGTCAACACTTAGCTATCCTATGTGGGTCAGCACCTATAGATACTGTTTGGGTCAACTCCAAGAGATCATGTGTGGGTCAGATTCTTTATAGAGTAAGATGATTCAGTAGTTACATCTAATCATCTCTACTACTGTACCTATGTTATACCTGGTGTGAGCTGAGTTCATACCTGTGTGGTACTTCCCTTTTTGGTAATACATTGGTGGTATTGTTCTATATGGCGTACCTTTGAGGTACTTGCCTTTTTGGTTTTCCTTCCATCATGGAACAATGGAGCTTTGGGATTTTGGGTTGGACCATGTGTTTCCTCAAGATTGAGATGGGTATACATGATAACTTAGGTAAATGTATGGGCATATACGTAAGTAGGTTTGAAAGTTGACATCATGCATTGAGGTTTATCATTTGTAGATTTTGTGATACATGGATGTTCTCAAGGTCCCAACTGAGTATTATTATACTCACCTTTTCACGGGCAATGTCCGCACCTTCAGGACTAGATTGGATGGTTCTCGGAGAAGAACCATATGAAAAGTCGGTAAACGGAGGATACCGATGGACGTGGAGTGCTTAGGAGGAGATCTGTACCTACCCATCAGGTAGGGACCTCAGAGGATGACTCAAAAACTAACTTTCTTTTTTCTCCAGTTTACTTGTACTTCAGTTTCTTGTACTTTTCAGTTGGGATTGAATTCTGGCCCCTTTTACTTATTGTACTCACTCTTTTAACTATTCATTAACATGTGTTCGTATCTTACTGTGTGTTTTTTGCATGTTACTAGAGGTCATAAATTCAATGCCTTCATTGTTTTAGGGACTACACCTTTCGGTGCTAGTTACCAGCCCCTAGCCTATGGAAGGCGGGCTTGGGGTTGTCACGGCACAGGCCCCGGGGGACGGGTCATGACAAATTGGTATCAAAGGATTCAGTTCTACTATATAACATATGTTACACCCCAATATTTCATAGTACATTATTTCTTTAATGTAATTTAATAACTTTCACTTCACACAAAACTAAGTTCAAGCGCACCATGACATACCAAACGAGGCATTCAAAATTGGTTATGAATACTATTTACTAAATTTTGAAATTTATATAATCCATATAATTTTTGAATCCATATTATGTTATTTATAGACATATATTTTGAACAAATTCATTTTTTTAGATAAAAGAATTATTTTTAAAAAAATACAATTTTTCAGCCTTTTAATGGAGAACTTTTATAAAATCGAACATTTGAAAATTTTATTTATTCATCTTGACAAAATAAACTTCTTCTTTAGAATCGGGACATATGAATTTAGTTTCAATATATTTTTGATGTTTTTCATTTAAGTTTCATATTTGGGTGAATAGTGAAAAATACTATATTTTAACTCAAAATAAATTATTAAATAAAAATAAATTATTGTGTTGAATTATACATTTTAATTGTTTGGGAGTATAATTAGATTGTATTTTCAAAATTTAATCCAATTATGGTCATTGTATGTAATTTCACAATGAAATTGGACATAAACAAGTGTGAATCTTTTGATAGTTATTAATTATTAAAAATATGTTTTTTGATTTTGATAACGGGAATTAATTTTAAATAAATTAATGTGAATTATATTTTTTTAATTTGGTAAAATAGAATTCCTTTTTTAATTCATAATATCAAAATTATTTTAGGGAGAATGTTTGGTATTTTTCTGAAAACATTCCATTTTTTATGAATAATGAAAAACATTGAGTTATTGTTTGAAAGAGACTTTTTATTTAAATAGTTATTCATTTTAATTAATTTTTGTTTGTAAATAAAATATCCATAATACATATATAAGTTAAATTTAATTCAATGGATTCAGATTATAATAATGATAGATTTATAAAAAAATTATCGAACTTTTTACCGTCTTTTACCCACCTCCCAAGGGAATTTGCAAATTTGGATAACAATTAATTTTACCACTTATGTGAATTGAATTTTAGAAATCTGAGACACACCGTTGATATCAATACGTAAAAGTCAGTTCAATAAGATTAAAATAATTTTTGGTCAATAGTAACTTTTGACTTTTATTTATCGAAGTTATGGGTAAATATGGTAATTCAACATAAAAAATAAATTATAATGATACAAAATTACTTTAACACTTGTTCTATCCTTATTTTATGAGTCATGACCGACCATGGTCATCCTTGGGTCGATTTTGGGACCCCATGTAGCCACTTATGAATTTTAATGACACTATTTTAATTAACATAATGTAAAGGTAAAAATGACATAAACAAATATATTTTAGTAAATCAATTTTTTAATGGGGATATGTAAGTCATATTATCGACTATAAATATTCAGTATAAAGCTAAAAGGATTAAATATATAATGGTATTTCATTAATATTTTTTATACTTTAAATAATTTTATTTATTTTTGACACAATGATGATGCAGTAATTTTCTTATTAATGAAATATTAAAATAATTGATATTATTAATATCCATATAAATTTAATTTTAGACTTTTGATGAATTAAACTAATTTTATAGGTTCATATGACATGTTAGAGTTGATTAAATGAATTTTTTCTAATTAATAAGGGTTTAATGAATTTAACATAAACAAAATAGAAAATAATGTCAAAATTGTCATAATAGAGTTTTTAAAACAAATATTTTATTAATAATTGATATTCTATTCCTAAAATTATATGTTACTGAAAAAGGTCTTAAATAATATTATATATTTCATTAATGAACCACTTGGGGTTTTCTTGGAATATTATAGTATGTTTATTAACCATATAATATATAAATACACAGAGACATGGTAAATGTCAAACTATTTAACTAAGATTTAAATCTAGAAGATAAGGTCAATATAGTAATCGAAACCTGTCTAAAACTTATTTTTTGAGTGGTTTTAGACACATTCCCACCCAAGACATTAAATAATTCATTTTGGTGCCATTAGAAACCAGAAATGATTTTATTATAAAATTATATTTCAATTCTTTCTTATGGATCCCCTCACCCCTCTTATAAAGGGAACTTCTCCTTATCTCAAATTCATACCATAAAAGCCATTAGGTTCGGTCAAAACCGGCCAAATTATCATCCCCTATCTTTTAACACCATCATAGAGGCCTACATTATTACAGAAATCCATCCTAAGGAGAAATTTTGTTCAAATCTAAAGGAAGAACCCGTAGAGGAGGTAAATATTTCATTACCTCTTTCAAGTTCCTTTATTCATCAACATCCCATGTCTTTGTTGATTACATTCTAAAATAATAACTCCAGTATATTCTATATACGGTTAAGTTTTTATAAATATGGAACAACCATATTCATTATTTTATCCATCCTTTGAATGAAAAGTCACCATACATGCGTACATACGGCTTACTATCTCCACGTCGTGGTGTAGTTGTTATTCAATACATTATTATTTGGATGGTTTTAATAATGATGTAAAATTGATTTAAATAACAAATATAACATTGTAATTATTCTTTATATAATCTATACAATCCAAATATATATTATTTTAAT
Organism: Viscum album; assembly: GCA_963277665.1. Classification (NCBI taxonomy): domain Eukaryota; kingdom Viridiplantae; phylum Streptophyta; class Magnoliopsida; order Santalales; family Viscaceae; genus Viscum; species Viscum album. The sequence goes on from OY728127.1 coordinate 2,045,468,763, forward strand.
ATCAAAAGAATGAAACTTTCGGTCGTGCGTACGTACGGATTACTACCTCCACGCACACGATGAGATTAATTCACCATCTATCCATTTAAGAATAAATTTTATTTGATGGTTAAAAATCATGTTTAAAGACTTAATATCATTCTGAATATGAATAAGATACATCCTATACATAACAAACATTATTTACGTAACAAATTATATAAATGAAAAAAAATTAGTTAACACCCAAAACGACGATAATACTATAATATTATTAACAAAGAAATACTAGAAGAACATATATGAAATGATATTAATGTATATAGTTCATGAATAATTAATAACAATTATTTCATCGTTAAATAACAGGTTATCCTAAAATCATCCATGGAAAAGTAAAAGTTAAGGGTTAATTTCACAATCTCTTTATTATCCGAGGTTGTTTTTACGTAAATATCTACTGGGAAATATTTATTACCCATATCCATGTTTCATGAAATAGATTTCAAAGGTATTATTCTAAGAGACGTTTTTACTAAAACATAATTTTAAATTTTTTAAATATTTATTCTTATAAATCATTCTCATTAATGTCCATTTTTTAAAAATGGGTTTAAGGATTTATTTATATGGAAAATAATATTTTTAAAATGTTAATTACTATAAAAAGTTTCAAATTGGTATGGGACACTTTGATTTAAAAATGTTTTTAAATTTCTTCCTTTCAAAATTTTGGGACTTATAAAAATTTTCATGAAAAAGGTATATTTCTCTCAAAGAGTTTAAAAACCATTTTCATCTATGTCAGCATCCTTTGATGGATTTTAAACTTGATTGAAGATAATTTATTATGATACAAATCATCCATATTGTATTAAATGTTTTGTGATCTGTTTGACTGTGGATGTTTTATTTTAATACCATTCATGGATTATGGTTAAAGTATTGACATTTCTTACACTAGTTCTAATATGAATGGTTATGTTATGTTTTAAAATTTTCATATGAGGAATGTATTGTACTTAGTAAGTGGTGGATGGAGCCCACTCTAGCACCTCAATGAATCGACAGGTCTCATGAGATAATTAGACGTGGAATTGGATGAGGCCTTTCCCAATTTGATATTGGGTTTGGGCCAAGGCCGTAATCATTTTATGATTTCTTGGCTGAGGCCTTGAAAAATTGTTTCAAAATGTCTGGCATTATACATTCCCTCATTTTAAAAATAATATTGATAGTTCCTGTGGTCATTAGACTAGTAGAATACCCAAAATTATGTTTTGTTATGACATTAATTACTAAGATTAAATTTATTCCATAAAAGTGTTCATGTTTATTAATAGTAAAGGCATGTGTTTTCAATTATTCACCATGATTAATATTTATATTATCTTCCACTATATGTCTTACCCTTACTGAGCGTTTGAGATCACCCCTTTCTTATGTCTCATTTTCCCAGGTTTCCTAGAAGTGATTTCAGTTTATGATGTAGGGTTATTATATGAAAACAATGGCATTCTCAAAGGATTTTTTTTGTTGGATGTTGTAATGTGTAATGTAACATTCATGTATGTAACATATTTTCCAAGAATGTTTAACTAATCTGTCTTTTGGGACATTATATTTTGTAATCATGCCAATTTATTAAAATAATGCACTGACTCTGGGTAAATGGGGTCGGGGTGTTACAGTTGGGATCAAAGGAAGATTCACAATAACATTGGAAAAAATATTTAGATAAACTTTGATTAGAGAACATTCCCCTAAGATAGAATTTAAGGATTAGTATAGAGTAACTTACTATAATTTTGATACTATAGATATTTTGTGAGTTTTCCAAGCAAATACATCCATGTTTGGATACAAGTATGTAGAGGTGGCTCTGGCACATATTTACCTCGAGGTAAAACTCGAAAACAGCAGTTTGAGCTAGCCTCAAATGGGAAGCAGTCCACGAAAACGGTCCTTACTCTACTCTTTGTTACGACAATCTCGGGGGATATGCTTAGTAAAATCCTCAAATTCTTTACAAATCATTATGAAAGATTTTTTAGCAGATACCTCCTCAAAGAAAATATTTTTTTGATAATTTTTTATATCCATAAAATGATCAATTTATGTTAGGTATTTTACTAGTTTGGAATTATTCATTGAAAATCTTAAACTAACCACGTTTATGCCATTATATAGAAATGGAATCTAGTAGAAGAAATGTGAACTCCAGTAATAAATATTATCCAAAGAGTAAGAAGGATCTTATCTTTCACTGTTTTATGCCATCATTTATAATGGAAATATTCTCTCATGTATTCTCAACATAAAAAGAAATAGTATCATGGGTTAATAAGATATGTACAGAAATTTATGAGTCCTATGGCTTTGAAGGGATGCAAGAGAATAAAAGGATGAAAGAGAGAATGATGGATAAAGGGAACAGGGGAAAGAAGGATTTTCATATATGTAATAACTGTAGAAAGAATCACCTTGGTAAATGATTGAAGGGAAAGGGAGTTTTTTATATGTGTGGAGAAAAAGGACACCAAGTATGTGATATCATGCATAAGAAAAAAAATTCAAATGTACAATGCTTTATTTGAAAGGAGTTGGGAAACTACACGAATCAATGTCCAAATCATCATAGTATACCCCAAATGCTGTTATTGGATAATAATATTGTTATGATACTACCAAAGATGAAGTGGAATGATTATATTTATTACGTTGTTATTAATATATTGTGTCATTTGAGTATTGTTTTAATGATGTACATGTTATAAGAAATATAGAGTATATAAGGATTGTACTGCAGTATTGTTTCATTAAGGAATTAATATTTTGTGGAAGCAAGAAAAGTGAGTCAATAGCATGTTAAATTTGTGGAAAATTCAAGGATGATGGAAATTTAATCATTAATATGGTCATGATAGTGATTTTGGAATATGATATGGTTGATTTGGATAAATTATATTGTAAATTCTTGAATTCCTTTGAACTGAATAATTGTTTTTTTATTTCATTATTGTTTGAATATTCAATATTTTTTGATATAAGGATTATATCCAGTATTATATAAAGGATAAGGGATCAGGAATGTAATCAATAAGGTTTTATGGTAATTCAGTGTGTTTCCATGTTTTAAAATAATAAACGATGAAGGTGTTAGCAGGTTATTATGTGGAAAAATTATCTTAATTGTGTTTAAATACATTATAAATATTGGACTTTGAGTTTGGATAGATGTATTTTGGATAATTCTAATGGTTGGAATAAATTAATTTTGAAATTGGATACAATTGTTAAGATTATATTTGTATTTTTATAAAAAGGACATCAGGAAGACCGTGTGATAACCCGTTGGGTCAGACAATGTTGCGGGAATCAAACCCACAACCCTAGTGTGATTGGGATTTATCGCCAACCATTAGACAACATGAAGTCCCTAGACTATTTATTGTATTTTCATTTTTTAATGTGTTTGATAAGTGAATTATAAATTCATTTTTTTTTTTCAACCTTACAAGAATAGGATAAATATAATACTTTTTCTATGTTCTATTTTCTTTTTGAGTAAAAAATGAGGTTGTGGTAGAAATTAGTTAAAGGATGGAACTATACTTGTCATGTATATATTTTTTTCTTCTTCTATTCTATGGAGAAATTAATTATTAATCTTTTTGTAAGGGATCATAAAACTAAAAATTTATTATCTTAAAAGCTTACGTTTTGTTGAACCGATGATATATTACTCATCATATATTGATGGCTTTGAGGCCCTAAATTCAACAATTGATTGTGACTAATTAACTAAATCAATCCCTATAAATACTTACTTTTTTTCCGCTAATTATGTATCTATAATTGCCAAAAAATTTCTAATAATCACGATCTTAATTTGAGGGGGTACTTTTTCATTCCCCTTTTCTTCTTATTAAGACTAAATTTTATTAACCAAATTTCTGATGTGAGTTTTCCCAAAAAGGTATTTTCTCTTTGAAACTATTTTTTTTGAAGAAAAATTTCAAATTGCGAGGACACAATTTATTGAAGGAGGGAAGAATGTAACACCCCACGATTGCAATGTACATTATTTTTTATAGTCATTCAATAACTTCCAATACCTGCAACCCTGAGTTCAAGCGCACCACGACTTACCAAAATAGTCATTCAAAAGTAGTTAGGAATACTATTAACTGAATTTTGAAATTTATATAATCGTTATAATTTTAGATTCCATATTTTTAGTTTTTAGACATAATGTAAGAACAAATTCATTTTTTAGATAAAATAAGTATTTAAAAAAATAAAATTTTATAGACTCTTAATGGAGAACCTTTTTAAAATTCAACATTTGAAACTTTTACATATTAAATTTGAAAAAATAAACATCTTCTTTATAATCAGGACATAATCATTTATTTTCAATAAATATTTGGTGATTTTATGATAACATTAATATTTGGGATAATAGTTTAAAAATACTATTTTTTAACTGAAAGCAACTTTTTTAATCAAAATAATTTATATTGTTGAATTATACATTTTAATGCTTTGGATGTATAGTTAGATTATATTTTTTCTATTTAATCCAATGATGGTCATTTTAAGTAATTTCAATTTGAAATTGGACATAAACAAGTGTCAAACTTTTGATTGTTATTATTTCATAAAAATACGTTTTTTTTGTTTTGAAAACGGGAATTAATTGTAAATTAATTAATGAAACATCAATTTTTTGAAATTGGTAAAGTTGAATTAATTTTTTAATTCTGAATATCATAATTATCTTAGGGTGATTTTTTTGTATTTTTCTGAAAACATTTATTTTTTAATAATTAGTTAAAACATCGTGTTATTGTTTAAAACCAACATTTTTTTAATAATTATTTATTTTATTTAAATTTATTTTAGGTCAAAATGGATACATAATTCGTATATATGTTCAATTTAATTAATTGGATTCATTTTATAATAATTTTCGATATTAAAAATGTTATGCAACTTTTTATCATCTTTTACCCACCTTCTATGAGGATTTGCAAATTTGCAAAAAAACATAATTTTACCACATTATTGAATTGAATTTTAAAAATCCAAGAGACATAGTTGATAACATTAGGTAAAATGTGGTTCAATAAGTTGAAAATAATTTTTGATGAATAGTAACTTTTGACTTTTATTTACAACGGTTAAAGGTAAATAGGGTAATTCATAATAAAAAGTAAATTATAATAATATAAAATTACACTAACACTTGTCCTAACTATATTGGATGATTCAAGACCGACCATGGGCATCCTTGGGTTGGTTGTAGGACCCCAGGGATCCACTTATGAATGATAATGACAATTTATTTTAATTAACTTAAAGGAAAAAATGACACAAACAAATATCTTTTATTAAATCAATTTTTACATGGGTTATATATGTCAACTATTTGACTATAAATATTCATTGGAAATCTAAAAATATTTCATACATAATGGTATTTTATTTATATTTTCTAGGAATTAAATAATTTTATTTATTTATGACACAATGTTGATTTATTAATTACCTTATTAATGAAATATTAAACTAATTGATATTATAAATATCCAAATAAATTTAATTTGAGACTTTTTATGAATTCCACTAATTTTATATGTTAATATTACATTTTAGGGTTGATTATATTATTTTTTTATAAGTAAAAATAATTTTATGAATTAAAAAAATAAAATAAAAAATAGTGTCAAAATAGACATAAAACAGTTTTTTAAAACAAATATTATATTATTAATTGATATTCTCTTCCTGAAAATATAAGGATCGTATATAGGACATAAATAATATTATATATTTCATTAATGAACCTCTTTAGGTTCTCTTGAATGTTTATTGTACGTTTAATAACCATATAATATAAAAATACAAAGAGAGAAGGAAAATGTCAACCTATTTAACTAAGAGTAAAATCTAGATGATAAGGATAATATAGTAACCCAAACCTGTCTAAAACCAAATGGTTTAGTGGTGTTATACCCATCCCAAAATTATCCTTTAAATAATTCTTTTTTTTCCATTTGAAAACAAAAATTATTTTATTATAAAATATTATTTCAATCATTTCCTTAGACGCACCTCACCCCTCTTATAAAAGGGAACGTCCCCTTATCTCGGATTCACAACTTCAAATCCATTTGGATCAGCCAAACCCAGAAAAAATATACTCCCAACACACCTACCTTCATCTTAGAGGCCTTAATTTATTCATAAATCCAACCTATAGATATCTATTGATCAAATTAAAATAGAGAACCAGAAGAAGAGGTAAATATTTCATCACCTCTTTCAAGTTTCTTTTTTCATCAACTTAATCATTATTTGTGGATTTAATTATAAAATAATAACTCCAGTACCTTATATATACTTTAATGTTATTATAAATATGGTAAAATCATATTCATTATTCTATACATCCTTGGAATGACATGTCACCATACATGCGTACGTACGACGTACCGTCTCCACGTCATGGTGTAGTTGTTATTAAAAACATTATTATTTGGATGTGTATAATAATGATGTATAATTGATGTAAATAATAAATATAAAATGATAATTATTATTTATATATGATATACCATCCAATTATATAATATTTTAATATCAAATGAATGAAATTGTTGCTCGTGCGTACTAATAGATTACCATCTCCACGAAAACGATGAGTTTAATTCCCCATTATATCCATTGAAGATTAATATTAATATGATGATTAAAAATAATTTTTAAATACATAATATCATTCTGAATATGAATAAGATACATCCTATCCATAATAAACATTACTTACGTAACAATGCATATAATGGAAAATGAATCAATTAACACCCAAAACGACGATAATACTAAAATATTATTAACAAATCAATATTAGAAGATCATATTTGATATCATATTAAGGTATATAGTTCTTTAATAATTTAGTAACAATTTTTTCACCATTATACATTATTTTATCCTACAATCGACCAAGTAAATGTATAGAGTAAGGGTTAATTTCAAACTCTCTTTATTATTTGTGGTTGTTTTTATGTAATTATCTACTGGAAAATATTTATTTTCCATGTCTATATTTCATGAAAGAGTTTATAAATGTATTCTTTTAAAGGACTTTTTTTACTAAAACATCATTTTAAATGTTTTAAATATTTAATCTTCTAAATCATTGTCTTTAATTTCCATGTCTTCAAAATGGTTTTTAAATATTTATTTACATGGACATGAATGGGTTTAAAATGTTAATTCCTTTCAAAAGATTCAACCTTGTATATGATACTTTGATTAAAAAATTCATTTAAATGTATTCATTTCTAAACTGTGTGACCTTTAAATGTCTTCATAAAAAAGGGATATTTCTCTCAAATAGTTTTACAAATCATTTTAATATATGTCAACATACTATGACTGAATTTAAACTTGTTTGAAGATGATTTATTATGATATGAATCTTCCATATTGTATTGAAGGTTTTTTGATATATTTGATTGTGGATTTGTTATTTTTAAACCATACATGGATTATGGTTAATGTATTTACATTTCATATGATAGTTCTAATACGAACGTTTATGTTATGTTTCAACCTTTTCATATGAGAAATGTATTAGACTTAGTATTGACGGGTGGAGCCCGCTATAGCTCCTCGATGCATATGTAGGTCTAATGAGACAAATAGACATGGACTTGGCCGAGGCCTTTCCTAATTTGATATATGGTTTGGGTTGAGGCCTTAATCATTTTTAGAAGTCCTGGCCGAGGCCTTGAAAAAGTGTTTCAAAATTTATAGCATTATACATTCCCTCATTATGAAAAAATAATGATGGTTCATGTAGTCATTCGAGTAGTTGAATACCCATGATTATGTCTTATTATGGAATTATTTACTAAAATAATATTTCTTCCATAAAATTGTTCATGATTATTAATTGTAAGGGAATTTGTTTTCAATTATTCATCATTCTTAATATTTATGTTATCTTCTGCTGTATTACATACACTTACAGGACGTTTGATCTCACCCCTTTATTATGTCTCGTTTTCCAGGATCCCAAGAAGTGTTTTATGTTTAAGATGCAGGGTTAATCTAACAGAAAAGTAGAATTATCAAAGGATTATTTATTGTGTTGTATATTGGAAAGTTTAATGTAACGTTCATGTATGTAATTTGTATTTAGAGAATTCAAAACTAATTGGTCCTTCGGGACTTGATTACTTGTAATCATGCCAATGTATTAAAGTGATACACTGACTTTGGGTAACTGGGGTTGAGACATTTCAAAATAGGTCTATGATCTTTTTAACGGTAAAAGTGTTATGTGTAGTGAGTGTGGTTATCGGTTTACGGAATCCAGTGTTGGTTCAATGTCCGACATGTCCATACACCATGATCCTGACATCTAATTTCCAACTCACTACTTGAAAACAATGATTGTCTGTGTGTTTTGAAGAGTTTTCTTTGTGATCTCTTTGAGTCAGCTCGTCAGTTATAACATTTTAATTGTGCCACACCTATTTCTTTTCAAAATACCACAACAAAGACAACCATCTAGGGTTATGAGTCTAGTATGCACTAATAGCCCACCGAGCAACTAGGCCTTGGTGTTGGGCCCTCTTCTAGTAGAGGCACCAGCGGAGGATCCAGAGGTACCATTACCCATTCAGCTGACGATTCCACCATCCCCAGTTGCAGAGTGTGCATGTAGCTTGAACGCATTTCATGAGTTCCAATGCCAGAGGCCACCCAGGTTCATGGGAGAGACGGACCCACAGGAAGCTAAGGATTAGCTGGAGGCTGTCGTGAGAGTCTTCTGACTATTTGGGACACCAGATAATATCATGGTGTTCTTTTCCACCAACCTTCTATAGGAAACATTATGTAGATGGTGGAGTTTGATGCTCCAGGTTCATGAAGAGGTTACACTAATTTGGGGAGACTTTGGGAGCATTTTTTGGGCAGAGTTTTTTTCCAGCGACTCTATGTGTAGTGAACATAAAAGAGCTTCTTCATCTATATAAGGGCATCAAGGCTATTGCTCAGTACATAGCGTGGTTCAGTGACCTTTCACGTTACTCCAAAAATATTGTGCGGGACCCATTCAGTAAGGCCCGAACCTTTGAGTAGGGACTCAGACAAGAGATCAGGGATTCTATGATCTCACTCAGCATCTCGACACAGGAAGTGGTGTTATATAGATTCCTCTTAGTGGATAGTTTCCTTGTTGAGCAGTCACCAGTAGTGAGACCCACCACCTTTCATAATGTAGTGGAGTCTTCTACTGCTGGCAGCAGATAGAGGACACAGAGGTCCAAATGGACCAGACCTACTGGTGGATGATCACATGATTCCGGGTCAGTTGTGCAGGGCTCCTGAGAACGAGATAGTCATGCCAGATATGGGAAATGTTATGCAAGCTGTGGGAAGGGTCCCATGGCTCGTGACTGTCTGACCTGCTATATGAATGATCAACAGATGGTCGAAGGACTTCCCAGGTAGAGAAAGTGGTTCGATCGAAGTGATCAGCATGGAGCAGGAAGATGTGGAAGATTTGATGATTGTGAACCTAGCGGTGGAAGACGATTCGAGATGTTTCTCCCACCACCACCAGGTGGTCCACCATGACCACATGGAGTAGGTGTATTGGGGATAACTCATCTCTAGGAAGCTGAGCCCTATGATCAAAACCCTTTATAGATGATACAAGGTATGATATATGTCTACTCCACCATAGTTGCATTACTTATAGACACAGGTTCCAGTAATTCATGTATTTCCACTAACCTCACTCAGAGCTCAGAGATTCCAGCATATCTGTTGGCTCGATCCTTATGGATAGATACTCCTATAGGAGCTGATTTGATGATTACGCATTGATGAAAGATGTTTGAGATTACTCTAGGAGGGGAGAGCTTCAGATGGGATCTCCTTGTAGCAGCGTCGAGGCCATACGTCATCATCTTGGGTATGGATTAGTTATATACAGTCCATGCACAGATTGAATGTATTAGGCACAAAGTGTGATGTGTCCGCACGGATGGGACCATGTTTACCTTCACTGGTGAGAAAGGAGACTCTGCAGAATAGGATGGACTTACCCTAAAGATAGTGCAGACAATCACTCATCATTTGGCTAGCCATACCCTTAGAGTGGGTGATGTGGAGAGTCTAAGTTATCCTATAGTGGTGGACCAGTATGAAGATGCCTTCCCGGATGATGTTTCGAGAATACCTCCTCACATCGAGGTGGAATTTTACATTTATATCTTCCTTGGGATGACACCGATAACTTCACTAGCATATCAGATAGCCAATGTGGAGCTTTGTGAGCTACAGGTACAGCTGGAGGACCTGTAGGGGAAGGGATTAATTCGGCCTAGTTTTTCCTCTTAGGTGGCCCTAATTTTGTTCACCACGATGGCAGTTGGGAGATTGACACTTTGTGTTGACTATCGGTGCCAAATCCAGGTGACCGTGAAAAATAAGTACCCACATCTGAGGATTGACAACCTCTGTGATCTGCTGAAAGGAGAACTGTGGTTCTCGAATATACACCTCAGATGAGGATATCACTAGCTCAGAGTATGATATTAGGATTTGAATAAGACCTCCTTCAGATGTTGGTACAACCATTATGATTTCTTGGTTATTCCATTCAGTGTATCCAATGCTCCAACAGTGTTCATGGGAGTCATGAACATGATATTTCGGCCATACCATGACTGCTTTGTAGTAGTCTTCATTGAGGACATTATGATCTACTCTGTTACTATGGAAGAGAATGCATATCATTTGCAGGTAGTACTTGACAGACACTGAGGGCACCTGCTTTATGGTATTCTCTTGAAGATCCAGTTTTGGATTCGACAGGTTCACTTTTTGTGACATGTAATATCAGAGGCAGGATTTACATTGGATGCAGTGAAGATTGAGGAGGTACTTGCTTGAGAGCCACCCAGGAGTGTGACATAGGTATAGTGTTTCGAGGGTTTGTCCAGTTACTACCAGATATTTATGCCATATTTCTCTAGAGTTTTAGCACCTCTATCAGTATTGAATAAGAAGGGGCAACCCTTCATGTAGTCAGAGAGATTCTAGAAGAGTTTTCAGGAGCTGAGGTAGATGCTGACTAGTTCCCTCATCATCAGGCCTCCAGAGTAGGGTGTATGTTACATAGTCTACTGTGATGCACCAGGGATCAATATTGAATGTGTCCTAATGCAGGAGTGACTAGTGATCGCATATGTTTATCAGCAGTTGAGAAAGAATGAGTAGAACTACGCTACCCATGACCTGGAGTTAGCAGTGGTGGTCTTCGTCTTAATGATGTGCTGACAATATCTGATGGGTGAAAGATTTACAGTCTACTCAGTTAACAAGAGTATCAGTTATATCTTCTCTCAGAAGGACCAAAACCTGAGGCAATGGCATTTTCAAGATTTCCTCTAAGACTATGACTTCGAGATATTTTATACTCCGAGGAAGGGGATCTTTGTAGCAGATTCACTCAGTAGGACATATGATATAAAACCGCTAGGGGAGGAGACAGAGAAACTAGCCGCTTTTTAGATATTCTTTGTGGATTTAGATGGAGTATCTTTTCAATGGTCTGTTACAGTCACTCCCACACTTCTTCAGCGAGTAAGGGAGGCACAACATGGAGACGCTGACTACGAGACATGACATTCTCAGATATCCATAGGACATGCACCTGATGGATTGTTTGAAGGTGGGGACATGTCATCCACTTTAGGGGATGTACCATGGTACCAGTGTCACTTTAGGAGGATGTGATGAGAGAGTTCCACACATCCCCTCTAGCGGTACATCAAGGAGTGGCGAAGATGTACGAGGATATCTGACGACAGCACTGGTGGCCTGGAATGAAGAAAGCAGTTGCAGTGTTTGTCTATCAATTCCTCACTTGTCACCAAGTGATGGAGGATCATCATGTACCAGTATGCTTGGTTTATCCTTTAGAGCTCACAATGTGGATGTGGGATTTGATATCCATGGACATCATGATAGGACATCCAAAAACATTCAAGGGAAATGAATTGATTTTGGTGATCGTCGACCGACTCACCATGTCGGCCCACAACCTACTGATTTAGGAGCATGGTTCAGAAGAGATCAGGAGAATCCTTTATTTACAAGTGATTGGGTGGATAAATGGATTACCCTTGATGATTGTCTCTGATCATGATGCTTGTTTTAGTTCTGACTATGGAATGGTTTCTAGGAGGCTTTTGGGAAGAAACATTGTTTGAGCACCACCTTCCATCCAGAGAAGAATGGATTGACTGAGTTGACCATTCAGACCCTCGAGGACATGCTACAAGCTTGTGTCCTCGATTTCGGTCGTAGATGGGAGGATCATATTCTGTTGGTGGAGATTGAAGAGAAAAAAATTTATGACTCCCCCCATAGGGATGGATCCTTTCGAGGCCATGTATGGGTGACCTTACAGATCCCCATTGGGCTGGATTGATCGAGGGGAGTCAGCACTCGTGGGACTATAGATGGTATGGGATACCACTAAGAAGGTGTAGATTATCCAAGAGTAGATGGATACTGCACAGTGCAGGATTAATTCTTATGCTGACAAGAGAGGGAGACCACTAGATTTAGAGGATGATGACTATGTATTTTTATGGGTCTCACCCTTATGGGGTCTGAAGAATTTTTTATATTTTGGAAAGTTGTCTCCAATATTCATTATACCATTTCAGGTCCTCAGTAGAGTTGGAGAGGGGGCATACCACTTATCTCTTCCACCTCAGTTACACTGGGTGCACGATGTCTTCCACATATTCCAATAGAGGAGATACGTGCTTGACCATTCCCATTTCATCAACCACGACAAGCAGGACATCGATGATGGGGAGAAGCTTACAGAGGTTCCAATTGATATTGAGGATCGATAAGAGTGGGTCCTTAGTGGATGGTTGATACATCTGGGGAGTGTTCACTGGTAGCATGGGAACCTCCAGGAGACCTCATGGGAGTTGGAGGATGAGATGCGTAGACATTACACCCACAGGTTCAATTAGTTTTTGTTCCGAATTAAAGGGACGTAAAGCCTTGAGGTTGGGAGAATGTAAAGTCCCATAATTTCCATGTAATTATTTTATTAAATTATAATATTACCAGTCTGTAAAAATTGAAGGCACGTGATTCTAAGGCTCGGAGTGCCCAAAATGAATTTCTGAACTTTTTAATTCGGGTATGTTTAATAATCATGTGAATGGGTTTTTATAAATTTTGAACCACTGCTCGAAATTGAAATATGAGCACATCATTGAACTCTCAGAATTAGTATTATCATAAGGAGGCTTTCACCTTGATGGTAGTTGGTTGAGGGTGAAAGATAATATTTGGGTTCTTCATGAAAGAATAAAATAAAATAAAATTTGTGTAACATATTATATTTTTTTATTTTTAAACTCCCATGGTGATGTTTCACAGGTGGGTACCACCTGAAATAAACCTCCCTTGAGTACTTATGGTGGTGGGGAACACCCAAGTATAAACCCCCTTGAACTCCCCTTTAATGGGAGAAACCATCAAACATCCTATTAAATGTGGGGGATCCTATTCAACTTCTCAAAAAATTATTATTCCAAAGTAGTTAATTATTTAATCCTTTTTTTATTTATTTTAATGAACTATATTGACAACATAATCTATTATGTTGTCTACATGGAATTTTTTGGTGGAATTGGGAGGAAGGAGCCTTGGGGGTAAGCTCTGCAACAAAGAACGCCAAAAAAGAATGTTGACATTGACTTCATCTTATTCCATGGGACATTAGTTGATGATGAAAGTCTTCAAAGTCAATGAACTGATGTTCAAGGAAATGCTGATGTCACCAACATCCGTCTATTCCCAATGACACCATCTCATTCCCCATGGTCAATCTTCAATGAAACAATTGATTGAGGTAGGGGTTTACTTCTATATGATTATCACTTCCCATGTTCTCCTGTATTAATTATTTTGTGGGATTGGAAATAGTGTTTGATGAAGGTTTTAGGGAGGGTTTTTGAATTATATTTGTTTTACCCATTCATGATATTACTGTTCTTGTGGATCCGCTTACTACCACTCTAACTTATAGGGTGCGGGCCAAAAAAACATGGACTGACCACTTCGATGTTCTTCGTGAATGGTGAATCCTTCGTGATGAAAGATGGCGACTTTAGTGATGGTGATCGGTGCCAGTGGTTGGAACTAGTAGAAATCAAGAACTTATGATGAAGACACAGTGCCCCGCTACCCCGCGATATCTACGCCCTATGACACTCCTCTATCTATGGTAATTGCCACCCCCTAGCCTCGTCACGCCGTCCCATGGCCTCCGCCCTCCTGGCCGAGCCGCTCTGGCCGAGATGCTCTGTCCGAGCTTCCCCATAGCCACATGCCCAAGAGGCACCCCCATGGCCGAGCACCTCTAGAAGAGCTGCCTTGCGGCCCTGTTCCCTCATGAAACCCCCGCGTCTGAGCTGTCACGCAGCCTCACCTCCTCATAGCACCCCCACGGCTTATCCGCCCCAGACCCTTGCAGAACCCCCATGGCCTCACGACCCTCCCGGCATACCAGGCCAGACCCAGTATGTCGGGCCACCCAGTAGGTCAGGCCGGACCCAGCGGGTCGGGCCAGGTCGACCGGAACCGGGTCGGACCATACCTAGACCAGATACGACCCTATTCATTACTTGGGCCATTACAGTGGCACCAGACGTCCGTTTGATGAACCGTCAACGACACCAATATCCTTGGTGTGAGATCTCAAATTTGGTATACCACACTAAAGTATTGGATAATGACTGGGAATGATTGGTTTGGATCGAGCACAAATACAATCGGGCCCTCATGACAAAAAGGCTAATAACTCACAGACCGGGAGTCTGAATGATATGCCATCTGTTACATTGAGAACCCTAAGACATGGAGTTCCTTTGGGATACTTCTTCATGGGACATAGTAGAAGTTGGAGTATCGACCACTAACTTGTGGATCAGATCCTCCTAGATAAGATCAGGCCTAAAGCGGTAACATAGGAGCTGGCTCTGACGAGAATAATAATGAGCGATCTTGTGTCGGTCAGCACCTAGAGATACTGTGTGGGTCAGCTCCTAGTGATCCTGTGTGTATCAAAACCTAGCGATACTATCTGGGTCAACTCCTAGCGATCCTATGTGGGTTAGCTCCTAGCGATCCTCTATGGGTCAGCTCCTAGCGATCGTGTGTGGGTTACCACCTAGCGATCCTGTGTGGGACAGCTCCTAGCGATCCTCTGTGGATCAACACCTAGTGATCCTCTGTTGGTCAGCTCCTAGAGATCATGTGTGGGATAGCTTCATTACAGATTAAGATGATTCATTAGATACATATAATCATCTCTAATACTATAACTATGTTATAAATGGTGTGAGTTGAGTTCATACATGTGTGGTACTTCCCTTTGTGATAATACCTTGGTGGTATTCTTCTGTGTGGCGTAGCTGTGTGGTACTTGATTTTTTGGTTTTCCATCCTTTGTGGAACCGTTGAGATTTTGGATTTGGGGTTGTACCATGTGTTTCCTCATGATTGATATGGGTATATTTGATAACATAAGTATATGTATGGTCATATACCTATGTATGGATGACAATTAGCTTCATGGTTAGAGGTTTAGCATTCATGATTTTTGGGAGACCTTCAGGGTTTCGGGGGGCCTACTAAGTATCTCTATATGCACCCCTGCATAGGTTATGATCACATATTATTGTATTTGGTGCAGATGATGGAAAACATTGATAGATACTGAGGGTACCAGGACTAGAATGTGCCTATATGGGGACCTTACGATGAGTCATTACACGAAGGAGATGGACATGGAGTGTTAAGGAGGCAATCTGTACCTCCACTTCAAGTAGGAACCTTGGAGGATGACCCATCTGTTGTCTTCGTTTTTTCTCAAGTTTAATTGTACATTAGTTTCTTGTACTTTTTAGTCGGGCTTCTATTATGTCCCCTTTTACTTATTGTACTCACTCCATTTTCTATTCAGTTTATTTGTGTTCATATCTAGTTGCGTTCTTGGTTTCATGTGATTATTGTTTATAAAGGCAATGCCTTCCCATTTTTATGGATTACACATTTTTATTGGTAGTCGCCAGCCCCTAGCCTACGGAATACGGACTTGGGGTTATCACGACGTGGCCCCCGAGGGACAGGTCATGACATTTTATATCTTATGTGATTAATTTTGTCCCTTGTTAAACTAATTTTCCAGTTACAAATTATATTTCATTTTAAATAATTTCACTATTTCTTTTTTAAACTAAATTTAATTTTTTAAAATTATATATTATTATTAATCAAATTTTGGAATCCATTTTAATAAATCCATGTCAATAAGTTGAATAAATTAATTTTAAATTAATCAATCAAATGGAAAAAACATGTTTTTAACGATTAAATTTTCATATGTTTGGTATGTTTTTTACATAATATCTAAGAAAAATTTATTCTAATGACCTAATTTCTGTTAATTGTGGTATAATGGATATAATATAACATAAAAAAATAAAAAATCAATTAACCCTTAAAAATAAATTATTTCCTAAAAATTTTTGAATTTAAATTCAGTATTATTCACTACTAATAAAAAAATGAAACCTCACAAAAATCCCAATAATTTAATTGTTAAGTTCCAATTTTTAAAATGATTAATATTTTTTCAAAACAATTATAAAATTATCCTAATAAATATTTTATATTGGTTCCCAATTTAAAAAGGTAAATTTACATTTTATAAGAATACACCTTTTTATTCCTAACATTTTATTTATTCTGATCAAATAATGATAAAATATATTGGATTAGTATTAAATATATATAGTAAATAATTAATATATTTATTTATTTATAAATATTTTTCAAAATTTTATTTAACATAATGATAAAAAATATTTTTTTTCATAGAAAAATATATTTCTTAGACATTATTTTCATATAGTTCTAATATTCACTTATAATAATTGATAACCAAAATACTAATTTCCTATAAAAATATCAATCATATTTTTAACATTTATGTAATATTATTCATTATTTCCATTACAAAGGCTTGGTGGTAACACTGTATTATTTTATTATTAATCATAATAGTATATTTTAGTTTGGTAAAATTATATATTTCATTTAAGAAAATATATCAAAGGGGATTTATAATGTGTCTAATAAAATAAAAACATAGTGATATATATATAGTAAGATAATCTATATGTTTCATGTAGTGTATTATTAACTTGTTTTATCTTATAAAAAACCAATTATAATGATTTAATATAAAAAACTATATTAATTGTCGCATGAAATAAAAAATATTAAAAATATTAAATTTATTGAAAAAATATATTTCACAAAATCTAGGGGTTTTATATTCTGACACCTTAAAATTAATATTTCCCTCAAAATTCATTATGGTTGTTAATGTTTTAATACATGAATTTTCCTTTTATATATACACACATTGTAAAAATTAATAACATGACTTTTATTAAAAAGGGAATTCTTGGAACATGATAGTTACCTTATGCGTCTCATAACTAGGTTTCCACATGGGAATTTTTTTGGAATGATAAATCAAGGACATAATAGATAAATATAACCATAATATTCTAATGGAGAATGATAGAGTTAAATCTTAAGAAAGTTATCAATGAAAATACATAAATATACAATAATCTAAGGGGACATTTGATTCATCAGAAAATAAGGAACTAAGATAAAATTTTCTATTACAAGAACATTTACATATATTTGAAGTGTATTCATAGGATGATATTATTACATGATTCAGTAAAATAACCCCTCTTTTTTTCCTTGATTATATTCGACTTCACCAATTTTTGAAAAACAATGGTCCATTTTTTAATTGCTAATGAACTTACAGATCATGATATCCATGATAAGACATCCCATCTATCATTACTTACCATCACAAAATTATTTTATAAATGGTTATATAATATGAATAAATCCTCATGTGGTGAGATAATACTTTAATCCCAGAAACATTAATCCATGTTTTACATAAAACATCCACAAATGGATAACTTTAAAACCCTTAAAATATATGAAAATACAAAATATTATAATGATGGTCAGGAAAACATCTTATCATTGATCTCTCATATATCACAACGTATCTTGTAGTTGTAAAATTCCAAACATGTGAGTTTCTTCATTGAATATTATCTTGAAATGTGGTAATTACATGAATTTCCATAAATCATTTTAGAAAAAATGTGTGGTTCCTTATTCATAAAATACAAGATATATTCCTTAAATCCTATATGTTTTTAACTTCATCCATGATGAAATGTAAAATATTTTCAACAAATAAATAATCATTTATAAGGTAATTAGTATTATCCAATTTACATTATCAATATCAATATTCTCTTTGTCCAAGCTAAACACAATTTTATCAACATCAGGGACACATTAGGGGATGCCTTACCGTAACCAATATATCAGTTTTCCATTAAATACCTTTTATAATTCATCTTCACCGTTAAATATTTATTTTACATATAATTAATGAAAATAATATAATTCATGGTCAATATAACATAATTCTAGAATTCTTATAAATATATACTTTAGTCATAAATCAGTATTCTTAAACCATTACACATGCTTCATCATCATATCCCTTATTATCCCTTTCATAGAATTTGAAATATGATTCATGTGTTATGTTTTATAAATCTAATCCTAATAATGCTTATTTCGATTTATTTAAATAATACTAGTAGAACATGTCATACAATTCACATTTAAATTGATGTCTCATTATCTTTAGCAGTATGACCAATAATCTTACCACTATCCTAATTCTCATCATGGGATCTTAGGACATCAATTTATATAATGAACATAATTTCAAAATCCATAACACTAAATGTTATCCCTGTTCTATGTAGTTCCTTATATTGAAGAAAACCAAAAATCATAGTGTGAACAACATATATCATTGTAGAATATTATATAATAATAGAAACAACTATTTATTGGATGTCTAAATCATGAAAAAATATTCTTTAATATATAACACATTATTATTATCTAAGGTTCTTTATAGTAATAATATATTTAAATCCTTCATTATGGATCACATTTAGTTTTGGAATTATTAAATAATACAACTAGAATTGTCAAACTAGATGTGTAACTATGATGGTTCTCAACAACCCATTCCCGATGGATCTCACAAATTTTCTCATCCTTGTTTCATAATAGTTCTGTGTCTTCTTAAAAATGTAAAACATTCATATATTTTGGTGAAATATCTTCCACATCTCACGTAATAATAATCCCATTTAAAACACAAACATAATAACATTCCTCAAAAACTATTGAATGGAAACATACGAAATTTGACAGAAAAACTGACCATTAAGGGTAAATAAAAGATAAATGAAAGCATTAAAGGAGAATTTGGGTATATGAACATGAGAAAAAAATTATATCATACCATACATAAACATATCATAATCACATGACATTCCAAAATTATTAGTAGTTAATAAAACAAGAATCACAAGACAATCATGAACAACAACCAAGTTGAAGGAATAAATCATAGAATATGTGAAACATAAATAAAAATGAAACATAATTAAAAATATGTAAAGGATCATTACCAAAAACAAATTAGGGAACTTCATGGGGACTATACATACTAGATGAGACACACCACTATCCACATTCACAATCCATTCCTTAAAAGCGATCATATTTCCCCATATTCCAATTGTGGATCACGTTTCCCCATTTTTCCATAGTGAATCTATTTTCCCCATATTCACATAGTCGGTCAGTTTTACAAATCTTATTATAATGAACTAGGATAAGCCAGTTTCCCATATTGGATTAAGATGTTCCTGTTTCCCATTTTGGATATATCTCATCAACATATGTCATATCATTTTCTAATGAGAAATAAATATTTAGCTAATTTGAAATGGGGGTATATAAGTCACACACATCATATAATAAATTCATACAAACTTGTTCCACAAGATAATAAAAAATAACATAATATCATTACCCATAGAAAGGGATGTGTTTTATAAAAATCATATGATAACCCATCAAATGAAATGAGCAACATAAACATTTAAACCTACAATATACAATGTAAAATATTTAGATTTCATAATCATTTCATCCTACAATAAACCATTAAGTAAACTTGATTTCAGAGGTATTGGTCATGGACTAATCCATGAACGTGAAACATGGTTCATAAAAAT
Source organism: Viscum album (assembly GCA_963277665.1). Classification (NCBI taxonomy): domain Eukaryota; kingdom Viridiplantae; phylum Streptophyta; class Magnoliopsida; order Santalales; family Viscaceae; genus Viscum; species Viscum album. Next base: position 2,045,489,096 of record OY728127.1, read on the forward strand.
AAAAGCAACAAATATAGACCATTCATATAAATAATATGAATCGTATCCTTATATCATATCCCAAGTAACACATAAAATATATCCAATGATGTAATATTAGATAGAGAATGAGTTTTAATGATTACTTAAAACATTTTTTTTTTGAAAATCACTTTTGATGAAATATAAAATTTTCTAAATAATTTTCCTTGAAAACACATTGAAAACATATAAAGGAATACTAAAAAATCAATCAAAACATTTCTTAGGGAAATTATACATTACTATTTAAAAAACTAAATCATAAAACAAAATTTAGAAAATTTCCCTTGAAAATAACCATTAAAACATATAAATAATGCTGAATACATTTTCAAACAAAAAATCATTGAAAATAATTTGAGAACTTATAAATTAAGCAAAAAAATCCATAAAATCCATTTCATAGAAAACAGCCTTTTAATTACATATAATGGAAGGTATGAAAATAATTTAAAACACATTTAAAACATAAATTTTATTTTTAATACCATTTTTCATTGAAACCAATTATAAAATCACAATATTTCTAAAGTATTTGGTAAAATTTCAATTAAAAATACATCCTTGTCATCAAAGAAATTAATTTTCAATGAAGTAAGGATCATGAGAGTGGGTAAGTCTCTACATGATGAACATTCCTTTTTCACATTAAATGTTTAGAAATGTTCTTGATTAGAAAATGACAGGAACATTATTTTATAAAACTACTTTTTAAAAAATGTATTAAATGTGTAAAATTACCTTTAAAATATAATAGGATTGCATAATATCATTTTTAAAAACATATTTAAAAAAAATGGTTTTTAATCAATATAGTTTCTTGAATTAACATATAAATAAATTCATATTTTTCTAAAACATTTTCATAATTATTTAAGTTATAGAAAGATTAAAATTGGTACCATTACTTAAAAATAATATTAAAATCAATATAGTAATATAATTTATGAGGGATAGTGATATATTGATCCGAACATTTGATTAATGCAATCATAAACAATAAAAATCTCGATAAAAGACGAGATAGTAGAAACAAAATATTACCATATTGGTAATATTAAATCATAAGATAATGTGAAGAATAAAATCACAATAACCATGAAATTTAATGAGAATGATTATATATTATTGATCTATCATGTCAAAGGTAGTATAAACACCTTATATAAAAATACAGATCCATAACATAGAAAGTGTCTCAAAAATTAAAAGTTGAAAAAACTTACTTTACCTATTTGGTAACATTTGAAACAAAAACCCCGTGAAATAATGAACATAAAATTGATATATAAATACCCCCAACATTAATTATTAAAATAAAATAACACATAAATTGGTAGTATCAAACCATATATAAGAAATAGGAGGAGAACATTTCTTTTGTCTCACAAATAATGAAACTTAGTCAAGAAAACTCTTACTACATGAGAACATTTTGAATAGTGAACCCTGTAAAATATTAAATGACATTTTAACTTGTAATATAATTAAAAAATGGAAATTAATTATATAAATTTTTAGTGGATCTTATATACAGAAAAATAGAAGCTACTTGTGGATATGGCATGTATCTCATAGAAGTAAAATGTGATGTGAAATTTCCTTACCTTAAGTATTGAATTTATTTTTACCCATTCAATCCACTTATATAATAAATATACTAGTTTTATAAATTTACCATAGAAACATATTATTATATATAAATCCAATTATTATTTGTAAATTACATATATTCCCTAATTAATAAGAATTCCATGTTAATGTTAAGATTCTTGTAATTTCATTCTTGTTTCTCATATATGGTATGGATTGTTATTCTTGATACTATTACATAGATTAGGATTTAATTATTTCTATAATTTAGATATTTGTATAAATATATATATATATATATATATTCAGTGTATATGTATTTATAAAAACCTATAAAAGATAGAAATGTTAAATGGAAGACATCGTTCCTGATGACGTTTGTTCGTACATACAGATGAACGTCGTTTCATTTTATTATAAAATAATCTAATATATATATATATAATATCAATCAATAAGAATTATTATTTAATATATATCATAGAATTTCAAATAAATTATCCTTAATAAATTCTATTTAATGTGTGAAAGAATCACATCGCTTTAAGTAGGTTGTAGTCCACACTTCTCCAAAAGTTTTTATCTTAATCACACAAAATTAAAATTCGAAATGAATTTGATCAAAATAATTTAGCAAGAATAAAAATATCATAACTAAAAAATATATCATATGGAAATATATTTTCCTTCTTAATAATCAACAATATGTTATGGTAATATAAAAAATGAACAACATTGTTTTGTGAGGCGGCAGTTCTTCGTGCACAGAAACAGTAAGTTCATTACTGATTATATGGATGTGTGTTTAAGTGTAGGTAAAAAACATATAAAACAACGTATAAGAATATTTTAGATTCTGAAGATATTATATAATCCTTAAATATAAATTTATTATGCTATGTTTATATAATAAAATACTAATGTGATTGAGGATGGATGTAACTCATTCTTTGGGTAACTCCATCGGGTTTTGACCAAAGGGCACCCATGGATGGATTTATGCAAAAAATAAGGACTCTATGATGAAGTTTAAGAATGTTTGGATATTATTTGAATATTTTTTTTCTATATAAATTGTTTTACAGGTGCGAATAGGTGGAAGGGTGAGTTCCTTTATATATTGGAGGACGAGTGTCATTCCAGTCGATATTTGAAACCTAAATTCTACGTTAATTTTTACGTTTAAAAGTTGTTACAATAAAAAAAATCTGGAAAATGGATCAATTTTTCTATATATGTCTATCCATTGGATTTTAGAAGTGTCTATAGGTAGATTTGGCCCCAATGTGTAAGGTTTACTCACTTGTAAAGTTATTTTTCCTCTTAATCATTGTAAATAGTTTTAATTATAATCACTAATATTTCTTGTTAAAAAATAGGTTGAAATTTTGAATATTTATTATTAAAAATATTGAATCCTTTTTTCCAAATTCCAGTCCTATAAGTTTCAGAAATTAATTCAAATTTAATCCCATAGAATGGACGAAAAAGTTGGTTTCTCGAAATAATATAGTTCTACAGTTCGATAACATTTTTTATCCATCATAATATTTTTAATTGATTAAAATGATTTAAATTTGATTAATTGTGTTTAAATATATATATTATATCTTTTAAACCAATCAAAATCATAATTTATCTTTATTAATAAAATATAAGAAATAATAGTTTTGAATTAATTTTTTTAATTTTTCCCTATTAATTAATAAAACTTAAATTTATCTGAAAAAACAATTCACACTAAATTAAATTTTTATGTTTGAATTTTTAAAATTTTGTATATATGTAAAATTAAAAATATAAATGACTAAAAAATCATATTTAAGATGGGTTCTCCTTTATAAGGCTGTAAAATAAATATTTAAAAGAATATATATTTGTATTTATAATGTTTAACTTATTATTAACTTATACCTACCAACTCCTTTGGATTCATATGTCAAATATATATTGAATATTTTATATAAAAATATATTTTAAAAAATAAATAAATAATATATTCAATTATTTAATATAAAATTATATATGTACATAGAAAAATAGTTTTTAGAGAAAATTATTTTCTTTATTTTTATAGAGTATTACATTCCTTATAGTAATTTATAAACAAATGATTAATTTTATATACATGTTTAAATAATATTTTCACAATTTAGTTAGTTTTATTCATAATATCTAATTAAAGGGCAATGTGGTAATTATAATCATATTATTACAAAAAATATCAATAGTATATTGTACTTTGGGAAACCTCTACATTTCCTATAATTCATGATATATGAGGGTCCTTATATTCCCTATAATATAATAATAACATAATGTAGTGTGTAATAAGAGATTATTTAATTGTTGAATGTAGTGAATGATTAACATGGTGTTATGAATAATGAAATTCAAACATTTTAGTAGTTATGTTCAGTTATTATAATAAACTGAAATGTGGTTTGTATATGTTTGGGAAATATATCATAAAGTGTATGTTGGGTTGAATCAAACATAATTTAATTTACATATACATCTATAATAATAATATCACTAAAAATTAATATTAAAAAGTAACATGTCCACCATTTTATTAATAATGTTATTATGATGTAGGAATCATCAAAACCAATCATACTAGGATCTTAGGGATTTTTTTCCCTAGATTTATTTGGTAAGTATAAATATAAGATTAAGAAAATTTATATCTTAAAAAGAATGGTATTTGTATCATAAACCTTATCCTAAACATATAAATCAAGTATGACACTCTATATTCCAATTAAAATTATATTAATGTTAAGTTGTGATGTAAATGATAATAGAATTATAATATATTTGGGTCCAGAAATTAAAGAAAAATTATATCCAAAACATTTTCACTATTCATGATTATAACCCTTAAGAAGTAGTTTGGAATAATTTTAGATGACTATATCATTTTTATAACACTTATTTTATAAGATCCATTTGAATCATATAACTATAAAACAATATAATTTATAAACCCAATTCCAAACTATATTCTATTAAAATTTATTATTCTATTTTTGTATATAAATTATCTATCTCATATCACTAAGGGAATTATATTCCATTTGAATTTTTTATTTTTAAATTCATATTAAATATAATATTTAATTTTAATCAATTGAAATACATGATAAATTATATTATCACTAGTATGGTTCCCCCAGAGAGTATGGATCTTAATGAAAAATTGAACTTTATCATCCTCAATATGTGGATTTAATTTCTATAAAATGACTTATTGTAGTCTGCATTATGAATGTCTATTTTTTTGGGAATTTCAATTCTGAAAGAACTCATTCACATTTTTTTATGAGTAATTTGGGATTTTAGAAATACAATTTGGACAAGTCATTTTTTTGGAATTTTATGATCAATTTTTTATCTCATTAATCTTGCATATCATTAACCGTTAATTTAACATTTGGTTTTTTTAAAACACGAAAATTAATTTTAATAATGGATTATCAAATGAAAATTTAATTCATCTACTATTTGATTAATGTTTTAGTGATTATATTTAGTATTCAAAATGGAAAAATTATATCCAAAAACTATGAAGTTAGAATATTTAGGATTCCTAATATTATAATTTTCAAAAACGGTCAAAAATTAAACAATATTATGGAAAACCAAATATATAATTTAGTATGATATACATCAGTTATCCAAAAAAATACAATAAAATAAAATAATTAAAAAAATTGACTGAATAATTTCATATAGTTATATTTATTTCATTCAACCACTCCATTCTATTTTGTAGTTTATAGTTTCCAAAAAATGTGCATTATACATTTATAATAATTTTTTTTCAAATTTATGTTATATTATTTATACATAATGATAAATATAGATGTATTTAATTTACAGGATTATCAATTTATACTAAGAGAAACAAATATGTCAAAAATAGAGAGTGTTTCTTAATTTTATGTTATAAAATATTTCATTTTATACATATTGAATTAATCAATTAAGATATACACATATTATTTATATAAAATCCTTGACTCTAAAAAACTTTTACTTGTAGTTATATTACATTATTAATAAAAATTGAAATATTTTTGGAATGATATACTAGTTTCTTAATCTTATAGGATACTATAAATAACTAATATACATTTTAAATTTATAGATATAACAAGAAAATATTCCATGAACATGGAAAGCTCTTATATAATATTTGTAAAATTATACATTGTACTCATATTTGGTCCATTATAAGAGGAATAAAATTATGTTTTATCTAATATTATTAGTGAGGGGTATCATACAATTGAAACATAGATAAAATAAAAAAGGAATATCTTATATGGAAGGAACAAATGACCAACATGAGGACATAATCAATTGAAATTGAGGGAATTATATAAACATGGAAATAGAAAAACAAGGGAACCAATAACAAAAACATTCTTACTAAATGAATATATAATTTTATACATAAAGAACACATTATCATAGCCTATTTCACGAAATTTTCCTTTCATGGGAAGAGGTATACACTAAATCCCAACCATTTTTCCCTTATTTGACAAATCGATGAATTGAGAAGTTATAGAATTCTAGGACCCACCCATACCCTAATAATGTGTAATTATTAAATATAAGATTCATAATTACCATCCATACTATTCCATAATTTTAAAAAATTTAGAATTAATCCTTTATATTCACATATTGAGTAATACAAACAACAAATACACCCCTATTCAAAATATTAATTTTGATGAAATGGAAAACATCACATAATCTACTATGAAGTATTAGGGTATCATTAAAGGAATAAGTATAATTGTTATCAAATAAATTTATGTGAGAGGATAAATTTAATGTAATGGGATATCCATTGACAAAAGTAATTCGGGATTATTTTTTTATTAGTTTGAGTCCAAGGAATTGGTAGGAAAAATCCACTCTTATTGATCATTTAGAGTATGAGAACATTCCAAATTATACCCATGAGATGTGTCTCACACGGTATGTAGTTTTTGGGCCACTCATTGTGAATCATGTTAATTTTTGAGTAAATTCTCAGACAAAATTTTCACATTGATTTCCCTTAGGATCGTATACTCCATATGCACATCCACAATTCAGTATATTGAAAATGAAGTATTTTCTAGGAAATTACAGACACATTTAATTTAAAAAAATAGTATGGTTATTACACCCATGAATAGGTAAATAATGAATAAATTGAATTTTTTGGTGGGGTAAAATATGGATATATAAATTTAATAAAACTTATGAGTAATATGGAAAAAATTATTCCTTGTAAATGTATTCATTATAAAAGACAAAATTGGTAGTGACTATAACCCGAGTCTTAATGATTGAAAATTTATACGAAACAAGCATACTTATGGTTTGGGTATCAATTCAATCAAATCCACATAAAATATAGTGCTAAATACTAATAATTATGTACCATAAATCTATTTAAATAAATTTTAGAACAACTATAAAAGGAATTATGTATTCCAAATGATAGGAATTTAGTTTATAATAAAAAATATCTTTCAAATTGAGGAATATGAGATGGGATACCCATTCCTATTTTATTGAAAATATGGAATATACAGTAACATAATGTAACATTGAAATTTATATATTATGTAATTAATTAAAAATTTTAATCATATCCAATTTTATTTATACTATTCAGAAATAGAAATTTTTTTCATTAATTCCTCATATTATCCACATCGGTCTTTAATATTTTTAACATATGTACATGTTTTGAAACATCTCCATAGTTATTGATTATTATTTAAAGTAAAATTATGAATAGTAAATTAAGGTTGTGGTTATGGATTATTGATAACAATTTATGATGTTTCAAATTCCATTCATGATAATTTTATACATTATTTATGATGATGATGCCTATAATAACATTATTTTTGTGGAATTTTGTAAAGAGAGGGTATTTTCTTTGTTGAGGATTTAGATATTGATATATTATTACCAAAAGAAAAAAATTATCATTATTTACTCATTTATAATATATTATACCCATAAAAAATTTTTCATGCTCATCCATGAAATAAATTAATAGTATTATTATCGTTGGTGGTTATATAGTCTCAAACATGAACATAGCCTAATTTAATGAATGATTAAGTGGTGTATTTTATATAATATCAACATACCTGAATAATAATGATTGTTTTTTGTTTTTAATAGTTTGATATAAAATAATATTAAGGAATTATTTTAGTAATTAATTGATATGAAAATATTACTAGATTTTAATAAAATCATAACCTCAAAGAATGATTATTTGAAATGATTCAATAAAATATTATATTTTGTTGATAATTTCATTAATATATTGTCTAATTTGAAATAAATTAACCTTATAAATATTAACTACATCATATTTTTTTCTTTCACTATCAAAATTATATATAACAATTAAATCGGGGATGGAAATTGTTGAATATTACCTCATCAAGGAAGTTGTTTGCACGACATAAGAACAACCCTTTTTTCATTAATAGAATGGTTATTTTAATAAATAATCATAATATCATTAATATATTGATATGAAATTATATAATTGATAATAATGCCCTTATACTAGTGTGAATATAAAATATTTTAAAGTAGATAATTTATTAGAAAACTAAGTAGCAGATAATTTTCATGTTTGGGGCATCAATTTACCATTAAAGTCTCCCTAAAATTTAATTGATTTGGTTAATAATGACATAAAATGGATATATTCTCTTGGTAGTTTGGTTATATAGAGTTTAAATGATATAGTTTAATGAGAAAATTTTGAATGTGTGTTGAGTCTGGAAGTTATGAAGATGTTACCCATTAATAATTAATGGTGACTATATATGTGGTAGTAACTCTATCATATTCAACAATGTATATTTATTATTAAGGAGTCAAAGTAACAAAATAAACAAAACAGTTATGGGAAACATATAATGGATGATTGAAATATCATCCATTCAATTAGAGAAACTATTTTTATAATTTTAAGGACATTTACACTATATTGAACTCAATTTACACTATTATATTTAATGAGATAAATAAATTTTGACCATAGTGAATAATTTTAATAAAAAAGATTAGGATTAAAATATTTAACCTAATATAATGAATATAATTTCAAATTTAAATATTATTTAATCATGTATAATTTTTAATGGTTAGATATGTTAGTTTTAAAATAAACACTAATTCAATTTTTGGAAATATTTTAATGATGTAATGTTTTAAAACATTGAATTTATATATAAGATAAAATTATCAAGATAATGGTTTTAATTATATAAATTGAGTCATTTATAATTTATATACGGTATGAAGAATTTATGAAATTCCAAAACTAAATCATCATTGAATATACATTATTTAAATAAAATAAAGAATTCATTATTTTCATTAATAAGGCTTTTTAATTTGTGGTAAAAATATTGGGCATTGGATTAATGAATTTAAATATTGTATAACCATTCATATTTTTTGTTCTATAAATTAATATTTTATTAAATATTTTTTAAAATATGAATAATTTTTATATAAATAATTATCCATAAAATTTTATAATTTAGTGGAAACCATATTTTATGAAAATAAAATATTTAATAGAAATCAAAAAAAAATCGTACAAATATAATTCTGAGATGATTATTCCAAAAATAAAGGTACATTGTTTATTTTAAAATTATTAAATTTAACAATTATAAATTCATAAATAATCATTTATTAATATATATATCATGTAATATTTCTCGATATGGTGTTTTTGTGATGTAATAGAGTAACGAGAGTTACACCCCCACCTTAAAACAGTAGTTTTGAAATTGTGGTATATATAATATATTGAAAAAATGTAGATACTTGTATATTTATTTTTCATGCTCCCATGTTTCTTATTATTGATGTGTTGGATTTGGAATATATTTCCTCAAAAATCAAACCATGAATATGTTGTTTACTTTTGAAATGTTATAAGGAATAACAAAAAAGTCACCTAAAATCCTAATTAGTTATAGTATTTTATATATAAAAATTAACATAGGTTTTATCAACACTTTATACGAAATATTACAACTGCTTTCTATTTTATAACCATTATGAATTCATGATCCATAAATTTAAAATCTATATCTCTCCATTAATTATAAATATATATATATATTTTTATTTGGGATTATTTAATTTGACCCTGAACAGTATATACATTAATGTCATATCATTTATAAGATTCAGGTAAAATAGATTTCTTTCACCAACTTCTTACGTAGAAGATGGAGTATGAGAAATATTCCCATAAAATGATTCATATGGTTCAATAAGGAAACAATAATAGAGGATAATATTTTATGAAAATTCTACCAAATATATATATTTATGTTATAGACCCTATAATCCAAAACAATATAATCTCATCATGTCTTGAAAATTCTATATAATAGTTTCACACATCCCTTTAGAATAAATATGGTAGGCTCTATAACAAAAATTATTTACAAATAAATGTAACATAATTAATTAAATGATATGTATATTTATTATGGATCATTTATTTATGTAGATAATTATAAAAAAGTCATCAAACATAATTTTTTCGCTTTAATAATTTGAATTTTGAAAAATGGAAATATAAAATTATGATCTGTATGTTGTTTGAAGATTGATAAAAACAACATGTTTTATTGCTAAAAAATATCATACCCTTATGAATATTCATATGATTATTAACATTAACTTTGTTAATATTAAATGTTTCTATTGTTTTGTGGTGTTATGGATATAAGATAAAGAGATGTTGACTATTTTTTAATGGTGATATAAAATCAGTTTTAGTTTTAAAATTGTTTTTATTAGAATAAATAATGATTTCATTTAAAAATATAATTAATCATAATTGAAAATCATTTTTATAAAATGTCCTTCATTTATGAATTCTACATGAAAAAATTTTGTATGGTAATTTTTATGGATTTTTCTAAAATAATTGAATTTTTGTGATTAGTGATATTTGATAATTATGAAATATGATAAATAAATGAGTTTATGCATCATTCCTGAGTCATGGATGATGTAAATTGACATTGGTTAGAACTCACATGCACCTACTAAAATTATTGGTAACCTGAATCATGACTATTCATTGTGTTGATCAAAAATAATACTCTAATGACTAAAATAATTGAGAACAACTCTTCTACTATAAAATTAATGCCACCCTCACCTCCATATTCATATCACACCTATAAATATTTGATCATTGTCTAAATTATTCCAAATACCCTTGGCATGCATCTTACCCACGTCCATGATTGAATGGTCTCACCAAAAGGCCAAATCCAATGGCCTTAAAGAGGATCTCAAGGAGAAGAGATCAAGAGGTAAGAATCCTCTTTCATTTTTTTTGTCTTACATTCAATTAAATTACATTTAAAGAGAAAATAAGTCTATAGAATATTTTATATTATGTATTTAATAATTTTTATGGAAAAAATTCACCATCATTCTTCGTCCCAACTTCCCTTTTTTCTAAATTTCAATACATCATCCGTGATGTGCCATTTTACCAAAATTGTGGTGGAGGTGTTTTAAATTTCCATATATCATAAAAAACCTGTTAAAAAAACATTTCAATGGATGAAAAAATTATAATGATTATGATACATTACCATTAATGTTATAATGTTAATGTATATACATAATATTATGTTATCTGTTGAAACTAGTTTGTCATTATCACAGAAGTGACATATAGATCTAAAAGGAAATCACTAATGGTTTATCTAATGAATTGTCATCATAATATTTAACCAAAATGATTTATGGAATAATTTTATATTTTGGAAGCATATAAATTCCATATTATTTATCTGTTTTAATTCCATTTACATTCTACATGAAAACCTAATACAAACCGGCCAATGAAATCATGTAATGAACGCACCTGAAATAAGGGAAGGAAAAAATACTAATAATTATAGGGTTAAATGATTTTATGAAATGATGATATGATGTCTTAAAAACATGAATATGTTTCTTCATGAAATTTATATGACTCTTGGAACCAATATAAATAATGTTTAAATGTGTTTTAGGTACGACAACCCCTAGGTAGTGGAATTCCTAACACAATTACCACTCTTCTGGTTATCCTTCAAATTCATTTACTATTTGGTATTATGATTGTTGGTGTGATGATGTATATATATATTATTATGAAATAATCATATTTAAAGTGTATATAGATATTTCATCCACTCTATTAAGTCTCACTTCAATTATATGATATTTTTATGTGTACATTCTATTAAAACCCACTTTTAAAATTCTGTTATACAAAAATCAAAAGAAATGATTTAATATAGTTATTCATGTTGTGTAATTATGTTAATTTTCATTATAGTTTTTCATTATGATCGGTGGGACCTACATCTCTCTTCAAATCATTCGGTATATGTTTGTTTTTTTTGGTTGAATTGTTAGTCAACGTGTAATTGTGATGGTTACACAATAGTGTATTTATGATGTTTACATTGTAAGGTAACCATGATGATTAAAAATATTAAGTTAGCTAAGATGGTTACATAAATATGTAACTAATTCTCCATGAAATTATTATGGTTTTATTTATGTTCATTATGTTTCGTGGAAATCTTGTGGAAATATCATGTGTCACAATGTAATTATATATGGGTGAGAAGTATGTCTTTTGGAAAATATTTTCTTACGTTTACTTGTATTAATGGAATAATGATTTATTTCCTTATTTTTATATCAATTAACAAGATTTATTCTATTCATAAAATGTTTTTAAAATATTTTTCGATTCAATAAGTAATTTTTATGAAATAGAAGGAATCCATGTTAAATGTTAGGATGATTTTGTAAAGAAAACTTATTTTATTAAAAAAATATATTATGGAGGAAATTGTTAATGATTTTGGGGTACCCTATGTATATTTGTGTGAATTTATATTTATGTATTATATCGAATATATTTATCACTATAAAATTAAAAATATCCTCATTGTGAAAGGAAGTGAGTCATTGAAAAAAATTCCAAATTATTTAATGTACTAAGGTTGGGATCATATAGTTGGTGTCAAAATACTGTTAAACAACCTTAGGGGTTTGGAGGATACTAATAGAATACCATATATGATTTTTTACTCTATTGTTAATTTTAAATGTTATATAATATAAATAGTAACAGGTTTATTCATCTGTTATATGTGTGTTTAGAAGGGTTTTCCATTGACGAAATTCAGAAGCTGATGTAAAAAGGCACTGATAGTACGATATCCTTAAATATATGTATCCTACAATGGTAGTGATTAGAACCAAGTAGTAATTTGTAGTAATTTATCATGTAACACATGTAATAATTATAGATGGAATCCATGAATGAGAATAACTAGAGCTACCATAACATTACTTAACGATAGTTGAACATTTAATGAAGCAACACAGTCTTTCTATCTATAGACATGTGACCTAGTAGTAGGTGAAGGACAAATTAAATCCTTTGAAATGAATTTCTATGATTTGGGGTGTGTAGAAAATAAAAACCCATTCCTTCACATTTATCATTTTGATGGTGAATTTTATTAGTGGTGGTCAATGGTCAAGAATATCAAGGATATAGTGGAATATTTAGTGTCCATTTATAATGAAAAATTCACCAAACTGAAAATTTCTTCTCCAAATATTATTAGGGATCATGATAAAAAAAATTACTCAGGATTCTCGGCAAGATATCGAAGGGAATTGGCTTCCCGGGTTGTCAAAATTTATGAGATTCTTTTCTGATGTGCTGAGAGGGTAGGAATGGGGTTTTTAAATGATCACGTGAACATTGAAAATAAAGAGAAAACAAGTTCCAAATTGAAAGTGATATGTATGAATCAATCAACATAATCTGATTTTAACATTTTATAGTTTCCATTTTCTGAAATGTGGGTAAAAAGAACCTTGGGGGATGCTTTACCTAAACCAGGAATTGTTTTTGATTTGGTATGTTTCGACAGAAGTCCCGTGTTGTAATGAAAATTATTGAAAGAGAAATCCAGATAAGATAAATGTAAAGTGTTTCAAATGTGGTGAGATGAGTAATTATGAAAATTCCTACTGTAAGAAAGATATGTATGATGAGAAGAAGCTAGATCATATAGAAATATATAGTTATATTCTATGTGACAACGTTAATTGATTTCGGGCCAACCAATGATGATGTATCAGGTACAATGTTTTTTTAATCATATTTTTCTTGTTTTTTATGAGATACTAGGTGTCCACATACATTCATTTCGGAGAAATTTTCTACTAAATTGGAAATATTATCTCAAATATTGAGACCAAAACTAATTGATAAAACAAAATAGGGAAATACTATAACCAAGTGGAATTATTATAATATTTCTATTATGGTCTGTAAAAAGACGTTACAGGAAAACATTTTTGTTTTTCCCTTTGTAGAGTTTTATGTCATTATTAGCAAGTATTAGCTTTCTCTTTTTCATGCTAAGATTGATTGTAGAGATAAAGATGATGTTTATTCCAAAATCATTTTAGTTTTTATACATGTATGAACCCATAAAAATGATAACATATTAGGAATCTAACAAACTTTTGAATGATGAATATTAATGTTATCATCCTATTATTATTGAAAATAAGTTAACTATTTAGATTAATGATGTTACACTATTAAAGGAATATCTTTATTTGTTTCTAAATGAGTTACCACGTGTTATACTTAATCTAGTTGTTTAATTCATGATTGACATAGTTCTTAATGATAATCCAATTTCATAACCCCTTATCAAATGCCTCAAATAAAACTAATTGAATTGAAAAATCAGTATCCCGAGTTTCTTGACAATGATTTTATTCATCCTATCACTTCACTGTAGGTTGCTCCTATTTTTTTGTTAAAAAATAAAATGGTTATATGAGAATTTTCAATGATTATAGATCATCTAGTAACATCACTGTTAAAAATAAGATAATTTTTCCACATATTGATGACTTGTTTGATCATCTCTCGAGAGCATAGTATTTTTTTATGGTTATCCTCTGTTCAGGGTTTCATCAGTTGAAATTATGGGAAGCATACATCTGAAAGACATTGTTCTGAACAAAATATGGTTATTATGATTATTTCTATTATTTCATTTGGGTTAAGTAAAGAACCTACTGTATTTATGGATATTATAAATAGAATCGTTCATGAGTTCATGGATATGTTTTTGGTTTTGTTTATGAGTAAAATTATTGTATATTGTAAAATAATAAATGAGCATGAAAACATTTATTGGTTGTTTTAAAAACATTAAACGAAAAGATAATATATAGAATATTAAAAAAGTAGGATTTTTGGTAGTAACAGATTTATTATCTTGGGAATATTTTAAATAAGGGTGGAATAACATGAGAGCCCGCAAAACCTAAGTGGATAATGAATGGAATAGACCCACAAATATAACCAAGATTCATATGTTTCATGGATAATCATATTAGTATCAATGGTTTATTATAAAAAATTCACATTTATTTAGCCCACTAAATTAGTTAACACAAAAAGAGGAAAATTTTATTTGGACAGAAGAATGTGAAGTTTGTTTTTAGGAACTGAACAAGATATTTATAAATTCTCAGGTATTGGCTGTACCTTCTAAACTGGGTAATTTTTTCAACTACAGTTATACTTCATTGAATGCATATAGTAGTGTTCTGATGAATAAGGATCTTGTAATTTCTAATTCATAAAAACAACTAAAAACCCAAGACATAAGTTATCCCACACATGATTTGGAATTAGAAGCTATGGGGTTTTCATTGAAAACATCGATGTGTAGTTTATACAAAGCGAAACATAAAATATATTCTGAACATTAATGTCTGAAGTAAATATTTAAATATAAATAATTAAACCGGCGGCAGAGAATATTGCTTGAATTGATAAACTATTATGATTGCATGATCTATTTCAATCTGTGATAATCAAACAATGTGGTGGATTCCTTGAACCTAAAACATCAGGCCTCATTAACCATGTTATAACCGGAGAAAGACCCCTAGATTAATGATTTGATGAATTTTGGCTTCAATTCTATTATTGTAGGTAATTAATATGTTTCTTTCAGGTATTAGTGCAGTCATCTTTGTCAGAAAGAATTAAACAATCATAGAAGGAAGGCCTTGAGCAACAACAAAAATGTAGAATTGGTTGAAATTGGTATGTTTTGAGAGTTTTTCATTGATAAATATTGTTTTTTGAGATTTGGGAAATGATTTTTTGTTACTATTTATTCTCAACTGAAGAGATAGTTATTTTCCAAAACACATAGTTCTCAATTTTCAATTCATCCTTGTAGTAATAATTATTATAGTTACCATAAGAAATATTACTATTTGGATGAAATGAAAATAGTTATTTCCAATATTACAATGAAATGATTAACATGTAAACATTTTAATGTAGAGTGGATGTTACCAAAGGGGATGCTTCATCCAATACCATTTCCATAGTGTAATACCAATGTCTTTGGATGATATTTTATTATTATACCTAAATGATATTTTCAAGTTATATGGACTGCGTCTTTAAATTATGTCGGACCAGGATCATAGGTTCACTTATAATTTTTGGAAGGGCCTTCAAAACTCATTTCTTAGAAAATTAAATTTCATTGCATCCTTTCATTCTCAGTCATATGGGCAGTCAGAATGAACAATTACGATAATGTAGGATATGTATTAATATTGTTCAAGGGACTACCATTGATTTAGTGTTAAGAATACTTCTTTAGTTGAGTTTTCTTATAATTATTTTTTTCAAACTAGTATACAGAAGGACCATCTTGAGGCATTGTATGAGAAGCGGTGTTATACAACTGCAATTTGAGAAGATGTGATGGAAAAGAAGTTAATGGGACAATAATTAGTAGAGGATGTTTTTGAGAAAGTGATAGTGATCCAACAACACATGAGGAAAACTCTGAGGAGGCCTAAAAGTTATGTAGATAACAGGAGGAATGACATTTCTTTTGAGGTAGGTGAACATTATTTTCTTTGAATATAAATATAGAAATGGATTATGTGTTTTGGAAATAAATAGATGCTAAATCAACATTTCAAATTACCTTATGAAATCATGGTGAATGTTTGAATTTTTTCATAATGAGTAGCTTTTCCTCTACATTTATCTCAGGTAAAAAATGCTTTTCAGGTTTCGATGTTAAGAATATATGTGCCAAACTCATATCATATTTTGATCCTAGAAGAAGTTAAAATGAAATTGATTCTTTTTGTCTATATAGAAAATTATTTAATTCTTGATCAATGGGACCATTATTATGGAATAAGGTAATCAAAAACATAATGGTTTTTTAGGATAAACCACATTATTGAATAAGAGACATGGGAATCTAAATGTTCTATGAGGTAAATATACCCTCCCCTATTTAATAAGTAAATATTAAAAAAATCATGATGATTCAATTTCTAGAAGGTGAGGAAAATGTAACACCCCAAGGATTTACAAAAAAAATGAAACACATGAAAATCTAACTCTCTTCATTAGGAAACATTGTTTTAAGGAGATTGATATAAACCAACCATTAAATATAATTTCTCAACTTATATGGTTTTAATTTAAAAAAATAGACATCAATAGTTATAATCATTAAATTATTTGTAGTATAATATAACAAACTTGTTTTTATTGAATAGTATCATTTTATTATGAATAATAATGTGAATTGAAATATGACCCATATTAATTGTAAACCTTATTATTATTATTCTTTCATTAGGTTATATGATAAATATATCTTTGTTAATTATTCAAGGTGACATAAAATCAGTCCTAGTTTAAGAATTGTTTTTATTGAATAAATTATTATTTTTCATAGAAATTAAATTAATCACTATTATAAAATTATTTTAAGAAATGGAGTTATTTATTTAATTCTAAACATTGAAAATTTTTTAGGTGTATATATAAGGATTTTTCTGCAATACATCGATTTTTTGTAAATAGTAAAATTCAATTTTTACGAAATATGATAAATAAATTAATTTCTGCATCCTGAATAAATCATGGATTATGTATCTAGACATTGTTTCAAACTCACATACACATATTACTTTTTTTTCACACTAATTGAGTCTATAAAAAGTCTTGAGATCAAATTTAAAAAAATGGTTAAAATAATGGAAAACCCCTTCTCAACTCATTTATGAATACAACCCTCACCCCCCACATTCTATCACACCTCACGTGATTTTAGAATTGTATAAATTAATAAAAATATATTTCCCATATCTCTTCCCTAGATCCAGTACCATCAATTCACACAATAAGGCCAAAACTAATGGCATTAAGGAGGATCTCAAGGAAAAGATTTCAAGAGGTAAGAATCCTCCAACATTTTCTTTTGTTTTATTTTAATTTTACTTTCTTTTCAAGAGGAATTTAATCTATATAATCTTATAAATTATATATTTTATCATGATTATGGAAAAAATTATTCATCATTATTCATCTCCCCTTCCACTTATTATCAAAATAAAAACAATGTCTGTGATGTGCCTATATACAAAAAATCACGGTTGATGTGTTCTCAATTTCCATTACATCCCACAAAACTGCTTATAAAACCATTTTAATGGTGTAAAAAGATACTATTATCTATGATATATCCTCTATAGTGTACCTATTTTACCATATATACATAATATTATGTTATATAACGGAACTAGTTCTTGATTACCATAGAACTAACAAAAAGATCTAATCATACTTCACAAAATATTAATCTAATGACTCATCCTCATAACAAATAACAATAATCATTTATGGAATCAATAAATGCAATAGAATCATAAAAATTGCATTTAATTACTCTTTTTTAAATTTCATTACCATATGAAATGATAATAATATACAAACTGGCCTTAGAATTGATGTAAGGAACGCACCCGAAACAATGAAAAGATCAAAATATTATTAATTAAAGGGTGAAAAGATGTCATGAAATGATTATATAATGTGTTATAAACACAAACATGTTTCATTAAGATATTAATTACAATATTTTAACCATTATAAATTAGTTTTACACATGTTTTAAGTAAGACAATATTGATGTAATTGAATTATTTACCTAATTATCACTCTTTCTGTTAATCTTATACTTCATTAACTATGTTTTATAAAAAAAAGTTCTATGATGAATTCTGAGTATATTTGGTTTAATTGTATATATTTATGGTTTATGTAAATATTAAATCGAATATATTAAGTTGAAAATAAATTATATAATATTTTTATGTGTCTTTTCTTTTAAAATCATCTTGAAATTTTTTTAATCAAAATTCAAATGCAATGTTATTGTGAAGTAATTCATTTTGTGTGATTATTTTATGGTTCATGGGAATTTTTTATGATGATTGAAGGGACTATTTCTCCCTCAAATTAATTTTTAATGTGTATGTTGGTGGTCATTTGTAATTTTACTCCAAGCGTAACTACGATGGTTACCTAATTAGGTAGTTGTCAGGGTCACATTATATGGTAGTAGTGAGGATTATAAATAACAATGTTACAAAGAGGGTTACAATATAATGTAAGTAATTCCCCAAGATAAAATTATTTTTTTATTTATGTTCATTATGATTTTTTGATGTCTCATGGAAATCTCTTATTTCAGACAATAAGTAGATCTGGTTGACATGTGTGACTTTTGGAAAATGATTTCGTATGTTTAAAAGTATTCATGAACAAATGTTTTATTTACTTCTATTTATATCTCTACATAAGATTTTTTTTCTCATACCATGTTTTTTATATATTTTAATACATTATAAGTATATGTAAAAAAATTATACAAGCCATGTATAATGTTATAATGTTTTTTCAAAGTAAACATTTTTATTTAATAAGTTTTATATTTTTGAAGAAATGGATTTAGTTATTTGGTATCAACTCTAAATAAATGAGTATTTTTATGTAGGTATTATATAGAAATTCTCCAAAAAATCAAAACATTAGAAGATACTCAATTTGAAAGGATGTTAGTTCATGACTAAAAATCCATATTTTTTCATGTAATAAAGATGGGACATTATATTGGTGATGGTAAAATTTATATTAGTGGTGAGGGACCATTAAAGACACTTATATAATTTTTTTAACTAATGTTCATGTTTAGAAACAAATTATATTGGTTCCATGTGAATCCTTTTGATCTAATTGATAAATATTTAAGAAATTAAATAAAGGGATAGATCATCTCTTAAATAAATTAAATGAGATGAATTAGTAGGATGACTAGTAATGGCCCAAATTGTATCATTTTTCTGTAGAGTATTTTGGATTCTCGTGATATATTCTATTGTAACCAGAAACCACATAAATATATATGTATTTATTAAAGTTTTTTAAATCAATTAAGATTTTGTTTTAAAGAAATTAAATACTAAAATATTAATAATATGGACACATAATCATCCATTTATCACTCCATACCATGAAAAAATAATTGTTTTCTTAAATATCTACTCATCATTGTGATACCATGTCTTATGTTGAAATTTATTCTTTGATCTTCATCTAGTGGTTCCCTTTTCAAATCAAGAATTGATGAAAGTCATAACCTCTTCCCAAATATCATAAGATTGTATCTATATATCATGTTTATCAATTTCGAATTATTAATATCTTTATTCTTCCTTTTTAAGTTCTTATCATCCTGCTAAGACTTCAATATCATTTTTAGTATGTATGAGTTAACAAATTCATGGAAAATGAATGATAGTTCTCGTTTCCCAGAATTCACCATATCAATATTTAATATATCATTGTATATATGATCCTTGTTTTCTATAATCATGTGTGTACCACCATGATACCACTTACCCAATGAACAATCCTCCTTTTTTAACCTTCCAATGTGGTAGAGTGTCATGAAATCATATTCCTTAAGTTGTTCCAAATGTATTCTTTACCACATGTTTACCTCCTTATAAGAGTAAATATATTTATAACATTCATTATATATATATATATATATCACAACCTTTTCAATATTTTTAATGAATCTAAATTTTTAATAAATTGGTTGTGGATTATATCAAATGTTATGGGGTGGATAGTTCTGGTCTAAGATTTTCAATTACATTTGATTCATATAAAATCATTATATCATTATATATAAGGACAAAACCAGGTCCTATATTCGATGCATCACTATAAAATAAAAAAAATTCAATACTGGATGGTAAATATAAGAATGGAGAATTAATATTCATCAAATTCATGATTTCAAAACATTCCACACATTCCATTAACCATATGAATTTTTCCAGTTTATATTTCAATGTGGTCATCAGGTTTCCTAATTGATAAAAATGTAGAACAAAACATTTATAGTAACCATTTTATCCCAAAAATATTTCAATCTCATTTATTGTCATTGATATCATCTATTACTTGAATAAATATTTCTATGAAGGGTAAAAATATATTCCATCCTTACAAATATTATGTTCATGAAATTAAACATTATTAATAAAAAATTCACAGAAAATATATTTCTAGTAGAATTATATTTTTTAAATGATTATTTATAATTATATAGTTATGGTTATAATGATCATAATATATATTATATTATACAATGACATGGAAAACAAATACACGCATAAATTTATTGTCACAACCCCCTCCCCACAAAGTGTACCCCTCCTGGGCCGTAAATGTGAGAAGGGAGATAATGACCCCCGAGTCCCACCTCCAATAGGCCCCGGGTTGGTGACTAGCACCGAGGTCATAGTAACTCACAAATTGGAGGCACTACCCTCTAAAAGAAAACATGTTGAAGAGATAGATAAGATATTCACTGACTAACTCCAACTGAAATATAAACTAAACCCAAGTTCATATATTAAATTCCATGCAAAAGTAATACAACTAAAAGGGGAAACTACAAGTACCCAAAAGAATGGAAAGATAAAAGGAACTACAAGTCCGAACAGCTCTGGAAACCACAAGCTAGTAGTAACCATCATGATCTCCAACTTGCTCCAAGTGACCTGAAAAACAGTTTATATATACGTAGGGTGAGTATAACAGTATACTCAGAAGGATCCTCCTCGAATCCTCTCAAGAAAAAGTAAATAAAGCATGAAAAAACACAGTTAATAACAAGTGAAATTAACTCGTCACTGAAACAAGTATACTAAGTTCCCAACCTCACCATGGCTATTATCACACAGTAACTCATACAAGAATATAGCATATAGAAATGAATATCAAGGGTACCCTGCTAATACTTCCCCACTAGTTTTCCACTTTTCCCCTACGACAAACGTCATGTGCATCTCTCTCCAAAGGATTTCCCATATAAACATGGGCTAAGCTCCACAATCATCACCACGTGCACCAAAAAAGCTTTCCCATAGACACCTGGGCTAAGAACCACACTATCCTCACAACCAAAAGTAACCAGGTAGCTTCCGGGAGCCACCACAGCTCGCTTAACGTGTATCATACATCAGGTATTATTCCTCAAGCCATCACAACCCATATGCCGAGCAAGGATCATCAAGCCATCATAGCCTATAAACGTTACACATATAGTAGTCCAAAGAATACTATATCCAGAATATATGTGTGTGAAATAAACACAATCCATTACAGCCCTCTACACACATATATGGGGAAAACTAACTACTGTGCCAAAGGTGCTAGTATCTACCAAGAGAAGAGGGCGGGGTCAAAGGGGGTAGTCATCCATTCAACCTCTCATCAGAATGTTGGGTAAAACACTCCCTAGGGCTCAGAATTCCTGGGGGTTAGTTTCCCTTACTGGCAGGGTGGAGTAGTGTTTAGAAACACAAAAAGTACATAATATATATATATACATCACAACCACACTATGGGCATAACCTAGACTTAGACACAACTATAGCTAACGTCTCTCGGACTTCGTGATGCCACTTCTAAGACTAGGTATCCTATAATCACACTACCAGTTAAATAAATTCATTAGTTTACTTCATTCCCCATTTCATCAATTCCACTTTATGTTAAATAATTTGTTGCACATTAAATAACCATGAAAAAAACACATTAAACATCATTGGCATACACCAAGGGTCCACATTCCCTTTTTCAAATTACCACCTCATCATTATGTTCCAGAAAATTCCAACCCCATGGTTTAACACCATTTAATCAATATTTCATTGAAAAAATTACTTTCCCATATTCGTAGGCATTCTAGAAAAGCATCCTATTCTACTAAACACAAAGGGGGTCAACACGGTGAGTAGATGTTCTCCCCATCGAGTCTTTTCCGCCTATAGAAAGAGCATAGATCCATTCTCCCTCGAGAGTCTAAACATAGAAAGCACATGGCATACCCCGCGTGTATTTGCCTCCTTCGGAAGGTGGGTAAACAGGATCAGCTACCTTGAACAGTGGGAAAAAGTCATGCAGATAAACAAACAAACAAAACCACCAACATCCATCCATCACATCCATCCCATACCATCATCCTTGGTGTCCTCCCCGATACCCATATGCATAAACTGATGCATCTCGCCACTCTAGGTGTCATCCACAGCCACAACCACAATGCCTCCCTGCCTCCACATCTCACAACAGCCATCCAGGCTCACATCACAGAACAAGCAGCAGGAAAACAATCATCACATCAAATGGTCGCTTGGCCCTTTAACAAGGCATCTAGCCTTCATACAAAATAAGAACTCATGGCTCCAAATCCCAAGGAATTATATTGAACAAGAAGAGGGTAACTCATAACCCTATCAGGCATTATCTTTGATCAACCAACCAGTTCATTAATCCATCATGAATTAACAGATTTATTAAATGTACTTTCCCAATTCAGGAAACCTAATTAGTAAGATATCACAATTAGATAAACATGCTTACTGCACTAATTTGATTAACATCAAATTACAAGAAGAATGGGATTCATTTTTATTCCTCTTTATCTTTAGCCAACAATTATCAATTAATTCCGGTTTACGTTCTTTATTGATTTCCATCAAGAAAGAACAGCTAAACAATAGCAAGCATAGATATCACACTATCTAGCAAAGCAAGAGGCAATAACATACGAGCGATAAAAATTTCATTATCCAGTTCAAATAATTAATTAGGTTAATTTCATTGTGATCCAATGGGATAAATCATGCTTACTCTATGATTTCTCATAAACAATTAGAGAAGAAATGATTCCCCTAACTCAAATAGTTCCTCATGTTCTTTATCCACACAACGGGTGACGATCCTCCTCTCGCGACAACTGCATCCACCCGAGGATTCCACAGTACCTCTGCACTAACCAAACCCCAATAAAACCCCAATAGAAGAATAGATATTACATTATAAAATGCAAAGGAAAATAAGAGAAGATGATCCATGAAGGAATGATGATAAATATACCTTATATTGAAGAATGATCGACACAGCTTGGTTGCCTCAAAACAGAGTGGAACTGATCCAAGGAGTAATGTTTGATTGTGAAACTCTTATGGGAAGGATTAAAAGGTTATAGCATCTCATAACTGAGAACAAAGAGGATGAACAAGGGAGAATGATATCGCGTTCCTTTTTTATGATTTAATGAGGCTACGGCTTAAGATCTGGTTAATTCTCTAATAAAAACGGATCGCATTAACCCATGTGGGTTGACCAAGTAAAAACATCTCAGCATTAGGAATAATTAAAATTGGATTTATTGCATTTTAATTACCCTTAAGAGTCCTTAAAATAAGGCTTTAAATATATTTTATGTCCATGGAAATGTCAAAAGGGGAAAAACAGTAGGAATCTGGAAACATTGTTCACCTACCATTACTGTACACCAAACCGATCTGTGAGGCCGATCTATCAGACAGATCTGTGAGATTGATCTGTGAGACTGATCTATCAGACCGATCTGTGAGATTGGTCTGTGAGACCGTTCTATCAGCCCGATCTGTGAGACCGATCGGTCAGACCGATCTGCGAGACCGATCTGTGAGACCGATCTGTGAGACCGATCTGTCAGACCGCTCTGTGAGACCGATCTGTGAGACCGATCTATGAGACCTATCTTTCAGAATGATCTGTGAGACCTATCAGTGAGACCAATCTGTGAGACCGATCTGTGAGACTGATCTTTGAGACTGATCTGTCAAACCGCTCTGTGAGACTGATCTACAACTATTCATAAAACTGGAAACACTATTCACAGAAATAGAAAATTGGCCTTGTGTTGGGGATAAGTCACCTAGAACTCCCGGAACACCTCATACCCCACATATGGACCGGAGAGGTTTGGGCCATTACATCAGATACCTCTCAAAACATTCTCATCCTCGAAAATTTAAAACCAACCTAAAGAGAAGAGGGGTCCAAACATCCACCCTGTAAGATACCTCTCAGGGGTAAAACCACCCCGAGTTGTTCGAAAGGTGGGACAAAATCACGATATCCAAGAGCAAGGGGACAAAAAATCCATATCCAAATAATTAAAGAATAACATCACATCAAAGGTACATAAAATAAAGGATCAAAGAAAACACAACGCAACATCTTAAAATAACTCTAGGTACTGGACACACATATGTGAATCATGTTCGCATGTACTCTCCTCCATGCCACCGTGTCGCCACAAGACACGAACTAAGGGAATGTAACGCCCACAAAACACCTTCTCCTTGTGGTCTTGGATCTCCCCAAGTCTCTCCTCGAAGGTTGCATTATCATCAACATCGATCTCTCCCCAATTGATGATGTGAGAGTCATCATGAAGATAACAACGGAGTTGTGATACATGGAAAACATCATGTATCTGATTCATCTATGGGGGATGTGCTACTTGATATTCCAAATCTCCAACAAGAGCTAACACCTCAAAAGGCCCGACAAACTGGGGAGAAAACATACTTCCATGACCAAACCTTTGTTGCCCACGATGGGGAGTCACCTTCAGAAACACATGATCCCCAACATTAAACTCCAAGGGTCTACACCTTTGATCAACATATGATTTCTGACAATCATGTGATGTCTTCATCCTCTCACGAATCACCTAAACCATCTATGTTGTATTTTTCACTAGTTCAGGTCCGAGAATTGCAAACTCTCCGACCCCAGTCCAGCACAACGGGGAAAATCTAGGTCGGTCATACAAGGCTTCAAACAGCTCCATACCGATGGTGGACTGGAAAATATTATTGTAAGAGAACTCCACCAAGGGTAAGTTCCTTATCCATGAACGTCCAAAATCAAGAACACAAGAGTGCAACATGTCTTCAAGAGTCTGGATGGTTTGCTCTGTCTGACCATCCGTTTGAGGATGAAAAGAAGTGCTAAGGAATAGTTGAGAACCAAAAGCATGTTGGAGACCTCTCCACACCCTGGAGGTAAAACAAGGATCTTGATCAGAAATGATCATCCTATGTACTCCATGAAGTCTCACTATGACCTCTAGATACTGTCTCGACAAAACATCCACTGAGCTCGACTGCTAGATAGCTATGAAGTGGGATGATTTTTTTAAACAATCCACCACAACCCAAATAACATCATGTCCTCCCAGAGCTCTAGGTAAACCTGTAACAAAGTCCATTGAGATTTCCTACAAATTCCACTGAGGAATATTTAATGGCTGGAGAAGACCACCAGGAACACGGTGTTTGACCTTCACCTTCTGGCAGAAAAAACATCGAGACACAAACTCTGTGACCGCATGCTTCAGCCTAGGCCATCAAAACTGACTCCTCAAGGATCGGTACATATTTGTCACACCAGGATGTACTGCTAAGGTAAAACTATTGAACTCTCAGAGAACCGTCTCATGCATCTCCATGGGAACAAAAATCATGCCATGATACAACACTCAGTGTTGTTCATCCTCTGACCAACCATCAGGGGCCTCACCACAAACAACTTTGTCTCTCCAAACTTCCTCCCCTGGATCACCCAACTCAGAGACTTCCACATTCTTCGTCAGGGATGATTGCACCATCATCTGGAAAGGACAACCTCAACCTCCACCCACTTCTATATCATGATGAAAAGCTGATAGTTCCTTTGTTACTCTCCGGGAATCAACTGATTCACGCACATCATCACTACGTGACTTTCGGCTCATCGCATCAGCTACAACATTCCCTTTTCTAGGTGTATACGATATTTCGATGTTGTATTCCTTCAAGAACTCCATCCACCAACGTTGTCTCAAGTTTAAGTCATGCTGAGAGAAAACATACCTCAAACTCTTATGATTGGTGAAAACCAAAATGCGCTCACCAATGTGGTAATTTCTCCTCAACTTTGGCGCAAACACCATGGCTGCCAACTCAAGACCATGGGTGGAATAGTTTCATTCATGGGGATGCAACTACAAAGACCCATAAAAAACTAACCTCTAATGCATGAGAACATAGCCTAGCCTCATCAGTGAAGCATCGTAGAAAAGGTCAAAATGGACTCCCTCAGTTGGAAGACAAATAATTGGACCACATAATAACTTCTCCTTTAGATACTCGAATGCTTCCTGGCACTGATCAGTCCATACGATGGCCTGATCCTTCCTAGTCAGAGCTATTATAGGATTGGAAACCCGTGAGAAATTGGCTACGAACTACCTGTAGTAGCCTGTGAGACCAAGGAAAGATAGCACCTATGAAACTATCTTGGGGGATTCCCAAGAAAAAACTAATTATATCTTCTATGGATCCACGACTACTCCCTTTTGGGACACAACATTCCCCAAGAAATGGACTTCTTGAGCCCAAAACTCACACTTCGACAACTTCCCAAAAACGGATGATGGAGAATAACTCCCAAAATGGCTCATAGATTCTCTGCATGCTCCTCTTCATATGTGGAGTATAGGAGGATGTCGTCGATGAAAACCACCACAACATTTTCCAAGAACTCACAGAACACATCATTCCTCAAACACATGAAAACAACTGTAGAATTCATCATACTGAATAGCATTACCACGAACTCATAATCCCCATGAAGACAATGGAAAGTAGTCTTCGGGATATCCTCATCCTTCACACGCATTTGATGATATCTTGACTGAAAGTCGATCTTTGAGAACCAACATTCACCCTTCTGTTGATCAAACAAATCATCAATCCGCAGAAGAGGATATCGGTTCATTATTGTCACTTTTTTAAAGTAACAATAATCAACAAAAAACCGCAAACATCCATCAGCCTTCTTCCCGAACAAGACCGGTGCACCCCATGGTGACACACTTGTCCAAACAAAACCACACTGTAACAGTCCATCAAGCTGTATATGTAGCTCTCGTAACTCAATAGGGGACATCCTATACAGATACATATAGATAGGTGGTGCTCCTGGTTGTAGCTCGATCCCAAACTCGATCTCTCATCGAGCGGGTAATGCTACGAACTCTTCTGGAAATACATTAGGGTACTCCTCCATGACCCTAGGAAACACCAACTGCATAACCTCTGAAGAACTCTGCATCAACTCATCCATAAAGAATGATAAGAATGGAACTACTCTATGACCAAACCGAGGATCTCGCTCACCAAGAAACAGTAATTTCTCTCCATCTGCATCAAAGAAAACAACCATCTTCTTGTAGAAATCCAAAATAGCATGCACCGAGTACAACCAATCCATGCCGAGGATGAAATCATATGGTTGTATTCATAAACATAAGAATTCTCCCCAAGAGCGGTGATGCCGTAAAAATAGCTCACAATTTCTACATACTACAAACAAGTTTACTTGACTTCATAATGGCGTAGTCAACGCAAAGGGCAATGAAAGCCTCTCTAACTCAAGTCCAAAGTAATGGAAAAGGGTATGTGATTTGATGGAGTGTGTCGCTCCTGAATCAAACAGGGCATACAACAACGTAGAAAACAAGAAAAGGGTACCTCAGACGATGCCTAGCTCGCTTGGAGCTGGCAATGCTATAGCATGAAGCTAACCACGACCTCCTCCAAAGCCTCTCTGACCCTGATGACGACCACCACAACGATTGTGATCTGATCTCTGGGGACGAAGAGTGTCATGGGGTTGTCCTATGCCTGCCCCATCTACCCTATGGTGATCTAAAGCTGGTGCATCCTGCTGTTGTTGCCTCGGCTGGAACTGACTCAACGAATGAACCTTGAGGGGAGCGCCCAGTGCATGATGACTGCTCTGAGAGGTTAGGCACTCCCACTGCTGATGACCATGACCACCACAAGAAAAGAAAGCACCTGATCCCTTGGCATAGGCCTGAGAGTTACTGCCTCCGGAGAAACAATATGGGAAGGGATGGGACCTACCCCCAGGTGAACAAAAACTCTTCTACCCTGAAAACTGGGAACCCCGGACTACAGCTCTGCCTCGTGAGGAATCATGACGATTCCCCTATCGTAATGATCTGGTCCTGGATAAAGTCCTCTAAACAACCTTTTCCCTCCTCTTCACCTCAAGATATGTCTTCAGCATAAATGGGGTGACCTAGTGCGTGATATCTGGACGCAAAGCCTCCCCGAAATGCCTCGCCCTGGACTCCTCATCTGGTAATAGATCTGAAGCATATCGTAGAAGGTTCTTGAAACAGATTCCAAAATCTCGAACACTGGAGCTCCCCTGTCGATGGGTAAGAATCTCCTGAGGACTGGATGCCTTCATGGTCAAAGAAAGGAAATCAACTCTGACGTTGTCTCGAAACTCCTCCCAAGAGATCACTGACTCCTCACGATCCCCGAGGAATAAGAGCCACCACTGCCTCACTGCTCCACGCATCATCATCCTAACCATAGACACACAATGCTCCTTCCAAGCACGAATCGAACTGAAGAGGATCTCGACCTCCTCTAACAGGTCTTCTTTGGCTGCATCTGAAACAGAGCCCTCGTACTTTTGCAGACTCTGGCACTGAAACTCTCTGATTCTCTTTGTCCATGTGTCGTCGTCGTCAACCTCTACCCTGCGACAATCAGATGGAACTTCCTCTTGTACATTTTTGGTGCAAACCTGACGAGGACATCGACCTGGAGACATACCTTCAAATAAACAAACTGTTAGAGCTCCTAATTATGGATTTTGGAAGACTCAACATTAATTAATTTATCATTATCTTTTGTTCATTTTTGGTTAACTTATCCCATGGACTACCCATTAAAATACAAGCGAAAAGAAGAATGATGCATGATCCTTTCCTAGGTCTCTACCCTGCAACTAGTATAACCTTGTTTAGTAGCCATCGTAAACTTAAAGGTCTATGAAATAGATCATAGGGGGCCCTAAACACCTATGTCTTTGTCGGTCTCTAGTGTTTACCCCACTTGCTAAATACGAATGACACTGTTACCCTACCAACCCTTGCAAACTCACCTTTTCCTAACTCCAATCTCCATCCTATCCCTCAACCTGACCTCTGATAACACTCTATCATGACCCCTCTCCACAATGTGTACCCCTCCAGGGCCGGCAATGTAAGAAGGGAGATAATGACCCCCCGAGTCTCGCCTCCTGTAGGCCCCGGGTTGGTGACTAGCACCGATGGTATAATAACACTCAAATTGGAGGCATTACCCTCTAAGAGAACACATGTGGAAGATAGAGATAAGATAGACACCAACTAACTACAACTGAAATATAAAAGAAACCCAAGTTCATATAAGAAATGACATGAAAAAGTACTACAACTAATAGGGGAAACTACAAGTACCCAAAAGAATGGAAAGACAGCAGCAACTATAAGCCCGAACAGCTCCTACAACATCAATCTAGTAGTAACCAGCCTGATCTCCAACCATCTCTATGTGACTTGAAAAATAGTTTATATATATGTAGGGTGAGTGTAACAGTATACTCAGTAGGATCCTCCCTGATGCCTCTCGTGCAAAAGTAAAGAAAGCAAGCTAAAGCACAATGAATAACAAGTGCAACTAAATCATCACCTAAATAGGTATACTAAGATCCCAACCTCACCATGACTACTCCCACCAAGTAATGCATACAATAATATAGCATATAGTAACGAATATCAAAGGTACATTGCTACTACTTCCCCAATGGTTTTCTACCTTTCCCCAATGACATATGTCCTGTGTATCTCTCTCCAAAGGCTTGCCTGTATAATGTTGGGCTAAGCTCCATAATCTGCACCACGTGCACCACAAAGGATTGCCTGCAGACACCTGGGCTAAGCACCACAAAATCCTCACAACCAAAAGTAACCATGTAGTTTCCAGAATCCACCATAGCTCTCATAATGTGTATCATATGTTAGGTATTATGCCTCGATCCATCACAACCCATACGCTGAGTAGGGATCCTCAAGCCATCACAACCTATACACATTAACCAATAGTAGTCCATAGAATACTATATCCAGAATATATGTGTGTGAAATAACCACAAACCATTACACCCCTCTACACACATATATGGGGAAAACGAACTGAAGTGCCAAAGGCACTAGTATCTACCAAGAGAAGAGAGCAGGGTCAATGGGGGTAGTCATCCATTCAACCTCCCATTAGAATGTTGGGAAAAACACCCCCCCCCCCCCCCAGGGCTCAGAATCCCTAGGGTGTCAGTTTCCCTAACCGA
Organism: Viscum album; assembly: GCA_963277665.1. Classification (NCBI taxonomy): domain Eukaryota; kingdom Viridiplantae; phylum Streptophyta; class Magnoliopsida; order Santalales; family Viscaceae; genus Viscum; species Viscum album. Next base: position 2,045,520,363 of record OY728127.1, read on the forward strand.
CATAGTGGATTAGAGTTTAGAAACAAAAAAACTACAGGATATATATCTCTCACGACCACACTATATGCATAACCTAGTCTTAGACACAACTCCATCTAACGTCTCTCGAACTCCAGGTTGCCACTAATAAGTCTAGGTATCCTATAAGCACACAACCAGTTAAAGAACATCATTAGGTTACTTCATTACATGTTTCATCAATTCTACTTTATGTTAATTAATTGTTTGAACATTAATTAACCATAAAAAACCACATTAAACTTCATTGGCATACACCAAGGGTCCACTTTCCCTTTTTCAAATTACCACCTCATCATTATGTTCCAGCAAATTCCATCCCAATGGGTTAACACCATTTAATCAATATTTCATTAGAGAAATTACTTTCCCATATTCCAAGAATTCTAGAAAAGCAACCTATGATACTAAACACAAAGGGGGCACAACACGGTGGGTAGATATGCTACCCATCGAGTCATTTCCTACTATAGAAAGAGCATATACCCATTCTCCCTTGAGAGGCTAAACACGGAAATCATGTGGCATACCACACGTGTCATTGCCCCATTCAGAATGTGGGTAATCAAGAGAAGTTTCCTTGAGCAGTGGGGAAAAGTAAAGTAGATAAATAACCTAACAAAACCACCAACATCTAACCATCACATCCATCCCAAACCATCATCCTTGGTGTCCTCCATGACACCCATATGCATAAACTGATGCATCTCTCCACTCTAGGCTACATCCACTGCCACAACCACAAGGCCTCCCTGCCTCCACATATCACAATAGCTATCCAGGATCACATCATAGCACATGCAGCATGAAAACAATCATCACATCAAATAGTCTCTTGTCCCTTTAACATGGAATCTAGCCTTCATACAAAATGAGCACTCATGGCTCCAAACCACAAGGAATTCAGCATTAAAAGCATGAGGTTAACTAAGAAACCTATCAGGCGTTATCTTTTATCATCAAACCAGTTCTTTAATCCATATTGAATTAATAGATTTATTAAACATAGTTTCCAAATTCGGGAAACCTAATCAGTAAGATTTCACAATTAAATAATCATGCTTACTACACTAATTTGATTAACATCAAATTACAACAAGAAACAGATTCATTTTCATGCAACTTTATCATTATCCATCAAATATCAATTAATCCTGGTTTACGTTCTTTACCGATTTCCATCATGAACATACATCTAAATAATAGCAAGCATAAATGTCATAGAATCTAGCAAAGCAAGAGGCAATACAATACGATCAATAACAATCTCTTTTTCCACTTCAAATGTTTAATTAGGTCGATTTCATTGTGATCCAAAGGGATATATCATGATTACTCTACGATTTCACATAAACAATTGGAGAAGCAATGAATCCTTTACCTCAAACAGTTCCTCACGTTCTTTATCCACACAACGGGTCACGATCCTCCTCTCGCGACAACTGCATCCACCCAAGGATGACACGGTACATCTGCACCAACCAAACCCAATGAAAACCCCAGTAGAAGCATGGAGATTACATGATAACATGGAAAGGAGAACAAGATAAGAAGATCCACGATAGAATGATGATAAACATACCTTATATCGAAGAATGATCGACACAGCTTGGTTGCATCAAAACAGAGCGGAACTGATCCGAGGAGTGAAGATTGATTGTGAAACTTCTATGGTAAGGATTGAAAGGTTATATTGTCTCATAGCCATGAAAAAAGAGGAAGAACAAGGGGGAATGATATCTCATTACTTTTTGAAGATTTAATGAGGCTATAGTTTAAGATTCAGTTAATTCTTCATTAAAAACGGATCGCATTAACCCATGTCGTTTGACCGTGTAAAAAAATACTGGCCTTATGAATAACTAATATAAGATTTATGGCATTTTAATTGGCCTTAAGAGTACATAAAATAAGGCTATAAATGTATTTTACGTTAATGGAAACGTCAAAACGGAAAAAACTGTAGGAATCTAGAAACATTGTTTACCTACCGTTATTGTACACCAAAACGATCTGTGAAACTGATCTGTAAGACCGATCTTTGAGACCGATCTTTCAGAATGATCAGTGAGACCGCTCTATGAGACCGATCTATGAGACTGATCTGTGAGAACGATCTGTCAGACCGATCTGTTGGACCGATCTGTCAGACCGATCTATGGGACCGATCTGTCAGACTGATCTGTGGGATCGATCTGTCAAATCGATATGTGGGACCGATCTGTGAGTCCAATATGTGGGATTGATATGTGAGACTGATCTGTCAGACTGATCTGTGAGACTGATCTGTGCGGCCGATCTGTGAGACCGATCTGGCAGACCGATCTGCTGCTGTTCATAAAACTGGATGCACTGTTCACAGAACTAGAAAATTGGAAAAGTGTTGGGGATAAGTCACCTTGACCTCCTGGAACACCTCCTACACCATATTTGGATCGGAGAGGTCCGGGCCATTATATTTTTCAATATACTATTTCAATACTATATTAAATATATCTAAAAATAAATAATAAATATTATTTAATCAAACGGAATTACCATAAAATCATAATTTCCATACATTGTTAAAAATTTCATCTTCGTTATATCATAATTTTTCACCCATATTTGATGATAAAAAGAGAGTATGTGGATCTATGAAAAGTATTGGACTCCAATATGATTATAAAATAACTCTAAAATTTGTATAAAAGGATACAGATTTGTTATTTTAATGGAATTTACCTCCAAATAATTGATAAAAATTTCATTAACCCATCCTTATTTTTCATTAATAAAATAGGGGATCATCATTGTGGACCACAAATGAATATTAATGTAGTATCAATCAACTCATAAAACTATTACATATACTCCACCAACTCTATTGTTCATGTATTTTATGAATTTTAAGATATAGTCCTTATACATTTAATGAGATAAATGGAGAACTAAACTATATACTCTAGTGGATGACCATGTGATAAATCTATAAAAATAAATTTCATTCTTTTACATGTACATACTATATTCCTAGTATATCTTACTCATCTCTAGATCACACTAGATCATACTCACTAACAATATTTTCATTATGTATTGATACTAGGGGAGAATGTAGATGTGAAATAGATGAGGAATTTTCCCCACTTATGACTAGATATTCCAACTCACCTTCATGAATTGTAATCTCAACCACAATATTTTTTTGTCATTATAATTTTGAAAAAATCCCTATAAAAGATCATATCAAAGAAACCATTGTTCTGATAAAAATATTTTTAAATAAATTTTTCCCATTCATCATAATTATAATTTCTTAACATATTTTCCCCTTATTACTCTCACTTGTAAGATTATTTGATAACTCACATGATATGGTTAAAGGGATGTATTTATGGTTTGGGAAAAAATTGATGATATAAAAGAGTAAAAAATATATAGAATAGAATAAAACATTACCTATCATTGAAGAAACAATAAATGTAACTATAACTATGTTACTAACAACATCAACTATTGTGGGGGTAGTAGCATAAACATGTCCTTTATACATTTTCTTTTTATGAGTTAAATTTCAATGATGTTTGGGAAAAAATTTCATATTTTTTCTCTCTAAATTTAAATTAGTGAAAATAAATAGCTTCTACCTTTCCCTTTCATATGTAATATTTAAATCATTTTTATCACCCTTGTAAAAAACACTATTCCCCTTCCTACAGTCCCCACAGTGTTTAATCCAATATTTATCACATGTGGGAAATAGAAACCTTATTTTTCCCCATAGCTTAATTTTTATTCCCAATGTTCCCTATCAGACTCATTATCTCAGAATTCTTATTGATTACATACATCCATGATAACATCTTTTATCACATAATGATGCTTGATATTTTAACCTCATATTATAGAAAAAATTTGAGTCTAATTCACTTTGATGGATTATTTTTAATCAATTAACGAAATTATCATTATTTATAACTATTTTATGTACATAGTAAGTGACATTTATAACTAATATTTTATGGTCAGATTCATATTTTGTAACATATTCTTCTTATTTTTTCAGAGAATGGGGAAATTTGTTGACATTTTTTGTACTTTATCCTGAGGATTTCATTTTTCATAGAATACATGCTTGAAATTTCTTCTATCCATTAACACGATCTCATAATCATATATTTTTTATTTTTATTTTTGATCACCATTGGTCCACATATCACTTTAGATGATATACAACGATAATTATTTTATCATTTCCTTACATCTCATGTGGAGGAAGATCTTCTCTGTAGAATTGATCCTTTATTATAATACCAATGGAAAAATAGTTCCAATGAATTTTGGAGGTTGTTTTGGAATGAATAAATATACAATAGTGACACTATGTATTGGATTAATATGTCACTTCATGGGAACTAATGGTTTTTTTATATCAATGGGAAACTAACGAAATAATTTTATAAACTGATTAACCTAAAATATATATTTATTAGCATGTTTAGAGGAAATAAAAAAAATTACTTTATGTACATAAACAGATCTCATCCCTACTTTTAGTAACTATATTTAAAGTATTTAATAATAATAATTATCTCATAAATTTGAGTTATGAAATAATGTTCCAATTTTTTCTCAAAAAATATCTCCAGATATATTTAATGTTTTTTCAATGAAAATGGGATATCTTACTTGGTTCCTCTATATTTAATCCATATCAATTCTTCTAAGCTTCATTTTATACCAACTATCACATTCTGGATTCGAAAAACATATAGACAATATTTGTATAACATTATTGGTACAAACTATAATTTTTCCTCATGGATAATTTTTTTTGAAATTTTTAAAGAAAATATACATACATTTAATTAAATTCAAAACATATGATACATAAAGAAAATATTTTGAGAAAAATATAATCCCTTCCATCATATCCCTAAAAATAATACATAGTATTCCACTATGATTCTTTGTAGAAGGAAAAAAACAAGGGTGAGATTTGATTCTTAGTAATGAGTATTACACATTGGAAGCATACAAGGAAAAATAATGGCATATGTTATATGGAAATAATCAATGAAAAACGTGAATCCATAATATTTTAAAATTGAGGGAATGAGACATATAAAAACATAAATACAAACAATGTTAATAATAATCATTTATCTTATACTAATTTTTTGTATAATACTAGGTATCAAAATCATTTTTAAGGTCTTTTTCTATGAGGCATTCTAATTGGAGAAAGAAGGATACACCAAGACCCAACATTTTATCCTCATGATACCTATAGATGCATTGAAGGGATATATAATGGAGAACCGCACCCATTACATAATTATTTCAAATGAAATAACTTCAGTATTCACAAAGACCATTCATAGCATTACATGGGTAACCTATTACAGAAGAAAACATGGATATCATTATTATAAGAAACATAGACTCAAGTTCTTCCAAATTCAATAGAATAATTTAGATATATAGGGGAACATTCTATAGTAAACATACAAGTCATGGGGTATCATCAAAGTAACAATTAGTTCCATTATTAATGAAATTTATTGGCGAGGTTACCTTCAACGAGTTGGGTTATCCATGAATAATACCAATTGGGTTCAACTATTTTCATTTGTTGAAGACCATGGCAATAAAAAGAAAAATATTTCATCAGGTTTTTTTAAAATCTGGAAAATATTTTATACCAAATCCCCTCATAGAGTTTCTCCAAGTTTCATATCATAGTCTCACTCATCAGGAATTATTTTTGTTATTTAGTTAATTCTTATACAACCCTTTTAAGGGTGATTACCGATATATTTACATGTGAAACAATTTCATCCACATTAAATTATTGCTATAGGATTATATCATCGATGTCATTATAAACACATCTACTTTACCTTTTATTAAAAGAATATTATATAGGGTTAAAAATATAAAAATTTAAATCAAATAAATTTTATTATTACCTTGTAAAAATTCATTCCATGTCAATGTATTCTCCCCATAAAATTAAAAAATTTGGTGACTATAACATGATTCCCATACAATGAAAATTGAGATGGAAACCCAACTTATGGCATGAGTGGAAAATCAATCATAACCACTTGAATGATATGGATTAAAATTGTTCTTAAAATACCAGTAATAAATTCATTTATAGAAATAAAATCTCAAATAGTATTTAAGTACACCACATAAAGGAAACAGGGATCACAATACAAAATATTCCTCAAATAGTGGAATATATAGTGGAAACCCATTACCTATTGTTTTGATTGTCATAAACATAAATTAACCAAATTTATTATATATATATTAATTAAATAATTAAAAACCTTATTAATATTAATTTACTTTAATAATATTCGTAAATATTCATTCTCTACATGAATTATTTCAATTTTCCAAATCATCGTTTATATTTCTTATCATCTGTAATGGTTCGATAATAACAATGTTTATATACAAACTTATTAAAAATAATTATATTAATACATCATTATTGTTACATTATGAGATGATTAACAAAACTTTATGGGGTTTGGAATTTCATTTTTTGAGTTTTATACACATTATCATATATGATGACGTCAATAATAAGCACGTTTTTTTATTTTTGTTGAATAAAGGGTGTTTACATAATTAATGAAATAAATATTTATATAATACATATAGAACCAAAAAAATTATTTATTAATACATTAATATAATATGTTGCCATTAATTATGTTTCCAAATTAATATAGGATATAAATCCCAAGTATCGTTCAAGTGGGTGGTTAAATCAACCCAAATAGAAACATATCCTTATTTAATGAATGAATATCTTGTCATTTTTTAATGAAATCCTTTCACATATATATTAAATGATAAAATATAGTGGTTATTATTATGATCAATTATAATTATATATAATTAGAATAATAGGTAATGTATATTTAAATAATGCATGATAAGAAGAAAATAATATATTCCTTATAGATTTATTTTAAACTATTAATTAAATGATAATCATTAGTTGATCATATCATTAATTGGAACTCTAATTTTTCGTACTAGAAAATTGATTATCTTATAAAAATTATATTTTTTTCTATAATATAATCCATATATCAAATATTACAATGTAGCTAATAAAAATAAACAACATTACATCCTTGAGTAATTAGTCTGAAAAACACACAAATAATGTTTTGGGTTTTCTTAATAGATTGGGTATATGAAGAAATATTGATAATATAATTAATTTATAAAAATTAATGTATAATAATGATAATTATAAAATTATAATAGTGTGTATAGAAAAATTTTAATGAATATAATTACAATTAAAAGTACATAGTTGATAATAGTCATGTTTGAGAGTTGAATTTTCCATGGAAGCCTCCTTTAAATTTAAGTGATTCAGATAACTACGGGGGACCATGGGATCATTTTTGTGTGAGGGAGTTATAGGGATAATGAAATGGATCATTTTCACAGAGTAATTAAAATTGTATGTTAGTAATTAATTTATTATAATGTTACCATTTTAAAGGTTAAGGGATGTGTTGTTTTGCGTGTAACACGTATATTTTTAATAATGTATGATCAATATTAAAGTTTAGAAGGAAAAAATTGAATAATGATCATGGGAAAGTTTATTGGATAATAATAAGATAAATAATTTAATTCAATTCATGTTTATTATTATTTTAGTTGATATGGACTAGGATAAACCCAATTTACCTTTTAACTTTTATCATGGTAATTAATTATTAAGCAAAGTAAGTAATTTCAATAAAAAAAATTAATATTGAAAATTTTACATAATATTTATAAAATAGTTTAAAAAATATATATATCCTCTTATTAAATACAATGTCTAATTTTGTGAATATTTAATATTAATATAAATAAAATTCATTAGGTAAAAATAGTTTTCTGAAAAAAAAAATTGATTAAGATTTAAATTAATTCATAAGATATAATTATTTCAGATACAATTTTTAATGAAATAAGTTTATCTATAATAAATAAATATGTTATAGTTAATTAAAGTAAATAAAAATATGATTATTGATTTTAAATACATTATTTAAAAACAAATGTCATTTTTTTACTAAAGTTGTATTTTAATTTGTACTAAATCATTTGGGAAAGTATTTATGAAATCAATAATTATTCTTAAAATAAAATTATTATATATTAATTAAATATAATATGAATTAAAATGATTTATAAACTTGTAGCTCATTATTATGTAACGATAATGTAAAATATATTATATGTTTCAAAATAATCTTATTTTTCTAATAAAATCTACCTTTTTAGAAAAAAAAATAAAAAATTATTGTTTTACTGATTTTGATATGATTAATTCTAAAAAGATTACAGTTTTTTATTTTCAAAATTATAAAATTAATTTGAAAAATGGATTCTTGAATTAACACTATTTAAATAGTGGATTTTTTTATAGTTCGGTATATGGTGTTTTCGTTATACTACTCTAAATTTATGTTGGACTAAAATGGGAAATGATAACTCACTAAAAATAACTAGAAGATTATAAATAACTGGTAGGTTTAAATGGTTACTTATAATTCATACCTTATTGAAAACATTAATATAATTTTTCAGAGTTAAAAATATATAGATGAAGTATGGCACCAGTCTATTCCTAGAAATATTATTTATGGTATAATAAATTTAGTGGCCTAATATCCAATTTTAATGAACAAATCATTTATCAAACAAAAAAGGCTAATGTAATTTTTTTTATTAATAAATTCTTCTAATACAGTCATTTAAACATTATCAAGACTCTCGATAGAAAACACATGTACTCATTCCAAACATGTTGTGATACAATTATCATTCCCAATATTAATCAAGTATCCTTTATCACATCATAGTATTAAACTGAGGTTTTTTTTCTTTAATTTTTAAAACATAATATAGATTTAATATTAAAATATTTCCATGAAAACAATATTTCACATACCAACATTTTAACCGTGTTTATTTACATATCAATTTTCCCATAATCCATTGAATTTATATATGCTCCGAAAATTTTACATGTCTAAATTATGAATCCTATGAAAAAATTTACATATACGTAGTTTTTTAGTTATTGGAACTCAAAATATATTCATAAAATCAGTTTAATAATTTTTTTTTACCCAAAAATGATTATGTCATGATATTTTGTTATCAAAAATCCTTATGAAGTCACTTATGTTCAACATGAAGTGGTTGAATGTCCTTTGGATCACAATAAATATAATCATATGGATTCAATGTTTTTAAATCCATTAAATAATTTATTTTTTACTGACATATACTCAAAAATTTAGAATAATATTTTTTAAATAGGGAAAATAGATTATGAATGTGACTTTATAGAAGAAAAAACTATTCCATTAGATGTAAAAATAGGTATATAATTTCGACCTACTAAATTTTAAATTATATAAGCGTTTATTGACACTAAGAACAAAATATTTTAGTTCATAAAGTAATTTATGATAATCATTTGTCCAAAAAATATTACATATTGCATCAAATTAAAAGTAAGCTTATAAGTTTTATAATTGTGTTTATAAATATTATAACAACCCCAGTTTCAGGACCCTTTATATTTAGTTAAATTATATATATAAATAGAAATATTAATTTCTATTATTATAGAATAAATTATGTTTAGTATAAAATAAAACATAAAAACAACTAATTAAAATATCAATACATTATTCAGTCATATAGTAACATTACAATGATGGTGTATGATAGTATTTATTACACACAATGGAATATTCCATACAATAGATTATTGTATCCTTTAGGAACATATAAATTATATTTCTAAAATAAATATAATATAATGATATCGTTAAATAATGTATGAAACCTAAATCCTCTTCAACAATGAAAAGAACCATTTAAAGAACTAAACATACAATGACCAACAAACATAAATAAAGGAGGAAGCGTAATAAATATTTCTTAATAGAAGTTTATAAAATTATAAATTTAATTTATTATATAATAATGGATTTAATTTATAAAATATAATTAGAGGGGATGAAGTCATTATAAAATGATATGTTTATTAGAAATATTGTCATAGGTGATATGTTATTAGATAATATATTCCTTGGATATACATGTATATGATTGGAATATTATGGTATTTTATTCATTGAAAAAAAATTAAAATATTTCAACACAAAAATAATAATGAATAAAAATATATTTAACTAAAATAACTATTTTAAAATATTCTTATGTGTTATAAATTAATATTATATAAAGGAGATATGATGAATTTAAAAAATTAAAATAACTATTTTAATACCTATTTATTTATAAATAATAACTAATGTTTATTTAAAAAATTAATTAACAGTAATGAACTATAAATAAATTCATTAATTGATATGAATAAATGATCTCTTAGAGATGATAATTTTAAATAAATTGTGTTTTTCTACCAATTGATCTCTATTGAATAATGTGGAGTATAAAAAAAATTTAAATAAATAAACTATTTTTTATAAAAATAATTTCAGATGACATAAAATGTGAAGAATTTTTTTTATTATTAGAAATTATTTTTTTCTAAATACAATTTTCATGAGTTATATGAAAATAAATCATAACTAATTTATATATCCTATATAAATTTAATACTATATTTTTTTTAATATTAGAATCATAATATTTAATTACTAATTATGGGAAATAAAATTTTTACACATAAATACATGTTTATGAAGATAAATGCAATTAACATGATAATGGTAAATGAGTTATTTTCAAAAAAAATTAAAAATTAAATAAATATCTTTAAATAAATTTAGATTATATCTTTTTGACTAAATTATTATTTTCAATCATTTTAAAAATATATCATAAAACTAATTTAATTTTTAATTAATATCAAATATGAATAAAAAACATAATCAATGAAAGACATTTTTTACACAAACTGTTTTTTATATATCATATGTTTTAATTTAGAAGATATTATTATCTTATTTAAAATTGTATTTAATTTAACGGGGTCAATACTCAGATAAATATCATCCAATGTTTTTATGATGGGTCATTTAATATTTTATCTAAAATAATAATTATCATGGTAAATATTTAATCAATGTTTTTGATGATAAAACACTAGTATGTTAACATTGATTGAATTTTCCTAAATTAACATGAAATCACAACCCTATAAGAGACCATTTTTAGAATTTAAATTCATACTCACACATCTCACCATCCATTCCTTTCCTATCTCACATGTGATATCATCTATACCACTCACCTAAAATTATATTCCATAGGATAGTCTGTCTTTTAACCTATAAATTGATCCCAATCCCACGAACAACATGACACCTTTATACATATAATTTCCCTAATACCCTTCACATTTAACACTATTATAAGTATCTTATTAATTTTTCAACCCTTATATATAGGAAATAACACCATGTTTTCCTTTTTCCAGATGTCCTTTAAGAGAATATTCAAGTCTCAATTTGACTATTATCCACTACCTAACGTTATAATATCTATGTTCCTATATTAAGAATAACATAAAAATACTAATATAATTAAATTAGTTACATGAGCACAATGAAATGTTATTATATTTATAGAATAAAAATTTTAAACCCTATCCCTAAAAGAAAAAAAATGTAAATACTGCTCGTGTTATATGTAGACTAACGCCGGTATAAATTACATATTTTATTTTCCATCACTAGCTAGCATGGTGGGTTATAAATAGTTATTTATAATATTTATACTATCTTTTCTGACATGATTATTATTTTTTAATGATACTATATAAATTATATTAATAATATTTTTAAATTTTGATTATTCTATGTTTAATTACCTAAAATAACATACAATGAGGTCAAATGATTTATAATGTGTAACTAATATGTTCATATATTACTCTATTAACACACTAACTAAAAATTATGATTTATCACTTTAATAACACAAAAATAATACCACTATACCTATGTAAAAATTATACTATCACTAAATCTCCTGAGAATCATACTTTTTCAAACTATGTTAATATTTATGTGGGATCAACATAAAGAAAGAATAATGTTCAAAATTTATATCATGGATATATATGGGAATTAAATTACCAATACGAATGATATTACTGATTAAAAGTATTTTTTCTCTAAATTCAATATTATTATTCTAATATTTTATTAAAATATCACATTTTGTTCGTTAAAAATTATGAAAATAGGCTTTCTCTATTATCAATATAATGATTCATAACTAAAAGTTACATTTAATTTAATTAAAACATTATGAATCATTATTTATAATATATTATAATACCATAAATAATTTGGTAATTTTTAACATGGAATCAAATAATAGGAAGGGAAATATCCATTACAAAACTGGTATGAATACACCTGGCTTACTAACATTTAATCCCAAAATTAAATAATAACAAACTAATAAATTTATTAAGCATGACTATAATTAAATATTGAGAAATGTTATTTATATGAATATATTTCTGAAATATTTTATTATGTGGTTTATTTTTATTATACATATGGTTATATCACTTATGTGGAATTTAGGTGTAAAGGTAGGGTTCTGTCAAAATTTAACTTCAATGATGGATCTTCCCATATTATATACAAATTATTCATTTATATGGGGTAATAAATGTCCCATTATATTCTATAGTTTTTGTTATTAATGTCTCCCTTTTGAGTTTTTCTTATAAATTAATGAAATAATCCTTTATGTTCTTTTGATTAAATTATTTCAAATTTCATAAGGCATATAGTTAACTAATATATCATTTTGGTGAGTTCCAATTTTTTACATATGAACTTATTTTATTTACTTTTCTCTTATTAAAACATAATTTTTTATTATTTCAAAGTTAAAATATTTATATTAGGAGGGTAAAATATATTTGTAATTCAAATATTCAACTTTGATGAATTTTTGTCATAAATTGTATAATGTAGTTATAAATAACTCTCATAATTAATAAAAATATTCTTCATTTCAATGTCTATCTTCTATCAACATAAAATAATTAATTTTTTTGAATCAAAATATTTTTTATCTCCATTAAGAAATAATTTTATTCCAAATTAATCATTATTTCATTTTTAGTGATGTTGGTTATAGATATGTTTTTATTTTTAAATATAAAGAAATAATTTTTTTATAGTGACATTTTTAATCATCCACTTTAAATTATGGAGGGATTAATTTTCATTATGGTTTTACACAACCATATGAGGAACAATATTCAATGAATCATAAAAATAACAGATACTACTCCTAGAGGAAAATCTATTTGAGATCCTGCATCCAATTTCACTGGTCTATCAATGTTCAAATTATATTTTCAACGTTGAACTATATTACTATTTATATTGAATTAGTAAATATACACCAATAACACAAAACCTGAAGTTGAATGCTGCAGATAAGTCACTAAAAAATGAAATAACTGAACAAATAGGTTATTTTGATTTCCTACAATTTTATATTACTAAATTTACTATGAATACATTTTATTGAGACTATTATTTCATTCCCAAATAATATATAATACATTGTTCCTCTTTCCCATCATCAAATTCAGACATTGGAGACCCTTTTAAAATTTGTCATTATTATGGTTCATCACCTATTATTTGATAAAGTCATTTTAATTATTTTTGCATACAATAATATCATATCATTTTATGTACTAAACATTAAATGTTATATTTAAACAATAATGGATTATCATTTTTCCTTAAACTGGTTAGATGTAAAAAATTTATTTCCCAAAATTGTTTATTTGTTAAATTTACAATTAAAGAACATGACTGTTTTTCCTAAATACATTTCCATAATTGTTTCTACTTTCACTTTCAGACAGTTTAGAAAGGAGAACATTATTTTCATTCAATGATCTCAATATGTTAAACTACTTCTATTGGGGGTATGGTTTATATAAGGATATTCTGTTGAAAATTTATATTTAAATTTTCAATTTTTTGGATTTTATTTGTGTAATTTTATTTTTTCTTAAAAATTATTATCCTTATTAATTTTTTATATGGAAAATTTTACAAATATATATTTCTATTTTAAATCATTATTAAAATATAATAGGTAAGTATTAAGTTTATTACACCATATATATTGATTTATGTATTTTTTAATTTTATATTTATATATTTTGAATATTATAGATTCATTCATTTTGAAAAGAGTTTATTTATAGAATCATAAAATATTTACAATTTTTTAATCATTTACATAGATTATTACATCTCAAACATAATATAATTCATTGGTTCAATTAAATTGACCTCTAGTTTCAAACATAATATAATTCATCAGTTCAATTAAAGTGACCTCTAGTTTCAAATAAACTGTACATATTTTAGGCAAAATTAGTACATCATAAAATTATTATAAATGATTTTCCTACAGTTTCGATTAGTAGAAAATAGTAGTGTACTAAAAGTTTTCTCCTTTTATACTGTATATTATATATTATACATATTCAGTAGGTCATATTCTGTTTTATTATAAATTTGTAAGTTGTTTCATGTGTATACCTTTGCATTGATTGTATAATTCAAGTTTGAATTGATGAGTTCTATTTTTCATTATCTATTATTTATGGGCTTATAGTTTTGATTGAAAATCTGCTCAACATTATATCCAGATAGCTCATAACATTCATTTTATTTATAGTAAAAATCCTGGAATCCTTCCTTATTTTTTCATTATGTTCATGGTCGTAGGATGTTTTGTAAGATTATATTCTCAAAAATTATGAATTAATATCAAACCAGATATGAATGAGGAGTAATTCAACCATAGAATCTTACGTCCTTTCTATATAAAGAGAAAAAGACAAGAGAAACTCTAATACGTGGAAAAGTGTGAATGAAAGGTATTTAAATGTAATTTATGACATGTTATTTTAATATTTATTAATACACATGTGTATAATAATGAGAGATATTTCAGTTTTCTTTTAGCATATGTTTATTAGTTCAGGAAAATAATGTGCATATATATTCTAATTGGTGATGAATAAATTGTGATTAGTAGGAATAAATCGATCAAAATTAATGGAGAGACATTCTCTACACCCTTCAAAAAATGTAATTATAAATACTGAATCGTATTCTGATTGATTGTATTTTTATATTCATACATATATGACCTCAGTCAGTATATATATTCCTCTTCCATTTTTTAGTGATTGATAAGATGATACATATTCATTTAAATTAAAAATGCTTTTGGGGGTGAAAAAAAGGATCTTATACCATACTAACTATCATTCATTGTTGATGACTTCAATATTGTTGCACTAGAGGAAAATTAAAAATTTTTATCTATTATTTATGGTTATGATGACAGTTTAAACCGCATCCATATGCTTCTGTGGCGGTTTCTGAAAGCTACTTCTAAATTGCGTGTCAAGAAACTATTAGAAGCAGCTAAACATGTTTATTGGTGGTTTAGTGGAACCACCATAGTTTGCTCATTTTCATGGTGGTTATATTGTTTATCACATGGATTTTTCCGAGAAGGGGATTAAATTTTTTAGCGGTGGTTAAAAATGCCGATAAAATAAATAACGGCCTACCAGGACTAACTGCCACGACAAAAAATATAACCACCACAAGAAAAGCATGGAAGATGGTACATTGTTGTAGAAATTAGAACGGCATATAAATTTAAGAACATTGTGGCGGTTAAAACCGATTCTAATAAAAAAATATTGACATTTATCATAAGTTTAAACCGCCACTGAAGAGAAATAAAAATGACCAAAAAAATAAAATATAGTCAATTTGGAATGTAGTCCCTAAAATTACAAACAATCAATTCTATCCTTCATTAATTGATTTTGTGATATTATTTTAATGGACGAAATCATAGGTTGTTTTTTTGGTTTTCATCTTTATGAAGGCCTTTAAATGGTTGCATTATAGTAACATAGTCATTGTAAACAATGTGGTTCTCCCCAAAAAATCATGTGTCTTGGTTGAAAAAGGACACTAGGTGGGGAATGGTTAGAAAATAGTTTGAGATGATCATGAAACATTTACCTAGAAATATATGTGTTTCGAAATAGAGGAATCAATAATTGTTAGCAAACAATTTACCAAATTAGAATATTCATTCATTGGTGATGTTATATAATTTCATATTTGAATTAGGAATAATGGAGAGAAATAAGTCTCTTGGAAAGTATAATAGACCATGAGTATCATGAATACCAGGGAAAGTTGAATATTTTGATGTTCAATATTTTTAAATTTTAGAAATATAAATTTATTGGTAAATGAATTGGGCTAGAAAATGTAGGATAAGTTACTATATTGGAAAAAATAATTTAGAAAAAATGAATCATAAAAAATAAATCATCACAATAAAGAGTCAATATATATGGTGAATATCACACTTGTGAAATAAAGACATAAAAGGAAAAATCAGAAATCAATAAAACACATAAAATGAAACAAGGGAAATCAAGAATATGTTTGGTCATGAAAATGATTCAAGGAAAATATGTGCCACAAATTATACATATTCAAACCGACCATTACAATATCTATCCACATATCAAAAATATTACCAATCACTATCCATTGATAAACATATATCATCACCCTCTCCACCACCATCTACACTTCCTGCTACCACCTATAAGAACATTATATTGAAAATTAAATAGGGTTTCTTATTTATATTTAAACATAATTCCAATAAAAGTTTGAAAACTAAATGATTCTGAATTTTTGTGATTGACATACCCACCACCAGTCAATGAAATACCCTCAGGGGATATCTTCTCATCTGCTATCATATATCAGTTAATTCTTTCTGCAAAGTAGATATCTTATCCCCCTGGTCATTAAATTTATTTCATTGAGATCCAATCACTCTCTGAGAATCTATAACATCCCACCATTTTATCACATAAACATTCATTACATTATACAAAACCGAGGATCCTAAAGGTTTAGTGTCTTGGAAAACAGGAACTCAAAACGTGAAAACATAAAACATTCTACTTAAACACATGAAAGGACTCTCCTTATATTCATCCTAGTTTCATTACTGCATCTCATAACCTGGGGACATACATCAAAAGAAAGGGTGAGAAGAAGGCCCAGTAAGGGAAACAAGGGAAACATTTAACATGTTAACTTGAGATACATCAAAAAAGTCATGAAAAAGAACTTTTAGGCATGTGAAAGAAATCATGAGGCATATCATAATAAAAATATTGTATTCATAACATGAATATGTGGCTACAATATTCAAATTAGATATTCATTTCCGTTTCACCAAGGTCCAACACCAAGGTATCATTAAAAAGTACAAAAGTTACTTATCAAGATATCTTTAAAAAATAGTCATCTCTAGAGATTATGTATTTACCCAATGCATTAGAGAGATATCAGGGAGAACCCTTAAATTTGACTTTTGTTATCATGTGATCCTAATATATCATCATAAAACATTTCATTAATAACTCATATAACATAAAATAAATGGGTTTCATTTCATAATCATAACGTTTTAAAAACTGCTTTAAAGACATGATCTTTATGTCATTTTAAACCCACAGAAAAGGAAAGCAGGTCTCATGTATGTAAATCCCATAATTTAGATTAGAAAATTTTGGTATATATGTGAATACCCATTTATAATAATGATATTTGTGTATTCACTTAATAAAAAAAAGATTTTGAGAAAAAGAGAGAGATATTTTGAGACGGAAATTCGGGAGCATAAAGGCTATGTTGTAGGGTTTTAGAAAACATCGAAAAGAGAGGGGACATGGGTCACACACTCATAAATGATCTATAAAATAGTTGGGGGACAGAATATAAAAGATTTATGAACATGGTAATAAAATTTTAAAGTTACACCATATGAAATGAAGAACATGAAAGGATGAAAAAAATATGATTTCTCATATGAAAAATCGGCAGCCTAACAACGTCACTTAAACTTAAAAAAAATCTATTGATGAGATCAAATAGGGTCACTCATCATATGAACGTAAAAGATCAGTATTATAGATATAGAGATCATACCCCAACATAATAAAAATGAACATTAAAGACTTGACAAGAAAATAGAACTTGAAAATGAGAAGGGCGGAAGAATCTGTTATAGAAAATGTAGTAGCCTAACGACGCCACATAAAAATTAATAAAACGAAATGATGAGAGTAATAGGGGATCACTCATCATAGGAACATGAAAAATGTAATTTGGAGGAATATAAAAAAATCATACATCATATGAACATGGAGCATAAAATAAATGACTTAAAAGAGAGTATTTGAAAAGAAAGAGAGAGGTTGGATCCCTTACATTAAAATGTAACTCTTAAAACTCGAAGGTTGGGACCTTGAGGGACTGGAGGAACCTTGGGAGGACACTATGAGAGGTAATAAGACCATATCTTCGTTTGGGGAGATTTGGGAGTGAAAAATAATTGACGAAAGGGTGGGTATTTATAGGGAAATAGAGGTGATACTTTAATATTTTCAAGGGACACCTCACTAGTGGTTTTGGAAAAACCATGGGCTTGACCATGGTATTTGCCCATGGTTTTGGCCATATGGGACACCTCATACAATAATTCATCCTCATTTGTCGACCATCCCTTAAAATATATCATGACATCATCATGATGCATTCATGATGTCATTAAACATACTGAAACCCTAAAACTGTATTTTTACTATTCACTAAAAATTTAAATTTTTCCGAAAACACACAAGAAATTATCTTAACATAATATCAATGCTCGGAATTCAAAAATAAACTCTATTTTATATAAATAATTTTTTAAATTTTGTTTATTTAATTTTTAAATAAGAACTCTATTCACCGGAAATTCATTTTTTTCAAAAAAAATCCCAAGAATTACCTTAACACAATATCGTTTCTATAAGTTCAAAAATAAAGTCCACTTTATAAAAATAAGATCCTAAATATTTTTAATTACATTTTTGTTTAAAAAACACTATTCACATGAAAAAACTAATACTTGAGTAATAATTAATGAAACAATTATTTACCTATTTTATTGAATCACACTACTTAATCAAAGTACATAAATTATTTTAATACTTTCTTTATGTGAGATTACTAATCCTTTTGGTCACATTACAAATACTAAGCATAAAATCACTATTTATAATTTAAAATTCATCAAAAGTTATGTTGATCTTATTAGAATCTAAATTTCTTACTAAAGACATTTGTAGAAGACCATTTTTTTAAAAATCATTACACATCATTAATTATTTAAGGTTTACATAAATATTTTAAAATATCCTTTTTTTCAAAATACATCGATAAAATACATCTTATATTTATTAAAACATTTGAAAACTCCCAAAATTCACCATAAGAAGAAAACAGAATTTTATTTATAGCAAATGATTATGGTCTCCTTACATCGCCCCTTATAACCCCATCATAGGACCTAAGTGTAAGGTGTGCTAAGGTGACAGAATCTGAGGGCGGCTCAGCCAACATCGCACGAGTAGTAATTTCTATTAGTTTGAACTTCTCGCGAAGGCGATTCGGTTCTAGCTTACCACGATGAAGTTCAGCTTGGGTTTGGTCCAGAGCAAAGCCCAGTGGTGCAACCTCCTTCCCAAGTTTTGTTGGATGGGATTCGATCGGTCCAAGACTACTGGATGAGGCCATCAAATCTTCTTTCTATATTAATTAACCAAGATCACTTGTATTTAGAGACAATAGTCACAACATTCAGTTTCCTAGGGTCATATTTACTAACGGTCATATAATAGTCAAAACCCAACAATATCATTTTAATTATACACATGTTATCAAATGAAACAGTTTTGAAGAGTAAGAAGAATAAAATAACACAAAAAATTAGGAAACAAGATTTATTCAAAATTTCAGGTCGTTACAACATCTATGGGTATGGAATAACTACAACCAGTAGTATATGCAACTGCAACCCCTAATGGATTTCCAAATACAACAGATGGTATGGGACTCTAACCCATCCCACACACTCTACCAAGATGCTCTTTCCTAGGGACATTAGAAACCGGGTCATCCTGGGAGACAGAGTAGGACTGCCCAGTATTGGCATCAAATATTTCATTAATTTATATCTATAAATAAAATAACAATATATATTAACTATGTTAAAATTGATAATAATTTATTATAATGAAAAAATGAGGTCATACCCCAACTTCATTAGCTGCCTCATTATCAAAACTCACATCTGATTTTTTTGAACATCCAACCGCACTTCAGTTCATGATGCTTCGTGACCTAAACTCTGTGACTACATTAAACAAAGATACAACAACAATTTAATATATTAAAGAGATAATATTTTCATTTAAATATTTAAACTAATGAAAATATTACCAGAGTCAATCGGCTTCTAGAAAGTCCTTTTGACCCCGCAGTGTGATGGATGCAAGCATAGCCCAGCATGATGCATTATATCTTGAATGATCCTGAAATAAATAAAATTCAATTTAATAGTAATGTAGTAAAGGTCATATCATCTTCATATACAATTATAAATGTAAAATGAGGTTAATATAATAATATATATTTAAATACCATATGCATCTCATCATGATCTCTATCAAAAAAACATGCCACTATTCATTGGTTACCCCATTAGGTAGCTTCTCATACATTTTTTGGACGATCAAGGATGTATCCTTGACATCGCTCCACAATCTCCATTTGAAGCTTTCTATTCATTACAATGATTTTTCAACGTCCACTTACGAGCGATCACATCAGCAACTATATAATGGAAAAATACATGTATATAGAAATTTATTATGAACATATTAATTACATGACATTCAATGACAACATAATGTATTAACATTACCATTATTTGGAATAAAAACATCATTTTTCCAACTTCGAGTCATATTTCTCCAATCATCATAAGAAATAGAAAGGGAAATGGGCTCCACGGCCGACTGTCCTAGAATTTGGACTTGAAATCATGCGGCGTCATCCGTAGGGAACCCATTAGAATCAAATAGAACAACGATCTTCTCTCCATTCATATTACACACATATGAAAATTTTATATTTTCCTCTACAGTTTTATTTTTTAATATTTAAATAAGAAAAAATTAGTATTAAAAAGTTCAACAAATTTAGTTATATTAAAAATTTTACCTATAACAGTGACACTCCAATATTCCAGTAATGATCTAGAAGTGGCGCGCCATAGCCCTGCAGCTGAGGCTGTGGAAGGGGGAGTCGATGAATCATAATCTAAATTGACACTCATAGAGGGTTTCAGAGATTGGTCAGGGGGAGAAGTTGTTGGGTGGTAGGCAGCTCATGGCTCAGATGATGTAGGGAGGGAGAATGATGGATCACCATCTATCGCAGTAGTTGATTAAATAGTGTAATGCTTCCCCTTTGGCATTACTGTCATTTAATCAAATAAAATTATGTTCATAACATATATTTCAAAAAATATGCTAAAATATTTAAAAATGATAATACATGCCCAGTAATAACAAACAAAATATACATATCAATGATAAGGAATGACTGAAAAAATTAAATAAGTTGTTGCTGAATGAATAAATAACATTACATACAATCATTTTCCCCTTCAATCATGTTAGTTTCTTACTCCATTACTTCATCCATTTCATTCAACCTTTCTAGACTAATATTTTCAATATCATGATGGAAAAATAATTCTACTACTTGTTATTGATGAGATATAATTTCAAAGGTCAAATCATCCACTTCATCAACATATCATACAAATCTATTTGTATTTTGTGAGAAACTACACTCCACCCTTCATCACAAAAATAATTTACATAATATACATTTTTTCTTACGATGATAAGATATATGGATCTTGCAGTTTATGATCACTAACATCAATCAAGTGAGATATGTTCATAGAAGTAAATTTCTAGGAATATCTTTTTACACCTCTAATAATACTAACCAAATTGCATTTGAATAAAGCAACTAATAATTTCCTCTTGTAGTTTAATTCAATAATATTAATCATCTTTCAATAGTACCCCACTTCATATAATGTAAATTTACCACTATAATGTGTTTTCAAACCCTTTTCTTGATTGATTTTACAAAATCTAAAGCCATTCTTATTGTAAGCGTCGAAATTTCTAACTTGTTTTAGAGGTCCTCGAGAAAGAAACATCAAATCCTCTGACCACAGTAATCTAGTATTAGTAATAATTATATAAAAAATGAAATATACATTATTATATTTACAAAATATATGTTTCAAACAAATATTCGTATTTATTGCATTGTTTATGAACATACACATCTTGCAAACCATTTTAAAAGATCGTTATTAATAGCTTTCGTTTTATCTTTGTCATTTCATGATAGGACTATCATTATTCTCTATGTTTCTATCCTCAACTCTTAAATTAATGTATCGGAAATTTCACTATTCAGTAGCACATGTATATGTGCATGTATTAATTAAAATTCTGTCAGTGTCACATTTGAGGTCTTCCAAACAGATTCACCAGTAGTAGAAAATATTTTTTATTTCTGATGTATTTCTGATTATGTCGATGTGTTTCCAACATGCCTAGATTGATTAAATATTGTTTTAATATCATCCAAGTATCTAGACCAAAGGTTAGAAATTCCTCATCCAAATTGCCTTCTGCAATAGAGGCTTCTTGTTGATGACTATTTCTCACATATGATTTCAAAAGCCCAAGATATATATGAAATAAAATAAACATAATTATTCATATAATTAATACCAATTTTTTTAAATAACTGAAAAACATATAAATAAAGTACCTCTCAATTAGATACAACCATCTATAATGAATGGGGTCTCCTAATTTAGATTCCTCAACCAAATGCACAGTTAAATGTATCATGACAGTAAAAACTATAGAGGAAAGATCACCTTAATTACAAAATATGTTAATGAAAACATCTCCTAGAGGTTTTCAAGGGGAAATGTATGTAGATATTTCTCATATAGTTGTATGAAATATGTGCAGAATTGGATTACAACAACAGTAACTTTTTCGGGTAATAATGTATGCAATGCTAATGGTAGATACTGTTGTAACAAAATATGTGAATCATGAATTTTAAATCCATGTACGTTACAATTCTTCAAGTCTACATGCCATGATATGTTACTTGAATACCCATTAGATACCTTCACATTCATAGAAAATCGTTGAAATGTATCTTTATCCCTATTCTTCATTGCAAAAATTTCAGGAGCATACTTTTCATTCTCATTTACCCCGAGATCATATTTTATATATAATACTTGTAAGTATTTTCTAGAATTGAAGTGATCCTTCGACATTACGTGGTTATTAAGTAATGTGAATATCAAATAATCACATACATTATTCTCAATATGTATCACATAAATATTGTGCCTCAAAAAAATAAATTCCCAATATGAAAGTTTAAAGAGTATACTTTTTTTCTTCTATTGTAGCATTCTGATTTCACTTGATGATGGACTTCAAACCTGATTCCCACTATCATTCAAATGACAGACCTTCCAAAATTCTGTTTCATCATTTTCATGTTGTGTCAATATTTCAGGACTAGATAATATCATTGGAGGTGGTTTATGATCAATGAATCCGTTAAATTTTAATCTGTTCAACCAGAATCTATGAGATGCATTGAGAAATCATCGACGGCACAAGAAGAACCATTTTCTACATTGAGGTAGTCGTTTGGTGTCAAAATCAATGGTTCAAATAGGAAAATCTAGACCCGTGTAAATTTTCCAACCAGCTAAATTCCCAAGCCTAGAGAATTTATTAATGTTCCACATTAAGGTATCATTCATTTTGATCATTTTTTAAAAGAATAATAAAATTTCTCAACATCGTTTCTCCATAACTCCTGTAATTCATCAATCAAAGGCTACAAGTATACATCGATATCATTTCCCTGGATTTTATTTCCCGTAATAATCATTGAAATGAAAAAAGATGTTTGTTTCATACACATCCATATAGGAATATAGTAAAGGATCAAAACAACTATCCAAATGGTATAACTGGTAATTAATGTCCCAAATGGGTTGAATCCATTGGTAGCCAATTACAAAAAAACATTCCTTGGATCAACTAAGAAATATGCTTGTAATGAATAAAATTTCTTCCATGATTGTGAATCTCATGGATGTCTCATTAACCCATCAATGTTATTATCTACATAAATCCACATCATGTGTCTGTAGTTTCGATGAAATGAATAATCTTTAAAATCAATGCTTTAAGGGAATGTAATGCAAAACCTTTTCATGTGTGTTACCTTTCTTCTTCTTCATGAAAATATGTTGATTCAGACTTCCAACATCACCCATAAACTTCAATCTAGAAGAAGAAAAAAAATTCAATTCTATCTACTAGAATCCTCTCACCAATAAAGCATACAATCATTGGGACACACAAGTATTTTTGTATAATTCATACCAAGCCTGTTAAAAAGCTATTTCATGTCATAAAAATACATGGGGATTTTTTCTTTAGTAAATTCATCCCACAAAAATTACAATATCGTAGACATTGCCTTATTTTTAATTCCACATAGAAATTTGATATAGTATAACATTAGGAGAAATGAAATATTTGAATATTTTAGACATCCACTACACTACTCATGATTTCCATCGTCAACTAAATCATAAAACATATTTTCCTCCTTGATGTTTTCTCTTACATTTGTCTTCAGAGAGTCAAGGGGAAACCCCAATGATTTGTTACAATCTTGATCTAGTTGGGATACAATCTAAAAAAATCACATATCATGTTGCAATTTGTAGTACCCTCATCTGGTTGTTCTTTTATATTTTGATGTTGATGGTGGTGTCTTGTAGTGATTAATGTATCATTTATGAGGTTTTTCATTTCATTTTCCACTGTCGACAAAGTAGGGATCTCATTTTTTGGATTAACATCATTGGTCGACCTTTCTGTAATGTTCGATTCTATATTCTAAATCCAAAAAAAATATTAACCATGGAATTGATTCAGTATTAAATGGTCATAAACTTAATTTCTCTTCAAACATCTTCTAAATTTACATTTAGGACATGCACATATTTGTATCCCTTCAAATGATCAATTGGGAATTTCAAAATCTGAAAACTCCTTCAAAACCATAACATACTAAGGTGTGTTCCTCGGTAATGTGATCCATGTTTTATCCATGTATATCACAATGTTCCTACACAACCTTTAAAAAAATTTAAACACATAGTTACAACTAAATATGGAAATAGATTCACATATATATGTTGAAAAAAATAAGTAAATATTACATCAAAGGTTTTCCTATATAAATACATTTGGTAAATCACCCACTAGAAAAGCAAAGTTCATATGTGCCTGCATGTGTAGTCTTATACACATCTGATTACGAAATCTTTAGAAGATACAAGATGATAATGAGTAAATTCATTGGAAATATACATTTTAAAAAGATAGTGAGTATTTTTAGATATACATGAGTAAGATAAACATTAGTAAAAATTTATGTGTTACGCTGAAGCATTATATTAGAAGTCAACTTGCAGAGCATTGAGATATTTTCAAGATGATTATTATGATATATCAGCTAGTTGAATTGGATATATTATTTTATGTAATTCATGAGAGTATACCGAACCGACATGCATGGAAATTTATTAATTATATTCTATGTAATTAATTGACTTTTATTCCTTTTATAAGATTAACTATAATTTCTAGTTTTAGAATAATATTGAAAAATAGGTTATTTCGATTAACATGATATATAAATTAATAAAATATAAAACATTCACTTTATCAATGCACAACATTTATTACACATGATATAAATAATATTTTATTGAAACAATTCCAATTAAAAAATCATTAATCTATCCTTAAAACACCACCCCTTTTATAAAAAAACCCTTACATGGTTTAAAATAATATCAACAGAATTTCTAATAATGGATATAAAAATTAAAAAAATCCCCTCACTTGAAAGCTATAACACAGAAATTTCAAAGTAATTAATGAAACCATGATAACTATGAAGAAAAATTCCCTATAAAAAGTTATAAATTATGCCAATAAACTCGTTAAACAAAACTAATCACTATCAATACTCAATCATTGAAGGATCAATGATTCAATTAAATTCCAGCCAAGTAAAAAAAGAAATACACATGCTAATAAATAATTAAAGGCATAACACATGATAAATATCATGAGGAAACAAATTAGTATCTAATGGGACAAGTATAATACAAGAAATGGTAGACATAATTCCATTAGGTTAATGGTCACACATCCATCAAAAAATCACTCGAATCAAAATATCATTTGTGACACCCTACTAGCTCGGTATTTTGTACAACTAGTGTTAACTAAAAGTTGTGTAATATCAATGTTCCTAGTAAAATCCCATGACTTCCCACATAGTATACTGGGGTTATTTATAATATATATAAAGGAGGTGATACACTTTTATAGTGATTTTCATACAATGAAAATAATCATAGACAAATGAAATAATAATAATGAAATCCTTCCCACATCCCACATTTAGGTTATAATGAGCCCAAAATCATAAGAAAATCATGTATCACATCATAAAACACCATCACATGGATACAGATGACATCATAAATAAATGAAAAGGGGCTCAACCGGGGAACAATGAACCAATAAACTCAAATATCACCTCACAAAGTGCCATACAAGACTTTCGATTATCACATATAATATATACATTTGTAAATCCATGTTTAAAATGTTTTAGAATCCAAACACTAATATATGGGAAGTCATAATTGATTCCAAAACAGAACCAACACTACCCAAATGTTTCACAATTAAATTTCATAAAACAACATGTCCCTTTGAAATAAGGAAACCATTTAACCCCTAAATAGTAACCCACTTTGAAAAACCAATTTCACTTAAAATTTAATGACCATGTTTTTTTCTTATATAAAAACATTTTATTAAATTTTATCAAACACATCGAATGTATAAAATATAAATTTACATAAATATTTCATTTAATGTTGAAAAATACCATTATGCCTCATGAAAAATATGTTAAGTTTTATAAAACCATTATAAACAAAACGTAGATTACCCACACCCTCATTATCAGGACTGGAAATTAATTTACAAATCTAAGAACACCTAAATCCCTTAAATAAAATTCAATGACATGGAAAAAGTTACCTCATGTGGTGAAATAATGTCACCTTCAAAGAGAACCACTCTTTTAGGCCACAATAAATGAATCAAAACATTTCGATACTGAAAAACCCAATCTAAAACTACCAAAAAAATAAAAAAAAATCTGTGGCCATTAGGGTTAGATAAGAAAGGGTAAATTGAAATAAAACAATTGTGGGAGAATGGTTAAGATCATACCTTGTAAACAGAATGATGAACCGCCCAAAAATCACTTCAAACCCACTTAGAAGACCGTAGGGAAGGACTAACAACCTAGGGAATAGCACTGGCGATGTGATGTTATAAGGGAGTGTATTAGCATGGAATACACAATTAAAAATGTGGAGAAAATAATATATATATATATATATATATTTGAGTAGGCCACATGGTTATCTGACATGGTTTACCAAACCATGTATCAACTATGTACTTGACATCGCCTTATCCCCCATAAGTAGAATGGTTGCCTCACATGGTTTCCCTAACCATGTAGAGATAATATGATCCCCAATTTATATTATCACATAGTGATTAATGTGTTGAATTCACAATTTCCCAAATTATATGACTAACAATATACCCCTAAAATATCCAACAAAAACTCAAATTAATTACCATTAGACACCTCAATCCCAGGGGAAGAAACAACTACCTGATCAAGAGTAAGAAAGTGAAATATTATGGATTAAAAAACTCTACACCATGCCACATTCCTCCCCAAGAAAGATTACATGAACATAGTATAAGTAGGAATTCAAAGGCTAACATCCCACAAACGAGGGCTCAACCACTAACCAACATTCAAAACCTCAAAACAAAGAACATGTGGAATTACAAAACCATTACCTGAGATAAAAAAATCTAAAAAAAATTGATTTATCTAAAAACATTCACTAGGAGCCTTATGAAGTAGATTCCTCATAGAATGAAAATGAAGATTCAAAAAATATGTTGTTGTGATATCCACTCCTTTGATATTATTTGAAATTAGGAATATAGAAATTTACAATAATACTCTTATGATACTCATGAATTTAAACTAAACCAAATGAAGATCATAAAAAATACCTATAGATTAATGAAGGTCAATAAAGGCAAACATTACCACATCTTAACCAATGGAATCAAAAATAATAACCTCAAAATAATGGGAAGATATCACATTGAGACTTATCATGGGTATCCCAACCATTTATAATTTCTCTATAATGGTGAATAATTAGATATGAATACCGAAGAGGAAAATCATCACCAAAGTGAAATGATTCCACTGACCATGAAAACCAAATTCTATCAATAAAATATAAAAAAACATCGAGAAAAATTAATACTTCATTAGACTCAATCACTACAAAAAGGAACTCCATCAAATAAAATAAACACCCTTACATGCATGTTCCTCAACATGGAATGTCATGGCTCTAATCCATGGTCATGAAACTGCATGAATGATAATTTATTGCTAAACACATGGAACACCACTCATGGATATACTGAAGAAAAAATTTATCCTATAACTCTCAAAAAAGCATTCCACAACCGCAATATAATGGTATAAAAACCTGCATGGAGGGTCAGAAAAGGTATTCAATGGCGGTGAGGCGTTCTGATGGGTGGAAAGAATAGTCACCGGTGGTAGGGAGGCGAGCTAGGGTTCAGGTCTCGCAGTGGTCAAAGGAATAAGGGGGTCATGGGGGTCCATGGAAAAGGGGGTTTGGGGT
The DNA here is from genome assembly GCA_963277665.1 of Viscum album. Classification (NCBI taxonomy): domain Eukaryota; kingdom Viridiplantae; phylum Streptophyta; class Magnoliopsida; order Santalales; family Viscaceae; genus Viscum; species Viscum album. The sequence continues at coordinate 2,045,549,394 of OY728127.1, forward strand.
CGGCTGTTGGGGGGATGTGGCACTGATGGCTGGCAAGAAACGTAACAAGCTGTAGGGAGGTGAGATGGGGTTCGGAGATCGCGGGGATCGAGGGAAGAAGGTAGTGTCATGGGGGTCTGGGGGAGAAGGGGGAGAGGGTCGGGGGGAAGTGTCACTGGTGAAAAAAGGTGGTTTAGTGGCTGTTTTTAAAAAACCACCACTTCACCCTTTTTTAAAATGGTTATGCGACAGATTTCCATACCGCCGCTAAGAGACCACTGTTAAAGGTGATTAATGTTTTATTATTGGTAATATCAATTAAAATTTTAATGCATATTATGTGTACATGTTTTAGGACAAATTGTTTTATTTTTGAGTTGATGCAGATATAATGTCAAATGAGGTATTTTTCAAGTGTGAAAATTTGGGAGTGAGTAGCTATATACACCTCCATGTTTGGTCTATATTTTGTGGGTTGATATAGAATCATGATGGTTTGGTAACAAGTTTCTTATGGATATATTTTTTCGCTTAATTCTCACTATTAAATAAATCCTAGGTACCATGATTCGATATTTTCATGTGGATATATTGATTCCCATAATTGTATTTTTATATTCCAACAATGGAACCTATATTAATTATATGAATGTCTTTTTTGAAATCATTTAATAAATTTCTTCCCAGTACTTATGATTGAATTTAATTGAAATAATAGATTTGGAATATTGTTCCTTAGTCACAATTCTAATGAATTAATTTAAGAATCATTATACTATTTGAATATTGATAATACTCTCTTTCATTTTTTTAATATATTTTTTTATAATTATGTACACTTTCTATATGGATTAAGACTGTTTCGATGGAAAAATGGATTGGTGACCATATGACAATAGATTGGTGATGATGACTGGGGATTGGTGGAAAATGGATTTTGTGAACCGCTCTCTAGAGATTGGTGGACAAAATGGATTCGTTAAAAAAGATCAATGGAGGATGCAATGAGAGCACATCTATTTTTCTACGGGAGGTGATTGAGGTGAAGCATTCTTTTTATAAGATGTTGGAGAATGAAATGAGAGATATGGAGTATCATAAACTCATATGGATGATAAAAAAGGCAACACTAGTGGGTGGATGAAATGAGATGAGAGTAGGAGGTATAGAAACTGATGGACAAAACATAGATGATGGATGTAGGCATTGTAAGAGTTGGTCATTTGATCGAATGAAACTAGGCATATAGAGGTGGTTTATTTGATGGGTACAAAAGTGGATATTAAAAATGTTAAAATATCATAGAGTAATATATTTATTTCCTTAGGGTGTTTCAATTTTATAGAAAACACAATTGAACTCCTCATTTAATCATATTTTAATGAAATACAACTTCATTTTAATTCTTGCGGATTATTGACTACTAACGAATCAAAATTTGGAAGGTAATAATATTTTGGAAGATTCTATAAATGTTAGAGCACAATAAATATTCACTTCTTATTAATCTTCATTCTCAATTGGATAACAATGAAGTCATATGATATCAGATTCTTCAAAAATGAGAATGAAGTTAACTTATTTCAGTGGCACACCCAGGATTCATTTCAATTATTTTATGTACATGAAAAATATAAATATTATGTTGTGTATAAGTTCATATACATTAATTACTATTTAGTTCATGTATAAAATATATCACTATTTGAAAACCAAACACCAATTTTCATTCATTTTAGAAATGTACTTGTATTTATATAACATTTTATGATTTTGGTGAAGTGCACGTGCAATAAGGATCTGAAAATCACAACTGCCATTTTATAAAAAAAAATTATTAAATCTTTCATGTGAAATATTTTTCAACAAAATATCTTGCAGACCAAGTCTTTTATCATGGGTGTAACGACCTCCCTAACATAAAGAATCATCGAGAACTATGGTCAATGAAGCTACTACAACACTAATTGTATTTTTTGGTGTGTCCATGACACTTCTTTGGATACCAATGGAGTATCGATCTAGCATCCTTGGGTTAGAATAATACTTTTTTATGCATGGTGATCTAGTGGTCTAGATGATGTTTTACCCTTCACAAATATTTACTTTAGCCTCACCCAACATTCTTATTTAGCCCTTTTATTTCGTTGTTTTTAGTTACATGAAAATTACTACGAAAATTAAATTTTAAAATGATTATTTTTTGAGTTATCCATTTGAATCAAATTTTATTTTCCTTATTTTATTTACCTATTATTAATTACCAATATAAATGCGTATAATTTGTTAATTCAACTAAATATTTACTACTATGTTTTATGAGTTTTCAATAATATCCCTAAATTATATTTCATTATTATGTACAAATCATTTAATTAAATATATTCAATATTAATAGAAATATTATGTTTTAAAATTGTATTTTATTAATTATAATAAGAATTGTTTTATTTTTAAATGTGAATGCACGACCGAAGTACTAGTATTGTATCTTTTAAACTATAAAATGGGCTCAATCATACTAACATCCTAACACCTTTATACATGAAATTTATCCAATACCCTAACCATTTAATAGAATTATAAGTATTTAATTTTTCAACCCTTTAATATAAGAAATAAACCCATGTTTTCCATTTCCTTAATGTCCTTCAAGAGAATATTCAAGTATACATGTGACTATTATCCACTAAATCACATTATCATCTCAATTATTGTATGATTATCACAACATAAAAATACTTATATAAATAAATAATTTTCACTAGTATATTGTAATGGTATTATATTTACAGAATATTCATTTTCTACCACATCCATAAATGGAAAAAAAGAAAATGCCACATTTGTTATATGTTGACAAATTCATGTATGAATTAAATATTTTATTTTCCTTCTCCACCTATCATACAGAGTTTTAAGAATTTATTTTAAAAATTTATACAATATTTAATGACATTATTATTATTTTTTAATGATTACTTATTAATTATATTAATAATATTTACAAAAGGTGATCATTGTAAATTTGATTACATAAAATAACATACAAAGAGGCAATATTATTTCTTCTTTGTAACTAATATTATCATAAATTAGACTATTAAAACAGTAACCAAAAATTTTAATTTATCAAATTAATAACACAAAAATAATATAATTATACATTTGGAAAAATTGTATTATAACTAAATCACCTCAGAATCGTAATTTTCTTTTGCATGTTCATGTTTATCTTGGATTAACAAAAAATAAAGATAAATGTTAAAACATGATATCATTGATTTATATAGGAATTAAATTACCAATTATATTGGGATTAACTATGAAATAGTGTTTTTTCTATAATTTAAATATTAGTATTTAAATATTTTATAATATACAATTTTCTGTTCATTACCAAATATCGAAATATGATTTTTCTCTATTATCATCATAATGATTAATATGTAAAAGTCACATTGAATGAAATTAAAAAATTATGAACCATTATTTGTAATATATTATATTAACTTGAATAATCAAGGAATTTTTAACATGGGATTATATAATATGAATCATCCTCTCCATTCCAAAACATGCATGAAAACATCATCCTTACTAATATCAAATCCTAAAAATAAACAAAAAATGTAATAAATTTATTATGAATGATTATGATTAAATTATTATGAACATAATATATATGACTATTTATATGAAATAATTTATTAAGGAGTTTATTTTTACTATAGATGTTGTTTTTTCACATATGAGGAATTCAGGTGTAAAGGTAATGATGATGTCAAAATTTCCTATTAATAAGGCACATTTTTATATTATATACCAATTATTTATTTATATTCTGTAATTATTTCCCCACTATATTCTATTTTTTATAAATGTATTACTTTTTGGGATTTTATTATATACTAATTAATCACTCCTTTATATTCTATTGATTATATTATTTAAAAATTCATAAGGAATTTAGTAAAATCAAATCTCATTTATGTGATTTCTAAAATATATATGTGGACATATTTATTTTATTTAATTCATATTAAAACATAATTTTCGATTATTTTTTTAATTAAATTTTTATATTGGTAGGGGTAAATATATTTATAATTTAAATATTCTTCTTTAATGAATTTTTGTCACAAAAATGTATAATGTTGTTATGAATAATTATAATCATGTCTATTAATATCCTTCAATTCCATGTATATATTCATTCAACATAAAATAACAGTTTTCTTATTTTGGAATCAAAATATTATTTATCTCCATTTATCATTAATGTTATTACAATGACATATTTATTAAAAAAATTATTTGGGTTTCAAGAAAGTATTTTTTTTGGAAATATGAAAACATAAATTTTTCGCAGACACATTTGTTATCATCCACTATAAATTATTTCCATCATTTATTTTCTTGTTTACAATGTTGTGATTAAATTATAAATAATTTTGGAAATTTTATTCCTATATTATTCTAAAAATTTACTAATGAAGGTAATTTATTTCATTTTCATTTTATGAAATAGATAAAAATTATTTATAAAATATATTTTGTTGATTTGGATTCCACATTTAAATAATCTCTAAATTATATATCCCTAATGAATGTATTTTTTATTATTTGGCCACAAAATTACATTATGAAATACCTTATTTTCTTTATATTATATTTTTTATCAACCTAACAAATTGATGATGTCATTTTATGTGATACCATTTGACAATATTATGAAACCAATGTTATATCCATGGATTATTTATATGATTATTGAAAAAAAAATCACATATATGGATAATTAATTTGTGTTGTGTGGGGTCATATATCACACTATAACTCATTGGTTATGTGTTTATATTATTGTACTGTGATATTGATCAAGGACGTGATTGAATGTAACCAATTTTCACAAGAATTTTCCTGGACTAAATATGTTTTTATGTATATTTAGATGATAGTGTGTGGAACTAATTAGAAATTGTTAATCATTATAAGTAGGAATATATACCTTATTAGTAGTTATATATCTTAATAATATATATCTCTAACCTAATAAGTGGTTAGTTATGTTCATATGATTGAGCATAGACCTGATTAGAAGTTAGCTATTTTCATAAGATTGTGAGCTAACTTGATTAACTATCGGATTTATACACATCACCGAGCATGTAATTAATTAGGGGTTTTTAATGTTCAAATCTTTGCGTATGGACCTATTTAGTGGTAATATAATTCCAAAATATTGTAAACTTACCTGAATAGATGTTAAATATAATAAAAAGCATTGCCTATGAAAATGATTGTAGGTATATATGTTAAAAAATTATTATTTTTTATAATTATTAATTGGAAAAATTCTTCTTTTCTATTCCAATGATATTCAACATGTATAATTATTATATTTTCAAGTTACTAAACCATTATATCTAGGAATATGTTTTATAATTTTAGATTATGTGTCTTCATATCATACCTCTTTAATGAATCATATTACTCTAAGATCATTTTTAATTAGATAATTATACAATTCTCATGATACAAATATCATTATGATCTAACCCTTTATGACATGTTGATATGATATCCTTTGATGGTCATTTGGTAATAACCTTTCGTGTGTTACTATTCCTCGATGTAATTTTGTACATGAGTATATATAGGGATGTGTATTATGTATAGACATTTATTCAATTATTTTAAGAATAAAATTTTAATATGTAATATCCAAATATATGATGCAATCATTTCTCATTATTGTATTATAATTTATTAGTTTTTAATTTCAATTTAAAAAAATAATGGAAAATATTTGAATTATTATATCGGGTCCTCTAGCTGGGTAAGGAATTCAACGTGTAAAAAATGTTTTTTATTCATGAACATCAGAGTGGGGGTCCATGAAATCTCAAACACTGTCATAATATTTATCATAATATAATTTCTCCAAATAAATATTTTTATTTAACATATTATTTTTATATTCTATGAAAATTACTTATTGTACCATCTCTTAGAATAAAATATCATTATCCATATAGTTTGATAAATTCATACTATTTTCTCATCCAATGTAAAATAAAACATATCCCCAAGGGAAAACTATGAATGGGAATAAGGATTTAACTTCCACATGATGAAATAATCCTCATAATGATTGTTTTTATAAAATTTTATACTCTTCCTGTAGTTATCACTCTATATATCCGTACAAATTTAATATTATGTATCTTCGATGGCACTACAGAAATAAATGATTTCTCTAAAAAATTATTTTATACCCTCTTCATATTTCCAATCTATATTCTTCTTCTTTAATCTATGGTAATCATGAAATATATGAATTATTTGTATCCACTCATAAGAGAGAGTATTTAATACTTCCAACATATCATAATTTTATTTTTTAACTATTCTAAAATGATATAACTTTATTATTCCAATAATATTATTTATTAATCTAACTAGATAAGTAATTTACCCTTAAATTACTCTTGAATAACTAACAATGAATTTATTTTAATATTTCGTATTTATAGTAGTCATATTTTATATTTTTCACCTGAATTTTGATCAAAATATGATGAAATGAAAACAAAATCACTTATTCCTTTTCTCAATCTCAATGTGTATATTATTCTTATTTGAATAAAAAATTTGAGTTTTAAAATGTTCTTCAAGGAAATTCTTAGTTAGATTGATTTTATCATCTATTACAATTGATATTCATTAACACATTTTTCGAATAGTGTAAAAAAATTTATCCATATGGTTTCCATTAGAAAATCACATTATCCATGTAATTTTTTGTAATGGGCCGGACCCACCTGGTCCATTACTTTTCAAAAAAAAGGTTTCACTGAAATGGTGGCACCAGTTGTGGGGACACCAGTTATGGTGGCACCCTGACGGACGCACACCAGTTTTGGTGGCACCATGACGGATGCCCACTAGTCAAGGTGGCACCAAGAGGGTGGAACCAGTCATGGTGGCACCGTGATGGTGGCACTGGTGACAGTGGCACCGTGATGGTGGCACCATGTCCTCACTAGGCGGTCTTTGTTCTTTTTCCAGTTTCCAATGTATTCCACTCTCGCAACATATCTTTTAACATAAAGATGATTTAATGACCCCTTTAAATGACATTTAAATACCATAAATAATATCTAAAATCCCCAAATATTTTGGAAAACCATAAACATACAAAAACATGTTTTTTTCATTGGCAGAACACCCTTTCCCCATACCTTTTAGTTCCACCCCAGTTGCATGTTTTCCTCCTTTTAAAAGAAATGGTTTAACAAACAGTTGTTATGCCACTACCCCAATGGGAATAATTAAATATGAATTAATCCCATCATGTGTAACCTCCCAACAAAATAGGAAACCATGATCATAATTTAAAGCGTCCAAATTTCCATATCCTGTTACAACAAGATTCAATCATTATATCATGATAGAGATTCTTCCTTCCCCTTTTGGCTGGATTTATTTCTTCTCCCTGGTGCATTTGGAGTCCCTACATCCCGTGGATTGTGGTGCACTTGTGCTAGATCCTTTCTTCTCACCCATGGAGTCTCATACATTCCTCCCCCTCGAGTCGTGAATCCCCGGTTCTTGGAGCATAGAGAAGTACATTTATCCTTGATCAACCAAGTCAGGATTTTTACCTTCATCTGTCCTTACCGTGTATCATGTGGGGTGGGTACTCTACTGTTCAATGGAAATTGATGAAACCAATCCTTAACAAAGATGATAAAGATACTGTTAAAATGATGGGGTGCATTTAATATTTTTGCAATGACCTTTTATAATTTCTATATATTGTGAACTTTTTGAGGATATGCTCACTAAAAATCATGACTGTTGGTGGTATTTCCTTGTGAAATAATGAACCTTTATCTTCTTTGATGATTGAACAGATCAAATATGGGAATTTGGTTAATCATGTAAACTCATCTGATTAAATGATTGTTTAGTGAAGAACAATCCTATTGTGATCACCCCGGTTAACCAAACAGAATGTAGAAAACTTTGTAAATGATGTACTTGAGTCTGGAAACATTCTTTCTCTGTCTTGGTGGCATGTCTGTTTGTTATGATCGATGCTTGTGGGGTGACGTAGATGAGGATGGGATTCTCTATTGTGGAGCAGTTTTTGGTTTTGAATCTGAAGCTGTGTGGGGCTATATCTCGAGGTGTGGTTTGGTTCCAGTACTTTGAGGGATATCACCGATCCCTTTGTTGTTGTGACTTCACAATAAGACTGGGTGTAAAAGCATAAATTTTTGTTTGGATGTTTCTCTTTTTCTCACTTGTGGTTATTCCGGTTAGTTGCCTAGTAGTGTTGAATTCACCTAAATGGGATCCCTTGAACATAAAAACAAGAACGGTTTGAATGGAAAATTTGTTTTGGAATTGGGTTGTGACTTGGTCATGAGTGATGTGCCTTCTTTTATGAATGAAAAGTAACAAGGGTGTTGTAGTTAGGTTGGCTTTGGAAACCCTAGGTTAGGATGGATATATGTTACCCATACATATATCTGTAGTTTTTATGTTTCTTATTTGCACCACACCCAAGATGAGCAGTTAGTGCCGAACACCCCCATTTCATGGGGGAGGGTGTTTTTCCCAACACTCCTATAAGTGGATGGTTATTAGATCCTTTTCTTCCCCTTTCTTGAATATCCCAAGATTCTTACGGTAGGCTGTGATGTCCTTAGGTCCATTATTGCCCAAGATTCTTCAGTCATTGTAATTGTGGTGGTTGGCCTAGGTTTGTGCATGGATGTTTTTTCACAATGATTATTCAGAATGAGGCTCAGGTGTCTTCAGGCGTGGCAGTAGTTGTTCTGGCCCTGGTGTTTGCGGGAATGGTTATGTATGGTGATTGTGGCCCAGGTTTGTGTGGGTGGGATGTGTGTCTATGGCCTAGGTGTGTGCATGTGGGGAGAGGCAGTGAGCCTGTGGTGAGAATGGTGGGATTCATTCGATGCATAGGATGTCTTCAATAACCAGTGGGAAAGTGGCACGGGTTACCCAAATTTGAATGTTCTATTACTATACCTTACTTGAAGTGCGTTATTTGAGAAGTGTGCCTTGGTGAGACTTAGGTGGATATTTTTCCTTGCTAGGTGATTTGGTTATATCTTATTCCATGAGGCATTAGAATACCTCCCAACTTGTGCATGAGATTCTTTGGTTTTTCCTACTACGTATACTTTTATGATCACCCTACGTATATAAAACTACATTTAGGTTTCCAGGAGGACTTCAGGGATCATGCGGGGTCGTACTAGCACAGATGTTGGGATAGTTGCAGTGGCTGTTTTTCTTTTCTTTGGTTCTTTACCTTTGTATTCTTCTTATACATTGTGGTACTTACTTTGGTAACATGCATATGGGAATGGTTTTCGTTTGTATCTACTCTTACCCACTAGTTTTGGTGGTGTTGGGATTTTCAATATTATCTTCTGATCCTAATAAAAAAAATGGTAATGCCTTCCATCTTTTTTGTGATTCTATAACCTTGGTGCTAGTCGCCACTCTGGGGCCTATTGAAGGGAGGTCTCGTGGGTCATTATCTCTCCTTCAACATGAAGAATGAAGGGTCTGGAAATCTATTGTTCCTTCCCTCATCATGGTGAAGGCGTGTCATGGTAGAATGGTATCAGAGGCAGGTTGAGAGATAAGATGGTGTCTGGAGTTAGGCACAGTGAGGATTTCATGGGATTGTAGGTCAACAGTGTTGGGTGATTATGGTGCGTGAAATAGGTCAGGGAAGACTAGCTTGGACATGGAATTTTAGGGCCCCATGTGATCTGATGCAAGGACTATGGGCCTACCGAAAAACCAAGTAATGATGCAAAGATTGCAGGGTAGAGACCCTAGAAAAGGTACATGCATCATATTGACTTATGTTCTTGTATTTCATGGGTGTTTGTGGATTTAAAATGAAAAGGACTTCTATTAAAATTTAAGAACAATATTCTACACTACTCGAGATTAGGCCCACCTTGTTTACCTTGCATCTGTGGAACCTGGGATATGACCACAAGTAGTACGGGAAATCGAGGCCTAGGAGGTTGAAATGGATGATCAGAAGAGGGATGACCGAGAGGAGGAGGATGATCAGTGACAGAGGTTTCTTCGTGCCTTTCAGCGGTAGACCCTTGAGAAGTACATGGGTAGCATCTCAGACATGGAGACAGAGAGTTAGCTCAAGGAGCCAGTGATAACTTTTAGCTTGATCTGGGCTTCGACGGAGTACTCGATTTCTCTGGCTATAAGCTAGATGCAAGGAGCAGTGCGTCAGTGGTGGACGCTTTATCTTGGGGAGAAGAGGGAGGCCGAGGTTATGTGGTTTGACATCGAGAAGGAGTTCGGGGAAAAATTCCTCTCTGCCATGATGAATGATGAGAAAATTAAGGAACTAATCTCCCACCATTATGGGAGTATTTCAGTGAGAGAGTTGGGGACCATGATCAAGGATCTCCTTCTCTTTTCTCCCAACCTCTTTCCGTATGAGGAGTATCGGGCGAGACGTTTGGAGGAGGCCCTTATACCTTCTTTCCAGTATTCTGTTACAACCTTCACCCAACCGACGTACATGGAGGTCCAGAAGAAGGTAGAATTGGTGGAAAGGATTCACATAGTGGGAGGTGTATGACGAGAGGGAATCTAGATGGGCTAGTCGAAGGGTAAAGTCGTCACCAATAGGCCTCCAATGTTAGGGCCCTCTAGGTTTCAACCAGTAGGAAGAAGGCCTCAGTAGTTCCAGTTCCGATCTTCGTGCCCCCACCATTTGTATTCAGGCCCAGGGACGAGATGATTCATCTATGGAATCCATGGGAACCTTCGGAATCAGTGCCTAGACAGAGTACTGTATAGGGAGGGTGGGTAGGTTCAGCACCCACTTCATCGGTAGTAGTTCCAGGTAGGCCCTTTCAGCAGCAGCAGTATGGCCCGCAAGCTCCCTCTCCTCTGAGGGAAGACATTGTAGAAGGAGTTCGTCCTTAGGACTCTTCTCAAGGACCTCAACCAGGGCATGGTCTAGGTGGTGGCCGAAAGCTAAGAGGCAGATGAATAGAGCGTAGGTAGTTGCACGTCGTAGAGGCAACAGTCCCAGCAGGGCCAGAAGTCATCTGAGGTATGATCAGCTTGTTTAGTACACATGCTTATACCTTGTTCAGTACAGGAGCTTCGAACTTATTTATTTCCCACAGTCGGGCCCATGCTATAGGTTTATACTCTGAGAGACATCCAGTTCCCCTAGTGCTGAGCACACCAGTCGGAGGTCAGACCGACTTGTCTTTTGTTTATCGATGGTGTAAACGGATGATAGGGCCACATCAGTCTATCATGGATCTTTTACTGTTGCAGATGCATCCATATGATGTCATCCTAGGTGTTGACTGGTTGTTCTCTGTTTGTGCCTTCATTGACTACTTCTGATTAAGGGTTGTGTTTTCAAATTTCGGTGGCCGACGTGTAACCTTCATCGGTGAGTGGGGTTTCCAGAAAAGCAGCAGGTGAGAGGAGCCCCTCCTTTACATGTTATATGATCTATCAGTGGAGTCGGTGAATGCAGAAATGGTGAAATTCCCAAGGATCATCAGTGAGTTTATAGATGTCTTGCCTGAGGAGGTGGCTACTCTACCCCCTCTACGTGATGTTGAGTTCGGTATAGACAGGCAACCTGGTGATCGTCTGATTTCAATTGAACCCTACCAGATGGATCCTTCTTTGTCATGGGAGTTACGATTTCATATTGATGATCTGATGAAGAAGGGTTTTGTTCGACCAAGTGCGTCACCATGGGGTTCTCCAGTATTATTCTCAATGAAGGAATATGGTGGTCTCAGACTATTCATAGACTACCGGAGACTGAACTAGGTAATGGTCATGAACCGTTACCCTCTCCCAAAGATAGACAATCTTTTCGACCAGTTAAAAGGGGCAAGGTGGTTCACCAAGATTGACCTGTGGTCAGGATATCACCAGCTAAGGGTGATTGAGGGTGACATATCGAATACTTCCTTTAGGTTTAGATTTGGGAACTTCGAGTTTGAAGTCATGTCCTTTGGCGTTACAAATGCACTAGTTGTGTTCATGGGACTCATGAACTCCATATTCTTGAAATACCTGGATCAGTTTGTAGTCGTGTTTATTAACGACTTCCTTATCTACTCATGATCAGAGGAGGATCATGCTGAGCACCCGAGAACAGTTTTAGAGGTCCTCCGACAGCACCAACTCTATGGGAAGTTATCCAAGTGCATGTTCTGGACTCGATAAGTGCACTTCCTTGGGTACATGGTGTCCGAACAGGGAATAATGGTGGACCCATCAAAGGTATAGGTAGTTGTTTCTTGGGTATCACCCAAGAACGTGGTAGAGGATCATAGTTTCCTTGGACTAGAAGGTTACTACCAGAGGTTCGTACCCAACTTCTCCCGAGTTGCATCAACTTTGATAGTATTGACCAAGAAATACCAGGAAATCGCGTGGAATGGGGAGTTCCAAGGATCCTTTGGCAATCTGAAGGAGAAGTTGGTAAGTGCCCTAGTGTTGTAGTTTCCAGAAGAAGGGGCAGTGTATGAGGTGTTCTATTATACTTCAGCATAAGGCCTCAGGTGTGTGCTGATTCAATGACTAAGAGTGATCTCTTATAGGTCTAGACAGTTTCATCAACATGAGCGTAATTATACCACCCACGATCTGGATCTTGCAGTTTTTGTGTTCTCACTAAAGTTGTGGTGGTATTACCTCATCGGGGAGTTCTTGGTGGTCTTCACGGATCACAAATTCTTGATGTATATCTTCACCCAATGGGACTTGAACTCACGACATCGATGGTGGATGGTGTTCGTTTAGAAATACGACATCGATATTTCCTAAACCCCAGGAAAATGGAATGTGGTGGTCAATGCCTTGATCAGGAAGTCACAGAAGGATTCTCTTCGAGAGTCGGTAGATGCATGGAAGGTGATGTAGGAGTTGGATTCCCTACACTTTGATTCGAAGATGGATGGGGGTAGAGGTTTCCTGTATCAGATTAAAGTGCAGTATAATCTACTGCGGCAGGTGGAGGAGTCTCAATGGGGAGACATAGAGAGTTAAGTGATGTGTGACCGGGTTAACCAAGGTGATGCTCCGGATGGGTGGATAGAGGATGGTCAGAATCAGATGATTTTTAAGGGAATATGTTTGTTCTAGAGGTGATACATGAGTGGTTTCTCGTTGACTTCCACAAGTCACCCCTAGTAGTGCACCGGAGAGTTTAAAAATATTTCGGGGCTTGAGGGGTTAGTTCTTGTGGCCTGGGGTAAAGCGGGTGATGGAAGTGTTTGTGGCCATGTTCCTAGTGTGTCAGTAGGTGGAGGATGAACACCGTGTTCCAGGAGACTTGTTACAAACTTTAGACTTCCCCAAGTGGAAGTGGGATGACATCTCGATGGATTTCGTCATAGGACTTCCCAAGGTTCAAGGAGGCTGCGACTCTATCTGGGTAGTGGTGGACTAGTTAACAAAATTGTATCACTTTCTGGTGATGAATTAGTCGGGAGCAGTGGATTCCTTAGAACAAAGGTATGTGGATGAGGTAGTTTGGTTTCATGGAGTTATGAGGTCTATATTCTCGAATAGGGATGCACAGTTTACCCCAGGATTTTGGAGAGGATTGCATAATGCTTTTGGCACCCAGCTACGTCTTAGCACTGCGTTCCATCCCCAGATAGTTGGACAGATAGAGCGCATAGTATAGACATTGGAGGATATGCTACGAGCATGTATTCTAGATTTTGGGGGATCATGGGTGCGACACTTGCCTCCGGTAAAGTTTTCGTACAATAATAGCTATCACTATACCATTGGTGTGGCTCTGTTGGAAGCCTTGTATGGACGAACATGTAGCTCACCCGTGTGCTGGACCGAGGTTGGTGAAAAAAGTGTTCTTGGCAAGGAGGTGGTGGAGAGAACGACGGAGAAGATTCAGCTTACACAGGAGAGGATGAAGTGGATCAGGACCGGCAGAAGTCATATGCTGATAATAGGAGGAGACCCTTGGAGTTCAAGGTTGGGGAACACGTATTCTTGAAGGTCTCCCCATGTCGTGGACAACATAGGTTCAGAAGGGGGAGTAATCTTTCTCAAAGGTTCATTGGACACATCGATGTGTTGCAATGGGTCGTAGAAGTGGCATATCATCTAGATCTTCCACCATCGCTACTGAGAATACATGACTTCTTCCAAGTGTCACAACTTCAATGGTATCTACACAATTATTCACACGTCCTCGAATGGGGAAAGCTGGACATCGAGGCCGACGTGACGTTTGCAGAAATGCCTATGATAATCAAGGACTGTAAGGAGAAGGTGCTCTGTGGATGGAACATTCCTTTGGTTCATGTGTTATGGAGGCACGGCAGGCTCGAGGAAAGAACCTGTGAACGGGAGACATTGATGCACACCCGGTACCTAGAGCTGTTTTTAGTTTTGTTCGGTTTGTACTTATTATGATGGAATTCTTTACATTGTTAACTATGGAACATGCAATTTTACTAGTTCTGTTGATGAGTGTTAATATTACTGACTATGAGGAGGGGAGGACAGGATCCCTAATCCATACGCATTAAGGTGGATGTGATTAAACCTATTCGGGGGAGTCAGTGCCACCCAAAGCGGATAGTATCCTGACATGGAAGAAGAACCTCCCTAGCCCATATGATTAGATGGTTTAACATTGGAATGTTGCCTAGTTACTCAAGGGATATGTGTTCCTAGATGTCGTTGAGGTTCAATCTTGAGAGGTATCTTTCAAGGTGGTTGTTCAAAAACCCTCTTTTCTTCGGGTTATGTTTTTATTCTTATGGGAGAGAATAGTTTGAGAGGTATCTAATGTATTGGACCAGACCCACCTAGTCTATTACTTTTCCAAAACACAGCATCACCAAAATGGTGGCACCGGTCATGGGGACACCAGTTATGGTGTCACCATGATGGACGCTCACTAGTTAAGGTGGCACCATTACAGACGCACACCAGTCACAGTGTCACTATGACGGTGGAACCGGTCATGGTGGCATCGTGACGGACACACGCCGGTAACGGTGGCACGCTGACAGTCACAAAATGGTCACGGTGGCACCAATAAGGTGGAACCGGTGACGGTGGCACCGTGAGGGTGGCATCATGATGGTGGCATCGTGATGGTGGCACCGTGTTCTCACTAAGCAGTCTTCGTTCTTTTTCCAGTTTCTGACTTTTTCCACTCCCGCAACATATCTTGTAATGTAAAGGTGATTTAATGCCCCCATTCAAATCCATTTAAAGCCCATAAATAATATCTAAAATCCCCTGAGAATCGGTAAAACCTTAAACTTACCAAAACGTGTGGTTTTTCGAAGGCGTCACACCCATTCCCCGTACCTCCCAGTTCCGCCCCCAATGTGCATTTCCTCCATTTAAAAGAAACGGTTTAAATCACAGCTGTTATCACACCACCCCGACGGGAATAATTAAACCAGAATTAATCCCATCATGTGTAACCTCCTAGATGCATAAGAAACCAAGATCTGATTTAAAAGAATTCAAATTTAATATCCCATAACAACAAGATCTCACCATTGTATCACGCTAGAGATTCTTCTTTCCCATTATTGACTAGATTTCATTCATCTCCCTGGTGCACTTGGAGTCCATCCTTCCCAAGGCTTGTTGTGCACCTGTATAAGGCCCCAGCCTTAAACCTTTCTTAATCTTGAGTTATTACAAGATTACACGTTGAGGATCTTTTCAGGTTTAGAGTTTTAGAGAATTAGATCATAAAACTTGCATTACATTCCACATATAAACAAAGTGGTTACATAAAGATAGTATTCTTCATTCCCATCAATGGAAACACATTTAAAATAAAACATGGATTATTTCTTGACACATCCTTGACTCTATCACCTTATCATGTACCTTTCCCTTGACCTGTGAAAAACATTTCAAAAACTTGGGATGAGCATAAAAACTCAGTATGGGTTATAAAAAAAACATGGAAAGGAAACATGAGTTCATATATACATAAGAATGAAATCATACTTTACCCAAAAAACATAGGCACTTTAACACACCTCATAAAATCATGAATAAATCATAGAAATCATAAGACATAAAGGTAACTTGAGGCATTCATAACATTCTTACGTAGGGAGTAACCCTCTTGGTTACGTTTGGAATACCCATCACAGTATATTCCCTAAAATCTCTTCGGAGAAACCTTAACGTTTCACTCCTTCGCGTTACCCAATGCATTGGAGAGCTATAACGGGCTCACTCGCCCTTAGTTTATCACGGAACCACCCGTCTTCATAATAATACCCAAGAACCATAACATAATCATATCACATAAAACATGCATAAAGGAAACATAACATTTCCACATTTCAATCACGAGATATCAATACAACACATTGATATAATAAAAACATTATTAAAACCATTTTCAATACCAAAGTAAAACATGGTATTTATTTTTCATTTTTTAAAAAAAGGTATGGCTTGTAGAGGAAGCCGAAACTCAAATAACGGTCATGACGGCGGAGAAGTCGTTGTCGCCGCATACGTACGACAAAAACATTCCCTTTTGTCGTTTAGTAAACACTTCGTATAAAAAATATTCCTTTTGAATAAACGTAAAAGTCAAAGGGGTTTATACACCATATAAAAGAAAGTTGTGTATAAAATAAAATATGCCTCAATGAAAGGAGATTGAGACGAAGTCCCATACCTCGTATCCGACTTGACCTGATCGTTCTTTAATCTCCTGAATAATAAACTTGAGTAAATCTCTACTTGCTTATGAATATTTTTCAAGTTCATTATTCCTTTTATACCATGTTATGAACATCATGTAATCAGTTAAGTTAATAATGTTCATTTTTTCGGCATTTGGTTCTTAAGTCAAAAATAGACTTATTACACTTACATGTTGTTAATTTGGTCAAAGGTTCATTATATCCAGAATGGTATTCATGATTTAGATATCATATATGTCATATATATCCAGTACATACATGCATTTATAATATTACATAATCATTTAGAGGTAAGAAATGAAATTCACCGTTCATGGAGACGGTAAGCCGTAAGTACGCATGAACGCTACTTTCATTTCTATTTCGTATTTTATAGAATGGAATTATAATGATATAAAGGTATATTATAATTCCAGTATAATATCATATATAATATCATAGTTCCATCCTTTATATGTCCCACATATGGTATTTAACGAATCAAATCACTTTGAGGGGGCGGTAGTCCGTACTTCCTAAAATGAAGATATCGTGTTTACCCATAATGGAAACCATAAAGGTAGGCCCAAAATGAAAAAACAGAAGCTTAAGGAAAACATAAACATATTATATATCATATATAAAAATAGTGACATCATAATGGCCACCTTTGAAGGTGTTAAATGAGTGTTGAACAATCATCGTTTCGGGAGGCAGAATTTCGCCATCCACGGAAACCGTATGTTCTTTAACCATTTGATGTAGTTGTGTGAGATTGTAGCTCAAATAAATATTATAACAACATACTTGTATATTTAAGATACTGGTGTTGTTACAAAATAAGTAAATAAAAAGAGTTTAGGGGGTTGGAGAAGCAAAATAAAACAAATGAACATGAGAGAATGAATTACCTTTAAAAGTGTATCTCCTATTGATTTGAGTCTAAAGGCTTCCTTTGATAGGATTCTGCCCAAAGGGAATCCTCTAGGATGAGGAGAGGGATGTGGAGAGAGTAAATGGGCAGGGTTTGGCCGAGCCAAAGGCTTGAGTAGTGTGTGAAATGAGGTAGAGGTGGGGGCCTTTTATAAGAGGAAAGGAGGGGCACTTTTGGAAAGTAAAGAAATATTAATTTATTTGAAAATGTATTTCGGTTTTAAAAGGATCCACATTGATATAATACGTGGATAAGGTGATAAGGGTTCGAAATCCACTCATACAATTAGTTTTGGCCATGTGTAGTTCATAGATGTTACATTATCTTTCCATTTTATTTAAATCGTCAAATAATGATGTCATCGCTGCATCATTATTATGTCATAAATAATTTAATTTATTTAATGTCTAAAAATAATAAAAAAAACTATGATGTAGGAAATCTTTTTATCTTTCCAATGACTATTTATAATCAAAAATCTGATCTTTATAACCCCATGTAAAAATTGTTTTCGTAAAACATCTCTTGTTTGTGTCATTTTTACTTTAACATTTAATAAAAAGCTATTTATGTCATTTCCAAACCAAAGTGTCTCCATGGGGTCCCCAAGTTGACCCATGGCTTGTCTTGGTCGGCCATGACACAACCAATAAGTTTGGGACATGTGTCTAGGTCATTTCATATTATTAAAGCATTATTTATACCTTAAACTACACTAATTACCACTAATCGCGATTAAAAACATAATAAGTTACTATTCACCAAAAAATTATTTTAATCTCATTGAACCACATTTTACTTCTTAATGACAACCATGTATGTCGGATTTTCAAAATTCAATACACATTAGTGGTAAACTTCCATTTAACTGAAAAATCAGTTTGCTTGATTACCACTTAGTGGTTTCACTATTCATCAAAAATTGAAGTTTTTCAGAAAATTACCAAAAATTCACCCTAAGCTATATTTGATATTCCGAATTCAAAAGTGAAGTCTATTTTACAAAATTCAAATAATATAAGTCACATTAATTAATTTAATAATTAATTCCCGCTACCAGAGCAAATAGCGTGTTTTTACAAAACAATAAGTATCAAAAGATTGACACCAGTTTAAGTCTAATTTCAAAGTGAAATTGATTCCAATGACAAACATTGGATAAAATGGTAAAAATTTATTCTAATTTCACTTCAAAACCAATTCGAAACATAATCTAATCATATAAATAAACTAGATTAAAAAACAGTTTTGATGTAAAATGCAGTATTTTTCACTATTCATTAAAAAATGAACATTGTCAGAAAAATACCAAAAATTCACACAAGGTAAATTTTGATGTACCAATCATATAGAATAGGTTTATTTTTGACAAACATAGTTTATAAAATTGTCAAAATATAGATTCAAAAATGGTTTTCCATCAAAAGGCAGTAAAAAAATCTTTTAAGAATATTAGTGTATTCCATGCATAAGATTGTATTTATTTTCATTTTAAGCCTCTATAACACTATCTTATTCATTAATAGACATAGATAAAAATATATATTATTCATTACTTACTTGGGATGTTACATCCTTCCCCCCTTTAGAAAATTTCGTCCCCGTAATTTATTTACTTATCGAATAAATGGGGGTACTTATCCCTCATTGCATTTTCAGATTCCCATGTTGCCTCTTCAATCATGTGGTTTTTCCACAAAACCTTTACCTGCTTAATCACCTTATTCCGTAACACTTGCTCCATGTGGTCAAGAATCTGGACCGATTGTTCCTCATAAGATAAGTTCTCTTCCAGCTGAACTACCTCTGGACTCAAAACTTGAGATGGATCTGGCATATACTTTCTCAACATCGAAACGTGAAAAACATTGTGTACCTGAGATAAACTCGGAGGTAAAGCCACTCGGTATGAAACTAATCCTACTCTCTCCAGAATTTCGTATGGTCCAACAAACCTTGGACTCAACTTTCCTTTCTTACCAAATCTCATCACTCCTGTCCAAGGAGAAACCTTGAGAAAAACATGATCACCTACCTCGAAAGATAGATCCTTCCTCCGGTTATCCGCATAACTCTTCTGCCTGCTCTGAGCTGTTCTCATGTGTTTCTGAATCAGCTGAACTTTTTATGCCATCTCTTCTACCAATTCTGGTCCCATCAACTTCCTTTCACCCACTTCATCCCAGAAAGCTGGAGTTCGACACCACTTCCCATATAATTCCTGAAATGGTGCCATCTGTATACTGGAATGAAAACTGTTATTATATGAAAACTCAACCAAAGAAAGATGTTGGTCCCAAATTCCCTGATAATCCATAGAACAAGCTCGTAGCATATCCTCCAATGTCTGAATTGTTCGTTCTGACTGCCCATCTAATTGAGGATGAAAAGCTGTACTAAAATTCAATTCAGTACCCAACGACTTCTGAAGGCCTTTACAAAAGTTAGAAGTAAACCTGGGATCACGATCCGATACAATGGAGAGAGGAACTCCATGTAACCTGACTATCTCTTTAAGATACAAACGGGAAAGTTGATCAAGAGAGAAAGTATCTCGTATAGCAAGGAAATTAGCAGATTTGGTCAAGCGATCAACAATAACCCAGATTGCATTATTACCTCGAGATGTCTTCGGTAATCCAACAACAAAGTCCATGGATATATTCTCACATTTCCACTCTGGCACTGGTAAAGGCTGAAGCATCCCTTTCGGTAACTGCCGCTCTACTTTAACCTGTTGACATGTCAAACACTTCACAATAAAATCAGCAATATCTCTTTTCATTCCATCCCACCAGTAATACTCCTGCAGATCTCTATACATCTTAGTACTGCCCGGATGAACTGAAAACGGAGAACTATGAGCTTCACATAACAACTCTCTCTTCAACTGTGAATCACAAGGCACACACAATCTCTTCCCAAATCTCAAAACACAATCATTATCAATGTTGAATTCAGTCAACTTACCTTTCTGAACCAGCTCTACCTTTTTCTGCAACTCACTATCTTGCTTCTGTGCTTGCTTGATTCTATCTGATAGACATGATCTCACTGATACCTGAAACAAAACCGAAGGACTTCCTGTACCAACAACTTCTATGCCAAAGTTCATCAAATCCTTAACCAAAGGATCACGTTCCAAACGCAACATTGTTAATGAAGCATTACTTTTTCGACTCAAAGCATCAGCCACTTTATTTTCTTTTCCCGGATGGTAATGAATTGTACAATCATAATCCTTGATTAATTCTAGCCATCTCCTTTGTCTCATGTTTAACTCTTTCTGAGTGAATATATACTTTAAACTTTTGTGATCGGTATATATTTCACACTTTACTCCATACAAATGATGCCTCCAAATTTTTAAAGCAAAAACAACAGCAGCTAATTCCAAATCATGTGTAGGGTAATTTACCTCATGAGTTTTCAACTGTCGTGAAGCATAAGCAATTACCTGATCATTCTGCATTAGGACGCAACCAAGTCCTTTCAATGAAGCATCGTTGTATATAACAAACTCACCATTCCTGGAAGGTAGTGCCAAAACTGGAGCATTCACCAATCTTCTTTTCAATTCCTGAAAACAATCATCACATTCTTTTGTCCAGATAAACTTAACACCCTTCCGAGTTAGCTTAGTCATTGGACTAGATAACCGTGAAAAATTTCTAACAAACCTTCGGTAATAGCCCACCAAACCAAGGAAGCTACGAATCTCAGTTACATTTGTGGGTCTTGGCCATTCTTCCATAACTTTTGTTTTTGTAGGATCAACATTTATTCCATCTTTAGAAACAATGTGACCAAGGAAAAAAATTTGTTGCAACCAAAACTCACACTTGCTGAATTTCCCATACAGTTTCTTTTCTTTTAAGGTTTGCAAGATAACCCTTAAATGTTTTTCATGCTCCTCTTTACTTTTAGAAAACACCAAAATATCATCAATGAAAACCACCACAAACTTATCCAAGAACTCATGGAAAATTCTATTCATTAAGTCCATGAATACAGCAGGTGCATTGGTTATCCCAAAAGGCATTACTACAAATTCATAATGGCCATATCTCGTACGGAACGCGGTCTTCGGAATATCTGCCTCCTTAACCTTCAGCTGATGGTACCCCGATCTCAAGTCAATCTTTGAAAAAAAACTGAGCTCCCTGGAGCTGATCAAACAAATCATCGATATGAGGCAAAGGATATTTGTTCTTAACAGTGATATTATTCAAGGCTCTATAATCAATGCAAAGTCTCATAGAACCATCTTTCTTTTTAACAAATAAAACAGGAGCACCCCATGGTGATGTGCTAAGTCTAATGAAACCTTTCTCTAATAAATCTTGCAATTGCTCCTTCAACTCTAAAAGTTCAATTTGTGCCATTCGATAAGGGGGTTTTGAAATTGGCTTAACATCAGGAACTAAGTCAACAGTAAACTCAACTTCCCGATCTGGTATTATTCCAGGCAACTCATCAGGAAAAACATCAGGATACTCATTTACCACTAGCACATCATTAATCTGAACAGTTCCTTTATTTTCAACGACGTGTGCAAGGTAACATTCATTTCCATCTTTTACAAGTTTCTCGGCCTCTTGATATGTTATCAAAAGTAAAGGTTCATTCTTGTAAACAAACTGAAAGTCTTTATGAAAAGAAACTTCTTTAGCTCTACAGTCAATCTTAGCATGGTAAATAGAGAGCCAATCCATACCCAGGATAACATCAAACTCTACTAGAGGTAGAACAATAAGGTTTGCATGTAGGTTCTTTCCACAGATAAGGATAGGAATATTCTTATAAATTCTTTTTGCCTCAACACTTCCCCCAGGTGTTTTTACCAAAAGTTCAGGAGTCATTTCTTGAGATGGAATTCCCATTTTACTAGAAAAGGTTTCAGAGATGAAAGAATGTGTAGACCCCGAATCAAACAACACGCTGGCATAATCTGAAAAAACAAACAAAGTACCTGATATATCTTCATTTGATGGCCCGACATCTGCTGAAGTAGTTGCAAAGGATTTCACCACCCCTTTCTGCTTGTAGTCTAACTGCTTCCCATCACTCAAGCTCTTTGTCGGACACTCATTTGCATAGTGACCCATCTCATTGCACTTATAACATTTCACTAACTGTAAATCAAATTTGTTCTTACCTTCACCTTGATCCTTTTCAGTGCAATCACGAGCCTTATGTCCCATCTTACCACATCGGTAGCACTTCCCAGAATTCAGAAGACATTCCCCAGCATGCCTTTTTCCACATTTATCACAAACTAGAAAGTTAGTTCTCTTACCATCAGACTTTTTTGAAGAATTCTTACCTTTCTCCTGCCACCTCGGTCTCTTCTTCTGCTGGTTGTTATAGAAAACTTGGTCATCGGAAAACTCCATTTCCACCTTCTCAGCACATCGAACAAGCTTTTCATAACTTTTAAACTCACGAGAAGCTAATGCCCTTCGATACTTTGGCTTTAATCCTGAGTAGAAACGATTGATTTTACTATCAAGGTCCCGGATAAAATTTGGAGCATACCTTGCCAATCGAGTGAACCTTTCTTCATAGGCAGCCACTGAGTCTTCCTCTTACCTCAATTCCAAGAATTTCTTTTCCATCCTAAGTCGAACAGCCTTAGGAAAATACTTCTCAAGAAACATACCTTTGAATTCATCCCAGTCAAGAGCATCAATCTCATCGGCGTACCTGATATTTTTAACCATAGACCACCACTGATCTGCTTCACCCTCCAAACGGTAAATAGAAAGACTAACCTTTTGATTGTCTGAACACCCCATGACATCAAAAATCTTCTCCAGTGATTTAATCCACCCTTCAGATAGAACAGGGTCAGATGATCCTCTGAATGATGGTGGATGTTGCCTCATGAAATGTTCCACCACTGACATGTTCCTCCGCGGTTGATCTGGATGATCTCGTGCATGGATACCACCGCCATTTATCGCTTGAGTCAACTGCGCCATTACTGCAACAAACTGTTCAGTTCCAATTCCGACCATTTCTGGATGCTGATTCGGAAGGTTATTTCCTTCTGTATGCCTTCCTAGCACTGCTTCCCTGTTTCCTCTGCGGAAAACCATTCTGAACAAACATGTCTTAGAAGAAGCAACATGGTAATCTTTAAATGCTATATCATTTCGAAAAAAATATTTTTGGATAAACATTTAATAGAATTCTAACTCCTAAAGTTATCTAAACTGACCTTTGATACCAACTATAAGGCCCCAGCCTTAAACCTTTCTTAATCTTGAGTTATTACAAGATTACACGTTGAGGATCTTTTCAGGTTTAGAGTTTTAGAGAATTAGATCATAAAACTTGCATTACATTCCACATATAAACAAAGTGGTTACATAAAGATAGTATTCTTCATTCCCATCAATGGAAACACATTTAAAATAAAAAATGGATTATTTCTTGACACATCCTTGACTATATCATCTTATCATGTACCTTTCCCTTGACCTGTGAAAAACATTTCAAAAACTTGGGATGAGCATAAAAACTCAGTATGGGTTATAAAAAAAACATGGAAAGGAAACATGAGTTCATATATACATAAGAATGAAATCATACTTTACCCAAAAAACATAGGCACTTTAACACACCTCATAAAATCATGAATAAATCATAGAAATCATAAGACATAAAGGTAACTTGAGGCATTCATAACATTCTTACGTAGGGAGTAACCCTCTTGGTTACGTTTGGAATACCCATCACAGTATATTCCCTAAAATCTCTTCGGAGAAACCTTAATGTTTCACTCCTTCGCGTTACCCAATGCATTGGAGAGCTATAACGGGCTCACCCGCCCTTAGTTTATCACGGAACCACCCGTCTTCATAATAATGCCCAAGAACCATAACATAATCATATCACATAAAACATGCATAAAGGAAACATAACATTTCCACATTTCAATCACGAGATATCAATACAACACATTGATATAATAAAAACATTATGAAAACCATTTTCAATACCAAAGTAAAACATGGTATTTATTTTTCGTTTTTTAAAAAAAGGTATGGCTTGTAGAGGAAGCCGAAACTCAAATAACGGTCATGACGGCGGAGAAGTCGTTGTTGCCGCATACGTACGACAAAAACATTCCCTTTTGTCATTTAGTAAACACTTCGTATAAAAAAGATTCCTTTTGAATAAACGTAAAAGTCAAAGGGGTTTATACACCATATAAAAGAAAGTTGTGTATAAAATAAAATATGCCTCAATGAAAGGAGATTGAGACGAAGTCCCATACCTTGTATCCGATTTGACCTGACCGTTCTTTAATCTCCTGAATAATAAACTTGAGTTAATCTCTACTTGCTTATGAATCTTTTTCAAGTTCATTATTCCTTTTATACCATGTTATGAACATCATGTAATCAGTTAAGTTAATAATGTTCATTTTGTCGGTATTTGGTTCTTAAGTCAAAAATAGACTTCTTACACTTACATGTTGTTAATTTGGTCAAAGGTTCATTATATCCAGAATGGTATTCATGATTTAGATATCATATATGTCATATATATCCAGTACATACATGCATTTATAATATTACATAATCATTTAGAGGTAAGAAATGAAATGCACCGTTCATGGAGACGGTAAGCCGTACGTACGCATGAACGCTACTTTCATTTCTATTTCGTATTTTATAGAATGGAATTATAATTATATAAAGGTATATTATAATTCCAGTATAATATCATATATAATATCATAGTTCCATCCTTTATATGTCCCACATATGGTATTTAACGAATCAAATCACTTTGAGGGGGCGGTAGTCCGCACTTCCTAAAATGAAGATATCGTGTTTACCCATAATGGAAACCATAAAGGTATGCCCAAAATTAAAAAACAGAAGCTTAAGGAAATCATAAACATATTATATATCATATATAAAAATAGTGACATCATAATGTCCACCTTTGAAGGTGTTAAATGAGTGTTGAACAATCATCATTTCGGGAGGCAGAATTTCGCCATCCACGGAAACCGTATGTTCTTTAACCATTTGATGTAGTTGTGTGAGAGTGTAGCTCAAATAAATATTATAAAAACATCCTTGTATATTTAATATACTGGTGTTGTTACAAAATAAGTAAATAAAAAGAGTTTAGGGGGTTGGAGAAGCAAAATAAAACAAATGAACATGAGAGAATGAATTACCTTTAAAAGTGTATCTCCTTTTGATTTGAGTCTAAAGGCTTCCTTTGATAGGATTCTGCCCAAATGGAATCCTCTAGGATGAGGAGAGGGATTTGGAGAGAGTAAATGGGCAGGGGATGGCCGAGCCAAAGGCTTGAGTAGTGTGTGAAATGAGGTAGAGGTGGGGGCCTTTTATAAGAGGAGAGGAGGGGCACTTTTGGAAAGTAAAGAAATATTACTTTATTTGAAAATGTGTTTCGGTTTTAAAAGGTCCCACATTGATATAATTCGTGGATAAGGTGATAAGGGTTCGAAATACACTCATACAATTGGTTTTGGCCATGTTTAGTTCATAGATTTTACATTATCTTTCCATTTTATTTAAATCGTCAAATAATGATGTCATCGCTGCATCATTATTATGTCATAAATAATTTAATTTATTTAATGTCTAAAAATCATAAAAAAACCTATGATGTAGGAAATCTTTTTAGATTTCCAATGACTATTTATAATCAAAAATATGATCTTTATAACCCCATGTAAAAATTGTTTTCGTAAAACATCTCTTATTTGTGTCATTTTTACTTTAACATTTAATAAAAAGCTATTTATGTCATTTCCAAACCAAAGTGTCTCCATGGGGTCCCCAAGTTGACCCTTGGCTTGTCTTGGTCGGCCATGACACAACCAATAAGGTTGGGACATGTGTCTAGGTCATTTCATATTATTAAAGCATTATCTATACCTTAAACTACACTAATTACCACTAATCGCGATTAAAAACTTAATAAGTTACTATTCACCAAAAAATTATTTTAATCTCATTGAACCACATTTTACTTCTTAATGACAACCATGTATGTCGGATTTTCAAAATTCAATACACATTAGTGGTAAACTTTCATTTAACTGAAAAATCAGTTTGCTTGATTACCACTTAGTGGTTTCACTATTCATCAAAAATTGAAGTTTTTCAGAAAATTACCAAAAATTCACCCTAAGCTATATTTGATATTCCGAATTCAAAAGTGAAGTCTATTTTACAAAATTCAAATCATATAAGTCACATTAATTAATTTAATAATTAATTCCCGCTGCCAGAGCAAATAGCGTGTTTTTACAAAACAATAAGTATCAAAAGATTGACACCAGTTTAAGTCTAATTTCAAAGTGAAATTGATTCCAATGACAAACATTGGATAAAATGGTAAAAATATATTCTAATTTCACTTCAAAACCAATTCAAAACATAATCTAATCATATAAATAAATTAGATTAAAAAATAGTTTTGATGTAAAATGCAGTATTTTTCACTATTCATTAAAAAATGAACATTGTCAGAAAAATACCAAAAATTCACACAAGGTAAATTTTGATGTACCAATCATATAGAATAGGTTTATTTTGACAAACATAGTTTATAAAATTGTCAAAATATAGATTCAAAAATGGTTTTCCATCAAAAGGCAGTAAAACAATCTTTTAAGAATATTAGTGTATTCCATGCATAAGATTGTATTTATTTTCATTTTAAGCCTCTATAACACTATCTTAATCATTAATAGACATAGATAAAAATATCTATTATTCATTACTTACTTGGGATGTTACAACCTGTGTCAGGGCATTTCTGCTCACCCTTGGAGTCTTCAACGTTCCTCCACTAAAAGTCGTGAATCCCCAGTTCTTGGCACGTGGAGATGAACTTCGATCCATGATCAACCAAGTATGGATTTTTACCTTCATCTCTTATTACAATGTATCATTTAGCATCGGTACCCTACTGTTCTATGGGAATTGATAAAACAAACATTTACAAAGATAATAAACGGATTGTTAAAAGGATGGGGTGTGTTAGATTATTCTGTCATGCCCTTTTTGACTTTCTATATGTTGTGAACTGTATCAGATTATGCTCACTAAAAATCATGGTTGTTGGTATTCTTTCCTTGTGCACTAATGAACACTTATCTTCTGCGATTATTGAATGGATCAAATATAGGAATTTGGTTAATCACATAAACTCATCCGATTAAATGAATGTTTAGTGAACAACAATCCTTGTGTAATTACCCCGGTTAACCAAACAGAAAGAAGAAAACTTAATAAATGATGTACTTGAGTCTGGAAACTTCCTTTCTCTATCATGGTGGCATGTCTATTTGTTCTGCTCGATTATTATGGGGTGACGTAGATGAGGATGGGATTCTATGTTGTGGCACAGTTGTTGGTTGTGATTCTGAAGTTGTGTGGGTTTATATCTCGAGGCTTGGTTTGGTTCCAGTACTTTGAGTGATCTCACTGATCCATTTGTTTTTGTGACTTCAAAAGAGAACAGGGTGTGATTTCTTAAATTGATGTTTGTTGTTTCTCTTTTTCTGGCTTGCAGTTATGCCAGTTTGGGATGACTGCATGTTACCCATACATATATCTCTAGTTTTTATGTTTCTTATCCTCTCCCCAACCATATTGAGCACTTAGTTCTAAACACCCCCATTTCATGGGGGAGGGTGTTTTCCCCAATACTCCTATGAGTAGCTGGTTATTTACTCCATTTATACTCCCTTTCCCAAATATACCAAGACTCTTCGGGTAGGCTATGATGTCCTGAGGTCCATTATCGCCCACGATTCTTCAAGAAGGATAGTTGTGTTGGTTTTCCCCGGTGTGTGCTAGAAGGTTGTTTCCCAAGAATTGTCAGGATGAGGCCCAGGTGGCTTCGGATGTGGCAGTAGTTGTTCTGGACCAGGTTATTGCGGGCTTGGTTATGTATAGTGATTGTGGCCTAGGTTTTTATGGGTAGGATGTGTGACTATGGCCCAAGTGTGTGCGGGCGGAGAGAGGCAGTGAGATTGTGGTGAGAATGGTAGGATTGGTTCGAAGAATATGATGTCTTCAATAACCAGTGGGAAAGTGGATCTGGTTACCCAAATATCAATGCTCTATTAAAATACCTTACCTGATATGTTTTATATTTGTAGTGTGACTAGGTGAGACTCGAGTGGATAGTTTTCCTTTCTAGGTGCATTGGTTTCTCTTTTCCCCCGTGGCATTAGAATGCCTCCCCACTTGTGCGCGAGAGTATTTGGTTTTCCCTACTGAGTATACTTGTATTCTCACCACACATATATAAAACTGCATTCAGGATTCCAGGAAGACTTTAGAGATCATGTGGGGCCACACTAGCTCAGACGTTGGGACATTTTTAGTGGTTGTTTTTCATTTCTTTTGTACTTTACTTTTGTAGTCTCTTTATACATTGTGGTATTTACATTTGTAACATGCATATGGGAATGGTTTTATTTTGGCTCTACTCTTACCCCCTTGTTTTTCTATTATTGGGATTTACTATCTTATCTCCCGATCCTAATAAACAAAATTTGTAATGCCTTCCATATTGTTTGTGATTCTATACCCTTGGTGTTAGTCACCACTCTCGGGCCTATTGAAGTCTGGTCTCGGGGGTCATTATATCTCCTTCATCTTGAAGAAGGTAGGGTCTGGAAAATTGTTGTTCCTTCCCTCATCTTGTTGAAGGCGGGTCATGACAGAATGGTATCAGAGGTAGGTAGAGAGATAATATGGAGTCTGGAGTTAGGCACAATGAGGAATTAATGGGATGGTAGAGCAACAATGTTGGGTGACCTTGGTGCGTGAAATAGGCCTGGGAAGACCAGCTTGCACATGGGATTTTAGGGCCGCCTATGATCTGATGCAAGGAAACTGGGCCTACCGAACGACCAAATAAGGTTGCAATGATTGTAGGGTAGAGACCCTAAGGAAGGTACATGAATCATATTGACTTTTTTTTTCTTCTGTTTCATCGGTTTTTAGTGATTTAAAATGAAAACAAGTCTATGAAAATTTAAGAACAATATTCTACAGTACTAGGGAATAGGAAATCCTTTTTTACCTTGCAGTTATGGATCCTGGGAGATTACCATGAGTAGTGAGGGTGATCGATGCTCAGGAGGTTGACTTGGCTGATCGGTAGAGTGTTGAACGAGAGGTGGAGGATGATCAGTGGTAGAGGATGCGTCCTGCATTTCAGTAGAAGACCCTCGGGAAGTATGAGGGTAGCCTATCAGACATGAAGATAGAGAGTTGGATCAAGGATTTGGTGATAGGTTTCATCTTAAATTGGGCTCTGACGGATTACTGAGTTCCTCGGGCTGTAATCCAGATTCGTGGAGCAGTGCATCCGTGGTGGAATCTTTATCTTAAAGAGAAGAGGGAGGCTGAGGATATGTGGGCTGACATCGAGAAGGAGTTCCAGGAGGAATTTATCTCTTCCACGATGAAGGCTACAACGAGGCATGAACTAATCTTCCTCTAGATGGGGACTATTCTAGTGATAGAGTTTGGGATCATGTTCAAGGATTTCCATCGCTTTTCTCCCGAACTCTTTCCAGATTAGGAGTCTCGGGCGAGACATTTGGAGGAGGCACTTCGGCCTTCTCTCCAGTATATTATTACTCCCTTCACCCTACCGATGTACATGGAGGTACAGAAGAAGGATGAAGTGGTGGAAAGGATGCACACACTGGGATGTGTATCACAAGAAGGAATCCAGTTGGGATCGTCGAAGGGAAAAGCCTTCAGTAGCAGGCCTCCAGCATCAGGGCCCTCTAGGTTTTGACCAGTAAGAATCATACCTCAGTAGTTCCAGCTTTGATCTTAGGGCCCTCACCATTTCCTTTTAGGACTAGGGACAAGATGCTTCATCTGTGGAATCCATGGGCACCTTCAGAATCAGTGCCCGGAAAAAGTACAGTACAGGGAGGGTGGGTAGGTTCAGCGCCCACCTTAGCATCAATAGTTTCTAGATAGGCCCTTACAGCAGTAGCAGCCGGGGAAACAAGTTCCCACACCACCAAGGACAAGAGTTGTAGGAGGAGGCCGACCATAGTACGCTCCTCAAGGACCTCGACCAGGGCATGGTCGAGGTGGTGGCCGACAGCCGAGAGGCAGAGGAACTGGGCATGGGCAGTTGCACGTCGTAGAGGCAGCAGTCCCAGCATGGCCATAAGTCGCTTGAGGTACAATAAACATGTTTAGTAATCATTCATATTCCTTGTTTAAAACAGAAGCTTCTAACTCCTTTGTTTTACCGATTCTCTCCCATGCTCTGTGTTTATACACTGAGAGTCTTCCAGTTCCCCTGGTGCTGAGCACACCAGTCGAAGGTCACACTGACTTGTCTTATATTTTCCGAGGGTGTAAACTGATGAAAGGGACACATTAGTCTATCATGGATCTATTGATGTTGTAGGGCAATAAATATGATGTCATCCTAGTAATTGACTGGTTGTTCTCTATATGTGACTTCATTGACTACTTCTGAGGAAGGGTCATGTTTTCAAATTTGGGTGGCCTACGTGTAACCTTCATCAGCAAGCGTGGTATCCAAAAAACAGCAGGCGAGAGGAGACCCTCCTTTCCTTGTTAGTGAAACTATCAATGGAGTCAGAGGATGCATAATTGTTGGAAGTCCCCAGGATTGTCAGTGAGTTTATAGACGTCTTCCCTGATGAGGTGGCAACTCTACCCCCTCGACGTGATGTTGAGTTCAGGATAGACTAGAAACCTGCTGCCCATCCGATTTCGATGGCTTCCTACTGGATGACACCTTCTTATTTGCGGGAGTTGCGAATTAAGATTGCTGATCTGATGAAGTAGGGTTTTTTTCGACCAAGTGCATCACCATGGGGTGCTCCAGTACTATTAACAAAGAAGGAAGATAGTGGTATCAGACTATATATAGACTACTGGGGACCGAACCAGGTAATGGTCAAGAATGGTTACCCTTTCTCGAGGATAGGTGACCTTTTCAACTAGTTAAAAGGTGTAGGGTGGTTCCCCAAGAATGACATGCATTCAGGATATCACCAGATGAGGGTGAAGGAGGGTGACATCTTGAAGACTACCTTTAGGTGAAGATATGGGTACTTTTAGTTTGTAGTCATGTAGTACAGTGTTACAAATGCACCAGCTATGTTCATGGGACTCATAAACTCCATTATTCAGAAATACCTAAATCGGATTGTAGTCATTTTTATTGATGGCATCCTGATCTAATCAAGATAACAGGAGAATCACACTGAGCACATGAGAATGGTTTTAGAGGTCCTCCAAAAACACCAAATCTACGAGAAGTTGTCCAAGTGCATTTTCTGGATGCAAGAAGTGAACTTCCTTGGGGACGTGGTGTCCGAGCAGGGAATAGTGGTGGACCCATTGAAGGTTTAGGCGGTTCTTTCTTTTACATCACCCACAAATGTGGAATAGGTTCATAGTTTCCTTATACTGGTAGGTTACTATCGGCGGTTCGTACCCAACTTCATCCGAGTTTCAGCACCTTTGACATATTTGACCAAGAAGGACCAGGCCTTCATGTGGAATGGGCAGTGCCAGGGAGCCTTTAGCTATCTGAAGGAGAAGATGGTAAGTGACCCAGTGATGAGGTTTCCAAAAGAATGGGTGTTGTATGAGGTGTTTTGTGATGCTTCAGCACAAGGCCTCAGGTGTGTGCTGATGCAACGAAAGTAGGTGATCTCTTATGAGTATATACAGTTACATCCCCATTAATGTAATTTTTCCACCAATGATCTGGAGCTTGTGGAGGTCATTTTCCCTCTAATGTTGTGGCGGCATTACCTCATCGGGGAGCGCTTCGTGGTCTTCACGGATCACAAAAACATGAAGTGTATCTTCTCTCAATGGGACCTGAACTCACGACATCGAAGGTGGATGTAGTTCCTTCAATACTACGACTTCGAGATTTCCTACACCTCAAGAATATGGAATGTGGTGATCAATGAATTGAGCATGAAGTTGCAGAAGGATGCAGTTCGAGAGTCTATAGAATCTTGGAAGGCAGTGGAGGAGTAGGTAGCCCTGCACCTAGATGCGAGGATGGATGGCGGTAGCGTTTGCATGTATCAGATGAAAATGTCATCTTCTCTACTGCGGCAGGTGGTGGAGTCTCAATGGAGAGACATAGAGAGTGAAGTGATGCATGACCAGGTTAACCAATGCGATGCTCCGGAAGGGTGGATAGAGGATGGTCATAATCAGATTCTTTTCCAAGGGAATATGTTTTTTCCAGAGGTGATGCATGAGAGGGTTCTCAGTGAGTTCCACAACTCACACATAATAGTGCATCCAGGAGTTTAAAAAAAGTTTTTGATCTTGAGGGGTTAGTTCTGGTGGCCCGGTGTAAAGCTGGCGGTGGCATAGATCATGGCTAGGTGCCTAGTGCATCAGTAGTTGAAGGCAGAACACCATGTTCCAGGCGGCTTTTTAAAGACATTAGACGTCCCCGAGTGGAATTGGGAAGACATATCGATGGATTTTGTCACAGGGCTACCCACGTATCAGGGATGCTAGGATGCTATCTAGGTAGCGGTGAAACATTTGACGAAATTAGCTCAATTTTTGGCGATCAAGGTGTCTGGAGAAGTGTATGCCTTAGCATGGAGGTACGTGGACGAGGTGGTGTGGTTGCGTGGAGTTCTGAGGTCCATAGTCTCGGATTGGGATGCACATTTTACCTCATGAGTCTGGAGAGGATTGCAGCATGCTTTTGGCACCCAGCTATGTCTTAGCAGTAATTTCCATCCCCATACATAAGGACAGACAGAGCGCATTATCCAGACATTGGAGGATATGCTACGAGCATATATTCTGGATTTTGGGGAATCGTGGTTGCGACACTTGCCTCTGGTAGAGTCTTCCTTTAATAATCGCTATCAATATACCATTGGAATGGCTCTATTTGAAGCCTTGTATGGAAGGTCATGTCACTCACCCATCTACTGGACCGAGGTTGGGGAAACATGTGTTCATGGCCTGAAGGAGGTGTAGATCACGACAGAGAAGATTCAACTTATACGGGAGATGATAAAGGGGGAACATGAATGGTAGAAGTACTATGCTGATAATATGAGGAGACCCTTGGAGTTCGAGGTTGGGGACCAAGTATTATTGAAGGTCTCCCCACGGTATGGACAACGGAGTTTCGGCAGGGGGAGTAAGATTCCTCCAATGTTCATTGGACCCTTAGAAGTGTTGCAGCAGGTCGGAGAAGTGGGTTATCATCTAGAACTACCACCGACGCTGCTGATAATACTTGATTTCTTCCACGTGTAACAACTTTTATGGTATCTACATAATTATTCACATGTCCTCGACTAGGGAAAGTTGGAAATCGAGGTCGAGGTGATGTCTGTGGAAATGCCTCTGAGAATCATGAATTGTAAGGAGAATGTTCTACGTGGATGGACTATTCCTTTTGTTCATGTATTATGGAGGCATAGAGGGCCTGAGGAAAGTACCTGGGAATAGGAGATGAAGACGTGTGCCCTGTACTCAGAGTTGTTTTGAGTTTTGTTCTGTTAGTACTTGTTGTGATGGAACACTTTACTTTGTAAACTATGGAATGTGCGGTATTCCTTGTTTTGTGGATGTGTGTGAAGATTCCTGACTATAGGGAGGGGAGGACCTGATTCTTAATCTATACACATTAAGGTGGATTCAATTAAACCTGTGCGGGTGATTCAATGTCACCCACAGCAGATAGTATCTTGACATGGCGGAAGAAACACCCTTACCCATATGAATGTATAGTTTGACCATTGAATTCTTCCTAGTTAATCGAGGGAGTGGTGTTCCTATATTTCGATGAGGTTCACTCTTGTGATGTATCTTTCGAAGTGTTCGTTCAGAACCCCTCTTTTCTTTGGGTCTAGTTCTGATTCTCGAGATCGAGAATAGTTTGAGAGGTAACTAATTTAATGGCCCGGACCCACTTGGTCTACTAATTTTCTAAAACACAGATTCACCGAAATGGTGGCACCAGTCATAGTGGTACCAGTTACGGTGGCATCATGACAGACGCACACAAGTTATGGTGGCACCGTGACGGACACACACCAGTCATGGTGGTACCATGAAGGTGGCAACTGTCCCCATGGCCCCGTGATGAACGCACACTAGTCATGATGGCACTATGACGGTGGCACCGGTCACAGTGGCAGAATGAATGTGGAACTAGTCACGGTGGCACCCTGACAATCGCACACTAGTAACAGTGTCACCCTGACGATCGCACATCGGTCATAGTGGCACCGTGAGGGTGGCACCGTGATAGTGGCAATGTGTCCCCACCGAGCGGTCTTCATTATTTTTCCAGTTTCCCACTTTTTCAGCTCCCACAACATATATTTTAATTTAAAGATGATTTAATTCACCCATTAAGAGCCATTTAATGCCCCTATATAATATCTAGAATCCCCCAAGAGTCGGAAAAACCTTAAACATACCAAAACATGTGGTTTTTCTTCAGCGGCAATCCCTTTCCCGTATCTTCTAGTTCTTCCCTCATCGCACGTTTTCCTCCATTTAAAAGATACATTTTAACGCACAGCCATTATGACACCACCCCGATGGGAATAATTAAATAATAATTAATCCCATCATGTGTAACCTCCCAATTGCATAGGAAACCACGATCTGACAGTAATGCGTTCAAATTTCTATATCCCGTAACAACATGATCTAATCATTATATCACTCTAGAGTTTCATCCTTCCCCTTCTTGGCTGGATTTCTTTCTTCTCCCTGGTGCCCATGGAGTCCCTTATTCCTAAGGATTGTGGTGGGCTTGTGCCGAAGCCTTTCTTCTCACCCTTGAAGTCTCAGACGTTTCCCCCCTTTATGTCGCGCATCCCCAGTTCTTGTCACGTGGAGAAGAACTTTGATCCTTGATCAACCATGTAGGGATTTTTACCTTCGTCTCTACTTACCGTGTATCATGCAGGGTGGGTACACTACAATTCTATGGGAATAAATGAAACCAAATCTTAACAATGATAATAAACATACTGTTAAAATGATGGGTTGCGTTTGAAAATTCTTCCATGCTCTTTTAGAATTTCTATATGTTGTGAACTGTATGGGCTAGTTCTCCCTGAAAATCATGTCCGTTGGTGATCTTTCCTTGGGCTCTAATGAACCATTTTCTTCTATGATTATTAAATGGCTCAAATATGGGAATTTGGTTAATCTCGTAAACTCGACCGATTAAATGAATGCTTAGTGAACAAAAATCATTTTGTGATCAACCCGGTTAACCAAACAGAAGGAATAAAACATAGTAAATGATGTACTTGAGTCTGTAAACATCCTTTCTCTATCATGGTGGAATGTCTATTTGTTCTTGTTGATGCTTATGGGGTGAAATAGATGATAATGGGATTACCTGTTGTGGCACAGTTGTTGTTTGTGAATCTAAAGCTGTGTGGGTCTCTATCTCGAGGCTTGGTTTGGTTTTAGTACATTGAGGGATCTCATTGATCCCTTTGTTGTTGTGACTTCATAGGAGAACCGGGTGTGAATTCTTAAATTGTTGTTTGGCTATTTCTCTTTCTATGGCTTGCGGTTATGTAGGATATTTGACTAGTAGAGTAGAATTCACCTAAATGGGATCACATGAACATGAAAACAAGAATGGTTTAAATGGGCAATTGGTTTTGGAAATGGGTTGTGACTTGGTCGTGAGTGATGTGCCTTCTTCTATGAATGAATAGTAATAAAGGTTTTGTGATTAGGTAGGATTCAGAAACCCTATGTTGGGATGAGTGGTTGTTATATATACATATATCTATAGTTTTTATGTTTCTTATTAGCTCCCCACCCATGTTGAGAACATAGTGTCGAACACACCCATTTTACGAGGGATGGTGTTTTTTCCAACACTCCTATGAGTGGCTAGTCATTAGCTCCATTTCTGATTCATTTCTTGAATAACCCAAGACTCTTTGAGAAGGCTGTGATAGCCTGAGGTCCAATATAGCACATGATTCTTTGGGCAGGGAAGTTGTGTTGGTATTCCCTGGTGTGTGTGGGCAGGATGTTTCCCATTAATCTTCGGGATGAGGCCCAGGTGTCTTCGGGAATGACAGTAGTCGTTCTGGTCCATGTGTTTGTGGTCGTGGTAACGTATAGTGATTGTGGCCCAGGTGTTTGTAGGCAAGATGTGTGGCTATGGCCCAGGTGTGTGTGGGTTGGGAGAGGTAGTGGGATTGCAGTGAGAATAGCGAGATTGGTTCGATGCGTAGGATGACTTTAATAATAAGTGGGAAAGTGGCGCGGGGTACCCAAATATCGATGTGATATTACTATACCTTACATTATTTGCATTATTTTGGGAGTGTGCCTTGGTGAGACTCTGGTGGATAGTTTTCCTTGCTAGATTCTTTGGTGATCTCTTTTTCCATGCGACATTGGAATGCCTCCCCACTTTTGCACGAGAGCCTTTTTTTTTCCCAACTGAGTATACTTGAATGATCACCCAAGGTATATAAAAATGCTTTCAAGTTTCTAGGACGACATCATGGATCATGTGGGGTCGTACCAGCTCATACGTTTGGACTGTTGTATTGGTTTTTTTTCATTTCATGGGTACTTTACCTTTGTAGCCTCTTTATACATTGCGGTATTTACTTTTGTAACATGCATTTGGGAATGGTTTTCTTTTGGAACTACTCTTACACCCTTTTTGGGTGTTGTTGGGATTTACTATCTTATATCCCAATCCTAATAATGAATAAGGGTAATGCCTTCCATCATGTGTGTGATTCTATACCCTTGGTGCTAGTCACTACTCTGAATCCTATTGAAGGAGGGTCTCGAGGGTCATTATCTATCATTCACCATGAATAAGGAAGGGTATAATAATCTTCTGTTCCTTCCCTCGTCTTTGTGAAGGTGGGTCGTGACATTTTTTTCATTGACAACTACTATAAAATGATGTAACATTTATTCCACTGATTCACAATTTTGAAAATCAAAGACTTAATAATTTATATGCAACATCATCACTTAGGTCTCAATACCATTATATCATCAAAACATAATAATCTATGTATTTTTGTAAAATTGAAGTCAATATATCACATGGTGAAATATGATTACATGTATTTATTCAAATGATAAAATTGAATTATTTTAAATTTTGTATTAATCCTAGTAATCATTTTTACATCATGAGTACGAATATAAAAGTATAAGAACAAAAATTTATTTCATCCCAATTAATTATCTTTCTAGTATAATTAAATAATTATCTACACCAGTATTGATAAATTTGGTCGCCAACATTGCAAATATGTTTTAACAAGAATAACCATTACATAAATTTATAGGAATACTTAAAATAGTATACAAACCAACAAACAAAGGCCATACTAGTATAGCACCATTGAAAAAATGTAAAATTAAATAATTTTACATAAATAAGAAATATTATCTCCCACTAGGATCATTATTCCTAGAACCCCTCTTATATAAATAAAAGATAATACATATTTTCATAAACTAGGGATTGAAATATAGAAAGGGGAGAGATGAAATGATAAGTAAGAGTAAACAAGGGACATATTTATACATAATCATGAGCATAAGGGTTTAATAACATGATCATGAAAATAGAATATCATACCATATATAAAAAAATATAATATAAAGGAATGACGACATACATTTTTGCAGTTCATAAGGCATGAATAATAAGGAAATAAAAAACATAATACGTGAAAGCATAATATTCGAATAAAACATGTAATTGGTTATTACCCATAAGAATATAATAAGATTTCCTTAGTATCTAATGTATCACTTCCAATACCATATTAGTATTATTCTTTCACTACCCAAATGATATTGGTGGTAATGGTTCTATCCCATGGTTATCGTAGTAGCATGAGTTTACTCATCAGACCATATTGGTCATTATGGATTATATCCATTGTCATATTAGTTGTCATGGTTTATTCCCAAAACCATTTTAGTTTATCTCATGAGATATAAATCATTACCCAATATATTTTATGATGATATAGATCCCACCCATCTCATAATGAAATCATTCATACATATACAACAAAAAAATAAAATATAATATCATAATCAATTAATCTAATTGTTTGTCATAAACATGTAATAATATAATAACCTATGGAAAACATATGTTTAATAATCATTTCATCATAATCATAAATTATGAAAATAAGAATTTTTCATAATCATATAACCCAAGAATGTAAAATATGTTTCATAATGGCATTTCAAAAAAACAAAATGTATTTAGATAATGAATATTAATGGAAATAATGAATAATTTTCCTAGAAATATGTGACTAAAAACAATAGATGTTATCAAAGATATGTTCAAATTTTTAATTACCTTTTAAAAAAATTATTTGGAAAATATCTTATCGGTATTAAAATGATTTTTAAAATATAAAAAATTTTGAAAAATAATTTTGTGGAAAATATAATTGGAAACTTAGAATGGAAGCCTTCAATAACAAGAAACGTTTCTGAAATCATACACTTTATGTATGATAATTAAAAAACAATCTCGAAAAGTGATGGGATTGATTCAATATTGTATTACCACTTGGTAACATAGGAATATACAATATATGTAAGATAATAAAATTAAACAATTAATTAAATATAATTAAAAAGTTAGATTCATTATATATCATTTAAAATGTAATTATATACACATCAAAAATAATTTATGTGCATAATAAAAAATGTGTGTCAAAGAAGTAAAATTGAGACAAACTTATTTATATTTTTGTTTTCTTTTGAAAAAAAAAACCCTTTAATAAAATAACATAAAATGAATATATAAATACCTATAAATTTATTTATAATATAAATTGAATTAATTCATCAGATGTACATACCCCAAAAAAATAAACGAGTTTTTATTATGGCATGTATGTCACGATGATAATAATGAGATGAAATTCCATTACCCTGTTTCTTTAATATCATAATACTCATTCAAATAGCTTGTATAATAAAAATGAATTTATTAATAATATATCACAAGACCATATTATTACTTATAATTCTATATAAGGATTTATTATGGCGTTAAATTTCTCTTTTGATAATAATTCAATGTTGAGGTTTCCCTTCAATTAATATCCACTTTGTTTTTTTCAAGTGACATAATTTGTTATATCAGAGGTTGTTAAAATTATATCATGATTTCCCAAATGTAGAACATTATTTAAATATATTTTTTATTATGTACATTTTTATTATAATAATATATATAATATAAAAGTATGAAATGGAATACACCAATCATGGAGACGATTACTCATACGTACACATGAACAATTATCTCATTTAATTCCTGTGTTTAAATATAGAAAGTAATATATATATATATATATATATATATATCTTTATTAAATTATCTTTATTTTATCCAGATAAAATATAATTTTTTAAAATCCAACTTTAATACATTTATTGTATTTCTTGAACGAATCAAATCGCTTTTAGGTGTAGTAGTCTACACGTCCACAAATGGAATTATCGTATTTACACCAAATGGAATGTAAAAAATATATGTTTCATAATTGAATATTTATGATTAAATATATAATAAATATAATATAATACATATACAAATATATTTTCAATAATAAGTTCTCCCATGAGAGGCGTTAAATGAAAAACCAACAATCATCCTTTAGTGAGGTGGTAATTCATCAAACATGTAAATAGTATATTTTTTCCCATTAAATGGGGTTTTGTGTAAATATATCTATAACCATTTACAAAAAATAATGAAATTTTAATTTAGATAATTTTTTAATACTATAATTGAATAAATATATTTTAGTGGTGGAGAAATAAAATAAAAAAAGGATTTTGAGACAAGTTGTTACCTCTTAATAGGGTAAATACTTTTGGTTTGGGCCAGAAGTATTCATTGGGTTTTCATCTAGACAAGGAGAATCCATTTACAGGGAAGAAGATATTTTAATATGTTGATTGGAAAATATTTTCATATCCTATGTTTTGTTTAGAAATTAGAACAAGAGGCAGAGGTGGTAGCCTTTTATACGGAAGGGAAAGGACGCACTGGGCATTTTATGAAAACAAGTTAGGTGTACCAACGTTTTTATATAATAAAATACATACCAATAAAACATATAACAATAATTTAATGTTAATTGAAGAACAAACTCCATATAATTTGTGTTTTAACAGGTTCATGGTATTTTGGAGACTTACATTTAGGTTTTAGAAACTAATTTACATAATATCCCTTTTAAATATTTTGATTAACTTTAATCCCCTACAATAATATTTTTGGTAAAAAATAATAACTTATTAGATATTATAAATTAATATTGTTCCAAAAATGAAATACATTTTTCCAAATTCTAAACACATATTTTATTGAAAATCATTTAAAACTCATCGTTTTTGCGGGATGACAATACGAGTTTTTATATAAAAAACATCCAAACTTTTAGTAATTTTTTTACCGAATTTCAAATTGAATTTTATATCATTGAACTAAATTGTAAATATTAATAAAAATTTTATCTAATTATTCCTTTAAATAAAATTTAAAATATATTTTAACCTTATAAATAAATTATACGAAAATGTAGTTTTAAATTATAATATGGTATTTATCAATAAGAATCAAAAATGATGTTTTTGAGAAAAAACACCAAAATTATCTATAGTATAATTTTGAAATTATAAATTCTAAAATAATTTTTATTTTATAATATTATATTATTAAATTTTCTTAGAATTAATTTAATTATTTATTACCAAATGACATTAAAAGCATTTCATTTGAGAAAATGGTATTTTAAAACATATAAGGACTTTACAAAAAATTATATATTTCATTATCAATATGTTTTCTACATAAATAAATTATAAATAAAATTTTATAATTATTTATTACTATTCATATAACTATGTTTAATGCCTATGTTATAATTATCTCATTTAAAAAATTATAATAGAAAAATTATGTTTCATAAAAACATTGTTGTTTCATATAACATAGTCTAAGTCTATGTTTCTTATAGAGGAATCCAAGTTAGTTCCATGTGAATGTAATGTTTAAATTAGAGATCAAATAACATTTTTTTAAATTAAAAATATAAAAATATTAAATTATTTAAAAAAATATTTATAATATTTCAACATGATACATTTAACATCCCTTAAATTGAATTTATCCCTCGAAATTCTTCAGGGTTAGTGATGGTTTAATACATTAAATTTCATTACAATTAATTCCACATTGTACAAATTAATAAATAAACCTCCCAGACATATGTAATGTTTGAATAGTAATGGTTACCCAAAGTAACTCATAATGATATTCCCACATAGGAGAACATATAATGGAAGTCAAAACATGGACATGGAATGGAAATCATACCATAATTATAGGATTGAGAGTGATAGGGAAAAAGGTCAAGATTAATATAAAAGTCAACAATCAATTAATCTGTGATATCTTAGGGGACCTTCTGAATCATTAGAAATGAAGGTACAATGACAAATTTTTTCACATTCATGAACATTTTCCCTAATGATAAGGAGTTTTCATAAATTGATATATTATAATGATTTCAATAAAATGTCACATGTTATTTTTCACCAATCCACATCTCCTCATTATCTAAAATGGAATGTGACTTATTAATTACTAATGTACTAATGGTTCATGAGATCAATGATATGTTATACAATTTGTAATAAATTATCATCAACATAAGGTCTTTTCAATAGGTTATCTAATATGGATAAATCCATATACCGATATATAACACTTTCATCACACTGAAATTATCTAAAATTTCACATATACCATCCATAAATAATTAATTTTAAACCCCTTATGAAAGATGAAATTTCAATGATTTGGAAATAATGTCAAGAAATCATGAAAACATTGATTCCATGTATGGCACAAAGTACCACTTGGTGGCCACATTCCGATCATGTGAATACCTTCATCATATATACCCATGCAACATGATAATAACCATTATTACCGTAAATACTTTTAAAAGGCCTGAATTCTTCCCTAATCTTGTGATTACTTGATATATTCTTTAAATCCAATAATATGTTAAATTCATCCTTGATTAAATCTAACACTTTCTAAATAATCAGTACCATGTTAA
The DNA here is from genome assembly GCA_963277665.1 of Viscum album. Taxonomy (NCBI): domain Eukaryota; kingdom Viridiplantae; phylum Streptophyta; class Magnoliopsida; order Santalales; family Viscaceae; genus Viscum; species Viscum album. The sequence continues at coordinate 2,045,592,319 of OY728127.1, forward strand.
TCCACACCGTCTAATTTAAATATTCATATCCAGCATATTAATATCCATACATCATTATATTAACATGGGTTTTAATTAAGGGTTACATTCCCCAAAATAAAATTGTCAGAAATCCTTGAAATCACATTTATATTTTATAATCACCATTAAACATTCCCTTTTCAATCAATAATGAAATATTATACTGAAAATACTTATATATTTCGAGAATCATATAACATAATATTTTAATTCCAAGACATAAATACATTATAAATCCAACCATACTCATAATCCAATAATCAGTTTTCATAAACATATTATTTAATACCTCTTTCCGTAAATTTTAAATATTAATAATTCTTATGTTTCTTCATCATCGGTATAATTAGGATTCTTGTTTTTAATGATAAAAATACTAGAAGAACATCACATGCCTTTCACATGACATATTATGTCTAATTATCTTTGGATGTATAACCAAACTCATAACACCTTCTTAATTAACATTATAAGATGTCCACATTGGAAATTGAATCACATAATGTTTACACTTTCTACATCTGAAATAATATATTTTAACTATGTTCCATGTATTTCACTTCATTGACTAAAACCGTAATGTATATTGTGAGAAAAATTTATTGAATTGGGATATTATATTATCATGAAACATTACTTATATGGTGTATAAATAAAGAATCATACATCTTTAATCTATTATTCCTTAAGCTTATCCTATGTTTTTTATAGTCATACTCTATTTAAATCCATCATGTGGTTCATAAAGAGTTTGTGAATTCCCAAAACATATACATTAGGAGTGTCATACTAGTTATCCAGCAAGGCCGGTTTCAATGTACAAGATTTCCCTACGTTAGGATAAAAACTCATTGTTATAGTTATGACCCCTATGTACATTTCTATTGTGCATCATTCAAATATTATATCCATTGGGGGATGTATTTCTTGGATTCCATTCACTCTATCCTTTAAAAATATTCCAAGACATTTTCCATAATGTTGATTCATCCATATAATTTTCCTTAGAGACATCAATATAAAAATCCTTATAAAAATATTTAGTGATCTCACTAAATAGTTTACAAAATTCATCTAAAACCTTTTCTCTAATTATAAATATAAGGAATTAATCTTGGTTTTAATTAAAATTACATAACATTTTTGAAATAATTAAAACATTATACAAAAAAGCACACAAGGACCATACTAGTATAGTGCATTTGGAAACATGGAAACATTAATATGAGTTCATAAATAAGCTACATTAACCCCCGCTATTTTTTTCTTTTCTATACTCATTAATATACACATCAAAAATAATATATTTTTTCATAACCTAGAGAAGTAAACATAAAAATGGGGAATATTAAAGGCATAATAAGGGTAAACAAGAGTGATATGTAATCATAATCATTATATTATGGTTATGAGATAGCGATCATGAATATAAAATATCATACACCACTTATCAATGATCATATACATGAATCATGGCATAAATATTGGATGTTCATTAGAAAAGTATCATTATGAAATAAATAACATAATCCAAAATTCATAATATGGGAATAAAATATTTAATTTTTCAAAACACATAATAATTTAATATTATTTCCATTGTAGAAAATGCATCACTTCTAAGACCATATTAGTAGTATGGGTTCACTTCCCATACCAAATTGTTAGGTATGTTTCACACCCATGGTCATCTTAGTAGCTCACGTTCACTCCTCATAACATATTGTTAGTCATTGTTCACTCCCATGGTCATCTTAGTAGTCAAGGATCATTCCCAAGACCATATTTGTATATATCATGACATATATATCCTTACCAAATGCAATGTAGGTAGATATCTATCTCACCCATATCATACAGAAATCATGCATAAATGTGAATCAAAATCATAATCAATCATATCATAACCAAAAAAAATGGTATTCCAAAACAGGTAATCATATCTTTAAATGGGGAAAATATCATATTCATAATATTTTCATCATAAACATAACCAATTAAATGAAGTGAGTTTCTATAACATAAATCCCATGAAAGAGAATTTTTTTCATAATCATCATTCTATAAAAATACAATCCTTTTAGAGAAATAATGTGATTGGAAACATTGAAAAATTTCTCACAAAATGAATTAGTAACATTAATTTATTTCATATTAGTTGGTAAATAATTTTGAAATGTCATTTAAAAAATTCTTTTAGTAACATATACTTTCTGCATTGAAATTTTATTTTTTTAATAAAAAACATTTTTTGAATATTTTTCAACGAAAATAGATTCAAAAACATATAAAGGAATAATTGAAAAAAAATGATTTTAAAATCCATTAACATTGAATACGGTCTTCAATTATCTTTCGAAAAAAAAAAAAATTTCAAAAAATTGTTTTTGAACATAATATATTTTTGACCAAAGAGAGATACTATAACATTTTATATAAACAGAATACCTTTATTACCAAATCGTTTAATAAAATACTTATACATGAAGACATATTTAAATACCATCATATATAGGATATAAATTATTGTTCTTGAGATATGTATCATGGTATTCCATTAATTTATTCATAATCATAAACAATCTCAGAAAGCGATGAGATTTTTTGAATAAAATCTTGTTAGTGGTAACATCAGATCATACTATTCATGTATAAAAAACAATTGAATTAAATAATTAAATAATATTAAAATATGTATAATCATGATATAACCTCAAAAGTTTATGTATACACACCTCTAAATTTATTTAGTGACATTACAAAACATGAGTATTAATGAAAGAAAAAGTAGGCAAAAAAATGTTACTCTTTCAGTAACTTTTGAAACATAGACCCCATTAATGAATGATTTTAGAATTAATATGTGAGTAAACATAGATTTTTTATAATATAAATATTATAGATTCATTTTATGTACATACACTACAAAAAAATAATTTACTGGTGGTTAGGGATGGTATCTCATGTAAATAAAAGTGAAATGATATTCCCTTACCTTGTGTCTTAACTCTCGATGTACTCTTTTAAACATCCTGAATAATAAATATAAATTAATTATACATATGTCACAAAACCATATTATTTCTTATAATAACATATTGATTTTAATTATTTATTTATATTACTATCTTGTTAGATAATCTATTTCATGGTTTTAGTTATGTCAATATCTGCATTGTTTTTCTCATGGGTCTTGTTTGTTATTTATTTGGTCCTTATACCTGTATCATGATTCCTAGAATGTAACCCATTAATTAAATATAATTTATATTCATTATATTTATTATACTAATACATTTTATATATAAGTATGAAAAATAATACACCATAAATGGAGACGGTAATCCATACGTACACATGAATACCATCTCTGTATAATTGTTGTGTTCAAAAAAAGAAAGTAAAAAACATATACATACATAAACATATATATATATATATATTAAATTATCTTTATTATATCATATATTTTATATAATTTCATTAAAACCATTTTCAATACATTTCATATAGTGTGAGAATGAATCACATCACTTTGAGGGGGAAATAGTCAACACTTCATCAAAATGAAATTATAATATTTACAACAAATGGAATGTAAAAAAAAAGACATGTTACATTAAAGCAATACAAAATTTTAAATACAAAATAAATATTATATATGAAATATATAAATATGTTTTCCATAATATTTTCAACCATGATAGATGGTAATGTAAGAATGAACAGATATCGTTTATTGAGGCAGTTTTTCACTATACAAAAAAAATGTATGTTTGTTACGCATTAGATAGAGGTGTGTGTATGTGTTGGTCAAAATATTATCATATAAATATATTATTTAATTAATTAATTTTTTTTAATAAAATCATGGTATAAATAGAATATTTTGTGAGTATAAATAAAATAAATGAAATGGGTTTGAAAGAATATGGTACCACTTAATCAGGTAACACCTTTTAGTTAATGATAAATGACTTACTTGGGTTACTTTATGTTTAAGGGGTGTCTTATATGACTAAGGTAGGTATTTTTTGATTTTTATTAGAAATATATTTTCAGAATCTAAGGGGTTTTAAATGTGTGAATACTAGAGAGTGGATGTCCTTTTATATTGTTTGAAAATTACACACATTGAATTTTATAATCCAAGTTAGGTTTACCAATGTATTTAAATAAAAAAAGAAATAAAAAGAAATATAACAAAATAATTTAATTTCTAGGGCCAAATAATGGATAGAAAATGGATTTTAGAGAATTTTCCATGTCATTTTTCATCAAAAATTTATGGATTCATACTTTATAAACCTAATTTTTCTCTTAGGAGTAGTAATTTATTTTGACTAAATACACGACTATTTTTCTAAAAAAATGAAGTTTTTATTAAATATAAATTATTCAAATTCCAAATATGGAATCCATTTTCAAAAATTCCAATCACACAAGTGGTTGATATTAATTTAAAAACAATCTCGATGTCCGAAAGATATTCGAGGTTTTTAATGTAAAAACATCCAAACATGTGGTATGTTTTTATATCCAATTTCATTGTAAAATTGATCTAAATGACCTAAATAGTACAAATGGGATAAATATAATATATTTAATATTTTAAAACAATTTAATATAAAAATTAATCTAATAAATAGATTAGATGAAAAAAGTAGTTTTGAATTAAAATCAAGTAATCTGCAATAATCATACAAGAATGATGTTTCTCATAAAAATATTAATTCATCTCCCTAAGATATTTTCTACATTAGTAATTAGGAAATAAAGTTCATTTTATGAAATTAAAATTATAAACTTTTCTATAATTAATTTTATTATTTTTCACAGAATGACATTAAATGCGTTTCATTTGAGAAAATGGATTTTTTAATCATATAAATACTTCACGAAAAAGAAATCTTTAAATATAAATATATTTTATTTTTATAGATGATTTATAAATAATATATGAAAACATTATATTAGTATTCATTTTACTACGTTTAAATTCTTTGTTATAAATATATCATTTATTTATTATAACATTAAAAAAAATGTTTCGTCTAAACCTAGTTATTGCATGTAATGTAAGCCAATTCAATGTTGGGTGTAGCCCAAGACAAGTCAATTCCATCTGAAATGAATGTTTTAATTAGTGATAAAAACAATTTTCAGTGTTTTTTGAAATGTAAAATAGAAAAATATTAAATTAATTCAAAAAAACATTTCTACAATTTTGGGGTGTTACAACAATAATATCTTTCCAATATTCATAGTCATAAAGTTCAAATATTGGTTTTTTTATCTTAATTATATTTTAAATGTATTAAATTTGTAGCTCCACTGAAATAAAAAAACCTCTTCTCCTCCATATGCTAGTCAATGGAAACATATAAATTCTATATTAATGTGGAAGTATAATACTTTAATGAAGCCCTAAAATTTCATTCTTATCATGTATATCAATAGACAAGATCTGCTCTCATATGGTGGAATCAGACAAATTAAATAAACTGGATATAATTCATAATGTTCTCCCATATAAAAATTAAATTTATACTATAAGATATTTGTGAGCATTATCCAATACCACATAAGTGATTTTTTACCCACTTGAGTATAAAGATGATTAGAAGATAAATATTATAATAAAATCAATGTATATTAATATAAAAATTCATCAAAACAAGTAGTGAATGAAGAATAAAATAATAATATCAAAATAAAGATACTCAATGGATAATAGAATTGTAATTTTAAAATAATAATGCATCAATAAAAAATTCACATTATAAATGAAAATAATAATAAAATCCCATTTTTTTAAGTACTCCATTTTTTATGTTTTGTTTTTTCCATATTGGAGGGTGTTTGTAAGATTCTAAGGAATAAATAGCCCTTTTGGGGGAAATGAAAAAAAGTTATAGGAAATATGTTTTCATAATTAATGGAGTATAATTATAAGTCATTCAAAGGCTTTCTAGGGTTCATCCCTGGATCATAGAATGATGAAGGTGATTTTGGTCATTATTACCAGTCTAGATGGTTTGTTATCTACTAGGGTATTACATGTCAATTATATGGATTACACACCATGTAATGGTATCTAGGGAAAATCCATGAATCATTTTTAGGGTGATAATTTTTCACACTATTTATTGGGAGTACATATCATTTAATGGAAAAAATCCAGTTTTTAGAAAATAAAAGTTGCATTAATTATGTTTTCAGCAGTCATGTAATTGATTCCATGTTATGGGATAACACATCACTAAATTGATAATATGTTTTATTTTAGGGTGTCATATGAGTAATTTTTCATTTCATACATCCATAAATCTCCAACTTTCATCCCAAAGATCTCCTTAAACAATTTTGGAGATCATTATTCCTTCTAGATCATTAAATTGTTGATTGATTATTGTTGTTGTTTCATTACAACCAATTTAGTAATATTTCAATATAGTTCATTATCCCTTTGGTAATAGCCAGATAATTAGATGAATATATAGTTCATATTGTTTTATTATATTATGTTTCTATTTATCATTTGCAGTTAATTATCACTACATGCCATTCAATGACCAATCTCTTAGTTTCGAATCACCATTGTTGAAGGCATCTAGGTTTATACAATTGTGAGGTCATCATTTTAATAAAATTATTAAACTCAAATATTCTATTTATTTCATGATAAAGTTACTCTGTTTATTATTTTAATTATATTTATATATATTTTCAATGTATTTCTTGGAAATGTAAATATTTTTATCGGGATTATCATTAAAAACATATTGTTTTATTCAGAAATGGATTCTTCCAACATAGAAGAAGTTTTTATTGTCTATATTTTTTTGAAATGGGGATCATTGTATAATAATTTTTATTTATATCACTGTCACTTGGGGAATCGTAGGTTCATTGAAAAATAGAAATAGAAATCATTAATTTTTATGGAAACACTAGTGGCTGTTTGTTGATATCAATAGTCTAGGGTAGGACGTGATGTTGTTTGGATCCAATGATTGGAATGGTTTTGAAATTTTTTTTATTAATTTTATATTTTCCCTTAGGCTACATCCCATATATTAGTTTTATATTTCATTTATTTATTTTTATTTGAGTAATGTTTTTTCTTGTATTGTTTCTTAGATGTTTTTACATAAGGATATATCACATGGATTCATATAATTATATTTCAAGGATTTTTTTCTACTTATTTTTTAGTTGATATCTGTATGTGATTTATTATTTGAAAACATATACTTTTAATATTTTATGCTTTTATGAAATGAAAGGATTTATGAAAACAAATGATAAAAATTTTTACAAATTGGTTTTTATTTTTGAAAATGACTTACAAATTTTTTTTTTGTTTTAAATGTTGGAATTATTGCATTATCAGTGTTAGAACATATATATAATCAGTGATGGTAACCAAATAGACATTGATATTTAACTCTACATTCGTATATGGGAGGTTTTTGGTTGTTTATTAAAGGATAAATGTAAATAGAATGTGTATTACTGCATATTTTCTTCTCTTGTTGTAACTGCCTTAGATAAACTATGGTTTGGAGGAGAAGATTGGTCACATTGATACTTATTAGTCTAATTAATTCATAATTTTTTTTGTTTGTATGGATATTATCATATCTAATTTATTAGAAAATTTAATATAGTTTAAATTATTTTTAGGTTTTATTAAAGACATGTTTCTATTATATTTGTTTCCCCTCACCATGTGATTGCCTTCTGAGGTATATGGTTGGGTAAACCTACAATATCCTATTACAATTTAGTATTATAATGGATACTCAACCTAATGTGTGTTTACATTTCCAAATTTTGGATCTATGTATTCGGTAGATAGTACACATGAGCATCAAGTTTTTGATAGTATGTATATAAATGGGGCTTTTCCATCTCACTTTTGTGATTGAACCAAGAAAAACCTTTTTTGGTCAGTGACATTATTGTGGGACTAATAATTGGGATTAGAGGTCATTTGATGAAACATTATTGAAATTATTTTTGAATTTATCTATTAATTTATAATTAAATAATTTATATTGTTTAATTAATAATTTATTATATTATTGTTCTTTTGAAAAATTGTTATTAATTGTGAATGTGTGGCTATGATATTTCAGTGTTCTCCTAATCTAATTGGATATTGTTTTGTATTTGTTATAAATGCATCTAATAAGATCTATTTAATATCCATGTGATGAATATTGAATAATGATTACATATGAGAATTCTACAATGGATCCTTTAATTTATTATTTATTAATCCATTCAATTTATACTCAAGATCTTGTGTGTGTTGGGATCCGAGGATGTGTGGTGACTGATGGGTCTAAATTTACTAAGAAACATCCACCCCTCAAACATGGTGAGATTGACCCTAGGAATATGATGAGTGGATTGAGAGGAATTACATGAACATCATTTTATTTAACACCACTAAATAATATATGTTGGGTAATGAAAAAGTAATTCTTGAGTAATGGGGAAGGAGATTGTGGGAATCTATTATACACGATATGTTTCCTGAGTATTTTCTATGTTATTCATTGATGATAATATTTAAATATAATTTTTACCCTAAGAAATTATATGTGGATAATAATTGGTATTATTTGACCTTGGTGTAGGTGTATTCCATAATAATGGATTATTCTTTCTGTTTCTCAATGAGGGAAAATATATATGTAGATCTTGTCACAAATGAGTAAATAAAATCTCAGTGGGTTAAGTTGGGACTAAGGAATAGAATTTGATTGATGCAGAATATCATGCACCTTCTGGACTTTGGGGAGTTATTTTAAAAATAATAATTGGTTGACACATTCATTTTTGTAAATAATGGTTTTGGCGGAGCTTCATTTGGTTATCATACTAGTCATTAATTATCTTCTGGCCAAATAATGAATCATAAAGTATCAGTTTTCTTTAATGACAGTTTAGGGGGATTCATCAATATAGTATTACATTATTTTCTATCAATGTGGGTGTTAAATTAATTCCAAGGATAACAATTAATAGGATCCCATTATTTTTTATATTGAAAGAAAAATGGCCATGTAAAATGTTTCTTCATAGGATATCCAAGGTTAGTAAAGAAGGATCCACTCTCACCAAGGGTTTATAGGATCATATTGATGCTTCAATGGTTATTGCGTCAAATCCTCATGCCAAGATGGTTGTTCATGTGTCTAAGACCAGAATAAATTTTTTGGTGGAGTGTGATCCATATAAATCTAAATCTTGTGTAGTGACATTCAGAGGTAGGATGCTTAATTATTCTTCTATTGTATTATATTTGATTAGTATTGGTAGTACTTACTTTTTATATCAAAAAAGATAGTTGATATATCTTTATTGAAGTTAATGATAATTATATTCATCATGTACCATTCAATTCTATTTGAAAATTGTTTTGAACAATGATTCATGTATCTCATTTCATGTGATGATAGCTAAAATTGATGTGAGATAGAAATTTTTCATTATAGATCATAAAATCTTCGACGTGATTATTGGCAGGGAATTGGTGATCATTTTTATATACTAAATATAATTTTATCAACATATATTTCATTTATAAAATTTATATTGGGTAACTCATGTATTTTATGATGATTGAGACTTTAGTTTGGTATTTATAGGGGAAATGTTTCCTTTTATAAGGTAATCTCATTCCATTTTTTAGTTATGTATCTTGATAAAGTTAACAATTTTTTGGTGGTCAAATTCCTAAAATGGTGAGTTCATTACTTGAGTAATTTTTGAATGTTTTTTTAAGATTACCACTACATAAACAATTTTATTTTACTAATGAACTAATCCCTAGTAATATTCCCATTTATATGCTTTATTATTTAATGACACATGCCTTTTTTAGAATATATGTTCTATCTTGAATAACTAAATTATAAAGGATTTCTTAATCATAGTGTGTAACTATGGGACTCACATGGCCACATTTAGTGGAAATTTGATAGAATAATTATACATTTATTGACTATCATAATCTGAATTGGGTGATTATTAAGAATAAGTATCATCTTCAATGTATTGATTATCTATTTTTCATCATCAAGGTGCATATTGGATATCAAATAAAAACAATTTTTTATCATACTGCATGTTTTAGATCAAATAATAGGATATAAAAAATATTGTTTTTAAGATCTAGTATATAAATTTTCAGTTTTTGTTTATTCAATTTGATCTCACTGACACTGATGTGAGTTTTATGAATTTAATGAAATAGATATTTAATTGGTTCATAGACTATATTTTTCCTGGAGGATATTTTAGTTTACATTAGTTAAGAGAAGGATAATTTGGACAATTTTTATGTCATTATATGATCCATTAATGATAATATTATATATTGTAATCATTCCAAATGTTATTTTTAGAATATGGAAGTGAAATTTATAGGACATTTTATATCTAAGACACTAATCTTAGTGGATCCTATAATGGTAGATGTTGTTATATAATATAATCATACAATAAATATGTTTGTGATACAATTTTACTTAGGTTTAGCAATTTAATATATATGGTTTAACCATCAATTATCTATTGTCACCTCTTTAGTTACTTATATAACCAATAAAGTTGTAATTTTTTAATGAAATGACAAATTAAAATGTTAATTTGTGGTGCTATAGGTGAGTTTGAACTAAAATACCTTTTTTATTCTTCATAAACTAGGTTTGGGTTATAAAGTTTTTCATTATGCCTTCAGTATGGGTTTGGGATTTTTCTTGATGTAAGGTAAATGACTGGTGGAATATGGTTCTTTCCAACAACACCCATATTAATGTAACTAGCCAACCCATGATCTAGTGTGGATAAAAATAATTCATTAACACAAAATTTAATGAGAGTAAATATTTTGTGGGTTATTTACTATATATTTTGAATATAATAGCCTAAAATATGTTTCTAATTAATGGGATCTGAACATAAGGAATAAATAAAGGGTGGGGTATCTTCAAACTATTGATTTTGGTATTTCACACACCCATATGAATGGAAATATAGTTGACAATTCATTTTGAAAAAATTACAGTCACATGCAATGACAAAATCAGTTGAGGAGTGGTCTTTTATGAGTTTTTTTTTCTAAGATGAGATTTGGAGTAAAATTGGATGGAATTATGGTGTTCTTGGGTTTGATAAAAGATGGGTCATATTTTTATGAGTTATTTGGGCATGATCAGGTGAAAAACATTGTGTTCCAATGCTTCGGTAGAATATTTTATAGTGGGGAGACATCAGGTTAGTGGTCTTTCTCTCCCAATGGATTCTTGTGTTTCCATAGTAGGTTGGTTGCTCTATTTTCCATAGGGGAAGAGTTGATGGAATGTGGAAACAAGGCATAATGGTTTTTACACCCAGTTGATAAAAATATTTATCACGACTTGAGACATATGTATTTTTTGGTTTGGATGATATTGTCTATTGTAGATTTTGTATTGTAGGGTCTTAAATGTCAATTGATTAAGATAGAACACTAGATAAATGATGATTTTATTTCATACCTTCCCTATTAGGTATAGAATTTCTATTATATTTTTAGGGATTTCATCATTGTTTTTTATAGTATCAAAGTGGTAATGAATTTATATTGGTTATCATTGATTTATTTGTGATTTCAAAATAGTTACTTTATATTAATAGAGTTATGATGATGGGATGACTTGGGGACAATATTGTTTGAATGGTTGTGAAAGTTCATGGGGTTACCTATACGATTATATTGGATTGGGCCCCAAAAATTACTTCCTCTATTTGGAATGTTTTACTTGAGAAAATGGGTTACTATATAAAATTGATTAAGTATTACCATCTACAAATAGATGGATAGACTGTGTGGAAAATACATGAACATGATGATATTATTCGGGCTTGTGTGCTTGATGAAGGAGGATCTTGGTAAATGAAAATGACTCTTGTTAAGCTAACATATAACAACAGTTATCAGATTTGATTAAGATAGTTCAATTTAAGTATTTTTATAGGAATCTACATAGATATGACTTATGTTGGGAAGATATGGGGGATAGGTCCTTGGTTGGTATGGGTCTTGTTTTGGTGATGACAAAGGGATTTCATTATTTTATAGGATATTGAACAAGAAACATATTCATTAGAAATATTATTCAGACCATCATCATCCGCATCATGAGTTTCAGTTTCATGATACAGTTTTTATTATAGTATCAACTATCATGTGAAATAATATGGTGGGTAAGATTATTATTTTGGCACTGAGGTTTTTGGGCGACATTTATATCATAGGAATAATGGAAAAGGTGTCCTATCAGATTTACATTCCCTTTATTTTTAAATTAACCTATTATAATATTCATGATTCAAAACTATAGTTGTATACACATTATCCTTACCGTTTGATCAAATGGTAGTATTTTTATCTTGAGCCCAACACCACTATCGTTAAGAACCCATTTCATATTATCGAGTTCCCAGAAATGGTTTAATGTGATAACAATATTCCCCTTACACAGGTACAATGGAATCATGAATTGGATTCCTTGAAGACATGTGAGAGAGAATTAGTGATGAGTTTGTAATGGCATTAACATTATGTGAGTCCATTAATCAATGTAATTTCAGGGGGTATTAATCATTTATAGTGAGGATATTGTAACTTCCCATTACACTTTTCAAGTACTCTTTTGTTCATTCTTTGTATTTCATCATTATGTATGGTCATTTTGGGATTATCATGAATATAGAGTATTTGGTCGATAAAATGTTCTAAATTTTAGGAATTCATGTTTTCTTTAATTAATGCAGTTTTGGAATAAAAGTATTAATGTCCTTAGATGTATCTCCCCAATCTTGGATTATTCCGATGGTGATTTTGGGATTTTTGGGTAAAATGAAATATTTGATGTCTCTTGAGAGATTACATATCATTTAATGGGATTAAACACCATGTAATGTTGGTTCATAAAAATATAGAATCTTATTTATGGATTGATGTTTACATTCTATATTTTTTCATATCAAATCACAAAAAAGAAAAAAAATAATGTTATTATAAAAAAAGGTGTATGTTTTTTCAGTGTTTTTATCCATCACGGAATTGACATCTTGTAATTGGATTTCAAAAACTATAATTCTAATGAATTATTGTATTATAGTTTTGTATGAGTTATTTTTAATTTCATTCAACCATCCTTTCTCCCAATAATGAATTAGATCTCTCACAAGGTAGTTTTTGATACCTTTATTACTTTCGGATCATTCATATGGTGATTGATTATCATTGTGGTTATAGAGAACCTATCCAAATATGCTATCCTTTTTAACCATTTTTATTTAGTCATTACCATTACATTATATATGTTTATGTTTTTTATTCTAGATGAAATAGTGTTTTATATCGATATATTACAGTTTCTTATCACACATTGTCTTTCTAAACCTAATATAATGGTTTACAATCATCATTGTTGAAGGTTTCTTAGTGTTACCATATTAAGTTATTTGCTTATATAAAATGGATTAATTTGGGTAATTTATGTGATTCTTAAAAAATTCCTTTGGTTCTTTCATTTAAAATTACTGATTTATGCTAGAATGGATTTCATAGACTGATAATGTTTTTAATATGGATTCATATAAAATGAATATGTAAGATTTTCAAATGGGTTTTCCAAACACTAATATTGTCTATAATACATTTAAAAAATATAAATGGTGGGATTAGTTTTGAAATATATATTGATAAAAAAATTTCATTGTAAACCTTATGTGCATCATGAAATATTCAAAGGCAACCTTAGTGTCTGTGGAATTGGTAGTGGTTATTTTTATGATATTGACTTACTGTAGTATGGGTCAATATTGCTCTGATCTAAATGTTTTCCTCATTTAATATATTTAATTTCATGTGAACATTATACCATATTATATATCCCAATTTATTGTTTTGATTCTCAATTTTTATTGATTATCGTATGATTATTTTCATCATGTATCTTTTTCTCATGGTTTTATATTATGATTTATTATATTGCATGACATGATGATATTTCAGGGATATGTATTTAAATTAGTACCTATTGAGGAATGGCTATTCTTACAAGTTTTATCAATTCAACTTTTCATCTTTTTTTGAGAATATGATATGATTTTATGAAAACCCAAAGAGAAAATGATTTCAAAACTGGTTTGGATTTTGGAGGTTGTAGAGTAATACTATGTTTATTTTAACATATATAACTATTTAATTCAGGATAGTATATCTTTTATACACTATACAGTTGTATCATTCTAGTATTTTTCCTCACACAATATTTTTCCATATATCATATATATATTCTATATTGTAGGACACATGTATACAAAAGGTCATCTTATAGCATAATGAATTGAATTATTTTCAATACCATCAGTATGATATTTGTTAGAGGTGATGGATGGTCACATATAGTATTTTTTGTCTTGATTGATTCGCCCATTTTTTATAATGGATCTAGTTATACCCCTTTTCTTCCACAATATAATATTGTTTTATATATTATTTTAGTTATATTCAAGACATCATTCTCATCCCATTTTTTCACATCACCATGTGAGGGAAACATGGGTATATGGTTGGGTAAATACAGGTTAGTCAGCTACACAAATCCTAAAAGCCATGCAAGGAAATTATTCCCAAATACATAATTAGTAATAAATTTACACATTTTAACCATGATTACTAGTGGATCGGTTGAAAAGTTCTATGGTAAGAAATTTTCAAACACTAAAACATCTTTGACGATTCCAGTCTATAGAAACAAATTATTCTTGATAAACATCATAAATAAAAATTCATCCAATAATTATATATATCCCCTACTTCCTCCATGATCACACCAATTTTTAGCAATACCAACCCCAATATTCCTCATTAAAAAAATATTTTTATGATGTATAATTGTAGCCATATAGAATAGTCGATCAATACAATTATTGATAGTACATTCCTCACTAGAATATCATCGATCACGATGATCAGAAGATGATCAATTACAATGGTAAAACTAATAGAGTAGAAATTAATATTTAACAATAAAATGATTTAGAAAAAACTTAAAAAAATACAACTAGAATCACTCTAAAAAACATAATGATTCATAGTTTATAAATTATCGTAATTGAATAATTTATCTTTTCAACTTCAATTCCATGAGGATTAATTCCAATTTATATATTCAATTACACCTGAATTCAATAATAATATTTCAAAAAAAAATCCTTTTATAAAATTGAATCTTAAGATTCATCATTTACTGAAATATTTAGATATTTATTTTGAAAATTTCATTTACTATGTTATCAAAAAAAATTAAAGTTTCATTACTAATTATTTCTCTTAATAGATCTCTTTCTTTAATTAATACTTTGTAGAATAAAATGTTAATACAATAAAAAACGTAATAAAAATTTTCAAGAAAACTCAATAATAAATAAATTAAACATTGATTTTTAAAAATAGGGTAATAATATTCAGTTGACTCTACAAATTAATGTAACTTTTATCCCCCTTTAATAATGCAATAAATATAATAATTAAAATATACGGGGATAAGGATTTTAAAACAACCATAATGTGGAATATGATAAGGGACATTTATCATCATATCAATCATGAAGATCCCATATTGTATATTTTAGACCATTGGATGATAATTTTTTAAATTTTATCGATAGGATGTGATATAAATATGTGATGAGTATTGAAATTATGATTAAGATAGATGTTGATTTTCATTTACAGACCACCCCAATAGTTGTAGCCTAGATATGTTGTTTATTTTACTATATTATAATTAAAAACAAGTGAATTATCCCAAGAGGATAAAGAGTAATGTATTCCAAGAAAACTAGTCATATTATTGTATTTCAAATTACATTTTAAAATAAAAAATACAACATTAAATTTTCTTGAGAAAATCATTAATATCTCTATCATATCCTTACATATCACTCTTTGTGTACTCCATGGAACCTATGGGAAAGGATACATAAGAATATATTTGGGTGAAATTCATAAAAAGGAAATGAATATAGTAAAATTGATCATAAAATTACCATGTCTTAATCAATAAGGAAATTTAATTAATGTAAAATACATACCATTTAGTCAATATTGTGGTCATAAAGAATAATATGTTAAAACGAAATATTGATAAAAAAAATATTATATAAAATATAACATGAGATTTATACATAACCATGGATATCATAACTTTTAAAATAATCAAAATAAAGTAGACAAGTAATGTCATAATAATATATTTCATAATACTAGACATACTAATCAAACTACTAAGACATGTGTTATGCCATCTCCTATAAATCAGTAATTATAATTCTAGATACCAAAACACATTTGTCTCATGATACATACAGATTATTCATGGGGATATAACATTCCAAAACCATCAATTAATAATTTCAATTAATTCATAAAATGAAATTCATAAAAAAATTCGACACATAAACAATATATGCATTCATATGAAAAAACTGGAATCAAAATGATAATATTTTTTCATGTCAATCATGTTGTAAAAAACATTAAAGAGAATGTGTACAAGGTTTAGTAACTATTAAAATCTATTATGCAAATAATATAAATATGTATCCTAAAATTTTATCGCATGAATGTAAAATATTTTATTGAAATTTAATCACCACAAAATTTATCAAGTAACTAGAAATGAAGGGAAACTAATCTAAAAGAATGATATTCTAGGACAATCAAATCCTTTGTAGAATCAGAGAAAATTGGTGTCAAAAATTTAAAAATAATAATAAAATATTTTTCATTATAAAAAACTATAAAAATGTATAATATAATATAAATTTCAAATAAATTTTATGACAATGTAAAAATCATTAAGAATTATATATATTAAAAAATAGATTTTGAATATTTGCAAGGAATGTAAAAAATGATCCTTTTAGAAAACCTTTGAAAGATTTATTTCTGTCTTTGTAAAAAAATAATAGACAATATAAAATTTCCTTAATAAAAAATCAGAGTAATTTGAATGTATTTTGGGAGAAAAATTAAAAATTATGGATATGGAAAAAAATATGAACTATTAAAATATAAATTAGATTGAATTTTCTATTAAATATTATTTTCTTCATTATAGTCTCAATTATATAAAAAATTTGATTAAAACAAGGAAACTCATTAAATTTATAGATTATTTTAAAATAGAAGGATTTTATGATGTATAGATTATAATATTCTTTCAATAAAAAAATAATCAATACTAGAAAAATGAGGTAGTGAAATAAATCCTCCATACATTTGTAATTATTAAATCAAAACCCCGTGAAATGTTAAATCTCATTTGAAGCATTAAACATTATAAATAAAAATATATTCATGTTAAATTAATAAAATGGGTATTATATTCACCTAAAAAAATAAAATAGGTCCATAATTTAAAATATGTCTTATTAGAGTGGATATTGATATTAAATCCCTTATAATGTTTTTATCATTAACGTGATAATTAATCAATTAATTGATTATGTGTAAAAAATATAACCTCCCAAAAGTGTTTAAATATAATATTATACATTTTGATTACATTTCAAACATAATCATGCAATAATACAGTTAATGAAATATTTTTATAACCCAAAAAATTTGAATTTGAGTGAAGAAACACATTACCTCAGACCTGAATTGCATCATAAGTGATATTAAACTCCATTATAATAAATTTAAATAAATAATAATTTTATACCATAATCATATTTTTTACTTTTAATATCATTTATGGTTTACTTATAATATTTAAACACAATAAATCATTATTAAAATCATTATTTATTGAAGATAACTGTTTCAATTTTCTTGATTATGCATAGGTAGATCAGATAATTTTACATTGATAATTCTTTCATCATAAAAATGATTTATAATTATGATATAAATACCACATATTATATTATACCCATATTTATATTAATCCATGAATGTTAAATATTGAAAAATGAATTATACTTTTCTTGGAGATGATAGGCCATACGTACACATGCACACTATTTTTACTTCTCAAAAGACATAATAAATAAATGGTAAAAAATAATTTAACATTAAATAATCATTATTATTTCATATATATCATATTTATTATCTAACTTTTATTTGTAACCATCAAAGCTAATAATAAATTAAAAACTATTTATATCACATTATGAAGGTTTTAGTCCACACATATTCACGAGTGACATTAACATCTTCTAACAGATGTAAAGTTCATAAGTTAAATGATAATTTAAATTTGTTGAATAATAATTAAATTATATGTAACATATATATTCATTGTTTTCATTTTTATATCCATCCAATTAAAATGTTTATGTATAATGAATTACACTGTTATATGGATATGTTAGCTCATACGAACGCATGAGTGATGTTTTTGTTTTTCATTGGATGAAAAAGAAGTTAAAAATTCTTCCACGACAATAATATTAACAAATTAGTATACTTATTATACTAGGGCGATTATTTTATGTTATGGAAAACAAATGTATATGAAGTATTAGAAAAGAACATGAATTTGTATTTAAGTATGGTTTTTTCACCTTTGATAGAATTGTTATAGATATCATATTAAGGGCCTTTGTGTGTAGACCCCAACCTCATCAACTCATGGATAGAATATGGTCTATTACATCAGTATAAGATAAAATTGATAACATATTGTTTTAAAAAATAGTTTATCAGTCCTAGTAGACTACATACATACTCGAGTAATACATTATATATGAAAACACAAATTATAACATATTTATTTTTTAGAATATTGTTATTTCCAAAAAAAATATCCTTTAATATAATTAATTGAACAGTTACTTGATTCATAGGAAAGTAAAAAAAATAGTCCTGATATTGAATTATCATTATGGGTAAATTACAGTTGAATAAATAAATAAATAAATAAGAGTAATCAATATAAAATGTTTAAAAACTAAACACACCTTTCATTTAATCAATAACAAGGCTTTCATAATTATATAAAAAATAATAAATATGGAAATATGGATAAATGAACACAATTTACATTTAATCAATAATAGTGAAATGATATAAATCCAGAGATATTATCATTTTGAAAATATCCAGAATGATAAAAATTGAATTCTATATTAAGAAAGTGATTATTTATTGGACATCATCATATCATACATTATGACACCTCTTTTAACACCCAAAGACCTTACAATATTTTCATTTTATAATAACATTTATTTTTTATAGTTTTATTGATATTCAAAACAATGTTATACATTCAGTATACAAAACACTAAACTAGCTTGTGTTTCAAGAAAGATTTAGTTTTATGCCCTTTTAAAAGGGGCACTTTTCTTAAATGCAATTTCGAGAACATTAAAAATTTTGTTTTCCAAAATGAAAAAAATATTTGAATTCTTATTTTCATAATTAATATTGGGGTTATTTTTTATATTTTTCTAAGAAGATTAATTTTTTATAAATACTTAAAATACTCCATTTAAGTTAAAAAATTTATTTTCATTTGAACTTTTGAACATTTTTACTTTAAAATACACGTTTATCTCCACTTTTATAAGATTATTGATAAATATAACATTCTATAATAGGTGATTTGAATTTTTAAAAATGGAAATAAATCATTTTAATAGATATAATACTTGGGTTCTAATAATAACATCATAACTTTCAACCATAAACATTAGTGAAAGTGATTAAAATTATTTTTAATGATTAAGGTAAAATTATGGATTAGAAGGGATTGAACCTTAATCTTAAGGTGCAATAAGACGTAGAAAATTTTCTAAAATTCACTTGATTCTAATATTTCAACCTTATTGAATCTTGGATCTTATTTTATTTTTTATTAGGAAATATTTGATGATATTTCTCTATATGATATGTTAAGTGAATAAAAAATTAGAATCTTACTTTTTTTTAACTTTAATAAAACCATGAGATATGTAAAAAAACAATACTTTCGTTTCAACATAACCTTTTTAAATATAAATGTGTTATTTTTATCATAATTATTATTTATCTATTTTTAAATATGAATTAGTTATTAAAATGTTTATTAAATGCCAATTCATTGATTATTTTGTTAATAACCTTCTAAAATTAATAATACTATAAATATTAAAAGTCATGAAAATTTATGGAATTATTTTCATTAACTATTTTTTATATGAATATATAAGGTAAAATATATTTTAACTAAATATATTTTAATTCCAATGTGGTTTTTATATTTTTTAATTTAAATTAGATAGACAATCTAAATATTGAAATTAATCATATTTAATAATAAAATTTATTTTATTAAATGATTTAAAATTTTTGAAAACCCTATATTCATCCATGTTTTTTTATGTTTTAATAATTATTAAATAAATGTTATTAATAGACCAATTTATATTTTATAATTAACTGATTGTCCCATAGTATGTAAAAACATTGTTAGTGAGATCATGGTTAAATTTGTGTTTTTTCAGGTTGTGTGTGCAAGTTTTGAAAATTACGTTCTAATATAAAAGTGATTTTTATTATATAAATTAGATATATTATTTTTGATCTATTATATATATATATTTTATAATAAATACAACTTTAATTTAGGCTTAATTATTAGTTTATATTATTTAGAAAATTTATTTCTTTAATAAAAAAATGATTAAATTGAGGAATCCTAGATGTTAACGATCCAAATTACAAAAATTTACATATTTTGGTGTTTTTGGTGTTTTATAGACCCTAATTTACTTTTACACAATTATTATTCTATTTTTGAGTCACATTGGGAAAATAATTCCTCCCATTAATATATACCTTTTATTATTTACATGAGTGCCACTCTTCCTCCACTATAAAAAGGCATTCAATCCTCCCCTTTATCATACCTCTCAATCCACATTGGCTCATCCAACCTATTCAAAAATAGTCTCTCAAAATACCTCCTCTAGTATTGAGAACCTTAATTTGGGAATAAAACCATCCATGGAATCCCTTTGGTGAAAACCAATAGAAGTTACCAAAGGGGTAAAATATTTCCTCATGTTCCTTTATTTCATTTCCATTCTCCCCCAACAAGTTATTAATATTCCATATTTATATAAAAAATTATGTCTTAAATATATTGACAATTAATTATAATTAGTATTCTACTTATAATTACCTGAACATCCTTTTATTGGGTAATAAACCTACCATTTATGTGTAATGAGAACTACCAGCTCACAAATTGATGTTAGTAGTTTTTCCATTACCACAAAAAATTGGTGATAATTATGATTTAAATAGTGTTAATATTATATATATATATATATGATATTTGTTATGTATTTTTGGTTGTTTAATTATTTTTTTATATATAAATTTATGAATTCCATTTTTTATAAATATAATGACATCACTTCAGAATATGAGGACTATTTCCCCTCAACATTCACACAATAAATTGAACATATAAAGGATGGTTTTATATATATGTATGTAA
The DNA here is from genome assembly GCA_963277665.1 of Viscum album. Classification (NCBI taxonomy): domain Eukaryota; kingdom Viridiplantae; phylum Streptophyta; class Magnoliopsida; order Santalales; family Viscaceae; genus Viscum; species Viscum album. Next base: position 2,045,613,918 of record OY728127.1, read on the forward strand.
CATAAATGACATATATTCAATATTAATAAAAAAATTAACATTCTATGAACATAATATATCATTTTATTTATTTCCTTTTTACACACTAAAATGTAATAACGTATGTCATTGACGGGTGGACTACCTCCTAACAGACATGATGGGATTCCTTTTACAACACTATAATTTTATGTATAAAATTATATAATTAAATATAATGTTATTTATGATATAATTATCAATCTATAAATTTATATTTGACATTCCATCCTACCATAATAATCACTAAAGAAAGGGAATGTTACATAAGGGTATGAACAACATATCAACTCCATGATTGTAATGATAGTTCATTTAACACAACTATCCTTCATGATTGGTTTTAGGAATATATATTATATATAAATAAGCTAATTATTTCACGATTATTATTCATGATATGTTTATATAATTACACATTTGACCACAGTCAACCTACCAAAGTCTTTTTAACACATGAACCAAAATTGTCCAACACAACAAACATTAACGTAATTTTATAATTAATTGCTCAAAAAATTTCAACAAGTGAAATAATTTTAATGATATAAATGGAAATGGTTTTAATAAAATTAAAAACTAAAATAATATTGTTAATCATGAATAAATAGACACACAAGATAAGTTAGAGTCATGGAAATATATTTATTATCTATTTACATTCAATTTAGTCTTATTTGATGTTATTCACCAATTCAATTTTAGATGGTATATGTACATTCTTTTGACATGATTTATAATGAATATACTTTTTCAAAATTTATTATAATTTTTATTTATATTTATTATTTCATTTGGTTTATAATTGAAACATTTCAATGTTGTATTAGACACTTTTTATTATTTAAATATTATTTTCCTAATTAATTTTGTAATGATATTTCAATGGTATTTCCATTAATCAAAATAAAAAATACTTTTTGTTACTTAGCATCCACTGAGTAATTATAGATAAATTTGTATCTTATATTTAATATGTAAATTTTATGATAAGGCATATTATTTATTTTAGAAATTTTTTACTCAATATATGAGTAATGCTTTAGAAAGTTATGACACGGGTTTGAGTAAATTTTAAATAATCCACTCATTGCATCAATAGTCTATTGGGATGAAATTATGCTGAAAAAAATCAAATGTATTTATAAACAGTATATTATAAACTTTTTCATGAATAGAATTTCTAATATTGATAAGGTTGTCCAAACCAAATTGGTTTTTACCTGGTACGTTATAAAACATCTTGTGAATGGTATCTATAGTAAAGGTGCCTTGTACCTAGGAAACAAGGAATCCAATAATTAAGGATATCCTTAATTTGGACTTAGTTAATATTTATCTATGATATTTTTCATCTACATTACAATTTATTCATTTTTTTCTTATTATATTGATTGAATAGTATATGTTCCACTTATATACCCTTATATGATGAATTATTGTCTTTAATTCTATATTTCATCAACTTTAAATACCCTTACTGAGAACATGAACCCATCCTTATTATAATTCCTTCCTGAAGTTATGATGAATAAATATTGGAAAAATACTATGATGATTATATTTATTTAATTTTATTATGTATAATGTGTGGTTTTCTATTTTCCAATGTAAAATGGGTTCCATGTGTGTAATCCTATTTTCAAAAACAACTAAACTAATCGGTCCTTCAGGATGTGATTTAATATAATCATTCCAAGGTATTAAAATAATGCACAAACTCTAGAATTATTGGGTTAGGTCATTGTATTTGGTATCAAAGATAGTTTTATAAACAACCTTATAAACTAGACTTATAAATCATAGATTAATTAATGTATCCATAAAATAGACATTAAGGATAACTGTATAGCAGCATCATAATTTTTTTATGATATATATTATTTTCATTTTCCAAGAAATACATCCATGTCAGGATACTAAAAGTGGATGTGGTTCTGGAACATATATACCTAGGAGTGACAACTCTCATATGGTGTGTTAGGCGTGACTAAGCATAACGTGGTGTATACGAACAGTTCTTACTACACCCCTGTCTTGACACTCTCATAGGATACACATATGGTAAATATTATTTTATTTTCAAACCATTAAGATGAATTTAAAAGAAATGATATACCTTAAGAAACTATATTTATGGATATGAATTTGATACACACATATCATTCAATTTATGTTATGTATGTTTATATTCTTGGGATTGTGAGTTATGTTATAAAATTATATGATCAAAAACACTATATTACCTTATCTATAAATTTCACCTTGAGTGAATAATTATATCACCACTTTTAGAAAATTTAGAAATATATCTACTATGGATTCGAATATATGTGTTAAGGAAATATAGACTATTATAGAAATATTATGGTAGCATAATTGGGTTATCACACATAACCTTTCCCAGATAGAGAAACATGTTCCACAATAAGACTCTATAAATTTGGATTTCTTTATGTGATTTAGGCCCCAATAATTTTATGGGAGTACTGATACAATTCTATCTGAGCAATGGATTAATTCTACGAAGACAAGAATTATGGATTTGGGAAGCAGTGAAAAGGAAAATGTTACAGGTGTAATGAATTTTTTCAAAGGTTATGTTTATCAATGGTAATCCCAAATCTAGAATACTATATAGATAAAGAAATATAACTCATAAAAATTAATGATTTTAAGGATAAAATAATCGATATATATTTTCCAAGTGATCAACCCACTATGTTGAAGAGGATGTTCCTTTGATTAGATCAAAATGATAAAGAAAGTAATATTGAGTTTGCATCTACCACTACAAGGTTATCCAGGTATGTTAGGGATTACATTTGGAACATGTAGTGTATGATTGATCACATTTTTTTAGGTCATAAGGCAGGTCTCTGAAGGGATCTTTCCTCCCAAAAAATTCCACCATGTGATTAAATAGTTTTACGTGACATCAAGATAGAGAAATAATTATCTATGTATTATGGATTTGAATAGAATCTAGGGAATAAGAGAACGTCGGATCGGAAATGTATAAGGGATAGAATAGAATGAATTATTTTTCTATAGATGATAATTGTATAAATAAACTCCTCAATAAATTATTGAATGGTATTATAGTTTGTTATAATTGTGTAGAAAAATTCCAATATGTTCTTGATTGAAATGGAAGAAAAGAAAATTAAGTTCTGTAAAACGTACACTATATGGAGATTGGGAACTAAGCTAATGAATTCACTAAAATATACTAGAATATACCTCAGAATAATCCACGAGATCAAGGCATATCATTTAATTTTACATGACCAAAGTAGAATAATTAATATTCTTCAATATTTGGATCTATGAAATATGTTGTAGAATTATTTAATTAATGATTTTAATATCATATGATGACTAAATATATATATAAATTTAACAATGGTACATTTCAATAATGATTTGAGAACATATGATTAATGGTACCAAGAAAATATTTTCAGTAAGATGTTATTCATTTTTTAAAATTCCTTGATAAGGTAAACCATAACCTTGATGTGTTCCAATTTTTGAGATAAATATTTTTCAATAAATACATGATTATTATTGATAAAGTAAATTTTTATGCTACTAAATATAAATTATATTATTAAAAATTATTGGATAATGATCTTCTGTAGGGTTTAACCATTTATGAAATTGATTATGTTGAACATTGGATGTGGTTTTAGAGGATAATGTGTTAGTTCAAAATATAATGAAACATGGGATAAGAGATGAAGTATAAATATATCATGGTGTAATTAAATAAATATATTTTGATTATAGAAATTTATAATTACCTAAATTCGATGATCATATAGTTTCATAAAATTGAATAATTTGATGAATCACCATTAAAGAATGTGAAAAATGTTCTTCAACACCTAAATGAAATAATTATCACTCAAATGAAATTATATCGTTAAAAATAATATTATAATTAGGATAATTATATAATTTTCCCCAAAAATATATCAAAATTATTCTAATATAATATTAATCACTTAATCATTAAATCACATTTCTATCTTAATGTTGTATTTATGAAAAAACAGATGTTCTGAAATTGTAATAACCCAAAATTACCTCAACATTATAGATATTGTTAACCCATCTGGTTATAAATATTATTTTATTCATATTCTCAAAATTCTTATGTGTTTACCATTAAATTCTTCATTATTACTTAAAATATCTGTATGTTAATCCTGGGATGAAAAAAACCATCAATAATTACAAACATATCAAAATTATCATAATAAAATAGATAGTTTCATCAATTATTCAAATTAATTCATAAAAAATTATACTAAAATAATTATTTTATTCCATAATTTTTTATTCCAATTATTATGAATATGAATTATAACTCATATTTTTTCAATCAAAATCAAATACTATTTTATTTTAAGGATAAACATTAAAATAATTTTTACCACTTATATGTTAATAATATATTTATCATTTTATTCAATATTTTTTATAAATTTTTAAATATATTATTCACATTACTTTCCTAAACCTTCTCTTAATAATCAATCCACTGTACCATTTAATGGGTAGTTTATTCCTTAAATTCCTCTTCTTCTTCATGGAAATATATTCATGACTCTTTATGATATTTTCATATGTTCCCCTTTAGAAATTCTTGACATATACAATGTTGAATATTTTATTCCCACGGTTTGCATCACAAAAAATTCCCTAAAACAATACATTTATATTATTTTATATATTAGAAAACTCAATAAAAACTACAATTTTAATCATATATTATAATAGTTATTTAATTACAATTATATGATTACTCCTTCTAGTTTAAATTTCATTTTGTTTCTCATGAGGAAAATTTTTATATTTTCTATCACATTCATCATTTACATGAATCCACCTAGTTATATCTATTTCCAAAAACTAAAAACCATAGTATGATAAAAAATAACCATAGTGAGAGATAATGGAAAAATATGTATAGAATTTATAAATTATAACACCATATTTCTAATATATTAAATAATAGTTTTAACCTAGGTAATCCTTAGTTTTCATTAATTAAACCATTCATAATGGTTCATAAATAAATATTGAGAAAACCTAAGCATATACCAAACAGTATCAATTGAGGAGTGTAGTAATGGAACACTAACCATGAACCAAAATAATGGTCTGTATATTTTCTACCTACATTTTTTGGGCTTATTACTAATGATTAATATGTTCCAAAACAACATCCACCTATAGTATCCATATTGGTTTATGATGATAGGAAATCCATATAATATCTTCCTTACTAAAACTTATTTTAATTTTTTGTTATGCATAGACAAAATATATAAAAATATTATAGTATTTTGTTCTATAATCAATGTATTTTAAAATCTCCTTCCTATGGATTCTACTAAACTTCCCATGATATATATTATAACTCCCTGAATCTAGTAGCCTAGATTTTTTGGTCATTTTACTATATTGGAACTACATGATTGTGTTATTATCCCAAAGGATGGAATAGTTTATAAATATTTGTAAACCCAATACAGTCTTTAATATGAAATTAAATTTGAAAAATTAAAATACATCATACTATTTTCTAGGGAGCAGTGTTATTCTCTATAATATATCATTATATATCATTCATAGAACACATACCATTATCTTGGGTAAAAGAAAACATAAGAAATTACTGACCACATATAATCAATAATGGAATTTATGTAGTGGAATTTATCATTAAGGAATTTTCAATTATTAAAGTTTCATGTTAAATAACATTATAAACATTCTATTTAAACAAAAATATGATCATAAAGTAAAATATAATAGGTATAAATGACGATAAAAATGTATTATACATTATAACATGATATTAAATAATATACATGGATGTCATATCTATTCATATAATAACATGGACAAAAATAATAAATTTAATAAAGAATTCATATGTAATTTTAGACATATTAAACATACCATTGAGGAATTCTTCCAAGACAACTCAGAAAAATGTGTATGGCCTCAGCCACATACCCAAATTAATGTGTCTCAAGATACATATTGATTCATACATAATCTATTATAAGATATTTCACCACTTACTATTTATATTTTATTTGTTATATAATTTTTTTTCAAATTAATAATTATTTATAAAATATAACCATTGATATTGGGAAATTACAATATGATATTTTAAAATTTCAACCAGCCTATCTAGTAGTAACACACCTTATTTCGATATAGTATGTGGTTTCATAAATATGAATATCGATGTGTCATATAATATAGAAATTATCCCTAAAATATTATGATAATAATTTTAATGTTTTAAGATAATGTAAATAACCATAAAATTGTTAATGATTTTATAAATAACCACTAATTCATTTGTAAATTATATTTTCTAGTAAAATCAATTATTTTTTAGATTATAAGTAAAAGAAATGAATAATTTAACAATTAATCTATGGATTTTCATTATAAAAACTTAATAATTTTATATAATAATTTAAAATATATAAATTTGTTTTGGTAGTGGGAATATCATTTAACACAATACATAGTTAATGAATCATTTCGTTGGAATTTTTATAATGATTGTTGAAAATGGCCATTTTAGAAAACATTCAAATAATTACATTCATACCATGTAAAAAATTTCAATGATAAAATAAAATAAATTTCCCAATTCATTTTATTAAATAAAAATGACTTTTTTAAATAGATTGAAAAAATAATTGTGTTGAAGAAATATATACATGATCAAAAGGAATGGAAGATTAGATATTATTAAAATATATTCATTTATTTATTAGAGTTACAAATGGAGGAAAAGATAAATGAAATGTTGGAAACTCATAAATATTAAGAATATACAAAAATAGATATATTTTTTGATGGATAAATTAAAATATCCATTCTGTGATAAATATATCCAATCTGAGAAAAAAATATTCTTTAAAATAAATTCATATTTTTTATAAAAATTTAAATTTTTAACTCAAAAAATAAGTAGAAATTAATTGAAACATTAATCAAAATGAAAAAATATATTGATATTAAATACATCTAATGTGTGGTATATGATTATCATAAATAAAAATAAGTCTAGAAAACCAAATATATTTCAATGGATAAAAAATTGAAAATAAATCGATTACAAATATCATTTCATTGAAGAAAGGATAAATCTAGGAAGTGAAAATGTTTCACAAAATAAAATAATAAATGGAAATAAAAAAAATAATAATTGGTCATTTTATAAATAATCATCATATAAAATTGTCAATAATGTACAGGTATAACTCGATGAATGGAAATTGAAGAAAGAAACCCCTTACCTAAGCTCGAAATTCTTTATAAAATCATTTAAAATAATTTTTATTAATTTAATTTTATAAATACTATATAAATAAGTCATCTCTATACATATAATATCATATATGATCCAATTATAATATTTCAATACCTATTTAATTATAGTTCATAAAATTTAGTCATTTTTAGGTGTTATGTGTCTTCATTTTCATGGTTTATTGAAATTAGAGGTTTGGTCCTTTTAATTTTATCATTGTTACATGACATAAAAAATCATATTAATTATATAAATATCACATATATTCTTTATTTACATATTTATAATCACACATGGATGACAGATATTGAAAAATGAATTACACTATTTAAGTAGTTTGTAGTAATATCTACAAATGGATGTTGTTTTAACTTTTAGACATATGAAATGAAATAAATATAATTCATACTTCAATTTTAATTAATAATTATTATATCATAAATATTATATTCATTCATTAAAAATACACATATTTCACGCTATGTAAATTATAAATGAATGAAGAAACCTATAGCTTTGTAGAAGTTATAGTCCACATGTATGCTTGAGCGATGTTATAATTTTTCAAAATATGGAAAATATAATATGGTATATCGAATCATAAATTAAAAAAATATCATGTCATAAATATAATATATATTATTTTTTTCATAATTATAACTATTCGTCTAAAATGGTTTTGAAAATCAAATTACCCATTTATGTAGAGATGATATATCATAAGTAAACATGAGTGGGGTTTTCAATTTCCATATAAAATAGAAGGCATAAAATATGGTATTATCATAATAATAATAAATTATTTGTGTATTAATGTTACAATAGCTAAAATTATATTATTTTTAACATTTATTTAGATGAAGTAAAAGAAGAAATAAACATGAATGATTTGGAAAATATGATTACAACTGATTTAGAAGACTTTTTTTGGATCCCTTCTTATAGACCATTTAGGTGTTCTTATATGATTAATTTAGCCTATAGAATTTAGATAAGTAATTTTTTTATATTATTTATGTTTTTCCAATCTAAATTGCTCAAGAGGTGTGAATAAATGAGAGGAGGAGGTTCCCTATTATAATTGAGGTTTGTGGCATGCCTTTAATTTTTAATTTTTTAAAAATATTATTAAACCAATATTTTAGATAAATTATATTGAAGGACTCATATTCCAAGGTAATAATATTAGACATGAAATCCAAACAAAAAATGAGTATTCAAGAACTTTTTTGTTCATTTTAACCCTTATCTTTTTGTTTAATATCATCATTAACCATGTTCAACCTTAATTGGGGTAATGAAAATTTAAATCATAAAGGGTTATAATTTTACTCATATGGTATCAATTGGTATATAAATTAACAATGGATAAATTTTTTTTACCTTCATAATCCACCACAATATAATTTTTTTATAAAATTTAAATAATATAAAAAAATTATTTTCCTAAAGGTTCATTAAAGTAATTTGTAAAAAAAATTAAATCAATTATTATATAAAGAAATAATGAATAATAAGTAATTTTAATATAAACTGCTAACACCACCATAATATGTTCTAGTAATATATTAATTATTTTTGGTCTATAAATCACCCAAAAAATATTACATTTATTATTTTTAAAATCATTTTCTTAATTTTTTCTACTAGTTGGACAAGAACCGTGTCAGCGTTTTGTGAGCATTTAAGAACATTATTTTGTAGCTAATAAATTCCTAAATAATAAAATGATGAAAAATTATTTTTTATATAAAATATTCATTTTTAATGTATAGTTTCTTAATTAAATCCATATAATTGTTTTTTGGCTTTCTAATGTCAAGAGAGTTACATTTTGATATTTCTATAACATAAATTTAGATTATTTTAATTATCAACGTAAAATTAAAAAAATGTCATATATTATATTTTTGGATTGGTATGGTAAAATTTATCCGATAAAATAAAATTAAATTAAGATTTATATTTATTTTGAAACATTTTTTCTTCGTTATAAACATTTTTAACGCCATTTACCTTTATTGAGGTGATAAATATTTACCATTGTTAATATTAATAATGACCAAATATAAAGAGGAAACATTTAAAATTGATATTAATCTTCATTAAAATTATTGTATCCATTTTAAATATTCAATTTCTTTAAGTGGAAAAAATTAATTTTAATATAAACATGAAAACATAGGGAAAATAGTTTTTAGAATAACGTTTTTAGGCATCAGAATTAACATAAGTAAAAATATTGAATATTTATGATTTAAATAGAAATAATTTGATAATTTAAAATCAAATTGAATATATATAACAATATCTAAAATTTATTGGTAATTTTAAATTTCATAATTTTAATGAATATAAATGACCATATTTGAAAAAAATTTATTTTTAAATATTAACTGAAAAATTAATCATTTTATTAAAATTATGATATTTCACTAAAATTTAATTTTTATTTTATAATATCGAACATTATTTTTATTTCATAAAATTAAATTACTATAATTATGTAAAATTAATCTCAATTTCCACACACAAAATGAAATAGAATAACATTTGAAGAAAATTTCTATTTGATTTATAAAATGACTTCACTAAAAATGAATTATTATTTCAAAAGAATGAATCATTGTTTTGGTAATGTATTGGAATATTATAAATTTATTTGTAAATTCAATTAAACATATTCATAATTAATAATATAATTTCCTGATTATAATCATATCATTTAAATAAAAATATTTGTTTATAATATAAATCAATTCAAATAAAGCTCGATGTTGCATGTTCAGAAATCTATAAAACAATATTACTATTTTAATATTTTTTTATACCAATTATATATATATATAATTATTTTAGAGGAATAACCCAATTATTGGGAAGAATAATCAACAAATTTGACATTTAAATTAGAGAAAATAATTATCTTCTTAATCAATATGTTTTGATTTGAATTGATTAAAGACTATGCCATCGATAATTTATCATTTCATTAACTTAATATATAAATTATTGGATATGAAAAAATTTCAATTTGAGATTAAATTTTTTGTTTTCATGTAATATGGTTGTGAGATGATTTTTAATAATAATATACTACATTTTTTTATTAATTGAATGATTGAGAAGTTGTTTGATGTGATAGGTGTCACTGCATTATGTTTAGACATATTTTATATATATATATAGTTTTGAATTTTTTTCAATTTGATGTGGTTGGGAAGATTTTAATATTAGATGAGATTCATGGAAAATAGAGATTGTTGAATATAAAGTATATCTATAGATTAGAAGATGTGAGAATCAATTATCCTATAATCACTATTTTGTTATATTTATTGTGTCATTAATTATTCAGATGTTGTAATATCATCAAGTGCATGTTATTCTCATAATAATATTATATATTTTTAGTGGTGGAATGCAATTTGATTGATATTTTATTTGAAATCCCTATTTTATCATAATTTAAAACTACAAATAATATAGAATCTATAAGTGGATGATGATGTATATAGGAATAAAAATCGATATGAAGAAAAACAGGTTACACAATAAATGATAAATGATGATAGAACAACTTTTGGAGTATGGTTTGTGTTTAATTAAGAGAAGAATAATTTGACGTGGTTGAAGATCATTCATTTAATCTATAGAGTTTTTACTCTTTAATGGAATGGTCGATTTATTTTTTTTTTGTTACGAAAAATATGTATATCTCTATTTGGTTATTAATTTATTATTTATTATTTATATTATTTATTTATTATTATTATTCTACAATTTATTCTTCTTGTTTTTAAAATTTTATGTTCAATGAATGTTTGTTAAGTGATGGTTGTTACACAATAAATTATATTTTCATATCTTATAAAAGAGCTAGAAGAAAACCATCTGTTATGAAATTGGGAAAAGATAAAAAACCATTACATATTATATTGAGCTAATAATATACATACTTATTTGACTATATATTTATATATTAGATGTCTCGAAATTTATCTATGTTATGAAACATATTTATGATGTTCAAAATATAAAATGAATAATGTGTGGGAGATTTTTAATTGATTTCCTAGAAAATGATGAATTTTACATATTTGAGGAATATTATGCATGAAGTAGATATTGATAAATATATTAAATATTTTATTTTTGTAAATTTAGTAAAATATTTCATATTATAGGACCATTAAATATGATAAAAATTTTTGAAAATTAGAAATGGAAATAACTTCCATATGACGATACTATTACTTATTATCATTATATCATTCCATGATATATTTATAACATTATCTAATTGATTATCAATTTATTATAAAATATATAATTTTATGAAATTTTATATATTTATGTGAATGTTTCTACATATATTTTCACTGTTTATATGATGATTATCATGATGTAATTTAAATGATTATTCACAACAAATTTTTATTGGATAATTTAATAATGATTTAAATTAATATACTTTAAAGATTATAGAAATATTATTATTAGGATATGAGATTGAAAATTTTCCTTAAAATTTAGATAAATATGCATAAAGTAAATTATATAAATATATGAGTTATTATAATGATTTAATTATATATTTTTGAGATATTTAATGAAACAAATACGTGTATTTAATGATAACTATGAAGAATAACAATCTTTGAGATTATGTTCATCATATTATAATGTGTCATGAGCATCAAATATATGAATATTAAATCCTTTTAAAATAATATTCAACAAATATGATGGTAATACATGAATATAACTATATTAGTTTGGTGTCATTGGATTCTAGGTAAATACTAACATTATATCATGAAATATCTTAAACATTTGAAGTGATGTTATCCTCACATAGTAATCATTATATAAATAACATTCAAAACCCCATGATAACCTTGTTGTGATAAATATGACTAATTTTTAGCTTATATTATCTCTTTTTTTGTTAAATGAGATTTTAGTATGTGGGGGTCAACAATTTGGAGTATTATGGGAAATAATATAGATTAACATTATAGTTGAATGATTAGATGTAACCTTATTGTAACTATAAATATGGTTTTTTTGATCTAGTGGCAATATTCATAGATTAAATATGGGTTTTAAACCATGAAAGAAACTAGGAAAAAAATGTGGATATATTTATTGGGGACCGGAATATGTCTCATGTCTCATGCATGGTTTTTAATATTGAATATTTATTCCAGAAAAAAAATAAAACTTTTTTTTATTTTACAGTGTCTGGTGTATGGTTAGAACACAATTTTTTGCATATGTATATTAATTGTACTCTACAATAGATACATCTTAAAATGGAAAATTACAATAATTCATTTAGTCAATTTTCCTCTAATCTCAGAAAAATCTATAATTATAATTAACACGTGCCTCTATGAAACACTGGTGGTTTTTCCAGTTGATTCTCTAATGACCCTAGATAAAAATTGGTGGATCTATTTGACGTATGATTACATTAAAACTCAATTTCATCTTTTTGTACAAATTTATCCTATACCTCATTCCCCTATATTTATTGGAACATAATTATGATATTATTTAAGAATATATATGGTTTAATGTGCAATTAGTTATATTATTTTTATATATTGGCATTTTAGGTTCGTATTTTTTTCCATCACTAAAATCTATGTTATCAGTATTTCCTCATTTGGTGAGGTGGGTTTCTCTATCAATTGGATTCATTCCCATTATAAACATGAATTTTCTACTAAAATAATTTGATTTCGTCATGTGAAAATTTCTTGGTTTGATAATGTTAATGGAGAATTTGAAATACCTGCTTTTACCTCATTATTTTTCGGTAATGTAAATTTTTTGAAGAGATTTTCCTTAAAATATGTGTTTATTGAAATTATGATTTTTATGAAATTAGAAATATCAAATTAAAAAATTTGGGGATAAGATATTATTTTACGTAACGGTAAAATTTTTAAAATGGGTTACACTAAAGGATATGGATCTGTATAGGCAGCTAGAAATAACTACATTTACTAAAATTCAATGGATGCCTTGGTAACATAGTCTTCATCTTTATGACCATTAATTGATTTAAATAAAACCTTACATTGAATTATTTTTTATTATTCAATGATATCCTAGTTATTTCCCTTATAAAATAAAAATAATTATTTCCCAGTTCATGAGGGTTTGATATAAATTGTTCAAAAATGAAAATCAGAGTGATGTCTTATGATATGTTTTTTAATATGAATAGAAGTTTTATACATGTTTCGTATTCAAACTATAAATAACATTATTGTGGTGAAATAATTTTTTTAGATTCATCGTTTTACCCTACTATAAATTTTCTAACACTCTAATTATTCATTTTGAAATATGTAGACATGGTTATTTAGGAAATATGTAAAGGGATGTTCATCATGTCATTTGTAATATCCTCTTATTTGACAACATCAATGGGTACATTTAGAATGTTTTCGTAGTGATAGATTATTTCCCCATGGTGATTCATGTGATATAGACCATTTACCTTTTTTTCTTATTATATATCTTTTTTGTATTTGATTTATTCATTATACTCATTATTGTATTTATATTTACGTATATATCTATTGGTATATTATGTAAGAATTGGACTTTTTGTATGAGTTATGAAACCATTAAATTTTATAATTAATATTTTTTCTCTAATGGAAGTTATTAGTTGATTAAAAATGGTTTTTGAATTGTCAAAATCTCCTTCTAAAACATGATCTATGGATTGTTGTCATTGTTTGAGAGGATAAAATTTTGTACACTGTTTAATTAAACTATGTAGTTCTACCATGCTACCCCATAAGAGGTGGATCTTGTCCTGTAAACATTGAGGTCTTTGTTGAATGGTCTTTCAGAAAACTATATCGAAGTTATTGAAGGGACCCCATGAGATATGTATGGTTTGGAAAACTAGGCACCTAGAATCATTATTAGTTATCCTTAGAATGTCAGACAAAAATATTGGTGTATGGTTTATACAAACCCTAAAATGTATCCATCTCGGTAGTGTTTCTATTGTTAGTGTTGGGAAATGGTTTGTGAACTATTTGATGACCCTGCATTAAACATGATCACTTTAAAAACATTGAATTTTTTGAAATGGAACCATATAATTTAAATTGTTCTCCTGTTATTTTATTCCACCCATGCATAGTAGCATCCATCTGTGCTCTAATATACGACATCAAATATCCTAGTGATGATTCTAGGTTGTTAATTTGATGTATATTTACATTATTATTATTCATGTTTTATCATTATCACTTTGATCTAGAATCCTCTAGCTTCTTTCGACTAATTATACATTCATATGGAATGCTAATTCATCGAGAGAAAAGTTTATATATTTTTAAGGAGTTCTTATTTTTATTTGATTTATCCCACTCTAACCTAGAATAAGGTCTACTAAAAGATAATTAATACACTAAAAATCTATGGTTGGTGGTCTCAGGATTTTCCCACAATGTAACTTGTAGAAACCACCATTATATACTTGTTGAGTTTGTGGAATTAGACATCACTAGTGGTGGAAAACTGAGTATATCTCACAAACAGTTCCTACTACACATTTTTATTCGGATAGACTTCATCGATGATAGAAGGGATTATGGAAGGAGTCCTGTTATTGAATCATGATTTATCAATAATATCAGGGAATAAATTGGATGATGATTGAACGTAAGCTTTTGATATAGTTGGTGATATGTTTTTAGTCTTTTTTGATTTTGTTTAGTATATTTTTTATTTATGCGCATTTGTTTTTGTATAATTACATTTTATAAATTTGTATGAAATGACAAAATACAGTTCATTATATGCCTTTTGATAGGCTTTCATCCATTTTTTATGAATATTGGGTGATTTATTTAACTCTAAGTCGGTTGATTATTTATTATGATTATAATATTTATTTTTTATTCTTATTCGAATGTTTCAAAATATGATCATGATTGAAATGTCTCCCCATCATACTCTTAGATACAGTCTCTACAATTCATTATCCTATAATGATTAAGGTCACATACTGGACATCATATAGACACTAGATCTGCTATTGTTATTGAGTGAACTGGGCTAGGACATCATGAAGTGGTATCAAACACATATTTTTATTTGCATTGATATATAGTATATTAGATAATAGACAAGGAATGTGTTGAAAATTTGTAATGATCGTATAACATAGAGAATCTAAACCATGTATAGGGAAAATATAAATTACATGGGATGGGAATTGTGCTTCTTCTTTTTGCATGTAATAGTTATATTGATTTCTCTATTTGTTGACAGATATGATATTTGTCATTTATAATTATTGATATAGATTTAATTTTATCCTTGTACATGTATAGAAAAGTGGAATTGAATTATAGCATCATTATTGGCACATTAAGGTTCTCATAGAATGAATATAACATTCAAAATAGATTTCATTACTTTAATAACATATTTTTTACTTGTTTACTTTCATACAATATTTAGATAAATAATTTAACATTATTACACAAATACCATGTTTATATGATTAATTCAACATTGACTAGTGTTACGGATTTTTATATCATTACATGGTGTGGTTATGATATACATGTTTTATTAACGTGTTTGAATCAACCTAAAATGTGTTTTCCCATATAGGAAGATGTTGGATCCTTAATTAATCAATTATGAAAAGCTTGATAAGTTGAACATTAGATGCAAGTCCAGAGAAATTTATTGTTATCACTAAATGGGATTAATTAAAAGTTTATAACATGTTTGTGCCTTTAAAAATTGGGGAACAAAACCCATAATAGCAAACCATCATATATTGAATAGTTTTATTCTAATTCTAGTGGTAAAAACCTAGTAACAATTACATTATGTTAAAATTTCTACATATTATTAATTGTTCATTATAACATGGGAAAGGTAACTCATATAAATAGATCAATTCACTATAAAATATTGATTATTAAATACTAAATGAAATTATATCTATTAAATGTTGATGAAAATACTAAATTAATGGTTTTTTACTCTATAACATAAAATTAACACAATGTATACTGGAACCCCTGAGTAGAAACAGAGAACATGACCATGAACAAGAAATAGAATTGTTGTGAATGTAGAATATCTTATGATCCATTTTAGTCTTATACACCTCACAACCATAGATTTAGGAGTTAGAAGAGTGGTTATACTAATTAATATAAATTATTGTAACGATCATTTCCTATGTATGTGATCTATATCATAATTGAATCCTTTCCGGGGAATGTTATTAAACATTATAGAGCTCTGTGAACTTGAATTCTTCCAGTCGTATCCCAGGAGTGTGGTGACTAATATGATCTAGAATTTTTTGGTTTTCAACCACTATTATTACCTCTAATAGTGCTACATACACCACCTTCCATGATACCGAACTGTGACACTCATGTCAATATTTGATAGGGGTTATTATGGAAAATGTGGAACATATTTGGAGCTCAAAACATTCCCCTCATATGATTGAGATGACCTAGAATTTTTTTGAAACAACGTCTTCCTATGTTTTGGGAGGATAATGGTCCTTCAGTTTTTGAGTCATGGTGGGAGGCAATGTTATCATTTTTTTAGAGTCATGAGACACCGCTAGATAGGATTGTTATTCTCACCATGTATATGCTATGAGGCACATTCAACAGATGGTGGTATGTTGATACACAAAAATATCATTATTGAGATATGGCCAAGATGGATTTCTATACTGCCTTATATGATTAAATTTAACCCAATATTCTAAGGGATAATTGAGAAATAAGGTTTATACTCCTGGTTTAAGGACCTTTATTAGTTATTGAATTCTAATAACATTTCACTGAGATCCATGACTTCATATTGATCATTTTTTGGGAATGATTTATCCAATGATATATGATTTAAGGAAGGTCTTAAGCATGAAATGTGATCATAGTTTAATGTATTAGAGTTGAAGATTATGGGAGTGACATTTGCCAAATCAATCCTTACTAATTTTAACCAAATTATGGTTGAAGGTGTGATATTTGTAGGATCTTCTCCTTGAAATAGAATTACTTTGATTAGGGACAGTAAGGGCCATTTTGAGCTTTATCATGGGAATAGCAGCAACCAAAGTATGTGATCACATACCCTTGCGTTATGTTGTTAATGTGGTTGGGAAAGACATATGATGAAACATTGTATGAAGGCCCCCATTGAGTGCTATTCTGGAAGAAATATTTGTCATATATAGTTTTTTTCAAAATGTTTTCCCTAGTGTCTAGTGACAGCGGATCTTTAATGACTCTACATTCAGGTGTAGAGTTAATATCCCCTCACTAGGAAGGGAGTTGGAGCACTACCGAATCTTCAGTCTGAGTATTTGGTTATGGCCAAGGGATTGAGATTCAATATTTATAGTTCCAGATGAGTGGGCATACCATGGGAATTAATTATGTGTCTAAGGGCCATAGTGAAGGATAAATTTTTATATTGATTTTGATCTCTAAATATAAATGATCAAGTCCATAAATTGTTATTGTTATGATCATATTAAAATTTTCTTTACCATAATCATTATTTTATAATTGGGCATCCCACTCATTTTTTTCTATTTCTATTATAGAGATCCTTGGTTGTGAAATTCAATATTAATGTGAAAATTGAAAATAGATATGCTATTGGGATCTTGATCAGATGTTTTATCCTACTGTATGGTGTTCATCGTAGATATAGATGGGTTTCATAACTTTTGGGACATATTTTCCCTCTTGATGAAGGGTTTTGACATAATTTTCTTGTTAGACTATTTAGTTCAATATCACGCTTATATCAATTGATATCATGATATGTTGTCCATAAAATCACACGATGGAAAGACCTATATTCAAAATGGTGAATGGGGTGTATAGGAATGTATAGATGAAGTAGAAAATTATGGAATTAGAAGATAGATATCCTAGATTTATTTATTATATATGGATGTTGAAGGAATAATTCAAGTTGGTTTCCCTCTAGTGGAAGATCATATCTACGGCATCTCCCCTAGTGATATTTTTCAACTAACTGTACTGAGGGAAGTAGATAATATTTTTCATATAGTGTCAGTAGAAGAAACCATAACCATTCATCCTTATAGGATGTCTACTGTTATGTTGCATATGATTAAGAAGAAGTTAGATTACATGGAATCTAATAGTTTCATATGGACTAGTACATCCTTGTGGGGTTCACCTATCAATTTATCTAAGAAGTTGTATAGTACCCACATGAATTATGGTTATTACCATTGAATGAACTAACATATAGTTATGAACTGGTGTCTCTATCTATATATAGATGTCCTCTCTGACCTTCTAAATAGAGTGAGGGTTTTCTTCAAGATAGATTTGTTCTTTGGATACAATTAGGTTCATGATTGACCATCATATATAACATTTACAACATTCCATAGTATATATATATTGTATGAGTATAACAGATTTTCAAATTTTGATCAACTAGCTTCACTTCTAAGGCAACAATATCTCAGATACAAGAGTAGAAGATGGCCCTAAGAAAGTGATATTCATTGTATCCATGGAGTATCTGATGAAAAATTTTGATATATGGAGTTCACATGAGAATGGATTGATATTATTGGATTTTCAAAAAATTTAATCAAATATTATTGCACCAATTATATATTTTATCAATAATGTTGTTAGTTTTACATTTTTAGAAGAGTGTGAGTAATCCTTTTAGGATATTAACATGAGATTTGATTTAGTTTCAATCCTGATCTTAATAGATCCTTGCAGAGTGTACGTATTTTATTGTGATTCATCATGCCTCGGAATATGATCTACAACGACCCTCACATTTCATAAATAAATACTACAAAAAAATCCTTCTACATTGTTGGACATTGTTAGTGCTAGGAAAAATTTATGATAAAGAAAGTTGTTATCAAAACTAAAAGAAGCATTGATAAAAGTAATATTTTATGACGTTTTCTAAATAAATAATGGAACCCTTTAATAGAATTTTAATTATAGATCAAATAAAGGGTTCTTGTTATTAATGATTTATTTTTAGAACAGATAAAGGATACCATTTATTAGTGATTTATTTTTTGGCACTCATAATGGGATCAATTATTACTTCTTTTTCTATGATTATAAAGGTCCGAAAAATTTAAATAATTAAATAAAAAAATGAGTTTACAACAAATTTATTATAAATATTATTTGTTAAATAATTATTCATAAAAATAAATATTAGACTATATATATATATTATAATTTCTAATAAATAGTATAATATATATATATATATATATATTGAAAATTAAATAAATAAAAAATAAAAATATGAAAATTTAGATAAATATAACATATTTTATTAATTAAATAATTATTGATGATGTTAATAAATATTATATATATATATATATTAATTTATATATATATGATTTATGTAACACATAATATTTATGTTTTTCATTAATTAGTTAATATATTTTGTGAATAATAGTTTGTAATTAAAAAATAATATGAATTAAAAATAGTGACTAATTATAACAAGTAATTGACATAACTAAATATCTTATGACTTTGAAAATTTAACATAGTTCAGACGTGTTCTATACTTAATTCTCATATATATATATATATATATGTGAAATTAATTCATTTTTTTATACACTGCATACAAAAAAATTTTTGCAATTGATGGAATCTTATATAGAAAAACTGAATCAAAATATTTCTGCAATTTTTTAAAATATTTGTAATCAATTTGTAATTTAATTAAAACTTTTCACATATAATATATTATGTTTTGAATTAGTAAATTTTATTTATTTATTGTAAATATTTTTAATTATAAGTATTATGTAATAATTTTAAATAATAGTAATAATAATTTTTTTTTATTTTTTTTTTTTGAATTTGATCAATATATATTATTATTATTGTATATATTTATTTACTATATTTTAATATTTTCAATATGTATTCATATTTATTCCTTTTTATGTCCTTATTTTTTAAATAATTTATATTTAATTAAAAAAACTTGTCCATTTTTTCAACATTATAAATGTGTACACATTTATAATTATTCAATTTCACTCATTCTTAACATGCATTAACATAATATTTAAAATTCAGTAATAATGTTAAAAAATATTTGTAAAAAAACACTTATAAATATATATATATATATATATGTTAATGTATATTTACTATATTTATTCATTTATTATTATAAATAAATAAATATTATTATTTAAAATAGTATGTATATAATTTTAAATAAATAATTATGTATATTAAATATATATATATATATAATATTAATATTATTTCATTGAAATTTACTCATATAATTATAATTAAATAATTATATACTTAAAAAATACAAAATATTTACAAAATATTTAAATTAAATATATATTTACTCAATATATATATATTTAATATATAATTTTATATAATTTTTTTAGAAAATTATATATATATATAATTATAAATATAAATTCTTTATCAATGATTATGTAATTAGTGTTGATTAAAGGAATCTATATAAATTATTTTTCGTTATTGATAAAGAAATATATTTATCAAACCAAAAAAGTGTTGTAGAATATTCTTTTTTATCATCTCTTATTAATGTAAATTGGATAATAGAGTCCCAATATATATTAATATACCTAACCATTGTGAATATAATTGCAGTATCGTAATATCTACGTGGAGGTCATCTTCTTCTAATTCTCATATTTGTTGAATCCATGATTGAATCTATTCTAGAATCTATGTTCCAACTATTCCAAGGCTTGAATCCATGACCCGAGAGATTCAAGGGTCAAACGAAAACAAGTAACGAACCAAAATCATAGATTTTTTATATCTATAAATTTTCTCGGTTATCCACTAAACATTCCCATCCAATATATTTATATTTAGAAAAATCATGTTGCACTATTATATAATAATATAACCCAATATTTAATGTTTTAGATATATTTATGTATTGTCTTCCCTTATAGAATGTGGCTCTCATTTTGAAAACATTTGTACTATATAACTTAAAAAATTTCAAACCCAATGTTGGGTCATTTTCTTTTTAGGTATAATAGTCTACCAATACAAATATTCTATGTCATCTACATCATTTCATTCGTCAAATTTTGAAAAAATTTACCACATATTGGTCGGTGTCATCAATGGTTTGAAATATTCCATTAGAAATCACTTGGGTACTTATTTTCTGATATTTTTTTGAGAAATTAATGTGTCATGATTAACTTGATAAACATACAGACCAAATATCATTTTTACTCACCAATCTTAGATAAATAATTTTCAAACCTCAGATTTTCCACAAAAAATATTTAATTGTGCTTTGTCCAATCATAAAATATTATGTCTTCGAAATATATGAGTTTTATAATCCTTTGATAATTCCCAATATTTATATAGAGGTTGTGATCAACTCTACCTTGGCAAAAAATTCATTATTACATGTTTATCCAACCTTATATTCACATTCCTCAGTGATTTTCTTATCTTATAAAATGAATTATTTAACAAAAATCCGTTCTCTCAATTTTCATCCATAATAAACCCACCCAATTTCACAATTTATACTCCGACCATAATAACTCCATTGATGAAAATATATTTTAAATCCATTTGGTAAACGTTTTACTACATTTTAAAAAAATATTAAAGAAAAATCAAATAATTTCCAACTGGGATATGGGAGTAAATTTATCACAAATATAAATCCATTGGATATATGAATTCCCAATAAATCTATAAATTATTTATTTTAAAAGGAAATTCCATATTCAATGTTTTTATTAAATAAAATACATTTGGTTCTAATAAATTTTTTTCTTCTATCTAGGAAACAATATCCAATGTCAAATTATTCATATTCAGAACATGATCCTCATGCATACAATTGATCCAATTATCATCATTTTAATCCTATCCAAATGATTTAGCCTCTACATGTGAAAAACAATATTTTTTTTATGAGTCTTACTTATTATATTATTCATGGAAACTATTTGATTAGCAATGTCATTTTATTCATTGAATTCATCCTTGATTATATTTTATGTCGAAAAAATGTAATCCTCATCATCTTATTAAATTGAAATGTTATTATTCAAATTTTTTTTTCTTGACTCTCATACCCCAAATATTTTATGTATCTTATATTACTCTTTGAATTATTCATCCCATTAATGACTTCTTCTAATATTATTTCGAGCAATATAGGTATATGTCCACAAGAGATAGAGGTTGTGTGTCGAACAAAAAAATGAAATGATTAATGTCTAAGAGGTGAGTTTAATAGTATTGTAGTTATATGTCAATTTCACCTTTTAATGTATTCATAGGATAAAAACTACCATATAAGAGTAATTATTTTCTTAAATTCAATTACATATTTTCTGTATTGCATGCTGAAATTATTTGAAACAATAAAAAGATCAGTTTATCGTATTAATATTTTGTATTACAATCACCATTGATATTGAATGTATTATGTAGATTTATTAATAAATCATAAAAAAGAATATTTTATGAATCCATGATGATGGATATGAATTAGAAATAGATTAAAGTTAATTACATGAAAAAATATTATGAATTTGGAGTGAATAATTTCATCACGTTTTCATTAGAGCATGCATATGACCCTTATAAAATCAATTTTCAATGTTAACATTATTTATATTCAAGGTAAATTTTGTTTCAAAAATTTGGTATTTATTACATTCCGTCATGCTCCCTCTACTACCATTTTATGAATAGAAACTAAGATTCCTCTACAAAATAAAAGAGATAATATTGATATTTTTACTGTAAAATCAGTTTCAATATAATTAATGTATTGTTTCAATAAAAAATATTATTTATATTTTTAGCATCACTCACATAAGAATTTTTTCATATACAGGTGGATAAATTTTTTTCTTTACTGTGTTCTATCCATCATTCATGCCTTTCTACACTAAAACTATCAAAAACTTTTTCTCCATCAAAACTATTTAACTGCTAGAATTTTTGAATTTATCACCATCCTTCATATTCTCCCCACTAATAATTCACAAATCTAGTCATTATGTATCCATAGTAAAATAATTTTCCATATGATTAATATATTATTCAATATCTTTGTTTAATTTGTTTCTTTATCGTATTACCTGAATAATAATTTTTATTATAAATGTGTAATCATTTGTTCGAGTTGGTGTGTTTTGATCGATGCTTCTCATTATCATGAGATATTTCACTCCAATCATACAATTTAAATACTCAGTAAAGGGTAATGTGTCTTGAATTCATACAACCATCCTGAAAATATAAATTACTAATACTTATTTAATTAATTTTTTCATAACTTTATCAACTATTTGAAAGTTAATTTTCAATTAATTTTTATCTATTAATTAATTATTTTTTTCACATATCATTTGAAAAGTAATATTTTAAATTCAACTATAAAAAAATCAACAAAATATAAAACATGTTCATTTATTGAAATGTTTTCATTCTTTCAATTTCATTTCTATATCGATTTGTCATCACGGAATATTGAGTATATGTTATGAGCTAAAAAACCAAAATCATTGAAACTTTGATGATTATTGGAAGATCATGTTCCCATTAAAGTTAATTCTCATGATATAATGGGAATATTATCTTCCTCTCCTCTAATATATTTCAATTATAAGAATTATTTAGTTCAAGAAAAATCGAATCAATATGAATTTTTTGATATGTGTCAAAAAAATGTCGATGGAAGTCTTGGTATATTGATATTTATTATTTTTGGATGAGTAGGAATCGGTAACACCTCAATCTGACACATGGTGTGACCAGTATGACACAATGTACTTCATTCTATTTAAAATTGACATTTATTTTAGTAAAAAAAGAATAACCATATACTCAAAATGGATAAAACATACTCACAATGGGTTGATTTGTAAATATAATGATTCATAAGTAATTTGCGACATAGAGGAATCATCATCACCTCAATCGAAAAGAAGGTGTGTACGGTCTTTCTCAAAGTGTCTATTATCTATTTAAAATTGATATTTTACATCAAAAAGATTCACTAACTAAAAAAATAAATAAAATAATCTAAAATTTCATTATAAATTATGACATTAATTCATAAATAATTTTTCATTTTAAGGAATTGATCTCACATCAAACTGATAAATGATATGATTGATGTTAGTCAATGTTCATTTTTCATGTTTAAAATGACATTTTAGTGAAAAATGGTGATGTATTAAAAATTGAGAAAAATAATTCTAATTGAATTTAAAATTTTTGAAAACTATCCAAATGTAGTTTTGGACATGTAAGAATCAGTCTCATGTCAATTTGGAACACGATATGACCGATATGACTCCACATGTGTCTTTTTATTTAAAATGACAACAATTTTATTAAAAAGATAAATGAACCACTCAAAATAGATTAGACACACTCTTATTTTCTAGATACATTTGTAAAATGACCCCAAAGTCATTTATGAGATTTTGGGACGTCCTCAAAACAATATGATAAAAAATGTCCCTGGTATGACTCATTATGTATGTTATCAGTTTAGTGTCATTATTTTAGTTCATAAATTTTCACTCACTAAAAATGATAAAACATGCTTAGATTTTATTGACAATATTGGAAATAAATTCATGAATTTTTTTTATGTCTATTAACTGGTGTCACATCAATCCAATATATATTGTAATCAGTGGGATTAACTGTTTTTGTTACATGTATAAAATCACATTTTAGTAAAAAAGGAATGTGACATTCTCAAAAATGTGAAATAAAATTAGTATTGTTTTTACACATTAGTTAAATGATCCATATGTTTTTTGGTAAGTGTAGTATTTTTTCTCACATCAATAAGACACACATTGAAACCCGTATAACTATAAGTGTGTTTTTATTTAATATTGACATCAATTTTTGTAAAAAGGTCAAAGTACCTACTTAAAACAGAGAAAAGTCATTCTAATTGTTTTGATAATTTTGGAAAATAATCCATATATCATTTTACAAGTTTAGGAATAATCTGTATCTCAATTAGATACATG
The DNA here is from genome assembly GCA_963277665.1 of Viscum album. Lineage (NCBI taxonomy): Eukaryota > Viridiplantae > Streptophyta > Magnoliopsida > Santalales > Viscaceae > Viscum > Viscum album. The sequence continues at coordinate 2,045,639,429 of OY728127.1, forward strand.
ACGATACTAGTATGAATAAATTCTTCCATTATTGGCATAAAATTGACATTTTTGTTTAAAAATGTCACAAACTGAAAACAATTAAAAGACACTCGTTTTTTCATTGATAATTTAATAATATGATTAATAAGATATTTTTATCATGTGAAACACTATATCACTTCAAACTGGTACAATATGTGATAATCACAAGTCAAAATTGGTGTTTCTAGTTTTAAAAAGCATTATAGTGAAAAATAAAATTTACATAGAAAAAACCAATCAAACACATTAGTATTGTAATTTTACAATATTAAAATTATCTATATGATAATATAAATGTTTAAGAATCAACCACACATCAATATAATTCATAGTGTCACTGATATGAATCCTTGTGCATCTTTTATTTAACACTGAAATCAATTTTAGTAAAACATAAATGATCGATTAAAAACAGATAAAAAATATTCAGATTGTTTTAATATGTCTAGAATACGATGCATATTTCATTTTATAGTTGTTGGAATTATAACCACCTCAATCTGACACATGAATTTCCCAATATGAATTGTTATTTCCATTATCAATTTCAAATTGATATTTTATTTCAACAAGTGTCACTTACATGAAACCAGGAAAACATGCTCGAATTATATTGATAATTTAGGAGATGAGTTCATAAATTATTTTTTTATGTATGAGTATCAGCCCATATAATACATAGGCATGATGCGACCAGAAAGATTCAATGTTCATATTTCACGTTTATAATTACATTTTAGTAAAAATATATTTTAATTACTCAAAACCAAGAAAATTATTTCTTATTTATGTGATACTTTATGGAAATGATCCACAACCCATTTTGGATGTGTGGGAGCTAGTCACATCTCAATATGAGACATGGTGTAACCTATATGGATCTATGTATGTATTTTTATTTAAAACTAAAATTAATTTTTTTAAAATAAACACCTTCTACTAATTTAACTTTTTATATTATTACTCACATGAGAATTTCATTCCTAAATATTGATGTTATTTTTCTCCAATAGGGTTGGATGGATTATAAGTAGATTTAGTCGAGGCTAGGATCCAAAGTAAAAGGAACATTGATGTTTTTGAATGTTTGTAATATTTCATACTTATGTAATTTCCTAAACCAATATTTTAATATCTTGAATATATATTTTATTTATTAATTTGTATTATAAATTTAATTTCATTAAAAATATTTATTGGTACATTATTTTGAGGATATATTTTGTGTTTCTGGTTATGTGTTGTGTAGTTATGGTGCATATCATTGGGGATCTAGTGTGTTGATTCATCATAATATATTTTGACCATTTTTCGAATAAAAATATAAACACTGATAAAAATATTCCATTATCTAGGAATCTAAAAATGATGAAAAGGGTCCACTATATTAGTGGTTTTTAGTGCTGATAAAGGATACCTTTATTAGTTCTTTTTTAGAGCTGATAAAAGACAGCTACTTTTAATCTCTCCCTGGTATTCAACCACTCTTTAGCATTGATAAAGATCATTTCCATCACTGTTAATGGAATATTTCATATTAATGTATATTAATTACATTATTGTTTGCTTATATTTAATACATTACAAAAATATATGTATTTAGACTATGTTAGTTTAGTTCATTTTTGATGCTTGAATAAATACTAGTCTAACTCAGAGAATGGTCATCAATGATTCCCATTAATAGTCTCCTCTTATAAATATTATATAAAAACCATTATTCATAACTTGGGGAAGGAATAATAAGAAAGGGTTAAGGTTGAATTATCATTAAGGTTAAAGAAAGGTAATATGTATGCATAAAAGGAATATAAGGGATAAAGAACATGATAATTACATTTTAATATCAAACCACTCATATCAAAGATCACAAACGTTAATCAAGGAATAACGGTTCACAATTTATAATACATTAACCATAACTAAATAAAGATCATAATACATGAATTCATATCTCAGGAATAACAAATGTAATTTTTTTCAAACACATAAGCATATAAAATGATTATCAAAGGCTACTTTCCACATCATTTTTAATAGTTTAGGATTTTTCTTCAACCGATGTACCTACAAATTTTTAGGCTTGGGATATAAATCATGAACCTTCTTGTTTTAAGGCATGGGAAACTAGGAATTTAGAAACATAATTTTTATCTTTGGATAAAACCATTGTCCCCTATTAATTCAATACTTGGTCTACAACCAATGTACCCACTTTATTTTAAGACTGGAATATGATCAGTGTACCCTCTTACATTCTGGATTGGGTTAAAAACATTATAATCTTTGAGGTGATATAAAAATTATCATTTCCAAATGAATTAGAACGATATATGGGTCCAAAACATCTCATAATAAAATAATTTATACATTTTCCACAATATATTAAAATTTTCATCATATGATGGCCCAAAAAAGAGATGGGTTTTATAAATATCATATCATAACACATGAAATGAAATGGGTATAAATAAAATTTAATCACATCTTATGCTAGGGAAAGCAGATAGGTTTCCAAATCATTATGTAAAATCATAACCTTGAAAATAAATAGGTTTCAAAATAATATAACCCATGGATGAAAAACTACTGTCCTAGGAATCATTTGAAAAAAAAATACAAACAATTTAAGAAATAATATTAATGGTATATTTGTATCATTTCAAAAAATGGAATTAGTATCATCAACGAATGTAATCTTAGATGGAAAATAAATTTTCTACTTTTTGAATGCCCATTAGAATCATAAACCATTTTGAAAACCATTTTCATATAAATTTCATGGAAAGCATATAAAGAATTATATAAATAATTTTTAATACCCTTTTTCATTGAAAACATATAATAGAAACTTGAAAAGATTTTTATATAATTTTTTTAAAACCACATAAAAAATAAAAATGTTATAATATTATGAAAATTTTTTCCAAAAAAACATAATTTAATAATATTTTAAAATACGTTTAATGGGAATTACAGTTATGAAAGTGGTTAAATATAAACATTTATAATATTAATTTTACATCATAAAATGTTTATAAATGTTCCTTGAATGAAAAATAAAAATAAGTTTTGTATTTATAAAAACATTTTTCTTAAAATTAATAAAATGGTTAATAATGTATTCTAAATACCAAAGGATAATTGTAGAATATTTTTTGGAAAATTATTGAAATAAATTGTTTTTATGGAACATATATTTGTGACAGAAGAGAGAGGTAAATTTTTTACTTTCTTTGAAAACCCTTTATTGATCATCTTATGTACAAAAGACTTAATGAATGGAGCTATTATTTTGATATACAATGAATAAAAAAATGGTAATAAAACTCATTATATTTCATTAGATATGGATAATAATATATTATCAATCATAAAATAATCATAAATAGTCTCGAAAAATGGTGATATTATTTCAATTAGATCATACTAAGTCATATCCAGGATTCATACACTACATGTATCAAAATTAAATTACATAGAGCATAAAAATTATAATAAAATAATAATATTCATTTTATTACATGTCAAAGGTAGTATATACACCCCATAGAAAAATATGTGTTCATAACACGGAATGTGTCTCAATGAAGTAAAATTGAGACAAAATTACTTTACCAAATTAATAAAATTTGAAACATAAAACCCATTAGATAATTATCATAAATTGGATATTTAAATTAACATAAATATTACTATAAGATTCATATAAAACATTCATGGGTAGTACATATACCACACAATATAAATGTCTCGTGTATAAGGCATGTATCTCATGGAAATATATGAGATGAAATTCACATACCGTGTGTATATACTCTCATAGTACTCATAAAAATCTCTTATGTAATAAATATAAGTTTATTATAACTATTTTATAAAACCATATTCTTTTGTATGATTCCCTATATGGTTTCATTATGTCTTTATATTACCCTCTTATTAACAATTCAATGTTATTATTTCACTTTGGTAAGTATCTGCAATGTTGTTCGCATCTGTCATCATTTATACTATTTTTCTTCCTCATACATATATAGTAAAGAATATAATGTAAAAAAGAAACAATTTATATTTATATTTATTATATATGCATTCATAATAATTTATAGTATATTGAAATTTTTAATGGAATACACCGTTCATGGTGCCCGTAAGCCATACGTACATATGAACAATGTTTCTATTTTTCATTGTAATATTGAAAAAAATAATGTAACTGATATATATATATATAATTTAATAGAAGATAAAAAAACCATATTTAATATTTTCCATTTATTGTGTTAATTAATCACATCTCTTTGAAGAGGCGGTAGTCCACACATCCTCAATAAAAAATATCATATTTACAAAAAATGGAAACAATAAAGGTTGTAATTATATAAAAACAAAAAAAGTTTAAATAACTCATTTATATCCCATATATCATATGGTAAAAGGTATCCATTATAATACCCATCAATTAGAGGTGTCAATGGTTAAATAAACAACATCATATCGTGAGGTAGTAGATCATTGTACACAAGAATGGTTTGTTCATTACCCATTAGATGGAAGTGTGTGTGAGTGAAGGTCAAAACCACTGAGTAAAAACATATAAGTAAATTTATTATATATTTTTTATTAAATTTTCTTCTAATTAGAACAATCGATTGGGAGGAGAAGGAATATAATGGAAAATATATTTTGGAAGGATTTCACCTCTTACTTGAGATACTCTTATTCTTTTTCACCAAAGGAATTCCTTGGTTGGATTTCATCCAAAAGGCTGGATTCATTGAATAAGGTAGGGATTTTGGTAATTTTATTGGGTATATTTGTTTTTATCCTATGTTTTTTGTGAGGTGTAAAGAAAATAAAGATGTGGGGTTTTACAAGGAAGGGAGTGGAAACACATGGAATTTTTTAAAACATGTAAGGTGTCCCAGTAATTTTATTGAATAAATTCATCATAAACCAACTAAAGTATGGAATTTCATTTTATGGACTAAATATTACCATATTTTTTTATAGTTTCTAGGTTATTTTGAATTATACGATTAATATATTTTCCTTTGTTAAGTTTAATTTTACCTTATTCTGTCTAATTAATCATAATCACTTTCACTAATATTTTTAATAAAAAAATTATCAACCTTATTAGAAAATAAATATCCTCATTAATGAAAAAAATAATTATATTTTGCTAAATCCTATTCAAAGAAGTTGAAAAATAATTTTTAATGTTTATCTAATAGACGTGTAGAGAAAGCGGGTTTTTAAAATGAGAATGTTCAAATGTTCAAATAGGTTTTATATAAAAAATCAGTATATAAAGATTCCAATGTCCAAAAGTCTATTAATATATGAATAATTTATCAAATTTGATATTAAAACCTAAATTATAATATAATTTATCTTTTTAAATAATTTAATAAAAATCATTTTTGAATTAAAATCCAGTATTTTTCACTAATCATCGAAAAATGATGTTCCATACAAAAATACTGATATTTTAACCTAAGATGATTTTAATATTTTGAATTAAATTTTTTATTTATTTTATTATATTAAACTTATAATTTTTTAAAATAAATATTATTATTGTTCATATAAGGACATAATAAATAATTTCTTTAAAGAAAATAGTATTTTAAAACATTTAACAACATTACCAATAATTAAAATTTTCATTATCACCATTATAAATAATATTTAAAAAATAGATAATACCGTTAATATATCTAAATCTAAAAGATATGTTATGGTTATCATTTTAAAATAATCTTTACAATAAAATCATGATTCATAGAAACTCGGTGTTTCATAAAATGCACACCAATTCGGTTTTCCGAGTAGCACCATCCAAGTCAGTGTATCATATAGAAAAATCAATGCTAGTGTTTCATGTTGAAAAAAACAATCTAGAAATATATTATAATGGAATATTAAAATTTTTTATTTTAAAAGTAATAAATAACTTGGATCTCTCATATAAATCATGATTTATTCAATTTTGTATGAAATATAAAATATTAAAATGGTTGAATTATTTCAAAAAAAACAAAAACTCAACGTGTTATAGAATCTATTCTAATGAAGGGCTATCTTGTATTGGTGTAAAGTATAAAAAATAATGTCATCATGATGAAATCTACATGATTCATGATCCCGCACTAGAAGTTGTGGTTCATGCCTTGCATATTTGGAGGTATAATGCTGATATAATTACGGGTTGAAAATGAACAAAAAAAGACTCAGTTATATATATACATAGTGTGAAATTAACATAACTAATTGAATAAGGTTTTAATACCAAAATTATTTGACATTGAAAATTCTTATCAGCCAAATAATTTTAACGGCATTACTGACACCCTGAGCTGAAAGACTCAAACATATATAGTTTAAGAGGATATTAGTGAGTTGGAGTTTATGTTACTCCCATTTTTTATGAACATAGAGGATGAGGATACTCATGGGTATCCTACTAATAAACATTTAATTGTGACTGATTCAATTCATGTTATATTTAAAATGATGTCAAATTTAGTTCCCAATAGAATGTTCCAAAGAGAAAGTGCTTCAGGAATTGGAAAAATGCCTTGTTGGATCATTGACAAAGCGAAGGGAAATTGCAATTATGGAAGTTTTTATGTTCTAGACAACTAATTATAATATTTGATTTGAGTGACTCATTATTCAGCTTGGTTGGTTCAACCAGTCTGAACAATGATTCATCATGATCTACACCACTAAATATTGATGGCATAGTGTGAAAATAGAGATAATTTGATTTCATTACATAGTGATCCAATCGTTTGTAGGTGACAGTTGAACACCAATGAAAATTTGGGGTTATACATCAATTAAAATTTCTTTATTTTAAATTTTTTGAAGTCATTATGATTTTTAATATTTTTTTACCTAGTACACCTCATGACAATAAGGTTTAATGGATGATTATATGAATATTGGAAAAGGGTGCTCACTTGTTACCTATTATAGACACATATTCAATGGTTGGTCAATGAATGAAATATTTCAGATAGATAAGTACCATCCAAATACATCCACATACTATCAAATCATATAGTGACACTCATTGTACAACATGTTTCTAAATGGGTTTTTTTGTTGGAATTGGGTTAACAGGTACTATTGAATACAACCGATCAACCAAAAATTCATGGTTAGTCTGAGTGTACAATATAGGTGTTTTAATACATTATCTGGGTATTCATACTAGATTTTTATGTTTATTTAAGAGAAAAATAAATCATTTTTTGAGATATCATATAGTAAAAAATTCTATGAAAAAATATATTTTTTTTATTTTGATTCGTTATACAGTAGTTTATGTCATTAAACCTTGTGTTGGTTAGAGGTTGGAGAGGAAATTCTAGTGGTACCTCATCTCATTATGGATACCTTTAAGAAGGTAAAACATAATAAGAAGTGTATATCTATAGATCATTATAGATATAATTTTAATTTCATTCATCACTACTGACCCATAGAGTTAAATGTTGGTGATTGGGTTTTCTTAAAAGTTTCACGAAGACTAGGGAATAGACAGATTCATAATGTGGTTAATCATTCAACTTATTATATTATGACTTTTGAGATTATGGAGAGAGTCAGGCCAGTACCAATTTCATGTAGTGAACTTATACTTGTCAATCTATACCCAATTTCATCCATATACCACAACTATTTGGTTATCCCTGAAACTTGTCTCATATTATTTAACCATATGATGATTAGTTGGCTGCATATGTGTTCTTAAAGGATAATCCTCTACGTATAATTGATTAGTTCACAAATAATATGTGGGTCATATGAATTATTCTTGTATTTAAAATATGGTATAATGTATATATAGAGGATGGTGAGTTGTATAGGGAGGTCAATGTACAGGTTCATTGGCTATAATTATTCCTAGATGAAGATTTTCCACAATCAGAATAGAATCACATGGATTATTTATTTTATATATGGGAGATTTTAAAATCATTGAATTTCATTTGGGGAATGGAATCATAAAAAATTCATGTGGAAACCATTTTTTACAATGGATGAGAATAATGTTTTAATGAATTGTTTGGGAGAATTTGTGTCTATTTCAAAGCCATGACCTCTAGTTTTTTATGAAAAAGAATCAGCACATAGTTTGTTACCTATTAGTACAATCCATTTCTGTCCACGGTGTATCCCCAGATGAAGTGGATCAAGGTTTTCAATCCACTAAGGGTTGGATGAATGTTCATGAAAAATGTGTACATAAGTTACATTAGGTACCCACATGGGATATACAACATTTTAAAATTCATTCCCTAAGACACATATGTAGTGAAACATAGGAACTGACCTCCCATTATTAGCTTAAGGTTTGGAAAAACTGTGTAGCCTAACCGTTAGTGGTGTTTCCCTTGGACAGTGTTGGTGCATGGTTGGTGCACAGTTTATCCAACCATATAGACAAACCATGTTCCCTTAAAATATATATATTTATTTCTATTATACCCTTTCCTTTTAAATATTATCCTATACTATTCTTCATCCCACACATAACATCCTTCCTCCATGCTAGGATCTCCCACATTTCTAGTAGGCCCCTCTTCTATTCAACTATGATATGATCTATCTTCCTTATAATTTGTCTTATTACTTCAAAATAAGTTACATTGGATCTATATCACTGGTATCTAAAACCTTTTTGCAGTCTTTTTCTATCTTATCATATAGAAATCAATGTCCTTGTGAGATTTTATTCTCTCTTTTATGGAATTAATCTATTTCATAAACTTCTTCTATTCTAGCCCGGATTTGAAGCCAATAATAGATGAGGTGTCAAGTTCTTGGCTAGTTTATGAGGTATCATTTTTTTCCATTAATTTTTTGTGGTATATATATTGTTACAATGTTCTGTGAAACTATATTTCCATGTGTTTTCATAAAGAATAATTTTTCATAAATTTAATATGAGGACCTATGTTTATAAGATCAGGTTAACCCATAACAAAAAATAATATATGTGGATACAAACTAGGACAACTTCATTTAGTGTGTTTCCAAAATAAATGAAACAAGATTTAGTTTCATATGAATTGATTCAACTTCTAAGATGTGTTGATTAATAATTTTGATTGGGATGTTGTAAATAATTTAATTAAATTGAATGACAGGATTTTAACCATGTTAGTACTCTTAATCCAATGATATCCAATTTTCCACCCTCTATGGTGAGGTTGGATTATCATTTATAAATTTTATATTTCTCTTGTATTTAAAGTGATGTTAAATTTTTGTAATTGGATGAGAGACCATGACCATTTGATATTACATGAAAATGGTGATACATGGGTTTTCCACATAGAATGACATGAATTGAATCATAGGTACTATTTAAATAAAATGAATAATAAATTAATTTATATCATATCCTGGTGAATATGTGGGATTTTATGTGAATTCCATTTATGGTATCATTAGGGGGTTGATTAGGATTTTCAAATAATAACACTTATGTTGTCCCTATAGAATTCCAAGGATGGACATAAGGGGTAGTTAATTAGAATATTCCAAGATTGATACTTGGGATTCATTTTTCTAACACCAATGTTAGAATCATAGGGTAATGAATATATACCATTCCACAAAAAATACATGGCTTCAAATGAGGAATGTTATGGAAGGGAATGAAGTGTGATGGGTTTGTATTACACCTGGATAGATACATGGGTTCTTTATATGTGAGGGCATACCTGGACATAGGATTCTATAAAATTAACTAATTATTTAATAAAATTGACACATAATCCATATAATAAATCATATATGTATTCTCTAAAAACGTTACCCACATGAGAGACTTGTTATGTTTCATTTCTCTACTATAAATGTGATGGGATGTGTTCATCCCTTTTAATAGTTTGATTTATTTGGGATTAATTTGATATGATTCAGGTGTTGATACTCTTACATTATTATAAATAAAAATATATAAATGAGAAATTAAATTATAGAATTTATAATATTGGCGGTATCGGTCGAGTGTCTAATTGGGAAGTCGAACTGGCATGGGTAATCCATATTTCATTCATTGCATTAATTATTACCTACACACTTCATTATTATATACACATGGACTGGATTACATTATAAAATATTGATGGTGGCCTACTTGTTATACATTACTCCCATTTCGGTCAATCGATTAATACATAGACATACATCACTTTTTTAGTTTGGGATAATGGAAACTTGCTAGTTATTTATTTTTAATTTATCCATACAAGGACAAACTATGAGAGCGATGAACTGATCGTCTTCTCATGATGTGATGTGAGATATTTTTTGACTTTTTCCAATTATTATATCTTTTTGTATATGATTACTCTTATATATAATGTATAATAACTTTTTTTATATCTGTAATACATTACCCATCATCATGTTTCACATGACATAGAACATGGTTTCTAGCCATTTTTTATTATATATGGATGATTTTTTTCGGCTTCTTTGTTGTTTACTTTTTATGATTCTGTTTTTTATCAATTATTATTATACATATATTCCACACATTCTCATGAGGATAGAGTCTCAAAACTATACTCTTTGATACCCTTACTGATAGGAGGGATCCTCTATCATCTAGGGGGACGTGTTTGAGGTCTTGTGGCCACCAAGTTAACTACTCTTACCAATTTATCATGGAATTGAAATCACACATGGGATAGTTTTGGTGATTAATAGGGTAAAACAATTCCACATATTTCCTTTTATATGTATGTTGTTGTCACCATCCCATGGTGATCGGTAACATGCGTCTGATCTAAAGAAGTGTTTTCTCGAGTGGCATTTCATGTCTACCGAGGATGATTCATTATAAAAACTTATTATAGACATTACCAGTTTAATGTGTGATAAAACATATTGGGTTTTTGTTTACGGTATAATTTAAACTAGATTTAGGACATTTGAACTCAGGTATAAACTATAAATGGTTTCTTGGTGATTTCACTTCCATATTTTATCTTTAGTATCCATGTGTGGTCGTGGATTTTTCAATAAGAATGAATTTTTTTTGGAATGTAAAAATGATCTAAATTTGGGGTATATCTTGATAAAACTATTCTTATATTATTATGTTTACAAATGTATATATATCATAATTTATGAACCAATTATTTTCTTATATTTTTTTCATTATAGTCATTAATATAGGTTTTAGGGGTAAATATTTATATTTAGTGTAATGTTAATAAATTTATTAGGTGTTATATTTTGTTCTTAATACATAATTTCCCTAAAAAAGGACATACTAATTTTTGAGAGTAGTCAATGAGGTAGATTATATAGGTAAACCTTGTAGTGATAACTTTGTTGGTAGATGAAGTTATTTAGATAAAAAAAATTGGGTCATGATGGAGTTAGAAACCAAGAATGGATGGTGGACCATGATTCAATGTTTACCAATTAGATTCCACCTTTCTTCTATGATGATAAAAGAACCCATGAACAAAAGGAGTTTCATGAATGGATCAATATAATTTTTCACATAATCATGACTCAATAAAACTAAAATGTGTAGTTTTTCAACATATATGCATGAATATTGATGTGGAAATGGATGATAACTATCCTAAAATCTAAATTTAATGTGTATTTTACTAGGAAAGATTTATGGAAGCTCTTCAATCTATAGTTTTATCATGATATGTTGCGAGGGGTGAATATTCAAGAATATCAGACCTTATAAATAGGATATATTTTTTTGATTAATTATAATTCTCATTTTCCAGGTTAGTACACTTATCATCCATGCTTATATCAGTTGGATGTATTAAATCTTGAAGGACTACGATATGTTTGATAGTTGATATTTTGTTGATATAAATTCTCCAATTACTACTGACATTTATAGAGGTGGTTCATAGAGTTGAAATACAATATACAATAATAACAATATGAATTTATCTCAGTTGAGTTTTCGTAACTACATTAGAAATCTAGGATGTGTCTTCCGGAAGGTAGTGGAAGTGATGTGAGTATTGTTATGTTGGTGTCAGTGGTGTGATAAAAAAAATTATAACAGATACATGTGGTCTGTTTCTATGTTGGGAGATATGGCCACAAGAAGAATTATAATAAGGCACCACCTAGATAATTACATATATATAGATACTTTAGACTTATCCAACACTTATATTGAATGGAACCATAAGGATGTTCGGTTGGATCCATGTTTATAAAATGATCCCAATTATAGTCTAATGATGAAAATGGATATGTGTATAACAATAATTAAAATTGATATAATAAGATAGAAAATAAATTTAAAGGAGTTAATAAGGATGTATGTATTTATATAGTTGAGTACATACCTAATGATTATTTTTTAGGGGTATCTACTTTGTGAGGTACACTTTTTAATTCATCTTTTATGGATATAGTAATATTTGATATCAGTGAAACTTTTTACTTATTTTCAGGTACATTGATTGATTTTATAGGATTTTAATTGAATAATATTCCACTCATGAGGGATCATTACACTCTATTCAATAACGGGAAGTGTAATGCTTTAAAATTCGTAGAGTGAACGATTATTATTGCTGAAATTAATGTTTTATGAGATTTTATGGTTATAGATATATATGTATTCAAAAAAATTATAGTATGTAAGAGATAATAATTTAAAAGTCACATATAGACTACTATAATCATCAAGTTTATTTTCTATCTTCTCAAGGAGTTACACGTGTATTTTGGGGTGAATGTTATTATATATCATGGATAATGGGGCATATTGTTCTTTATGTTGCAGTGATCATACTATAGTTATGATAAATGTTATTTTAAATTTTAAACAATATTTAATAATCTCACATCTAATACTGTTGATTGAGTACACTAAGGTATTTCTTGAGTATTTGTCTAGGATGCCACCCAATAGGAAGGTTTAATTCACCATTGACTTGATCATTGGAATGGGACCTACTGCTATACAATAATATTATATGGAACCAGTTGATTTGGAATATAATATTTGTAATCATTAGGATTACAAGTAAATGGGATTTAATCATCACAATGTCTCACTATAGGGTGTCATTTTTTCATTTTAAAAATATTTAAAATAGACACCTCATGAACTGTTGTTATTTCTGAAAGCATTATCATATGACATTTAAAAAAATTACAACATTTCTAAGATTGATGACATATTTTATCAACAGAGAGGAGCCTGATTATTTCTTATGATTCACCTAAATCAGGGTACCATAAGATGATATTTGAGGAAGAAGATTTATCAATGACACTGATTAGAAGTGGGTTTGGGAATTTTTAGTACATAGTTATTACATTCAATGTTACTAAAACTCAGAAATTATTTTGGTCTTTGATGAACTATATATTTCATTGGATCTGGAGCTTTTGGGGATTAATAGTCTATTATAGACAATTTTTCAGTATTTCTACAAGATATTATCTCCAATGATATATTTTCCCAAAAAATTAATTATTTTTGATGTGAATGATAAATGTAAATTAATCCTTGAGGAATTAATGGTGAGAATGATTTCAAATCATGTTCTGATTCTTATTTTGAAGGTTTAGACCCCTAATGATTACTATGAAACCCAATGTATAGATTTGGGTTGTGTTCTAATTCAGGGGTAGAAGGTTGTTTCACTTGTCTCTATATAATTATTTATAGGAGATATTTACCATGAAATTGAGTTGAAATCTATGATACCACTTACCATGTATGTGAACCAAAATCACATTAGTGATCAATTTAATAACGATTAATATCATAATAGCTGGAAGTATGTTTTCACCCAGAGAGACATGAAAAAATGACAAAGGAACATGGTTATATATCATTATAAATTTTATTTTTATATTTTATATACACTTGGTAATGTGGTTTTTTATGTGTTGAGTGATATGTTACTAACTCCATAATTAAAGGAACCGGTGGAGTAGTGATCATTGAAGAGTTAGATTACTGAGATGTTCTTGGAATTTAAAGACACTGATAGGCAGGTGTTCATTGATTTTGGGAAATCTAATACATAATTTGATGATTTTATATGTCATGGTAAATAATAAAAGATATATTATCATTGTTTTATAGAAATCCTATATATTAGTGAGACATAGTGTTTTTGTCTATGTGTCTAAATTTCTCGTTGTATTTTCGAGGTTGATTTTTCATTCTGTTAGCATTTAGGAATTATCTTTGGAATAGTGGGCATCGAAATGGTTAGTTCATTTATCATAGAGAAACCCAAATATATCATGCAATTATATGTTGATATTTTATTATAGGGGATGAGATGATATATTTAATACATCTTCCCACAATGCCTTACCTTATATAAGGTTATTGTTTAGAACTAGAGACTTAACTGATTATTGATGAACTTACACATTCTTTATTGAAAATGGGGTGATATATCCATGAATATAATAATTGGAATTCCCTTATAACCTGGTGGAAAGGATGATATTTTTCATTCTATTGTAAAAATTTCTACATCTTCTCATTTCAATCCAATTAAAGAGACAATAAATAATAAAGGAAACGTTTCTATGTATTTATGATGGACCTTATATCTCTATCCAATTCCATTTGGGGTTTTTTTTTAATATATAAACTCTCATTACATCTGGTTTATGATGTTATTTTAAGATGTGATTTGTACACACCTGAATATACTCATGGTGTATCATTGTCAAATGAATGGTATGACTCAGAAATCCATCTAGAATCTTTATGATATAATCTGGGTGTGAATTATTAGCATTGGTTTATAATAGGAAAACAATATAAAAATGAAAAAAATTAATATAATAACATTTATCATAATTTAATTATTGTGGAACACTATAACACATTTTATGTATTCTATTTATATATCCTTTGTACTTTTTTATCATGGTTAAAGGCCACATATTTGATTTAGTTATTCTATGAAGAATATATAGATGGTGTCGTTAATAGAAAATGAATTTTTGATTGATCAGTGTTTCAATAAATCATATGTTGTTCAATATTTTATGCATTTATAATTTGAGGATGTTGATCATGTTTTTCAAAGATTCAATCCTCGGTTGAGGCATCGTAACATGGTAATGAATGGTACATTGAATATATAATATATTGGTCATTTCATGATTGTAAGAGAAAATATGAAATGTATTTAAATTGGTAAAATATAATGTTTTAGTTTACATCAATTCACAATGTGTTCTATGTGTCCCAACTAAATAAGGATGATCCAAACCCTTAAAATATGATTTAATGGGAACATGTCTTGATTGAACTTATCAACTGAAGAGAAAAATATTCAAATAAAATTATAGATAAAAAAGATATGGTGTTGTGAGATTAATAAATAACCTTGGTCTATGTTTTGTGGTATAGTAGATAATATATACCTGATATGTGTGACTGGGAAGAATTTTTGAGGTAGTAGTGGCCATATCTATTTATGAGTGAAAAATCATTATGGATTTTTTTAGGAAAAAATGGTTTCATGGTCAGGAGGATTTTGATGCTCTTTGGGTCATAGTTATATATAATTTTTAACATGGATTATCTATTACAATGTTATAGAGGTTTTTGGGACTCACGCGTAAAAAATTTATAATTTTTGATTAAATATTTGTCACAATGACTATGTTCACAGTTAGTAGTAATTGTATAAAAACAAAGTGACATGCCACTCTTTATTTAAGGGGTAATTTTCATTTTTTGATAATGGTTTGTCTTACTATGTGAAATTTTATAAAACTTTTACCAATAATTATATTTGAATATAGCTTTTGATGAATGTATTTAGAACAATTTTTCAAACCATATGGATGTTCATCAGAAATCAATGTAACAAGGCAATTATGGGATAGTGCCTCCAGACATTTATCTAATTGTTTTTATAAACATTTTAGATAATCATTCAACCTAATAATATCTTCATAAAAGGAAATTTATCATGATGGACTTGGTCATTTTTAACATTAATCAACTCTAAAACCCTTATTATAACATATAATAACCTCCACGTTGATCTAAAGGTCTCACCCCTTGGTTACATTTCGATCCTTTATAAATTTTTCTTGATAACCATGAATTATATATTAATTTAATCGCAATTTCTCCTCATTTCTCCATATCAATCCATATAATATTTTCCTCCTGATCAGATGAAACCAAATTGGTAGTGACTACCATATCAATATATTTTAATGGAATATATGTTAATTAATTTTGATATCTATTATTATAATGATCATATCCCATCATTTCCCATCACTTAATTTGAAATAATTGATATTTCCTCATTTGGTTAGGTATGTGTTCATATCCAATAGATTTAATCCTTTATGAAACTAAAACATCCCTATAAAATACATAGATTTTGAAAAATGAAATTATTAGTTTTATAATTTTTAAGGAAATATTTAAACTCATTAGTTTCTATTGATATTTGGAGGGGATATAATACTTTTAAAAGTGGTTTTCATTAAAACTATTTTGTACGAACTTTATGTTTTTTGTTAAATTACAAAAATATATATTGAAAATATTGTGCATGGATTCTCTTACACATAATAGTGAAATTTGGTATAGAGGAAATATCTTGGAACATGTGTCTTTGTAGGGTTATAAGATAAATTGTGCCGACTAGTTTTCCTTGAATTTAATTATATCATAGTCTCTATATTGTGGCCCATTGTCATAATTAATGTAGATATTAACTGAATTTTTTTCATTACAAACCAATTTGTTTTCATTATGTAGGTATTTAATGATTTTTCACTTTATTAAATTAAACATTTTTTATTTACATGTTCTTCATGCTTGGGATAATGATTGATTAAAAGGAAAATAAAATGGATATTTTATGATATTTGTTTTCATATAAAAAAATTTTTAAATCTTGATTTATATCATACTATAACTGATTGAATCATGGGGAAAAAATTACAGAATCATTATGGTTTTAAACTAAGAATTACATTACAATATACAAATTCCTATGTGCATATTTTGAATTGATTTTGTAGGAAATTGTTAATTTGAGGAATATTAAGTACTTTAGTGATTATAGATACTTGATTCCTTATTCAATAAAATTATGGATATGATTGTGGGGTTTAGTATTCTATGAAGAATTAGAATTGCTTATTTTTTTATTATATTTGATCTTTTTCATGTTAATAAAAAAAATTATTACATATTGTACATTATTCATTAGGATATTTTTGTAATAATTCTCTATGGTATTTATCATAGGGATAATTTTATACCAGTTCCCCACTATGATGAGAACATTAACGTGATATGATGATATTATAAAATATAGTTCTATTTTAAGATAATGGTTTTTGATGGGACACATATAATGTGCCTTCTTAGTGAAAGTACTCATAAGTGGATGTGTATTATTCTAAGGATGTTTTCACATTGTAATCTTTTATATGGGAGACAATGAGGATATACCCATCAGTAGGATTTCAATGTGTTTTTTATAGAATATACTTATCTATAAGCATGTGTGATGTCTCTTCTACTTTAAAATAATAATTAACTTATTTTATGACTAACACTATTATATGTATTTTATAAACCATAATGAAAAAATATATATCACATTGTTGGATATGTTATGTCTGTCATGAGTGATGTGATATTAATTTATAATTTGAAGAATGATTTTTCCCTTATATATTTATGGGTGTTGATATCATGGCCCTAATATTTTAAAATAACTACAACATAAATTCCATTTCAATGGTGCATTAAAATGTTTATTTCAGATATTAAAAGAAATATTCGACAAGCATATGTTTTTATAACAAAAATCGTAAATCCACATAATTATATATTGAGATTAAATGATTATATTTTAAAGTGATATTTCTTAAGTGGTTTTCAAATTTTCAAAATTATTTTATTTATCCTAGGATACTTCAACTTTTTCTATATAATAATCTAGAATTTTATGATATCCTTCCTAATAACAATAATAATGAAAACAAACGGATCACAAACTAAGGGTTTATATTGATATTGACTAAATTATATTTGAATTCAAAAAATGATATAAATATTATTACATTGACTGGGAAATAGTGATATTCATGTTTTATCTATCACATGTATTTATCAATGATGGAAATAATTTGTTTAGTAATTAATCAGGTACTCAAAAAAATCAAGGTGCATGAATAAAACCAGATAATGTCCTTCAATAAATATTAATTTAAAATATAGTTAAATTAAATATGTTATTTAAAATGTTAGTAGACATGACAAAACCATTATTATTATTATTATTAATGAATGGATTTTATTAAATATTATTATATTATTTATGGGATGATACATAATTAAATAATTTTTTAACCTAAACCCCAGATCCATAAATTGATTGTTATTTCTAATATGTAGTATTTTCTTAAATTCATAATATAGAATCACTACACACAATGAAATCCACTCTCTTTTTATATTAAATTCTTCCTCTACTACTCTTTAGATGGATAACAACTGATTCCAGATTAAATCATATTGGATTTATCAAGAATAATATTTCAAGTGAATAGTTTCATCAAGATAGCACCAAAAATAAATTAGCACCACTTGATGGTCAATGGAACATGTCTAGTTCACTACTATAGTGATTTTAATTTAGTCCTTATAGGTCAACAAATTTAATATGAGAGGGTATTTAGAAGATAAACTATTTTGTTATAGATATTATACAAATGTAAGGTAATAGAATATTTAAATAAAAATAATTTAAATATAAATTTAACAAGAAATATCCTCTATTAGGGTTATAGGATTCTATAAATTAAAATTAATTTTATTTTCAGGCCTACTACAAGATGTTTCGTTACCCTAATAACATAAAAAGAGTATTAGAGAAGTCCCATATAAAATGTATATTAATTTATTTCATTGTTTATTTTTACACATTATAATGTCAATATTCATTTCATCTTTTAATTATTCCATTTAGAATCATCTAAATATATTATTCACCTTCCTCATTTCTTGCATCAATTACCATTATCAATTAATGATTAATAAAATTTTCTTATAATGATCCAAACATAAAGTGCAAAGTATACTACCAGGATAACATAGGACTAAATAATATTTACACCCATGTAACATATATTGTATTCTTATTCACATTGAATAGACACTAGTATGCAATCAAGATAATCAATTAATATGTACATAATTCTTATAATAAAAGAACTATGTATATACTAGACTTGGAGGAACATGGCTTTGTTCAAGTAAATACCCTATTGTTGGACTACATGTCATTTTGCCCACATATTTTCTGGATATAAAATAAAGATTTAAACTATGTCATGTAATTAATTCATTTTTGTTTTTTTATACATGATGCACATAGAATAGAAACCGTGTAAATACAATATGATGTAATGTATCTTATATATACTCCATGTACATGTTAAAATCATCTGATAAGTAATATCCAAATACCAAGCCATGTACTGTTAATATATACTGTAGATAAGTACATTTTTCAATCACTAGCTTGTACACTTCATGCAATTTTTTTTAAATGGAAATACTAAAATTAATTAATTAATCCTTCAACCACATCAACTTAAATTTTTTGGTTCATTATGTATTTATTTTACACTGGTAATTTGGTTTTTTGTTATATTAAATCTTTAATTAGTTAGGTGTAATATTTTAGACAATGAATCACAAATGTTTATTTTATAATAACTAATGAACATATTTATCTAAATGGGATAAATAACATTGTGGTAAATCACAATTTATTATGATCATTTTACTCACCCTGAAATTATGAATGTTTCAATAAACATAGTAATATATATCAATTCAGTTTTAATAATTAAACTCTAATGAGTAGGTCGGACAAGTAAACATTGTGTTTCTTTGAATTATAATGTTGTTAATTATATATTTAGTTTTAAATGTATAAAAAAATTTATTTTATATAAAATCATAGTGGATGTAAAATATAATAAATATTTGATGAAATAAGATAATATGAAAGAATTTATTAATATCATATATATTTGGATTAATTTATGAACATTTTATCTTATTATAGAATTAATTGAAATGAATGGACATAAATATTTTAAATTTACAACTATTTAATGTGTGACCAATCATGAGTATGAACAATACCATTTAATAACATTCCATTACATAATTTAACTTATTTAATGGGTCTATAATTATTTTCTCATAAAATTAAAATAATTGTATGTGTGTCTTCCCTCACTCCATTATTATGTAGGACCTTAATGATCATGGTTATTAATGTAAATCCCATTAACTAAACCTTTTATTCCAATTACCCACATGTGAGTTATAAATCCATATAATTATAGGATTATCCTATGGTGAATGGTGGTGGTTCCAGATAGAACCCAAATGATTCCATCCTAGGTGATGCATAGGTGGATAAGAGGAATACTACAACTCATTCAAAGGCTTTCACAATGAGTTATTCCCATAGGTCATAGGTTTATTTATTGTATAATCAATAAATCATATGTTAACTAACATCATGATTAGTTAATTTATTTGTTTATTTATTTATTTTCTATTCATTTTTTATTTTATGGATGCAAGTCCATGATCCCAAAAATAAAAAAATTAATCTGAAAATATACAATTTAAATAAATTGATTCTTCATAAATGTTTTTTAAAACATGGATAATAAATTAAGTAAAATTATTATTGATATTATCAAGGAATCTAAATTATAAAAGAAATTAGTATTTATTAATGAAATAAAATAAATTTAATATTAATGTTTTATGCCATCAATTATATGATTTAAAATGTTCTCATAGTTTACTTGTATATTCAAGCTTTTTCGTTGATACATAAAATTTTATAGAAGACTTAAATAGAGTAGTTGGTAACCAAAACAAGGCATTCATTTCGTTTACTGACCTATCTTTTTTAAAATAATAATTTAGAGGCACGTGTGGAGAAAATCTTTGTATGGTTTTCTATAATGGGGAGACAACACAATGGATAAAATAAATTCATATTCGTAGTTGGAAAAAACACATACAAAAATTAATTCTAGAAATTTTCATTCCCACTATCAATATTATATAATATTAAATATGGATCCTTCCCACAAAAATGATATCATAACTAGAGATTCCATGTTCCACAATTAGTTTCATTGAGAATTTAAAAAATTGGGGGAGAATTGATATACATGATTATATTATATCCCAAATAAATATTAATAAAACAATGTGTTAGTTATATAATCCATTATAATTATAGAAATTTGAAATTTATTAGTCCATATTATCCCTACAATATATATAGGGTAAAAACAATCTTCTAAATTAATGTAACATTAAAGAAAGGTTCATATTCCATCTGGTTGTATTTCACCATGAACGGTAATCTTATATGTTATAATCCTTAATGAATTGGCTTCTTACTAAGGATGAATGTTATGTTGAGTAACAATTTTCTAAAAAAATAATAAAAGACAAGTTTAATAATAGTTTTTTTAATTTATTTTATATTTCTATTTTAAAAAATAAGCCTTACAAAAACATGGATTCCAATAGCATGCTCAATAATCTCCATGGTCCTTATTGGGATAGAGAATTATGGGTACATTTTGAAGACATCATTATTCTATTTAAGAGTATTATTAGAGAGGTGTCACCAACTTGGACTCACATATAGAGGACCCTTTCATACATCGAGTTCCTAGAGGATATAGGGGTTTTACTCCAACATGAACTATAAAAAGTTCTCATTATTTTATCACTCCCTTAGAGCATGTTTATCTTTTTCATAAAATATATCACCAAAAACATTGAAAAGTATCTTCATGATATGATAACTATTATTCACCATATATATAAGGTGCAAGAGAGTGTAAATAATTTTTTTCTATAGGATGAATATATTTAATGACCAAATGAGGAGAACTATTAAAAATGATTCTTTACAAAACCCATCCATGAAGATAAATATTATGGTGAATGAAAGGTATCATGGTGTTGTCAGTTTCACATGAGGAATATATGAACATTGGATGAAAAACTACACCCATCCAAATAAGGAATATGTGTATTTAGTTTAATTTTTTTATGAATTTTAATATTTACATTTCTATATATTGTGTAATACCCCAACCCACTAATCCTAGAGATAGTGATATATTTTAATACATTGGCATGATTACAAGGAATCATGTCCCAAAGGACTGAACAATTTATTAGTCTTGGAAAATAGATTACATATATGAACATTAAATTACACATTAAAACATAAAGAAAAACATAAATAATCTATTGAGAATGACATTATTCCCCTAGCTTAACCCTACATGTCAAACACAATACACTTCTTGGAATGTAGGGAAAACAAAACCTAGTAATGGGGTGAGCTCAGATGCTCAGTAAGGGTAAATAATTTAGCAGAATCTATATACTTTTAAGGCAATATGTGTAAAAAACAACATCCTTTTAATCATAATCTTGAACATAATTTGGAGAAAATTAATCAAACAAAACCATATAAACATTCACATAGATATTCTACTAGTCAAAAAATCACGTGTAATAATTAATTTCATAATGAGGAAATGCCTAATTCCAGACATCACTACCACATAGTCAAGGCCTTCTGCTAAGACTAAAAAAATTGTCAAGGAATTATTCCAATACACAAGATTGTCTCATGAGACCTACCGATGGATTGAGGGGCTATATAGGGCTCCACCTGTCAAATACTAAGTCCCTTGCATTACACATATGAAAATGTTGAATCATAACATAAACATTCGTATTAAAACTATCTTATGAAATGTCAAAACATCAACCATAAACCAAGAATGGAATAAAAATAGAACATTCACATTCAAACATATCATAAATCATTCAATACAATTATTAAGATTGTATTTATAAAAAATCTACCTAAACCAAGTATAATATACAAAAAGGATGAGGACATAGTTTAAAATGATAAGTGAAACATTTTGAGATTGATATCACTTTTTGTAAAATCATATGAATGTCACACATTTATAAATGAATTAATTGAAAATAGATTCTTGAATCAATGTTCCTCATGCCAATTTGAATCTTTTGAAAGGAATTAACATTTTAAAATATTAATGTTCATATAAATGAATACTTAAAACTTTTCGAAAACATGTACATTAATGTGACTGATTTAGATGAATAAATATTGAAAAAATTTAAATTGATGTATTAGATAAATTGTACATTAAAAACCCATTTCTAAAAAGTATTTTATGAAAAATGGACATGGATAATAAATATGTCTCAAAAAATACTTACACATAAACAAACTCAGATAATAATGATATTGAGTAATAAACCATCACCTTGTACTTCCCTTTGGTCGAGGGTACGTTTAACCTCCTGTATAATGAAAATAGTATGTTATTAAATTGTAAAAAAACCATGTAAATATTTATTATATCATATATGATACATTTATGACTTTATACTACCCATTTAATAATAATTTCCATGTTAAATTATCATTTCAGTTAATAATCACATTCTTTATCATACATGTTTTAACTTGTAATATTGGATCGTATCAGTTAGATCATGATTTAAATACGTCCAGAATATAAAAGATTATTTATATGTAATATATATTTAGAAATTAAATTTTTATAATAGATGGATATATGAAATGGGAAACACCATTTATGGAGACAATTGGTCGTATGTATGCATAAACACTATTTCCGTTTTCATATCATATTGAAAGGAAGTAAGTGAATAAGATATATGTATGTACATGCATACATACATATATAAATATATATATACCACCATTAGCATTATTATGTCATATATTACTTACTTATTAATAAAATTACTTTATTTATCATCGTTGAATGGTGAACCTGGAAATGAATCTCATCGCGTCGTGGAAACAGTAAGTCGTACGTATACATGAGTGATGATATCATTTCATTAATGATTAAAAAGAGTTGAATTGGTTGGTATATTTATTTTAAAGTTAAATTATAATTTTATTTTCATTATTTATATACATATTACTCAACATTATATCCATCCAAATAACATAGTGTGGAATAATAAATTACACCACGGGGTGGAGACGATTATCCATGTGTACGCACACAAGGTGACAATATCATTAATAGGATGTATAGATTAATGATTATTGTTGTACCATATTTATAATAACATAATATATTGTATACAGTACTGGAGTTATTATTTTGGTATGTAAATAAAAATGATAGATATAATGGAAGAAGAAGAGAACATTGAATTAAGTTATAAAAATAATTACATCTTCTTTGGGCGTTTCATTTTTATTGGAATAAAAGGGATCCATTGGATGAAATTTTTATAATGGAAAGACCTCTTTGTTTAATTTAGGGATGTTGGGAAAATAATTGGTTAGTTTTTGGTAGAGCCAAAATACTTTGGAGTTCTGAATTAAAGAGTAGGGGAAACACATTTTTATAAGTGAGGTGAGGGGCACATTAAGAAAACCATGAAATATTATTTTATTATATATTTTATTCAGTTTATAATAACTAAAAATGGATTTATTTTAAATATAAGTTGAATATGGGTATGAATGCTCACAACCAATAGGTTTTATACAAGTTAAGGTCACTATATTAACTCTTTCTTTTAGATTTAACTCATAGTTAAATTTATTAACTTTAACCACGTACTCTTTTATTATTATAATATATGGTTAATAAACATACTATAAAAATCCAAGAGAACCCAAGTTGTTCATTATATATAAAAACTTATAAAGGTACTTTTTCTGAATATATTATTTTTTGAAATATTATATCTACTAATAATATAGTATTTTCTTTAAAACTCATTTACTTCAATTTTGACACTATTTGTTAATTGAGTTTTTGTTTAAGTCATAACAACTTGAACACTTTAAAAAAACATCCTTTAATCTTCTTTAAAATGTCATATTAACCTTGAAAATTCTCGAATGTCAAAAAAGCCTCAATTTATATTTATTTTTTATTTATAATATCATTTATTTTAATCATTCCTTGATAAAGTAATTACTGCATAATCATTATGTCAATGATAAATTTAACTATTTAATATATTAAAATAAAAAATAAAAATACCATTATTTTGAAAATATTTTTATATTTTATTGAATATTTATTGTCGAATTTATATTATTTATAACCTTATATTAAAAATTGTTTAATTATTATATATTGAATTTAACACTTTTAACCCTTCATTAAATAAAATAATATTAAATGTCCTAATCTAAATCATGTGGACCAAAAGGATCATATTTAATTAATAAGGTTGTTTTTGTTCAAGATACACTTATCCAATAGAATTTATACTTGTTTTATTGTTATTATAATATCATTTTTATCATTAATTATCGTGTTTTATTTTATCCGTGTTAAATAAAAGGAAAAAGTTACTATTCATAAAAAATTATTTATTCATCATATTAAACCAAATATTACATAATTATGACAACCATGTCTCTCAGAGTTTTTAAATTAAATTCACAGAAGATGTAAAATTACTTTTTATGCAAATTTTTAAATGTTCCTTAAAGGTGAGTAAAGGACATTAAAACGTTCAATAATTTTTTTTACATTTAATTATATTATAAAATAACTCCAATGAATTTCATTAAACTTATATAGGTATTATATATCTATTTTTAGTTAAAATAAATTTAAATAAAAAAATTATTTCTTAAATATAAAGTCGGTTTTAAACAATAAAGCAGAATTTTTCACTATTCATAAAAAATTGAAAGTTTTCAGAAAAATACAAAAAACAACACCTTAAGACAATTTTGTTATTTTAAATTAAAAAATTATATCTATTTTTAAAAATTCAATACCTATATGTTGCATTAATTAATTTAAAATTTATTCTGTTGTCATAACCATAAAGTGATTTTTTAAATGTCAAAAACAATCAAAATATTGACGTTTGTTTATGTTAAATTTTAGTGTACAATTACTTATAATAAAATATATTGGATTAATTACTAAAAATATAATTTAATTATACTTTCCAGACATTCAAATTCAAAATTTGACACTAATTTATTTCGATTAAAAATGTTGTTTTCAATTAAAATTTAGTATTATTAATTATTCATACAACTATGAAAGTTATTATAAAAGTACCAAAAATTTATCGAAACATAATTTTTATTTCAAATTTGTAAATAATAATTAAATTTTATTAAGATAAATATATTAAAGTGTCAAAATATTGGTTATAAAAGTGGTCTCCATTAAAAGGTGGTAAAACGGAATTTTTTTAAAAACTAATTCTTTTATCTGAATAAAATGATTTTGATCTTATATAATATCAAAGAAACAAATAATATGCATTATAAATTTTATGGAGTATATATAATTAATAATTCAGTTAATATTATTCATAACCGCTTTTTGAATAGCTAGTTTGGTAAGTCAAGGTGCATTCAAACTCAGTGTTGTGTGTAATACAAGTTATTGAATTACATTGAAAATAAAATGTACTATAAAATCATCAGGTGTGACATATTGGGTATTATATAATTCTTTTGGAGGTCACAATTGAGAAATATTTTAAGATCCGGGTATCTTCAATGAAATTAACTGAGTGGTATTAGATCTATCATCATCCAAAATAGTTAAACATCTCGTTGTAGATATTAGTTACTACCACCTCAGATTTCCAATGGGACCGATATTTGTTTTTAAATGTAATTATTATTTATCGTACATTACGAAATAAATTATATCTATATCCAGACATAATATAAATTAATTAATATTCATATTTATTAATAATTTTTTATTATTTTTTAATGATATTTTTTTTGGAAATTTAAAAAAAATGTTTTTATATGTTTTATTTCATGAACCAATTTCATGAAATGGATAAATAAATTACATTAAATAAATCTTACCAAATACAAATCTTTCATCACCATCTATTCTATGTAATTAAAAAAAAGTTATACTTTTTTTACAAATTTAAATATTTAGAATCTACCAAACTAATACCCCTTGGTGTATGTCCAAAAAAAATTAACAAGGAAATATGACCAAATCCACTTTTAGTTGAAATATGAGAGGGACAAAGGGCTACATAGATTAGTTCATATTGATGTTGATGGATCATTTCCTTTGAATCAAGAACTGATTAATCATACAACATAACTTTTATAGATTATTCTAGTTGAAATATATAAGTATTAATGGTGTGGTATAAGATGGATAGTTTTGATTAATTCAATGAATATAGGAATGATGTTGAGAACCATATTTGCATGAATATTTTGAAACTCCCCTCAAACCAAGTTGTATAATATATTAATCAAGTCATAATTTATTATTTAAGGAGTTTGGGATCATATCCCAACATAACACTCCTTATATACCTCAATGGAATTGTGTCAGTGAATGAAATAACCATACATTGTTGGACATGGTGATATCAATGATGATCCGTGTGAGAAATCTATTATTATTTTTGGGATACATGTTATCAAAATAGAATACATAAAAAATTGAGTTTCAAAGAATGTGAAATATGATATTCACTACGAATTATGGAATGGAATGAAACGTTTTTTTTCATGTGTACATGTGTGGTGATATTGCTTTGCTTTGAAAATGTGTAATGTTTCGGGTTTAGGACACAAGGTGCATGATGCCTATAATGATTTATTTATTATGTAATTAAATTTCATCACACTAGGTCCATATTTTTTATTCCTCCTCAAGATTTTATCATGGGAGTTCATTTATAGATTCACAAAAACCTATGCCAGGTTCACCCCATTCATTTCATAAAAATAGCTCGAATCTCTGAAATTATTAAAAAAGGATCAAACCTACATTACAATGGTAGGTGATCATTTGGGGTTTTGATACCCAATGATTCTTAGAAACACAAATATGTAGATAGTATTTGAGTTCAGACTCATGATACCCTTTTACTAGGGAATTATTTCCAATTACAATACACATAATGATTTATGAAATGTTTTGGAATCACATCCATATCTTGATACAAAACCGGTTAACCTAGAAAAATGATTTGGTATAAAAACCTATTGGATGAAATGTGGGTAAAATTAATGAGACAATAATTATATATCTTAGGATCATAATTTCCCCATTATTTTTACCAATGGGTGGATTAATATATTTTTAATACATATATCTATGAAATATGGATTATACAACCATACAAGTGGGTGATTTCTAATTTGAGCATGGGATTATTCTTTTTTGGGGATTCCTACGTATCCTATTTATATCAGGTATCCAAAAAAAACATATTTCATTTAATATATTTATTTTAATTTCATGTTGAATGGACATATATGAAGGACTATAGGCACCTGTTATAGAGATCAAGCCTTGGGAAAGTGTCCTACGTATCATATTTAAATCATGAATCGGAGTCATCATAGTTTAGTCATGACATCGATACGTTCCATGAGGAATATTCCATTTAATGGTGGTAATCCTATCATTACCCTAATCTAATATTATGTGATAAGGATTCCCCACATAGGGGAGATTCATGGTGTGAATGACATCGTCATTGTAGTTCCCTTATCCCACAAGATCCATGCTCGGTGTGGGAAACAATGGATAATAATTGATCAATAGTAATGAATATGAATTTGGGATTAATTCCCAAGGGAAAACCATATGTGGTGTTTGATATAGACCTCGAGCCTTAATGAGGTGTCTTATATGTCCCCCTTATAGAATGAATTAGACTAATCAATGTTTAATTAAACATAGTGTTACATAAACTGTGGTGGATTCCCATTTGAACTCAGGACATAGGTTGAAATCCTTTATATCATTCATGGGAAGGAATATAGGTTCATTTAGTTAAGTAATAAATGATATTCTGTACACTAAGGTGTATTCCCATTTGGGATATGGAATTAGGACGGAATATAACATATCATAGTTTAGAAGATATCAGATTTGTCAGGGTTAACTCTGTGGTATTCCAGAATATGTCTACTAGAGAAGGCTAACGGGTGTCTTCCAAACATGTCCTAATTGTTTACATAAATTTTCTAGAGTGAAATTCTATCATTTTTGAGGATTTCATGTGATGTAAAAAATTTATATCTTACATTCCAATGAAAATCTCTTGATCAAATTTACTTGTCTGAAAAATGTTTCATAATTAGAATTTCAAGTATGGAGGACATTCCATATCCATGATGACATGTCCGAAGCATTTCACAAAACTCAAATGATATACCCAAAGGACATTTCATGATCTGTATTGAATGTCTAGAGAGCATCACATGACTTTAACATCTTCCCTGAAGTATATCACATGATCTTGATTGCATGTCCATTGGGTGTCACATGACTTGTATGATTTGCATGGAGGACTTCGTATGACTTGGATAACAAGTCCAGATGGCTTCACATGTCTTGGTTGACATTTCAATATTACATTGAATGACTTGGGAAACATTTTTAGAGTTCTTTACATGTTTTGGGTTAAATTTCCTAATGTATCCACATAATCTAGATAGTTTATGTGAAGCACTTTAATATTATCATATCCATATTCACAAAATTAAAACCATTTTTAGTCTTTATTTTATATGATCTCCAAGTTTCGACAAGTAATATTTTTTAGATATTTCAGGAAAAACTAGTCATGTGGACATTCCTTCGTACAATATGTCTGGAATTATGGTTTTCTATTTAATGATCACTGGGGGAAATCACCCAAATCACATATTCATTATATATAATCTTTTATGACATTCCTAAAATTTTATCTCATATAAGATTCAAATGATTGAATGACATTCCACTATCAGATGTTTTATCTTTCATTATCATGTGTTTTTAGACACTATCATGTGTGTGTTCTTTGTTAGAGGGGGATTGAATATATAGTCCTCACATCCACTACTATATGCCTCTATGAAAAATGTGTATATCGTTGTTATTATTTTGAGTTAGTGAAGGGAGTATCACATCACACACTTCACATTATCATATCACATATCATCCATGGAATTTCATGATAAATATTCGCCATAAAAACATGGAATAATTTTCATATTAATTGTTAATATTTTAAAATGGAATTTTCATAGCCATGTAAACAAGTAAAATGGAGATTTTACAATTGATATGACTTGTTTGATACCCATTTTGATATCATGAGTCCTGCAGAATGGATCTCATGTGATCAAAGAATTCTTTTGTAGGGACCATCTTGAGATCATGAAGGATTTTAAGACTCGTTTTGAGAGATCATGATCTCTTTTCATGGGCTTCTCATGAGATCAAATTTTCTAGTAAAGGGCCTTTCCTGAGGTAAATATGGCCTGTCAAAGATCCCTAGAAAGACCAAGTTGTCTTATTGTTAATATTCACTAAACAGATCTGTCTTGTGAATAAAAAATCATATGATTAATGGTGACCACACAAGGTCCATATCTCATTTCTCATAAAAATCATTGTATACTCCCTTAGTGAGGGGCATCCACCTTTTATGATTTGATTTTATTCTATATTTTAAAAGACCCTTATCCCATTCCCATGGTTATCCATCATATCATTGCATGATCTGTAGAGGATCTCACGACATCATGTGAGAACTACCACAAATTTTCACACTCATTTTATATCATGATCCATGTGATCAATACTAGATATCATGAAGTTGTGTGGGTACTATCATGGAAAATCCCACATCTTTTATGTGAACCCAAAGGGGTATCACATGATTGAATAGATGTGTCTAAGATCCGTCACATAATGAAGGTGGAAAACTGGCATGATCTTACCTGAAAAGGATAGTATATCACATGGGGGCATAATGGGGTACTGTGAATCACATATGCACGCTACATGAAAATCAATGTTACTCTTTGTATCATGAAGATTATTCATTTCTCATACATTATTTTATTAGGGGGTTTTTTGGTTTTAAATCATCAATCTATTGAAAAGATCCCTGGTTAGATAAACTTATTTATAAGCCTTTAAAGAATCATTATAGTGTCTATGGATGCCTTCACCAGATAATGATGGTTTTTTATAGGGGATTCAAATGATCATATGTTGATTATTTTTAGTGAACAAAAATTTGTATGACCTTCCCATGGACATGTGATCACATGTCTTCTTATAGGTTTTGGATTCGTCATGATTTTGCTACATAAATTCATAATAATACCCTCATTATTTTTTGGGTAGAATAATACTCACGTTTCATGAATTTCATATATTCTAGAAATTCCAATGATCTTTTAGAAGGAGTAAAAAAATTACCCCATCATGAGTGAGGTCCAAAAGGAAAATTAATTATTTCTAAAGATAGTAAATTACCACCTTATTCCATGGGGCTTCCATAGATAAATGACTTAGATGAAGATTGGTTTTCTTGGAGACCATTGTAAAAATGAAAATCATGAAATTAGTATGGGGTCGTAGGGGAGGAGAATCCCTTTGGTGAATTCAGACAATAGATCTCTCTAAAATTATAATACCACATGATTGATTTAGAATTCATTTCTTCTCGATGAATTTTTCATGTCCTATCAATAAGAACCATTCGATAGACTATTTTGGGATGCTATTTTGTGAGAATTCATGGTGTGAATTCCTTACCTAAATAATTTTTCAAACAAATCACAATCAAATTATAAGTAAATTTCATGAAACTTGACCCATCTCTTCAATTTCATATCTATTATTGCATGTTTTGCATAATCTACTATCTCAGGAGTGTGGTCACTTTACCATCATATAATTTCTTTGAATATCTTACAGTAACACAAATACATGTATTATGAATGATCATAGAGTCCTGATATACACCATAGACCATTAAATTCATGAGGATCCCAATCGGTCATGTGCTTCTTAAATAAAATATTTGGTCATGGGATCAAAAAATCTATCACTGTTCTTATGATTCTCATGATGCTTCTTTACTTAAGAACATATTTGGATATGATTTTTCACTCATCTGACATGTTCAACTTTATTTTATAAAAATATATTCTAGTTACCATAAATCAACCACTGTGGTTAGCCAAAGGGTGATGAATATTGGGAATTTAAATTCCAACTTTCATTATCACATGTTATCTAGTGAGTCTTTGGAGGTGATTCTCTCACATAGACCTTGGATTTATCCCCAATAATATCATATTTTTTAAAAGATTCATCCTAATAGGTTATTTTCTCATTCCTTCACAAGATTAAAAGTTTCTATCTAGATAACAGTTCTCACCCCTTGACTATATTCAAATGAAAATCTCAATGTATTTTCAACTACATTACATACCAAAAAAAAGGATTATATCTTATTATTTTAATCTTCACTTGGTTTAGAAATTTCTGCAATCATTCCCACCAGCTAATTTCACAAAATTATTTGAGGAAACACACCTCCTCTTTAAATAATCAATGACTCAATATGATATTAAAATGGGACTAACGACCTAGATATAAGTATTTTAATGAATTGGAATGGGTGTTCTAAGTTAGGTAGAGCTAATTAGAATTCATTAACTAGCATCATGATATTCATTATTATGTTGAAACATGGATTTAAAATTTTATTTTCAATTATTAGTTAGAAATTCATAGTGATCTAATTTTCCATGGGTTTTATTTCACAAATTCTTTTCATCTGTCACATGGTGTGGTAGGGGTCATCCTCCTGGAAATAAACAAGCCTTGAGGGGTATATCTTCATGGGGAGATGTGTGATGAGTTTCATTCATCCAAGATTTTTTTGGATGACCACACACAAATACCAATAGTGGAAATGGACATGCTTACCCATATAAAGGATATGTTATAGAATTATCTGGATCAAATCTCACTCTTTTCCTTCATGGTATGGATCAATGTATTTTTCTACCATAGTGTATGTTAGAAAACTTCTATATTCCCCAATAAATAACCTAACCGAATTTTTTTTCACAATGTATGATCATATTTTGAAATTTTTGATTCTATATAGTATATAATAGGGTTTATTGTGGGAGACTTGAGGTACCCACAATTCAACAACAAGAAGGGTTTCATCCTTGTTTTTGAATGATTGGGTTTTTTACAAATAGGGATGCAATCTTTAGAGTCTATGTTACTATAACGATAATAGAATCATTATTAGAAGAGGGGTGTATGTTTAATCTATCTATACCAACTCATTCTCACATCTACTAACATCTAGTCCAGAATAAATGGGTAATCGTCCCTTATGGTATTTGAGGACATTTCAAATTCTTATTCTTCTTGATAAAAGTATTTTTCTACTATTACAAATACCATAATACTACTGGGATCATTGATTCTTATTTGTTTTCCATGTATTTAGAATATTTTATAGAATGAGGTGTGGAATCTAGTCCCCTATTAGGTCATTGAAAAGTTGATATATCCTAATAACTTCATCTTCATGCCATACCCCCCACCGGCTTGGCAATTTTTTGACAATGACGTTGTCTCCCTTGATAAACATCCATATAAAATCATTCATTGGGATAATGTTACTGATGTTTGTGTAGGATAGATGATTATTTTGATCCATATTTCCCTTGTCAATACACTAAAATTTTGATATTCATTCAAATGTTTTCTCTTCTCTGGTCAAATGGTATATGATGATAAAGAAGTCTAGAGATTATCCCCCAATTTCTGATTATATTGGCGCGTGAATAATAAAATGACATTAATATTATTCAACCAGTTAAAAACACTATTTATATATCTAATGAGTATTCATAATATTCGGTTGAATCCTACCTTGGTGGGGATCAAAAAGGATTGTTTCATCAGGTAGACAAATAATATGTTTCATCATACCTATATCCTTTAGTAGAAATTGAGTTGATCCCAGACATTCACATTACTTCCAAGAAGGTTCCACCTCCTAGACAAGAACATACCATTGGTGAGAAATAATTTCTTGGGGAAACTGGACATTTAATATTACTGATGGATGATGCTTTATTTGAGAGAGGTGCATAAGAAACTTCTTCTCCTGCAACTTTTTCATCTTATACAAACATTCTTATTTCTGACGTACCTACCCTAATAGTTGTATAGGTACAAGAATTAAACATTATAATCTAGAAGAATATTCCTACCATGATAAAAAAATCTACCATGATGTTTTATTGTGAGCAAGAGGAATGTATTCACCAAATAATTCCAGATTTCGGGGAATGATGCTTTGACAACAAGATGTTATATGATATCATGTTGAAAATTATCCCTACTTGGAAAAACTATTTAATAGTGTGAAGGACCTTCATAGATTTTATGATAATGGTTCTATTTCACCTTCAAAAGTGTAGTATCGTAGTATCTTGATAAGATACATCACAAAACCCCCCATCTATGTGGTCTGATATAACTCTTGACTAAATAATAGCATAATATAATGCATTTCTATCTTATTATGTATCACATATTATAAAATCATAATATTTATTGGTGAAAAGTTATAATTTTGATGAATATATATCTTCCTTCATTTACACTCTTTATTCCTAAGGTTGTGTTGGAGTAAGTGGTGTTAACGACACTTCATTATTCAATAGATACCACCCAGCAATGATTTTCTAATATGGAAAATGTGGCTACGTATAAATTATTGTGATCCAAAGATGGGTGTATATGTTCTAAATATTTTTTGAACGTTTTAGGAGAGACCATAGAACGTTAAGATTACACTTTTTTGTACACATAATCAATGATTAAATTTTCAAAACATCACACATCATTGTCCATCATTTCATCATTAATGATGTGAATGACATTTTATTAAAATGATGTCACATAAATCATCCATGATACACATCCATTTAATATTGCCATAGAAACCTACACACTAATATTTTTATTATTAAATAGCCAAAAAAATTCATTATAAATTCCCATGAATTCCCAATGGCATGAGATTCCTCATTAATTTACATACTCATTATGTACTAAGATCACAAGATTTAAACAGGACAGTTTGTGTATGGTATATGTCTCGAAGGGATAATTCTCTAATTCTTTATGAATTTAATGGACATAGTGATACTAAATTAACTTTTTTGTGTATAAGTAATGGTTCACACATTATTTTTTATATTTTTTTATTGATTACATTTCTTTTTACTAAGCATCATATTTGTGAAAGCACTGTGGGTGTGGACTTGAATTTTTCTTACGCCACAATATTTTAATAATTTTTCATAATGAGTTTTGTAAATTTTTCAATTTATAGACACTAAATATTTCCTAAATCTGAAAATTTTTATTTCTTGTGAGCATTGAATAGCCTTTTTTTCTTGGAGGCCCTTTTGGGTTTAATATCTCTATATGCATGGTGTATCTTTTAGGTCTTTTTATAGTATTTCAAACTAAACCATTGTTTTCTTATAGTTTATAGTCTACTAACTTGTATTTTGTTCTTATTAAGACAAGGCTATTCAATCATGGACATCCTATTAATAGATTAGTTTATTGCAGCTTGGGCCTTCTATCTTCATAGTTTGGAGTCTTCCAGCTCGAACCCTCTATCATTGTATTTTAGGTTGTTCTAGAAATGAACTTTTATCACCATATTCCTGCGTCATCCTTCTCAAACCATATATATTTATATTTTATTGTACTCTAGCTTGGACCTTCAATCATTGTAGTTTAGGGCCTTCTGGCATGGGGCTTCTGTCTCAATAGTTTTTGGTCTAACAGCATAGACCTCACAACATTGTATTTTAGGGTATTCTATTTTGGACCTTCTAAAACTATAGTTTAGTATATTCTAGTTTTTACATTATATCAATGTATGTTAGGTTTTTCTAGAATATTAATTCTATCATATTGTTTATAATTCTTATATCATGGCCCTTATATCACTATGGTGGATGGGTATTCATGAAGGGTTTCAAATCCTTGTATCCTTGATGGGATTATGAAGAACATGTATCCATGCATGTTACAAATACCCATTATTCGTAATTAATATTCTTAATAATGAATGATCATGAAGGGTTCATGCACCTTGTATTCATAAAAAATCATGTGCGGTGAGGGTCAATGATTTTTTGTGACACCTAGTATCTTGTGTGAGGTTATTTTTGATGCATAGAGAAATAACAGGGAACTTGAGTCCACATGACTAGTTGGAATATGTGTAGTTCAATTACAATGTCCCAGAGTTTGAAAAGATGAATATAGAATTGGATGAACATACTTGGGATGACCGAAAATACCATGTGGTGTTAATTTCTTCCATGGTGTCATTGAGGCTCATGAGGATTAGTGTTCCTTTCTTGTATTGTGAATTTTCCTAAATTTTAAAAGTTTGAAGATTTTATGCAAAATCCCATAGGAATTACATGAATTTTCATAGAATGGTGTCCCTAATATATTATAAAGGCCATGCTATATTTATGATTACATAAACATCTTTACAATGATGTAATGTATGGGAAAAGTGTTATCCTAGGTTGGGTTATATCATGACCCGTCCCCCAGGGCCCATGCCATGATAACCCCAAGCTCGCATTCCATAGGCCATCAGTTGGAGACTAGCACCAATAGGCATATTCCCTAAAACTGGGAAGGCAATTAAATTATAACCTCTAAACACATGCAACCAAGCACACAGAAATGTACGAACACAAATCAACTATATAGAATAAAATAGTGCTGAAAGTAAAAAGGGGACAAAATACATGCCCAATAGTAAATGTACAAGTAAATCTAAAAAAGACAAATGTAGAAGAAGGAAATCAGTTACCAGGTCATCCTCCAAGGTTCCTACCTGATGGGTAGACACAGACCACCTCCTCAGCACTCCACATCCTCCTGTCTCCTCAGCATAGCGACATGCTATATGGTCCACCTTCGGACCACATAAAGTCCTAGTACCCTCAGCCTCGATTAGCGTTGTTTGTAGTCTGAACCAAACACAAAAAGGTACATGAATAGCCCATGGAGGGGTGAGTATAACAATACTCAGTAGCGATCGTGATACCCTCAACGGTCTCACCAAATCCACAATGGATAAACCACAAACATGAAGTCAACTGAAAACCCTATATAGGTATATGCCCATACATATTACTAAGTTATCACGTATACCCATCTCAATAAAAATAAAATATAGGGTCCAACGCAAAACCCCAAATCAAAAATGTTCCACAAAGGAAGGAATACAACGATGGTAAGTACCACATAGGTACACCACACAGAATAATACCAACATGGTATTACCAGAAGGAATGTACCATACAAGTACGGACTCTACTCACACCATGTATAACATAAGTAGAGCAGTAGAGAAGATTATATTTATCAAATAATTCAACATACTCTATTAATAGGCATACCCACGAAGGATCGTAGTACATCGTCAGACCCACACATGATCCTAGTACATCGTCAAAACGTCGTCAGACCCACACAGGATCCTAGTACATCTCTAGTATGTCATCAGAACCACACAAGAACATAGTACATCTCACGTACGTCGTCATACCCACACAAGATTCTAGTACATATCCATTACATCGTCAGACCCATACATGATCCTAGTACATCTCTAATACGTCGTCAAACCCACACAATATCCCACTACATCTCCATTACATCGTCAGACCCACACAGGATCCTAGTACATCTCCAGTCGTCCTCAGACCCACTCAGGATCCTAGCACATATCCATTACATCTTCAATCCCACACATGACCCTATTACATCTCTAGTACAACGTCAGACCCACATAGGATCCTAGTATATCGTCACATCCAGCTATAGGGTTCCCGCACTAAGCTTTCTTGCCTCCAAGATGGTTTTCTCCCCAAGCCACTAGAAGATAATAAAACTAAAAATATGTCCCATGAAGAAGTATCCCAAATTGCATCCACATCATCGTTGTATCAACGCAACAGACGGTGCATCAATCAGATGCCTTATCTGAAAGTTATTGTCCTTTTCGTCCAAATGACCTGATATGAATGTTATTTTCCATAACAGTGGGCACTGCACGGGCGTCGCATGGATTTTCAGACCATGCAGAAAACCCGTGCAAATTCTCGGGGTGAGTTAGTGGAAACTGCATGGTAGTCTCATAGTTTTCCAAATGGTGTGGGGTAACCATGCGCCCACAAAAGGTATGTGTTTTTATGTCCTCGGCCACTCACAATTTCCAATTTTTCACTCATTATTCCTCCCAATCGTGGCTCACGCTAGAGTTATGATTTTCTGATTTTGGGGAATATCCTCAGCTCATTTTGGAGTCAAATTGAATTTTTTTCTTGGCGTATTGAAAGAAGTTCTTCTCAGGAAAGTCTACTCTCGTGGTTCTTTGTGGTTTCCTCTAGATCTACATCTCCCTCTCCCTATATTTTCTAGATCATCACTCGTTTTGTGTAGATCTAGTGTAGTTATTTCCTTGGGTATTTCTTTTAAGTATTTTTTATGATAGGTATGGATATTTTGAGTGTTTTTCATGGAGTGTTTTCCCAGATTGGGGTGCGGTTGCCTGTCAGTTCGGCCAGCCATCCTCTCTTGGTCGCCACGGCACAATCCATAATTCCCTTTCATCAGGAGGTGAGGTTGCATCATCACCTTCATCGCACAACAGAAATTTAGTTTCCATCCTCATCCATCAAATGGATATCATCAAAAAAACACAAGGGTTTGTGGAGAGGTAATTCCATGCTTGTTTGTACCTTACCCTCCGCTTTAGAGAAGTTGCAAGTTGTTCAAAAATATTGAATCACTAAGAACATCAAGAACGGGTAAAGAAGGTATTTAAAACAAAAAATCTAAAACCACCTTAAATAATGTGTACCAATTACTTAATAAGAAATCATTTGTGGATCAACTATATACTTAGTTGATCCACATTCTATGTTACGAAGGGATGAACATGGGAATCAATGATCACACATTATTAATCCTCTACCTCAATGGTTTTTTGTTCTTTTGCGATAGATAAGTCACATATGTAAATTTTCGTTGTGCCTTCCACATGCCTCTAATCCCAAGATCGATCATCGAAGAAATTCTCTTCAATGGAGGTGGTTCTTCTTTGTTGAATATTTCCACCGTTGGATGATGACACGAGCCAGGAGTTGCAGATGTTGCAGAGCATCTGTGTTATTCGTTTGGAGATGCATTCTTTTTGGAATATTTTCTTCATTGGAGAGGTTCCATCCTCCAAAATTCTCTCCCCTTCTCCTTTTCCAAATACTTTCCCCCAATCCCCACCAAAAATGAAATAGCCAACGTAATAGAATATGTTATCAATTTATTTTTATGGAATAATTTAAAATTGGATTATTTATATAATTGATGAATTGTTATAATTAATCACTGGGGGTGGGACAAATAAAGTTGGGTAATTCTAAGATACTTCACCACATTTTAGAGAGAGTTTAGTCATTTCTCTCATTATTAGGGTTTGGGTGGTCCCCGCCTTTATGAATTCAAATTGAGTGGTTTAGGCTTAAGTGGTCCCCACCGCCATAACCCTTGAGGGGGGTTTTAGTTCTTGTGGTCCCCACCATTATAACATCCAAATTGGAGGTTTTAACAAATAAAAATGTTAAATATTTATACTTGATTATATTCATTCTCGAAAAACAGAAAATATGACATTCACCATTAACCAACTGTCGTCGAGGTGAAAGTCTATTTATGCGAATAACAGCGCTGTGAGTTAAACGGTGTCCCCAGATTTCAATTCCGAGCAACGGTTCCAATGTTACAAAAAAGTAACTCACATGTTTACTGAATGTACCTGAAAAAAATTTCATAAATTCATTCATGGAACTCAGGACCACTGGAATCATGCACTGTCAATTTTCGCAAACTCATAAAATTTCAATTTAATTAAAAAAATTACATGAAAATTATTGGTCTTAAAATTCTCCCCATTACAAGGCTTTGATACCCCGAAAGACACATAAAAATACTTGGAAGTCATGTGGGGTTACTGAGCATGAATCTGAGCCTCCCTCTCTGATGTGCTCTCCTGGAGGTTCTCGTGCTACCAACGAATGCACACCAGAGGTATCGACCGCCCATAAAGGACCTGCTCCTGTCGATCCTCAATCTCTACTAGATCCTCCATAAATGTCTCCCCATTTTTGACGTTTATCTCAGCGTGGTCGATTATGTGAGAAGGGTCATCCACATATCTCTTCAGTTGGGATATGTGGAAGATTTCGTGCACCCAATGCAATGTTGTTGTATGAGCTAGGATTTAAGCCACCTCAACAACTCAACTGATGACCTGAAAGGGTTCGATGAACCTCAGAGATAACTATCCAACAAAGACAAATCTCTACATACTACATTGAGTAGAGACCTGTAGAATGACATTGTCGCCTTCCTCAAACTCCAAACATCTCTGTCTCCTATCTGGATAAGTCTTATGCCTTCTTTGTGTAGTCTGAATATGCTCCTAGATGATCTGCACCTTCTCTGTGGTAGCCCATACCATCTCTAGTCCCACGAGTGCTTACTCCCCAGGGTCAGTCCAACACAAAGGTGATCTACATGTTCGAACGTACAACGCCTCAAAAGGTTCCATCCTATTGGTGGATTGATAGATGTTGTTGTATGAAAACTCCACTAAAGGAATGTGATCCTACTAGCTTAGACCGATGTTGGGGACATGTGCATGTACCATTTCATCAAGGGTCTGAATAGTCCGCTCACTCTGACCATCTGTATGAGGATGGAAGGTGGTGCTCAAATGAAGCTGGGTCCCAAAGGCCACCTATAACCCTTCCCAAATCCGGAAAGTAAAAAGTCTATCATGATCAAATACAATCGTCGTGGTTACTCCATATAGCCGCACAATCTCGTGTAAAGAGAGGCATCCCAAGATCTCTACTAAAACATACTCTCTGATCAATAGGAAGTGGTCCATCTTGGTGAGTCTGCCAGCGGTCACCCAGATAGAATCATGACTCCTAGATTTACGTGGAGGTCCTATCAGTAAGTCCATATATATCCCATGCCACATCCACTCTAGGACCTCTAAATGGTGAAACAAGCATGCTAGTACCTAATGCTCCTCCTTCACTCGCTGTCAAATGAGGCATCAAGAGACAAATTATGCTACTTCTTTCATCATTCTCGGCCACTAGTGTTATCGTCGAAGATCCAAGTACATCTTCCACACACCTAGATGTGCCTATAGATGGGATGTGTGTTACTCCCTCAACGCTTCCTCTTAAAGAGACACTAGCACAATGTTACATCCTCTAAAGAGAATGACATGCTACCCACCTTCAAAAATCCATCAGTTGTCTTTCATGTGGATATCTGAGCACATCGATCCTCAAAATCAGTGTTCTTTCCCTACACCTCCCTGACTCACTTATGAAGTGGGGGAGTGACTATAAGAGAATAATGAGAAGATGATTCATCTCTATCCATGAATGATATCTGCAAAGGGGCCAACTGCTCTGTCGCCTCACCTTGCAGGTGTATACCAGATCACCTGATGAGTGCATCTTCTGCAACATTTTCCTTCCCAAGATTATAGAGTATCAGGGTGTCATTATCATGGAGGAACTCAATCTAAAATTTTTGTCTCAGGTTAAGGTCATTCTTAGAGAATATATACATGGGACTCTTGTGATCATAGTACACAATAAAACACTCACACATCAAGTATTGTCACCAAATCTTCAAGGAGAAGACCACTACTACTAAATCCAGGTCATGGGTGGCGTAGTTATTCTCATGTTGTCTCAGCAGTCGAGAACCATAAGTGATAAATTATTGCTCCCGCATCAAGAACCATCCATTTCCAATCCCTGATGCGTCTTAGTAGAAAACGTAACCAATTCCATCCTCTGAAAGCATCATTATGGGGGCACTAGTTAGCCTCTACCTCAGATTTTGAAAACTGTGTTGGCATTTCTCTGAACACACAAAGGGTTTTCCCATATTTTTCATAGTTGATAAATGTGATTCATATTTGGAGAAATATGACAGAAATCATTGTTAGTATCACGCAAAACCGAATAAACTCCAAACCTCTTTCACACAACTAGGTGGATGTCAAGCATGTACCGCTCAATCGTTGCTAGATCCACTGTAAGTCTAGCCTCTGGGATGACATGTCCCAGAAAGTGAACCTCTCCGTTCATGAACTGGCACTCCGAGAGCTTACCAGAAAGTTGGTTCTCATAGAGTGTGTCCCAAACTATCTGCAAATGATAGGCATGCTCCTCCTTAGTATCAATTTAGATCAGAATTTCTTCGATGAAGAATACTACAATTCGATCATGGTATGGCTGGAAGATTCTGTTCATGTGTCCCATTAACATTGTTGGGGCATTGGTCATGCCGAACGGTATAACCAAATACCCATATTGGTTGTACCTGTATCTGAAAGTCATCTTATTCACATACTCATCTCATACATTGAGCTGGGGATACCCTGATTTGAGTTCTATCTTCGAATATCATTGTTCCTGCTTCAGCTGATTAAAGAGGTCGTCAATCCTCAGGAGTGGGTGCATGTTCTTCACAGTCACCTAGTTCAGGTGCCAATAGTCAAA
Organism: Viscum album; assembly: GCA_963277665.1. NCBI lineage: Eukaryota > Viridiplantae > Streptophyta > Magnoliopsida > Santalales > Viscaceae > Viscum > Viscum album. The sequence goes on from OY728127.1 coordinate 2,045,682,130, forward strand.
ATATATTCTCAAGCTCCCATCCTCCTTCTTGGTGAACAAAATCGAGGTTGCCCAAGGAGAAATAATAGGTCGGATGAACCCCTTTACTTGTAAGACCTCCATCTATACCCACAACACACGAAGCTCGCTGGGAGCCATCAGATACACGGTTGTATATATCAGTGTCGTATAGGGGGTATAAGTCAATGTTGAAGTCCACCTTTCTATGAGGAGGTAAACCCAGAACAGCCTCAGGTCAGACATCCGCATTCTGATCTACTACTACTAGATAGCTCGAAGTCTCCAAATCAACCTCTCTAAGGGTAAGGCTAGCCAAATGATGACTGACTGGTTGCACCCTCCTCTGAGTAAGTCCATTCTGGGCTGTAATGGCTCCCTTATCACTGGTGATGGTAAAACTGGTCCCATATGTGCATACACAACTCACGTTGCACCTAATATAGTCAATTAGAGCTTGGAATATAGATAACTAGTCCATAACCAAGATAGCGTTGTAAGGTCTCGACGCCTCTACTATGAGATCCCAGTCGAAGCTGTCGCCACCAAGAGTAAGCTCACACTACTGGAACCTGTGTGTAATCATCAAATACACTCATAAAGGTGTCTCTATCCATAAGGATTGAGCCAATGGCTCTGTTTGAATCTTCAAGCTCTGATGGTGGGCTATGGAAATAAAAGAATGACTGGAACCTATGTCAATAAGTGTTGCAGCTAAGGTGAAATAGACATAGGTCGTACCTTGTATCATATCTGGAGCACCATGATCGTAGGCCTCATCTTCCTGGAGATTAACACTCCCCTGTCCATTTTCTCCCTGTAGTCGGGGTGGACCTCTTGGTGGTGGTTGTTGTAACATCTCAAAACGTCTCCCACCGCCAGTTGCACGACCATCTCCTCTGCCACATCCTCCTGCTCCATGAAGACCTACTTAGTCAAACCTCTTTCTCTACCTAGGATGTCCCTTTACTGTCTACTGATCTTAGGTATGGCGGTTCAGACAGTCATGAGCCATGTGACCCAACCCACTTCATGTGAAACACATCATGTTCCTCGCATGATTGTCACTATCTCTGGTACCCACACAACCGATCCTAAATCATGTGGTCGTCCACCTGTATGCCTGGTCTTCTTGGACCACTATGTCATTTATCTGCTTCCAGGTGCAGAATACTCTGCTATGTGACGAACAATGCAGGGTCTCACTACTAGGGATAGCTCAGCAAGAAAACTCTCCACTAAGAGGTCTCGTTCTAACACTCCCACCTACATCAGATTGCGTAGTGAGATCATCGATGCCCTAATCTCCAGCATGAGTCCCGTCTTAATGTTCTGGGCCCTAAATAATGGTTCTCGTACCGTATTAGTAGGGTAGCGTAATAGGTCTATGAACCTTGCTATGTACTGTGCCAGAGTCATGCTACCCTACTGTAGATGAAGAATCTCATGTATGTGCACTGTGCAAAGAGTCATTGGGACAATCTCTTCCCAAAATAGGCTCTCGAAGTCTTCCTAGAGAAGTGTCATCTCATCATGATCCGAGAGAATAAATCTCCACCATCTTCTTGATATTTACTATAGAAGACTGGCGGCAAGGATCACTATGAGTTCATCTAGTGTCCCTACCAGTAGGACTACTCTACTGCAGCCTCCAACCAATCCTCAGCCGCTTGTGGGTATGTCTCTCCCTAGATCTGGGTGGCCTCTAGCAATAAAACTCGTGCAATGTTCTCAAGCGGTGTGAAATCTCTATTTCTAATATTGGTTGCATCGGTGTCCCAATGGGTAATGTTGCAATTGATGCCTCCACTGGTGTATTTACTGGTAGAGGTCCCTGAACTGAGGCCTCGTTGCTCGGTGGGCTATCGGTATGTACTATATCTGAAACCCTAGCTGGCTGTCTGCATGGAGGCATCTGGAAAAGAAACAGGTGCGCCACAGTCAATAGGTTATACCTGGTGAGCAGAATCAACGATATCACAAGAAAAAATCTTGAAAACACACACACATAGTCTGTGTTTTCGTCCACTGAGTGGGAAATCAGAAGTCATGGTCCTTGGGTATGGATATGTTGGCCGATGCACAAACACTGGATTCCCTAAACTGAACACCCTACACACTTCGCATTACACTTTTTCCATTACAATATTGGAGTCCTATGTCTAATGGTATAACCGACTCCTCTGATACCAATTTTCCACAACACGTCCCCTGGGGCCCATTTCGTTACTACCGCAAGCCTCCACCTTCCATTGGAAAGGGGCTCGAGACTAGCACCAAAAGAAGTATTCCTTAAAACTGGGATGGCATTTACTTTGTAACATGTAAACCAATGAAACCAAGCAATCATGAAGATACGAACATAAGTCAACAGTATAGAAAAAATAGTGATGAAATTAAAAAGGGGTCGAAATACAAGTCCAACAGTAAAGGTACAAGTACAACAGAAAAACAATAAAACTGAAGAAAATGGAAAGAACCTACTGGGTTATCCTCCAAGGATCTTACCTGAAGGGTATGTATAGATCCCCTCCAAGGAAATCCACATCAACTCATCTCCTCTTCATACTTACACACCGTGTGTTCAACCTTTAGGAGTAGTCTAGTCCTGGTACGCTCAGCCTCAATCAGCATTGTTTGTAATCTGCACAAAACACAATAAGAATCAGGCATAGCCCATGTAGGGGTGAGAATTACAATACTCGGAAGTGACCCCAATACCCTTAAGGTCTCACCAAATCCAAAATGGATAAACCACAATGTATGGAGTCAACTTACAACCCTACTTAGGTATATGACCATAAATATACCAATGTTATCAAGTATACCCATCTCAATCAAGAAAAACATAGGGTCTAACCCAAAAGCCCAAACCTCAACTCTTCCACAAAGGAAGGAATACCTCAAAGGTAAGTACCACATATATACACCACATAGAAGAACACAACCACAGTATTACCATAATGGAATGTACCACACAGGTACGAACTCAGGTCACAATAGGTATAACATAAGTATAATAGTAGAGATGATTAGATGTAACTACTAATTCATCTTACTATTTTAAAATGCATAACCAGAAAGTATAGTAGTACATCATCATAACCACATAGGATACAAGTACATCTTTAGTACATCGTCAAACCCACACAAGATCCTAGTTCATCTCCAGTACGTTGTCAGACCCACAATGGATCCTAGTACATCTCCAGTGCATCGTTAGACCCACAGAGGATCATAGTACATCTCCAGTACGTTGTCAGACCCAAAAATGATCCTAGTACATCTCCAGTACGTCGTCATACCCACACACGAACCTAGTACCTCTCCAGTATGTCGTCAGACCCACACAAGATCCTAGTACATCTCATGTACGTTGTCAGATCCACAAATCATACTAGTACATCTCCAGTACATTGTTAGACCCTCATAGGATCATAGTACATCTCTAGTATGTCGTCAGACCCACACAGGATCCTAGTAGATTGTCACAGCAAGCTATAGGGTTCCTGCTCTAATCTCTCATGTCTCTGGGAGGGACCTCTCCTCAATACATTGTTCAATACTCCAACTTCCATGAAGTCCCATGAAAAAATATTTCAATCGTCCACCACGTCATGAGGGTCTCAATGCTATAGGCGGTGTGTCAATCAGATGCTCAGTCTGTAAGTTATTCGCTTTTTTTCATGAGGGCCCAGTCTTTAAGTTATTAGCCTTGACAGTGGGCTCCGCATGGGCGGCGCATGGCTTGTCAGACCATACGAGAAAGTCGTTTGATGTCTCTGGGTGAGATAGTGGAAACCAAACACTTGGAAGATAGTTTTCCAAATCTTGTGGGGTAGCCATGAGGCCACTTAATGTTTGGGTTTTGAAGTCCCATGCCACTCATGATTTCCCATTTTTCCATTATTCATCCTCCCAATAATGGATCATGCAGGAGTTCCGGTTTTAAAAGGTTGGGGAATCTCCTTAGCTCATTTTAGTGGAAAATCGATGGTGTATCATGGTGGATTGAAAGTGTTTCTTCTAAGGAAAGTCTAATGTCATGTTTCATTATGGTTTCCACTATATCTACATCTCCTTCTCCCCCAATTTTTTAGATCATCACCCTTTGTGTGTAGATATAGTGTTGTTGTTACCTTTGGTGTTTATTTTATATCTTGTTTAGTAAAGGGAAGGAGATTTAAAGCTGTTTTCAAAGGATTGTTGTTGTGTTCCGAGAGACAAGTCTATGATGTTGAAGTTCATCGTGCCCTCCATAGGCCTCCAATCCAAGGATCGTTTGTCGATTTAATGCTCTTTAATGGAAGTGGTTATTCATTTTTGAATATGTCCACCATTAGAGGATGTCGTAAGGAAGTATTCAAAGATGATGGAGAATGTCAGCGTTCTTCATATGGAGAATCATTCTTCAGGGAATATTTTCTTCATTGGAGAAGTGTAATCCACCCAAAATCTCCCACCTTCTCCGTTTCCAAATACATTCCCTCATTCCCCAACAAAAATGTAATTTACAACATAATAGAATATGTTTTATATTTTTTTGTCATAATTTCAAATTAGCTTAATTATATAATTGATGAGTTGGTATAATTTGTCAAAGGGGGTGGCACAATTAATGTGGGGGAAGTTCAAGTGGCATCCCCACATTTAATAGGGAGTTTAAGGGTTTCACCAATTATGATGGTTCAGGTGGTCCCTGCATTTAGAAATTCAAATTACGGGGGTTTAATCTCAGGTGGTCCCCACCACCATAACCCATGTGGGAGGTTTTATTTCATGTGTTCCCCACATTTATAACATCCACATGCGAGGTTTCAAAAAATAGAAATGTTAAAAAATTTAATTTTAATTTATTCATTCACGAAAAACACAAAAATTAACATTAATCCTTGACCAACTTTCATTGAGGTGGATTTCTACTTAAGCGAGTATAGGCGCTGTTAGTTGAACGGTTTCCTTGGGATTCAATTCCGAGCACCGGTTCAAAAGATACAAAAACCCGCTTGCACGTTAACTGAACATACATGAAAAAATGATCCAAAATTCAATCGAGGAACTCCTGGCCTCAGAATCACCCTCCTTCAATTTTTAAGGACTCATAAAATTCCCATTTAATTAAAAAATTACATGGAAATTCTGGGTCATTATAGGTTCTAACACCCCATTGGAGTTTAGAATTAATAGGATATGTTATTTTTCTACATTATTTGGTATTGAGTCACATGGTGGGGGATATCAAAATATTTTGGAATGGAATTCCACATTCCCTCTTTTAGAAAGGCTATAATTCGTAGTTACCACACTTCAATGATGTTGAATTTTTACTAATTGTCATGTTATGATTATTATAAATCATTAATTATGAATATATGATTTAACTAAATGTGGTAAACATTGGGTAATGGTTCACCATTTTTCATGTAGAGAACCTATAAGGTCCCCCACATCCATGAAATTAAATCCATGATTTAATGTGGCATTTCTATGTTCCAATCGTCTATCTGAATGAACTAGTTTTAGTTACCAATTTTCTATAGGGAAGAGATGATAGAAAAGACTCTCATGGTCCATGGGGTTCCAATAGAATGATATCAACTCAAGGAATTGGTTGTGTCATCTCAAACAACCATGCGATGAAGGTGGAATAGGAAAATTGTAATATACAAGAATGGATCAAGAAACATAAAATTTATGTCTCCTCCTACTGAACATTTTATCATGGTAAGGATATGTGACAAATTATTACTCACTTGTTTTCCTATGTTGGGGTGTCTAGTGGTAATGGATTATCTTTAAAAAGGTCCAAAAAATGGCTCTATAATATTTATGATATATTTATTTAATCTCTAAATTTTTCCTCATTTTTGGGGTCAATAATTTAATGATAGGATACTTGACTATCGATCAGGATACCCTTTATAATTTTTCATCCTAATATGTTTTTATCTTATATCAAAATATGTTTTATGTTATTATAAATTTATCCCATAAAATTATAAGTCATATGGTTGTACAACTTTGATCAGTGTGCATTCATTTTAATGTCCTGATAGGGGTGGTCGTATGAGGGTAATTTCACACAACCTATAAATTTGGTTATCCATGGTTATGAGTACTCCAAAATTCTTTTGGGAATGAGATGAAAATTGTGTAAAAAAATGATCAATGTATATAGTCCAGGAGTAATGATATGGGATAATCATGATAGGGATGATCAAGAACACCCTATGGTGCTGATTTCATCTGGGATAAAATCAGTATCATAAAATTTGAAATGCATTTTGTTAGGTCCCAGTTATATCTCGTTTTTAGGTCAAAGTACTTATGGATTTTAAGCATGGTCAAAAAGGGATTTCATAAATCCATTATAAGATTCTTGAATAGAATTTTAATAACCTAAAATGCAGAGGACATGAAGTGTGATTTATGGGTTGAGGGGGTTAAAATACGTTTTCAAGCACCCCATACTCGGGTAGACCATGCTTAGGATATTGTGGTAATTTTATATGGAATGATGACCAGTGATGGACTACACATTTTAGCATCATGTGACAATTATTTTTCCCTTAATTTTTATCATCATGAAGTAATGGCTTTGGTACTCATGTAAAATTGTGCACAATATACATAGGGACACAACGATCTTCTATTGGGAGTTTAAATGTAGGGTGAAGCTTTTATCCATGAACATTATTATTGGTTGGTATACTTAATTATGATATATTATTGTTCTATTATATCGTGTGAATAGGTAGGATGTATGTATATCATACATACTCATTGGAGAAATTATATAGAATAACTTCACCATATTTCAAATGAGGTGTATGCCCATTTTTTGGATGGGAATTCCTGGGATTACTTATTCATATGCTTTGTGCATGAATCATTCCATAATCAGCTACTTTGAATATATCCAACCACATAGATCTAACTTTTATGATGGGTATATGGGTGACTATATCAGATATATTCGGGCATCACAGAAGATTCATACCGTAAAATGGAGTGGAAAATCCTACAATGTTTTCAACTCTCTTTGAAAATGTGTATGATGAAAGGATGTGTAACATCCATAGTATTCGGATCTACTTGAGTTTTTTTGTTACGGAAGGTGTCAATCATATCCCAATAATATCTAAGATAACTGGAGGTGGGAACATGTGGTTACAAGTCAACCATTGATAATATATGAATCCTATAATGTTCTATGTGGTCATAATTATAACTATTTTTAAGGGTGGATTAAATGGACTGAATTATCCGTTTGGATTAAGCAATAATTAATAACAATTTTTTATAGGTATGATCCAAGAGTAAGGAATACTAATATCCATTGGTTCTAATAAAATAGTATCAGCTCATTTGATTTGTTGTGTTAACAAAAATATCAATCATATGAATTTGTTTCATGGATAATGTATGATTGAATATGGGTTTGAGAGCTGTTTAAGATACACCAACATATATTGAACATATTTTGAGGGTAAGTAATAAAACATGTGACTCAAGGGTACTCCAAAATCAAAGTGGGTGAACTGTTCACCATGAAGACATTTTTTCATTTTGATTAACAATGTGAGAGAATAAATAGGTTATACAGTTAAATGTAATGTGACTAAAACAAAGTCCCCATTCTATGATTCGTGTTAGTCAAATCATTATGATTTTTTTATAGGTACCATATGCTCATATGATTCATGCTCTGTCTAATAATTGAGGTACCACTAAGAAGCAGATTAAGATATAGGGGAGTGGGTATCAATGGTATCATTGTATAGGCCAATCCCATACATAGTGATGCGTAAATATTCATCATATTTATGTAATGAGAAACTCTCCACAAAGGTCTGATCCAAGCTTAGATGGTAGAATTGTTTCTATTGATTATTTAATCTTGACCCAAGAATAAGGATCCCATAATATATACATGTCATGTGATTATTGTGATCAATCGACACATTGTTCTTGAATTAAATCTCTCTATGAATATATGTCTCTAACACAAGGAGGGACAATTAATATTTTTTTTAAAAAATCCATGATTGGATATGTGAGTGTTAGTAAATATCCTATGATGATATAAATCATTCCACATGTAGTTCTAAAATGAAATCTCTCATACATAGTTCGGGCCCAAATGTAGTGAGGGGATATTATATTTTGTGTCCAGACACATGATTAGTTATCTAGATGTCAATATGTATTATATGGTAATACAGATCATGGAATTCATGGTTCATTAATGTGAAGATCTAAACATAGATCAAAAATAGGTGCAAAGGGGGCATTATTTACCTTGATTGTGTTGGAGAGACCATGAATTGAACATCAATGTATCACTACATATACTATAACAGTAGTAAACAATAAACATGTAGTTCATTAATGGGGAAATCTCAATGTTGGTATGATTCATACACATATAGTGAATTTTTCCTTTTATTTTTTTCATCTTGATCAAATATTAGGGATCTGGGCATTACTATGTATCCTATGATAAAAGAAATCAACAATATGTAATTATTGAAATACCATACAGTTTGACATCATGAGTAATGATTGATGTTTCCTCAACACAGAATAGATGTCACTAATACCTAAAATCATTGTCCACAAATTTATGATATCATCTTGTGAGAGGAATCATGTTTTTTTATAAAAGTCCTCCTAAGCATGTTTCCCATGGAATCAAATGTGTAGTACAAAGGGGAAGTCAACATTTTAACATCATGTGATGATGAAATGTCACATGGTTTTTGGTCTTGTGGTTATGATAATTATATTGTGTTTGGACTCCTGATTTGTGATTTATGTGTCACTACATATCTTAAGATAGTAGGAATCAAGCAAAGCGTAGTTATTGAGTGGGAAATTACCTATGTGTATATAAATCACATATAGGTATATGGGAATGTAATATCACATTTTCATTGATCTAAATCATTTTTTGTAGGTAATCTATAAAGTAAAATTTTTAATGTAAAATAATATTATATGGGGAGGATGTAAAATGTTATGAAGTTAAAGTCTTACTTCTAGGACTTCTTATGTGTAACTGTATATCCCTATAGAAAGGAAGTTTTTATTGATTTTTAATGACATGCATGAAGGATATATCATGTAGTTTAACATTGTGCGACTCGAACGTCATCCGTGATGTTTTATTTTAGTTGTTAGAGATGTTATATTCCTATTGGAAGTCTATAAATGTACTTCATATGAATCCTCACATTGGTGGGAGGCATGATGAATTACCCATCCATTGTGTCAAATGAGTAAGCTCAATTGGAATGGAAATTATGTGTGATGTAATTAAATTCCTATTTCAGTTCCATATTTAGATTTTTCATTCCAAGTGTCGTAGGGTTCGAATATAAATTAAAATTTCCCCCATAAGTGATTAATAGAGGTGAATATATTTTTTTCAAGGATCATGTGATTTGGTTCTGACAGACTTCAATGTTTTACAGTCTACACAACCTTTTATGATTATGTTGTTCCAAATCATGAAACATCATTTTTTATTACTCGTCATTTGAGTTATATGAATAAATAATTATTAAATTTGAGGGAAATCAGACTTATAAGGTCAGTAATTCAGTGGTTCCTTACACCAATTAATACATATATTATTATTTCCATATCTGTGGTGGTTTGATAGGACCATAAGGAATTGATGAGATTTTACAGCCAATAATTCATTTCCAAACTCAAAACAATTATGGAATATAATATAAGGGGTAGAATATATGTTCTATATCTATCCATCATACACTACATGATAGTATAATTAATGTTTTGTCTCAATGTTTTACTCTTGGTACAATTTTTTCATCACGGTTAAACATAAGTTATAGTTTCTTTATGTCATTATCGTGTGAGGGACTTAGAATTTAGTGTTGATGAAGGACATTATGACATTAATTAAATTATTCTTCCCAAAATCCTTAATGGTAATTTCCTCTTCCTATATGAATAATAAGTTAGTAGTAGTATCTATGTACATAATCATCTTAACTAGTGAAGGTGGATATGGCCCCACAACATCCACTCCCCATAATGAAATCGTCCAAGAATATTTATCTATATGTAGATATTATGGGATTTTATAGAATGATTTTTCAAATATATATCCTGAATTACATTTCCTAGTAAATTCTTGATAGTATTGTATTATTTTTTTCATCTACTAAACAAGCCTCCTCATTTTTTGGAAGAGTCTGGTCACTGACTGATGAGCGTCACAGGAGTCCACAATGTCTTCTTTCATGATGACATGAATATCTCGTTCAATAATTAAATTTATTTATATTCTATAAAATCCTTATGTTTACTGGAATTTTATCACACTTGGGCCTTCTTAATTGGTACAGTTTGCTACATCGTATAGATTTAGATACCTTCTGGCCAATTTCATCAAGAGAGTACCATTTTGGATATAATTTATTATGGAATCCATAAATATCGGGGTGGATAATGGATGATCATGTTATGATTTGGGGTTGATCTAATTGATTCAAATGATTTCATAGATGATGGATAATGATACCATCCTTCAGTGCATGATTCTGATAACCACTTCATCCTGATTTGGATTAACTAGAAGTACTACTATATTTTCTATTGAATCGGCATGAGCATTCTATGATCATGGGACATGAAGAAATGTTGGATCAAATGTTGACTACTCCATTAGTACTCTTAAATATCCAATGATAGGGGATCAATCATTATTTTAATGTCATATTTTTTAATGATTTATTTAATCCGTTACTCTATATCCAATTTATTGTCCATGTTTTTTGTATGTGGTAGTTAGGTTTTTTAGAAGACAACAATGAGTCGTGATCTTCCACCTATTTATTATTGAATCCGTTAGATAGTGAGAAATACTAAGGAAAAATATATTTTTGAAAAGAAAAAATTTAAATCCCTTGTCCATCCTAATTGATCTTTGGTGTTTCTTACCTCATTCAAAAAGGAAATCATGGTGTACCATTAAAAAATATATCCAATGTTTAGGTAGTGTCAATGTAAAATAATACATCTTCGTATCAATGTTTTGATTCCACTACTATTCTTTAAATTACAGGATGTACCATAATAAAATACATATGTCCTTAAATTTCCCTGCCTTATTCAACACAAATTGGATGTAAGACTATAGTATAATAACCACTAATTGGGACAAATAACTTGTAATAATATTACCACCAATGATTGACCTATGTGGTTAAATATGGTAGGCGAAGTGGAATTTAAAATAATACAAGTAATGACTCATTTTTTCCTCTGAAAAATTGATCACATGTTAGTTTTTATGGACATTATAATACTGGGTATCTATACATAGCATTGTTTCACTATGATAGTAGGGTTAATTCACCATCCACATGTCTTTTTTTAATTTAAAGGGAGATCCCTATGATCTTTCCATGTAGTCAACATATATGAAGAATGGATTTCAGTAAACCGTTGTCATCATGATCATTGGGTGATGAATATTCTTCATATGAAAATAAATTTATTTTGGAATCCCTCATGTAATCAGTAGGTGAATCCCTTATTCAAAAACATTGTGAATGTAAGTGAGTTTTCAGACATGTTAGCTGTGAAACACCAAATATATGTGAGGTTCCCTTGGATCCCACTCAGTTTTTTGAGTTTATTATTTGGTAAAATAAATCATATTACATTAGTATTTTCTATGTTGACCTCAATTCCATGTAGTAATATGAGGTATCAACAAAAATTCACTAATATTAAAACAAAATCACATTTTATTACATTCAATATAAAAATGTTCTTCCACATGTTGCTACAAATTGTTTGAAGATATGTTATGTGATTGTATCATTGTTAGTATTTGACCACGAGGTCATCGACATAACAATCTTATATTCATCCCAAAATGATTGTATGTATTTGATGCATGGATTGTTATAAAGCATATTTTTTCATATTTAAACCAAAAGGAATGATTTGATAGAAAAATATCTCCTAAGGTGCACTAAATTCGATTGTTTCACTGTCTTTCTATGGAATCATTATTTAATTATACCCTGAATGTACATCCATGAAGGAATCATCATAGAACCTATAATTTTAATTGATCATCAGTTTTTTGTTTGAAATAGGAAATAATCTTTTTGGATTTGTCTATTATGGTATCTATAATTGAAACAACCCCCTAATAATCCAATTTTTTGTTCAGGGTTAATCACAGTGATCCATCATGGTAATTTCACTACCTCAAAAAAAAATTGATTATAGTTTTAAATTTAAATTATATAATTGTTCCATGATAATGTTGAATCCTCTTGTACTCATTCATAAAATCATGATTATCATAAAAAAAATATGATATGGTGCATAGCTGCATTGGGGATTAAATCAAGCATTTTGGTATATTTTCAAGAAAACCAATATTCATGTTGATTTATGAATTCAATATAGATATCATGCTCCTTGAGAGGAATTAAATAACTAATAAAAAATTGTCATGGGTCAACTATTTATCCCATATTCTCTTATATAATCTCATCAATGGTATTGAAGATATCTTCCTCTAATGAGGGATGTGTGTTCCTATGGTTATTCTCTTATTCATACACCTACTAATTAGTGGAGTGATTTTAGAAAATTAAGGTATTCTATGTGAATATCTATCATTATCATGGTGAGGGAAGCTATGGGAAGATACATTTATTGTAATTAAAAGTGGTCAATTTTTATAACTAATTTAAGGAAGGAAATACATAAAATTCAGGTGGCTTGAAGAAGTGGAGGCCACGAGAATTTGGCCATTCAAATGTAGCATGTTGTGGAGGTAAGGAAGCACCTTAATATAAATAATGTTTGGGATATCTGGGTGACTGATTGAAACAAAAAAATATAACATTATTACCTACACACAATCTATTGTTCATTATTATAGAACAAATATGTGTCTTGAATCATAGACTGAGTGAAATAATTCACCAAGGAATTTCAAACCTCATTTGGAAGGAATTATCAAGAATAGAGGAATATGTTTTAGTAACATTGAGCATGGTTCTATTTGATCAAAAAACATACATCCCATTAAGAAAATCCATAGCCACTTCTATAAGAGAATACCATTGTCCATATAATCCACAAAATGCAAGAATCAACAAACCCTTGTAATAATGAACAATAACTTCACCTCTCATGATGTTGTGATTACAAGAACTATAAAATATCACTTTTAAACCATGAAAAGGTGAATTACACAAAAACCATCTGACTAATGTATCTATTTATTATGGTTTAGACTCATATAACATCCCATTAATAAATACCCAAAAAGATTGATAATTTTCCAAATGATTAATGACAGAACCTAATTCACTAGAAAATCACCCGATCAAGATTAATAAGGGAAAACTAGATCTTGTGAATCTATCAACCCTTGATTTCTTCATGGAATCCCAAATACACTAATATACATCCCAAACTGTCGTAGAAATCACCATGATTTCAATGATATTATCCTCTACTCTTGAAACCAATGGGAGGAGAAATTTTCATCCATAATTTATAAATTCCATGAAAAGAGTATATGGATATGATTTTCATTCATTTTTTCTATATGAATAGAAGAAACATAGATATCTAGGATATATACGAATACCTCAATCTGGTTTATGGGAAACAAATAATCATCTTCTTTCAATCTCCACAGATTCATTGGGGTAGTACCCAAACCATCAGGGGATGAATAATTTAATTATTCATCCATCATTGGTTTTTCCATCCTTATTGTAGAATCATGCCTCAATATATATAGCTTCGTAATAATCGAAAGTATAATTTTCACTGTGTAATAATTCAACCTTATCATTGATCTTGTATTGAAAACAATAATGAAATGTTGAAGCAATATCCACATGGATATGAAGACAATATCCTCTTAGTGGGATATTATATGTAATATATTTCACAAAAAACATGAACTTAGCATTAGATATGGGGTCCATAAAATGATCCTTGAGCATGATCTTCACTAAAGGATGTATCTTTTTTCTAATATTACCATTTACTGGTTTCCTTTCTAGGATAAATATCCTCCTTTCTATATCACAAATATCCAAGGGTCCAAATTTGGTCGAGGTTAATCCACGAACCATTTTCAATCAGTTCCCTTCATATGTTGACATTTCAATGTTTTCCAAAAATTTATCGGGGTCTAGTATATCCAGGGATAACAACTTATTGATCCTATTTTTTCATCAATATAAAGACCATGAATTTTTACTCACTAGTTTTCAGTCAATAGTCCCTAGTTTCAGAAAAATCTATCTCAAATTTATATAGGATTTGGAGGGCCTTCATGAGTGCTTCTCTAAGTTATTGAGAAATATTGATACATCAATGATATTTATTTTGACTGGTAGAACATCCAAAAATTTCATAATGTTAATTTATTTGTTCTTGATCTTCATGAGCTTAGTGCTTAAAAAGGTGGGGATTATCTATATTATGTTTCTCAATAGATGATTTATTTGAGGATTATGTGCCTGGTGCATATGAAAATGTTGAGGTGGAATCATTTACCAATGTTATAGGTCCAGTATGACTTACACATCATCTAGGATGATCTGGAAATCAAAACCCCACTCGTTAATAATGTTTGTAGAATAGTATTGGATGACCACTAGAGGGATCTAGGACACATTCATGTTACTGTTGTGTGTGCTAGGTGATCAACCATGGGTCTCAGCATCATATATGTTCTCTATGGTGATGTGACCAATGTATTGGGTCTGACCATGCTCATACAATACCACGTATCCTCGAATTATGTTCCTCCAACATCCGGCTTAGCTGCCAAGTGTGGAGGACTCTTATTCATATGTATGCTCATCACCAAATAAGATATATATTAACTAAATTAAATTAAACAACCCCAAAATGAACTATTAATACGATATTTATTTATTTTTTTTGTATTGGTTCATAATATCCAAATGTTGAAGGATAGAAATTAGTAAGAGTTAAAGCTTTCTCTTTTTCTAAATATGATTCAGATTCTTATATATTTTCCTTTATATGATGATTTCATCCACTTTTAGTGGGAATATTCAATGTCACCTCCCTTGGTGACATGTTCAGTATGTGTTTGTAAAGCTATTCTCTCAGGGTGGCATGATCCTTGTTGAATTTCAATACAGTCGCCATGTTATTTAACTTCTACCCATGCATTAATGGAATTACATTCCAATCACCCACATCCTATGGTATGGTCAGGACTAAAAAGTGACATGTCCTATAGAATTTTCCAACATAACCTATCCAAAACCAACCATGAATTATAGAAAACATTTGAATATGAGGAAATCAAGGATGGTGTTACCCATCACACAATGGAAATGGAATTAGTTTGTAACATATGTGAGGTTTAAATCATTTGGTTTCCTAATCAAATGTATCCTGAGTATTTTATTCTCTAGGGATACATAAAAATAACCAGAGACCTTCTCATTTTAAATGGGGTGCATTTTAATTATCAATTCCTCAAATCATAGTTGACCCAGATCTGATTTTATGTTAGCTGAAGTGATATTTTGATGTTGTTACCACTCGACAAGATGTACTAAATTATTTATCTCCTACCTAGGAACATTAATGGGAACTAATACTATATTGAGAGTAACAGTGATCTTCTCTACCTTATCATGACTTCGTCCCTAGTCCCATGGTATGGGCCAAGACATAGCTTAGGTTATCAAAATGGAAGAATCTTTGTGTTTTTCTTTTTCTGGAAATCAAGGAATTCTCCTGTATACTTCATTTAGATCAAAGTAATTTATTCTAATCCATATTTTTTTCATCATTGAGTTTCAATAATTTCCCTTTTTAGACATGTGATACTATGTGAATAGGTTAAACCATCCTATATGGAAATGAAGTAAGGAACCCTCTCATTTTCACATTATAGGCAGTTGGTATGGTCGACTATTCTCTTATAGTTTATCTATGAGTTTAATTGACAATATAATTTATGGAGAAGTTCTTCCCATCTCATAATTGAACCAATTTTATGTATAATATATTAAATGAATCCTTTTCATACCAGAGTTTGTACAAATAATTTCATCCTGGTCCCCTATTGGAGAATATGATGTCCAATCAACAAATTTAATCCAAAGATAAAAGTGTGATATGTTTTTCTATATAAATCATTCCATAAAATCATTAGATGATTAGATAACCAAAATAGGAATGGGAATGGTTTAATCAACCAATTTATATGCTGGAATTTTCTAGAGCTGTATGGCGGTGTTACTCAATTATTTTTCATCCATTCCAGAATTCATGGATTGAATGGAATTGAGATCACCCAGTGGTATCACTGCTATGGCCACCTATCGTATATAGGTAGGATGTTGGGATTGATAAGTTGACCATAATTTTATATCCCTATAATTTTTTATATTCGATAAGACTAAATGATCACCCAGGAAAGGTAATGGTTGATGTCATAATGGAGGGAAGTCGTGATTATATTCGACATCCTAATTTTTATAGTCTGGCTTCTTAAATCCAGATCCATCTTGATGCTCATCTTCCACTCATGGATATGGATTATTTATTTCCTAACATTTGGGAGGAGTGATATTCATCTATTTCTATATATTATAACTCGATGTACTATTACCCATGAGTAGTTCCTTGATGAGTTATCTAATATTTTTTATTGTATTATCATATTAATCTAAACATCCCCCAATGGAACTAATTTTTGTTCTTATGGGTGGTGAGTGTGATGTAATGACTCCCTAACTATAATCCATGTTATTTTTCCTCTATATTGGAAGATAATTGATGTTTGTGAATGCCAAATTATGGTTCCTCTATAGATTCCATGAATATAGCACCTCAGTTGGGGCATCTAGGTCACCCTACACTCAATGTATGTTTTTCGTATTTAATCTATATTAATTAGTGTCTATATCCTTATAGCCAATTTTATTGGTGATGATTAGATTCACTAACATGTAATAGGAAATGATATTTTTTCTATTACTCTCAATGAAATAGGATGATTCCAAACAGATTCATCCTCCGTTGAGGGTTTCATCAGAGTCATATTTCTAATCATTTTCTATATTGGACCTTTTTAACTTATAAAAACTTGGTGGTTCAATTTCCATCAAAATAAATTCCACCATTCTCAATCTATGAATAGTAACATTGAGGGAGGTTGAATACATGTTTTTCCAATGGTCCCCAAGTAGAACAGGTTCATCTATTAGCCCTGGGAATGGGTGGGATGCTGAATGATGATATTTACTACCAAAAATGAAGAATAATTATTACCTCCAAGGTGATAATAATGTTTAAAATTTCAAAATCCCAATGACATGGGACCTATTCAGGGCCATCATTGGAAATTGTTGATCAAAATAATGATGATTTTATGATTCCATTTGATGATTTGATGATTTAGGTTTTGTATTTAATGACATTTATGATAGTAATTTAGTTACAAATTATCCTATACCTATGGGATAGGTTTGACGAGGAACCTCCACTAATTTCTCTAGGACCATGTTAGGGTGTGATGAACCTAGAGATGGAAAAATATAAAAAAATCTCCCCAAATCTATGGGTAGGGATTGGTTTTTGTGATAAAAAAAACATGTACTATATCATCTTAGGGATTGATGAACCAAGTGGTGGAGGTGGTGGAAAATATTGACCCCCCTATAGGATTAGTTGACTTCAGGATGGATACCAAGACAAATACTATAGAGGACGTTTTGGTTTGGAAAATTTTTCCCCATATGTGAGCGTAGTGCGATGGTAGAACAATATGGGGATCATTTTAGGTAGGATGTTTTCAAGTTGGGTACAAAATTGGATTACGTTATTTAAATTTGTTCACATTCATTCTAGGGGCCCAACTGAAAGATTTTTAGTCAGTCTTTTCCATCAGATTGTGATATCATTGAATTTTTAAATTGGGGGTATTTTTGTCATATGTTCCAATTAGAATGTGCATTACCATATCTCTTAATATCTCCTAATGATATAAAATTATAGGATTCCATTTCCATGAGTATTTTCGGTTATGATGACATAGTGAAGTATAACCATCCATATATTCGATATTCCTAGATATGGGAATATTATTAAGATATAGAGGCATTCAATGATGAGTTTTCATGATTTCGAGACAAACAAAACATATGAATTTTTAGTTATCTTCCATCCATAGGATATGGGATATGTATAATGAACCCCTATCCAGATAACCAAAAAGGGAATTGATGGTCTAAGGATCACCCTTATATCTATTATAGAAAAGTATTCTTACCTTTAAATTCTGATGAGTTCTCATATATATTTCTATAGGTAACTCATAAAATACTTCTAGAGACCTTTTATTATCTCATAGTATGAATTGTTGAGGGGGAAAAATATTATTAGGAGTTCTTTTCTGCTAAATGACTCCATCTATCTATGTTAACCTCCACTTCATCATTCTTACACACCTCCACCAAGTCAAAAAGCATATTTTTCTTCTTTGGGAAAAATGATGAAAATGATGTTGTGTAGATGATAGTAGTTGAATAAATATATGAGATTCCACTCGATGATTAAAGAACATAAATATTGATATATTTTTTTATTTTTTATAAACTCTACTTTTATATGTGTTTGGTAAATATGCCGATTTACTTTCACGAGGGAGATAACATTATAGGGAGGTTGACGACAGAGGATGTCAGTAGTAGAGTCCCTATAATACATTTCTAAAATACCAAGACATGAAATATAAATGATGTTATTAAATTTTAAATTTTTCTGAAGAGTTGAATTACCATTGAGGATTTTTGGATATTCACTGAATAGCCTCAAAAAAATCACATTGAGAATATCAGGGACAAGATCCTTATTTTGGGATTCTGTTTTATTAGTGTGACTATAAACCTACCAGTGAGTGGTTGTTAGAATATGTCGGTCAACCATATATTATGTGGGGATATAATCCTGGAACAAATATTCATTCCCCAACTAAATATGTAGATAGATATCGCAAATGGGAAAAGGAATAATTGCCTCCTATTATATAGTTCTCAAATGATGCTGATGATGTAATTAATTTGTGCCTGTAAGAATATGATCTGGTCTTCCATGAGCTGCTATAGTTTTTTGAGTAGCATTAGTAAAATGAATAAGAGATTGTCTCGTGGCATGTGACACTCTAACTTTGTGAGCCCTGATTAGAATGGGGATATGATCCTATTATTATGCCTTTGGAGTATCTCACACATATTTTGGAGTATCTCACATGGGCAGTCGTGACTGGAACATGGATTTGATCATAATATTGTCTCTTTTTATTATGTCATCATAAATTTTCAATTGTAATGTTCACTTATCCTAATGAATATTCAACTAACTTGGTGAGCATCAGTTGTAATGGGAATGTTATCCTTATAATATGCCACTTCCTACAATAGATTATGTTAATAATCATGTTGCATGGGAAAAATAACATCTTCTATCTACAAAGTTACCACATTTCATATAGATCATGGTGATGTGATTCTATGGCTATTGGAATAGGTTTATGTTCCCATCCCCTATCATATCTAGTGCTAGAATATTGAGTTGGATTTCATAATCTATTTTAAGATTGTGGTTCAAATTTATCAATGTGTGATCATGAATGCATGTATGTAAATATCTATTAATCAATATATAAAAAATATATCTTTTATTGAATAACTAATATAATTGCACTACATTCAACCTTATAACATCATTATATTATAATGGTCTTCATGTTTGGGGTTAAGTATATGTTCATCCCTCTAAAATGATGTAGGAATATGCATGGTGACATCATCTGAGTGGGTGGGGATATGAGTATCACCCTAGCTACTACAAGAATATACTATCAAAGATTCCATATGAAATGTTGGGATAGGATACCACTCCTATGTATTCAAATATTTATAATCCTAATGATACATCCATTTTAACACATGCATGAGTTTCTTAGGTGGAATTGCATCCGGGTGTTCTCTTTACACGTGACTGAGGTGCACTAAAAAGATGATTCTCGTGATGGCAGTTAATAAGAGACCTCTATTACGTTTCCTAAATTATAATGGATCCATGATAAACTCATTATTCCAGAATATAATCATATAAAGGGTAAATATTTTAATCGTCTATGGATAATCTTATAAAGAGATTGGTTATGGAAATGAGCTCTAGTAGATTCAATACAACTTTCCCCTAATGGGATGCACTTGTTGGCTTTATCAAATGGAAACTGTTGATGCATCCTCAGGGGTCGGTATTGTACAATATCTACGATATTAAAAAATTGATTCAATAACTTGCACAATATGATGGTATTATTTTGGTGTGGTCTTTCTATGAACTGATGTGGTTGCATCCAAAGATGATGTACCAGAACTGAATCTATCTAGTAACAAGATCATGGTTTATGATGTTATTTTTGAGATCAATATCTACAGTAATAATGAAAATAATGAATAAGTTCATTGATTTGTGAATCATCATATGTACGACATATTCAAAATCATATATTCACAGGTAAGTAAATTTTCCATTCTTATTCATAGATTGTTCATTTTATTCTTGTGGACCTGTCGCAGGGGGAATGGACTTATTTCATGGAAACCCTAGTCACATGGGATTTCATAACAAGCTTACCATTTCTGTTTCTATATGAAGAATATGAAAAAAATTGAATGAATAATGGTCCATATATAGTTTTTTAAGGTTATATTCATTTTATGTTTACCATTTTATTCTCAAAAAATGTCGGGTGTCCCATGATTAACAGACAGGCTTCCTGGAACCTATAATGATTCAATTAATATGTCATTACATAACATCACACATGGTATACAAATTTTGTTTCATTGTCGAGGGTTTATTATGGGTGCTCAATTACGGTTTCATAGTCATCTATATAAGGTTAAAAAATTAATTTCACAAAAACTGACGATGTATCCCAAACACATATCATGTTAGAGACCAACATTCAAATTCAGCCCGTCAATAGGGTGTTCAAACCAAACTACTCTTAATAACTCACATTCATTGAGAGGATAGAATATCAGGATCATAAAACCCTTTTGAGGAAAATTAATATCTATTACAGGACTCTCTAATAGTTTTAATCCATGTTTTTGAACCAATTCATAAACCCAACAAGGAACCAATTACCCTAAAAATGATTGGGAATCAAACCCTTTAGCATGTAATAAGGGTTCCATTAATGACACTATCTATATGTATCAAAGGATATTTATATACATCACATTAATTATTTTAAATGGGTAGATTATTTTATTTTGAAACCATATATCTTAGAACACTAGATTCTATTGCTATCCAGGAGGTGATTGATATTTGAATGATGGAATTGAATATTTATGTCACATCCAATGTATCATGTTTATAACTAGAATAAAAACACATTTATTATGTTTAAACTATATAGTTTATCTTCATGAGGAAATAACATATATGATGTATCAAAGGCACATTTTATGGAGAAAAATCAATAAGAAGGTTTCCTATATATCGTGTTTATTGAATTAATCAGATTAATCGTAGTTCGATATTTCCTTCGGTGCTAACCTAGAAGACGATAACCTTGTATGGGGTTACTCATACCATGACAATAAATTGGGATTACACACTATGGTTTTTTTGGGTTGGGGATATTTATAATGCTAATTATTTTACCATTGAACATAAAAGATCCCACATGATCCATGCTTGGTGTGAGAAACAATGGATAGTATGTAGTCATTGTAATTTCATATGAATTAGGGACTTATTCACAATGGGAATTTTATTGGGTGTTTCATATAAAGATCAATACATAATATGGTTTTCTACATTTCTTGATTATTAATGTACCCATAGTCTTCACAGTTCACATAGAAATGTCAGACTTAAACTGTGGTTGATTCCCATTTTAGGTCAATTCTTAAGAATCCATCGTATATATAATTCATGGATAGGTATCAGTGTTCTCACTGTTCAGTTATTTGTTGAGTACATACACTTATGGAGGTTCACAATAGATCTTGGGGATTAAGAAGGTGTCATATTAATCATTCATTTGTAGGAATTATATTTCTCATATTCATATTTAGGATATGAAAAAAAAATCTACTAGGAAAGGATATAATGTCTTAGGTTGTATTCCTAAAATATACTAATTTTATTCCAAACATGATTCAAGTGTCTACCTCACATTTCCCAGGATGTATGGACATTTACTGGTTCCCTAGAGGAAATGTCCAAAGACAATCTCATGAGACTATTTAATGGTTTGGATGATGTTTCATGATCTATAAGTCATGTATGGAGGACATCACATGTCATAGGTTACATGTCATGTGGACTTCAAATGAATCAACTAAAATGCCCAGGGGACATTATGTGAAATAGATGGAATGTATTGAGGGAATCACATGACATAGATATAATGACTAGAGGATATCACATGAACTAAATGTAATGACTATAAGGAATTTCATGTCTTGGTAGATATGTTTAGAGGACTTTATAAGACTTTAGTTACAAGTCTAGATGGCTTTGTAGTTCTTGGTCAACATGTCCAACGAACTATGAATGTGTTGAACGAGATGTATAACGGTATATTGGTGTCTTGGGTAACATGTACTAATGTTTTATCTTGATCTAAATAGGTCATGTGAAGTGCATGAATATTAGAATATCCTTATTCTAATATGTATATTATTTTTTCAGTCTTTATTACTTATATTACAAAAGTATCATTAAGAATTAACTTGTTTAGATCTCATGTTACAGAGTCAAAAATTGGAAACTCCTTCTAAAAATCTAGCTGGTTTTCTAGATGTCATTCACATGTCCAATGGAGTGATCACATGAAGAACTTATTCATTCTATATCATCCATAGTGTTGTTCCCAAAAAAAATTCTTAGTGTAATATTTTGGTGTTTGAGTGACTTACCTCTCCATGATGTCCACTCTTTTGTATTCCCATGGGGGTAGCTTCCATCATGTGTATGCTACTTATGTCGAGGGGGGATTTATAGGTCTCTCTTCCCCAGTTATACCCCACCTTTCATAGAACATATATCGATGATATGAACTATAGTTGGTGGAGAGAGGGACATATCCTTGAAAATGTCATGATGATTATGCAATGGGTATCACATGAACAAACGTGGATGATTTATCCTTTATTCAATGGAGATGTAGGGATTTCACAATATTGAATATACATTTCAATTCATATTCCCATGATGATGCTGGTGTTCCAACTTGATCTCATGTGATAAGGTTGGAATGACTTTAGGGGGCTTCATGGTGTCCTATAAATCACATAAACATGTCACGTGAAAATAAACACAACTAGAAAATTCATAAATCATACACTTTTAATTAAAATTATTTAAAAAGGGAGTTTGGGATAATTTTTGTTGTTTATTGATTAAAAAGATTCATGATTGTATGGACTTCTCTGGAATTCTTTGCGTGATCATTTGTGTTTGTCTAGATTCAATTATAAGAGAAGGTATATTTTTCTAAGGGGAAGCATGCGATCATAAAAAGACCATGATTAGTGAAGTATTAATTTTAATGACCTTACTGAGGTCATGAAATCACGTTTCCTCTTAAAGGCTATATGATCCACATGATTTTTGATGCAGGGACATCATCTTATTTATTATATTATTTTATAGAGACAATAATACCCATGTTTCAATAATTTCTCAAATACTATTCTTTACAATACTCATTTGGATGGAATAAATTTATGTGATGCATTTTTTAAGGCCTATTAATTTTTAAAAAATTTATAATTGATCCACAAATTGTACCTATATATTTTATAAGTAGGAAATAAGAGGATGTTACATATTCAATCAGTCAGAAAAATGGTTGTCGTTACGTAGTGTACAATATTCCTTGAGAAGGATCATATATCTAAATGTGATAGTGGGAGACACATACACATTAATTAATTCAATGCACATGGTACAAAAAAATTGGAACATACACATATTCCACAATGTCTCATGAAAAAGGATTTTTTCCAAAGACAAAATTATTTCCATTGATTACAAGAAATGATAGAGAATAATGAATGTATATTTTTCATGTCATTAAAGAAGGTGACTCATTATTTATTGAAAATAATAATCCTACAACCTATAAAGATGTAGTAAGTGGAATAGATCATTAAAATTTGAAAGAACTCATCAATTAAAAATTATTCCATGTACAAAAAACAATTATATATTTTGGTATATCCTCAAGTATATGTGATGATATTTTTTTAAATGGTTATTCAAGAAGAAAATATACATGGTATGAAATTTAAACACATATAGTGTGTGGCTATTTTCAAAATGATTTAAGAAACATCATGTAATTAACTAAGACAAAACCATTTCAAAATAATTAATGCTAAAATACATCATAATTATACATTATATTGTGTCAATTAATGATTATGAGATTTGGGAAATGGATTTCAAAACAACCTTCTTTAATGGGAACACGTTGGAATACACCTCTATAAAACAACCTGGAGGATTTGGGACTCTAAATTATTTTATCAAGATATATAAATTGTAAAAAATACATTTATGCATTAAATAATGAATCTAGGTCATGAAATATTCATTTTGATAAAACCATAATATAGTTTTTTCATAAATATAAATTGTTTTATGTGTGTCTATATGTTCTTTAGTGGATGTGTGATCATTTTATTAAAAATATATGTTTACTATATTTTACTTATTGGAAATGAAATTATATTATAATAATTTTTTATTTCATGGTTTATTTAACTATTCTTCACGAATGTATTAGGTGAGGCATCAAGAATTATTCAGATCCTTAAACAACATGATAGATCCATGAGTTTTTTTCCCTAAGTAAAAGTAAAAATAATGAAATGATAATAAACAAGTTCATTATAGAATAATACTGCTTGTTATTTTTTCTAGTGTCAAATGGAATTTATATTTCTAAGAAAATGTGTCCTCAAGAACGTGAAGAAAAAATGGAAGGTATTCTATTACCC
Organism: Viscum album; assembly: GCA_963277665.1. Lineage (NCBI taxonomy): Eukaryota > Viridiplantae > Streptophyta > Magnoliopsida > Santalales > Viscaceae > Viscum > Viscum album. The sequence continues at coordinate 2,045,707,248 of OY728127.1, forward strand.
AATGAAATTAGTCTAGTCATATGTGATAATTTATTTACTAGGTTAATTGTTTCAACACATTATGTGTTTTGGAAGATATTAAGCAGACCCAATTAACCACCATTGGGTGGCAGTCAAGACCATCGTTATGTACTAGAGGTATACTAAGGATATGTTACATCTATATAACAGATTTTTGGAACTAATTGTTAATTATTATTATTATCCTAGTATCCAAACATATCAATATGAAAAGATATTACATGTGGGAAAAATATTCACATTGAATGGACATCATGTGAGATGGATGATCTCAAAAAAATGTTCCCGAAGATTATATAGAAATATACAAGAATGTTATGGATTCTGAGGAATCTAAAATCGTATGGATGTAAAAAAAATCATGATCATTTCGTGATACCTAGAATTAAATATCTCATCCTACTCTATTGTGTGTGTACATTAGTAATGGCCATGTCCATGAAGCCTTCATCAAATCAACAGATGTAGAATATAAATTAAAAATATCATTTATTCAGGGATTTTTCTCAGAGAGGTAATGTTGTAGGAAGTATTATTTCCCACAAATAAAATAAATTGGAACCCTTGAATAAATATTTATCTCATAAAAACATGATTATCTTATGACATATAACTGACTAAATTTATTAGTAATTATCTCCAGTCCTCATTGGAGTTTTTTAGAGTTAGTGCCCTTGGAAAAAATATTTTCACTTTGATTTCATGAATTTTAGGTCATTTAAATATTAATAAAACCTCATATAACATATTTTACATCGCTCTACAAGCTATTATTATTATAATATCATTGGGTATCTATCACAAGGATATTGTAATAGATGTTCCCCGTTGTGATGAGAACCGTGGAATGATATGGTGAAATTTTTAATGATAGTTAACTGTTTATATAAAATTATATGATGAGACTCATTGAATGATGTAGTTAGGTGTGAATAATTATAAGTATATTATGTTTATTCTCATGATTTTTTCAATTGATAATTTAAATGATGGGAGATTATTAGAATAGATCCATTGGTAGTAATTCCACATGTTTTGGTGTCGTTAAATATTCATGTTTAGGAACATCAATGATGTTCCCAAAACTATAATATTTTTATTAATACAGTTTATAACTCTCATAATTATATGTTTTTTTAAAATTGAGGATAAAAGGTCATTTTTAGTTTTGATTATGTGGGTGCATCATGAGTGATGTGTTATTAATGGATAAGTCGAGGAAGGATGTATCTGTTCCATCTTAATGGAACATGATATCTTGACATTTTTATTGTAATAATACCATATCACTAATTTACATTAACATAGTGAATAGATGTGTTTATTTCGGAGATTCAAATTGTGTAATATCGATCATTTAGGCTGATTACATTGATGTGAAAACTGATTGGTGTGAAACTGTGAAAAAATGATTACATTACACAGTGATCGTTCGTATGATTTTGTTAATGTTTTGACATTGTGTTATTTATATTAGGTTACATGAACTTTTTAAAATAGAAATATTTTAAATTTGGAATTCTTAAGTAATACCAATGAAAAATAATCCTAGAGGTCTACAGAGTAATTACTTTTTTCAATCTAAATTTTATTATATTTGAATTTAATTATTGAAATAAATATTATTCTCGACGATAATTACTAATTGTGTTCATATTTTATCAATAAAATATATTAGTTAATGAATAAACATTTTATTAAATATTTATATTTTTATTCCATAAATTTATAGTAGTTTTAATGGGACAACACCATGTCCATTAATAAATATTAAATTACAAATCAGTTAAATTTGATTTATTATTTCTCATTTTAGATCCCATGGAATAAAATAGTAATTTTTTTATTATCCAAATGGTTTTATGAAATATTACAACATTATTTATGTGTTTCTTCTAGAAAAAATAATTTTTTTTACCTAAACCATATCCCTATAATTAGATGATTTTGTCAATTGTGTAATATTAATCAAAAATTAGAATATATAATCATTGCATGAAGTGGAATTCTATCATACTCATGAATTCCTCCACTATTAATCTATAGAATGATATGAAGTTATTAAAACAAGATAGATCTAGACCAATCTATATAAATTGTAAAATAAAATTAATTTGAAGTGTAATCTACCAAAAAACAAATAAATTGATGGGAGATCAATGGTGCACATGAGGATCACCGCTAATGGGATTATACCCATGATTCCATATAGTGAAATGCAGGTAATAAAAATGGGATTTTAGATAAAAACAACCTTCATCGAATAAAGGATACATTGAAGATAAAATTATTTCAACATATATAAAAATAATAATTATAAATTTTTTCTGAAGATTCCTCAATTTTGGATTTGGGAAACTCTAAATTAAATTAAATTTTAATTTCACCTCTAGAAGATGTTATTATTCATTGCCCAAAATAGAAATTGATAACTTTATCAAAACATATGATATCATTAAAAACATATCCAAAACCATAAAACATGATTCCATGAAAAATACTTTTTAATAATAATAAATGTTATTAAATATTGCGTGTAATCATTTATAATAAATTACAATTCATGGGAACATATACTAATAGTAAGATATAATTTTATAGTATAAATTTTATTTTATAATCATATGTAGATAAAAAAATTACATTTTCATGGCTCACTATGAGGACTATCGTAGTTCATAGAGGCACATCGTGGATTACTTTCACATCTCATTACTTAGACCAAAAAATATTATGTCTAAGAATTTCACTAATACATTCATCATATAGTTAGCTTGGTCCAAAAACCTAGGTACATAATTGGGATTGGGATAACTAATCATTTACCTTAGTAGGATTGGGATAATCACCCATTTAACATTTTGTTCTTGGGATAATAACATGTGAACCCTCTTAGGATTGGGAAAACCTATAGTTTACCTATGGTATTCGAATACCCTCTAATAATCACTTTTGAACACATGAGATATAATATAATTGCCAAAAAAATTGGTGGGATATAATGAATCCTTCTGTTAAATAATTATAACCAATTAATATATATTTCATAACAATACAGCATAATTCATCATTCCTTTATGGTTTAATTAACCCATTAGAAATAAATATATTTCATGATATATCATTAATAAATTATCAAAAAAATATATTCAAATATATAATGTGGATGTTTTCATAATATCATATCTCCACTAGAGAATATGAATATCTAAAGTATTTTTACATAGATGAAAAATAAATTTTCAAATGTTTTAAAATAATATGATTTTAAAAATAGTAGAAAATATCCTTATATATTCGCAACATTTAGAAACATAATAATCAGAGAAGAATTAGAGAGTTATTTTCATATAAAAACCTTGTAATTTTGTAATGTAATATTAATAATAAATAATAGTTTGATAGTTGTAAATTTTGGTGAAGCTGTACAGGTTAAAAATAAATTCGGTTCTTACTATTATATAAATTAAAAATATATAAATTTTGAAATATGTTAAAATATTACAAGTACATATTTATAAATATTGTCAATGTTAGTATAAAATTACATTTTTAAATCATTTATACGTAGATAAGAACCTTGGTAAATGAATTTTAAAGATCAGGTATATGAAGAAATTATGATTCTTGGCCAAAAATTATAAATATGGATGGATTTTATCCAAAATAGTTATTTTGTCCCTTTGAGTACCCAAAAGGTAAATTTAGAAGGAATAATTTAAAATAATATAAATACCTAAAGAATAAAAATATATATATTGTTTTCAAATGAAAAAAACATTTAATTTTCCATTGTGTAAATTGAAAAAAAATTATTATAAAAATGAGATTATAATGTGAACCCTGACATTATATAAAGACATGATTTATAAAAGATATAACCCATTTTATAATAAAACTATACTTATTATAAATATATTATATAACCTCATCCGTACTTATCTTACTACATGTAATTCCCTTATAATTTACAATAACTGATTTATAAAAAACTATCTATTAAAATTAATATTTTGGTGTTTAATGTACTAATTTTCACATATGTTTTAATTTTATGAGTATGGTCTCTCACTTTTCCCATAGATTTTATCATCCCTAGATTCATAATCATTTCAAAAATTTCATATTTATTATAACACATCATGATCTTAAAAGGGGAAAATCAAGGTTTATTTTACATATCACTAGAAATGCCAATAATAGAATAGAATTTAACACCCTAATATATGATTATATATATATATATAATAAAATAACTTTCATAGAATTAAATTTACACAGCATCCGGTTTGTAAAAAATAGGATACTTTATTAAAAAAATATTTAAATGTTACCATTTAAACAAAACCACTATGTTGTAGGGAATAAATAGTAACAAATTATTTATAAAAATTATATTTTTAACATTTGTATAAAATAAATTCAATAGTTACATATTTATTATAAATAATATTATAAACATTTAATAAAAAAAATTATGTGTTCAGAAAAAATATTTTTCTAAAAGGAAGTTCAGTCGAGCTGTATAGAAATAATATTAAACTAGTTTTTACCAATTTATGATTTTTTTTAAAAAATTAAATTATATAATTAAATATAAATTTAAAAAATATATTTGGATTAAATTAATTATAATTTCGAAAGATTTTAAATTTTTATGAATAGTTAAAAATATTAAATTCATAATGAAAATTGGATTTTTTTTAAAATTAATTATAAAATTAAATTATATTTTAAATTAGTTTAAATGTAAAATTAGTTAAATTATATATATATATATATTAATTAAAATTTGATCATTTGAATCATTTTCACAATGAACTTTTATATACCAACTTCTTCAACTTTTTTACATTTTCTCTTTAAAACCAAAATTTCTCATCACATAATTGGGATTAATTTAAAATTATAATTCTCCATGTATGTGAATGTTCTTTAAAGAAGTGAATAATTTATTTTTAATAATCATAATTAATTTTTTCAAATAAGGTTATCTTAATTTTCGACCACTGATAATAGTAAGAATAGTTAAAAGTATTCTCCATATTTAACCTAAAACTAATTTATTTGGGGTAAAATAAAAATATAATAATTAAAAATAATGAAAAATAATTATAGATCACAACCATGTTTCAATAATACCTTGTATAACTCATGATAAAACTCTATTTTTTACACCATTTTCTTGGGAGAAACATGGGTGCACATTTTTCTTGAAAAAAATATCTAGTGTGCCACTCACCCCGCTTATAAAAGGTCACACTATGTACACCATTATTAACACAATATAACCCTTTTATATTGAAAAATCCATGTCGTTATTACCTCAAAAAAATAAAAACCGAAATTATAGGATAATTTTATTGGTCATGAATCCATTATATGAATAAATTAGTTATAATCTTAAAGAGGTTGTTCAAGAAGAGGTATAATTACAAATACTATGTTTTTGTTTTATTTATTATTCCAAAAAACTAAAATAATAATTTTGTATTTTTATATAATAAAAATTTATAAAAAATATTATAACATTTTTTTATTTTATGGATATAACCTATATCTATCTCTTCTGCACTCAACTAAGGAACAATAACTTCACTTTTGTTTGTGAAAGACTGCTGACATGTTAACAGATGTGACACATTTTCCATCAACACCTCTCACGGTTGGGTATGATGAAGGATTAAGAATAAATAAATGAAATTTAAAACATAATTATACCTATTCTGTTATAATATCACATATAGCATTTTAATTTCCATTATATATGTCATATGATGATTTCACTTGCTTGTACGATGGTCTATCGCCTCACGAATCGATATGATTCATTTTTCACTGAATCATTAAATATAGTGGAATAAAGAGATATTGAACGAATATATGTGATATTAATGAAATAATTATGACATTAATGACAAATTTACATTTTGAAAAGAAAATATATCATTTTATTTTTAACATTTTCACTCACATAAAGATGATAATGTCGTTCATGTATGTGTGGAAATCCTCTATCATTATGTGATGTAAATATACTATCATCACCACAAGAAATTGATAATATATTTAAATGTATATTTAAAAAAATAATTTTTTTATTAAGATATTATGATAATTATAAAAATATAAAATATCACATACCTAATTTTTAAAATTGTCTTTGAAAAATGGAAATGTAATTCATGTGTTCATACAATCCACCGCCTCCAAGATCGTATTGTAAATAATTTTTCAAAAAATAATTAATTATAAGTATTACAAATATAATTTATATATAAATTTTAATATTATTTCATGATTATTATTCTCTATATGTTGAAATAATGGCCTCTTAGACTAATAGTCAACGTAACGAAGTGATTTTTGACACATAAGTCAAATATCATTGAAACTGATGGACCAAATTAATTTGTTAAGAAACTGTATATAAGATATTACGAAGTTATATAACAAGAATCATATATGAGAAAATTTCTATTAAAAATGTAAATTATTAAGATAATTTTATTACACAAGAATATATATAACATACGTGATGAGTCGGGCTCAATGTTAAGGGCTTATTGTATAACTTTTACTTTCGTGAGACAATTCCATATTCACCACATATTTAGTTTATGCAGTCTATATACCACCCCTTTAGTAACATATATATTTAATCAATTTATCATCATCAAATTTAATGTTTTCATTATATTTAATTTATTTTATGGATATTACGATTTAAACGTCACCGGAGTGGAAAGGTTTTTTTTCAGAATATCATCATTATTCAGGATTGTTTATGTTTATGTCGTTTTTGGGTGACTTATTTAATATATATATCATAAAATGAATCTAATTTCTTGAACTATAGTTATTCATGAACGTTTTCATGTAATATTTCCATTTTTTAGTCTTTTAACATTATTTTATTCATAAATGGTTTAAAAGAATCTGATATTATTTCATTATTCAGTCAGAAAACCATTTTCAACAAATACTATGTTTTCAAAAAAGTCATTATTAATTTATTTATTTTAAAAAAAAATTATTATTTTCATTTTTAAAATTTTATCTTTTTAAAAAAATTAATGGAATCTTAATGTTATTTTTAAAATAATTAATGTTTTCTTTTTAATGAAATTTTAAAAGGAATTTTTGCTTAAATGTGTACAACTTGAATTAAATTTTGAAATTCAATGTGAAATAAATGTTCTAATGAATTTTTTATAGTTTATAATGTGTTATCTTAAATTAATATATATATTAATATGATATTTTATATTTTTAATATAAATTTAATTTATAATATCATGGGTTATTTCTCTCAAAATAAATTTAAGGATTGTTTCATTTTATATATATTTTTGATCAACATCAACATTCAATTTTACTAATTATCATCGGAATGTTTGTTTTTTGATACCATACTTATTGCTTGTCTAGATGCATTATGATATTTTTAAATGTGGATATATTATTTTATTACCATTCACAGTTTTACTCAAGATTTCTTATGATTTTGTTTATTTATTGGGGTAAGTATTACCTTTTTTTTGTTTTCTCAATATGAATATTTATGTATATTATGTTTCACCCCATGAATATTAGGAATGAATCAAACTTATTATGTGATGGATGGGTCCTTCTATATCCCAAAGATATATCATTAAATAAAATGAGACAAACTATGTTTTTATTCATGGCCATACAAAGTTATTTATATGTATTGGAACAAGGACTAAATGGTGAGTTTTATATGTGTTTAGTTGTCAATTCCATCATTATGAATTCATTTATTTATATTCGATGTCAATATATAATTATTAATAACATTTTTTGTTATTTTTTCAAGATCATGTGATTATTTATGTGGAATTTTTTTATCATTATTCATTCCTTCTATATTATAGCCATGATGTTGGTTAAAAGGAGTTTTTAGTTATTTACAATTCAATATAGCCCATGCCTTATTTATTCATATTTTAATTTTTAATCTAATCCAGTCTAAGAATATCATCTAACCTAATTTTTATGTTTTATTTTCCATAGGATAAAATTTAGTATTTTGTGATGATATGATAGGATGCTATTAGGTCCACTGGGTCACATTCCCCGATAGGGGGTGAATTCGGGTTTGAAAGATTAATACTATAACCCATTAAGATATTTTTTTCATCAATAAAAAACACACTTACTTCTGTCTACCATAGAAATATATGAATGTAAATTAAATCATGCTGAAGACACAACCATTTTACTTGTTTCACCCTCACTCGGCTACATATAAGGAGAATACAATGGTGATGTGTCGACATACAAAAACCACTAAAGATCAATACCAATTACAAGGTTTAGGATAGATCTTTTATTCCCAAGCCCACTATCATTACAGTATTTATTTTCTTGTCAGTATATACCGAGGTGTCATTAAATATGTATCTTCATATGGCACACTACCTGTGGAAAGGATTGTAGTCGTCCTCTTCCTATGCTGACCACTCTTAGAAGGGATCCACTCACAATTTATGGACATGTAGGTCCCTTAATTTTCATGAAATAAAACACCCTCAACCATCATTAGATTTTATGTTGATGTAACTTTTTCTCCCATATATCAAATCCACTTTTCTGCTTGGTGTTGTGTTGGTTAAAATTACTTACGAATTCTATTTTTATGCATTGGAAAGCTTCCATGAGCCCTTAGTGAACCAGCTTGATTCCTCCACATAATGTGTAGCGAGTAGGATTCACATATCACCTCTATGTAGATATTATGTACATCCATGAACCATCCTCCTTCATGGAACCCTTCTCCACATCTTCTGCATACCTCCTCTCCACTATGTATTGTTCCTACTTCGCAGACTGTCACCACTTCTGCGAACCATCTCTCATTTGCAGACTATATTTTCTTTTTCAAACTATGTCTCCTCTATGTATCAGTTCTTCCTATTACATATATATTTTATTCCTCCTTCACATATTTATTCCTTTGTAGGATATTGTTCCCAAAAAAATCATCGACAAAATTTTTTCTATACGATCTAATTTCCCCTTCATGGAATTCAACCTCATGAACCACATTCAGACATAGCCATATTCATGGAGTGTGAATTTATCTAATGGAATTATCACATATTAATCATTATATTAGTGATAATTATATTTGAAAAAATATCGGACAAATTACCTAATCTGATATTTACAAAATCTTCAATGTGGTACAACCTTTACCCCATACTGCTCATTCAACAAATTGTTCCCCTACACTGTCCACGTACTGCCTTTCTTTCTTCATGGTAGACCATATCACTATCACAATTTCATAATGTCCATTGAGTATTCTCAAATAAACAAATCAATTTTAAAAAAAATAATCCCACATAATACAATCCTCCCACAAACCTTGTGAAATATTCGCGAAATGTATGATATCCACGAACTATTCTCGTACACAGTCCATGCCTAGCGCTTCATGGTTCGTAGACATTGATGAATTATTTCAATGTTTTGTATACCACATATTTAATATGTGAACACTAATTAATGAACTGTGTATGTTGTACACCAACATTGAAATCATCTTTTGAAAAAAACCAAAATCTCGATTGTGAGGCCCATAAATTTGGCCAACACTGGGAAATGGTTCCACCGCAAAAACCTACATTCAACAAAAATCTACAGTACTCATTTGAAGTCATCCAGCACTACCAAATAACACAATAAAAATCAAAATATACTGCAAGGACACTTGTGTGGATTTTTTCCAAACATATATACTATGATGAAAAATGGAATTCTCAATGATAATACAATTTTCATTTTTTGTTTTCAATTAAAATTATAATTTCATGAAAGTGTGTAGTTTAACAACATGACTAAAATATTCAGTCCTTGGATATGTGATTACATATATCATATTAAATTCTAATAATGTAAACACTTAATCTGGGTTTCTAGGGTCTCGGTCACCACATTTGGTATATGTGGAATTTTAATAGAATACATGCAAAATATATTTAAGAATATAAATATTGCTGAAAATAAACAAATGATATACATTTAGTATATTTATATATGAAAATACTCATGTTATAGAAACAAATTAATATTTTGGGTTTTCATATAAATAAATATTTTTTATCGATAATAAATGTTAATGTGGTTTTAGAATTAATGTAACTATTGGTAATAACACTGAATAGGTATCATTGGGCATGACTCAATTTTCACCTAGATAATGATAATGAGATTTATTATAAACATGGTTTCACATTAATAACGTATTTTATTCATCTAATTCACATCATTTATAGAAATCATTATAATATATTTGAAAATATTTTTCTCATTTTATAAAATTCCCAAAGAAACTATGTTTATGACTATGATATCATATAGGCACATGTTTCTAAATATATGTTATGTATATCACATGTATTTGGATTTTGAATTTTATTTCATAATGTTTTCATATAATACAGCTTATTCCATAATTTATAAGTGTCTCTAAATGGAATGACTGATAAATGTATCAATGCACATAATTCAAAGAGTAAGAATGATCCATTAATTGATAGGATTAAGTCAATATTTTGAAGGGAACTAATATCACAAATATCCTTATCAAATAAAGACATAATATAATTTCCTATCTAGATATATATATAAATCTATAATCATATTGTCTTTTAGGGTAATCCAAATAAAAATAAAATGGAAGAGAAAAAAAAATTATAAAGTAAATAAGGAAAATAAAGGCATTCCCACGTGTAATATTTGTGGAATGAAACACTATTGTATGTGCTTGAAGGGAATCATGGTTTTATACATGTGTGTATAGAATGGAAACCATTATAATTATTCCAAGGTAAATTAATAAATTTCCAATGTTAATTGCTTCAACTATAAAGATATGGGCCACTATGAGAAGGAATAATCTATGTATCAAAGGAATATACTTCAAAATAAGTTAATGGATCATGATCTATCATACTCAATTACTACGAATGAAGTAAAAAGATTAATGTAATTGTGTTTATATTCCATAATAATATTATATGATTATTTTATAAAATTATATTCTGGTTTTAGTAATTATAATAAGGAAAAGGATTGTAGTATTTTAATATTTCATAACAGTTTTGAGAGCATTTGTTAAATGGTTCTGATGACCATGAAAAGTTATTCATTGATAGGAAGAACATATTGGAAGACACAAATTTAAAAAGTATATCAATTAATATTTTCTTGGTGATGTGATAACAATGAAATTATTATGGGATGATATTGGTTACCATGAAATGGGTAAGTGTTTTGACAGTTTATATAATCATTTATAGAGTTTACAAGTATTTATTTATGTAATATATTTTATGAACTAGACATTTATATTTGGAACAATTAATGTTATAATTATGTTTTTTTGTAAAAAAGGAATTCACATTTTTTTAATTTGTAATTAAGATCCACATTATATAGTTTTGGGAATATTATAATAAATTTGTGATTATCCATAAAAAATTTGGTCATTGAATTTTGACTGACATATATAGGACAAGTATTTAGGTAAACTACTTATGGAATGGATTGTGTTTAAATTTTGTATTTATTGAAAAACTTATGATATCCAATTTTTTCTTGGATAACATCAATAAATATTTTTAATGTCATTTCATTCATTTATTGAACTAATGATATGTTAATTTTCAATTACAAAGCATCATACATAAATATTACTACTCTATATAAATTTCATTGAGTAAAATTTGATGTTTTATTTTATCAAATAAAATCCATACGATGAATATTTTTCTACAGAATGAAATAATGTTTCTATATTTATTGTTACCAATTCTTAACAAACCTAGATATGACATCATTTTAGTAAAATATTATAAACATAAAAAAAGAACTTGATTGGGGACTATAATAGTTTATTGTATCTGGAAACATGGAAACATAATATTTTATCTTACTGAAATATCTTCAACATATACATTAAATAAGTACCAATTTAGTAACCATACATAAATACATTATTCGTAAATATAGTAAATCAAACATAAAAAGGGGGTGATCTCAATTTCTCAATTAGAATAAACAAGATATATATGTAAGCATAACATGATTGGATATGAGAACAAGATCATATCATTAGAAAATCGTACCCTGAATATCAAATTCATAATCAATAGTAATTTGATAATTATTGTTAGATAATAATACATGAATCATATTGTAATCAAGAGAATAATCTAGGAAATAATAACATTGGAATAAGACAGTGAATTTGTTTCATACACAAAATCAGGTAAAATTTCTCCAAATATATAAAATCCCCTTTCACAATCATATCATGGAAAAATAGTACGGATATACCTAATGAGGTGGCACACCACTATCCCGTGTTGTGGCCCATTTCTAATAGTGTATCAGTCTATACATTCTTCCCATGGTGGATCATGTATGTCCACTTGTTCCAATAATTATCATATAAAATATAAATATTTACTCAATGAATTATGTATCTATATAATACACCCCATAATATATTCTATAATGAGATTACTTGGTTCTATCTGGGAAAACCTATAATTTATATAATAATGGACTTATTCAACGTTATAAAGGCCACCACATCGTATATGTTATAACTAGCATACTAAGAACAATTTAGGAAACTTCATTGTATAAGCTATAATTTGATTAACATGTGATATCTAGGACACCCAATCATATATGTTATAATTGGATTACCTAGTGATGTCTATTGAACTCCATTATAAAAGATATAATGGTCATACCTAGTGCTATCTTGGTCACCACATCATTGATTATATAATAGGGTAACCCACCACTATCTAGGATACCCCATCACATAGTCAATAATGAATAACCAGAATATTAATAGAATAAAATTCGCATTAATATCATCATTAAAACAATGTAAAACAACAATTTATTAATAATATGATCAAACAAAGGAAAATATATTGGTTTAATGTTTATCACATTGAAACATGATTTAATAATGGAAAATATATATGTTACATAAACATCTTGCAATAAAAACATTAACCATTAAAATAAATAATATGAATTGAGTCCTTGGATCATATCCCAAGTAAATCATAATCTACAAAAATATATTATATCATAGATGGTTAATAATTTAGAATGATCACTTGGATGATATCTTAATTAAAATAACCATTCTATTAAAGTTATAAAAAAATTTCTAGGATCCTTTTCTTTGAAAACCACATTGAGAAATTACAAATTAAGAAATAAAAATTATTTAAAACATTTCTTGTAGAAAGTATTATTTCCAATTTGTTGAAAGAATTTTAAAACATATAAATTTTCAAAATAATATTATTTGAAAATAACCATAAAAATAAATAAGATATTATTAACTTAAATGATATTCATGATGAATAATAAATATATACATCTGGAAAATCATTTTTCTCCTTAAAAGGATTAGAAAAGTGCCTCGATTGAAAAAACAAAAGATGAATCTTTTTTTAAAAATTTATTAAAAGTAAAAAATGGGTCAGATTTTCATTTATATATCATATTATAGTAGTAGAACACATTAGAAATCATTTTTAGCAAACATGGTTTTGAAAGATCACATATTTCTGACCAAAGATAGTGATAATGTCAAATTTTGTTAAAAACACACACTTAATTATCTAAATTACCTAAGAGTGAGAAATGTTACTAATACTACATTACTTTTGGAATAAATACATTTTAATAAAATTAATATGTATTTATTATAAATTTTTCATAATATTTCATCAATTTAATCATAATCACAAACAATCTCGATAAATGATGATATTGTTGCAATAAATTGTTACGACATTGGTAACATTGAATAATAATCCACGTGAAATATTAACATTAATTAAATGTTAACAAATAAATAAATAAATTATATTAATTATATAAAATTTCAAAGGGATGTGTATGAACCTCTTAGAATAATAAGCATCGATAACATGGAATATATCTCAAAGTAGGCAAATTAAGAAACAATTACGTTACCAATTTGGTAACTTTTAGTCCACAATAATAATGAAATATAGTTTATCAAATGGAAATTTAAATACCCATAAATTTAATGTTAATAATCATATAATACATTCATGGGAATTATATACACATCACAAGAAAATGGGTGGTTGATATGGCATAAGCCTTGCCGATGTAAAATTGAGACTATGATTCCCCTAACTACATGAGTAACATTTTAATATTAATATCCATGAAAGAATTAATTCAATTAAAACCTTTAAAATCATTATATAAATTGAATTCATGAAATATAATATCATATGGTAGTATATACTCCACAGAATATGCATAAGTGGGGAATATAATATATATCTCATAGAATTAAAAGTGTGGGAGAAAACCCCTACATTTATTCTTCAAATTCTTAATAAAAATAAAACGTCATGTATAAAATATGTAATCTTATTATAAATCTAAAAAGTAAATATATTCTTATATATCATACAATATATTATTTTTTTATGAATTTATATTACAAATTTATTTACTATTTCATCTTGAAGTTACATTTTCTGAAATACACGCTTTGTTTTTGTAATATGTTTTGAATTATAAATTTATTTTTTTATTTCATATTGATTCCATTATTTATATAATGTAATAAATTATATACATATAAAATTAATTTAATATATATTTATTTTAAAAAAAATATAATATAGAAATATTAAATTAAATACATCGTACATGGGGACTGTAAGTTGTACGTACGCATTAATGTTGTTTCAATTTTCTTATATAATTTTTATAGAATGAGATATGGATGATATATATATATATATAATATTTAAATTATTATTATTAATTCAGATTTATATAACATAATTTTATTAATATCATCTTTAATACATTCTATGTAACTAATGAACGAATCATATCGCTTTGAGGTGGCGATATTCCACACATCCACATTCCAGTTAATCTTTTTCCAAGAAATTGGGAAGAAAGAGCATATGTGTTATATAACAATTCTAGAAGAATAAATAAATCATATATACAATATTTAAAATTAATTTACATAATTATTTCTAACCTTGAAAGGTGTTAATGGATGAATAAATTACTCCAGTTCGTGAGGTCATAGTCCTCCATACCCACGACTGATTATTATGTATCCTGTTAGATGTAAGTGTGTTAAATTTTAAATAAAAAAGATAACATAAAAAATTATAGTAAATTTAGGAGAATTATGTTATTATAAAGTCATTTTATATGAAAAAATTAATGGGTAGAGAAAGAAAAGAACCTAATTTCTTGTTGAAGAATGTTACCTCTTCTTTGGGTAATTCCTTTTGGTCTATAAAAAAGTTCTAACATGGATTTATTTATTGAGAACTAGTTTATTATAATATTATATAAGGGATTTTGGGAGCTTATTTGGGAAGGTTTTTTATGACACAGTGGGATTTATATGTCTGAATAAGTGAGATGGTGAGTTCCCTTTTATAGTGGAGGAGTGATATACTTATAAATACAGAAGGTAAACATTATTGAGATATATTATTTACATAATGTGCCTCCCAAAATGATCAAATTATTAAAAAAGGTTTTATATTTTCCACATATAACCATCCATTATAATTTTTACATATTTCTAGTTTTTTTTCTCCCTTTAGTAAAATTTTAACCACTAAATAAACATATTTGGCCTTAATAGCTGTAATTAATTTAAATTACATTAACTAATATTTTTTTCTCAAAAACATGGTTGAAATTAAAAAAAACTTATACATTATTATTATTAGAAATTTGGAATCTTTTTTTCTTCTAAATTATAATCATGTAAATTTATTAATATAATTTTAAAACTAGTCTTACAGATGGGAAAAAATATCAAATTTTTAAGGTGATAATGTTAAAATATTTGAATAGTTTTTATATCAAATTTCAAAGTAAAAAATTTTAAAAATTACCTAAATAGTATTAATATATTTGTAATTGAACTAAATATACACTTAAAATAAATTTAAAACAAAATTTAACTATATAAATAAATTAGATGAAAATGCAGTTCTCAATTAAAAATCAGTGTTTTCACTATTAAAAAAAAGAAAAATCTCAGAAAAATATCAACAATTCATCTATATTAAATTTTAATATTCATATTTGAAAAATTATGTTTATATTATCAAATATAAATTATAAATGTGTAAATATTTTGTTTTAAAAAATTCTACTATTAAAAGGCTTAAAATTTCCCTTTTCAGAAAATTATCATTTTTATGCTTAATGTTGGATTTGTTTTCATTTCAGGCCTATACAAATAATTATATGAGTGTAAATTTTTTTAAAATTTATAAAATATATTTTTTTTTAGTATATCTCAAATATATTAATTAATTTAATTTATTAACATAAAATAATGTTTTGTCCATACAAATATTTTTTCCTTAAAAAGTATCTTTTATATTCAGGTGGGTTTTTGTTTAATTTATAATAAATTTATATAAAAAATATCAAATTATAAACTAGTGTAAGTCATGGTTTCAAAATTTACATAATCATATTCAAATTTCCCATTCTAATGGAATGGTGATATCAATCAAAATATTTCAATAAAAATACTATATTATAGTTCTGTAAAACAAAATCTTCTGTGTAATGAAAAATATCAAAGAAACTATACATTAGGCATTAAGAAAATACAAATACAGTATTGTGTGTAATAAAATATAATCTATTTGTTCATATAGTGCATTATTAACATGGTTTTGTGTGAAACATAATACTAAAATATTTATTTCATATAACACAATCTATATTCAATGTTGCATGAAATGAAAAATATATAAATGTTACAATTAATTATAAAAAAATCCCATATAAAATCATGGGGCAACATTCTACCCCCATGATTTTAATTTCACCCTTAAAATTCATCTAGGACCTCAAATTATTAATGATAGAAGAATGGATATACATTGATGATAATCTAATCTAGTTTTTGTTTTTTATCAATATTCACATGGATGACTAGGGTGTTTTCAAGGAATGATGTCATGCATTTGTGGCTAAATTGAGTTTTGAAGGTGTTGTTGTTTCCGAGTGTTTTTTAAATTTTTGGGCTATAAAATTGGGAGTTTGGTTTTGGAAATATATGTTTTTTATAAAGGAGTGAATGGTTTGAAAAAAAATAAAAGAGAATTGGAAAACACGTACCTCAGAATGTGGAATGTGTACCATGTTCTGAGAATGGATTACGGTCGCATTCCTGGTAGCATGAACGATGTGCGAAGCGGTGCGCAGAATCAAAAACAATTTGCAGTGATGGTACACAATTAAATCATGTGGTATGCAAAATGATGAAGGTTCCCATGATTTATACAGGTCACAAAATAAGAGTGGTACATGATGGAGGCTAAAAGTAAGCAGGTAGTGTGCATTATACAAATTAATATTGTCCCGCATTGAAAATTTTGGAAAATTGTATTAGTTAAATTTTTAGAGTTATGTGCCAATTTAAGGAGAAGTAATCCCTTTTATCATGTGATGAGATTGGAGATTAAAATTTCATGATGAATCTATTGACTTTATATGTGTTTCACAGAGGACAAGATGGTACACAAAGAGAATAATCGATGTATGGAAAAAAAATCTAGAAAAGGTAGTGTGGTTTGTGCGTAATTCCCTTGCAGTATGTGGTGGAGCAGGGTAGTATGTGGAGCATGATGATATATAAGGAAACTGAGCAGTATGCGTAGTAAGGTAGTATGCAGAGCAGATAATTTCACCAAGTAGATGGATGGTTCATGGAAACAACAATAGTACGTAGAAAAGGTGGTCAATGTATAAAACCTATAACATAGTACACAAAACATTTTAGGAAGCTAATAAATGAACATTATTTTTGTTTCCAAATTAATATCCATAAAATATTACTGTAGTGAAAATAAATTACATATGTTGTTGATCACATGTCATCAATATAGAATCCATTTAAAGATTGGATTCATGATTTAATGCTAAACCATTGATAAGACCGTCATTTTGATAAACTGAGTGAATATTCTTCCAACACATTGAGCATGGGGGAGTCAGCAGAAATGATCCGAAATATGATGTGTTCTATCTCTGAAAAACTCATAATGGCAGTGCACCTAGAATAGAGTGCTAATGATACACTCTTTTAATCCACAACATGTAAAGACTAGTGTTTCATTGTAAGATAGACACATTGTCTGCATATGCACTTTCGATGTATCTCATTGTTGTGAACTGAGTAAAATAGTTGTGTCATTACATAGCATGTGATTGTTTATTTTCTGAACATCCTCTTAAAATAGGTTTAACAAGTTCCTAAAAACGTGGTACCAAGATCCATAAGTTTAAAATAAAAATTTTGACACCCTGATTCACCCCTCTACAATCAAAGTGTTCTGGGGTCTTTCAATATGTATTAGTTGGTAAAGGTTGCAGGTGTTAAGATTGTCCTTTTTTTAGTCATACAGAATATATTCAATGATAATTAATTTTCTTTTTTTAATGGAAGTAACTTTAAAATCTGTAAGAATATAATGATATCTCATCAAATATATCTTATAATTGATGTAGTTTTTTCAATTTCACATGGAATAAAGGTCATTGTTATAATCGGTATATCTTTGAAAGATAATGATTGGAAGATGTTGGATGTTAATGCTAAATCACTGAATGACCTAACTGATTCTATTTTTGATCAAATATATCCGATGGTGATGAACATTACATCATCAAAGTATTTGTGGGAGGAACTGGAGAATATTCATGTAGGTGGTAGCAAAGTGAAGGATTCAAAGATATATGTTTTATAAAATAGGTTTGATGATATGAAGATGCACACAAATGAAAATATAGATTCATTCTTCAATAGAAATATTTATGTTATAATAGAAATTCACAGTCTTGAAGAATAGATCAAATATAGAGATATTGCAATAAAAATATTGAGATGTATTATGCCCATTAATAATGCAAGGGTTTCATCATTTGAATAATGTGATCATTCAAATCAATCTATTGATAATTTTCTTAGTAGCCTAGTTTCATATTAGATGGGAGTAAACCAAGAATATGAAATAAATCATGTAACAAAGGAACTAGAATTCAAATAAAAATACAAACTTGAAATTTCAGGATATTGTGTTGATGAAGAGAATGAAGAAAATAAATTTATTTTTCACAGTTCCATGATACTTATGATGTTAATAAAGAAATTTGAAAGAAATATGCATCTAGATTGTTTTCACTGTTAATAAGTTTGGAAAATTTCCACTTATTTCCCATGAAAGTTCAATAATTAGGAAAGCGAAGATGGAAAAATTCAAAATCCTTGGAAATGGTTTTACAAAAAGAGATACCTCAAATCTGGAAAGAAATTTCATCAAAAGAGTATTGTTTGTAAAGAAGAAATAGATGAAAATGAACTCTTTGAGGAAAAGTAATAAGAATTAAAATCTCGGAACCATGATTCAATGATGGAGACCATTGAAAATTCATAACCATTTACAGATAAAGAGAGAGATAATTAGTAGACTACTAATGGCAATAAAAAGTTGCAACATTAAGATTCTTTTGCTAAGATTGAGAATAAATGTATGAGATGCAACAAGTAGAAAGAAATGGTGGAGGAATCATCAAAATATATGGATTATCTATATGTAGAAATCGAACATCTATAAGAACTCATATATATAAAATAATCAATCCCTAAAAGAACTAGTGATTTTGTGGAACTAAAACAGACAATTGAAGAACCATAATGGTTCATAAATGACCTCACACTGAGATTAGAGGAGATGCCCAATATCACTGAGGGACTTGAAGGTGATGTTTTTTATCTGAGAAGTATACTCAAAAGTGAATAAATTTTAAAAGATGCAAAGTCGAAAATTCAATTCAGAAAGATCTCGAATCCATATCTTTTTCAGAGAGAAAAACATGGTTTTCAGGGAGTTGAAAACATCATTAGTGATCAATGACCAGCATACATGGGAAATAGTGTAATTATTTGTTATACTGAAATTTCAAATTCTTTAAATAAAGGGAACCAAAATAAAGGCATTTTGAAAGTTGATCATGTGGAAACTCCAAAAGGATTGCTGAAAAAGATACCCTTAAATAAAACTTAAAGTGGAACATAATATTATCCTTATTTTTCAGAAATGATTGGGAGTCAAAAAAATTTCATGAGGATGAAGGAATGGGGATAAGTTGATGTGTGAAGACATTTCCAATCATGATGATTCTGTTTTGTTGCTATATGGGCCATACCATGTCAAAATTTATAGAGGAATGTATATATATAAATGGAGAAGACTTATGAGTTCAATAAAGGAGAAAAAATTCATATCCTACTTATTATAGAAGAAATAATTTTCATGGATATATTTTAATTGTTCTAAAATTTTAAATAAAACTGTTTATAGTAGGTAGAGGAATGACTTGAGAAATTCTTTTCGTGCTCAATGATGATTCAATACTCATCAACAAGATGGTGTGGATTTTTCAAACATGTTTTCACCTTCGGAAGAATAGTAAGGATATGAAGAACCCATGTACATAGAAGAGGGAATTAAAATACCATCATTATCTTATGCTCAATCCAATATCTCATGTAAAAAGTGAAAAATATAAATATTCAATATGGCAGAAGTTCCCCTCAATGCTATAAAGTAAAACTGCACTTGGATTCACGGTAGCTGATTTTTTCCCATAATGTATAACTATTAACACATGTCAAAAAAATATAAAATGGAATAGTGGTGTATGATAAATATGGAGAATTGAAAATAAAATGCATTATATATATTGAGCTATCTAATGGAGAGATGAATAAAACTATATTCCTTTATGTGGATAATCTGTGACATAATAATTATAGTGTGAGTCAACTCTGTGACTCAGGTCTTAATGTGACATTAAATCAGAATGGTTGAACTATAAGAGGAATTTATAGGAATTATCTCATGAAATGTAGCAGAACATATGGAAACTTATATTAGGTTGAAAATAAAGAGAACATTTTTTACCTAATATTTGAAGTGGGAAAAACATATGGAATCAGAAATTGGGGAACATCAATAAGAAAGACCTGGAAAAGATATCTTAGATAAATATAGTCATGGATATCCTTAATCTAAAACATAAATGAGATAAGAACATTGATTTTTTCATGTGTGGGAAATTGGTATGCAGTTCTTATCGGCCAATGATGAAAAGATCTTTTAATCTCCTTTACATCATCCATATAGATGTATGTGTCCCAATAAATGATTTTTTAAAACATGGATAAAGGTTTTTTGTTCTTTATATAGATGATGATAGTATAACGGCATGTGTGATCATAATACATAGGAAGTGACTAGTGCATGATTGCATGAAAACCTATCGAATAATTGCAGATAATGATATATGATGAACGATAAATTCCCTATGTTCTTGCAATGGAGGGGAATACACATCCATTAAATTTGAAAATTACATTGAGAAGCGTGTCAAATAACATGTGGTTGATTATGTGAGAACTCAACAATGAAATGGAGTTGTTGAGTGCAAGAATAAATAGGTAAACAACAAGGCCAGAACTATGCTTATCGAGAATCATATTCCACAACATTACTAGAATGATACAGTATCAGCCACTGAATATATTCAGAATCAAACATGTATATATATGAGTCAGATAAATACACTATACGAATTGTGCCATATAAGTAATTTGTCTTTGATATATTTTTTTGGTTTTGGATTCAAATGTTTTTTTCGACAAAAAGAATGATATTAATTGATGTATAGAAACAATAATGATAAATAAATTTATCATGGATATTCAATAAACAGAACGTCCTAAAAATGACTCAATATATACTTTGGAAGAATAATTCAATGTAGTGATGTAATGATCATAAAATAGAAAATCATGAATTCTTCAAGGAATAATTAATCTTATGTTCAGAAGATGACGATGAATGTGAGAATAGAAAAATGTTAATAGAGAGGTAAATGATGGTTTGGAAAACTATTATGAGTCTAATCATGTTGTGGACTCTGAATAAGAAATGGTAGATGAATACATAACTATAGATAATTTTGTTTAACACCAATTTTAAAATTAAAGAGCAATGATTGATTAGTCGAACATTATCAGGGATCAAAATGCACCTATATAGGCAATGAGAAGGAGGAATAATTCACAATCTGCATTACTGTCAGTTGTGGAACAATCCTAATTTAAATTGGATATAAAGGATGAGTTGTGGGTAGAAGCAATGAATAAAGTGATATATTAGATTGACAAAAATAAAATGTGTGAACTTGTCAAAAGGAATAATTGTCATAATGTTATTGGTACGAAGTGGATAATCATGAAATAAATTTATGACCATGGAAATGTGATCATAAATAAGGAGTGGTTGGTCTATAAGAGTAATTCTATAATCAATGGTGTTGACATTGAAGAGGAATTTTATCTAGTATTGAGACTGGAGTCAATCATAATATTTTATGCCATGTAAATCCAATGTGGTTATAATGTGTATCAAATTAATTTCAAGACAACATTCTTCAATGGAGTATTAAAAAAAAGATGTCTACATTGAACAACCCATACGGTTTGTTCACATCAATGATGAACTAATAGTTTTTAAATTAAAGGACACACTATATGGAATTAAATAAGATCCACTGGTGTGGTACTCTCAGTTGGACTTTTATCTTAGAATGATTGAGTTCAAAAGAGGAGAACTGGATCACAAACACTATATAATGAATTCTCAAGAGGACCAATTCATGGTATTGGTATACATGGATGATATTATATTCACAGGAAGAAGGGATTTATCAATGGATGAATTTTCTTATTCTATGAAATGGGAAATTGAAATGTCCATAATTGGTAAACTCACATACTTTTAGGGTTACAGGTGATTCAGAAGAAATTTTTCACTTTCATTTATCAAAAAATTATACAAGATAGCTACTGAAGAAATTCATAATGCACGATTCCAAATCAATGTCAACTCCGATTGCGATTGGAACAATTCTCGGGAGGAATAAGTATGGGACATATGTGGATCCCCCAAGTATAGAAGAACCATTAGAATCCTACAATACCACACAGTGACACACCAAGATATTGTCTTGGAATCTCTCCTTATAGCTCGCTTTCCGAGTAATCCATTTGATGAAAATATGGTGGTAGTGAAATGAATCATCAGATACATTCAAGGTACAAATAATTATGGGAAATAAAATTATGTAGGATGGGATAGTAAACTATATGATTTTTATGCTGATTAGGATATATATATAGTGGGATGAAATCCCACTAGTGATTGATAATTATATTTTGGGACAAAATGCATGGGCCGGATGAGCCAGAAACATGAATGTAAATCTATTAATACTACTAAAGATAAAAATATATCAGCTACCAAGGCATGTACTAAATTTCTTTGGATTATGAATTAACTGATTAATAAATGTGGTGAGGTGAAACCAGAAATGGTTATTTACTATGATAACAAGAGCACGATTGATCACATAATGAATCTTGTTCATCATTCTCATACAAAACATATTGATATCAGATATCACATCATCATTGAAAAAGTTGAACAAGGCATGAACAAAATGGAAAATGTGGGATCCTATGAGAAAGTATCTAACAATATGACCAAGCCACTATCAGCAGATGTGTCTGAGAAACATCTTTCTAACCTCAGTGTTCAGTCACTTCCCTATTCATATGGTGGTTATGAGATTATCCTATATAATGTTGTTTTAAATATTTTTAATATGATTCTAGAAATGATTTAGGTTTATATGTGATATATGATCCAGGGGGAGCATGTTTTTTTACTCTAGAAGTCATTATTTGGTTCATTGGGTTTATTGAAAATTGGGGATAATGGAAGAATTCAATGGAGTCTAGCCTATTTTTTATGGATATGGTAATTATAGATAATATAAAATGAAAGAACTAAAAATATGGGGGAGAAAATCAATGAATGGGAACTCAATTCATGTCCATTATTTTTTTTTCTACTCTAGTAACTTCTCACGTCGACATGGGGTGATGCCAATGTTTTTTCATGAAGGTTATGGTTTTGATCGTAGCTAGCACACCAGTGAATTTATCTAGAGGTTGTCAACAAACCCAAAGGGGGATATTTTTGAAACCATTATTGTTCAATGATAGTAATGGATTTTGGTTTTAGTTTGTTGTTAATCTACATATGTATTACTTGGAATGTCAAAAGAAATGTGGTCATATGATTGAGGCATAAGTTAGTGTTCAAGTTGGTGTATTTTTACAGTGTTTTAAAAAAAAATCCTCAAAATCGGGTGTTTTGTGTTGGAAAATGCTGTTTTCTTCACTGGGGAGTGAATAAAATGCGAAACCACCTAGAAAATTTGAAAAATAAGAAATCATCATACCTCAGAACATGGACTTCAAACCATGTTTTGGGAATGAATAGCATCAGCATACCTAGCAGTTAGAACGGTACTTGGAGCGGTGAACATAAATGAAAATTGTTCTCAATGACGATATGTGGTGAAGTAATGAATTAAGTATAATGATGAAGGGTCATGGGATTTTTATGATTGTGAAATAATAGTGATATTCTATGGGGACTAGGATTACATAGATGGATTCTAGTATATAGTGAATATTGTCCCCCATTCAAATTGGGGGTATATTGGATTAGCGAAATTTGAAGTGTTAAGTGCCTATTCAAAGAGAATTAATCCACTTTGATAAGTGATGATATTGGAGATTAAAATTTTTGGAATAAATCTAGTAATTTCATTAGTGTTTTATAGAATAGAATATGGTATAAAGATAAAATCTACTATGTACATAAAATAATCCACATAAAAGATCATGGTTAGCATAGGACGCTCTCCCATTATGTGGAAGAGCAAAGTCGTATAATGAGTACGATGGTATGAGAAGAAGAAAACCAGTATGCAGAGTTAGGTAGTATACAGAGTAGGGAAAATCACATAGGATTTGAAAGGTGTGTGTAAATATTAGTGGTACGTAGAGGAGGTGGTATGCAAACCATACCCTGAATAATGTTTGTATAACACCAAAGGAAGCCTGAAAATCGTCCAAATCAGCTTTCAAAATTACCTTCCATAACATATTAGTGTATGGGTAAATAAATTACATCTATGGGTGATTATATGACTTCAATATAGTATCCATTTAGAGTTGAGTATGCATAATTAACTCTAAACTATTAATGAGACATTCAAGTCGATAAACTGAGTGATGATTTTTCCAATGTATTGAGCAAGGGCGAGTCAGCGGAATTGATCTGAGGGACACAATGTTTTATCCCTAAAACATTGTAGCGGTAATGTTACTAGAAAAGAGTGATTGTGTGAAACTCTTGTAATCCAAAACTACAAAATATTTGTGGTTTTTAGTTTGACTAAAAAACTATCAGCATAGGCTCCTTGGACGTATACCTTAGTGGTGAACCAAGTAATATTTTTTTTCATTTCCATCAATATGATTTTATATTTTCTGCACTTCCTATTCAGACATTTTTTTCATATTTATACAAACTTGGGAACATGATCAATCCTTTTAAAAATAAAAAATTCACACCTTGATTCACCACTCCCCTATCAGCGTGTTATGATATCGTTCATTTAGCACATTAATGTTTTTTTATAGAAACACACAACGTTAAAAAAATAACTAATAAAATTCTATTAAAAATGAATATTGGGAACATAATGGTCACTCAAAAATAATCATAATTGGGTTATCAATTCATAAAACATATGTAAAAAGGGAAAACAATGACATTAAAGAGATATCTAACTATCATGTTCAAATGGAGATTGATAGAGAACATGGTCAAGAGAAAGTTAACGATCACAAAACATAATCCAAAGTGGCTTGAATAAGTTTATTGATATTCTCACAACTGATGATAACATGAAATCATTTTATTTCATGACCCTTTACTAATGTTGAATAATTTTCATTAGGGTATTTACTTACATGATTTAATTCTATTTCATATACATAATCTCACCCTTTGGTTATTCCTTTATCAAATTCAACATCATCTATTTGTATAAGAATAAAGATTAATTTATTATCATTTAATGACTAATGGATCATAATATTTATAGATAAAATGATATATTAATATGTTTATCATAATGTATATTAAATGAAAAAAAAGGATTCATAAATCATAAAATGGTTAATAAATAGGTTAATCTCCAAAAAATCATCGAAAGAAAACCTAAAACCACTCCATCAATGGTTAAACTTATAACCCTTTTGAAATTAAATTACCCCTTTATTTCATAAATAATCTCGAGTGTTATATCAAAAACATTTTAATTGGAGACATGTTTCTATAATCATATTGATGGAATATTAATATGATTTTTATTAGTCCAAAATCTTTAAATTTGGAGTTAATCTAATTAAACATAACTAAATGATCAACACTAAGATTTTCATAAGGACAATTCATATAAAATAAAACAAGATGTTACCCAGCTAAATAGGAGATGTTAATTGATCCCTAATTATTAAGACTCAATTCATTCATTATAATGTCAACATTATCCCCTTTTCCCTTTTTCCAAAGTGATTTTTGGATCATCATCAATATTATCCCATGGATTGTGGAATTATGTTTAAAAATTATAAAAATCTATGCACATGAAACACTAGAGTGTAGGTGGTGCATTATTGGCATTCTATTTTCCTCCATTACATTGAATATAATATTAATCATACATGGACATTAACGAAATTTATGATATACCATTCCACATTTAATGAACCTCCCATTTCCACTTAATAAATTCCCTTTATTATTCTTCCCACATTTCAAGCACATAGATACCATGTATTGCTTTACACCTTTTGAGTTTTCATGAGACTCAATATTTATTTTATTATCAAACCCATAAGAATAATGGGAATATGAAACTTTTATCTATATATTTTTTGAACAAATAACAAATTATTCAATACTAATAAAGTTACTTATTGATAATACCTTTTAAATATATGGTTTTAAACCATCAAATAATGGATCATTTTTTTCTTTCAGGGTTGATGATCAAACAAGAAAGATGAATTTAATGTCTTGTAAAATTATCTTTATTTGTACACATATATTAATTATCCCGTTTCACTCTCTCAAGGAATTTCATTTCGATATTTAATCATAAAATATGGTGGAAGTACATACTGAATGATATGAAATTAAAATATCCCATTTCAATAGATTAAATTTTATTTTGTCCCATCATGTTCTTAATAATAATTCAACACTAATCTCTATCATTTTCCAAAAATATGTATCTAATATGACTTATTCATTAAATGATAAATAAGTAATGAAAAATATATTTTTAGTTGTACTAATACATCATTCATTAAGTAGTGTATTTTTGGAACCACTAAAAGAAGATAGATGATTTCTCATATAGAACACAATAAAATGATTTTTCCTCCTTTGATACTTTGTAATTTCAACATGATTCGTATCCTGTGAATTTTATTAGAGAATATCATTAAAAAATTTATTTCAACTCTTACACCATTTGGTTTATCATGAGTAAAATCATCCCATATTCCATTATATTTAGCAATAAAATGGATCCTTTGGGTTTCAACCATTAAAAAAAACCTCCAAGTATTTCGCAAAAAACACATATCAGAAATGAAAACCACATAATAAAATATATATATATATAGTGTCCAAATAATATCTCTTAATTATTTATCATAAGACACCTTAGGTAAATCATCATACCTTTAAACTAATTATATATCTAAGTACATGATTTAGTTTATAATGATTTAGTGAGTTTCCAAAGAATATACCTTAGGAGTGTGAAACTAGGTAAACAACATGGATCATTGTTGTTCACTAGATCCCAATTTATTAGGGCTCAATATGGTATTCTAGAGGTTTTACCCAAATATACATCAATTGAAAATCCACATCCACTTGTGGAATCTCGATAGTTAAGTAATTTTTTAGAAAACACTCTCTCATTCCATTACCAAAATTCATGTACATTTTCCTATACTTCAACAAATCATTAGAGTTATCATAAGAGATATCCCTATATATTTCCATATAAATAATCCTAGGGATCTCACTGATGATTATTAATCCTAATTTCAAATTGAAAAATATCAATTTCATTTTATAGAAACTATAGTGTCATAGGATTATCATAAAATGATTTGTCATCATTTTAGAAGAATATTCAAAACATTACAAAAGTGAATTTTTATGTACAATAAATTTTTAGTGACTTTGGAAACAACTATAGATAATATTCAATCGTGGTGAATGATCGTCAACATGTCCCATAATGATATAAATCATTAGTACTTTTTCTTAAAACCATTCTCCATAACATTTGGAATTGAGGCATAAGAAAAAAATGAGCTCAGATGATCAGTAATGGCAATGAGGGGAGATATATAATAACAAAATGATCATACAGGTACAAGAACATGATTAGATCATCTGAAGTTCAATCCCTACATATCAAAGAGCATAATCAAGTGTAATTGTATAGATATTAGTTTTTCATAGTAGATTATTCAAAAGATAATTTATAGAATAATACATGTAAATATAACAAAGGAATAAGACATATAATTTGAGTCATACATATATGCATGTAAAAGAATTACCTAAAATTTGATCACATTGAAAAAAATTATCACAGCACTTCATGGGGCATACAGTAGCTAGGTGAGGCACACCACCGTCCCCAATCATAACGCTTTCCTTATAGTGGATCAGATATTAACTTATTCAGATATTGTATTAAGCTCATATAAATGCTCCCATAATTATCTTATGAGATAAAATTCATTAATTAATATATTAAAGTGACATATGGGTCTCCCAATCATATAATTTATAATGTGAATACCATATTCTAAAAGGTCCACCCCATATTAGATGATATAATTGGATTATCTTGCACTATCTGGTACACCCTTTTATATAATATCTATTGGGATTCATCAATTCTATCTAGGCCACCCCTTCACATATTATATAACGAGCATCCCTGGTTTTTTCTAGGCTACCACATCATAAAATTTATAATAGGATTACCTTGTGTAATCTAGTCCACCCCATCAAATAATCTATAATGAGATCACTTGACACTATCTAGGACACCCCATCATATAATTTATATCTATCTTAACTAGAAGTATCTTGGAAACCTAGTCATAAAAGATATAATAGAAATTGAGTACACTATTTGGGTCACCCCATCATATAAGAAATGTCCATGAACCCGTAACATGAAAAATTTCAAAATGTAACTCATATATCATAAAAACTGATAAATCAAATATTCATTCAAAAAATTATTAACCCAGGGAAAATAAGTTTCCTTCAGGACAATATCTTAAAATCATTATTTATTAATGGTAATGAATTAGGTTATATATACATCATTCCTTAAATACATAATCATTTTACAGAATTTATATAAAAGGTGTCCTAAGACCTTATACATAGTGTAGAATAATCTATTTCTAAATATTTCATCTTAGATGGATATTGACATTGAATTACTGTTCATAATTTTCTTTTTGGTATTTAACCATTCATTGAAAATCCTAAAACATTATTGATAACAATTTTTTATGGAAAAAATTTTCATAACTTATGAAGTACTCCATAAAAAATATTAAAAACATTTCATAATGAAAATATTCATCAAACAACAGAAAATAATTTTTTTAAAAAAATAATTTGAATGTTTTTATTTGAATGTAACCATGAAAACTGGTAAAATAGTACTTAAATAATTGATGTTCATGATTAATGAAAAATTAATACATGTACAACAATCCTTTTGTGTTGTATATTTTTTAGAAAAGATAATTTCTCATAAAATGACAGGAATATTCATTTCAAAAAACAGGTAAAACATTGGTAAAATATATATTAAATATAATTATATAATTGTTTATCATTTTTTAATTTGTTTTTTGAAAACATGGTTCTTAAAAACACATATTTTCAACCAAATAGAGTGATAATTTCATATTTTTGTAAAAATAATTTATTTATTATATTAAGAAAAAAAGTGTAAAAATGGTTTCATTACAGGAATATATCATTAATACAACAGTATAATAATATTTATAAGATTTATTTAGATATTTATCATAATATTTAATCAATGTAAGAATAATCATAAAAATTCATGATAAATGATGATATTATTGAAATAAACCCTTACCACTTTGTTAACATTAAATAACAATATAAGAAAATTAATAACATAAAATTATGTGTAAAATATTACTAAAATAATAACATTTCATCACTATTATCTAGTTTTTATCTATTTATATGATTACTCAATGGTTTTGGGATAAATAGAGAGGTGGTTGAGCGATTTTAGGTGCTTATATGTCAGTATGATCTTTGTTTTCACGTTTGATTTCAGTTAAGGAATGTCGTTTTCCCTTGGAGGTAACAACTACTCCTCTCCCTACTCTGACCCCAATTTCCTATTATCATCTATAATTTGGTATTGGAGTGGTGGTTCCTTAATTTTTTTGGGATTTGATATCTAGTGGTGTTTTATTCTTCTCATGTGACATGTTTCTCTTGGTGTTGATGACGATTTTTTTATTCGTTATGTGATGGTGGATATGTATGATTGTGATGTTCGAAAGAGAATGATAATGGTGGTGTAAAGTTGGTGATGTCTCTGATATTTCCCCATGAGTTCTATTATTTCTGTTGGTAATCAGATAAATTAGTTAATTATGGCGTCAGTTTTCATGTTTGGAGCTTGTTAGAGATGATTAACATTCATTAGATGGTGAGAGCATATGCCAGTGGAGATGAACTGTGATCTGGTTTGATGTGACTAGGGGGTTTCTATTTGATATGGTGAATTCCACGATTTGGTTCCACATGGTTCCTATCAATGGAGGTGAGGTTTTAGTCGCTAGGTAGATGTGTGAATCAAGATGACTCATTAACTGGAATGGGTAATGATGTATCGAAACATGAAATTAGAATTTTTCAGATTTTTGGAAGGCATAATTGTAGTACATGTATCAAGGTTTTTCAAGTAGTGATGTTTTTTTGAATATATATTATAGCATGTTTTATGTTGATTATCTATGTAGGGTATATTCTGGAAAAATGTGATGGTTTATATATGGTTTCCACTAACCAAAATGTGTCTTCTTCAAAATTAAAAAGGGGATTGCGGAAACATAAGTATTTACTATCACCGTACATGTTCAAACCAAATGAATAATAAATATAAATTTATTATAAATATACTCTAGAAAAATTATATAATATATCATACCATATATGATTTTTATTATTTTAAATTATCCCTTTATTAATAATTCCTTGTTTATGTAATGTTTTGGGTATTATTTTCATGGGCTTTCATATATATTTTGACTTGTTATTTTTTGTCATATTTAATGGATAATGATTAACATATTTTAATAATAAAAACAATGGTATAAATATAATATTTATTAGTTATATATTTATTTATAATAGTCAATAAGATGTATAAATATGATACAAACTACACCATTCATTTAGATAGTTGTTTGTATGTACACATGAATGTTGATTCCATTTTCATGTCATATTTTTAGAGAATGATATGTTTATTTATTAATATATTATCATTATAACAGAATTATAATTTTATATATATCAAATATTTTTATTTAATCTATCATTAATATATTCTATGTAATTCATCAATGAATCACAACAATTTGAGGGGGCGGTAGTCCACATATCCATAAACAAAGTTATCATAATCCCACAAAACGGAATGCCTGAATATTTCTATTACATAATAATTAAAGAATAATTGACACATAAAAATCAAATATATCCTATAAAAAACAATGTTTATCATTATTCTCAACCTTGAGAGGTGTTAATGGAAGACCAAATGACATTTGTTCGCCAGGAGAAAGTTCACTATGCACACAATGATGGTTACATATCCCATTTGATTGAATTATGTGCGGGTGTAGATCATACCATTAACATAAAATATAAAATTATATTTATTATAAATAGTTATTATATTATCATTTTTGAAAAATAATTTAAGGCATGGGCATGTAATTGGAACAACAGATCTCATTGAAGAATATTACCTCTTCTCTGGGTAATTATTTTTGGTTTGCAACAAAGGACTAATATGGTTTGCTTTCTCCCTATGTTATGGATTCTATGATGAGATTAGGAAATTTTTTATATCATTTGGGTTGGTTTTTGGTGATCCAAATGTCTTTATATGTGTCAATAGGTGCGGGGTGGGTTCCCTTTTATAGTGGAGGATGAGTACCATTCTTGTAAAATCAAAATGTTATATATTATTTATAGTTTTTTCTTTAATCATGTGCCTCCAAAAATGGTAAACTTTCTCTAAACAGGATTGTAATGTATAATTTTTTCCATCAAAATTATTTTAATCATATTTATTTTTAATAATTATTTGAAAAATAATGTTTAACAACTTTGTAAACTTGTTTTTACCATAATCATTGTAATTAATTTTAATTACATTCAGAAATTATTTTGTTAAAAAACTAAGTTTACCACATTGTACATTATAATTTTTTTATGATTAAAAATAATGAATCCATTTTCCAAATTCTATTTACTTATATGGTAGAATTTAATGTAACAAACAAAACGATATGATGAGATGAATAAATGAATTTTTAAAGTTACAATGATCACAAGATTGAAATGTTTTTATTTCCAATTTCAATGTGTTAATAATTGATATAACATAATTTTTTTTAATTGATATATAAATTATTTTAATATACTTTACAATAAATTTTATAATATAATTATACTTAATAAATAAATTAAATGAAAATGAAGCTTTTAATTAAAATTCAGAGGTTTTCACTATCAATAAAAAATGAAACTCTAATGGAACTAATCACCCAAAGTAAATTTTGATATTATAGTTTCAAAAATTAATTTTAATTTTTTAAAAAAAAATTTATAAAACTGTAAAATATTAGTTTTAAAACCTGTAAACCATTGAATGGTGGAAAACTACCTTTGAGATAAGTAACTTAGTTTTTCCTATGATTGGATTTGAATTTATTTTATTCCTATCAGACATAATGTATGATTGTAAAAAATTGGTTTAATTTTTATTATATAAATGTAATTATGATCTATCACTAAAAGTGATCAATTTAATTTTTTGGTTATCAATTTATTATGATGACATAAAGATATTTTTTTTATTAAAACACATCCTTTATATTCGAGGAGTTTTTTCATTTAGAATTACTTTATAACCAAATCATTTATTTTATTAATTTTTTTATACTATATTTTCATACATTAGTATTTATTATTAGTTTTTTCCAATACAAATACTATGTGAAAACTGTGAAAATATTTTAATAATAAGAGAATATTCTATTTTTGTAAAACTCAATCTTCTGTGTAATACATGATATTGAAGAATCTCATAATTGTGTGTAACACAATAAAAAAAATTTCATTTTAAAAAATATATTTTATTTTTTGTGTTTAGAGAATTATTTACATTGTGTTGTGTAAAACACAAAGCAAACATATTTCTTTCCTAGAATACAAGCTATATTTAGTGTTGCGTGAAATGAATAATATCATAATGTATAAATTAATTTGATAAAATATTCTATAATATCTTTGATTATTATAGTATTTTCTTATTTAATCAATTTAGATGGTATATAAATTCCTCAACTCTAAAGAAGGGATCTTCAAACAAAAATGTTATCTTAGTACCGTTATTTCTCAGAAATAAAATTGTCTCTTAACTCATTATATATTTATGGTTTAGATTTCATTATCCTTATCCTAATCACTCTTATTCATCTGATAAATGATCTATATAACTCTCTAAAATTGGTATTTGTATTCTCTTCCATTTTTATGTTTTTATTTCCCACTATTTTTCTCCAATATGGAATCCTAGTATTGTTTTATTATGGATTAATTTTTTAAATTCCATTCTCTCTTATTAAGAGGTTGTTTACAATTTATTATCATGATGTGGGATTTCAATAAAGGTATTTTTAAATTTCAACAACTTGAATTCCATGATCATCATTAAATAGATAGGTCACATTTTATTTAGTGAGGATAATGTCACATAAAGATATTTTAATAAAGTAACCCCATGTTTGATATAATAAACAAAATGGGAAAAAAATCATAGAAGAGAATGAAACACCATAATAATTTAAGAAATTTTTTTATTAAATAAATTTAATCTACTTCATTGTTTTCAATTCACACAGTATCGAGATTGAAAGATATTCAATAATATATTAAAATATTTTTATTTGTACATTACCATTATATTCTATATTTATGTTGTTGAGTATTAATAATAATAACTATATTATGAAAATTATATTTTTTAGACATAAATAAAATACATTAAATTGTTATATATTTATTAAAAATGAAATTATACTCATTTGAATGGAATTGAAATGTAATTGGAAAAAAAATATTTTTCTAAAAACCTGTCTACTATCTTTTACCATATAAAATTTATTATTAATTTGTACCATTTTAATAGTTTTATTTTAAAAAAATAAATTTATTTTTTTGAATATTCAGGTCAAAATTATCATTCAGTTAATTGTTTTTAAATTTTCTAAAATGATTATTTATTTTATAAATACTAAATATAATGAATTTTAATTGAAAATCGCATTTTATTTTAAATTATTCATAAATTTGTATTATATATAAAAAAATGCAAGGATAAATTAGTTAAATTATATATCGATTAATCCAGTTTATATAATTGTAATCAATTTTATATTTATTTTTATATAATTTTTTTAAACTTTTAATCAATTTCTTTATGAAAACCTGTTTTCTTGTAGTGTCTCCAAGAATAATTTGAAATTATATTTTATATATTTTTTGATATAATGTGGAAAAATAGATTTAATATTTAAAATAATATTATTTTTTATAATATGGTATACCTAATTTTTTACCTTAACAGATATTAAATATCGTAATAATTATTTACAATGATTATGGTAAAAACTGCTTCACCATGTGTTAAACTAAGTAGATAGGGGTAAAAAATAACTCAAATCATGTCCCAACACCACTAGATGGAAATTTTCTGACCGTAAAATGTATATTTGGTTATAATAATATCATTTGACAATTGTTCAATGCAAAAAACATGGGTACAACTTTTTCTTTTCATAATATACAAGTCATCCTATGACATCACTTATGAGAGGCCACACCCTCTCATCTATTAATCACAACATAAAACAATTGTGTAAAAGACATTAACTACTCAAATAGCATACATAATTATGTACCCTCAACCTTGAATACTTTTTTATGTTATAAATCCATTCTATTAGTACATTATGTATAGTCTTAATGAGGTGGTCTGAGATGTGGTAAAATTTAAAACAAATGGGTTTTGTTTTATTTCTCATTCCCCCTCATTAAAATTATTTTAATATAATATTATAAATTAAATATATTATCTTTTATATACTGAGATTTTATTATATTATATTCATTACCTATAGCAATCTCATATTCACTCAAATGGGGAATGGTAATGTTAATCTTGTGTAACACGAACTACCACCTCACGAACTAATTTCACATATTTTCTATTATCACTTCTTACTATTTGGGATGAAGATAGATATGATGTTTATATATGATATAAAAGTAACATATTTATACCTTTTAATCATAATAACATATATATCATTTTACTTTCCATTCTGTATGGGATACGATAACTTCTCTTTTTAGTATGGTGGACTACCTCCTCACAAGGTGATGTGATTCATTGTTCATTAATAATTTACATGGAATTTATTAATGATAAAGTTAATGAGATATGATATTAATATGAAATTAATTTTAATATATAAAATAGTTTTCAATTTCATATTTTCTATCATTTTTGATGGTCCACAATGTTTTACATTAAAAACAATGTCTTACAATCACCCCTCCAGCTCATTATTGGATATAAAAAATCTAATTCTCATCCTCTAGAAATGAATTAAATTTAAAATAGAAGTATTTAATTGGTCATAAATTTCTTACTATGTAGACCTATAAGTTCAAAAAATAATTCAATTTATTAATTTATGATCTTCAATTTTCTTAACTATTTCTAGAATAACATCAAATAAGTTCAGGACTCATTTTGAATAAATTTTGGGTAAATTAGAATATTGTAAATTAAGAGAAAGGATGTGAATATTTGATCAAAATATTTTCCCATCATAACATCCTAATTTGAAGATTCTCTAATAAAACAAAATCAATTTTATCTCTTATATCATGTTTTAATATTTCAAACCAATCTATCTCATAATTAAAAACTAATGGACTAATCATTGATATTAACTCCATAATGATGAATATATTCGTATTTTCATCCCATTATATTTAATAAAAATTATGATTTGATTATGATTTTTCTAATAACATATAGTTTAAGGGGGAAAAATATAAATTCCATATAGGTACAAAATAAATTGAATTATTAAATCATCAAAACAAATCATTATTGAAAAATCATTGTGTTTACAAATTAATATTATTTAATAATAAGAACGCGTGGTAAAAAACTATTAATCCATGTTTTCATTCAATGATAATTTTTCTTTTATTCGAAAAATGTAATAATAAACCAAAAATTAACAATTAATAACGATAAAAAACATAATATTCAATGTGAAATATAAAAAAATATAGAATCTCATCAGAAAATCACCAGAATACCCTCTAGGGAATGTTATAATCAGTTATGTACCCACTTAGTATTAGTAAAAATGTTGTATACCCTTTGGCTAGGGATAAATTAGTTTATTACCATTTGATATCAAGGGATATGAAAAATGAGACCAAAAATTAAGGGTATATAATAAATCCACACTCATATAAATAAAACCCATTATTATATATCAAAAAAATACATAAGAGTATTCTACAGTCCTTGATAATCTAATTAACCTATGGGAGAGAAACAATTTAAATGAGATGATATTAATACATCATTATAAAAAGTCATTAAGATAATTATATTGGAAGGTATACTAATAACAAATAACCATTAAGTATATCAATCATAAACTGATTTGGTAACAGATAAAAACGACATTTATAACATTATTACAAATACTCTATGAAAAATAGACAATACATCCTTTAATATTGTTTATATTTTTAAACTAATAATTTATATAGGCAAAACAATACGATTTTCATTAAAACCCAATATAATGTTGCAATGGTATATTAAAAATGAATATTAGTCAAGATTGTTTGAAATTTTGGCTGATCTATAAATGAAAAAAAAACAGTTTTTATAACTGTGTGAAAAAATAAAAAGTGAGTCAAATGGAAAAAATTTGAAAAAATTATATATAATCATTAATAAAAAATTTCAAATGTAGTAGGAAAATGGATTTATAAATAATTTTAAATTATATTTTAAATTTTACAAAACAATTTTGAAGAAGATAGATATATAGGAAGCAGATTCCCGAAAACAAAATATGATATTTGATTTAGTATTAATAAAAAATGGAATTATTGAGTACCAAAAAGGGTAATATTTTAAAATTACCTGAAAAATAAAAAATGAATATAGGAGACTCATATATATGAAGATTAATAAAAAAATAAATTTAATTTTCAATAATGTAAAGCGAAAAATAAACAAATCGTAATAAGAAATGAGATCATAATAAAAACCCCTAGCTCAAGATCTAAATTGTAAAGTAGATGCTCAAATATAATGAATTATAAATAAATAATTATTATAAATATATACATAATCTTTATTAAAACTTTCATTACTATATATCATTACCTTATAAATTTATATCACTAATTTATTTAAAATAATATTCATTTTTAGTGGTTATTTTTTATTTGTATGTTTTGGTGAGATGATTCAAGTCATTCAAACTATTCATGGTTTAATCATATAAAAAAATTCAATAATTATATAAATATCATATTTTTATTATATATATTTCTTCCACCATCCATGTAAGGTGGTGTTGAAAATAAATCCATCACTTCCTGGAGAAATTAGTCCATATGTATGCCTGATTAATCTTTTCATTTTTCAATGGTTGGAAAGAATAGAGGATAAATATTAATATATCATGAAAAACAATAATTATGTTTTCAATATCAAATATATATTTTAGTTCATCCATATAACCTTATTTTAGATGTGGGGATGAGAAATGAATTACATCGCTTTATAGTGATTCTAGTACATAAAAATGCATGATTAATGATTTGATGTTTTGTTGAATATAAAAAAGATAAAAAATTGTAATAAAATTAGAATATAAAAACTTCTCTATAATTAATTTAAAACCATGATTTTTTTTGGCGTACATTTTTTGATTAATTTAAATTCATGGAGAGAGAGTGTTACCCGCAATCTCGTATTTTAAAAAAACTTGATATATTATTAATGTTATTTTTAGAAAATGTATATTTTATCCGTTTTTTTAAAATTGGTGGAATTAATAAGAATTACTATTTTTTTTAAAGTAATTATAAAAAAAATTATGAATAAAATATATTTATAAACATTTACATAATATTTAGTAATATTTTTATATACTTTGAAAAAAAAAATCTCAAAATTTTTTTTATTGATTTATTGGAATTTTTATAAAATTTTGAAAAATTAATTTTAAAAAATAACATTATTTTTTGAATCAAAATTTTAACATTATATTTGTGTTAATTTTGGATAATTTTGAGAAAATATTAATGATTCAGTTACTAATGAATGATATTGAGTTATATTTAAAAATATCCTTTTCATTTAATGAATTTAAAAGTATAAATCTTGTTAACAATGTTTTAAAAGGTAAAAATAATACAAATATGTAATTATAAATCCAATTTAGTTCATTTTATTAAAATTCAAGTTTGATATTTTGATTATAAAATTCTATACATGAGAAAATTTTCACTTTGGAAAATTACCTTTTCATCACATATTCTTGATTAATTTTAATTCAAATTTTTTACACTTTTGGGAAAATTATTTGGTAAAAAGGATCCCATATTTCTAATCAAAAAAATAATATTATATAATAATTTCAACTTATTTTT
This sequence comes from Viscum album, assembly GCA_963277665.1. Lineage (NCBI taxonomy): Eukaryota > Viridiplantae > Streptophyta > Magnoliopsida > Santalales > Viscaceae > Viscum > Viscum album. Next base: position 2,045,746,550 of record OY728127.1, read on the forward strand.
TTCTGAATTCATTACAAAAATAATAAAAATTAATTATTGTGGTTACGGTTTAAAGATTATTATCGGGTGTTAAAATAAAAATATATGGGGTAAATGATCTAAAAACATTCTAAATCGCATTGGTTGGCCATATTTTGAATATATAACCACTATGGTTTAATAGTAATTCATATTTTAGCCTTTTTGAAGTGAACATGTGGGCGAACATTGTGAATTTCAAAAATCCAAAGTCTCACTTCTCCTAGACATACAAATGGGAACCCTACTCTTCTCCTCTTCACACATACCAGAAAAACATTTCATCAAATACGAACACAAATTTAATCACTAATTATCTACTCACACTCTATATTCATAATTATTATAAAGAAATACTCCAAAAAATTCTTTAGGTATAAAACTAAATATGTTCTATAATGAAGAGGTAAATTTATTAAACATGTTTTTGTTCTATTTCATCTTTTTAATACTTAAAACTATAATGATATAATAAAACTATTATATTCCTTATATTGAGATGCTAAAATGGGATCTCTATTATTAACACATGCTACAAAAGAAAACTGTCTGGGTACTCAACCCCATGACTGGGGCCCCACACCCTAACCCAATGTGCCACCCTAGATTCCTGTTGGGGGCACCATATACTAAGACATTATTATATTAATTCAATAACATATAAAGATATCATTTTCAATAATTTCGGAAATTAAATCGATGATTGTGTTTCCAAAAAACTACCTCACCACGAACCGATGTAATTTATTTTCTATAACCAACTCTCATAGTAGGATATAATGTTATATTTGACATATTTATATGTTATTTATAAAATTATTATAATCCTAAAATTTTATAATAACATATATCTACATAATTTCCATTTACTCTGAATATGGTAACATCATTCGTGTGTATAGTATACAACATCCTCATGAAGTGATGTGATTTGTTTTTCAATAAAACATTTCATAAAAGGTAATAAAGTTAAATTTATTTAAATTAGTATATATATTTGAAATAATAATGTATCTATAAATTTCATACTTAATTTTCATTCATCTCCATCATTCTATAGAGAAAATTGAAATAACCTTCCTCTGTATGTACGATATATGGTCTCCATGAATGGTGTAATTCATATTCAATCACTAACCTTTATCGATTAATATATATACACATATAATAAATATATATGATATTTATATCTTGTTTAAAATTATAGATATTATTTTACCATTATCAATGAAAATGGTCTAAAATAACAAATCAAATCATTAATGAAAAAAATGCATTTATTACACAAAACATCACTTTAATAAAAAAAATTATAATAAATGAGTAATGAAAGTTCATACGTAAATAATTAATGGTAATATATATATATATGGTATTGTAATATATTAATAATAAATCTATATTTTTTATACAGTAATTTAAAAAATTAATTAATGAAGTTGAGACTTTTGGTAATGGATTTTTGTCTCAAATTGGATTCTTTGTAAAAAAATATTATTATATTGTCACACCAGAGTTTTGGTATTTCCCTTATTCCGGTATGGGTCGGGTTTTTATCATTTATCATGAGAACATATTGTGATGGTTCTATTATGTATTAGTCTTATTTACACTTATTCTTGGCCTATATTTTTTCTATTATGTCCCTCTTGTGTATTGGGTGAAAAATGTATGGTTTTGGGTTTTATAATCTGTGCACACAGTTTGTGTACAGTTAGTAGTAACTATGCACTATACTAGGAAATATATTTGTAGATGATATTTTCTACTATACAACCTTCACATATACATGCTCCCTATCATTGGTAACCATGTGTTGCTATATATTTTGAAATAATTTGTCACACATTTATCACATGGTTTGGAAAACCTTGATAAATTATCGTGTGCGGCTACCAAGTCATTAAAATTTGGAGTTTTATTTTTACCCCTCTCAATTTACTATAGTCTCCTCCCCTTTATCTACTCAATTGACCTCATCCTCCTTATGTGGGACCTCCTCCTCATTTGGCTCAACTGAATCTCCCCTCTTTAGGCGGTTTTCACCTAAATTCTTTAAGAAACCCTATGGTAAGCACTTTTCATGTTGTTTTCTTCCCATATTATATGTTTTTATCTCTATCTTCATATGTTCTTATGGTTTTTAGTGGGAATGGGGTCTTATTTTATGTTTTAATCTATTTTTTGGGTCTGATCTCCTTGGTTAGGGCTTCTTCTTGATTCTCCATGGTGCAAATATGGTGATGAGGTGGTTTCACACCATTTTCCAGAAGGTTATTTTCATGAGGAATGTGGTTCTATTCCCTAACAAAATTTAATGAATTTAATATGATTTTATGATTTTATTAATGTTTTATTTGTATTGATTATGTTTTTTATGGTGTTTTTTTGGAAATTATTTGTGTTTTTATTGGTCGGAAAATAATTTTTACAAAGGAAATGTCAATTTTTTGTGTTTGATTTAGTGTAGTGTTTCACAAATTGTTTTTAAGGGTTTATTAGAAGGTGATAAATATTTATTTAATGTAATTTGTAGTTTTTATATTTAAACATATATTTTCAATGGAATTTGAATCATTTGTTGCATGATTTCCTTGTTGTGAATTTTTTATATAAATTGTGAAATGTTTTAAGGGTGAAAGGTGTTTTTAAATTGTATATAAAAATTAATGGATTTATGAAAGTTCTTGGCCGTTGACATGGATGGTCTTGATGTGTCTTTCTTATTTTATGAAATGGATGTTTGGGATCATTGTATGTGATAGAAAATATATTTTGAAAATGGATTTTCCACGTGGTACGTAAAATGGTAAAAGAGTTGCTTTGTAAAGATGATTGATTTATGTGAAGTGTATATATATTTTATTTTGAAGTAGTTGTATGTGAAGTATTTAAACGTTAATCCAATCACAAGTGAAACCATGGGTATCTAGTTGTATGGACTTGAACCATTATTATAGTGACATAGAAGTAGGCTTATCCCAGTTTTAATTAGCTGGATTGATTCTTAGAACACTAACTAAAAAATTATTATAAATTATCACCACTATAATTTTGGATTCATCTCATATGTAGTGGCTCATGAATGAGGACCCTGATGTTTTGGGTTACTATACCACCATTCACTAAGGTATGAGTTCTAGGATCCCACTCGATCTATATAAACATTATAGGATTTACGAATAGTGCTCTTCAATTTATGAAATGGTGTCAACTGTAAGCATATTGAGAGACACATGAGTGTGTTTTTTTATTCATAAATTTTATTTTTCAATTAAGTTTGTATTTTTCAAATCGTTTTACTCTAGAGTGTACATTTTTATCTTTTCCTATAATTAATCTTTTCCAAAAAAGTGTTTCAAAAGCATGAGTTAGAATAATTATGTTAGAATATATCTTTGAGGTTATTGCATAAAACCTATTTCATGGGTGGAACTCTATAGGTAATTGGAACACAATCTATATATACATTTAGGTGTATGTAGATATTATTTCTTTTTTATCCATGGTTGATGCCTCAGGTTCATCAATGGTGGTCATAGTTGATTCACAAGCACCATCTAACCTCTTGGATGTTGAATGTTAATTGTGTAAGTAAGAAGGTGTAGGGCTGTGTTGTGATTATTTGTGTTTTATTGGTTTTATTATTGATATTACTAGTATTAGGTAATGGGGATTCATTCTAGGGTTCTAGCACCCAACTTCGAGGAATGATATGCTTCAAACAAAAGAGCTCCACCTATAGGTCCTAGTGTGAATTTTACATGTGTTTAATGGAGACGATGTTTCATAAACAGATTTGAACTAATTCTTAATCTCATTTTGGTTGAGGGGAATAGTTTAAGCATATGGAATATTTGTCATGTTTTAGTTTTTACCTTTCAGTGGAGAGTTGAGGATGTACGTTGTTCCAGGTTGGGGTTTATTGGAGACAATTGGGTAAGCCCTTGGTTGTATTAATGAGTAATCATTTATCTTTCTTGTAACCATGTTTTTGTTTCTAACCAGGTGTAGGTCTTTATTTAACTACCCTTATGGGGTCTTTTAGGGTATAACAATCTCAATTAACTACTAGTGGTTATATGTGGGTGATGTTCTTGGTTGTTCTTATGCTGTAGTTTGGACACCCCAATATTTTTTCCCCTTCCACCCACCTTATGGTGGGGATGTTTAGTTAGTTCCATAATGTTTCTATGTTCACATGTTTCTATCAGTTCTAATGGTGGGGAGACCCATGGAGGGTATCATTGAAAACTCCAATAGAATATGTTGATATTAGTCTATTCCAAATGGTGTGCTATCCATTATGGCCTCCCATTTTCGGTTTTCTAGTCTAGTATTAGGTTTTAGATTGGGTCAAATGTTGTGGATCCTATTTGGGACTTACAACATTAATCATTTGGTTTGTCCATAGGCGTATTTTTGTGATGGTTTTCATGAGTAAGTTGGTTGCGGTATGATCTGGTTTTTTATTTCAGACAAGATTTGTGTTTTCCATTTAAAATTAATTGAGGTGTTTCAGATTGAGGGGTTAATTTATGTGGGTGTGAAAGTTCCTATCCTTGATCGGTCAACTAGCGGAGTTTTATCTTTTGGAGGCAGTCATCACTTAGTGAAAAGTCTCTTTTTGTGGTTTCATTAGTTTATCTTGAAAATATCTTTCTCTGAGTGCATTGGTCTTAACTCTTATTGCATTTCTTTCATTTGGAACCTCCTTTTTCTTTTAAGGTGTATAAATATGTTTTATTCTATGTATCAATATAGATTTATGAGGGTCGAATATATTATGATGGGGATAATTGAAACAACAATGTTTTTATGTTTCCCATATTCTATTTTGGGTCAGGTTTTGAATAATTTTTTTCAAGAACTGGGTGTGATGGTTTTTGGTTTTTTTAGTCTTCATTCCTCTATCTCTTGGACTATATTGTAAACTTGGATCTGTGTTGAGTTTTCTTTCTGAAAATTTTTTGATTTTTGTTTTCTAGACTGGGTTCATGATATTATCATTATTAGTTCTAATCATGCCCCATCAATGGAGAGCATGTAGTAAGAGAACATAGCTACCACAGATACTTTTCATGATGATTCACCTCATCCCAGGTAACCATGCATTTTTCTTTGTTTGGATGGAACACTTTCATCAGTTACTTCACGGTTTCCTAAACCATGCAGACTAAACATGGTAAACTACCAAGTCATTAAAATGTGGGGTTTTATGATCCCCCCTCTTCATTCCTCCCATTTACACCCCTCTTTCTCAAACCCCTCAACTTGTCGTCACAGGGTTATCCTCCTCTTATTTTTTCATTATTATATCTACCCTTTTCGAGATGTTGTCACTCATATTCTTCGAGAAATACCATGGTATACTCTTTTTCCCTTGATTTCATACCCCATGATAGGGTTTTTCTATGTATTATATAGTTATTATGGCTTACAATGGGTTCAGGGTCCGATTTTAGGGTTTTATTGTTTGTTTTTGGGTTTTATATCCTTGGTTAGTGATTCTTATTTCTTCTTCATGGTGCGAATGAGTTGTAGATGTGATTTCACACAATTGTTTGGAAAGTTATTTTCATGTGGTAGGTTGTTCCATTCCCAAATTTTATTGGATGAATTTACTACATTTTTTATGTTTATTAATGTCTTCATTTGATTTATTATGTTGTGTGTATGGTTTTTTTGACACACTGTGTCTGTTTATAGGTCAAAAAATGAATTTTAACAAATGAAATGGATATGTTTTTTATGTGCTTTGGCTTAGTGTCTCTCAAAAAGGTTTTAAGGACAATTTTGATATTACGAAATATAATTTTATGGGAATTTGAGGTGTGTATAATTGATTTGTTATTTTTAGTGTAAAATGATTCATTTGTTTCATGATAGTATTGTTTTTCATTTTATATAAATTGTGAAATGATTGAATGGTGTAAGGCTTGTTTTTGAAATGTTTTAATGGAATGAATGACTTTATTAAAGGGATTTTCTATTGACATGGACGATCTTGATGTGTGCTTTATTATGTTTAATAATTTATGTCTGAGTACTTTTTAAGTGATGGAAATGGTATTTTGAAATGGTCTTCTCCATGGGATGGGAAAAATGGTAAATTGGTTTTTTTGTAAGTAAGGGTGATTTTATTAAAGTGTTTAGACTATGTAGTGGAAGTAGTGTTTTTTGAAGCATATAAACATTAACCAAAGCACACGTGAATCCCAGAATATCTAGGTGGGCAGACTAGAACTAGGATTCTAGTGTTACTAAAGTTCATGTAACATTTTCACTTATATGGATTGACGCTTAAAACAATAATGAAACTATTGTATTGATTTATTTCCACTAGAATTTTGGTTTTTTCTCCTCTGTAGAGGATCATGAATAAAGACACCAACATTTGTGGTTACTATACCATATTTCACTAAGGAACCAGGTTCTAGGGTCTCAATCATAATAGATGAACCTTATGGGATTTACCCATGGAGATCTACTACTTATGAAATGGTGTTGACGATAATCATATGGAGGACCCCCTAAGTGTGTGTGTGTGATATTAATAAATATTATTTTTCATTATACCTATTATTTATGAAATGATTTCCTCTAAAGTTTACCTTTTTAAATTATTTTCATATTAAGTATTTTCCATAAAATTGTTCAAATTGTGTGAGTTTGAATAAACATGTTATATTATATCTTTGATATAATTTCATAGAACATCAATGATTGTTTTCACCCTACTGGGAATTCAACCACACCCTAAAAACACAATTAGGTGTATATAGATATTTTTCTTGTGTATCACAGGTTAATGGATCATGTTTAGAGATGGTGGTCGGGGTTGTTACTAGCTTTATCATGTTGGTGGATTTTGGTTGTTTGGGAATGTGTATCCTATTATTTCTTGGAGGATTTCATGGGAGTTATTTTTCCTTTTTTGTAGTTTCTTTTGTGTTTTTTGGTTCAATTGTAAACTTCAATTCTGAAAATTCATAAAAGATTCTTTTTTATGTGTATTTTCATATCTGTACTATTTATAGGCTTTGTTTTTTGTATGATTATTATTTCTATAAAATTGTTCCTAGGAATTGTTTCGAATACTTTGGCACTTGTTATATCCCATGGGGTTGGGGAATGCCCTTCGGGTCATGTTGCGAACTGGTACGGGCACTGGGTTGGAAGGAGACCATACTTTTTTTGTTGTAGTTATGAAACATTCATCATTAATTTTGTATATATACATTCCATATGAGATTATATATCATTAATTTAATTATTTTATTTATATTTAGTGTTTTATTTAAGTGTGGTTTCTCATGGGGATTATGATTCAATGGCTACCACACCATGTATGGGGATATTTGTCTCACTTTTATTTTAATGGGACACATTATAAATTTTCCAATTTATTATAAAATGTTGTATATATTCTTACCATGAATTTATTTTATGATTAATATTATAAATAATATATTTAATTACATTTCCATATTATATTATTTCATTCATTGGTATTATTATTCAAACATTAACATTGTGGTGCGGGTTTTATGTTACAATTTCATTGTATATTGTGAATGATTATTAGTATGCTTCTGATGTTTAAATATTATTATTTATATCTCATTAAACCCGTATATTTTTTATCATAGATTTAGTTAAGGAAAATTCATTTTTTCCATAAATGTTTCCCCTCTATTTGTAGTCAATATTCCAAAAGAATTATTTTATATAAAATTGAGATTATTTCTCTATTAGATTGAAATTCCATTTTCTTCCATGTTTAGGTTTCCTAAAATTTATATAAATAATGTTTTTATTACTATAAAATGAATGAGTATTGTAAATTTTAACAATGTTTTTCATGTTTACAATTTTATTAAAGGAATCATCATGTCATTTTCGGAATAAGGCAATTTTAGATTTTTTACTAAAAATGTGAGGGGAATCATTATTTTTACATGTATGTCATCATTTATATTTTCCATCATCACTAGAACAAAATTTTATAAATATAAATCTATATGTTCAAATAGTATTTTTAATGAAAATTATCATTATAGTGTTTTTTGAACATTTAGTTTTAAAGAGATGATTTTCGATAAAAAAATGTAATTTTACTAAAGTAATGATCCATGTGATCTCTCATAATAATTATCCATCTTTGATGTAATAATTTGATTGTACATAATTTCTAAATGATATTCCAATGAGCCTACACCCATGTGAAAAAAGATCATACTTTTCATCCCAAATTCCCAGGATAGAATCCGGGTAGGGAAATACTTCCATGTTATTGTTGCAGTACTATTCTAGGAAAGTATAGTAGTACTATTTTTTATGACAAAACTATAGTAGCTTTGACACTATAGTGGAAGAGGAACTATAGCTGGAATTATAGCAGCAATGGTACTATATCATTTACTATAGATGCAAAATTACTCTAACAATAATATTCCTAGATGATCCATTTTTTGACAAAAGATGGGTGTCGAAGCCTTATATTTAGGCCACTTTTCCTTGGTCTTACCGGCTATATAATGTGTCTCCCTCATCCGAGCCAAAAATATGTACTTCCTTTAATAAAAAAAATAAGTCATTAACGCCAAATATTAAAATAAATAATCTTTAATTGATATATGATCCAAATATTTCATCCTTATTCATTCGCTGGATGGTTTATGTTTATAATGACTAGATATTCATGAAACCTATTTACATTAATTTCTATGTTGAAATGATGAAATTATCATGAAACCCATTTAATTTCCACAAGTTATATTATGTGAAATGGATAATGAAGCCCATATATTTTCAGGGGTTATGATATTTTTTATGAGATTTTGGAACAACTTTGTATGATTTCTATTTTGTGGATGTGGTAAAATTGTAACCACATGTAGGGTTCATGTTATAACAAATGATGATGGTCACAATATAACCTATGATGGGTGGGACTGATATCTTTGCCCAATTATTTTGGTAAATATTTATATGTGATGATATGTAAATGGAATTCAAGTTGATGGAATTGATGAATAATGGGTATCATGTTTATAGGATTTATCTATAATGGGATTTAGGTCCACACTCATGATCTAGAATGTAAAACAGAAGATGAGTTTTCATCTAATTTGTTTGATGACCTAGGTAGTTATCCTTGATAATGAGATGATTAATATTACTATAGTTCTTCAACATGTTTATGAAATGAGTATATGGTTGGTGAATTATTATGATATCATACACTTATGAATCAGATATTTTTGAATAATAATATCATATGCCCTGACTCATGTTTATGATAAATTATAGGTCTTGTATGAATATCATATTTTGTTTACATTATTTGATACCCATTTTATTTCTTATAGATACATATGATCATATAATGATATCTCTCATGCTTACTATAAGTGATCATTTTATCTCCACATTTATTATGTTTCCATTCCCCATGTAATGAGGGAATGATTTAATTAGAGTATATTTTTTAAGATTATAAAAGGGGAATATCATTATGGTACATGTTGAAGATAATTCATTGTATAATAATATTTCATAAATATTCTCTAAGTATACTATATTATAATTCTTGGGTATATATTTATGAAATGTATTTAATATTCATATAAAATGTTTTTATCCTTGTGTATAAAAATACTGGGTTTTTTAAGATGATATCAGACCAAGGTTTAGTTATCCTTTGGAAAATAGGAAGAGAAAACCATCGTGATATCCATAAGGGTATCTCTATGTTTTTTTCAAATAATTTGTTAATATATAGAAGAATCTATTGAAATTTTAGGGAATGTAACACAAGTAGTTTACAAGAAATCACATCCATTTCAACATAGTACAAGTGGATGTTGCTATAGAATAGTTTTATATAGGGATAAAAACTATGAAATGGGTGGTTTGATCTAGACACATTCATATAATAGTACATGCAATTTTTCCTTATTACACAACTATTTTTATACACCTCAGGGATATGGTTTGAAAATTCAAAAACACATTATGAAACAAAATTAAGTATTTTAATAGATCGTAGACCTGGCAGAAATAACAATATATTTAATTACCAATGAAATCACCTAATGGTATTATTATAGAATTTAAAATCTATCATTCTTCATGAGTGGATGTTTGTGGGAATGTGTTCCTGTAAAACTCATTAATCTTCTTCAAGTCAAATTTTCTGTTATTTTAGGCATGAATTTCATTTAATATAATAAATTAAGAATAAATTTACAATGTAGGAAGGTCATATTTGGCATTAAAAATCATTGTTTGATCATTTATTAATGTGAAAATAAATATGAACATTCAATGGAAATCACATCTATTTGGTGGTTCTTGACTCCACTTAAAATGTATTGTTTATCGTAAATGTCTTGAGGGAAATCAAAATTTATCATATTTCAATTTTCCATAGTTTTTTAATTTATCTCCAAAATATTTTCATAGTCTTCTTCTAAATAAAGACATAGAGTTCTCAATAGATAACATTCCTATTGTTTCCGCTATTTTAATGACTCCATACATAATTTCCCCAATTGAGTTGAATGAATTGAAGAAGCTACTACAATAGAAAATTTACAAAGTATTGACAGATGCTTTTTTATCACCATGTGGTTCAACTATTTTCATTATAATAAAATAGATGGTTAAATGTGTGTTATTAATGTTTATAGATAACTTAACATGATCACTATCATGAACATGTAACCTCTACCCCATATTTATGACATTTCTGATAAACTATGAATAAATTGATATCTTTCTAAGATTGAACTTTGTATTAGATAACATAAATTAAGGGTGAAGAAAAAATATATACCGTACACAAAATTTCAAAAAAGGTATGGACACTATGAGTATATAGTGATTCCAATTGGTCTTAAAAATACCCATGTTATCTTCATAGGTATAATTAATATAGTCTTTATAGACTACCTTCATCAGTTTGTAGTAGTCATTATATATGATATGATTATATACTGAAAGGTAATGTATGTTAATAAATTTCACTTTACAATTTAAGTAAAGACCCGAAAGAATGATAGGTTTTCCTATTAATTTAAAAAATTTGATTAATAAATTTGAAATGATTTATTTTTTGATCATATAATTTTATATGTGGGTATATCGATGGATCAACCAATGATGGAAGTTACTGGATATTGAACCATACAAACTATTATGACTGTGATCTAGCATTTTCCTGATTGGGATGGATATTATTGATTTTTTTTTTGAAAATTTCCCAACGTTAACTAATCCTCTCACCATGTTAACTGTATTGGGAGGCGGGGTCCTTCATAATTTTGAATGTGAATAAAATTACATGGAATTAAATAGAATGATAGTATGAAAACATTGTCTTATATTACCCTACTATGGATAAGTATTTGAAATTAATAGTGATTCATCCATGAATCTACTAGTATACAGTATCATGTATTATGAAACATCCATATCATATAACTAAATTAAATTTAAACTTAATGTGAAACATTTCCCAATAATTGTATTGGAGTTATATATGGTAAATGTTTACTTAATGATATTGATGAATGATGATCCAAAATAAATTTTTGATATATATACTGATCATTAATGTTTAAAAGATATGTTCTCATAAATGGAGTTCAATATTCAATAGAGAATATTGATTGAGCTGATTTAGGAAAATGACTGACCAATAAAGTACCACCCTAGAAATGGGAAAAGGTTATTAATTTTTTGAGCCCAAAGGATTGTTCAATATTATCTATGATGAGGATCATATAAGATACAATATCATTTCAAATGAAATAGATGTATTTGAAAATATTGAATGAAGGTTAGAAATTTTATCATTTATAAACGATTTTTCATCCATCTATCAATGTTAAAATTAAAGTTGTGCATAAGGAAGATGTGGGGAATTTTATGATATTAAGAAATGTTACTAATTAAAACCATGATAATTATTGAATGATTATGTTTAGGATCTATGATTTTATACTTTCAATACCTATAAAGGAATACTAATCTAATGGATGAGGAATATAATTACTCAATCTATATAAATAATTGTAGTAAAAATATGTATCAAGGCGTTAATTAGAATTTCATGTGGATAAATATGAATAGATATATAATTGATTATATATCTATGTGATTGTTATATAATTATGGTAAGGGTGATAGAAATAGTTCTAATGGGATGTAATAACAATTAACCAAACATGAAATTAAATAGGAAAAAACATCCAGGGGTTTTATCAATAGAATCCCCAAAAATAATAATGTTTATAATGATATATGGATTGTTGTGATCAAATTATAAAGTTAGAATAATTTATTTAAATCATATATTATTTATCTCATGTTTATATTTATAAAATATTCATTAATGATGTTGTATGTTTTAATGGAGTTAAACATAATATTGTATATGTTTGAGATCTGATCATGACCTCAATATTCAATAAAATCCTTCAGTTGTCCATTAATATTGATTTTAGACTTAGAAATACATATCATCTATATAAATATGGTCATTATAAGAGAAAAATTCAAATCCTAGAGGATATGTTGAGATATTTTTCTATGGATTTTAAAGGTTGTTATAATCAACATATTCATCTTTTTTGATTTTTATTAGAACAATAACATTCCATTTAGCATTTAAATTTATCCTTTTAAATTATTAGATAGAAATAAATTTGGAGATCTAACAAGGTGGAATAATGTTTGTGGAAAAATTTTAGTGGGATATGTTCTATAATAGAAATGTTAATGAATTATAGATTCATTCATCAACACAATATTGAAGAAAAGGTTCAAAGAAAAATTTATTATGAAAATAATCATCTTTATCTTGAAATTGAAGTTTTTGACATGGTGTTTCTATTAATTTCTCCATGGAATTATGTTATGAGACTTTTTAATAAAATAATGTTAATTCCATGGTATATTATACCTTTCATGATTCCTGATCAAGTAGTGATGGTTTCTTATTAAATGGAACGACCAACAAACCACTATAATATTCTTGATTTGATCCTTGTAACATTATAAAATAATTAAAAACCTATAAATGCATATGTACTAATGATATATGTTATAAGATAGGGGAAATATCATTCTTATGAGGATATACCAATAAAGAGTTTATATCATAGAGAGAATATGAAACAAAACATAACCACCCACCTAGTAATTCTTTTTGGAGAAACCATCAATTTAATGAATCAATATAGAAACATGAGAATATTATATTGAATATCATTCAAGGGGATAATCATTGATATATTTATAATCCCTTGATATATAATAGTGGCTAACCGTGGTGTCTCTCTAAAGTAAGTAGTATTTAAATTCCTAGTGGTATTCTTGAATTTTTTTTCTCTTTATTATATTTAAATAATACATTTGAAAAAGTATTAACAATTATGAAATTAATAGAGGTGGAATGGAAAAAATTGATGAAATAGTTGATGATTAAGAAATAGAGAAAAAAATATTACAAAAATAAAATGATGGAATATATAAATAATGATTGGAAAGTCAATAAGAAAAAGGAAAAATCATGGTTAACCCAGTATTATTATCCATCCATAGATATTATAAGGAATACCCGAAACTCTCATCTTCCATAAATAAATTAATTATAACTCTTTTTACACAAATATCCCACATAATAATTGAACTCATGAATATAGAAAATATTTAGTGTTTGATATATCTTCTAGAATGTAAAATGAATCACTTAATAGACTCACTCTAGAATGGAAATAACACAATCTAGAATGATCCTACATTAATAATTAGATCCCATAACCAAACTCAGAAACTCATTCAATATATCTGAGAATATAAGAGGTAAAATGAATTACAAATTTTAGAATAAATATATTCCACTGTATAATGTCAATATCTCAATGCCCCAATTCACCACCCTAATCATCTAGTGTGAAGAAGTAGAAGTGATGATCAGTATGAAGATCATATCTCCAGAAAGCATCATGTTTCTCTTCCTATATCATGTCTTGTGCATTAATTCATTATTTATTGATATTTGATAACACAGTACTATAGAAGAAAAATTAACATTATATCTATATAAATAGGAGAAATAAAAAATGATGATAATAGTTATTGAAAAAAAATAGTGAATCAAAATTTGAAGAAGAAGAGGGAGAGTGGTTCCCATGTATAGGAATAAAATTTTATTCCCATGTCCATGGATAGTAATTACAGGGCAGTGATCAATTTATTTTCATAACGAAAATATAAATATTGTGAAAAAACAAAAGACATGCAATGAATTCCATGTTTCATACCTCAATGTAATATTTTCTAGATCTATATGACATATAAGTGTACACACCTAACATAAATCAATGACATAAATTATCTTAGATTATGTTGTGAAATTAAAATTATCAACTTCATCATTCCTTACCGTAGTATTTTATAACATTGAAATAAATTGATAAAAATGGTTATCCCAATAAAATTTGGATTTATTTTCCCAATTAAAATTTTTTGGCTAAGGCCGAGTTGAAAAAATATCACTTAAGCCTTGAGACATTTTAGGAACTAATCCCAAATCCATTTTAGGTTACTAAACAACAACATTAAATTTGATCAATTTTGTTATATATATATATATATTATTTCAATTTTTAATTTTTTTTTAAATTTTTTAATTTTTTCATTTTATTCTATTGTAGCATCATGTTTATCGAGTAGTCTCATCAAGGAAGGTTTTCTCTTACCACTCATATTGTTGATCAGTCTACACAGGTGCCCTCACATGGATCAACATCAATTCTCCCAGTTTTCTATCCTCATTGTTTTCATTAATGAGTGACAGTCTTCCTCCTTGGGGATGTATTCTCCAATAGTGGTGGTGGGACATCATTATTTTTATAAATATGTAGAAAGGTATATTCAATGGTGTCGAAATTATTGAATATTATGTCAGTCACTTGAGAATACTTGGGTTTCCTCTAGCGGGGCACAATTTGGAATCATTGAATAATTTATATCATTGTACTAGGTTTCATCATCTTCAAATTCAAAATTTAGTTTTAACATGGGATTATAATTATTTAGGTTTGGGTATTTTCTTTTTAGCATCATATTTCTTCAAGGGAACTCATATTTTTGGTTATGGAATCAAGGGTATGTTGTTCATAGGTTTGTGATCTATCATCGTTTTTTGTAATTGTTTGACTCCATCAGAATAAAATTTCTCATCTTCCCAAAATATAGTGGCTATTTCATTCCACATTTCTAGTGGGTTATATTCATCATATAGTTTGGTGTGCTTGATGATTGTAGTGGTGGATCTTTGGAAAGTGTTGGATTATAAATGCAGTGGTAGACTAATGAGGGGGAGTATTAGTAGAATGGATATTCATGATATATAATGGATGGAAGGAGAGGGTTTGGGGATAGTATAAGGGTCAGAGGATACATGTATTGGTAGAATTAAGGAGAAATGGGGATAAGAAATGTTTATTTCAATAAATAAATGATGATTCAAAATAGGTTGATGGTTAGTAGTTGATTTAGGGATAGTAGTAGAAGGAGGGAGGATGCTTTATTCAATACTGGGGAGGTGATGTAGAAGTGGTTTGGGAAGGTAATAGACAAATGAAAATAGAATACTAGGATGGTAGTAGAACCTAAAACCAAATAAATTCATAACATACAGGAATTTAGAAAATTTATATCCATAAATATTCCAATCATCGATTTAATTCAATAAAAAATTTCTTTTAAATTAAATAAATAAATAAAATTTCTGTAATTTATTGGAATTCAAAATGAAAAAATTATTTAATTAATAAAATAAAATATTTCAATTAGAATTCATCCATAACAAAACATCAAAATATAGAATATAAATATCAATTTTGATTAAAAATAAATCTTAAAAAAATTATTGGAATAAAATGAAAAAATTAATTTTTTTAAAAAAAATTTCCCATTAAAATATGTAAATTTAATCCCAAAATTCTTTATTTTAATCAAAAAAATTAGAAAAATGAATGTAACATCGTAAATTTATTTAAAAGTTTTATATATGTATTAAAAACACAATTTAAACATTAAAGAATAAATTAAATCCTCAAAATATATATGGAAATGATTGTAATCATATTCCAAATAAAACTACCATACAATTAATTTTTCATTTTTTCTTAATAAATTTCATTCAATTTATCATTTTAAAATTGAGAAATAATAGTTTTCATAGATAGCTCAATGTGAATCTTGTTAAGATATTATTTTTCAATGTAGAATATTCTTATGATAAGGTCCATGAATTTTAAATATTGATTATAATGGCTCCTCCCTATGTTCTAATACTTACTAGACATCAAGGGAATAAAGATTCATTAACTTTTGAAAATTTCACCCCTCTTAATGATGTACTCACTACCATACATCAATTATAATTCAACATCCAATTTAAAGATAAATGACATGTTAGATTCAAGTGCAAATAAAACCATAATAAGAGGCACAATTATTTATTACTCTCTGTTATTTTCCAAAAAATAATTTAAATTGCATCAATGAAAAAACTAAAAAAAATATCATATATGACATTTTTCACATTAATTCTTTGAATTTATTATTCCAATACCCTTAATGAGCTCAGCTTTATAAAATCCATTTTTTATAATTTTTACCACCTAATGGATTGTTAATAGTACTATGCAAGGGAGTTATTAAGTTTTCATTTAGATTATTAAAAGAAACACACATAGTTCCCTTATGTCAAAGACTTACTATGTGATCCCAATTTCCCATTTTACTCTTGATTTAATGGACTTATATTACTATAGTCTGAGTAAGGACCTGGAGGTGATAGGTTTTCAATATTTATATTCCTCGAGGTTTATGTTCTAATTTATAATATCTCTCATTTAAAATCATAATTCAAGAATGATTTATCATATATCACAACATTTTTCTATTCTTAAATAGACCATGTAGAAAATAGTATGTGACACATATTAGAAAACATAATCATAGAAATATTTTAGAATATTGAAAATCAAAACAACCACTGTGTTATTATCAACTAGGATGGATATTATAATTGTTATAATTGAAGAACAAATTTAATCATATTTTTTTATATTTTGAAAAAAAATTGACTATATTTTTATCTAAATTAATTTAGGGGGATTAGGATATGTCTAGAATTTAGTTCATCACATAATATATATAAATACCCTTATACATTAAAACATAAAACTAAACATTGTCTATAATGTTGAATGCAAATATGGGATAGAATTTGATTGAAAATAAATATTCAATTCTGGGTCCTAATTTTATTTAAGGGGACACATGAAAGTTCAAAAACCACATAATTTCAACACATCCAATCAAATTTCAAACCCTTTGTTTATAATTTATTGATTATTATTCTTATACCCAAAAAAAATTCCAATTCAGGTCGAACACTTATGTGATAAATAATGATGTATAGAACCGAATGGAATTATGTTGTAAGAGACATGTTGGGGGTGTAAGAAATATTTTTATATTAAAATCAATTAAATTTTCTTATTAATTGATTTAAACTAAATAATTTATGATCAATAAAAATATTCAGTATTTTTACAAGATCAGTGTGGAAATCCCCCATTCTTATTTCATAGAAACATGTAGTAATAATGTAATGAAATAAAAAATTCATATTAAAACGAAATTTTATATGAATATTTTCAATTTTTACTTTAATGAAACTCTAATTTTTTATTTTGTTATTGATTCATGGTTTTACCATTATCGTACATTCATAATGTTTTTATACCTACATTATAGTTATTATATTTAAATTCATTGTGCAATGAATCTAAAGAATTTTTTATTAGAAATCATATTATAACTCCTTTTTAATTGATTGAATGTCATATGGAATCACTACTTGATTACTTACATACAAGAAAGGAAAAAATTGTAAAATGAATTATTTTTAAAAATTAATTGAAAAATAAAAGTGGATAAACATTGGATAACAAACCAGGTGAACTGTGATTTTACTCTCTATATCTAAATAATCATTCGTTATGGCCATGTATAATGGAGGAAGCATCATCATTTATAAGAACAACAAGATTCTCTTTCAATCATTATTAGGGATTTTGAATTTCAATGTTCCACTTATAAAACATCATTCATATCCATCATCTTGGTTGGAGACCACTTGTGGAGCACTAGAGGGGAACATAGAATGTAGGGGTACTTCACTCCTTCATCTTGATATTTTGTATGCTCATGTTCTGATAATTCATTACATGGAAGTGACATGTACCCTAGTTAAATACAATTAACATATTATTCCTTAACGAAAAATTTGACATCCTCCCTAACACCAATGTGGGGTTCTAACACCTCATCATCAATAGTAGTTATGAAAAATGTATACTTAACCAAAACTAGAAGATCTAATTATTCCTTAAAAGGTTCAATATCTACATTATCATTAATCTACATAAAATCAATGAAATTTATTTTGTAAAAAACATATAATTGTATAAATAGAATCAATATTAGATTCAATATAATCAATGTTAAATAAAATTAGAGTTTCTTATAGGAATTTTTCAACTCCATGAATTAGTGAAGTTTTTTAATTTTCTTCATAGAATAAAAATACAATGAGTTATTATATGTAAAGTGTGTACCACTCAATATCCACCATATTTTCCTTAGAAAAAAATCATATTTGTTGTCTTCATAGGAAAAAAATATGGTTTCACCTCTTCTACTATAGAAAAATGAAAAGGCAATTTATAATTGTAAAAAATCATCAAAATGAATATTAGAAAAATGTTTCAAGAATTTTTTTGATACCATACTAATGGATGCATATCATATCTCTTATCATTACTAGAAACAATATTCATAATTTAAATCATGAATTTCTAGCCTTGAATCTAGATTTATATCAAGATCAAAAATTGGATGCTCCAAATTATTTTCCCTTTTTCTAAATAGTTTCACTTTTTATTATTAGTTGTTTCCTTTAATGTAATTCAACAGTTTGTTGGAGCACATCCATACTAAATTAACTATAATTTTTCTTATCCTTATCTTGTTGATTAATTTTAATTTTTTTCATTATAATAATCTATTTTATCATTGATGACCAATTGATAATTTAATTCTTGATACCAATAATAAAATGTAGAAACATCATCCACAAGTGGTTTAATTAAATAATAAAATGAAGAATAATTAAGATCGTTTATTTAAATCACTTGATTTTTTTAAATATTTTTTCATATTTATTTTTTCTATAGATGAAAAAATCAAAAAATCACTAAAACATATGTTGTTTCCCTAGAAACGGTTCAGAAATTTTATATATTCCTTCTTATGATGATAGCTATTTATATATATAAACACTAGATATATCACAGTTGTTGACACAGGGGTCTTACTCTGGGAAGAAGTTTCAAATTCCATAGTGGACTTCCTGATAATCTTTTTGTGCTCTGCATATATTAATAATGCATTGAAAATAGTATGAAATGTGATGAAAATTAGATTGAATATTAGGGAATATCATTATATAGTTGATGGAAAAGAAATAGAGACAAAATTATAACAAAAATAGGAGAAATGAAGAAAAATATAGAGGAACATCAACTTTTAAAAGGCCAAGTCCTTATGGATTCACTATTAGTAAAACATTATAGATCATATGATTAACACCATAAACTCTCATCCCCAATCAGAGTATGAAATATCACTGTGATAACACACCTATTTTTCCTAATGAGTGAGCACACAAATATAAAAAAAATTCGGTACAATAAAACTCCCCTAGAATGAAAAATGAATCACTTTCTAGACTCAATATACCTAGGATATATAGCAGGCTAGAATGATCTTGTTGATTTCATCACATCATATAAAAAGATTAAATACATGGTCGATCTAAAAATAATAGAATAGTAAAAAATAATGATGAAATATAGATTTAAACTATTATTGTGCATTTGTACAATCTCATAAGTCCCCAATTAACAATAAAAATTTCTAGATTGAAGATATAGAAGTGATCATCATTATGAAGCTCATATTCCAACTAAATGTTGATTTTATCCCCATAGATTAAACCTTGGGAATTATTTCAAGATTTCTAGAGGGGTGAGATCAAAATATAATGAAATAATTACATATAATATTTTTAGTTATAAATAAAAATTAGCATAATGATATTTAAAAATATAGAAATATTAAATAGTGAAACATTATGGGATGAAGAATTGGCAGATTATTTATTATCTCTAGTAATATAATTTGAATTTGGAGTCCACTGATAGTAATTAAAAATATATATTGATCCTTCTTTTCAAAAAAATAATTAAAAAATAAATGATATATAGTGAATTATGCATAGTGAACATTGATGACTTGTTACCATCTCAGTATTTTGAATTATTTTCCCATTTATAATAAATTTCAGATCATGGGCCCAGTTGAAAATAAATTTATTTATTCCATGAATTTTTTTTGGGTCTATTCCCAAATCCATTTTAGTCACATACATCATGAGTAGATGTCCATGAATTTATTTTGTTAAACATACAGATTTATATATATATCTTATAATATTTTTATTAATTTTTGTTTATTTTATTTTTATCTATACTATAACCTAATATTAATGTGGTGGATCATTGGGGGGGTGGTCACCTTCCTCTTATATGGTAGATCGGTGTTCATTGGCATCATCGGTCAGCTCGTCTTATGTTCTCATAGTCACCATCCTAGATGGTATTATCCAGTGTGTTTCGTGCTTTATTATTATCGATTCCTTCTTCAGTAATGGACGTGGGAATTCAGTATGCTTCCAGATACCCAGGTATGGTTGTTCAATGGTTGTGGATATATTCATTTTTTTGTTCATTGGGCTAGATAGTTTTGGATATCTATAGTTTTTATTGAGGATTTTGTCTCCCCCTTGATTTTTCAAGGGAGGGTATCTTTAGAAGATATTTTTGTTGGTAAGAATCATCAAATAACTAGTGGATGAATATAAGAATGATTAGGGTTTAATATAAAATCTAGTGGGATACCTTCATTTGAACATCTCGTCACCATCAACATCTCCCATTATCTTGAGCATCATCATCAGTTCATTTTATTGTGTAATTTGGGATGTGTTTATCCCAGATATTCTAGAGTGATTATTTTGACAGTTTTCATCATTTAATGTTGTGGGTTTGTGAAACCATATTTCCCCATAATCATCCTTCAAATTTCCAATGGGGTTTTACTACTTTCATTTTGTTGGTTCTTCATCATTACATATCATGTCCATTTATTTTCACATTTCTCACTTTATTTTATCTCTTAATTATCACTTCACTAGTAAGCCAATAATATTTAGTCCCATCAAGTGGTATTAGTGGAGAATATCTACCTCAGTACTATTCACATTTTAGAATCATAATAATTATTTTAAATTTTATTATTCTATGTGACTGTGACATTGGTTGATATTTCACATTTTAAAATAAATTATAGATATTATTAAATACATCTTTTTGAAACATACAAGGATCTAGGCTGGAAGCATGTCCCGATGAAATTGAAATTTGAGATCAAGAATAATTTTCATTTGTGTAAAAAGAAGATATAGGTAGTCCTGTAGAAGGATAATTTCCCATCGGCTGGTCACAAAATACAAGAATAGGGTAAGATATATTGTGCTTCCAGTGGGATCCAATAATGTGAAATGGGCGAATTTGTGTCATGTAATTCTAGAGAAACTATAGTCAGTGAATCTGTGTTTTCAATTAAAATAAGATAACAACTCAATGAATAAAGGATTATTTAATCTGTAGAAACATATAATATATCATCTCAATAATAATTTTCTGATATGTATGAATCCATCATAGAAAAATTGTTTATATGTGTAATGATCACACCTTCAAGATCATTGTAGTCAGTTCCATCAATTTTAATATTCATGATGGCATGGTACAAAGTATACAAAGAGTATACCATTTGATAGGCCTGAAGATGAATATATTTTATTTGTTATAATTTAATGATATCAGATGTAAGACATGCAATATGAATGGATTGATGAGAATTTTGAAGGGTGAACATGTGGTGCTGATGGTAGAAAATATCTCAGAGAACCAATATGTTCTTGTAATGAACCAGGTATTTTTAAAATAATAAATTTTAGTATCTATTCAAATTTATTAATAAGAAATTATCATTTTGTAAATGAGGACACATTTTCTGATAGCATACCTGACATAGAATAACGGGTTTATCCGAAATCTTACGTTTCACACAACGTTGAGTTATACTGAAAAATAATATAATAATAATAATATTTTTTTTATATTGATGTTAATGTATATCAATCATTTTCAAGAGAAATAACATAATTAAATATAATATTATTTTACATATTTTTTATATTTATGTACATTCATCTAATTAATTTTAGTTTCTTAAAAGTAGAATGAATCCATTTTTAAGCGTAAAATGCACTACAATTTTTAAACGGTTGGTTTAACACCTTTTTATGGAGAAGCCTTATTAAAAATATTTTTTAACATTTATATATTATATTTAAAAAAACTTCTCATTTATATGAGGGAAATCAAATTATACATTGGTTGAAATTATGTTTTTTTCGACGAAATTCATATGTCAATGAATAGTGAGAAATACTGCATTTTAATTCAAAACTGAATTCTCTTCTATTTTATAGATATAGTTTCATTATATTTTCATTTTTTTTAAAGTGTAAATGGATTAGGATTTTATCATTTAATCTAATTTTGTTATTTGGATGTAATTTGTTTTTGAAAATGGACACAAACACATGTCAATTTTTTCATATTTTTTACTTCTTAAAAAAATGATTTTTGGTTTTGACATTGGGAATTAATATTAAATTAATTACTGAAATTTTTTTGTTTCAAATATGAATGAATTGATTTCATATTTTGGAATCATAGTATCCAAATTGTGTAAATTACTACCTTTTATTTTTTGACATTATGAACAGTATCTTTAGTAATTATTTTTATTTACCATGGTTAAAGGGTAAATCTCATATGTAAGGGTAAAAAAATATTATTATAATAATATAAAATTAATCTAACACGTGTCATTATACTGATTTATGAGATACCACTAGCCATGGGTATCCTTGGGTCTATTTCTGGACTCGATGGAGGCACATTGGAGTGATAATGACTTGTTGTAATAATTAATTTAAAGTAAATAGTGATATAACATAAACTTGTATCTTTTACTAGTTAAATATTAATATAGGTTTATATAACAAATATATTATACAATAAATATTAATTATAAATATAAAAATATTTTTAACATCACGGTTTTTTATTTATAAATTTTAGACATTAAATAAATACATTTATTTATGACACAATGATGATCCAATGATTACCCTATTAATGAATGATTCAAATAAATGATATTATAAATATTAAAATATATATAATTTAAATTTTTTATGACATCCACTAATTTTCTGTATAATATTGAAATATTATATTTGAGATAATTCTTTTGGTTCGATATAATCAAGTTGTTATGACAAACAAAAATCTATTTCTAAATAGTGTCAAAAATTAACATAAATTTGATTTAAAAAAAATTCTATTTATTTAAATAATATAATATTCCTAAAAAAATTATTTAAAAAGTAACTTATATAATGTTATAAATTTAGTTAACTATTCACTTCTGGTTGACAAGGAATTTTATAGTAATTATAGTAACCATATATTACGGAAATACTAAAAGACAAGATAATAATTAATGTTTTTCACAAAGGGTTAAAGTTAAAAGATATGGTTAATTATTGGATGTAAACATGTCTAAAACCCATTTTTTAGATTATTTAGAACTATTTTCATATAATAATCAATATATATCACTTTTCAACCATTATAATTCACAATTAAATTTATAATAATAAAATATTCCAAGACATTCCAAAAGTGCCCCCTCTTCCCTATTATAAAATCCCACTACCTCTGCCAACTTACTCACACCTCTCAAAAACATGATTCATCTAAACTATTCTACAATAATTTCATAAAATCCATTCCTTACACCTATAATACTTACCTTATGAATAAGGAAATTCAAGAAATCTATTTGGCTCAAATCAAAAGAAGTTACCCGATTAAGATGTAACATCTTATCTAATGTTCGATTCCATTATTTTCCTTTGTCCACTGCCTATGATATTATTATTCCATAATTAAAAAACAAAAATATTATACTCAATATTATAGGATTTTTTATGAGGATTATTATGACTAAACTTATACACATCTCCATCTAATGGATAAAAAAATATTGTTTTAGTGTACGACGAATTGTTGCCTCACAAACATCGATTGTCCGATTTTCTCCTACCACCACTCATGTTATCCACTATTATGTAACATTATTTGTATATGATATATATTATATTTACTTTTTATATATTCTTGTTTAATGTTTATTTACATTAGTCCTTTATTCTTTCCATAACGTGTAAATATGACAATTTCATTTGAGGAATTGTGTACTACTGCCCACTAAAAGTGATATGACTCTTTCATGCCACACATGGAAGATACAATGAATAGAAAAAATGAATTTATGTAAAATATATAACATATATAATTTAATTTAATTATAACATACCTATTTATAATTTAGTTTTCATTCCATTAATTTGAATGTGATATTAATGTAACGTTAATGTGTAGGTAGGACCAACCGTCTCCATGAACGGTGAATTTCATTTCTGATCTCCAAATTTGATGGAATATTATAAATACATATATAAAGAATATAAATGATTTATTAATAATGAATTATATGATATATTAGTTGTACTAATCACCACATTGACAATTTTCACCATAAAAAGTTCATTTTTTACTCAAGAACTGAACATCGACAATCGTCCGATATAAACAAAAATAATTAACTGATTTCAATATCATGGTAAGAAGTGATATTAATGGATAAATAAACATTAAAAAAGTACTATATACATTATAACTTTACATAGGTTTATTATTAATGAAATTAAATAATAAATGGGAAATTTTTTATTCAATGTAAAGGAACATATTAACACAATTTTAATTCTTTTGGTTATTTTTCAACTTCATGATTATGTCGTGTTTTTTTATGTGATAAATAAATTTTTATAAAATAAATTTTATTTATACATTCTTTATGTGTACATATATTTAATACAAATATTTGATCTATTTTAATAACAAAACTATCATGGTATGTGAATTTCTAAACTCAATTTCCACTCATTGGTTATTGGACATACTTCATTGATTATATTATGAAATGAATTTTGGTGGAATCTAATTTTATTTATTTTTGTTATAATTAACCCTTACCATTATGTGGATATATTAATGATACAAATAATAACTCTATTAATAATTTATTTTTCCATTTATATGAACATTATAAGGGAAAAAATAACTCAATCTCATTTTACTTAGTTAAATATCCATGTCCTTGGTTTTGTTTTTCCATTAATATGAGTGAATGACTTAGGATTATATTAATCTAAATATCCAATTGTATTTGGTGTATTTATATTTTTAACACTTATTTATTTCAATGATTTATCCATAATCTAAAGATAATATATTTATAGGGGATTTTGTCCCAATTAACATTCCATTGAGACTTATTTATTATTATGAAACAATTCACTTTTAAAAGGTGGATATACAACCCTTTTAGATATTATATCATGAATCAAATTATTCTCATTCTATTATAAGTTTCAATTGGTATTATTCAATAATTATTTTTAATCTAGTATTTTCTTAATTGGTAAGGGACTCATTACCTAAAATATCATTTTAAATGTTATAATGATTTAATATTCTAAATCATTCTCTTTGACTAATAATTAAAATTTTATTTCAAAATAACTTTTAAGGAGAAAGTGGGAAAATATAATGCCATCAATGTCATAAGACATAACCATGCCTCCATAGAAAATATCATCAAGAACAAATAAAATATAATTCAAAAGAATAGAAATGGCCTATCAGAGTAACAAAAACAATACGATCATCGTCTACCATCCCATTGCCGCTCAACTAGAAGTCTAATGAAAGGATGTGTTGGTCTAGTACCGATGGATACCACCAAACCCTCTCAAAACATCCAATTCCAGATATCGATGATGAAGAGAATATTAATTGTTTTGAAAATCATTTGGAATATTCCTCAGTAAATATACAAGATGCACGATCTCAAATGAAATTACAACAGCTCCACAAGTGAACACACAAAAAGACAAATAATCACCTTAGAACCAAATAAAAATATGCATCCTCTATCTACCCCTTTATTGCAGAATCTATTTGAATCGAGGCCTACCAAGAACATATCAAATCACTTATTATATAAGACCATAAACATCCTTCCATCCAAAATCATATAAAACAACAATGAATAATCAACCATAAACCAAACAACACACAAGCTACCATACCATGAGATTTAAAACACCATCAAAGGAAACATAAATCCTCACAGAAAGACAAAGAACCCGAAATCACAGATCACATATTCAAAAAAATAAAAAACCAAAATCAACGCACAGACTCAGCATAGGATCTAGCATATTCTGAACCAAACAATTGCAATGAAAATGGAAGTAGAAAAAGAATCCATAAACTTCCAGATGGTAGCCTGACCACCCAGATCATGTCGTCGCCAACGAGAAAGGATGCAAAGACCATGGAGAAGCACCCATCGTACACCCTAATGACAAAATAGAGACCTCTGACTGTTGGATCTAGATATTCTATTGCACATAGAATCCACTCCACTGTATAAGACATTATACAATGAGAAAGTACATTCATTTATGATTGTGAGGATTGTAGAAAAGAAATGTGATTTCAATGTGGAGATGATATTTTTTTCCATTATGATTGATTTATTTGTTATTATTTTGTTATGGTTCATGGGAATTTCGTAAGTATACAGGTTTTCCATGATAATCAATAGTTGTGTTAGCCTATGATATCTGTCAAATTAATTGGGTATTGTGCTATATGTAAATAGAAAAGTTACTCCTATTAGATTTCTGAAATATACTATGATCGATATTCCCAATGTATCCATGAATGTTACTCCAAATGTATTTATGAGTGCTCAACTTAAATATGATATGAATTCCATAAGATATATTTATGTTTTATGTTATCTTAATGTTTTGACGTAATGAAATTATTACATGATTTAAGCTAATTAGATTATGTTTTAGGGGTGAATGGTAGGATTTTGTGAAATTGATTTCATGGGTTCTAAATATTCAAGGAAAAATGGGTTTATTCATTATTTTATTCTCTTTTCTGATATTTTAATGGTAATTTCATGTTTTTTAATTTTTTTCACAGGGTATAAGGAAGAATTAGATAATGTAATAATTCAGAAAAAAATTATCAAGAATTTAACTCATGTTTTGTATAATGTGTTTTATTATTTGGTTAAAATTTTATAGTGTATTCGTGTTTACTTTATAATTTTTGAGATGTAATGTAATAGTTATGGCCTAATTCTCTAAAACTCTAAACCTGAAAAGATCCTCAATATGAAAGAATTCAAATTCATGATCATAACAAAAGATTATGTGAGGTTTAAGGATGGGACCTTATAATTGGTATCATAGGATGTATTAGACATATTTGGAGATAATGATGTTTTCTTAAGGGGTTAAGATATCATCACGTGTTTATAATTATATTTTAGATCAAAAGTTAAATTCCTTAGAAACCCCTTTTGAGGTTTATGTTATAAAATATCAATGTGATTAAATGTATTTTTAGAGACATTCACCTTCGATAAAATTTTGGTTTATTATATTTTGTGATGTAAAATGCAATTAATGAGATAACATTTGAGTTTAAAATATTATATTCTTATTGATGAATATTTTACCTCATTTTTTGGAATTTTATAAAATTATATTGTTTTTGGAAAAAGGACAACTCACATCCAATGTATAAACCCATTGCATCAGAAAAAGCTATAGGAATTGAACCCACAAAAAAAGTACGACTAAAATTTATCACCTACCACATGTCTATATAAACATACAAGTTAGTATGAAATATTATTTATCAATTAATTATTTTATGGATTAAGAATAATTTTATTTTGGGAACTTATTTTTTAACAAATGGATATCCTTAGTATAGTAGAATGATTTGGTGATTATATTTCATTGGAAGAAGTTCACTATTTTTGTAACCCTATATGAATAATGTAAATAGAATATATTGGGATTTTATTTGAGGATTAATGGATGAATTTTATTTAGAAAGAATCTATGATTTTTTAGACATATATAGATTCATATTATTTATGGAAATAGTTAACCTACAATGAATAATATGTTATTAGGTTAATATCTTTAAACTATGATACATTTAGATAGGTCGATCATATTTGGAGTTAATTGTTAAGATTTATCATAGAAGAGTATGTGATCATATCCATATGAAATTTGGGTTTCAATATTTGTTTGGATTATTAATTTCGAGGAATTATATAGTAAAGTTTTTGTTGAATGTTATTTTTTGAACTTTGCTGTATTTTTTGTTGATTTTTGGAGATTAGGAGTAGTACTTATTTTTATAATTGATTATTCTTTTCATGGGATAATCTGATCTTGTACTATCCATTTTGGTTTTTGGATTATGTATAATTAAAAGGGAAATATATGGTTCATATTTTATGGATTATGTGATTATATAGTTTTTTTATTCTAGCACTTAAGGTATGACCAATTCATCTTTAATACTCATAGTTTGGAGAATATATGATATTTTGTTTGATATTTATTAAAGGATAAAACTCTACTTGGAAATTATGTTTGTTTCCTTATGTTTTTAGTCAAGCCCATGAATAAATTCCCCACCATTATTAAAATGGACATAAAATAGAAATTTTGTTGATTTACTTTTCCAAATGAGGAATCAAATACTATATAACCCATCATATGTCTATGGTTTTTAGATTGTTAGATTTTTCATGATCTTGTTTTCAATCACTCTCCATCAAAACAAGATGGTTAGTATTTCATACATATCCATTATACCATACATTAAATCCTATTGTGTTTTATCATGGATTTACATTTTACTTATATTTAATTAATATAATGTGATATTTTAATTGACTGTTTTTATGATGTGGGATTTTCAATGACATTTCTTAGCCCAATTTAAATACTACCAGGAAACAATTTCAAAATACAGGTAATGATGTAACAAATCAGGTATTTATAGAATAATAAATTTTAATATATAATAATATTTATAAATATGATACTAATTTTATGTTAATGTCGATACCTTTTCTAATAGTGTACCTGACACACAACAACATGTTTATATAAAATCATACATTTAACACAAAATTGGGTTATATCAAAATATAATACAATAATAAAATTATAATTCTAAATGGTAGTCAACGCATAGCCATAATATTGGAGGGAATGTAAAAAGTTAACTATATTATGATCTTACATAAATTTTAAGTGTTTTTCTTTTTTAAAATCGCTTTTATAGGATTAAAATGAGAATGAATACAATTTTGAGCATTACATAATCTATAATTTTTCAAAAGTCGGTTTACAAAATTTTGATGGAAAACCCTTCTTAAAATTATATTTTTTCACTTTTATATGTTCATTTGAAAAAATAAATTTTCTTTATTAGAAGTAGGACATCAAAATTTAACTTGTAATAAATTTTGGTATTTTTCTGATAAATTCATATTTTAATTGATAATGAAAAATACTGCATTTTCATTCAAAAATGCATTTTCATCTAATTTATTTATATATTTACATTATCTTTTTAGATGGTTTTAAAATGTAATTTGGTTAATTTTTTATCATTTAATCCAATTTTTGTGATTTTATGTAATTTCACTATTATATTTGACATAAAAACATGACATTCTTTTTATATTTTTTACTTAATAAAAACCCACTTTTTGGTTTTTATAGTGAGAATTAATTTTAAATTAATTTATACAAATTTTGTATTTCAAATTATGAAAAATTGATATATATTAAGAATAAAATGGTCTAAATTGTCTATGTATGTACGTTTTATTTTTTAGATTATGAACAGTGACATCAAAAATTGATTTTACTTTCTATGGATAAAGAGTAAATCTGGTGAATATGAAAAAAAAGAATGCTATATAGATATAAATTTATTATAACACTTATAATAGTCCTATTGGATAAGATATATCTGACCATGGGTATCCATGGGTAGAGTTTAGAACCCCCTGGATCCACTGGGGTGTGATATTGACATGTTGTAAGAATTAATTTAATGTCTAGAGAAATACAACAGAAACATGCATCTTTAACTAAAATAATTTTAATATAGAGTTATATAACTTATCTATTTGAGTATAAGTAGTCCTTAGATAGATAAAAATTTTCCAAAATAATTATAATTTAATTACATTCAATAAATAAATTTATTAATGACTCAATAATGATTCAATGATTGCCTTATTAATTAATGATTCAAGTAAATGATATTATAAATATTAAAATAAACATTGTATGCTAATTTTGATTCCGTCCAAGAATTTTAAAGATGATATTGATATATTATATTTGAGTTATTTCATTTTTTTAAGGAATCATATTTTTATGTCTTTAAAAAAATAAATTACTTAATAGTTCCAAAATTGACATAAATGAGTTTTTAAAACAATTACTATTTTTTAAATTATATAATAGTCATAAAAAATGATTATTCATACAACTGACATATATAATGTTAAAAATGTCATTAATTATACCAATTTCGGTCACTTGTTGTTTTATAGAAACTATAGTTACTATGTATTATGAAAATACGTGAATACATTGTAAGAGTTACTGTTTTTATGAATGGGTTAATGCTAAATATAAGGTTAATTTTGTTAACTAAACTATTATTAAACCTATTTATTGAGAGTTTTTAGACCCATTGTCATCTTATACAAGAAATATATATCTTCGGAACTATTTTAATTCTAAAATAAATATATAATAAAATAATATTCCAAGTCACTATTAAAATTCCCCTCCTCCCTCTAATAAAAGTCCACCACATCTACACACTAACTCATGCTCCTCATGCCAGTTTTCTCATATAAATTTGTCTCAAATAATCTCCCAAAATACATCCCTCACTTCTAAAGGCTATACCTTGTTCATAATGGAAATCAAAAATTCCTTTGGGATCAAATCGAAAAAAGTTATCGAATTAAAATGTAACGACTTCTCTAAATTTCCATTCCATTATTTCCATTATCCACTCCATTTTTCATCTTATACATTGATTACATAACAAAAACATTATCTAAAATAAAAAAATGAATTTATAATAAGAAATATTCAAACTATACTTACACACACCTCTATCTAATGGATATGAACATATTGTTTCTGTGTACAACAAACTACTGCCTCATGAAGCGATGATTGTTCAAATTTCTCGTACCGCCTCTCAGGGTGGCCATTATTAGGGAATTTTTTATATATAATATATATTACTTTTATTTTTTATCTTTTATTATTTAATTTTTATTTACTACATAAATTTATCCTTTACATACATTGGTTTTCCATCATGGGTCATATTATTCAAACATTACCAAAGTAGTAATGGTTTTACATTATTATCTAATTATTTATAGGGATTCCTTATGATTTTTGCCTCATATGATGAAATATTTTTATTTATATCTCTATTAAATTACTAATTTTCTTATCTTATGTTAATTAATTGAAATTAAGTCGTTTATTTTAATTTTCACATCTTTGTGTACTCAAGTGTCCAAAAGAACTCCTTTATGAAAATTCCACATTATTTATCTCTTCAGACGAAATTTGTTTTAATTCCCTATAGATGTTCTCTAAAAAAATTAATGAAATTTTTTTAATAATATCCAATGATTTATTAATGACATTTTTATCAACTTT
This sequence comes from Viscum album, assembly GCA_963277665.1. Taxonomy (NCBI): domain Eukaryota; kingdom Viridiplantae; phylum Streptophyta; class Magnoliopsida; order Santalales; family Viscaceae; genus Viscum; species Viscum album. Next base: position 2,045,778,666 of record OY728127.1, read on the forward strand.
GTAATTTTTTTTCATTTTTTAAATGAATCTTCATGATATTTTGATAATGTTCTATTTTTTATACTTTTTAATGAAAATATTAAATTAGTCATTGTTTTAAAGTCCATGAACTAAAATATATATTCCTATATCATAAATAGTAAATTAATTAAATATTAATTTATAATTATTAAAAAATAATTTCCAATTACATGTATTTTCTTAATTCCTTGTGAAAATTTATTTTTAAAAATCTAATTTTCAAAGATTAAAGGTTATTTTTTACACGAAATGTTCTATGTTATATTTGAAAATAATGTTCCTTATAAGATGACATTAATTGATGTTTCATAAGCTATATTGATGAAATGGTCTAATGATATCGTCCATTATCTTTGTCAATATGGTTTATTATTATGATGTAATAGTTGTTTTGAAACATGATCATTTTTCCAAGGGTTATGCTAGGATGAAATGAAGAAATGTTTAGGAAACCCGATTCTTTTCCAAAAGTTATTATATTATTAAATGTCCATGAAAAAATGTCATTTTCATGGATTATGATATGATTTATGATTTATGATCTTTTTTCTCACCAATATATTACATCCATTATGTGGTGGATGTTATGTTATAACAAAGAATGGTTGTTAGGATATAACCAAAGAAGGTGGTAAATTTATAATCAATGGTTGGTGGGAAAAAAATATCATTTCAATGAATTGGATTGTTATTTATATATCATTATATAAAAATGGAATACAAGTTGATGGTCTTGATCTATAGTCGAAAATATGTCGATGGGTTCATCCACAGTGGGAAAGAGGTTATGAGGCTTGATCCACTTTGTTTGATGGTCATGGTAGTTAACCATGAAAAATAATATTGTATATATACCTTGGATGGTGCCACATTTTTATTAGATGATTGAATGGTACATGAAATATTATTATTTCACAATTTTATGTATTATGATTTTTAGAATTATACTAATATATTCAATGCATAATTTTTATGATATATTATTTGCTGGGTATGGACATTGTATGTTATTTTCATGATTTTATATCCATATGCTTATCTAAATGCTTGATATGATCATAAAATTATTTCTCCCATGCATAACCATATTATGCATCTGAACCAACCATTTCATATGTTTCCTTTTCCCGAACTATAAAATTCATTTTTTTATTATTATAAAATCATACAAAAAAATCTACAACCACTCATAGAGGACAAAAATAATTAATAATGAGGGAATAAACCTTATAAAATATATAAAAATCCATAGGTAATGACCTAGAGTAATTATAAAGAATTAAATTATAATATAGAGTTCCTTATCTTTATAACACAAAGGTCATGAAATTCTATTATCTCTAACAATTAATAAACTAGAAACCCTACCAGAAAAATATTCATCATTTCTGAATATAGTATTCTAAATCCAATGGATATATGAAATTCCAATGAAGAAACCAAACCAAAAAAGCATAATCATATTCAGATTCGTAAAAATAATTTTAAAAAACTTTTAAATCTTGATGCCATTGATTAAGTATCACATATCTACTACAATGAATGTACATAAACCATAAAAGGAGCTAAATCCCAGATTCACTGATCATATACTATCTCTCACTAGGTTGTCTCCTATCATCTTTGCTACTAAACAAGAACCATCCAAATATCCACAAATTCATCCCAATTATATGCAATTAGGTGTTTTTATATTTTTCATTCCAAAACTAATGAAAATATACAAATTCATGTGAAATTGGTTTTATCAAATGAATTAAAAGAAATTTTGAGTAATTTAATTTAAATTGAAAATTGCAATAAATAAAAAAATTCTCGGTTAATCAATTTTTCCAAACGTAATAGAAGTGCCAACATTTTTTCTGAAACACAACACTCACAATGGAACCCATCAACAAGAATGAAGATGTAAAAGACCTAGAAACATATCCAAGATGTGAGATACAACATAATGGGGCTTAGATACACCAATATCATGATGATACAATGAAATTCCAATGGTGGGGAAAGAGATAACAATGAAGAAATAGAGATGAAGATTAACGAAGAATCACACCACCAACACAATAGTGATAGAAACATAGAATGAGAGGATTTGGAAGGCTTGGAGAGCTTCATGTTCACCTCTGGAAGGATTTGGGTTGAGAGAAATTAAATTATAGTGGAGGGGAAATTATAATCTTACCCATGCTGTCGGTTTAAAATTTTCAATCGGGTTATTACTAGATGTGTAATCCCACTATATGTTGTGAATTGTTATGATTCATAAATACTGAAAAAATGACTCATTAAATGAAAAATAATTCATTAAATGAATCATGACGTGTAATATATCGTAACGTCATGTAACATTTAAAATTTGAATATCCTCATGACATGAAACTTCTCATGGTATGACCCTAGTGACCATTACACATCGTGTTACCTAGTGAAACAGTGTGTAACCCATCAACTGCTAGCAGAAAAGGTCGGTTAAAGTTGAGATTCCACAAAATATCTTACATCACCATTATATATATCCTCAAAAATAATTATAAACCCAACCTATTGAACTAAAAGAAAAAACGATGAAAATATTAAATAATTACCTCTTATATTGGTAATGGGATGTTACAATTACATCAATATAAAAAATTCTGACACTAGAAAGCCTACGAAGATGATTGCATTTCAAAAATATGAGGTCGCTTCACTATGATTAGTTCCTCACATTCCCACATCTCATGATTATCATAACCATAATTCCATTGCCCCCAAAACAATAGTAGCATCCTTCCATGAATTACCTTGTTCTCATAATCAACAATCTATACTGACCTCTCAATCAATGATAAATCATGTTGATTCTCAAGATCACTACTCCTCAAAATGTGAAAGGGATAAAAGATATATGTTCTAATATATAATACATGGAATCTATCATGTTTCGACGTCATCTGTGATATATATGATAAATGTTATGAAAATATCCTCACCTGTTCACAAACTAAAAGGGTTCCACAAGATGAGGACCATGTTTCCCTTGCACCCCGGGCAATCGATGAACCAACAGGGTGGAAAATTAAAGAACACATAGTCTAAAAATAATAATTAAAATGGTATATAGTGATATTAGACATATTATTTATACAAGATTTGTTTTCTCAACATTATATGACAAATTTAATTAATCATTTTTGTTTTCTCTTGAACGAAACGTGGTCTATCCACAGAACATTCAAAAATATCTGTACAAAAAAATGGATATTTAAAAGGGAATCCATAAAATACCTCAAAAAGAGTCATTATTATTGTAGAGTGGTAACTATTATTATAAGAAAACTCAACCATCCTCAAATAATCATCCCATGTCCCACCGAAGTCGACAACACACACATAGATCATATCCCCTTAAATATGTAAAACTCTTTCTATCTAGATATCTGATTGTGTATGGTAGGAATTTCACAAATGGAACTATGATCCCAGTGCCTCCTGAAGGAACTTCCAAAATCAAATATTGAATTGAGGAACATTATTACAGACAATAGCAGATGGAACTCCATGGAAATGTAAAATGTTTTTTATTTAGTGATTTATAAACTTCATAACATTGGATGTATCACGAGTTTTTATGATGTTAGATGTCTTGTAAATCCTATCAAAAACAACCTATATCAAATTATTCTTTCTATGGGTATGATAAAACAATACCAACAAGTCCATAGATATTTCAACTGGCTTCCATGTTGGGGTCAGATGTTTCTAAAGTAAACACTAAGGTTTTTGGTGCACGACCTTCACCTAATGGTATGTATAATAGTGAGAAACAAACTCAGTAATTCCCCATATCGTAACTTAACACCACATCTATCACTGTCTGTCATAGAACATCTTAGTGGTTTCTAGTTTCACAACCCATTGGAAATGATGGAATTCCACCATCATAATATAAATTTAGATAAGTGAAACAATAGTGTGAAACTAATAACATAGAACACCCTCCTTGGATAACAACCAATCAGAAACATTCTCTCTAGAAAAATGGGATTCTATAATTCTATAGAATTCATAAATAAGTAAGTGGTCTCAAAAAATATTCTTAAGAAAATTTAATGATAAATAAATGAAGGATAAATAAACATCATCCCATGATTCCGAGACTCCAATATAAAACTTTGAAAAGATATCCATTAAATCACACTCTTGTAAAGATTATTTCCTTAATAGCATTGTGAAATTCCTAATCTTCTTATTTAAAATTAAATTTCCTTTCATAAGGTTATAGTAAATGTAAAAATCAAAGGACTCTAGGTATTCCACACAACACAAGTAGAGGATATTCAAATCATTTTGACATATTATATAACTCAAGATCTTGTGTTCTGAAAACACGGTAAAATGTTATCGAAAAAAGTAATTTCACCAACTATTATGTGCAAGCATCACTTCTATAATTTCATGTTAATGGGTACGATAATTGTTCTAATGGTGACTAACCTGATGATATCTATACGAAAGTACATGGTTTCCCTTCATAAGAATACATCCCACTATTTAACCCGATACATCAAAAAATACAACATAACTCGACCTCTTGAAGTATTAACCCTTGTACAGTTGTTGAAAAAAATTCAACTCAACAAAAGAACAATTAAATTTATCATTACATGAAATCATCACCCCTATCTGAGTTGGAGCTGTCATTGGAGAATCCATCTCTGAAAAGTCATTCATGAAGAGAAAATATTATCTTGCTATAACTAAGAGCCTATAAATCTCTAAGATATTACATGGTCTCTATAAAGTCATAATAACCTTCCCCTTCTAAAAATCAAATGATATTCCTTATTCCTACACCATGTGTCCCACAAATTTCACAACCATAAACCATAACTCACACATAAAAATCCTTGAATAATGTTGGGTATTTCCCACTAGACATGGAAATGTTCTTAGATGACACACATGATCATCCTCATATTTAAAGTAAATTATAAATTCATCCAAAACGTCTACATAAAAGGTCTCAGGATACTCATAGAAAATAATATTCATCAAATCCATGAAAACTGCAGGACCATTTAAAAGAAAAAATTGAATTACAAGGTACTCATAATGTACATACAATGTCCGAATTGTGGTTTTCATAATGTTAAATTATTTTATCATTAACTAATGGTAACTAGATTGATGTTTGTTGTTAAGAAACCCCTTCAACCCTTTAAATTGATCAAACAGATAATCAATCAGTAGAAATAGAAATTTTTTCACTATATCTTGATTGAGCTTTTGTTAAACAAGATATATGTGAAGGGTAACATAATATTTCTAGTTGAAGAGAACCAGTGACACACAAGGTGACACACTCAAGTGTATAAATCCTTTCTCAAGAAGATAATATATTTTATAATTTAACTATTTAATTTCTGTTAGATCCATTAGGTAACAGGGAATAGAATCTAGTTGAGTACCATGAATTAATTCAATGTAACACTCGACCTCCCTTACCGGTGGAAACCCAAATAACTCAGAATGAAACATGTCAAGAAACTCGACGACAATAGGAGGGAAATCAAAATAGAACAATTCTCAGTCCATGCCAAAAGGATACACTAATATTAATCTACCCAGATCTAGATAATAATTTCCATATCTTCTCAAGCTTGATCCCCATTCTCCATTAAAGACAATAAACACACTATTTTGTGTAGTATTATCCATTTCATAATATAATATCTCCATTTAAGGATTTATCATATTAAAAATTCATGATAAAATAAATGGATGAGATGAAACAATATCAAATGGAGTTGTCTCTATTGATGAAACCATACTAATGGTTCCACTTGAAATCAGTAGTCATGTATCCACTACCTTTGGAGAATCTTCCACTTTGTTATGTGGCTTCGTTCTGGATACCTATGGCTAGAACGATTTTATATGTGAAGCATCATATTTCTAGGTATTATTAGAAGGATAAAATGATTTTATTCCACTATAAAGAGTATAAAATAAATGGATATATATTTGTACGTCTCATGAAAGTACGCATGACTTAAAATTATTTGGAGCCTCAGGGAAAACCCTCTTATAATGTCCTACCATTCCACACTGATAGAAATCAATGGACTTACTCATTAAATTGTGAAAGGTCTGGAATTACCTTCACATCAAGAACTACTATGATAATCATCACGCTTTCTCTATCCCATGAAGGAAATAACACTTCCACTTGGAGAAAAAGGAACTCTCATCAACCCTAACATTCCCACTAGGTCCATCTCTACCATCATCGCCCTATCCAACACAATTGCATACATGGATAGCTCTAGCAATAATAACTATTAATGTATATCATATCTAAGTACCAAGTCAAACAATCAATCCTTCATGCTCTCATTAGATACAATCTCCTAGGAAAAATGCACATGTTCATCAATGTTATTTAAATATATGATCATTATTTTCCCATCCTTCTCATGCTTGAAAATGTCCACAGCTATTTCCACCACCATTGACTCTTGAAAGAACATGTCAGTGAAAATAATATTGAATTCTTTCTATGAAAATTATTCATTTTTATTTTCCATCACCATTAGGTCACTCTAACTCTTTCTTGGTCCTTCAAGCATAAAGGTGGAATATTGTATCTTGATCTTGTATGATGTCTCCAATAAATCAAACGTATGTTATATCATTCTAAATAATTCTTTGGCACATTAAGGAACAGTGAAGCCTATGAAAACTGGTGTCATATTTTTAAGGAACTCTTGAGAATGATTTTGAAGAACATACCACTAAGGATCCATAGTTGGGTCCTGAATGGTGACAGGTGGTGGTTCTGGTCCCAATTCATGGACAATGCGCACAATCGATAAAATAAAAAAGATTAGTATTTTAACCAATCCCAATCAAATGAGTGACATAAAATAACTAATCAACATAATGTTCTCCCCTAACCAGCACTAGATACTGACGGTTCATTATTGTGAGTGTTGGTCATGCACTCAATCACAACTACCTCCATTATACTATCAAGAATCAAAAAATGTATATTAACTTCATTAAAATTCCCAACATCCTCCTCTGATGCCACATTCTCATGAAATTTCATTGGTACCCTGGAAACCCGATAATCGAGTTAGCTATAAAAAATCCTACGCGACATTATCGATCCCCATGGGTCGGCTCGCTATGGTTGGCGTAGAGTATGGCTTGAATCAGACACCTCTTTTGCTGTATTGATTCTGAAAGACCGATCCCGGAATGTTCCATGGAAGATGCTACCGGTTTGGATTTCTTGTCTCAGTATTGTTGATTGTTTATCCCTTGATGTTTCTCATGTTTATCATGAATCAAACCAGGTTACCGATGTCCTCTTCAAAAGGGAAATCATGGAGGTCAGTTCTAGTTGGTCTTTTTTCCCCACTACTGTGACAATCTGGTTAGGAATGATCGAGATGGTGTTCTTTATTCACCGATTTTTAAGGCACCCCTTTTCTATGTTGTAATGTACTTTTTATCCTCCTATTTAATAATTTGATGGGAGCATGTTTCTTCCTATCTCTCAGACCTTTTGGATATAGGATGCAAGACAATATAGTCAATATGAATAAAAAAGAAACTCTAATTGGGAGGAATATAATATAAATCAACAGAGAATAAAATACCAATGTACTAAAAACTAATTACTAAAACACATGAAATATCCCATGTCCCTCAAGAGACAACAAACCATGTTCATGGTGCAACAAATATATGAACCTCCAAGAAATCATTCCCCTTTCTTGATCCTATAAGGAGATAATCTAAAAACAAACAATGGAACTGGTAGGGTGTGATCTAAAAAGCTCAGTAGTGTCTCAAAAATGGTTCCATATAATATTATAATTATATATTAACTGTTGGAATGTTTTTAATTTTAGAATAAAAAGTTTTATAATTTTAAACCATATTTAATCAAATCATGATATAAAATTAAAATGCTGGAAAATACTTTATATAGTGACATTACATGTGACGGAATATTTCTAAAATAACTATTTAAATAAAATAGTGACATAAATAGTTTACGTAAATATAGAAGGCATGTAATAAAAATTTACAACATTATAATACATTAATATATCCAATATAAATAACAAGAGAGAAAAATGGCAATCTACCAAATAGGTATGAATGTTCTAGGCAATATGAATCCACACAATCTAACTGATCATGGAAATATGTGAATAAACATATCCCACTCACACTATAACAAGGATACTTGTCACCATCTCATTGAGGATTTGACCTCCTAAATTTATGTTTTAGAATATAGTATAAGTGTAGAGTGTTTCCAAATAACTCGCAAAACACCTAAGGATTGTATGTTCTCTTACACAATTGATGATGTGAAATTAATTTTTATAGTTCATAAAAATAATTCCATTACTCCCTTTTCAAATTAAATGTTTCCATTTAAACAATACAAATTGATTTTAATCAAAAAAATGCCTCCTTATAAGCATAAAACCACTAGGATTCCATCATAACATTTTAAGTGATTTTCAAGGGTCAATATCTATTTCAAAACCAATTCCATAAATTTACAAAATTCCTTTACACAATAATATTCAATATATTAATTGCATAGCATCGCTTAAAATATAAAATTTAATTTAAAAATTTGAAATCAACCAATTTCAAAAAAATAATCCCTAATTTAATGGCACTTGGGATTCTCCCAATTTTCGATCAAAACCATCCAAAATCTACCAATTGAATGTAATTGGTTTTTATCATCTGAATGGAAATAAATTTTGAGAAAATGAATTTAAATAAAATATTGAAATAAATCATGAAAATAAATGATAAACAATTTTGAAAACCCTGATTGACCCACTTACCTTTTTCTTGACACTCAACACTAAAAATAACACCTGTAAATTAGTAAAAGTTAGTAAAATCCCTCAAAACATAACCTATAAGTCAGATCCAACAACACAAATAAGATATCCCTAAATTTTAAAGTGATCCATTTAAATCCCAATGTTGTAGAAGGAGAGAAATATGAAGCTTTGGGGAGAAATCATACCAGATAGCCTCACCACCAATGAAATAATTATTAAACATTGAATGAGAGGATATGTAACAATTTCAGAGATTGAATATCACTATAGGATAGCAATGGGTTGAGATAAACGAAACAAGGGAGGAGGGGAAAAAATAATATCAGTTTGTCAACCTATTTAAAAACCACAGTTTAGTTATTACATTATGCGTAATCCCACTACATGTTTTGAAAAATTTACATTTCATAACCATCGAAAACACATCACATGAAAATGATAAATCATTTATTAAATGACTCACGATGTGTAAAGGATCATCACATTTTTTAGATTTTAACTATCTGAATATTATCATGACATGATCCTTATTATGGCATGACATTGGAAAAAATTACACATCGTGTAACCTTCTTACATTGTTTGTATCCCTGTAGTAGCCTACAAATGAAGGCGGTTGACAAAGAGAGTTCAAAAATTCTATATCATCAACATTATAGGCATCCTAACAATTCGTTCTCAACCCTACCTGGTAAATGAAAAGGAAAAACCACAACATGGTTAAATATGTAGCTATAATATTAGTAATGGGGTGTCACACATGGTTACTAAAAGTAATATTATGTTTTATTTTGATATAAAAATGGTTTATATTTTTGAATTTTTTAGTATACTAATTTTAATCATGTTTTTCATGATGAACATTAAATTAAATACATCCATTAATCAAAAATGAATCATTAAAAAATATTAAATAACGTGAAAAAACCATTTAATATTTGCTAAAAAAATTTAATTCATTTTTTGTCAATATAAATAGTAACCATGGTGAATATTTTTTACCTCAGTATGTGTAAAATGCTTAAAACATGGTTCAAAAGATAGTGCACAGATTCAAAGATAATCTAACATGTTACATGGGCCTATTATATGAATTTATAACATAAATTACAATCCATTTCTTTAATATATGGTCAATTATTTAGATTTTAAATCATATTGAACATTATATTACATTTGAAGATAATAAAAACAAGATAACACACTCTTAATATTAATAACTCTTATACTTTTCAATTAGGATAAAAATTGATTACATTATATTTTATATGATCATTTCAAATATGAGTTAGTTTATTGTCATATAAACATAGTTTTATTTTTTTGTTATTTATTAATTAGGTTAATTTTTATGCAACACTGACATGATATTTATTCATTTAATAAGAAAATAAAATAATAGTTTTGAAAATTTATTTGAGTAATAAAATATTATTGAATTATTTGGATAAAAAAATTTAGATTAATATAAAATATTATTTCTGGTGAAATTATATTTATTAAAATTCCATGTTTATCATAATTTTTTAAATATCAAATTAGATAAATATTGTCAAAATTGACATTAAATAATATTATGAGAATAATAATATATTAATTTATTTATAAGTAATAAAAATGGTTAAATTGAATAAGGTGGATAATAAATGTTCTAAAATATCATCCTGATCTATTTATGTTCCAATATTCCATTAATGGTAACTTTCTTTTATACAATAATGTGAAAACCATTTTTATCATGATAATTTTACAAACGGTTCATAAGGGGTTAAAATAATGATATAATGATAAAATAATATCATAAACATATATTAGTTTAATTTTATCAGATTATTTAGACTCATACACAAATTATTTTATAGCCTTTCCATTATTAACCATTTTACATGAAAAATAATTTATATTAATTTAATACTGTAAGAAATTCCATGAATTCCCTACACATAAACTATAAAATGGAACCCCTTATATCTTATTTTTAAATCACATTATGATAAATTGATAAACTAAAACCTACCCAATTTTCTTCCCAAATCCATTAGACATATTTATTAGGATTTTTCTTTCTACATGGCCAACATGGTAATGTCCCTAAGATGAGATCCGGTGGTGGTTTCCCTAAGAGAATGTAATACTCATAACCATGCCCTTTTTTACCTCTTCTTTTACCAATTACAATTAGGTCATAAAAATAAAATTATAATAACACTTTTGTTTCCCATATATTGATATGTTATTTTTTATTGACGAACATTTCTCAATTTCCTTCTCAATCTAGGAGAAATAAATCCATCGCTCATTTGTATAGCTAACTACTACCTTAGGAACCATATTTTTTTCCCATAACCAACTAAATTTATTAGAATTAATGATATTAAAAATTAATATATATTATAATTTTGAAATAATTATTGTTCTATAATTAAAATATCATATATACATTATTAACATCCAATCTACTAGATGATTATAACATCACATGTGTGTACGTTTGGATTACCCCCGCCATGAAGCGATGCGATTAGTTATTCATTTCAAATTTACTTGTATTGGAATAATTATAGATTTTTTTAATAAATAAGATTATCATGATTTAATAATGATCCTATAATGGTGAATTATTCTATAACATTCTTTTGTTCCATCCATTTAATTTTGTAAACAACATTTATATATACATAAGACTTACCATCTCCATAAATGAGGTAATTCATTTTTCTATCATTGTATTTTATGGATTATATTATATGTATTTATAATGAAAATTTATTATATTAATATAAATTATAATTTTATTTATGTGAAGGAACTATGGTTAATTTTCAAGGACCAATACTACATAACAAATACATTAATGAAAAAATTAAGCAGTTATCACAAAGAACAATGATTTTATTAATCAATTTGAAATGAAAGGGTATTAAAAGGTTATAATAAAATAATATATGGAATTATATATGTGAATAATATTTTTAAATATATATATATAATAAATTAATATTTTTATACATAATTTATGGACACAAATGAATGAAGTCAAGCCTGAGGAAATGGGTTTCATAACACAATTTCCATTCATTGGTTTTCACTTCTATTTAATTGACTCTGTTATAATATGATTAAGTGTAAAATTAAATATTAATTTATTATGTTTTGATTTCACTAATTGATGTATTTTTTATTTTTTTTTCACATAATCACTTCATTAATTAATCCTCAAATCAATTATTTAATATTTCCAATGGATTTTGCCTCAATTTTCACTACATTAAGACACATTTGGTATTGTATGCATATTTACATTTAAGTAGTGTATATAATAAATATATTATGATTTTAAAATAAATAAATATTTATTTATAATGATTAATATTTAATTTTATGTTTACTCATTTAAGGAGTTACAATTTAAATATTACAAAATAGGTAAGAATTTATTTTATAATATCATTTTTTTGGGATTTACATTATTTTATTTCAAGTAATGTTATATTATGTCCATCACAAACTCCTTATATTTTAGTATCCCATAGATTATTATGTTGCTTACCTATTTTATTACTTATTTCATACTCATTCACAGTTGAATCAAGTAATGGAATTTATATAATAAAAGTAGAACATATTTCTCTTTTTAATTTGGAATATTCTTCCCCCATGTCCATATTTTTCCAAATTAATTTAGAGAATAAATTTCATTTAAAAAATTATTCATTAAATAACACTATATGAGGTACTTTAATTTTTTTAATATTTTAATGGACTATTTCTAATGTTTTCTGATTGTATAAATTTTCCCTTTCTTTACCAATGTAATAATTATTATTTCTATATAGTGTATATGGATATATTTATTTTTTCACTCCCCCATATTGTTCTAAAAAATTTATCTGCATTATAATATATAATTAGTTTTAAGAAAAAAATAATTAATGAAAATATATCTTAATGTTTTCTATTTAATTTTATATTATTCTAAAAAAGACCTAATTTTTTTACAAAACCTATATTTCTTATGAACCAATGGTCATCTTATATATATTGATAATTGTTTGGTAATTGAAATTTTATTTAATTATTAACTCCATTATGATCATTTGAACATAAATTTATCTTATATATATATACTCTTTGACTTATAGATCTGGTTATTACCAAAACTACATAGCATTTCAACAAATAGTACATTATTTTTAATGATGTTTGTTTGGATACAGAAATATTGTTTATATTTAATATTTACCAAATATAAAATTTCATTGAAAAATAATAATGTTTTTGAATTAATTATATATTTTGATATAATATTAGTGCTTTAGATATATAGTGATGGCTGGGTACATGTTATATATAGCCCCAAGATGCATCGAGAGTTGTAATAAGAAAATAAGATGGACAAAAATAATGTGTTTATATTGTATATCTAATAATAAATGAAACTATATTGGAACCCAGATTTTATGATATACATATCATGATGTCTAATATAATAATTTACAATATAATTAAAATCTATCAATGAGAATTCACTTATTATTATCCATGTGATTGATGCATTGATATAATTCATGGATGAATTTAATGCTAATATTTTTATTAAATAATGTGTTTTTATTATTTTGCATTCTATATTGATTATGACTTATTTATTAATGATATATTTCATGGTAGATAACATATACTATTTATATGATCTAATTCATCCCCCTAAGATTTTTGTGATTTTTTCGAATTATTTTTAACTTCTTTATATATTTCATTTCATTATAAACCATAGATAATTTATTTTATATTAAATAACTATTTTTTATTTATATATATGAAATTAAAATTTAATACTGCACTAAATGTAAAATAAAAATTTTCTTGACCGACACAAAATAATAAGGTTTACAAAAAATTATTATATTAAAACAAATTATTATTTAATATAGTAATATAAAAAGAAGAAGATAAATTATAGGTTATGAATAATATTATCTATTTATGAAAATATATGGTTTATATAATATAATATTACTTCATAGGATTCAATTTATTTATAAACAAATATGAAATCAGAATGATTATAAAATGTATTATTATTATTTATACGGCAATAATGTCATTTTACGCAAATATATTTTGTTATTTACAATTTCTTAGCGAAATTACTATAATATATATTGTATATTGTATAAAGTATTATTTTTGTTCATAAAATATATTTTATAGACATACAAGAAGAAAATCCATAATTTTATAAATAAAACTATATATTTTTCAAAAAAAGTAGTTTTAACGCCTTTTAATTACAAAACTATTTTAAATCATATTTTCACTTTTATAAATTAAATACTTCAAAATAAAATATATAATTTTAATATAAGCAAATGAATTAGGTTATTATAATTTTTTTTTATTTTCCAAAAGGATCTATTTTTTAATAAAAATTTAAGAATACTGGATTTTAATTGAAAAATTCATTTTTCATATAACATATTTATGAGAATAATTTATATTTATAATTATATTGAATGTTTATTGATATATTATTTTTTAAATTAATCCAATTTAGGTCTTTTGAAACAATTTCACATTAAAACTTGATATGAAAACATAGCCATCTTTGGATCTATTTTTACTTTACAACCCTGCAATGTTGTCCCATTAGTGGGATGGATTTTAATTTTATTTTTGTCTCTCCTGTCATTTTATATTTGAAAAATTGATTCAATATTTATAATATGAATAATTTTTAATGCATAAAAAGGTAAAATTAGTATTTTTCGCATAATTATTAGTGAAGGTAATTAAAATTTAACACATCGGTTAAGGTAAAACTAATCTTAGCCAATGAAATAACATTAAATTTAACTCCCAAAACTACAGAGAAACATGTCCAAAACTACATTCATGACTATTATTCTGATATTAAACTTCCATAGTTTCTTTTATTATGACTATTTATAGGTATAAACCATGATAAACCTAACTTGTTTTCAAAAAGGCATAGTGTGTCATTTGTATTCCCTATAAAACTACACCATTTCTCCCTCTTCTTCACACCTCATAAAAACGTATGTGATTCCAAGCATGGACCAATAAAATTCCCAAAATTCCTACCACACTCCTATGATGATCCTCTTTTTCATACATCTATCTCAAAAATTCTTCTATAACAAACCAAATGGAGTTACCTAATTAAGAGATAACATCTTCTCTCAAACACCTTTCATTTATTATCATTCTTTACCCCATCCACTCACATTATTTCATGATTATTAAAAAATGGGAATATTAAATAAACTAGTATTTTTGTAACAAAAGGGTTATACCTACACATATACACACCTTCTTCTATTTGGTAATGAACATATAGTTTATCTATATGACGCACTTCAGCCTCAAAAAATGCTTATTGTTAAATTTTCATTACCACATATTATGGTGGAAATTATGATGAAAAAACTATTTATATATATTCTTTATTATATTTATTATTTCAATAATCTTATATATTCTTTTTAAGAAACATATCTTTTTTACTTTCAATTTGGTTTAAATACGATAATTTTGTTTGAGGATCTTTGGACTACCACCACTCAATGTGATGTGATTGATTCACACACCTAATGGAATGTATTAAGGATGGGTTAGGGGAAATTATATGATATATATAACATTATAATGGATCTTAAATTATATATATTATTATAATAAAAATTTACAAAATATAATTTATATTTATATAAATTTTCACGTTTTGGATTCATTATATAATTACAAGGAACATTGATGTAAAAAATTAAGACACATGAAAAAACAATGTGAATATTATCCAATGTTAATCTTTAACATAGTATGGTTAACAACTGGGTAATATAAGGTCGTAATAAAATAGTATATGTTATTATATATTAGAATATGGTTCTTTAAAATATGTATTATAACCATATATTTATTATATAGGTGTTTTTAATGATTATGATGATAATCAATACTTAAATTAAAAATATTTCATTTCACTTTTTATTTCCTAGAAATACATGATTTATTCACAAAGTGTTCCATTTTTGTGGTGTGTATAACTCCCATAGATGTATTAAATTATTATTATATCATTATTTATGGGTATTTACATGTTAATTATATGACTTTAATTTTATTGGTTTTTTGTTTTTGATGTTACGTAATCAGTAAAATTGTTTTGTCTCAATTTTCCATCATGGATACTCATGTTTTGTTATGAAACTAATTTATTTTTCCTGGTCTATATAATTCTATTTTACATGTTATATCATGAATATCACTCTTTTTTTGATATTTTAAGCTTCATTAAATTTTATTTTTATTACATGGATAGTATGATCACAAGTTTCCAATTGATAACTGTTTATTGAAATAATTGCATCAATTTACGAGATTATATAAGATTATTCCTCAATTAATGAAATGTGATGATATGTATCTCAAAAAATTCTTGTAATTTAATCTTCCATGGTTATTCATGATATATTTTTGTATTGGTAAAATATTTATACTCATTGGTATACATGATATTTTAGAATGAGTTATGAAGAAAACACGAATTTACCCTCTATTCGGTTGAATGTTTTTGTTCCACCCTAAACATGATTTCAAAAAACAAACACAATGAATATTTTACCATTATCCAATAATTAGTAAAATATATTTTTACCTTTGTTACAATTTTATCCTCTTTAATGTAATATTTATATCTATTCCCAAACAATTACTTTTTTTATCCTCATTACCATGAAAATGGAATGTCTATTTTAATTCATTCTGCATGTTTGGATTTACACTCCATTATTTTTTTGATGAATCCCTTCCATTTTTAAAAAGAACATTATTGTGATTTTTTTAAAATAAATTTGATGTAATATAGTTTTCAAAAATGTTTGATGATTTTTTATAATTTTCCATGTATTTTTTAGAATTTCATTCAATCCTTCTTGATATGTTTTAAATGAATTTTCAATGTAATGGTCTTAAATTTTTTTAAATATTTTGTAATATTTTTCATCTAAAATGGTTTTTAAAATATTATCAATCTTTCTTTATAAGTATTTGATTTTATTTTCAGTGAAATACCTTTCAATACATTTTCATTTTTTACGTAGATGTTTTTACGTTATTTCATTGAAATAGTAATCAAAATGTTATCAATCATTCTATTAATGTTTTCAATGTGTAAATAGATTAAAATTTTCTTAAAATGTTTTCATTCATATTATATATGTATTTGTAGAAGAATGTTTTAAAAATGATCTTAAGTTTTATTTATATTTTTTCTAGATATTTTTTTATGAAAATAAATTTCGAATGGTTTTATGTATTCAAAATAGTTTTGCAAATAAGAAAGTATGTTTTCCTCAATAATATTTTAAAAAATATAATTTAAATTTATTTTTACATATAATATGACATATGTTGATTTTACTCATGTGCTTCTATGGAATGATCTAATGTTTCCATTCATATTTTTCAAATTAATTGTTTATTATAATTCTCATGGAATTTATGAAACCCATTTTTCATTCATGGTTCATATGTTTATAAAATATGTTCAACTTTCATGGGTTATTCTTTTGATGAAATGATCATGAATTATGTCTTTTTTCATAGTTTTGGAAATTATTTAAAGTTTATAACACCCATTTCATTTCATGGGATACGATATGATTATTTATGATCTTGTGGAACATGTATTTTTTATTTAATTATGATATGGGTAGGACCTATATCTCACTCCAATGCATTGGATAATGATTTGTATCTCATGAGATAGATAAATAAGGTAATAGGAATGATACTCGACTACTAAGATAGCCATGGTAGTAAACCATGTCTACCAAGATGTTGTGAGTAGTGAAATAATGCTACTATGATATCCACAGGTGTGAACCCTAACTGCTAAGATGTTAGGTGTAGTAAACCCATTAAACCAATATTTTCATGGAATTGATTCTTTTAATACTCATGAAATCAAATTATATGCTTCAATGTCTCCCAAAATTCCATGTTTTATTAATATATTTTTTCTTATGACTTATTATATTAATTATCTTATGATAAATTTCATATTAATTTCCAATCCATATAATGATCTCTAATATGTTGGGTATGATTTTAAAATGGTATTCTCATGTTCAATACATTTTTTTCATTTATGCTTATACATTTACATTATTTACCATTACTGTTTATTTGAGATCACCCCTTTCTATGTTTCCATTCCCCTTGTTATAATCACAGTATTTAGGTAGATGTGGTAAAACTGTATATCATTATAGGTGATATTGAATATCAATAAATAGGAGAGAAGATTTGGTTTCCATGTATCTACAGACTCTAAATTATTACAGTCCTTAGGCATGTATTATTGTAAGGTAATACATATTTATCTAAAATGGTCAAATATCCATATATCTTAATCCGGGTTGTATATAATTTTTATAAATGGAAAGGAATAGTCATCATTTTTAATCTAGGATGATAATATTTTAGTGATATCTCTAGGTATATTTCCATTGATATGTTGGAGGTTTTCATTAATGATAACTATAAGGTTGAGTGAAATTTTGTGAAAATGTCTTTGAATTTTGGAAAAGGATATAAGGGATGTTTTTAAAGAAATACATTAAAATCATGATACTATAAGTGGATGTGGATCTCGAATAGCTGTACATTGGGGTAACAACTCCAACAAGGTGTTCTAGGATTGACTCAGGTTATTCTAGTACATGAAAATTGACCTTACCAGCCACATAGTTCGTAACTGCTAGTGGATATGCTTTTGGAAATTCACAAACACTTAATGAACCATTATGAAGTATATAAATATATGTTTTCTCTTAAAAACCTATCATAAAACTAGGGAGTAATAAATTAAGGATTGTTCCATAATTTAGACTTCCTATGAGTAATTTTTTTATGTCTACGTTGTTTTCTGATATGTTTGTCAAAGATCGATATATTCTTTTTGATTTCATAAATGGATGTAACAAGATTAAAATTGAATGTGGTATATATTTTTAGAAAGAGTAGTCATGTGGAATAATCAATAGTGTGATAGATGTTGTGATCATTCCAACACATTTTTTCACAAATCATGATTAGCAATGTGTACCTTAGATAACTTTCATATTCACTAAGGAAGAGAAAGACGGAGTTCTCTGAGAGGTTTTGTAATTGCTGCCCTGAAGGATATATTATTTGGTTTCCTTTGTGTTAATATTTTTGAAATAATATCCAATCTTAATGTATTATTGCAACATGAATAAGTTTTGACAGTGGAATATTAGTACACAAAGAAAGTTATTGGATGTGAATATTAAGAGTTGTGTTAATAAAAGGGATGAGAATATCGGCCTCCCAAATTCGACATTGAAGGTTTGTGTTTTGATTTTTGAATAAATGGTACTTATTAATATTAATTTCCCAAGAGGAAAACCCTGAAGAGGATCAACAAGGTTGTATGATTAATGGTTACTACGCTGATGATGAAGGGACTATAGATGAAATTAAAAAGAAGTAGGTATTGTATAATAGGCTGATACAGATGTTCTAAAGGAATAGGATGAGGTGGAATAATAATAGATTTTATTTATTTGGATTCACGATGTATATATTATGAATGGTTATATATATATGGATTTTTTCAGTATATTTATCCACTGTGGATTTACTAGAACACATTGAAGGGTTCTGATAAAATTACAAAGTTGTATAATGGAATGGTGATATCCTTGGGAAAAACATTATTATGGGATATATAATTTTTAATATGTTTCATATATTATGATAATGTTGTTTTTATAATTATATGTGGGATATGAATAAGTAAATTATATTGTGCATATTACATTGTAACTAATTGATTACTTTTTGAAAACTTGCTTGTGATGTCAGAGAAAAGGGTTAAAACATCATGGATTTATAGAATATATCTAGTAATCTATGGGATAATGAATCATTAATGTTTTCATTATATATTTATTGTAATTTAGCTTGTTACCATGTTCCAAGAAAATTTAACAAGAGGGTGTTCACTTATATTGAATGTGACAATGAAAAGATACATAGTGATATATGGGGGATCAATGTTAAGATGATTTCATGACTTTTTTTCAAATGTTTTTGATTTTCCTCATTGATAAGTTTTATAAATTTAACAAATCAATGAATGGTAATGTTAAACATCAGAGGAAGTATTAATGCAATGATTTTGTATTGAAAACCCTGGTTAAAATATTATTTGGTGATTAACCATATTGTATTGATATCCATAATATTTTTAAAATTATATTCGAGTGGTTTTAGAAAAGTACATCATGTGTGATAGGTGACAACCAATAATGATTGGCATGTCCATGGGACTTAAACCCTTTATTGTAGGATGGTAATGGTTTCATTCATACCACTAGTCTATATGATGCCCATTTAAATTAATTATAAATTTTTGATAAATAAGTATTTATGAGGAAACAATAGAGATAATTTTATGTTATGATATTTATGAAATAACCATATTCCTTTCATAAGAATGTCTATTTATAAGTAGATATACTTTTCATTCTTTTATGGTATTTACGATCTACTAACATTTTATTCCATCTCATCAAGTATCAACATTAATTTTTGGATCTCCATTACACCAAGTAAAAAATGAATTATTAATTCATAAAAAAATAACGAATTTGTGTTTATAAAAATATATCATGTTATAATATTTCATTATAATCATGGTCAATAACACACTTACTCAATGAGAAGATAATTAATGAAAGAAACTTTGCCATCCTAATTCCAAAATTTTGGTTGAACTGATGGCCTTATAAACCATCACATAATTATGACTTTGGGGACATCAACTTTTATTTTATCATTAACTTGTTTTTAATTACTGATCTCAATCACTCTATATAAATATTTACACTTTCCTCCATGCCTAATCGTCACTCAAATCCTATGTTTTCCTATATTATAAAACACTTATATGTTACTTTGGGTAAACATTTTGGTTCTAAAATTCCATTTTAAGATAATATTTAGTATTCATTTCTATGATGTTTGTTCCAATGAACAAAAAATTCATGTATAAAATCCATTATAGCCTAATGAATTTCGAAGTAGAAATTAATTTTAAGGGGGGATTAATGTAACAACATGATATTTTGTGATTTATTAATTAATTTAACATTTTTGATATTTTTAATTTTTCATAAAACTAAATATATTTTATTTTATACTAAATAATTAATTTTGGATTGTGTTATATTCCACAAAAACTCAATAATTCATTACATAAAACATAACTATAATAATTCCCAACATGAAATACCGAGGTTTAACAATGAATAATATATTATTAAAAAATTATTATTTAAAATAATAATATATAACCCAAGTGTTAAATATAGGTTATGAATATTATTAAATATTTTATGAAAACATATTCTTTACAAAATATAATTTGAATTCATAGGTTACTAATTAATTAATAAAAAAAAGGTTATTGAATAAAAAATGCAATATTTTTATTTTTATTATCACAAAGTTGTTTTACCCTATTAAATTAAATTAATTTAATTTAGTGAGCGATATTAATGTAATAAATAAGTTATATTTTCAATAATATATTTTTGGTATTCATCCACTATATTATGTAGACATACTATATAAACAAACAAAATTTTATGCAGAAAACCATATATTTTTATAATGTTATTTTTAATGATTTTTACGGGAGAACCCATTATATATCCAATTTTTTGAACATATATACATTAAATATGTCAAAATTTACTTAATATTTTGAATATAAATTTAAAAATTATGTTATGATATTTTTGTATTTTTTTTATAAGGTTACATTTTTTAATGAATAGATAATAATATTTAATTTTAATTCCAAACTACTTTTTATTTGAATTTATTAATAAGGATAAATATTATTTTTAGTTGTTTTAAAAGATTAATTTTATAATTTCCATATAAATTAATCTAATTTAGTTCATTGGAAGAAATTTCAAATTGAAATTGGATATAAAAACATAACAACATTTTGATCATTTTTTAACTTTAAAAACATGTAGTGTCTTCACATTAGTAGGAAAAAATTTAAATTAATTTATAAAAATAACTGTATTATAATTCAGAAAAATGGATTCCATATTATGAATAAAATTAATATATAATCTCTAATACCCTCAACATATTTTTTTACCAAATTTATTAATGTAATTAATTAAAAATAATCACATCAGTTAAGGTAAAAATAATCATAACTATGGAATAATTAATATATTTAAGTCCCAAAAGACCAAGAAACATTTCAAACCACCTTTTATGGAAATTAATCATCCATGAACCTTATAATATTTATTTTTTTCGGGTTTTCTATGACATTATTTTGGTAAAAATATGGTTACACCAAACTTGTTTTCAAAAATGTCATGTGTCTCATTTCCCTACCATATAAAAGGACTCCACATCACCCTCTACATAAAACTTCTTAAACCACTAAGGATTAGAAAATATATTCCCAATAAACATCCAAAGATCACTACATTACTTGTAAAAGACTTAGCTTTGGTACTATTAAATCCAAGGAAACCATTTGAAATAGATGAAAAAAAGTTACCCGATTAAGAGATAACATCTTCTCTTATGCAACTTAAATTTTATTTCCTCCTCCACCACTCCAATATCATTATTAAGAGAATTTATTAAAAAACCAGTATCCTAAATATACTAGTATATTTTTATTTCAATGGATTCACGTACACTTACACAAACAAATATCTAATGGGTAACTAATATACTGTTTATGTGTATAATGAACATCCATCTCAAAAAATGACGATTGTTCAATTTCAATTACCACCCATCATGGGGGACATTATGATTGAATATATATTTATATATATCATACATTATATTTTGTATGTATTTAAGATTAATATTTCTTTTTACAAAACATATCTTTTTACATTCGATTTTTTGTAAATAAAATTATTTCATTTGAGGATATGTGGACTACCACACCTTCAAAGCGCGGTGAATTTTTAAAAAAATACATTGATTTTCTTAAGGATTATTTTATTAAACCAATATGATAAATATAAAACCTTATAATGATATTTTAATGATATTAAAACATATATACATTTATTTCATTTATTTCATTTTATTTCTTTCTTAAAAATGGAATAAATTGGAAACATCATTCATGTGTACGTACAGCTTACCATCTCCATGAATGATGTATTAAATCTCTTAATTATAGATTATATAGAATAAGTGAACAGAATATACTGTATATAAATGATATTTATAGCCTTTTTTACATTATGGAATAATGATATATGTATACAGACCTACGATATAACAAATTAAGACACGTGCGATGAACTAAGAAAATATTAATTCAAGTGAATCATTAATGTATGATGGTAAAATCAAGGATAATATAAGGTCATAATCAAAACATATATGGTATAATATATAAATATATGGTTCTAAAATATATTTATAATAACTTCTAATTTATTTGATAGGTGGTTTTAATGATTATAATGAGAGTCAGGATAGAAGCTAATGTCATTTCATCACACTTTTTAATTCTGGGAGATGCATGCTTTATTCACCACCCATTACATTTGATTGTTGTGTATAAATACCATGGATGTATTAAATTTTTAATATAGTTAAATTTAGGGGTATTTTCATATCCATTATATGAACTTTATTTCATGTGTTTTATGATTAAAAAGTTATCTTATCAGGAAAATAATTTGGTCTCAATATTCCTACATCGAGAATGATGTTTTTTTATCTACTGATATTATTTTTTAAGGTGTAGATACTTCCATTTTACTGTTTATAAAATAAATATCTATATTTTCAAGATATTTAAATCTTAATTTTTTTACTTCTCCTACAAGGAGAGTTGGATCCCATGTTAACAGTTGATAAGAGATTATTGAAAGAATCTCGTCACTTTTTAAGATAGTTTATGATTATACATCATTTTATGAAATCTCATTATCCATATCTCAAATACATTCATGAAGATTCTTATCTATATGTAATTAATGATATATTCATGTATTGAGACTATTTTTCTATTCATTGTTACACAATATAGTTATGAAATTGTTTTTAATGAATCCTGATATTAACCTCGTTTCAGTCAGAAATATATTTTCTTAAAAACCATGTTTTCTAACAAGGGTTTCCATGAATATTGTATCATTAGGCTATAATAATTATATTTAATTTTTACACTCTCTATCTTTTATCAAATTCTTCAATGGATTATTCTGGTCACTTTATGAACAATTGATTTTTCTATCATTTTTATAATATATAAGGAATGTTATTTTCCTCATCTGACATGTACTGATATACACAAAAGTAATTTCTAAGCTTCCTTTTCATTTTTGAATGGAATATTGTTATTAAAATTTTATTTAAGGAAATATTCATTGATTTTGTTTCCAATGTTTTTCAATTTTCATTAATATATTTTGAAATAAATATATTTTTAACATTTTTTCAATCATTAGTTAAAATTCTCCAAAGTACCATAAAAGAAATGGGTTTTAAAACATTTTTAAGCATCCTTCATAAGTTTTCATGTAAAAATGATGTAAAATAATTTTCATGCTTTAATTATATGTTATCAAATATATTTTTAAAATGTTTGGTTTCAAAAAATTTACAAGATTAATTTATTTGTCATCAATATATATTAAACTAAATTGTTTTCAAAACACTATCATGATTTATTGTAATGTTTTCTATATATTTTCATTGAAAATTTTTTGGAATTTTTTTAAGAATATTTTATTAAATTTCATAGAAGAATTTTTTAAAATGATTTCATGCCTTATTTATATTTTTTCAACGTATTTTTTTAATATAATTTTCAAATGGATTTTTATATTAAAAATAAATTATCAATGAAGAATGTATTTTTTTCTCCCTAAATATTTTTGAACAATATTTCAAAATTAGTGTTTATACAAGATGATATATTTTGATGTCTATCATAACCTTATAAGAGATTATATAATGGTTCTACTCATAATCATTATAGGAATGGGTTACGTTTAATTCCCCGTTCTTTTTGAAACCCATTTCTCTTTCACGATTTATATGTTTGATAGAACTGTTTCCCTTTCATGGGTTTTTAAGATGATGAAATTGTTTTAAAACATGTACTTTTTCATAGGTTATGAAATGATTATATATTAATAATTTCATTTTCATTTCATTGGTTTCGATATGAATATTTGTGAAATTATTCTATAAGTATGTATGTTTTCGTTATGATATGAGTTGGACCAATATCTCCCTCCAATGCATTGGGTTACGATTTATATCTCCTGAGATAGAATAAGATGGTCTTGTTAATGAATATTGACAAACAAGATAGCCTTGGAAGTGAACTATGGCCATCAAGATGGTATAAGGAGTAAATTCATGCTACTTTGAGGTTCATGGGTGTGAAATGTGACAACTAAGATAATATGGTGTGTGAGCCCATACTACAAGATAGTCTTGGTAGCGATGCCTTGGCTACTATGGAAATGAAATTATATGCTAATGTTTCGACCACAATTCCATGTTTTTGTTATATGTTGTGCTTTATTGTCTTATTGTATTAATTATATTGTGATCATTAAAATATGAATTTTTAATATATATTATGATCCCTAATAATAAGGGTATGGTCAAAGAAATTTATGCTCAATTTCCATACCATTTGATCGTGTTACTCATACACATTTCATTTATTTACCATTTCTGGTCATATGATCTCACACCTTCTTTTATATCCTTAAACCCCATTATGAATAATGGTTTTAGGTAGATGTTATAAAGGTGGATATCTTTACGGGAGATATTGAATATATTTTTTCAGGATAGAATATTTTTTTCCATGTTTCCAAAGACACAAAACTATTATGGTCCTCAGACATGTATTGTTGTAATCTATCGAATAATCATATAAAATGGGGTAATATTGATGTTTGGTAATCCAATTCTTCTATAGATCACCCATTAATTTTTTCTTTTTCCCTAAATATTATGAGGGATATTTTGAAAAATTTCCAGGAAGAGATAATTATT
This sequence comes from Viscum album, assembly GCA_963277665.1. Taxonomy (NCBI): domain Eukaryota; kingdom Viridiplantae; phylum Streptophyta; class Magnoliopsida; order Santalales; family Viscaceae; genus Viscum; species Viscum album. The sequence continues at coordinate 2,045,804,708 of OY728127.1, forward strand.
TTTGTAACATCTCAGGTTTTAGTAAAAAAATTATTTAATATATTATTGGTTTTTTTAATTAAACATTAATTGAATGTTATTAATAATAATTACAAATCAATATTAATTTATTAGATATGTTTTTACTCGATAATTGTATCAAAAAATGATACTTACTAATTAATCATAGCTAAAATTACTTATTGATTTAATCATTAATATTTGAGTTTTAATTGGTGATTTTGAAACCAATATAGAATTACATAAAAATGAAATTATTTATAAAATTATCAACTAATAAGAATTAAGTTATTATTTTATAAAATTATGAATAAATCTTATTTTAATCATGAAATAAATTTATATTAATTGATTATAGAAATTACAAACAAATTATTATTTTTAAATTTATTAAAATTATATATATATGTGTGTGTGTGTGAGAAAATTATTATATTTGATTTATGAAATTTATCAAATACTTTTATAAACGTACAAATAATTTATAAATAATTATTATTTATTATCAACATTTAATTTAATAAAATTAAATTAAATTTTTTAGAAATGAAATATGAAACTAATTTTGTTAAATAAATTATATTATAATATTAATAATAACCCATTAATTATATTCATGAAATAAAAAAATAAATAAAAATGTAAATTGAAAATAAAATAATGAAATAAAAGTAAAAGGAGAATTAGATTTAATGGGGGATGATTTTGGTTTTGATTGAAACTAGAGTGTTGTTTTTCGGGGGAGGCACTGGGCAAGATGAAGCAAATCATTAAGTCTCATTTTCATCATGTTAGAGAAATGGTCTAGGTCAAGGCCAATCCATAGGGTTTGTCTTCTGATGCGAGCCTGAGGCCGAGACTATGCATGTTCGAATGTGGAATTGGCGGATCTTGATGTCGATAAAGAAACTAGATCTGGATAAGATACCATGTGAGTAAGAAGAGATTCCAAGTAATGGTTTGGGTTTGAACTTTTTTTTATCTTTGTTTTGTTGTCCAAATCATAGGTATAGATCACAAATCATTCATGTCAGTGTTAAATAAATTTTTTTGTTATCCAAATTTGTTTTCTAGTTTTTTTAGTGTATTAATTTCCATACATGTTAATAATCATCTACTTTCTTCTTCTGTCATTGTTTGATGTCCCAATCAGTGTTTAATTTATTCATTTTAGCATAATTATATGTCTCGATAATGATCTTTCTATAATTGGTTGATATACATATATCATTCTTGTCAAATAGTACTATTTTGGATTTTTTGGTATTCAGTTGTTGATCAATTGATTAATAGAGAAGTGAGGTGTAAACATCTAAATTAAATTCATTTTTCCCTATTCAATATTGGGATGAATATGCACTCTAATTTGGATTTTTTCTGTTATTCCTGTGTCGGAAAATAGACCTAGTGAAGCAGGAACATTTTATTTCTAGATCTCATGTACAATTCATATTTAGTGCTTTATGTTATCCACATCCTTCTTGGGAATGTGCGCCACTAGGGTCAATATTATTCTCTGAAAGTATTAGAGGTAAAGGTAAATATTTGATTTTCAATTATTTAGTTTTATTAATGAATTCTATGTTCAATGTTAATTTTGATGGAGTTTTTTTATAATCTATTTAATTTCATATAAGGGAAACTCATTTATATTTATGTTATTCTATAATTTATAGGTAAATATAAATTATATAAAAGTAATTAAATGGTGTTATATTTTTCAGAATTTAATCCTTAATTTTTTAATTGGGTTTTAGTAATGGAATGATAATGTTAAAAATTTGGTTCCCTAAAACTATACCTTATTTAGAAATAATTATTTTGATTTATTTTATTTTTAAATTAGAAAATTTATGTCCATGGATAATGACATGAACCAGGCCAAGTCACCATCCGACCCGGCACCCGACCCGGTCCGCGACATTGCCCGAAGGGCGTTCCCGATGCCCATGGGCTGGTACAAGTGCCCGGGTATCTAAACTAACTCGTGGGAAAGATTTACCTAAACAAATATACATAATGAAACTGATAAGATAAATTAACTAAAACTAAAAATAGAAAACCAAACATGGACGTAAACTAAAAACAAGTTTATAGGTTTACAACTTGAACCAACATCCAAAATAAACGACATCAAGTGAATTAAAACTCTAACTCAAACCTCAATGAAACAATAGAGGCGCAACATCCAAACGCCACAACACCAACCTGTACAAGAAGACCACCACCGACCAAAACCACTATCATTGAGGATTATGTCACAACTTTGAATACACAAAAACCAAGTCTACATACACCCAAAGGTGTATGTAGGGTGTGAGCAAAAATCCTAGTAGTACGTCACCCAAATAAAAATGTTCCACATATAAATATTAAATGAAAAATACATTTTTAGACTAAATAAAAGAAAGGGAAAACAAAGCTTAAACAATTTTAAAGTAAAAATTTCTATAAGGAAGACACCTTTAAAGAAAATAGCTTACGTAAAAGAAAACACCCTTACTTAAAAGAAAAACCCAAACATTCACAAAAACCAAAAGTTGCACTGTATGCCGACGGTGGGTGTGTAGTGTTCTAGGAGAACCAAAAGTGGGAGAGGCCCTAAATATATTAGAAAAAGGAATGGGACCCTAGAACCTCATGTCTCGGTGAATAGTATAGGAATCACAACAAAATATTTTCTCATGCACGAGCCACTACACAGTAAAACACATCCATAACCTAGTGGTCTCCGATAATCATCCACTGTTTAGTTAGTATTGTAAGCATCAATCCAGCTAAGTGAAACTATGCGGGACCACTCCCGTCTCACAAGCATTCTAGTCTAGTCCACACACCTAGTACCCAATCTTCCCCTTTTGTGATCAAGATGATCGAATTTCACATTTCATATCAAACTTAGACAAATAAAACAAACAGGGTTTAACATAACCCAAACTCCACACTTCCACACACACAGAAAACCATTTAGCAAAGTACGCATTCCAAAAGAATTTATCCAACTCAATTAAAACAATTTTTGCATTACTAAAAATTCATTATTAAAACATATTAAATTATTCGCCAATAAATTATTTAAAAAACCTAACATGGCTAACACAAAAGAAATGACACATCCCTCCACCCTGACCAATCATACCTGAAGCCACATAAAGAACACAACCTACACCACTCACATAAATTGATAACTCAGTCTCATGGTTAAAATACCATTTTCCCTATTAAAAAAAACATAAAAAATTTTATTACACTATTCCAGAAGATGAGACATGACTTTAAACACCAAAGATGCACTCAAATTCTCTTTTCGATCAAAATGCATATGGAAGCTGCACCAGAACATAAACTCCGCACTATGAACATTTTCACAAAACAAACACACACTTTATAAAAACACTAGTAGAAAACTCAACAAACTTTTTCACCACAAAAACCTACTTAACACACACGACGCCTTCACTTATGAAAAAGCACGTGAAACACCATGACGAAGGCGCGATTGACACCACTTTCATAGATGAAAAAATGAACTACACAATTAAAAAATTACTGTCAAATAACTAGATATAAGTTCTTAATAGAAAATACACATATAACATAAACATGCGACCTAATGATTTAAATACAAATCAAACATCAAGGAAAACCTACTTCACAACTACAAAAATTAATTAAATAACATGCTAAAAAAATTAATCTTGCAAATTAATTCATCAAATAATGATTAGATGTGGAACCACCTACCTCGACGTCGAACCCCGAAAATTGATGTGAAATCTTCAAATTCTAGAGCAAAACATCAATCGTGCGCCGTTTTCACTACATGGAACATCGCACGAACTCAAAAAAACGAATTTGGATCAAAAAAATCATGTCAGAACACTAAAATATGAACTCATACCCACGGGAAAAATTAATAATAAAATAAAATAAAACTCAAATAATAAGGGGGATTACTTATCCGAAGGGGGAAATAGGAGAGGTGTGATGGATGGACCTAGGTGAGGCGCTACGATTTGTCTTCCAGGAATAGGAAGGGCACCATGGGGGTTTCGGTAGGGGTTTGCGCAGCTTGTCGAGGAGGCCTGTGAGGGCAGCTCCAACTGGCCGGGAGATCGTTGCAGGTCTTTGCAACGAGAAGCCATGGGGAAAGGGGGGACCGGCAGGATTCCAAGCAGGATCAATGGGGTTTGCGACTGGTAGAGGGGGATGTCATCAGGGAGGGTGATCATCAGACAGAGGCGCGGCTGGGAGGGAGGTCACCGAACATAGGCACGGCTGGGAGGGAGGTAGCCGGACAAGAGGTGCGGCCGGGAGGGAGTCCCTGGCAGAGGAAGGGTCTGTGGTGCGAGATGAGTATGAGATGGGGGTGCAACGCGTTTATGAGCAGGAGGCATGAGGTGTGGCGTGGCGTGTGCAGCTTGCCGGGAAGGAGGTGGCAGCGCAACTAAGAGAGAGATGGGGTGTGGCGCATCCGAGCAGCAGCAGGGGGTGCGACGAAGGAGAAGAAAGGTAGATAGGGGCGGAGAACCGAGCGAGGTTGCGCGGAGAACCGAGCGAGGCCGCACGGTGACCCATGAAAGGTCTTGCGGTTTTGATAGTGGCACGCAGGATGCCGTAAAGGCTAAAAAGTGTGTTTCTAAATAAGAATTCAAAAATTTAAGTCGGGTTTCACCCGGACTCACCAATACCAAATAAAATTCATAAAATAAATAATGTAAAAGAGGCGGGTGTGACAATTCTCCCCACCATAAAGCTTTCCGTCCCCGGAAAGCCACAACCATAACCAAACCACAAAGGAGAAAACCATACTCCTTTAAGGCTCAAAGGGGATCCCCACAAAAATCAAGAAAAGAGAGTAAAACGTATCGTGCTCAGAGAAAGTGACTGAAATGAAAACCTCAAGAAACATGTAAAAAAAATTTCTGATATGTGACACCCGCCCCAAAGATCTAGAACGCCTCTAGTTGACTGATTAAAGAAGGGAACTGTTGCACCAACAGAAACCATCTTCACAAGCTGAAACACCACCAGCACCATTGAGCGAAAAACACAGCATTTTACTGGAATGAAGAAACAAGACCAACCCACATCCAAAGAATACTCAAATAACTTATCATTGAACCATCTCTAGAAACAAAATTGAATGGTCAAACATGGGAAAGCCCAATGGGCTCCCCACCATTAAGACTTACTGATGCTCGAGATGAGACTAGAAAATCGACACGAGGAGGCCCTGGTAGACTCCCCACCAATATGAGATAGGCCAACACCAACTCATTCTAGATACATTTTTGTGAGACCCAATGTTGATCTCCCCACCATTAGGACTGACAGAGGGTACACAACTTTGAAAACTCTCCAACTGTGACCAAACACCCCACCACAAGGGGCGGGGAGGGAGGGGCCCAACTACCGGTGCGTTAAAAGCATGACCTAAGACAAACCATCATTTCCACATTCCTGGATGAACATTATTCCAACATTGAGACCGACCTACAAAACATATCCCATAATGACCATTAAAGTGATTTCATCTAGTGGAACATGACCCCAAGTCTCTAAGGAAACAAGATGACCGTGCCTCCACATGGTCATGGAAACCTCACGCAACCAGACGGTTCGTTCGGAATGGAACAACCACAGAAAATATCTAAACCTCCTTCACCTTCAACACCGATGGAAGAAATCAGGTTGGGGTCTCGTAAACTCCCAGGGTTCTTCACCACGCGCCAGCTTCACTCCGAGGCCTATGGCTGGAGCCCTGATGTTTGAAGCATCTCATGACTCACAGTCTGGTATTGAAGACTCCCGATTAGACCTTCTCCTTTTGGTGCCACACACAATCATACCGCAATCGAGGAAACACCAGAAAGCACAACACATTACGACATCCAACTGATCATACATGGAATATTTACCAATACAAGAGCTGAAATGCTACATGTGCATCACCCTTTGTCACACTGAATGAGAACACGACACTACAAATCAACACCTTAACATGACCATTGTTGTAGAGAGGAACCTCATATGGAGAGGGACATCAAACTGAGTCTTCAACAATAGGTGATTCCTGGAATCGACCGTAGCATCCCCATATTACTGGGTCTGCCAAACTAGTGGCCTAATGTATACCCTTTCATAAACTAAACCAATGAAGGACCAAATGACATTTAGTGTCCAGCACCAACCACTCTAGGATGCTTCCCCCTTTCCCCACTGGAATCTCCTTCACCGTTTCCAAACAGAACATTAGAATTAATGAGGTCAAACTTTACCATTTATTATCAAAGAGAAATCACACTGCAAGACATCACCAAACATGACCCTTGCAGCCGATTAAAGTAATAAAAATCCCTTCAAGACACTGGTCGACACTGATAATTCTGAACCACCTTCACCCTTCCCCGCTGGAATTCCTTTCACCACTTCCAAGGGGAAACTTCAGATGCAATGATGTCAAACATCATACCTGACAACTAAGACAATTCAAGGAGACCAAAGTCCCCTTCAACTCCTCTTGTGTTTGTCATCCTGCTGTGATAGGATCCTCTTAACTGAAAAAGATAGGGGATAGAGTTATCACCATCTCCCAAAAGAGAGAGTTCTCATTTAGATCAACTGGAGGTTCGACCAACGACGAATTTCCAGTGGCCACACTTCAATCACATGTCAACGCTTTATGGGGGGGCATACACTAGTCAAAAAAATAAAACCATGGACCCATCCAAATTGTTCCAATGGTCAATACATACCACAAGAGAAACCAAACGTGAAGGGGGAACCACTTCATGGGCTCCCCGATGTACTTTTCAAAATAATTAACTAGCTACACACATGCATACCAACTTAAAAATAAGAATTCAAAATCAAGACATCGTTCAGTTAAAAAAAATCATCATCTCAAAACGCCTAACAAACAACATTTTTAAACACGAGGACACCACTCAACCACCAGTTACTAAAACACAAAATTTTTCTTTAACAATTTTTTTGGAAAATAAGAAATGCCAGTGGGTTGGACAAACACCAATGGTGTCCCATGGGCCCAGCACATGCATGTTCCCTTGCCACAACGACACCCACCTCATATCCATCCAGGCACTCATCTGATAGTGCCATTAACCCTTTCTCATTCTATATACACTCATTCATGTGCTTGCCCATGAAAACACCAAGGATCAAAACCAAACCATTCCATTTTTTCAAAACCAAAACATCAAACCCACACTTTTAAAACCTCATACCTCATTTTCTTTTTAAAGTGATTTATTTCAAAACATTTTCCAAAACATTTTCCAAGACCCAATCATTTTTACTTAAAAAACAATCTCCAAAATTTGAAAACAATGAAACGAGGAATGGTGCATGAGAAAACTAGTGTCAGTGGGTGACTGGAACATATGGTTGGCGGACATACGCCAGTCACCCCACTGCCAAGAAGGGTATTCTAGGACAGCGTCCCCCACTGCACAAGGCTTCCCAGACCCTGTGAGCTCACTAAGACCACTAACCTAACTCCCTTTTCATTTCCCTTAGACAAGATTAACCGCAAGGACCAAAAACTCAGACAATCCTCAATATACTTTAGTGACATGAGTCCCTCCACGAGGTGTGCTGGCCAGGAACCTTACTCGTAGCTAGGATGTTGAGTCCCAAAAACCATAACTCAAGTCTACCGTGAATCTATCCCAAAAGAACACGACCCAAAAGATAAAACCTGCTCCTTTGATACCATTTTGTCACGAACGAGGTCGGGTCGCCATCCGACCTGGCACTCGACCCGATCCGCGACATGGCCCAAAGGGAATTCCCAATCCCCACGGGATGGAACAAGGGCCCAGGTATCTAATATAACTCATGGGAACGATTTATCCGAAATAGAAAACAGAAATAAACTGATAAGATAAATAAACTGAAACTGAAAATAGACAACCAAACAGGGCCTTAAACTGAAAACAAGTTTAGAGGTTTACAACTTGAACCAACATAAACAATAAACGACATCAAAAGAACTAAAACTCTAACTCAAACCTACAAGCAAAAATAGAGTCACAACATCCACACCCAACAACACGAACCGGTACAAGAAGACCACCACTGACCAAAAACACTATCACTGAGCACGATGTCAAAACCTGGAATACACAAAAACAAATTCTACATACATAAAAAGGTGTATGTAGGATGTGAGCCAAAAGCCCAGTAGGACGTCACCAAAATAAAAATGTTCCATGTATAAACATTAAATAATAAATACATTTGCGGGCTAAAAAAAGAAAGGGACACAAAATCTTAAACAATTTTAAAGAAATTGTTTCTATAAGGAAAACACTTTTAAATAAAAAAACCTAGATAAAAGAAAACATCATTGCTTAAAAGAAAAACCCAAACCTTCCCAAAAACAAAAAGATGTACCGTATGATGACGGTGGTTGTGTAGTATTCTAGGAGCACAAAAAGTGGGAGAGGCCTTAAAGATACTAGAAAAAGTAATGGGACCCTAGAACCTCACTTCTCGGTGAACAATATAGTAATAACAACAAAATATGTTCTCATGCACTAGCCACTAGACAGGCAACACATCCATAACCTAGTGGTCTCTAATCATCATCCACTGTTTAATTAGTATTGTAAGCATTAATCCAGCTAAGTGAAACTTGGTCGGGGCCACTCTCGTATCACTAGCACGATAGTCTAGTATGCCCACCTAGTACCCGGGCTTCCCCTTTTGTGCTAAAGATTTTCAAATTTCACATTTCATATCAAACTCAGAAAACTAAAACAAACATGGTGTAACATAAACCAAACCCCAGACTTCCACACACACAGAAAACCATTTAGCAATGTACACATGCCAAAATAATTTATCCAACTCAATTAAAACAATTTTTTCATTACTAAAAATTCTTAATTAAAACATATTAAATTCTTTGTCAACAAATTATTTAAAAAAACCCTAACACAAATAACACAAAAGAAACGTCACAGCCCTCCACCCTGACCAAACATACCTGAAGCCACATGAAGAACACAACATGCACCACTCACATAAATTAATAGCTCAGTCGCACAGTTAAAAGATCATTTTCCTGATTATACAAAACACTAAAAAATTTATTACACAATTCCAGAAGATGACACGTGACTTTAAACACCAAAGACGCACTCAAATTCCCTTTTCAGACAAAATGCATATGGAAGCTCCACCAGAACATAAACTGTGCACTATGTGCATTTTTACAAAACAAACGCACACATTATAAAAACACTAGTAGACAACTCAACAAATGTTTTCACCGCAACAACCTAGTCAACACACACGACGCCTTTACTTATGACAAATCACTTGAAAGACCATGTCGAAGGCATGATTGACACTACTTACATAGATGAAAAAACAAACTACACAATTTAGAAATTACTACCAACTAACTAGATATAATTTCTTAACAGAAAATAAACATATAAAATAAACATGTGGCTTAATTATTTAAATACAAATCAAACATCAATTCAAACCAACTTCACAACTACACAAATTAATTAAATAACATGATAAAAACAATTACGCTTTCAAATTAATTCATCAAATAATTATTAGTTATGGAACCACCTACCTCAACATCAAACCCAAAAAATTGATGTGAAATATTCAAATTCTAGAGAAAAACATCATTTGTGCGCCATTTACACAGCAAGGAACCTCAAGAGAACTCAAAAACATGAATTCGGATCAAAAACTTCATGTTAGAACCCTAATATATGAACTCATGCCCGATGAAAAAATTACTAATAAAATAAAATAAAACTCAAATAATAAGGAGGAATACTTATCTGAAGGGTGAACCAGGAGAGGTATGATGGCTTGACCTAGGTGAAGCGCTATGATTTTTATTCGGGAATAGCCATGGTTCCATGGGGGGTTCGGTAGGGGTGTGCACAGCTGGTCGAGGAGGCCGGTGAGGGAAGTGTCGACTGGTTGGGAGATCGTTGCATGTCATCGCAACGGGAGTCCAAGGGGACAAAGGGTAGAACTGGCTAGATTCTAAGTAGAATAAAGTGGGTTGCGACGTGCTGAGGGGGAGGTCACCGGCAGGGTGGTCGCCGGACAGAGGCGCGGCCGGGAGGGAGGTCGCTTGACATAAGCGCGACAGGGAGGGAGGTCTCTGGACAAGAGGCGCTGCTGGGAGGGAGTCACTGGCGGAGGAAGGGTCCATGGTGCAAGCCGAGTATGAGCTGGGGGTGTGGATAATTTCCAAGCAGGAGGCAGGAGGTACGGCGCGGCGTGATCAGCTCGCCGGGAGGGAGGTGGTAGCCCAACCGGGAGAGGGATGGGGTGCGGCGCATCCTGGCAGCAGCAGGGGGTGCGACGAAGGAGAAGGGAGGGAGATAAGGGTGGAGAACCGATCTAGGCCGCACAGAGAACCAAGCGAGGCCATGCGGTGACCCAAGAAAGGTCGTGCAGTTTTAACAGCGGTGTGATGGACGCCATAAAGGCCAACAAGTGTGTTTCTATATAAGATTTCGAAAATTTAAGTCGGGTTTCACCCAGACTCCCCGATCCCAAAAAAAAATTGATAAAATAAATAATGTAAAAGAGGTGGGTGTGACAGGTAATCCATATCTTAAAATAGTATTACAATGTTATATATATATATATATATATTGTTATGTATTACTCAAAATTATCAAATGTTTTGGTCTTCAATTTTATTCGAACTGAGATAATGTTTTCATGAAAATTTGAGTAAGGAAGAAAATTACCAATTAATTTTATTCAGAAAACAACATGTATTTATAATTGAATTTATCATTGGAATATAATATTATATATATATATACTTACTTGATGTTCAAGTCTGTAATTGTTTTAAATAAATTTTTATTCATATATTAATTCACATATGAATTTATAAATTAAGAATGTCATAATTTTATCATGTTCATGACATATAAATGCCAAGATTATAACCATACCTCAATGAATTTTCTTTCATTAAATTTATACATTAATATATATATATATATATGTACTTAATGTAGTGTTCCTTAAAATTTAAATGCATATAAAAGGATGATTGTATTTAGTAATGAAATGCTGCTTTGATTATTTTTTTTCGCAAAACGCAATTATCTATTGTTATTGATTGCTTTTAAAAATATAGAATTATATATTTTCTATTGTAATTAGTATACCTTCAAGAATAAAAGATATTTAATAAATATGTCTTTGAAAATTCAAGTGTGTGGATGTTGATTTAACATCGAAGAGGTTTTGAAAATTTAGGTATCATGAGATTATATCATTCAAGTCGAATATAAAATTTTCAGTAAATATTAGTATTTATATTTCCCAACATGATTATAAATATATTTTCGAAACTATGATCCCAGTGAAATAAATATATATATAAGGCTTTCTTAAAATGTTTTACAAAAATCGGTACACTATCTTTTTAAATATGATAGGGAATTTGATAGCAAATCCATCCCTCAAGTTGTTAGCCCTAAGATAGCCTTCATTATTTCAAGTGGACTCATCTATTTTGTTTTTCATATAATTCTTGATATTATCAACTAAATCACTATATTAGTTTAAATGTGTTTCTGAAGTATAATTAATTTTCATGTCATTATAGTATTTTGTAAACGTTATTTTACAAATGTATTTATAATTGAATTTTTCTAATGTATTATCAAAATATATTTTTAATGATATTTATAAAATGTTTTAAAAACTCCTTACTGTGAAATTTAATGATCACCCCGTCATTTATAAATGTTTTTAACAACAACCATAGAAGTTATAATTCTGATTCTAACGTTTTTTGTGTAGTGCACACTGAAGCGTAGTAGAGAATAATTAATTTTTTAACTCTTATAAATGTACTGTTTTGTATAATCCTCTAGAACCTAAACTGGTAAAAGGTACTCTTTAATGTTATGTTTTTTTTTAATATTTCAGTTTCCTTTATTAGAGAAATTACACATCATTTTTAATCATTGAATCTGGAAAAGTGGGCACGAGGTGTAATAATTGGAATAAGTGGAATGGTCTAGACAAATTTAGAGATTAGGTGTCATTGAGTTTATAATTTTAATGGTCATGGTGGGTTATCTTAATTCTGAAGAAGGAAATTCAATATATTCTAAAGATTCATAATAGAATTGCGAGGAAACAATTAATTTATGGTGGGATAATGTAACATCCCGATTTTGAGTAAAAAAATTATTTAATAAATAATTAGTTTTTTTATTAATCTTTAATAAATTGTTATTAATAATAATATTAGATGAATATTAATTTATTAGATATGTTTTTACTGGCTAATTTTAGAAAATAATGAAACTTACAAATTAATAACAACTAAAATTACTTTTTTATTTAATCAATAAAAATTGAGTTTTCATTGATGATTTTAATAACAATATAGAATTAAATAAAAATGGGATTATTTATAAAATTATAATCTAATACAAATGAAGTTATTATTTTATTAAATAAAGAATAAATAAATGTTTTTCACATCAAATAAATTTATTTTAATTGAGTATAGAAATTACATTCAAATTATTATTTTCAAATTTTTTAAAATTACAAATATATATCTGTCTGAGAAAATTATTATTCTTAAATTATGAAATCTATCAAATTATTTTATAAACATTCAAATAAATTATAAAAGATTATTTTTTATTATCAACATTTAATTAAAAATGAAATTTAATTTTTTTTGGAATGAAATATGAAACTAATTATGTTAATTAAATTATATAATAATAATAATACGCCATAAATATTGTTAATGAAATAAATAAATAAATAAAAACGTAAATATAAAATTAAAAATTGAAATAAGAGTTAATAGAGAATGACATTTCACGGGGGGTGATTTGGGATTTTAGGGAAACCAGAGTTGTGTTATGTGAGGGAGTCACTGCGCGAGACGAAGTGGAGCCACATGTCTCATTTTCATTGAGTTCGAGCAACTGTCCAGGTAGAGGCCAAGCCATAGGCTTTGTCTTCAGATGCGATGATGTGGCTGATACCATGAAAGGTCGAATGAAGTGTTGGCGGAACTCGATGTCGATATAGAAACTGGATCTGGATCTGATATAGAGTTTTTATGAAAATATATCATGTAACTGATAGGGTTAGATCTTTCATTTATCTTGGTTTTGTGGTGCAAATCATAGGTATAGATTACAAATCATTCATGCCAGTGTTATTTCATGTTTTTTGTTATCTAAATCTGTTTTCTAGTATGATTTTTGTGTATTAATTTCCATACATGTCATTAATCATCCACTAGATTCTTCCATCAATGTTTGATGTCCCTATCAGTGTTTAATTTATTCATTTTAGAATTATTCATTGTCACGATTTTTAAAATTCTATAATATTTTGATATACATGTAACATTCTTTTCAACGGTTATGTTTTGGATGTTTTGGTATGAGGCTATGGATAAATTGCATAATAGATAAGTGAGCTATAATAATCTAAATTAAATTCATTTCTTCCTCTTCGTGATAGGGATTAATAGTCACTTGTTTTCATTTTTACATTTTTTACTATGTGTGAAAAGAGAACTGACGAGGCATGACCCTTTTATTTCAACTTCACATTTTAAATTCTAATGTTTTTTTTTAATTTTTTCACATTTTTCATGGGTATCTACACCGCTTGGGTCAATATTATGCTACAAAAATATTAGAGGTAAGGGAAAATATTTTATTTTCAAATATTAGGTTTTATGAAGGAATTTTGTGTTCAAATTTTATTTTGATGACGTTTTTCTTTTTTCATAATTTATTTAATTTCATGTAAGGTAAAGTCATTTTTATTTATATTAATCTATAAAATCCATGTAAATATAAATTATATAAACGAAATTGTATGGTGTAATAATTTTCAGAATATAATCCCTAATTTGTTATTGGGGTTTAGTAAGGGAATGATACTTTTAATTATTTTTTCGTTAAAAAAATTCCTTCTTTAGAAATATAGATATTTATTTATTTTAGTTTTTAAATTAGAAACATTATTTCCATGGGTAATACATCTCTTAAAATATTATTACTATGTTATATATATATGTATTGTTATTTATTAGTCAAATTTATCAAAATGCTCGGTCATCTATTTTATTCTAACGAAGTTTATGTTTTCAATAAAATTTGAATAAAGAAGAAAATTAATAATTCCTTTAATTCAAAATTCAATATGCAGTTATATTTGATTTTTTTTGAAATATAATATTATATATATATACATACTTATATGATGTACAAGTATATAATTGTTTTAAATAAACTATTTATCATATATTAATTCACATATGAGTTTATAAATCAATAATTTCATAATATTATCATCTGCATGACATATAAAAGTAAAGATTAAAACCAAACATCAATGCTTTTTTTCTCATGACAATTATACCTTAATATATAAATGTACATAATATCATGTTCCTTAAAACATAATTTCATAGAAAAGGATGATTGTATGTAGTAATGAAATGCTTCTTTGATGATTTTTTATGCGAAACATAATTATTTTTTGTTATTGATTGAATTTAATAATATAAAATTATATATTTAGTGTTGTAATTATTTTACCTTCATTAATAAAATAAATTTAATAAATATTTCATTGAAATTTAAAGTTCTTGGATGTTGATTTAACTTCCATGTGATTATGAAAAGTTTGGTATCATGATATTAGATCATACAAAGTTGAATATATAATTTTCGGTAATTGTTAGTATTTATTTGTTCCACAGATGATTATGAATATATTTTCAAAACTAAAAACCATGTGATATATATATATATATAAGTCAGGATAAAAATATTTTACCAAAACTGGTACTCGAACGTTTTAAATATGATAGGGAATTGGATAGTGAATGTATCCCTCAAGTGGGAAGGCCCAAAATATCCTTCAAAGTTTCGAGTGGCATCAATTGTTTTTTTTTTAAGTGCATGATTGATATATTCAATGGAATCACTGGATTTGTTCAAACGTTTTTTCCAAGTATAATTATTTTTCAAATCACTATTTTATTTTGTATATGTTGTTTTAAAAATGTATTTATAATTTAAATTTTTGAATGTATTATAAAAAGGATATTTTTAATTAAATTTATCAAAAGTCTTGAAAACTCCATACTGGGAAACTAAATGCTCATCCCATTGTTTATAAATTTTTTTCATAGGAGTCACATTTGTTTTAAATCAGGCTTCAACTTTTTCGGTGTAACACACATAGAATTTTAGTAGACAATCGTTTAATTTTTGTTCAACTATGATTAATGTAATGATTTTTATAATACTTCAGAACCTATTCTAGTAAAATGTCCTATTTGATTTAAAGTGTTTTGTAATCAATCAGTTTCTATTATATGAAAAATTTCATAGCATTTTTATGCTCTGAGTCCAGAAAAGTGTGCTCGGGGCGTTATAATTGGCATGAGAGGAAGTGTCTATACAACATTGGAGATAATATGCCCTCATTTTTATATGTTTAATTGTCACAGTAGAATTTCATTATTTTGAAGATGGAAATTCATATTTTTCTAAAGATTGTCAAATGAATTGCAAGGGCGCAATTCATTTCAGGGGGATAATTTAGAATCCTGATTTTTAGAAAAAAAATTATTTAATATTTTATTAGTTTTTGTTTTAATTAAACAGTAATTCAATGTTATTAATAATAATTCTAAATTATTTTTAATTTATTAGATATGTTTTTACTGGAAAATTTTATCAAATATTGATAATTACAAAGTAATCACGACTAAAATTACATTTTTTTAATCAATAAAATTTGAGTTTTCATTGCTGATTTTCAAAACAATATAGAATTACATAAAAATGATATTATTTTTAAAATTATCAAAAAATATAAATAAATTTATTATTTTATAAAATTATGAAAAATAATGTTTTAATCATCAAATAATTTTATTTTTACTATGTATAGAACTTACATGTAAATTATTATTTTCAAATTTATTAAAATTATAAATATATACAACTGCTAGAATATTACTATTTTTGAATTATGAAATTTGTGAATTTATTTTATAAACATATAATTAAATTATAAATGATGATTATTTATTATAAATATTTAATTACAAAATGAAATTAAAATTTTATAGGAATATAATATGATTCTAATTTTGATAATAAAATTATATTTTAATAATAATAATAACACATTAATTTTTATTGTGAGATAGATATAAAAATAAAAATGTAAATAGAAAATAAAAAATTTAAATAATAGTTAAATGATAATCAGATTTCACAGGGGATGATTTGGGTTTTGAGGGAAACTGATACATGGTTATACTGGGGAGTCACCAAGCGATACGAAGAAGAGCCTTAGGTATCGATTTCGTCAATTTCAAGCAATGGTATCGGTCGAGGCCATGCCAAAGGGTTTATCTTCTGATATGAGGTCGAGGCTGAGACCATGCATGGTCAAATGCAGTGTTGGCGGAGCTCGAAGCCGATAATGATACTGGATTAGGGTCTGATATCCAATGTGTTAAAAGAGATTTTATGTAATAGTTAGTGTTCGATATTTTTTTTATCATGGTTTTTTTGTCCAAATCACAGGTATAGATCACAAATCTTTAATGTTAGTTTTGTTTCATTTTTTGATATCCAAATCTATTTTCTAGTTTCGTTTTTAGTGTATTAATTTCCATACATGTCAATAATCATCCAATTTCTTCTTCTGTAAATTATTAATGTCCCTATCGGTGATTAATTTATTCATTTTGGCATTATTCTTTGTCTTAATTTTGATCTTTCTCTAATCGGTTGATTTGAATATATCATTCTGGTCAACAGTTATTTTTTGGAAGTTTTGATATGCAGTTGTGGATCAATTGCATAATATAGAATTGATTTGTAAACATCTAAATTATATTCATTTTTTTATGTTCATGACTTTGATGAATATTCTCTCTAATTTTCATTCATTTCTGCTTTTCTGTGTGTGAAAAGAGAGTCAGTGTGGGAGGACCCTTTTATTTCCACTTCTCATTTACAATTCTAATGTAGTGTTTAAAGTTTTTCAAATCCTACTTCATTATCTGCACATCATGGGTCAATATTATGCTATGAAAATATTTTAGGTAAGGGAAAATATTTTAGTTTCAAATATTTTGTTTTATGAATGAATTTTATGTTCAAAGTTGATTATTTTTGGCATTTTTCTTTTTTTAGAATCTATTTAATTAATTGAAAGGGAAACTCAATTTTATTTATTTTATTATATAATTCCCAAGTGAATATAAGTTATATAAATGAAATTTTATCGTTTTATATTTTTAAGAATATAAACCTTATTCTTTATTGGGTTTTAGAAATGGAATGATACTTTTAATTATGTGTTGTCTTAAAACTATACCTTCTTTAGAAAAAGATATTTATTTATTTTATTTTTAAATTATAAACATTATTTGAATTTTTAATCAATCTGTTAAAATATTGTCACAATGTTATATATATCTCTTGTTTAGTATTACTGAAATTTATAAAAAGATTTGGTCTTAAATTTCATTATAATTTAAATTATGTTTTCCAGAAAATTTGAATAAGGAAGAAAATTACCGATTCGTTTAAATAAAAAATCAACATGTATTTATATTTGAATTTATCACTGCAATATAATATTATATATATATATATACATTATGTGAAAGTATATAATTGTTTTAAATAAATTATTAATAATATATTAATTCACATATGAATTTATAAATTAATGTTGGAACCACTTTGTGTATAAGGTTGTATTTGTTGTCAATAGTTGTCAATGCAGATCAAAATGAAGGAGATCATGAAATACTCCGATGAAGTAGAGGAGTGGTGATTCAGACGATTGTTATACTGATCAGAAGTTCATAGAACATGTGTCAAAGGTGATACATTGTTTACAACAATGCATAATGTGAGGTATAATCCATCCAAGGATGATTAAAGCAGGATGGTGTTTTTGGATGAAGACCATGCAATTCCTCATTATTGCATGAGAACAATGGGTTTTGATGAAGACCATGAAATTACTCATAATTGCGTGAGAACCATGCTAGAGACTTCTTGATGGATTGAATCACATGGTTTGCATGAAGTTGATCATGACAGTTGATGAAGGAGGCAATGTGCCAATGAGTTGACTTATGAAATGGCCATTCACATCACATTTTCATAGAAGATGATGGTCCTAAATCTGTTCCTTCAAGGAATACATATCACAATTTTGGAGTTTGTGATAAAAGCAAAAGAGTTGCTGAAGGATACATATCACCAAGAAGAAGTGCTGTTGAGGTGATCGTGCTTGTCGACAAAGCAAACAAATGACATACAAATTTGTTGACAAAAGAGATTCCATGGTGACATGTCGAGTTCAAGAGTTGTGGTCAACGATCTATGTTTGATTCAAGAACATCGACAGAGGAATGGATGATCTGGAGGTGGTACAAAAAGAGCAGATACAAGGTGGCGCCGTTTTCCAGTGTTTGCCAAATTTTTGGGCCTAAAAATCGGCCAATAAAGTAAAGTGTTTTTTGAAAAGGTACTTGCACGCCATGCTCTTGGAGGATAAAAGACTTGCGCGCCATATGTTTTTGAGGATCTGAACATCAAAATTTGGCTAAGTAATGAAGGTCGCGCAAGTATTGGTTGGGTCGCGCAAGTGAGTTGCGCGACAGTGGATCTGGAGACAAGACTTGTGTGTCGTCGAGGGACTTGCGCGCCACCGCGCAGGGGGTCCAGTTTGCCTATAAATACTAGACCAACCCTTCTCATTTGTTACGGAGCTCAAGACTTTGAGATTGTTCGAGCTCTCGTCGCGCAGGTGGTTGAGCCGCGCAAGTAGGGGTTGCGCGCCGAGTGAGGGTTGCGCGCCCTAGAAGATTTGGGGGAGAAAGAAATTGTGTCGCGCAAGTATTAAGTTCAAGAAAGCAGTGTCGCGCAGGTGCTTCAGTGACACTTGCGTGCCAGTTTAGACTTGCGTACCTGAGACTTGCGCGCCGTCGGGAGACTTGCGCGCCGGGCTTGAAAAGAATACCCAGACACTGTTGAAGCACGCCCGCCTTTCTGGAGCTGCACAAGAGCTGAAGAATGCCTGATACTTTCGGTGCAAAGTGAAATTGGTTCAGAAATCTAAATGATACATGCATGATCTCATGCATACATGGAGAATTGATTCTGACAAATTCCGAGTAAGTTGAACATCATTTATTGAGCAATCACATAAGTGATTGTGATTCAGGCAAACGAAGACAAGGGGATCTAGTCCATTCATTATTTTCACTAAAGAAGAAAGATCGAACTATAAAGAGCATCAACTCTGAACCATGATGCAAGCAAAGTCTCATGCAGAACAGGAGAAGAAGAACTTTAATGCACACCTATTGAAGAGACCTTCACGTCTATAAACTGAGTGGGACTTCACCAACGGCAGTGAGCCAGGGGGAGTCAACGGGAGTGACCCGAGGGACGCAGTGAGCTATCCCTGAACAATTGTAAAGGCAGTGATCCTGGGACAGAGTGTCTGTACCCGAACATTTGTAATCCGCAGCTAGTGAAGCATAGTGGATTTAGGTACGACCGACAACCTGTCGGCGTATGCTCCTTGGACGTAGCCCTTAGTGGTGAACCAAGTAAAAATAGCTGTGTCATCTCTCTGCATGTGAATGTTTAATTGCTGTTCATATCCATCATATAGGTTTAAGTAGTTCCTACCAACGTGGGAACAAGATCCACAACTTTAAGAAGAAAAAGTTGCCACCCTGATTCACCCCTCCCCTCTCAGGGTGTCCCGGGGTCCTACAAGTGGTATCAGAGGCAGGTTAACGTATGTTGGATATTCTCCAGTAATTCTATTGAGAAGAGGATTTGAGTTTCTTTCCTTGAGTCAACAATGAAGAGCAGTCTTGATAATGACGCAGTCATTTCTGAGCAGAAATCTACATCTAGCAAGACCATGACAAACAGGAAAAAGAAAGAGAAAAAGCAGCTAAAGAAGTCCCTCATATCCAAAGAAGATTCATTGTCTTGTTCTCCATGCCATTCCAAAAATGAAGAAACATCAGGAATGGAAAGTATCGAGCAGGTGACTCAGAATTCTTCCAGAGGAAAGGATGATCCCCCTAATTCAAGCTTTCAGGAAAAACTCAGAACATATCTGCATGATATTCCAGAAGAAAGGGTTGCTATTATTTGTAGCCTATTCCAATCTATGCAGGTTGAGATCAATCGACTTGAAAGGGAAGCGGACAATATGGAAAATGGGATGGAAGGAAAAATTATGGAAAGTATGAAGCTCATCAAACGGGTGAAAGTCCTTGAAGAAAAAGGTGAAGTCAGCAATACTCTGGAAGAACGGATCCATGCACTTGAAGTTGAGCTGAAGAAGAACAATGAAGTCAAGAATTTTTGTTTGGAAGAAACTTCCATTAAATTCAGGGAACTTGACTCTTTGTTACAAAACAAGGTTAAGATGCATAAAGATGAGATTGAAAGGTTGAAGAAGACTTGTGAAGAGAATATGATCACGATTGAAGATCAGAAGATCATCCTCAATATTGTGGGTCAAAAATTGGAAGCTCAGTTGAACAAGATTGAGAACACACATATTGAGACTTCACAAAAGAATGAAATGAGTGATTCTTGCACTCAATGTTCGTTGGAGGAGTCTAAAGCTGAAATTCCTCCAACATGTGATAAGAAGATTATGACAACTCTTGATTATCCACATCAAGAATCAGTTGCTGCTGGTACTCAATGCTCACTGGAGGATTCTATTGTCAAAAGACCTCCAACATGTGATAAGAAGATCATGACTTCACTCTTTGATCTATCACAAGCAACTGAGAAAGTGAAGGTACCATCCAAACCATCTTGTAATCATATTTCTAAATACACTCCTACAATCAGTGCAGGTGGGAAGAAAAGTTCTAAACAAGTATGGATGATGAAAGGTGAGAAGAAGAAACCTACCACCATGGCTAGGGTGGATGGGAAGAAAAAGGAGGAAGTGGGTTCCTCAAATAGAGCACAAAAGATTAAGTAGATGGCCCAACAACTTAATACTGAAGAAACAAAGAAGAAAAGATTTGTGGGCCAATGTTGGTGCTGCAATAGATTTGGGCACTGTGCACTGGATTGTTTTTATAATCCCTTTCATGGAAAAGCACAGGGAAAGCCTATATCAAAGGGGAGGAAGCCAGAGAAAAAGAAGAAACATCAGCAGGTCCAGAAGCATCTGTTTACTGCAAACAGATTTGGAATTCTTGATAACATCTGTGATGTATGCAACGATAGCGGTCACAATGCAGGCACATGTCCACATCAACATGCTTTCATTGTCGAAAAGAAAAGAAGACCTCTGATGTCGTCAAAGAATGAAGCAGCTACCTTGGGGAGAAATCAGAAGAATGTTGTGAACACACACTTCCCCAAGAAGATCTCAAGTAGGGAAGCTGAGAAGACCCAGGATTTTAGATCCATGAAATTGAAGGGTCATTCATCCAAAAGAAACACTAAGTGGGATGAATCTCGGATGAACCCATGTGGAAGACCTAAACCAGCTGCAAAAGTTCCAAATGACATATTGGTCATCTGGCCAGAATATTTAAAATGAATGAGGAAACTTGAAGATGAAAAGGCAAGGGCTGGTGATAAAGGAAAAGGAAAACTTTCACATGATGAAGACACGGTGCTTGAGAGATTGCAAACAAATAGAAGCACTCGTGTCAAAGAAGTTATGTGTGAGAGATGAAAGAAGTCTGGTCACATTGCAAAAGGTTGTCTAACCTTAATACCAGAGCAAGAGGTAGTCCTTAAGAGGAGTAAGAATGTATCATTCATGATGGCTGCTAATCAGAACAATTCTCCACACAAAGCAGAAGAGAATGTGAACAGAGCCATGCCACACTGACAGATGTCAGAACATATATTCAAATGTGCAGGCATGAAGACTGGAGTGAACAGAGGAACTTGGTTGAGAAAAGAACCTCAACCAAGAAAGTCTTCATGATGAAGCAAGAAGGAACCACCTTATTCCTGTAATCATTTGTGTATTGTATTTGTGCTAATAATACAGGGAATTAAAGGTGAAGCATGCTCTCAGGGGGAGAACCTGAGAAGTAGTGAATGCTATCAACTCTTGATAGCCAAGCTGAAGAAGTTTCCATCCTTAGTAGATTCTTAAATTGATATTCAAAGATTATGATGATGAATGATCACTCTTGATGAAGATGATGAGGAGTTTTTCCCTTGAGGGGAAAGAAAAATTAAGAAGCTTCCATAATCACTGTTTCAATCAATATCAACTCCAAGTGGACTCAAAAGCAGTTATTCTATGAATATCTTGAAGAACACACCAATGGAGAAGGTCTGTCATTTCTCAATCTCTATCCCTTGGTTACTCAGATCAAAGATTATTTTACAAAGGGGGAGTAACTGAATTGATCAATTACATAAAGAGAATGGAAGTGCCCCAAGGTCACTTATCCTGCCGATTGCACTTGAATGTTTTTGATCTATTTGCTGATGTGAGTGCAGGAGTTTCAGGTTGATTATTTTCTATCATAGTTGATCTTCTTCTACCTGAAATTAAAGTGGTAAAACCTTGAAGACAAGATACATGATTTATCATCTCATGTTGGTATCATGATCTGTGGATAATGGACACCCTTGTTGACTTAATCAAATCCTCTTGTTTTCTACATCGAGCATTGCTCAAGTTGAATTAGAGTGAAATGATTAATGAAACATTTCTTAAGTGTGGATTGATACCCTCCCGACCATTTGCTTTGTATTTCTTGTCAATAAGGGGGAGAGAAAGTGAAATGAACGTTTGAAAAGAAAAGTTGATTGAATAGAAGATTCTCATTTTGACATTGACAAATTCATTTCAGAAGATGTTTAAGGTATTGCCAACAAAATACAAAGGGGGGGATTGTTGGAACCACTTTGTGTATAAGGTTATATTTGTTGTCAATAGTTGTCAATGCAGATCAAAATGAAGGAGATCATGAAATACTCCGATGAAGTAGAGGAGTGGTGATTCAGACGATTGTTGTACTGATCAGAAGTTCATAGAACATGTGTCAAAGGTGATACATTGTTTACAACAATGCAGAATGTGAGGTATAATCCATCCAAGGATGATTAAAGCAGGATTGTGTTTTTGGATGAAGACCATGAAATTCCTCATTATTGCATGAGAATAATGGGTTTTGATGAAGACCATGCAATTACTCATAATTGTGTGAGAACCATGCTAGAGACTTCTTGAAGGATTGAATCACATGGTTTGCATGAAGTTGATCATGACAGTTGATAAAGGAGGAAATGTGCCAATGAGTTGACTTATGAAATGGCCATGCACATCACATTTTCATAGAAGATGATGGTCCTAAAGCTGTTCCTTCAAGGAATACATATCACAATTGTGGAGTTTGTGATAAAAGCAAAAGAGTTGCTGAAGGATACAGATCACCAAGAAGAAGTGTTGTTGAGGTGATCGTGCTTGTCGACAAAGCAAACAAACGACATACAAATTTGTTGACAAAAGAGATTCCATGGTGACATGTCGAGTTCAAGAGTTGTGGTCAACGATCTATGTTTGATTCAAGAACATCGACAGAGGAATGGATGATCTGGAGGCGGTACAAAAAGAGCAGATACAAGGTGGCGCCGTTTTCCAGTGTTTTCCAAATTTTTGGGCCTAAAAATCGGCCAATAAAGTAAAGTGTTTTTGGAAAAGGTACTTGCGCGCCGTGCTCTTGGAGGATAAAAGACTTGCGTTCCATATTTTTTTGAGGATCTGAACATCAAATTTTGGCTAAGTAATGAAGTTCGCGCAAGTATTGGTTGGGTCGCGCAAGTGAGTTGCGCGACAGTGGATCTGGAGACAAGACTTGCGCGCCATCGAGGGACTTGCACGCCACCACGCAGGGGGTCCAGTTTGCCTATAAATACTGGACCACCCCTTCTCATTTGTTACGGAGCTCAAGACTTTGAGATTGTTCAAGCTCTCGTCGCGCAGGTGGTTGAGCCGCGCAAGTAGGGGTTGCGCGCCGAGTGAGGGTTGCGCGCCCTAGAAGATTTGGGGGAGAAAGAAATTGTGTCGCGCAAGTATTAAGTTCAAGAAGGCAGTGTCGCGTAGGTGCTTCAGTGACACTTGCGCGCCAGTTTATACTTGCGCGCCTGAGACTTGCGCGCCGCCGGGAGACTTGCGCGCCGGGCTTGAAAAGGATACCCAGACACTGTTGAAGCAC
This sequence comes from Viscum album, assembly GCA_963277665.1. Classification (NCBI taxonomy): domain Eukaryota; kingdom Viridiplantae; phylum Streptophyta; class Magnoliopsida; order Santalales; family Viscaceae; genus Viscum; species Viscum album. The sequence continues at coordinate 2,045,829,030 of OY728127.1, forward strand.
GCCCGCCTTTCTAGAGCTCCACAAGAGCTGAAGAATGCCTGATACTTTCGGTGCAAAGTGAAATTGGTTCAGAAATCTAAATGATACATGCATGATCTCATGCATACATGGAGAATTGATTCTGACGAATGCCGAGTAAGCTGAAAATCATTTATTGAGCAATCACATAAGTGATTGTGATTCAGGCAAACGAAGACAAGGGGATATAGTGTATTCATTCTTTTTACTAAAGAAGAAAGATCGAACTATAAAGAGCATCAACTCTGAACCATGATGCAAGTAAAGTCTCATGCAGAACAGGAGATGAAGAACTTTAATGCACACCTATTGAAGAGACCTTCACGTCTATAAACTGAGTGGGACCTCACCAACGGCAGTGAGCCAGGGGGAGTCAACGGGAGTGACCCGAGGGACGCAGTGAGCTATCCCTGAACAATTGTAAAGGCAGTGATCCTAGGACAGAGTGTCTGTACCCGAACATTTGCAATCCGCAGCTATTGAAGCATAGTGGATTTAGGTACGACCGAAAACCTATCGGCGTATGCTCCTTGGACGTAGCCCTTAGTGGTGAACCAAGTAAAAATAGCTGTGTCATCTCTCTGCATGTGAATGTTTAATTGCTTTTCATATCCATCATACAGGTTTAAGTAGTTCCTACCAATGTGGGAACAAGATCCACAACTTTAAGAAGAAAAAGTTTCCACCCTGATTCACCCCTCCCCTCTCAGGGTGTCCCGGGGTCCTACAATTAAGAGAGTCTTAATTTTTCATGTATATGACATATAAAAGTCAAGATTATAACCATACATAAATGATTTTTTTACATGACATTTAAACATTAATATATATATGTACTTAAAGTCAAGTTACATAAAACCTATGTGAATATAAAAGGATAATTGTATTTATTAAAGAAATTATGCTTTTATAAATTTTATTGTGTGAAACATAATTATATATTGTTATAGATTGATTTTAAGAATATAAAATTATATTTTTGGAATTGTTATTAGTTTACCTTCATGAATAAAAGAAATTTAAAAAATATGTCTTTGTAATTCATAGTGTTTGGAAGATGATTTAACTTCTATGTGATTATGAAAGTTTAGGTATCATGATATGAGGTCATAAAATGTCGAATATATTATTTTTTGTAAATATTAGTATTTATTTGTTCAAAACATGATTATACATATATTTTCAAAACTGAGAACATAGTGAAATATATATATATATTTATAAGGAAAGAAAAAAAATGTTCTATAAAAACTATTACTCAAACTTTGTAAATATGATAGGGAATTGGATAGTTAATCCATCCCCCATGTGGGTAGGCCCAAGATAGCCTTTAATGTTTCATGTGGCCTCAGTTGTTTTGTTTTCCGGAGTTTTCTTGATATTTTCAACTGAATCACTGGATTATTTTATAATTTTTTTCTATGTATAATTATTTTTTAAAGAATTATAATATTTTGTAAAAAAAATTACAAATTTATTTCTAAATATAATTTTAAAATATATTTTCAAAAACATATTTAAAGGTAGATTTACCAATGGTTTTAAAAACTCCATACTAGGAAATTGAATTATCAACACTTTTTTTTAAATGTTTTTCATAGGAATCATAAATGTTATTTATCGAACTTCGACATCTTTGTTATAGCGTGCGCGGAAGCATAATAGACAGTCATTTTATTTTTTTTCAACCCTTATAAATGAAATGTTTTGTCTAATAATCTAGAACCTAGACTAGTAAAAGTTCCTCATTTGTTTAATGTGTTGTGAAATATTTTAGTTTGTTTTAAAAAAAATTACACATTATTTTTTAGCATTACGTCTCGAAGAGCAGGCTCGGGGTGTTATAATTTTTAACTTATGTATTTCGTATTTCCTCTATGATATTATTATATTGTGTGTAGGTTATTCAAGAATACTAAATTAATATATATTATGTTGTGAGATCCCCAATATCTTGTTTAAATGTAATAACTGGAAAAAGAGTTCTAGGATACTATAAATTGGGTTCCAACATAATACACTAGTTACAAGGCAGAATATCACTAAAGACATTATTAAACAAAAACCATGGTTTAATTGTTATTTCGATACCATATGAGGTCTATATTTTGAATTTCTATAACTCCATCCATAAGAATATTCCATATGAAACGATAATTCTATTTTATGAATTTATGAAATTTGAAGCATGTGATATTTTAAAATATATTTTACACTCTGATTTTTATATTAATTATATCCCCATTCTTGGATTCTTATAATATCCCTTAATAGATTCCTTAAACAAATCAATTATTTTCTAGATTATTTTGTGACCTAATATTTTTATTTCATTGTGGATAGTACTATAAAAAGTTATAACTATAAAGTCTATCAAAATATCAATCCGTAGAATGTGAAAACATATCCTCTACAACACTTATCCGTGTCCATATTATTTCCAATGTTTACATCTATATAAACATGTAATGAATAATGTATTCTAATGCACATTGATATATCATCTATACATTCGAGAGATTAATGTATACACATAATTGATTCCCATTTTACATTCCCAAAATTTTACCTAATGTGGATGATAAATCCCACCATAAATGAAACTTAGGTTTGAGTATAGAAAAATTATTACATCAAGATTCCAACTGCTGATGAAAAAGTATCTTTATCAATGTATTTAGCCTCATATTAATTTTTAGTAATTTAGTCAATGGATAATTTGAATTTTCCATCCAATGGGGTTATAGTGAATATTTTATAATGAACTATGAATTCCTAGGATTTTAATTTTGGAGGGAGTCATAATTTTATTTCAAGATCATGGTTTTTTTGAGATTGGGGGATCAAATTGAATATTTTAGAGTTATGGAAATACTAATTGGTGACTTTACCCGTGTATGGGAATTTTGTAGTGGATCAAGAGGAGATTTGAGTGATAAAGAGAGGGAACGGATACCAGTATGACCACTAACATTATTATACTTGTAATTAGGTAACCAATGGATATGGTAATGAGGTTATATAATTTGGAGTTCCACTAGTTTTCGGGTCAACTAATGGGTTCCAAGTAGTGACTCACCAATTACCTGGTAGTTTATTTTGTGGTTTTTTATTAGGGTATATTAGTTATTTCTATAACTTACTTAATACCCCCTACATAAGGTTTTTATTCCCCTATATGTAGAAAAATTATGGGGGAATACCTCACTTACCTCACATTCACTCCCCCATTTATCATTCAATCCATGGTTTCTTATGAACTATATTTATTGTCTTCTATATTGTTTAATGGACTATTCCACTTTATCATAGTGGATTATTATCAAATAAAGGAGACTTATCATTTTTTTTGTTTCAATGGATTTAATATATAAAGAGATCATGTATTATCTTTCTATTATGGTCGAGGTTCATTTATAAATTTGTTTTTTATACATTTCTGTAATTTTTCTTTTAATTAATGACCAATTAGATGCTATTTTTTTGGGGATTTTATTCACAGTGATTTCATGGGTATTATAGGGATCTTCAATATTTTGTTGGTGGTGGTTTTTAATGTTGAGGCCACTTATGGTTAATAATATTTTGGACAATTTTTTTAGGTCGGATTGTGGAATGGAGGTCATAGAATAAGGATTCTAACTACTATTTTGAATTTCGTAGTCCACATTATTTTAAAACATATTTATTTTTATGCATGATTGGGAATTACAACATGAGTTCTTGGATTTGGTAATATTTATATAGTTTGAGAGATTCCAGAAAATAAAGTGTATGTTTTTTTAGAGAAATATAGTATTTGAGTGATATATATATTTCACATTTTTGGATTTGAAAACAGCTAGAGAATGCATATGCAAGCTATAGAGTATGAATGTTGAGTTTAGTATATATATGGATTTATTATAAATATTGGGATGATATGTGTGTAGAATAGTTTGGACATCATAAGGGTTGTACCATCAGACTGAATTGAATGTTATTATAGATAATGAGTGGCATAGTTTTACATCTTACTTATTAATGAGAGTAACCCATTGTGGATGTTTAATAGCCTTGGGAAAATCAAGGAGTGAGTTAATTCCTCTAATAATTAATGTTTTAGGATGAGGAGGGTATCCAATATATGAATATATTGGTATGTCTCATAATGAAGATATTCAATGGGAAAATAATTCAGTGTGTTGAAACATCATTATTTCATGGAATGAATTTTTTAGTGGGATTATAACTTTTTTATCTCATGGTGGACTTTGGATAGGGGACCATGATTTTTATACGGGAATAAGAAATTGGTATTGGGCCTAGTGATTGAGGTGTGTTTTAGGTGGTGGCCTATGTGCTATGGGTCACCATGGGTTGTCAAGTGGAGGTTTACATCAAATTGTAGAAAATGGGAGAGTTCTAAAGAACCTAATGGATTCATATATGGTAGATTTATGGATACTAATGGTTTTGGCTAAGTTGTGATTGTGTGAATGACACTATCTTGCTGTGTTTATCCTATATTATAGGGGGTGGATGAAATTTAAATCATGATAAGTAACTAGGTCATAAGGAAATCAATCTAGTTCATGCATTTCAATTTAGAATTCATATTTCATGAGTATCTATCCAATTGCTAGATTTTTTCCATTTGATCCCTTGTGAGAAAATAGAGTATTTTATGTTATGAGATGTTTTCCTTTAGTGAGAGGGTAGATGAAGATGTTTCTAATAGGTATATACCTTGAGTGATATGGTAGAGTTAATGGATTGAGTGCTATGATTACCCTTTATGATAGTGTAGAGGCCATACATCAGTGTGAGGACATACCCTAAGTGAGTGGGTGGAGTATGAGGTTTTATAGAACTACATATAATAAAAGACTAAATAGTTTAAATTACAAAAAAAACATTATCAAATTATATGTTAAAACAGAATGCAAGTTAAAGGAATTAATATTTTAACAAGTTTAAATTACAAAAAAAAATTATTTCCAATGTTTCTTACACAAAATATTAATTTCACCTTCATTAATATAAGAAAATTACAATATTATAGTCCAGTTACCATTGTATTCATCTAGGATAAATATAACCCTCGACTAAATCAAAACATTTTTTATAATGAAAATTTTAGTTATTTTTTCTAAAACATGTTTTTTTAAAAAAATCAATTTAAAAAATCATTTTATATCTATCATATAGGAGTTTCCTAGTTATCTATAAAAATATTATGGGATCCATATTTATAATTTTAATCTAGTCTCAAAAATCATATATGATGTTATTTTGTGTTGGTTCACAAGGATTCCTTTTCAAAATATAAACTTTATTAATGGTCATATTAAATAATCTTGATTCAAATGTTTATAATTTTTATTCAATATAAACATTTTCTGTTATACTCCATTAAATTGTATAGAAAAAAATAGTGGAAAATTAATTAAAAATTCATCTACATTCAACAACATCTAAATAATTGTAATACCTAAAAATATGAATATATTATTTTACATTGTGGGATAATAATGAAACACAATTTTCCTAACCAAGAAACACATGAACTGTGTTTAAGGGAAAAAATAACGAAATATACTATTTTATTAATAATTTTTTGAAAAATATAAAATGGTTTTAAATAGTTCACAAAATTATACGAAATAGATAAAAATAATCCACAATACATAACCAATAGTACAAATTAAATATTATCAATATGTAGTTAGTTTTAGTGAATAACAAAATGTAGAATGTGTAACAAAACTTGGCTATCATATGGGAATATTTCAATTAATTTTGTTATTTTAAAGGAAACCTACCTCCTTGAAAAATATTAGAAACTGTATATCTTTTATTAAATAAATTATTAAAAACTAAAGAAAATGAAAATGAAATAGAAAATGGAAAAAAATTTGGGTAATCACACCCAAGGGTGATATATTTTAGTTATCAATAATTGGAGAGTCTTGTTTTCATAGACAATATAATAAGGTATTTAATTAATTAAATGTTCAAAAAAATATTATGTTTCCCTTTGACTTCCTAACATTTTATTATTCTTATAGATCCTATTTTAATTATGGTATGTGTAAATCCCCATAGAAATGTGATATAGCTTGAAAAAATGGGTTTTAGTGTGAAAAATATAAGGTTTCAACTAAAGTTTCCTTGACTCTCTTTATATAGTATTCTCGTTATTCTTGATGTGGATTCATTCAAGTCTTCACCATATTTTTTTCCATCTATTATGCAACAAATTTTGGGGTATATTCTTTAACATGGTTTAATAGGGTGTCCAAGTCTCCTTAAGCCTCCTTTTCTAATCTAACCACATATTTTGTGAAAAAACATCACATGTAATTCAACGGTTAATTTCAATTAGTTATAAAAATATCTTTCATCATACTCCCTTAATACTTTTCGTACACTTTTAATACAATTAAATGTTTCTAGGTTCTCCATGATGATGATTTTCATCTAGTTTTACATGAACCATTTATTCAACACAATGGTGTCCAATTTTGAAATATTATACATAAAACTCAGTTATATTTTATAATGTTTTTCTTTTTCAATATTTCTTCATTTTCTATATGTGTAATAAAAATGTTATTTTAATTCATAGTAATATAATCTAAGACATAATAATGTTTTTCAGGATTAAAAAAATCCGAATAAAAAGTATTTAAATTCAACCATTTTCCCTCATTTATTTATTCATCTTGTTCATTTTTTTATGAAAAACCCAAAAGATATCACTTATAATTATTATTTAATATGGTTATTTGGATTTTCCCTAAAAAATTAATACATCTTGTTTTCCTATATAATCATGTTAGAAAATCATGGTTTGAGTTGAATATTTAATTTTGAAAAACGGAGGGCATGTTTTATTATTTTATGGATAAAATGTAAAAAAAATAGTTCTATAAAATGTCATATATATTTTTAGTTTCATCATATAGTTAATTCTATAAATGCATTTCCTATTTTAAATATCACGGTGAGAATGTTGATTGGAGTGGGAATTCATGTTTTTTTACTGTCGATATATTCCATTTTTTTGTTTTATACATTATTAAGTGTTGGGAGGGTAATTATTGAATTATAATTCATAGTATAGTGAGAATTATTATTCAAATGATATTATATGAAATAATAAGAGAATGTGTTAATTGAAAAAATGGATTAATTTCAAATATATTTATAAAAATAATGATATTATAATTCAGAATAAAGGATTTCATATTTAGAATAATAAAAATTTATAATATTTAATACCATCAACATAGTTTTTGACCAAAATTATTAATGAATGTAATGGAAATTAATCGCATTAGTTAAGGAAAAAATAAACATAACTATGTTCTAAACCATAAATTTAAGGCCTAAAAGAGCTAGAAACATTTCCAACCCCCATGGTATGAAAATTAATGGACTATAAACCATATATTTATGAGTTTTTTTCGTTTTGTATTACATTATTTAGGTAAAAACATTGTTACAACAAATTGGTTTTCAAAAATGCCAAGTGTCTCCTTTATCTACCCTATAAAAGGACTCCACCTCACCCTCTACATCAAAAATCTAAAACCACTATGGATTGGAATTTATCATCCCAATAAACATCACAAAATCCCTCCCATACTCTTAGAAGCATTCCCTTTCCTAGAAATATATCCAAGGAATCATTTTGGAAAAAATGAATTAGAGTTATGCAATTGAGAGATAACCTATTCTCTTGGGGGCCTTTTATTTATTTTCTTTCTCCACCCATCCACTATCATTGTTCCATGATTTTATAAAAACACATGTATCATAAATATACATGGTTTTTTTATTCCAAGGGATTAACCTACACTAAAACACACAACCATCTAATAGGTAACAAACATATTGTTTATTTGGACGATGAACTTCTGCCTCAGAAAATGATGATTGTTCAATTTTAATTACCACCCATAATGGTAGAAATTATGATTGAAACTATATTTATATATATTATATATTATATTTAATATGTATATATTATTGATTATTCCTTTTACAACATATATCTTTTTAATTTCCAATTTTTTTTAATATGATAATTTCATTTGAGAAAGTGTGGACGACCGCCCCCTCAAAGCAATGTGATTTGTTTAAAAATACATGGATTTAATTATGTATTAGTTCAGTGAACTTATATGATATATATATGACATTAAAATGATACAATAATTATTTTATAACATATATACATTTATTTCTTTTTAATTCATTTTCTATATAGGAAAAAATTGAAACATCATTAATTTGTACATACAGATTACCATCTCCATGAACAATGTCTTCCACTAAATACATATATATTATATCGATTATTTTAACCAGAATATTATGTATATACTTGATATTTATATCATGTTATATATTATTAAATTGTGATATGAGTATATGGACCTAAGATATAAAAAATTAAGACATGTTAAATGATCAAATAAAATATAATTTGAAGTGAAAACATAATGTAGGATGGTCAAAAAAAGATAATATAAGTTCATAATAAAAATATATATGGTATTATATATAAAAAATTGTTATAAAATATATTTATGAAAAAATTATATTTATTATATAGGTGTTTTTAATGAGTACAATGACAATCAAGACACAATGTAAAGGGATTTCTTCTACCTTTTTATTTCTATGAGATACATGCTTTATTAACCACCCATTAAATATGATTGGTTAGTATAAATACCATATATTTATTCAATGTTTATAATAGACAAATTTATTTTAATTTACACATCCATTGTATTACCTTAATTTCATGGGTTTTAATATTCAAAAGATAACTAATCAGGAAATTTGTTTTGTCTCAATTTTTCTTCATCAAGACTCATATTTATTATGAAACTATATTAATTTTAAAGGTTTATATACATATATTTTACATATTATAAAATAAATATTCATATTTTCATGATATTTAAATGTTAATTTCTTTTACATTTCCTACATGGAGAGTATGGTCTCAATGTACCAATAGATAAGAGTTTATTTAAATAATCTCATCACTTTTCGAGATTGTTTATGATTATGCTTAAATAAATGAAAAATAATGATCCATATATAAAATTAATTAATTAATTTTCTTATCCAATGGTTATTAATGATATATTAATTTAATGTAACAATTTTTCTATTCTTTATTACACAATATAGTAAAGAAATTTTTTCAATAAATCCAGACTCTACCCACTTTTCAGTCGGAAATATATGTTCTTAAAAACCATGTTTTCTACCAATGGTTTACAGGAATATTGTATCATTATACTGTAATATTTAAAATAAAATATTATCTTATCTGTCTTTATAAATATCTTCAATGGAATATTCTTGTCACATTTTGAACGATGAGTTTTTCAACCATTTTATCACTCACAATGAATGTTATTTTCCTCATTCAACATGTACGGATTTACCACCATCATTTATTATTCTTCCTTTTAATTTTTAAAGGAATAATTATTATGAAATTTTTTTTCAATGAAATTTCCAAATAATTTTTTTTTCTAAAATGTTATCAATCATCGATTATATGTTTTAAATGAAAATTAATTTCAAAATGATTTCAATCCTTATTTATAAATTATAAAATTACATTGAAAGAAATGTTTTTAAAAACATTTTTAAGCTTCCTTAATATGTTTTCATGTAAAAGGGTTTCGAATATATTTTCAAGAATTTATTATATGATTTCAAATTAATTTTAAAAGTGATTAATTTGAATACATTTTCCTGATTTCATTATCACACTTCTTTTTATTTTCAATATAAGAGTTTTAAAAATGATTTCATGATTTATTTTAATGTATTCTATATATTTTCAATGAAAAACGTTTTTAAATTGTTTTAATTCTTATTTTATTAGTTTTCATGGAAAATGTATTTCGAAATGATTTCATGTCTTCTTTATTAGTTTTCAAGGTATTCTTTAAGATACATACTTTCAAATGGGTTTTGTAATAAAAATAAATTTTCAATGAAGATGGTATATTTTCGTCAAGAAATATTTTTTAACAATATTTTGAAATTATTTCACATATAAGATGAAATCTTTTGATGTGTCTCATGACCTCCAATGAAATTATATATTGGTTCTATTCATAATAATTATATGAATGGGTTTTTTTATGATCTTGGTATTTATGAAACCCGCTTCTCTTTAACGGTTTATATATTAATGAGATCTATTTATCTTTCATGGTATTTTCATTTGATGAAATTATTTTGAAACCATTTTTTTACAAATGTTATAAAATGATTACATGTTTATAATTACCATTTCATTTCATTGGTTATGATATGATTGTTCGTAATATTATGCTACATGTATGTATGATTTCCTTATTATATGGGTGGGACTTATACCACCCTCCGATGAATTGGGTGATGATTTATATCTCATGGTATAGAATAATATGGAAATGGTAATGAATCATAACCAATAATATATCCTTGGGGGTGAACTATAGAAGAAAATATGGTATAAGAAGTGGACTCAATCTAATATGATTCCCATGAGAGTGAACTATGACTACCAAATTGAATGGGGTGTAAACCCATACTACAATATGGACATGGTAGTAATGTCTTGGATACTATTGGAATAATATTATATTCTTATATTTCTACCACAATTACATGTTTTAGTCTTCTATTGTGCCTTTATGTCGTATTCTCTTAATTATATTATGATAATTATCATATGAATTTCAAATATATATTGTGATCCTTAATAATATGGATATGATCAAAAATATTATTCTCAAGTTCCATTCTATTTGTTCATGTTATTCTTACACATATCTTTTATTTACCATTTCTGGTCAACTCAGCTCAACCCTTATTATGATTCCTTTACCCCCATTATGAATAATGGTTTTAGGTAGAAGTAATAAATTTGGATATCATTATGGGATATGTAGAAGATATTTATCCATGAAAGAATATATTTTACCCATGTTTGTAATGAAACAAAACTATTAAGGTCCTCATGCATATATTGTTGTAATGTATTGAATAATCATCTAAAATGGTGTAATATCCATGTTTGTTAATCCCGAATAGCAATAGCTCACCCTTTATTTTTTTTCTTTTTCACAAGATATTATGAATGATATTTTGAATAATTGAAAGGAGGAGGTAATTATTTTTATTCTATGTATTTTTTATTTCCTATGTGATTTTGTTAAATTGTGTGTATTTGGATCATCAAGAATACTAAATTATTCTATATTCTTTGGAGAGACCCCCAATATCCTGTAAAAATTTAATAAATTGAATAATAGGTCTAGGTTAATAGAATTACGGTTCCTATAGAATACACAATTAACAAGAAAAAATATAAATAAAGACATTATTAAACAAAAACAATGGTTTAATTGTTATCTGGATTCCAACTGAGGGATATATTTTGATGTTATATAACTCCATCCACAAGAATCATCCATATGAAATGATAATTATATTTTATGTTTATTCAATATTTTAATAATATTATTTTGTACAAAATATATAACACTCTGATTATTATAGTAATTAAATCCACATTCTTGGATTCTTATGAGATCCTCCAATAGATTCCCTAAACATGTCCTTTCTTTTCAAGCTTATGTTGTGACCCCATATTTTTCATTCATTGTGGATAGTATAATCAGCAGTTATTACCTTAACTTGTATCAAACTATCAATCCTTAAAATGTGAACGCATGTCCTTTACAACACTTATGTGTGTCTATATTGTTTCTAATATACACATCTATATAAACATGCAATGAATCATCATTTCTAATGTACTAAGATCTATCATAAAAACCTTTGAGATATTAAAATACCCACTTTTTTTATTCACATTGTTCATTCCCACAATTTTACCTGATGTGGATGACAAATTCCACTATAAAATGCAAATTAGGGTTGATAAGTAAAAAATATTACATCAAGATTCCTACTACTGATGAAAATTTTTCTTTTTCTATGTATTGGACCTCATATTAATTTTTATTAATTTTATCATTGGATATATTTACTTGTCCATCTAATGGGGTTATGAAAATAATATAACTAGGGAAATTTGATATTATATATAAAGGTGTATAGATTGATAGGTGTTCTTAGTATTAATTGATAACAGATAATGTAGAGAAGTGTGTGACATATGTTGGGAAATAGTTGGTTCAGCACATTGGAGATGGTATGAGAGAATTCATATAGTGGAGGGTGAACTAGAGTCTTTTTAAAGGAATGACCCTTATCTAAATTCATGATTTAGAAAATTATAAGGTTAAATTTATGGCCTTAATGATATTATATGTGAGGGAAATTCTAAATGGAACATTTTTATTAGTTAGTTAGTAATTCAAAATAAGAAAATTCGATAATGGAATGGGTGTTAGTTATAGATATATAGTACGTTAGATTAAAAGGATAAAAAATTATAATACACCTATGGTATGGAGAATCAAATCCATTGATTAGAGAAAAATACTAATATTATCCATATTTTAATATAATGGATCCAGTATTAGGGTTACTAAAAATATATCTAGCATACTAGTGCATATGAAGTAATATTATTTTTTGTTTCTTGATAAATACCAAAAAAGTATTCACAAGCGGTGATCGTGTAGTGTATATTTCAAAGGAAGATGACTTGAGTGATTTTTTATACCTTATCCAACGGGGAGATTATTCAGGGATACATTAGTTCACATAGTTAGATTACAATGGTGGGTTATTGTAGATTATGGATTTAGTCCTAGAATACAAAATAATTTTTGGGATGTGCGTCAGTGTGATAATTTGAATATTTTCACAATGGCGTCATGAATTATTGAAATATGCTTTTGATGATGTAATGTCTTCCATGCATGATAGGTAGGTAATGGTAGGTTAGTGTAGGTATGAAAAATTATCATTCATGTTATTTGATTTGGTGAGGTGTAAATTGAATTGAGTGTATTGTTTGGGAGGATTCTTTCTAGTTTTAATGATTAGGTCTGGGATTTTGAAGGAAAATCTAGTGAGTCTTATCATACTATGTGGGTAATGGTGTTGAATATTATTGGTTTGGGAGTCAATAATTCATAAAATTATTAAATTAATATTTATCGATATGAGTTCAGAAGATATGTATATATGTTTCTCAAGTATGATCATGTTATTGTAAGTAGTTCATAATGAACCATGAATTCACAAGTTGTGGATTTTAGAGGGAACATTAATTTTTTTTCCAAGATCATGGTTGAGTTGATACATGGGAATAAAATTGAAAATTTGAGAGTTATGTAACTTATAATTTTTAACAATACTCAAGTTTTTTAATTTTCTACTCTCTCAAGAGGAGAGTTGAGTGGTCAGGGAATAAAAGGATTATTGGTAAACCTATTATCATTATTATAGTTACAATTTTGTTCCAAATTGATAAGGTAATGAGTTTATATCTGTGGAGTTCCTCCAGGTGTTGGGTCGACTAATGGGATCCCACTAGATGCTGACCAATCATATGTTAGGTCATTGGCTGAGTTTTTTAAGATGGTATATTATTTATTTCTATAAATGACATTCAAAACCCCTACATTAGGTTTTTCTTCCCTAAGATGATGAACCATTAAGGGGGGATAACTCCCTTACCTCACATTCCCTTCCCCATTTATCATTCAATCCATAGATTCCTAGGAAATATATTTATAGTGCTCTAGATGGTTTAATTGATTATTCCACTAGATCATGGTGTAATATTATCAAATAAATGTGGCTTCTAATTTTTGTGGTTCAAGGGATTCAAAAGATGAAGAGATCATGTATTATAGTTCTGTTATGGTTGAGGTTCATTTCTCGATTGGTTTTTTATATATTTCTCTCATTTTTCATTGAATTATATATAAATTAGATTCCAGTTTTTAGGGATTTTATTCATAGTGGTTTCATGGGTATTATAGGGACCTTAAAAAAATTAGTGGTGGTTGTGATAGGTGGAGGCTTCTTGGGGTTAATAATATTTTGGACAATTTCTTTGGGTTTGATTGTGGAATGGAGTTCATAGAGTGAGGATGATAACTACTATATTGAATTACATAGTCTATATTATATTAAACCATATATGTTTTTATGCATGATTGTGAATGGCTACATGATTAATTGGTTTTGGTAAAATTGTTATAGTTTGAGAGTTTCAAAAAAGGAAAAAGTATGTTTTTATATAAATCAATTCTTGTTTTGAGTTTTGTATTTCATATTTATAGAATTGGAAACCCCTATAGACTACATATAAAAGCTAGAATGTATGACTATTGAGTTTAGGGGATGCAATGATTTTTTCTCATGGTTAGGATGCTATATCTGTAGACAAGGTTGTACATCCTAAGGATTATACCATTATAATAAGTTGATTGTTCCTATACATAATTAGTGGAATTGATGTAAATTTCTCTAATTAATGGGAGTAACCCCTTTGGGATGTGTAATATTCATGGAATAAAACATAGAGTGATTAAATTCTTTTAATCATTATTGTTTTAGGATATGGAGGGTATCCATTAAATGAATGTATTATAAGGTCCCATATTGAAGAAATGTGGTGGGAAATGAATTCAATTTTTCAAGACTTCATTATTTCCTGGAATTAATTTTTTAGTGGTATTATAACTATTTTAACATAGTATGGACTTTGGATATGGGTCCATGATTTTTATATCAAAATAAAAAATTGGTATTGTGCCTAGTGCTTCAAGTTAGGTTTAGGTGGGGGCCTAGGGGATATGCGGTCACCATGGTTTTTCATGTGGAGGTTTATGTAAAATAGAATAAAATGGGAGAGTTATAAAGAAAATAATGCATTCCCATATCGTAGAGACGGGGATTCCAAGGGTTTTGGCTATGTCTATATTGGGTGTATGACACAATCTTGGTGTGTTTATTCTATAATATATGTGGTTGATGAAATTTCAATCATGATAAGTAACAAGGTCATGAGGTACTAGATCAATTTCATGAGTTTTGATGTGGAATTCATATTTCAGAGGAATCTATCCAATAGATAGATTTTTTTCCATTTGGTCCTTTGTGAGAAAATGGGGAATTAAATGTTTTGAGAGTTATTACTTGGGTAAGAGGGTAGAGGAAGATTCTTATTATAGTGACATACATTGAGTGATATGGTAAATTTCATGGATTGAGTTACTATAGGAAACCTTTCTAATTGGGTATATGCCCTACATCAGTGTGAGGACGTACACAATGTGAGTGGGTGGAAGATGATGTTGTGTAATGAGTCCTCACCAAAAGTGAGAGGGTGGTGGTATGAAAAATGGAATATAACTGGTGAGGATTCCCCATTCTGTGTGTGTGGGAGGTGGTATGAGATATTGAATGTAATATAGTATAGGTCCTCTTCCTATGGGAGAAGGTTTTCTTATAAGATTATTGATGTGAAATATTATGATATCACAATAGATGTCAATGGTTGTTGGAATGGGATGGGATATGATATCAAATTTGTTATGAAACCATAAATTGAATATATAGATATTGGATAAGACATAGTTGTAGGCCCTTTCACTTAATGATAGTGCAATAGATAGGTTTCATGTGATATGACTTTTTCTATTAGTATTAATTGAGCCCAGTATGGTCATGCATCCTGGTGGATGGATAAGAACACAATGTCCTGTCACATAGATTCATATACCATATATAAAATATATCATATTGATGATTCATAAATATGTATTTTAAGGCATATATTATGTTAATTATTTAAGAATTTATTGCAATTAATATCTCAAACCTTTGATGGGCATAAACAATCTAACATTACAGAGTATTTCCAGAGTAATAATTAAAATACCATATAGAACACAATGTTGATGTCATGTTTTCATCTCTAAGAGCTAGGCCTAGAGTGTTTACTATTATAATAAATTGTATTTTTATTTTTATATGTTTTGAAATAATTTCAATTGTGTATGAATTGTTAGTATTTTAAATTTTATGAAATTAATATATTGTAATCTGAAAAAACATAGACACCCTACTATAAATAAATGCATAGTTTCCCATGGTGAATTCCAATGGGTTCTATTATCATTAAAATTTATTGAAAATCACAAAATCCATTGAGAAATATGAAAATAATTTATTTAAACATTCTTTATTATCTTCTCATGTATTAATTTACTAATAATCTCTAGGTTCTTTAAACTGAACAATAATCACATTTGTTCTTCATTGTGAGTAGGAATGAACACTCCTCAACTGAGTCAATGAACCTGATCACAACTATGGGAAAAATACTTAAAATTAAATCCCTCAAATAATGAAAATCCAATAGTATAATGTGTGATCTAATTGGTGGGAGGATTTTAAGGTAAAAATTTTAGAGAAATAAATCAGTTTTCATAAGAGATAGAGTGACCATCAACCCCTCTTCTCCTCACATTCATTGTGTCACAAAATCTGTGAAATTATATTTTAATGAATTATCAAAAACAATTCAATACTGACTACTATAATACCCAAAATAACACCTCAATTTGTTTATATATTTATAACCATAGATAATGACATGATATGGGTAGATAAACATGAAATAATATAGGGATAAAATAACATAATATAGAAGAAAAAATAAACAATTGACATTTAAAATATATAAATTACAAAATATAATCAATAAATAGATGGTTCCAAGTGCATAAATACCTTGATGATATGGGGGATGGAAATACTCATAATATTCTCAGAAAATTATTTATTTTCATATAATTTTTATTGTTTCATGCATTGAGCTCATTCCCCCCTAGATTACATCCAATTGTACAAGCTTGTGGGACATTGTTTGTTTTCTTGGGGATATATTGAATATTAATATATAAGTTGAATTAATTAAAAATATATATATTCTTAATTTATAGGATATATTACACATGGATATGTATGATAATATTTTACTCATATAGGTGATGTAGGGAAATGAGTCCTCAATTTTAGGACAAGCCTATTACAGTTTTGGAATTTATGAATTCACACTCCGCTTCTCCAAAATTTTATATATTCAAAACCTTGATTTTGTTGAGGATGTATTGTAAATCTTCTCACACATCTTAAAAATCCACTATTTATTCTTACATTGAACCAAGGGAAGTCTGACAGAAGTATGAAACATCTTTTTATTTTCACCGAATATCTATGAATTGTCATGTTATTATTATGGGTTTCATAATATTTCTTGTGTTCATGAAAAGTATTATGGTATCCTAGGAATTTCCAACACTTGGGTTGAGATAATGTTTTATATAAAATGATGTTCTATGGGATACATGGAAAGTCTTACATTGCAAAAGGAACTCTTATATGACACGCCAAATTCTGATGTGGCTTCAACAAAGATTAATGTTTCTAGGGTGTATCCCATACCTTTTCCATATTTCATTAAAATTAATAGTCATAAATATATATAATTCCTCACATGAAGGGTATCCAATGAATTTTATGAAGGACTGGAAGGTTTAGTGAGCCTCCCCCTTTTCATTTTCTAGCCTCAAAACTGCAACTCATGAAATCATAAATAGATTATTAGGTTTATTCTCATTACCCTATAATTATTTTAAAATAATAAAAGTCAAATTTAAAATACTTTACAATATTTTAAACAAAAAATAATAAATAAATATATATGTGTTAAATTAAGTAAAATATGAATAAAAATTATTAATTAATATTTTATCCATTTATATAGTTTCTTCTAAATTGAAAAAAAAATCACTTCTAATTAATATATTATGTTATAACTAATTATTAGGGTTAATTTCCATTGAAAAATATTTAAAACATATTAAAATATAGTCTCTAATAACTCCCCCATACTTAAAATATAACCTTAATGGGAAATGAAACTAATTAAACAATTAAAAATAAATATATTTCTCACTATGATTCAAAATAATATTAAAATAAATGAATCAATGACTCAATCATTATTGATATTATCATTCCTCTTCCTTGAATATATCTCACTATCCATTTTAATTTAACAAAACATTGTCACTTCATCAGTGAAATCAAAATTGAATTTAGTGGATTTAATATTTTAACATGTGTAAATTAAAAAAATATATATTTCTAATGTTCTGAACACTAAAGATTAATTTCACAATAATTTATATTAAAAAATTACAGTCTTATATTCCAATTTCACCATTATTCATCTTGGATAAATATAACCCCATCTTAACTCAATTCTTATATTACAATTAGAAATTTAAACAATTTTTCTAAACCATGTTTTTAAAAAATAATTATTCAATTTAAAATTTTATTTTATTACTCATAAATAGATTGTTCCTAGTTATCTAAAAAATAATTGGGGATCCCAATTTATAATTTTAATCTAGTCTCAGAAGTTATATATGATGATATTTTGGGGTGGTTCATAAGGATTCATTTTTAAAAATTGAATATTTATTAACTATCATATAAATTTATATAGTTTCATAAGTTTATAATTTTTATTCATCTTAAATATTTTTTATTATACTTATTTAAATGGTATTCAAATAAAAAAAATCAAAATACTAGAAAATTATTTCAAAAATTCTCTACATTCAACTCCATAAATATCATCATAATACCACATAACTAGTATAAATTTTTTACATTGTGGGATAATATTGAAACACAATTTTCCAAACCAAAAAATGCATTATGATTATATAAGAGATCAAAAATGAAATATACTATTTTATTAATAATTTCTAGAAAAATATTAAATGAAATTAAATAGATTAAAAAATTATAAAAAATAGATATCAAGCCTCCAAAACACATATCCTATATTACACATTAAAACATATCAATATGTAGGTATTTTTAGTGAATAACCAAATGTAGAAACAAATATCATAACAATGCTATCAGATAGGAATAATTAAATTAATTATCTTTTTTTCAAAGAAACCGACCATCTAAAAAACATATTAGAAAATGAAAAAAATAAATAAATTATTATAAACTATTTAAAATGAAAAAAATAGAAAATGGAAAAATATTTGAGTTATCCCTCCCAAAGGGGAATATATTTTAGTTATCAACAATTGGAAAGCCTGGATTTCATAAACAATATAAAGTGGTATTTGATTAATTAAATGTGTAAAAAATGGTTATGGTTACCTTCGACTTCCCTACATTTTATTGTTCTTGTAGATCATATTATGTAGTATGTTATGTGTATATCCCCATATAAATGTGATATAGCTTGAAAAATGGGTTTAAATGTGTAAAATATAAGGTTTCAACTTAATTTTATTTACCTCAAATTATATAGTAGTAAATTTATTCTTGATGAGTATTCCTATAAGGAATCACTATATTTTTCAGTCTTTTACACATACAATTCAGTGGTTATATCTTTAACATGGTGTAATAGGGTGTTCAGTTCTCTTTCAGCCTCATTTTCTAATATAATTACATAATTTTTTAAAAACATCACATTTTATTCAATGGATTATTTAAATAAATTTTTAAAATATCCTTCATTATACTCGTATAAAACATTTGGTACAATTTTAATACAATTAATGTTTCTTGGTTCTCCTAGGAGAGGGTTGGCATTGAGTTTAACATAACCATTTATTCATCATAGCAATGCCTTATTGTTAAATATCTTAAATAAAACTCATTTGATAAATATATTGATTTTATTTTTCATTTTCCATTTCTTCTTAATCTTCTATGAGTGTGATAAATATTTTATTTTAATTCTTAATAATATAATCTAATAGATTATATTGTAGTTAAGGATCAACAATATCCAAAAATATATATTTAAAGCCATGAATTTCCAATAATTTATTTTATCATATATTATATGTTTTTCAAGAAATACTATGTAGATATATCTTATAATTATTATGTATTATGGTTCTTTAGGTTTTCCAAAAAATAAGAATCCACCATGCATGTTTATATCATCATCCAATAGAAGTATGGTTTGAGATGAATATGTATTTTTATAACAATGGAGGTCAAATTTTTTATTGTATGGATAAAATGTAGAATAATAGTTCTGTATAAAGACATATATTTGTTTACATTGATCAGATAGTAAATTATACAAGTGCATTTAATATTTTAAATCATATATTTAAAATGTTAATTGGAGTGGGAATTCATGTTTCTTTAACGCAGAGATAATCCATTAAATTGTTTTATCCATTATTAAGGGTTGGGAGGGTGAGTATTGAATAAGAATTAATAGTATAATTAGTAGTATTATTTAAATGAGATTCAGTGAAATAATAAAAGAATGTGTTAAATGAAATAATATCTTCTATATATATATATATTAAATTTTAACTACTCTTCAAAATGAATGGCGTGAGAAAATATTTCTCAATGATTAAAAAATGGTGGGTTTTATCCATGAATCCCTTATTTAAACATAATAGTTGATATTATATTTTAATTTTCATTATTGTAACCATATTTTTTCACCAAATTATCCTATTGTACTTATTTTCACCTTTTATTTTAAAATTTTGATGTAAAATTATAAATATGGCTCTTCATTTCATCAATGTTGTGTATCTATTCAACTTTTGTTTACCTTGACATGTGATTGGGAATGTTTTTTTAACATAGCTTTTATAAAAAAAATTATTCCCCGTGGATTTTAACACATCATCCTACTATAATTGGGAAATATAATTATAATACATTATGGAATAAATAAAATACTCAATTTTTATGGACCCAGTAAATAGTAAATAAAGATGAAAAATAAATAAAAAGATAAAAAATAATACAATAAAAATAATACTAATGTGTTTAAAAATATTAAATTCTCATCCAATATCCAAAAAATTCTATAAAATATGGTAGGCCATCATTTTTTTAGTTTGTCAAATTAAACAATAAAATCTCTTATATTGTAAAAATTTTACCCCATGTTTGTCTCTCGTGGATATAATTAGATAGATTTCATTATTATATCAATTATATTTATATTAATTTGTTTTTAAATGTATTTAAATCACTAAAATAGTGGAAAACGTATTTTTTGTTTTATTTTTCAAAAAAATAATGAATTTTAGTATTACATAAAAACATTGTTACGGAGAAATAATGAATATCCTTGGGTTAATTCTAATTGTTCTAATCATCATTTCTGTTTAATTTAAATCACATAACACAATAATTATTTTCAATATCAATAATATACTCATAAATTACTATATTATAAAGTATAAAATTACAATTCTTTTAAATGATTATTAAATAGACCAAAAATCACATTTTTTATCATTAGTGAGTGGGAATGAAATTATTTAATGGGAGAATTATTCATCTTACACACCTAGATGAAAAAAACCATTCATCCTATCAGAGCATAAAAACTCCATTGGATTAACTTTTTAACCAATTGGAGTAGATATTTTATGGTAAAACAATATAGATGAATTTAGCAATATTTTAGGATATGGAGTGACAATATCTTCCTCTACTACTTGCAATCAAATTCATACATAATTAGTGAAGTTGATTTTATGAAATTAAGTCAATAAAATAAATAGTTCCCACAACAATAGACCTCAGTCCACCCATAATGGGTTAGTAATCTATAACCATGGATAATGGGAACATTTTTTCATCAAAGGGGTTGAAAAACATAAATAAAAAATATGAGGATATGATAAGATAACAACAAACAGAGAAATCAATATTAAATTAATATTTTCAATTTATAAATTTAATATTCTAATCATTTCAAATATTAATCCACGGATGTGATACCATTTAATATATGTAGAAAGGAAATATTTATTATCACATTTTCCCCCTCTTATTTTTTTCTTATAGTTTATAGAAATGAGATTTTTCACTTTCATCCTATATGGATGACTACTATAAATACAAGCATTACCATTGTGATTTCTCCAAGTGGTCATCTCCTTAATATTTCTTCACATGACACTAATATCTTAATATTTATCAATATATATCTTTGGACATAAGTCTCATCGATAATTTTGAGAATCCTTTCCTAATATGTATAAATTAGATAAATGATTTATTTCATTTACATCGATCTATTTCCATTTGTATAAATTATAACTTCACAACTCTAAACTATTATGAAATATTGTAAGTCTTATAATGTAGCTCCTAGTCTATACAATGCCATAAAAATCATACAGAGTAGAATTTAAAGTCTTATGAGAACATATGAACAATGATAAATTTCCCCAAAGTTATATAAATGTTTACAATATTATATGGGATATATGAGATTTATTACACAATTTTAATGACATATAGTAGAATTATAAAATATAATGATTTGGTAATCATAATAAATGTTGCACTCTAAAATAATAATAGATCGATGAACATTCATACGAGAACAGTGGATTTCATACATCGTTGATAAAATTTGGATGTGGTGCCAATATATTCTTACATGTCCATGATGCATCCCATGATTTTTAATTAATAAAGAAACCCCAACATTTATATGGAACAATAATTTAGTATTAAGATAGAAACCAATGTCTTATAGGCTATCATGGAAAGTCTTAGGCATTATTACGTTACCAGCATCTAACCAAAAAACATTTACCCATGAAAACATTAACTTAATATATGTTGTATTCAAGTTATTCTCCGGTGGATTTAATATAATTATTATCAAAATTAAAATCCTAAAAAAAGTGTAAACTCAAAATAAAAAATAAATTTATGGGTTTTTAATAAATTTTAAAAATGAATAAAACACTAAAAATAAATATTCGGCCCCTTAAAAATTTAATTCTTGATTAAAAAAAGAATGAAAAAATTAACAATTTCCTATGTTTTAACTAAATTTTTTTGTTACTTACCATTATAAAATAGTTAAAATTTCACAAATGTAGGTACTCATCATGTACCATGGTATATGTATAAGCCTCATGTCAATACATAGGTCAGGAATTTGTCACCTAATGGATCATTATAGAGTATATTATATGTGATTATAAGCCAAGATGTGGTGAGGCTACATGGGTTGTTGTAATTCCTCTTGTGGATATTTTATTTCATTAATATTGTATATGTGATATGTCTACAGTTTATCTATTGGAAACTATGACTACATCTTTTTATTGATCGTTTTTTACAGAATGAGGTATTTTTATTTCATAATAGTTTCCTGTTATCTATAAATCCACATGTGTACTCTAATATGTTTATGGTAGATATTTTATGTTCATTTATTTATTATTCATTGTTATTATTTTGAGGGAATATTCAAATAAACATACGATTCAATTGCACATGAAAATCCAAAAACATTATATGTATGTGGAGGCCCACATGGGGTCATGTGGTGCTTTGGTGAGGCTGTTCTCAACTGATTTATTTGAGTTATGAGATTTTATGAATAATTAAAATTGAATCCATAAGGATAATTATAGTTTACATAATTATCAATTCAATTAATGAAAAAAGGCATATATCATGTTTAATGTTTTCATAAAGAATAATACAAATAAATTATATGAAGTGAATATCTATTTAAATAATTTTTTATAAAAAATGACTATGTAAATTCTACAAAACACATTATAGTGATGAATACTTGTTGCAATAAATCAAACATGTGCCTAAATTATTTGAAGAAATAATACCATACAAGATAAGAAATAAAAATAATAATAATTGAAGGTTAGTTTAATTTGGGTAATAAGAAAAATGAAAATGTTGAAAATACACACATGAAGGTTGAGAACAATTCTACACTAATAAGGATGTGTTTCTTATATTTGGAGAGAAATGAAAAAACCACCAAATATTGATAACATGAAAGGAGTGTTTTTGTTGATGGAAATAATCCAGAGAATAAAATTAGTTATTAAATCCTTCAAAGAAACAAAAGGATTGTTTTGGTGGAATTAATATATTAAAATAAGAAATAAGAAATCATTATTTTTATTTTTATAAGAGAAGGTAGTATATGTATTCTTGAGATGGTGTGAGTAATGTGTGTGTATTATAGACTCACATTGAAACACTATATGATTTTACATAAAAACGTGAAAATATTAATGAAAATGATTAAACCCCCAAGAATTACCAGTTCAATGATTATAAAAGTGAAAAAACTGATTGTGTTGGTTCCCTATAATAATCTTACAATATAAAATTTATTATTAGAATTAAAAAAGACATAATTTTATTTAAATATCTTGTCAAATGATTATTATTCTTCTACATAAAAATAATTGGATAGTTTATTTTGAGAATGTATCACATTAATTGGTTATAAAATATCCCTATTATAATGAGAATCTAAAATGCCAAAGAAAATATTATAAATTATATTTCATATTGTCTATAATAAATAGACATGATATGAAAAATATGGAGTTTTTAATATTAGATGATGAATACTCAATGAATTGGTTTGTGACCTTTACATTAGTAGTTATTCTTTACCTTGTATTACCATATCATTTTTGGGTAAGAGCTTTATATTATTAAAAATTTAGTGGGGCCATTGATAATGAGACCCAGTGTCACCTAGTCCCATCATCCAATCATTGGATTCTCATTTTTTTAATCATGAAATATTGTCTTACTGATGGAAGGATCATTCATTTTCGTCATATTGTGTGAGTGCGTATGGGGTAACATCTAATGTTTTCAGATTACATTCATTTTGTAACAATGGTGATATTAAATAAAATGATGGATTGATTAATATTATGGATGAGTATGGAAAATTATGTGGCATGCGAATTATAAATGGAAAAACTATTTAATATATTTCAAAAAAAATCCCACTGGGGAGTGTAGAGGTTATTAAGTGAAATGATAAGAATAAAATACAAAAACTCAATACGGAATATCTACAAGATCTAATTACAGAAGTAAAAATTAAAAAGTGTTTTTATGGAATCATTACTCACATGACTGGTGGAATTCAGAATTGGAAGAATTGGTTTCTCTCCCTTGAAGGAATAATCTCACATGTGAACATCACCATTTCATTCATTCTCATTCATAATCAATCAGTGACTAGTTCCCCCAAAGGGCGTGTTATCCATATTGATAAGATCACTACACCATGAATTTGGGAAAAACATTTGGATGGACTGTTCTATTATGATATATTTTCAATAATGTCTCTGAATATTGATGATGGGGTTGACATCTTGCGGTCTGTGTCGGAATAAATTTATTTCATTAAAGTGAGGTTGTCATGAGATATTATTAATGACAACTCATTGTGGTAATTTTTTTTAAATTCATGTATGGAATGGATTGGAGAGAGTGGTCGACTAACCCGTGGAGAATTTTTGGACTGGAATGATGCATGATGGGTCACATGGGGACATTGAATGATAGTGTCAATAGGGTGAAGGGACATGTAGATTTGAGTATCTAGAATGAAAACTAGATAGGGAATATGTTTTTCTTTCTAGGGTGTCCTTCACCAGACTCATCTATCACTAATTCTTATATTTTTTACAAAACCATTCATAATATGCACAATGTTGAATAGA
The DNA here is from genome assembly GCA_963277665.1 of Viscum album. Classification (NCBI taxonomy): domain Eukaryota; kingdom Viridiplantae; phylum Streptophyta; class Magnoliopsida; order Santalales; family Viscaceae; genus Viscum; species Viscum album. The sequence continues at coordinate 2,045,854,622 of OY728127.1, forward strand.
AGATGTTATTTTCATCCATATCCCTGACGAATGATCATGGTCACTATTTCTTATTAGTGGAATTGAATAGAGGATTCAGTAGTAGTATTTATCATTTTTGGATTCATGAAAATTAGGATCAATATATGTGAGAAAGAAATATCTTGGGTAAAGATATTGTAATGATGTTTAATTTTATGGTTTTGCATATTTTGAATATGGAAATAATTACATATGATAATATAAAGAAAATGAAAATCTCTTCGGCTTCATCATATTTTTGTTGTGGGTAATCATACACCAAATATGTTTGGAAATATATTCTATGAATGGGGTCAAGATAGTAGTTTATGGTATTTTATTTTCCGATTTGTGGTCATTTCTGTGATTGGAGAGTTGATGTTGTATTTGATGGAAATTGGGATTCAAGGGGATTTTCAGGTTGAAAAGGAGTGAAAATTTCACATTTTTATCTTGTATATTTTTCGGTGCATTTTGAGGCCTAGAATAGGGATATGAATAAAGGATATTTCTATCAATTTTTCATCCATGATGCGGTGCAAATCCATGTTTTTGATCTTATTCATCTTATTCTCAATGGAGTGCCATCTGGATTTATAAAGAGGTTGTTTCCATGTTTGGCTTAGTCTAATGGGCTGACAGACTCCAATCAACAAGGTTGATGGTTTAACTAGCTGACACCAACTGTGGGACTCAAAATGAATGTTGACAGCTTATTTACTACATTTTATATTTGAGGATTCATGCATATTATATATGAATAGTTTTCAATGATCTTTTGGTTCTGTGAATTTTATGGAAGTGGAATTTCTACTAGGGAAGAGGGTTAGGAAATTTTCATTGGTCTCACTTTGTGAAACTAACATGATATTATTATCACATCAGTGTAATCTATTTCCAAAAATCTGGTTGATATCCTATTATATGATTCTATAATGTCATGATATATCACATTCATTATTAGGAAATTCTTGGGGAAGATGTATCATGGCATTGCGCTGAGACACACTTTGAGGGAAGGAAACATTGTAGTGGACATCCATGACAATAAATGGTATTCATCTAATAGACTCGTAAATAAAAAAACCAATGGTTATTTTTGAAATTAATGTAATATTTTAATTAAGGTATATTATCATAGACTACACCATTTTCTTCCACTGTTAGTCTCTTGTATTTTACTAAAATTATCGAATAAAAAGATACCTTGATTGAATAAATTATATAATTTTTTGTATTTTCGAAAACAGCGATGAAATATTATTATATTTAGGGTGGTTACAATGGGGGTGACATAAGTTATAAAACATTAATGAATAAGTCAACAATGGAATTTCCCCCTCCATAATAATATAATATGATATATATGTCCATTTGATTAAAAAAAATGTTAGACTATGTATGTGGACATATAATTCTTCGGAAGGCATTATTTTAGGTAGATAATGAATTATATATCATTCATATAAGTTAATGATTCTATTATGGAACATATTTAGTTAGATATCATGTTAAAGAGCTTATATTAAATAGTAAGTGTTCAGATGAGGTTGTTTCCATTTTGAAATTAACGTAAATCTTTATGTGTTCCTTCAAATGTTGCAAAACTCTAATCCTGGGATTTAGGATGGATCTCATAATTCCATTGAGAATACGGTCTAGAGGGTCACACACTATGTTCATCTAAAATCTATGTTAAATTATTTTTGAATTTAAATATTGGAATAAATAGTATTTTCAATATCAAAAAATAGAAAATATTTATGTTTTGTTAATTTCTTAAATTCAATTAGTAGTTATTCAATTTAGAGTTTATATAATTATAATATTAAACAAATATCTTCTGTTGGTAAGAAAATATAAAATTTATTTTTATCTTGATTAATATTTTATAGGTAATTAATAATTATTTATTTATAAAAATAAATATTTTTTAGATACATAAATATTAAAATAACTATTTGTCCACTAGTTAGTGAATGTGACAATTTTTTCATTATTGAACAAATAATAAATTGGAATTTATTTATTAATTAATTTATTTATAATTTTATTGTTCAATGATCAATAAAAAATAAGGATAAATGATAGGCCGAATTTAATTATTGAGGAGGATGGTATATTTTATTGAATATCATTTAAATGAAAATTAATTTATTAGTTAATGAAATAATATTTAAATATTCATGAGTTATCACACATAGAGAAGTATAATTATATTATTTTATTTATTATTAGACATAGATTCTTTTTTGAATAACTAAATTAGTAAATGGACTCTCAGAAATTAATAAATTTCTAAACATACGTATATGAAAAAAAATTAATCATTTCCTAGATTAATAGAATTATGATGAAAAAAATATAATTTCACTATAACTCACTCATAATTTAAGTGAAATATCATATTAATTCTCTCAATCATTAGAGGTAGACTTCCCCCTCCCTCTTAGTAATAATAGAAGAAGAGAATGAATAAAGACTAAAATAATTTTTATTACAAAAAATGGTGAATGGAAAAAAGTTGTTTTGGTCCTTTATACTATAACCTGGAGCACCAATTATGTTTTTAAGAGATTATTTATTCACATGTTAGTATAGAATTATATATAATACATTGTATTCTTCATCATAATGATGAAAAGATAAGTGAATTGAATCGATGATAAACAATGAATAAATATCAAGATGGTGTAATCCTCATTTTAAATTTTCTAAATATAAAATGTGAAAATATCCTTGCAATTAATATTATATTATTTCATTCATCTAATTTATTTTATAAATCAACTGAAAAGGATAAAAACTCTATTATGCATAGACCCAACCTCTTCAATTGTACACAAGAGCTTTGAAATGGTATCAGAGTTATGGAAACCCTAGTATCATATAATTAACCTTTTATTTTCTTATTTTATGTATTGAAAATAATTGGGTTATATTTTGTGTGTTTTGGAGGTTTTTTGATGTTATGGGGTATTTTATTGTATTTCAACGTTTGATTATTTGTAGTAGAAATCGTGCAACACCGAAAAGGAAATTTTTCAACTGAAATTATAGACACTGTGTAGGCACACGATAATGCTCATGGTGTGACCTAACCACATAGTCACACAAGAGAAACCATGAAAATCTGTACATACGGGTTTATCATGATTGTAATACTATTTATCAAACCATGGGGTCCAACTATTTGAGGGGTGTTTGGTTGGAGTGACAAGCGCATAGATTTTGAATGGTTTTCCTAACTATGTACCATTACTATACACTGTTAAAAACAAGATCATGATTTTGTGTATCAATTCTGAATCACCCCCTTAATCCATATTTTTTACCTATGTATTACATAACATTATTTAATCTCCTTGTAAAAGATAGCGATACCATTCATCTTGATTAATGAAGGATTATAAGGTGAATTTAGGTGTTTTAGAGGATGATTTTATTAGAAACTTCTCATTCTTGGTCGTTTTCCATAGCTTTCATCAATCTCCCAAAATTTGAATAAAGAATATAATCTATCAGGGATAGATTCATGTTGTGATATTCCAATAATGATTATATTTGGTTTTTTGTGTAAATGTAATATATTTATGATTGAATATTGATGTTCTATTCCTTGTTTTTAGAGTTGTTGGACCATTCATTATTTCTACCATCTGTTGAATGGTTGGTAGCTTCACCCATAACTCCTCTACATTAAAACATTATTTATTGATTTTTATTTAATTTAATTTATTAAATCAAATTTTGAAAGTTATATTAAAATATTTATAGAAAACTACTTTAAAAATGGTTTCTGAAAATGTGGATATTTTTGTTTTGTGTAAGGTTATTTGCTTCCTAATTTTAAAACGGTGATTATAAAATGTGGGTTTTTTTTATTTATAGAAAAAATATTAAATAAATGTTTATAATGAAAATAATTATTTATTTAAATGTTTTGGAAAAAAAATCTTGGTATTTGGGATTAATTATTATCTTGTGTTCATTTTGATTGACATAACCCGGTGGAAGGGGCATATAATATTAGGGAACATTGTATAGGGTCACAATGTGCTGAAATTGTAGTTCAAAGAGAGACTACTCATGTGTTTGAAACTTTTCCATAGGTATGTATGGGTGGATGTGTGTAGTGGAATGGGTTATTCTAAAATGAAATTTGATTAATGTCTTGAAAATGATGATTATTTTTTTCCATTGAAAACAGTTTTCTGTACTAATGGTTTTGGATTTCATATAAAAATATTTAAATTTATTTAAACTACATTATATAAATTTTCTAAATTTTTATATCCATGTGGAGTGAGTTGGGATGTCATTGGGGAAATACTATATAATTTTAAACTCACCCCCTTCTTGGGAAATTTGGTCCATTCACAAATATTTTATTTCAAGACATTGGTAATGTCAAGGTATCACAATCCATTAGTGACTAATTTTAATACATTTGGTTAGGCATGTGGTTTTGATGTCCAAACATTCTAGGAGTTTTCATCTGGGTGTCTTTTGGGAAATTGAGATTTCTTTTTTTGGTTTTCACTTTATACTATGGTATTATTATTTGTTTGGTTAATTTTAAGTTTAATTACATTATAATCATGCGTCGTATAGTGGTTTTATTGGTTATGGTTATTAGGGTTGGGTTTTTTTATTTTAATAGTTACAATCAACCCCTTCCAATTTTTATGATTCCCATTGAATTTATTTCTACCCATTGGTATCTTTGGGATGTCACCTAGGTTATAGTATATTCTCATCACATTATAAGATAAGGAAGTGAAAAATGTTATAAATGGTATTAGTTTGTTCAGTAATTGATTTGGAAATTAATTCTTGTCTAGTCCTTGATTTAGTTTGGTAGAAAGGAGATAGGATCATCATAATATTAAATATATTAATAAAAAGGTATAGATATAATATTTATTCTGAAAATCAAGTTACCATTGTGTTTGGAGCCTAAGAATATTGTTACACTTATAGTAGTTCACACGTCATTATCTGGAGTTTATGTGATGTAAATATAATGAGATAGATCTATATAAATGACATGGCACAAGGTGTTGATATTTTATTTTGGGTAATGATTTATTATTTGGTAAAAAATATTATTTTTTTAAAATAGATTTAAATGGTTGGATTTTCTAAATATTTGTAAATTTTTTAAAAATAGTTTGAAAAAATATATTTTTGAATGAATTGTTCTTTTATGTGTGATCTGATAAATTTAAAATTTATAAGTGTTTAGTTTCTATAGAGTGTGACTAAATTGAATTTTAATTTTTTTTATAGATGATGTAACTTATTTATTGTAGAAAAAAACTAGAAGTGAATTTTGAAAATGTGGGTTCCCTCAATCCATATATGAATAAAAATTTGTTCCTAGTATTTTCTAGGATTTTAAATTTGTGGATAGAGGGAACATAATTGATGAAAAAAGGTGACTAAATAATTAAATTTATCTCAATAATAAAAACCCACCAATTCTTTGTGGTGGTTTAGATACAAGGTTTAGCTGAATAGGTTTAACTAAATCTTCAATTTTCAGGGCATCAATTCTTAGACGAAAGTCATGAAATAAATTTTCATGAAGTATGATCAAGCACGTCAATGGTGGGATTTAAAATTTTATACAAAGTTATACTAAGTAGTTGAATAGGAGTACTTTTAATAATTTCCAAGAATCATATATATCCTCACATGTACATAATTTCAAGAAACATTTAATTTTTTATATTGAAGAGGGAGATCCTCATAGTGATAGAGTATATGAAAAAACATGACTTCTATATTATTTTAACCTAAAGTTGGTGTATGTTCATCCTTAAAGTCATGTATTTTTGTATCGAGGATATGGTAGGTAATTCTCTCAATGATTTTCATGATTTTATAATGGATTATACATAAATGGTCAATAGATAGAAAGTGTGTGAAGGATACATCTAATCTAATATAGATATAGGGGTCGTGTTGATAACTATGGTAAATGGTGGGAGACCTAATGTTGGGAATAAGAAGAAGATGGAAATATATTTCCATGTCAGTGTTATTATTCCAAATCAAACATCAGGATTGGTGAATCTTCCCAATAAACTAAATGGTAATCTTGTATGCTTTCAATTTGGGTCATTCGATCATATAAACTGAGATTGTATGTCCCCACCAAAATCATGAAAAAATTTCTACCATGTGGGAGATCGTCAGCGTTATTGTCACGGTACTCCAATATTAGGTTCCTGAAATACAACTCACGTTTTACAGACAATGTATGATTTTATAGGATTAGGGTAGAAGAATTATTCTCATCCAAAGAACCAAGAAATTCATGGTAATTCTAGGAATACCGTTACTCCTCAAATTGTGCTATCTCAACATGGTTATAAAGAGAAATGTGTGGAATGTAAGTAGTTTTATGGCATTGAGTAAGTGATTGTGGATGATCAAGAATTTCAATTAATGCAGAATGGTATGATAATTTTCAATTATACATCTATCGTTGATTTTTTGATACTGTTTTAGACCATTCATTTATTATTTATCATACAGATGATCTTTTGGGTTTGTATTATAGGATGTTGACTTCCATTTTGAATATTCAAACTCCTATTGGAAAAATAGAATTCTAGTACTTTATATAAAAAAATAATCAATAAATATTAGTGGAATTGATGACATTTTGGATTAATATCTACTTTATATAGATATGTAAGAAAGAATCCTATGAATGGATTATTAATCAATGTTCATATATGACATCGATTGTTATACCCGTAGGGTGAGGTTTAAAAATGATGATGCAGTCAAGCATATCTTAGTAAGATATAAAAATGTAATGGTAGTTGGAATATTATTGGTGGAACCATAAGGTCGAACTGTCTTATACAATTTTTAGTGTCGACGATATCATTTTTGGAAGAGATTAAGAATAATAGTATTTTATCAACTGTTTATCAGCTTTCTTATTTTTCCCACATATTTTCTTTGGGTTACCCTCCCTAAGGGAAGTGTATTTTATGATTGATCTCTTATGTGGTGATAATATTATATCACTTCTATCATATCGTATAAAACCAGATTAATTAATGGACTTGAAGATACAATTGAAATGGTTATAAAGAAAATGTTTCATTTAGTCCACTATTTCTGTGTTAGAATCACCAGTTCGTTGTGTCAAAAAGGAAGATATAACTCTTATACTTTTTGTATATTATTATATGATTACCCATGTTATGATAAATAATATATTCCAAAATCATTCATTGATTATCTATTCAATAAATTAAGTGGGATCCTAGTGGTTCTCCAAAATCTACATTCTTGTGGGATATCACCAACTGTGGGTTTGGAAGGAGGATATTCCAAATATTTCTTTTAGAATAAGATTTTTATTTAATGAGGATATTCTAATGTCTTTTGGTATTATGAATTCCCAAACAATCTTCATGGAATTTATGAGTTATATATTTCTATGGTATTTGTTTTTTTGAGGTGTTTTCAAATGACATACTGGTGTATTATAGGAAAAGATTGATCATGAGAAACAATTGGAGATAGTGTGGGGTTATCTTGTTGTTTTATCAAATGTACACAAAAATTTAAGTGTTATTCTTGGATACAAGAGGTATGTTTCTGTGGTCATGTTATCTATGAAAAGATATTTTGGGTAATCAATAAATGTTTGAGGTTTTTATATCATGGAAATCACCAAGAATAATATTGGGGATTCACATATTCCTTCGCCTAGATGGTTATTATCAATGTTTTTCATGTGACTTACCAAAATTAGATTCACTATTGATAGATTTTACAAAAAAAATTCCATTTCATTTTAATGATTAATGTCATAAGTCATTCCACGTGGATACATTTTTCCTTACATCAATACCAATATTAATAATTCAATAATTAAGGAATGGATGTGTGATGTGTTTTGATGCACTAAGATATAGGTTTTGATGTGTTCGCATGCATGTAGATAATGTTATTTATTATGTATCATTGAAATAATATTTTCTTGGGAAAAAATACACAATTAAATATATAGATATAATTTTTTAGTCAATTCATTTATTTACTGACATCATTACCTCTTTATTGAGAAATTATTTATTTTATGGATCTTATGTGCTTGAGTCACATATTCTCAGAAAGAGATTTTATATAGAGACAATGAAGATGTATCTAGTATCTTCAAGTGTTTGAAATTGATTTAATGTACACGATAGGTAATGTTTATTTAGCGGTTGATACATTATGTACAATTACATATAGTCAGTGTAATAAGGGATCATTTGAACAGACGCTAATGATGTTAGTAATAGTCAACAAGCAATTGGATTGTCAATACAGATGTAGTGTTCTATTTTTACATTTTTGTTTCATTAGATCATTATATAGATGATAAGGTTAAAGAGGAACTAGAATATGATAATTAATGTGTTTTTATGAGGTCAAAACACAATGGGGTGGAGAAAATTTACCAATTAAATGTTAATAAAAGTTCAATGTTGTGGTTTCGAGGTCAGATGGTCGTATAGTTGAATTTTCAAGAAAAACGTCATCATGTTTACCACCATTCAAGAAGGGTTTTTAACCATGTAATTCTAATTATGTATAAAAAATTGAATGCAAAATTTTGTTGGGTGGGCATGAAAAGAGAAATGTATTAATTTTTAAACATTTGCCTCACCAATCTGCAAGTTAAGGTAGGGAATTAGTGGCCAGTGTGTATGTCTGAGTCTTTACTGATTCCCATATTGAAATGTGTGATGATAGAAATATATTATTTAAAATTTCTACCAATGATGGTTTAGACACATGATTCCATATGGGTGATAGTTAGTTGATTCAAAAATTAATCCCATTTCATCTCTATTAGTAAATCATATATGGTGTATGACTTAGAAAAATCTATATCTCTACAGTGGTAAAGATTAATGGTGTACCAGTTTCGATTGAATAAGACCTAGATCATCGGGATACATCACATTTTTGTAAATTATTATTGAATGACCATGGGGACTCAATTTACTATGAGCAGATCATAAAATCCAAAAACATATCGAAAATCACAATAGATGATAAAAATGTAGGAAGACATGATTATACATTATGTAATGGATTTTAGAGGCTCATTAATAGTGTGGATATGGTTAGTGGAGTTTTTTAATAACAATAGTTATTAGGCCTAGATATATATGGTTCCATTTGAAGTGTTTTATGGGTATCCTTTTTTGTCTTCACCATTTTAAATAAAAATATGTTATAGTTCACTATTTGGGACATGGAATTTTGAATGGACAAATGAAAATATGAATTTGAACATGAAATTGATGATGATGGATCAAGGACTTAACATATTTAGATGATAGATTATTTATTTAAAATTGATTGAATTAATTTAATTTAATTGTAAAATTGATATGAATATATTGATGGAAACCCTATTTAGTGATGGTTTGTGAATTTTATAGAATTGGTTTATTTGTGGAAAGTGTTTTTATATTGATTTCAAAATTTTTATTTCAATATATCAATTTTTTACACTTTTGTAAAATGGATTATAAAAATTAATTCAATAAAAACATTGTTTTATTAAAAAAAATTCCACATAGTTTTCATGGTATTTTACAAATTACGGTTTGTGTGGGTCAATTTTCATTCATATGGACCTATAGAAGGGAAGTGTGCCATTGGGGAAATAGGTATATTTTTATGTTTTGGAAATTTTTAGATCAATGAGAGACCAGTCATGATTTTGGAACAATCACCTAGGAATTGATGGGTTGTTATGTGAAATGGAATGGGAAATTTAGAATCTGAAATTGAGAAATGTTTTAGAAGAATTGTTTAGTTGCTTTCTAAGGGAAACATTTTTCCTTATAAATAATTTTGAATTTGATATAAAATTATTTAATGTGTTTTAATCTACACTATATGAATTTTATAACATGGACTATCCTAGTGGCATGAGCTGGGATGTCATTCGGATAATGCCCACTCAGTTTTATACCCATCCCCTTTCTGGGTACTATTTTGTATTTGTAGATATTGTACTTAAATACATGTCTAATTAAAATGTATCATATTTATTTAGTGATGCATAATAATATATTGGGATGGGAATTTGTTTTGGAGCTTGGAGTATGTTTGTAGATTTTTTCATGGTGTATTTTTATTCTCTATGATTTTTTGTTTTATTTTATACTTTATTCTATGATATTATGTTAGTTTGGTTACATATTGAGTTATAATAGATTTTTATAATTCATCATATAGTGGATTGATTGTTTACTGTTATCTTTGTAGGGATGTTTCATTTTAAAATGAAAAATCAACTCAAAAATTTTTATGGAGACCATGAAATTTATTTCCACCATTTGGTGTCTTTGGGTTGTCACCTATGGTTGAGTAGCTTCCCAATCACTTACCAATACAATGAGGTGGGATGGGATTCTGTATTAGCTATCACATATTAACTTATGATAATTATTATTATTATATAAAATATGTTTTTGATGGTTATTTAATCATATCTTTTATTTTATTAATTTATCTAAAATTTCTGATAATATAAACATTTAAATTTATATGAACATGAACATGTTAAGTATATATGATGAGTGCTCAAACATCCTAAGTGTGTTTATAATAACTATTAAGAGACACAATTATAAGAAATTTTAATGAAAAATATAAATTGTGTACCCATGTTTAATTATAGTTGGATGAGTCATGAAATTCATGACATGTCACGTTGGAATTTAGTATGATACTTCATTACATGTTGTCTACTGAATACCAATTCAAAAATGGAATGATAGGGATATACTACATGTATCTTGTTGTTATTCCATGTAATCCATCATGATTTTTTCCATGTAAATCATGGAAGATATATGTTCTAAATTAATCATAATGAAATTAATACCAATAATTTATTGACTATGAACTGAGAAACAACCCATTACCTAAAGTAAACTACACATGACATGATTTACGTGATGTTTAGAAAATAATTACTATAATGAGATAAATGTCCACTTCATAAAAAGGTATTGAGGGTAGCCAATAATGAATAACACATTTTTATTTTGATATACACAGAGTTTAATTTGGTCCAACTCAAAAAATAAAAATCTAATACAACATTTTTTTTCTATGTCAACACACATAGGGAATTAATCAATTGAATAAAAACTAATCACTTTGGTGTATATATGGTTGTGTATATTTTGTGATAGCTTTTTTCATTTAAATCACATTTTAAGTGACTTTTGTGGAACATGTTCAATATTAAATGATTTAATAACTATTTACAATATTATTCTATAGACACATGACATGTATTCTTATCAAACATGTCATGTACTTCAGCATAATCTCTAATTGTATTTGTTTTATATATTCAATAAAATTTTTGTATTCCTATACACTATGAAACTATGTGTCTAGGATCATGGAAAAACTTGTTATGTATATGTTTTGACATGAATTTTTGAAATATATACCAATTAAGTACGCCAACAATACCAAGGACCATTGGAAAAATTCATCACACATTTTTTGTTGTGATAGGACAGGTTGTGTAATAACTAAAATTCAAGAAAAAATTACAAAAAAACAAAAGAGTGCAACCCATACCACCTCCATTATATGGTGTAAACTTAATTTATTTAAAAATAAATTATTTAATATTAAATTATAGTGATTAGGAATCTCATGGATTTTTTATATTAATAATTAAGATCAATTAATGAATGAATTAATATTCCCATTGAATCATCAATTCATTTGATATACCTTAATAAATAGTTGAATGAAAAAAATTCAATATAATTTAAATGTATAGTCTTTACATGTGTGGATGATCATGAACCTTAATGACCAATGTATGTGTCAGTTTTATATTTAATTTAATTATTAATCACAATGATTTTATAATAAATTTGTTATTAAATTATATATGGTTTGTGTATCATCACATCCACTTTATTATATATGATTCTATGTTCCACCGGTTTATTTATGTCACCCCAAACCCCTAGTTCCCATTACATGTTAGTGAGTAAACATATGAAAATGAAGAAGGTATCAGATATGATTAGATGGATCAAGAATGAGTTCAGTTGAATCCAACTAAAGGAGATACGTAGTTTAATTTTGGAATAATATAACAACACCCACTATTGGATCAAGGATTAATTCCCATATGGTCAAGTGTTTTTTTAATCTACTCAATAAACTAACTAATTGTAAGTTTTGATGAACATACCATATATTTAATTCATTTTTTATAATATATGTTTATGTAATTATTTATTTATGAAATTTTTTTATGTTTAAACATGATCACATAAAGATATTTAATTAAATAACAGAAATAAAATAAAATATAAGTATTATGTGCCAATCATTTTATCATATAAGGATAATAATTTATTTCAAATTTTGCTGATTCTAAAAAAATTAAAATGGTAATATTTATAATATTTATTTATAATGAAAAAAAATCCATAAAGGAAATATTATTTCTGAAAATTGTTCTATTAGTTGATTTAAAATGGAATAATTGATCATAGTGTTTTTATTTCCATCGTAGAGATGCATCCATTTATAATTGGGTTTTTATAAGAGTTTTGGTTTGACTAAACTATGATATAAAAAATAATTTTTCCATCCACATGACGTGTTGTAACGTATTTGAAATTATGGAGGATATTTGAGTCTGGGATTTCGATGTTGGTGATACCACTAAATAGACAACATAATATTGATTTAATGTAGTAGTATAGACATACTACATAAATAATTTTGTGAAATTTGGCAAAACACACATATGGGTTACAATAAGGTGATTATAGGTAATTTCTGATAGAATTACTATTGGGGAAAACCATATAAGAAAACATTGTAGTGTTTTATTGTTGATTAGTTTTTTTATAAAGAATGTTTCCAGGGTCAATTGTGGATTTCTAGATAGATTTTTTATAATGTGTATTGAAAAAGGCCTATGAAAATGGAATGGATTCTATAAATGAGTATAGAAAAATGTTTGTACATGGTGGATCCATTTCTCAATTTTTCCAAATTTTTGCAGTCCATTATTTAGAAGATGTCACATGAATGAGGAATGATGGATTTCCAAAAAAAACATTATAAAAGTATGTAAAATGAAAAAATTAAATGAGGAGTTTATTATTACTGATAGTCTGGTTCTTCATTAATGATTGGTGTTTCTAAAATATGTTGAGCACCACAAAATATGGCTGTGAGTTATTTGTTGAGGACATTCTTACTACTGCGAGATATTTGGAGAATAGAAAATGTTCTATAAAGCTTAAAAAGATAGGTTGTTTTGAAAACACTAATAGAGATATTATAATAATGTGGGGGTTAGTTTAATGCATCACAAGTTGTGGAAATCCCTGAGTTGAATATGACGTCCATAAAAAATCTATAGGATTTAAATTCAGGAATGTGATTCGAGAAGGATTTTACTAGCACAAAATCTTTCATAAGAATATCTGATTCATGGAGAAATGGTTTTTTTGAAGCTTATGTATTCTTGTCATAAGGAATGAGTTTTTCAAATATATTGACAATCGCGAAGGCTATATAATCTCCAAGAAAGGATTCAGCTTCATGAATGTAGTGAGCATCACAGAGGTAATCTATGCATAATTAAAGGAGTGATATTTAGGATATTTTCGATCCTTTTGTAGGTGTTGATCTTCAAGAAAGTATCAGGAGTCAAAAAATTTGAGGGCATCTCTAATGAAGGATATTCTTAAAATGAATTTGGTATTTTTTTAAAGGGTAGAAAAAAGAGTTATCATAAAATTAAAAATCGTGAACACTACAATGTTATTCCAAGGGAATATGTGTTAATTTGATATTAATAAATTGGATAAAATTGAATCATATATATCTACTAAGTGAGATTTAAAACATATTGATTCCAGTGATCAAATAATTATCATCTTAACAAGAATTCTGAACACATTAGTTCTGAGAGTAGCGAGCTTTCAAATTGTGACTGGATGTAAACTATGAGTGATAGAGATTCTACTCTGAATATTATAAGGTCTGTGAGACCATGAAGAAGTGACCTAACCTAAAAAAACATGTCTTGTACTTAGTGATACTACTGCACCAACACGGTATTGGATTTATGCACCTTATACAATCCCATAGAGGTGATCTGAGTTAAAAAATTATTCTTTCCTTCTACTTACTTTCTTGACATAATATATATTTATTATCTTAAGAGAAAGTTTGAAAAATATGGTTCACATAAAAATTAAAAGGAAAATGATATATCCATTATAATAAAGAGTTGAATATCTAGTAGGGTAGAAAGAATATAGAAAATAATTTGCATAACCTAATTCACCTGAACACCCCAATAAGGGTATCAAAGAAACCTTTGGGCCTAAAATTTGTATCAAAGTCATGTTTCTTCAATCATATTTTATTCCTTGACTTTCTTTATTCGATTATTGAAATTAATGTTTTATACTTCTCTTATCTTGTTGATCGATTGAAAATATATTAACATAGAAAAATAATTATATGCTTGGTGGAATTCTTCATAGTGAAAGTATCTATGTATAGATTATGATTCATTTGAAGGAAACAACAACTAATCCAATTGTGATAAAATTTAATAATTCAATTATTATGTATGAATTAATGAATAACCTAACATGCCATGTGTTTTTGGAACTATTTATTATAAATAAATCCCATGATGGAATGTATTTTTTCTTATTTAACTAAGAAAATATATGGATCAGAAATCAAAAGAGGAAAATAAATCTCAATATATATAGACCCAATTATAGGAAATTGAGGTCTGATAGATAATTTTTTTTAATAAATGTATTATTTATGGGGATATAGATCTGATGGAGAATAGTTTTTCTAATGATTAATAATTTAAAATTATATACGAAAATATATAAAAACTCAAAGATAATGGAAAGGGAATAAATATTAAGACAGAATAACATTAGAATTTGGAATCTAGAAATTATGATCTTTCTATGCACCTATCAGAAATTATTCCAGATAACAAAAGGTTACACCAATTGAATACTAGAATTAATGATTTTGTTTCCTAGAAATATTCATAGATAAATGGGTCAGATAACATGATGGATAAGAACACATGATAATATGAAGATGATAATATTAGGAATATAGAACTTATTGATCAACATGAATCATGGGGGGAAATTATTAAATTATTTTTAGAAGAGATATAATCAATGGTAGTTTAAGTGGAGCAATTTAATTCCAATGGAACACCCAAATTAGAGGGTGGTTTCCTATTTTTATTATCTCACTATAGGTATTAAAGAAATTAAAATAAAATATTCTATTTTAAAGAAAAAACATGAGATGATGTCTCCAATTGAAGGACATTCAGTTCAGGAAAATGTAGTATTTGATTTGATGAACCTTGTACTATTCATAAAATGAAAAGAGTTGTGAAATGTTTGTAAAATAGGAAAAATCCTATAGGAGATGGAAAAATACCAAAATATACTTATAAAAAAATTAATGATAACATATTATATTTATATGGGATTCATGGTCACGTGTCACATTTTGGTTTTGAATATTTTGAATATTTTTTCATATTGTAAAGACATAAATTTTTCTAAATATAAAAATAAAAACGATTTTTCTTGAAAATTATGAAAGGAAAAACTATAAATATAATTTAGTAATAAAATTATATTGTTGTGGGAGATTGGGACACTCCATGAGTATGTGTAAATAATACTGAGTGACCGATGTATAAATGAATAATAACAATTTTTCATCAATATATCTACTGATAATTGATGATGTGTGGTGTGATTTTATTTAATGATGTTTCATATGTTTTAATCTGGATAATTTAATAGGATATTATAGCAGGAAGAAATAGTAGAAGAAAAAAGATATTAAAAGAGATCACAAACTCAAATTAATGAATATCAAGAAATAATATACTAGATTAAAACTTTCTAACATGAAAAATGTGTTAAAAAATTAGGGTAAATAAAAGTAACTACAAATAATTGAAGTTAATATAATTTTGGTTCTGTGAATGAATCTCTCCCAGCATATCAAGGTGAAATTAGTAAGATAATTATTAAAAAAAATTAAAAATAATTCTTATACAAATATAGGTTTCATATTAAATGGAATGAATTGATGGCAGGGGAAATATCCCTCCAATAGAGGATGAATAAAGGGTTAAATATATTTGGAATTATTCATCTTCAATGAATGTATTATGGATAATCGAATATAATTATACCAAAAAAGAAAAAAATTACAAGTTAGATTGAACCCCAAATAATGAAAATGTTCAAACCAACATAACCTGTATATTATAAGAAGACAGATCATGAGGTAAAAAAATTCTTGTTATATGTATAGAATATAAAATTATTCTTGGATAGTAAGAACAATCAAAAAAATTGTGAATTCCTTTACAAGAAAACCTTAACGGGTCGGTTCATCAGGATTGACCACAATCCCCCTCATGAGGATTTCATATGTAATCCCCTCTATCAATGAGTTAAATTATTCTATTACATACTTGATCTAATATAATACTAAAAAAGATATACTATACATTCGATGTGTGTGTGTTGAAGGGGAATGGGTGCATGAAGATTAAAGGATATACATGCAACAAGAAGAATCCAAACTCCTAAAATTCATATATGGTATTAGATTCAATACGTAGTGTTAGAAAACAATTATATATTTTGAATTTGTAATAGAATTTTTTCTGTTTTGTAATGGTTAGAATTTGTGATAATGAGTTAGATGCGAAACAAATGATCTATAAAATATATACTTGAATTATCCTATGCTTCCAAGTCATATTTAATATTCCACCATTTGAATAAATCCTCAATTAAAGAGTTAATTTTCCACTAGGAGAAGATTGAATTGTGGAGAAGTAGAAACAATCATTAATTTCATGATTATCTATTTTTATAGAAATATTCTATCCAATAATAGTTTTTAGTATAAAAATAAGTACCATAGAAGATCAATAATGTTTAAAAAAAGATGTCTCCCCGCTCTGAAGAGTATATTTCTTTATAACCTGATGATAAAAATTTCATGGAGGCTAAATGGGTATTTTGGATTAATCTAAACGAATTTTCATTGTTAATTACAAAAAAAATCATTACAAGTGTGAAATGGATACTCATATATTGATGGAATCAGATTTTATTATTCATTTCAACCTGTTTAAAGGCTCGATCTAATCATATTTTTTTCCCAAATAGTCCTACAAAATATTCAATGTTTTATTGATGGATATTATGTTTTTTTTGGGTTTGTAAAATATGAATTTTATATCAAAAAACTAAATGGTATTCCCATTACTGAAGATGAGAAAATATATTTTCATCTGTGGAGGGCTCTGTATGGAATGAAGAAGGCACTAGAAGCATAGTATTCAAGACATGAAATGCTTTTAATGAAGATTTGTTTTCAATGTGGTGGATTTATTTACAACAAAATTTTCAAAAATGACATTAATAAATGTATACTGGTGCTAGATTATGTAAATAGAATAATTTTTTTTATTGTATGATTAATAGTGAAAATAGTTTTCAGAAATTATAAAATGTTATTATGAAATGTCATTGATATTTTTTGAAACATTTTCCCTTTGTTTACAGGTCAAACAAGGGATATATTAAAGTTTAATTTATCAATACCATTATTCAAATGAGGTTTTAAGAATATTTTAATTGTATAATTAGATAAATATGATGACTCTAGTGTCAAACTAGATGAAACTATGATGATATGATGAAGGAAAAATGGTTAATGTCACGGAATATAGAGAGATCATTGTCACACTATATCACTTAATAACAACACAACCTGATATTTTTTCCCACATGTCAAGAAGCACAATATCAAATCAATACCAATGAATGAAACATTATTATAATATAAAATAATAAATTTTTATATCAATAGAATTAGGGATTTTACTTTTCTATACAATGTAAAATTTTAGTAGAAGTTATTAGGTTATATAGATGTAGATTGGTTGATTCAACAGATGATATAAAATCATAATCAAGTGGTTCATTCATTCTTATTGGATATTTCATTTCATGGACAATAATGAAAAAAGAATTCATATTATTTATCACAATAGAAGCTTAATATATTTCAATAACTCATTTATAAAAACAGTTATTGTTCGATGAAGAGGTATCTTGATGATATGAGAGTTGAAGTGGAGTCTCTGATAAGAACTCATTGTGTAAATTTAAATTTTATAAATCATTGAAACAATCTAGCCAATTGCTCAAGGATGAATTTTTTTTAATCAACTACCATTTTATCAATTATAATGTGGAACATGGGATTATAAGGTTGTTGTGTTTTCTTAATGAACTATAGGATACATACATTTAGTAAAAGGCCTTACCCAAAGTGGATTTTTAGTAGCAATAACTAGACCTTCGAGTCCAGTCAGCTCCATGGAATTGAATATGTTTGAATCTAGGACCCCTCTCCCCAAGTTATGATATGTGTTTCCCTAACATTTTGATATTTTTTATTTATAAATTTTTATCCATAATGTAGTAAACAACATCTTTTTTGAAAAAGGGGGACAAAATATACTAAAATATATAGGGGGAGAATAGGATATGGGAAGAAGTGATGTAGGGGGACTTTAAACCTAATGTTTCTAACAAAGATCAATCAAAGGATAAATACTAAAGGTAGATGGTTTTCATGATGAAATTAAATGATTTTATTTTTGGATTTCATGATAGTTTTTTTGATATGATATGTGGATAAAATTCAATGTCATACGAATGGATGGCCTAGAAGTGGTACAGACAATTGTGTGTGAAAGGTGGATTCCTTTCCTAGTTTTTTCCAAATTTTTGGGGTCCATAAATTAGTGGATGAATCAAGAATCATGAAATTAATATTTCCATGAATTTACTAAGAATATATAGGAATTTATAAATTTTGAAAATGTTTTATTACTCAAAAATGTAATGTGATTCACAATATTTTAGTGCTTGATGATGTTGTGTTGTTACACATAAGATAGATGAGCGTGAAGGGATAATGGTAATATAAAGACTATGAGAAGAATCATGAATATAAAAATTACACTGATGATTCAAAAATATATGGAGGATCTAAATCAAGAATGGAAAACTTCATAAAATGGTGTAAGGGATGTCGATTTCATCACAAATAGTAGGAAATACATATAAATAGTCCTCTACCACCACCAGTTTAACAAGAATGGATTAATGAAAATACAAAGGATCAGAATTAATAAAGGTGATTCATGAGATATTTTTATTGCATGTTTTTTAAATATCATCTAATTAACAATTAAATGTGCATGTCAAATGATTTTTATTCTTTTATAAAGGACTTATCTTTGTTAAACTAATGAGAATCGTGATTGCTAGGAAAACATCTTTAGAGAAGGGAGATTTCAGAATGTTGTGAGAATTATAAAGGATATATATGCATCAAAAAATGAGTGAGCTTCACGAAACTATTGAAATTCATGATTCCATTGAGCTGTGTGAAAGTGGTGAGATTCATTAATGTTATGATCATCATGGAAGATATTTATTCTTGATATGAATAGGGATTCTTCATGAAGATTAAAAAAATTGTATTTCACAATATTAAATATCATGATAACCATAATGTATTTTCCTTTAAATATATGTTAATGTGTTATTCATCAACATGAGAAATATAGAACATAATGATTCAAAAAATGAGGATTAAAAGTTATTAATTTGAGCAATTAGAGATGAATAATCTAAATAATCAGTGAGAACACATTATATGAGATAGAAGAGAGATTTAAAATTGTGATTATTTATAAACCAAGAGGGAATGTGAGTCTACTATTAACATTTTATGGGTAGCTAGTGGTGGAAGGAGTGACCTAGCATAAATAGACAAGTATTGAGAAATGTTATTTTGGTATACCAACATATTTTTTGGATGAAATATCATTGTACTTGCCTATAGTGGTGAAACAGTTAAATATCAATATGTCATTATTCTTGAATTATAACTTTAACCACTTGGAATCATCATCATATATTTATGGAATAAATATGATCAACAATAACATTAAAAAGATAATTTTGTGACCCTTATCATAAATAAATGGATATCTAGTTAGGTAGTAATAATTTCATAAAGAATGTCAATACCAGGATTCATCGCCTCTCTCAAGGTGTCTATGACCCTTTGTCTCCTATAAATATCCATGAAGGATGATATTTTAAATCCAATGCTGATTTATATTTAGATTAGAAAAATTTTTGATATACTACTAAAATAATTTTCATCACATCACACTTTTTAATCAAAATAATGTTCTAAAATTTCCTTTATTTGTTATAGAGAATTTCAAGAGAAACTAAGATAAAAAAATTGTTCCTTGAAATGTTCCATGTCACCACCATTATAAATTTAAAAGAGTGTAATATACATTAATACAAAACACTACTAATTTAAAATTTATATTTTTTTTCGAGTCCCCTATTCTTACTCATCCACCTCCCATAGTGATAAAATGTGAAAAGGATTTCTTATATATGATATATGGAGAACGTTTTTAATGTTATTAGTATCATACTACAATATATGATTGGTTATATGAAGATGAAAAATAACCAAAAGGATGAATACACAATTATATAATAACTCATATCTCTAATAAAGGATAAAGTTGGCCTTAAGCTAAATGATATTGTGAAAACATTATACCAATAAAAATAGAAGATGTGTACCAAGATAGTGTCTTTCCTACAGAATGATGAAATATATTGACAAGTTAGTGAATTTAGGCTTATATTTGGATATGAAATTATCCATTAATCAAATATTATTATCCTTATCACCATTGTTTATATTAATCACATGTTATAAGATGAAAAATATATATAATTTAATTTGGAATTGTAGAAAATCATGTAATTTTGGGACCAGGGTTCTATACCCATTATGGTGAAAAACTAAAATAATGTGTTGAAAATACCATGATATGTTCCAATATAGTGGTTATGATATAATATCCTTTAGTGCGATAAAATATTTATAGTAATCATTGAATAAGAGACTATATAGTTCACATTTTGTATGAAGGTAATTTAGAAGCTTATAATTAGTGAATTGAATAAGAAGTAAGAAAAAGATTCTAATTTAGGTATATTAATCATTTAATGTATTTATTCTAATTCAATTCTATGATAATAAGTATAATATATAAATATAATATTTACATTCAAAAAAAATTAACTAATGAATTTAGAAAAAATTATAATAATTATGTTTTATTATATTATTATCTACAAAATGTTTATGCATAATTTTTGTAATAGATACAAATGACATCACTTTTTCGAGTCGAATGATTCTAGTTAGAAATTTATTTTTTGTTGATTTTTATCAAAAAATTAATATTGGTGTCTAGTTAGACATGATGAAACATTATTTCATGTTTGAATTAAATGTCTTTATGGTATTTCATACATAATTAATAGTTTCATCATATATTGATGATATATATTCATGTTTTAAAAGAATGATGAATACAAAATATAATACTCATAGAAAGTCATCCCAAGATAATTATTTGTTAATTTATGTTAAAAGTATATTTCATGGATATTCCTAGTCATAGAGAAAACTTATAGGTAATGGATATAATGAATTATCATGTTATGATGAAAATAAAATTTTAGAGATAAAGGTAGAGACATAAGGAATATAATAATGATTAGCATGAAAGAGTGATTTATTATATAGAGAAGAAACTGGTAAATTCATGTACGTTTGGAGATTCCTTAAATAAATAGTAATTATTATTACTGGAGAAATAAATACAATCCATAAAATATATAATATACTATGTATATTCTTGTAACATAATATCTTACCAAAATATCTATTGGTCATATAAATATATTATATAGATATTTTTGAACCAAAATTTCCCTATACATAAATAATATGTAATTGTAATAAAAGTTCTATTTATTGGGAGCCTTATTTGTATTAATATAATTTCGTGATTCCATTAATGAAATTTTTTCAATATTATATTTTAATTGCTTACCATATATCATGTATATTGACTAATAGTTTCATAAAAGTCATTATATTAAAAAATACACCATATTGTTTAAGTTTTAATTGTTTTTATATGAACTAATTGAAAAAAATTATCTTTGGATACAAATGTACATAGATAAAAAATTTAATTTAATCTCAGTTAAACATAATATATATAAATTGGATAAAAATTTCAATAATATTAAATTTAATTAGTCAAGATAAGAAATAATTATATAGTATGGTTGATAATTTATTTGGAAAAGTTGGAGGAAGGATCGACGCCAGTGAGGTAAATGATCTGATTGTGCATGTGTTTTCATTGGAGTACTAAACTCTAATAAACAGATAATGATGAGTTTTTCTAGATATATATATTGTGTATGGAATTTAAACCCAATGAATTAGTTGTATATTCAATAATATATTTGATATATTATTTGATAAGAAAAAATAATACAATAAGAAATTAAAAATTTATACAATCTTAGATAATTATGTTCATTTGAATTCAATGGTAGATTACATACACAAAATTATATTCCTTATTTTTGTAGTTTCTCAATATAAAGTAATGTATAATAGATGGTATTTAAGAGAAACTAGACATGTTTAGAAAAAATTGATACCAATAAGAATTTATTTGTGATTAAATGTTTCTATAAATATCTATATATTTTCTAGGTCAAATCCTATTATGAATCATCATGATAAAATTCATTTACGTGATATTTTACCAAGAAAACTTTTATTATCTCAATATTTAGCTATTGTGTGTCAAAAATAATTTTTATGGAGGAATACCTATGTAAGACTTCTATATGATGTGAGGAATCCTAATAGTGTTAGATGATGTCTATTTTATCTAATATATTCTATAAAAATAAGTATACTATTATGTGATGTCCAATAATGGATTAACTTAAATATTTTAGGTTTTCTTTTGTCCCATGGAATAATTTTATCAAGAATGGGAGCAATATTTCAATAATGTGGTGCATAAATCATACAAAAGCATATACCATGCTGTGCATAAACTATATCTCATTAATATTTAGCAAAAATCTCTCATTTGTAATTCTTTGTAATATTCATCATTGTGAAACTCCATTTCAAGGAAATTTTTAAGATTTATTTTTTTTAGGAATCAGAAATTACAAAAATGTAATATAGTGGTTTAATAGTGTTTGTTGACCCAGAGGATCTCCAATAAATTATTAATGTTAATAAGTTCTCCATTGTTGGGAACATCATGTATTCAAAGGTAGATAATACATGGTATGATAGATATTTTAAATCTTGTATCTACCATTTATGAGAAAAAAACTGATTCAGATGAGAAAAGGCTCCTACCAGATTATTCTAGGATGAAAAGAATATCCAAAATCATCATGGAATATTGGGAACATACACCTAAAACAAGGATTTCATTGAATTTCTAAAATTGATATAAATTGTAGCCATTGTTTCAAATGATATTTATGGCTTATATTTACGTTATAATCTATGATTTACATATGATTTTTTGTAAACTAATAACTCTCAATGATCATTACTACTTTATAGGTATCCCATTGATGATAGATCATCACACTATTAATGGAGAGATATGATTTTATTCCATGATTATTTTTTCTGAAAATTTTGACTCAAAACTACCATATATAATCAAATTCATTTATAATGACCATAAAAATATTGTCCATGTGGAGTATGAGTATATTTATACATTATGATTTATTTATATAATTATAGGAATCTTAATTGTGAATAGATGGTTGATTCAAAAATAGGCCAAACCCATTATTGATCTTAATTCCCCTATTTTATATAATATGTATAAAAAATATAAATACATTTCACTAGATAATAGTGGTCCATTAAAGAATAGATACTTTTACAAATGGATCAAATTTAAATAATCCACCATACCTGATTAAAAATATTAATTGAGAAAATGATGGGATGATCTGTTTGATGAAAAATAAATGGAAAACTCTATATTTTCACCAATATAAATGAGAAAAATAAATTTTTGTTACCAAAAACATTGTGGGATAAAATAGATCAATAGTTAAGTAACACCCAATTATTTCATATGATAATACTTTAGATATCAAGAAAATTTTATCTCTCTTCAAGATGATATTGATATTGAAATATCTGATTACAACAAGGCTATCATGCTATCTAAACTTGAAAAAATTAAATTTCATGTTACTCCTAATAGTGTTGTTCTGATAAATTTTACCTCATTATGACAAAATGCTCATAATTAATTGAATTATGATATGTGTCTCCCCAATGAAATTGATGAACCTTATATGAAGGGAAACCATATTGATTTAAATATTGAGCAAAAAAATTAATGTAGGGCTATGGAGGATAATAGTACTCCCAAGGATAAATAATATCATGCATATGAAAGTTTCATTTAAATGTTTAACTAATAATTAAATGAAACATAAAAATAAAATATTGGTGATAATTTCAAAACTTAATCAACATATCCCTATATGAAGGATAATCATAATTTTATCATTTTTGATCACATTGGTTTCCATTGATCATTTGATAAATATGTTAGTTCTAAGGAGTCTTATCATGTGGATATTAAATATATTAATTTTAAAAATACAAAAACATTAAATGAGGATGTTCATGGAAATAGTTGTTCAATCTCAGATGGTTTATATATGTAAAATGATGAAACACTATCTATGAAATTGAAAATTATTATGGAATTAGGAATTCATATATGAATAGGTACATAACAAGAAATAAAAATGTGGCTTGAATCCTAAACACAATCATAAATTAAGATAAACTTCTAAAAATACCATGGATTATGAAACCCTAAAAATTCTAGTTCTCATAGTTGATTCATTCAAAATAGTAATACTTGCCTTTTTGTAAACATTATCTTTGTTCATTAATTTAGGTCTCTAATAGTGTGAATACCACAAGAATTTATAGTAGGGAATAAAATCATTGAGTGGATATTGGACTATGTATAGGTACATTAATGTATTATAAATCGTAATGAGGATATTGGTATGGGAAATCCCTCTTCTTTAACCAATTAATTCAATGCTTGTATTGAAGGAATAAAACTCTATTCTGTGACCATGGAGGTTAAAACAATACATGTTATAGAAAACACCATAATAATATGGTGTCTGATAAACTAGATAACGACATTGTCAATTAAGTATCTCTTGATGTTTTTGTTCCATATCTTATACCACCCATTCATGAATTACTCTATATCATTATCCCATTTTTGGAAATATTGATTAAATATTTGAGAAACATTCATTCCATTTCATATTCAATAATTCGTTGAATTTTCACCATAAATATAAAAATATGTTATAGGATAACTGTATATCTATTAACCATAAGGATGATGCCATGTATTTTGTTTTAAAGACTAAAATTCCCCTGAAGAATCTAATAGAATGGATGAAATATTGTTTCAATTATCTTGATAAGAACATTTATCATCTTGAATATATTATTTATACCCTCAACCACATTTATAATCATGATGTAACGCATGTCATGAGAAACATTTCATGATAAATAGCATTGTATGTCGAAAAATATTCAATGATTTTAAATTCTCTTCAAATGTTTAGGAAGTTCCACATACAATTGGAAATCTAAAATGAATATGGTAATTTTTTTACAATATCAATGTTTTTGTTAATCATTATTTCATCATCTATAAAAATCTATTTAATAGAACAACCAACATCTATTATTTTAGAGAAGCTACCATTGACATGATATTCATCAATAAGGATAATGCAAGTATTACATCTATTCCTCGTAATTTTTTATTCAAAGAAGCTATCTTTGGTCAAAATAATTATTGATCATCTATTATAGATGATCATAACCATAAAAATCTTATTACATTATTTTATTTCAAACTCATAAAATATTTTTTTAATTCAATAATCTCACTCAATGAATAAATTCCCAATTCCTTATCCTTATTCATAATATTGATAATATAAATTAAATTCATCTCCTTAGGAATGTGTATCTTGTCCACACGATATATAAAATTATAAGAAAAAGTATTTAATTATTATTCTCATTGTTGATAAAATAATTACATCCTCAAATGAGTTTGGATTAATTAAATAAAGAACTTATCATTACTACCACATCACTTCATCTAAATGATAAAATTGTATAATAAAAAATTAATAAGATGTAATATTTCATTGAAATGTGATGTTAAAATGAAATTCATATGATGTATTTGTTAAGTCAAAAGTCTTCTTTTGGCTTTTACATCATGTTTTGGAAATCACAAATATATTCTGTCATATTTTGAAAATCTCAAATGTATTATATCATATGTTTGAAAATAACAAAATTGTCTTTTATCATGTTTATCGTATCGTACGATGTTGATCGTACCGACCAAAACGTATCGTACTGACTCTGTCAAACGTATCGTACTGACTCTGTCAAACGTATCGTACTGACTCTGTCAATCGTATCATACTGACTCTGCTATTCAGATGATCATTATTTGTTTTGGTACTTTGTTAAAACTCTCTCTACATATGAATCGTACTCATGCTTTACATTTCTATATATCTCTTATCCTAACAAAACGATGTCGTTGAGTTAGTTATATACTAATCAAAACGATGTCGTGTTTTCTGTTTCAATATGACCGTTGGAGGCAATATGACCGTTGGAACCCGAGGCCTATAAATAGGAGGTCATTTGAAGCTGAGAAAACAACTGATGAACGAAGAGACTCTGTGAACTACGAAGATTCTAGAGAGAGACACTGTGACTTCTCTCATCAGCCTTGTGCGTCCGATCATCGTATCGAGGGCTTTCAAGTAATTGAAAGACAGAGGTGCCGATTACCTGCAAAATCGAGGGCTGCCGGGGATAGGCAGACAGACGAGCCGATCATCGTATCGAGGGCTGCCGGGGATAGGCAGACAGACGTGCCGATCATCGTATCGAGGGCTCACCAAGGTGTTGGTGAGACAGACCTTTTTATCCTAGGTGAAAGGATAACCCTTCTCTTTGGGTTAAAAGAATTGTATTACTTTTACATTTCCGCTGTTGTTTGTATTAGAAAGGGATTGTATCGTTTCCTTTCTTCTTTACATATTCTATTGTAATTGTTTCAATTACAATCATTCTATTACATATTGTATCAATTGGTTCTATACGCTTTAAGGTAGAATCATTCATATTTGCATTACTCTGATTATTGTGTTCATCTTAAATACAATTGTTTTACTTTAGTATTACAATACATCATACCTTTTACATTCAATATAATTGTGGGTGCTTGTATTTGTATTAGTTTAAGATCATTTAAACTAATTCCTTTGTTTCTAAAACTCAAAGTTTTTAAACCTACAATTCACCCCCCCTCTTGTATTGTTCCATCTAATAGACTTTTATATCTACTATTCGATCCAACAATTGGTATCAGAGGAAGTTTTCCACTGATTTGTATTACTAGCTTTATTTCTTATTACTATCTTGAATACTTACTACACTAACGTGTGGAGTGGAAAAGTTGTTTTTGTTTTTATTAGATGGCAGGAATGAATATCGGATCAATAGATAATCTGAATCCTTCTAGACCACCAATCTTTGATGGGAATGATTATGAGTATTGGAGAGATCATATGAAGACTTTCGTCATCAATACTGGTGTAGACAATTTTATTATGCTTACTGGGGGTTACAAAATTCCTGACAAAGAAGTTAGTACTTTTACCAACCAAGAGAAGCAAGAATATCAACTGAATTACAAGGTACGCAATACTTTATTATGCTCTATGACCAGGAATATCTATAGTCAGATATCTTCATGTGAAGCAGCCAACTGTATTTGGAAGAAATTAGAAGTCACTCATTTTGGTACATCCAAAGTTATAGAAACAAGGAGAGCAATGCTTCGAGCAGAGTATCATGGATTTGTTTTTCCTTATGGAGAGCCAGTATGTAAAGTACAACAAAGGTTTATGACAATTGTCAACAGCTTACAATCTATGGGAGAAAAAGGTCTTGATGATGAAGCTCTTGTTGATAAGATTATAGATATTATGCCAAATGAATGGGAGTCAAAAAGAACAGCTATTGATGAAAATAGAAAAGTTTCCCAGATTACTCTTGATGAACTCTTTGGAACTCTTCTACAGCACGAGACAAGAATGAAGAGAGATGCTGATTTCAATAAGAAGAAGAATGGGAATGGAAGTGTAGCTTTTGCATCTAAAGACAAAACACCTGAAAGGGTTACAAGGTCTAAATCCAAGAAAGTTGTATCTGATTCAAGTGAATGTAATCTTTCGGATAATGAGTTAGCTAATCTTGCTCGGAGGATGAACAAGATTGTGGGAAAGAAAGATTTTCAATATAGATTCAAAAAGAAAGACAGGAAAGATAGGAAAGATTCAGAGGTAACTTGTTATGAATGCAAGAAAGCAGGACATATAAGGCCTGATTGTCCTTTACTAAAGAGGAAAGATAGAAAAGAGAAACACTCTGAAAGAAACAAGAAAAGGTTTTATAAGACAAAGAAGGTCTTGAAAGCAAATGATACATGGAGCGCAAGTGGTAGTGATTCCTCAGATGATTCTTCAGAATATGAGACGTCAGGACAAAGGAATATTGGACTACTAGCCAGACTACCAATTGAATATCATTGTCTCATGGCTAAGGTACATAATGCTGAAGCTGTTACAAATGTCTCTTTAAATGCAAATTATGCTGATAATAGATATTATGAATCTTCAAATGATGAACCCTCATCATCAGAAGATGATACTTTACCTTCTTTTGAAGAAGTTTCTAGATTTGCTAAGTTACTTGAAAATGAAAATTCTAAACTCAAAAAGAGATTTGAAAAAGCAAATTCTAGAATTTCTATTCTGACTAAAGAGGTATCAGATCTTTCTAAAGATCTTGATGAGAAAACTGCTGATTTTGAAAATATTTTAAAAACCCTTGAGAAAGTTAAAACTGAAAAGGATAAACTTTCTAAGGATCTTGAAACTGCTATTTCAAAGAAAAATATATTAGAGTCTAACTCTAGTTCAAATTCAAATGTTTTAGAAAACAAGAATTTGGTTTTAAAACTAAAGTCAGAGATTTTATCCTTGAAAAAGTGTTTGTCAAACTTTACTCATGGAAAAGAAAACTTTGATAGGATGTATTCTCAAATTAGACCATTGAGAAATCGTTCTGGCCTTGGTTATACTTATTCCAAACCTGTTTTTAGTAATAACTATTTTGTTCCTCAAAAAACCATTTTCTGTTCCAAGTGTCAATGTGGTGGACATTGGAGAAGAGATTGTTCTCTTAACAAAACTCAATCCTTAGGATTTCATAAAGCTCATTTTGCAAAACAAATGTGGATTCCTAAAATTCTTTTATCTAACCCTTCTGGGTCCAAACAAGTTTGGATTCCGAAAATCTAATTGTTTCTTTTTCAGGAAAATCAGAAGTGTACCAATAAAAACATTTGGTACATGGATAGTGGTTGTTCTCGACATATGACTGGAAACAAAGATTTCTTTGAAAAGGTTATCAAAACAAAAGGTGGAAAGGTTACCTTCAGAGATAATGCTCAAGGAAAGATTGTTGGTATAGGTAATATCGTTTTTCTTGGAAAAGTTCTTATTTCAAATGTTTTATTTGTAAAAGGTCTTAGGCACAATCTCATCAGCATAAGTCAATTATGTGATGAAGGTTACCTTGTGAATTTTAGAAATGATAAGTGTCTAGTTCACAATTCCAAGGATGAATTCATTCTATCTGCCCATAGGCAAGAGAATGTTTACACTATTAACTTAGAAGACCTTAGGAACCAAAACTTACCTTGCTTAAGTGTAATAGAAGACCAATCGTGGCTATGGCATAGGAGACTAGGACACTGTAATTTGAGAAACCTAAGAAAACTCTCAAAGAAAGGACTTGTAAAAGGGCTACCGGATCTTAGATATGATTCTTCAAAAGTCTGTGATCCTTGTCAATATGGCAAGCAACATAAAACTAGCTTTAAACCAATTAATGAAGTTTCAACTTCTAATGCATTACAGCTTGTGCATATGGATTTGTTTGGTCCTTCACAGTCTGGAAGCATTGGAGGCAAATACTATGTATTTGTTTTAGTTGATGACTTTACTAGATTTACATGGGTCTATTTTCTCACAAAGAAATCTGAAGCCTTTTTATATTTCAAAACTTTTAGAGCCCAAGTTAAAAATGAGAAAAACCTACCTTTGATAACTATTCATAGTGATCATGGTGGTGAATTTCAAAATTCAGATTTTGAAACTTTTTGTAGTAAGAAAGGTATTACTCACAATTTCTCAGCACCAAGAACTCCTCAGCAAAATGGGGTTGTTGAAAGAAGAAATCGTATTCTTCAGGAAATGACTCGAACCATGTTGAGTGAATACTCAATTGCTAAGCACTTTTGGGCTGAAGCTGTTAGTACTGCCTGTTATACTATAAATCGTGTTTTAACTAGACCATTTCTTAATAAAACTCCTTATGAGTTATGGACTGGCCGAAAACCTAAAGTTTCTTACTTCAAAGTTTTTGGATGCAAAGTGTTCATTCTGAACACAAAAGATAATTTACACAAATTTGCACCAAAATCTGATGAAGGAATCTTTCTAGGCTATTCCACAACCTCTAAGGCTTATAGAGTTTTCAATAAAAACACTTGTACTGTTGAAGAAACAGTACATGTAAAATTTGATGAAACTAACCCTTTTGTTTTCAACCAACCCAATCCTACATCCTCGGATGTGTTTTCCAAAAATGTTTATCAACCTATATTAGAAGAACATTCTGATAAGGAAAATGTTCAAGAAAGTATTCCTGAAACATTTACCACAGAAGATTTTCTACCATATGTTGATGAACAGGTTTTACAAAACCCAAATAAATTGTTTCTTAGGAATCATCCCAGTGATAACATCATTGGTGATATAAATCAACCTGTAAGGACCAGAAATTCCTTAAGAAATGAAATAGAACATCTTGCTTTTCTTTCCCAATTTGAACCTAAAAGTCCAAGTGAGGCCTTAGGTGATGATGATTGGATCAAAGCAATGCAGGATGAACTAAATGAATTTGAAAGGAATCAAGTCTGGACTTTAGTTGAAAGACCTAAAGAAACAACTGTAATTGGTGTAAAATGGGTTTTCAGAAACAAGTGTGATGAAAATGGAATCATTGTAAGAAACAAAGCAAGACTTGTTGCTAAAGGCTATAATCAACAAGAGGGAATAGACTATGAGGAAACATATGCTCCTGTAGCTAGACTTGAATCTATTCGTATTCTATTAGCCTTCGCAGCATATTTCAACTTCAAACTATTTCAAATGGACGTCAAATGTGCTTTTTTAAATGGTTTTGTTCAAGAAGAAGTTTTTGTCGAACAACCTCCTGGTTTTCAAGATCCAAAACATCCTGATCATGTTTTTAAACTTACCAAGGCTCTATATGGTCTTAAACAAGCTCCTAGAGCATGGTATGATAGACTTACAGGATTTCTTTTACAAAACAATTATATAAAAGGTACAGCTGATCCAACTCTTTTTATCAAAATGGAAAACAAAAATGTTTTGGTTGTCCAAATCTATGTTGATGACATCATATTTGGATCAACTCAGAAATCTTTAACCGATTCTTTTGCAAATTTAATTAAATCTGAGTTTGAAATGAGTATGATGGGTGAGTTAACATTCTTTTTAGGTTTTCAAATTTCTCAAAAACCAGAAGGAACTTATATATCTCAACATAAGTATATTAAAGACTTACTCAAAAAGTATGGATTTGACAAAACTAAAAGTATTAGCACCCCAATTGGTACCTCAAATACTCTTGATCTTGATGAAACTGGGAAACCAGTAGATCAAACAATTTTTAGAGGTATGATAGGGAGTTTGCTATACTTGACAGCTAGTCGACCCGACTTGATGTTTTCTGTATGCTTATGTGCAAGATATCAATCTAATCCAAAAGAGTCTCACTTAAAAGCCGTAAAGAGAATCTTTCGGTATTTAAAAGACACTATGGATTTAGGACTTTTTTACTCTTCTGGAAATGAATTTGTTTTAAAAAGTTTTTCAGATGCTGACTTTGGTGGTTGTAGAATGGATAGAAAAAGTACATCTGGAACATGTCATTTCTTAGGAGATTCTTTGGTTTCTTGGTCCTGCAAGAAACAACACTCGGTAGCACTCTCCACTGCTGAAGCTGAATATGTAGCAGCTGGAAGTTGCTGTGCTCAAGTATTGTGGATGCAGCACACACTCACTGACTATGGTTTGAGTTTCTCCAAAACTCAAATTCTTTGTGATAATACAAGTGCCATAGCTCTTAGTAAAAACCCAGCACATCACTCTCGTGCAAAACACATAGATGTTAGGCATCACTTTCTTAGGGATCACACACAAAAAGGAGATATTGTTTTACAATTCATCGGAACGCAAGAACAACTTGCTGACATTTTTACAAAACCTTTACCTTCCGATAGATTTGAATTTATAAAACAGAAGCTAGGAATGATTACATTAAAATAATCATTCATATCTACTTCCTGTTTTAAATCTCTCCTTATAGTAAGAAACTCCTCGTAGAAAGGGGGAGGACATTTCTTTATGTATTTATGTTTCTGATCTTTAAATATTTACTCTATTTATATATGTTTCTTTCTGTTTATCGTATTGACCATTTCAAATTTTCTGTTTATCGTATTGACCATTTCAAATTTTTTGTTTATCGTATTGACCATTTCAATTTTTTTTCTGTTTATCGTATTGAAATTCTTTTCCATCGTACCATTCAAATTTTTTTTTGAATCGACCGATGATAGTATTGAAATTCTTTTCCATCGTACCATTCAAATTTTTTTTGAATCGACCGATGATACTATTCAAATTCTTTTCCATCGTACCATTCAAATTTTTTTTGAATCGACCGATGATACTATTCAAATTCTTTTCCATCGTACCATTCAAATTTTTTTTTTGAATCGACCGATGATAGTATTCAAATTCTTTTCCATCGTACCATTCAAAATTTTTTTTGAATCGACCGATGATACTATTCAAATTCTTTTCCATCGTACCATTCATTCGTTTTTTTTCGACCAATGATAGTATTGAGATTGTTTTCCATCGTAATGTCACCAAAACCAGCAATCACCTTACGATCTTTGACAGGTATTCTTTTTCATTTTTTTTTTTTTTTTTTTATTTCTAACCGTTGATCTGATTTTCTTTAATCCTGACCGTAGAAGATCAACAGTCATCTTTTTATTGCCTATAAATACCCCCTCCCCTCCCCAAACCCACATCGTTTGTCCAGGAATTGAGGCGAAGCTCTGCTCAACCGGCTATAATCAATCATACGATCTTCTCAATCGGCATCATCTTTATGTCTCAATCTTCTGCCAACACTCCCGCTGAAATGTCTTCAAAGACCTTTACAGAGAAAGACTTTCACAGAGAAAGGTTAGTATCCCGAGAATTCTTTGATGCGTACAATTCTACAATCAAGAGGATTATTTTGTTTCAAGGATGGGAACATCTCTGTGTGGAAAAGCCTGATATTCAAGATCCAGTTCTGTTTGATGAAGTGTGTCAATTCTACAAAACCGTTTCTTTTGACAAGGATATGAATATTAACTTCGCTGTGTACGATAGAAAGTTATCTATGTCTGTGAAACAAGCGGCGCATTTTCTAAATGTTTCTATAGAAGGTGATGCATTCTGTCCATCTCACAAACTTCCAGAGGAAGTTGGTACTTTCAATAGAGAAAATGCTGAAAAGTCTTTGTTTGTTGTTAATGAGGGAAAGAGGAAAGTTTATCATCTTTCACCGGACAATAGGTTTGTCACTCTATGGATGAAAGGTTTCCTTGTTCCAAGAAAAGGGGATAGAGAAACCCTTAAAGTTTCTGATGTCTTTATGCTTGACTACCTTGTGAATATGAGGAAGGTAAATCTCATGGGATATATTTTTGAAACAATCAAGAATGTCAAGAAAGGAGGGATTAAATCCCAGATAATAATGTATCCAGCCATCCTCACAAAATTCATTCTTGAGAGTATGAAGTTCTGTAATATTCCTTTGAAAGGAGAACCTATGGATTTGTGGCCGTCTTTGATTAATAAGAGTACGATGAAAAAGCTGAATGTTTGTTTTGATTCAAATTCAAAACTTTTTGTCAGAGATGTAGAAGCTGAATTGCCTGAAAATCAATCGGCACCTATGCCATCCAAGGACAATCAATCGGCCGGTGTTACTCGAAAGTCTGATCCGCAGACTAGTTCAAAGCCGAAGAAGAAGCCGAGGTACAGTAAAGAAGTTGTTGCAAAGTGGATAAAGGACAAGGAACAGAGAAAAGAGGGTGATCCGAAGTTTGGACTTGATCCTGCTGAGGCCTTTGCAGAAAGGATAAGGGTAGAAGAAACCCTTCAAGCTGAAAAGAAAAAGAAGACTCTTTTGAAAAGAAAGGCTCAGGACTTTGATATCTCTAAAGTCTTGAAAGCTGTTGAAGATGCTAGTGCTCAACTAACTGTGGAAGTACATCAAGAGCCCATCGTACAGAGTCTACCTGAGAAAGAAAAAGGAAAACAAGTGATAGAAGAAGAGGAAGAAGAAGGAGATTTTCTTTTAGAATATCTTCAAAGTTCAAAGAAAAGTAGAGAGGAATCGCTTCAAAAGCTGAGCGAAGATGTTCAACAATTTTCTCATGCCGATCAGGAAAGATCACCGGACAGGATATCATCCAAAGAAAAGAAAGATGCTCAATCTTCTCATTCTGACAAATTTGTTGTCATCAGTGATAAAGTAGAAGAAGAAAGAAAGCAGAAAGTAAAAGCGAAAGGGAAACAGCCTGTTGTTGAATCAAGCAGATCATATCAACTAGCATCGTACGATGATGATACTGATTCAGAGCATACAATCTCTCTTAAGAAGAGTGATTACATTGTTCATGTTTTGAGAAGAATGGAGAAAACTATTCCTTATTTCCCGAGGCTGGAAGGAAAGATTGATTTTATTACTGAAAATCAGAGAAAGAAGTTTGGATCTGTGAAAGAATTGAGGAAGAAAGTTTTATCTGTAGAAGCCGATTTAAAAGTTCTTTCAGAAAGCTCTGTTGTTCATAGGAAGGCATGTAATAAGATGACTAAGTGGTCGTACAAAGCAGAGAGCTCAATCAATGACCATGAGATTGCTATTGAAGATATAAGAAGGTTATCAAATGATCTTGCAATTGCTTTCAACAAGCTTGATAAAGAAACATTTGAAAGGATGAATCTTTTATCTTCTCAAAGAGCCGATGTTCCTTCAGTAAAAGATTTGCAAGAGAGGATGAATACTTTCCAATCAGAATTTTTGAAGGTTTCATCTTTCAAAGATGAAATGGTTTTACTGAAGAAACAAAATTCTGAGTTGTCCAAGGATAACAAGACTCTGCAAAACAGAATTGATACTCTTGAAGAGGTAATCAGAGTCCAGGAGGAAACCATCAAAAATCAAGATCAGATTTTTGCGGATCAACAGGAGCTTCTCAAAACTCAGGGTGAATCAATTTCTGAAGACAAGAAGGAGATCAAGAAGATGAAAGCTGTGCTTCATGAGCTTATAAAGAAAGAGAAGGAAAGAGAAAAATGATTGTTGTATTTGTTTCTTTTGGATCTTGTTTGTGTTGTAATAACTCTTATAATTCTCTCTTTTATCCTTTGTCTTGTACTACACTATTTCTTTCAGACGATTCGAGATTACTCCTTTCTTTTTGTAAATCACAAAGGGGGAGAATTTTTACAAAGCAAAGATTGTTTTACAAAGGGGGAGATTGCAATACAATGCTCTTAAGTAAAATCTATGAATACAATCCTTAGGAAAGTCAATAACTAAGGGGGAGTTAGTTGTATTCAATTTCTTATTCAGAAGAGTTTTCAATAACTCAGGGGGAGATAAGTATTTCTTGTTTCATTTACTTTGTGTATTTGTGCTTTCCAAAAAGGGGGAGATTGTTAAGTCAAAAGTCTTCTTTTGGCTTTTACATCATGTTTTGGAAATCACAAATATATTCTGTCATATTTTGAAAATCTCAAATGTATTATATCATATGTTTGAAAATAACAAAATTTTCTTTTATCATGTTTATCGTATCGTACGATGTTGATCGTACCGACCAAAACGTATCGTACTGACTCTGTCAAACGTATCGTACTGACTCTGTCAAACGTATCGTACTGACTCTGTCAATCGTATCATACTGACTCTGCTATTCAGATGATCATTATTTGTTTTGGTACTTTGTTAAAACTCTCTCTACATATGAATCGTACTCATGCTTTACATTTCTATATATCTCTTATCCTAACAAAACGATGTCGTTGAGTTAGTTATATACTAATCAAAACGATGTCGTGTTTTCTGTTTCAATATGACCGTTGGAGGAAATATGACCGTTGGAACCCGAGGCCTATAAATAGGAGGTCATTTGAAGCTGAGAAAACAACTGATGAACGAAGAGACTCTGTGAACTACGAAGATTCTAGAGAGAGACACTGTGACTTCTCTCATCAGCCTTGTGCGTCCGATCATCGTATCGAGGGCTTTCAAGTAATTGAAAGACAGAGGTGCCGATTACCTGCAAAATCGAGGGCTGCCGGGGATAGGCAGACAGACGAGCCGATCATCGTATCGAGGGCTGCCGGGGATAGGCAGACAGACGAGCCGATCATCGTATCGAGGGCTGCCGGGGATAGGCAGACAGACGTGTCGATCATCGTATCGAGGGCTCACCAAGGTGTTGGTGAGACAGACCTTTTTATCCTAGGTGAAAGGATAACCCTTCTCTTTGGGTTAAAAGAATTGTATTACTTTTACATTTCCGCTGTTGTTTGTATTAGAAAGGGATTGTATCGTTTCCTTTCTTCTTTACATATTCTATTGTAATTGTTTCAATTACAATCATTCTATTACATATTGTATCAATTGGTTCTATACGCTTTAAGGTAGAATCATTCATATTTGCATTACTCTGATTATTGTGTTCATCTTAAATACAATTGTTTTACTTTAGTATTACAATACATCATACCTTTTACATTCAATATAATTGTGGGTGCTTGTATTTGTATTAGTTTAAGATCATTTAAACTAATTCCTTTGTTTCTAAAACTCAAAGTTTTTAAACCTACAATTCACCCCCCCTCTTGTATTGTTCCATCTAATAGACTTTTATATCTACTATTCGATCCAACAGTATTGGGGTATCATTTGTAAGGTATTAACCATATTTGGTTTTGATGGTACATTAATCATATCAGAAGAAATTTTTCTATGATCAGACCGAAATTTATTTCTTATCAATAGATATACTAAGGTTTACTTAACATGTTCTAGAGGTGTCAAATAATGAGATACTCACTAGGTAATTTTTTCTCTATTGATAAGGACTAATTTAGAATACTTCCGTCAAAATGGTGGCGAATCACATGATTAATCCTACTATATTTTTTTGGAGGTTTCTCCCCACTAGAATATTTTATATTGATGAAATAATTCTCTTCACCGATGATGTCAAGAAAAAATCATTAATATCATGGATTATTTTTTTCATTATGAAAATGTTTTAGGGTAAGCAATTATTTTGAAAAATTATTTCTTACTATTTGGAAATAATATTCATTCACCAAGAAATGTGGATACTATCCATGAGTTTTGATTATGTGATGGTCTATTACCCTACACTTATCATGGTGTTCCTATGTTTTGGGTAGGATCTCATGTATTTTATTTCAATAATATATTAAGTATGATTAGAATTAAATTTTCTTCCATGAAAGTTAAATATTTATCAATGGATAATGGGTTCATTCTGTTGAATGATTTCATTATTTCCATTATTTCATTCATATTTTACATGTTATCGACTACCATTATTAGGAGTATAAATATGCATGTAAAAAAATTATATAGAGGGATCACCATAAAAATAAGTATCATTACAATCCCCTAGAAGTTGTGTTGTCACCCCTCATGTAGTAGAGGTCTTCGAATTATGAGTATTTGTATGTCTATTAAATATTTGTATGTTAATTTTATGTTGAAGATAGTCCTTGTGAAGTTAGATATCATTGTCATTATAACATCCATATTTGGAAGCATGCTTAAATATTTAAATATATATTACATATATTATTCTATATAACCTTCCCCCATTGAATAATTTTTCATTATTTTTGCACATTCTCACTAATTAGGTGATAATAATTCATCCTATAGTTTTTGGTTATATAATTGGTTAAGAAAACCTCTCCATAATCTCTTAAAATATTATAATCCATCGTAATATACATCTTAAATTATGATGAAAACTGAGAATCCCAAGGATGTGAATCCTATTTAAATTAAGGTAGTGGTATCAAATCACAATATCAACAGTGGTTATGACATTATCATTAGGGAACTTGCATCTAGTTGGATACTCACTTCCATGTTTCACAACCTCAATACTACATTGGGTCATGTGAATGCCTGGATAAGAAAAATTAAATTGATATATATATATATATATATAATATTATAGATTCACTCTAATATTGAGGTTGGTTAAACAAAAGCTTCCAACTAATTCATGTTTTCATTCTGTTTTAATTTTTACACGTGTTTTTTACAATTATCATATGAGTGATTTTAAATACCTATTAATATGTTCTCTAACTGCTTCAATTTTTGTGGAATGTTTTTCCTAATATCCTTGAAGGGAAATTTCCCTAGAAAACTATTATATATAATCATATCATAGATAACCTTATGATCTATATTTATAAGAATATTATCAATAAAATACATTTATTTAGTATTTTATTTATTCAATCCATATGTGTAGTCCAAAACAAACCGATTCATGAGAATTATACCTACAATCATTAATAATCATTTATTCATATTATTGTTGCAGTGATAAATGAAAATTCAATTAAAAATGTTCACTGTAATAATCATATAAATGATCTTATGGTTCATAAGCATCATATAATTATAGGTAATTTTCTCTCACTTTTTGGATCTATAATATTAATGTCGAATCATTCATTCCATGTATAGATAAATTATAATATGGATGAGACTTCAAGAGGGAATCCATGAACATATGCACTTGGATATATCTCTATAAATTATAATGGTGATGTCATGGTATACATATGTACTCTAGGTGTGGTAAACACGTATCTTGATACTAAATGACTATGTATGGTTAAAGTTGTTGAAATGGAAATACATTATTGCTGGCTTAAATGGTTGTTGTAATATGACTCAACCACCAATGTGAATGAAATTAAACATGTTATTATTCATATCGTTGAGAAGATAACTACAAGATGGTTCAAATGCATGGAAAATATATCAACCATGAGGTACATCTTGATATATTAAAATTATGAATCCAACTGTTTGGATGAAATGATTGAAAGGAAATAGGTGACCACTAATTGGCTAGAATGGATCAATGCATTAACAAACATGTTTCTTTATTTCTTGTAAAGCGTTTTTTGTAAAAGTCATTACATCATAATTTTGTATGTTTATTTTTATTCAATAAAATTAACATATCCATATGGTCAATATCTAGTTCTTCCTTATTTAATAGGTTTGTATTACATAATTAAAAGTTTTGGTGACACAAAATAGTTCATATATTGTATGTGTGTTATAGTGATACGTTTCGGTAATAAATTATGTATTGTGATCATATAATATTAATTTTGATAAATCCATCAAGAAATATTGGTTTTATTAATAATGAATGTGTTCCACGTGTCCCTAAGTGGTTAGTGGAAGTGCTATAATTTTTTTTATAGAGGTATTTACAACATATGAAAAAAGTAAATTAGATGCATAATTAGATATGACTGAGGAGTATTTCTCTAATAGTGTATTAAAGTAGTGATCCAGGATATAGTTAATAATACTTATATGCATATAAATGGGATTTCTTAAATCTTGACATAGTATATTTTTTTATTATGTTTTGAGAAAATATGATATGGAACAATTCATGATGTAATTGTTTCATATGTCACATGGAATTAAAAACAAAGAGACTTAAATTTTCAAGCATATGAATAGAATTTTTCTATGAATATAATTTCGTATTCCTAATATTAAAATGGATTATATATCATATTTCATGATATGTACAAAAAATTTATATTTACTATGTGTAATTAATTGAGGAAATTGATAAATTTAATAATGATAACTAAATAATCATGTATTATAAACTATATAAAATTACATTAGAATGTAAAAAAAATTTAGTTTTTTATTATTCAAGAAGATGGAATACTTATTATCAAGTGGATAACAACTAATATTCCTTAAAATCAATTTTATCTAGTATCATATTATGGATAACATAATTTTCATGAAAAAATTATTGTAAATAGTTTTTTCTATTTCTATATATTTCAAAAATGGTGTTAATTATTATATAAATAATGAAACGATTTACCAATATTTTTTTATAGACTTTGGTTTTAGCCAAGATTTCAATTCTTAAACAAAATAAAAAAGGATTATAATAAATGAAATCATCCTTTGAGGTATTTTCTCAAAGGAGTGACGTTTTAATATAGATAATCACCACATAAACAATGTAGATCAATTATCTATAGCCATACAATGAAAACCCTGCATTTATGAAAAACTTAAACATGATTTTTCACATAAACTATTCACCTGATACAACATGGTTGATCGAGAGTTCTAGTGTATTTAGGGATTAGGATTACAACATAGAAACTTAAAACATGAAATACAACTTCATTATTGAAAACATCTTTTACATGACCACTACATTCCCCCGTACTTAGCATTGTATGGGACAACCTGAGGACATGTATAATAAAAGGGGTGAGCTATAAAGCCCAGTAAGGGAATAAACAGGGAATACATGAGTAGTAAAATACATGTTATAGAATAGTAATATCAATATATCACAAGAGAAACATGAACATAAAGTCATGGTAAAGCATGATAATCATAACATGGAAATTTGGCAACAACACTTAAATGGAATTAGCATGAGCCAAGGCTCATTTCACATGGAGCATGAGTAAATCCTCATTGCACATGAAGCATGAGTAATCCCTCTTTTCACTTGAATTATCATGAGTCAATACTCATTTCACATGACGTATCATGATACTATAATTTACCAAATGCATTGGAGTGCTATAAGGGCACGCCCTTCTTAAACATTTCATTTCATGCATAAGTGTTCCACATGGATTATAAAAAATGGATTCATAAAACATAATAATTTATTCCATGATAAAGTAATGTGGAATTCATACCTGAAACATTATAATCAATAAGTAAATGTGCATAAATGTGAATACCCTATATGGAGAAATGGGATGGTATTCACTACACAATGGCATTGGCTTAGAAAATCGGTGCGATTTCGGGAGCGTAACGGTGTGACATAAGAATTCATAAAAATGGTTGATGAGAGATAAAGGGGCTCCTCATTATATTTTCATGTAATAGATAATAAGGAGGTCATATAGAAACATCTCCAAACAATTTTAATGGAATTTATATTCATGAAACACAAGTATTTCTTTAATGTAAATGAGGAGAGGGGAGTTCCTTTCAGAATTTCGGCATAGTAATGGGTGTACATGGGAGGCATTTAATGAGATAGAAAGGGGTATCACATAATTCAAACATAAAGAGGGAAGTATGAGGGAGGTTCGAAACAATACCCCAAAATTAATAATTTAAATTAATTGGGAAAAGAAACTTAAAGAAAATTGGAAAAAAATCAGAAAGGAA
This sequence comes from Viscum album, assembly GCA_963277665.1. Classification (NCBI taxonomy): domain Eukaryota; kingdom Viridiplantae; phylum Streptophyta; class Magnoliopsida; order Santalales; family Viscaceae; genus Viscum; species Viscum album. The sequence goes on from OY728127.1 coordinate 2,045,896,670, forward strand.
GTCAAAACCCTTACTTGGAAGTGTGCTCCCAAAGGCTTGAGAGAGGCTTGAGAGAGGATTATTAGGAGCTTAGGGAACATTGGGAGGATTCTAGAGAGAGGAGGGCAAAGGTTGGATGAACTCCAAAGACTTTGAGTGAGGAGGAAGTGGGAGCTGTGTTGGGTTTATATAGGAAAGTTGAGTGAATTCTTTATTATTTAGGTTTGGGACCCCTTTCATTAAACGAATCCATACCCCAAATAAGGTCATGGTTTTTGCTAATGGTTTTTGGAAAAGGGAAGAGGAAACAATTTTTTATATTTCCAAAGTCCTAACATCTTAAAATAATGTGGTGTATTATGGGGAGGTCAGTCACACTCCCATGGAAAATAATTTAAAAATACAAGATGTTTAATAAGTCTTGAGGGGTCCATTAATGCATTAAAATGTAAGTCAAACAAACCCAAAATCACATTATTTTATTTTTAAAAAATATATCGGCCGAACATAAAGCTTACAATATTTTATGAGATCATTATTAGGACATTATGATGTCATAAAACACATTATATATTTAAATGGTATTAAATTTTTAACCAATAATTTTTCTGTCTCAGAAAATTATGAAAAATTCACCTCTGGATAATTTCGACATCCGGATTCTAGAAATATATATTATTTTATCTAATTAATTTTCTTAATATATAAATTTTTACTTTTAAAATAAAATCCAACATTTATCGAAAATTAAAGGGTTTTGACTGGAATGTCTTTTAAACCTTAATAAAATTTATAATTGCATTCATAAAATAATATGATCATTTATATATAATAAAATTAATTTATTAATAATAATAATATTTTATTAAAATATTATTTAATTCAAAAATACCTTAATTTAAGAAAATAGATTTCTTAATTAAATAATAACTAAAAACACTATTTGTACTTTAAAAAATATTTACAGTGTATCAATAATGACAAGAAGGTATATTAATTATGATATACCAAAAAATAATAAAATTCATGAACATATTACTAGTGATTTGTTACATAACCCCTTAAAACAGCCGCATAAGACCTAAGGGTATGGTGTGCGATGGTGACAGACTCTTGGGGTGGCTCAGATAACATGGCTCGAGTGTTAATCTCTATCAACTTCCACTTTTTCCATAGGCGGTCCTATTATAGCTTGACATGATGAAGCTCATCTTGGGCTTGGTCAAGAGTGAAGCCCAAGGATGCCACCTTTTTCCGAGCTCTGAAAAATGGGCTTCTTATGGAGAAATTATACTGGATGAGGAAATCGCTTCTTTTGTCTGAGTAAATTGGATTTGTTAAAGCCCTATATTTATACTAATCATGCGATCACTGTTCAACGACTATAAAAGTAACAGTCACAATTCTAAACATAAAACCAAAAAAGCTGACATTTTATGTAAACATTTTACATAAAGAGGCATTTAATTTGATCCAGATGGATTTCAATTAATGAAACATTGGGTCGTTAAAATATTTCCCCCTTAAGAAATTTCTCCCTTGAAATTTCATTTTTCCCACACTAAAATAGATGTGGGTAACTCAGCTTCATCATTTCCTCTGATTCCCAAGTCTCTTCTTCAAACTTGTGGTTTCACCACAACACCTTGACAAGTGGCATTGTATTATTTCATAGAACATTTTCTCTATGATCTAAGATCTTCACTGGTTGCTCTACATAAAAAAAATCATCCTCCAACTGTACCACCACAAAAGAGAGTACATGTGAAGGGTCTGGTATGTACTTCCTTAAGAGGGATTCCTTAAAGACATCATGTACTTTGGTTGTGGTAGGTGGAAGTGCTAGTAGATAGGCCACAACCCCTACATGATCAAGAATCTCGAAGGGGCCAATGTACCTTGGACATAACTTCCGTTTCTTTCCAATTTTCATAAACTTCTTCCACAGAGATATGCGTAGAAAAACCATGTCTCAAACTTTAAACTCAGGGTCTTGTCGACGATTATCTGTATAACTCTTCTATCGACTCTGGGCAGCCTTGATATGCTGTTGAATGGTTTTCACCTTCTCCACCATTTCCTGGACCATTTCTGGTCGAAGAAGCTTACGTTTACCGACCTCATCCCAACACGCCAGTTCTCTGCACCTTTTCCTATAAAGGGCTTTATATGGTGCCATTTGGTTGCTCGAGTGGAAACTTTTATTATAAGATAACTAAACCAGAGGAATATGTTGATCCCATCCTCTTTTATTATCCATTGAGGACACTCTCAACATGTACTCAAGTTTTTGGATAGTCCGCTCGGATGGGCCTTTAGTTTGAGGATAATAGGCCGTATTGAAGTTCATTTCAGTATTCAGAGCAAGTTGATGACTCTTCCAAAACATAGGGGTGAATATTGGATCTCGGTCAGACACAATAGATAGTGGCACTCCATACAGCCTTACTACTTCCCTGATATATATTTGTTCCAGTTGATCCAATGAGAAATCCTACCAAATTGCAATGAAGTGTGCAGTCATTGTAAGACGATCTATAACAACCCATATTGCATTCTTGCCTTTGGATGACCTCGGAAGTCCGGTGACAAAGTCCATGGTGATGTTCTCGCATTTCCATTTTGGTATTGGCAATGGTTTCATCATCCCCTTAGACTTCGTCCTCTCTGCCTTAACTTGCTGGCACACCAGGTACTTTGATGTATATTCAACAATCTCCATTTTCATATTATCCCACCAAATGTTTTTTTAGAGATATCGATACATCTTTGTGCTCCCTGGGTGAATAGAGATATTTTAACTATGTGCATCATCCAAAAGTTCCTTCTTCAGCTCCGAACTTTGTGGAACACATAGTCATTTCCCAAATCACACAATTCCATCTTTATTAACATTAATCCCTGAGGATTTCCCCTTTTTGATAGCTTCTACTTTTTCCTGAATTCCCACATCATCATTTTGAGCATCCTTTAACCTTTCCAAAAGAGACGGTTGAGCAATAATTTATGAAAAGATTGATGATTTACCCCTCTTTATGATTCCCATTTCTATATTCATCAAGTCTAAGAAGATTGGATCCCCCTCAATTATCATCATTGATAGAATCACTGGGTCCTTTCTACTTAGGGAATCTGCCTCCTTGTTCTCTTTCCCAGGGTGGTAATGCATTGAACAGTCATAATCCTTGATGAGCTCTATCCATCTTCTCTGGCACATATTAAGGTCTTTCTATGTAAATATATATTTAATACTCTTATAGTCAGTATATATCTCATATTTCTCCCCATAGAGAAAATGTCGCAAGATTTTCAAGGTAAAGATCACCGCCGTCACCTCCAGATCATGCGTTGGATAGTTTGTCTCATGGATTTTCTACTTCCTTGAGGCATAGGAAATCACTTTATCATTCTTCATCAGCACACATCCTAATCCCTTCTTCAAAGCATCACTGAATACCACAAAAATTTCCCCACTTGTGGGTAATGTGAGCACGGGTTTAGTGATAAGCCTCTTTTTCAACTCCTTGAAGTTTTCTTCGCATTCATCACTCCAACAAAACATTACTCCCTTTAGAGTTAGCTTGGTAATAGGGTTTGAAAATCCTGATAAATTTCTCTCAAATTGTCGATAATATCCAGCTAACCACAAAAAGATGCGGATATTTGTTACTGATGTTGGCCTCGGACATCCTTCAATTTCATCTATTTTGGAGGGATCCACAGATATCCCATTGCTTGTGATGATATAGCCCAATAATGAGACCACCTTCAACGAGAACACACACTTTCTGAACTTTTCATAGAGCTTCTCCTTGCACAATGTCGCTAGTACAGTTCTTAAATGATCCTCATGATCCTCCTAGGTTTTGGCATATATTAGAATATAATATATAAAGCCTACCACAAATTTGTCTAGGTAATATCTAAAGACTATATTCATCAAGTCCATAAAGATTGTTGGATCATTAGATAGTCCTAAAGGCATTAATATGAATTCATTGTGTCCGTATCTTGTACAAAAAGCAGTCTTGGGGACATCTTCCTCCTTCAACCATACTTGATAATATCCTGACCGCAAATCTACCTTGGAGAATTATTGTACTCCAGGAATCTAATCAAAAAATTCATCGATCTGTGTCAGAGGATACTAGTTATTTATCGTGATTTTTTTATTTTCATGATAATCGATTCAAATCTACATTGACTCATCCTTCTTCTTGACGAAGAGGACTGGTGCACCCCCTGGTGATGCACTTGGGCGTATAAACCCATTATCCAGATTGTTCGGTAGTTTTTTTTCATCTATTCAAGATCCATTATAGACATTCTATATGGATTCTTGGATATTGGTAGTGCCCCTAGTATAAGTTCAATTGAGAATTCAACATCTCTTCTAGGAGGAAGACCATGTAGTTCCTCGGGAAACACTTCAGCGAATTCCCACACAATAGGAGTTTCTTCAAGGATGGTTTCTTCCTTGGACTCAATCATCAGAGCAAGATACGCATGTTCATAGGGCAGTAATATACATGCTTGAGATGATGTAACTAAAGGAGATTCATATTCCTCCTTACAGTTGTAATGAATTGGGGGTTGATTCTCCATATGTAGTGTGATTTCCCTCTCCTGACAATTTATGTTGGATCTATATAAGGAAAGCCAATCAATGCTAAGAATTGCATCAAATTCCACCAGAGGGAGTATGAAGAGGTTTTCTAGGAAATTTAATCCACAGATTATAATAGGGGAGGACTTAAATTCATGGGACGCAATGATTTCCCCATATTCCATACTCACCAACATCTTCACTTCAATGATTTTTGGTGGTGCTGGGATTGTTCTACTATACTTTCAAAATATAAAATAATGCGTGGAACCTGAATCAAAAATTATGTTCGCTATTCTTGCATGAATAACTAGAGTAAATGTCACCACTTCATTTTCGGGGTTCGATTCGGCAGAAGGGATGAGAAAAGCTCTTCTTTTCTGCCTTGGAGGTTGTTGGTTGCCTCCGAAAACCCTTAGTTTAGGGAACTGATTTGAAAAATTACCTGGTTCCTTTCAATTGTAGCAATGAACAATGTTTTGATGTTCAAACGGATCGTTCCTCTCCTCTTTCGTAGTCGCGGGTCTTTCTTGTTGAATGATAACAGCTAGGTGCCCTTCTCTTCCACACCTAAAGCATTTCCTCGTCCCCTTGAGGAAATTATTAGGGTACTTCTTTCCGCACTTTTGGCATGTGGGGTGATGGATCTTCTTAGCACTGTTGGATTTATACATCAGACCACTAGAATTGAAGTTCACCTTACGCTTCATGTCCCAATGATACCGCTGTGATTCCTTGATTTCTATTTCTACCTTGAGGGAATATCGGATAATTTCTTCATAGCTGTCGAAGTCATAAATCGATAATGCTTTCTGCAACATAGGATTCAGCCCACCAAAGAAGCGGTCAACCTTGCATTCGGGGGTACAAAAAAGCCGAGAGAGTATCGTGCAAGCCTTGTGATGTTTGCCTCATATGGTCCAACAGATTCTTTGACTTTTTGTTTGAGGGAAAGGAAGTCCCTTTCCATCTTAAGCTGGAGGGTGCACATAAAATATTTATCAAAAAACATCTTCCGGAAATCCTTCCATTCGAACGCGTTGACCTCCTACTCAGTCTTCGTATTTTTTATCAATGTTCACCACTAATCAGCTTTACCCTCCATATGATAATCTTCTAGGAGAACCTTCTCTTTTTCAGAACATTGATGCATGGAGAAGATATTTTCAATGGAGTTGATCGATTGTTCAGTGATTGTGGGATCATATGATCCACTAAATGTATGAGGTTTTGTCTCATTAAGCTCTCGATAGAGACTTTTTCATTCTTAGGGGGGGAGGGGTTGAACATTCCTCTTGACCCGTGTTTCTATTCAAATCTTGAGTTAGCTGAGAGATAAGCGTGACAAATTTCACGATTCCCGCTGCCATTTGATTGGGCATCTCATTAGTACAGTCATTACACTGATCTTCACATCGGTTGTTAGCCCGAGTCCTCCTATTACCGACCATTGGCTTGAATAAAAGGAAAGTTAGGGGGTAACACATAATGTGTAATACAAAGACAAAAGTGGATGACTTATAAATAAACTTTTATTTCCTTAACTCATTAGTCTATATGGTTCAATATAGGCTTTTCAGGATCTACTTTCTTACATATATTCTCAGGGGAATTTTTTTTATTACCATAATAAGGGTTCATACTGAGCTTGTAAATTTTTCAAAACATATCCCTCAGGAGTGTCATAACCAAGAGTGCATCAAGGCCCGTTGTCATGCACCAGTTCCTGTTCGAGTCTAGCTCAAAGTAGTGTTTTCGGGAATTACCCCTAGGATACATCTGTGCCAGAGCCGACTCTACCTGCTCGTATCCAAACAGGGATGTATTTTCATGATAAACTGCTTACTCAGTACTTACCAAAACATAGTGATGTTTTTATTATACGTAGTATTGTCTCTAATTCTTTACGAGGCTTTTTTAATCCTAATCCCAAAAATAACTAAACCTATCCTCTGATACCAACTATGAAAACCCTTATTTTATTACAAACTTAAACATGATTTATTAAATAAACTATTCACTTGATACAACATTGATAATCGAGAGGTATAGTGTCTTTGGGGCTTAGGATCATTACATAACTACTTAAAATATGAAATAGAACAACTTTTTTGAAAACTTCTTTTACATGACCACTATATTCCCTCAGACTTAGAATTGCATGGGATAACCTGAGGACATGCATAAGAAAAGGGGTTAGCTATAAATCCTAGTAAGGGAATAAACATGGAATACATGAGGAGAACAATACATGTTAGACAATAGGCATATCAATAGAGAATAAGAGAAACATGAACATAAAGTCATGGTAAAGCATGATAATCATAACATGGAAATGTGGCAACAATGGTAAACATGGAATTAGCATGAGCCAAGGCTCATTGCACATGGAGCATGTGTAAATTCTCATTTCACATGAAGAATGAGTAAACCCTCGTTTCACTTGAATTAGCATGAGTTAATACTTATTTCACATGACGTATCATGATACTATACTCCACCCAATGCATTGGATCGCTATAAGGGAAAACCATTCTTAAACATTTCATTTCATGCATAAGTGTGCCAGATGGATCATAAAACATGTATTCATAAAACATAATCATTTATTCCATGATAAAGGAATGTGTAATTCATACATGAAACATTATAATCAATAAGTAAATGTGCATAATAGTGAATACCCTTGATGGAGAAATGGGTATGGTATTCACTACATAATGGAATTGTCTTAGAAAATCGGTGAGATTTTGGCAGAATTTCGGCATAGTAACAGGTGTACATGGGAGGAATTTGATGGAATTTAGATTCATGATACAAAAGTATTGCTTGAATATAAATGAGGAGAGATTTGTTCCTTTCAGAATTTCGGCATAGTAACGGGTTTACATGGGAGGCATTTAATGAGAGAAAATGGGTCTCCCATCATTCAAACATAAATAGGGCAGTATGATAGAGGTTTGAAACCATAACAGAACATTTATAATTGAAATTAAATTGGAAAAACAACTTAATTAAAATTGGACAAAAATGAGAAAGGAAGAAAAAACGCTTACTTGGAAGTTTGCTTCCAAAGGCTTGAGAGAGGCTTGAGAGAGGCTTCTTTGGAGCTTGATGCACCTTAGGAGGATTCTAGAGTGTGTAGGGTAGAGTTTGGACGAACTCCAAAGGCTTTGAGTGAGGAGGAAGTTGGAGTTTGGGTGGGTTTATATTGGAATGGTGAGTGAATTCTTTATTCTTTAGGTTTGGGACACCTTACATTAAACTAATCCAAACCACAAATCATCTAATGGGTTTTCCCCATGGTTTTTGGAAAAGGGAATAGGAAAACAATATTTTATAATGCCAACATATGATCTTCTTAAAATAATGGGGTTTCTTATGTGGAGGTGAGCCACACTCCCAGGGAAAATAATTTAAAAAGACAAGATGTTTAATAAGTCTTGATGGATCCATTAGTGCTTTGAAAAGTAAGTCAAAGAAACCCAAAATCACATTATATTAATGGTAAAACATATATTTTCCGAACAAAAAGCTTATAGTATTTTATTACATCACTATTGGGTAATTATAATGTCATAAAACACATTATATATTTAAAAGGTATTATATTTTTATCCAAAAATTTGACTATCTCAGAAAGTTAAGAAAAAATCACCATTGGATAATTTTGATGTCCTGACACTAGAAATATCATTTATTTTAAATAAATAATTTTTGAAATATGTTAATTTTTACTTTTAAAATAAAATCCGACATTTATCAAAAAATCACGGGTTTTGATAAGAATGGATTTCAAACCTTAATAAAAATTATAATTGCATTAATAAAATTATATGATCATTTATATATAATATAATTAATTTCATAACAATAATAATATTTTATTAAAATATGATTTAATTCAAAAATCCCATAATTTAATAAAATAAATTTATTAATTTAATAATAACTAAAAACACTATTTGTACATTAAAAAATATTTACAATGTATCAATAATGAAAAGAAAGTATATTCATTATTATATAAAAAATATATACATGAACATATTACTACCGATTTATTACATAACCCCGTAAAACTGCAGCATATGTCCTAAGGGTAAGGTGTGCGATGGTGACAGACACTTGCGGTGGATCAAATAACATCGCTCGAGTGGTAATCTCTATAAACTTCAACTTCTTCTGTAGACGCTCTCGTTTGAGCTTGACATGATGAACCTCAACATGGGCTTGGTCAAGAGAGAAGACCAAGGATGCCACCACTTTTTCGAGCTCCAACAAATGGGATTCATATGGAGCGATTCTACTGTATTAGGCCATCGCTTATTTTGTCTAAGTAAATTGGATTTGTTAAAGACCTACATTTATACTAAACATGTGATCACTGTTCAACGGCTATAAAATCAACGGTCACAATTATTAACATAAAACCAAATAAGTTGGCATTTAATGTATTCATTTCACATAATGAGACATTTAATTATATCAATAGGGATTTCCATTAATGAGACATTCATATGTTAATCATACATAGTATAATAACATTTAAAATTTGAGTTCTAACTAATCTATTAGAAATTGGATCTAGTGTAAGTGGGATCCTATTTGAGTTTTTTCCCAAAAACCAGCTGTCTTTTATGATTAAATTTGCTAAATATTCAAAAACATAGTTATTAAAAAGTATATTATCACATGATGATTATTCATCAATGTAAAATTAATATTATAATGTACATATATTATGTGTCACTTCTAAATTATATTAGTTCCCATCAATAATGATAACCAAGAAATGATATGAAAGTATTTAAAAATTTATTTCTTATATTCAAGATTAAAATAAACTAAATTCAAATAGATAATGTTTTGAATAAAATATGTTGTATGATCTTATGTGGATGAGTCATTCCCTCATGGATTTTTTCACTTGGTAATCATCAACATAGGATTTCATGAGGACAAACCGATTTATTTGAATCAATCATGTTATATGATTCCATTTATATTCCTATATATGGATGTGCGTTTTTGTAATCAGGCTTTATATTATTATTAATGTATATTGTGAATCACATACAATGATATATTTCCTAAAATAATGATGGAATAAGCTAATGGTGATGTATAATATTATAAGTTCATCATAAGGGATATGAAATTAATGAATAATTCAATATATGATATTCCCTTCCATATTAAAGGATGTTTACATATTTATCCCTTTCAATGAAATAAAACTATATGATTATTTCCATGGATATGGTTTTTTTCAAAGAGATCATTTCCGGTTGTGAAATAAATGTATACCAACAATATAGGTTGATGCCACAAGGATAAAAAATCATTATGGGAATTTAAGATAATGGGAATATATTTCATAGAATGTGTTTTACGTCGTTTTCGACATTGTCGTATTAGCTTCATTTTCGACACGTTCCTTAACATTTTTGTAGATTATAATATTTGAATATAGGTCAACTTGTATTATTACATTGAAAAAATGTCTTAGTGGGGCCACACTAATTGTATCAAGAATATCATTAAATTATATTTTAATTGAATATTTAGAATAAATATTATTTTCAAGAGAAATGATTAATAATTATCTTTGTATTTTTATTGCATAAATTTAATCACTTGTTATTCTATTCAGAATATATGAGAGTTGAATATTAAATAAATATTTTTTTCTAATTATTGTATATAGTTATTATTCATCTCTTATATATTATTTACATGTTATTAAATAATTATTTATTCATTAAAATAATTATTTATTTAGTGATGTAAATATTAAAATAAATATTTATTCTCAAATTATTGATTATAGTATTCATTAATTTATTTTATGAATAATATAATGATATTAATTTATATAAATAAATATTTATTATAAAAGGATTACAAAATACGGATGGTTCACTAGATGAGTTAAGTGGGTAATATAAATAAACAAGTTTTTTAAAATATAATTTGAATAAATATTAAGTTATTTAATTATGAAATGATAATTTAATATCTACGATTTAGCACTCATCATTCAATATTACAATATTTTACTTTCTATTTGACAAGGGGTTTACACAGAAAAAATATAATTTTATGGTACTTTATGTAATTATAAGTTGTCCAACCGTATGTATATATCTCAACTATATCATCTCTAGGGTTAAGTGAATATTTTTGAAAAATATATTCCCTCAAGATAATTCTCATAAGAATAAATATAACTGTCTCAAGAGCCCTCTAAAAATTAAGAGGAAATACTACTCTTACCTCTCAAGAATGTGAGAAAAAGATATATAATTTTTAATTCTTGAATTATTTCTTGATTCGATCAATTGTTAACAAAATATTGCATTTGGATTGTCATCCCTAGTACACAGTGTTCTGACAACAACATTCATTGAATCATGGGGTACATGTGGACACCTCTAATGTAATTCTTATTTAGACTCTTAATTGCAATGAATATTTGATAATAATATTAATATAATTAAATGTCAATGATAAATTACTTACCTAGTTGAGGGAAAGAATACAATTTAATTAAAAATTATATGTGAAAAGATACTCTTGATGAAGATTCAAGGGGTGAATTAATACTATTCATTTGATTTTTATATTTATACCAATTAAAAACATTGTTATTCATGGTCCCAAATACTTTTTATTCACTAAGGAAACTTAAAAAATGATTTTCCACACAAATAAGAAATTGGAAATGATAAAAATTCTATGGTTCACAAAGAGATTACTATTTTGGTAAATCATTAAATAACACATTAAGATTTCACTCAATGATGAAGTCAAAATGAAATCATTTTCATGGTGGTGAAAACAATCACATCCATATACCATTCAATAATATTATTTGTTGAAATGAACTTATTCAAATATATATATATACAATGTTTGATTAAATTTTTAAATAAGTAATGGTGATTCATCTATCGGTAGAGTTCGAATGATGAATTTTTAGATTATATTAGAATACTCTAGAGGATTCATCATAGGCTAAATAATATTTAGTTTCATCAATTCAGAAATCAATATTTATTTTAAAATAGTTTTTTTTCGTGAATTCATTGGTTAAAATGATCACCCTTAGTGAATAGAAGATTAAATGAAACTTTTGTGGGGGAAATTTAGAGATAAAATCCCAAAATCAATACACAATATAATGATAGAAATCATGAAAGTTTCTTTAGATTTTCAATATTGAGATATGATTTTCATCTATTTTAATTATTGTTTTAAAATAAATAATGTTAATGTTAAAGGGGGGATATGGATTACCCAATATCAAGGATGATGATAATTTTTTGAGATATACATTGATATGAATAATGATATTGTGATATTAATTATTCATTATTCTTCCCATCACAAAGTATTTATTATGTAAAATTTGATATATTATCTCATGATATGGATTTTTTATGGAAATTTATATGGGGAGGCATTTATACTACTTCCCTAGTATCATCCCCCCTCTCATGTTCCTTTTCATCATGATTCTTCCCACTAGTTCCCTTCCCTAAGAGATATATATTTTATGAATTAATGGGTTTTCATTTCACTCTCATTCAATTTTGTTTTTATCATTTTCTAGTTTCACGCGATGTTCATTGTAAATGTTATATTAAATCAAATAATATTCACATTTTTGTCATCCAATCATTATAGACCCCATCTGTGGTTAATCACGACTATTATTTTTCCTTATTAATATTCGTAGGAGGTTCAAGATTCCAGTCACTCTAGATTTGAATGTTTTCTTCTCTTTAATAGTCATTTTTTAATGTTAAATACAATGTTATTTTTTAGTATTGAATTATTAACTAATTTGATTTTATGCTACTATCTTTTTTCTTTGTTTTAGTTTTTAGGGGAGGTTTGGTTGTGATGGATGAGCCTCAATAATTATATCATGATATAAAAACTATGTACTATTTGTATCTTATTTTTTGGGATATTTTTATTGATTATAATTTTAAATTATTTTCACTATAAATGGTGGCAGTAGAGGATGATCATCTGATTGTTGGTACATAGGTTCTTCATGCTTCTTCTCTCTTTATCTCTGAAGATAATGATGATTATAGTTATGGGATAGAAATTTTTTCCCTATATATATTATTGTCTCAATGGTATTGGATGAATAATCAATGATTATTACTTTAACTAATCATGTTTTATTTCCACTTATATCTGACATAATTCATTTTCCAATAAGAGTATGTCTCTAGTAATTTGGGATGGTTCTAGTGGTCACACTCATCCAAGATGGGAAGGTGTTTTTATTTTATTAAAACCACTCTGTTCTATGGTCATTTTATTTTTTTCTTCTATATTTTTTAGTAATTACAAAAACTATTTCCCTCAATAGTGACTTGGAAGAGAAAACAGCATAGCCAAATGCATCCACGTCCTTATGCGCGAGGCTATAAAATAGTATTGTGGGCCAAAAACATGAAGTATAGAGAATATACTATTAATATATTAATAAAAATAATAATATATAATCAAATTAAATCCACATTATAATACTAAAAATAATTATAAAGACATTAAATAATATAGATGATATTTTCTCGAAAAAAAATATATGCATTGATCACCCACAAAGGCAATTCGAAAATCAAAATAAATAAAAAAGGAGACACATACAATTTATCCCTACTTAAAAACCTAACCATCACATAACCTAGTCCCTGAATATACTTAGGAATCAACAACCCAATCCAATGCATGCCATATTCTAAAAATTAAATAAGAAATAAGGTTTTCACATGAATCAGGGTATCTATTCAAGGGTTGATAAGAACTTCTTAGTAGGACATCACTATGTTCCACTACTATACCCCATAATATACATGTATTTATGATGGAAATAAACATTTCACACATGTTCATTGGACATCGTGTCCATATCATAACACAATATACAAATTAGGACAGAAGGACACTTGATCATACCTACTTCAATCTCATGTCAGTATCCACCTCTTTATATTGTCACATTCCAATATATCAATTACCTTCACATACCCAAATACTCGAGGTACGGTGACATAATAAAATAAAACCACTAATAGAGGGGAATGGGGATGGTGATACATATATATCTCATCCCACTTAATTAACAATCAAGGCAGGATATGAAGACCTGATCTCACATCATCTCATGGCCCTTCCCCTTATGGACAGTTCTCTAGTAGGAACGATTCCTCTCATAGAAATGTCCAATTCATGATCACTACCCAAACATAGGGAATTCCTTGTCCCAATTATATGAGATTAATTTCAATAATCATCATTAATCCTTCCACATAAACTCATGAGTTGTCTAAAGAACACTGACCAATACCAGTAGACTCTAAGTAGGTCAAAATCACACTGACCCATTCCTAAAAACTCTAGAAATCTCACACAAACCATAAAACATTCCCAAAAACTTAATAGAGGTCACCATCACACTAAAACAATACTATAGGCTCATGGGATGTCACCAGAACACTGGACCATCCCCATAGATTAATGGTAGGTCACAAGTGGAAAAATACAGGCCCAAAAAATAATTAGAGTTAAAATCATTAACATGCAAGAACAAAAGTCCCATATCCCATCAAATATCTCTCCATTTTATCCTTGGATATTTTTCTATTGAGACCTAGACCTCAATGAAAACATATGTCACCTCTATAATTAGTTAATCCAGTTTTTCTTATAGACCTGCAATGGTATCATCATGAAAACAACAACCTATACATATCAATCCTTTGTAACAACAAATCCCATAGGATCATCATTACCGAGAACCTGATGGTCCAGTCCACTGCATTAGGAACTCATGTCACTCCTAGTTTCAATACCCAGGTATCAACCAAATACATTCCTCCTTATGTATCCTTATCAACCGCAAGTAATTTCTTTATGCGAAGTCCACAACAAATAATTGGTTATATCCAAAATCTCTTTAGGGATATATCATAGAACATCATTTGACAGAAACCACCTCTATATCACACCATGTGTAATCCAAGAGAACTAAGCCCAGTAACAATGATCATACCTTTTTAGACGCCCATTAAGAGGATTTAACTCACCACGGCTGAGACATACGGTTGTCCAACATATAATCACATGAACTATGACTCTCCAACCTAGCCGGCCAGACCTAAGAAAGCCCATTCTAGGAAAAACATATTGTATCTTGAATTCATCAACCTCCGAGAGGATCCTAAATATATCAAACATAAATATCATGACTTGGAGTCATATTTATTGGTTGATTACAACATATCGAATAGATAACGGGAACTTATTAGAAGAATATGATATGAAACAATGTTTTACTGATACTCTGCAGAAACTCATGGTATTTATCCATTCTACCCTTTCCAATATAATAAGAATTATACATGAAAAAAATCATAATTATGAATGCAAGATATTATTAAAGGTATCACCTACCATAGAAACATAGTGTCCACTCAATTATAGGTCCACATGACCACATCCTATACCACTCAGGCCTCGTTAGAGCGCATATCAACTCCAAATCTTCTCTATCCATTAATTTATGATTAAAAAATCATTATATACATTTTTAATTCAATATTATATTTAAATCAATGATGAATAATGGATGAAAAACTGACAAAGATCCATCATTTTACAAAAATAATTACAAAAAACCATGAAAGGTACATTGAACACCCCTAAAACTATCCTACTCAAAATCCAGAACCAACGGGATATATAGTACACTTAATTTCATAAAATTTCATAAAAAATAAAAAATAATATTATGGAAGTAGATATCCTCAACCAAAACAAATTCAAATGGAATTCATGCATCACATCTAATCCACCATTATCCACCATGCATGTAAGACATATCTCAAACCCATGATTTCTTTATGCTATGGTGAAATCATTACCAAACCTTATCCAAACCCATTTGGGGTTATGGAAATCCACTTTAAACCAAAGTAACTAGAATTTTATGGAGATAGTCACCTTAGATTTCTATAGGAATGAACAGGGACCCCCCTAAACTAAGAAATAAAAATAATGAAAGGGAGGGGTATGTGGTAGATGAACAACCCTCAACAAAATAGGGGATTACCCCTACCTACTATTTTAATAGAAAAATTGTAGAATCAATTTCAAGGATTTAACTTTCTTTGAAATCCATAAACTATTAGAGTTAGAGGCCTTATCCCTCTATCCCAGACATTCGAAGCATGAAAAGTGTGTTCATGTGGTGAATATGATATTGTGATTTCTTTTTTGCTGCCTTCCCACCCAATTGTTCCACAAATGATTCTTTGAGAACATGAACAACCAATAAAGTTTCATTCCTTATCCAAAAAATTAATATGTTAAAATTATTTTATTTCTAATTTGATTCATGATTCTCAAAAAAATCACTGCACTAACAATTTTTAAATTTCATCTGGAATTCACAACCGAAAATAATGCTAGTCATTAAGAAATTCATAAGATAACAATTATCAAAAATTATATGTCATATTAATCTTAAAACCACGTAACCCAAAATATCATAGTTAAAAATTCACATATAACCCACCACATTCTATTTAGGAATTCCAATTTTTTTTAGTAATATAACACCAAACACCAATGCACAATATTTACCAATGACTGATCCACCCGCTTATCACATTCAATAGCACCAATATGGTTTTTATTGAACCCATCTCTAATCAGATTTCAATATATCTTCACCTAATTTATCATGATGTTCATGGTTCTTCCTAACATTAGGTTATTCTCATGTTGATCTATTCCATGTCATTTTACTCACCAACCTAATAATATAAAAATGAATTCACTTATAGGGGGTCTATTGACCTACTAACCATTTTCTTAATAGTACCCCCAATGTGGTCTCGGCTACACAATATCCCAAATCACAAAAAATCAATAGAACCACCAATTGATGACCTTTCCCAAAAACATAGTCTCACTCAATGATATATTTTCAAAAGTAACACTTCACTAAAATGTTGAATTTTCACTAACCCCCACATACAAGGTCCCACTCATTACCATTAGAAATGGGATCGATATCCATTTCTTTATCCAATTCATTACCACGAATTTTCATAAAAAAATACAACATTACTATGAATTTCCACCTGATTCACCTCCCTGAATCAAGTCACAAATTATGGTTTACCCCCATAAATCATGTCATGAATTTATGTTCACCCAAAAAATCACTTTTTCGATCTTGGTTCACTCTAGAATCATGGTTAACAAAATGACTGAGGAAAAAATTTATGGATCACAACATGAATCTTGTAATTAATCTTGGATTATCAATATAATCACAATATAAGAATAAAAACTCCAAAATTTAGCACTAGATCAACCTTATCAGGCACAATATTCGATCACAATAAAAAACTCTATCTATATTCCAAAAAACTAATCCAATTAACACCACATCTATTTTTGAAAATGTTTTTGCTGAAGAAACTAGATATCAATATATCAACTCACACACTGGATTTCTAATTCCACCATTACTACATACTAACTGGTATAACCATGTCCATGTCCTGTACAACATGAGTCTCATTCAACAATCACTAATAGGATGCTACCACTACATGATTATCTTTATAACCACATTAAAAAACAACGCATTATCTCCAAAAAACCACATTCAATGCATTACCATGCATAATGGGTGGCTGTGGTTTAAAAAATAATAACTGATCACTAACTCAAAACCCTAACAACCACTTATTATTTACTTACCATTAATGAAAATCCCTATAAAATGTTGATCATCAAATCATGTGCCATCCCTATCACTGCTTCTCAAGATCCAACCAATGCTTGTCTCATTACCTTACATCCATAATAACACCCATGTCTTGAAAAAACCCCTATGATAGCATGCTCATATGAACCACACAAGTGCCCTATTAACATATAAATTCATTGGTTCATAAATACCAAAAAAATCAATAGACCCACACATATCATATTCACCCTCCATGACATTGTAAGGAACTATGTGTACCAAGCATTCACCATTCCTCACATACTGAGGATTTTTGAAAAAATTCATGATAGTTATCAATCCCCTCATAATGTATATTTACTCATTTAGAACCCTCTCCTGTGTTCTCTCTTATGATAAAACATAGTCTTATACAAACCGAAAAAAATTTCACTCATATACAACCTGATTGAAAATACCAACACATACTCACATGAGTCCAATACCACTAAAACTAGAATAATGCACCTAACACAATAACCATGCCCCACTATATTTTTAGTTGTATCCAGTGTCCCATGAAATTTAACTAATTCCAAGGCTAACTGAAAATTTAGTTGCCACATTTTTATAATTCCAAATACAAAAGAATATACCGACATTCCCATAATGGTACACAAATGCCCATCCATTAACCTTATGGACATTAATACAATTAAGATTCCCCATAATACAACATCAATACTATGAACCACACATCCACAATGATTTCATCAGCACAGTCTTTGTTATTTGTATGAAAAGTTTCTCTAGTAATTTGGAGTGCCAATAAGAACCTATATGTGAAACACTATGTTTGTAATTTTTGAAACATTAATTAATATAATAAATTTTATCATAACACCTATATAGAACACCATATCCAAAATGGGACACATTTAGGGAATAAAATTCCCATACTATCCCATAAAGTTTATCCATACATCCCTTGATGAAAAGGCTATAATAAATCACAATATAAACTCTTGCATCTAGATCCACAAAAAAATCCATTAAAGAAAATATAATTCCATGGATGATTATAATTCCAAAAAAAAATATTATTACTTCATATAATCTTTTGATAACTCATTAAATAGTTTATCCCCCATCATCATAAAATCTAATGACATTAAATATGGTAAATTAAATAATAGATTTTGTGCCCATTCATGGTGAAGGAATAAAATACTCTTACCAGTGTTACTATATAAAAACCATAAATTAAAACACTATTAAACCCATTATATTCTATAATTACCTCATTTATAATACCAAAATATCAATAATATAAATGTTGTTACTCGGATAATCTGGAATTTCCTCTAGAAAATATTTCTTGTATCACAAGTATGAGGGATATTACTATCTCTTACACATTCCTAGACCACAATATTCTATATCCATAAATATCAATAAAAAATAAAATCTATAATTACATTTTTTTATGCCCCTATATGGTCCACTAGATAGTTACCAGACCGAGGGTACCACATTACCTTAGCCACATGTCCTTATTCATAATGGTTTCCAACTAGTGATGAGGAAATAAATCATAATTTTGGGATATAATTTCCTTGATATAACAAAAATAAATAAGGATAAATAATCAAATGAATTTTCTATTATAATACTCATAATAAAAAATAAATCATCTAATATTATACATTATTTTATCATATAAAACATACATACACTGATTTCTTACTAGAAAAATCTCAAATACAAAATAAATTAAAGGAAGGATCATTCACAATACATCTACTTCCATCCATGGGAATCACACAACCCAGCATCCAAATTCTATCATTCCACTCTAGGTAGATCCACTGCAAATCATATGCTAAACCTGAACACTATCATTATAACAACACACATAGCTTGGTGCCCATGCAGGGAGTGAGAAATAATACTCAACAGGGTCTCACCATGTTCTCCTTGAATATTCCATTATATATATATGTATAAATTATAAAAATATACATTTTATGCATTTTCATATTATTTCTTATGATAACAGGACACCAGAACTCTATGCACATCAATTCACAATGTGAAAACTAGTCCACCATGACACGTTATCAATTTTTCTTAGATAAATATCAAAATCCACCTCATAATCTTATTTCATGACACCATACGAATGCCATGTATGTACCTATATGCTTAGGGTGGGTGGTATCTAAATAATGACAAAATTAAAGAAGGGATAGGGTGTATTCATGCATCCTTATCACAATCAACTACCTTACCACTCTAGGTAGGGTTAATCGGTCTTGTCTCATATCATCCATTAACAGAACCCCTTCGTGGAAATATTCGACTTATACCTCTCATAGAATGATCTATAATATATAATTAACAAACCTCGCACACTTATAAAAGTGTAGTTGTATGATGATTCATCCCCACTGGCTCTATATAAATTATAAAAACATTTATCCATCCCTATACATTGGGGGGTCACGGAAACAATAACACATCCATTACTATTATAGGGTGACCATAAGCTAACTGAACCATGTTCATAGACTCTATGGAGTTCAATCACTCAATAAAACACCATTTTTGACTCCTTAAGAGTTCAAGGAATCACCAAAAAAATCCAAAAAATATGCAGAGTTCATAGTCATAAGACCCCATCCCCATAAAATATGGGGAGGTAAAATCAATAATAGGAAATAATATATGGTCCATATTGTTCTAGACAAGTCTTTAGATAATCCAATTGTTCTAGTAACTAAATATCTATCACATTGTCAGGAAAATATCTCACCTTTATAATTAAGGCATCCAATATGTATTCAAGATCCACTACAGCATTAGGACATCTATAGTATATCACACCCATAAACAGACAGTACAACCACATCCAATATGCTCATCAAGATATATATGTCTTGGTATAATCCACCCCTTTAGGGTCTCTTATAACTCATGGTCCCACTACCTAATGTTCAACACTATTCATAACACTTTAATTTCCCATGGAATCCCCATTCCATGTCCTCATGAAATTACAACTTACAACACTGGGTCTCATTACACCTCCCCTAAGTGGGATCTATCTTCTAATAATTTTGAGGAAAATACCTCCCTAACACACATCTTCTAGTCTTAGAGGAATCATCTCATGCCCCACACTCTTTGTTTCCCATATAACCCTTAGGAGGGATATACTCACTATGTTTGAAAACATATGTCCATACCACCTATCATCACAAGGTATATAGCCACATACACTTAAATTAATAAACTAATATAATACATTCTTAGGCTATCGACATCACATATAGAATTCTCAGACCTCCTATATGTTTCTAAATAGCCCAAATTTTCTCTCTATAATTGGAAACACAATCTTACAGATATTCGAACAATCCCATGTGATAAGTAGAATATACCCCAAGAATAGGAGACCCAATGTCATCATATATATTACCCTCAGTCATTGAAAATTAATATTTTTTCTTCTGAGACTCATGAAATATGCATGCAGAATTAAATCCCTAGTAATAAATCATTTCATTATTTATTAGAGGTACCACCTACCTCAAATATGGGGTTACCATTGAAATAATTATTCTCATAACCTCCATAAGGCACTTCCATTCCGATTCCAATACCATATCATCTTTTTACATCTTTATTCATCACATTCTATATAAATAATTAAATAAAAATAAAAATTATTAATTTTTTAATTTAATTCATTGAGTTATAATTTTTGAATAACTCACCAATATATGTTGGCACACTGAATCATTCACCGGCTAACTGTGTAACTCCCATTTATCACCCATGAATCCAAAATAGATAAAATAACAATCCAATAACACCCAACCAACCATCAATTTCATGAAATTTCATAAAAATACTATAAAATTTAGGGATGTGGGTTAGTTTAACCAAAACCTATTTTAATGGCATGAAAATACCACCACTGATCATCCTCCAGACACTATATAAGAAATATCTATCACAAATGGATGATTGAACCAAGATCCTATGATATAATATAAACATAATATAGAAGAATGAGAATGATTATGGCAGACACCATAATAAATTTAAAAGTGAAATCGTGGGAGAGATTAACAAAGAATCTGCTAAAATACAACTAAAATACTTCTGAATGAAGATGACAATACTAGGGTAGAAAGTGGGATTCCATATCTAAAAATTTATCCTCATGTGTGATAGATGACTAAATGTTAATTGTTCTGATCCCCATAATGATTTTTTTTAAACAGTTACCCTTTTCAATGATCGAACCACTAGTTCACTCCATGAACCATTCAATGTATAAGTGAATCTCCCTATATCATATACATTTATGGTGTGAACACCATGATATTTATTTGACTGTGCTAATATTATATAATTTCAATAGAAAAACCACCCTATCCTGCCTATAATTTTATATTGAGGACTTGAACAACCAACTAGGTGTTGGTTCACATCCAAAAAATATATTTTTTTGAATGTATGAATGCTAAAATTTATTATATTATACATTATTATGAAAATTATCCCTTTTGTGCAAAAAAATCACTTCGGAGATTATAACCTATTATGAAATATGTCATTACAACTACTTTATCTTTTATTAGTCCTTGATCAGGTATTCCATCATCTTTTTCATCTCCGGTATTTTTATTCTCATATTTTGGTATAGATTTGGATGTGATTTTATTTCTATGATGGTTAATATATGTTTAGTAATATCATCTAATTGTTGGGTGGTGATTATCTAGTGGTTTCCTCATGGGTTTTTTGTTTTCTATAATGAAAAATTATCATGATAACAAATATGAGGTGTTCATAGCGTGATGAGATGAGTTTTTTAGTGTTGGTATTGTGGTTTTTAAGGTTTATAAGGACCAAAGAATTGATTTATTGTGGATTATTCTACAATGGTGATCATTATTTTATACTGGGGATATAGAGTTTCTAGACAATACAGTTCATTTAAAATTTATCTTTTCAAATATATATTTATATTTTGTTTGAATGTGGGTTTTCTCGTATTCTCTGATGGTTCCTTCCCATCATTCAATTATATTAATTCCAAAAGAAATATAAAATTTGGAGAAAGTATAATTAGAGATAATTTTCTAACAACTCAGATATAGTATCATCCTTTTTATTTGTTTCCAATAATGGGGAGATAAAATTATATTTTTGACATCATATTAATATATAATTTATTTATTGTTATTGAAAACAAATCAGAAGGAGGATATTATTATTCACATTGAAGACAATGTTTTGTGTATTATATCAATGTGGAATTTTTCTTATATTTTTTTTTGAAGATAATATTGGATAAATACTAAAATATCCTAGAAACCAAGAAAATATGTGTTGAGTGAAGATAATCAACATAATGAATAGTAATTTTTATGAACTCATTGGATATTAAAATTTCAGGATCATGTTGTAGACTTTGATGTCTATATATACGATGGTGATGATATTAATGATGTTTTCATTGATCGTATAGAAATAAATATTTATTCGTATGTTTAAAATTGGAAATGGATGAATGTTCATAAATCGAAAATGTTTTTTTGTCGGAGGATATAGTTGTGAGATTCTGTCAGTGATTATGATGCTAAAAAATTTATCAATCGATTGATGGTTGATAAATATGGTTAAAATATCAGGATTCTACTATATGAGGTCAGACAAATTATATAGATTTATTTTACCAATACTTAAAAGGTATTAATAAGATTGATAGATGAGATGAGTTTCATGGTGCATATAGATTACTAAAAAAAATTCACTATAACGATAAGAAGTTTTTCATATAGGGTGTTGTCAACACATTTTTTATCGCATTTTTTAAATCATGATGTGTGAAGATGATATGCTATAAATCTAATGAGGTGATTTTATGGGGATGTGTTTCATTGCTATTGATTGGGGGAATACAGTTGGATGTGAAAAACCATGATTTCAGTCATGTATAAAATTTAATG
Organism: Viscum album; assembly: GCA_963277665.1. Taxonomy (NCBI): domain Eukaryota; kingdom Viridiplantae; phylum Streptophyta; class Magnoliopsida; order Santalales; family Viscaceae; genus Viscum; species Viscum album. Next base: position 2,045,920,053 of record OY728127.1, read on the forward strand.
GTAATTTGAAAATTCATTTTTGTAGATGGGTTTTTTTTAACTGTGACAAAAACTGAGGTTCTAATAGATTTAGTGTCATAAAATAATTTTTTGGTATTTGAAATATAGATTATAGAATGTCCTAGGGGTTCAGTTAAATTATAGATGGGTGAATAGGGGTCCCGACTACAGAAAAGTGTTTTTGCTGGCCATTCATGGTAGGAATAGTTCATTAACGCCATGAAAATTGTTCATCGGTTATATCTAGGGAATTTTGGACACTGAAGAAGGATTTAAATGGGGCCCAAAACATTGCCAAAAAATTGATAGTGTGATTCTTACTATTATACCGTGAATGTATCCCAGATATTTAATTTAAATAAATTAAGATAGATTGACCACCAATTTTTTTGATGAATGAGATATGTGTGGAGGAATTTGGTTACACCTAATCCTACATCTATTCACCTCTATTTTGTATGGTTTATGATGTGATTAAATGGTAGTAGATGTAATTTTATTTATTAACTCATTTATTTTTTTAGTTTCCTTTGATCCTCTATTATTTTTCCGATATCATTTTAGGTAAAAATGTATATTTTCATTTTAGAATAGTAAATTGACTAAATTTCAAGGGTATTTAATTTTTCATAGGTAGATGATGACTAAAGATGATGTTTTAATTCTGTTATTCATTATTTAACCAAATTTAAATCACCCACAAATTTTGTATGTGGTTTCTTCATAAATGTGTAAAATTAGTGATTGGATCAATGATATAAATTAGGGATTTTTCAATGATTATGTTTGGGTGAATGGTGAGAGTGGACCATTAATGTGAGCCCAAATTGTTTTAAAAAATATAATATTCCTTAAAAATACCCCCAATTTAATTCACTTCATGAGTATATATATTTTTTGCGACACATTCATAATATTAACTTAATTTATCATTTGGTTAATATGAGGATTTTATTTATATATTCATTTTTTGGAGTTAAATTGTGAATCAAATCATTAATTTAATTTTTAATTTGTTTATTTTTTCGTTAAATGTAATTTTTTTTATTTTAACTCATTTAATCATTTTTTCCTGAATAGTTATTTTATTTGTGAAAGCATAATTTTTTATTTGAGTGTGTATATTTAATGATGGGAATGTAATGATTCAATTGATTTATTGATTGAATTGGTAATGATTTGCCAAAAGGGAGACATTGTGATTTTAATTTGTTTTATAAATTTTTAATTTAATCATTCAATAATGAAAAAATATTTTTATCGATGATATTTGAATGTAGAAGAAGACATTGACATACCATGAATTTATTTCTTGTGATTTATCCAAACACTGGTTAAATTACTCACTGATGATTCTTCCACATATAAAAACCAAGATGCTAGAGGTGATTAGTTGACCATGTGGGAAATTCACTTCTCATGATCAATCATTTGGTTATAGGCGGTCTCCATGGTTAATATATACAATTAAAATTCTATAGAGGTTGTCGTTCAAACCACTCAAAAAATCAACAACATAATATAATTTTTAATCAAACCACATTCATAATCGAAAAATTATGGATCACCCATGACTATGGAGTAATTATATCTATTTTTAAAATTTATTAATAGATCGGAAAATAGAAATAGATTGACTACAACCTAAAAAATAGATAATTCATGGTACTACACTTAAAAAAAGGATTTTAATGTGCCTTGTATGGGGAATAAACCACTCAAAATGGAAAAGTCATGAAGCTACCACACATACACAGGAAAAAATAAGAAACCAATCCCCTTCTCATGGTTTATCATCTCAATCCATCATGTCGTACATTAACCCACTAGATCAAAACACATCTTTTCTGTAAGGAGAACCATGTATCCTTATTTCATCATGAGAGGAGATGATCCGAAATAGATTTTATTTGAATGATATTAATTGGATAAATGTGATTAACATTTTGGAGGAAGCCACACCTTTTCAATATGGAATCCCAATATCTACACAAAACAATGTTAATATCCAAACAAGTTAACCATTATTGAATTCTATATGCTCCCACCACCTATAATGAAGACCCATCACCAAAAAAGGATAACTCACTCACCAACTAGACCAAAGAGGATTCATCGTGTCACACCACCATGAATGAGATAACTTCCTGATAACACCAAACCACGAGACCACCACTATGAGAGAGATGAAAACTATTGATTTTGTTTATCCAGCATGGAATTCAAATCTTGATATCAATGAAAAATTTAAATCCTATAGGACATGGTGATACCAATCAAGGTTAATCACATGATGCTTACTGGCTATGGGAGACCAAGAAACATAAGAAATTGTACCCACTTGATATGATAAGAAAAGAAATACTGATACCAACACACATCCAGAAAATGGATTGGGAGAATATTGATGATCCCACAAAATTTAGAGAGGTATACACAAAAAAGTAACAAGATTCCATATAATGAAAAGGAATAAAGTCACCACATTGATTGTCACACTAGAAATATGGAACACCAACAACACTGTGAGATGTTTTTCTTCTATGAGTGTGATATTTTATGACGCACATATAAATAATACACCATTTTATATTTCCAATGGAATATCCCCTGATGGACAAGCTTTTAACATGCCCACATTATGGAATATATGTTGAGTATTATCTCTTAAGATCACTATTTCTATAGAAAATCTATACCATGAATCAGAAATTGAAGAACCAATAAGACCTGTGTCAGCCCAAAAATAATTCAAATAATTCATATGTTTTTTAATAGACTCAAAAAATTGAATCCCTGAATATCTCTTAAAATTCTACAATAATATTTATTTATTTATTTATTTATTTATTATTGATTTTGATCTTGTGTATGTATTATAAAAATGATGATAACACGATCCACCCCTATAAATTGGTTTTAGTTTTTCCAATTCTTGAAAAAAATTATTTATGGAGGAATATACAGAATATCACCAATATGTTAGTGTCTTGCAATACGATTGATGATCGTTGTCAAATGTTCATGAAGAATGTACTGATTACTCTCTGAATTTGGAGTTTTAGAAGGTAACAAAGGATGATAAAATTTATGCACGTGATGGTTTAACGTTGCAAAAAACACCACATTTCATGAATACCCATGTAGAAAAATTCCACATATGTGAAAACCACTCTGTCCCAAATGTATATTGTAGAAGATCATAGTGGCCTAAAATATAGAAATTGGGAAAATTCATTTCCATATTTGGATTCTCATTTTGAATATTCAACTATTATCACATTCTATTGGTGTTCACAAATCAGGTAATTAAGAAGATACATGGTAATAATCATCCATGTGGTGTCTATCCACAGATAAAATCGTGTTATCTTCTTAGTAATAAATTGTGAGTGGGGTGTATCATTTTTTTTTCATTAGTAAAACTATTCTCATAGGGGATACACAAAGAGCCAGTGATGAGTTCTTCAAAGAATACTGCATTGAATTAACTACCTATAAAGTTTTTTCTGTGAGAGTTATACTATTTATGTGGTATAAATATAAAAATTCATCAAAATATTAGTGGAGGATAATTTAGATCACTCTCATATAGGGGGAATCACCAAACCATAAAACATCATTTTTATCTAGGGATGTATCTTTCATATATTTTCATATTACTACCTACAATGATAGTACACTGAGATATCAGTGGATGATATAAGAAGGTGAACACTATCCTATTTAAATTATTTATTCATTTAAATATTTCTAAATATTCTATTAATCATTGAATCATTTTAATGATTTCATGAAATATGATAATCCTAATTTATTTCAGTTGGATTCCATCTTCCCCTCTACATTGTTTTGAACTCAGAAGAAACATACATACTCTTCATCACTTATGATCATGGGAAGTTGTAAAAATTGGGCTAATAAGATATAAATGATTAGTAGGATTGGGGAGATTGAATGTTTTAGTGATGATTCCATCCCATAGTTAAACAAACCATTATAATAAATGGTGATCACGTGATATTTTAGTTTATTATAGTGAAAAGAGAACAATAATAAAAAATTTATAATGGTTTGATAGGGTAATTTAGAGGATATCAATATCAATGTACCTTTTTCTCAATTTAATTCAAAAACAATCTAGATTAATATCTGAAACTACTTCAAAAATTGAACCCATCAAGATAAAGTATAACACAGACATCGTGTAATCATCTTTGGAGACAAAGATGAGTCTTACGCTTAATAAATCTTACTCAATGTTCAAAAAAACATTAATATCCCCGTGATAGGAATTTCATCAATACTTGTTTGTTTCAATGTAAGAAAGTGTTTTTTTAAAATTATGATTAAAATTATTTAATATGAATAGATCTACTTCTTATAGATAAATTTTTATTTTTCTTGGTATTGATAAAACTATGATCATTAGATTCCATACATTACAAGTCACAAAGTAATAGGAAAATGTGTTTGGTTCCATTAAATTGAATAGGTCCACATATATAGTTTCTTCTTTTCCAATAGTTACATTAGGTAATAAAAATAAAGAAGATATTCTTTCTAATGTAGAAATGAAATTGAGGGAAATGTAAAAGACATACATCAATTATAATAACTGATAATTTCAGTTGAATGTACATGACTATGAACTCATTACTAGGATGATATGTACTCTTCCTATATTACATGCATTTTTATGTGAAGACCATAGTAAAATTTGTGATAATTCAAATAATTTTGCAATAAGTGTAGAACCAGATGAGTCTCTACGGAAAAAATCATATGGATGTCATTCCGCTTCTCTATTGATGGGGAAACCAATGAGTGCATCTACAACATGCAACCAAGAGAATCCAACTCATGGGATTGTATATAAAGTTCATTACACTTGATATTATTCCCTTATTTTGGGATTTCAAATCTAATAAATGAGATATATGGATTAAAACATGAAACAAGATAAACTGTCCATGAATTTTTGTAAAGGATCAGGAAATTGACCACGTCATTAAAACATAAACCTTTTGATGAATATCACCTATTGGTATAATTTTACCCCATATTGATGGAAAATTATCAGAATCTACTTGATGCAACTTTAGAAGGAACTTTGATTGATTATTAAATAGTTGAATTATGATAACTAATTCATATAATCTCCCATGAATTCCAAAATTTTCATACATGAATAGGAACTGATGTTTTGAATGATGTAAAATGATAAAAATTTCATTTAATGGAAATTTAAATGGACGTACATACATCTATTTTGAGATATATATCTATGAATAGAGTGTATCATTCATTACTGACATACCCACATGGTTCATCACGGTGTTATATTTTTAGGATAAGATAATTTATGGATTCCCTAATGTTCAAGGGTAGGAACGAAATGATAAAATTTTCTAAAGATAGTTATAGAATCAAAAAAGTGGAATCTATGGGTTCATAGCGATTTCCACCAATCATTTCAGTTATTGGTTCCAATAAACCCTAATCAACCATTCTAACTATCTTATCGACACCCAATATTCATAATAAATTGTTTTCGATCATCCAAAAGTTACCAACAACAAAACTCAAAAAATAATTCCATGAATTTCATGCTGATTAAAATATTATTATATCAAAATATTCAATAGACCACTCTCACCAGTCATGAATAAAACATAAAGGAGTTAAAATGATAGTTTGGATAGCTCAATAAAATCCTAAATAATCTAACAAATAAAGGCTCTGGTAAAATTCAAAATCAAAAAATTCCAAATCCTTATGTAAATTTTATAGTTAACATATTTACGAGTTTTAATGAGATGAAATGTAGTAATAAATAACCCCTAGAGAACTAAAATTGACGTGAAAAGCTTCATGTACCTCATAAATCATCACATAAAAAATTATATGAGAAGGAATTTATAAAGATACCCCCAATGAAAGAAGCTAATGGGAATGTAAATATTGAATATATATATAAAATAAAAAAACCCCACCTATAAATATATAGACATTATAGAAAACCTATGAGGACACACTAAAAGAAGAAATTTTGGATATACTAAAAATTATATAGATCAATATCAATCTGATGGAATCCTTCTTATAAATATCATGTTATGTAAAATTAATTAATGAAATGTTCTTAAGAAGAAGAGTCTTTTGAGGAAAATAAGAGCACAAACTAGATAAGAACATTTATACCCTTGTTACACCTAAAACCCGATATAAATTAAAATACCTATATGTCTTTTATATCCATTATACTATAAGATCGCTAAGTTATTCCAATGAACTTTAAGATTCATGTTCCTAGATTAAGTTAATTTGTTATTAAATTTCCAATTAATTAATAATGGAAGAACATAAACCGACCCACTTATCTTTTCAACTCACTAATCAATCAAAAACCTATCTGGTCGATGTTATTAAAGTTGACTTGGTATCTGAACAATGTTAATCATTCATACAGATTTATATATATTCAACATGTATAATAGAAAATGTAAATATGGTTACCAAATTATTTTTCATTGGAAATTACTCAAATAAAATTAAACCATAATAAATGCCAATCAAGGCCCCAATTCCTATACTTTTGTTGAGAAAACAATTTATTTCAATGACCTTGACACAATGAAACACCCAATTGAAGTACTATCTATTTTTAATATAATTCTTTTTGAGTTATATTATTTTTATAAAGAATAAATTATGATTTTAGATGATATAATTATATTAAGGGGATCATTGGAAAACCCAATATTCGTGATAAATCTGAGATTGAAAATCAAATTCATCTGGATGGAGTTATTAGTGTGGAAAAAGTTAATGAAATTAAAGAATATTATTATAAGGAGTTACTCAGATCTATAATTAGTACTAATTCCCTACCTGTGATGGATTTAAATTTGGATAACTCTATAAAAATAATCATTGTAACCCACCATTAACTGGAACCTAATTTTCTTTTATCAAGAAAGTTATACACATTTTTGATGGAAAATAAATAATTTCTTGTTATAATCTCAAATAATTTAGAGCCTATCCAAGATCATGAAATACTAAACATTCTAAATAATAATATTAGAGAATTTTTTTATATTTGGGTATATAATAAGTATTATCCCTATTATCTTAATTTATATAATTTTACTTAAAAAATAATAAAAACTAGTTAGATATTATCACAAAAGGATTAACACGAAATCTCTGGGAAGAGTGAAAATGATGATGAAGAAATTTAAAATATTAAATAATAAACTCCATTTTAGACTCCCAATGGGAGATTTCCATCCAAATAGTCTGGAAAAAAATTAGTTACATCATTGGGGAAAATTAAAATGATGCATTAGTTCCCACAATAATTTATAACAACTAGATAGGTGGTTTATATAACATAAGGTTTAACCATTTTACCATAGAAGTCAACTTCACCAGACCCTTTATGGACTAAATTTTAGAGAGATTAGTTGGTAAGAGTTAATGTTTCTTCCATTATTGATTTTTCTAGATATTTTATGTTTTAAATATATCCAATTGTCTAATAAAATACAACCTTCTCATGTTGATATTTTATATTTTCATACTGAATGATTCCTTTAATGTTTTTTAATCTCTTCATTACCTTTTACTACTACATGGTAATTTTTTTCACAATTTTTATTGGGAGATACTTATAGGAATTTATCAAGGACTTAACTGTGTAGAGATATTTCTTTTAATGGTATCTAGAATTTCTAGATAAATTTTTTTTAAAAAAATTTATTTATAAAAAAGGGATTTAAATTTTTAAATGTTCCATATTAATTTTAGAAAACTAAAATATTTTAGGCCATTAAATTTCTAAATATTGAATTGATGTAGATATATCCAAAGTTGATGTCATTTCCACTATTTAATAAACCAACAATATGAGACACACAAGATTATTTATAGGAAAAGGGGGATATTAGATGCCTGTGGAATTACAGCTTATCTACTATTCAAGGTTCAGATTCTCTCCTATTATGTATACCGACACTCGGGTCAAATGCCCAATGATAGTACTATTTAATAGTTTGTTTTTTCTTATTTGTATTTTGGAAAAGTTGAATTAGTTTGTAGTGATTAATTGAGATGTTTTTTGGAAGATTTTTTATTTAAAAATTTAATAAATAATGGGGTGAGTTCATTATTTGTTATTTTAATCATATCATATCCTTGAGATTTTCTGCATATTTCATTAAATTAATACCCACTTCTCAAGATGATATTGTTGAGAATTCCGAATTCATGATGCTTTATTCCAGGACAATACATAACATAAGGATTTAAAATAAATCATAAATTGTTAATGGTAGTGTATTTTTGTTCCAAATAGTCCATGACAGTTCTAGTTCAACATACATGATGTTAACCTAAAGAATACTGAATGAGAAAAATCCATCAATAAATTATTATCCCAAAATTATGACTCACTCCTATAGTATATTTACTCTTATATTGAGATGGTATTAATCTAGATTAAAATTAATAGATCAATGAGTAAAAAAGAAAAGAAAAACAAATGGTTTAAGATATGATTTGGGTTTTGAAAACACACACAATAAGTGAAGAGAATTAAATATGGTCATTCGATTGAATAAGGAAGTGAGTAAAGAGAATGATTTTTTATAAATTACATTAATAATTTTATGAAAATTATAATTATGAAACATAATGTGGTTGAATAGAAGATATGAAGAAGAAGGAACATTCATTAAAATTATTTTAAAATGGAATCAAACATACACAATTACAAATAATAAGAACATAAAATAACTTGAAAACCACGATAGGAGGAAGGGTCTATAAAGTAAAAAACTATAGTTTTTATGGTCCTCACGAGCCTATGGAATGTCTTTTTTCTTTCAAATGTATCATCCCCTTTTCATAAATTTTAAATCCTTTTAAGCTGAAGGCGGAATATATTTATTGCACAAGGATGTGGATGGTTTTCATTCCAAAACTAACCTTCCACTTGGATTTCCATTTATGAAATCCACAAAAAAATAATCTCGAGATATAATCTTTTTAAACATTAAATAGAAAAATCTGTAATATAAACCACCTAATCATTTTCCCCAATGGATTTTTGTAGCTAATGTTTTGAGTATTTTACTAAAAAATTTCATTCTTTCAATTGTTTTTGTCAATATTTCCCCAGTATACATCTGAATGACATTTACACCAGGAATATGTCTTAAAATTAATAAAATTTATAATAAAAATTTGGAAGACTATATAATACATTTCATACGTCAAAATATCTGCTCTAATTTATTTCTATAAAAGTAGAAAAGTAAGTATTTTTATACTGATTTTGAATTCAGCACAGACTGGTGGGATAGATTTAAAACCAGATGTTGGACACCTTTGTGTTGGATTTGAGATGTGAAATTTTTATCCATTATTACATTGGATAAAAATGAATATATTATATGGTTTAATCATATTTTGGATTCTGGATTAATCCTAGAAATTATATCTTCATTTTTTGTCTATTTTATTCACATATTCTTTGTTCCTTCTTGTGTAGACAATTTGACCATTCAAATGTCCTAATTGGGAAAATATTCCTTCTAATAATATGTTGGATATTTAATAAGTAACCATAAAAACAATAATCACACAATTTTGATTTAAGAAAGATAGTTATGATTAACAAATTGAACCAACGTTAATGGATTAATTCAAATAATGCTGAAAAATTATATTTTTTTATTAAAAAAGCGTAATTTCAAAAAAATTATTATATTTAACATTTAAATTACTAAAGTGATTAATTATTAATAGAAGACACTACAAATTTTAGTTTTGATTAATAAATGAATAATTTAAAAACATAAACTCCCACACTTAGTCTTGTGCATGTCCCCATGTGAAACAAATATAAAAACACAAAAAAATAATTATCACTCACCAAAAAAAATACTATTATGTTTTCCAAATAAAGTGAGGTATAAACCATATCAATCATATATATTTAGTTCCAACTCAAATTTTAATATAAATAAGTTTATAAAATATGTTAATTTTTCGTGCTCAATTTTATAAATGGAAAATGTGGCCAATCAAAACTCAATACTCTCAATATGAAAACGATTTAATTGTGGAGGTTAACTAATTCACTATAAAAAAGATAAAATCATATTGTTTTAATGATATCATAGATTCCATACCATATCCAATAGTTCTCAATAATCAAGAGTTCTTTTATGGGATTTTTGTGGTTATGGGATGGAAGGACATTAATGTCATAAAGTGTGATAATGATGTGTAAAACAAAAACATGGGTAAATCAATGAACAATTTTTTTGAAATGAAACATGGAATAAAATGGAAACATGTATTTATAAGAAAATTATTGTGTGAATAAATTTATAAGGGAGGAATAAAATTTGAACGGGATGAGATGCTAAAATATTTTCCAAACACAAAACATATCCCAATCACTAATGTATTATGTTTTTTTCTATTCTATTTTTTATATTTTATTAAGTTGAACATGAAACATAACTCACACTCATATCACATACCATTTATTATGTCATCCTAAAAATAATTTTAAAATTTATTACAATATCAATGGTTGATGAAGATTTATTTTTTACATAACTAAGACTCCACCATTTTTTTATATTTTGGTTTTTTTCTGTTTTTCATTTTTTTGTACACATTTCTATAAAATTTAAAAAATTGCATAAATGGCTACCCATTACCAAAACTCACTGAATTAAAACATATCCCGCACACTAAAATGGATGTTTTCTCTAAAACATATGATAAAATTATGAAAATTAAGAAAATGATACCCAAAAATAAATTCATTCCCCCCACAATTAAATGTAAACTAATTATGAAATGAAAACCCATGTAGTTATTGGGTGGGACAAGGTATTGGACCTATAATGTGTCCATCAATTAATAGGTTTTCATATTATCGAAGGGGATTTATAATAGTTGAAAATTTTAAGAGTAAGGGGAGTGTATTTTACTATTCTTATTATCATGTGGTTTGAAAAACTACTCAATTATAAAAAAGAATATGAATGTAGGAAAATAAAAGTGAAGGTCTAAAAAATCTAGACTCACAATCAGGGGGTGGAAAAAATGAAAATATGTTCCTAGGTGACCTTGGAATTAATGCTAATGTTATTCCCCATGGTTTTGGAAGAATCATTTTCCAAAGAATAAATTAAGCATTTAAAATTTTTATGTTTTAAATAAGAATCTTTATCAATATTTATGATAAAAAATAAAAATAAATTTAGACGAATGCTTTTCCATCAAATCCCCAAAATACTTGAAAAGAAATTAAAATGTGGGTGGTTCGTAATTATGTAATTTTTTAGTAATTTTTTAGTTTTTATTTTATTTATAAATGAAAAACCCACATAAAGAGAATGAGTAAAGAAAACATTTGATGGGGATGTCATAATAAATGGGAATGATAGAGTATGAAGAATAATAAGAGATATATAGAGAGATATAAATAGAAGTTAAAGGAAAATAAGTGCTATCTAGATTCTATTTGGTGGGTTTCAGTCTCCATATAGTGGTGGGTCAAATGTAGATGTCATGGATTCAATAGAATTTGGTGTGGATCCCTAAATGTGTTTCCTCACATGGGGATTCTTTAACAGAGGTTCGTCAATCGCGAATGTTATTTTGGAAGAGTTTTCCTGGACATGCATTGAACCAAATGGGAAAACATTAAAAAAATAATAGGACCATCCTATTGAAAAATATTCCTACCTGGGTGAAATCAAAATCAGTAATTGAAGATTAATAACTCCTCACAATCATGGAATTACTTTTGTATGACATGTTTTTCATGGATTTCCTTTTCCTTTACTTTATAGAGATTATAATTCTCATAAGAATATTTTCAAATCTCCAATAATGCATTCAAGTGAAACAATATATGCTCTCAAGATTATTCATAATCAAAGTTACAAGTTTTCACAGGAAAAAAAGACTTATGTTGGATATCATGTACTAAATGACATGATTTAGAAAAATACCAGACTAAATGGATAAATCCTAATGGATGTTTTATAGTTAGTTTGATAAGCCCGAAGTCATTTACATGTCATATTGGCCAGTCTTTTCTGGTGGTTTTTTCAATTCCCTCATACACACTTTTCACTTCTCTATTAGAATTTTCATCCATTCCAATTGTTTGTGGGTGATATGCAGTTTATGTTTTATATACAACCCCATTACTTTTTAGAAGATATTGCATGTTACGATAGTAGAGATGAGATCTTAAGTCATTTAACAAGGCACTGGATGTACCAAGATGATGGAAAATGGGGTTTTTTTGTAAGTCACAAATACTATGTTTTTCATCCTTCTAAGTGGGTTTGGCATCGACCCACCTATAACAATAATCAACCTCCAGTAGAATATAATAGAATCCATTAGAGGGTGGAAATGGACACATGAAATCTATAATCAAACATCATATATCCAGAAAAATATTTTATACTTATGGGGAATTTCATTTCATCTAGAAAATCATCCTAACATTTGGCAAGCCGGAGAAGATTTATAGAACTCATGTGTGTCCATGAAGATTGAAGTCCAGAAGAATCTAGAGTCTAATACCTTTTGGGAGGTCCTTTGTGGTCCAGTGTGTCCACAATAAGGCATTGATTAACAAAATTTCATGACGGTCTAATTTTAATCTTCATCAAAATATCTCATAACTACCATGTCAGTACTAGATTTCCAATGACTATTATCTTCTAAAAAGTAGAATTTTGAATCATTTTTCACGTTAATTTTTTTTATTTTTCTTTTTCTTTTGAAAAACACTAGCATCCAAGTAGTTTACAATTGGGACATACCATGAAATCATATATGTGATAGTTAATAGGTGTTAAATTGTAAATTAATGATCAAACTATTCATAATTAGAATAATTAGAAATTCTATTCTGGTTATCAGCCACAAGGTTTTCTTTTCTAGGACAATCATTATTCAAAATTTAATACTCTTGGAGCATCAAGATCCATTTTATTATCCTTAGTTTGGAATAATTTTTCATAATTTATAACATTAAATCTGAATGGCCTATAAAAATGATAATTTTGGAACCTAAGAGATAGGTCTGGAATTTATCCAATGCAAAAACTACCGATAAATATTCGGTCTCAGTAATATTGTATTGATATTGAGATTCATTATTGGGTTTTGAAGAATAATACATAAAATGTTTAATATTATCTCTTAATATACCAATAATGGATCCAATGGCCCTATAATAAGCATCACACATCCATTAAAATATGAAGGTCCAATATAGGGGAATTATTTTCTGATAAGATGTGAGAAATTCATGGAGTTCAATGAAAGATCTCCTATTAGACTTGTCAAAATGGAATGTAACATCATTTTGGTGTAGTTGACTAACGTGGTGGGAAATCCTACTAAATTTATGGATGAACCACTAATAAAAACCTCCATTACCCATTAATGAATGGATGTGTCGAACAGTTTACGGTTCAAGAAGAGATTCGATCACATCATTTTTGGTAGGATCAAATTCATACACCTTATGAAACTACGTTCCCTAGAACAATACCTTTTAATAACCATTAAATGACATATTTCAAACCCTTGCATAAGGATGTATTTTACAATCTTTAGTAAGATGAGAAAGATTGAATGCAAGACGGATTCAAATGATTCACCATAAATGGTAATGTAATCCATTAATACCTCAATGAAATCCTCAATGAATTCAGAAAATGATACTCATCCAACAACACTTAAAGGTTTCAAGAACATTAAAAAGGGAAAAAGTAATTCTCTTATAAGAAAGTATTCTAAATGGGCATGTGAAGGTACTATTTTCTTCACCCTGATGTGTGATTGGAATTTGGAATTAGTTTTTGTATCCATCATGAATGGGATGGTGTGAATTTCTATCTACGCATTCTGGAATTGTTCATGGAATGTAAAAGGGTAGCAGTATTTTCAGGTTTCATCATTCATTTTCCAATAATCAATGCACACACACCATTTATTTCTCTCAAGTTGTGAACACATCTCAATGTTGATTTGTGACAATATTTTTCCCACCCATTTGTGGAACCACATTAGTTAGACTAACCAATTCACAATCAGTCATTGGGTAGGTAGTACCAGCATTATGTAACATAGAAATCTCTCCCCTAACTACCTCAAGGATGAGTGTATTGAGTCTTCATTGTAGTTTTTTGATTGGTTTGGATTGTTCCTCAAGATTAATGTGATGCATTAAAGGAGAAGTGTTCCTTACTTGTATCTCATATTGGTTCCATATTGAAGCCTTTTTATATTCCTCTATTACCTAAATAATATTGGAACCATCAGTTTTTGTAATTTTAGTAGCGACAATGACATGATAAGAGTGATCATTGAAGTGGAATATATATTTATGGTGTGTGGGAAGAGGATTCAGATCAGTCTCATCATTAATTTTGTGTTATACAACTCATGAATGGAGGAAGGGAAATAAGTTAGTTTTCATTCATCTTCCTTGATATTATCTATGTTGGAAAATTAGATATTCAAGTTATTATGGGATTCAATAGAGTTTTCAAGATCCTTTAGTTTGACAGAGTCTATGAATGAAAGGTTCTCATAAATATCCCCATTTATTACTTAGTTAAACATGGTGGAAATATCAGAAGCTCCTCTATCATTAGAATATGCCTAATATAATGAAATGTGGGTGAATCCACTCTCAAAAGTGTCGTCAGAAACATGGATTGAGAATGAAATGTTATCCTATGATGGGTATCTCATGGAATGAGATATATTGAACCTGACTAGTTTTTTACCAAATTCCATAGGTAAGATGCCCATATGGACATAAATCTTAGTTCATATTGTTATTAGGAATTGTCATCTATGAATTAGGGGAGATCTAGAAGAGGTCGTATCACCTTCCATGTCATGGACATTGAAATGATCATGGAAGATAACATCCTTATCTTAGACAAGGACATCTTCATTTATTCCATGAGGATTGTTTGTACTATGATTTTCCAATTATATGAAAATATATGTTGGTTGAATGATAACTAGGCCAATAGTGGAGAAGAAGGATTTGGGAATTACATTTATTGAGAATCGTATGGCTATGATTTTATCATCAATTTTGGAACACCCCATTTGGAATATAATTGTAAATTTACCTAGATCATTTCACTTCATGGGTTTGGAAAAATTGGTTGAAACATTATCAATGGTATTAAGTTGTATCTTATGGTTTCACAACTCCTTAATAAACAAGGAATACATAGGAATTTTTTTGAGGGTATCTATGTGGGGTATGTTCATTACAACATTTCTTATTATTTCAATCATTCAATAATTAGGTTCAATGGTCTTCTTAATCTTAGAAACAACTTTAGGAAAATGAATTGTGTTTTATAGGGGAATGGAATGTGGTGAATAAGAGGATTCAACTTCCTTTTCTTTTTTTATATGCATTTCTTTTTCCATCTCAACATTTATATGGGTGTTGGAAGACACATCCTGAGGAATATAAATTTTATCCCCTAATCTAAGTGAAACTACACTTACACTACCCTTGGGGTTGGGTAATGGATGATCTAGGAGTTGTGAATAATATGATTGTCAGTGGTGAATCATGTGGGATGAAATTTTACTAAATTGTTTTTCAATGATTTAAATGAAATAATGGGTGACGGAGTAAGGATCTTAGACAGAACATTCCCATATTTTAATTGAATAAGAGGAATGTATCGAATTGTTATTTCCTTGACATTGGTTCTTGGGAAAAATCTTGTATTGGGATGGAAATTGGGAAGGGTTGTACGGGTTGTCAAATACAAGAGGATCAATAGAATGACTAATCCTTTGAGGTTGAGGAACAAAAAAATAATTTTGTTTGAAGTTACCACCACATAGATCATATTGGAATTGGTCTGGATTTTGACGAGGTAGCTTAGGGGGATGTAAAACAGGATTATCATGCCTCAATCATGGGTTAATTATAGATGATAAGGACTCTGAGTGGGGTTTTTCGATGTTTCTAATAAATTTTTTTTTATTATGGATTGTTGGGGTTCCTCTGGGAATATTCAAAATTGAGCTCCATTGGTCAAGATGAATTATATGGATCCTCATGAAGTTGTGTATATGTGTTAGTTGGATGATCTGGTGAGATCTAGATTCGAGATTTTTTGATAGGTCATGTGAATAGAGATTGTGGATAAGTTGAGGATGGGGCTTTGGTATCCTCATCTAGTTGTATCACAAGACTTATAAGTTAACTCATCCACTCTGTCATCATTAAGACCTCTATAGAGTTTTTCTAGTAGATTTTTTTGGATTGAGAATGTGCTCGAGAATGGAATTGTAGCCTATTTACAGTGATGTGGTTTATAAGATCTCATATAGCTTCAACACCTTTATTAACAATATCACCTCCACATGCACCATGAGTGAATATTCTCTCAAAATCCAATAACCCCTATGAAAATTATTGGTTCAATAGTTGTACAGTGATTTGGTGATGTGGGATGGATTCCAAAAGAATTTTGAACCTATACAAGTTCAAATGGAGTGATTTATTATAGAATTGAATGATACCTATTATTTCATTTTGTGTAGGATTGGTACGATAATCATGAAAGAGTGTTTCAAAAAATATTCTCTTCATGTATATCCATTATTTCGGGGAACTACGATGGAGGTTGTAGATCCTTGACTAGGTGGAATCAGCTATGGACAAAGGGAATGCTCAAAATTTGATCTGTTATAGAGAATCCCACTGATGCTTCATGATACAGAACAAAACATGGAACTCCTTGAGATGATGATGTGGATCCTCACTGGATTGCCCATGTAAATGAGGTAGATGATTAATCCAACCAAATCTGAAATCAAAATCAACATCCATATTTGGATATTCAATACCAAGGGGATGTTAATTCATATAAGTAGAAGCAATTTATTTAAGGGTTTTTTCATAGGATTTGACATATATAATAAAATTGTTAGGATAATGGTTGGATCTTGATTGATATGATTATACCTAATGTTAATCCTAAGTTAGAAATTATTTTTCTCTATTTTAGTGCCAACGAGATCTGACGTATTTTTTGGGAGGCTACAAGTCATTTAGAAATGTTTTAAAGGAAGCAGACGGTGGGTTTTCCATTTGGTTTTTATGAGAGGATTTTTTTTCTTTTATTTACATTTATTAGTTTTACAAGATGGTAGGTTTTTCATTGTTTATTTTCTCAACAAAAATTAAGTTAATTTTTTTACATTTTTTATTTTTTTTTTAAAAACCAAATACTACCAACTTCAAAAATCAACATCCCTATGAACTATGCCATTTGATTCCTGAATTATTTTCACCTATAGATAATTAAATTCACAGGTTCTTTGCTAATGTGTATCGAATAACACAGGTTGAATCCTCAGAAATTGTACTTTTTTGTTACACCCCAAGCTTCCACGGTACATTTCCCTTCGAATAATGCGATAGCGTGTGTTGTACGCAACCTCAAGTTCTAACACACACCACAACTAATTAAACTAGCTGTTGTGAATAGTAATACCTAATTTTTGAAATCATATATATTTTATATTTCAAAATGGACTTCATTTTTGGATTTGGAATATTGAAATTAGCCTAGGGTGAAATTTTGGTACTTTTTGGATAACTTTTATATTTTGATGAATAGTGAAAATTACTAAATTTTAATTAAAATCAAATTTTTTAATCAAAATAATTAATATTGATAAATTATGAATTTGAGTGGTTTTAAAGTATATTTAGAATATATTTCTACCATTTAATATAATTTTGGTCATTGGACATAATTTTACAATTAAACCGAACATAAACAAGTGTCAATCTTTTGATAGTTACTATCTCTTAAAAACACGCTTTTTGTTTTGACAGCGGGAATTAATTTTAAATTAATTTCTGCCACTTCTCTGTTTCGAATTTGGAAAAATGTATTACATATTTGGAATCAAGATTTCCAAATTATGTAAATAGGTAACTTTTATTTTTACACATTTTGAATAATTACTGCGGTAAATATTTTATTTACCATGGTTAAAGGGTAAATCCGGTAAATAAGGGTTAAAAAATAATATTATAATAATACAAAATTACCCTAAAACGTGTCCTAACCTTATTGTTGGACACATACCCGACCATGGTCATCCTTGGGTCGATTTGGGGACCCCTTAGAGCCACTTGTATGTGGTAGGGACACATTATATTAATAAAGTTAAAATAAAAATAAAAATGGCATAAGCTTACATCTTTTAGAAGAACAATTTTTAAATAGGGTTATACATGTTGGATTTTCGATTATAAATATTAATTAGAAAGATAAAAATATTTCCTACATAATTATATTTTATTTATAATTTTTAGACATCAAATAATTTAAATTATTAATGACACAATAATGATGCAATGTTTACCTCATTAATAAATCATTTAAATAAATAAGATTATAATGATTAAAATATTATCTAAAACCTGTCCAATTCTTATTGGTTGATGTTATTTAGAATATTAGTCATCGTATCTTCGACCTCAATGATTTTTGGACCATTATAAACCGAATATAATTATATTATAAAGTAATACTTTCACTCTTTCCTAAAGAGCCCCTCCTCTCCCTTATAAAAGGAGACCACTCCTTCTCATTTCTTCACACCTTCAAAGCCTTTTGGTTCGGCCAAACTCTACCCAAATACTCTCCCAACTTCCCTCACTACAACCTAGAGGCCTTAGTCTGATCAGAAATCCAACCTAAGGAGCCCTTTTGATCAAATCAAAAGGAAGAGCCCGAAGAAGAGGTAATGATTTCACCACCCTTTTCCAAGTTCATTTCTTCTTCCACTTCTTATTCCTTTGTTGTTACCATTCTAAAATAATAACTCCAGTATCTCACATATACTGTGATGTTATTATAAATATGTTACAACCATATTCAGTATTCTATCCACCCTTTGAATAACATGTCACCATACGTGCGTACGTACGGCTTACCGTCTCCACGTCGTGGTGTAATTGTTATTCAATATATTATTATTTGGATGGGTATAATAATGATGTGAAACTCATGTAAATAATAAATATAACATGTTAATTATTCTGTATATATGATATAACATCCATTTATATATTATTTTAATATCAAAAGAATGATATTGCCGCTCGTGCGTACGTACGGACTACCGTCTCCACGAACGCGATGAGATTCATTCTCCATCGTATCCATTCAAGTATAATTATCATTTGATGATTTAAAAATGATGTTTAAGGACTTGATATCATGCTGGATATGAATAAGATACAACAAACATGGCTTATGTAACAAAACATATAAAAGAAAATGAGTAAGTTCACACCCGAAACAACGATAATACTAAGATATTATTATCAAATCAATATTAAAAGATCATATATGATATCATAATAATGTATATGATTATTTTATAATTTAATAACAATTATTTCACCATTATACAGGAGGTTAACCTACCCCAACCAAGGAAAAGTACAAGGTAAGGGTTATTTCACAATCTCTTCATTATCCGAGGTTGTTTATACGTAATAATCTACTGGGATCTCGTTATCATCCACATCCATGTTTCTTCAAAATGTATTTCAAAACATTTTTAATATTTAAAATAATATGGGTTAAAGTCATTTATACCCTTGTTTGAATTTTTATAAGAGGTTTATAAGGGAATCTTTCCGTCGTTTTCCAAACAATGTGCTTTTTAACCTTTTCAACAGAATTAAGATAAGAATGTTTTTTTTAACTTATACGGCGGGTGCGGTTATTTTCCGCCGTTATAAAATATTCAAAGCTTTCCTTACAAGCTTATAAGAATATTTTCAAAGAAAATGTTTTATTTTATATGGATCTTAAATGATTTCAAAATAAAAGGAGATATTTCCTTAAAAAGAATTTTGATTTCATCTATGTCAACATCCTTTGATGGATTTTAAGATTATTTGAAGTTGATTTATTATGATACAAAACTTATATATTATATTGAAGGTTTTGTGATATGTTTGACTGTGGATGTGCTATTTTTATACCATTCATAGTTTATGGTGAAAGTATTGACATTTCGTATGCTAGTTTTAATACGAATGTTTATGTTATGTTTAAACCTTTTCATATGGGAATGCATTGAACTTAATATGTGACGGGTGGAGCCCACTATAGCTCCTCGATGCATCGGTAGGTCTCATGAGACAAACTAGTGTCTTGGCACAAGGCCTTGACAAAATCTTATTTGTAGTCTTGGCACGAGGCCTTGACTATGTGGTTATGATAGTCTGGCATTATGCATTCCAACATTATGAAAGTGGTTATTGATTTTTTCATGTGATTATTCGATTAGTAGAATATCCATGTGAATAAGTAAATGGCATTATTTCATTTTATTTATGCCATACCATGTTGAAAGTTCATGTTTGAAAGGCTTTTGTTTTAGTTATACATTGCCTTAAATGTTTATTCTTATTTATGAAAGTTTCCGCTATATTGTTATCCTTACTGAGCATTTGAGCTCACCCCTTTTCTATGTTTTATTTTTCCCAGGAAGTGAAGAAGTAAATTATGAATGACCTGCAGGGATATTATGTGGGGATATGAGTGTGAATTATGGAGACAATATGTTGTTGTAGTAGTTTTTCATTTTATGATGTAATGTAAGACTTATGAATATATCTAGTGTTTCCAAGACTACTAAACCAATCGGTCTTTTGAGATTTGATCTTTCTTGTGATCATGCCAATGTTACGAAGTAATGCACCGACTCTGGGTAGCTGGGTTCGGGGCGTTACAGTTGGTATCAGAGGAAGTTTAGTACAAACCTTGGAAGCTATATTTAGATAAACTCTGATTAGAGCACGTAGACCTAAGATGAACTTTGAGGATTAGTATAGAATAACTTCCTAGAATTTTGGTATTGTATAGATTTTGTGAGTTTTCCGAGAAATACATCTCTGTCTGGATACGAGCAGGTAGAGGCAGATCTGGTACAGATGTACCTAGGGGTAAAACCCGAAAACACCGCTTTGAGCTAGACTCGAACGGGAACTGGTGCACGACAACGGGCCTTGCTGCACTCTTGGTTACGACACTCCCGGGGGATATGCTTAGGATAACTCTCATTTTCTTTACAAATCATTATTAAGGGTTTATGAGTATATAATTCCTCAAAGAAAACATTTTTATGATTATGGATTATATCCATAAATAGTTCAATTTATGTTGAGTGTTTTATAAGTATGGGATTATGTATTTTGATTCATAAACTGATCTAGTTTATGCCATTGTTTAGAAATGGTGCCTAGTGGAAGAAATGGAAACCGTATCAATGCACGCACTCCGTGTAGGGATTTCCCTCCTGCTCAAGATAATTATAGTGGGGCTGGTGATGCAACTGGTGCCGATCAGCTAATCACCATACTGGGACAACTTACTCAGGTTATGAATAATAACCTTACCCGTATGGAGAAGCCTGATCCGCAGCGTGGAGGATCAATGTTAGATCGATTCATGAGGAAAAAACCACCAACTTTCAATGGGAATACAAATCCCTTAGTAGCTGAGCAATGGATATTTTCCCTAGAGAAAATATTTCAGGCTTTGGGGAGAAGTGAAAGGGAAAAAGTTATCATGGCAGTTTACCGCCTCACTGGAGATGCTGATCAATGGTGGTCATTGATTCAAAATACGAAGGAAGATGATGAAGTATCAAATATGGAATGGAGGGAGTTCAAAGATCTGTTTTTAGAAAAATACTTTCCTCGTGACCATCGAGCAGATATGGAAAGGCAATTTCTGAGTCTGAGACAAAAGGAGGATGAGAATGTCACAAAGTATGAGGCTAACTTTACAAGGTTAGCGAGGTATACTGGAGATTATATTCGCAACCCAAGAAGTAATATTGATCGTTTCTTTGATGGGTTAAAACCATTTCTCCGTCGAGCATTAGTCTCACAATCCTTTTCATCGTACGAAGACATTGTCTCATGTGCTATCAAGACCGAAAAGGAATTCTCTAAGTCTTATGACTTTAAAGCAAAGAAAGAGAAGAAGAGGCCTGCTGATCAATCTGGGAATGGAAATAAGGGGAAGAAAGGAAAGGTTGAATATCCATCCTGTGGTAAATGTGGGAAGAAACACCCCGGTGCTTGCTTGAAGGGAATGGGAGTCTGTTACAAGTGTGGTGAAAAAGGCCACCAAGCTCGTGATTGCAAAGGGAAGAAGGAAGCCACCAACGTTCAGTGCTACAATTGCAGGGAGATGGGACATTATGCAAATGAATTTCCTAAGCGTCAGGAGAACTTACCTCAGAAAAGGCCAAGGGATCAAGGCCAAGCTTATGCTATCACTACTGCTGAGGTAGAGGCTCCAAAAGATGTGGTGGCAGGTAATTTAATGGTTTCCTCAAGTTTAGCAAATGCATTATTTGATTCTGGATCATCGCATTGTTTCATATCTTCCCAGTTTGCTAAGAAAATTAGATATTTCCAATTTGATTTAATAAGGGAGTTGTCAGTTAAAACTCCTAAGGGAAGTATCATTGCAACAAAGTTTTGTGAATCAGTCCCCATTAGAGCACATAAATTTTCTTTATCTAATGATCTCATCGTCATACCTATGATTGAGTTTGATATAATCCTTGGTATGGACTGGCTTTCGGACTATGATGTGAATATTTATTGTAAGAAGAAATAGGTTACGATTCTTGATGATAATGATAAGGAACACCTTATTTTTAGAGCAGAATCGTCACCACCTAATTCTTATTTAGATCCACCCCCAGTAGCTCAACTTAATTCAATTATTGGGGAGGAAGAGAATGAAATAACTGTCGGTGAGGAAAGGAATGTTCAAATAGAGGATGTACCTGTTGTGAAAGAATTTGTAGATGTATTTCCGGAAGATTTACCTGGACATCCTCCAGAACGAGAAGTTGAGTTTTCCATTGATTTGATTCGTGGATCAAGGCCTATATCGAAGACCCCTTATAGAATGTCCACTATAGAATTAGTCGAACTAAAGAAAAAACTAGAGGAATTGAGTAATAAGGGATTTATTCGCCCTAGTGTTTCTCCATGGGGAGCCCCTGTTCTTTTTGTTAAAAAGAAAGATAGATCTATGAGGTTATGTATCGACTACAGGGAGATCAATGCTATAACGATAAAGAACAAGTATCCCCTACCTCGCATTGATGATTTATTTGACCAACTGCATGGAGCTCAATACTTTTCAAAGATTGACCTTCGATCTGGATACCATCAGTTGTGTGTGAAGAAGGAAGACATTCCGAAGACAGCATTTCGAACCAGGTATGGGCATTACGAGTTTACTGTAATGCCGTTTGGATTGACTAATGCACCATCTGTATTCATGGATCTGATGAATAGAGTTTTCAAGGAGTATCTCGATGAATTTTTGGTGGTATTTATTGATGATATCTTGGTATACTCCAAAACCTACGAAGATCATGAAAATAACTTGCGCATTATCTTGAAGACTCTGAGGAGGCATGAATTATATGGGAAGTTTAGCAAGTGTGAATTCTGGCTTCAGGATATTTCTTTTCTTGGCCATATTGTCTCTAAAGATGGAATCTCTATTGATCCTTCTAAGACCAAGGCAATCCAAGAATGGCCAGCACCTACGAGTATAACTGAGGTACGTAGTTTTATTGGTTTGGCAGGTTATTATCGACGTTTCGTCCAGAATTTTGCCCGATTGGCTAACCCATTAACGAAGCTCACACGTAAAGGGGTTAAATTTTTTTGGACAAAAGAGTGTGAAGAATGTTTCGAAGAACTGAAGAGAAGATTAGTCAATGCTCCTATATTGACTCTACCATCGGGGAATTATGGGTTCGTTATTTATAGTGATGCATCAAAGAAAGGACTTGGTTGTGTCCTTATGCAGAATGATAGAGTTATTGCCTATGAATCACGACAGTTGAAAATTCATGAACAAAACTATCCTACTCATGATCTCGAGTTAGCAGCTGTGATCTTTGATTTGAAGATATGGAGGCACTACCTCTATGGTGAAAAATGTGAGATTTATACTGATCACAAGAGTTTGAAGTATATTTTCTCACAAAAAGAACTCAACATGAGGCAAAGAAGATGGCTTGAATTACTCAAGGATTATGATTGTACGATACACTACCACCCGGGGAAGGCAAACAAGGTGGAAGATTCTTTGAGTAGAAAAGACCATGGAGTTTTGAACAATATGAGAATTGAAAGGGATCCAATTTTCATTGATCTAGTGAAGATGGACATGGGAATAACCAGGGAAGGTGAAACATCAATGCTTTTTCAAATGGTCGCCAAACCATCTTTACTAGAAAGGATTAAGAGTTCTCAGACCGATGATGAAGAATTTCAGAAGAAGATTAAAGCTGTGAATGATGGGAGATTGAGAGACTTTGTGTATGAAGATGGAATTTTGAAATTAGGGAAGAGACTTTGTGTTCCCGATTTACCTTATCTGAAAAGGTAATTGTTGGATGATGCTCATATTTCCAATTTCTCTATACACCCTGGGAGCACCAAAATGTATAGAGATTTGAAGGAACATTTTTGGTGGGACAACATGAAGAGGGAGATTGCTGATTTTGTGTCAAGATGTGATGACCCAGACCCCCCTTGGTCCCTTCCTTTGCCAAAATCCGGATCCTTAAGGGGTACGGATCGGTGCGACCGATCAGTGAGACCGATCGGTGCGACCGATCGGTGTGACTGATCGGCGGAACCGGCCGACGTCACCCGGCCTTGCCAAGTTGTTCCAGTAACGCGCACAAAAGTTTAATTAAATACTGAATCGGCTCATGAGTCGGTTTAAACCACTCAGCACCTTTAATGATGAGTCAAGCCGCGTGGTCAACCCACGACTTCCATGTCTTACGCGGTTCGGCGTTTTTATCTCAACCGTTCCCGGCTCTTATAAATTAAGGGTAAGTCCGTGGTTTCCCCCCTTCTTCGATCGTGGCTCTTCTGGTGCATCGGGACCGCCGCGTCGTTATCCGTAAAGTTCCGCGCCCCCGGCCTAAACGTCGATCATCTATCAACAAGTAGGGAATTTCTTTCGTCTCTCACTTTTGTGTATCATGCGGGGTGGGCGTTATTTTTGTTCTTATGGAACTGGTTGAACCGAACCCTAATGAAGATAATAAACGAAGTTCTAAAGAAAGAAGGGGAAGGGGTTGTGATCATTGTTTATGCTTTATCTTGTGATCATCCCTTTTGTTGTACTGGTTTACGTTTTCTGAAAATTGAGGCTGTTGGTGGTCGTGTGTGTGCACTTGAATCCCCTCGTGATGTTTTAAATGGGTTTCTGAAATTGTGAACTCCTGCTGTGAAATTGGTTAATCACGTATATCCGGCTGAATAAGTTGAAAGCACCAGGATCAACCCTTCTGTGATAACTCCCGGTTAGAACACACGTAAATTTGAAATCATGGAGTGTGTTAAATCTTTTAAATCTGAAAATCCCTGACTTGTGTTGGTAGTGGTAGTTGGTTGTTTTCTCTTCGGGCCATTTGCTGGAAATGTGGGAGGGGATGGGATCCCTTGTTCTTTTATACTCTCGGTGGCTGTGTGAATTTGGGGGATGGGATCTCCTGTTGGCATGGTTTCAGTGGTTGTGAGTTTCTATCACAAATTGGGGAGAGATCCTCTGTTGGCAGAACCGGGTGTGAGTGTTTTGGTTGATCTATGCTTTTGACGCTTTCCTTGGTTATGATTATGGTAGTTGCCCAGTAGTGCTTAAAATTGATTGAACATTTTGACTGAACGTGAAACAAGAATGGGACAAATGGTTTTGTGGGCAAGGGTCGTGAATTGTGACTCGGACGCAGTGGTGTTGTGTTCTGTAGGTCGGCTAGGAAAACCTAAGTTTTGGGTGAGTGTTTGTTACCTATATCTATACTTGTAGCTTTGTGTTTCTTATTCGCGCCCCACCCAAGTTGAGCACTTAATGCCGAACACCCCCATTAATGGGGGAAGGGTGTTTTTTTCCAACACTATACTTAGTGGCTGGTTATTAGCTCCTTTTCTTCTCCCTTTCCCGAATAGCCCAAGTACCTTCGGGTAGGCTGTGATGGCCTGAAGTCCATTATTAGCCCAAGAACCATCGGGCAGGGTGTTGTGGTGGTTGGCCAGGTGTGTGCGGCAGGTGGTTTCCCAAGTGTCTTCGGGATGAGGCCCAGGTGTCTTCGGGCGTGGCAGTGGATCCTTTAGCCCAGGTGTCTTCGGGCGTAGCGGTGGTTGTTCTGGCCTAGGTGTTTGCAGGCATGGTTACATGTGATAGGTGTGGCCCAGGTGTGTGCGGGCGGGATTCGGCAGTGGGACTGCGTGTGGTTGTGGCCCAGGTGTGTGCGGGCGGGTGTGGCAGTGGGACTGCGGTGAGAATGGCGGGATTGGTCCGATGCGTAGAATGTCTCAATAACCAGTGGGAAAGTGGCGCGGGGTACCCAAACATCGATGTGCTCTTATATATATATTACTTGACTTGCGTTATTTGGGGAGCGAGCCTTGGTGAGGCCTGGGATGGATAGTTGCCTTGTTAGTTTCTGGTTCTTCTCTTTTCTCACGGGACTTTAGTACGTTCCCCCACTTGTGCATGAGAGTCTTGGTTTTCCCTACTGAGTGTACTTGTATGCTCACCCTACATATATAAAACTGCTTTCAGGTTTCCAGGAGGACTTCGGGGATCACGCAGGACCTTACTAGCTCGGACTTTCGCAGCAGTTGCAGTTGTTTCTCTTTTTCTTTTGGTACTTACCTTGTAGTCACCTTTTTTTGCACCTTGTGGCTTTCACTTTTGAAACATGCATGTGGGAATGGTTTACTTTTGGCTTTACTTTTCTTTCTACCTTGGTGTTGTTGGGTTTTCTCCTCCTTATCTTTCGAACCTATAAAATAAAAAGGGTAATGCCTTCCATTTGTTAGAATTTCCTATACCCTTGGTGCTAGTCGCCACTCCGGGACCTATTGAAGGCGGGTTTCGGGGGTCATTATCTCTCCTTCAACTTAAAGAAGGAAGGGCCTGGCAACCTGCTGACCCTTCCCTCCTTTTGGTGAAGGCGGGTCGTGACAGAATGGTATCAGAGGGAAGGTTGAGAGATAGGACGGAGTCTGGAGTTAGGCACAGTGAGGATTGCATGGGATGGTAAGGCAACGATGTTGGGTGACCTTGGAGCGTGAATTAGGCCAGGGAAGACCGGCTAGGACACGGGATTTTAGGGCCCCCCGTGATCCGATGCAAGGACTCTGGGCCTACCGAACGACCAAGTGAGGCCACACTGATTGCAGGGTAGAGACCCTAGGAAAGGTACATGCATCATAATGACTTGTGTTCTTGTGTTTCTGGGATGTCTTGGGAAATTAAGAATAAATTAAATCTTAATAAGTTTTAAGAACGATTTTCTTTGCACTACTGGGCTTAGGCATTCCTTGTTTACCTTGCAGCTATGGCACCTGGAAGGCGACCACGTGTGGTACAGGCGATCGAGACTCCTGAGACTACTTTGGCCAATCGGCAGAGAGCTGATCGAGAGGAAGAGGACGACCAGTGGCAGAAGACTCTTCGAGCCTTCCAGCGACAGGCCCTCGAGATGTATGAGGGCATCACCTCCGATATGAAGACGGAAGGCTGGCTAGAGGAGCTAGTCATAGCCTTCGGCCTGATTCGGGCCCCGACCGAGTACTGGGTTCCTCTGGCTGTTAGCCAGATGCGAGGAGCGGCACATCAGTGGTGGATGATTCACCTGGGGAGTAGGAAAGAGTCTGAGGTTGCCTGGGCGGATTTTGAGAAGGAGTTCCGGATGGAGTTTCTCTCCTCGACAATGAAGGCGGAGAAGAGGCAGGAGCTACTCTCCCTCCAGCAGGGGAGCATGTCCGTGAGGGAACTTGGAATCAAGTTCAAGGACCTCCTGCGTTTTGCTCCGGACCTCTTTCCCGATGAGGAGTCTTGGGAAAGACGTTTGGAGGAGGCGCTCCGACCCTCCCTCCAGTATGCTGTTACCCCCTTTACCCTTCCGACATACTTAGAGGTTCAGAAGAAGGCCGAAGTGGTGGAAAGGATGCACGCTCTGGGCGGAGTGTCACGAGAAGGGATCCAGCTGGGACCATCGAAGGGTAAAGCTGTCAGCGCTAGGCCTCCAGCATCGGGACCCTCCAGGTTCCGACCCACAGGGAGCAGGCCGCAGCAGTTTCAGTTTCGATCACCTGGCCCACGTTCTTTTCCTTCAGGGTCGGGACCACGGTGCTTCATCTGCAGGAGCCCTGGATATCTTCGGAGTCAGTGCCCCGATCGGGTGCAGTACAGCAGTGGCAGTCATCCCCAGCATCCGCCGCAGCAGCAGTTTCCAGCCAGACCCTTCCGGCAGCAGCAGCAGGGACAGCAAGCTCCCGCTCCTCCGCAGGCAGACATAGGAGGGGGAGGCCGACCTCAGGGCGCTCCCCAGGGACCCCGACCAGGGCGTGGTCGGGGAGGTGGCCGACAGCCGAGGGGCAGGGGAGCTGGGCGTGGACAGTTACACACCACAGAAGCAACAGTTCCAGCAGGGTCAGAGGTTGTTCGAGGTACGATCAGTGTGTTTAGCACTCTTGCTTATGCTTTGTTCGATATCGGAGCTTCGCACTCCTTTTTTGCACCCAGTCTAGCCCACGCCTTGGGTCTAGATGCCGAGAGACTTCCAGTGCCCCTGGTGTTGAGCACACCAGTTGGAGGTCAGACCGACTTGCTGTTCGTTTGTCGGGGATGTAGACTGATGTTAGGACCACATCAGTCGGTTAGGGATCTCCTTCTGCTACAGATTCAGTCGTACGATGTCATCCTAGGCATCGACTGGCTATATTCTGTGTGCGCCGTCATCGACTGTTTCCAAAGAAGGGTGGTGTTCTCCGGTTTGGACGGCCAGCATGTTACTTTCACCGGCGAGCGGAGCTGTCCGAAGGGAAACAGGAGGGAGGAACCTCTCCTCTCCTTGTTGACCGAACTGACGATAGAATCAGTAGATACGGAAATGGTGGAAGTACCAGAGATCGTTCGTGAATTTATGGACGTCTTTCCTGTGGAGGTGACGACTCTACCCCCTCGACGTGATATCGAGTTCGGGATAGACCTGAAGCCCGGCTCTCGACCAATCTCGATGGCTCCTTACCGGATGGCACCTTCAGAGCTACGGGAGTTGCGGATACAGATTGACGATCTGATGAAGAGGGGTTATGTTCGTCCAAGTGCGTCACCGTGGGGTGCCCCATTCTTGTTCGCAAAGAAGGTAGATGGTGGCCTCAGGTTGTGCATCGATTACAGGAGGCTGAATCAGGTAACGATCAAGAATCGCTACCCTCTTCCGAGGATAGATGATCTTTTTGACCAGCTGAAGGGGGCAGGATGGTTCTCGAAGATCGACCTGCGATCTGGATACCACCAGTTGAGGGTAAAGGATAGCGACGTCCTGAAGACGGCGTTCAGGTGCAGGTATGGGCACTTCGAGTTCGTGGTCATGCCCTTTGGTGTTACGAACGCCCCGGCCGTGTTCATGGGGCTTATGAACTCCATCTTTCGGGAGTATCTGGATCGGTTTGTGGTGGTATTCATCGACGATATCTTGATCTATTCAAGGTCAGAAAAGGACCATGCAGAGCACCTGAGGACAATTTTGGAAGTCCTCCGACAGCACCAGCTCTACGGGAAGTTGTCAAAGTGCAAGTTCTGGACACGAGAAGTGCACTTCCTTGGGCATGTAGTGTCTGAGCGGGGGGTAGTGGTCGACCCATCAAAGGTTGAGGCAGTTGTTTCTTGGGCACCACCCAAGAATATGGTGGAAGTCCGGAGTTTCCTCGGACTGGCAGGTTACTACCGGAGATTTGTACCCTACTTCTCCCGAGTAGCAGCCCCTTTAACGGCTTTGACCAAGAAGGACCAGGTTTTCGTGTGGAGCGAGCAATGCGAGTCGTCCTTCAGCTACCTAAAAGAAAAGCTGGTTAGTGCCCCAGTGTTGAGATTACCAGAAGAAGGGATGGCCTATGAGGTATTTTGTGATGCTTCAGGACAGGGCCTGGGATGCGTGTTGATGCAGCAACAAGGGGTGATCTCTTACGGGTCCAGGCAGCTACGCCCCCATGAGCGTAACTACGCCACCCATGACCTGGAGCTTGCAGCGGTCGTTTTTGCGCTAAAGTTATGGCGGCACTACCTCATCGGGGAATGCTTTGTGGTCTTCACAGATCAAAAAAGCTTAAAGTACATCTTCTCCCAGCGGGACTTGAACTTGCGACAACGTAGATGGGTGGAGTTCCTCCAGGACTACGACTTTGAAATCTCTTATACTGAGGGCAAGGGCAATGTGGTGGCCGATTCCTTGAGCAGGAGGACGCAGAAGGATGCGGTCCGAGAGTCGGCAAATGCCTGGAAGGCAATGGAGGAGTTGGCTTCCTTACACTTGGATGCAAAGATGGATAGTGACAGAGGCTGCCTATATCAGATGATAGTGCAGTCGTCTCTGTTTCGACAAGTGGAGGAGTCTCAGTGGGGAGACCCCGAGTGTGAAGTGATGCGTGATCGGGTTGACCAGGGCGATGCTCCGAGAGAATGGACAGAGGATGGTCAGCACCGGATGCTTTTCCAAAGAAGGTTGTTTGTTCCAATAGTGATGCGTGGCAAGGTTCTCAGTGAGTTCCACAACTCACCCCTGGCAGTGCACCCAGGAGTTACCAAGATGTACCAGGGGCTGAAAAGGCAGTTCTGGTGGCCCGGAGTTAAGCGAGCGGTGGCATATTTCGTGGCCAAATGCTTAGTATGTCAGCAAGTGAAGGCTGAACACCGGGTCCCAGGCGGCCTACTTCAGCCTTTAGCTGTTCCCGAGTGGAAGTGGGATGACATCTCAATGGATTTCGTCACGGGACTACCCAAGGTCCAAGGAGGGTGTGATGCCATTTGGGTGGTGGTGGACAGGTTGACGAAATCAGCTCACTTTCTGGAAATCAGGGAGTCAAGTACTGTGGATGCTTTGGCACGGAAGTACGTGAATGAGGTGGTGCGGTTGCATGGAGTTCCGAGGTCTATAGTCTCGGATAGGGATGCACGGTTTACCTCACAAATCTGGAGAGGATTGCAGCATGCGTTTGGCACCCAGTTACGCCTTAGCACTGCTTTCCATCCCCAGACAGATGGACAAATGGAGCGAACCATCCAGACCTTGGAGGATATGCTACGGTCATGTGTTCTGGACTCAGGAGAGTCATGGGTGCGATACTTGCCTCTAGTAGAGTTTTCCTACAATAATAGCTACCACTCTACCATCGGTATGGCCCCGTTTGAGGCTCTGTACGGGAGGCCATGTTGTTCACCTGTGTGTTGGACCGAAGTAGGAGAGGCAGGCATCCTTGGCCCGGAGGTAGTTCAGAACACGACAGAGAAGATTCAGCTCATACGGGAAAGGATGAAGGCAGCCCAGGATCGACAGAAGTCGTATGCTGATACCAGGAGAAGGCCCTTGGAGTTTGAGGTTGGAGACCACGTGTTCTTGAAGGTCTCCCCGCGGCGTGGACAACGGAGGTTCGGCAAGGGGGGTAAGCTTTCCCCCAGATTCGTCGGACCCTTCGAAGTGTTACGGCGGGTCGGCGAAGTGGCTTATCAGCTAGCGTTACCTCCGCCGCTGCTAAGGATACATGATGTCTTTCATGTATCCCAGCTCCGTCGTTATCTGCACGATGTTTCACACGTCCTTGATTGGGGTGAACTGGACATCGAGGATGACGCAACCTTTGTGGAAAAACCAGTGATGATCGAGGATCGCAAGGAGAAGGTGCTTCGTGGGCGAGCTATTCCCTTGGTTCGTGTGTTGTGGAGACATGGCGGGCTCGAGGAGAGTACGTGGGAAAGGGAAGCACAGATGCGTGCCCAATACCCCGAGTTGTTTTGAGCTTTGTTCCTTTTGTACCTACTGTGGTAGAACGTTTGACCTTTTTGGATATGAAATGTACTAGTTCCTTTCCTCTGTTGTGTGTGAAAAGACCCGGCTAAAGGGAAGAGGGAACCCGACCCCTAATCAAGACGCATTAAGGTGGATGCGATTGACCTCGTGCGGGCGAGTCAGTGCCGCCCAAAGCGGATAATATCTTGACATGGGGGAGGGGAACTCCCCAAACCCGCATGACCGGGCTGTTTGGCGTGGTATGTTGCTTAGTTCTTGTCAGGAGAGTGTTTTTAGTTAGCAGAGGTTCACTCCTAAGAGGTATCTTTCGAAGATGGTTGTTCGGACCCTCTCCTTCCTTCTGATTTGTTGTGATTCTCGAGGACGAGAATCGTTTAAGAGGTATCTGATGTGATGACCCAGACCCCCCTTGGTCCCTTCCTTTGCCAAAATCCGGATCCTTAAGGGGTATGGATCGGTGCGACCGATCGGTGAGACCGATCGGTGAGACCGATCGGTGTGACCGATCCGTGAGACCGATCCGTGAGACCGATCGGTGCGACCGATCGGTGAGACCGATCGGTGTGACTGATCGGCGGAACCGGCTGACGTCACCCGGCCTTGCCAAGTTGTTCCAGTAACGCGCACAAAAGTTTAATTAAATACTGAATCGGCTCATGAGTCGGTTTAAACCACTCAGCACCTTTAATGATGAGTCAAGCCGCGTGGTCAACCCATGACTTCCACGTCTTACGCGGTTCGGCATTTTTATCTCAACCGTTCCCGGCTCTTATAAATTAAGGGTTAGGCCGTGGTTTTCCCCCTTCTTCGATCGTGGCTCTTCTGGTGCATCGGGACCGCCGCGTCGTTATCCATAAAGTTCCGTGCCCCCGGCCTAAACATCGATCATCTATCAACAAGTAGGGAATTTCTTTCGTCTCTCACTTTTGTGTATCATGCGGGGTGGGCGTTATTTTTGTTCTTATGGAACTGGTTGAACCGAACCCTAATGAAGATAATAAACGAAGTTCTAAAGAAAGAAGGGGAAGGGGTTGTGATTGTTGTTTATGCTTTATCTTGTGATCATCCCTTTTGTTGTACTGGTTTACGTTTTCTGAAAATTGAGGCCATTGGTGGTCGTGTGTGTGCACTTGAATCCCCTCGTGATGTTTTAAATGGGTCGCTGAAATTGTGAACTCCTACTGTGAAATTGGTTAATCACGTATATACGGCTGAATAAGTTGAAAGCACCAGGATCAACCCTTCTGTGATAACTCCCGGTTAGAACACACAGAAATTTGAAATCATGGAGTGTGTTAAATCTTTTAAATCTGAAAATCCCTAACTTGTGTTGGTAGTGGTAGTTGGTTGTTTTCCCTTCGGGCCGTTTGCTGGAAATGTGGGAGGGGATGGGATCCCCTGTTCTTTTATACTCTCGGTGGCTGTGTGAATTTGGGGGATGGGATCTCCTGTTGGCATGGTTTCAGTGGTTGTGAGTTTCTATCACAAATTGGGGAGAGATCCTCTGTTGGCAGAACCGGGTGTGAGTGTTTTGGTTGATCTATGCTTTTGACGCTTTCCTTGGTTATGCTTATGGTAGTTTCCCAGTAGTGCTTAAAATTAATTGAAAATTTTGACTGAACGTGAAACAAGAATGGGACAAATGGTTTTGTAGGCAAGGGTCGTGAATTGTGACTCGGACGCAGTGGTGTTGTGTTCTGTAGGTCGGCTAGGAAAACCTAAGTTTTGGGTGAGTGTTTGTTACCTATATCTATACTTGTAGCTTTGTGTTTCTTATTCGCGCCCCACCCAAGTTGAGCACTTAGTGCCGAACACCCCCATTAATGGGGGAAGGGTGTTTTTTTTTCAACACTATACTTAGTGGCTGGTTATTAGCTCCTTTTCTGCTCCCTTTCCCGGATAGCCCAAGTACCTTCGGGCAGGCTGTGATGGCCTGAAGTCCATTATTATCCCAAGAACCATCGAGCAGGGTGTTGTGGTGGTTGGCCAGGTGTGTGCGGCAGGTGGTTTCCCAAGTGTCTTCGGGATGAGGCCCAGGTGTCTTCGGGCGTGGCAGTGGATCCTTTAGCCCAGGTGTCTTCGGGCGTAGCGGTGGTTGTTCTGGCCTAGGTGTTTGCAGGAATGGTTACATGTGATAGGTGTGGCCCAGGTGTGTGCGGGCGGGTGTGGCAGTGGGACTGCGGTGAGAATGGCGGGATTGGTCCGATGCGTAGGATGTCTCAATAACCAGTGGGAAAGTGGCGCGGGGTACCCAAACATCGATGTGCTCTTATATATATATTACTTGACTTGCGTTATTTGGGGAGCGAGCCTTGGTGAGGCCTGGGATGGATAGTTGCCTTGTTAGTTTCTGGTTCTTCTCTTTTCTCACGGGACTTTAGTACGTTCCCCCACTTGTGCACGAGAGTCTTGGTTTTCCCTACTGAGTGTACTTGTATGCTCACCCTATGTATATAAAACTGCTTTCAGGTTTCCAGGAGGACTTCGGGGATCACGCAGGACCTTACTAGCTCGGACTTTTGCAGCAGTTGCAGTTGTTTCTCTTTTTCTTTTGGTACTTACCTTGTAGTCACCTTTTTTTGCACCTTGTGGCTTTCACTTTTGAAACATGCATGTGGGAATGGTTTACTTTTGGCTTTACTTTTCTTTTTACCTTGGTGTTGTTGGGTTTTCTCCTCCTTATCTTTCGAACCTATAAAATAAAAAGGGTAATGCCTTCCATTTGCGAGAATTTCCTATACCCTTGGTGCTAGTCGCCACTCCGGGACCTATTGAAGGCGGGTTTCGGGGGTCATTATCTCTCCTTCAACTTAAAGAAGGAAGGGCCTGGCAACCTGCTGACCCTTCCCTCCTTTTGGTGAAGGAGGGTCGTGACACAAGATGTATGGTTTGTCAACAAGTGAAAGCTGGAAGGCAACAGCCTGGAGGAGTCATGCAACCTCTTCCCATACCGGAGTGGAAATGGGACAATATTACGATGGACTTTGTCATGGGGCTACCAAAGACTCCTAGAAGGAACGATGCAATATGGGTTATTGTGGATCGTCTTACCAAGTCAGCACATTTTCTTGCTATAAGAGAAGATCTACCCCTGGAACGTCTAGCAAGACTATACATTAATGAAGTTGTGAGACTTCATGGAGTACCCCTATCGATTGTTTCTGATCGTGATCCCCGTTTTACTTCAAGATTTTGGAAAAGTCTTCAGAAATCCCTGGATACTGAACTTCATTTGAGCACTGCTTACCACCCTCAGACAGATGGACAATCAGAATGGACTATTCAAACCCTAGAAGACATGTTGAGATCTTGCTCACTTGACTTTCAGGGTATGTGGGATCAATATTTACCACTGGTAGAATTTTCCTATAACAATAGCTTACATTCGAGTATTCAGATGGCACCATATGAAGCGTTATATGGAAAGAGATATCGTACACCAACCTGTTGGGATGAGGTTGGTGAAAGAAAACTTGTAGGCCCAGAACTGGTGGAGGAAACGGTGGAAAAGGTGAAGGTAATCCAAAATCACATCAAAGCAGCCCAAAGTAGGCAGAAGAGCTATGCCGATAATCGAAGGAAGGATTTGGAATTTCAAGTCAGTGATCATGTTTTCCTGAAGTTATCTCCATGGAAGGGAGTCATACGTTTTGGTAAGAAAGGTAAATTGAGTCCCAGGTACATCGGACCCTTCGAAATTCTAGAACGAATTGGGGTTGTAGCTTACCGATTGGCAATGCCGCCAAGTCTCTCCAAAGTTCACGATGTGTTCCACGTATCTCTGTTGACAAAATACATGCCTGACCCAACGCATGTACTCACCTATGAGGAATTAGAACTGGAACCCGATCTATCTTATTGTGAAGAGCCTGTCAGGATTCTTGATACAAGAGAACAAGTACTGAGAAACCGGACGATGCGTCTGGTAAAAGTTTTGTGGAGAAATCATAAGATGGAAGAGGCAACGTGGGAACCCGAGGAACTTATGATGAAGAACCACCCGAGTCTTTTTATGCAGTAATACCCTAGAAATTGCAAGGACGCAATTATTTGAAGGAGGGGAGAATGTAACACCCCAAGATTCCACGGTACGTTTCCCTTCGAATAATGCGATAGCGTGTGTTGTACGCAACCTCGAGTGCTAACACACACCACAACTAATTAAACTAGTCGTTGTGAATAGTAATACCTACTTTTTGAAATAATATATATTTTATATTTCAAAATGGACTTCATTTTTGGATTTGGAATATTGAAATTAGCCTAGGGTGAAATTTTGGTACTTTTCGGATAACTTTTATATTTTGATGAATAGTGAAAATTACTAAATTTTAATTAAAATCAACTTTTTTAAACAAAATAATTAATATTGATAAATTATGAATTTGAGTGGTTTTAAAGTATATTTAGAATATATTTCTACCATTTAATATAATTTTGGTCATTAGACATAATTTTACAATTAAACCGAACATAAACAAGTGTCAATCTTTTGATAGTTATTATCTCTTAAAAACACGCTTTTTGTTTTGACAGCGGGAATTAATTTTAAATTAATTTCTACCAGTTCTGTGTTTCGAATTTGGAAAAATGGATTACATATTTGGAATCAGGATGTCCAAATTATTTAAATAGGTAACTTTTATTTTTACACATTTTGAATAATTACTGCGGTAAATATTTTATTTACCATGGTTAAAGGGTAAATCCGGTAAATAAGGGTTAAAAAATAATATTATAATAATACAAAATTACCCTAAAACGTGTCCTAACCTTATTAGTGGACACATACCCGACCATGGGCATCCTTGGGTCGATTTTGGGACCCCTTAGATCCACTTGTATGTGGTAGGGACACATTATATTAATAAAGTTAAAATAAAAATAAAAATGGCATAAGCTTACATCTTTTAGAATAACAATTTTTACATAGGGTTATATATGTTGGATTTTAGATTATAAATATTCATTAAAAAGCTAAAAAGATTTCCTAAATAATGATATTTTATTTATAATTTTTATACATCAAATAATTTAAATTATTAATGACACAATAATGATGCAATGTTTACCTCATTAATAAATCATTTAAATAAATAAGATTATAATTATTAAACTATTATCTAAAACCTGTCCAATTCTTCTTGGTTGATGTTATTTAGAATATGAGTCATCTTATATTCGACCTCAATGATTTTTGGACCATTATAAACCGAATATAATTATATTATAAAGTAATACTTTCACTCTTTCCTAAAGAGCCCCTCCTCTCCCTTATAAAAGGAGACCACTCCTTCTCATTTCTTCACACCTTCAAAGCCTTTTGGTTCGGCCAAACTCTGCCCAAATACTCTCCCAACTTCCCTCACTACAACCCAGAGGCCTTAGTTTGATCAGAAAGCCAACCTAATGAGCCCTTTTGATCAAATCAAAAGGAAGAGCCCGAAGAAGAGGTAATGATTTCACCACCCTTTTCCAAGTTCATTTCTTCTTCCACTTCTTCTTCCTTTGTTGTTACCATTCTAAAATAATAACTCCAGTATCTCACATATACTGTGATGTTATTATAAATATGTTACAACCATATTCAGTATTCTATCCACCCTTTGAATAACATGTCACCATACGTGCGTACGTACGGCTTACCGTCTCCACGTCGTGGTGTAATTGTTATTCAATATATTATTATTTGGATGGGTATAATAATGATGTGAAACTCATGTAAATAATAAATATAACATGTTAATTATTCTGTATATATGATATAACATCCATTTATATATTATTTTAATATAAAAAGAATGATATTGTCGCTCGTGCGTACGTACGGACTACCGTCTCCACGAACGCGATGAGATTCATTCTCCATCGTATCCATTCAAGTATAATTATCATTTGATGATTTAAAAATGATGTTTAAGGACTTGATATCATTCTGGATATGAATAAGATACAACAAACATGTCTTATGTAACAAAACATATAAAAGAAAATGAGTAAGTTCACACCCGAAACAACGATAATACTAAGATATTATTATCAAATCAATATTAAAAGATCATATATGATATCATAATAATGTATATGATTATTTTATAATTTAATAACAATTATTTCACCATTATACAGGAGGTTAACCTACCCCAACCAAGGAAAAGTACAAGGTAAGGGTTATTTCACAATCTCTTCATTATCCGAGGTTGTTTATACGTAATAATCTACTGGGATCTCGTTATCATCCACATCCATGTTTCTTCAAAATGTATTTCAAAACATTTTTAATATTTAAAAGAATATGGGTTAAAGTCATTTATACCCTTGTTTGACTTTTTATAAGAGTTTTATAAGGGAATCTTTCCGTCGTTTTCCAAACAAGGTGCTTTTTAACCTTTTCGACAGAATTAAGATAAGAATGTTTTCTTTTAAACTTATACGGCGGGTGCGGTTATTTTCCGCCGTTATAAAATATTCAAAGATTTCCTTACAAGCTTATAAGAATATTTTCAAAGAAAATGTTTTATTTTATATGGATCTTAAATGATTTCAAAATAAAAGGAGATATTTCCTTAAAAAGAATTTTGATTTCATCTATGTCAACATCCTTTGATGGATTTTAAGATTATTTGAAGTTGATTTATTATGATACAAAACTTCTATATTGTATTGAAGGTTTTGTGATATTTTTGACTGTGGATGTGCTATTTTTATACCATTCATAGTTTATGGTGAAAGTATTGACATTTTTTATGCTAGTTTTAATACGAATGTTTATGTTATGTTTAAACCTTTTCATATGGGAATGCATTAGACTTAATATGTGACGGGTGGAGCCCGCTATAGCTCCTCGATGCATCGGTAGGTCTCATGAGACAAACTAGTGTCTTGGCACAAGGCCTTGACAAAATCTTATTTGTAGTCTTGGCACGAGGCCTTGACTATGTGGTTATGATAGTCTGGCATTATGCATTCCAACATTATGAAAGTGGTTATTGATTTTTGCATGTGATTATTCGATTAGTAGAATATCCATGTGAATAATTAAATGGCATTATTTCATTTTATTTATGCCATACCATGTTGAAAGTTCATGTTTGAAAGGCTTTTGTTTTAGTTATACATTGCCTTAAATGTTTATTCTTATTTATGAAAGTTTCCGCTATATTGTTATCCTTACTGGGCATTTGAGCTCACCCCTTTTCTATGTTTTATTTTTCCCAGGAAGTGAAGAAGTAAATTATGAATGACCTGCAGGGATATTATGTGGGGATATGAGTGTGAATTATGGATACAATATGTTGTTGTAGTAGTTTTTCATTTTATGATGTAATGTAAGACTTATGAATATATCTAGTGTTTCCAAGACTACTAAACCAATCGGTCTTTCGAGATTTGATCTTTCTTGTGATCATGCCAATGTTATGTAATAATGCACCGACTCTGGGTAACTAGGGTCGGGGCGTTACATTTTTAATAGTCGATTATTTATTTTT
The DNA here is from genome assembly GCA_963277665.1 of Viscum album. NCBI lineage: Eukaryota > Viridiplantae > Streptophyta > Magnoliopsida > Santalales > Viscaceae > Viscum > Viscum album. The sequence continues at coordinate 2,045,959,574 of OY728127.1, forward strand.
TATATTTCAGGGACATTTGTGTTTGTATATTAAACTAAATTATTGATTGAAGTTTATTGATTTAAAATTTTAATAAATATTGAATTGTGTTTATTATTGGTCATTATAAGCATATGATATCATTGGTATTTTTTATAAAGTATTAAATTAAATCCCACATCACAAGATGATTTTGATGAGAATTCCCAAGTGTTGTGGCTTTAGTCCCAGCCATTAATTAACATAGGGTTCTAATCTAAATCCTAATGTGTTTATAGTAGAGTATTTATGGTTCCAATAATCTATAGAATCCTTATTTTAAACAAAACATGTCATTAATCCATGATAGTTAATGTTCAACATAAACTATGTCAACAAAACAATACTCAATGACAAAAATCCCTTAATCACATAATATCCCAAAATTATTACTCACCCCAATAGTATATATACTCATACATTGAGATGTTATTAATCTGGTTCAATTTTATAGGTTGATGAGTTAAAATGATATGAAAAATAAAGTTACATGATAAGAGTAGTGCTCCAAACCCACACACAAATGTTGAAGTTAATTAAATACAAACATTCCACTGAATGATGAAGTGAGAAAAGGGAAGGGTTTTTTCTACATGATTTAAAATATTTTAATACCATTTAATTATTAAATATAAGGTGGATAAAAACAAAATCTTATTAAGAAGAAACATTTTGTAACCCCCCCCCAGATTTCATAGTATGTTATTTCTTCAATGTAATTCAATAACTTGCACTACACGCAACACCGAGTTCTAGCGCACCCTGACATACCGAACAAGCCGTTCAAAAGTGGTTAAGAATATTATTAACTGAATGTTGAACTTTATATAATCCTTATAATTTTGTAATCCATGTTATGAGTTTCTTAGTCATAATGTAAGAACAAATACATTTTTTTCAAATAGAAGAAGTATTTTTTTAAAAATGCAATTTTACCGCCTTTTAATTGCAAAGCCTTATTAAATACAATATTTGAAACTTTTATATATTCAACATGACAAAATATAATTATTCTTTAGAATCAGGACATAAGAATTCAGTTTCGATAATGTTTTGGTTTTTTTCTGATAACTTTCATATTTGGGTGAATAGTGAAAATTTGTATATTTTAACTAAAAAAAACTTTTTAAATAAAAATAATTTATATTGATAAATTATACATTTTAAAGGTTTTTATGTATAAATATATTATATTTTTACCATTTAATCCAATGAAGGTAATTTTAAGTAATTTCACTTTGAAATTGGACATAAACAAGTGTCAAACTTTTGGTAGTTATTATTTCTTAAAAATACGCCTTTTGGTTTTGACAGCGGGAATTAATTTTAAATTAATAAATGAAACTTTTATTTTTTTTAAATTGGTAAAATAGACTTCATTTTTGATTTTGTAATATCAAAATTATCTTAGGGTAAAGTTTTGGTATTTTTGTGAAAAAAATTCAATTTTTGATGAATAGTAAAAAAATACTAAGTTCTGGTTTAAAACCGATTTTTTATTTCAATAATTATTTATATTATTTACATTTATTTTAGGTAAAAATAGATAAATAATACCTATATAAGTTCAATGTAATTATTTGGAGTTAGTTTATAATAATTTTAGATATATATAAATTTTATTGAAATTTTCACCATCTTTTACCCATCTCATTGGAGAATTTGCAAATTCACATAAAACATAATTTTAACGCTTCTGTGATTTGAATTTAGAAAATCCAAGACACACGGTTAGTATCAAAGAATAAAATGTGGTTCAATAAGATAAAAATTATTTTTTGGTGAATAGTAACTTTTTACATTTATTTACCATGGAAAAAAGTATATAGGGTAATTAAGGGTAAAAAAGATATTATTATTACCATAACACATGTCCTAATTCTATTGTCTAAGTATTATTCGATCAAAAACAACCATAGGAATAATATATGATCCTTTTTGATCCACTTGGTTTATATTATGACATTTATTATAATTTTATTCAAAGAAGAGTTAAAAGAGTTAAAATCAAAGATTAATAACTAAAACATATTTAATATAGGGTTATACATAAGATAAATTCGATTATAAATAATCAATATAAATATAAAAATATTTTCTACATAATGGTATTTTATTTATAATTTTTTTACATTAAAATTTTAATTTATTAATGACACAATAATGATGCAGCAATTACCTTATTAGTGAAATATTAAAATAATTGATATTATAAATACCCAAATAAATATAATTTGAGACTTTTAATGAATTAAAAGAATTATATTGTTTAATAGGAAATGTTATGATTTATTAAATTAATTTTTTCGAATTAATATATTTATTATGACTTTAACAAAAATCAATTATTAAATAGTGTCAAAATTGACATAAAGCATTTTTAAAAAAAATATTAATTTAATAATTGATATAATATTCATAAAAATATAATCATCATCCATATGACATATATAATGATAGGTATGTCAATAATGAACCACTTGGGGTTCTCATGGTAGTTTATAATAAGTTTATTAACCATATAACATAAAAATAGAAAGAGTCATGGTAAATGTCAAACTATTTAACTAAGAGTTATATCTAAAAGATAAGGGAGAAATAGTGATCCCAATGTGTCTAAATCCTATTGGTTGAGTGGTTTTAGACCCATACCCACCTTAGAATTTAAATAATCCAGTTTTGTTCCATTATAAACCGAATATTAATTTATTATAAAATAATACTTTATGTTTTTGCTAAAGAGTCCCTCCTCCCCTTTATAAAATGACACCACTGATAAATAATTCCACACACCTCTCATGCCTTTTTTCTTGTCCAAACTCTTCTCCATTAAGCTCCCTACATCCCTATCCTCCTCTTAGAAGACTTAACTTAGGCAGAAGGCACTTCAAGAGTCCTTTTTTGGTTCAATCCAAAGGTAGTTATCTAAATTAAAGGTAACGATTTCTCTTCGCTTCTTGTATATTATTTTACTTCTCCAACCCCTAATATCTTCTTATTATTTTATTTTGTAACAAAACCTGTATAATAAATATAGCAGGATATTTTTATGAGATTTATTCGAACAACGCTTACACACACATCCATCTAATGGGTGAATAACATAATGTTTCTGTGGATGGAAACCAAACGCCTCATGAAATGAAGATTGTTCAATTATCTCCTACCACCTCTCATGGTGGCCATTATGACGGAACTATAATTAAATATGATATTATTTATATTCATGTTATATGTAAGCTTCTTTTATTCCATTTTATATTATACCATTATTCGTTTCATTTTGTATATATATATGATAATTTCATTTGAGAAAGTGCGGACTACCGCCACTTCAAAGCGATATGACTCGTTCATACCATACATGGAACGTATAAAGCATGGTGTTAATGAATGTAAGTAACACATTTAAGATATTATATTATACTGAAATAATAATATACGTATGTATCATTTGGTTTTGATTCCTTTTAAAATTAAAATTGAAATGGAAGTAGCGTCTGTGCGTACGTGCGGACGACCGTCTCCAAGAACGCGATGAGATTCATTACCCATCATATCCATTCAGGTATATTTCTCATTTTATGATTAAAAATAATTTTTAAGGACTTCATATCATTCTGGATATTAATAATATACAACCTATTCAAAACAAACATGAATTATTTAACCAAACATATAAAATAAAACGAGTACGTTAACACCCGAAACAACGATAATACTAAGATATTATTAACAAATCAATGGTAAAAGGTCATATATGATATCATATTAATGTATATGATTCTTTTATAATTTAATAAAAATTATTTAACCATTATGAAAGAGGTTAAACTACCTTCATCCTAGGAAAAATACAAGGTAAGGGGTTTTCATCTCACTGCTTTTTCCCATGAGATTCATGCCATATTGCAACTATTACCTTTTGTGTGGTGTATTTACTGACCATAATAGTATTCTTTGAGTAATACACATTAATTTATGTGTATTTATATATTCATTGTATGATACCTCTTTCATGGGGTGTATGTTTCGTATGTCACCAAATTGGAAAGGGTTAACTCCGTAATCTCATTATTATCCAAGATTGTTGATGTGTAAGTATTTACTGGGAAATTTTTATCATACATGACCATTTTTCATAAAAATGATTTCAAAATGATTATTTTATGGATTTTTTAAAGGTAATATTTATCTAGATCAGAATTTTATATGTTTTAAATATTTATCTTTCTAAATATTTTTTATTAAAGTCCATGTTTTCAAAATGATTTTAAGGATTTATTTATATGGATATGAATGCTTTGAAATGATAATTCTTTTCAAAAGTTTCAAATATGTATGGGACACATTGATTCAAAAATCTCTTTTAAATTATTTATTTTACAAATGTGTGACTTTTAAATAATTTTACAAAAAAATTTATTTCTCTCCAAATGTTTTACTCATCATTTTCAACTATGTCTGCATCCTTTACTGGATATTATTTTTGATTGAGGTTGATTTATTATGAAACAAAACATCCATATAATATTGAAGGTTTTGTGATATTTTTTTCTATGGATGTGTTATTTTTATACTACTCATGGTTTATGGATAAAGTATAGACATTAAGTATGCTGGTTTTAATACGAATTTTTATGTTATGTTTAATCCTTTTTATATGTGGAATGCATTGTACTTAGTAAGTGATGGGTGGAGCCCGTTATAGCCTCTCGATTCATCGGTTGGTCTCATGAGACAAACTAGTGTTTTGGCACAAGGCCTTGAAAAAATATTATTTCTAGTCGTGTAAAAAGTCCTTGACTATGTGGTTATGATTATCCGGCATTATGCATTCCATTATTATGAATGTGGTTATTGATATTCCATGTGATTATTCGACTAGTAGAATATCAATGTGAATAAGTAAATGGAATTATTTAATTTTATTTTTTCTATATTATGATGAATTTAGTGTTTAAAAGGATTTGGTTTTAGTTATACATTGCCTTAAATGATTATGCTTATTTATTAATGTTTCCGCTATATTGGTATCCTTACTGAGCATCTGAGCTCACCACTTTCTATGTTTTATTTTTCCCATGATTTGAAGAAATATTTTATGACTGACCTATAGGGATAGTTCAAAGCGGTTATGAGAGTGGACCATTGGGACTATATTATTGTAGCTTGTCACTTTATGATGTTATATAACATTTATGAATATATCTATTGATTTCCAAGGCTACTAAACAAATCAGTCTACCGAGACTAGATCTTTTATGATCATGCCAACGATACGTAATAATGCACCGACTGTGGGTAACTGGGGTCGGGGAGTCACAGTTGGTATCAGAGAAAGTTTAGTACAAACCTTGAAAGCTATATTTAGAGAAACTCTGAGTAGAGAACATATACCTAAGATGGATTTTGAGGATTAGTATATATGAACTTCCTATAATTTTGGTAATTTAGAGATTTTGTGAGTTTTATGAGCAATACATCCCTCACTAGATACGAGCTGGTAGAGAAGGATCAAGCACATATGTACCTAGGGGTAAAACCTAAAAACACCACTTTGAGCTAGACACTTACTTGAACTGGTGCACGACAACGGGCCTAGCTGCACTCTTGGTTACGACACTCCCTGGGGATATGCTTAGGATAATTGTCATTTTATTTACAAATAATTATGAAGGGTTTATGAGTATATAATCCCACAATTAAAAAATATTTATGATTATGGATTATATCCATAAACCATTAAATTTACATTAGGTATTTTACAAGATTGAAATTATTCATTGCAATTCATAAACTGGCCTAGTTTATGCTATTGTATAGAAATGGCGCCCAGTAAAAGGAATGTGAACTCCAGCAAATACGTATGATCCAAAGAGTAAGAAGGACCTTATCTTTCATAGTATTAAGCCAACATTTATAAGGGAAATAATATCCCATGTATTCTCAACATATAAAGAAATAATATCATGTGTTAATAAGATAAGTAAAGAATTTTCCGAGTCCTATGGCTTTGAAGGGAAGAAATAGAAGAAAAGGATGGAAGAGAGAAAGATGGATAAAGGGAAGAGGGAAAAGAATAATTTTCCCATAGGTGATAACTATGGGAAGAAACACCCTGGAACTTCCCTGAAGGGAATGGGAGTTTTTTATAAGCGTGGAGAAAAAAACACCAAGTACGTAATTACAAGGGTATGAAAAGGTTTTCAAATGAACAATGCTTCATCTGTAAGGTGTTGCGACAGTACGCGAACCAATGTCCAAATCATCAGTGTATTCCCTAAATGATGCTATTGTATTATAATCATCTTATGATACTACCACAGATAAGGAGGAATTATTAGAGTTATTATGTTGTAATTAGACAATTATGTCATTTGAGTGTTTTGTTAACAATGTACTGGTTATAATAATTTTGGAGTACATAAGTATTGTACTATAGTACTATTTCATTATGGACATGAGATTGTGTGGAACCATGATAATTGACTCAATACCAGGTTAAATTTTTGGAAAAAATATGGTTGAGTGAATGATAAACCATAATATGGTTCTGATAACGAGGAAGAGATTTTGGAATAATACATGATTGATTTGGATAAATTATATTGGATATTCTAGATTAAATTGAAACTGATTAATGATTTGTATATTCCATTATTGATGGAGTTTGCAACATTTTTGGATAGAAGGAGTATATCCAGTATTATATAAGTAATAAGTGATCATGAATGTAATCAACAACGTTTTATGGTAATTCAAGATGTTGCAGTGTTTTAAAAGAGTACATGATGAAGGTGTTCACATGTTATTACGTGAAAAAAAAGATATTCATTGTGTTTACCTTCCTTTTAAATTTTGGACTGCGAGTTTGGCAGAAGTTGTTTGGATAATTCTAGTTTGATATTTTTTTTGGATTTCCATTGAAGGACAACGCGGAGGTCTGGCGGCAACCTGTCGCGTCCGGCAAGGTCGTGAGACATGAACTCACAACTGAAGGATGACAAGGGTGTATCTCCTACCACTGGACCATTTGATGTCCTAGATTGAATAATGTAGTCTTTTTTAAAAAAAATCTGGTAGATGAATTATAAATTCATTTTTTTGGAAACCCTATAAGAATATGATAAATTTAATCTTATTTTTAAGTTCTATTATCTTTTAGAGTGAAATATGAGTTTGTGGTAGAAATTATTTAAAGGATAGGACTCTACATGTCAAGGATATAATTTTCATCTTCTATTATTCTATGAAGAAGTTAATTCTTATACTTTAGTGAAGGGATCTCAAAACAAAAAATTTGTTATCCTAATACCATATGTTTTGTTGAACCGATGGTATTTTAAATCATCATAGGTTGATGAATTTAAGGCCTTAAATTTTTCAATTGTTTGTGATTGATGACCTCAATCACTACCTATAAATATTTACATTTTTCCTCCATTTATATATCTCTAATTTCCACCAATGTTCTCCAAATCGAGATCATAATTTGGTGGTGACCCTTTCATTTCCCTTTACCTCTTATTAAGACTAAATTTTATTAACCTAATTTATGATGTGGGTTTTCCCAAAGGTATATTCTATTTTCAGACATTTATTTTTGAAAAATAATTTCAAATAGCGCAGATTTAATTTATATAAGGATGGAAAAATGTAACAACCCAAGATTTCATAGTACGTTATTTCTTCAAAGTAATTCAATAATTTTCACTACACGCAACATCGAGATCTAGCGCACCATGAATATCCAAACAAGTCATTCAGAAGCGTTTATGGATAGTATTAACTAAATTATGAACTTTTTATAATAACTATAACTTTAGAATCCTTATTATGAGTTTGTTAGACATAATGTAAGAACAAATACATTTTTTCAAATAAAAGAAGTATCTTTCATAAAATGCAATTTTACCACCTTTTATTGGCGAAGCCTTTTTAAATCCAATATTTGAAACATTTATATATTCAATTTGACAAAATAAACTTCTTCTTTAGAATTGGGACAGAAGAATTTAATTTTGATAAAGTTTTGGTGTTTTTCTGATAATTTTCGTATTTGGGTGAATAGTGAAAAATACTATATTTTAACAAAAACAACTTTTTAAATCAAAATAATTTATATTGATAAATTATAAATTATAATGGTTCGGAAGTATAAATAGATTATATTTTTACCATTTAATCCAATGATGGTCATTGTAAGTAATTTCACTTTGAAATTGGACATAAACAAGTGTCAAACTTTTGGTATTTATTATTTCATAAAAATACGCCTTTTGGTATTGATAGTGGGAATAAAATTTAAATTAAAAACTGAAACATCTAAGTTTTAAATTTGGTAAAACAGAATTCATAATTGAATTCGAAATATCAAAATTAGCTTGGGGTAAATTTTTTGTATGTTTCTAAAAACAATCATTTTTTTATTAATAGTGAAAAAACACTGAGTTATTGTTTAAAACCGATTTTTTATTTAAATAATTATTTATTTTATTTAAATTTATTTTAGGTCAAAATAGATACATATTACCTACATAATTTCAATGTTATTCAGTGGAGTCAGTTTATAATAATTTTAGATATATAAAAATTTTATCGGACTTTTTACCGTCTTTTAACCATCTCCTAGGTGAATTTGTAAATTTATATAAAACATAAATCTACCGCTTCTATGAGTGTAATTTATAAAATCCAAGAGACACGGTTAATATCAAGGAGTATTATGTGGTTCAATAAGATAAAAATAATTTTTGGTGAATAGTAAATATTTACTTTTATTTACAACAATAAAATGTAAATATTGTAATTTAGGGTAAAAATGATACTATTAATACCATAACACATGTCCTAATTCTATTGGATAAGTATAATTCGACCAAAAAAACCTTAGGAATAATATATTAACCTATTTGGTTCTATATGGATTAGATTAGGACATTTATTATTATTCAATTCAAAGAAGAGTTAAAAGAGTTAAAATCAAAGTTGAATAAGTTAAAAAATTATAATATAGGGTTATACATAAGATAAATTCGATTTTATATATTCATTAGAAAGATAAAATAATTTCCTAAATAATTATATTTTATTTATAATTTTTAGACATTAAATAATTTAACTTATTTTTGACACAATGATGATGCAATAATTAACATATTAGTGAAATATTGAAATAATTGATATTATAAATACCTAAATAAATATAATTTGAGACGTTTAATGAATTACACTAATTTTATTGGTTAATATTACATGTTAGGACTGATTAAGAGAATTTTTTTCGAATTAATATTGTTATTAAGACTTTTATAATTTTCAATTATTATATAGTGTCAAAATTGATATAAAGGAGTTTTTAAAACAAATATTATATTATTCATTGATAAAATTTTTCTAAAAATCAATGGTTCAGCCAAAGGACTTATATGATGATATTTATGACATTAAAGAACCACTTGCGATTCTCTTGGTAGATTATAGTATGTTTATTAACCATATAATATAAAAATACCAAGAGACATTGTAAATGTCAAACTATTTAACTAAGAGTTAAATCTAAAAGATAAGGGTAAAATAGTTACCCCAACTTTTCTAAAACCATTTGGTTGAGTGGTTTTAGACCCATACCCACCTTATACTTTAAATAATCCAATTTTTATCCATTATAAACCGAATATGAATTTATTATAAAATAAAACTTTAAGTTTTTTCTAAAGAGCCCCTCCTCCCCCTTATAAAAGGACACCACTTCTATCCAATTCCTCACACCTATCAAGCCTTTTGGATCATTCAACATCTACCCAATTAATCACCCAACATCCATATACCCCTCATAGAATCCTTACAATAGGAATAAGGCACTTCAAGAGTCCTTTTTAGTTCAAATCAAAGGGAGTTATCTAAATTAAAGGTAATGATTTCTCTTAGCTTTTTTCTATTATTTTACTTCTCCAACCCCTAAACTCTTCTTATTATTTCTTTTTCAAACAAAAACCATATCATATATATACTAGGATATTTTTATGAGAATTATTCCAACTACACTTACACACACTTCCATCTAATGGGTGAAGAACATAATGTTTTTGTGGATGGAAACCAAACGCCTCACGAAATGATGATTGTTCAACTATCTCCTGCCGCCTCTCATGGAGGCCATTATGATGGAACTATAATTAAATATTATATTAATGATATTAATTTTATATATAATGTTCTTTAATTCCATTTTATATCATACCATTATTTGTATCATGTTGTATATATATATGATAATTTCATTTAAGGAAGTGTAGACTACCAGCCCCTCAAAGTGATATGACTCATTCTTAACATACATGGAACTTATAAAGGATGGAGTTAATGATATTAAGTAACATATATAAGAAATTATATTATAATGGAATAATAATATACCTATGTATCATTTGGTTTTGATTCCATTTAAAATGTAAAATGAAACGGATGTAGCGTTCGCACGTACGTACGGACTACCGTCTCCACGAAAGCGATGAGATTGATTCCCCATCGTATCCATTCAAGTATAATTATCTTTTTAAGATTAAAAATAATTTTTAAGTACTTCATATCATTCTGGATATGAATAAGATACAACCTATCAATAATAAACACAATTTATGTTACAAAACATATAAAATAAAACGAGTAATTTAACTCCTGAAATGACAATAATACTAAGAAATTATTTACAAAGAAATGTTAAAAGATCATATATGATGTCATATTAATGTATATTATTATTTTATAATTTAATAACAATTATTTCACCATTATAAATGACGTTAAACTACCCTCATCCAAGGAAATGTATAAGGTTAGTGGTTTTCAACTCACTCCTTATTCTCGTGAGATTCATGCCATATTGCCACTATTACCATTTGTGTGGTGTATGTACTTCCCATAATTCAATTCATTGTGTAATACACATTAATTACTATGTATTTACATATTAATTTTATTACACCACTTTCATGGGTTGTATGTTTCGTAAGTTACGAAATTATTAAGGGTTAATTCCTCAATCTCATTATTATAGGATATTGATTATGTGTAAGTATATGCTGGGACATTTTTATCATCCATGTCCATTTTCCATAAAAATGATTTCAAAATGAATATTTTAAGGATTTGTGAAAGTTACTATTTATCAAGATCAGAATTTTAAATTTTTTAAAGATGTATCTTTTTAAATATTTTTAATTAATGTCCATGTTATCAAAAATGATTTTAAGTATTTATTTATATGGACATGAATGTCTTTAAATGATAATTCTTTTCAAATGATTCAAAGTGATATGAGACACTTTGATTCAAAAATATCAATTAAATTACTTCCTTTATAAATGTGTGGCTTTTAAATAATTTTACAAAAAAGGTTATTTCTCTCAAAAAGTTTTACTCATCATTTTCAACTATGTCAGAATCCTTTACTAGATATTATTTATGATTGAGGTTGATTTATTATGATACAAAACATCCATATAGTATTGAAGGTTTTTTGATATTTTTTACTGCTGATGTGCTATTTTTATACCAATCATGTTTAATGAATAAAGTATTTACATTTCGTATGTTGGTTTTAAAACGAATGTTTATGTTATGTTTAAACCTTTTCATATGAGGAATGCATTGGACTTATAAGTGACTGGTGGAGCCCACTATAACTCATCGATGCATTGGTAGGTCTCATGAGAAAAACTTGTGTCTTGAAAAAATGTCTTGAAAAAATAATATTTATAGTCTTGGAACAAAGCCTTGACTATGTGGTTATGATAGTCTCACATTATGCATTCCATCAATATGAAAGTGGTTATTAATATTGCATGTTATTATTCAACTATTATAATATCAATGTGAATAATTAAATGGAATTATTTCATTTTATTAGTTCCATTTAGGTTGTAGTTCATGTTTAAAAGGATTTTGTTTTAGATATACATTGCCTTAAATTTTTATGCTTATTTATGAATGTTTCCTCTATATTGTTATCCTTACTGAGCATATGAGCTCACCCCATTCTGTGTTTTATTTTTTCCCAGGATGTGAAGAAATATTTTATGATGGACTTTCATGGATAGTATGAATGGGATATGATTGTGGACCATGGAGACTATATTATTGTATTTTTTCACTTTATGATGTATTGTAATAGTTATGAATGTATATAGTGATTTCCAAGGCTACTAAACTAATCGGTCTTTCGAGACTTGATCCTTTGCGATCATGCCAATGATACGTAATAATTCACCGAATCTAGGTAACTAGGGTTGAGGCATTACACATTAATTGAAATTTTATATAAATGAAAACAACCTTATGTGATTACAAATAAGAATAACAAAAAAACTGAAAATATTGAGTGAATGAAGGGTCTCTCAAGTAAAAACATGAGTTTGTAATGTAATCCCATGAATTTGGAAATTCATTGGTAGTTACAAAGTATGCTACTCTATTCGTAAATTCTAACTCCATGAATGGTTAATTGGGAAATTGTATTTATAGCCCAAGGATGTAGACTATTTTCATTCTAAAACTGACCCTCCACATGGATTGCTGATTTTGACCTCAAGATAACTAAATCTACAGATATCATTTTCATCAATGATTTATATATTAATGATTAATGTAAACCCTCAATATTTTTCTTCCATTGTAATTTTTTATCCAATTTTATGGCTATTTTACTATCCAATTCCATTCTATCCATTTTTCTGTCGAATATTTCCATAGTACATGAGTGAATTCAATTTATGCCCAGAAGATTCCATCAAATTAAAACACATTCTTAAATAAACTATGGATCTTATATAATTGATTTCACATTGAAAAATATCATCTATAATATATTCATATATCAGTATAAATTTTAGTATTTGTATGCTGCTTTTAAATTCCAGACAGAATGGTGGTCTAGAATAATACCATATTTTGGGCCCCATTTTGTTAGATTTGTAACTTGAAATTTTTATCCATGCTTATTTTGGGTAATGTAGAATATATTTTTTCATTATATTTTTGGATATTGATGGAGTCCTTAATTTCAATCTTCATGGATGGTCGATTTTCTTCACATATTCACTAGGCTTTCTGGTGTGGACCTTAGGACCCATCAATTGTCTCAATTCACCAACTCTTCCTTTAAATTATTTTTTGGATAGTTAATAAGGAACCATAAAATTAATAATAACCAAATTTTGATCATTAGTAAAAGAGGTATGATTAATAAAATAAAATGACTCGATTTTATCAATACAAATAATGCTGAAAATTTATATTTTGTATTAAAACATGTGTATTTCTCACCAATTATGCACTTTTACATGAAAATTACTAAAGAGAGTAGAAAAACGGTTCTGAATAATTTTCTAAAATCCATTTTTTAAACGGTTTATTAGCTAATTTAACAAGATTTATTATCACTTAACTAGCCTACTTAATAAGGTAACTGATTTGGTTTTTAGTGATTTATGCATATCAACATTTGACAGATAAATACAATGCTTGAACACTTCCCCCGTAATATGTCCACAAAATTAGAGATACCCCTTAGAGGTTATTAATGATTATTAAAATAGAGATATAGGGTTATCTATTCCCAAATATATATTAACATCCAAAGGTGATATAATATACTTATCATACCCAAGAAACATATTTGATTAACTAAACAAACATAGGAATGGAGTTTTTTCTACTATTGTAGCTTTATAGAAAATTATTTATTATATTTTATGGATAAAATAACTATTTTTTGAATATAAACCATTTAGATATTTAATAATAAAATATAAAAAAAAATTGTTTGAAGAATATTACAACAAAAAGTATTTAACTAGGTGTTGAAGGGAAAGAAGGATTGTGAGGAATGGTTGATGTCTACATGATCTGAATCACACAAAAATAAATTGTTGAACCAATCCCCAGAACCATTATAGATAATTCCTTCCCTAGTGAGAAACAATTAAACCTCACCCATTTTCTATTATATAGTAATAGAGTGAATTTTCTAGTCACAACAGATGAACCCTCATTAAATTCTAATCATCTCACAAAAAAATTGAAATATGAATCCAAATATTATATTTGAGACTATACATATTAATGGAAAATTATAAATGATCCATTAATTAAGATGTGTCTCATATAATAAGAAATAAACCCTATTCTTTTTTATTTCTATACACATTCTTGTGGTGTCCATTTTGGACCATAAATATTTTGAAGAAAAAAATTTGAAGATGGAATTTTTTGTCCCATAAAGTCAACGAATTAAATTTTGTTAAACAATATTTCCCAAGTTCCAATTTACTAGTGAAATTTCCAATAATTGAGGAGATTACCCCAAAACCATTGATTTTATGTGATATATTTCATGTATAGTAAATTTAATTAAATATATTATTTCCTATGTCATTTTGATATTATATATTTTGTTTTAAGTGGATTATGATTCTATTTATATTGAAGTAATATCAACATGAATTTCTAATTAAAAAACATTGATTATGTTTCAAAAACCAACCATTTCTTATAGGTTTAGAATAAATCAATCTATACCGATTGATCAATGATATAATTTTACAAATAAATAATAGATAACATCATGATGAAATATGAATTTTAACAAAAAAATCAACTAACTACCACCCATTTAGAAAAGAACAATCTGAGCTATCCAACAAGAAATTCGAAAAGAACATGGTGAAATTAGTGCATCGAAACAAAAAATATTGGAGAAAGAAATTTTATGATGAATTGTGGGAAAACACAACCAACAAAATGATCCCATTATTTATGTCTCATGTCATAATTTTTTATAGAAAATACTGTCACTCTACTATTGAGTTATACTGCAGTATTTCTTGGCCTACTAAAAGAGTGAGCATATAGTTAGTAAAGGATTGAAAATAGAGTGAACTATTGATTATTGAGCTTGATGACCTAATAAGGGAAACGTATGATAACTCACGAAGGTAAATGAAAAACTATGTATACTCATGATAAGTTGATCCGTAGAAGTGATCTAAAAAATAGAGACAAGGTTTTTCTATTTTCATTGAGGATGAATTGCTTACAATGCAAGATTTATTACTATTGAATTGGTCCATACATAATAACTAATAAATTTACCTTTAGTGTATTTAAAATTTTATTTGAATTTAATAAGTAACAATTATTTCTGAATGACCAAAAATTGAATATATACAAAAATTATATCTATAAGGAACCTATAGAGGATTCCAAAACTCTAACTACAGTAGAATAGATCATTTTAATTAGTCTCTTTGCAACATGATTTTCTTGTGTGAATTATTTATTTTGAAATATTTTACTACTAAAATTTGATAATAAATTAAACTATAATTGTATTCTAACCATGTATGGGGGAGTGGGAAAATGTAGTTTTATGAATAAAATACCTCTATTTATATTTGTTATGAAAAATCTAAAAAAAAATTAAATGGTGTTATTTTAATTAATGTACCATGAAATATTTGAGTGAATCATTGATTATAAATATAATTAATTTCAATGATTTATAGGTGATAATAACCCCTATTAAATTGAAATTCTCTTTGAAGACAAGGAAAATATAATGAAAATTGAAAAGGTAATTAATGAATAATAATTATATCATATGCTCACTTGAATTATGAACTCAACATCATGGGATGTAAAATTTTTATTGGATATTCCATGACTGACCACCCTGAAAATAAATTAATATAATTTCATTGAATTAGATTAAAATGAGAAATTTGGATCCCAAAATTATCCCTCTTTTGTATTTCTATCCAATTTTATAATAATTACCATAAGAGATGTAATATAAAATAATATATTAGGAATCCAAAAAATCCAATTATGGCCAATAATTTTGATCCATACTTGATATATATTATTATTTATGGAAAAGTGATTAAATTGAAAAACCAATGATTCAATGTATATCATACCTGGAATAAAGGTGATTGAATTGAACACCAACACCCTTCTATTCATGGATCCTTGATATTGAGGGATTTTTAGGGGGAGGGATCATTTATAATATGATTATTGAAACTCCCCATTACCTTTTTATCAGGTATGTTTTAAAACCATTTTTGTTTTCCATTCTCATTGGTGGATTGACATTAAAAAGAAATTGGGAAGATACCTGAAATTGTAATGTAAAATATTTATTTTAATTTTCAACATAAACTAGTAGTTTATTATGTTATATATTAAATTACATGACATCTAATTTAAATATGTTTCATGTAATGGCCACTAGATAGAACCCGTGAACTGGACACAAAGTGTGAGATGTTTACAGATCGTGTAAATTTTACACATTATGTCATGGGAAAAACATAGTTTTTTAATAAAAATTGTTGTGTGTTTGGTATATTTAAATCCCATTGATTATAAAACATGTATAATTATTTCAATCGTTGAAAATTTCACTAATATAATTTTTTAGGGTATCATCTAGGTGTTTGAGGCATTATATGTTTTTTTCTTCCTACACCACTAAGCTAGAACACTCTCTATAGGTAGTTTTGCAGAAATATATTTCATTCAAATCATCCCTTTACTAATTGAACATCATGATGAATTTTTTTAATTTATTAGGGTAATAAATTGTTATATCATTAATCTCCTTTAGTTTTGGCTTAATTTGTGATAGAGTTTTTTTGATCATTTTGTTTTTTCTATCATTTTTTTTCATGTTGTTAGTGTTTCTTGTCATTCATAGGTATTTATCTTGGTTTCTGGTTACTATTGTCGAAATAATATACGTTTCTACCCAATTGATTTATGTGATTCTATACATTGTGTTAACCTGATGAAATTGATGTATTCTTGGTAACTTCATTTTGTTTGTTCATAAAGGTTATCTGATAAATGGATTAGATTGAATTCATCAAAAGCGTTTTTTAATAGGATTTTTCATTGAAAATGGATTTTCGTTATTTAAAAATGGTTTTTCAAACTCTGAAAAGGATTGGATTAGAAATTATGCAGAACTTATTTGGATAATTTCACATTATAAGCAATGAGTGCATTGATAATGAGACACTAGTGGTCTTAGTGTGTCTTGGGCCACAAGGAGTTATCCTTTTGTGATATCAAATGATAGGACTCAACATCTTTTTATTCCTACATTATAATTTTTTTTCTTTTGTGTGTGTTGTACGTAGTTCTCTATAGTCTACAGTCAAATATGTGAGGTACTTTTTCATTTTTATTTATTTATTGCATGATTTTTTTTATCATGGGTTGTTCCTCATAGGTTTTTACATGAGTTTTATAACACAACTTCTTATGATATGATGTTTCATGTATATGTGTCTACCAGTTTACCTCTTGATTCAAGGATATTATTTACAATTTTGTTAATTATATCTATCATATTTTTTGTTTAATATTCTTTATGGTTTTTGTATAAACCAATGGAAAAAAGGGGAATTATTTATTAATGATCTAGATTTAGGAAAATTTGTTGGTTATTTTTTTGAAATATAGAATTATTTAATTCTTAATATTAGTTATTGTATAGAAACATTGGTGGGGTCCTTCAAGGATTTCGCGTAAACCGAACTTGTGAAATTGGAAATTTATAGATGTTGTATGGTAAGATTATCAAAAATGTAAGATCATCTTTTAGTATGGTGTATTCTATTGATTTTGATGATTTTGGGTTGGGTTGGTATAGATGTGAATGTTGGTCAAATGTGGACTTCAAATACGTTCCAGTTTAGCATGTTTTCACTTCAATAGTTTGTCTTTGTAGTATCTAATTTTCTTACACTATGTATATTGGTTATTTATCTTTTTTTTCATATATTTATGACTATTTTATATTAACTGTTTTTCTTATATTACATGATGGGCAGTTTGGGGGGGCTAGTTTGGTTAACCCGAGATGGTTTTTTATAGATTTCCTTAGAGAATGGTGATGTCTCATAATTTCTATGGATCATTCATGTAGCATGGGAAAAGGATGGCCTGAGGTAATATATTCCTTTCACAATTCACCATTTCACTAATTTTATGTTTTCTAGTTATTTTTTTGGTGTACCTTCCTAAATATGAAAACATGGTCATCTGATTGATGATATAAATTGGGTATTTTTCATGGCATATGTTTAGGTACATTTTTTGAAGTTATCAACACCATAATTGGTTGGTTAGGTGTAACTGGATGAGTTAGTGAGTTTCAGGAATGTATAAATAATTTAATTATTTGTTAAAAATTATTAAAAAATGTTATAATTAATTAATTATTAATGGTCAGCTTGATTAAGGACATTTGGTCCTTGAGATGATGTTGATTGATATTAGATGGGATAGGTTACTCCATGGAAGCTATTTTACGGCCTTGAAAAATATTGGGAAATATTTTTTTGAGGTAGTTTGTCATTGTACATTCCCTATCTAATTTATAGATTTTTATGATATATAGGGTTCTTGGTTATACCACATATCTCATCGACATGTTAAATAATACTTTTTAATTGGTAATGTGATTCCTAGATTAGGATGTATAATGTTCCAGGAACGTAATGTCCCTCGTAACTATCTATATATCCTTCATACATTAAGGATGATGCCTTGGCATGACACTAGCTAATCCAAGGAGGATAGACATCAGTCTATGGATGAGTAGTTATGTGAGTGGACTGACCTATAATGTCTATGATGAATGAGATGGGTCATGTTTCATATTTGTTACTATAAGATAAATGTTGAACCTCATGTAGTTGTCATGGTCTTTATACTCATTCATGATGGTGGTGGCCATGATTTCTTTAGAGAATCAGGTGATGATATGAGACCTTATTTGAGACTAATGAACCACATTATGGTGTAACTTATGTGAAGTGATGGGGGGATAGAGTGGGTGCCCAAAATATAGAATTACATGGAATGGGTGCATATGTAATAGGGTAGTGATGGTCTTAGTGTCACTCTATTACTCACTCCAACATGTAAGACCATTGAGGTAATGATGATGGTTATCTTAGGGGGAATTATGGTTGATAATGTGGTAAATTCAATTTGTATATGTCTATGTTTGGTGGCATAAGATTTCTCAATACCCCTTAGAATTAGTTATTTGGGATGGTAAAAATATGATTTCCTAGTATTAATATGAATCACTTGATTAGATGGTTAAGACCCTGGGATGCCTGATATTGATGGGATCTAGTCTTACAACATATTTTTGGTATATTTCAATGTCACATAGAACCCAGATATGTTGTTGATACAAGAGTAGATTTTTAGAGTGGTTAATCATGATCCACAATCATGGAATTGCGATTGAATATATACATGAATGGAAATTATTGGAGTGGTTCATTACATACAATGATCCCATTTGGAATTCGAATGTTCAATGATTCAAATAGTGATACCCTTAAACCATTACAAATTCCTAGGATTTTAATAGTTTTTTGAGATATGAGGAGTTCATATATCATTGATAATAACATTTGGACATACCTAGGATCACTGTGGGTTACCCTCAATTGATTCCTATAATAACCCCATGAATTAATTATACTCACCAGATGTGGTTTGGGTGAGAGTAAATGAATTTTCATATTCTGATGATATTTATTATGTGGTCTATATAGTGTATTCCCTTTCATTCCCTAGGTTTCCTAGTAATCATTCAGATCAAGATATATAGGATTTCCCATATTCTCCCACTTCATGGAATCCGTCATCGACCTGACATCAAAAAAAATGTGCAAATCTAGGTTTCATTAATAGGGATTGTGCATGAGTGATTCTTACAGATACCCCAGGTCCACAAAAATTCAGAGGAGGTGAGTTTTAGATACTTATAATATGGAAAAAATTACCCCATGGTAATTACCATACATAGAGAGATTTTACAATTATTTGAGGAAGGTATGGTCAATTAGTGTCATGAACCTAAGGATTGATGATGGTTTATGGGAATGTCCCTAGTTATATTGGTGCACCTTTAGGGAGGTGGTGATATTGTGGAGGATCTGTCATAGTGACATGCATAAAGAAACCTTGGCATTGGGTTAAAGCCGACATTGATGTGTTTTATAATTAATTGATTGAGTGTTTTCTTTTTATTTATTTATCTTAATTTATAATATCACATAGATATGTGACAACATATACTAGTTTTTATGGGACCGCATTGGTGGTTCCTGTATAGGTTATGTACTCACACCCTACTCATTCCACCACAACACAAGGGTATCCAACTGACTCTCATATGGATATTGCATGCATAGGTAATCATATGACCATGGATAGAATGGTTATGTGGGAGGGATTGGATGATATTAGAGGTAGGGATATGGTGTGTCTTGGAGTCATCTGGGGTACATCATATTTGTATCCCTTTCTTTGGGTTTGAATGCATTACTAGTCCAGTGGGTGATCAATGTATGTTGGGTATTTTTTTTTTGATTTTACATAATTCCATTTATTGTCTACATTCATTATTTTTTTTCATTGGATTTAAGTTTATTTCCCTTCTTAAATATAGATACTTATTTTATTTATTATTTTGAACTCTGATATTAGTTTGTATAATTTCCACCATAATACCCATTATACCCTATCTACTAGTCCGCATCCTTTGTTTATGGGGTGTCATTCCAAATGTCTCATGGAAGTCTGATCTGGATACAATATGGGGTTAAATAGGTATGCACATTTCAGTATGAAATTATAATGGTCTATACTTATTTTATCTAGGTTCAAACTACTGAATTAACGGAATCAACACTAGGATTATTATTTTTGATGGTATATAATTTTATCTATTATGAAATTGTCATTGCATCAAATAGAAACTAACAAATGTACCATTTCTAAATAATTGTATGACATTGAAGAAGATATTAATAATTTTATGTATTGTATGTTCATTGATGTAGAATAATGAGATTATATGTGTTGAAAGAGATTTGGGAATCATTCTAATATTGATGAATATAATTTCAAAAGGTCTTGATGATATTTTATTTGAATTAATGTAGGTGGAGACGATTTGAAAAAATATTAAGACTTGATTTATAGAGGAGAGTAATTCATTTTATTTCATAAATAAAATATTGAGAAAATATAAAAATGTAAAACGTATGTTTAAGAAATCAAAGAAGTGGAGTTGTAAAACTATTATGAAATATAAGAGTAACATTAATTATACTCTATGAAATTTAAGGATAACTTAGAGAATATGGAATATCTATTTGGGGAAATGTATGATTAAATCTAATTATTCATAGATAATTTAAGATTCATTTTTGGATGTTTATGATTGAATATGATATTACAGAGAATATTCAAGAAGTAATTTGTCCACCTTTTGATTATCTTAAGTGAATTGAATGAGTAACATGAGTATTTAAAAAGATAGTTAAGATCATTAAAAATGTAAACTAATATTAATTTGGGTTCATAGGTCAAATTTAATATTAAAATATATAAACATTTATACTATTATTTTGTGAATAAATATATTAATTCTATGTTATAAATCATGATTCAATCATTGATTGGTGATATAAATTTAAAAATAATATTAATCCATGAATTGAATCATTACCACATAATATTATTATTTTATATGATCCAATAATTGAGGAAATTGAGTGGGTTTTGTTGAAGCTTGAAGGGAAGAATTAGGATGAGATTTATTAATGAGATACATAGTGATTCAAATATAATATCATGATAGATATATATGAATATTATTAAATAATATTAGAATTTAGTGATCATGCTGATAAAAGAAGAACCATGAATGACATTAGGGGAGGTTTAAATTAGAAAATATGTGTCTATAGCATATATTATTTCTACTATAGTAAAGAGTGGTTCAATAAAGATCAAATTTTCCTACTTAAGGGATATATATATAGAAATATTTCGTAAATATCCAAATGATTAATGAAGAGTCCGTAAAAAGGAATATGATTCAATGAATGTAAAAGGGAGGATATACCAATATAAAAAAATTTAATATCTTATGTTTCAAATCAGAATAAATATATAGAAATTGAACGAGGAAAACAAAATATTAAAAATATGAATACCATCGGGTCATCAATGTATAATAGGAGAGTGGAATTTTGTGATTTTGATGTTACTACTATTGAATATATAATGTTTCTATATTTTGGATTATGATCCAGAGTGTCTTCCATGTGGAAATTCCTTCTCAACCGATGAATGAGATAAAATTTTATAATACCAAAGAAGATTCTTACTTATGATGTTGATCATTATTCACGAGGAACCTACAAAATTAGGTTGCGAATAATAATCCAAATTAATTCTAGTATTTATGAATAATTATAAGTGTATTCTACCTGAGATGATCAGTTTTGATAATTTTAATGTGGTTGGTTTGAGGTACTATATTTCATGTTCTTACCCTTATTATTAGTTGTCCTTGATAAATAAATTATTTCCATGTGTGTTGGGGATTACAACCACCATACACCGAGGACTCACTCACACATTGTGATTAATACTCATAATTATTTATTTGTTGAGATATTATTTATTTATGTTTTCATTATATGAAATTGTACTATTTGTGGGAAAAAATATTGATATTAATTCACTCATATAATTTCAGAGGTAAAAGGAAAGAGTCTTAAATTTTAAATAGTGGGACACACAAATTTACCAACCCCCTATTTTTTGTTCCATTTATCCTCCAAGAAGTGATATAGATTGATAATATACTTCTTCTATTAATAAAATTTTTTATACAGTTTATCAAGTACATTATCCAATCTAATGGGATTTTTATTTATTCCCTAAAACTATTATTTCACATATTGTTGTGTCTATTGAAACTATTTTTGTTATATATACCCTTATTCATGTCTTATTTACTTATATATTTGGGATACAGAATAGTTAATTCCTCTTATGTATGTTAATGATGATGATCTCTAAGACCCCTACCTTGAAAAAAAAATTCCAAAAAAATAATATAATGTCTATATTTTTAAGCCCTATGTTTTTACATAATTCTATCAATTACTCCACTCGGTTTTTTGAGACAATTTTTTATTAGCTCTACTAGTCCTCAATAATCCCAAATAAATTGTGGTAATATTATTCAATATATGAGACTCCATAAATATAATTAAAAACATTATTTTTATAAACAATATGTTTAATTTTTTTTACTATATAATATTATCTCATAAATTACCATTGAATCTCACATTTTTAGCTGGTTTTTGTATTCTAAAATTTTACGTTACTTTAACATTGAGGTGTCACATTTTTCCTCCACTACATTAATTTTTTACTATCTCCATATTTTATAGGTTATACTCTATTAAAATGTATTCTTCTTCAATTAATCACATTATATAGAGATGATTTTTATTTTCCCGAAATCATAAAGCTTCAATATTTTCCCTTAAATGAAAATATGATATATTTTTTTCATAACATGGAGTTTTTAATATTTTATTAACCCATAAAACCCTCAAATTATTTTTCATAAATAATGGATTTTTTGTTTAGATGATGAAATTATTGAATAGTTTATAGAATTTTATATTTTTCATATAATTATTATATATTTGGAAAAATTCATCTTGATCATTATTTAAAAATTTAACAACATTTATTGTGATTTTTATTAGACTCTCCCCATTCACATCATTCAAAAATGACAATCTAAATAATAAAAAAATATTTTCAATAAATTTTAGAATAAATTTTTTTTTATCATTTTTATTATACTAAAAAAATATATATGTTTTTTCAATATATCATTATATATATGATCCATTAAAAATTGATATATTATTTATATTTTAATACATAAAATTTTGTGTTGTGTTATATCTAATTATATCATATATTTTCTATCAAATTATTTATAAGAGCCTCTATAATGATATATAATGTGATAGGAAAAATTTCACTATATATATGTTTATCGGATTTTCTTTATAAGATATCTATATAAATATTGTTCAATTTAAATTTCAACACTCAAATATGTATTATAAAACACCATTAAACACATTTATAATGATTCAAATTTTTTATATTATCAGATACATTTAACACATAGATATTTAAAATTGAAATATTCTCAAGTAGGTGCTTTGTAAGATGCATGATGCCTATTAAGACATTACATTGTATCTAATGTGGTCACCTTTAGTTTTCTATAATACATTATATTTTATTTGATACCTATTGGATTTAAATTGGTCTATCACAATTAACCCATGTAAATTTATCTAATAATATTTTTATTAACTTATTGTAAGTTCATTTTATATTCAGTTACCGTGTATACATTTAATTAGTTTCTAGAAAGCCCTGAATGTTTTTTTAAAATATAAAATATCCACTATCTATCCAAATTTCAACACTTTTAGTCTTCTACATTTTTATTTAATCTAAAATTGTGCTCAAAATATCCACAAACCTTATATAAAATCCTTAATCATATTGACCAATTTCTTGAAATTATTTTTATCACTTCTGGTCCCTAATTTTAATAATTATCTTATTGTTTTTTGTTTTTTTATTTATCCCCTTTAACAATAGATTGAATCTTATAGCCACATTCAATGTTTGTTGAAGATAATTATCATTCACTAATGACTACTATTATTATTATTTCTACATAACTATTAGATTTATGATCTCATTAATATAATTTTTATTTCAATTACTAGTTCCTATTTATTTAACATTTAATCCTAGATTAGACTTATTAGGATAAATACAAAACTTTTGTATTCTAGATACATAGAGATTACTAATTTATATATATAATTTTTAAAATGATTTATATAATATTTAAAAATATTTAAATATTTTATGAATAAATATTAAATAATTTAAAAGAGATCTAAAAATGACAGTTTTTTAATGTATTAAGTAGGTGTACCTATGATTCTCCATGATTTTTCTTTATTTGATCCCTGAAGATATAATTTGTATTTATAATAGATAAAATTACTATAGAACAATTATCCATATTAGGATAAAATAATTTTTCACCATATAATAAGGATTTAAAGGCCTATAAATATAGATAGATACTATTTTGAAGGGACATTATGTGGGAGTATAAAATTGTGTTACAAAAATGGAGGATCTAATTTTACATTAGTGGAATGAATTTAGTTGTTTTCCCATTCAAAGTGCCTTTCCTTTTAATAATTTTTTTTTACAATTACAAATGTAAACTAAAAAAATATTAATCTAATGTTTGGTTTTCTTTGTTTAGGGAATGTTTAAACTTCTGCTAAAAAGTATAAGGTAGTATTTAAAAAATTCCATTAAATCATGAATCCCTAATAATGTGATAGATGTTATAAAAACTCTTGTGAATCATATAATGATGATTTAATTAAAAAAATGTAGAACTATTATAAATTGATTTAAAAATTTCTAAATCATCACCCTTTTTGTTCTTATTTTTACTATTTAATTAATTTAATTTATTATTTATTATTTATGTAAAATTGTAATTATTAATTATTAATTATTAATAATTAAATGTGGATATTGTCATGGATGAGTGGTAATCAGTTTCTATCATCAACATCAAGGAAGTACTAAGTTCAAGCTTCGATGGGTGTAGATACTATTACAGTACTATACATGAAATGATGAAGATGATGACACAGATAGGTAGTGACACATGCCTAACACATGACATAGGTAGACAGGGATACAAGCAAGATGCAGGCTTTGTGGCACATGTTGGACGATGCATGCATGACACTATGTTGTCCCTTTAGGCTAGATTGATTGTAATTTGGGCCACATAATGGTCTACATGACCATGGGGAATTAGGCCAGAATATCTGTTTAATAAAGTGGATTGTTGGGAAGGTTATTTCATGGGGGGTTATGACTTTCCTTTCCAGCGTGTGTGTTTGGTGTATGTGTGTGTGTGTGTGTGTGATTGAATGTAATTGTACCCTAGGAACATAAATTATATATTAATTATTATTTATCCTCCATGCATGCAAATGTAATGCATCTCAAGAAGAAATGCTTCATATATATGTGATCAGTGAGATCTGAACCTCTTTACTCTTACTTAGAAAATAAAGTTGTTAGCACTCTAATAATCCCTTCACGTTGTTAGAGTGTATAATTTACTATTAATATATGTAAAAAAATACTTATAAATACATATACACAAAAAAATAATACAGTTAAATAATATTAAAAGAATAAATAAATAATATAGTAATAAATTTTAAATAGTAAATAATAAAAAATAATTAATAATTAATAAATAATACATTATAAAAAAATTAATATATAACTATTATTAAGTAATTAATTAATAGTAGATAAATGAATAATATTTATTTATTTATTTAATAATAAGAAAATAATGAATTAATAATGAATAAATTATAAATTTTAAACATACATTACATTATTAATAACTTAATATATGATAATAAATTATTAATTAATTAATAATTTTCAATATATAATAAATAATAATTAATAATTAATATTTACGAAATAAATAATAAATATATAATGAATAATATGTTAATAATAATTTAGCAATAAAATAATAATATATTTTAATGTAATTAATAATAAATACAAATTTGAAATTAAATAATATGTAATATTTAAAAATGTAAATAAATATTAAATAAAGAAAAAATTTATTTAATATGTAATTATAAAATTAAAATAAATAATAAATATGTGTATTTATATATAATTAAATATAAATTTATTTAAATAATCTTATATATATCTTTTAAAAATATATAGATATAAATAATTTATCACAAATTTATATAAAAAAAGCAAGGAGACCCGGGAAAATAAAACAAACCACAGAATACATATAGATATATATAACAACATTATATATATATATATAATCATTAATGTATATAAGTATATATAAATGGCTATATATATATACATATAATGAAATTAATGAAAATATGCATAATAAAAAATTTAATTATATATATATATATATATAAACACACATACATTTATATAATTTTATATTAATATAATAATATGTGTAAACAAAATGAAAATATAATTTTATAAATATACTATCATAAAATATATAATAATATGAAAACATAAATACGTATAATTGATTATAAATATAAATAAAAAAAGACTTATAAGATCAAATACATATAAACATCTATGCATAGATATAATTATAAATAATATTAAATAAATATTGATATATATATATATTATTGATAATTTAACATATATTTATAGAAATATATATATATATATATGTGATAAATGTTAAATCACAAAAAGATGGAAATCTATAGCATTGGAAATTGCCTAAAATCAATACGAATTTAAATCCATGGGATAAAATCATCTAATACCCTACAAGCATATGGATACACTCTTAAATGAAGCTAAAATGACATTAAATGCTCAAAAATCATGATATCCGAACAAAAAACTAATTTTTTTAGGCCTTCTAGGAGTTTTAAAAAAAATACATATTGGGGTATCTTGTATAGAATTCTATAGAGCACATCACAAGGTTTAATTTGATATGTGGTAGAGCCTAAATGGAAACACAAATAAAAAGCTATGGACCATTGAATTTGAATTTCAATTATAAACTTCTCTTAAAATAATAATAAATTCTATTAAATTAATTAATACCAAATTATTATCTTGTGTTATTATAGTTCATTTAGTAATAATTCATTTGACTAGTTGTAGAGCTTAAATAGACACTCGTATCAAATGATATGGTTATTTAATGCTGAAGATTATTTTTTAACTAGTCATTAAATGAAATTAACTATCAAATAATTACTCAAAAATAATTATAAGTAATCATTAATTAACGCATAATAAATAATTAAATTGTTAATTACTAAATAATAAATAAATATTCTTATTAATTACTATTAACTAATTATTATTAAAAAAATAATTATTTATTATTCATTATTATAATTATTTTAAATTAATTAACTTCTGGATTCAATAAAACTACATCTAATTCATGGAAATTGTTTAAAAACCACTACAGAATATAAATTTTATTTTAATTATAATAAATAAAACTATCAAATGAATCAGAAATCATTCAAATCCTCAAATATAAAATAAAAAATAAAAACACTTTCATTGAATCCTGTATAAAAACCACCACTATAAAATCATAGAAATTTTTGTCATGGTGCTTTTGAAACCCACCGCTAAAAAACATCCAAAAATCACCTTTTCATTTTTTTATTACTGATCAATGGGTTGGTATATATATCGTCAACATGAACCAATGATATAGAATGTCTATGGTTGGGTGGATATGTATATCTCCATTGAGTTTTTTTGTGGGTCCATAGCATCAAACAATCCCATGATTTATTTATATATGTTTTTTAAATTACATTAATTTTTTTTATTAAATATGTATTTTCAAAAAATATTTGAATATTTTGGGTCAATCAAGTCTAGTCAATCTAGTAGTAGGGTCAAGTTTTTTATGATGGGCATGGGGCGACCTAACAATTTTGTACTTCTATAATGGATAATTGTGTTATCAAAGCCTAATTTAAAGGATTTTTTGTTCATTGTAACCACTTTAGAAAGGTATATTTAATATATGTAAATATCTATAAATTTTCATGTTTGAAACTTGTTATGGCCATAATCAACTCATGGGGTGATGATATGCAGGGGTGGTAGTTTTTTAGAACACTTATGGACATTAAAAAAATTTCATTAAGTATAATGATATAAATGAATCATTTTATGCATGAATAGATAAGGTAAAATATTTTTAGAGTGACTTATCACACTCAATTCACTTTTCATAGAATATTCTAGGGGTTTAATGTCAATCTGTATTCATGTCTTTATTGTTGGGGGATAATTCTCATATATATATATATATATTGGAGGACAATGTGACATATGTCCGAGATACCAATAATGTATGGGTAAATTTTTTATAGTTTATATTTCACATATCAAAAACTATTTGGTATGTTACAATATAGATATATATTTTTTCCTCCTTTGTTTTGGGAAATAAATTTTGTACATTTATAGGTTGAAGTAAAATTTGATAGATGTTAAAACTTTGATATATAGTTTGTTCAACTTAATAATATATGGTTTAAAGTGGTAAGAGGATTTTCACCAATCTACTAACTTTATTGTGTAAATGGTGGTGGAGTTTGAACTCTAATAAAAAATATGTTCAAAAGGGGTTCATTATGTAGAGAAGTTTGTGCATGGGTGTCTGATTTTTGGAACTCAAAACTAAATGTTATGGGTCTATGTTTTATTTATTAAAATAAAAATGCATGAATTATTTAATTATTATTGGTTTTATAATGTTATGTTGTTTTATATAAATAATCTCTTGAATAATATATATACATTTAATCATTGATAAATTAGATGGTCATAAAAGGGGGTTGAATAAATTACCTTGAGAATATATCGAATTAATAATTCTATGACCAAAATTCTAATATATATATGATTTTATGAATATAAATCTCTTTATTTTCAACGTGGACAGGGAATAAGAGAATTTTCTTTATCAGTTATTATTTTAATGGTTGGTATAATTATGTAATAAAAGTATGATGCGAATAATGTAATGGAATCTATCCTTACAGTTTTGAGTATAGATAATTATGATGAGTCTTCAATCCTAAATACTTATAAAAAAGTCAAGATGATAGTGAAAATGGAAAATGGATATTTATTCACATTTAAGGGAGTTGTACATCTTTTTTACAATAGGAATCAGAGGAAAAAAATAAATAACTTCACCCAATATCTTTATATGCAATATTTTATATCTCAACAGTAATTTATTCAAGATTACATTCATGATGTGCTAATAGGGGTTAAAGAATAAAAAACATCACAATCGACTACTAGTGTTCAAGAATCATTTTAATTTATGTAATGTTCATTGGGATAACAAGGATGGGTATATGGACACTATGGAAACTCATAAAATTTTCAAAATATTGGAGGAAATGGTGGTTGGACTTAAGGAATCATAATAAGCCTAAATCTTTTTATAAACCATTATCAAGCATTTTTCCAAGATATAATTTGGTAATAAATTCATTATAAGGTAAAATATAGTTATCGGTGACACGTATGGATGAATTTATTCTAGAGATGATCATTGAGTTATAAAAAGGGTGTGTTTAGCCTCAATTTCAAAAAATAACTCTGATTTTCATTTTGAATAATTAGTGTTCAGTCATGGAATAACCCATGAAGTAGAATCACATGAATATAAACCAAAAAATATAAAATTGGGTAATGGAATGATGAGTATAAATAACATGAAACATAATCATATATGAACTTCATGACAAAATCTATGTGAACAGTTAACATGCTATGAAAATATATTTACATTTTCCATTAATTAATGAGTTTATTTTTGACT
This sequence comes from Viscum album, assembly GCA_963277665.1. Taxonomy (NCBI): domain Eukaryota; kingdom Viridiplantae; phylum Streptophyta; class Magnoliopsida; order Santalales; family Viscaceae; genus Viscum; species Viscum album. The sequence goes on from OY728127.1 coordinate 2,045,990,073, forward strand.
GAACATTATTTAATTAGGAAAATTGGTTGTAATTTCTCACAAATCTTAATATTTTTATATTAATTTCATTGGAATGGTTTGACATAGTTTCCAAATTTATTATTGAATAATTTTTGTTTTATTGTATTACTTATCTAGGTTATATACTGAAATTTATTTAAATATATATAATCAAAATAAATAATAAAATCCATTATACAGTTTTATACACAACACATAAAAATTCCATTTATAAATATAATTATATTGTATAAAATAAAATAAATACACAATCAAATATATATAGAAAATAGATTTTTTTATATTATTAATTATAATATTAAATCTAATATCACTATTTAATTGTAATTAAACAATTATCTTTTCTATGATCATACCACTGATATATATCCTACTGATATGTACACATGGTATATTAATATATTTATGAACAATGCTACGTGATTTTTAGTTGTTTATATTAATATTATTACTTAAATTGTAATTTTACAAAAATATTCATTAATTAATTTTAATTTTTATAATATGCATATTTCATGTTCAATGAGAACATTATTAATTTTCAAAAGAATTCATGTTCTGTATGAAATCTCTATGGGGTAATATTTTTAATAAATTTATATATATTTTCATTTCAAAATTTTTATTTTTATGTTATATGTCTTATAGATTGTTTATCATTATGTTGGTCCAAGACATGGTAAATACCCTATGTGGGGGTGAATTAGGGTATATTAATGTTACACAAATGACATGTTTCCAATAACTTTTTCCTATAATTATTATGAACACTCCTACCCCTTATAATTAATATGAAGTGATAAATCAATTAAATGAGGGATAAAAATAATTTTACTACAGTCACCAAAATATGGATAATATAAGGAGCTTGAAACAATGATGTATTTCTCACAGGAAATATAAGGAAAATTTCTTATTAGATACAATTCCCAACGACCACACTGACCCTCTAGGTTTACAACACACTCATAAATAGATAACTCAAAAATCTCATAGACTCAAATATCTGACTTCTTATGCATGTCCTGTTGTAATGATCATCAGGTAAAATGATTGGGTTTAACCCATGAGGCGTGTATCAATTCACCTCCACTTCTCCACTTATAAAACCCTTGAAGCGCCAATAAGAATACTACATTGATATCCTTCCTCTAATATTCTTACAAAACATCTATAATTACTCCATTGTTCATTCTAACTCACTGAGGTCAATTTTTTGTTTTATTTTCAATGAGCCTCATTAATACTTTTGAAAGATCAATATATCTCTCTTTCATTCTCAAGAAAATCACCATATAAGTACTACAATAGATCATTAATTCTACTTTTTTATGTTTGTAAATTTCATCCCAATATCCATTTTAATTTTATTTAGATATCCTATTTTAATGCCTATGTCTTCCACCTAAAATATTTGAAATAAAAAAATATGATTATGTTGAATCGACTTCATCACATATTTCTCACAACCAACCAAACATGGAACCTATATTAGCAGGTTCTTCTATAGTGTGTAACCAATAAATTTTGATCATATGAAAAAATAAATATCTTATCAATTAATTTGTAATTATCCTATGAAATTAAAACTATATATTAGTGGAGTAATAACCATGACATATTTATTCTCTTGGAAAAACACCCTTAAAAATGCCTGACACCATGTTAAACATTCCCATTTTGTCCATAGTTTCTAAAACATGATACCCACCATGTCGTGGACAATGAAATATATGATCTCTAGGATACTATGTCAATTATTATTTTTTGAGCCCTCTTTGGGCACCAAAAAACATGTAGTGATCCTCCCGGTTTCCCACAGGTATTATGAAATTACAATTTGTTTTCAACTGTTGTGTGATCTCCACTATCTTCCCATTTCAACTTACCTCATCCAAAAAAATATCCATTTAAAATTTTAAATTAAAAACCTTTAAAAAAAATTTCATATTCCCTTATTGGGTTATCCCTATTTTACATAGTGAAACCTATAATTCATAACACCATTCATCACATCATGGTGAAAAAATTTGTTTTTTTCCACAAACACCACATCATTTCTCTCAATCCCAATATGTTTTTGATCCTATATATTTCTCCCATCCACCTAAAATACATCATTTAATAATATCATGATCTTGTAAGACCCTTCATAATTCATTAAAAATCACTATTATCAAACACAAAAAAAAAATATCTAAGGTTATTTTAGATAAAAATCTATCCCATAGGTTTTGTTGACCCACCTTCCAAAAATTAATCATCATATTATCCTCTAAGAACTAACGAACATTTTTCCTTCATATAGTGCATCAAAGATTCACTAAACATTAAATATAATCCTGCATGATCGAATCTCATTCTGATAAAGAATATTAATATTATAATTTTCTCATTAAAACACTGGTATTATTTCCATGATCTTTAAGACTCCTCCATCCTAATCCCAGTAAATAAAAAATCCCGAAATATTCCTCACTTTTTAATCATTAGAATGTGATCACTCCATATTTTATAATAATAAATAAGACCCTCAAACATCTATAAATATAACTATAAAATATATTCCCATTTATATATATGAAAAAAAAATTCACCACTTTGTCAACAATCCTAAAAATAACATCAGTAGAAGTTCAGAAGAGTGGTTTATATATATAAACAAATAATTAAATAGAGGGTTAACATTGTTTATTATAAATTAAAAATATCATGGGGAGTGAGGGTCCCTTCTCTAAAAAATATTGTCAGATTGAGAAATAAGGACCCCGAAATTCAAATTAGGCCTCTCAATATCATATTTTGATAATTCCACCATCATGATATCCATAATCTAATTTTTTTTTGAAACATACTCCAAAATAATTAATCCTTATTCATCCTTTTCATTTATTATATGATTGATTATCATGATGTGTTATTTACATTATATTTGGAAAATACTTTTTCCCAGATTAATATCACTCAAGTTATCTGGTATGAATTAAATAGTGTATTAAAAATAAACAGTGACATCTCTAGTTTATTCTTTATCTATAGTAACATAGAACATGTTGTGTTCTAAATATGTATTTGACCAATATGGTGAGAAGTGATATGCATTATCGATTCATTTCCAACCAAGAAATGCATAATTTTCAATGATATAATGAATTTCACAATAGTAACATGCAATAGTCTTTTTAAATAGCCAATATATATATCTGAACAACTCATGTTTGTGATGTTATATAACAAATCATCATGAAATCAGAACTGATAAAGATAATGCAATGATTTATTTTCTACAATAACATAAGGTCTTCCATGGTAAAACGTTGTTATGGTGTGTATTTACATATGTCAATCAAAATATCCATTAATTTCAATTGAATTTATAGTAAGATTCAAGTAATTTATATAAATAACATTACATCATACTTTTTTCTAACATCATATATTTAAAAAATCATTTATGCCACGATAAGTGTTGTTATAAGTTTGGAATAATATTTTAAAAATTACATTAAGGCCTCTTTGGAATAACTTTTTTGAATAATAAATGTTTCATCCCTTTAATTTGTTACTTATAATCGAAGGAAAAAATGTTATCAACAGAATAATAGTAATATTAAACTCACACCTCATGTATTTTGAAAAAATTGTTCATTTTTCATTTCAATATAATTATTATATTTTGACATACAAATAAATGGGAACCATCATTATACAATTAGTAACCATACAAGGGTAGATATATTTATCAACTCCACCAGATTAATATCCTATATTTCTCCATTACTTATCTGTCATGTTATACCAAATTCATAGTTTTTTAATCCATACAATTCCTTTTTCAACTAGTAAAAATTTCTCTCATATTTTTCTATATGAAAGAAATATGATTTATCATTGTACTCTTACTCCTTTTTAACTCTATTAAGGAATAATGATTTACCATCACTTTGATAACCATTGTCCCAGAAACTAACCCGGTCATCCTACCACATGTTTTAGTTTATTGGTTCCCTAACAAAAGTCCTTAGTACATTATATTACATTATATTTAATGGTATTTTAATGTAATATAATATATTAAATTATCACAATCTCTTTATTCATTTAGGTTATAGTTTATGTGATAATTTCCTAATGTTATTTGTTACCTCAAATGTACATGGATGTTCCCTATTATGATGAGATACATTAAATGGTATGATAGTGTTCCTTAAACCTATGTTCTATGGATGATATTGTCTTTTATAAAAGAGGTGATATAAGTTATTAGGGGTAAAAATCATATAATACCCTTAGAAGCCTTCTCATGGTGTTTTCCCTTCTAAATATCTGTTAAGGGGTAATATATGATGGGATAATCCCATAGGAATTCCACTTGTATCATCTTTCATTGGAAATTCCCATCCATGGACCTGTGTAATGATACTTCGAATAATATATAATTATTAGTTTTTTTCATGAATATTTTACATGTATTTATTTTTATAAACCATTTAAATTATCATTAATGATGAAATTGGATGAATTAGGTGAATCATGTGTGGAATTGTATTAATAAATTACGTGAGAATGATATAGTCACTTTCATTGGAGGGTATTATCAAAGGACCATTGATGAAGTAGAACCATTAGATTAAATATATTTCCATGGGGGATTATATATGTGTAAATATCAATAATATTTATTAAAGATATTTGTTAGTATTGGATTATGGAAGTAGATATGCAACATGTTTGAGGTTAGATATCAAGATAGAAGGATTATATTATACGGTAAGGGATTATAAGGGTTTAATATCATTGTGACATTAAATATTTTTTCCATGGGTGTCTTTGCATGCTATTATATGATAAGCATGTACTTTAGGAAATGTTTCCTAATTCCCCAAAGAAAGGTTCTATGGTGGTCACACACTATTTATATCCCTGAAGATTAGTTAAATTCTATATAAGTTTAACCAGTAAATTAAAATCAAATTTTCAAATCCATGGAATGATATTTAATTGGGTTTATAAGTTGATAAAACATGATTATTTATTAATGTATAATGTAGTAACTTTTGTTAATTTATTTATTTAATTTATCAATTTACATGGTCCATTAAATATTTAGAATGTCAAGTAGATCACATAACTTTCCACTAAGAATATAATATTATTTAAATAAATTTAAATTTAATTATTTAGGATAAATAATATTTAATTATTCCCCATGTTATGCTCATTCCATGTAAATATTATTATTATTATTATTATTGAGATTTAATAATGTGAATGGAATGTACTAAAATATTATTTAATTTCATTTATACCTATCTTTATAAATACAAGGCTTTTGAATTACCTAAATGGGTGTTCAATTTAGAATTTTTATTTAATTAAAAATTAATTTTGATCAAAATTTTGATCACTAGAGAATTTTCTCATCCTAGATATATTCTCAAGAACACTTCATGTCCTATGATAATTAGTGATCCACCTATACCCTCTTCTATTTTCATAGAACCATGAAAATTTAATAATCCTTATTTTGATTCAGAATAAACATTCATTGGTGAATGACACAATGTGTATTGAAATCTGCACTAGTATCCCAACAACCCTACCATGATATTTATAATTTCTCAGTACTCATGTGGATCACGTCTAGATGGAATATACCATTGATTCCTCTATTGAAGCAATGTTTAAATAAGAAGGTCCAACCAAATTTGACAGTGATGAATGAATTTCAAGATAAGGTTATTATTTATATACCTTAATTGATTATAAAATATTTGTGTGATTCTATCTTTTTGGATTCCAAGAATACATTTTTCAATTGTATCGAGATTAAATCTGAATATGTTTTTGGAAAAAACATTTGAACTACCAAACACACATCTATAGTGACCTAGAACAATTAAGTTGTATCATTATAATCCCATGATAATTTATAATTATTTATTATTCATGGATCTATTATATGCAGTTGTTTTTAATATTTTCTCTTATAGATTAATTATTCATTAATCCAAAAGATGAATTAACATATTTTTTAAATATTAATTCACATATTTCATACATAATATTATAACAGGAATTCTAAATACATTTGAATAATTATCAGGGATGTCATTAAAAATTGTTGTGGATTCATGCTATTAAAAATGGATTCATAGTGTGTGGCCAAAAGAACACCTCTTGTACCAAAGGTCACATCACCTGGAAATCTCATAGAATGCATGATGTGTTCAGAAGTAATAGAAAAAGTAAAGGTAATTTACACTACCTATTGACCAAGCCATCCTGGAACATGATTTTCTAATCTATAAACCATTTTTTTGGTATACACATCACGTAGCCTATACAGAAGAGAGAAGGAATTCAAGATGACCAGGTACTCAAATACAAATCATATCACCAAATGAGACTAATAGACTGCAACATCAATGAGATACACAAAGTGTGTATCTGTCATAAAAACACATTACTTGTTATTTCCATCATCTATAGAACATATTGAGACCACATTCTGGTTACACAAACACACAAAAAGAATAAAAAATGGAATTTGTCTCCTTAGTAAAGATCGTGTATCTCGAAAACGATATATATCAAGTCCCTAGTTAGTTTTTGTAGAAACACAATAACAAAAAAAACATGACATGTATCTCATCACGAAACAACATGTTGTCACTATGTAAAGAACACCCCTAAAACTCATAAATGAATAATTAATTATATTATTAAAAAAACTACTTACACTATAGAAATTTGATGTGTTAGACAATGTAATGATGGTTTTTAGAATTAATAAATTTTAAATTAATTACATATAATTATCTATAATTATAGGGAAGACTATTGATTTTCTATATTATATTTATGATAATTACCTCAAGAGACGCCACATGGTCATTAATATAAAGGGACCTAATTAATTAATTATGAAAATAATTAATTAACTCGTGAATGTTTAACATAATAATAAATAACTCATTGATGTTAATGCTAGATAGTGTACTTTGTTGTATTCTTTTCATTTTGTAGATTATCATGAGCTTATACAAACCTATGTATTATTTTATTATTTTATTTTAATTTATTTCATGGGGTTTCAATTGTAATTATTGTTATATTTTAATGATAACCTATAATTCTTTCCTTATTATTTGTTATGAGCGGACCTATAAGTCCAATTTTTTTAAACGTAACCACTTAAATCCATCCTTGTATTTCCCTGACCTATATGTGAGTCAATACCTATGTAGTAGAAGAATACCATGGTAGGTGGATGTAGTTTATGTTTAGAGATTAGGTGAAACTAATCAAGAAGATACATAATAGTATGGGTGGAATGATGTATCTTGATCCATGAACTGGATCAAGGACGATATCCCCTAGGGTCTAGAGTTGGATTCTCATATACTAAATAAACAAAATCATAGATAATGATCAAAATAACACCTCTTTAAATATATATTTCTCATAGTTTCATGGATAATTATTTATTTTTTTGTATGGCATTCAAATAAAATAAATAAATTATCAATCAGGTAATATAAATTTAAAAAATCTAATTATCCATAACATTATATATATACATGGTTAATATTATATGTGAAATATTCTAAATATTTATGAACATGTTTTTTGAGAAAATGATATTTTTTTAATCACTTTATAAAAATAAAATCCCTTAAATAAAAAACAAACTCTTTATAGCCTTTTATACGTGATTCATAATTCAACCAATAGTTTCATCATGCTTGATCAACCCACAATGGGGTTATTTAATCTAACATGTAATTATAAATAATGTATTGGGATGAATTATGAACATTTATATCAGTTTGAATAGTGAATTTTATGAATCGTCTAAATTTACAGAAAATTGTAAATGAAATCCATCGCCTAGATTTTGGTATTGGAGAGTCCACTCAACATATTAAGGAGATGAATGATAGTAGTTTAAAATAAAATGCCTACCTAATAAAGTTATGTATATTTACCAGCCCTCATTTGGTTTATGATAAGGAAAAATGGATCCTTTCTTCTATATTATCCATGTTATATGATAACCCATATTCGATGGAAAGGGATATCAGGACAAGGTAAAATAGTGGCATCCAAATCATTAAACATAATTATTTGAAACTTTTAGTATTCCAGGAAAATAATAATATCATATATATCTATTCTATTTATTTATAATCAATCATCATAGGAATTTTCATTACGATCTATCCATGATAAGTAAAATCTTCTTAACAAAAACAATTTCTAGAAATATTATATATTCTTTTGTATTATTCTTTCCAAATATGTGATGTTTTATATGTTATAATCCCTAGTTCGTGGGACACATAGAAATGAGGATAGTGATAATGAATTTTCACTTTATAAAAAACATATGTATGATGGGCTAGATATACAATGTATGGTGTTGTTGACATTTTCATGTGATACTCATAAACCTCATAATATCATGAATGTGATTATTTGGATGTATCCTATCCAATTACATTACAAGTAGAAAATGAGAAAAGAGATATTCGAGATCATGAAAAACTATTCATGCGAATGTGTGGAGAGTGGTCTCCATTTAGGCCTCCTTTTTCATGATGATTGAATACATAGAGCACTTTTACATCATAGAATTTAAGCTCCCTCTAAATTTCCCAAAGATATAATTTTTTCCTTACAAACATGGAGAGTTTATTTTCATTATTAATTATAATGTGAGAAATGTTGAGATGTTTTTTATAGAAATATTCAATCTAATTAAACAACTCTATGAGGGGATGCGGTGTAAAAAAATCAGGGTCATTATTTATAATAATGGGATGCACAATGAAAAGGGTCCAATGGCTAACTCCATGTATAAATCATCTAAGTTGTGAAATTCAAGGAAGATGATTATCCAATTGAAAGAAAAAGGAAAAAATTCTATTCTTAATATAAAATTTTTTACTATTAGATGAATAATTTTAAATAGATAATGCATGGGGAATCATTTAAGACATTCTATACTAAGTGAAAAATATCCAAACCTATTTTTTTGTCATTAGATATGGTGTTTGGTGATTACTTATTTACCCAAATACAAGAACCATATAGATTAAAGAAGGTTTATTGATGGGATTTGGATCATTAATGTTCCATTAGAACATAGTGAAATACTATGTATAATAGATACATTAACCTCACTCTTTCAAGAAGATGTATCTTGTTATTAATGAATTGGTATTATGTGTCTAGTTTAATAAATAATGTCATATTTGATACTTTACTTGATATGAATGGTTCATTTTTCATTCTATAAAATATTGATTGTTATTTCTATAAAGATGAACTTATTATGGAATGGAATTCATTAGTAATTATATCTATGTATTATATTATGGAAAAAATTTATTTTTGATGATGATTTAATTTTACATTATTCATATAACAAATATTTCTATCATTACTATCTCAATCATTTGAACAATAATCACAAGAAACATATCTGTCATGAATGGTACATAAGCAGTTATTGATAAAACCTATTGTTAGATATTCCACTTGTTTATAAAGAAATATAACCGAACAACCTTTTATTTGTATGGTCAAATGGTTAATTATCTTATAGAATTAGTACACATTATCTTGTGTGGACCATTTCTATCACTACAAAATATTTCACTTTTTCCAACAGGGACATATCTGTTGGTAAAAGTGCATTTCCTGTTGGTAAGGTGTTTATTAATAGGTTCTGGTAACAATTTTATTTGTTGGTAATAATATAATTAATTTATAATATTTATTTATAAAATACATTTAAATAAATATTATAAATTTTTATTGTGAGTAAAATTTCAACTTTTATTTATTAATTAATCATATATAATTCAAATATTTTAATTAATAAACTAACGAATGTTTCAACACATGTTCAAAATTAGACAATAATTAATTATATTAATAATGAAATTCATTACAAATAGAAAATATTGAATCCCCACTAGAAACAATATTGGGTAATACTGCCCCCCCCCCACCACACAATTCCATTCCACAACTCTATCCACCACGCAGGATCCCCCTAACAAGATCAACCACCCATGTAGCTCCGGCCCATAATCTCTAGTGACTCTAGAATCGACCCATCCATGTCAGCTCTTGCCCCAACTCATACATGCCAGCTCAATCCACATCTATGCTATCTCCCGTATATGGCTACTCATCTAGCCCTAGCCCCATCCATGTCAGCTCTAATCTATGCCAGCTCCATCTCCGGTCCATCCATGCCTACTCCAGTCTATGCCAACTTCAGCCCCAGTCACATTCATGCCGACTCCATTCTATACCCAAACACAAAAATATTAGACTAAAAATGAGAAAATAGATGAGGAAAAAACTCATATGGGGTTGACGGAGGAACATAATCATGCGAAAGAAATAGCGTACCCCAAAAGAAAAAATGTAGTACCTGCAAAACAAGAAATTAAAATTTGTGTTGAACTTACTAGAATTTTGGTGAACATTCATTTGACTTAAAAAAAGGTATTACCAGACCAATAATGACATAAATATTCAAATAAAGCCTTTTATTTAACAAATAATTCATTAAAATAGCAGTGTAACATAAAATGAAACCAAAAATCCAAAAATAAATACGTGCAGAATAGACAAAAAACTAGAATAAAACAAAATACAAGAAGAAAAATTTACAGTATGACAAAAAAGTCAAAAAAAACATAGAACAAGACAATAGGGGGATAAGAATCTAGAGTCATAGAAATATATTAAAAGACCAGAAAAAATATTGTTCAGGGAAAAGAATACAGATTATGAAGGATGCTGGAGGAAAATAATAAACAATATAAAATCATTGGATGAAAAAACAAGGAAATGGATGGTCATATTGGATTTCTGATTGGGTAACGTTTCGAAGATGAATGAAAAGAGGGGAATGAGTAGTGACTATAACATTGGTATGTTACTGCAGTACAAAAGTTCACAATTTTGAAATAACAAATAATGAAAACATTAAGGAACATGTCAGCTGACTCCAAATGAAAACCTCAGGAACACAACATACATAGGTCCCCATCAATCAATTTTTTTAAGATGTTTCATGGGAAGATACTATAGGATTATACTCAGATTATAGGGAACTAAATTTGATTCCCCTCTATTCTGAATATAATAAAAATCCTCTTTTATACCCCCAAGGGGTACCTTATTCCTCTAATACTACTTTGATCCCCTAAATCCTATTTTTATATACGCTATTTTACTTACTCGGTTTTATTCTATCCATCTGGTTTTTATCATAATTTCCATTCTAATTCCATGAACAAAATCGATCAAAAATAGAAATAAACTAGTTGATGATTTTTAAAGGAATCTGCAAAAAATTGTGACTACATCAAAACACCAAATAAATTAACAGCAGGAAAAACACATCAGCATATCAAACCATGATCCAGAGACACCTCCATAATGGAAATAAGAACATTAAAAAACTAAAATTTCATGGGTAGAGGAAGCAGCTTACCGGTCAAAGATTCTACAGGCTACATGGGATACCCTCCCTCAAATAAAATGATAAGTACCTATACACCTTGCAACTAGAATTCCAACAAATAGCTTGAGAATCAAGGAAGGACATGATGACATACAATGATTGTTCACATCACTCATTAGTACACAAACCTAGATGATCCCTTAAACTATAACATGCATATTAATTCCAAATATATTACACATTAGTTTATTATTAACATTCCCTATCATCAATGATGATGAGAACTCTAAAATCAATATCTGATTCTAAAGATAATGAAATGAGAACTCTAAAACAGAATCCAGATTCCAAATTTCACAAACAGACCATGGGTGCAATCTATGTTGAAGCCAAACTATTTTTTAAATGTGGAACACAAATAAACCCAAATGAAAAATAGGTGAGGGTATCTATTGGATAGACATCAATTAAAATAGTATTTGTACCAATTAAAAATATTCAAAGGTTCAAAAATATTCCATCTACCAAATAATTGCAGTATAAATTCTAATTACTCATCGGATTTAACTATTGCACATTTCATCTTTCCAATGGTTCCCCATAGTAGGGTAATTGATTAATTTGGAGAAAGAGAGGTGAATGTACCTTTTTATTCTTAGACGATTTTTCCCTTTACCTGCTAGTTAAAAAATGTATGTCAATATTGATTCGTCCATCTAATTATCTGTACAGGTACATGTTAATAAAGTATCTTCATGATGGAAAGACATCTAGCCCTCTTATTTGTGGCCTTATACCTCCCCTTCTGGTGTTGTTAATGTTGCACCACATGCCATACCATGTGGGCCTCACCATCGATTTTCATGCTCTCCCTAAAAAGAAAATACCAAATTCCACAAACAGTACATAGATTCTAGATTTCACACACACTAAGAAACACACATGGATTCTACATAAATATCAGACATGGATGAGGCATAGATTACATAAATGAACAAGGATTTAATATATTTTTAGTGAGAAAACTAAACCAGATTCCATATTTCAAACCAAGTCATTAAAAATAGGTGAGGGAAATTAATATGTTAGTGAGAACACTTAAACAATAATGCGATATCAATATATTACCTTAAACATGTTGTCTCAAATAATCCATAGATTCCATGTCAATGTGAATGATAATTTTGTAATGCTTGTAATGTTAAAGAGTTTCATTGGTACAAAATTTGCTAGCCAATTTAGGGATCACATATAAGATTTTGCACTCGATGTTGTGGCAATAGTCAAGGTTTTGATGAGCTTGACATTATGTATATAAAGGTTGCAAAATTATAGAATACAATTAGAGGATTCCAATGTCATTCAAGGTGTAATGTTAAACAAATACTTTTATAACACAAAAAAATGAGAAAAGACTTTGTTGCCACTGAAAAAATGGGAAAGGGGTTGCGAACCACTGTATATTTATTCTTGATTTTCATCTCAAGTACAAGAATTTGGAGAACAAAAGAAATGAAAAGTTGGTTAGATAAGATGCATGGGGAGTATGAAAAATGAAAGTACAATGAAAATCTTGACATAAATATTGAACGGTTGAAACTTTATTTGGATATAGAAGAGAGAGGGTTGAGTTAATTGGCATTCCATTACATAAGCAAATCTCAAATCAGTGTCATCATATGATTGAGAAAAGAAGGCAACAAGGTAGTGCATGCCTGTTGAAATGTATTTTAAAATAGACCTAATAAACATTAGGAATACTATGTGGGAACAAAAGTAGGCATTTTTTAGTTCAAGTGGATCAGTTACCTGTTTTTTCATTCATCGACGAGCGTTCGGAGCCAAAAGCATGCATTGTTCTTCCAATGGGTGTCATAAAGGATCTTCTAAATAAATTGTAAATAAATTTACATGTTATTATACCGTAGAATGGAACATTATCAAGAATCCAATTTTGATACCTGGTTGTAGTGCTACTGATATTACCATGTATTCCACATTGAAGTGGAAGAGATCATCTATTGAAGGCCTTGAAAAGTGGCCTTACGAACCTCATACTATTTCTTTTGAGGCATTGACCAGAACCCTAGAACAAAAAAGTTGTGATAATTTGATTATTACTATAAATTCCATACAAGTAATGCATGTAAAAAGTGAAAATGCATGAATTGGAAAATACAGGAGTACAAGTGTCAGTACGGGTGTCATTGTTGTCATGAAAGAACACAAGTTATGAGATTCTTATAACCGGAAGGTTCAAAATACATTGGTTGCATGCAATGAAATATTTGATAGAAAACAGATGGAAAATAACAATTACATGCCAAACTAGAATAATGCAGTGCGTATCCCGTGAGTGTAGTAAATATGAGCCTTAATGTTTCCAATTCTATGAAACCATAAAACTATGATATAATCATTGAAAAAAACCGTGAGGATCAGCATATATGACAACCTCTATCTTCCTTGCATTCTTATCATCAAAAGGACATCAAACTAACTCTCCTACATAATTTACACCACATCAATGACCACCTAGGATGCACTGTGCATACAACCCCTAATACCTTAAAGAACACTCACAAATGAGATAAAAATAACCAATAAAAAATAATTAAAAAATAAAATACAACGAGATAACAAAGGTGTTCCCATCCTAATAATATAATCAAACATCTATAGATAATTTGACGACATTAGCCCAAATGCCCCACCACAAAGTACCATAATTAATAGCATGAGAAATCATAACATAACAAAAAATAAGGGAATGAACATGAATAAAACCTTGAAAACCAAAAACAAAATTGGAATGAATAAAGGTAAGCAACATAAAAATATGAATATGTTTTAAGATTCCCATTTTTAATCACAACTAGAGGAGATCCAATTTCTTTTACATCAATAGCATGCTGAACACCTGCTCCTCAGCATGCACTGACCTATCATAAGAGACAAATATAGCCCATAATCACCTCCATCTTCATTTTTCAGTGTATTATTTTATTACTCAAAAGACTTATGAACAAGGAAAAAAGAACCCAATAGAGGAAATTGACATGTCTAAATCAACTTGTTCAATAGCCATTTGAGACAAAAAAGAAAGAACCCCCAACAAAAACCACCTCCATCACATCCACCCACCAAATACATGGTGTGAAATAGAAGAATAACAATGACCTGGCCACCCTTCAATGCCAGGGAGCATGACCATGAAGAAGCATCATGTGCCTGTCAGATCAAGATGGACATACAATCACCACTTGGGGCTTGAAGGGATATCTTTAAGACCTAGCTGGACTGCTGGAGACGACACCTAAATCTACCCTTATTGATAGGGGGTTCGAAGCTGGTTGAAGTGTAAATCGACATACACTGAAGAAAAACAGAGAAACATAAGATCAAATCCATCCAAGGTTCGATCCTAGACAATGGGGAAGAAACCCTAAAAATAAAACACCATCAGAAAACTAAACAGCACCAAAATCACCATAAAATACCGACCCCACACAGCATCACATTCAATAAGAAGAACGCGTCACCTAACGCGAGCGAAGAGAGAACCGAGAAATAAGTGGAAAGCCATGAGAGGGAGATCCTATAGAGGGGAGAACAAAAATGAACCGGGTTTTTTAGTGGAGGAAGAGATCACCGGTGCGGAGGCAGAGAGAGATAAATTAGTGAGAAGAACGAAGGCAAAAGGAAGACACGATGATTGGGGGATAAGAGGGTGGCGGGAGGCGAGGCGGGTGGCGGGAGGCAGGGAGGGGCAGCGGGAGGCAATGCGGGGAGGCGGGGCAACATTGTAGGGAAGACAAGAGGAATGGGGAATTAGGGTTGTGTTTTTTTAAAATGTATATTAATTTTTATTAAACTAATAATATTGAAAAATATAAAATCAGTTAATATTTAGGGAAAATTGATTAAAAATTATAAAAATATATAAACATATAATATTTCATGAAAGTAGATAACTAAAATAAATTTTGATATGTTTTTAATAAAACCCTGTGTGAAAAATTACTTTGGTCTTAAAATATATATATATATATATATACACACACACTATGTTTTTCGTAATTGATTATTGATAAAATCTTTTTTTATTGAATGGTTTATTGTAACATTTTTTATTGACAACTAATGATTTGTTGGTAATAGTCATTATTAAAAACAGATTCATGTGTTAGTAAAAACAATTGTGGTATTAGTATTCTAAAGCAATAGATTAAACTATTGGAAAATGAAATGTTGGTATTGAACAAATAATACCAATAGATATATATATATATATCGGTAAATGTAAGTGTTGGTATTAAAAATTAATACCAATAAAAAAATAATAACTGTTTTAAATGCTCATTTTTACCAACAGATATATTATTTGTCAATAAATTTCATTTGGTATAAGCTATTTTTTTGAAAGTGTATTAATAGATATTGGTGGATTCTCATAAATTGTTACCTTTATGGATGACTTGATTTGATATTTATTATTAATCCTAATGTCATATCATTTTGTATCTGTTTAAAAATTCATATAATTTATGAGATATATAGAAAATCATATTGTAAATATGAAAAAAAATATCAATTGGATTGATGTGGTGAATATCATAACCATGATTTAATAAACTGTTTATGGGAGTGTGGGATTATATTCCATCTCATTTCTGCATATACACCACAATGGAATTATATATGTAAAAGGAGTAAATACACCTTCATGGACATGGTGAGGCCAATCATTAGTCATTATATAATTCCAATATCCTTTTGTGGATATTATTTACAAACAATGGTGTACACACTTATCCAGGTAACATTTAAAGTGATGGATAAAATACAATAGGGGTTAATTTATGGTATTATGTTTTTGTTTTCAAAATTATGTGTAAATGGTATTGAGGTGTTTTCTAAGGCCAATTTATTAATGAAAATCGAACCCCAATTCACAAATTGTATCTTTATATGTTACCATTAGGAAACAATGGGTTATTTCTAAAATGGTCCTTTAGGAAATAAAAGTTACAGTTGCTCGAAAGGCCATATTAATATAGATATGTCACATAACCATGATGTATAGTGGGTTCGTGATTGAATTTGATGAATTAGATGATGATGATATATATGATTTGGTAGAGGTAAATATTTAAATAATATCTATTAAAGAATATATTCCTAAAGCATAAGTAATTTGTAATAGAACCCATGATGTTATAAAACTAGTTTTTATGGTTTTCATGTCACTAAAAATTATTGCTAAATATTTATACGCAATGATGATCTAATTTACTATAAGGAAGAAGTAGAGTGATCAAATGATAAAAAATGTAAATACTATTTGGTTTCTAAGATGGAATCTTTATATCATATTCATGTTTGATTTTTTAGTCAATCTTCTAGTTGATGTAAATCATTTTGGGCGGAAATGGGAATTCAAAAGAATAATGGAAATGGAAGATAATGTCATAAAAAATAAAGCATGAAAAGTGGATAAAGAGTTTAATCAGTGTCATAGAATTGAAGAAAAACATAATCTATAGTTTCTATGATTAAATCAATAAATATTATACAATATATATTTGTATTCCATGATAAAAAGATTTGTAATATGGATGTAAAAATGTGGTTCTTAATGATAATCATATGGATGATGTTAATATGACACAATCGAAAGTTTTTGTGACTATCTATAATTCTAAAACTCTATGTATGTTAAAAAATTCCATTTGATGGATTAAATTAAGAATCCAACTCATATAATATTTATTGCGATGAATCCATTTGGGAGAATTAATTAATAATCAATGAATGAGATTCACGTGTATTTTGTTTTTTTTTGAGATTTTTTTCATTTTCTATGATTCATATATCGATGAAAAATTACATTTTGGAAATATGATAATGGAATAAAAATTTATTAAGGAATATTGGAAAAAGTGTTTCTTTTTAAATGAAATTGGAAAATAATCCTACATACATAATATTAATATTCTATTGAATAGATTTAAGTGCTTTTTTGTACTACCTCAGGGAATATATACTAATCTAAAGTTGAATAGATTCAATATTGAAATAATCCAATAGAGGTTCAGTTCTCTGTAACATGGCATTCATTTATCTAAAAAAGTATTTTCTCGGACAAAATATGTGAGACATAAGATGATTTAATCCTTTATAAATTTTTTATTTGATTTTCCATGTATAAAATTTTATGTACCTGTATTGAGGTTTCTTATGGTCTATTCATGAAAAAAAAATATTTAAGATCTCTGGTAAAAACATATCATACTGTTATGACTATCCTTAAGTATTAGAGGTGTACTGAGGATGGGTTCCTCGTACTTGGAGGAAATGAGAAGTTGGTCGATAGGTGATTCATAAATTCATGTTTCTAGATAGATTAATATGAAAAAAGATAATAATTAAGTTATGTATTAACTCTTATCATAGTATCTGTGAGTTGGTAGATCTCATAACAGACAGTTTTGGCTGATTCTATAATGGAGTCTGCATATATAATGGATTTTTATGGATCTAAGGAAGTATTTGGGATTCATAGGTTGATCCAAAATCATGGGGTGGATACATGAACTATATACACTATCACAATTTTTTGGAATAATATTGTAGTTGAGGATCTTGTAAAGGATCCATGGTCTCCTTAAAGGGTGAAGCACGTAGACTATATGTTTCAAGTCATGACCGGATTTTATCAAACAGGTAAATTAACAGTCAGTAGATTATATATTTTGGTGAATACGGTACACCCATTGAATAAAAAATTCTCTCAATAGAAGTATGGATATCATGTTTGAGATAGCGAGATAAATATTGGTATCATTTTGTTTCAGTGAATGTGGAAGACCATCGAAGTTGGTGTTTTCTTAAAACCGAATACCATGGTAATTTCAATTATATTTTACATTAGTGGAATTTGAAGATAATATAATATTATTTCACACCACGTCCTAATTATTATTTAGTATGATAGTTTATGTGATAATTTTCTAAGGATACATTCTATGTTGATTGTACATAGAATTTTCCCACTAGGATGAGATACTTTTAATGCTATGATAGAATTCTTTAATCCTATGTTCTATTGATTGATGATATTTTCTGATGGAACATAGTTGACATAACTATTTAGGGGTAGGAGTCTAATAATAAATTTATACAACATCACATGGGGTTCACCATGGGTAATATCTATGATGGAAGGTTATAAGAATGGAATCTCCAATATGAACAACACAAATTTAAGGTGTCATTATATATCCATGACTATAGAACTAAGAAATGTTCTATTGACATACGTAATGTTATTAATGTGTGTAATTACACATGTACTTAGATTTATTTCATAATATGTGATGATGATCATTAACATTGATGTTAGATATGTTGGGTGAGTCATGATTGGAATTTCATTAAATGTATATCATTATAGAGGATTTTTCCCTTCCATTGGAAGTGAATATGATATTCCATTTGATGGAATAGAATATAAATTTGTGTCCTTGGAAATGGAATTTTATCATCATGTTTAGTTGTAGAAATTCAATGAAATAGAGGCGATAATACGAGTTCATGACACAATCTAGAAAAATTATTTATGAGATATATTGAGAAAAAGCATAAATATGGTAGTCTAAGCAAGTTGTTAGATTCTAAACAAATACTTTATGTTTTTTTCCTATTTCCATTATGAATGGGAACAAGAGGGTCACACATTATCTATATCTGTGAACCTCAAAATAATTCTACCTGAGTTTACTATGTATATTATAACATTATTCTCATGTTCAATGAAAAAATATTTAATCAACATTATTTGTTGATCAGATGTATTTATTTATCATCTTATAATGAAGTGGCAATTTTTATTTAATTAAATAAATCATAATTTTACTTAGATTGGTAAATGATTAGGAGGATGATGAGATAATGTTATGATTCAGTGAGAATAAAATATTATTTGAAAAAATATTAATTATTTTATTTCATAGAAATATTATTTTATTATTTTTTAGATTATCATAAGATCTTGAATGTATTATTGTTGTTATTATTTTGAAATGGGGTACTCTAGGTATAAATATAATTATAAAGGGTTTTTGGAATAATAATATTCTATCCAAAGTTATAAAAATACCTGACTATAGAATTCTCTAAAGGTGATTTTTCATTTGGAATTACAACTTGATTAAAAAATGGTTATATATAATATTTGGATAGTTATATAATTCTCTAATCCAAATTTGATATCATGAATTATCCATGTCCCATGATCAATGGAGATACTTTTCTACTATCTCCATTTTTCATAAAATCCAAGATAATATGACTAGACTCATTTGGATTCAAAAGAAATGGTAATAAAATGAATGATTGAAGGCATAAGTACATCTATACAAGCATTCGTAGAACCCTTCCATGATGTTCATAGATTATTAGTGCACATATAAATATACTAAAAAGATAATATACTCATTTTTTCTCCACTATGATGATGGTTCCCAATGTAGGTCAAACCATATATAAAAACAATGATGAATTATAACATGATTAAATATTTTATCTCCCTAAATTAATTATAAATTACATGGTTGGTTGTGTCTTCATTGCTTCAGATAATACATTTCTATTGTGTTGTGAGGATAAATCCAAAAAAAATGACAATAAAATTCATTATGGAACCTGCCAACATGTTTCCATTGAACCTTAAAACCTTTACTGTGTAACACAAGTCATCTCGTAACAAGGAATGATGGGAATTATTCATCCCTTTTACCATAAATATACTACTATGGAATAACAATGACACTAAATAAAAATGATTATAGCTTCAAATTAGTGTAAATAAGGTAGTTTATCTTTTTCATGAATCTAGTAGGAAGCATCAATATATTTGATATCCTTTCAAATCAAGATAAACAAATCTATATAATAAAATAACCATATGAGTCACAACAGACACATATGATTCAACTCATTTATTTCTAAATGATTGTATAATTAAAAATAAACACATATCCAAATAAAAAATAATTTATCTATATAAAAATGAAGATATTACCGACTTCTCTTATACGTAAAATTCCTAATGAAAACCAAAACATTAACCATACCATAAGAATACCTCCAAAATCATTATAAACCAATACACTCATTTGTTTACCTAAAAGGGTTATATACAATTAAATAATGAATCATAGAACCTATATATAATACGAGAGTCTCAATCATACACAAATGTGTATTCACGGTGTGAGATAATATGACTAGAAGGATCTCACCAAGAATCCTAAGTAATTCCTTTTATAAAATAGATCAAAAATATTTTATTGGGAATGAATGTAATATTTTCCAATCTTATATATACAAAAATAGTCCAAACTCATTATTTTTCCATGTGGAAGAAGTGAAATATTTTTATAAATCCTCATATGGAATCACTATATAAATAATCCAAACACATTTTAAATATCCAAAAATAAGACCATTGAATTTATGAAATCCAAATAAAACAACTTCCCCCCATATTAAAAGCATTAAAAAAATAAAATACATAAAATAAACATTTTTATTACATTTCAAAACAAATTTCCAAATTTTACCATTTAAAAGTCATTTTAAAAACTATCAGGACAAAAGAATAGAAACATATTATAGAGGGGAGCCAATATATCATTGGAAAATATAAACCCCATAAATAGTTCAAAATGAAAAAAAACAAGGGGATACAAAGAAATGTGAAGTCGGAATCCCCTATATAGAATCACTAAACAAGGAGTATATGACTTAGTCACTATAGGAAAATAGTGATTTAGTTGTAGTTTTTCATGACTGTTTTCAAAATAAACAAAAAATGTTTTTCAGGATTAAATTTTGAGGTGGTTTTAAAAATAGACGCTGAATATTTTTAAAATATTTTTTGTAATTTTTTATAATTTTTTTTTCAACAATGGGTTTACATTTATTATTAGTGGTGGTTTTCAAACAAACCACCATAAAAAAGTAGTGTTTTTTTAAAACAGCTGCGAAAATGCTGCAAAAAATTTTAGTTATTTTATATATTATTTATTTATTATTTTTATTCAGTTATATAATATATAGTATATTATTTATAATTTTAAGTAAATACAAGGTTTCAATTAATAAATGTTTATTAATATTAGTTAATTATAATTTCAAATTGAAAACAAATAATTAATAAGTTGAAACTCATTATTTAGCATCAAATGAACATAACTTTTGATTTGATAGTCGGTTGTAGCTCCATAGTCAGTCAATTAGATGCTTATGAAAGTATTTAAAACAATATTAGAATAATATTTCATAAAATTTAAATGAAAAAAATTATTATATTTTCTAGAATTGTTGGAAATCGAATATGAAACACAAATGACCATAACATTTCATCCAGGTATTCATTGGGGATCCACAACATATCAAATCAAGGCATGCATTGAGATCCATTTCTTGTTTGAAATATGTTATGTCACGACCCCCTCCCACCAATGATGCCACTCTTGAGCTGGCAATGGTAAAAGAGGGATAATGACCCCCGAGTCCCGCCTCCAGTAGGCCCTGGGGTGGCGACTAGCACCAAGGGTATGAGTTTTCACAAATATGAGAGGCATTACACTTTTTATTATTTAACATCGGGAAATAGGACAAGTCAAATAACCAAAAGGGAAAAGAACAAGTGTATAGAAATAAACCCAAACCAATCCCACATGCATGTTTATACAATTTTATTATAAGGTGAAAGTACAAGAAATCTCAAAGTACAATACCAAAAAGAATACAACAGTACAACAACTGCAACAACTCCAACTATCCGACTAGTAGGGTCTCACACAACCCCGGTAGTCCTCCTGGAAAACTGAAATTAAACGTAGGGTGAGAATAAAAGTATACTCAGTAGGGAAACCTAAATCTCTCGTGCACAAGTGGGGAGACATCCTAATGTCCCGTGAGAACAACATAAGAAACCTTGCACAAAATTCTATCCACCCAACCTCACTAGCCACACTCACCAAAAACACAATCACAACAGGTATTAGTATATAAGAACAAGAGTATTGGGTACCCCGCACCATTTGCCACTAGTTAGTTGTTCTTCCTAATGGCAAACGTCCTGACTCTACCACACTCTTCCTGCCCGCACACACCTGGGTATCAAGATCCACATATCTCGCCCAAACACACTTGGGCCTCAAGAACCGCATATCTCGCCCGCACTCACCTGGGCCTCACAACGGCGCATCCCGCTCGCACACACCTGGGCCTCAACCACAATCACATCCCTGCCCAAACACACCTGGGCTGCATCCCGAAGATTCTTGGGAACAATAATAGTAACATAACTCTCACCCGAAGACACATAGGCCTCATCCCGAAGATTCTTGGGAAAACAAACCTGCGCGAAGAGTCTTGGGCCAAACCACTCCAATCGAAACCTACCTGAAGGGTCTTTCGTGTATGGTCGCCTCAAGACATCTCATCCTAGGGAGGAAGGAGCAGGAACGAGCTAGTAACTATGGAGAAACACCCTCTTCCATGAAATGGAAGTGTTCGGCCCTAAGTGCACAAAATGGGTGGGGTGCGATAAAAGCCAAAGATACAGATATATATACCAAACACTCAGCCCAACCTATGGCTTATAATCAGAGAACTGCGCATGTGCTTCGGCACTGCTACTACGAAGCATGCATACATCAAACAACCCCAAACCCATTTAGGTTTTCACGTTTCAATTGAATCAGTTATTAGTTCCTTAACTACTGGGAAACTATCCACAACCAACCACACCAATCGTTTGAAAAACATATCCCTTCCATTCACAAATCAAGTTAGGAAAACACAAGCAACAAAACCAAGTCCTTAATATTAGCCAAACATCCCCATGAATATTATTCCTGCTTCATTACCACACCCCACCATTCATTAACTCATCCACTTTTTATTTATTATTCTTAACACATAGCCCGTTCACATTCAACCCATCCATGTAGCCCCACTGCCAACTGCCATAACCACAACTGCATTGTATATAATCATCCCTTGATACCACTTATCACAGCCCCGCTGCTCATCTGATCCACCACAACCCACAATACAAGATTCGTGCCACATCATCACCCCTTTAACAAAAATTACCGTAGCCCTGCTGCCCGTTCTATTCATAACAACCCAGGATTCACCCCCCCCCCTCATTCACACAACACATAACAAATCCAAAACCCACAAGTTCATTATTTCATTTTGTTCAACCGAGGTGATCACACAAGGGTTTCAGATTTTAATTATCCAACATTATGTGATTAACAAAATTCCACATTCCACAGGGTTCCATTCACAAAAACGGTCTAGAAGAGAGGGAAACATTTAATTGTGCAAGAAAAGGCCCCCAACGACCGTGATTTTAAGAAGGCATAAGCCTATTCAATAACATATCAATAGGAAAATCAAAGATAAACATAACAACTTTCCCATCCCCGTTCTTTCACAAGTTATTATATTTATTTAATGGTTCAACCATTTCTCATGAAAACAAGAGGATACCCACCCCAGATGATGCAAAAATTAGAGAGACAAAGGTAAGATCCATAACTCAACAGGTTCTGATCACAATGCTCCCCTGGATAATCTTTAGAAGACGTCCATTGGCGTCTGTCACTTCTGTCGGGTCCCGAAAAAACCTCCTCAGGGTGAATTAAGAATGTAAAGGCCGAAGGAAAGCCAACGGATCGAAGCTCGGATATTCCGCCTCGTTGTTACTATCTCGTGGCTGCTGATGGATCGTAAATAGGAGCTCTGACGAAGAAGTTATGGAAGAAAAGGAGCCTTCGAGTCTCATGGGAGAGCTCTTCTTAGAGGAATGGGGAGGAGAGGGGTGAGTTGAAAAGGAGGAGGCGACCCCTCCTTTTATATGTGAGAAAAGAAAAAGTACACGGCGTGAAATTTATGGTACACGGCCTGTACTTGGCAGTTTCACACGGTCACCATGCGGCTTCCAACATGGCCTTCAACGCGGAACGCGACCGTTGACTGAAAAACACACGGCTTGAAGGCAACACATTGGTGGGGAGGGACTACATGTCATGTATTATTGGATGCATGGAGTGTACCCATTTATTTCACACGGATCCAACATGGCACACGGCTGTTGACTGGTCGACACACGGTAACGTGTATGCGGGGAGGGACTACATGGCGTGTAGTATTGGATACACAGTGTGTACCCATTTATTTCACATGGCAAGGACACGACCTTCAACATGGCACACGGTTGTTGACTGGTCAACACATGGTAACGCGTACGTGGGGAGAGACTACACGGCGTGTAGTTTGGGGTACATGGTGTGCACCCATTTATTTCACACGACAAGGACACGACCTTCAACATGGGGTAAACCCAGAAAGGGGGTACATGACGTGTACTCAAACTACACGGTGTGTAGTTTAAAAATTCTGGAATGTGTGGGAAAAGTCCATTTTACCCTCTAGAACACATCGTGGCCTTTTTTTGACAATGGAATGGGCTAGAGAGGTCTGGGCCATTACATCAGATACCTATTGAAACATTCTCGTCCCCGAGAATTCAAAAACCAACCCAGAGGAACCCAACAAGATACCTATTAGGGTTCTTGTTATAAGAGGAACCCAACCAACAACCCTAATCATATGGGTTTGGAATTCCTTCTCCCATGTCGAGATATTATCCGCTTTAGGCGGCACTGACACGCCTACATGGGTTTAATCGCATCCTCATTAATGTGTCTCGATTAATAATTGGGTCTTCCCACTTTCATACAATAGGATTTTTCCAACATACACTGCCCCTAACACCGCAAAACCAACACACTTCCCAAACATGTGGTCTGGCGAATTTCCTTATCCTATGTCGAGATATTATCTGCTTTAGGCGGTACAAACTCGTCTGCATGGGTTCAATCGTATCCGCATTAATACGTCTCGATTAAGGATCATGTTTTTTCCTTTTTCCCACACATACGGACATGCTACACACTTCCAGAGAACAAGGGAACAAAAGGTCTCACAACAGATAAGACAAGCATTCCATATAGCAATGGTACAGAGTATAACATCAACACAAAGATAAGAAGAGAAAAAGTAAAAACACAAGTCAAAACTACTCCGGGTACTGAGTGTGCATCTGGGACTCCCACTCCCAAGTTCTCTCCTCGAGGCCGCCATGCCTCCACAATACATGAACCAAGGGAATGGTTCATCCACAGAGCACCTTCTCTTTCCGATCCTCGATTCTGACTAGTCGTTCCTCGAAGGTCGCGTCGTCTCCCATATCTAGCTCTCTCCAGTCGATAACGTGAGAGTCGTCCTGTAAGTACTGGCGAAGCAGGAAGACGTGGAAGACGTCATGAACCTTCTTCAACTGAGGTGGCAGGGCTAGCTGATATGTTACCTCGCCGACTCGCCTCAACAACTCAAAAGTTCTGATGAACCTAGGTGAGAGATTGCTCCCTTTCCCAAACCTCTACTTCCCCCGTTGAGGGGAAACCTTCAAGAACACATGATCTCCCACCTCGAAATCCAAGGGCCTCCTCCGATGATCAGCATAATACTTCTGTCGGTCCTGAGCTGCATTCATCCTCTCACGTACAAGATGGAATTTCTCTGTGGTGCTCTGCACTACCTCTGGCCCAAAAGCACCTGTCTCACCAACCTCTACCTAAAAAATGGGTGAACGACATGACCTCTCATACAAATCCTCAAACGATGCCATGCCAATAGTAGAGTGGAAGATGTTGTTATAGGAATACTCTACTAAAGGCATGTGTCATACCCATGATCCTCCGAAATCCAGAACGCATGATCGCAGCATGTCCTCTAATGTCTGGTTAGTTCGCTCTGACTGCCCATCAGTCTAGGGGTGGAAAGCAGTGCTAAGGTGTAGCTTGGTGCCAAAAGCATACTGTAACCCCCTCCAGACTCATGAGGTAAACAGAGTATCCCGATCTGAGACGATAGTCTTCGGGACTCCATGTAACCTCACAACCTCGTCTACGTACCTTTGTGCTAAGGTACTCACTAGGCCTGACTCCTTAATTGATAAGAAGTGAGCTGATTTTGTCAGTGGATCCACCACTAACCAGATAGCATCACAACCACCCTACGCTCTGGGTAGTCCTGTGACAAAGTCCATTGAGATTTCATCCCACTTATACTCGGGGACATCTAAAGGTTGCAACAAACCACTAGTAACACGGTGTTCAGCCTTCACTTGCTAACACACTAGGCATTTAGCCACAAACTCCGCCACTTCCTGTTTCACCCCGGGCCACCAAAACTGTTCCCTCAGGCTTCGGTACATTTTTGAAACTCATGGATGTACTACCAAGGCTGAGCTATGAGACTCATAGAGAAATCCGTCACGCATTGCCTCTAGAACAAACAACCTTCCATGGAAAAGAATCCGATGTCGGTTGTCCACTGACCATCCTTCTGGAGCGTTTCCCTGATCGACACGATCTCACATTACTTCCGCCTCGGTGTCCCCCCACTAAGACTCTTCCTCCTGCTGCAACAAGGAGGACTACACCGTAATCTAAAACAAACAACCTCTAACACCTTCTTCCCTGGCATCCAAGTGCAAGGCATCCAACTCTCCCATCGCATTCCAAGCATCAGTGGATTCCCAAACTACTTCCTTATGCGACTTCCTGCTCAGGGAATTGTCCACAACGTTGCCCTTACCTTCAGTGTAAGAGATCTCGAAGTCATAGTCTTGGAGGAACACGACCCATCTCCACTGTCGTATGTTCAGGTCATGCTGAGAGAAGATATAACGCATGCTCTTGTGATTTGAGAAGACCACAAAGAGTTCCCCAAAGAGGTAATGTCACCACAAATACAGTGTGAACAGTACTGATGCAAGATCTAGGTCATGGGTGGAATGGTTACACTTGTGAGGGCGTAACTGCCTAGACCCATAACAGATCAATCCCTTCTTCTACATCAGTACGCACACCAGACTAAGGCTAGAAGCATCACAAAACACCTCATTCAACAACCCTTCCTCTGGAAACCTGAGTACGGTAGCACTGACCAACTTCTCCTTTAGGTAGTCGAAAGCCTTATAGCACTACTCGCTCCATAGGAATACCTAGTTCTTCCTAGTCAAAGCTGTTAATGGAGGTGCAACAAAAGAGAAGTCTGAAACGAACCTCCGATAGTAACCTGCTAACCCCAGGAAACTACGAACTTCTGCCACGCCCTTAGCTGCTGCCCAAGAAACAACTGCCTCCACCTTCGATGGGTTCACTG
Source organism: Viscum album (assembly GCA_963277665.1). Lineage (NCBI taxonomy): Eukaryota > Viridiplantae > Streptophyta > Magnoliopsida > Santalales > Viscaceae > Viscum > Viscum album. The sequence goes on from OY728127.1 coordinate 2,046,017,911, forward strand.
ACACTCCATGATGAGACACTACGTGCCCAAGAAGTGTACTTCTTGTGTCAAGAACTTACACATTGACAATTTACCGTAAATATGGTGGTGTCGAAGGACTTATATGACTTCCCTGAGATGCTCAATGTGCTCCTCCTATGATCATCAGTACATCAGGATGTCATCGATAAACACGACAACGAACCGGTCCAGAAACTCTCAGAAGACAAAGTTCATAAGTCCCATGAACACGGTCGGTGCATCCGTAACTCCAAACGACATCACCATAAACTCGAAGTACCCATACCTGCACCTGAAAGCCGTCTTCGAGATGTCACTGTTTTTTACCCTCATCTGATGATATCCATATCGTAGATCAATCTTAGAAAACCAATCTTCTCACCTTAGTTGGTCAAAGAGATCATCTATCCCTGGAAGGGGGTAACAGTTCTTGGCCATTACCTGCTTCAACCTTCGGTAGTCTATCCATAGCCTGAGACCACCATCTGCCTTTTTTATGAAAAAAAACTGGAGAACCCCATGGCGATACGTAGGGTCGAACAATCCCCTTCCCCATCAGATAATAAATCTAAATATGTAACTCCTGTAACTCCGAAGGTGCTATCCGATAAGGGGTCATCGAAATCGGACGGGCACCAGGTTGTAAGTCTATCCCGAAATCATCGTCACATCGGGGGGGGGGGGGGGTTAAGTCACAACCTCCTCAACAAAAACATCATGGAACTCCCCAACAACCTCCGGGTCATTCGTCATCTCTGTATCAGAAGGAAGCACTGATAACCCGCCTAACAAGGAAATGAGAGGCTTCACATGTCGGCTTCCTACCTGATAGCTCCTCTCACCAACAAAAGATATGCGCTGCCCATCCATATCGGAGAAAACGACTCTTCTCCAAAAGCAGTCGATAACGGCACTAACAGAAAACAACCAGTCGATGCCTGTGATGACATCATATGGCTGCATCTGTAATAGAAGAAGGTCCCAATTAGATCGATGTGGTCCCAACGTCAGCCCACATCCCCGAAAAACACAAGATACGCTGGTCTAGCCTCCAACTGGTGTACTCAGCACCAATGGTACGGAATGTCTCTCTACGTCTAGTCCCAAAGTATGGGCTAGAGCAGGTGCATCAAAGGAGTGCGAAGCTCCCGAATTGAACAAAGCAGAAATGAGAGTGTTGATCAAACAAATCGTACCTCGCACCACCTCTGGTCCGGTTGGAGCTGCCAAATCTGCTGCGTGCAACTATCCACCCCCAGATCCTCTGCCTCTATGATGTCGTTCACCTCCCCCACCACGCCCTGGTCGAGGTCCCTGAGGAGCACCCTGAGGTCGGCCTACTCCCGCAAAGTATGCCCCCGGAGGATCATGGTCCTGCTGCTGCTGGAAGGGCCTCGCCGGAAAATGGTTCTGCTGAGGTGGGCGCTAAACCTTCCCACCTCCACCGTACTGAGCTTGGGTCGGGCACCGACTCTGAATGTGCCCTAAACCACCACAAGAAAATCACTTCAGTCCTAGACTCGTGAAAAAGGGACAAGGACCTGAAGATATGAACTGGAACTGCTGGGGCCTGCTTCCCACTGGCCTGAACCTGGAAAGTCCCGTCGTAGGAGACCTGCTGCTGACTGCCTTCCCATTCGACGAACCTGGTTGGATCCCCTCTCGTTGTGAACCTCCCAGTGAGTGAATCATCTCTACAACCTTTTCCTTCTTCTATACTTCCATGTACGTCGGAAGGGTGAAGGGGGTGAAGCATACTGGAGCGAAGTATGAAGCGCCTCCTCCAAACGTCTCGCCTGAGACTCCTCATCTAGAAAGAGATCCGGAGAAAAGCACAGGAGATCCTTGAACTTGATCCCCAACTCTTGTTCTGACATACTCCCTTGATGAAGGGAGAGTAACTCATGCCGCTTCTCCACCATGATCATGGAAGAAAGGAATTCGTCTCGGAATTCCTTCTCAAAATCAGCCCACGAAACCTCTGCCTCTATACTCTCTCTGAGGTAGAGCATCCTCCACTGTCGTGCCGCACCTCTCAGCAAACTGACTGCTAGGGGAATCCAGTACTCCCTCAGAGCACGAATCAAGGTAAAAGAAATCCCTTTCTCCTCAATCCATCCCTCCGTCTCCATATCCAAATTATTACCCTCGTACTTATTGAGGGTTTGCCGCTGGAAAGAACAGAGAGTATTCTGCCACTGGCTATCTTCCTCCTCTCGGTCAATCCTCAACTGATCGACCGCATGAATCTGCAGGGCCTCGACCGTCTGAGCCACCCCAGGATGAAGTCCAGGTTCCATAGCTGTACGCTAAACAAAGATCGGCTAAGACTAAGTAGTAAGGAAATTTCTCAGGGTTTCATTGTATCATTTTATTTAAATTTCATTCCCAGAACACCAAAATCAAGTAAAACACAATCTAGATGATGCATTTACCTTCCCTAGTGTCTCTACCTTGCAATCAATGTAGTCTCACTTGGTCATTCAGTAGGATTAGAGTCTTTGAATTGGATCACGGGGGTCCCTAAAATCACGTGTCCTAACCGGTCTTCCCTGGCCTATGTCACGCACCAAGATTAAATAACATAGTTTCCCAACCATCCCATGCAATCCTCACTGTGAATAACTCCAAACTCCATCCTATCTCGCAACCTCCCTCTGATACCATTCTGTCATGACCCCCTCCCACAAATGATGCCCCTCCTAAGCTGGAAATGGTGAATGGGGGATAATGACCCCTGAGTCCCACCTCCAGTAGGCCCCGGGGTGGCGACTAGGACCAAGGGTATGAGTTTTTACAAATATGGGAGGCATTACCCTTTTTATTATTTAAGATCAGGAAATAGGACAAGTCAACCACCCAAAATGGAAAAGAACAAGTGTATAGAAATAAACCCAATCCAATCCCATATGCATGTTTAAACAATTTTATAACAAGGTGAAAGTACAAGAAAGCTCAAAGTACAATACCAAAAAGAAAACAAGAGTACAACAACTGCAACAACTCCAACTCTCCGACTAGTAGGGTCCCGCACGACCCTGGTAGTCCTCCTGAAAACCTGAAAGTAAATATAGGGTGAGCATACAAGTATACTCAGAAGGGAAACCTAAATCTCTCATGCACAAGTGGGGAGACATCCTAATGTCCCGTGAGAACAACAGAAGAAACCTAGAAAGGAATTCTATCCATCCAACCTCACCAGCCACAATCACCAAAAACACAAACACAATAGGTAGTAGTATATAAGAACAATAGTATTGGGTACCCCACACCATTTCCCACTAGTTAGCTGCTCTTCCTAACGGCGAACATCCTGATGCTACCACACTCTTCCTGCCCACACACACATGGGCCTCGAGAACCACATATCCCGCCCGCACACAACAGGGCCTCAAGAACCACATATCCCCCCTGCACACACCTGGGCCCCACAACCACGCATCCCGCCCACACACACCTGGGCCTCAACCACAATCACGTCCCCGCACGAACACACATGGGCCTCATCCCGAAGATTATTGGGAACAGTAATAGTAGTAGAACTCTCGCCCGAAGACACCTGGGCCTCATCTAGAAGAATCTTTGGAAAAGAAACCTGCCCGAAGAGTCTTGGGCCAAACCACCCCAATCAAAACCTACCTGAAGTGTCTTAGGTGTATGGTTGCCTCAAGAAATCACAACCTATGGAAGAAAGAGCATGAATGAGCTAGTAACTATGGGAAAACACCCTCTCCCATGAAATGGGAGTGTTCGGCACTATGTGCTCAACATGGGTGGGGTGCGATAAAACACAAAAGATACAGATATATATACCAAACACTTAGCCCAACCAATGGATTCTAATCAGAGAACTGAGCACGTGCTTCGGCACTACTACTACAAAGAATGCATACAACAAACAACCCCAACCCCATTTAGGTTTTCACGTTTCAACAGAATCAGTTATTAGTTCCTTAACTACTGGGAAACTATCCACAACCAACCACACCGATCGTTCGTAAAACATATCCCTGCCATCCACAAATCATGTTAGGAAATCACAAGCAACACAACCAAGTCCTTCGTATTATCCAAACAGCCCCATGATTATTATTCCCATTTCATTACCACGCCCCACCATTCATTAACTCTTCCACTTTTTATTTATTATTAACAACCCATAGCCCGTTCACATTCAACCCATCCATGCAGCCCTGCTGCCAACTACCATAACCACAACCGCACCGTACATCATCATCACGTGATACCAATTATCACAGCCCCATTACTCATCCTATCCACCACAACCCACAAAACAATATTTGTGCCACATCATCTCCCCTTTAACATCATTTACCGCAGCCGTGCTGCCCGTTCTATTCATAACAACCTAGGATTCACCCCCAACCCTTCACACACCATGTAACCAAGCCAAAACCCACATTTTCATTATTTCATTTTTTTTCAACCGGGGTGATCACACAAGGGATTCAGATTTTATTAGCTAACTTTACATGATTAACCAAATTCCACAATCCACAAGGATCCATTCACAAAAACGGTCTAGAAGATAGGGTAACATTTAATTGTGCAAGCAGAGGCCCCCAATGACCATTATTTTCAGTAGGCATAAGCCTATTCAATAACATATCAACATGATAAACAAAGATAAACAAAACAACTTTCCCATCCCCATTCTCTAACCAGTTATTATCTTTATTTAATGGTTCAACCGTTTTTCATGAAAACAAGAGGATACCCACCCCGCATGACACACAAAATAGAGAGACGAAGGTAAGATCCCTACCTCAATAGGTTCTGATCACAATGCTCCCCCAGATCAACATTAGAAGACATCCATCGGCGTCCGTCACTTCTATCGGGTCCCGAAAAAACCTCATTGGGTGGTAGTTGGAAAGGAAAGGCCGAAGGAAAGACAACGAATCTAAGCTCAGACGTTCTGCCTCGCTGTTACGATCTCGTGGCCGCTGACGGATCATAAATCGGAGCTCGGACGAAGAAGTTATTGAAGAAAAGGAGCTTTCGAGTCTCTTGGGAGAGATCTGCTCAGAGGAATGGGGAGGAGAGGGGTGAGTTGAAAATGAGGAGGGGACCCCTCCTTTTATAGGCGAGAAAAAAACTACACGGCGTGTACTTTATGGTACATGGCGTGTACTCGGCCGTTTCACACGGTCACCACATGGCTTCCAACACATCCTTGAACGCGGAACGCGGCCGTTGACTGGTCAACAAACGACTTGATGGTTACACATAGGCAGGGAGGGACTACACAACATGTAGTATTGGATACATGGCGTGTACCCATTTATTTCACACGGCTCCAACACGGTACCCGACTGTTGACTAGTCAACACATGGTAACGCGTACGTGGGGAGGGACTACACCACGTGTAGTATTGGATACACGACGTGTACCCATTTATTTCACACGGCAAGGACACAACCTTGAACACGACACACTGCCGTTGAATGGTCAACACACGGTAATGCGTACGCGGGGTGAGACTTCACGGCATGTAGATTTGGTTACACGACATGCACCCATTTATATCACACGGCAAGGACACTGCCTTCAACACGTGGTACACTTGGCAAGGGGGTACACAGTATGTACTCAAACTACATGGTGTGTAGTTTCAAAAATCTAGAATGCATGGGAAAAGTCCATTTTACCCTCTAGAACACTTCGTGGCCTTTTTTTGACAATGGAATGGGCCAGAGAGGTCCGGTCCATTACATGTTAACTTTTATGACATTTTTCAAGGCCTAAAAGTCCTAATGGCCTCCAAAACAATTTTTTCAATGGTGGTAAACAAGCCTTTTAATATTCGATTGATTTTTATCCTCGTTTAAGGGGGTATTTTTTCCCATTATTAGTGGGGACTAAATTTATTCCCAGAGATTATACTCATATTGATACTATGGATTTTAATATTTATCTTATTTTTCATAACATAAAATTATTTATAAATAAATATATGCTTATTTTCTTATCTCTATTGTTAATAAATCACTTATATAAATTAATATTTATATAAAAATGTATTTTCATACATATAAACAATAGGGGAATAAATATTTTTTTTCATTTAATTAAATATAAATAGTTTTCAAATTTATTTAACTTATATAAATTCATTAATATGTATATTTTTTCTTAAATGTAACATTTAAATATAATTGGAATCAGCCGACATAATGGATATAGGCCAATCTGGGAATCATGATGACCAAAATAGATGACCCTCAGAAATATCCAGAGTAGAAAGATGATGTTCCATGCAATTTACCTCCCGCAATGTGAAATAAAATGAGAAGATAGAAAATCATGAAATCATATCTATGATTTGTCCCACCATATGGGAACATGATTAAAGGGATTCTTCCAGAGATCATAATGATTTTATTAGAATTTGGCAATCTTATTCAAGAATGATAGAGCCCCAACCACATTCCATAGAAAACATAACCCCAAAATGGATGGCATGAAGATAACATATATTATGATTACAAAATGTAAAAAAAAACACCTATGAAAATTTGAAATGATGGATCATGAGGCATCGTAGACAATTAACCCGCATCCAACAATTCCATCCTTTACAAGGGAAACTTCAAATTTAATCTTGAAGAATCTAGTTTGTGGAGAAACCCAAACATAGGGTGAACATGAAGGGCCATCCTCAACCTGGGAGTCATCAACAGTGAGGTAAAAACTCAACCAGTATCCAGCACTCTCAACCCCGGATGATGTTGTCACACAATCTAATTTTAACACCAGCCAAATGCAACCCACCCAGATCTGTCATGCCATAATGTAGTTGTTATACATTTTTACCATTAGAAGTGAGGATAACCACAATTAAAAGGAAAAAGGTACCACAGCGAAGGAGTAATGTTGAAAAAAAGATAGTGCTCTAAGCCTTCGAAATATCACCAAAACATACACAAGAAAGAATGGCATGTCCTCTGCCACATGGCATATCTGACACAAAGGATCTCTAATGGAGTAACATGAGAAAAAGAAATACTTGTTTGAAAGGATGTATGACTAAATTTCCACAAAAAATAATTGTTCCTTAGGAAGAATTGGGAGAATCCAAATATTTTTATAGAGAGAATATGGCCCCAGGCATGAGGAGGGACAAGCTAATTTATAGTCTGATTTCACGAAAAAGGAACGAGAAACTCCAGGATCCAAAAATGTAGATAAAGAAGAAAGCCATAAATTCAAGGGATACTAAGAATTATATTTTGATCCCTTTAGTTGAACCATGAATTTGTCTTAGAAAATAATTATCCACTCCCATCCTCTACCAATAAAAAATATTCCATCACATTCACTAAGAAGGTTACCATGGGAGAGGTATCCAATTAAGTATCATTACCTAGAAGCCACATATCAAGGTAAATAAAAACATTAGCACCATTAATGATTCTCAATACTAATACATTTTCCAATAGGTCACATGATCACTATCTGATTCTCTATAAAAAATTGGGGTGTGGACCAAGGCGAGACTGAACAAAATCAGATTGGAGAAAATATTTAACTCGCAGTAAAACGAAAAAAGGATAATATTGATAGTGAAGACGTCTACAATATTGTTTTGTGAGTATAGAATCATTAATGCACCTATGATTCTAAAACCCCACACCCTAAAAGCATTAAGGTGATATATAATTTCCCAAGATCCCCGATGTTTTTTATTCCTTCCTCCATTCAGAACCCACAAAAAAATTTCCAAGAAGGAATGAATTTGACAAATAATGATGGTATAAAGCTTGAAGACAGACATCACATATGATGAGGATATATTGGGCCACCACTTTGAAAAGAATATCTTTTCTTTCCTTTGAAATATTTTTACAGGACCACCCCTAGGGCTTCTTTGCGATTCTATCCATAATGCCAGTGAAAACATCCTTTTTGACTGTCAAATAATGTTCAGGATATAGGGATACTTTTTATTCTTTTCAACCATATTAATTCTAAAGACATCACACAAAACCACTATTATTATCCCAAGGACACCTGAGCTAAATGAAATTTTAGATTTGGACATGTTAACTGATTGTCTCAAGAAGTTTTCAAAGGAGTGATTCATAAATTTAACCAAGCAACATTCCTTCGACGCAACCCTTGAAAATAAGATTGTATTATTAGAAAATATAAATGAGATATGGGGAGACCGAGTTTACAATCTTTGGCATCGTGAATCAAATCGTTCCGTACTACACATAAAATTATTTATGATTTTATTCCATTGATCTACAATTTATTTAATGGTGTTCCAATTTTTATTGTATCCCCGCTTTTGGAAATTCATTATTAATTATATACATATATCTGTTTTCTAAATATTTTAATTCTTTTGTAAATATATATAAATATTTTTGTTTATTTGTTTTTATATCATATTTTGGTAAATATATGTATATATATATATATATTTATATTTAATTCTGTTTATATATATTTATAATTATATGAATATACAATTATATATATGAGTGTGTTTATATATAGTTATGTAACATAAATGATTATTTATATATATCAATGTAAATTTTGTTATAATTATATATATAAAGATATTTATATCCATTTAGTATTTAATATTTATTATTTATTATTTATCTAATTATTATTTATTATATTTTTTTTATATTAATATTTATTTATTGTTGATTTTATATTTATTCACTTGTTTTTATAATTAAATTATTGAAAAACAACTACTTAATATTAATTCAATAATTATTAATTAATATTCTTTATCTGTTATTTTTTATTTTTTATTTTTTATTTATTAATTTTTATTTATTATAAATTATATATCATTTAATATTTAATATTTAATATTTAATATTTATATGATACTTTTTTCCATTATTAGATTATTATTTGCTTATTTGGATATTTTATAATTTATATATTCTTATTTATTATTTCTTATTTCGTATTTCTTATTTCTTATTTCAAATTTGTTATTTATTATTTACTATTTATTATTTATTATTTATTATTTATTATTTATATTTTCTTTATATATTTTTCATTATTAGTTTAATTTTTTTAATTTATTATTTTATTTTTATATTTTATTAATTTTATTATAACTCATTTATTTATTGTTTTTTAGTTATCATTTATTTTGAATTTATTTCTAAATATATTTTTATTATATATTTATTCATTATTTGTTTATTATTTTAAAATTCATTAATAATTATAAATTATTAATTAAATATTAATTTTTCTATTTTATTTTCTCTTCATTAGTTTATTATTATCATGTTATTTATTAATTATTTATTATATATTTTTTTTTAATTGTATATTATATATTATATATTATTTATTAATTATTAAATTTTATGCATTATTCATTTATTAATTTATTTTTTTAATTAATTTATTATCATTACATTACTTATATATTTTTTATTTTAATTTATATATTATTTTTTATATAATATTTTTTAAATATTATATATTTATTATTATTTATTATTGATTAATTTATATTTATTATTTATTATTTAATAATTATGATTTATTATTTATTATTTACTATTAACGATTTATTATTTAATTTTTATTATTTACTATTTACTATTTATTATTTACTATTTATTATATACATTTTAATACCATATTATAGATTTATTAATTTATTTTTCATTGATATTGTTCTTATAAATTAGTAATGAATAATTTTTAATTATTAAAAATAAAAAAATAAATTATTAATTATTGATTAATCATTATTGATGATGAATTAATGATTAATAATTGTTTAGTTTGTATCTATTTGTTATGTATTATATGTTTTTTCAATTAAAAAATATATATATATATATATTTATTTATAATTATATGGAATTCTATTTATGCACCAAATGAGGAGCCTAATGGAGTGGTAAATTCTTTTAGGAATAAGCAATAGGTAAGGGGTTCAAATCTCACCCAACACATAATTTCTATATATGGCATTAGTATGTGCATGGATCTAGGAATGTGCATGAACCTCGTAATAATGGCATGGGTATATGCATGGTCATGGGCATGAGCACTGTTATAATAAATAATAAATAACAAATAATAAAAAAATTATTAATTAATTAATAACAAAAATTGGTAAATAAATAAATAAATAATTAATTATAGAAAAAATAATAATATATTTAACGATGTAAAAGATTAATTTAAACCCTGTCACTAAATTTTTACACGAGGGTTTTGAAAAATCACAATTAATTGACGCCAGCACACGATTTAGGGTTGGATTTACAAAAACCATCATTGAATGAATTAGTGGCAGTTTAGATAGATGCTAAATTCCAATTTTGGTATAGTGATTAAACACTATAGATCCTAAATCGGGACAATCCTAACAATACTATAATAACATGGTGCTATCTACCAACATATATTTTATCAAAAATAAACCAAAATCCACATGATTATCCTACAATATCATCATCAATGGAACCACCCTCTAACCCTAGTTTATCAAAAATCTATATAATCATAAGACCATGTGTTTTTGGAAATTGAATAGTAAAAATCATGATCTGGTAAATTGATACAAAGGTTCCAATTACATAATGAATTGAAGGTGAGAAACTAATAATTCATGTATCATCCAATGCATCACAATCAAAATGTATAAACCTCAAATATCCTCCAACACCCTTATAAAAATAATTCATTTTCTCACAACACAACCATCACACAATAATGAAAAATCTATAATGTGGAGAAACAAGAAATAGGGTTGGTGAGAAGCAACTCACAAACATAAAACCACTTTTTTAAGGTTTTAAACAAACCATTATAATAAATATAAATTGGAATAAATAATTACTTCCAAATATTTGAGATTTCAACATTAAAATCACCCCAATAAAAATAATTGAGTAAAACCCTATTTTAATACAAAAATAATTTTGTAAAAACATGATTCCAATCCTTTAAAAATTAATATATGAACAAGACCCAATATATTTCATAAAATTAATATTAAATAACCACATATTAATTTCCCAAAATTCATGACATGTGTGAACTTTTAATTTCAATGAAATACATTGTGAAAATACATTATTCCACTATTTTAATTAATAAGAAATATTTCTGAGAAACCATCAGGGATATCATACATAATTTTAATTTAATAGGAAATGAAATTCAAAACCCATGTATTTCATGAAATTATAAATAAAGTTCATAAAAACAATTACCTTAATACAAGGGGGAATCAATTACATTCGATGGAGAAGTACAAACCAAGCAAAGAATTACCATCAACCAACACTAAGCGGTGAAAACCCCGTAGTTATTGAATCTCATACCAAAAATCACAAATAGAATTTATTAATGTTCATTGGGATAAAAGTAAAACTAATGGAAATATAGGGGGAATAATTGATAATGGAAAGGAGATATGATGGAGATATTAACTTTCTAAAACTTCTTGGAAATCATGAATATAGAGACAAAAATTTAATTATGAAAAGAATGATCACTCTATTAGGATAAAATGATATCAACCGCATGAATAGGAGTGGAATATCGGAATAAAATGTTGATTAAACAATTTCCCTTATGAATTTTCCATTCTATTATGTTTTTAAAATAAAAAATATATTTTCTTTTAAGAAATATATCATTCTCTAATAATTAATTTCTGAAGGAAAATTTTCTTTATCAAATTAATTTTTTTTCTTTACACTCGGTTTCAATGTCTTATTTAATGTCTTATCAAACCATTTGTGATTTTTTTACTATGATAGATAATAAGATTCAAACATATCTTAAAGCCTTACTATTTCATAGACTCTGTTTTACTTATAAATCATACACTGAAATCAATAGAAATTAGAGTCTGAATTCATTAGAATTCAGAGCCTGGATTTATTAGAATTGAAACCCTGAATTCTCTAAAATTCATACTTCAAATTTTATTAAGTTTATATTCATAATACTATGAAATTATGACTCTGAATTGTATGAAATTTTGACTCTGAATTCATGGATATTCATACATTGAATTCTCTGCAATTCAAATGATGAATTAGATGAAATTCGAACATCTAATTTTATAGAATTCATATTCCAAATTATTTTTAAATTATAATCCATTTTTTTATTTGTTTAGTCATTGATTTTTAATTTTCCAATATTTTGATTATTCGTATTAGTTAATGCCACATTAATTTCATAACATATTGTTTTGTTTTTAAAGGATCCTAGTTTCATCAAAATTATATTGTTTTCCTTACATATTTTTTCTTCTTAAACTCTACATGGTTTATCATATTTCTTTATACAAAACAATATCATGTAATATATATTAAACTAACTATTAGTAGAGTGAAATGTGTACAGGTCCCTCTCAGAATTATTTAAAAAGCTGAAAATTGGAGGAGGAGTAAACCATTGATGTTTTTTCAAATAAATACGAGCTCATTTGAATGTTCATTAAATAGATTCATGAACAAGAATGACATGATACTGTGAATTTATTTCTAGATAGAGATAGTCTCTCATGTTTTTGTGAAGTATGAACAAATTTTTCAACTATGAACCAATTATTCATCATTCCATGTGTGAATCCAATTGTTTGTGAGTAAAATAGAGGGCTTCTACGGATAGGAAAAAATAGGTTCTTACTAACATTATGTTTGAGGACATCTAGATATAGTAAGACTGAGGTAACAACTACCTTAATGATTAAGGGAATTTGAGGATTACATGATATACATTGACATTCTAATTGAGGTCATAACCTAGTGTGGGTAATAACGACATTCATGAATGAATAAATTAAGGGACAACTATTCAAGGTTGTTGGATACCCATCTCTATAGGTAAAAATATTTCCTACTTGTTTACATGTTTTTGTTACGCATTTTATTTCAGGTGTATTTTGATAAATAAAGATAGCATAATTTTTTTTAATTAATTATACTTTTTTAAATATGATATAAATAATATTTTATACGCATTTAGGTAGAGACTCCTTCTATGTTAAACCTATTTAAATTTCTTTTTGTTTAACTTGTGTATGTGTTGGTTTTATATAATTGGATCAAGTCCCTTCCAATTATCCCTTTGAGTTAGAACTAAAGATGTTATGAGACTTTTCCTTATTTAACATTCTCAATAATTGATTTCCTTCTAGGCTTAAAAGGGGAATGCTTATAAAATTACAATTCACCCCCCTCTTATAATTGAGCATAAACATCAATATTTTTTATCCAACATGACTAAATTTAAATCAATAAGGGAAAATATAATATTCAATTTTTAATTAATCTCGGATGGAAGCATGATTTTTGGTCAAATGGTTTTGTAGAAAATAAACCAAACATGAGAGATCCCTTTGAATGAACAGGAATGACTCAAATAGTTTAGATGCATAGTTTGAAAATCCTTATGCCAACTATGACAAACCTAATTCTAATAACTAATGTACCTTTCTAGTTTCCATGAATTATTTCCCCTAACCGTGAGACATAGATATGGCCATAAATTTCCAAATTTCCAATCCTAAACTCACGAAATTCAAAAATATCCACTGATTTGTTAATATTTAAATAAATAGTGACATGTAGGTCGTTAAAATTCTCACTACTATGCCAATTTCGTCCCACATAAATTATTTGATCTAATAATGAATGAAAAAAATAAATTCTACATATCATAATGTATGAGGTGGGTGGGTTAGGGAATACATGTGAGTTTCCTATATAAAAAAACAATAAATATAATCCATCACCATGTCCATTTATTCAAGAACCTCAATGTCCCATCAATGAAAATTTGGGTTTTCCATGTCAATGTTTTTGATTTTTAACATTGGATACCAAGACACTTTATTTCCAGTGATATTATAAATATGGTTTTCATGTAGGGTATTGTTAATCAACAAGAAAAATTATATTTCAATTTAGTTTATTAAACACTATCATAAAAATCAATCATAACTCAATGATGGAAAGTATTTATCACATTAGTTATTTTATAATCAATGTAAGAATACATTTTTACAAAAATTAATTTCAATATTGATTTCTTGTTTTTATGAAAATAAAAAAAAGAGGTTTCAAAAGAAATAATGAAATAGAAACATAATGTGTCGAATTCAACTACATGATGATTTAATTTTACTTCAATACAATAAATTTTATTCCAATATGTATTTTATTTTATGGAAAGAACTCATGAGGTAACCAAATATGTCAATGGTGAGCCATTTCAAACATTACCTGATGTATCTTATGGAAATGATATACAGGTTACTTGATAATGTGTCATGTGTTATTGTGAATATTATTAAATATTTTGAACAATTTTTGGCATTCTATAAGAAATTTTAAGAATCACTAAACATGAAGTGAAATTTTTGTTTTATGTAATTTAGTTAAAAAAACATAACTACTCTCTTTAGGCATGGTTTTAACATCTATTATATAATAACTGACATTAGTAAATCATTTTTAATGTATTTTTATCTAAATATTCTATTAAAAATTTTATTTCATGTAATAGATAAATGACATTAATACCCAATTGGAAACGATATTTAAATTTGGGTATATAAAAAACTAATGGTAAAAAAATTTACATCGGTTTATTAATATGTAATGTCAAAACGCTAACATGAATGCCTGTTTTTGTACTACTGTCAACTAAACATGAATTTCAAGATAATTAATCCTATCTATGTTCTTCCAAACCACAATTAAATACCTTTTATCCTTAAATAAAATATCTCAAATACTAGTCTCTACACCATTTTTAAATATATTAAAATGGTGAAATAGAAGGAAACACTTTCCAAAGATGATTCCAAAACTAATAACCACGAAAACGTTATCTTCCACCAACACTAAGTGGCCATTATAAAGGAATAAATAACATTTTCTGAGAGATGAAATCTATAATATTAACCTAAAATCCCAGAAAATAAATTTAACTAGTTAAACCATCAACACAGTTCAACCAGAAATTAACAAAGAAATAAATCCGCAACAAGCCTTAATAGGGAATGAAATTGATGTAACCTCAAATTAGACAAAAAAATGTCTGATAATAAAGGAACTCAAAACCAGAACAACAACACATGGAGAACCAAACAAAATCTACACCAAAATCCATTCAACTCAAAACCATATATTCTATTTTCTATATACTTGTCACCCAAACACACCCATAATTTTACCCATGCCATACTATCAATAACAAATCCTCAACACAAATAACATCACATATATAAATCTAAATATAAAAAATCCGACTGACCAAGCATGAAAACTACTATAAAATAATCAATATCAACAGAATTGTGATCTAGGAGGCACCCCATCAAGGAAGATATTAATTCATGAATTCTAGAATAATGTCTAATACTAAATAATGTTCAATTTCCACCACTATATTTGATGTTTTTTATGAGTTCGAATATAAAATAATGTTCTAAATTTTTTAGAGGAAGCACTATGATAATAATCCTTAGTTAAGGGACTTATATATTCATTTATTTCTTTATCTGATTAATTCTATAAAAAACCATTCATAATATTAATTAATCCATTCATAATAATTCTTAAAAAAATATCCCATTATCAACCAAGGAAAAAATCTACAAAAATACCCTAAAACTAGACACCATATAAAAACCTATTTTCCTATATATTTAAAACCACCATAAAAAAACAAAATCTTCCATGGTATATAATGTATCAATATTAAAATAAATTATCCGTAGAAAACTCTCAAATCCACATTTATATATAAATGAATCCATTTCTCAAATTTATTTTAATGTGAGATCTTTTATATATTAAATTGAATGTTTATTAATATTTTTATAATGTCCCAATTTGAGTAAAATAAATTTCCCCAATATAATGATAAATTAAAATACTTTACATAATACTGTATGCGAATCATTAAAATTTACATTAAATAACCGACTAAAAATGTTATTTAAATTAATCAATTTATAAAATTCATCTATTTTACACAATGAAACAACCATAAAACTGTGATCATAAATAACATATACCACAATACATAAAAAAAATTCATCCCAAAAAATAAAAACTTTTTAAGAAACTCATTAATTACTTTTTAATAAGTGGTGACTACTTTAGAAAAAATTTAGAAACCTAACAGGTTGAATAAAAAACTATGATAGGGATACAAAGATGTGAATAATTTTGTAAAACATGAACAAACCATGGGACAATATCTGTGAAGTACCCAATCCTACAGGTTTCTATATAGTTACATATACCATTGAGGCTAACAATGTGAGCCGTGTTCCAACCAAATTTTAACACTAAAACTCATGAAAAGTATGAAACACTTCAAGAAAATTGAGGGGAACAAAACCAACATCAAAATAATAAAAATTTAACAAAAAATGAGGACTTGAATCCCAACAAACCATAGTAACTAGAGTATCTAAATAAGAAAGATCTTGCTAGAATCTCTTTATTCTTACTTGTTGATTCCGGAAATTTCCATCTCTAATTCGCTAAGTGACACCAAAATTCAATGATTGTGAATTTGTTACTGTATTATCATTAAGAATCTTGGTTTAACATTCCACATCACCCAGTTAGCCCG
The DNA here is from genome assembly GCA_963277665.1 of Viscum album. Taxonomy (NCBI): domain Eukaryota; kingdom Viridiplantae; phylum Streptophyta; class Magnoliopsida; order Santalales; family Viscaceae; genus Viscum; species Viscum album. Next base: position 2,046,034,559 of record OY728127.1, read on the forward strand.
CAACACATGCCATATGTAATTCCTAATCCCCATGGGGTAACAAAAAGTGTTAAGGAACATGAAAATAATTATATTGGAAAGATTTCACCCTCAAATCAATGTAAATAATATAGTGGATGTTTTCAATTAATTTTGAATGGAGTGTCCTTGCGTTGGATATCTATTAAAATTAATATTAGAATAAGATAATAATAAAATATCTAAATAAGTCATAATTGAAACATTTGACTCAAATAATTTATAGCAATATGAAATTTTATCCAAATTAAACACATAAAAATATTCAAATAAATCTATTAAAATACAAATAAATAGACGACTAACTTGGTTGTTACATCAACATCCCAAAGAATAAAAAATTCATAGACATGCACCATGTGTACATCCATGGGCCCCATGGTCAATCCTTATATCCCATCTCACCCATCAATAGCCCAAGAGAGACATATCCAAGCCAATAACAAATCATGAAACCATTATATGATATAATATATACACATACACATGAGTGTGTGTGTGTGTGTGGGGGGGGGGGGAAATAGTCCCAAAGTGATGTCACCGAAAAGTCTATATATTTCCATTTATTAAAATTGTAAAAATGTTATAGTTAAAAATTAATTATCAAATAATATATTCCATCATATATACAGAAAAACCAAAAATCATGTTAAATACATGGAAAATAAATCAATTATTTTTATATAATATCAAATGGAATTGCTTCATAAATATATGATACATGTTTAAAAATTTATAATAAATGGATTTTGAAATAATGAAAACAAAATAAATAAATTCTTTATCATTTCAAAATAATTAAATAAATCGCATCTATAAAAAAATTATATTTTATTTGAAATCTAATTTCAAAATAATACCTTTCAAAATACAATTAAAAAACTAACCAAACCAAAAAACCTATTGAAATTTTATTCATAAGGTAACTAATATATCATGAAATTTGGAAATAGAATATACTAACATTTTATTGTTACATAAGAAAAACAAAAATAGGCTGGTAAAGATAAAAATTAATAGGTAATACCCTATATAGAATCATAAATCAAGGAGTATATGTCATTGGCTACACCCCAGGTCCAAATGTGAGATTATCCTAACAATACAATAATAAAATTGTATTAACAATCAATCTATGGTACATCCAAAATAAACTACTATCCACCTGAATAGCCCAAATAATACTCATCGGGGGAACCCACCTTTATCCCTGGTGTGTCTATAAACTATAGGGAAAATTCTAATATGTTCACAAAACTAGAATAAAATGAATCATGATTCACACATAGATACAAAATTTAGAATGAAATCAACAAGTGGATGTGATAAACCACTCATTAAATTATCATTGCATGCATCATAAAAATAATAAATAAATCTCATCATTCCTAAAATACCATCACATGGAACAAAACATTTCTGATGATAAAAATTTACATAATAATTACCCACAAATAAAGGGGATAAATTAAAAGAAAAAAATCTATGAGGGTACCATAAAAATAAAACCATTTATTTAATGATTCCAAATGGACCTTTATGAGATATCTAACTTTTAAATCACAATTAAATTCACATCACTGAAATTTCAACATTTAAATTTCCACTTTATAAATCATTAATAAATAAACACCTATTTCCATAGAAAAATTATTAAAAAAATTATTCCCTTCCTTTATAAATCCAAATAGTTCAATGGCCCTACATTGTTCATAATATAAACTTAAAATAACATCATAGGTATTTTTGTAAATATTATTCATTCATAACCATATAATTACAATCAAATACATAATATTCAAAGAGAAAAAACATAATTATAAGATTAAATTTCATAAGATTTTTTTTAACTCAACATTAATATCTTCAATAATATTAATTTTTATAGGAAATGACTTTGAAAACATATTCATTTGATGAATTGAAAACTAAAATAATGTTATAGAATCACCTACCTCAATCAAAGACGAAATAAATTTATTTCGATGTATAATGATTTACCATGGAAGTATGAACCATACCAACCTTAACTGACCATGAATCCATGTTTAGATCATCCTAAAACCAAAATATCACTCATATAATGATTTTGGTTCTTGAGGAAATGGTAAAACACTGTAAAATAGAAGAGGGAAGAAAGGAGAAAATAATGGCGGTAGTAATGAGATATTAGCACGGAAAACAACATAAAAATCATGAAGAGGGATCCAAAAATAAATTGAGAACATGGATGAGATCTCCCTTGAGGTCATAGGATTTCATCTACATGAGTTTTAGGGGATTTGGGGTGTGTAACCCTTACCATTGAAGAAAAAAATGAGTAAATATACATATTAATTATTTATAAATATTGATTTCGAAAAGATGACTAATATTGGGCAAGGTGATAATTATTAATTTTCATGTGGTAAAATAATATTAATCACTGTGAAAATTAGTGCACACCATAGAATAAAAATGATATTATTATATAAATACACGAATTGAGGTTAGACAAGGGTGTAAATTATTGTTAACGAGAATTGTAAAATTAATTAAATTAAAACCCTACCGCTATGTATATAAATAATCTAATAATACATTAAAAGATCTGTTAATTGAAATTTATTGTTCAAAATATATTTATTTATAGAATACTCCTCTTTATTTCACATCAAATCAAGTACAATAATATCAAGTGATATTTCTTCATGGTAGAGAAAATGTGTTGTGATCAAGAAGATCAATCATCCATTATAGTACACAATGATTCACCGATGTCATTCAGAGATCATATGATGACATGATCATTACCAGTACAAGGATTATAAACTTTGATCCTACAATTAGATCAATGGATTTTGAAAAACAGTTTCAGATGGCCTAATCCAACATTGAATAAATATCACAAGAATGAGGAATTTATTCTTCTTATTTAATTATATTAATAATAAGTTTAACCTGAAAAGATATTATCATGGTTATATGAACCATTTAATTTTCACTAATATTGGTAAAATATTAATTAGCATGAAAATTTACATCTTACATAATAGACAGATGATCCAGTGGATACAATAATTATTAAGTTAGGATCAACCCTAATTGGTATATTATCTTCAATCAGAACTATCTATTGTGGGGTCAAGAGTCTAAGTATTTTATTAGGGAATTTCTTCTGGGGATATTTCAAATATATAGTTATTTATTTCATAAATTAATGAATGGGTCATTAAAGTTTCATAACTAATCATAGTTGGTTTTCAATCATAAACCATATTTAATTTTATGCAATAATAAAATGACATTAAATGGAACATATTTCCCGCCCAAAAGGGATTGAGAAGAAATCTCATGAAGTTATTCATTTTTTGGTTGATAGAATTGGAGAAAATAAATAATCTATTTAAGGGTAGTTTTTAAGGTTCTTTAGGATACAATAAATTCGACATTTAATTACCTATGATATCTCACTTTTAATAAGGGAGATCCAAATCTATAAATAAATGAGAAAGGTAATAAATTTTATTATCCATTTGGCATAGACATGGGAGTTTTTTAAATACATGATGTATTTTTAGAATCTGAATATTATGAAGACAATTCTAGGTGCTTCATCTCAATGGAACATCATTAAATTTCGTGGAATAGAGAAACCATTGGAGATATACATTAACATATGTAATAAATTGAATATGATCAAGGTTATTATTGTGGGTATAGTTCATTCCAAATTATGATGAGAGTAATTGATCATTATCAATCGTTTGAATTGTTAGGTTGCTGGTTTTGTGAAACTACTTAATTTATTAAACCAAATAGTAGAAGTGTGCTCTAGAATTTCAATCACATAGGGACATGAAATTTTTATGCTTCTTGAACTATACATGTTAGGATTAAAATTGTAAAAATATATTGTGTGTTTTGGAAATCTTGTTTCTCATATAGAGGAAGTAGGGGAATGAAATAGGTATTCCACAGATTGAGTTAACAATATAAAATAATCGGGATAATGTTTTAAATATTAATAACCTGATTCAGCCACCTTAGGATAATCTCTTTGTAAGGGACAAACATTGTTCTTGATCTCAATTTCCTTTTATTTATTTTTTTGAATTTTTATATTTAGGATGTTCAATAGACGTCTTGAACTTATATTTTTATTCTTATAATTACTTCATATATAGTTTTAAATCACAATTCATAATATAGGTTTTCATTGTTTTAGCCCTCTAAATAATGAACTCATCTCTCTACCAATAATGATCCCATTTATAGTTTCTTTGTAGATATTCATTCATAATGATCTGAAATAGCTATAAATTCTTTTTATATAGAAATAAAAACTACTTCCATTGAATATAGAAAATTATATATGGTTGGAGACCACTATCTTTTCTCAATAGTGATAATACTCCACCAAAAACATTTTACCTGATAACACATGTTTGACATGGGAATGTTAAATACCCAAATGCGGAGGGGCTATGAATTGGGATATGTTTATCTCACACAAACGAACCCTCCGCCATGACCATATACCATCATTTTCAAGAATAGTTTTCTTTTGAACAATTTAATAAAATGATAATGTAATTGATTATAGGACCCATACAATTTTCCTTTATTTATCCAAACCGAGATAATACAAGGATAAAGAAAAAAATTGTCGTGCACTTCAACCATTAGGTCAAATTATTGATTGTTAGAACTTGGATCTTCAAAAATTAACGTTTAGGTTCACAAACCTCACGTAAATTAAAAAATCACATCACAGAACACTCAAATAGCTTACTGACTTCAAGAGGGTAGATTCCATGATCTTTACAAATTAATATTGAATATACATTCGTAGTGGCATATAAATTCGTCTCTACCTCATCCAATAATGAAATCCAAGAACCTCAATTGTGAATAAAAATTATATCTCCTTTTGACGACTTTCCAACTCATGTATAGGATTCATACTATTTTCTCACTAACTCATCGAGATATATTTCTCACCTTATCTTCCACAATCACTATTCTTCCATTTTATAAATAATTAAATATCTATTTTTTAACTCTAGTAAATCACATGCACTCCATCTAGATAGACATTTAATTCCCTATAGGTATGTGGGTAAAAATTATTTAATTACCTCCTTTAATTTGGACTCAAGTTCACCCATTTAATTTACAGGTCTTCCTTATGAATTATTGGAAATTTGAATCAATCAGAATACTAGATCATCATCACCATGGCTTGGTCACCACCACAACATTATGAAACCTTTCATCAAGTCTAAAAACACATCATGTAACCTGTATGTTCCACCTAAACCCATAATATATGTCGGGGTGATTACTTTGGAATAATCATATGACCTGGACAACAAATAATGGTGTAGTGATAACCATGGAATAGTTCAAATCTATCCAAAACACCCATTAAAATGCCTAACACCACACATACCATTATCATTTCTTCTATAGATTCATAAGCTTGGTACTAATCATTTCATGAACCATGTTGTATATTATAAATATAATCATACTTCAAATTTTATTATTTGAGTCCCCCATAAACACCACAATTATTATTGTGAGACTTCATGTTTCCCAATAAGATTCAGAAAATCTTCAATTACCTTCACCACAACATGGTCTTTGTAATTTTGACCTTTTTGATTAAATTTTCAATATGTAAAATATCACATTTACATTTTTCCATTCAATTCCTTCGACCACCTATTTCATAATTCCTTATATACATCCCCACATTTTACACAGGTAAACATCAAATGAAAAATGTCATGTAGTTAAATGTGGTGGAAAACATCCATTCATTTTAAATCCCCACTAAAATATTAATGTCTATCGCATGGAATGCCTTATCCTCTCTCATTCTCTCAGTTATTTACAACACATGTTTGGCCATTCTCATGGTCTTTTTTGTTCCTTATGAAGCATTTCATCATATTTGTTTATAGAAACCCCGGTAAAACTATAAAATTCATCATCATCCCAGTATATCCCATTCCATAGTGGTTGTATCAAGGCATTGTTCTTGAATCAAAACTACAAACCAACATGAAAAAACTATCCTCCCAATACTCCCCTGCACTGAAAAGACATTAAATCTAATATGGAAGAAGTTACCTTGGTCAAAACCCGCAACTGGTGGGAGAAATTCATCAGACATAAAGGTCCATATCTTGACACTTTCTATTATGCCTCCCCTATTGGGGTAGTATTTAGACATCCTTGTCAAAAATAATAACCCATAAATATTCTAAAGCGATTTTTCTAAAATCATAAATTTTATTTAGTATTCTAAAAATAGTTCCAATGTTTTATCATTTTAAATTTCATGATTTCAATATAACATATTTTTAATTTTTTTTTAATTTTTTATAATTTTCACTGAATTATATATGTCATTATTTTTATTCAATTTTATAGATTATTTGTATAAAAATATTTCCATTTTTGATGGTTTTATAAATAGTTTTTTATTATTTAAATCCTTATAATTAATCTAATGATATTATTAAATTTATAAACATTAAATTTCATATTATTTAGTCTTAATAAATTTTCTATAAAAAATATATATTTTTTTGTATAAATTTATTTTTTATTCATGTATGAGTTAAATAATATTTTTCTCTCTTTTGAATTTATACCCTACCTAATATGTTTTTTAAAATGATCAGATATTTTATTATATTGGTTTTTGTGTTTTAATTTTCTTTTAAAATTTAATAATATAATTTATTTTATGAGAATGTAAATTGACATGTTTAATAAAAAGAAATTAATTCCATGTATATAAATGTTTTATTGTTTATTTTATATTGTAAATAATTATATTATATGTATAGTTTATATTTTAGAATAACAATTTACTAATATTTTTGATTTTATAAACAATCAATGTAGCATGATTTATAAAATAAGAAATTTTGTGAATTTTATTTTGTGTTAATTTTTATTGTAAACAACTATATTATATTTCATTTTTAATATATTTTTTTATATCATTTCAACAATATAAATTTTATTTTCATTTTCTTATTATTTGGACCATCTATATATAAATTTTAAATAAAAATGTAACTCTATATATTATTTATAAGCATTCAATGAAATAACATCAAAAATAATAAATTTTACGTGCATTAATTAATTAAATTTTAATATTAAATAAACAATTATTACAATTCCATTTTTCAAAGGTGGTTATAATAGAAAAATTTATGTATTTTGTTTCATGTTTTTTATGCCAATTGACTGCCGTATTATCCCCTAAATCTAATCATATCCCAATTTTTTTCAATCAAATGAATGTTTCTCCCCTCATCTATCCCATATGGAATTAACACAAGACTCAAACCTGTCAAGTCACATTAATCATCAAGATAACATATTGACTACCTACATGCATGTTCTGTATCATGGGAATGTATTTCCATGAGTAGTGAAAACTCTCTAGCCCTATCCCCATCATATGGACATTGCATCTATGACATGTGTCATATTTTATTATTTATTAATGTAAATATATAATAATAATAATCTATTAAATAAAAATTAATTGAATTTAGTTCCTATTTTAAAAACCAACTAAAATTCAATGATTACTTTTTTAAATAAAAGTAATTGGTTTATAACAAAAAAAATATAAACATAAATCTAATTATATATAATTATATATAATATTTAATTCAAAGGTATATAAATATGATTAAGAGTTCGGAAGATCATTATAAAAATATTTTTATAATTTTTTTTATTTTTAATAACCAATATATATATATGTGGTATTATTTTTCTTATGGTAATGAAATTCCTTGAACTTAGTTTAACATTATTTGGAATTTTTCGATCAAAATATAATTAAATTGTGTCTTTTAAAATTGTTAGTTGGATGAAACTAAATGTTTTCAAAGGAATAATGTTTATGTTTTATAAGGGAAAAAATATAATGTTGTTATTATTGAAAAATATACCTCACCATCGAGTTTATCATCATTTATTTTCTTGAATACATTTTTAAGAACAAATAATAGTTTTGTAGGATGTCCACATCACAAAAAAAGGACATGTTGGTTGCTACAAGTATTTTTGGTTGAAATTAATATGAAATCAGATAAATAAATGTAGTTATTGAAAATCATAGAATGGGTAGGTAGAGATTATGTTTCATCACCTAAGATTTCACATCCCGTAAACCAAACATTCATAGGGATTACAAAAAACTTATGGCTCAGTGATTTTTTTGTAACCAATGCTAAAACTAAATGTTATTATTTCATTTTAATATATAGTTTCTATTATTATAACCACCACTATATTTTAAAATATAATAAAAAGGCTACCAATTCATTAAAAACCATCAACTATCCCACATGTGATCCCAAAACTATATGAAACCCCTTATCATATGTATATCAATCTCCACTGCAACTCCAAACAACAACACTCCCAAAAAAAAACCTTCTCCCCATGTCCAAGACATCACAAAATGTCTTACATTCCCATTATCCAAACAAACACCGTCATTCATTGTTGCAGCTATGATACTACACCCCGACATCGACCCTAAACCCCATCTCCCAGTGACCTCAACCCCCTATCCTCTTACATTACTCTCTTACTCAACCAGTATCCCTTGAGCCCCCTGTCCATCCAAAACTCATAAATCACTATCATCCCATCCATGACCTACACACCAATCACTAAAATCTCCTCAATAGCCTATATTACCTCACGATTTCATCCATATCCATTTTCATCATACCCTTTTATTTCTAGATAAATACTAATTTTTTTCCTTTATGTTGTTTATGTTTTCATATTGTACGATTCTTATAGAGGCGGATCAATATTTTCTCATGTTTTACATTTATGTATTTCTTTTTGGTTCAACATCTATCTAATGACATAAGAAAACAATTATCATCTATTAATGACATAAAAAAAATAATATAAATTAATAGACATTCATAACTATACATTACAATAAGAATATATCATAAAAAATCATTATAACCAAGATTAATTACTAATAATTATATAATATATATACATTTATATTTAATTTTTTTATATCCAGTTTTATTATATTTACTCTTTTATATATTTATATATTTAGAAAATTTATTAAGTGGTGATATAGATTTTTGTTATATTCAAAACCTATATTATGTTTCATTAATCATTATGAATTTATTTCAATAGAACAACTATAAGAATTTTAATAATTTTACACTGATTTACTATAATTTTCTATTTATTTTTCATCATTTAGTTTAAACTATTTTTTCCAACCAGTATAATTTTATTGAAATATTTTTAAATAGTTATGTTAACAATTTATTGTACTTTTTTTATTATAAATTTATATTGTAAATTTTTAATTTATAGGGATAAAATATTAAATCCAATACATATGGATATAATTTAGAATAATTTACCACCAACCACACTACATAGGTCTGGAGAGTATTTTAGATAATAAAATTTCAAATATATCAGTGGATGGTGGAATAAAATTTCATTATCATAATTAAATGTCCATGAGATAATTGAATTTAAACAATGTATTTTAACACCTATGACTGAAATGGATTCATGCATTATATATATATTGGATTTGCAATTGGAAATAAATTGTTATGAAATGTCAAGAAAAAATTATTATATCAATTAAACTAATAATGACCCACCATAATAAAATTTACTATGAAGCAAGATATATTATGAATTTTTATTTTCATGATAAAATTACTATTATGTTTATATATTTTTATAACATTTAGTTGATCATGACTATGTGAATATTTCTTATAACTTCAGTAACCAATAAATAGGTTTTATAAATTAGTTTAAGACATAAATTAATTATTATACAAAGAGTTTCCCAAATATAATATGTTGTCATTTCTACTCAAATTTTATTATATCACATGGCTCCATGGAATAATTTCTAAATCAGTTTCAATGATTTTGGAGTTTCTTAATGATTCATTGGGAAAATCTAAGATCCATATATCATTCTAGGGGTTGGAGAAAATTATAATGAAATGTGGACTTATTTTTTAAAAAAATTACATGAATTCCATAAAACATTCATGCATTATTTGGTATAATATTTTGATAAAGAATAATATATAAGATATCATATAGGTAGATGAAATTTATTGAGCAACAGTGAGAGTAAAAATGAATGACAAAATATGAAAAAACATAATAAAAAAATCACATAAATATATTGCATTAAACTACTAATAAAATATGCTTGAAAATAATACTAATGTATTCTATGAATATATATGTCATGATGTTAAATGCATTATAAATTTTCAAATATGAATCAATAATAAATCCAAAATAGTCAATGTTGTGGAAGGTTTTTGATTGATTATATTGAAATATTAATTTTATAGATCCTATTAATTTATTATTTGGATTTGATTTTAATGGTTTGAACCATTTCGATATATACTAACTATAGAATATATCATATTTTTTATCCACTATAATATAAATTCATGTATCTGTATAAAAATAACATCTATACTTATTTCGATGATTATTCTTGGTATGAAAATTCATGGAAATGAAATTTATGTATACTTAAAACCTCTAATCAAATAAAAACAAAATTTTTATGGAGATTTCATTGACACATCAGTTTCATCAATAATAAAACAGTTCAAAATTAACCTTTCTTTAATATGGATAAATAATGATTTTCCTTGAATCTGATTATTATTTTTTAGAATCAATCATAATTGAGCATCATGTCACGATTTTTATTTTGAGTTTGAACTTCAATGATTAACACACATAAAAGAATGGTACATTATCTTCCAGTGATGATTTATTTATTCATAGAATAAATTATGATTCAAAATGACACAATTTAATTGATCTTTTTAATTGATAAGGTCACCAAAGGAGTTATATTGTTCATAAATCATTGTAATATTAATTATTTCCACAATATAATTTAAAAAATGTAATTATTTGAAGAATAAAGATGAGGTACAATGTATAATATTAGAAGTAGTTGGAACACAATGATCATATTTTCGATAATTATTTATTAAGAATTTAAACTTATTCATTATAATCTTATTGTAATGAATACCAAGAAGAACATTTCTTTAATCTTAATTCAGCATTTTATAATGAGTAGGGTAAATCGTGGGATCAAGTTAATGATATTAATGATTAGAAATAAATGAATATAATGCGTAGCATCTGAGAAAATGATATTAGAATGTGCACATTGACTTTTTTATCAGTAAAAATATAGATATTAATAGATTCCATCAAAATTTAAAAAATTTAAAAGTTCTATATAGATATTAAATTAACATATCAAGGTTAATTGCCTTAAATAATCAAAAGTGTTATGGATTTAAAATTACATACTCATATATTCTGATGAAAAAGTTTCTCCCCATAGAATTGTGTAACATATTACCTAAAATAATAATTGTAGTTATTATTAAGTAATTCACCTTATTTAAATAGATTTGTGAAAAAATATGAAAATCAAACTGATCAAGAAAATCATCATGAATTAATTTTCTTGAAATTTTCATTTGGAGATAATATTTTCTATTTCATTTTTACTTTCATTATTCATTTGAATGCATTGTTGGGTAAAGAATCTATTCATGGATGATTTGTACACTATCGATAAATTTATAATATTTAGAGATTCATTAATATTAATCATGAATTAATTGAAAAAATAAATATTATCAAATTAATTTGTAAACACAGTTAATGTTTTTCATATATTTTTATCATCAGGATCATTGGTAATTTGAAATCATATGTTTAGAATAAATCTAAATCATTAAGAACTATTGATTATAGTAACATTTCTAAAGACTGTTTGACATTCTGTTTTTGGTAATTGGAAATGATTTAGTGATGATTCAATAAATTTTGATGAGTTGATGAAAAATATAAAAAATATCATTCATGAAAATATTAATTTGTATTTGAAATATTTGAATACTAGTATGTGAGGGATTAATTTTTATACCAATATTATTAGAGTTACTACAAGAATATATATATGTAGTACTCAAAATTCCTACTTCCAATCCATTTACTGAATAACCATAATTTAACAAAAAGTATTATAAAGTGTCCAATCTCAAAATGAGAAATCATTAAGTAATTATTTCAATGATTTGATTTTAGAATGATTCATCAATTGTTTAATTATATAAAAATGATTATATTATTAACAAGTATATATTTTTTCATTGTTAAAATCAATACCTAATATATTATACACAAGGTAATGGATGTTAATACATGAGCAGAACTATGAGATTATTTGATGTTATTGTCTTGAGGTTCTCTATGGAATCCAAATAGATTGGATTACTATAATATTCATTGATTTAGGTTTTGTAAAATTAATAATGAACAAGGATTAAAAACTTAATGTAGTTGTGTATTTAGAATTTTAAATGAGAGATACTACAGAAATATAGGTTATATAATCATGTTAAAATAACATGGTCATTTTTCAGTGGACATATTAAAATTATATTGTGTATGAATTGACAAGGTTATAATGAAATACTCATTAAATTTTACTCATACTTAAATCTATTGATTTATCTATAATGTGGGGCATGAATAAAATGATCCATTTGACCAATATTCACAAGATAAGATGATTTATTATTTTGATGATGAAATATATAATGGTTTTGAGTGTTCTTGTACACATAGATCATAGTTACTTGTATGATATGGGTGAAGGATCTCAATCAGTACATAATAATATCTTATTAACCACAAAACATTCTATAGTTATTCCCTAGTAATATTAAAATAATAAAACATGCAAAAAATGGTGAAATTGAAGTCTTATTTTCAATAAAATTTGATTATAGTGAGGGAAAAGATAATAATGATAATATATTATTCAAATTGGTTGTAAAACTATGATACAATTAACTTTAAGTGTTTTGTATGTATAAACATTATTTTTTCCTTTTTTTATAAATCTATTAAATATGATTTTGTACATTTATTATATTCTAATCCATTTCAATTATATGAATTATAAAAAAATAGGACTGTTTCTAATCATCATCTCATGGAACACTAAATGAATCTTTAACGTTATTGGATATGAGTAATTCCTCTATAATAGAGTCTTTTAGTGATATACATGATTCCCCATATGTTTTTAGTATCTCAATGTCCAATGATCCACTGCAGGTGGGTTAGTTTGAAAATCCTCCATCTAAGGGATATTGAATAATAATTTTTTCTAGGATATATGTGGTTATAAAAATTAATATATATATTTATTAATGGTTTAATTAATTTTTCAATAATATAATGATAATAAAAAATACATACAAATAGGAATATAGTATATGAATGGGATCTTAAATACAAAAACAATATCATTCCATTTGACGTGTCGAGGATACATACAAGTGATTCTACCAGAATCTGTGGAAAACTCTTAGGCAACTTTTTTTTAGATGAAGATCTTTCCCATTAAAAATTGTATGCCTATCTCTATAGATTGGAATAATGAGGTGCTTGAAAACCAATTAATGGTAATAATAATTTACTATTCATTGATAGAGATTTTAAAAAGCATAATTATATTTATTTATATAAATATAAAGTGTCATGTTTTTTGTTTCAAGATGTTTTTTCATTTACATAACCCAAAATTTATTTCACATAAATGGACAATGATAATATTGGGAAATAAAAATAGAGACATTATGTATATATTATGGAATGAGTTTAATAACAATTCTATGATCACTAGATTTTTATTTTAATGTATCTGATGTTGTTCCTCGTGTGTTGCTACTTGACCTAATAGAGATTAAAGCTAATGTATAATTTCATTACATTAGAATGATTACAAGGAATAAAATCAAGGACTGAAGAGTTTTTTTGCCTTGGTAATACAAATACATACTTGTGTCTTATATTTCATAATTAATTCAATAATTACAACATATATATACATATTCCATTGAGTACAATAACATTATTCCATCTATCTTATCCTTGAATAAATTTCATAGTAATATATATGAATTTCTGGGTTAATGAAACAAAATATGGGTGAGCTCAAACACTCAAAAAATGAATAGTAAAAATGAAGAAATAATGAAAAAAATGAGAATATTCAATTTAGAATGGTAAATAACTGAGAAAACGTGCCATGTAATCAATAACTATCAATGGATTCAGTATTTATATAACTGGACATGTAATTTAAAACACATCAATTAAAAAATCTCGATGTGGTAAAATCAATTTGTCAAGGTAATACACTGAAACATTGTACATTTAATCAATGAAATGAGAATGAAATGAATCCATATAAACATTGATGAAAAATCTCATGGATAGATAATATATGTATAAAAATTAATGAAATGATTAATTATTCGATGTTAGGTATCAATCACATGAACTGTTATACTATCCAGATCGATCCTCAAGATAGTTTATGTCAATTAGTATAAGCCCATAGATTCTAAATGGAAACAAATTCAAATGGGTTTTCACCAACTACATTCAACTAATGAGACTACCAATGTATCAAAAGGATTTTATTAACCAGAACCCAACTCCTAACATTCATGTCCCATGCATTCCTCATATCAAATAAAATATATTCAATATAAAATATCTTCATTGAATAATGGACACTTATTAATCTATGTTAAATAAAATAATCAAATAACCTTACATGTAAACACCATATAAAAATGTTATATGAATATTAAAATAATCAAATCCATGAAAAATGATATGGATATTTAGGGTATATTAAATGTCAAATGATCATATGAATTTGAATATTTTCTAGGTACTAAAAGTAATCATGGAATTGAATGTCAGTATTATCCTTTGAAGAATAATCTATAATCCATACAGAGGAATATTAAGGATGGTATCAATATAACATATCCCATGGTGTGTATGAATAAATAGTTTTCATTGTTGATGAATAGAAATACTATAAAAATACATCTTAAAAACATTGTTTAGGAAAATATCCTTTTGTTAAAATTAAAAAAACATTTCATTGAAATTAACATTTAAATAATATTTCAATAAAATTATCCTTTTAAACATGAAAAGTAATAATCAATGAAATTATAGTCCGTAAATCCTTAAAAGTTGTATGTGGTAAAAATAACATTATTTTTTCAAGGTAAAAAGGTTATAAAAATTCCATGACCGGAAAATGATAATAAAAATCATATAAAAACAATGGTAAAAAAATAAAGGGTAATATTTTATACAATAAATCATTTATGAAGTAAAAATATTTTATTTATGACATTTTTATAAAATAGTGAATTTAGGAGAAAAAAGGGTCACCTAAAAAATAGTAAAATGATTTCTGGTGTTCATAAATACATTTACTAATGAATTTTAATTACAAAATAGAGATAAAATGGTACTACTACATGAGAAAGGTCATAAAGAACCATAGAAGAAGAAAATAAAATTTTTTATTGATAAATTATCATAGAATTTCCTTGATTTCAAAGACCATTACAATATCATTAAAACAATTCTTGAGGAAAATAAACTTTAAACATTCCAAATTTTCACATACCATTTTGAAATATTTTTAATAATAAGAATAATGAAGAAGTATAATTAAAAAATTGTTTTAAATACCGTGAAAATAAAATAATTCCTGATTTAATATAACAAAATGGGCATTAGACACACCACATGAATGTTGATAGTGGTGAACATGACAATTTTTTCTTATATGTAAAAAGTGTGATGAAAAACATTTACCTTGCATTTCATTTTGGGTGAAAGTGTTTTAGAAAATTATTTAAGGGGTTTAATCATGATAAAAACATATACAATAATCATACTCATGTTTATGATATCAAATATTAACTATGTAGTGTTTCTTATTAACTGTTTGTTAATAATCATTCATTATATTCAATGTTTTCAGTGTTAGTTGCCTAGTTTTTAAACTTTGTTATGAATTGTTAATTGTTGTCGTTATTAATTAGATCATGGTTTCAAGATATCCATAATTCTAACAATGATTTTAATTGAATATATATTTATTATAAAATTATTTAAAATAATGCATAATGTTAGTAGATATGAAATGAAATTCAATGTTTATGGAGATAGTAAATTGTACGTACACATGGACACAAATTACATTTCATTATTGTATACAACTAATGATAAATAATTGGTATATATTTATATTTATATTTTAAATTCAATATAATTTAAATCTTATATATGTTATTTAGGTTTTTTTAATCCATCCATTATACATTACATAAATGGTGTGAATGAATCACATCCCTTTGAGCAGGTGGTAGTCCACAATTCCACATATGATGTTATCATATTACTACAACATGAAAAGTGTAAGGGTATATTATATATAATAATTACAGAAGCATTAATACATTATAAATATCATATATATCATATATAAATATATTTATCCTCATAGTTTCCTATATGATAGGAGGTAAAGGAATAATGAATAATCATTGTTTCGTGAGACGGAAGTTATTTGTATTCATAAATGGTATTTTAATTACCCATTAAATGGATTTGTATGTAATATTAGTCATAATACCTAATATAAAAACATATCATTATATTTATTATATGAGTGTTATTATATAATAATGTAATTAAAATAAATTAAGGGGTGCATAACAAAAATAAAACTACATTTCTTGACAAAATATGTAACCTCTAGTTCAGGTAACCCCTTTTTGTTTTCATCAAAGGGATTTCGTGGTTTTAATTCCACCAAAGGAATATTCTATTGGATTATTATCGGTATGTTAAGGATATATTTGGTTAGAACCGGGTCTATTTTATTGATATTACTAATGAAATAGGTGGGGGGATTCCCCTTTATAGTGGAAAAGTATTGACAACCTTGTAAATTTTTTGAAAAGGAATTCCACCCACATTTTAATCATGTAAAATGAATCCAAATAATGTTTCAAATTATATAATGGAGTGTATAGTTTCTAAATAGGTAAATAAAATGTGTTTTGTACTAGGTTATTAGTCATTATGGACCTTATGATTGTGGGTAAGTAACTTATTAATATACTTTTCCATTTAATCCTTGTAATTAATTTTAATTTCAATCACTAATATTTTTTGTCAATAAAATGTTGACCCTATAAGAAATTATAAATTATTATGATTCCAAATATTTATTATAATTTTATAAACTATAATAGAAATATTACATAAATTAAATTAAATTTAATCCCACAATCAGGATGATAGTGCGTGTTTTTGAGGTAAAAAGTTTTACAATATTTCTATATTTATATATCCTTTTTAAATTTAGATTGAATATTCCTAGAAAAATAACAAAAAAATCACTATAAACTAATTTTTATATTTCTCTGTTAATGATGTAGTTTATTTTTAAGAAAATAATCTATAAAAGTTCAAAAATTGATTTTATAATAGGTTCTCCTTTAAATGGCGATAAAACATCCTTTATATACATATGGAATTTTATTTGAAAAACTATGTTTGTTCTTATATTATGATTATGAAATATATTGGAAAAATATCAAAAGATATTTGTTGAATATATAAAATCTATATATCATTAATATACTTAAATAATTATAATTAATTTAATTAGGATAACACCAATTTGTAATCATAAAAATGGTTATCAAAAAAATACACTTTATATTCAATTGGTTCTAATATTCATTTATAATTATTTTGTAACCTATGAATTAATTATATACATGTTTAAAATATATTTCAAATTTATATTAAATAAATTTGTAAACACAAATTTAAAATCTAGGTTAATTTTTATTATATTAAATATTTATGTTTTAATAATATATTACTGTTTGATAAAGCTCAGTCTTGCGTTTAACATAAGCTATTGTAGAAACATATTGTTGTGTAAGACATAAGCTAAATCAATATTTCATGAATTTTATAATATATATAATATATTTAATTTATTAAAAATATTAAATATATTTTAATTTCTTAGGATATTACATTCACATTCATGATTGGTGTCTCATGACATACAAGTTATTACATTAAATGTTCTTACTTTAGAATATCATGGAATTACATTCTCCACAACTTAATATATTTGTGTACTAGAAATTTATACTCGATCATGGTAATATTTTGTTTTATATTTCTTATGTTGAAATACCACATCAAGTTTATGTTTTTTGAAGAATCTTCTAGAAAATAGGGAATGATAATTACAAAGGCCACATGGACTAACACGTAACTAGGTCTGTAAGTAGGAGAACATTATTATAATGTAAAAATACGTACCTGGAGGAAATGTGTAAATATTTATAGGTGTTATTGACCTAATCACTCAGAAAAAAGTGAATAATTACTGGGAATTTAAGGGCATCAAACCAAAAAAAATTTGATGATTTAGAAGTCCTTTGGGTTAGTAAAAATTAAGGTATTATGAAATTTTTTGTTATCATTTTATTAAAATTAGGTTATTATTTTACAACCATAGAATATAAGGAAATATAATTTCTTGATAAATTTAATTTTAATAAGAACAATTTCATCTTTCTTTTCTTCTTAAATCAAATACTAATTCATCCCTACCCCATGTAGTGGAAATACAATATATTTCATTGATGTGCAAATTCATAAAATACAATTTTAAAGAATCTTAAGGTTCATAAAAGTGGGAACAATAAAACTATTGGTATCTGAATATTCTCAAAATCCAATATAGTTAATACATTAGTTTCTAAACCCATTAATTCAAATCACAAGTTCATCATTGATATTTATTGATCATATTGATCAACTGTAAACAATCAGATGTTAACAAGGACATTACATAGGTTAGTGGTTAGTGTTAGAACCTTATCTTCCATTAGTCATGGGATCAAGTCTTGAAGCATTTCTATATTTGATGGTTTCTCACATTACATACAAGTTTTCCTTTATTAAAAACATATTGATATAATTTCAAACATAAATATGATGGATATCCTTGAAATAATATTAATCAATAAATAGTCTATTAACTATAGTTTTCAATACAAACCCAATACATAAATACATCATCCAATAATTTCAACATAGATCATTCCCTATCAAGTGTTTATCATCTAGAATAGATAATTAACTCAATTGATGACCATATTCCCCAAATTTACCACAATGAACTACAAACGGATCCTATGGATGGGTTTTATTTCTTTCCATCGTACTCTTAATTTTTCCTTAGAAATTCCTTGTTATGTCATTCATTACCACACATAAATCATTTCTCAATTCAATTAAGACACATTACTATGTCTCTACTTCCACATTTCATTCATGGGGGAAATTTATCCATCTCTTCTATATGGTATCCACCACATGATATCTTATAAACCTATATTATTACCTACTTTGGTCAGTTCAGTAGTTGATAACGGTATATGTTGATAATATCATTTTAAGAAAAATTTATATGAAAAAATAAGATATCTTCACCTCCTATCAAAATTTCATTTGGTTGATCATTGTCACCACCATTTCCTTTAAGAAAAATTTGATCTTGACTCTTTTAAGAAACATCCATTCAATAAAACCAAAAAGTGTATTTTGAGTATCAAATTTTCTAGAGAAATGTAAAATCATTTATTGTATATTTAAATATTTAACCTTGTATACAATCTAAAACACCATATATTTCATATATAATATTAATATTCAAAATACTTCATAATGGTTTGTAAATAAAATCTTAATTATACTATTAATATCCCTTTGGAGTGTAAATCCAAGTTCCTAGTAAGGCCCATTGTCATAAACAATTTTACACTGTGTCCGGCCCGACACACCTCATAAGAGACGTTACATATTGGAACATCATTTCCAGAACCATGCCCACTTTTAATATCCAGAAATTGATGTTTTTCTGGGAATACTAACAAAATATATACCATTTAAAATAATGGGATTTTATTCAAGACTTATCTAGAATATATACCATAAGGATGTGTTTTGTAGTCTACGCTTTCATAAATCGAGTTCCCATGGTTTCTACTAAACATCATTTGATATTAACTATAGAAACCTCACCCCATATATTTTTAATCCTATATAGACTTACATTAATATTTAATTATTACATGGAATTAAATCTAAAAGGATCAAAAAATTTAGCAGTCTTCTTAAACCGAATACATACATGGGTCTTTTATTAAAAATTAATACCATAATTATAATATATATATATATATATATTTATTTATTAGAGGATAATAAATTTATTCAATATATAATATCATTTAATAAATTGATTAATAAATCTTAGTGATTTCAGGTGAAACTAAACATAATAAGTGTGAGATCAAATGATCATTATAGGTAAACTATAATGGATTAAATAACGAGTCAATGAGTATAATCAATATCGAAAGATAAATAACTAAGATCCAATGCCATGAAATATATAACTAAAAAGGATTTGACTAAATAATTCCGAAATTTATATAACTGAAAAACCATGCCATATAAATAAAAAAATGGAAAAATAAAAATGGAAATGTAATAAAATTAAACACATGTCATCTAAACATTTATCTATGAATGAAATTCATCCATAGATATGTCTATGAAAAATCTCATGTATAAATAAAAAATGAACCAAAATTAAGGGAATTTATAATTACTAGATGTCATATATCTAGAACATCAACCATTATACATTCGACATATATCCTCAATAAATTTATATATATGGGTATAAACCCATCAATCCTTCTTGGAAACAAAGTCGAATTCGTTTTCACAACTAACAGTATCTATGAGAATGTTGATGAATCGATGGGAATTCAATAAACAGTCCCCCTACCCAAATCATCCATTTCACAAAAATTCCACAAATCTAATAAAAATATTCCTTAGAAAAAATCCATAATGAATAAATTATACATATTTATCAATATTTCCCAAAATAATCAAATAACATTTAATGTAAATAGCATATGAAAAATTTTTATGGTTCAGGAAATAATCATATCAACAAAAAATGATATGGACACCAAAAGGAATCATATAATTTTATTTCAATACCATCCTTGTACAATTTAACCACAAACCATTTAGAAGAATTATAATGATAGTTTAAATAAAAAAACATCACATGATGAATAAAAATTAATTGATACTATCATTGAGGAATAGAAATACTCTAAAATGATATTTTTAAAAAAATCATGTGGAAAATATCCATTTTATTTGGAAGACAATTTTGAAAAATAATTTATTTAAAAATCAATTTTGAAAAAAAAATAAAAATTATCCTTAAAAACATGCAAAGGAAACTTTATAGAAATGATGGTTGGTAAATATGTACATTCTATATGGGGTAAAAAAAATTATTTTTTCATGGTAGAAATGATAGAAAAATACCTTGTTTGGATAACTATAAGATCATTTAATTAAAAAAATTTGTAAAAGGAATGATTGGTAAAATTTTCATCAATAAATAATTTGAAATGGTTAATTTAAAAAACAATATTAAAAATTATTTTTTTAATGAAAACTATTTCTTCAAATAAAGCGAGAAATGAAGTTGGGATTTAATGAAAACATTTTCTAAAACATTATGAGTACCAAAGAGTAGAAAAAATGTTCTAATAGTTTGAAAAGGCCATGAATTACTAGAGGGTAGTAAAATTAAAGGTTTTATTGAAGAATTTTCAATAAAAACCTCGAATTAATATAGCATTGAAATATCATTAAAATTATTCTTAAAGAAAATAGTTATTACAAATTCCAATGTGTCCAATAACTATTTGAAATATTTTAATTCATAATACTCATGGTGAAATAAAATAAAATTGATGTTTTAAATACAACGATGATAAATGAATTAATGAAATAATATATCAAAATTTATAGTATATCACCACACAAGTGATGTATATAACATGGTATTTATCACATGAATGTAAAATGTTAGATGAAAATCTATTTCCATATGTTTCCATTTGGGTGAACATTCATTAAAACTAAGTATAAGGGTATTAATCTGGTTAATAACTTATAACACAAACATAGACATATTTATATAATAATATATTATATTATAAAAATATATTATTACACATTTGTTAATATTCATTCATTATTAATATATGTAAGGGTGTTAATAGCCTAGTTTTTTTAGTATGTTTTGACTTATTACTTGTTTTTATAATTAATTATATAATGGTCTAATCATATAAAAATTGTAAAACATGATTTCAATAGAATATATATTATGTGTATATGTATTTATTATAATCCATAATACTTGGAGATAAAAAATTAAATTCACCGTCTATAGACATGGTTGGTCGTACGTACGCTTGAACGCTACTTTCATTTCATTGTTATATTAAAAGAAGGAAATGTAAATTTTATATATGTGAATCTATTTTATATTTTAAGTATAATATATATGTCATATATTTAATGTATTTCTAATAAATATATCATTTTTAAATTCCATGAATAGTAAGAATGAATCACATCGCATTAAGGAGGTGGTAGGACACACTTCCATAAAACGATGTTATCTTATTCCCAGATGGTGGAAAACGTAATATTATGTTCTCTAAAAAATTACAGAATCATGAATAAATTATAAATATCATAAATATCATATATATATATATATATATATATATATTCCATCATAATGAACTACATGTGAATTGGTAATAGAATAATGAACAATCATTGTTTCGTTTGGAGAAAGTCCACCGTAAACATAAACGATAATTTCATTCCCTATTAGATGTATGTGTGTGTATGTGAGGCCTCAAACTGTTATATAAAAACATATTAGTGTATTTTTTTTACTGATGCTATTATATAATCATCTAAATATATGGAATAAATTTGTATAGAATTAAAATAAAACTAAACATCTTGAGGAAATATGTTACATATTCTTCATGTAACTTATTTTGGTTTGCACCAAAGGGATTCCTTGGTTTTCTTAATGAAAAAAGTGATGATTATAAGATCATGGGAAAGACATTTAGGATAAATTTTGAATGACCTTGGTTGAGAAAATGTGGGTTGAGTGGTGTGAGGAAGTGGGTGGGGTGGAGTTCTGTTTTATATTGGAGAAGGAGTGAAAATCTTGTAAATTTTTGGAAATAAAATTACACACATGTTTTTTTATTTTAAATTGAAATCAATAATGTTAAAAAATATATAAAAGGAATTATTGGGTCAAAATATGGCTACCCAATGTATTCTGTTAAACCTTTATATGTCATTTTGGACATTATATTTTAGGATTATTCCCATGTTATGTTATTTTTATCTTAATCATTCTAATTACATTATTAAATGTCACTAATATATTTTCTCAAAAAAAATGACATTAATTTAAATTATAAATTATAATTATTCAAATTTATTAATACATTATTACAAATTTTAATTATAGAATATCTAGAAATTAATTTAAATTTATTCCCACAAACGGGACGACATTGTAGGTATTAAAATTAAAAATATATAAAACATATCTAGGATTTTATATCCAATTTTGTCATTAAATTTATTACATTGACCAAAATTGAGTTAATTAAAATTGATTTATCTAAATATAAATAAAAAATTTAAAAATATAATGTACACATAAAATAAATTAGAAGATGAAACATCTTTTTATCTAAAATTTAGTATTTTCACTATTCATCAAAATATAAAACATCATCAAGAAATAACAAATAATCATAGTAAGCTAATATTTATATTTTTATTTCATATATAATTTTTATTTTGACATATATAATTTTTTAATGTTCTATAAAATTGATTAAAAATTTGTTCTCTCTTAAAAATTTGTAAAACTTCCTTTACAAAAATATAGGACTTTATATGTAAAAGTGGTTTTTTACTATTATTCTTATCATATTTATTAGATGAATATAAAAAATATTTGAATGAATATATTTTATATATATTTTATTAATATAATTATTTAATTTTAATTAATTTAATTTGGATAAAATAAATTTTTGAGCATAATATTAGTTTTCTATAAAAATATTCCCTTTATATTCAATTGATCCTAATATTCATTTATAAATCATTTATAACCAATGAATTATTTTTTTATATTTTTGATCCATATATTTTCAAAAGTTATTGACTATTATTAATAACCACTAGTTAATCTATAGGCTTTGTCTGGTTATATTAACTAATAATGTTTTAATAATCCATTATTATTCAAAAAATCTAAATCTTTCATGTAATAGATCTTATCGAAGAAATCCATTATAGTGACCGATGTGAGAAAATTATAAGTATCATGCCTTGAAAGAAATAAAATATACTGAATTTATTTTTATAGTAAATGTAGATTAATTTCTTGGGATATCACATTCCATTATACTCTTGGTGTCGTGTTTCATACACCCCATTACATATAATGTACTTACTTTAGAATTTTTTGATTGATACATCATGTGCAGTGGATGTTGTTTTATGATATTAAAATTGATGCATATCATAATGTATTTTCTTATTTTATATTATATTAATAGCATAAAAATAATGAAATTATAATTTTTATTAATTTTTCTACTTATTTAGTGAATTATCTAAAAATATACATTATAGAGGGAAAAAACAAGACATTCTACAAATTCCTCGGTTGTAATGGTTTTCAAAAAAAAATTAAATCTTTGTTGTATTTTATACATTTATATTTTTATTATTTTATTATAAATAATTATTTTTTTCTAAATTATATATATAAGGATCGTGAATTTATTCACCCTTTTGGATGAACGTGGATATGAATAAATGTTCTGTAAAAACATGAGGATTGTTTCATGAATAAAAATTAAAGAGATATTTTCATATGTAATTTTAATTACAATTTAATTTTATTCCCATAATATATAAAATAATAATTAAAAAATCAGAATATATAATTAATTTTATTTAATTTATATAACCAGTGTTAATATTGCTGTTTAAATAGGATAAAATTCATGAATATTGTGATGAAAACCCTATAAAATTATCTTAGGTTTTCTAGAAAGACACATTTGAAATTATTTTATGTATGGATCATCATGATCATATACGATGGATGGGTTCAATCCCTACTTCATAATTTTTCTTTATTAGGTCTCCAACACCATTTAGTGGGGGTTCATATATTCCCATTGATTGGGAAGCATATTGGGGAATTTTGAGACTAAATTAAAAAGTGAAAGAACATGAATCCAATTGGATAAAATTTGATTATCGGTCATCAATAATGGAAAATTTCTTAGTTTTGATATTTTAAATATGACGATCAAAACCCCAATCAAAAATGATAAAATTATATTGAATATTACTGAGTTAAATTATAAACACACTATATAACAAGTACAACTAACTATTTTATGTATTACTATGATGCTATTTTATCTTATTTGGGACCCTTCAATTATATTTATTTTGGGTAATGCAATATTCCTTTTATCCTTGAATTAAAATGATTCATATTGATTCAAAATCATAGGAAAACTATCACTGATTAAGATTTGACATGTAAAAGTAGACAAAACATCAATCGGGTGTGTGGTGTGCTCTAAATTACTCAATACATAGTATTAAAAGACATAGGTGGTTGTGAAAACGTTACATAAGTGGTTTAAAAGAAGAAAAAAACTGTGAATTATATTGTAATTCATATTCAATGACTGTAGATTTATTATAGAAATGTAGGAACAAAGGCCACATTAATTTGAATTGTGATTTTATTATGATGATTGTGACCACATTTTTAGTGTTTTAAAACTGTAAATCATAAATATAGTAGTAAAATCCCAAGAAAACAACCTTATATTATCATGAAATCATATTTAAATCATCTTCAAATAATTTTAGACATGTATGAGTAGAGATAACCTTAATATGGCATGCATTATTCTCATAATGACATAACAACATTATTTTAATTATACAAAACTGTTTATAATCATACTCCATGGGTAAAAAATGTGACAATGACCTCATAGTGTTGTAAAATCATATGAAAATTATCTTAGATTGATTTGTGAAATTTAGGAATTAAATAAACATCAATATAATTATAAGTTTTTTAGGATGCCTGTAAACATAGATTTGGGTTTTAAAACACTAAAACATGCATGTAATGGTAAAAAATGTGTAAAACGACCTCATTTTTTAATAGAATCATAATAAACCCATTTTTGATTATTTTTCATGTGTATATTAAGAAATATTTTCAATCCAATATATATTGTGATAAAAATTATTTAATAAATAATTTAAAAATATATCAAAGGATTTAGAAACGTTCTTATGTGGGTCCAAACCAATAAAAAGGTCATTTATTGTATTGATAACCCTAAAAAAGGATTGCAAATTTTATTTTTGAAATTTATGATCTTACTCAACGTAAATCTGATATTCTATTTTCCAATGATGAATGTAAATGTGTTTTTATTATTTTAAAACACAATATTATTCATGTAATAGTCAAAACCCAAGAAAATAAAATTCGATTGATATAATATCTTAAAAAACCATCATTGAATAATTATTGACATATAATAATAGTAGACATGCCAATCGTATGTGTTTGTTGCTCATAATGAACCAATTTTATTTTTTAATGGTATAAAAGTCATTAAAAATGATTATCTGGGGGTCAAAACCAATAAAATTTCTATATATTGCATTAAATTTATATCAAAATGTTCATATATTGATTTATAAAATTTATAATCAAAAGAAAAATCAATCCCAGATGCATTTTCATGGGATGTTTCATAAACATATTATTTTTTGTTACTATATTGAATACATGTAATGGTCAAAAACAAAGAAAAAACAAGTATTTGGTATGAATGTAAATGAAAACAATTAATAAATCCTTTAATATGTGTATGTGTAGGTAGAATTTCTAAATGATTTGTGGTGTACTCAGAAAGAATAAATAATTATTATTTATTAAAATAAATGTTATGAAAACATTTTTTAGAGGATCAAATCCCATAAAATGGCCATAAAAGTTAATAAAATCAATGTATAATGACTTTTACATTGTATTAAAAATATAGGAACTAATGCCACATTAATTCTACTAGAAGATTTCATGTGATGTATTTAAAATCATACTTTTTATATAGATTCATTATAACATGTGTGTAATGGACAAAATACAAGGAAAACAAAATAATTGGAATGAAATCATATGAGATATATTTTATAATCAACGATTTATATTTGATAATACATCACACAAATCTGATGTGTGGTGTACCTAGAATGACTCAATACCTGTTTTCAAAATATAACAAAGGATTAAAAATCAAGGCGTGGGAGGTCAAAACCATGAGAAAAACCATGGATTATATTGGAATCATTGGACAATAACCATATATTTATTTTTAAAATGTAAGAACTTTCACACCAACAATTTGAGTGGAAGTTTATTTGAGATTTCTATAAATTTCTTTTTAGTGTTTTCAGAAACGAAAACATGCATGTATTTGGGGTGGGATTGGTTTGTGTTATTTGTCCGGGGATCATATCCACATGAAAATTTTATTTCCATTCATTCATTGATAATATTAAAATTATTACAAGTATTTTAAAATGTTCATGTGGTGGGAAAACAAGGCAAAAATTATATGTTTTTAAACTATAGTAATTGTGAAATAATATTCCATTATCAGCTATAAGAGTTTATTCATATATTTAATAGTTAATTTTTTCTCCATGTGTTCTAGCTATAATATTATGTGTTTTTACTAAAATTTAATATATTTTATTAACAAAACCATAAATATTATGTTAAACATTATGAAAAAATTTTAATTTTGTTCAATTCCATGTTTATTTTCATAAATGTTCTAATTTTTTTAGGTGATAGATGTCGATGTTTGGAATAAGGTTAATCATTTTTTATCCATGAAACTGTTAAGAAGAATGTTACAATGTATTAAAGTTTTTTTTGGTATTGTTAAACAATAACATCAATTTTATGATAATCAATTTTTATTATGTTTTGTTTTAATTTCATGATTATTGTAGTTCATATTAAATTTATGTGGTCAGTTTGAAGTATTGTGAGTTTATCTGAGGAGTTATTCAATTTTAATAGGGGTTCTTAGAGGGGCATGAAGGTCAAGGGATTATATTGAATGTTGTACATATTCTATATGTATATGGTTACTGAGCTCAAGAATGAAGGGTTAAACATAAATGTACAACCAAAGGTAAGGTATATATGAATGTTGGATGCATGATACTATTTAATATATATTAATATTTATAATTAATTAATATTTATCATCAATTGATATTTAATTACATTTTAATTTATTGTTTAGAAAAAATTGATAAAAAATGTTATCAGTTGTTTTTGTAAGTAGCCATAAAAAAACTACCACTAATATAAATAGTGGAGCTTCATATATCAAATATCAGTTTTTTTAATTATATATGAAACCGAATTTCACATAAACCATCAGTAAGTTAAACAACTACTACATAATATATGTCTAATTAAATTATTATCTTTCAAATTTATTATATAACAAATTTGATGAATAAAAATGCCACTAAAAGAATAAAAACCACCGCTAAATATAAAAAATACTTATATAAATCACTAAATGATAAATTTAAAACACTTCTAATTGATTTGTGAACACTAAATATATATTAGTATTTGTAACTTATACTGGCTAATTTTCCAATAGTTTAAAAAAACAGTAAGTTGAAAAAATCCATTATTAATCCTACATTTTTAATTCGTTGTGGATTTATATTATGGGAAATTAACAATAAAAAGTCACAAATAATCATATAATCATTTTCCAGGGAGAACCATCTACCACCACTACGATCTCAGTGATTATGTTTTAAAACAAACTAATACATTCTAATAACGTCGAAGTTCCCTATATGGTTTCTTGACAATCTATACATTAGAGAATTATGTCATCGATTTTATGTTGTATGTGTGTTCTTCTATTGAATAAATAATTTAAGCTTATGTTGGGGTTTTTAGGAAACAAATTTATGGGGTGACACTCCTACCCAATATCATAGTCCAAGTTATAATTTCATTTATCCAATTGTATAATTTTTGTATAATAATATATATTGACTAGCTCCCATAGATCATCATTCTAGCCAATAATGATCATATTTCCCAAGAACATATGGCCTTTTACATGAATTAATTCATTCAAAAATAATAGAAACTATATAAGAATTATTATTTTAGAAACTATGATTTTTAAAAATGAAAATAATTAATAATATAAATTACAAAAATTAAAACATCTTCCAAGATGTTCATTTATAGGCGGACCTGAACACGTCAAATATCATATTTGAAATTGTATGTCTGAAGAAGAAGAAGAATACTCATAAATCCATTTTGTGAATCACATAATATATCACCATTATATCCCAAAATGTTCTTACACATTTTTCTCAAATCTTGAAAATGATTATATTAAATCCATATCTACTCATCCTATTTTACTATGTCCATCCATTTATTCATCATGTAAACATCATTTATTCTTTCTTTCATCCTTATCATATAATTCCTCTATAATATTTACCATATATTAATTAATACATTTTGAATCAAAATTTATTTTTGGTGTCTTGATTGATTTCCATATTATCAGCATCATCCTTCCTTTTGACACAAGTTAATCGAATGGAACCACCCCACAAGATTCATAATGAGACCTTTTAATATGGGAATTAGGGTTTCCCCTTTACTAAATTTTTGAAAATACAAATTATGAAATACTATAAAATTCCTTCCAATATTCCATGCATAAATGAGGTAGTCTCTTTATGTGGGGTTAATTATTCTTATCTCTTCTTTTAGATATCTCCATAATTCAAATTGTAATACAGTTTACAATCTCATGTAGCTCCTAGACATGAATTATCATATGTTTAAACACCATGAAGGATCGTGCAGAGACACACGAGAGTGCATTGAATCCTCTATGAGAAATATTTTCTAAAATAAATTACTTCTTTTGAGTTCATTAATACACTACATTCCTCTAAACGTATATCACCTATTGGAATTTTGTTGGATATATTTTATATTCCTAGGTAATATACCTTCATGTAATGACAAAAAATGAATGTTAATTTGACGCATATATATTTACATGGTTTGTTCCAAATGTCTAAAACATATCCCTTATCATTTTCAACTAATTTCAACAACCAAATTCTACATTAATATCATAGTTTCCAATTAAATATGGAGTGAAATGGGATGATCATAAAACTAGGTTCACCATATAACATTGGTGAGGCCACAATATAATGTATTTGGAAATATTATTGTATATTGAACATGTGAATATATATTTATATTCATACCATATTCTATATATTATAATCATAGTAGTTGGAATTATTAGTACTTCCACTATTAAATTATAACAATATGTAGTCTTGGAATTTTCTAGATTAAATAAATTGATAAGTTTTCAAAATAAAAATTTTCCATGACTTCTTCAAGGAAATTAAATCATGAAACCTATACTATGATTTTCTAAACAGCTTTTAGTTTTATAGATAATTTATTAGAACATATTACTCAATAAATTTTATTTAAAACTAAAAAATACTTTCTCATGTGAATAATTTAATCATTGCTCAGATAACCTTGAAATTATTAACCACTACTCCTTTTATCATTATAAACTACATATAACCAAATGTATAGGTTAACCTCTTCTTTATCATCCTCTTTAAATCCATGTTGTTTTGAAGTTCGAGACTAATTCAGAATATTGAAATTCTTCCACATGAGATCCAGTTTTCTCTTGGAGGAGTCAACTTATTCCACACTCTAACATGATGTGACCTATTATTATTATACCTTAAAATTGAACTCTTATTCTATCTTTCACTGGTTTTTTTCTCCTTTTATCATTTATTTTTGAGATTTATAGTTCTCTTGAATTCTCACTCACCTCAAAAAACATCTTCTAATAATTTTTATTTTTTTTTAAATATTCATCTATATATTAATAGTATCATGTGTGTGATTTTTTGTATTAACATTCAACTCCCTTTTCAAATATCTATATCCTGGATCCTTGTAAAACATTTTTGTTCTCTTTAAAAAACAAGTATTATAAAATACACACTTTTTCCCTTGATAATCCAAAAAAACTTTTCAATTCAAATGATATTCCCAAATAACCCTTAATAATTTCACTACACATGAATAATTAAATATTTGTTTATTCATAATTGTTCATGACTATTTCATCACAAAATAGTATTTAGATATCCATACCTTTTAAAAATTAATCAACTTTGAATAATATGCAATAACAACATTGCAATAGTTAGCCCTTCATCATTTTGTATATGAGTTAGCCATTAATCTTATATACCTTTTTATCATGTAACTCAATATCAACCAAATATTATTATTAATAAATATATATAATTTTTAAATTTTTATGTAGTGGTTTACAATAACTCATTGATGAAGTTTCATTTTAATTATTCTTGAAAAATAATTTTATTTATTAAAAATATTACTTAGTTTATCTTATTTACTCATAAACATGAATAATTTTTTGAATTAAGATTCATGATATTTATATCATTTGAAAATAGATCCATAAAAATAATATTTATTTTTCATTAGAACTAAACAGTTCAAGGAACTCCATTTCATGAGACATAAAAAAGAAACTCATGTTCTCCTCTCAATTTGATCTTCTTCAACATGGACATGAAGATCAACTTCTTATATTTATTTAGAATGAATGAAAATCACATTTTATATTTAGAGATGTTGAGAACCCTGTAGAATAACTCCTACATCATAGAAAATTTTATTTTCTACTTTGATTATAATATTTTAAATCTCATATATTTATCATACTGAAACACATAATTTTTCTCATTCTAAAATAAAACATATTCAAAGACCTTAAGATACTTAACCATTTAAAATTAAAACATAAAAACTATAACTTCATATGTATGAATATCAATACATAAAAAACGCCATTTTATACCTATGAAATTTGGGAATCACACATAGAAAAAATGAGAACATTGTTATAGGTTATAAAGACAGAAACAGAAATTTTGTTCACTTATACATTTCTACAGATAAAATATACATGGAGCCCAATGAATCATACAAATTAAAAGTTTAATATGAAATGGAACACTGTAAAATGGTAGAATAACTCATACATAGTGTGGAAGATGACTCAATCAAACTCCAAACATAGATAATTATTAATATATTTTAAAAATCGAAATTTCCTCAAAGTGAGTGATAATTAATCCAAAACAATATCTTGAATAATTCAACTTCATTAAAACATTTTATACTAGGTCAATATAAATATATGTATTGTGAATAGTTTCCCAAATAGATTTATATTAATTCTATGTCCCTTTGAATCATTTTTCCTATAGATATTTCATTTAATAATATTCATTGTCCGCTTTTCGAACTAGATTAGAATATCTAAATAATTTTACTATAATCAATTTGATAGATACCAGATTCCAAAAAATTATCAAATTATTATAAACATTTTCCCTCATTATTTTTAATTTTTATTTGTATTTGGATTATCACTGTAATTTTTTTAAGTATGGGATTTCCTTTGAATTCATCCAGTTATGTTTTTCATGGGTAATAGTACATCCAATAATTTTCATTATCAATGTATTTATCTTTCCCGAAACTCGATTTCCCTTTACACATAATACCGTGATATAATAACATTTATTCACAATTTGGATACATAAATCTATAACTTAATTAATCATTATTTCATTATTAAATTGACAATGAAAATAATCCTTTGTGATTGAAAATACATCATCTTCCATATGCACTTCCATCCTATTGTAGTGTTGTCAACTCCAATTTGACCCCTTTAAAAAGAAAAATTATTCTCCTTATAATAGGTTAATAGTAAAAATAGAAAATAACATTTCCCCTTCATTGTTACCATTTAGTTTTATGAATGTTTTCTAAGGAAATATTATTCAACCCTTTATATAGATAAATCTTATTCTTATTTGATTTCATCTACATTATGAGTTCTCTATTAGTTTCATTAGGGAATTATGGAACAAAATAATCCATATAAATGGGTTATCATCCCAAAAAATCTACTCTCTATGCGATAACCCATTATAGTAAACAAAGGTGAAAATTTTAAACAAGAAGTCAATCCATAAACAAACAACAATGAGATACAAACTATAGAACCCAATTATTTAGGGCCACCCAAATATATTTTTAAGAAATTTCTAGAACATCAACTAACTATAATTCACACATTAAAAAAATTATAGGTATATTATATTTCCCCATTTATAGTTGATAATCACTCATGATGATAGTTATATTAAAAATAATCCAAAATGTAAATTTTAGATTGAATTCATACATCAAGCATGAATTTTATTCCATAATGTTTATATTTATATTTATGATAGCAATTAAAATATATTGTCTTCATATAATTTAAATCCCTCCTAATTAGATTCTCTACAAATTTCATCACCTTCGATTCCCACATTTATATCTCATGATAACTGATTTGGGAATAATTTGGGTCTTCGATCAAACATATATGTCAATAAAAGGGGTGAGATATATTTCCTAACCCATATAATAATTTCCTTTATGGACTAAAATTACTTGTATTTTTCATAATATAATTTTATTATTATTTATAGATCTTATTCAAACATGGTAACATTGTCTTCCTCCCTTTTAAAATATTATTATTCAGTAGATTTTGTTTATTTAACATAGAAATTAGAGAAAATGTCCTCTTTTTACCTTAATCTAACTTCTTGTATTTTTTATATAAGTTTTGATATTTACTAATTCATTATTTATTCAGATACACAATGAGAATTTTATGTGATTAATCCATTTCTAAATCATCCTTAGGGGTCAAAGGTGTTGTACATTGGTTTTTCCAGTTGAATTTGAAATAAAAACATACACTATCTAATAACATATAATAACTTGTTTCACAATAACAACACACTTCCACTAACCAGTGATATGATTTTTTTATAAACTCTCTACCATATAATATGGACTTACTACCAATAATCCAATCCTAGAATCTATCTCTCCTAGAGGGATTTTTTCATTGATTCTAGATTGATCTATTTTTCATTGAGATTCATGCACATCCTACTAGGGACCATGAAATAGTAACCCTGTCTAGAATATACACATTTCATTCCTATTTCGTAATCATTATTTGTAGATATATTCATTATCTTCAAGTATGTTTTTTTGGTAAACATTGTTCTTCATTGATTTCCTTCTAATTGTAGATTTGAATGTTTTATATTGATTATGGAAATGTTATTGAGACTATATGTTCATGTCGAAATAGGGTTTGAGTTAGTTTGGTACATTACATGAATCATCTTAAAAGTTTCATTTTGTGTTTTATGATTAATATAACCATTCAAAGATATAAAATACGTTCATTAATGATAGATTCTTCATTATATATGATATCAATTAGTTTATAATAGAGTCTATTCTTGTTTTATCTTTACCTATAAATCTTTAGGGATGATAAGTTATTAACACACTAACATGTGGTACAAGGAATAAATATCCCCATTACTAAATCCTTAATAGAACCATATTCATCTAATCATTATTTTTATTTTCACGATAGGTGTAATCCATCTATATTTTCAAGATTTCATGCCCTGTAATGTTTGGGTTGGAGCCTTAGATTAATGGGATAAATTTTGGAGTAAAATATTCATGGATATTACATTATTAATTATTTAGGTTGGCATTAATTTTATTAAATTTTTAATCTTCTTACATTATATATAATTTCTGTGTTTTCATTCACTTTTCACAAATAAATATTCTAAAATCATCTAGATCAAAAAAGTGGGTGAAATATTTGTTTATTACTAAGATGTATGATTATCTAAATGATAGGAATATGTATTTACAATATTTTATTTCATTTTTTATTTAACACCCATATATAACCATTAGTCACATCAAACCTCTTTTTAAACAACATGGGACTCTCTAGAATTATGCGATTCTATATTCATTAATTTTTATTCCAGCTTATGAATCTTCATGTTGAGAGTGTTATTTTCAAAATAAATAAATAACAAAACAATATTCCAATATTTATATCATCTTATTAAATTGTTCCTCATGTCATTAATTTTTCTCCAATAACATCTGGTCCATCAATTTCAACCATATTCTTTAACATACAACTGATCTTATTTTAATTTCATAGATACACTATAAAACATCTCAAAATCACTAATAATAACTTTATAAAAATTCTAAAATAGTTATTTATCATAAATTATTTTTTTTATATTATTTATCTACAACAAATTTTTCTTTGGATTATAGAGAATATTTCCCTATAACTTAAACAGTCTTCATGAGTGTGTTGAAGGAACCCATTTTCATTTCCAATGTTTCTTCCATTGTATAAAATTATTCCAATATCAATGAATTATCATCATTATATAACTTTTTGATTCTAAATATATAGTACATCCCATCAATAAGGATACTTTTAAAATAATATTTATCATTCAAATAATGTTCTATATATTATTTAACAAACCTATCAACTGATGGTTGTTTCTATTCCCTCAAATATATATTTTTTCTTCATATCATCAACATTTATTTATTTTTTAGTGTTCTGCACTGAAACATCCAAATCATCACTATCATGATTTGGATTATTTTTCCCATCCATTGTTGTTATGAACATTCTTCAAAGAAAACATTAAATATGAACATTATGTATTCATTTAAAAGCAAGTATACATGTAATAGTTGACCCTAGAATAGGGAAGATATTCCAAAATTAAATTTGTATGCCCTGGATATATTGTGTAGATAAACATTATACGGTTGGTAGGATGGTGAATTAGTTGTTTCCAAATTTTACCAAAATAAATTTTTTATTTTGTATTCATTCCACCCCTTTCGTCTAGTGAACCTTTATCACCTATTTGGAAGTAAATTGATATACCCTAGTTTATCCTATAATACACATATATTCAATGTAAAAACATAAGGTAATGCGGGAAAATATATTTTTACATGTTTTATCTGTAATTTGGGAATCCTACTCCTTTCGGTGATCAATATGGATTTTATATATATTCTCAAGAAAAAATAATTTATCACTTAATATTAGAGTAACTAATGATAATCCTGAAACTAGGATCACCAAATTAAAAATGTTTGGCCGCCATATTACACATGTCAAAAGAATTAATTATATTTCATAATTGAAGGGATCTTTATGGTGTATCATTTATCCTTTAACCCAGTATTACACAAACTAGAATTCTCATCACACATTCCTTCTCTAAATATGATTAAAAGACATAATAGGGATGTATTTTCACCCCAAAAAAATTTATTATCCAAAATATAGATTTTATTAAACATTTTTTATGTATTCCAAAAATTTCTCATGGAACTCATAAATTTAATCTATAAACATATTCTTGTTTTTCAGAATGTGTATTTGAATATATAACATAATATTTCGTCTCTAAAACTCATCACTATATGATCATGTATGTAATTACATCAAAGTTCACTAAACCATGTCTTTTTCAATAGAAGATTATTTTTTCTTCTTCTTCAACTATATCTAACTATTACTATATTCCATCATCTTATTTTATTCCTATTTTAATCAAAACATGTAGTATTCTCAACCCTAGTTTAACATATTTAACATATTTCTTAATAGATTTTTTTCTTCTTTGCATAGTAAAATTATTCTCCTATACAACAAGAAACATTATTGTATTCTTATTACTTGAAATCCAATTCATATTATTTTTTATTGTTTTGACTTTCATTTATATTTAATTTATTTTATATCTCTATTACACTTGAATTATTACTCACAAGACAACACTATAACAATTTTTAATATCCATATCATTCTCAATATTTTAATCTTTCCCTATGAATGAGAAACTACACAACAATTCTCTATAATATTATAATATACTTAAATGTGATCCTTACGAAAATATTTTTACAAAATGAATACTTTTTTTAAAGAATACCCGCATTGGTTCCCATGATAATCGATGAATTCTTTCTACTCAAAGAATTACCCTTAATAATTAATTTAAAATCTCTCTAATATACATTATCATTGGAAATGATTTAGGAG
This sequence comes from Viscum album, assembly GCA_963277665.1. Taxonomy (NCBI): domain Eukaryota; kingdom Viridiplantae; phylum Streptophyta; class Magnoliopsida; order Santalales; family Viscaceae; genus Viscum; species Viscum album. The sequence continues at coordinate 2,046,071,887 of OY728127.1, forward strand.
TTTATGGACTTTTGGTACATCTCCCTGACACCAATGGTTATCAACAAATTCCAAGGGCATTAATAAAATTTAGGTTATGTTTTTTATATTAAAATATAAAATACCTATACAACCGAAATAATGATCATACAATACTCTATATGATGCATGATTACCTAATTCATCTAAATATTTAACTAAAAAATTGAACAATATCAAGGTAAAAATGGAAAATACATAATTGAAATAATCCAAATTAGCACAAAACTAAAAACCGCTATCATAGAATCAAAATAAGAAACACCCAACCTACTCCATGATCCAACACTATATCCCATTCCCATAGTATAATGATTCATCTATAATTAAATGAGATAAGTTTCAATTAAATATGTATCGATATATTTCATTTGAAAGTGCAAAATAGTGACTAATTAGTGGTTGAGTCTAAAATAAGTGTGATTTCCACAAATACATCTCAACTAACACTACTTGGATATGAAACTATTATAAAATATTATAGAAAAAAATTTAACACTAGATAATTCAAATTATATCATAAAATTATACAATTTACAATAAATACATTGTATATAGTGTTAATTATTTCTCATTTTTATGGAATACCCATAACAATGTCCCCAATAAGACACCCATTCATACCTTGGGGAAAATTCAATACTCATATGAATTCTCTCATAGAACCACCAAGACATCTATTAGTAAAAAATACTTGGTTACCCAATGGCACAAAACCCTTTAATAGGGTCACATCTATAAATACACTAACACCAACCACACAGGTCAAATTTAGTAGAAACCATTCATCCTAAAACCGATACTTCCTTAAACAATTTCATCAAACATTTTCCTTGATCCAAAACAAAACAATAATTTTAAAATCATTTTTTTAAAATTATCATTGAAGAGAATTATCAGTTAAAGGATTCAATTTCAACAAATTAAAATCATTAATCCAAGAGATGTTTCCATAATCTATCACATATGTATTTTAGAAAAAATTTAAGAATTTTGTTTTATGAAAAATCATACTTTAGGTTATATTTCATCTGGATATGAGAGATGAGATACCCACCTCTAAAAGATTAGAGATAATTAATAACAACAATATAATACACTAGATTTGGCCTAGGATCTTCTTAAAAAAATATATTCAATCATAAATCATCATGAATCCCATAAAGAAACATAGATAAATCTATAATGGAATATATATATAGGTCTATGATATAGTATAAAAATTTATTAATTAAGAATGATGAATAAAGATAACTTACCAATGAACATACTTTCCCAATTCTCTTTCGTTCACCTGTGGGTAAATTTTTTAAGGAAAAGAACATTATATGAAGCTTTGGTATCAATGAAAAATACAAATACTAAGAGATTAGTGGATTTAGGATTTTTATGAAGACTAAGTTGTATTAAATATTACATTTTCACAGTTCCAACAATAGGTCTCATGGTTAGGCCAAACATTTTGGAGGAATGTTCGCTATCCATGAAGCGCCACTACCTTAAGGCATCCCCTCTCACATTTGGGTCACCTATTTGAAAAAAAGAACACATTATTTTATCTTATATTATATATAATAGGTATTGAATTTTTCATCCACATGGTTTGTAAAAATAATGTTCCAACCAAGTAACACTCTGAAAAGATTACTCGATTTCCAAGAATGGGTTAATCATTTATGCTAACCATGTAAAAACATTGATCCAATGTAAATTCTTCTAAATTTTTACAAAACCATACAAAAAAAAAATATTCTCAATAAAAAATGTTTTTTTATTATCAATGTAAATAAATTAAGGGTTATGTACCCAAATAATTTGTTTCTACATTCTCCCCACTATTGGGCGTCCCTTCATTGGAATGTAGAAAACATGTGTTTTCCTAGATTAGTTTGGGCTAACTATAAAACTTATATTTTCATTCTCCTACATTTATTTTTCAATCTACCCATGATACCATAAACTTTATACTATATATATGAATTTCCCACATAAGATCATATCTTGACTCTTAAAAATAGGTACGAGGACATGAATCAATGTGGCATCCATCTTTGTCAAAATGATCCCATAGAATCACATGATCCTGATTAGGATGATACTTATTCAATTTAGATACGTGAAACACATTGTGAATTTAATGAAACCTTATTAGAATATAAAAACAATACACCACCTCATTAACTCATTCATGTATCTCAAAAGGCCCTTTTTGCTATAGGGAAAACTTCTGTGATTACCAAAATGATGGTTCCCAAGTCATAATGAAATTATCAAGAAGGCATAATCAATAAAATAATATGATAATGGTCATTGTTGATAATGCTCATACAATTTATGATGACAATGAGCCATCTCAATCCAATTTATTATCAAATAAATCTTCTATGTTGTCTCCTACATAAGGTTGTATCCAAATAGTGATGCCTCAAATTCCATACATGATTGCGTATAGAACTATAATTATGCCTATAAATTGATTCAAAATAAAACATATTTATGGAAATCAATAAATATATCCTCTAATGATTGGATAGTCCTTTCATATTTTCCATCTATTTAAGGATATGTCATTCTCATAGTCATCTAGGGTCAAAGGTATTTATGTATGGAAATAAAAAATGATGTGAAACTAGGATCTCCATTATATAAAAATGATAATAGACACCTTGAATTTTTAAAATGCTCTGAATATATATTACAGTCATGTTTCAATCATATCAGTTTCACATATATGTTTAATGTGATCCAACTTCATAATATGATCTAGAATCACCCAAATGGAATCATATTTCCTGACCTTTCATGATTGAAATATAAAAAAAAATCATTGATATTTTATCCCATTTGAATATTTGAATTGATAAAGACTATAACTTGTTAACATGATATTGATGATCTTCCTAGAATTTATGACTACTATAGAATCTAATGAAAAAATATTCCAAAACCATGAACATCATGATTTGAGAATCTTCGAAATTATAGGATGTAAACCCCATATCAAATTGTGGAATGACTAAATAATCTATTAATAATAATCCTTATGTAGTATGATCAAGTCTCTAAAAAATAATATTGAACTCTCATCTATCTAACATCTATCAATGGTCTCCCCAATGTTTTTTTCACATTATATATAGACACTATCTATAGGAAGTTTTAGAAACAATAATATGATCAACCAACTCATTGACATCTTAAATCATAAATAAAATCGTAACATTACATTTTCATGCACAATATAAATGGATATCATATGTTGTTCACATAAGTTACCATTTCTCTGATTTTTTTTCTCGACATCTTATTATAGAAATTCCTAAACATTGAATTTTTATTGAACCGTTTTACCACAAGTATAAAATAAATAAAAGTAAAACATTTATATATATCCCATAAATATTTATTGCCTAATATTCAAATATCATTGCCATAAAATGTGTATTATGTATTTTTAATCAAAAAACAACTTAAATTTATCACAAAAAGATAATTTTGTCATGTCATCAAATCATATTCACATATAAGTTACTCAAAATCATGAATTGGGTAATTTTCCTCATGCACCCATAACTATCATGGAATATAAGAAACAAGATGATATTCTGAATTGATAAAACACCACAAACAGTATACTAAGGCCTTAAAATAGACTTCATAGCTTTGTCCATATTCTAGAATTATAAGGAAATGTGATGATCTATATCTAACATTATGTTATGGAAATGAAAAATGTTCTTCATCAAAGATAACATTTAAGAGAAAAAAATAAAAACCATGAAATAATTGGTTTAGTATCCTACAAATAAAATGAAACTATATATCTCAAAGACATTATTAATTGGTTGCAAATAAATAATATCTTCTATCTTCTTAGGATACAATTAAATGATTTTTTTAGAAATATCAATGCCAAGGAAATATTTATATTCTATCCAGAAATAAAAATTTTATAACTTACCATAAATCGATGCTCCTATAAGATACCCAACAATTTTACCATGTGTTGCTATTGATCAAAATTTATCCTAGAATATACTAGAAAATCATCCATAAACACCACCACAAGGGAATCCAGATAACATTGAATGATTCTATTCTTAAATCATTTAAACATGTTTAGTTTATTCATATGACCAAAATGAATAAAAAAATATTCATAACTTACATATCTCCTTAAAGAATATATGTTTACAATATCCTTCTTCAGGACACACAGTCAGTGATATATCAAACATAGGTCAATTTTAGAGAACCAATGGTATCCCCATATTTGACCAAATAGTTTGATTATTTGAGTAAGAGGATATTAATTCAATATTTTAAAATGGTCAATATTAAAATTGTCTATAGAAATCATTATAGTTATATATTACCATTTCACAATAAAACTCTTATTTCCAATAGAGTTGTGCTTGGTCTAATAAATACATTACTTTATAACTATTCTAACAAAACCATAAATTCCCTAATTTATATTGTTTCCATTCTATAACAAGGATTCCAAATATGACTTGGTTCAAATATGATATCATTTGTAAAATCCAATTCTCTTTTGGGTATAATCCTTAATAAATTTAATGAAAATATTATAAAAAATTGGTTAGAAATGTTTGAAAAATATATATTTATAAACTCCTCAATAGATTCCAAAGTCATCAATAAAAACTGATAACAGATATTTCAATTAATGAATTCCAATATTTTTGTTCTACCTTCCTTTACATCCCAATACATTTTAAACATTTGATCAATGCCATTATAATATGTGAAACTAATATATCATGCATAAAGAATGATGAAAAAATTAAACGTGGTCAACCGATACATAACAAAAATAGTTTCACATATATCAATATCAAGCATTAATAAATTACAATTTATCTATACTCCATTGATACTTATATAACAATATATACAAACAAATGATTTGCACACAATTTGGTTTTGTGAAGTTTATTTTTTCAAAATAAAAGGAATATTCTCAATAAGATATGACATATGATCAAAACAATGAGTAGAAATAAACTAGTTGGATGAACTTATTTCAAAAAAATATATTCTATGAATTTAATTCAAAATATTCACAACTCTTGTCATTGAAGAAACTAATTGATCATCCTTTATCACATGATCACCACAATAAAATTTCTCACTAATTGAATTATAACATTACAATTATGTCAGGATTTCATAGGACTAAGATTCATGGTGTTAAAAAATAACATTGGGTCGCATTGTTCTGATGATTAGATTTATTATATTTTACTCATCCCTTCAGAGAACATGATATGTGGGAATTATAATATGTGTCTATAGCTTCTGACCATAGATAATTGTGATAATAAATCTTAAGTGGTCTCATATTATTATAATTTTGGATAACTCTATGAGGATTCATGAAATATTCATTTATATTACATATATAACCACAATGATAAAATCACAAACTAATATGTGGTTGAGGATTAATTATTATTCTTTATATGGTTTAATTATGAGATCTCCCACCACTCTAGAAGTGTGTGTACCTCTATATATTATTCCCAACAATGTATTTCCCTCCCATTCCTATTGGAGTAATAATTCTCCTAAAAAATAAATTCCAAAAGTTATCTCTTTATAAATACATGTGAAATCCGATAATACCAATGGCTAGAAATAAATTCCAAGGGCCTAATAATTAATAAGGGGTAAATTTTTAATTTTAAAAGATAAAAACTCTTAGACAACATAACCAATAAACAATATATCCCCTATATGATAAATGAGTTCATATTAAAACCACAATCATAACCAAAATATTAATTAATATCATAAAACAAGAGGATAAAAATACATACTCAAAAAGAACAAAAAAAAACAAAAAAACATGAAAACACCCAAGTGGAATCAATATAAGAGTAGCCCAACGTGCTCTATGATACAACTATACATTCCATGACCATAAAATTTAAAAGAATATATAAATAAAATATATACCATTACTTTACCTGTATTATGATTGATGAAATTTTAAAATTCACAATAGTTTCTATAACACCCATGATTTCTAGTAAGAAACCCTTTCTTTATGCTTTTTAAGTATATAATTTATAAGGGTGATGTTTGGGAGAGTTTCGAGAAATAATAAATTTCAATGGAGAGATTTTCTATAGTTGAATGGGTGGTCTATGATTTTTAATAATCATAAAAACATTAAGGAATCCATGGATAATGAGACATAAGAAAAAGAGAAGTTGCATAGGCACCACACATTTTTTCCAAATAGTGTGTATGCGTTGTAGAAATTATGTACCTTCAAAAATAGATTTGGTTATTTTGAAGAGGGGGATTAGGAATGGATGAAATTTTTTTTATACCATTTGAGATGATTGTTTGATGATCATTCTTAAGTAAATATATCAGGTTTAGCGCACAGTTTTTCTGACCGTGCGACTAAATAGTACAGAAACAAAATCAAGATCTTTGAAAAGTGGATATATGTTGACTTATGTTTTTGACCACAAATTTTCCCCTCTATGTGTCCCTAACATAGTATTTTTATTTCTCAATGGTCAGGAATGGTTCATCTATCAATCCTAAGGTGATCCAATGGATTCCCTTCATGATCAGAAGTCAGTTCCTCATAGTAAGTGATTGTTCTTTGCCATTCTTGATGTATCTCTTGGATCTAATTTTCCCCTATCTCTCTTCTATATATATATCCAATTTGGTTATATATAAGGTTATGGATAACAAATATTTATATATATTTTCTTCTTGTTGATATGGGAAGAGATCTAACATGGGTTCGTTTAGATTCAGACCAGTTTTATGATGTTTTATTGTTGTTTGTGGTTTTCTCGAAAACTATCTTGGTATGTTGCATCACACTCATGTCCTTTATGATTTAACATAAATGGATAGTTTCAAAAAATACCATGAATGAAATTTATCATATATCCACTGTCCAATTATTTTTAAAACCATACATAACTGAAGGTTTGTGGAAATTGGGGAAATTGGTGTTTTATTTGAAATTATTTGAATAACATGATTTTAATATTCTTATTATAAAATAATTGATGTAATTTCTTAAGGGAAAAAGTGTTTTAATAAAAACGAATGATTTTTTATTTAAATTCTTTGAACACAATATCTTTTTTTTTGAGTTTGGAATGGTTCTAAGATGTGTGTTCATAAGAATTATGATGGACAAGGTTGTAAAATAACCTCATAAAAATAATGGGATTTATATGGGTATCATGTACCCCCATCAAATTGTTCAACTATGTAAAGACTTATTGTAAGGATTGTAGTGACCCATTATTGACATACATAGATATTAAATTAATTTTTTTTAATACTTAATACATTAAACCTACATATTCCCAAAGACGATATTAGTTTAGTGCCATTGGAATCATGGAGCATAAAATTCTTGTCTAATGAAAGATATTTAATGTTTTACAAGAATATCTTCTAATAAAAGTAATCCTACCTAAAACCTTCAATTATAACTTGGGGAAAATAAAAAATTAGAAAGGGTGAGCTCAAATTCCAAATAAGAGTAAAAAAAGGTGCTATATAAACAAAAACATGAACATAATGGGTATAAAATGTGATCATAAAATTAGAATATCATGCCCAAAATGTTAAAGATAAACATGAATCATATAGAAAACCAAATAATCTAATTAATAAGATCAGAAAATTGACCTAATGCTTGAAATATTGGAATATACATCAACATGTAACATTGTGAACTTGTATAAATAGTAACATGTTCACTCATTAAATTACTGACATGAAATCATGACCTTGATTAAAAATAAGAACATGAAAATGTGGTCCAATCATAAAATTATGGTCATGAAAACCATTTCCACATATAGAATTGTGAACATAAAATAATGTTCATGCATAATATATATACCCCATGAGTAATCCATCAATACCCAATGAATTGGTTATTGATATAGGTCCCAATCATCTAATAATTAAATCATGGGCATGTGTTCCATAAAAATATTAATCATTTATCATATTATAATCCATGAAATAAAATGTGGTTCTTAAAAATCATTCCATCATAAAATAATCCATATAAAATGAATGTATTTTATAAATAAATTTCAATAATAATAATAATCAACCATAGTAATAAAAGGTATAATATACATAAGATAGATGATTGTTAAAAAATGTCATCATAGATGGAATGTTCTTTTAATAAAACAATTGAAATTCATTCTTGAGGAAAATATAATTTCTTCTTCAAAAAAAATTTCTAAAAACATTGCAAAATATAGAAATAGAATAAATTATTTGAATATAACCATGAAATAATTAAACGAATGATTAATGGGAATAAGGTGTTATTAAAGAGTAAAAATACTTTCATGTCATATATGTTAAAAAAGTTTTTTCTTATACTTATGAAGGAAAAGTCAAAAGGTTCCTGGTTCGGAAAACAAAAGAATGATTCTTATCAAAACATTTATTAAAAAGTCAAAAAATTGGTTAAAAATACTTTAATCATCCATATAATAATATGAAAAAAATTATTAATGAATTTTCAAAAATCACGGTCATAGATGATAAATAATTCAAAATAAATACATATGTATAAATAATATTTATTAATAATGAGATAGAGAAATTGTCCCTTACCACATAATTCTCAATTGAATAATACACCTCATAAAATAAGTAAGATTATATGATTATTTTACTTCCATAAACATCATAATAATAATCATAAAAAATATTCATTGTTGTAGAAAACACCAGTCAACAGAAACTGGTGGATTATATTGAATATGTCCCACAAAAATAAAAGTGAGACAAAGGCATTCATTAACTTATGTCTGGGTTCCTTCATATGTTTAAAATAGTATTATATAATGTATTATATAATGTTATTAATTTATTCTGTAACAATATTTACATTTATGATATCATATATGATCATATTAACAAAATTTTAATAAGATTTCATTGTTACGCTCATGTTGGGAGTTAACTACTTCATTTTATTATGCATGTTTTGTCTAATAAGTTATTACTAATCTTCATATGTTATAGTTATACCATATATAAAATGAGATTAATATAATATAAATATATAAAATTTAATCATTCTATACTTTTATATAATCAATTCATTAAAAAATATCATATTGAATGAATCACATCTCATCATGAAGTTGGTAGGCCGTATATATACACAAGAGACGATATCATTCCTATAATTGAGAAATTATATAAAATAAGATTGTATATATTTTATTACAGAATAAATATCTTGTTATAAAAATCATATATAGTTATTATTCTCATCATTATACCCATCCATGTAATTTTCTGGTGAAAACATTTTATGTCATGACATAGAGACGGTAATCTGTTTGTACGCACTCATAGTGATTTTATTTTTTAGAAGATGAATATAAGGTAATATATGGTTGTTAAGAAACCATTATAACATATTATTATATATTTGATACTATATTTTTTACTTTATAATGGAAAAACAACGTAAGAGGTATTAGAAGATGAAGTGATCATGAGGGAGTTGATAATGCAGATTACCACTTATTCGGAGAACCCCTTGTACATATCCCCTTATGGAACTTGAATTGGTATTTTTAGAGGAATGTAACCTTTATAATATGACTAAGTAATTTTATAATGAAATGGGATTGTATTTCTGAGCTTTTAGGTTCAATGTGATGTGATTAAATGATGGAGGAGGTTCTGTTTTATAATTAAGGTGAGAAGAACCTTTAGAATTCCCAAAAATAATAATTTATAAAAAAACCCATCTAAAAACCCTAAAAATGTCCTATTTTAAATTATTATTTTAGATATGTTCATAATAATTTCATCCAATAAGTTTTTGGTAAACTTTTTCTATTAATTAAAACCTTATACTTCAAATTAACACTTAGTCAATCTGTTTATTTTATAACTAAGGTAAAAAATATTTCAATAATAAAAGGGTTTAGTATTCACATACCTGATATAAAATCAACCATAAATGAATAATTATGATAATTTTACACCACATAATAATTATTATAAATTTTTTTAAATTGTTTTTTATTTTTAAATTATTTAACAATGCATTTTTTTTAAAAATATCTATAGTGTCAATTTTGATACAATTAAAATCGTGTATTTTTAAGAATATACAGATAAGATTTTAACCTCTAACTAGATATTTTATTATATCCCTAAGTGTTCAAGTTATTAAAAAAAATTATTTGGATATATGATTCATCCAAAATTTTATCTATTTTAATATTTTTCATAATATTAATTTGATATTTCCATTAATAAAATAATTACTACATTATATTTCTTTAATTAATTAATATAATTATTATTTGTATATAAATTAAAAATAAAAAACTATGAAAAATATAAATCTTATTAATTTTATAATAATACTATTTTGAATGTGAAAACATTAACATCACATTTAAATAAAATATTATAAGTGTCAAATTAATTTCCATATGGCTCCTAAAACTCAATATCTAGACCCATGGAAGATTAAGGTTATTATTTCCTTGAAAAAAAATATTTGTTCATGTTTTTCTTTTTTTTAATTGTTATTATCATTGTAATAGTAATTATTTTATTTATTTACCACCAATGTAATAATTTATACATCATCAATGTATATACTATCAGAATAATTTTTTATTTTTTAAAAATTACAAATAAATTGAAATGATAAATAAAACCATTTTATTTTGAGATGATGTATTTATATTTGAATTTTTCTTCTATATAAAAATACGTTAAAAATGATATTGTTATTAAAAAATGAGTAATACATATTTAACATTTATTTAAATGAAATATATTTAAGGTCCTAATAAAATCCAAGTGGCATCCAAAGGGTACCATTTAGAAAAAATGATTATTTAGGTTGAAAATAACAAATAATATTATATTATTAAATGTATTAGTAAAATTTTATAATATTTTATTTATAGTTAATTACATAATTTTTGTTTTAGCCGTATTAATAAAAATTATTGAACATACTATTCATAATGCCCAAAAATAAAAGAAATATATTTACTTAATTCAGACCCATTGATTCAAAATATTTATTCTATTTCAAAAAATTCAAAACACATAAGTATTAAAAAATAATTTAAAATTAATCGCTTTGTTAGAATGATTTTTTTTTTAAAAAATTTAAAATATTATAGAAGATTGAAATGATTTTATATCTAAATTCACGGTAAAATTAGTGCCAATGGAAAATATTTTATTATGAGATAAAAATAGAATCTATTTATAATTTATAATAATTTAATAATATAATTTAACCTTATAATTTATTTTAGTAAATAAATATTTCTTCAATTAAAATTTAGTATATTTTTACTATTCATCAAAAAAACATATCAGAACAATATAAAAGAATATAAAAAATGTAGTTTTATATCCAATTTCCAAAAAAGAAGTTTATTTTTAAACATAATATATTAATGTGTCAAAAACTTGATTTAAATTGGGTGCACCATCAAAAGGTGGTAAAACTGAATTTCTTCCAAAATACTTCTTTTATCCGAAATATTGCATTTGTTCTTATATCTTGTATAGAATCATATAATATGAATTTTAAACATTATTTTCAGTATTTTAAATATATATTAAATTAATAAAATTAATCAAGATTGATTTTATTATTTCACAAACTCACTTACTTGTATTCAAAATGTTTTTTTAGAAAAACATTCTTTTTATTTAAAAATGATGGTATTTGCATTTATAATTAATTTCCCACATATGAATTATTTATATATGCATGTTTAAATAATATTTTTCATAATTTAGTTGTTCATACACACCATAATAATGACTAGGTTATAATGTATCCTAATAATATTTATTGGATCTCTTAAACTTAGTCATTCGTTAAATGAAATCTATAAAAAGAACATGAAATTGTTTATTACACAAGCCATGCATAGTGTTATGTATACCTCAAGATAATATAATATTGTATGTAGTGAAATATAATCCGGGTATAGCATACAACAGAATATATCAATGATATTAAAAATAATCTATCTCATATGAATATGGTGTTTTTATACTATACCACCGTTAAAATGAATTTCACCATCGATATTTATCCGGGTTATTAAATTACTAATACTTGGATGTTTATTTCATAGAAAAGGATATCATAAAAATGAATTCTATAACTTCCTTTTACATATAAATAATTTTAAAATAATTGTTTTCTAATGTAAATCATGACTAGGTCACTACGTAGGAGAACATATGTGATGATTAGGGAATGAATTAATATATTAAATAATCAAAGAGATTGAAAAAGATCACTGATCATTAATAATTAGGTGATCTATATAAAGTTAACAATGACAAAACAATAAACTAAAAAAACATGAAATTGGTCATTTATTTCATAAAATGTTATGATAATAGGACCCCCTTTTACATCCAAATCCATTTTATATATGCTATATATTTTTCTAATGAAGATATAGTTACTTGATTTCATTTAAATCTCACTATTGGTCATTCAATGAAAACTTTCCACATTATCTCATACTCAATTAAATGATATTTAATTTTTTAGTCCTTAATCAGTAGTAGATCATGTGATCCATAAATACAATGTTTGGTCATTCCATCTATCTTTATCAATACAAATATGTTATCACATGTTATAATATAAAAATAAGTCCACCTATGGTTATATAATACATTATTCTAAAAAAAATCATCCAAAGTGTAACTTATACATTCTACAAATGGATATGAAACAATCCATATGAAAATTAAAAATACAAAACATTTGAAAGAGGTGAACATAATTTTCAAAACACTTATCCCTCATATATCATAAGGTATATCATTTTGGTAAAATTCCAAACATGAGAATTATTTCATAATTTATTCTCTCTAATAAACATATTTATTAAAAAAAATAATGTTTCGTTGTTATTAAGACAATAAAAGATGTAAACATCATTCATCGTAGAATAATCCACTTTTCAACAATCCTTAATCTGTTCTAAGGAAATCATTACTAATTAATTTACTTATTCATATCCAACATATATTTATCTAAATATAATTATCTCATTATCATTCTCATATTAAGGGCTATCCTTCCCATAATGATATATTTTCCAAAAACATCAACTTATTACCTCAATCATTTTTCATGTCCAACAACATCACTTAGTACATTTCATAATTATTTATGTAATGTCTATAGTGGGAAAATACATAAAAGTATCATTATTCTATAATACCATAAATTTACATCCATAATATTATTCTTTAATTCTAAAACAGAAAAACTAAATCGTTCCAAAACTTCATTGTCATGTGAATTATCATCAATAGTGATAACTTATTACATTATATTGTCTTTCACACAATGATATTTCTGATGTTGATCATCATAATTAACCCTTGAATTTTGTCATTGGTTAGCATAATTCCCATTTTCCATGCACTTAAAACACTTAATTTTAGAAGGTGCACTCATTTATTATTTGTATTTATTACTATTGTTTAGAAAATAAAATACATGATGTCATTATTTCCCTCAAGTAAATGATTTATCAGTATCCTTAAGGAAATTTCCACCATGTTTCCTTCAACACATTCATTCTAAACAAATAAAATCATCTCTTATATATAGTTTTTAGTGTTTATTTTTATATCTATGCTTCTTTTATTATCATAGAGAATATATTGATGTTAACCTCAATCTAACTTTATGAAAAACATATATTAGGAAGGTAAATAATTGAAAGGAAATTCCTGAACTAGTATAATACTATAGAGGCAATATTATTGTAATGGCCCGAAATTTTGAATAAATCTTTTTTCCTAATTTAATGTGTTATTTTATTTTATTTTTGTACTCAAAAAAAATGTTTTATTTGATAAACATGATTATAATTAAAATGAGACCAGTGGGTTTTGATTGTTATATGACCATCGGTCAATATGACCGCTGTGAACAAAATGTTTTGATTATTGTCTCTAAATATAAGTAATCTTGGTTAATTATTATAGAAAGAAGATTCGATGGCCTCACCTAGTAGTCTTGGACCGATCGAAGCCCATCTAACAGAGCTTGGAAAGGATGTAGCACCATTGGGCTTTGCTCTGGACCAAATCCAAGCCGAACTTCATCATGTGAAGCTAGAACGGAATCGCCTTCGCAAGAAGTTCAAACTGATAGAAATTACTACTCGGACAATGTTGACTGAGCCACCCCAAGATTCTATCACCCTATCACACCTTACTCTTAGGTCCTATGCTGGTATTATAAGGGGATATGTAACAAGACTGTAACTGCCTTGTGTAATCCTTTGTTTTAAATAAAAATTGGGATTTCTTCTTATGATGAAGTTTATGAATTTTTAAATGACCGGATAAATATAGTATGCATATTTTTGATAAATTTTAGAAAAAGGATATTTTAAAAATGTTTATGTAAACCTTAAATAATTAAAAATGTGTAATGATTTTCAAAAAATGGTCTTCTACAATTATATTCAGTACGAAATTTAGAGTCTAATAAGATCAACTTGATTTTTGATGAATAGTAAATTATGAATAGTGATTTTATGATTAGGATTAGTAATGTGTCCAAATGGATTAGTAATCTCACTTAAAAAAGTATTAATATAATCTAGGCACCTTGATTAAGTAATATGATTCAATAAAATGGTTAAATAACGGTTTCGTAAATTATTATTCAAGTATTAGTTTTTTCAGGTGAATAGTGTTGTTTAATTAAAAATTTAATTAAAAATATTTAGAAAATTATTTTTATAAAATGGATTTCATTTTTGAACTCAGAGCATCGATATTATGTTATGGTAATTTTTGGGGTTTTTTCTGAAAAAAATGAATTTTCGGTGAATAGTGTATTTATTTAAAAATCAATTTAAAAATATTTAGAAAATTATTTTTATAAAATGGAGTTCATTTTTGAAATCAGAGCATTGATATTTGGTTAGTGTGAAATTTTGGGATTTTTCTGAGAAAGTTGAATTTTCAGTGAATAGTAAAAATGCAGTTTTAGGGTTTCGGTATGTGTAATGACATCATAGCTGTGTCATGATGATGTCATGAGATATTTTAAGGGTTGGCCGGCCAAGGGTGATGAATTATTGTTTTGGGGGCCCCATGTGGCCTAACTCCATGGTAAATGCCAAGGGAGAGCACATGGGTTTGAGAAAAGCACATGTGAGGTGTCCCTTGGCCATTAATGCCTTGTCCCCTCACTTTCCCTATAAATACCAAGCCCTCCTCTCATCCATTCGACTCCCCACTCTTCCCCAACGATGTTCTGGTCTCATTACCTCCCAAGGAGTCCTCCCAAGGTGCCCCCAAGCCCTCAAGGTCCCAACCTTTGAGTTTTAAGAGTTACGTTTTAAGGTAAGGGATCCGACCTCTCTCTTTAATTTCAAGTAATCTCTTTTATGTCATTCCTTTTATGCTCCATGTTCTTATGTTGGAGGATGTTCTTTTATACTCCTCTTACTTCCCTTTTCATGTTCATATAATTAGAGATCCCCTCTTGCTCTCATTATTTCGTTTTATGTAGTTTTAAGTGGCGCCGTTAGGCTGCCGAAATTTTTGTAACAAATTCTTTCTCCATTCTCATTTTTCAAGATCTATTTTCATGTAAAGTATTTCAAGTTCCTTTTTATTATGTTGGGGTATGATATCTAAATTTATCATACTGATATTTTATGATCATATGATGAGAGACCCCATTTGATCTCTTCAATTCAGTATTTTGAAGTTTTAAGTGGCGCCGTTAGGCTGCCGAATTTTTAAGTGGTTCTTCACCCTTCTCGTTTTGAAGTTCTACTTTCATGTCAATTCTTTCAAGTTCCTTTTTGTTATGTTGGGGCATTATATCTATATCTATCATACTGAACTCTTATTTTCACATGATGAGAGACCCTATTTGATCTTTTCAAATCATTTTTGTTGAAGTTTAAGTAACGCCGTTAGGCTGCCAAACTTTCATAAGAGAAATCTAATTTTTGTCTTCCTTCCATGTTTTTCATTTCAAATGGTATGTCCTTGAAATTTCATTACCATGATCATGTATCCTTCTTATTCTGTCCATATACTATTTTATGGGTCATTTATGAATGTTTGACCCATTTTACCTCTCTTTTTAATGTCTTCTAAAACCTCGTAACATAGCCGTTATGCTGCAGAATTTCCGTCTCAAAATGTCTCTCTCTTTTTCTAAAGTTCTTTTATATTATTAAGTGAATACTCAAAGATATTTCTTCTAAAGGGGTATTAACATATATACCAAAATGTTCTATTTTAAATTCTGGGATTTACATACATGAGACCCACCTTCCTTTTCTGTGGGTTTTAAAGTGACGTAAAGATCATGTCTTTAAAGCAGTTTTTAAAACGTTGTGATTATGAAATGAAACCCATTTATTTTATGATATATGGGTTATTTATGAAATTTTTGATGATGATATATGTGGCTCACATGATAATAAAGGCAAATTTAATGGTGCGCCCTGATAGCGCTCCAATGCATTGGGTAATGATGTAACCACTAGAGATTACAATTTTCATGATACCTTGGTGAATAACCTTGGTAATTTTCAAATGACACCTTGGGGATGGACCTTGGTGATATGTTCATGATTGTCTATGTTAAATGATGTATCCACATCTTAAAGTTATGAAAAATGTTATTTTTATTATGATATGCCACATGATTTTTTTTATCATGCCTTAAAGTTATTGTTCATGACATAGTTGATGTATCTCAAGTTCACATGTTAAATGTTTCCCTTGTTTCCCTTACTGGGCCTTCTGCTCAACCTTTCATTTGATGTATGTCCCCAGGTTATGAGGCGTAGTAATGAACCTAGTATGAACATGAGGAGAAGGATTTCAAGTTTTTAAGAAGAATGTTTTATGTTTTCAGGTTTTAAGTTCCTAGTTTCCAAGACACTAAACCTTAAAGATCCTCAGTTTTGTATAATGTAATGAAAGTTTATGTGATAAAAAGGCGGGATGTTATAGTTGGTATCAAAGGATGGTTTAGTTATTTGTGGAGATTAGGATATGAAAACTTTAGGAAGAAGCCTATATAAAAGTTTATATACAGGAAATCTTCCTGGTATTTTGGTGTGTATTGAGTAATGGGTTGCCAAGAAAATACATCCATGTCTGGATACGAGGAGGTAGAGGTGGCTCTGGCACAGATGTACATAGGGGTAAAACCCGAAAACACCGCTTTGAGCTAGACTCAAACGGAAACTGGTACACGACAACGGGCCTTTCTGCACTCTTGGTTACGACACTCTCGGGGGATATGCTTTGGTAAATTCATAAGCTTAGTATGAACCATTGTTAAAGGAACAAAGATAAAATAAAATAAAGATTCACATAAGAATATATGATCATGGATATCCTAGATGAGAACCTAGCGGATCACAAGTTAGGGTATAATTTTCTTCTACAAGTTATCCTTATATGCTTTAAGTTCCTTTTCATGATTATTAGCTAAGTATTTAAGCCCCTAATTATACTTTCTATTCTTAGTTAATGGTGGGAAATGGAAGAACATGTCCCAACAACCAATGTGATAGGAAATGCGACGATTTCCGTATTAATATGAAAGAGATGATTAGGGGATTAAAAGATGATTATTATTTTGGAAGACGTTCACTATTTTGGGGACCCTATATGATCGAGGTAAATATATTACTACGATATTTTTATTGAGGAGTAAGCTTGACTTATATTTTGAAGAATCGATGAATTTAAGGTGGACTTATAGTAATTTAGGTTACTTATGGGAATTATTAACATATCTTGGGTAAAATATGTTTAGGTTAGCTACTTTTGTTATAAGATGTTAGGAGTGGTTGATGTTGTTTGGAGATGAACAATGAAGTTTATTTTGGAAGACTATGTTTTCAAATCTTTCTTGTATATGGGTTTCAATCTTAGTTTGGTTTATTTTGAGGAATCTTAAGGACCATTATTTACAGAATGGTCTATGATGAACTTTGGGTAGTACCATGGAACTTTGAAGATTTAAAAGTAGTTTCCATTCCTATGAGATTCTTTTTTTTTGAAGAGTTGTTTTACCTTACCCTTTATGTTTTTGGGATAATGTTTAAAGATAGAAGAAATAGATAGTTAATCTTTTGTGGATTATGAAGATGATTCTTGTGTTTTGATGAGACCATGTAGTTTTTAATGCTCATCGTTTGGAGAAAAGATTAGTTTTGGTAGAAAATTATTAATGTATGAAACTCTACATGAAGGTAGATATATTTCCTTATGTTTTTGTTCTATGTTGTAAATGAATTCCTCAAAGTTATTAAAAGGAACGTAAAACAAAAACGTTGTTGATTTAAGTTTCCTACTAGGTAATCAAATACCTCTTACAAACATCATAATTTTGGGATTTTCTGGTGGTTAACTTCCTCCTAATCATGTTTTCTATCACTCTCCTTTAGAACGTGACCATTTGTTTTCTCCTCCATGTCCATGTTTCCTACATGGAATCCTAGTATGAGTAAACTCGGGTGGCCTTTGTACTTCCTTTTCATTCTTTTAAAGTAATGGTGTTACTGACTCTTTTTCCGATGTGGGACTTTCAATGAAATTTCTAAACCCAATTTTAAAAATTGTGAGGATGCAATTTCTTAAGGGGGGAAGATTGTAACGGCCCGAAATTTTGAATAAATCTTTTTTCCTAATTTAATGTGTTATTTTATTTTATTTTTATACTCAACAAAAATGTTTTATTTGATAAACATGATTATAATTAAAATGAGACCAATGGGTTTTGATTGTTATATGACCATCAGTCAATATGACCGCTGTGAACAAAATGTTTTGATTATTGTCTCTAAATATAAGTAATCTTGGTTAATTATTATAGAAATAAGATTCGATGGCCTCACCTAGTAGTCTTGGACCGATCGAAGCCCATCTAACAGAGCTTGGAAAGGAGGTAGCACCATTGGGCTTTGCTCTGGACCAAATCCAAGACGAACTTCATCATGTGAAGCTAGAACGGAATCGCCTTCGCGAGAAGTTCAAACTGATAGAAATTACTACTCGGGCAATGTTAACTGAGCCGCCCCAAGATTCTATCACCCTATCACACCTTACTCTTAAGTCCTATGCTGGTATTATAAGGGGATATGTAACAAGACCGTAACTGCCTTGTGTAATCCTTTGTTTTAAATAAAAATTGGGATTTCTTCTTATGATGAAGTTTATGAATTTTTAAATGACCGGATAAATATAGTATGCATATTTTTGATAAATTTTAGAAAAAGGATATTTTAAAAATGTTTATGTAAACCTTAAATAATTAAAAATGTGTAATGATTTTCAAAAAATGGTCTTCTACAATTATATTCAGTACGAAATTTAGAGTCTAATAAGATCAACTTGATTTTTGATGAATAGTAAATTATGAATAATGATTTTATGATTAGGATTAGTAATGTGTCCAAATGGATTAGTAATCTCACTTAAAAAAGTATTAATATAATCTAGTCACCTTGATTAAGTAATGTGATTCAATAAAATGGTTAAATAACGGTTTCATAAATTATTATTCAAGTATTAGTTTTTTCTGGTGAATAGTGTTGTTTAATTAAAAATTTAATTAAAAATATTTAGAAAATTATTTTTATAAAATGGATTTCATTTTTGAACTCAGACCGTCGATATTATGTTATGGTAATTTTTGGGGTTTTTTCTGAAAAAAATGAATTTTCGATGAATAGTGTATTTATTTAAAAATAAATTTAAAAATATTTAGAAAATTATTTTTATAAAATGGAGTTCATTTTTGAAATCAGAGCATTGATATTTGGTTAGTGTGAAATTTTGGGATTTTTCTGAGAAAGTTGAATTTTCAGTGAATAGTAAAAATGCAGTTTTAGGGTTTCGGTATGTGTAATGACATCATAGCTGTGTCATGATGATGTCATGAGATATTTTAAGGGTTGTCCGGCCAAGGGTGATGAATTATTGTTTTGGGGGCCCCATGTGGCTTAACTCCATGGTAAATTCCAAGGTAGAGCACATGGGTTTGAGAAAAGCACATGTGAGGTGTCCCTTGGCCATTAATGCCTTGTCCCCTCACTTTCCCTATAAATACCAAGCCCTCCTCTCATCCATTCGACTCCCCACTCTTCCCCAACGAAGTTCTGGTCTCATTACCTCCCAAGGAGTCCTCCCAAGGTGCCCCCAAGCCCTCAAGGTCCCAACCTTTGAGTTTTAAGAGTTACGTTTTAAGGTAAGGGATCTGACCTCTCTCTTTAATTTCAAGTAATCTCTTTTATGTCATTCCTTTTATGCTCCATGTTCTTATGTTGGAGGATGTTCTTTTATACTACTCTTACTTCCCTTTTCATGTTCATATAATGAGAGATCCCCTCTTTCTATCATTATTTCGTTTTATGTAGTTTTAAGTGGCGCCGTTAGGCTGCCGAAATTTTTGTAACGGATTCTTTCTCCCTTCTCATTTTTCAAGATCTATTTTCATGTAAAGTATTTCAAGTTCCTTTTTATTATGTTGGGGTATGATCTCTAAATTTATCATACTGATATTTTATGATCATATTATGAGAGACCCCATTTGATCTCTTCAATTCAGTATTTTGAAGTTTTAAGTGGCGCCGTTAGGCTGCCGAATTTTTAAGTGGTTCTTCACCCTTCTCATTTTGAAGTTCTACTTTCATGTCAATTCTTTCAAGTTCTTTTTTGTTATGTTGGGGTATGATATATATATCTATCATACTGGACTCTTATGTTCATATGATGAGAGACCCCATTTGATCTCTTCAATTCAGTATTTTGAAGTTTTAAGTGGCGCCGTTAGGCTGCCGAATTTTTAAGTGGTTCTTCACCCTTCTCGTTTTGAAGTTCTACTTTCATGTCAATTCTTTCAAGTTCCTTTTTGTTATGTTGGGGTATTATCTCTATATCTATCATAATGGACTCTTATGTTCATATGATGAGAGACCCCATTTGATCTCTTCAATTCAGTATTTTGAAGTTTTAAGTGGCGCCGTTAGGCTGCCGAATTTTTAAGTGGTTCTTCACCCTTCTCGTTTTGAAGTTCTACTTTCATGTCAATTATTTAAAGTTCCTTTTTGTTATGTTGGGGTATGATATCTATATATATCATACTGGAATCTTATGTTCATATGATTAGAGACCCCATTTGATCTCTTCAATTCAGTATTTTGAAGTTTTAAGTGGCACCGTTAGGCTGCCGAATTTTTTAGTGGTTCTTCACCCTTCTCGTTTTGAAGTTCTACTTTCATGTCAATTCTTTCAAGTTCCTTTTTGTTATGTTGGGGTATGATCTCTATATCTATCATACTGGACTCTTATGTTCATATTATTAGAGACCCCATTTGATCTCTTCAATTCAGTATTTTGAAGTTTTAAGTGGTGCCGTTAGGCTGCCAAATTTTTAAGTGGTCCTTCACCCTTCTCGTTTTGAAGTTCTACTTTCATGTCAATTCTTTCAAGTTACTTTTTGTTATGTTGGGGAATTATATCTATATCTATCATACTTAACTCTTATTTTCACATGATGAGAGACCCTATTTGATCTTTTCAAATCATTTTTGTTGAAGTTTAAGTAACGCCGTTAGGCTGCCGAACTTTCATAAGAGAAATCTAATTTTTGTCTTCCTTCCATGTTTTTCATTTCAAATGGTATGTCCTTGAAATTTCATTACCATGATCATGTATCCTTCTTATTCTGTCCATATACTATTTTATGGGTCATTTATTAATGTTTGAACCATTTTACCTCTCTTTTTAATGTCTTCTAAAACCTCGTAACATAGCCGTTATGCTGCAGAATTTCCGTCTCAAAATGTCTCTCCATTTTTCTAAAGTTCTTTTATATTATTAAGTGAATACTCAAAGCTCTTTCTTATAAATGGGTATTCACATATATACCAAAATGTTCTATTTTAAATTCTGGGATTTACATACATGAGACCCACCTTCCTTTTCTGTGGGTTTTAAAGTGACGTAAAGATCATGTCTTTAAAGCAGTTTTTAAAACGTTGTGATTATGAAATGAAACCCATTTATTTTATGCTATATGGGTTATTTATGAATTTTTTGATGATGATATATGTGGCTCACATGATAATAAAGGCAAATTTAAGGGTGCGCCCTGATAGCGCTCCAATGCATTGGGTAATGATGTAACCACTAGAGATTACAATTTTCACGATACCTTGGTGAATAACCTTGGTAATTTTCAAATGACACCTTGGGGATGGACCTTGGTGATATGTTCATGATTTTATATGTTAAATGATGTATACACATCTTAAAGTTATGGAAAATGTTATTTTTATTATGATATGACACATGATTTTTTTATCATGCCTTAAAGTTCTTGTTCATGACATAGTTGATGTATCTCAAGTTCACATGTTAAATGTTTCCCTTGTTTCCCTTACTGGGCCTTCTGCTCACCCTTTCATTTGATGTATGTCCCCAGGTTATGAGACGCAGTAATGAACCTAGGATGAACATGAGGAGAAGCCTTTCAAGTGTTTAAGAAGAATGTTTTATGTTTTCAGGTTTTAAGTTCCTAGTTTCCAAGACACTAAACCTTAAAGATCCTCAGTTTTGTATAATGTAATGAAAGTTTATGTGATAAAAAGGCGGGATGTTATAATTATCTTTTTGTCTCATATTATAGATAATATTACACTTTAAATTAATTTCACCTTCAATACGATAAGTGACCAACATACACTTTTCATGATCTGAAATGTGATGAATGAAATAAGTCTTTTTATTTGTAACGATCCATTTCTTAGCAAGTATGGGATCATTCTATGCAATAAATGGAGGGGGAAATTTCCTTATGATTTATTAATTAGAACATTGTTCCATTATTTGGTCATTTTAAATCATTGTAGGATTCATCGAAAAAAGATATTTTATTCTAAATCCTATAATATTTGGTTTATCGAGAGGAAAATAATTTCATTTTGCATCTCATCCAACATTAACGTGGTTCCTTTAGGATCCATCCATTGTATGAAGCCCAAAAAGAATAGAGTGAGAGGAAAAAATTGTAGAAGGAAAACAACATAATCTTGGGGAAATATATTCAATCTCTAACATCTTATGTTTAGTCCTAGGTTAAGCATGATCATTACCAGAATTTAAGGATAATAAAATTGTACTGATACTTATCTATAGATACATCCTTGGACATGTCCTTTTATATATTTATTGGTATCTCAATATATTTTTCTCATCCTTATTTCTAATGTTTTACTAATACTTCACCATTATACAAGATAAATTGAACATAGCTTGAATTATATAGAAAATAAATTAATATTGTGGAATAAATAATATATTAAAAAAATATATTTCCCTAAAGCCAAATTATTTTAGTGGCTTTAGAAACATGGAACACAAACTTCTACTGTATTTAATTTTATTCATTTTTTTCTAGAAAAATCATCCCCTTTTTTAAATCCAACCTAAAAACATCCTTTATAACATAGGGAAAATAAAACATAATAAAGGTAGAGCTCATATTCTACATTTGTGTAAATAACCATGATATGTAAACATAAACATGATCATAAATGCTATGAGAATGTGATAATAATATTAAAATATCATTCCCTAAATATCAATGGTAAAATATAATCACAAAAAAATAAAATAATATAATCAATAAGGGAATAAAATTAACATAAGGCATAGAATTGTTCCATAGAAATAAACATGTAAATTTGGGAACATTTATATATAGTAACAGGTTAACTCATTAAATTATAGACATGAAATAAGGCCTCTACATTAACATAAAAACAAGGAAACTAGGTGTAGTCATTAAATTATGGACATGAAAACCAGGTCGATGCATAGAGTTGTGAACATGAAATTAGTTTCACACATAACATATATTCTTAATGAGTTATCCATACTTAACCTATTCATTGGAGTGAGATATTTTTCCCAAACATATAATAAGTAATTCATATATATGTGTTCCTAGAAAATATAAATAATTCCTCATAACATAATCCATGAATTTAAAATGGGATTCTTAAAAAACACTCCATCATAAAAGAAATCCATATAAAATGAATGGATTTAATTGTTTTTTTTCACTCAAAATAATTATCAACAATAGTAATATTAGGGATAATATACTTAAAATATACCCTTATTAAATAATTTCATCAAAAATTGAAAATAATCTTGATAAAACAATTTAAATTTATTCTTGGTGAAAATATCATTTTTTTTCTTCAAATACATTTCTTTTTCATAAAAAACATTCAATTTTTTAAAGATTTTTTATTGAAAATAACCATGAAATCATGTAAATAAATCTTCTGGTAAATAAGGTTTTCTATATGAGTAAAAATCCGTTTATTCTGTATATGTTAAAAAAATTATTCTCAAAGTTATGAAGAAAATGTAAAAAGTGCCTCGTCTAGGAAATGAATAAAATATTCCTTTCAAAATATTTTATAAAAATTAAAAAATTCGTAAAAATGATATTAATCATCTATAAGAGAATAGTAAATCATTTTATGAATTCTTTTTATAAACATGGAAACATGTCATATATAAACTATAGTAAATACATAGGTATAACCAATCTCAGATAATAATGAGAGTACAAAATCATATCTTACCAATTTGTAATTGATAGAATAATATGCCTAATAAAATATAGAAGATTTTATAAATCTATAAATAACATAAAATTCCGAATAATAATCATAAAAAACATTAATTGGAAGAATAAACATCAAACAAAATATAAAAATGTTGTATAAGGCATATGTACATATAAATAAATGTGAGACAAATTAATCCATTACCGAAGGGCAAGGTTCTTTAGAATGTATCAGAGACAAGGTTATAATGGATTAAATAATTATATTAAATTCTAAAAGAAACATATATGCATTTATTATATCATATATAATAATCATAAAACATTTTTAATAATACTTCATTGTAATGCTTCTATCGGGTGTTAACTGCTTTATTTTCACATGCATTATTTTGTCGAACAAGTTATTATTTTCATTAAATGGTTTTAGAAATGTCATTTAAATAATGATATTAATAACAATATATATATATATATATATAATATTTACTCATTCAATACATTTATATAATTCATTATTTAATAAATATCCTAATAAATGAATTCCATCTCATCGTGGAGATGATAGGTCGTACAAACGCACAAGCGACAATATCATTCCCATAATTTTAATATGGAATGGATGTGGATGTTATATATATTTTTTAGAATCAATATCATTTAATAATTATCATATATAGTTATTATTTCCACCATTATATCTATCCATTTATGGTGGTGGTGAAAACATATTACACTATGATGTGGAGGCGGTAATCCATACACACTCATGTGTGGTGATTTCATTTTTTTAGAGGATGGATTGATGGTGGAATATGGCTATTCCAAAACCATAATAACATATCATTATATAGTTTATATTATATTTTTTACATTATACTTTAAAGAAAAAGAGGAAGAAGAAGTATAAGAATAATTGATCTTGATAGTGTTAGTAAAGGAGATTTCCTATTATTTAGCGAGCTCCTTATAGATCTCCTCTAATAGGAGTAGAGATGGTATTTTGAAAAGACCAAAACCTCAATAATGTGACAAGGGTAGTTTATAATGGAAATTATAGGGATATATCTTATCTTGAATGCTCAATGTGAAGTGAACAAATGAAGGAATAGGTTCCCTTCTACAGTTGAGATGAGGGGCACCCTTGGAATTTATGAAAATAATAATTTATAATATAATTAAAACCCATAAAATATATCCATAATGTCCTAGATTACATTATTAGAAGATATATGTTTGTAATATCAACTTCCAAGAAATTTTAGACACGTTTTTCTATCAATTTAATATATATCCTTTTAATTAAAACTTAGTTATTTTATTTAAGACTCCACTAACGTATCAAAAATTTCTATATTAAAAGGGTTATATATTAAATTATATGATTTAAATTAAACTATAAATAAATAATTTATCATATATTTAAAAATATAATAATTATTATATTTTTTTATTTTTTTATTTTTATAAACATTAATAATACATTATATGGAAAAATTATTAACAGTATCAATTTTAAAAATATTTATTTCATGGATTTTTAAAAATATCAACAAAATATTTTAATCATGAACCAAATATTTTAGTATATAACTAAGAGATATATGTGATCTATAACATTAATTGGATATATTAATAATAACAAATTGTGTTTATTTTAATATTTTTATTAACATTAATTTTCTTATCTCATTAATAAAATAATTACTACATCAGTTTTGTGTAGTTATTTAGTATAATTATTTGATTGGTAATAATTAAAAATAAAATATTTTGAGGAAGTTAAATCCTTTATATTTCATAATAATACTTATATTAGAAAATTTCTCAAGGAATGTCCTTCATTAAAAATATTATATTTATTAAATCATGAATGTGACAACTTTACCATCACATTGAGTAAAATATTATATATGTCAGACAAATTTTCATATGTAACTGAATGGAAAATAACTCTAAACAAGGATTATTATGATCAAGATATATTTTACCAATAGTATTTGGTCATGTTTTTATTATTTTTTAATGGTTTTTATCAATTTTTTTAAAAAAATATTTTATTTAATTTTCATCAATTAAATAATTTATGCATCATCAATGTATAACCCTTTAATGTAATTATTTATTTCCTGAAATTTGAAAATAAATCACCATGATAATGAAAAGCATTTTATATTTCAAATAAGATTTTATGGCTTAATTTAGCATTTGTATAACCATAATCTAAAAATGAAAATTTTGTAAAATTTCAGCAATTCATATATAACATTTGCGAAATAAAATATATTAAATGTATTAATCGAATCCAAGTGTATTCCAAAGGGAAAAAATTCCACCCAATGATGATTTATATATAAAATTACACATACAACTATATTTTGTCAAATAATAGGTTAATTTAATAATATGATATTTACCCTTAATTACACAATTTTCCTTTTACCATATTAATAAAAATTACTCCTGTTTCTATTCATAATAAAAAAATAAATATATTTACATAATTTGAATACCTTAATTATAAATTTAAAATCCATTTTTTAAAAATCATAACCTAGAAGTTGTAGTAATTAATTTAAAACTAATCACGTTGTTAAAATGAAAACGAGTTTGAAAAGATAAAACATTACAAATAATTGAAATGTTTTTAATGCTAAATTCCATATAATACTAATTACAATGAACAAAATTATATTAAATGATAAAAAATAATATATTTATTCTTTAAATGTGTATTATATATATAATCAAACATAATAAATTGTTTCAATTAAAAACTTGTTTTTGATTAAAATATATTATATTTTTTTGATTCAACAAAGCATAAAACACATCATAAAAATATAAAAAATTCATCCATATAATATTTTAATATCTTGATTCCAAATATGTTGTTTATTTTTTTAAATATAATTTATACAATTCTCAAAAACATTATTTAATATGGTTATGCCATCAAAAGAGAGTAATGCTATATTTTTTGAAAAATATTTATTCTATCCAAAAAAATAAATTTGTTGTTTTATCATGTATAGAAAATATGTATAATGAATTATAAAAAATATTTTAAATATTATATATTAAATATTATATTTAAATAACAATATCCATCAAGTGTTATTTTATTATTTCATAAACTAACATATTTGTATGGAAATACTATTTCCAAAAAACATTTTCTTTGATTTAAAACTGGTATTATTTTCATTTTTAAATAATTTATCACCAAATAATAACTTATATACATTTTTTAAAGCATAATTTCATAATTTATTTATTCATACTCACAATTATAAATTCTATTTTATAAGGTAGCATAATAATATTTAGCTTTTCTCAGAAACTCTGTCCTACAGGAATTGTAATCTATAAAAAGAACTTGAAATAAGGTTTAAAAAAAGAAAATAAATGTGTTTCATATATCGTAAGACAATCTGGTGTTGCATGTAGCATAATCTAATCTTTTTGTAACATACAACACAAAATATCAGTTAAATTCAAAATAAACTATCTTATAAAAACTTCATGGGTGTTATAAGGACAACTCACCACTCAAAAGTGTAAGGAAGTCCATGTATTGCATGATCAGTTAGATTTTTGGTTGTGTGGGAAGGAAGGTTTTATTCAAAAATTAAATGTTAAATGTGTGAAGTAATTTTTTATGTTATTTCTTTGGAAAACTGTTTTACAATGGTTTTAGTTTATATTTTGATAACCCTTTTAGAATTTTGTATTTATCAATTTCATTATATAATTGTTTCTAACATGTTCTATCCTAGTTGTGTGTGTAGGGATGTCATTGGGGGAAAACCTGCTGAGTGTTTTTACTCACCCCTATATTGGAACATTGGTGATTTTGTATATTGCAACTACTAGGATATGGGAAAATTTAAAGTATCACACATCATTGGAACTACTTTTTGATAATTTTGTGTTTGGTCAAGTTTCAGAATGGAGCTAGTGGATCGTTGAGTTTGTTGTCATCATGGAGTGCTATTAGTTTCTATTATGATGTTTACATTGATATTATAGTCATCCATTGGAGAATATAATTTTTTTATACATTTGATAAAGGGGTTGTTGAGTTTTCGTCCAATGTTATCATGCATCATATTATGGTTGTTTAGATACGGGTTGTTTGGTAAGTGGTTTTATTATTAAAGGGTTAATCATCCCCCACATGTATTGAAACCCTTCATCATTTATTGAATGTCTTTGGCGTTATGGGGATATATCTTAATGCCTAGTAATGTCTCACATCCCTCTCATGACATTTCCTCCTTCCAATGTGGCAATTAATTCTCTCGTCCTACAGAATGGTAGTGGACTAGGATTATAGGCTAAAACCGACTTCATTTCCCATGATACAGGTAGTTGTACATGAACCAAAACCACAGCTATCCAAAAGAGATTATTTTTCTAGAAGACGTAGAACTGTTAATTTTTTGAAATCTAACCCTATTAATCTTCATATCTAGATGTTATGTAAATATAAAGTTTCATTGAATATTGGGGTGGCCTCCGATCAGTCTTTATCTACAAAAGTGACATCTGGGATCCACTACATTATGCACAATATTGTTTATTCTAGGTCTGAATCTCATGATAAAGAGGCCTTGTGGGTTGTGTTATTTCTCTTTTATCCATATTATCTACCATGAATTATAGGAGGGTAATTCTATATTGTGTTGGATAATGAGGGGAATAAGGGTGGGGGAGGAACTTTAACATAAGTATTTTCAGAATTTTCAAATTTTCCTTTCTCGAAATGTAATCCATGTCCATGGGTATACTATAGAACTCTTTACATAGTGAAACATCCTAAATAGAAGAGATTCTATCTAGTGTATACATGACCGGCATCTTGACAATATAAATGGAAAAACTACCATTTTGAATTCCAAAGTCACGCATCATGTTTATTCTCTCTCGGATCAATCACTTATTCAAGTGGACCTCTTCCATAAATTTATCAGAGGGGATTGTTTCATCTTTAATCGATGATGTTCATCTCTTCCATGGTATTATCAGGTTGTGTATGCTTCATGGTGAAAGCCAACAAATGGATTTTAATGCAATGGTCTTCACAAAAGGCTGAAACTTCTAATGTGTGATCATCAATCATGGTTTTTAATTATTTCCTCTAGGATTCATGACTTGAATATTCTCAATACTGAGTTAGTTCGGATTGAAAAAATTCATGAAGACCTCTAGGAATAATCAATTTTCCATTGTCTGTATCTTAAGAAGAAGGATTTGGCTTTTATCCTTATTGTGAAAGAACATATTCTTTGCAAACAGTCTATAATTAAATGGATTAATGAAGAAGATATTAATTCCACCTATTTCTATACCTACGTCATAGAGAAATGGGGGATTTTGAAGACAAATATTCGTATGGAAGATGTTTCTTTATCAAATTACATATATGTGGTAGTAGGAATGGTTGAAATTCATTTCAAAACACTTCATATATGTGTTTATCCTTGTATGAATGAATGATACCTGGGAGGACCTGAGGATATTGTGGAATCCATTCCCCATATAGTGGATGATTGATTAATGTCAATCCTAGATTATATACTAGATGAACATTATATCCATAATTCGTTGCTTTATATTAATCTGAAAAGCTCTCTAGTGCCTAATGTTCTGCCTGATTCTTTTTATGTGTCATCTTGGAATATAGTGAATGATAAAATTGTGGGTGTAATAAAATATTTCTTTATGGGTAGGATCATAACACGTGATACCCATGATAACTCCTTGCTCCTCATTCCTATGAGAATAGATCCATCTAGTCTAAATAGGTGTATATCAATTTGTCTATGAAATTTTTTCTCTTAAATAAATGAAGCAGTTTTCCACTAAAGGATCACTCCACACATTAAAACATTCATTGTAGAAGAAAAAAATAGTTATGTGAATGTTACACCCATTCATGGAGATATATTCATGGCCCTATAGATGATTGTCAACCTCAATCTGAAAATGAATGGATATAATAATGCCATAAAGATAGACATTGATAAAGCATATGATAGGGTGGAGTGTCCATTCACCCTTAATGTGATTTCTATCTTTGGATTTTCGGATCCCTCCATTGAAATTATTTTTTGCTACTTCATCTCTCATTTAATTTCCATTGTTTTCTTGGGGGAGATTCATGATTTCATAAAATATGTAAGGGGCCTGAGACAAGGTTATCTGATTTCCCATAGAATATTGATCATGGTGAAAATTTCAGTGAGATTTCATCTTAGTATGTGTATTATTGAAGGTAGTATTACTCATTTTATATGCAAAGTAATCGTAATGGGTTTATCTCACCTCAATTTTTCAGATGAAACAATAATTTTTATCAATGGTATGAAATGATCTCTTTGGGGAATTGAAAATGAGATCGATAAATACTACAAGTGGGGAGGCTAGATTGTTAACCCAGAATGAAAAATGTGTTTCTTCAAGATATTTTCGCAGTGATGAGAGTCACGTCCATCAAGTCAATACTTGGCATAAACAAAAGAGGTCTTCCTATTGACTACATTAGAGATCCAATTTCTCCATGGAGAATCTGAGTGCATCATTTGGATACTCTATTCAGAAACATTATATGAAAAATTTCAAACCGGATGAACCATTTTATATACATTGGTGGCAGGATAACCCTCGTTAACCACATTTTATCTTCTATGAAAATTCATATTAATTCTATCAAAAAGGTTCCTCAATACATTATATCTCATTGGAAAATATCATAACAAATTCCTTATGGGAGGATCATGAAAATGATCGTCATCATTGGGATTTATGTGACCAAATTCCAACGATAGTTGGTAAGGGGGTATTTGGCATCTTGAACATTATGAAGTGATGCATGAAATGAATGGAGATATTTACTAGGATTTGATTGAAGGAAGGTCATTATGGTGTCTAGTTGGGGGAACTAAATATTTTGATATTCCAGAGGCACTAGTGGGATGATCATCATTCAATTGAAAACTGATCTAGACAATTATTACATAGCTTGATAGTAACTCCTAATGGATTATAGGGTTGAGTGATATTAGATTCTTGAAACATAACTTGGTTGAAAAAAACAATTTTTCCCTAGATACCTAATCCAAGATATCATTGTAAGACAAATGATTCTTTATCAATCTTTATTTAGGCTATTTTGGACCTAATATAATGAAGATTGAATGTTCTATTTGAGCTCTTAGAGTTCCCAGGCACATGCATTTAGGAAGAGAATGCTTTAGGATATTTTTCTAGGAATGATTTATCAAGAGTGCGGTGTCGCGGGTTGTCAATGATTTTTTGGGAGAGGTTTTTTTTTGTGCAATTAATTCCTAACCAAATATGTTTTTTTATTTAGTAATAATTATATATCCACAGATTAGAACACAAAGCATCTAGATATTCAGTTTGTGTCCCAATGATGGTGTTATTTTAAACCTAAGGATGAATCCTTTCAAAATATTTTATTTGATGCTGATTGGGAGAGGTATATATGGATTATGTAGTAGAGTTTCACTGGTATAACAACTAAGGATTTATCTAGAACAGATATTCATAGCCTTTGGTTCTAAGGGGTGGAGTCAAACTACAAGGAGAAAAAAGAAAGTGTATGCATTCTTTTATCAGGGTGATGGTGAATCTCGAAAGGCAGAAATAGGGCTCACATAGAGGTAATTTCCAATTCGTGTGTGTCCATCACTATAAGAATCAAATCATTATTGATTGATATTTGATACATTTTCATGAACGAGGAGCTTGCACCTTCTATGCATCTGATTATGGGTCTCGCTTCATCAACATCTGACCAGCTCAAACCTTCGGGTAAATGGGTAAGGTGATATCTTCATGTCTCTAGTTTCAAACACAATACTGAATTTTCATTTCTATCTAGCCTCTTGTGGGCATGAGGGTTTTTTATAGTTTGTGATAATAAAAATTTATTTATCTTTGTGTTTTTAGATTCATTCAAGAATGGAATTTCTCTAATGTTGGAAGTGAATGCATTGCTTTGGGGCATGGAAAAGTAAAATCGGAAAAATGTTATCCTTGTTTCTTTGGAGATGGACTCTTAGGTTCTCTATAAACAATATAAATGACATTTATTTACCCCACGGTCAGTCATCTACATAGTGTGAATGATTAGGAATCATATTCATGATGACATGGAGATTACAAATATTTGGAGAGAAAAAAATAGGGCATCCGACATTATTGCATCCAATGCCCTTATTATTAATGGTTTGTCCTACATTGACAGAATTGCGTCCTTTCCATATTAGGGTGTGATAATTGTTATTAGTTATGCTCGTGGTCTCCATTTTTATTGACCCACATGATAATTTTCATTAATGGACCGCATTTCATCATGGGATCCCTCTTTCTTTAATAAAAATAATAGATTTAGGTGATAGGATTTGAAATACCATTATCATGGTTTTAACCAATGAGAAGACCATAAAACATATCAGGGGAATGAATTCCCACTAGGATTTCATAAATCATTTTGATAAATGAATTATGATCATAAGAAAATGTGTTGATTATTTAACAATTTGAATGTGTTTTCAAATGAAGGATTCTATAAAATATCAATGTTTTGGTATTTTTGAAATAATTTGATTTTTTAAAAAAAATAATGTTTTTAATAATTGATAAATGTGGAAAAGTTTATTTTTGAAAATAAATGTTTTGTTAGATTATGTGGTAGAATTTTAAATTATTAATACTTTTGTTTCTAGAGAGTGAGACATATAAAATTTGTTGTCTATATAGAAAATGGCACCTGGTAGGAATCGTAAAAGCAAAATAGATGAAGTTATGGAGATTTTGGTTTCACCTAAACATCCTGATAACCAAAAGATAATTCATACAATAGTCCATTAAATTCATGTTGTGGACTCATGGAATCAGATTAATGTTCCAAGACAAGTGGATCATTCAATCTAGTTACATAAGTAGAATACTCAAATATATTGGGGTGGTTCTAAATCTAAAAATCTAGATGTGTGGCTAAATATGATGAATTGTATCTTGGATTTATTTGGAACACCAGTGGAGCTCAAATAAAAAATGGAAACATATATGCTCGATGATCTTGTGTGCCAGTGGTGGGAGCTAGTAGTTCGGGAATAAGTGGATCAAGTCCTTAGTTGGGATGCTTTTGAGAAATTTTTTAACAATCAATTATATCCCGGTACATTCATGATTCAACTAATAATATAATTTTTCATGTTGATGTAATAAAACCTCTCTTTCACCGAGTGTGAGGCTAAATTTGTGAATTTAGTATGATTTTCACTCGAGGTAGTGGCTAGTGCATCTTTGACGTCACACATCATTTAATTGTGAATAATGTAACAGGTTCACTCAAATATAACACTACTCTATATTACATAATATATAGAGACAATAAATAGAGAAATTTTGGCTGAAAGAGGCATCCTTGGAGCTATGGGATGATGAATAAAGTCGATACCCATAGAAATTGTTGGTAACTCTAATGCTGGGAGAAAGCAGAAGAGGGCCACCAACATCCAAGGTTGTAGTGATAATCAGAATATAATGTCTAGATCAGTACAACTTCCTCTATGACCTAAGAGAACTGTAGGATAATTTCAATGTGGGTTAGTTGACCACATAATGATATAGTGTATGACACAATATATAGCATTCCATAACTACATTTATATGTGTAATTTTCAGTGTTATTATTGTAGTGATCTATGATTAGGTGATCGAGACACTTCTCTGGTGTAAAATAAATCATATGTTTCAGTGGGATGAGGGAAGAAGAACTAGTCTCCTCCACAGAATAGAGCTACCCATGATGATTATATGAATACTATGACTACATATGTAGGGTAATATCAATAGAGAAACAATGAACAAAGTACGGATATGATGAAATTATATGGAGTCAGTGATTTTTAATGATTAGGAGAGACCATCTACGGTGAGTGGTACAATTCATATTAATTCGACCCTTATTCCATTGATGTTTGATACTAGTGAATCCTATAACATTATTTAGTCTCGTACTATCGATTTATTGAGATTAAAACTTGAGATGATTCCCTCTATGATAAAACATCAAACTCATCTTGTGGAATGTAAATTTATAGCCATTCTATATTGATGATGTTTTATAACTATTGACGGATATGAGATGAAATGAGATTTATGTATTTTTGAGATAGATTTATATAATGTAGTCATTAATATGTATTGGTTGACAAAATATAAGGCTCACATCAATTGTTATAAAAGAACAGTTAGATTCTTGATGGAGGATGCAAGAAGCATATATTTATAGAATAAAATGATATAAAGATAGGTGAAATGGGATTTCAGTTACACGACATGGGTATTATCTATTACTAATTGGTGTCTTTATTTCTTGTAATCAATGGAAGTGTTTGGTAGAAGGTATTTTCTGACAATTTTTGATCAGTTTCTGGATGTTTTTTCCAAAGACTTATTAGTGTTTCCACCGATGAGAGAAGAAAGGTTTACGATTGATCTCCTTTTAATAACAAGTCCAATCTCAATTCCTTATTATATAATTGATCTATCCAATTTAAAGGGATTGAAACAACAATTACATGAGCTACAAAGCAAAGGTTTCATTTAACCGATCACTTCATTGTGGATTTCCCATTGTTTTTTTCATGATGAAAGAAGATGGAACATTATTATTTTGTGTGGATAATTGTTAGCATAACCATATTACGATAAATAATAAATACACACATCCAAATATTAATGATATGTTTGAGCAATTTAGGGGATCACAGTGGTTCTCAATTATTGAATTACGATCAAGATATCACCAATTGCATGTTCAGAAGGATGATATTCTAACGATTGATTTAAAAAGTAGATATTCCCATTATGAATATGTATTAATTCCTTTTAGTCATAATAATGCACCAGCAATTTTTATGGAATTGTTGAATCATATATTTCAATGATATCTAAATTTCTTTTTTTGTGGCATGTGTTGAAAACATCCGGGTTTACTATAGGATAATGGATAATCATTAGAGAATTTTGGTGAAATTGTTATAATTGTTGATAGAATTTTTTTATGCCAAATAATCAATGAGTTATTTTTGGATTTAATACGTACTCTTTCATCACCATGTAATTTATGAAATAGGTTTTTTAGTAGATCCCCAAAATATAGAAGCTAATATCACTTATAAACCATCATATAACTTCTTTGAGATATATAGTTTTGTTGGCCTAGTTGTTCATTAATGTTATTTTGTGTGTGAATTTTCACATCTATACTCTCCAATGGATGCTTTGAAAAATAATAATGTTACATTCCAATGGTGTGAAGAATTATATAAATATTTTCAAGAGATAATGGTTCAACATATATCTGAAATGATCATGATTTTTCAATAATCATGACAATGGTATACTGTGTATTTTAATGCTTCAATATCTGGGATGGGGTGTGTTCTAATTCAAGGAGACCATGTTATTGGTTATTTATCAAGGATGTTAAAGGTGCATGAGAAAATTTCCTATCCCACAATTTTGATTTTCCTAAATTCACCCATGCTTTGAAAACATGTGGCCAATATCTCATTAATGATAAATATAACATGTTCATGGATCATAAAATCATGATGCACATTTTCCAAAAATGGGATTTGAATTTGAGTAAAAGAATATGGATAGAGTATCCCCGATTTATCGACATTGATATGATGAATACACTATATAACGAAAATTTTGTGGTTGATGCATTAAGTAATAAGTCATATGTTCAGCTAGAAAAATAATCTTCTAATCAGTGGAAGCTGATATTTGTCCTTGCTATAATGTATGTGTAATATAAAGACTGAGGTGAGGTAATAGTTTTTTTATTTTCTATGGTTCATGATTTAGAAATGATGGTAAAGGTGGGACATAAATATGATTTGTAATGTATTTACATGAGGTAAAAACACAATGGTGGTGAGGCCATTAATGGCTGGAGGTGGGATGCTAGTTTCAAATTTTGGTTTTGAGATAAGATGGTTTTACCAATAAATTCTCAAGATAACTTTCTTATGTCTTCCCACCCTTCGATATGGTTACTCCATCCAAGAATATAGAAGAGGTACAAGGCGTTGAAGATGTAGTTTTTGTGGATCAACATGAAAATGAAGTTTTATTATTTGGGTTGAAGAGTCTTAACATTTCAACATGCTAGGGTAACACATTAGTGATTAAAAGGTATTTTGTAGTACTTTTCTATCACAGTGTGGAGATGAGATCAAATACGAATGGATTTAGAAATATTTCTCCCAATAAAATTCATGTAACACGATGCAATTTGGGTGATTGTGTATTGAATCACAATGTTAGATCATTTAAAACCAATTCGTGAAACTCATACGACAGTGGATCTGTCAAAAATCTATATTTTGGAAGTAGTAGAGAGACATGGAATACATGTTTATATCATGGTAGACAAAAATCCAAGGATTACATCATTCTTCAATAAATCTTGGTAGAAATATCTTGGAACACAGTTGAAAATGAGTACTACGAAGCATCCATAAATGGAAATGAAATCCGAAATAAAAATTCAAATGCTTGAAGTCATGGATACCACTTATATAACTATTTTTTTGTGTCTATTGGGAAGATCATGTGTAATTACTGGCTTTCTCATATAACATCCACTTCTATTCCTTAATACATATGGCTCTATTTGAAGAATTTTACATGTTTACTTATTGTTCTCCACTTTTTTGGGTAGAAATAAGTGAAAATTTACAAGATGGATGAAGAATTATCTATGAAACAATAGAGAAGATTCATTTTATCAAGAAACTAATGGAGATAACTTAGAATCCTTAAAAATTGTATGCATATCATTGTCGATTACCACTGTACATCGTAGTCAGTTATCATGTGTTCTTGATTGTTTCTGGATGGTTTGGAAATCATCATTTTTTAGAAGGAAGTTTTATCTCATATATATATATATATATTCTGTTATGATATACTTGAATAAATGTGAGATGTGGAATATCAGTTTTCATTACCACCACGATTTTGTGTGGTGCACAACGTGCTCCATGTATCCTAGTTCAATGTGTATCTTCCCAATCTTAACCATGTGACAACATGGGATGACATTAACCTATATCTCAATACATCAATGGTACATACACCGGTGTGGATTATGAATAGTAAAAAAGACTTCATTTCATGGATAAACCTTCGATCTAGTATGGGTTTTGTGTCAACATGGTCTGATTTAGGTAGAGACATGGGAAGGTGAGATGTAAATGAATGAGAAATGGTCAGAACTCTTTCAAAACACTGATGATATTAAACATTATATAGATGTAATTTCCAATAGTTGGGGTAATGTACCAACCTAGTTTATTGGTAAGTAACATTTTCCTTATTATTTTTATGTATATAATGTATAAGGGTTATTTTTTTTTAGAAAATATTCAATACATGCAAGAAATACTTCATAGTGAGATATGGTTTAATGGTAAGGTTCATAGGTGATGCATGGTTTGTTGAAAAAATGCTGATTATTAGAAGAAACAATGCACTTTGAAAAACATTTTTATTCATTTTTAGGTAGGGGATTCAGCATGTTTGGATCATCTTTCTAAAACCCTATGATATGACCATGAAAGGGTCATCTATATGGCAATGTATATTACATGATTAGTGCATGGTTTTCCTAGCCGGGAGATCAAACTGTGCTGAGTTAAAATCAAGATCCTTAAAAATTGGATCTATGTCATATTAAATTTTTTTCCCATTATTTTCCTCCTATGCATACAAAACTTAATATTTATCTCTATCAAATTTCATGTTCAGTTCTTCCATTTATTTTGAGGCAATCTGAAGGCTTACAATTGTGATTAGAATCTGATACCTTGTGGTTTGTGATAGTTCATTTTCATTATTGATTTTTCACTTAGATCTACTTCACCCAATCTCTCATTTTCATAGATCAATGATCTTTGTGGGTATTCAAAGGTTATTAATGCCAAATATGTTTATATTTGGACTTATTATTGATAGGGGTGATATCTAATGTATGTTTGTGGACATTCAACCCCTTTTTTGTGGTGTTTTTCATGTCGTTTATCATTTTCACCATAACCCTTGAAGAAGGGGATTCACTCTCGACTCATGTATTATATAAAATGAAGTAATTTTTTATAATTGGTTTCCTTGATTGAAATTAGTCATTAATATAATGTGAAATTATTTTAAAAACCCCTCTTGTGTGACAGTTTGTGGAAATCATGGATTTTTTTATATTATTAGAATGTATATTCATAATATGATTTTAAAATATGTATTATAAATTAATTTATAGTTTTTTTCATTCTCAAAATAAAATTCAATAAATAATAATAATGTTTTACTGAAATGGTTTGAACACACATGGTTTTGAATGTGTTTGGCATGGTTGTGTCTTTTGTTTTCATATGCATTCTGATGGATATGGGCATGATGTGCCCCCATCAAAAATGTTGTTATGGATATGGGTACGTATTACCCCTATCAAAGTGGTCCATTATGTGATAGATTAATAGAATGATCACTCATCACTGACGAGTATAGGTAGGTCCAAGGGTTTCTTGTCAGGTTGTATGTTTGGTTGTGTGGAAATGAAGGGATTATGTCTAATTAGAATGTTATTGGATTTAATGAATTTTTTATTTACATTCCATGGAAAACAATTCTAAAATGGATTTAATTTATATTTGGATATAAAATGTTTTGTGAATTGTTTTATATAAATTCATTTACTCGAATTTTTCTAACATGTTCTATCATAGTGGCATGAGTAGGAATGTTTGTGTGGAAATCCTACTGGTTTTAGTACTCACACCTAATTTGGAACATTGGTTCTTTTACATATTTAATATACTGAGACAGCGTAAAAGGTATAATATAACACATTTTTAAAACTATTTCTTATAAAAAAAATTATCTATCTACCCAGTGGATAATTTTTTCCAGGTACCATTTGCATTAAAATTATTAAAAAATGCTAAAAAATTAATTAAAAATAAATCAATCTTATTTAATTATTTATATCATTATGATAAAGAATATTCAGCATTTGAATATTCTCTATGATATTTCATTGCTAAAAAGAAAAATTCACTATTATTGAATAATATATATGTATTCAATAAATTATATTACTATAATGAATTTTTTATGAAATATAGTCTTATTATTTTATAGATGTTTTAGAGATATGTTCTCATTCCCCATTGGTAATTTTAAAAATACAATCAATTAAATAAAAATATAAATGAAAAATATTTTCCATTATATAGATATTTTAATAAAAATACTACAAGACTATTAATGTGATGATATGTAATATTTATAAGAATTTATATAATATTGAAATTTATATAATTAACATCTTATCACTAAAAATATTTTCAATATATTAATACATGGGTGAAAAGATATTTTCATGTGATCCTCGTGATGTGGAAAATATTCAATGGAAATTTGGAAGAAATAATATCATTACCACTCTTGTATTTTTTACTAGTAAATGGAGGATGAGGGATGAAATTGAATAAAAAGATTAATGATTATCATCTAATTTAATTTTAAATTTATAATGAAGGTAAACGTGGTCCTTTCTATGTTTTTCTATGGGGAAGTGTGAGGGTGATTCTCAACATCATGATCATTTAATTATATGGGGATATATATGATATAGGTCCCAAACATGTGAGGAATAATTTCATGATGAGTGCACAATTTCCATTCAATAATTAGATCAGATAGATGACAACCGAGTCGGGATGACATAGTGTAGGTGTTTGGAGAGTTGCATCTAGGGTTATTTGGTCACATGATTGAATAATTGAGAATGAGTGATATGATGAAATAGTATTGATTACACAATGGATGCATGGGGGTGATGATTTCAACTAAAACAACTTAATTGGTAATATAATGCATAGGTGTGTGAAAAATCATACGTTGTTACCAAAAAAATTATCATTTTATATACACAAAATAAGAAATATATTATTTTTAGTTAATTTTTGTAAATTAAATTAGACCAAATTTCTTAATAAGTATTATAAATATATTAGGATCTAAAAACATTATAAAAAAATCATAACCATTTGAATAATAATTAATGTAACACTATTTGAAATTATTGATATTATTTTATGATTTCCCCTTTTATAACCGCTTTGATTCTAGTTTCATGACCCATATGGTTAGTAATTAATTAACAAGTTGTTCCCTTATAAAAATTAGAGACTTATAATCGAGGAAACAAATTTCTGATAGATTTATATATTTTTGAAATCATTCCCATGAATAATAAATGATACCATTTTGGGAAATAGGTTAATTAACACAAATATATTTAGAGGAACATAATATAAGAGGATTATGTTGTCTCATTTATTTTATAGATTGTTAATTACTTCTGTTTTTAAATATATTTAAGATTTTATTTTGATATATAGGATGAATAAGATGTTACAATAACATCCACAGATTGGTATGTAGGTCCCTCTATGTGTTATATGTGTTATTTTAGAAAATTCTATGTTTTGAAGGAGTAATTGATGATACACTATTATGTACATAGTTTTGGGGATAATTCCAAAGCACTATTCAAGTATTCTGGGTGAGAAATATATGGATTCATGTATTGTTCCTAGTAATATAATCCATGAAACACGATTGTTAACTATTTTTTAATGGGAATGGTGGCTTCTATGATTGGTGAACCATCCTCATGACTGTGTATCATAAATGTGTACCTAGGTTTGTGTTACATGATGTTGATTTTAAAATCAAAATTAGAAAAATATAAACCTCATTAGATTTAAAACCTATACATTAGATTATTCGAATGATTATTGAGATAAATATTAGGGATTTCACATTG
The DNA here is from genome assembly GCA_963277665.1 of Viscum album. Taxonomy (NCBI): domain Eukaryota; kingdom Viridiplantae; phylum Streptophyta; class Magnoliopsida; order Santalales; family Viscaceae; genus Viscum; species Viscum album. The sequence continues at coordinate 2,046,113,586 of OY728127.1, forward strand.
ATGAATGATTCCTTTAATTATAGGATTGATTTTATGAACATCAAATTAAAGGTTAGATCTTCATGAAGTCACATATTATTTTATTGAGAACATTATCTATATTTTCTTCCATTTATTGAGATAGATTTATCCTATTTTTTATAACTAGTTATTTAAAATTTGTATTATAATCATTAATTAAATAATCATTCATTCATATTTTAGTGATTATTGTAATAATTATTATGAAGCTATTACCAACATTGGACCTAATGATTCAGATATTTTTCACTCATAATATAAGGTAGGGGTATATTTTCACATTTTATTTTATTTTAATTCTTTTTAATATTTTTTATGTTAATTTAGGGAATTTTTTTTATGAATCATTTACCAGACAATTTTTTGGAATTGATTTTATAAATTTGTATTCCTTTTATTTTACAATGGATAATAATTTAGGAGTTTTGGTATAAAACCTAGGAATTTGTATTGAAATATTTTATTAGAAAATGATTATTTTTGGGATATATATATTAATTGGTATTAGTATTTGATTTTAATGGGTGGTTTGGAGTAAAATATTTCTTATATGATAAAAAATTCTTTTTTGCAATTTTTTGTGTAATACATTTGAATAAAGAGCGTCTTGTACAAATAGATAGCATGGATAAATATGATGAATAACTAGTTTCGTTATTTGAGTATTATTTACATGATTGGAAATGATATTAAAAACAATCATGGGTGGGATAATATTCATAGTAAAGGTATGTTGTGATAATATTAATTAAATTGTTATTTATTTATTGTTCTTAATCTTGTATCATTGGTTTATATTCGATATTAAATGGATCATTGTTATAGTGTAACTAATAATTGTTCCGTAGTATTTTGGGAAAATAATACCTTGTGTTAATTTTTTATATGATCTCAATTTATCTATAACTATTCTATATAGATTTTTTTTCAAATTTGATAACCAATTTTAAATGTAACTTTTCATTACCCGGCCCTAGGGCCCGTATCCTGACATCCCCCAAGACTGCCTCCTCGAGGCCAGGGGTTGGTGACTAGTGATTAAGGCATCAACCTACAAGTGGAAAAAAATTTCCTTAGTACCAATACACACACACACACACAACCACGTCATTATGCTGGAATGTACAAAATTCAGGCCACTATATATATCTCCCGAGTACAAGTACAAGTGAAAGTCAAATAAGGCAGAATACAAACCTAGAAATGGCTAACTGGATTATAGGAAATTAAAAAAAAGAATATCTGGAGAGATATCCACTAAAAACCCCACATGATGTGTATGTATAGAGTTTCTTCTAGAATCCATATAAGTATAACATGTTCTCCTTGTCTCACTAGGCACCACTAAGTCCAGGGCCACCAAGTCCTCCATCAAGGAATCAGTGGTCTTCACGGGAGACAACAAAAACTTGAGAATCTTCTTGTAGGTGTGAGTAACAAAATACTCGTTAGGGACCACAAATTAACAATTAAAGACCACAAATAAATTCAAAAACATACCATGAAGCATGATCATGAATCAAGAATGCTCAAACCAGGTATATTCTATAGCAGTAAAGTAAGACCATCAGTCATAACGTCGAACACCATGGGATGCTGGAGAACTCCACAATGAGAACTATGGGCATACCAGGTTACACAGAATCTACTTTCCACTAATTTTAGAAAACTATGGAACTCATCCCGAAAGAGTACCATGGGTTTGTTGGGTCACACAGTATCATCTCACCATTATTGGAATTCCATGTCACACAGAAACTTTATCCCACCTATGGTAATTCTGAGGTACTACTCCTTTCGAGTACCATGGGTCTACCAAGTTAAACATAATTCACTCCCCATCATGGGCATACCGAGTCATACATAAGCTACTTCCCATTAGGCCATAGAATCTGATCAACACAAGGTCTCTTATCAGCATTATATAGGTCTCAACAAACCGCAGTGTTTCTGAAGGTAGAATGCATGATCTTTGGAGAACTACTCCACAATCCATTCATTTAATTTCAACATCCATTATATCCACTATATAATATTATAAAATATCCTCCTCTTCTTGATGGTTCCAATTCCACAAAAATCACGTAAATTTGATGCCTAGTTTTCATAATATTGACGTTTTTCAAAAAAGGGGCTGGTTGGGTCCTGGTCCAGTACGACCTGGTCGGACCAACCCCACCCAAACCAAGAATTGCATATGTCCGGCCTGGTCCAACCATTCATCTATGGGTCAGGCCCAACTAGTTGGGTCTGTTCTGGCCTGCTTGAGATGGTTTGGCCCACTTGAGGGGGTCTGGCCTGCTGGAGCAATTATGGCCTGCTAGGGTAGGCCATCTTCCCTCGCCCCTTGGGTCATCCATGGGGACGACCCCACATGCTGTAGACAGTGGTCCTCATCCATCCTCCACACTGATTAAATATAAGGACCCGGCCTTAAAACATTACATAATGTTAAAGTAAATGAATAATTCACATTGAGGATCTTTTCAGGATTAGGGTTTTATAGTGTTAGGCCATTACTATTACATTTAAAATTATTACAATGTAGACACTTCTACCCAATATCCATTTTTAAAAAAACATAAACTCTTGAAAAAAAGAGTCATGTCTAGTTCCATGTTTAAGAAAACAACAATTTTCCTTGATCTCATCCTTGACCTTATTCCACTTTATGTCCTTTGAAAATAATTTCATAAACATTGGATGAGCATAAAAAGATCATTAAGGGATACACAAAGAAGTAAAACTGTAACTTGTTCAAAAAAACAAGTAAACCATGAATAATTTTACATAAGAAATACTTTTCACCTTTATAAAGTAGTAAACAATAATCACTAAATAAAAGATCATTACTTACCCTTTTGTAACCAAAATATTACCATAAAACCCATATAAAGAACACATAACTTATAATGGTAACTTGGGACATAAACGTACTTAAATGGAATGACCATACGGTCGACCTCCACACATATCACTAAATGGAATAGCCATACGACCGACTTCCATACCCAATGCATTGTAGGTTATAACGTAACAACCCGTCCTGGTATTCATGACACCACTCGTCATATGGTTTATCATGTAACCACCGATCAAATGTATAGGTACCATAATAACACATAAAATATTTCAAATTTAAACATTTCACCAAGAACATTTCATTTGGAATCACAAGATGTAATTTCAAGATATTGAAATAATCAATCCTTTTTCAAAAACCATTTAAAGAAGATATTTTTGAATCAAATTGTCTCATACCACTTTGAATCTTTTAATGGAATTATAATTTTAAAAAATTAATGTAAATATTAATAAATACTCAAAACCATTTTTAAAACATGGAAATTAATGATAAATATTTATAATGATAAATCTTTAAAACATTTAAAAATGTTATTTGTGTTAAAGAGTTTTTAACAAAATGAGATACACTTGAGTATAAATAATTGTTGAATAACATTTAATCATAACATTATAATATTATGAGAATAAAGGGAATCATGTTATAATATGTAAAAGGACATTATATACTCCATATAAGAGTGGATTTGGTGCATAACAAAAATGATGTCTCAATGGAAATGTAAATTGAGATGAAATCCCTTATAAAGATGGTATCTTTAATTTATGGATAAATCAATCTCATAATTATGTGTGAAAAATATAAATAAACCCAATATATGTGGATATTAAGTGTAAATCAATCATAGGTCATTCACACATATTCATAGGATGGCATAATTAATAAGTACAAGTTGAACCCAAAGAATTGAAATTGGGTTAAGAAGGTCCCTTGAAAAAATTCGACAACCTAACTGCGTCACATTACAATTCAGAAACTGAGATGATGAGAGAGAAAAGGGTATCCCATCACTTGGAAATAAAATTTACAGCAATAAGTATATAGACGAACATATCCCAACATAAGAATATGTGAATTAAAAGACATAACAAAAAGAAGCCTTTTAAAAGAGAGGAGGGTGAAAGGTTACCTTACCGATTTGGTATCTTACGAAACATACACCACCTGAAAGAAGGACCATTGAATGAAGATGTAAATAACAATAAATTAATGTATCTTAAACAATGAATACAATAATGGGTAGTACATACACCACACAAAAGGAAGTAGTGGAAAATATAGCATGCATCTCACGGGGATAAAAAGTGAGATGAAAATCCCTTACCACGTTGTAATCAGTCGAGTCGTATGACCCAAAGTTAATAACCAACAAAATAATAATAGAATAACATGAATATATTGATAGTCATGATAATATATATCTAAATTCTGTACACATTACATCACATTCAATAAATATGTGGTGATCAATGGAAATCTCACTGAATTAAAAGTGATATAAGAAATCCCTTACAAATACGGCAGCCTAACGGCGCCACTTAAAAATTATTAAAATGAATTTATGATAGTAAGAGGGGGTCTCTAATAATATGAAAATATAAATTAAAGTATGGTGAATATAAAAAAACATCTTCCAACATAATAACATTTAGTATAAAATAAATTACATAAAAGAGAGTACTTGAAAAGAAAGAGAGAGGTCAGATCCCTTACCTCATGTCCGAATTGACTCGATTGTTCATTAATCTCCTGAATAAAAAACTAAAGTTAATTTATAATTGCATAAGAAACTTTTTCAAGTTTATTATTCCTTTTATATAACTTATTACCATGTTATAAACATTATGTAATCTTTTAAGTTAATAACATCCATTTTGTCGTTATTTGGTATTGGAGTCAAAAATGGACTTCTTATAATCACATGGTGTTCATGTGGTCAATGGTTCGTTATATCCAAAATTATATTCATGATTTTGACATCACTTAAATCATATATTTCCAATATATACATGTATTTATAATATTACATAACATTTAGAGGTACGAAATGAAATGCATCGTTCATGGAGACGGTAAGTCGTGCGTACGCAAGAACGCTACGTTCATTTCTATTTATTATTATAATGGAAATAAAAAATAATGATACATAGGTATATTATAATTCCATTATAATTTCATATAAAATATCATTAACTCCATCCTTTATACATCCCACATAAGACATTAACGAATCAAATCACTATGAGGGGGCGGTAGTCCGCACTTCATCAAATGAGATTATCGTATTTACCCACTATGGAAACCATAAAGGAGTGCTTTAAATAGAAAATACAGAAGCATAAATAAAACATAAACATAATATATATCATATATAAATAAATTTTTATCATAATGGCCACCATGAGAGGTGGTTGGAGATATTTGAACAATCATCATTTCGTGAGGCTTTAGTTTTCCATCCACAGAAACATTATGTTCTTCATCCATTAGATGGAGGTGTGTGTATGATTAGCTCGAAACCTTCTCATAACAACATCATAGTATATTTAGGATACTTATGTTGTTACAAAATAAAGGAATAAAAAGATTTTATGGGATGGAGATGTAAAATAAAATAAAACTATTTAAGAGAAAATGTTACCATTAATTTGGGAAACTTCCTTTGGTTTGAACCAAAAGGTCTTCTTGAAGTTCCTTATTCATAAGTTAAGGATTGTAGGGGGAGGAGAGGGACGTAGGGAGATTAATTGGGAAGATTTTGGATGAGCCAAATGGCTTGAGATGTGTGAGGAATTGGTTATAAGTGGACTTCTATTATAAGGGAGAGGAGGGGCCTTTTAGGAATGTGTGAAACTATTATTTATTATCTAATTATATTAGGGTTATAATGGTAAAAAAATCATTAAAGATGAAGATAATATGACTCATGGTCGGAATAAAATCATCAAATATGAATTTGACATGTTTTGGATATTATTGTAATCATTATAATCTTATTTATTTAAATGATTTATTAATGAGGTAAATACTGCATTGTTATTATGTCATATAATTTAATTTTTTTTGTATAAATATTATAAAAAAATACCATTATGTAGGAAATATATTTATCTTTCCAAATAATATTAATAGTATAAAATATTTCTTATATAATACCATATAAAAATTAGTTACTAAAAGATTTTTGTTAATATCAATTTTGCCTTTACATTAAATTAATTAATCTAAAATCTCATTATGACACCCAAGTGGATCAATGGGGTCCCAAAATAGACCCAAAGAAGTACATGGTAGTGAATGACTCATCCAATAAGGTTTGAAAATGTTTTATGTTAATTTTGAATTATTATGATATTCTTTTTACCTCTAATTAACCGATTTACCTTTAACTGCGGAAAATAAAAGTCAAAAGTTACTATTCACAAAAAAATTATTTTCATCTAAATGAATCCCAATTTACTTCTTCATAAAAACTATTTATGTCATATTTTTTAAACACAATTACCAAAAGTGGTAAAATTTCATTTAAATGAAAAAGTCATTTTTTTAACTACCAATAAGTGGTTTCACTATTCATCAAAATTTGATGTTTTTCAGAAAAATACCAAAAATTAAGACTAAGATATATATGATATTACTAATCCAAAAATTATATATATTTTTTCAAATTAAAAACATAGAAGTTTCATTAATTAATTTTAAAATTAATTCCCGTTATCAAAACAAATAGCATGTTTTTAAGAAACAATAACTATCACATGACTGATACTTGTTTATGTCCAATATCAAAGTGAAATTATTTAAAATGTCCAAAATTGAATTAAATGGTAAAAATATATTCTAATTACACTTTAAAACCAATTAAAAATATAATCTAACAATATAAATAAATTAGATTAAAAATTTTTTTTAATTAAAATACAATTTTTTTCACTATTCATTAGAAAATGAACTTTATCAGAAAAATTCTAAAAATTTACACAAAGTAAAATTTGATATACCCTTTATAAAGAAAGATTTTATTTGGACAAAAATAAATTATTAATGTGACCAAAATTAGATTTAATTAGGGTTCGCCATTAAAAGGCAGTGAATCGGCCTTTTAATGTAAATTATGCTAAATATTACATTCATTCACTTTTTAAGCCTCTAAATTTTATTGAATAAATGTAAATACATTTAAAAAAACATTTATAATCATAATTTAGTTAGTTTTATTCATTCCTGCCAATACAACTGCTAGGAGTTATCTACCATTTAAAATATTAAGATTATATTATTAGTGTCCAACGTAAGATTTCAAAGAAACTCGTTGTTGTGTATCAAGTACGCTATCGAACATAGCAACCCATTTAAAGTAAAAATAATATTTAATTCAAAAATATTTAAAAATATGAAAATTTCATATTCTTCATTTTCCCGGGATGTTATATGCTTCCCCCCATTTGGGAATTGTATCCTCACAATTTAAAAATTGGGATAGGGAACTTCATTGAAAGCCCCATATCGAAAAAAGAATCAATAAAAATATCATTTTAAAAAAAATTAAGAGATGTACAAAGGTTACCCTAGAAAATATATAATAGGATTCCCTGAAAACATGGATATGGAAGAGAAAAAAACCTTCATGATCTGGTGGAGAGTGAATGAAAACATGTTTAGGAGAAAGTTAACCACTAGAAATTCACAAACTTGTGATGGGTTAAACAGTCATTGATTCCCTAGTAGGAAAAGTTAATAGAAAGGGTTTTTGTTTTAAGTTACTTTTCATTGAGGAATTTATTTATGAGCTTATAAAAATAAGGAAATATATTTACTTTTCATGTAGACATTCATCTTTTACTAGATTTCTAACACAACCTCATATTTTCTTCAAACGATGAGTATTCAGGATGACTTTTTTTACATTAAAAGTGCTATAATAAACTTCGTGAGAATCAAATAATCCAAAAAAGATTAACTATATATTTCCCTTGTCTTTAGATATTATCTAAAACCAAAACGTTTAGTACAGGATCAGATAATCCCCCAAAATGATAATTTTTTTCATAATTAAAAACTACTCTAAATCACCAAAATTTTTCTAACAAAACCCAAAGTTCAACAAATACCATTCAATAAAAAGTTTCCCTTAAAATTATTCAATGTAATCCAAACTAATATTGAAATCCAAATCTCTGAAGGATTTAATAATATAGTATTCCAAGATAAATCATAACATTTATCTCCAAATAACAGCAGTTACTCTTAAAATCTCATATTTGAAAGCAATTAACCTAATCAAATATTCTTCATTCTAGGTTAATCATTTATATAGATAGCCAAATATAATCTTATTATGGATTCATAAAATCATCTAAATAAAAATAATTAGTCAAACTAACCAGGGACATCATGTAGTCCAGTGGTAGGCGATAAATACCAGTCGCACTTTGGTTGTGGGTTCGATTCCCATAGCTTTGTCCAACGTGACAGGTTGTCACACGGTCTGTGTGTTGTCCATTTTCTGAAACTATATAATTTTATAACATTCCCAAAAATAGATAAATTTATCAAAAATAACTAAATCATATTTTAACCACGAAGGTTTTCTAATAATTTTTTTTTGCATCCCAAAATTGTATTAACCTATAATTTCCTCAAATTCGAGGATCATATAAACCGAAATTGTTCTTTATAACTATATCCACAAAAGAAATGGTAATTATGCATTTAATAAAATTTTCATATATCAAAATTTAGAGTTACACATACTATAAAAAGTATTCTAATGTAATTCCCATCATCAAAAGAGACTTAATACTTATAAGAATTTCACATCATAAACTCTACCATAACTCTTGAATCCCTTATATGATGAATTCATACACATTCAACATTATTTATGATCCATTAAACACTCATTTTCAACTTATTCTGAAATACTTCTTTCATACAAATGGAATCATGAATCATATCCTAAGATTCAATAATATAAAATCATATCTTAAGAAATAATCCATACCTTTCTTTGGTCGTTGTCAGTTTATTCAACCTCAATCAGAATGGATTTAGGTATTGGTAAACAAATATTTGTATGATCCTGGTGATCCCAATCCCAAAACTTCTTTGTATGACACCTATTTGTATAATTACCATGCACACCACATTTGAAACATTCAATTGATCCCCCAGAAATAACTTCTTTCCCTTTCCTAAAGTCAACTAGATGCTTCATTTTTCCATGGTAGGTTCTTTCATTATGACATTCATTCCCACATCTATATCATATTCCCATCCCTTTGAAACATTTTCCTAGGTTTTTCTTTCCACATACTTGACAAATTGGTTTTTTAACAAACTTACCTTTATGATTATTACCTGAAAATTCGTATAGATTTGTTTCTCGAATATAAAATGCATTATAAAAATCACTAAGTTTCATGTTTTCAATCATGACTCCAGATAGTTGGTTGAGAATAACCACAAGAGTTCTCATTGCATATATCATTTCATTCAGTTACTTGTTCATAAAATTGTCACCGTTTTCTTCAGATCCACTGTTACTTTGGTGCCTCCTAGATCAAGCCATTTACTAAAACCAAAAAGGTCAGTGTGAATATATCAGTAAAATCATCATATAATATCTTATGAGGAGGGTAATTACTTATTAATGTTATTTTAAACTCATTCAAAATAACTACGACTAATTTTAATATGATAACCATTACGGTTAGGTTACTTATGCTTAGATAAATCCCTAACCTCTAAAGTTGTCTAAACCGTCCTCTAATACCAACTCTAAGGACCCGACCTTAAAAAATTACATAATCTTGAATAAAATGAATAATTCACATGGAAGATCTTTTCAGGTTTAGAGTTTTAGAGTGTTAGGCCATAACAATTACATTTCGAAATATTACAAAGTAGACACTTCTACTGAGTATCCATTATTTTTACAAAACATGAACTCTTGAAAAAAATTGTCATGTCTAGTTCCATGTTTAAGATAGCATGAATTTTCCTTGATCTCAACCATTACCCTATTCCACATTATGTCCTATGAAAAAACATTTCAAAAACAGGGGATGAGCATAAAAATCTATATATGGTATACACAATGAATTAAAACTGTATGTTTTTAAAAACAACAAGTAAACCAGGAATACTTTGACATATTCAATACTTTTCACCTTTATGAAGTAGTAAACAATTTTCACTGAATAAAATATCATTACATACCCATTTGTAACCAAAATATTACCATAAAACCCATATAAAGAACACATAACTTATAAAGGTAACTTGGGACAAAAACATTCTTAAATGGATGAACCATACGGTCGACTTCCACACATATCACTAAATGGAATATCCATACGTTTGACTTCCTTACCCAATGCATTGTTGGTTATAACATAACCACTCGTCCTGGTATTCACGACACCACTCGTCATATGGTTTATCAAGTAACCACCCATAAAATGTCCAAGTACCATCATAACACATAAAACATTTCAAATATAAACATTTCATCAATAAAATATCATTTGCAATCACAAGAAGTAATTTCAAGTTATTGAAATAATCAATCCATTTTCAAAAACCATTTAAAGAAAGGATTATTGAATCAAAGTGTCCCATACCACATTGAATCTTTTAATGAAATTAGAATTTTAAAACATTAATGTTTATATAAATAAATACTCAAAACTATTTTTAAAACATGGAAATTAAAGATAAATATTTAGAATGATAAATCTTTAAAACATTTAAAAATGATATTTTTTAAGAGTTTTTAACAAAATGAGAGACTCTTGAATATAAATAATTGGGGAATAAAATTTCATCAAAACTTTATAATATCAAGAGATTAAAGAGATTCATGATATAATATGTCAAAGGACAGTATATACACAATATAAGAGTGGATTTGGTGCATAACAAAAATGATGTCTCAATGGAAATGTAAATTAAGATTAAATCTCTTATAAAGATGGTATCCTTAAATTAAGGATAAATAAATCTCATAATTATGTGTGAAAATTTTTAATACGACCAATATAAGTGGATAATTTGTGTAAAACAATTAGTGTTCATTCACACATATTCATAGGATGACATATTCAATAAGTACAAGTTGAACCCAAATAATTTAAATTGGGCTAAGAAGCTCCCTTGCAAAAATTTGAAAACCTAACAGCATCACATTACAATTTAGAAACTGAGTTGATGAGAGAGAAAAGGGTATCCCATCACTTGGAAATAAAATTTATAGCAATAAGGATACACAAGAACATATCCCAACATAATAATAAGTGAATTAAAATACATAACAAAAAAAAGCCTTTAAAAAGGGAGGTGGGTGAAAGGTTCCCTTACCAATTTGGTATCTTATGTAACATACACCACATGAATGAAGGATCATACAATGAAGATTTAATTACCCATAAATTAAAGTATATTAAATAAAAAATACAATAATGGGCAGTACATACCCCACAAAAAGGAAGTAGTGGAAAATATAGCATGAATCTCACGGGGATAAAAATGAGATGAAAACCCCTTACCACATTGTAATCAATCGAGCCGTATGACCCAAAGTTAATAAACAACAAATGAATAATAGAATACAATGAATATAATGATATTCATGATAATATATATCAAAAGGTAGTACACAATATTCCACATGCAATAAATAAGTGGTGAACAATGGAAATCTCACGGAATTAAAAGTGAGATAAGAAATCCCTTACAAAAATTCGGAAGCCTAACAGCGCCAGTTAAAAATTATTAGAATGAATTGATGAGAGTAACAGGGGGTATCCCATCATATGAAAATACAAGTTACAGTATATTGAATATAATAGAACATCCTCCAACATAAGAACATGTAACATAAAATAAATTACATAAAAGAGAGTACTTGAAAAGAAATAGAGAGATCAGATCCCTTACCTCGTGTCCGACTTGACTTGATCATTCTTTAATCTCCTAAATAATAAAATAAAGTTAATTTATAATTTCTGAAGAACATTTTTCATGTTTATTATTCCTTTTATATCAATTATTACAATGTTATAATCATTATGTAATCATTTAAGTTAATAACGTCCATTTTGTCGATATTTGTCACTGGAGTAAAAAAACAGACATCTTATAATCACATGTTGTTCATGTGGTCAATGGTTTGATATATACAGAATTATATTCCTGATTTGGATACATATATATCATATATATCCATTATATACATGTATTTATAATAGTACATAACATTTAGAGGTAAGAAGTGAAATGCACTGTTCATGGAGACGGTAAGCCGTACCTACGCATAAACGCTACATTCATTTCTATTTATTATTTTAATGGAAAAAAACATAATGATACATAGGTATATTAAAATTCCAGTATAACATCATATATAATATCATTAACTCAATCCTTTCTACATCCCACGTAAGGCATTAATGAATCAAATCACTTTGAGGGGGCGGTAGTCCGCATTTCCTCAAATGAGATTATCATATTTACCCACTATGGAAACCATAAAGGAGTGATATAAATGGAAAATACAGAAGAATAAATAAAACATAAAAATAATATATATATTATATAAATACAGTTCTGTCATAATGGCCACCATGATAGGCGGTTGGAGATATTTGAACAATCATCATTTCGTGAGGCGTTAGTTTTACATCCACAGAAACATTATGTTTTTCATCCATTAGATGGAGGTGTGTGTAAGTGTAGCTCTAATAATTATCATAAAAACATAATATTATATTTAGGATACTTATTTTGTTACAAAATAAAGGAATTAAAAGAGTTTATGGGTCGTAGAAGTAAAATACAAGAAATCAATTTAAGAGAAAAGTTTTACCTTTAATTTGGGTAACTTCCTTTAGTTTGAACAAAAAGGACCTCTTGAAGTTCCTTCTGTCTAAGGTAAGGCCTCTAGGGGGAAGATAGGGATATAGGGAGAATAATTGGGAAGAGTTTGGATGAGAAAAATGGCTTTAGAGGTTTGAGGAATTGGTTAGAAGATTTCTCCTTTTATAACCGGGAGGAGGGACTCTTTAGGAAAGTGTGAAACTAATATTTTATTATATAATTTTATACAGTTTCTAATAATACAAAAATCATTAAAGATGAAGATAAGAACACTCATGGTCTTAATAAAATCATACAATCAGAATTTGACATGTTTTGGATATTATTTTAATCATTATAATCTTATTTATTTAAATGATTTATTAATGAGGTAAATATTGCATCATTATTACGTCATATATAATTTAATTTATTTGTTGTCTAAAAATTATAAAAAAATTACCATAATGTCTGAAATATTTTTATATTTCCAATTAATATTTATAGTTTAAAATATTACTTATATAATACCATATAAAAATTAATTACTAAAATATTATTATTAATGTCAATTTTGTATTTACATTAAATTAATTAATCTAAATTTTCATTATCAAACCCAAGTGACTCAATGGGGTCCCAAAATAGACCAAAAGATTTATATGGTCGTCAATAACTTATCCAATAAGTTTTGGAAAGGTGTTATGGTGATTTTGAATTATTATAATATTCTTTTTATCTTGAATTAACTTATTTACCTTTAACCGTGGTAAATAAAAGTCAAAAGTTACTATTCACCAAAAATTATTTTCATCTTAATGAATCAAATTTTACTTCATGATAAAATCAATGTATGTTGGATTTTTGAAATTCAATTCATAGAAGTTTTAAAATTTCATTTAAATGAAAAAGTCAGTTTTTTAACAACCACTAAGAGTTTTCACTATTCATCAAAAATTGATGTTTTTCAGAAAAATACAAAAATTATGCCTAAGGTATATTTGATATTCTGAATTAAAAAATGATTTCTATTTTTCCAAATTCAAAACATAGAAGTGTCATTAATTAATTTTAAAATAAATTCCAGTTATCAAAACAATTAGAGTGTTTTTAAGAAACAATAACTATCAAAAGATTGATACTTGTTTATGTCCAATTTCAAAGTGAAATTAATTTCAATGACCAAAATTGGATTAAATGGTAAAAATTTATTCTAATTAAACTTTAAAAAAAATTAAAAATATTATATAACCATATAAATAAATTATATTAAAACAGTATTTTGAATTAAAATACAATATTTTTCACAATTCATTTGAAAATGAACTTTATCAGAAAAATTCCAAAAATTTACACAATGTAAATTTAGATGTCTCTGTTCTAAAGAAATATTTTATTTGATCAAATAGAATGTATTAAAGTGACCAAAATTAGATTTAATTAGGATTCTCCATTAAAAGGCGGCAATTCAGCCTTTTAATTGAAATTATGCTTAAAATTATATTCATTCACATTTTAAGCATCTAAATTTTATTGGATAAATGTAAATACATTTAAAAAACATGTATAATCATATTGTAGTTAGTTTTATTCATTCCCACCAATATAATAGCTAGCAGTTAACTACCATTTAAAATAATAATATTATATTATTAGTGTGCAACGTAAGATTTCAAAGAAACCTGTTGTTGCGTATCGGGTACACTATCGAACATAGCAACCCATTTAAAGTAAAATTAATATTTAATTCAAAAATATTAATAAATATGAAAATTTCATATTCTTCATTTTTTCATGATGTTACACAAAAAACAAGGTCAGAAGATTCCATGCACCTGGAAAATCAACCTCGTACTCCCAAGATGCGCGGCCCGCACCTGTAGGCTGCACCGCCAATGCAGCAGAGGGGCTGCCTCCGAGCCGCCATCTGGCAGCTCTTCCCTCTGTGATGCAGCCTAAGCCATCCACGACAGCTGACTCTGGCCCACCTTCATGGAATTCTACCACACACCCATGGCCTCCTCCACATGGAACCACCGATGGTTGCTGATGGGTGTTTCTGTGGGCCATTGGGTCCACAACGGTGGTCCTTTATTCATACGGACTACACCTACGCCCTTAATGGATTTTCATCTTCACTTTGAAGGACTCAAATTCTCCTTGTTTACCCATTAAAATTATAGACCATGAAAAACACATAAGTAGAGGGGCTGGGGCCTTGTTCGTGTTGGCCCGCACCCTCCTCATTAGAGTTTGAAAAAAGGGGGAGGATTGGGGATGGTTTTCAATCAACAATAATTTAATACCAATTAGAAAACCAAAGAAGAACATAACCCTATTGAATGAATAGAATATCTAAGGATCATCATGTTCTTTGGTTGATCCACATTCACCGTTTTAGTATAATAATGGGGGAAAACTAAAAAAGGAACATTTGTCGTTGAAGTGATCCAGCCACGATTATTTAAGCTCATTTGGTGTTCATCTCTTACGGGTCCTGTTGTTTGTAAATTGTTGATGTTTCTATAGATCCGGCTAGAATTTTTCATCCATCATTGGGGGAATCGTTGACATAGGTTTGTCAGATAATTTCCACTATTCAAATATTAACTCTTCAATGTGTTTACCCATTAAAAGGGAAAACGTCTCAGCATTTATATTACGGTATGATGTTGAAACGTTACACTATTTCCGCTCAAATGTGAGGGGAGAAAGAATTAAAATAACAAATTTATTATTTTATTATATTAAGGAAATGACCAAAAACTACCTTTTCCAGCCGACCCTTGTAGGTGGAAGTTATGTTCATCACAATTGAATCCATGAATTTAATGATCAATGGTTACATCATATTTTTGATCCGAGCACTAGTTCAAATGTTAGGAAAACATTCCCACACCTTTACTTAAATGATGTAAAAAAAATTAAACATCCACATCGGGCTAACCAGGACTTAGAATCATGTTCCATGAAAACCTATGGTATAAAAAAGTCCATATAATTAAAAACATACATGGAAAATTACAGGATATTACATTTTCCTAACCATATGGATTTACTTCCCTGAAATCCAAAATAAGGATATTCAATCAAATGGGGGTACTGAACACATATCTAATCCTCCTGCTCCCATGTTATATCCTTTAGATTATCATGCTAGCACTGAATGTGTACTAATTAAATTGACCACCCATAAAGGAAGCGCTCCATATGGTCCTCAATATCCAATGGGATCTCCATAAAAATCACCCCATCATCAATTTTCATCTCACATATTCAATGACATGCAATGGGTTATGCACATACCTCCTCAGCTATTGCATGTGAAAAACATCATGCAACCAGTTCATCTGTGTAGGATAAGCTTGGAGGTATTCCACCTCACCAACTCATATGAAAATTTGAAAAGCCTTGATGAACCATAGAGATAAACATTCACCCTGACCAAATCTCCTAAAAAACCATCAGGGAGAGAACCAATGGAATACATTATCTCCCTCCTCAAACTCCAATGTTCTTCATCTCCTATCAGTATACGATTCATGCCTACTTTGTGTAGTCATTATCCACTCATTGATGATTTTCACCTTCTCAGTGGTAGCTTGTACCCACTCGGGACCCATTAGTGCTGACTCCCCTAGTATTATCTAGTATAGTGGTGATTTTCATGGCCACCCATACAAGGCATCAAATAGTTCAATTCTAATAGTGGTGTTATAGCTATTTCTGTTTGTAAACACTCCAAGTGGTAGGTGATCCTCCAAACGTTGATAAAAATAAAGGTCACAAGAAAGAATAATGTCCTTAATGGTATGTATGGTCTTCTATGTCAATCCATTTTTATGAGGGTGAAATGTCGTGCGAATGATAAGTTGAGTCCAGAACATCTTGTGGAATCCCTTCAAAAACATGACGTAAATAGTGTATCACATTTTGAGAAAATCATCAAAATCTACTAGTGTAGCCACAATATCATCTTAATGTATAGGATTCCCAACCCCTCCACTGATCCCTTCTATTGGATGGGTATGAAGTGATCCAACATGGTGAGTTGGTTAGCAATCACGCAGATTGAATCATGGTCCCTACATGGGCCTGGTAACCCCATCAGGAAGTCCATGGAGATACCATCGCAACTCCATTATGTTACCTCAAGATGTTGTGTCTAGATTACTTGGACCTGATGTTTAGCCTTCACTTTCTGAAAAGTGAGGCATCGTTAGATGAACTATGCCGCTGCTTTCAACATACTTAGACACAAGTACTATCATCGGAGGTCTTATTACATATTCCCAACAACAGGATGTTCCATTAAATGGGATGTATGGAACTCTCTTCATACATCATCATGTAATTATAGTGGTACTACAGTGCATCCTCTGAAACGGATGTCATGTTCCCCACCTATTGAAAATCAATCAGGAGCCTTCCATGTGGTTATATGGGCACATCTGGCCTCAAAATCACCTTCCACAAGTTGTGCCTCCATGACTCATTTTAATAGTGTGAGAGTGGTAGTACATAACTGAAGGTATGTTGATCCATCAGTAACCATGAAGGATATATGTATCATGGCTATCTGCTCTATCGCCTCCCTAATAAGTTGTAATCTAGACCTCCTGCTAGGCGTGTCTTCTACCGCATTCCCCTTCCTAGAAGTATAGACTATCTAAAAGTCATAGTCCTAGACAATGTCCATCCATTTCCTCTATATAAAGTTATACTCCTTCTATGAGAATATATACACAAGTCTCTTGTGGTTAGAGTAGATATTAAACCATTAACCCATCATGTAGTGTTGCCACATATTTAAGGTGAAGACCACTCCTACTAACTCCAAGTCATATGTCACAAAATTATGCTCATGAGTGCTTTACTACCATGAGTTTTAGGTAATAATCGCTTGCTCCTACATCAGGAAAAAACCTAGTCTGGCCTCTGATGTGTCTTAGAAGACTAAATACCCAATGCCCACTTATGGTAGTCTAAATATGGGGGGACTTATCAGTCTCCTCCTCAGATCCTGGAAACACTACTAGCACTTCTATATCGACATAAAGTGTTGTCCCTTCTTTCATAAGGTTGAAAATCTACTGCTACAATAGAAAAATCATGAACAAACATCTTGTATTATCCATACAACTACAAGAATCTTTAATCCTAAATCATTCTCCAAGGTGTCTCCTAAGCAATCATTGGCTCTATCTATTCTATCTCCTCTGCAACTCCGTCATCTGTCAAGATGTCTCCAAGAATGTTGACCTCCCAAATCCCGAACTGGAACTTCAAGAGCTAAATGTAAAGCTTGTTCTCTCAATGTGTATCTAGAACAATTCATAGGATCATATCATGATCCTCCTCCGACATCGAGTACCCAAGGATGAAATCAATGAATAATATCACTGAATAATATCTTTAAATATGGAAGATCAATTTATTGAGTACCATGATCACTACTGTGGAATTGGTCACACTGAAGGGAATCGCCATGTACTCATATTGGCAATACTGGAATCTGATGGTTGCCTTTAATACGTCCTCATCCTGTACTCGAGGATGATGTTAGACTGATATGAGGTTGAACATCGCGAACCACCTTTCTAACATCAATTGATCGAAGTGGTTATAAATCATCTCTAGTGGATGCTTTTACTTCATGTTCACATGGTTTAGGAACTGAAAGTCCACACATAGCCACAAACTCTTGTGTTCCTTATTAAAAAACAATATTGGGGATGCATATGGTGAAATAATAGGTCTCATGATGCCATAATCCTGCAAGTCCTCCAGTTATACCCTCAATTCACGAATATCTACGGGAGACATCTGATATATTTGTGCGGTTATAATTCCCATACTCGGGTAAAGGTAGATTCCGAATTCTACCTCCTTTAATAGAGGTAGTCCTAGAACATCCTTTGTAATTTCATCTTCATACTCATCCACCTCTACAGGAAATATTGGTCTCCTCTCCTCTACTATACCAAGGATGAGGATAGCCAACTCGTGAGTGATCGACTGAACCCTACTCCAAGAAATTCCATCTAATGCTGTAAATGTTCCCTTCACTCTAGTGAGGGAAAATCTGGTCCCATACTCTAAAAAATACCATTATTTTCACCTTAAACATTCGATTTGAACATGGATGGTAGATAACCAACCCATACCTAGGATTCAATTTCAATACCTCAATGCTACTACAAGGATATCCTAGCTGAATATCTCACCTCCTAGGGTAATATCACACTACCAAACTAGTGCGTAATCATTGAATCCTCTCATGTAGGTGTCTCTAATTGTATGAATGAATCCAACATCTTCACTAGAGTCTTGATTCCTTGAATGAGGTATATTTTATGGAAAGTGAGACTGGCACCATTGTCCATTAGAACTATAGTTATGTTAGAGAAGACATAGATTATTCCTCTAATAATATCTTGAGAATCGGGGTCCTAGGACCCATTGCCTTAATCTGGCCTCACACTTATCCAAAGCCTCTATGAGATCAAGGTCGACCACCTGGGGGTGGTTATGGTAGCACCTCAAACCTTCGTCTACCACCTACTACTCAACCTACTACCCTGCCACATCTGCTACATTTGGCACTCAACTAAACTCCTTTATCGAAGCTCTACCTCTACCTTGGCAGTCACTTGACTGTTTGTTGATCTTCTGTGAGGTGGGTTGGATAGTCATGATCCATGTGTCCTTTCCTTCCACCCATGAAGCACAACCTGGTCCTTACTGAATTCTTATGCTCTGGGAGCCCCGTATTGCTTTCCCGGTGTAGAGACCCGAAGCCTGACGTACATGGACATTACATTACTTTTTCAGAATACTTAGTACATAACAAAAACAGACACACAAGGACCGTAATAGTTTAGTGTCTTTGGAAACTCGGAATATAATCTTCTAATCGTGTTGAAAGATCTTCAACATCTCCCATAGAGATCTTCCACTTTTTGTTTCCTTACCTAAAACCTTTATTTTAATCCTGGGGGAAAATAAAACATAAAAAAGGTGATCTCAAATGCTCAGTAAGGGTAAAAAAAAGAAATATCAATCACATAAAAATAAGAACATAATATTGTACCTCTCGTACCCCTCGTGGTTTGATTTTCATGATCACAATCACTCACTTATTTATCTAATCCTCTTTCAAGTGTTTTTGGATGATAGGAATCATTTCAGGTTACCAAGGAATTGGGCCAAGCAAGCTGAAGCCAAGAAAGGAGCAAAGTGCACTGTTTTCATGTGCACCGGCCAACCGGTGGCTCAGCACCGGCCAGCTGGTAGTGCCTGGGCAGAGAGTCTCCTCACTATCCAGAGCACCGGCCAACCGGTGTCACACCAGCGGCCAGCCGGTGGAACCCTGAACAGAAGGCTGAGCCACTGCCTCAGCACCGGCCAACCGGTGGCCTCACCAGCGGCCAGCCGGTGGCACCCAGCCCCACAGTGTCAGCTACTGCCTCAGCACCGGCCAACCGGTGGCCTCCTCACCAGCCAGCCGGTGGAGCCTGAGCCCCGATCCCTCCTCCATTTTTCAAGCACCGGCCAACCGGTGGCTCTGCACCGGTCAGCCGGTGGAGCCAGTCAAACTAGCCGTTGGGCTTTTGACCAGCCTGTCCACTTGGCCTCCAACGGCTCCGAAAGCCTCTCCAACGGCTCCAAAGGCCTCCAACAGCCATATGAGGGTTCCCCCTCTATAAATAAAGGACTAGGAAGCCCCGGAAACTCAAGTAAGCCATACGGAAGCCAACAGACACATTTTTGATCATTTGGCGAACCTCCGGCGGATTCTTCCAAGGGAACCCCACTTGCTCCAACCAACTTCCATATCCAAGGAGCACCATCAAAGAAGCTTGGGAGCGCCCTTCATCAGCTCCATCAATCCATTGGCGCCCAAGACTTCCCAATTACGGTTTTTCATTGCTTTATTTATTTTGAGCATAAAATTGGGTTTGTGCCTACAAACCCCATCTCTTTCTCATCTCCCTTTCTTTGGGTTCTCACACCACCTTCAAGGTGTGAAGAGGTTGGTCAAGCCTTACCTTGTAAAAGGCTTGAGACATAGGTGAGCTAGCCTTCACCTGTAAGAAGGCTAGTGGGTTCTTGCTCAACCATTGAAAGCAAGTGGGTTCTTGCATTACCATTAAAATCAAGCTGTAATAGGTGAGCTAGCCTTCACCTGTAAAAAGGCTAGTGGGTTTCTTGCTACAACCATTGAAAAGAAAGCGGTAGAATCTCTCAACGGTTGAGTTGGGAGCGGAGACGTAGGCCGGGTTTTAGGCCGAACTCCGTTATCAATTCTTGTGTGTCTTGCCTCCTTTATTTCCGCTGCACTTTCACTTTGATTTTAATTTGTTAATTAATTTTTTAAAAGGCAATTCACCCCCCCTCTTGCCATCACTTCCTTTCTTTCTCCGCCTAACAATTGGTATCAAAGGGAGGTTTTGAGTAATACCCTAACCGGTTTCAAATTTAAGATCCATTGTGATGGCCTCAACCTCTTTCGCCCCCGAAGGCTATTCTTTGGGTCGTGCTCCATTTTTTGATGGAACCGACTACACTTATTGGAAAACCCGCATGACCAATTTTCTTAGAAGCATAGGATATCCCATTTATAAAATTGTCATGCATGGTTATACTCTCTCTTCCCCCGATGAATCCAAATGGACCCAAGCCGATATTAGAAATTTCGAGCTTGATGGCAAAGCCATGAACGCTCTACATTGCGGCCTTGATCGTAATGAGTTCAATCGAGTTTCCACATGCACCTCCTCACATGAAATTTGGAATCTTTTGGAGGTTACCCATGAGGGGACCAACAAAGTAAAGGACACTCGATTGGACATGTTTCGTCAAGATTTTGAGTCATTTTCTATGCACCCACATGAATCTATTTTTGATATGTTTACTCGATTTACTGACGTTTGCAATGGTAGAAAGTCCCTTGGTGATGATGTTTCTGCAGAGACAATGGTCAAGAAGATCCTTTGGATCTTACCAAGCACATGGGCACCGAAAGTCACGGCAATCCAAGAAGCAAAGGACATCAAAAACATGCCGGTCGAAGAACTCATCGGATCCCTCATGACTTATGAGATTACAATGAGGAGGCAAGCTGAAAAGGAAGGCAAAACGATCAAAACTCCAAAGAACATCGCCTTCAAAGTTCAACAAGAAGAAAGATCCTCCTCCTCATCATCTTCCTCATCAAGCGGCGATTCCGAAATGGAGAACCTTGCCCGCAAAATGCACAAGTTCATGAAGAAGCACAAGAAGAAGAAGGCCCGCAAAGCTCAATCCAACGAAAAATCCGAGCCCAAGGTAAAATGTTACGGGTGTGGCGAGAAAGGCCATTACAAGCCCGATTGCCCACTCAACAAGAAAAAGGCCAAACAAAAGGAGAAGAAGAAAGCATTCAAGGCCACATGGAGTGATAGCTCCACATCCTCCTCCTCCTCCTCCTCGAGCGACAACGGTAACAAATGCCTAATGGCATTACATGAGGTAACATCTTCCGACTCCTCAACCTCTTGTTCTTCAAATTCAAATTCTTTCAATAATATTTCATATGAGGATCTCCAATATGCTAGAGATCAATTGGAGGATGGTTTTCACGAACTTTCTTCCAAATTTGTTTCTTTAAAAAAGAATTTCAAAAAACTCTCTTCCGAAAAAGAACAACTTCTCAAAGAGAAGGAAGAGCTATCCCTCAAAATCCAAAATCTTCCCGATGTTGATTCCATGGAATCAACCATCAAAGATCTAAGGGAGACTCTAGCCAAGTTCACCCAAGGGGAACAAAATTTGAACAATTTTCTTGGTTCCCAACGTTTATCTAGAACCACCGAAGGGCTTGGCTATTCCAAGCAAGCTTCCTCCTCCCATGCACCCACTATTTTTGTAAGGGGGAGCTCCCAATTTAAATTTTGTAATTATTGCAAAAAACCCGGGCACTTAATTTATGAGTGCAATTGCAAAAATGCCCGGTATGGTAGGCCCAAATCTATTTTATTTAATGATGAATTTTATAGGAGATGACCCGCCACTAGACAAGTGTGGATTGAAAAATCCCTTTTAGCGAGTCTCTCCGGGCCAAAATTTGTCTCGGTTTCAAAAACCTCTCCCCGGTGATTTGTTGTTTTTATTTAGGGGGAGTTAGGATCGTTTAAGCCTTTTTGTGTATTCAAATTCTTTTTCAATTCTTTCAATTCAAACCTTCAATTTCAACACTTGGTATAAAAATTTTCATTTCAAAATATTCAATTCAAATTTTTCATTTCAATTTTCTTTTCAAAACTTTCAATTCAAAGTGTTATTCAATTGTCTTTTCAAAACTTTCAATTCAAAATTCTTTCGACTCAAAACTTTCAATTCAAATTTCAAAAATTTCAATTGGTTTAAAAAAACTCTATCTTGTTTTTCAACTTTTCCCTCAATCAAGTTTTATGCCCCGTGCTATTTTGATAATCACAAAGGGGGAGAAATTCTTGGTTGATTGGGGGAGAAATCTTTCTCTCATGATTTAAAGGATAAATTGAAAAGGAAAAATCTTTTAAAGCATGCCTTTCATTTCATTTTTACATTGTTTGTTTTGGTGATTGTGATCATAAAAATAGGGGGAGATTGTTGTACCTCTCGTACCCCTCGTGGTTTGATTTTCATGATCACAATCACTCACTTATTTATCTAATCCTCTTTCAAGTGTTTTTGGATGATAGGAATCATTTCAGGTTACCAAGGAATTGGGCCAAGCAAGCTGAAGCCAAGAAAGGAGCAAAGTGCACTGTTTTCATGTGCACCGGCCAACCGGTGGCTCAGCACCGGCCAGCCGGTAGTGCCTGGGCAGAGAGTCTCCTCACAGTCCAGAGCACCGGCCAACCGGTGTCACACCAGCGGCAAGCCGGTGGAACCCTGAACAGAAGGCTGAGCCACTGCCTCAGCACCGGCCAACCAGTGGCCTCACCAGCGGCCAGCCGGTGGCACCCAGCCCCACAGTGTCAGCTACTGCCTCAGCACCGGCCAACCGGTGGCCTCCTCACCAGCCAGCCGGTGGAGCCTGAGCCCCGAGCCCTCCTCCATTTTGCAAGAACTGGCCAACCGGTGGCTCTGCACCGGTCAGCCGGTGGAGCCAGTCAAACTAGCCGTTGGGCTTTTGACCAGCCTGTCCACTTGGCCTCCAACGGCTCCGAAAGCCTCTCCAATGGCTCCAAAGGCCTCCAACAGCCATATGAGGGTTCCCCCTCTATAAATAAAGGACTAGGAAGCCCCGGAAACTCATGTAAGCCATACGGAAGCCAACGGACACATTTTTGATCATTTGGCGAACCTCCGGCGGATTCTTCCAAGGGAACCCCACTTGCTCCAACCAACTTCCATATCCAAGGAGCACCATCAAAGAAGCTTGGGAGCGCCCTTCATCAGCTCCATCAATCCATTGGCACCCAAGACTTCCCAATTACGGTTTTTCATTGCTTTATTTATTTTGAGCATAAAATTGGGTTTGTACCTACAAACCCCATCTCTTTCTCATCTCCCTTTCTTTGGGTTCTCACACCACCTTCAAGGTGTGAAGAGGTTGGTCAAGCCTTACCTTGTAAAAGTATTGAGACATAGGTGAGCTAGCCTTCACCTGTAAGAAGGCTAGTGGGTTCTTGTTCAACCATTGAAAGCAAGTGGGTTCTTGAATTACCATTAAAAGCAAGCTGTAATAGGTGAGCTAGCCTTCACCTGTAAAAAGGCTAGTGGGTTTCTTGCTACAACCATTGAAAAGCAAGTGGTAGAATCTCTCAACGGTTGAGTTGGGAGCGGAGACGTAGGCCGGGTTTTAGGCCGAACTCCGTTATCAATTCTTGTGTCTTGCCTCCTTTATTTCCGCTGCACTTTCACTTTGATTTTAATTTGTTAATTAAATTTTTAAAAGGAAATTCACCCCCCCTCTTGCCATCACTTCCTTTCTTTCTCCGCCTAACACATAACATTTTGGAAATCTTACCCTGCAAAAGAGATCATAATTTCATAACATGGGATAAATCATGGTAGTGAAATGTAATCCCAATAATCATAACATAAAACATGAAACTTTGTGGCATGCACACATAATCATATTTAATCATTTCTTATTAGTCAAGACTCATTTCCAATAATATCTTAGTGGACAAAGTCCATTTCTGAACCGAGTTCACTCCTCATTTCAGTCCTGTTTTACTGAACCGGTTTAACCTGCCGTTCCAGCCATGTCTATCTCATGAGATATAAAATCTTTACCCAATTCATTGGAGGGAGATATCGGTCCCACCCATCTCATAATGATACCATTTTTATGTGTGCCACAAAATCATAAATCATACATCATTGCATAACTCATGTAATAAAAATGGGATTCTTAAACACCATGACATCATAAAACAATTCATATAAGATAAAATAATTCATAAAAATAATTCCATAACAACATAATCAAATCAATGTAATAATAGGGATATAAACAGAACCATTTATTATCTTAGATGGAAAATAATTTTGATAAAACACTTGAACTCCATTCTTGAGGAAAATATCCTTTCTACTTCAAAAACATTTTCCTTTCTTAACATGTCATACAATTTTAAACTAAAAGAAGTTGATTAAAAATAAACCTGAAAACTTGTAAAGGAATATTCTTGGAAATAATTTTTTAAAAATCCATTCATGCCGTATAAGTTAAAAAACATTATTCTCGTACTTTTGTCGGAAAAGTCAAAAAGTACATCGTACGAAAAACGACAGAAGATTACTTTCATATCATTTACTAAAAACTCACCAAAGGGTAAAATTGGATATAAACTATTGTATAAGGATATAAATATTACATATTGAGGATACAAGGATGTGGATGATAAATGTTTCCCCAGTAAATTCTGATTTATAAACAATCTCAGATAAAAATTGAAATTGCGATATTTTCCCTTACCTTAGGTCCGATTTGCTTCGTAAGTATCCGAACCTCCTGTATAATGATTTAAATAATGTAATTTACTTATTAAAGAATCATATTAATTGTTATTATATCATATATGGTTCAATTATGACTTTATATTACCCGTTTTTTGTAAATTCATGTTAAAGTAGTGTTTTGGGTAAAATCGTTTCATTTGTCGTTTGTGTTTTAACATGTAATTATTCATATGATTACTTAGATCATGATTAATTACATCCAGAATGTAAAACATGATTTATATATAATATAAATTCAGAATATACATATATATAATGGATCTATGAATGGAAAGAATTACACCGTTCATGGAGACGGTAGGTCGTACGTACGCATGAACGCTGTTTTCGTTTCCTTATTGTATTGAATGGAATTAAGTAGATGACATAAATATATATATACATAAATCAAGTAGAATTATTATGTCATATATTTCATGATTACTTGTTATATATACTTTATAATCATTCTTGAATGGTTAATCATGGAAAATGAATCTCATCGCGTTCGTGGAGACGATAGTCCGTACGTACGCACGAGCAATGATATCATTCACATGATCATGGAATTGTATTGGATTGTATTTATACTATTTCAGAATCAATATCATTTTACAATAATCATATATAGTCATTATTTACACCATTATACCCATCCATGTAAGGTGGTGGTGGAAAATAGATTACACCACGGCGTGGAGATGGTATTCCGTACGTACGCACGCGCGGTGATTTCATTTTCCTTAGGATGGATAAATGGTGAAATAGGGTTGTTTCATAAGTATAATAACATATTAGTATATGAGTGATACTGATGATATTACTTCATAATGAAACAACAAAAGAAGAAGAAGTAGAAGAATAAATAAAGTTGAATGAATCGGTAACAGACATTACCTCTTCTTTGAAGCACCTCTTTGATAACTCCTTTTAGGGCACTAAAATTGGACTTTTAAGAAGACCAGGACCACTAGGATGTTTCTAGGGAAGTGGAGAAAATAATTTGGCAGGGTTTGGCCGATCTTGAAGGCTCGTAGTGGTGTGAGGAAGAGAGGGAGGAGGTGCCCTTTTATAAGGGAGGAGAGGGGCACCTTTGGAATTACTAAAAATATTATTTTATTATAAAGTCATATTCGGGGTTTAATAGCTCCAAATTGATTTATTTCTAAAATAAGGTGGGGATAGGTAGAAAAACTCTCATCCAATTGAATTTATACAATTTTAGGTCATTATATTAAACTTATCTTTTAGTTTTAACTCTTAGTTAATTAGATTGACATTTACCTTGTCACTTTGTATTTTTATATTATATAGTTACTAAACATACCATATACATCAAAGAGACCCCCAAGTGGTCCATAAATGATACACCTATCATTATATAATTATCTTGGCTGAACCTTATATTTTTAGGAATATAATATCAATTAATAATAAAATATTTGTTTTAAAAACAATTTTATGTCAATTTTGACACTATTTGGTAATTTATTTTTTTGAAAATCATAACAGAATGATTAGTTCTAAAAAAGTTAATTAAATCCATACTAACATGTCATATTAACATATAAAATTATTTTAATTCATAAAAAGTCCCAAATTACATTTATTTTTATATTTATAACATCAATTATGTCAATATTTCATTAATAAGATAATTACTGCATCAACATTGTTTCATAAATAAATTAGATTATTTTAAGTCTAAAAATTATAAATAAAATACCATTATGTAGGAAATCGTTTTATCTTTCAAATGAATATTTATAGTCTAATTTATCTTATTTGTAACCCTATATTAAAAATGATTTATTTATTAAATTTTGATTTTAACTATTTTAACCCTTCTTTAAATAAATTAATAATAAATTTCCTAATCTAATCCAAGTGGACCTAAATGGTCATATTTTATTCCTAAGGTTGTTTTTGGACGAATTAAACTTATCCAATAGAATTAGGATATGTGTTAGGGTAATAATAATATCATTTTACCCTTAATTACCCTATTTACTTTTAACCGTGGTAAAAAAAAGTAAACAGTTACTATTCACCAAAAATTATTTTCATCTCATTGAACCACATTTTAGTCCTTGATATTAACCGTGTCTCTCGGATTTTTGAAATTCCACTCATAGATTCGGTAAAATTATGTTTTATGAAAAATTCAGTTTTTTTAACTACCACTTAGTGGTTTCACTATTCATCAAAAAATGAAAGTTTCCCGAAAAATACCAAAAATTAGGCATAAGATATATTTGATATTATGAATTCAAAAATGATGTCTATTTTACCAAATTAAAAAAATATCAGTTGCATTATTTAATTTAAAAATTAGTTCCCGTCGTCAAAACAAATAGCGTGTTTTTAAGAGATAATAACTATCAAAAGATTGACACTTGTTTATGTTTGCTTTAAATGTGAAATTACATCCAATGACCAAAATTGTATTAAATTGTAAAAATATATTCTAAATATACTTTAAAACCACTCAAATTAATAATTTATCACTATTAATTATTTCGATTAAAAAAGTTGTTTTTAATTAAAATTTAGTAATTTTCACTATTCATCAGAATATGAAATTTATCCGAAAAGTACCAAAATTTCACCCTAAGCTAATTTTGATATTCCGAATCCAAAAATGAATTCTATTTTGAAAGATAAAATTTATAAAATTTCAAAAATTGGGTATTACTATTTATAAAGGCTAGTTCATAATAATATTATAATAATATCTCGTTTAGTGAAACTCAGAATTACTTACTACACACGCTATCGTGGAAGGTCGCTATTGCGTGTAATGCAAGCCAAGTCAGGGATGTGTGTAGTGCAAGCTCCTTTTGGTGTAGCGTACAACACAAGACATCAATAAAATTAAAAAGAATATTTTTCATAAAATCTCTGGGTGTTACATTCTACCCCCCTTAAAATGAATTTCGCCCTCGAAATTCGTCGGGGTTATAAATGGTTTACTACTCGAAAGTTTCTTCAATAGAAACCCACATCGTAAAAAGGAATACCAAAAGATGGCTTTAAAAACTAAAGTATGAAATGTAACTGTTACCCAAATTAACTCATCACTGGGTTTCCACATAGGAGAACATAGGTGAAAATATGGATATGGAAGAAAAATCTAACCATCAAGTTCTGATGGAGAGTGGTAGAGAACATGGCTATGAAAAAGCCGTCAATCAAAAAGCCATAAATTTGTGATGATCTAAGGTACCATTTGATTCTTCAGATATAAGAGCACTAAGACAACATTTTTGGTTTTCAATATCATTTCCCTAAAGTTGAAAATTTTGAATGAGAAGAAATACTTGCTTGATTTTGGTACAATCTCACTGTTGTTCGTGCTTTGAAAAATTTCCACTTCATCTCTTAATGAAATGAAGTTGAATTTTTTATTCGTGAAGTGTTAACAGATCATGTGATAGAATGATGGGTCATTCCATTTGTTTCAAACAAAAGGGTTGCAAAAGTTATCAAATATACATAAGTCCATCTATGGTGAGATTAATCATATATGGTTCCTAAAATAGACTTATACTTCATATATCATACTGCTTAATATAATAAAACTAGTTTTACTAAAGAAGGTCTTCCTATAGGCCAGTGGTAGGTGATAAAGGCAAGTCACACTTCGGTTGTGGGTTCGATTCCCACAGCCTTGTCTGACGCGATGGGTTGTCGCCCGTCCTGCATGTTGTTATTTTTCTAAAACTACGTTACTATAACATCCCATCAATAATTTCGAAAAAAGGTCTATCCTTACACAATACTAACTTCTGTCCAACATAATCTATTCCAATCTTTAGGCTTATCCAAAATACATATGTCCAATCTCATAGTATAATGAAAACGATTACTTGAAAGGTCATCAACCAAGCATGTGAATACCATCATTTATCCCCCATATATCTTGTCGTCAAATTCCAATCATGTGAATACCTTAATCAAGTATTCTATTGAAAAATGAATACCCATTGAATCTTAGTGAAAACATGAGTGCTGTCAAAAGTTAACTCTTTTCACATACCAAACCTCAAACCATGATATAACTATTTCCTTATATCAGTCATGAGATCATGAATACTGCCAAACATTTCATTTTCTCCTTATCCCTTCATTATGCGCATATCATCATCTTTCTTCCAAAAATATCTCAATTACTTTCCATGGTTACCGGTACCATAGAATTATTGAAAACCAAAATAGACCAATACATAAATATTCTAATATTCCACGATAATATATACAACATTATTTTGGAATCCCATTACATAAACACTTAATCATTCAACCACATCATTATCATATTCAACATCGCCAATAGTGATCGCATGTGAATTCCCTTTATCCTTTGCCTTAAGTGGTTGCTCATGTCGATCATCACTAACCCTTGGATTAGGTCATTTATTAGCATAATTCCCCATTTCCTTTCACTTGAAGCATTGAAGTGTTTTTGGTGCGTTCTCTGTAGTCTTTTCTTTATTCACATCACTAGCAACCCTTTTTCCATTACTTCGACACTCAGCTGCTCGATGACCTTCTTTTCCACACTTAAAACATTCTGTAGTCCCTTTAAGACAATCTCCACCATGCTTCTTTCCACACTTTGAGCATAAGAAAACTTTCATCTTCTTTTCACCATTATTCTGAGATTTCTCCTTGAACTCCATCTTTCGTTTCTTTTCAAAACTATGAGATGGATATGTAACAACAACTTCCATTTCTACCTTGATAGCACAATGCACAATTTCTTCATAGCTACTAAAGTCTCTTATAGCTAATTCCCTTCAAAGATTTGGTATTAAGCCACTGAAAAATCGATCAACTTTACTTTCAGGTTGGATGATAAAGCCAGATGCATACCTTGCAAGACTTGTAAAATTCTCTTCGTATACACCAACAGATTCATCATCCTTTTTCTTTAGTTCAAGAAACTCCTTCTCCCTCTTTGTTCGAAGAATACGAGGGAAGTACTTATTGAAAAATAAGTTCTTGAACTCGTCCCATTCCATGGACTCAATTCCATCTCTTGGCCTCGTATTCTTGATAAGATTCTACCATTGATCAGCTTCACCTTCCAAACGATATACTGCTAAGATGACTTTATCATGTTCAGAACATTGAATAACTGAAAATATCTTTTCAGTAGTACTGACCCATTGTTCAACAACAAGTGTATCCGAAGACCCATTGAAAGAAGGTAGACTTTGCCTCATGAAGAACTCAATAGAATATTGTTCCCTTCTCTGCTCATTTGGAAGTCCAGAATGATTCATAGCTTGTGTAAGTATACCAATATGATTTTTCACTCCATCTCCCATAACATTTGTTTGTTTAGGATGAAAATCATTGCATTGTCCATTACATTGATCAACATGGTTCCTTTGGGTTCCATCCATCGTCTAAAACCCAAAAAAGAATAGTGTGAGAGGCAAAAATCATACTAGGGAAGACAACAAAATAAAGGGGGAGTACCTTCAATATCTAAAATCTTAGGTTTAATTCTAAGATCGTTACCGTAATTCTAGGACTATAACCTATAATTATACTTAACCTTATGGACATCCCTAGACATACCTTAGAAATATCTCTAGGGATCTCACTAATGCTCTCGCATCCTAGTTTCCAAAGGTTGAATAAACCTTTCCTCTGATACCAACTGTAGAGACCCGAAGCCTGATGTACATGGAAATTACATTACATTTTTGGAATACTTAGTACATAACAAAAATAGACACATAAGGACCGTAATAGTTTAGTGTCTTTGGAAACTTGGAATATAATCTTCTAATCGTGGTGAAAGATCTTCAACATCTCCCATAATGATCTTCCACTTTTTGTTTCCTTACCTAAAACCATTCTTTTAATTCTGGGGGAAAATAAAACATAAAAAGGGTGAGCTCAAATTCTCAGTAAGGGTTAACAATAGAAATATCAATCACATCAAAATAAGAACATAACATTTTGGAAATCTTACCCTGCAAAAGAGATCATAATTTCATAACATGGGATAAATCATGGTTGTGAAATGTAATCCCAATAATCATAACATAAAACATGAAACTTTGTGGCATGCACACATAATCATATTGAATGATTTCTTATTAGTCAAGACTCATTACGAATACTATCTTAGTGGACAAAGTCCATTTCTGAACCAAGTTCACTCCTCGTTTCATTCCTGTTTTACTGAACCAGTTTAACCTGCCGTTCCAGCAATGTCTATCTCATGAGATATAAAATCTTTACCCAATGCATTGGAGGGAGATATAGGTCCCACCCATATCATAATTATACTATTCTTATGTGTGCCACAAAATCATAAATCATACATCATTGCATAACTCATGTAATAAAAATGGGATTCTTAAACACCATGACATCAGAAAACAATTCATATAAGATAAAAGAATTAATAAAAATAATTCCATCACAACATAATCAAATCAATGTAATAATAGGGATATAAATAGAACCCTATATTATCTTAGATGGAAAATAATTTTGATAAAACACTTGAACTACATTCTTGAGGAAAATATACTTTATACTTCAAAAAAATTTTCCAGTCTTAACATGTCATTCAATTTTAAACTAAAAGAAGTTGATTAAAAATAAACATGAAAAATTATAAAGGAAGCTTCTTGGAATTAATGTTTTAAAAATCCATTCATGTCATAGAAGTTAAAAAAACATTTTTCTCGTACTTTTGTCGGAAAAGTCAAAAAGTACCACGTACGAAAAACGACAAAAGATTCCTTTCATATCATTTACTAAAAACTCACTGAAGGGTAAAATTCGATATAAACTATTGTATAAGGATATAAATATTACATATTTAGGAAACATGGATGTGAATGATAAAATTTTCCCCAGTAAATTCTAAAGTATAAATAATCTCTGATAAAAATTGAGATTGCGAGATTTTCCCTTACCTTAGGTCCGATTTGCTTCATAAGTGTCTAAACCTCCTGTATAATGATTTAAATAATTTCATTGACTTATTAAAGAATCATATTCATTGTTATTATATCATATATGGTTCACTTATGTCTTTATATTACCCGTTCTTTTGTAAATTCATGTTAAAGTAGCGTTTTGGGTAAAATCGTTTCATTTGATGTTCGTGTTTTAACTTGTAATTATTCATATGTTTACTTAGATCATGATTAATTACATCCAGAATGTAAAACATGATTTATATATAATATACATTCAGAATATACATATATATAATGGATCGATAAATGGAAAGAATTACACCGTTCATGGAGACGGTAGGCCGTACGTACGCATGAACGCTGTTTTCGTTTCATTATTGTATTGAATAAAATTAAGTAGATGACATAAATATATATATACATAAATCCAGTATCATTATTATGTCATATATTTCATGATTACTTATTATATATACTTTATAATCATTCTTGAATGGTTAATCATGGAAAATGAATCTCATCGCGTTCGTGGAGACGGCAGTCCGTACGTACGCACGAGCGATGATATCATTCCCATGATCATGGAATTGTATTGGAGTGTATGTATACTATTTAAGAATAAATATCATTTAAAATAATCATATATAGTCATTATTTACACCATTATACCCATCCATGTAAGGTGGTGGTGGAAAATAGATTACACCACGACGTGGAGACGATATTCCGTACGTACACACGCGCGGTGATTTAATTTTCCGTAGGATGGATAGATGGCGAAATAGGGTTGTTTCATACTTATAATAACATATCAGTATATGATTGATACTGATTTTATTACTTCACAATGAAACAGCTAAAGAAGAAGAAGTAGAAGAATAAATAAAGTTGAATGAATCGGTAACAGACATTACCTATTCTTCGAAGCACCTCTTTGAGAACTCATTTTAGGGCACTAAAACTGGTCTTTTAAGAAAACCAGGACCACTAGGATGTGTATAGGGAAGTGGAGAAGAGAATTTGTCAGGGGTTGGTCGAGATTTAAGGCTCAATGTGGTGTGAGGAGGAGAGGGGGGAGGTGCCCTTTTATAAGGGAGGAGAGGGGCACCTTTGGAATAACTAAAAGTATTATTTTATTATAAAGTCATATTCGGTTTTTAATAGCTCCAAATTGATTTATTTCTAAGATAAGTTGGGGATAGGTCGAAATCCTCTCTCCCAATTGAATTTAGACAAGTTTAGGTCATTATATTAACCTTATTTTTTAGTTTTAACTCTTAGTTAATTAGATTGACATTTACCAAGTCACTTTGTATTTTTATATTATATAGTTACTAAACATACCATATACATCCAAGCGACCCCCAAGTGGTCCATTAATGATACAACTATCATGATATAATTATCTTGGCCGAACCTTAGATTTGTAGTAATAGAATAACAATTAATAATAAAATATTTGTTTTAAAAACTACTTTATGTCAATTTTGACACTATTTGGTAATTGATTTTTGTGAAAATCATAAAATAATTATTAGTTAGATAAATGTTAATTAAATCAATACTAAAATGTCATATTAACATATAAAATTATTTTAATTCATAAAAAGTCCCAAATTACATTTAGTTTGATATTTATATCATCAATTATTTCAATATTTCATTATTAAGATAATTACTGCATCATCATTGTTTCATAAATAAATTAAATTATTTTAAGTCTAAAAATTATAAATAAAATACTATTATGTAG
Organism: Viscum album; assembly: GCA_963277665.1. NCBI lineage: Eukaryota > Viridiplantae > Streptophyta > Magnoliopsida > Santalales > Viscaceae > Viscum > Viscum album. The sequence continues at coordinate 2,046,148,018 of OY728127.1, forward strand.
GAAATCCTTTTATCTTTCTAATGAATATTTATAGTTGAATTTATATTATGTATAACCCTATATTAAAAATGATTTAGTTATTAAACTTTGATTTTAACTATTTTAACCCTTCTTTAAATAAATTAATAATAAATGTCCTAATCTAATCCATGTGGGCCTAAATGATCATATTTTATTCCTAAGGTTGTTTATGGCCTAATTACACTTATCCAATAGAATTAGGACATGTGTTAGGGTAATAATAATATCTTTTTTACCCTTAATTACCCTATTTACTTTTAACCGTGGTAAAAAAAAGTAAAAAGATACTATTCACCAAAAATTTTTTTCATCTCATTTAACCAAATTTTAGTCCTTGATATTAAACGTGTGTCTCGGATTTTTGAAATTACACTCACAGATGCGGTAAAATTAAGTTTTATGAAAAATTCAGTTTTTTTAACTACCACTTAGTGGTTTCACTATTCATCAAAAAAATGAAATTTTCCAGAAAAATACCAAAAATTAGGCCTATGATATATTTGATATTATGAATTCAAAAATGATGTCTATTTTACCAAATTCAAAACATATCAGTTGCATTAATTAATTTAAAAATTAGTTCTCATCGTCAAAACAAATATTGTGTTTTTAAGAGATAATAACTATCAAAAGATTGACATTTGTTTATGTTTGGTTTAAATGTGAAATTACATCCAATGACCAAAATTGTATTAAATTGTAAAAATATATTCTAAATATACTTTAAAACCAATCAAATTAATAATTTATCACTATTAATTATTTCGATTAAAAAAGTTGTTTTTAATTAAAATTTAGTAATTTTCACTATTCATCAGAATATGAAATTTATCCGAAAAGTACCAAAATTTCACCCTAAGCTAATTTCGATATTACGAATCAAAAAATGAAGTCCATTTTGAAATATAAAATTTATAAAATTTCAAAAAGTGGGTATTACTATTTATAAAGGCTAGTTCATAATAATATTATAATAATATCTCGTTTAGTGAAACTCGGTATTCCTTACTACACACGCTATCGTAGAAGGTCGCGATTGCGTGTAATGCAAGCCAAGTCAGGTATGCGTGTAGTGCACGCTCCTTTTGGTGTAGCGTACAAGAAAAGACATCAATAAAATTAAAAAGAATATTTTTCATAAAATCTCGGGGTGTTACACCTGGAGTCCTACAGTCACCTATTAAAGAACCTAGCCCACATAAGCCCATGTGTCTAATATATGTTGATCAATACTAAAAACCATGCCACCTGATTTATGTTGGTGTATTTGTAGGTCGGTGCCTTCTCTTCTAGGAATCTCTCAACAAGAAGGGCTCTCTCCATCACTCCATCCTAAGTGCGGATGCTGAGAGACACTATGGATTCCCTAATCTCCCATCAGAGTCCATGCTCATAGGTTTGGTCTCTATTGAAATGGTCCAACACCATGTCTATGGAGTAGCGAATGTGGTCTATAAATCATGCATATAACTCTTCCATGGACATTCTACCCTTCATTAGGTGAAGCTGGACTTGGATATGCATAGAGAACACGATTTCATGGAAAAAATACTCCCATAAAAGCCACTTGAAGTCTGTCCTGTTTAGGGTTGCCTCATCATGTGTGTGGATGGACATGCTCCATTATCTTCCTACTGAACCTTGCAAAAGGTTCGCAACCTAGATTTCCTTCTGGTCAAGCAGTGTCCTCACTATGAGGAATGCCCTCATCACAACCTCCTTCTATTCCTCAACAACCTGAAGATATGTCTCTCCCCAAATCTGAGGAGGTATCAATCTCTGAAACCCATGCAAGCCACTAAATATGAATATGTCCTCTACCAGTAATGCTGGTAGTAACTGCTAATCAACAGGTGGTAGAAAAACTAGTACACCACCGTGCGGGGCCATATCTTTCTCTGATCCCTAAACTGACACCTCATCGCTAGGAAGGATGTCCCCATGGCTACACATCGGAATCTGAGATGGTCGTCTCTATGGATGTGTCCTGATACTGATCACGATTTTCTACTGTATGATGATTATACCTTGTGAGCCTACTCTTATTCAAGAAGATCATAAGGAAACACTTATGCCACTAGTGTATACATGTATACAGTTGAAAAGAAGAATTCATTGTCCTGGTGTATGGTTATGTCAACTTCCACCCCAACACTGGAATCCTAGAATCTCAATGTTGAACTCAACACCTTCAATATATTTTCCCAAAAAACATAAAAAACCATCGATATTTGAGGATGAACCAACCTCCTATAAGACCAATTTTTCATGAACCATCCCCCAAGGCCCATGTTGTGACATCCCCAAGCCTGCCTTCCGATGGCCAGTGGTTGGAGACTAGTGATGATGGCATCAACTTGAAAGTGGGAGGACTTTTTCTGATTACCTATACACAGGAACACACAACCACATCCAATGGATGGAAAGTAAATGTATAAGGCCACAATAAATAACCATCGAGTACATGTAAAACTAAATGTCAAATGGGAAAGAATACAAACACAACAAAAGGATAACTAGAAAACAAAAATTAAAAAATGAACCACTTGAAAGTGATTTTCTGAAAACCCCACCTGATGGTTATGTACAGAGTAGCAGTAGGAATCCATAGAAGTACGTCTCACCCGCCTGGTCTCACTGGGAACCACTATGTCATGGGCCAAGAAGTCCTCCGTCAGGGCATCAATCATCTTCACCAGACACAAACACATGCAGACGAATCACACACATGGCTGAATAACAAAATACATAGTTGGGAACCCAAAAAAATAGGAATGACCACAAATAAATCCACAAAAAACCAAAAATCATTGTCATGTGGCATAATCACGAAGCATGATTATGAAGGAAGACAACTCACACAAGGTTTATTCTAGAGTAAGAATGTTGGACCATCAATCATAACATTGAACACTAGGGGCTGCAAAAGAACTCCTCTACAGTGAGAACATTGGAAATTCTTGGAAACATAGAATTTTCGTCCCACTATCCTTATACTATTATTTTTTCATCCTAGATGAGTATTTTGGGTATTTTGGGTCCCACAGACGTCGCACACCACTATAGGCATGTTGGTTCGCACATAAGTCACATCCCTCCTATGACCAAGCTAAGGTACTCCTCAAATCAAGTATTGTGGGTTTTCCAGGTCACACAGAAGACTTTTCCCATTGTGGGCCTTCTGGGTCACAAAGAAGCCACTTCCCACTAGGACCTAGTATCTTATCCACATAGGTTATCTTGTCAACAGTATTTCGTTCTCATCTATCCATAGGGTTTTCCATATGGAGCATGCTTCATCTTGGGAGAAATGATCCCTATAGAATTTTTTGAATTTAAACATCCATGATATCATCCATAGAATATTCCAAAAAATATTTATTTTCATTAGGGTTCCAACAATGCATACGGATCATCAATCAGACACCCGTTTTGAATGATTTTGACATTTTTTCAAAAAGGGCTTGTAGGGTTTGTGTCCGGTATGACACTATCTGACTGTTGGGTCGTGGGTCCAGCCAATTCAATTGGGCGGATCATGCCCTATCCAGTCTGCAATATGATGATCGAAATTGTATTCCTAGTATGTGGATGGATGCCGTGTCTGGTTTATGTCACCCTACACATCATCTACAGGGATAACACCACCCATCGCAGTCATATGACTATTGCCAGTCCATGAGTCCAACCAACCTAGCATGCCATATTCCCCACATGTGGTCAATCAATCATGTTCTCCGATGGTGTGTGGCCCACGACATTAGGATACTCCACCAATGTAGCTGAGGGGCCATATCCCTACTGCAAGATAGTGGATCATCCCACTGTATCACAACCCTGGCCAGCCACGACAGTCTACTCAGGCGTGGTGTTGTGGAGCACTGCCACCAACCCGCAGCTACAGCTGCAGGCCACCTACTGCACCTCCGGCCTCCGTGGGGTATCAGATTCCATGTGAAGGACCAGAATTCGCGTTGTTTCCCTTTTTAAATGATTGACCAAAGTGAACACACAATAAAAGGGATTCAAGGATTTTTTATTTCTCCCCACACCATTTGTGTTAGCGTTTTAAAACAATGGTGGTTTGGCGATGATGTTCTATCATTATTAATTTAATCACGATTAAAAAACCCACATGAAAATCACCCTCCCACAAGAATGGATGATCTGTGGATCAACATGTTCATGGGTCAATCCACATTCACCATTTTAGAATAATAATGGGGTAAAACATTAAAAAACCGCTACCTTGATCAAAAATCATTGTTGAAGTGATCTTCCATCAAGGATTCATGCTTTGTTGGAATTCATTATTTTTGGGTACCGTTCTTTGTAAATAATCGACATAGAAATTGATCATGCTAGAGTTCGTCATTAGTCGTCGGGGGAATCCATTCCATAGGTTCATCAAAGAATTTCTGCATTTTAATTATCAACTCTCTTATGTATTAGCCCATTAAAAGAAAACACGTGACAATATTTCTGTTTTTCTTTGATGTCATGTTATTAGGCTGTTTCATTTATGAAATATCATATCTATTACGCTTCATTAATGAGACACTAAATAGCTTCCATTAATTCACCTCACCGTCTCATTGTAGCAGCATCATCCACCGCCCATCCATGATAGGAGAAAAAAATTAAATAACTTTTTGAGTAATAATATTATGTATTTGAAATGTCCTCAAACTAAATTTTCCATCTGACCCTTTCTAGTCAAATGATTGTTCTTCCTAGCTGAATCCCAGTATTCGAAGATCAATGTTTCCCCTAGATATTTGATCATAGTACCATTTCAAAAGTTAGAAAAACTACCTCACATGTTATCTTAAATGAACTAAAAATGTTTAAAATTCTATTCAAAGATCACCAGGTCCCGTAATGACGTTCCATAAAAGTGTGTGGTATCAAAAAAAATTATATAACTAAAACAATTACATCGGAAATTCTGGGATATTAAAAAACTATTTACATGAATAGGAATAGGTTTATCATTGTATATTGTTAGATTCATTAAGAATCCTACTAGGATTTTAAAATCCACCTATACCAAAATACCTCATTTCTCATTTAAATATATTATTTCATGATTTAGGTAAGGTAAATCTCTCATTTTACTTTTGTGACTGATCCTTATCCTGAGTTTTGAAAAGAACCCTCATGATAAGTGATGATAACTTTACAAGTGGATAAGTGATATAATCTTTATTTAATGTTCATTATTAAAAAATTCATTACCAATTAAATTGAGAGAATATGTTCCAATTTCAATATAATATCAAGAAAATATATATAATAAACAAATGATTTACAAGGATACCTTCTCAATGATAAATGGATAATCCTTAGAATGTTCTATATTCCTCTGAAATCATATGGTTCTCTATTCTCAATATGATGATTATAATGAGTAATTTATATTAGTTAAATAATTTTAATTTAATAATCCTAACATTATAATCCCTTCCCACATTTTAATGATGGAATATATTTAATTTTAAATGTAATATTGTCCTCTACTTTAATCATTTTCATTATGTTTCTTAGGTATGCTTCTACTTCACCTTATCTTATTGTACTATCAAAATTAATTAATTATTATTCCTTATATTTATGATTCTCTTCCAATATTTCAATAATGTATGTGTATTTTTGTTTGAAAATATTAATTATCTATATTCTCTTTCATAACAGTAGTACATTATCATATTTGAATTTCTAATTTCTAATTTTAATTACCAAATTGTTTGTACCATGACTCAGTTTATCCATATTTTTCTGAGCCATTGGATAATAAATTAAATATTAGTAACAATTGTTTTGTTTTATGTAATTTTTATATCATTTAATGTATCTCTATGATTCATAAAATCTCCATGTCATTTGATTCCCAATAATCTGAAATATTGTTATAAAAACATCCACCACGATAGGGTTTTTTATTCCATTTAAGAAACGCTTTCTGACCATTCCTATCCTGTGCTGGATTATAATACAATTACTTCCAATTTTTCTAAATCGTATTAAAATATATCAAAAAATTATTATCACCATGAAATATTCAATGTTTTCAATTTTATATATTAATTTTTTTCATACTCCAAAATTTGAGATGTATTATTGAACACCATATTGAATTTATAACAAAAGAATAATTTTTTATATCTATTGGAATAAATATATAGTATTTTTTTTGGAACATCATAAAAAATCACTAAAACACAACAACTATATTTTATCATCCATTTAGGTCTCCCAAATAGATCCATGACTAAATCCATGACTAGTACAAGATCACCATTTCTCATAGAAAACCTTTCTGACTATATCACCCAAAAAAATATATTCCATGGAATAGTCAATACCATATAGATTACTCGATGTCACCACTAGAGAGTCACTATTGATAGATATGATGGAAATAATTATCCTCATAGTTTCCCATGGGGAAATGTTTCAAATGAAATTCCCACTAAAACACATATTTTATGAAAATCCATTCCCTCATTTTCTTGTTAGGTCGAATTCTTCATTAAAAAATGGAATCGATGATATTTCATCTCAAGGTATAGATACAAATTATATCTCTTATTATTGTAAATATTTTCCTATATTCACAACATTTTAATTAGAAGGATTTATCTATAGACCATGATAAACTATAATTCTCTTATTATTGTAAAATTCATTTCCGAATTCAGAATATTTTAATTATTTTTTTATTACAAAATCATGTATACCGGGAGTTGTGCATGATGTATAATTACCATAATAGTTTTGAAACATTCAAATCCACTATTTAAATTTTAATTTTCATGTATTAGTTATCAAATCAACTTGATATAGTAGTTCATAGCTATAACGGGAACATTGAGATATCATGAAATTAATCACAAACTTATTACAAAGGTCTTCGTGCATCATACTGATTGTACACAAATGATGTTTTAATATCAGATACAGAGTGATAATAAGCATAAAGGAATCTCTTAATGAAGTTCAAAAATTGTGATCCAAATTAAAAGTGATCATAAGTATTTTCCCACCCCTAAAAACACCATATGTTTTAAGAGTAATTTGTTTATCCTATTTAATGTTTGTCTAATTTTATTTATAATTAATAACATTATAATGGTGTAAAATTTTATTTCATACTATAACTCAATAAAAACCCATGAAATTTATGTTGTGGAGTGGTTTCCTACATTGGTTGTGTCATTGATGGTATGTCATTCAATGAATGTTCAAGAATGAGTTTCTTTTAATTCTGAATAGTTGAGATGACATAGGATTGGTTTAATATGCTGTTATTTCCATCATTAAATACTTGGTTATAGTTATTAATGTTATGTCTACCTAGTAAGGTCAATAATAAATTAATCATGAAATGATGGTTTCATGATTTATTTTCCTTTCTTTATGTGACTTCACAGGATGAAGTGATTATATTACATGACCTATGTTCGTTGGAGTTTTTTGATGCAATGTCTAATACTTTTATCCTTGTGGTCCATGAGGGGATGTTATTATCCACTAATGATCTATGAATATCCATCGCTTCTATTGAAATAATGGCCAATAATAGAACACACAATGTGTATTTATAAGAATGACTAATTCTAGTGAATTATAGATTTGGAAATGGCAGGTCCTCCGATGTTGGTTAGGGAGTTTACTTTTTAATAGATTCACACAAGAAATGAAAATTTTTAATGTTATTTTAGATTAGAATAATAACCATTGGATTTTTTAACATAATATATTAACAAAGTATTGAGTGAGTATAATGATAAATTATTTTTTGGTTGAATACTATTTTTTTGTATTCATGATTAATTTAATATTTTTGAGAGAAGTGATTTATGTTTCAGAATAATATATTACAAACTAATAAAGTTTATTTGTTATAATTCTGTGATAAAAATATCCATGATATTTACATCATGTTTAATAACCAAAAAAATTATAAAAGTTATATCCCACGTATTAGAGCATGTATAAAGATTTTTTTTTGATAATGCATTTTTAAAATCATCTATCCACTCTCCCCTCTCATAATTGTCAAAGATATAAAGTGAATGGAAGATCCAATATTGATCGATCCAAGTTAAAGGTGAATTAGTTATATTTCTAAGGATAATGATATCAGAAAATACCCTTCTAATCTCCAGGATAATATCAATATTTCATATTCTGATGATCAAAAATTCTTCGTGAACATGTCTTTATGATATAGAGTTCTATATGACCAGTTCCCTAATGTGATGACCGAAAACAATGAGGGAGTGATTTTTGTTGGATTAAATGCATGTGTGGTACTATTTTAATTGAATTTTTTTAATTTTTATTATTGGTTAATTTAATTCAAAATAATTTTTAGTTGAATCCATGTTGGGGGTATACCATGTTTGATATTTTGACACAAAAATGGTCCCAATAATTATAAAATACCACTTACATGCTATAAAAATTCCCCCATGTCCTTCAACTACTATAAGAGATATTATGCATTTAATTATCATGAATAATAAATTAAATTTATATTTACTAAAGATTAGGAAATTTTCATGGTCATCTTACCAAAAATAGAACACCCATTAGAGATCACATACCCTTGTTATGGTTATCCAAATACTGAAAATAAATGAGGATTTAATCCAACAGAATCTATATATTATTTCATATATTTCCCCAGTGTAGGATTATTTTCCGAATGATCTTTATTTTTGGGTTAGAGAAACGGTTATAAAGTTTCATATTTGTGTTCATTCTATTTCATCTATAGTACAATGGAATCTGTAGTCATTAAAAACTATATTAAAAAATTACATTATAGAAGAAACACAAACACACACACACATATATTAAATACATATTTTAGTCCCACAATTGGTTAGAGTGGAGGAGATTATATCCACATGTGATATTTGGATTGAATTTTTTAATAATCTTATGTTATCTGATTAAACATTATAAAAGATCTAGAACAAAGGATACTTTGGGGTGGCTAATACACCACCTAAATTGAAATGAAGGATCCCCTATTTGTGGGGGGTGGGTGGAGAGATCCGAATTGTACTACAAAAAAAATATGTTTTTATATTTTTCATAGGGAGTGGATCGACTAACCCTTTAACCAGGTCCCCATATTTCACCCACAAGGGTTCTTCTATTAATTAATTTGGGGGGGGGGGTTGGTTGGGTCATCCCAACAAAGTTTGGTCAGGTTTGACTCTTCCTGGCCTTCCTATCTCGAATGGATTTTCTTTATAAACTAAACCCACTCTTAGTAATTAAAAAATAAATTTTAAGACCAAATAAATCCATAAATATAATAAAATATTTTTAAAAATATATTAAATATTATTTAACAATTATTGGAACTATTAAACACATTTTTTAATGAATTTTTATTATTTATATTTGTGTTAATTAATAAAAATACTGGCATGTTTAATGATTGAAAAAAAAATTTAAACAAAATTATTTCTAAATATTTTATCTGGAGTCTTATACTAAATAATTCATGTCAAATATTTTTTTATTTACGTATATAATTTTTCTAACTTGTGGTTTGTGATAATTATTTAATAAATTATGATAAGTATATTTTCTATTGTATAATTGTATGTATAATGGAACAAAGACCATTAATAAAAATTTATATCTATACTATATATTCTCATAATCCCATCACCTATGTGTTGCTATTGTTTTATAGTTTCAATTTTAAAAAGTGATGAACATTGCACCGAGATTTGGTGATATACTATATAGGAGTTAGAATAATTGGGCGAGGTGAGTTCTACAATTTGACTCGGGTGTGATGTGATCCCAGAAGATAATAATATTCTATAATTTTATCCATTATTCATTTAATGTAATAGTAACTATTATTGGATCATGATCATGTCATTTAATTTTATTAATGGATTTGTAATTATTTTATGTATGTGCAGTTTTTATAAGTTTTCACATAAACTCACAAGTGAGAAAGCGTCGATATAATGAACATGTGTGGTGAATGTTTATTTATTTGAATAGTATTAAAAATGTGTGAGTGTGTGTGAACACATATAACAATTATTTGTAAATAGAAAATTATTAAATTCATTGATATTATTAATATCATAAAAGAAATATTATGTAATAATGAATTCTATTGGATAATTTTGAAAAAATATCATCATTTGAGGTGATCACCATCACATATTAATGGTTAATCCCGCAAATGTTGAATTCTTATTTGAGTGGTGGGAATAAAAAACTATAATTTTCTATAAAATAAATATAAATATCCAACTTTTTAAATCATTAGAGGTAAGTTGTTGAGAAATACAAAATGATCCTCTATAGAAGATGAGACTTCAATTTAAATATAAAGGATCTATTACATAGTGGGTTTTAATATCCAAAATCCAACCATGAGAATATTAATGTATATAGGTATCCATAAATTTTATAATGATGAGAGATTTTATGTATCCATTCTAATGAAAACTCAAGAAAATGAGTATTTAGTTTTTATTAGTTGAGGGATATTATAATTTTTTAAAATTGTGAGACACATTTAATATAACAAAATCGTTGACATATAATTACTTTTAATCAAGATGAATGAATTAAAATTATTATTTTTTATATTTTATTATTATTTAATTTAATACCATAATTAAACTATGATCATTTCCAAAAAAATGAACATCTCCAAACAGGAATAATTTTACAGGTGTTACATAGTTGCATGCACAAAGTTATGTGTTGTCAACATAATTGTATGTGTTGAAGTACCCACTACAAGTAAAACCACAATATCAAGATAAGATGAAGATGAATCCTACAGGATACACATGTATGATTCTTTTAATGATTATATTATAATTCTAGAATCAATATATAATGTGTTTTAATAATAAATTTACTATATGGATGTTTTAACAGGTTTTATCAACTCCGAAATGTATCAAAGGTGAAAGTTAAGTGAGAAATGAATGAGTTAGTTATTAAACTGAACACATGTACTAAAACCATTCAATAAATCCCCTCTAATATCCTTATCATACTATTGATTTCATTTCATTTAGTATTATAAAATTACCAATATAAAAAAAGTGTCATTGCTTTTTGGGATATTTTCACCATGATGATATAAACTATAATTAAGATTAATATTTAGTTCATATGATAAAAAGATGATATAAAAATAAAATGGCCAATTGAATGTGTGATTAAAAATAAACCATTAAAAAATCATTTAAAAATATTAAATTTATTTTATAAGAGGACGTTTGATTCAGATGTCATCAGATAAGATTACGGATGAAACAATTCAATGAATTAATTTATACACAATAAGTGTATTTGAATTACGGTATATTAATTTTTGTATGTGGTGATTTTTTTTAATATTTTATAATAGATATTTAAAGTGAATATTAAATTTTCACTAAATAATGAACCTAAGAATGTATAGAAATGTTACAAAAATTATGTTTGATTCACTAAGTGATTGAGAAAGTGGGATTCATATGTTAGTGGTGAGATGAAAAAACATATAATTTCTATGGTTAATATATCTTATTGAAAATTTAATCATTATTACCAATAATATATATCATTTTTTATTGTACATAAGAATAAATTATTCTAATTTGTTATAAAATTTATTATGGTACCTCATACTCAACTAATAGTTCATTAATGCATGAGCATTGATAATACATAAGGAATATAAAATGTAGTACTTAAAAAACCAATTGTGGACAGATGATTATTTTTCTAAAAAAATAAAATTATTTATCTAGGATGTGGAAATTATTTTCAATAGACTCATTGGAGCTAAAACACCATAGTTATTATTGACACATTTAATTTTATAGTGTTAGTCAAAGGATCATTTATAAATAATGTTAAAGAAAAATCATACATAATTTTATCGGAGAGAGAGTGAAAATTATAAAATGGATAATTTGGAGGTGAATTCATATACATTATGAGATTCCATTTATAGTATTGAGGAATTTAAAATTGATGAAACTAATTATCATGGTAAAATGAAATGAGTTTCTTTATTCTTCTGACCCAATCAATTTCTCAGTAATCAATTCATCAGTCAATATAAATATAGAGTGGATTTAGTCCTAAACTAACCATACCTTGTACACATAAATGTAATGATGATGGTAAAGTGATGATCAATTTTGAGTATTACTTGAAAACATTCATCATTAAAATTTAATACAGAGAAATTACAAAATTCACATTTACATATACATATCAATTCCATGAATTTAGAAAAGTGAGGATTATTGATGTTTTCATGACGTCCTAAAAATTATTCCATAGTCCTTTCATGTTTTTCATCACAAATAGAATAAGTAAAAAATAAACATATGTTAATTATTATGAACATTTTATAACATATGAGTTAAAATATGAAATAAATCCATTATATCGTACTCTGTGTGTTTAGATGGAAATATTATTTAAGGCTATGTCATTAAACAAAGATTTATTGGGATTAATAAAATATACATCTAATCTAATAGTCCAAAAATAATTGTAAACATATTTCCCTTATCAATAAATATTATAGTGATTTGATAGACTATATTTATATAAATTGGTACACATTAAGATAGTGGAAGAAGTATTGATTTTCCATAAGACACGGATGAAGATTCCCAAGCAGCATTCCTAGGAATAGTTTCACAATAACTCTGGGAAAATGAATGTTCTAGAGACACAAACTACAGAGAAAAAATTTAAAAAATAAATATGGTTTTATATTCACCACTCTATGAGATATTTTATTTGATATGAATAATGAATCCAAAAATGATTCTGAAATTCTAAAACACCTATGATAGAAATGTTCATATAAATCATCGAAAATAGATTCCATGTACCATAATTTAGTATGTATTTTAATAGTTTCTCCAATTGATGTAAAATTTTTTAGGTTATAAAATGATAATATATATGGATTCTAAAATTTATATGAGCATAAATGAAAAAATATTTATGAAATTTATATGTGTGATTTTATATATATATTAGATATATGTTTTCATTCCCCTTTGATAATTTTGACAATGAAATAAATTCAATAAGAATAAAAATGTAAAATACTTTCTGTTAGATATATATTTTCATAAAAAGTCAAACAAGACCATAAATGTAATTATATAGAACATTGATATGATGTTTTTGAATATTGAAATTTATATAAATTAAAATATATCACTATAATTTATATGTTAATATTTTAATACATTTTTAAAAAACTATGTTCCTGTGATTCTAATTATTTGGAAAATATTCATTTAATGTTTTGATGAAATATAATTTTTACAACTCTTGTGTTCTTCCATGGGAGATGGAGGATGAGGGATGAATGTTCCTTGAAGGAGTAATGATAAGAATATTATTGAAAATTATATTGATAATGATGTAAAAAGTGACCCCTTCAATGTTTTACAATGGGGAAGTGTGAGGGTGATTCCCCACAACATGATCATTGAATTTGATGGTGGACTATATGGAAAAATCTCCAAAACATGTGAAGAAAAGTTTTATGATGTGTGCAATTTGGAAATTCAATTATTAGACTGGATAGCTGACAACTGAGTGGGGTTGTCACAAAGTAGGGGGTGATGTGTTTTATATAGGGTTATTTGGTCACTTGATTAAATAATTTAGATAGAGTGATATGAAAAAATAATTTAGTTGAAAAAAATTATTCATAGAGGTGGATTGTGAAGATTTTACCTAACACCACTTTAATGGTCATATTCTCTAGTGGTGTGTGATACATTAGAAAATATTACCAAAATTATTATATTCTTCTATCAATTTCTAATAAAAAATATATTATTTTCATATCATTTAGGGAAATGAGAATATTAAAAAATTCCTAATAACAAATAAAAATGTCTGAGGATATAAAAAGGAAATTAAAAATGATTAATAAGTGAATAATAATTATTGTAAAACTAATTTTAAATTTTAATATTTTTATTTTAATTTCCCATTTTATATAACATTTTATTATAGTTTAATAACCCATACATTTCAAGGAATGGAGGATGAGTGGTTCACTCATAAAAGGAATAGGCTTATTATCTAGGATACGAATATTTGATACATTTAAATATTTGTGAAATGATTCCCATTAATAGTAAAGGATACCATTTTTTAAATACATTGATTATCATTGATACATTTAAAATAATAATGTAGAATAGAATTATTTTTTCTCACAATTGATATTTACTGTTGATTACATTAGATTTTAAATCTATATAGGAGGGTATTTGGAAAATTTTGTCTACTATGTTGTTAGTGTAAAATCTAGGGAATTATGGGCAATTCCCTCTGTGTGTTATAATGTTTTTCTGAAGAATTTAAATGTTTTGGAGATTTAGATGAGGATATACAATGGAGTACATATTTCTATGGACTATGTTGTAGGACCATGCTAGTATTCTAGTTGAGTATTATATGTATTCACGTCTAGTTCATGTTTCTTTAATCCATGAAACTATACTATTCACTCTTTATTAATTGTAATGGATGATTCATTGATTAGTGAATAGTCCTAAGGACCATTCATCAAAATTGTGTATTCATTTTGGGAATATATGATTTTGATTTTAAAATATCAATTAGATTCCAATAAGAGCCATTTGTTTTCATAACACTACATTAGATTATTCAAATGTTTATTTAATGAAAAATTATTTAATATCCATTTATTAATGATTCCTTAATTTATAGTATTTATAATTTTTATGTAAAATTAATGGTTAAATCGTAATGAACTCACAAATTATTTGATCCAAATATTTCTATATAGTTTTATTCCATTTCATTATAATGATATATCCTATTATATTAGATTTTTGGATTTGAAATTGGAATTTTCATAATTAATTAAATTTTGATGATTTATTATTGATGTTTTAATAGTTTTATGATTTATAACACTATTACAGACACGCGACCTAGTGTTTGAGATATTTTTTCCCTCATCGGGTATGGAAGGGGTACATATTTGTTATGTGGCTGATTTTAATTACATTTGAGGATATTTATGTTAATTAATGGAATTTTCCTATATTCATCACTTATGAAATAATTGTTTTTAATTGATTTGATAAATTTAAATTCCTTGTATTTTACAATTTTTGATAATTTGTAGATTTTGGTATAAAACATGGGATTTTGTTTTTAAATGATTTTATTTGATAAAATTAATATTTGATAATTATATACAATTTAAGATAATGATCAAATTTTATTTGGTTTATTGGGATAAACTTTTTTTAGATGATAAACATGACTATGTTTGAATTATTGGGTTTTTAAAATTAACACGGAGTGTCAAGTACAAATATATGGAATGGTTAATTATGATGAGTGATAACATTCATTATGTGTGTAATATATGCATCAGGGTCCATTATATTCAAATCAAACATTGGTGGGAGAATATTCAATGCAAGGAAATGTTATGATCTTATGATTTAATTTTTGATTGATATATTAATATTAATAATGTATCATTGGTTTATATTTTATACTAAACTGATAAATGATATAGTTTACTAACTAATTTTTATCTTGATATTGGGAAAATAATATATTGTATTAATTTTATCTAGTAACTCAATTTATCTAGAACTATTTAAATGGGTTTATTTTCATGTTCTATAACCTATTTTAAATGGAATTGGATACATGATTGGGAATATGGTTTTCATGGGATTGAATTAGAGTTATTAAGAATATTACTATCATTATAAAATCCACCCATACCGAATCATCTAATTTTCTATTTAGATATATTATTTCAAGATTCATGTAAGGTTAATGTATTAATTTTAATTTGCGATATATCCTTAGACAATGTTTTGAAAAGAATCCACATGATTAGTGATAATCACTTGGGGGTGAATTAGTGATTTAAAAATCATTTCATATTACCTATTAATAAAATTCATCACTAATTAAATTGATAAAATATGTTTCTATTAAATAAACAAACTAGATCATATATATAATAAAAAAGTATTTACATGGTTTAATTCCCAAAATGAAGAGGCGAATCCTTAAAATGATATGCAATCCTATAAAATTTCATGGTTCCCTAGTATTTATATGTGGATTATTATGAGTAATTAAAATCAACAAAATAAGTTTACATCAATTATAATATTATTACAATAACTTCAACCATTTTAAAAATGATATAATATTTAAATTTATCAATGACATTGTCTTCAAATTAAATTATTTCCATTATGTTTCTCAGTTTTGATTATTCATCCCCTTCTCCCTTTGTATAATCAAATGTGACAAATTATTCTTCGATATAATCATGTTTATCTTCTCATATTTCAATAATATATATGTATTTATGTTTATCATATTTTCCATATCTATATTCTATTTCTTAACAGTTTTATTTTCTCATATTTGAATTTAGAAATTCAAATTTGAATTTCCAACTTGTTTGAACTACAAATTAGTTTATCCTACATCATTTTTATCAATTGGATTGACCATGAATTCTTAGTCCCTATTTTTTAGTATTACTGAATTTTTAAAAAAATTTATAGTATCCCCACATGTCATAAAATATACATTTCATTGGATCCCAAATCATTTGGAATATTGTCATGACAACATCCGTCCCCATGGACTATAGTACTCCATTTTGGAAACAATTACTGACTATTTCCACCAAATTGTTCATTTTAAAAATTTTAATTAAAATTTTTATAAATAAAATTAAAATATTTCACAAAATTTTTATCACCATTACATTATCAAACTTTTTAATTTTATATTTGAATTATTTTCAAACCCCAAAATTTGTGGTGGGTAGTTCAACATTATTTTGAATTTGAAAATAATGATAGGTTTTTTCTTATCTATGGTAATATATATATAATATTTTTAAGAACATCATAAAAAACCACTAAATATGAACCAATATTTTTGTCTTCATGTTAGTCCTCATAGATAACCACCATGACTACATCCATGACTTCTACAACTCTCTATTTTTTATATGCAACCTCCTCAACTATATCAACCAAAAAATATATACCATGTAATAGCCAATTCCCTTAATATAACTCAATTTCCCCACTAGAAGTTAACAATGGATACCAATAATAGAGAAAATTATCCTCATTTTTTTAAAAGTGAAATTATTCAATTGAAATTCTTACAAAAACCCCATTTTAGAAAAATTTATATTCTCATTTTCATGATATATAAAATTCATTATCACAAAATGGAATGAATGATACTTCATCCATAGAACATGATAAAATATAATTATCTTATTATTTTTATGATTTTTCCATCTTCACAAACTGAAAAATATGTTTTAGTTACATAATAATGTATACATATTGTTATGTCATATTTATAATTACAATAATTGAGTTGACACTTTCCAATACACTATTTACATTGTGTTGTCCTTATATTTTTTATCAAATCAACGGGTTATAGAACTTCATAGCTATAATTTGAACATTGAAATTACATCTAATTAATCATAATTTTATTACCAATTGTCTATATATATCATACTTATTGGACAAATAAGTTATTTATATGATGTTTGGTGCTTATAATCATTACAGATTCTTCTCATGATGTTAATAGAAAGTGATCTCAAATTAAAGAGAACATAAGTACTAGAACATCAATAAAAACACCACCTTTATTAATATTAATTAGTTTCTCCAATTTAAAATTATTTTAATTTTTATTTGTACTTGAGATCATTATTAATGTGTGCCATTTTTTCATACAATGACTCACTAAAAAATCTATGGAATTTCTGTTGTGGATAGGTTTCATACATTCAGTGTAACATTCATGGTATGTAATTTGTTGAATTTTTATGAATTATTTTTCACTTCTAAATGGTTTTTATGTCTTTCGGTTGGTTTACTAAGAATTTGGTTCCATCATTAAATCCTCGTCTATAGTGATTAAAGTTATGTCTACCTAGTATGGTCACAAATAAATTAATTAGGAAATGATGGTTCCATGATGTATGTGTCATGATTTATGTGACATAATTAGAAATAGATATTATATTACACAACATATGATCATTGGAGGATTTACATGAAATAATAAATAATGTATCCTTATGATTCACGAGGGAGTGTAAGACTCTATTCATGGATCATGAGAATCCATCTGTTCTATTGAGATGATGGTCAAGAAGGGAACACACAAAGTATATTTTAGAGAATGACTAATTCAAGTGAATTAAAGATTAGTACATGGTGGGAACCATGTTATTTTCTATGTAATTTCAATATTAATAGGATCACATAATAAATATATAAATCTAATATTATTTTAGTATATAATAATAATCCGTGAATTTATTAACACAATATATTCAAAAGTTATTTATTGAGTATAATGAATACTGTTTTTTTGTGAATATTAAATGTTTTGTAATCATGGATCATTTTATATTTATAATAGTAGTGATTAAAGGTTATGAATCATATATTATCATGTAATATATTCTAGTTGTTACAATTTTGTGATAAAATATCCACGACATATGAATAATGTTTTAAGTGTTATTTATGTCATTTTGGGGATTGTTCGGAGGGTTAAAATCATTAAAGACCCAAATAAAATTTATCGAAGTTATCTACCATGTATTAGTTAATGTTAAAGGCCCAAAATATTAGTGATATTTCATTTATATAATTTTCTATCCACTGTCCCATCTTCCAATTAATTGAGGGATAATTTGTTGGGATGATAAAATATTGGTGGAACCAAGTATTATGGTCATTAGTTTTATTTGAAGAGATAGCGATGACACAAAATATACCTATAATATCGATGATACATATATTATCTCATAGTATGATTATAAATTATGCTTCTAGAACATGTGTTGATGATCTATAGGGTTATAGGTTCAGTTCCATAATATCATGACTTCCGGTGATGAGTGAAAATAAATTTTGGATTAAAATCGGGGGAGTCACTATTTTAATTTAATTTTAAATTTTTATATTATTGATTAATTTAATTCTACTGGATTACTTCATGAATTCATGATTGGGGTATACCATATTTGATCTTTTGACATAAACATAGATGAAATAAATTTCAATACCATTTTGAAGCATCCAAAAGGACACAATATCATTCAACTACTATATGAGAATGTTTTAATTTAATTAGTTTGAAAAAAAAATAAATATATTCAAGATGAAGAAATTTTCATGGTCTATCTACCAAAAATATCGCATCGATAAGATATCAGATTTCCTAATTTTGATTATCCACTGATTGAAAAATTAATTTTTCTAGCTTTAAACTAATAAACAATATATATTATTTAATATGTTTCATAGTTATAGTACAATATTCCCAATGATCATCATATATGGGTTACAAAAAATGGTTATAACCTTTCATACGTGTGTTCTTTCGGTTTGAGCTATAGTACAAGGGATGTTTGATTCATTGCAAAATGTATCAAAAAAATAATTATAGAATAAACACAAACATCCACGCAGATATGTATTTATATTTATTTATTTATTTATTAAATGTATATTTTTGGCACATAATTGGTTTTTGGGGGGAGAGGAGATTACATAAACATGTGAAAATTATAGGGAATTGTTTTCTCAAGAATAAGTTATAGAATTTAACATTAAAAAGATCTAAAAACATGAGTCTTTGGGGTTTCCCAACCACATCCAATATAGAAAACAATGATCCCCAATTTGAGGGGGTGGGGATGATCCAAACATAACTACATGGATTTTTTTCCTTATAAGGAATAGATAAACTTCCCCTCTATCCCCATTCCCAGGTTTCACTCATATAGGTGCTTCCGTCAAATGATTCAGTTGGTCAACTGGGTCTTCCAGACCTAGTTAGGTCGGGTTTGACTATGCGCAACCCACCAATCTCATTTGGGATTTTAATAAAACATAAAACCCCTCACGTGGTTTAAAAATATTCATGAAGCCCATATAATTCCTTAAAAATTTTAATTTTTTTTTCAAAATCTATTAAATATTATTATAAAATTATTGGGACAGCGTGGAATTTTTTTGAATTTAAATTATTTAAATTTATGTTAATTCATAAAAATATACTCAAGTTTAATTCATCAAAAAATATATTTGTTTATAAAAAACGTAATTCATGATATCTGATCTTGAGCGTTAGACCAACTAATTAGTGTCCTATACTTCCTATTATATTTATATAATTATTATAATGCATGGTTTGTTATAATTATTTAATAAATGATGATATTTTTTGTCTTTAATTCATTTTATGTATATGTGACTACACACAAATATTAATTTTATATATCTATATTGTACATTATTGAAATCCCCAAAACTATGTGTTAGTATTGTTGTGTACTTTCAATGGGGAATTGTGTCATTGTTTTTTACCATAATTTTGGGATATACTAGATATGTGTTTGAAAATTTTTGTTCGGTGAGTGATGAAATTAGATATAAATGTGTGAAGTGAACCATAATGTTACTCATTAGGTATAGATTTATCCATTATCCATTCAATGTATTTACCATTTTATTGGACCATGATCATGTAGTTGAATTTTACTTATGTATTGGTAATTGTTTTTTTGTATGTGTAGTTTTTATGTATTATAACATAAAATGAAAATCGAGGAAATGTGGATATAATTAACATGAGCGGTGAGTTTTTTTGATTTATATAATTTAATAAATGCTTGTGTGGTCACATATAGAAATTATTTTTAAATATAAAATGATTTTATTTATTATCATTATTAAAATGATCAAATAAATATTACGTCATAGTGAATTCCATTGTGTCATTTTTAAAAAAGTATGATTGTCTGAGGTCCTCAACAGTTCTTGTTAAGGTTTGCTCCTACTAATGATGAGTTTTTATTAGAATGGTGGGTATACATAACTATATTTTTCTAAAATATAAATTTAAATAACCAAATTTTTTAATTATTTGTGGTAATATCTTGAGAAATTAAAAGTTATCCTTTATAGAAGATGATACTCCACTAAAAAAATCAAGAATCTACAATTTAAGGAGGAGGAATTTCCCAAATCCTACCATGAGAATATTAAAGTAGATGTGTAGAAATAAACTGGACTATGAAGAGATATTTTAATTATCCATACCAAAAAAAAACTCATCCAACTGTGTATTCAAAATCTAGTAGTTTAGGGCTATTATTATTTTATAAAATAATTATTCACATTTAATAAAAAAATATTGTTGATGTATAAAAACAATTAATCAAGATAAAACTATTAAAATTTACATGTCTTATATTTAATATGAATTTAATATAATACTATAATTCAACATTGATTAATTCTGGAAATTAAACATTTCCTAACCAGAAGAAATTTCCATGTGTTTCATAGGTGCCTGGAAAAAGTAATATGATGTGAATGGAATTCTATATGTTGAAGTCCCCAATACATATACAACCACCCCAGGAAGATAATGTGAAAAAGAAAGCATAAATGAGACACATGGATGATGAATTTGATTATTATATTATAATTAATCCATCAATGCCTAATGTGTTTTAAAAATTACAATAGTATATGGATGGTTTCACATGTTGTCTCATCTCCGGTATATATCTTAGGAGAAAGTGAAGTGAGAAATTAATAACCTTATGTTATGAGTGATCAAATTTATTAATATCATTCAATAAATCCCATAAATTATCCATATTATCTAGTTAATATTGGTTCATTTTGGATTATATAATTACCTATATAATGAAAATTCATCACATCCTTTTTTGAAATTTTCACCTTGAACATTTCAATTATAATTAAGATTAATATGTAGTTCCTATAATGATAAAGTTTAAATATAATGATAAACGAAGAATGAAATGTTTTATTCAAAATAATACAGTACCACATCCTTCCAATAAAACAGGAAATTTATTATAAAGGAGGATATTAGAATCACATTTCATGAGATAAGTCTACATAAGACAAAATGTAGTGAAATAATGTGGAAACATGAAGAGGAATTGAATTAGTTATTATTCATCATTATATGTGGTGATAATATTTTAATTATATTTATATTAGAAATGAAATTTCAATCTTATATATTGAACCAAATAATATTTCCAAGAAATATAGATATGTTATATGAATTGAGGTTAATTCACCAAGATATTGAGATAGGGTGATCCCTAATTCAATGGTAACAAGAACAATACAAATAATTTCTATGATTACTAATTATTTTTGAAATTTTATTGAGTATTACCAAAATATATAACTCAGTTTCCATTGGACCTAAGAAGACATTACTCTATTTTTCAATGATTGTTTATTATAGTACCTCATAATCCAATAATAGATAAGTATTGCCTGAGCATTAATAATAAATGCTGAATATAACATTTAATACGTAAATAACCAGTTGGGGAAGAAAGATTATTTTTCTATAAAAATTAAAATTAGTCATCTAGGATGTACACAATATGGTCTTTAGAGTCTTTGGAGCTAAAAAATGATAGTTATTATTAATAGATTTACATATCTTCTTTTGAAAAAAGAAACATTTAAAAATAAAAGAAATAAAAAAATCATTCAGAATCAGTTTAGATATAGAGTGGGAACAAGACCATGGTTAATCAATAAGTGAATTAAAATAATATATGAGATTCCTTTAATAGTATTATGTAATGTAATATTTACTAAAATAATTATCATGGTAAGATGATATGACATTATTTGGGCTGGTGAACCAAATAATTTTTCAATAATGAATTCATCATTAAGTATAAATATATATTGGATTTATTCCTAAAATCACATTTCCTTGTAAATGTAAAAGTTATAATGTTAGTAAAATTAGGATCAATGATGAGTCATACTTTAAAAAATTCATTAATAA
This sequence comes from Viscum album, assembly GCA_963277665.1. NCBI lineage: Eukaryota > Viridiplantae > Streptophyta > Magnoliopsida > Santalales > Viscaceae > Viscum > Viscum album. The sequence continues at coordinate 2,046,171,016 of OY728127.1, forward strand.
AATTTAGCATGGAGAGATTCCAAAAAATGAACATTTATTTATCAACATAATTTCCATGATGTTATTTAAGTGAGGAATAATGATATATCCTTGATTTATTTCATATTATTCCTTAATCCTTTCAATATATTATTTCCAAAGAGAATCATTAACCAATAAAAATATGTTAATTATTTTGAAAATGTATAACATATTTGATCAATATGAAGGAAATGTGTTGTATCATACTCCACTTCGTTAGATCAAAAATAATTTTTTATGTCTATGTCATTATAAAAACCCGCATCAAGAACAAAAACATATACATCAAATGTATTTTCCCTATTGGTTTATAAATATAATTCCTATAGATATAAATTTTATTGCGAAGTGATAGAAAATATTTTTATAAATTGGTGAAAATATCTATTAGATATTGTGGAAGAATTATTGAATTTGATTAATACAAGTGTGGAGATGGAAACATAATTTTCTAGGAATAATTCCACAAGGTATCATTGAAATGGAATGTTTGAGACACACATACTGCATAAGAAAAATAAAACTATGTAATATGGTTTTATAGTCACCTTTACAAGAGATATATTATTCCATATGAATAATGGATTAAAAAAGGATGCTAAAAATGGAAATCACAAATTAATTAAATGTTCAGATAAATTATTGAAAATGAATTCCATGTAACATTATTTATTATGTATTTTAATAGTTTCCACTATTGGTGTAAGGTTTTTAGTATGAGTTAAGAATAAAATAAAAATGGGTGGTAAATGAATGAAACCAATACAACTCAAGGATTTATACCAAATATTTTTGCTAAAATAAAAATGAATTATAAATTTCATAGATATTTTCAATGATCATCGTATTAGTCTTTGGATATCAAGATATCCATTTATGGAAGGTGTGTTTATGATGCAATCAAAAAGGGTTGGTGACACCATAGAATTGAAATTAGTAATTCATGTTTTATAGATCCATTTTTGGAATAATTTAGGCATCATGTTCATTTAATATTCATTTGTAATGAATTTATATCTTGTGTCAATATGAGGTTGGTTGGTGTTCCATATATTTCCATGGTAATATGTTGTTAACATAGGAAAGTCTATTTATTAGTCTAATAGATGTTAAAAAATAAAACATCATAAAAAATAAAAATATTTATAAAATTTTCAAAATATTGTTATAGGGAATAAAATGTAATATGTTATTCAAAAGGATTTGTTAGAACAATTTAAATGTTTATATACTAACAAGTTATTGACAAATAGTAGTTTGTAAAATTCAAGCTAGAATTGTTTCCAAATGAAACATTGAATAAATCTCACGAAGAAGTCATGTATGATACAAAATAATTTATTAAAATACATTTTTGAACTCTAAAATCATAGAAAATGTATCTACCAAATATATCATGATATGTACTGGATGTAACATTCAAAAAGTAATTAGGAAAATTAAATGTATATTTACCCACTAATTGGATAAAAAATAACACCTGTTATAAAGGGGTACAAAAACTAGACCTCATTTTGATATATTTCATCGAATATCAATATTTGGGTAAGGAAATGAGAATGGTAAGATCATTTAAGATAGTGTGAGAAATTTATACAAACATTGAGTATGTTTTGGAATCTAATTTAGATAAGAATGAATAAAATATAAAATAATTTGTTCTAATTCTTCGAATTATACAAAATGTTCTGACTATGATGTCATGATTGTGATAAAGAAAATTGTTTATAGTTGGGAATATTTATCTTGATAAGACTTATAAAATGAGGATACGTTTTAAATAAAATAATAGATATGTAATAAAATAAATAAGACCCAATGACTAAGGACATAACTTAGAAGAATCATGATCATATCATGTGAGATCAAACAAGTTGATCATTAGAAAGACAAATATTTTGAATGTGGGAGTTTTGTAAATGTTATTTCCCAAAATGAAACTTGAAACATACTTTTATCTTACCAAATAGTTCATAAAAAGGGTGACGCATGATGTATACATACCAAAATATTGCAAACACATCTATGTCCACTATATACAATGTAATTTCCATATATTGTTAATCAGATTAATAGGTTATAGTTGTTTTCATCTATAATGAGAATCTTGATATAACATGATGACACCCTTAATCATATTTTCTATTTTAAATATACCTCTTATAGACTAGAAATATATGAAATCTAACAATCAATTGGTTTGGGCCCATAACCTTTGAGACTTATTCTCATTATTTTCTCATTTTGTGATCTCGGGTTGAGAAGATCACACAGAATCACCCGCCATAAATAATTCCACATTGATTATGTGTAATAGGATGTTCTATTTATGCTCACATTTATTGGTCTTTGGAATATATCTCATTATCAATTTGTACCATTTGATGGTTTACATAGATTATAAATGAAAACCATGGTATTTATGTTGTGGTGAGGTAGATTATGTTGGGTGTGGCATTGAGTGAATGAAATTAGAAGAATGTTTAAGAATGCTTTTTTCTAATGAATGGATGAGATGTCTCGAGCCAAATTGGCCAGGATGGTAGTACCTTTTTTAATTCTATATCCAATGGGATGAAGGGTTATACTATCTAGTAATTCCATTAATAAATATATTCTTATATGATGATGAATTTAAGTGTTCATACAAATTAATGAGTTACCATGAGACAAATACATAATATTACTTGGCATGGGATTATAGGAGGTTATCGTTTCTATGAATAAACATTATCTACATCAGGGATATGAATGGTTGCTAGAATATACACCTGAAATTTTATTATAAATTACTACAATCGAGATCCAGTCCAAGAGGGTCACACACAACGTGTATTCATAAACTTGACCGATTTTTTTGAATTAGTGAATAGGATATGGAGGACCACAAGGTAGTGGTCGGGTAATGTTAATGATTACACAACCATAATGTAAGTTTATAAATTGAATATTATTAGACTTTTGAATAATAAAAAATGATTTTAATATCTTATTAAATTCAAAATATATTCAATAAATATAATGAAAAATATTTTTTTAATAAATATGTAAAGACTCATAAATTCCATGTAATTGTTTTTTGAAAATATATGGGAAATTTATGAGTCTATGAAAATTGACGGTGCTGGATTCCGAGGATCGGTATGCCCAGAATGAATTTTTGAAAAAAAATTAGGTATGTTCAGTAAACATGTGAGCGGGATTTTTTAACATTTGAACCGATGCTCAGAAATTATATATGAGGGAACCGTTGAACTCACACCACTAGTATTCTCTGAAGGGGACCTTCACCTTGACCGCAGTAGGTCGAAGGTGAAAGATAGAATTTGGGTTTTTTAAATATAAATAAAATAAAATAAATTTTTATTTTATTTTTAGTTTTTTTGAAACCTCCCATGTGGATGGTTTAAAGTTGGGAGCACCTGAACCAAAAACTCCCACATGGGATATGGTGGTGGGGACCACCCGATACTAAAACCCAATTGAACTCCCCTCTTAAATGTGGGGAATCCTCTTGAAATCCCTCTTTAATGAGGGAGGTGACCTTTAGGTTTTCCCAATATTTATTATTCCAACTTCAATGTAATTTTGTTTCCAACGTGTTTTGCGCCAACAATTTAAAATTGGACAAAAAAAATTTATTTTGGGTTGGATATTCTTTTGAGAAAATTCTTTGGCAAATGTAAAAGCCTGGGGAGAACTTTGGAAATTCCAACATCACCGAATTCACCCCTTCCAACGAAGATCAATGTCAAAGGATCTCCAACGACAAACAAACCGATGATCCGGGAAATTCCAATGTCACCGACTTCACCCATTCCAACGTCAATGAGAAATCTCGGTAAGGGTTTAGTTGTGTATAAATATATATATACACATGTTCTTCCCATTAAAAACAAAGAATACAGATCAACTCTCAAACTAGTTGATGCGCGAATGATTTCTTTTGTGGGGTTGGGAATAATCATTGTGGGAGGTTGTAGGGTGGTTCTTTGAATTTCTTCCCCATACCAGTTATTGATTATTCATTGTAAAATCAAGAAGATATTATAGACACTTTCTACTGCTCTAACACAGAGAGTGTGGGACTAACCAAAATGGCCCGACCACTCCACGAATCATGTATTTAATTGTTGTGTTCATCGCTATAGAGGAGGATGTCAATCAAAATTACATGGGGAACGAGAATGGTGGCTGACACCACCAGCAGCTGTGATGTTAGAGATAGCATAAAGATGCCTCCCCATGGCCTCAGGCCACCCGAGGTATCAGTCGCCCCGTGGATGCGCGCCGCCCGTAGCTATGTGCCGCCCGTGTCCTCTGTTAACTCACGGATTTTCCACATCACATCCCTCCACGGACCCCAGGGAAATGCCACCCAGTGGCCCTCTACGGCCCCCAACAGCTCTCCTCAGGCCCCGTATCCCTCCACAGCAACCACGACCAACATAGCCCCACAGCCGTTCGCGGCTCCCGTAACCTCTCGGCCCTCACGGCATCACCACCCTCGTGGCCTCCCCACCACCCTAGTAGCCTTGTGAAACTTTGTGGCCACTGCGCTACCCAGTTTTGGTCGGGCTTGACCCAGCGGGTCGGGTCGGCCCAGACCGGGTATGGCCGTGTTGGTCCTACCGGGTCAGACTAGCTACGAGATTTTAGTTCTATCAGCCATAACTTTGGCAACAGGCATCTGTTTGACAAATCGTAAAAGTGGATATAATCCTTGTAGTAATATGTTAACATTGAGTATATTCCTCTGAAGATTTGGTTAATTTAGCAGGACATTCAGGTTAGATCGAGCATGAATCCAACCAGGCCCTCGGGACTAAAAGGATAATAACTCACAAACTCGGCATCCTATTGACGCACTGTATGTTGCGTTGAGACCCCTATGGCATGGAGGTCCATTATGATACTTCTTCATAGGACATAATGTCATTTGTAGTATCGACAAGTGGATTGTGGAGCAGAACCTTCCCAACACAAGTGAGCGTAGTGTGGGAACCCAGTAGCTTGCTGAAATGTGAAGAAATAATAGAGATCATATGTGGGTCATTAACAAGAGATCCTTTGTGGTTCAGTACTGAGTGATCTTGTGTAGGTCATCACTGAGAAATCCTATGTCGGTCATCACCGAGCGATCCACTGTGGTTCATCACCTAGAAATCCTATGTGGGTCAGAACCGAGCGATCCTCTGTGGGTTCGTAGCTGAGTCTTTTAACTAAGTAATATGAATTAGTAGTTACATATAATCATATCTACTTTTTTACATAAGGAAAACCTAGTGTGAGATAAGTTCATACCTAAGCGGTACATTCCACTGTGGTAATACCTTGGTGGTATTCATCTGTGTAGAGTAACTGAGTGGTACTAACCATTGTGGCACTCCTTCCATTGTGGAGCAGTTGAGCTTTGGGATTTTGAGTTGGACTCTGTGTTTCCTCATGATTCATATGGGAATATATGATATTTTAGGTATATGTATGGTCATATACCTAAGTAGGGTTGTTATTTGATTTCATGCCTTGTGGTTTATCCTTTGTTGATTTTGGGAGACATTAAGGGTCTAGGGGTCCCTACTCAGTATCGTTATACTCACCCCGACATGGTCTATGCTCACACCATGTTGTGTTTGGTGCAGAATATGGACAACACTGATCGAGGCTGAGGGTATCGGGACTAGATAGTTCCTAGAGGTGGATCATACCGCATGTCAGAACATGGAGACGGGCGGACATGGAGTTATGAGGATCTGATCTGTACCTACCCTTAAGGTAGGAATTCCATAGGAAGACCCAGTAGCTGTCTTTCATTTTCTTCAGTTGTATTTTATTTTAGTTGTAATTTTAACTTCATTGTTGGTCTTGTATCCCGACCACTTTTACTCTCAGCACTCTTTTTTCTATATAGTTTACTTGTGTTCATATCATGTTGTATATTTGTTTGTGTGTGTTTACATGTTAGAAAGGCAATGCCTTCTCAGTTTTAGGGAATATTCTTTCAGTGTTAGTCTCTAGCCCCTAGCCTATGGAAGTCTGGCTTGGGGTAGTCACAGCATGGGCCCCAGGGGACGGGTCGTCAAAAATTGGTATAAGAGGAGTTTTTTATACCATAGAACATAATCCTCATATCTATTTATGTTGGTAATAATGTTTCTTGTAATGAGTGTGGATATTAGTTTAGGGAATCTAGTGTTGATTCGGTGGCCAACGTATCCGTACACCAGGACCCTAACTTCTGATTTCTGACTCAGTGCACGAAAATCCAGATTACATGTGTGTTTCGAAGAGTTTTCATTGATATATCTTTGACTCAACTCACTAGGTATAACATGTTGGCTGTGGAACACATGTTTCATTATGGATGCCTCCACACAGACATACAACTCGGGTTCTGAGGGTAGTATGCACTGATTTTCTACTGATCAACAAGGCCTCAGTGTTGGGCCCACTTCCAGTGGAGGCACCAGCAGAGGCACCAGTTGTCCCATTATCTATTGGGACACCGATTCCACAAGCCCTAGTAGTAGAGGTTGAACACCACATGAGAGTGTTTCTTGAGTTCAAGTGCCAGAGGCCACCTAGGTTCCTAGGAGAGATGGACCCACAGGCAGATGTGGATTGGTTGGAGGCCGGGCTGAGATTTTTTCGACTGGCAGTGACACCAGCTGATCTCAAGGTGATCCTTACCACCATCCTTATATAGGCACCAGTAGGTAGATGGTGGAGCTTGATGCTCCATGTTCATGATGAGGTGACGCTTCTCTGGGTAGAATTTTAGGGTCTATTTCGGGTAGAGTTTGTCCATGCGTCCCTTCATGCAGTGCGTGTACAGGAGCTACTTCATCTGCAGCAGGGTAGCATGACTATGGATCATTACTCAGAGAGGTTCACTCAAATTTAAGTCTACTTCAATGATATGGTTCGGGGCCCACAATTCAGGGTTCAGACCATTGAGGAGTGACTCATGTGGGAGATCAGGGCTTCGATGATATCACTCAGCATTCCGTCGCCGACAAGGGTGTTAGATTGATACCTCATAGAAGAGAGATTTCTTGTGGAGCAGTCACGAACAACTAGACACATCATCAGAGGACACATAGTTGAGTCATCTATAGCTAGTCGTAGATAGACGTCATAGAGGTCCAAGAGGACCAGACCTACATGTGGATGCCCACATAACTCAGTAACAGTTGTGTGGGGAACCAGAGATAGAGTCAGTCATTCTAGGAGTAGGTAGTCTTAAGCATGCTACGGGCAGAGTCACATGGATCGTGACTATCCGACCTGCCATATGAATGATTAACAGACAGTCGAAGGGCATCCGAGGAAGAGACAGAGGTTCGACTGAGGCGGTCTTGTGGGAGATGGTGATCTTGGCAGAGGTGTTGGTCATGCAACTTGCGGTGGGAAAGGATCTGAGATGTTACTACTACAACCACCAGGTGGTCCATCCCAACCATGAGGAGATGGTGGACAGGGGCGAGCTCAACTCCAGCCATTTGAGTGCTACAATCATGGAGCTCTGTAGATGATACAAGGTTAGATATGTGTCTACTCCAACTTGGCTATTGTACTTATGGAAATAGGTTCCAATCATTATTTATTTTCACTTCCCTCATTTGAATATCAGATATTTTGACGGAGTCTTTGGCTTGATCCATATTGATAGAGACTCTTATGGGAGATGATTCAAAAATTAAAAAATGGTTACAATAGTGTGAGACTACTCTAGGAGGCAAGAGCTTCCACTGGGATCTCTTAGTAGTGGCATCAAGTCATTACAATGTCATATTTGGTATGTAATAGTTATCTATAGTTCATGCTCAGATTGTCTCTATTAGGTGAAAAGTGTGGTGTGTCCGAATGGATGGGACCAGGTTTACCATAACCATTGAAAATAGAGACATTGTAGATCATGATGGACTTACACCGGAGGATGGTGTATCCAATCACTCATTAGTTGGATAGACCTACCCTCGGAGTGGTTAACGTGGACAGTTCATGCTATCATGCAGTTTTGGACCAATGCGTGGATGTATTCCCTAATGATGTTCTGGGTCTACCTCCTCAAAGAGAGGTGGACTATTATATTTTCTTGTACACTGGGATGGAACTGATTTCTACACCAGCATATTGGATGACTCCTATAGCACAATGTGAGCTATGGATACAGCTGGAGGACTTAGAGGGGAAAGGGTTCATTCGGCCTAGTGTTTCTCCATGGGAAGCCCTGATTTTTTTCACCAAGATGGCGGTTCGGAGCTTGAGGATTTGTGTTGACTATCGGCACCTAAACCAAGTGACCATGAAAAACAAGTACCTACTTCCAAGGATTGAAAACCTTTTTATCGGTTGAAGAGAGCAGGATATTTCTCGAAGATAGACCTCAGATCAAGATATTAACAGCTTAGAGTATGAGATGCAGATGTGAATAATACGACTTTTAAATGTCAGTATGGCCATTACGAGATATTTTTTATACAATTACGTATGACCAATACTCCATCATTGTTCATTGGACTCGTGAACAAGATCTTTCATCCATACCTTGATCGCTTTGTAGTAGTCTTCATCGACGAAATTCTAATCTACTCAACTACTGAATAGGATCATGCATATCATTTGCATGTAGTACTGGACACACTACAAGAGCACCCAATTTATGGTAAGCCGAGTAATTTTCAGTTCTGGATCTGAGTGGATGACATTTTGGGACATGTCATCACATAGGTAAGAGTTATGGTGGATCCAGTGACGATTGAGGTGGTACATGCTAGGGAGCCACCCAGTAGTGTACAGATGTACGAAGTTTCCTAGTTTTGTCTGGATAATACCGGAGGTTTGTGCCAGATTTCTCCCGAGTTTCAACACCACTATCAGTGTTGATGATGAAGGGGAAAACCTTCGTGTGTTCAGAGAGATGCTAGGGGATTTTTCAAGAGTTGAGGCAGAGGCTAAATAGTTCCCCCATCTTGAGGCATCTAGCGGAGGGCGTAGGGTATGTAGTATACTATGATGCATTAGGGGCTAGGCTCAGATGTGTCTTGATGCAGGAGTGAGTAGTTAACACATATGGTCATCATCAACTAAGACAACATGAGAATAACTATGCTACCCATGACCTGGATATAGCAGCATTTGTCATCATCTTGAAGATGTGGTGAAACTATGTGATGGGAAAAAATTTTATAGTCTTCTCTAATCACAAGAGTATCAGGTATAAATTCTCTCATAATGGCATGAAACTGAGACAATGATGTTGGATTGAGTTCCTCCTGGACAATGGCTTCGAGATAGTTTATACTCCTGAGAAGGGGAATGTTGTAGCATAAGCACTCAACTGATAATCTGGTATACAACGGCTAGGTGAGGTGACAAAGTAGATTCACTCTTTGCAGATATCCATTGTCGATCAAGATGGAAAATCATTCCTTCAGTCTCTTATAGTCACTCTCCCACATCATCAGCAAGTCAGGGATGCGTAGTGTGAGGACACTGACTGCGAGGTAAGACATGCTCATATATCCATAGGACAGGCACCTGATGGATTTTTTGAAGGTGGGGAGCATGTCATCCACTTCAATGAACGTACTATGGTACCTGTGTCACTTTAGGAGGAAGTCTTGAGAGAGTTTCAAATGTCCCCTCTAGCGGTACATCCAGGAGTGGAAAAGACGTACCAGTACATCCGATGATAGCACTGGTGGATGGGGATGAAGAAAGAAGTAGGCAATTTTTTCTCTCAATTCCTCAATTGTCAACAAGTGAAGGCGGAGCATCAGGTACCTGTAAGCTTGGTTAATCCATTAGAGATCCCATATTGGAAGTGGAGGGGATATCCAAGGGCTTTGTAATAGTACAACCACATATATCCATAGGTAAAGACTCTATATAGGTGATCGTCAACCGACTAAACAAGTCTTCCCACTTCCTACCAATCATAGAGCAGGGTTCAGTAGAGTGCTTGGGACCCCACTATGTACAAGATACTGTGCGGCTACATGGAGTACCCATGAATATTGTCTCTGATCATGATGCACATTTTACATCCTGACTATGGAAGGGGTTCTAGGAGGATTTTAGGACGTAGCTTTGTTTGAGCACCGCCTTCCATCCACAGATAGATGGCCAGACTGAGTGGACCATTCAGACCCTCAAGGACATGCTGCATGCCTGCGTTCTCGACATTAGTCACAACTGGGAGGATCAATTTCATTTGGTAGAGTTTTCATACAACAACATTTATCACTCCACCATTGGTATGACTCCATTTGAGGCATTGTATGGGTGACCTTACATATCACCTTTGGTTTGGACTGACCTTGGGGAGTCATCACTAGTGTCTCTAGAGATGGTACGTGCTACCATAGAGAAAGTGCAGATCATCCCGGAGTGGATGAAGACTGCATAGAGTACGAATAAGTCTTATACCGATAAGAGAATGAGACCTCTAGTGTTAGAGGATGGTGACCACCTCTTTCTACGGGTCTTACCCCAATGAGGTTTGCGAAGATTTGGCCAATGTGGGAAGTTATCTCTGAGGATCATCAGACCCTTGTAGTTCATTAGTAGAGTTAGTAAGGTGGATAACCGCTAAGATCATCCACCTCAATTACATCGGGTGCAAGAACTCATCTACGTATCCTAGATGAGGAGATACGAGCATGACCATTCTCAAATCATCATCCCCGGAGAGTAGGACATCGATGACGAGGTGACATTTTTAGAGGTTCCAATGGATATTGAGGATCGACAGGAGCGGGTCTTTCATGGGTGGTTGATATCTCAATTTCATGTTTTATGGCAGCATGAGAACCTTCAGGAGAGAACATGGGAGTGGGAGGCTCAGATGCTAGCTCAAAACCCCCACTTGTTCACATAGTTTGATTTGTGGCTTACAGGGAGGAAAATCCTTGAGGTGGGGAGAATGTAAAAACCAAAAAATACCTTGTAATTTTTTTTAAATATATGGGAATTTTACAAGTCCGCAAAAATTGACAGCGCGTGATTTCGAAGCCTGGTGGGCCCAGAATGAAATTCTGACCTTTTTGGGTACGTATAGTAAACGTTCCTATGGGTTTTTCTAACATTAAAGTCGGTGCTCAGAATTAAATCCAAGGGCACCATTGAACTCGTGGTACCAGTATTCGCTTAACAAGAACTTCACCGCGACTACAGTTGGATGAGTGTGAAAGATAGAATTTGTGTTATTCGTGGAAATATAAATAAATAAAATAAACATTTATTTTATTTTTCTTTTTTTTAAACCTCCCATGTGGATGGTTTAATATTGGGGACCACCTGAACAAAAACATCTCACATGGGATATGGTGTTGGGGACCACCTAAGACTAAAACCCCCTTGAACTCCCCTCTTAAAGTTGGATAATCCACTCAAACTACCACAGTAATGAGGGAGGTTACCCTTAGGTTTCCAAAAAATTTATTATGCCAACCTCAGTGTAATTATGTTGCCAACTTGTTTTGGGAATAAAATTTAAAATTGAACAAACACTATTAATATTAGGTTGGCTATTCATTTGATTGAATTCATTGGAAAAGGTAGAATATTGGGGAGATCTTTGGTGAAACATTCTCCAATGAAGAACTCTTCTCCTTCGATGAATATTTCTCCAATGAAGAAAAATGTCGAAGGATCTCCAATGAAGAACGCACCGAAGATTGGGGAAATGCCAACGTCGTCGACTTCACTCATTCCAACATCAACAAGAAAACAAGGTAGGGGTTTAGTTGTGTATTAATATATATTTTACCATGTTATTCCCTTATAAAACAAATTATATGGATCAAATCTCAAACTAGTTGATCTGCGGATGATTTCTTTTGTGGGTATGTGAATAATCATTGCGGGTGATTATAGGGTGGTTGTTTTAATTTCGTCCCCTTATACATTCTTGATAATTCATCATAAAATCCAGAATAGATTATAACCATTTTTTACAACTCTAACATGGAGAGTGCCAGCAAAACAAACATGGCATGGACACTATGCAAATCTTGTGTTTAATTGTTGTGTTATTCATGATAGAGGAGAATAGAAATCCAACTCCGGTGGGGAACGAGAACAGCGTCGGGCACCGCCGTCAGGTGCGATGATGGCAACGGCGCAACAGAACCGCCCCGCGGCCTCAGGTCGCCTGAGGCCTATAATGCCCCATAGCCCCACTCTGCTCACGGCCGCCGCCACCCCACGACCTCGCGACACCCATGGCCATGTGCCGCTCGTTCCCTCTTCCACCCCGTGACCCCATGCCACTCATGACCTCCAACACATTTTTGTCTCCACTGACCTGCAGCCATGCGCCGCCCGCAACCTTGCCCACTCACGGCCCTCCGTGGACCCTGCGGACTCGCCGCCCTACTGCCCCCGAAGCCTCACCGCCATGTGTCCCTCCATGGCCCATGTGGCCATAGCTGCTCCATGGCCCTCTACATCTCCCACGGCCTGACGAACCCTGTGGCCTCACCGCCCTCGTGGATATTGCGCTGCCCTCGCTGCCTCACGTCGTTCTGCGACCCCCACACTGCCCAGTGCAGGCCGGGCGGATCTAGCGGGCTATGCACAACCTAGTGTGTGTTGGACCAGACCATGCGTAGGTTGGGTCAGTACGAACAGGTCGGACCGGACCTGGACCAGCTACGAGTATTTCACTCTATCGGCCATAACTTTGGTACAAGGCATTTTTTTGACAAACCGTCAATGGCAATGTAATCCATGGAGCGAGATAGACACATTGAGTATACACTTATAGTTATTTTGATAAAGTTGGAATACAATTGGGTTGGATTGAGAACTAATCAAACCGGGCACTCGGGACTAAAAGGCTAATAAATCACAGACTGAGTTTCTGATTGATGCACCATGTGATGTGTTGAGACATCTATGGGGTCTTCTTCTTGGGAATTCATGGAAGTTTGAGCATCGACCAATAGCTTGTGGATCGAACCCTTTCTGAGACAATCGAGTGTAGTGTGGGAACCCAGTAGCCGACTGTGATGTGAAGAAGGAATAGAGATCCTGTGTGGGTCAGCACCTCGCAATACTGTGTGGCTCAGCACTGAGCGATCTTGTGTAGGATAGCACTGAGAGATCCTATGTGGATCAGCAGCAAAGCCTCTTAATATATTACGATGAATTAGTAGTTACATATAATAATCTCTACTACTGTACTTATGTTATACCTGGTGTGAGCTGAGTTCGTACTTGAGCAGCAATTTCCTTTGTGGTAATACCATGGTGTTATTATTCTATGTGGCATACCTAAGTGGTACTTACCATCGTGGTAATAATTCCATTATGGATTGGTTGAGATTTTTTATTTTGAGTTAGACTCTGTTTTTCCTCATGATTGAGATGGGTATACTAGATAACATAGGTATATGTATGGGCCTATACCTAAGTAGGGTTGGCAGTTGATTTCATGCCATGTGTTTTATCCTTTTTGATTTTGGGAGACATTGAGGGTCTTGATGTCCCTAATAAATATTGTTATACTCAACCCTACATGCAATATGCCCACACCATGTTGTGTTTGGTGTAGACGACGGACAACACTGATCGAGGGTCTGGGTACTTGGACTAGACGGTGCCCAGAGGTGGACCATATGGCGTGCAGAACGCAGAAAAGACAGGTGGACGTGGAGTGCTGAGGAGGCGATATGTACATACCATTTAGGTAGGAATTCTGGAGGACAACCTAGTAGTTGTCTTTCTTTTTCTTCAGTTGTATTTTCTTTCAGTTGTACTTTTACCATTACAGTTGGGCTTGTATCCTTACCCCTTTTACATTCAACACTCTTTTTGTTATATAGTTGACTTGTCTTCATATCTTATTGTGTACTTGGTTGTGTGTGTTTATAAGTTATAAAGGCAATTGCTTCCTAGTTTTAGGGAATACACCTTTAGTGCTAGTCGCCATCCCTTGGCCTATGGAAGGAGGGCTTGGTAGAGGATATTCGAGTTAATGAATCATATTTTATCACAAAATATATTTCATGTGTTACATATATGAGATAAAATATCTAAAACATTATAGGAAATATTTATTTTTCATTTATGTCGTTTTTGGTATGTATGAATGGTTACATATTTTAATTTCAAAAATTGAATTTATGTATGTTATAGCATAAGTATTTATGTATTTTAAGGAAGAAATTGTCTGGGAGAAGGATTTTCTAGAATTCTATCTCTTCATTATCTCATGTTGTGGGGAGATAATGTGAAGGGAAGATCATAGATTGATTGTACACATTTTTTTATCATTATTTTTATTTTGCCTGATCATGAATATGTCATGTAGCCTTATATTATTAATTCTAACAATCAGTTTTCTATAGGATAATGAATGATAAATATACTAGTATCTATGTGCTAATTTTATAGGGATTTGGGTTTGATTCCTTTGAGGGATGATCACCAATGATTGGAGATATGTGTTTCTAATCAATATTGGGTAGGATAGGATTTTTATTTTACTTATTTATTCTTAATTATTAATTAAATATAAAATGTCAATGGAAAAATCATGGAAGGGTTATACCATAATAATTTTTGACAAATATGTTATCCTGATATATTTTGAAATAACATTTTTCATACAACCATAATGGCCTGCGTTCTATCATGTAGTTTATTTAAATTTTTTTAATCTAGTCATAATATATCAAAATCCATTTCATTCATATTAATGGTGTGGTGATTTGACATATACCTCAATTATCATTAAACAAAATTCCTCAGTATCAAAAATCTATAAAAGATATTCCAAACATTCCATGATCATGGAATGGAAGTCAAATACAAATAAATATCAAGGAAATCCTATGTTTAAACATTATTTATGACTTGAAAATAAAAGGAAACAAAATAATCATATATACTTCATCTCTTTTTCCCTTCCGCCCTCATTAATTATGAGCTCAATAATCATCTGAACTAAATCTTGTTCTCAACAATGCACCATATGGATTATATTTGGATCACAGTGACAAAATAAAATTCAATATATTCACCATTAGAAATTAATCATTAATTAATTATTCTTGGTCAAAAAGTTTGAACTTTGTGTTGTTAATAAGAACATTGAACAACAATATCATGTTTTCCATAAAATGGTGAATTATATTCACATATTTATACACCTTGAAAAATCTTGATACCAAATGAAAAATAAAATTCACATATCTATTGATACAACTTAATGAAATAAAATATGAATTTACTAGATTCCAATTGAGTATAATCTCTTATTCACCTTGGTAAAAATAGGGAAAAAGAAACTATAAATAGAATTATATAAAATGATGATGAAAATAACATGATAGAACAATTCACTAAAAATATAAATCACACACTCATAGAATTTAGTCATATAATTACCATTTCCATAACTTTCTAAAAAAATATACCCTATATAAGATAAATCTATTATCAAATATTTAAAACACATTTCAATAGATACTCTATAAAAAATATTCTACACATTTTTAAATACCCAAAATTTTAAACATTAAAGAGATTTATATTTTTATTTTCTCCCCAGTTTATAAAAAATATTTATAAAAATATGAGACAGGTGATGAAATAACAATACCATATATTTGAGAGGAATAATGATGAACACTCATCAAGGAACATTATTTTTCTAAAAATATCCTTTTATAATTGTTTAGGGAACACATAAGATATTTTCTATTTTGTTAGAACACATTAAAACCTCAATACATTTTTATATATATTATATTTGATGAAATGATATTTTATACCAATTTTATTTGATGTTGAATTATGAATATAATTTGGTGATAAATGTATTTTACTTTGACTATCACATCCCACAGTTATGGCTACTGCACTTCTACCATGAGATATTCCATAGAAGTATTCATCCACGTCAATTGAGTTATGTCTTTATTTTTATCCATATATATTTATTCATCAATGATAAAGGTTAATAAAAAATTCATTTTTCAATTCTAACATAACCACTATTATCCTATAAGTATAACTACACTAGATTTAGATAATTTTTCATCAGTATTTCAAAACCAATGTATATCTGAATATACATACATATCATGGATTCAACTCCATTAATATCTCAATCCAATAATTGTTGGGTATTTAATATTCACATGAATTATCTTTTTATCTATAAAATTAGGTTTTTTAGGTTCACCTTGAATTCAGCCACAAAATGTTACTACATACACAATATCTAGTGAGGAATCCATCAAGTATAAAATTTTATAATTACCTTAAAAAATTATGATGTATAAACTTAATATACTTTATCATATTTAGAAATTTTGGTTACTACTATAATTATAGTATAAAATGTTTTTGATTCCCCTATGTGAATATTATTTAGAGATTAATAAGAATAGATTTCCTATGATTGAATGATATGTCCTTTCTCTTTATAAATTTATAAGACAATAAAATATTTCATTTAAAAATATATTTACATTCAAAATAACGTATTAATTTACATGTATAACTCTTTATAAGAACCCTAACCATTAAAAAATGTGTAATATTATATATATAAGTAATTACAATAAGAGATACTCAGTTGTCATCGTTGATGTTGATGTTTCTATCTCCTTAAACATTCTCAAATTTTAATTTCACAAAATAGTTACGAAACATGGAATTTCATGATCACATGACTGGATCAACCTATATGAAGCCTTCATCAACCTAAAAATAATTATTCACATCTTTAATAATCTATAATCTACATCGTTTATGAATAAAAAATTCCACATGAAATTCAACATTGAGGAAGAAAGGCTATATTACCCATAGGAAATTCTTGTACTGCCATTGTGTTGAAATGAAAAGAAATATTATTTCAGAATATAGTAATGAAATTTGTGAAAATGTATCATAAATTAAAATTCGGTCAACCTAAGAATACTCTTTTCACACAATACTTTCATTATTGTATTCATCTTGTTTTCGAAAACCAACTTTTCATTCAACTTGTTTCAAAACACCCACAATGTCACAATGACATTCTTAAATTCAAATATTAGTACCAAATATAGTGTTTAATTATTATATATTTAGACTAGTTCATTATTCATATAATCAAAGAAATCTTGATTCTCCAAATCACTATTCACATCTCTTTGTTGAATAATTGAAATCAATGAGTTTTGTGTTTGTGTCCTCAAGGTTTCTATTTTATGAATATTATATCATGCACCTCTAATTAAATATTTGACCACCAATTAATTGAAATAAAATAATGATATTATAATGTTTTATATTCTTAACTAGAAATATAAAAAAAACTTATTGGAAATGACAAATATATGTCTTTAATTTATGAGAAATTTTATTTTATTTCATAACAAAAACAACATCATTATCATTCGTGAAGCTTATTATATTTTCTTGAATAATCCATAACATTAAAATTTTTATTATGAGTAATCATATTTATATAATTATTTTGAAAATAATAACCTCTTTAATTTAGAGTATAACTCTGGATGGCATAATAAAATTCTCTATTCTCAACCTTCTCATGATTTTTTCCATAATATATTATTAAACAATAGATACCAAACATAATTATATAATTTAATAATTTGAATGTATTACAATAAATAACATATGATTAAATATATAAATATGATTTTTACATGAAATAATTTGGAATGTAAATTTCTCTAGCAATAGTTTTATTTAAAAATATAGATAAGTATCATTCTTGATACAAATTTTCTATCCATGTTCAACTAATATTTAATTTTTATATTTTGAAACACAATTTTTTATGGTATGTGTTATGGATTTATTTTATATTAAATACCATTCTTAGGAAGATATGACTCTAATATTCTTTTATTATATTCAGGGCTATCGATATATTATTTAACTTGAAACCATACATATTTTCAAAACATCTAAGAAATAATATGATCATTTTCTTAGAAGAAATTTTTAATTATATAATATAATACATGTAACATTAGTGAATTAATCAATAAATAAAATCAAAAACTTATCAAAAAATTTCTCACTTCCTCATAGGTCAAATAAGGTTCGAATGAAAGAATAGTAACAAATGATTTGATTAAATCTCTACTTTTTTCTCTGATGTGTTTAAAATATACCCCTTTTTTCAAAATTGATATTATATATTACCATTATCTATTAAATGTAGGCACCTAAAAAATATTATTTCCTTAGTGGAGCTTACTCATATAATTCTAGACAATGTGGCATAACCTGAAATGAAAAAATAAATTTCCTCTTCCATGTTTAAATAACATAAATTGTTAGCATCATTATCCAAAAACAAGTTATATTATATATATTATTAATTTTACTTTTATTAATAAGTGGAAATATTAAAAATTAATCATAAAATATACATATTCACAAATTATAACTTCATTACAATTATTAAAAATTTGATGTTCACATAACAGATTATGCTACAACTTATCAACATATAAGTCATTTTTGAATACAACATATCATTACCAATAATAACTATACCCAATACCCTATTTTTTGTATCCCATTATTTAAAAAATATTACATAAAAAATATTTAATTTTTTAGTATATTTCAAGGGATTAAAATATCCATTACTGACTATGGTATATTCATTTTCCAAAATCTGTTGAAATTCCACATTGATAGAATTAAATGTAACATTAACTATAAATTAATTATATTCACATATATCCATATTATTTTACTACATTTGAGTATTATAAATAATAATATATTGGGATAGTATAATAAAGCGACAATATTTATCAAGGTGACCAAACTAGTCACATTTCCAATAAACGTTTTTTTGTTATCGAAGTCTTTTCATAAAATCATATCTATAAAATCAAGACATTTTCTAAATATTGTGATTTTGAGTGGGTAAAATCCCCCAAAAAAATTTACATCATAAAAAACTAATACACATTGATTTATTGGTTGTTAGACTTAAATACATTTTTTATAAACCCTAAAACTCGATATTGATAATAATATCCATAAAAATCATATTTACCTCAGAAAATATATTTGGTTCATAATATTGGTGTTTTACTTCATTCTTTGTGAAATCATTCTAGGATAAATTTAATGAACTGGAATGATAATAAATTTATAACATATTAATCAATAATATATATTATTTTTATTATTTTATGATTTTCTTGATTCTATAGTTTTCTATTAATATTCATGTTCTCAAAATTTCGAGATATATGAATATTAGTTGATTTGGTTCTTATTAAAATATTTCATTAATTGAATCATTACACCAAATTATCAAACATCATTTTACCATTTTGTGTCACTTTATTTATATTTTCATTCCTCAATCATATTTTAAACGTTTTTAAATTTAATAACTATTTTCTTTATATTATTCTACAACATCTGATATAATGTTCTTGATATTCAATTTAAATTTTTATGTTTTTTTATCCTCCATTAATTTTTATGAATAATTTAATAATTTGTATCTTATTACATATCTATTTATATAATCATTACTTTTAAAAATAATTTTGAATCATCTTTAAATAATAAATTTCATTTAGAAAACATTATTTTCTATAATATATAAATAAATTAATTACATTTAGAAATCAAACTGTATATATAAAATTAATGATTTTCATTTCAAAATTTGATATTTTATAACGATACAGCTATATTTATATATTAAATAAAAACAGAACCTCTATTTATTTTTCACTCCAATATTCATTTCATTCAACAATAGTGAATTACCCGTCATTCTTTTTTTCATCAAAATCACTGGAAGTATAAACATACTTTGGTTCGTCAATAATTTTCCAATAATTATATTTTGAGAAGAACTTATAATTTTTATCCATCGGGAAATTATTTCCTATATATTTATAGGAAAACCATTACTTTTAAATATTTTTTCCATTCATCTTAGATGAAATTATTGGTAACTCTTTAATATATTAATTGATTCTTATTAAATCAATATTAGACAATAATATGTAAACTGTATTATAACTCAAAATTTTAATTTTTTGTAGAATAAAATTGTACATTTCCTCATATCTTATGAAACCACTAGTTATATAAGAAATTTTATATTAAAAATTATATCCATATAATGTCCTAGATATACAATACATATCTCGTCTTCACTAACTTCTTTCTTAAACCTCTATTTCCTTGTGTAATTAAAAGTTATTTGTTCCTTTTCTGGCCATAATATTCTAATTCAAAAAACAACCCTTGATTGTACATTAGACTTTGATGATAGTAAAAAAATAATCTAGAGGGTATATACCTAGATCATGATATACATGATTCATTACTATAACATCAAATTGATCTGTTAAATGCATAATTTTTTTTTCAATATCATAACCTCTAACTGAGACTCTTAATAGATTTCACTATTTCATTTACCCTTAAAAATAAATTATATATAGTTTTTTAATTTTATATCTTCTACAAATCATAATTCATACTTAAAATCAGTAATTTTTCTTACATAACCTATCTATTTATTACTAAACATTTTAATTATTATCTATTATACCTATATATGTCTTAGTGATGTTATTATTTAGAAACACATTCTATAATAATTAATACAGTATGACATTTCAAGAATGAAAATAATTCTAATTTTTTTTTAGTAAAATTCATTTATAGTATCAATATAAATTTTGGTAATGTCCAATTAAATCCACCTCCTAAACGTCTAAAATAATGTAAAAAATATAAGACAATAGCCTATCATTATTAATGTACTCATAATTCTCATTAAATGTCTAAATCCCCTTGATTTGAATTAATTGTAATTTTTTATTCAAGAAAAATAATTCAACGATGAAACATTACAGTAGATGTAGAATATTTTTAGTTAATCATTAAGAAATAAAAATTATTTTAAGGGAACCGAGCATTTATTACACTAATATGGAATGAAAAATATCTATATAAATCCATGGAGTGTGGGTGGTGGGGATTAATTGGTGATTTAAACAATTTTTAATATTTTATGAAACAATATTTCAACCTATTAATGCTATATAATGAGTTTTTATTCAACTCTCTAAAAATAACACATATAAAATAAAAATACATTTAATATTCTTTCCACAAAAAAAGGAAATATATAGCTCTTATCATGATCCATGTTCCCTAGAGATCATAAGAAAAACTATTATGCACATTTTAACTACAACGATCATTGAATATCACTGAAATGTTTTTAAAAATACCATCTTGATTGTGTATGTTCACCCCACATTTTTTTAATGACATAAGTCTTAGATCCAATAATATGAAATTATTCAATAAAATAAGACATCAATCAATTTTTTAGTGTTTTTTGTCCTCTTATGATTCCCATATAACTTCACAGGTAACAACTTATACATATTTATCTTCTCCATCCACTTATTTTATCTATATGACATATGTTTATATTTAAAGTTCTTCCTATATCCATCAGCACTATTCTCTTTCACAGCATTATTTTTTTTAAATTTTATATTAAAATATAAAATTTAATTTTAAAACACTTTTAAAAAAAGAATTCACTTATCCCATATATTTTTGTTCAATTTGATATTCAATGCACTCTTGGTCACTAATAATGAGTTTTATTAACATTAAATATTGATTAGAGTTGCCCCAAGATTAGTAAATGAGACAAATAATTAGTTCCACTAAAATCTAGAATACTCCATTGACCACATCCTACAACACATAATTTTTTATCACATTTTAGAAACTCATTCATACTATGACCACCACGATAGTGGTTTGTAAATTTTTTTCCTAATGTAAATAGAAACCTCAAAACTACTCACAAATTCCATGGAACTATGTCATATTATCAATTTTCCATTTTATTCATAATTTCATTTAAAATCCCATAGAGTATTCCATAGTGTATTCAATACTAGATTAAATATATGAAAAATTAAAAGATTCTTCATTTCTCTGGGAATTATTATCCTTAAATATTCATGGAATTAAAAAAAAATCCAATGAAACTAAACTATAACATGGTCTCTACCATTTCATTTTCCCTAATATCCACCATGAATATACAAATTTGTTGTATGATACAACCGTTTCTCCAAAAAAATCTCAACTATAATACCCACTAAATGTATAACATGATGTGGGCCATTATGTATATATTTTTTTGAAAGGAACCACTATAAAACTTCTATATTTACCTACATTGGTATTCATTGGAATCATTATTTCCCATTGAATTTTTTTTAACTGGAATACCCATTATAGAAAACTCAAACCACTATTATCTTGGTAGCTAGAATTATTTGTATCAATTTTACATGAATAAAAATTCTTCTATAAAACCCTACCAATTGAGATGTCTTATTTATATTTAACATCAATTATTCCTCTTCCACTAATATATTTATAACAATTAAAGGATGGGTTGTGGTGTGGTGATGTCACTTACACCTCAAACATCTTCAATAAAAAATATTTATTAAAAAAATTCATTCAATTCCGAACAAAAAATACAATCTTGGATATTGTAATTCAATTCTAGTGAACTAACATGAAACTAATAAGTTTTAACATGATTAATGTGTTGAAAAAAATATATAACACAATACTTTTAACCAATTCATATATTATTCACTACATACATTCTTCCTCATGGGAAAAATAGTCTTTTAAACTGAATCATATGCTCAAAAAGCATTTGAAGGATGGGGATTTTTCTTGAATTCAAAGTGAAGTAAAATTGTCCTAAATTGATGAAAATTTATTGTGTTAATGATAATTACTTTTCTAGATTATTATTTCTAGGTTTTTGTTTTTTCTATAAATAATTTTGATATCATCATGTTTACATTTTTTCATAATGTTATTTTTAGTTTCTAAATCAAGTCATGAATTTTTACCACATTAATAGGGTTGGTTATTTATAGGTAAAATAATTACTCAATGATTGTGTTTATCCCATTTCACTAGAAACCTTTCAATAATTATTGGGGAATATTCATGGGTCCTTCCGGTTATCTTAACTCAGGTATTGGGACATGATCTCCCAAGATAGGGTCATCACACAATGGAATAAAAGATGGATTTTAAAGGATAATTGGTTAAAAAAATTTATTAGTTGATATTATGGTGGTAAAATATCATGAAATATCTAGTAAAATGAATAGATAATCTATTTATAGTGTGACTTTAGTTTCCCATGTTTTCAGTTACAGAAATTTATTTATAAGACTCCTTATAGAATATTAGTTCATTAGTCCAATTTTTTTTGTTACAATAGAGAGGGGTGAAGTGTAGTATTTTAAGAATAATTATAAATTAATTTAGGGTTTATATGCATAATATTTTTACTTTTTAAATAGTTTCATATTTTGTACGTGATTTTAAAAGCATTTTAAAATATTTTCTTTTTGAGAAATAGTTTTATTGAAATTATTTATTCCTATAAGAATGATTTTTTTTCTAAAGTGAAAATCATCAAAAATGTGAACACATCAACATTGTATTGAAATTTTTGTCTTATATTTTATGTATTGTTATTTGTATGTTTTAAATTACTTTATACTTCCTTATAAGATTTTATATTATGGATTATGTTTATATAGATATTACTCTATATATATATCTTATTCATATATAACATTCTAGGAATATAGGAAGTAATCCAATTAATGAGATGGGACTTAAAAACTAGAGAGTGTTCCTAGAATATTAAATAAATTAGAACATGAAATTCAAGAACATGAGATATATTTGATAAAATTGGATATAAATAAGTATATAATACATAAATTTTAATAAATCAAAATCATCTAATCATTGGGGGAAAGGGTGGAGGTTTGATAAGAATAAAAAAAATATTCTTGTTTTGTTATACCTTAGGTATGTTTAAGGTGGATTTTTTTAGTTACATTCACAAGGGAGAATATTTTTTTTTCATGGGATGTTTTTGAAATAAATATCAATGTGTATATAATAGATGTTTAGCTCAAGATTTCATTTAGTCAATAGTTTTATCTAGACACAATGATGTTTATAAAATAGTAAGAGTTTCAATAGCTACATTATGGAATCATGATGGCATCTATGTACATTGATATGATTATTTTTTTCTTACTTTATATTATATATGATCAACAATGATAGTCTTGAGGATTGAATCCTTGAGATGAATATTTCACATAAGATCCTATGTGGGGTAATTTTTCCTTATTTACCTTACTACATTGTATTCTAATGTAATGAATCTATGGATGATGATGATATTATTATGATAACGGGTGCCAATTAATTTTTCACCAACACTATGGTGGTAATAACAATCCTTGTCTGTAGAATAAGAAGATATGAAAAATCAAAAAGGGAAGTAGTCAGATGAAATAGTTAGGTTCGTGTTTTTCTCATGATATAAGATAACTTGGGTGTTACCATTGGGTAATTATGACAATATGAAATTAGAATATTATTAATTATCATTGGACATGTCATCATTTTATCCAATAATTATTTATAAATTTGTTCGTAAGAATTCTCATTTGGAAGACTATTTTAGTAGGTTCAAACCAGAAACAGTGATTAATGATGTCCATTAGAAAATAAAATAATATTGGAGGGAATATATTAAGTATGGATCAATTATAATTATTATTAGGGTCTTTCCCAATAGAGTTTGGAATTATTATTTTCTACTATTCATGCCACAAAATTTTCTGATTTAGAACCTTTTGAAGTGATAGGTACTATTCTTATTACATTCATTATGGTTTTATTATTTCTATTTGATTTGACCAAATTCATTTATAACATAATTATTATAACACCAATTTATTTTTTATTTAAATTTAACATATCATTCTTCAAAAAATCATGAATCATTATAGATAATATTTATAGTATGTGTTTAAATGAAATATAATTCCAACATTATTAGTAATTTTGGGATCTTATATAACATATTGATTTAGAGATAAATATACATGATATCATAATTATTTCAATTGATGATGTTTAATGATATTATCGACACTAATGAACAGAAAACATCCTTTACTTAACCTAAAATAGTATTTCATAATTTTCCCTGTGAGTGGGATATTTGTACAAGTTGGGAAGGAATTATTGATAAAGTAATCAATGATAAAAAGTTATTTAGTTGAGTTTGTTCATGGTTCTATAGAATCTTAAAAATCATTTAAGATATTGATATTTTATAATAATTTCATGGAAGTTTTTCCTAATGATTTATCTTTCTTACCACTAATATGAGTTTTATAATTGTTTATGAATTTTTCTAATTTGAATAATTATGTTATTATTCCATTAAAATAACATGGAACCTATATATCTAGGAGAGATAAATATTCAGTTGATGAATTGGTAATAGAATAGATTTATTTTTCTTAGAATTTGTCATTATGTAAATCCAATATTGTTAACAGAAAAGTGAAATATAGTTTGTTGTTTTACCGAAAATAAAAAAAATTCATTTGTTATATTTGATGAATAAATAACATTCCATTAATATTGAAGATATTTTTGAAAACACAAATGGTGTTAGGTGGTATCAATTATTCTATTTTTGATCATTATATCACTAACTTATGATGAAGGAGGAAAATTTTCTATAGATATAATTCATGAGGAGGTTAAATAAATATGATTTCATAGTTATAAAATTTATGGTTAATGACCCTTTTATTGATAATATTCAACTAATGAATCACATATTATATAAATACCTAGACCCATTTGTAATGGTTTTTATGTATTTAATTATTATTTATTCTATATCGAAGGTAAAAAATTGGAAGTATTTTGATATTAAAATATAGAGTGTGTGAGAGTTAAGGTTATATAATAATTGTTAAAATATCATGCTTGGATGCATGATGTAAATATATTGGGTTATGTGATTTACCAAAATGATATCTCAAAGGATTTATTGAAATTATAGGTTTTCATATATTTTGAGTTTCCCAAAACATAAATTGAAATTTATAATTTCCACAAATTTTTAGGTTACTACGCACACTTCATCGATGATATTTCAATGATAGAATATTCAATGAAAGGGATATATAGAAAAGTAATGAATTTTGATTTGTGCGATAAGTCATACGTATAATTATGTGAGGTAATATAAGGGTTACAATTTCATGAATAAGGATTTTATATTTTTATAATGATGTGTGTTTTATATACTATGATGTGTCTCAAGATGGAAAGGTTTGTACGGTCCAAATAATAGATAGTGTGGTCATATATAGAAAAAGAAATTTTCCACCATATAAGTTTAATTAAACCAAAAATATTTTAGAGTTATTATCATCAATTAATGCATAGATAAGTTAGATATATTAACTATTCGATGTTCGATTCATGTTGTATTTAGATCATAAAATAATTAGGTTTATATTCTATTACTAAGGGTTAATGAAAAGGAATCATATATATGAAGATTATCTTAAAAAATTGTATCTTCTGTCATCCTATACCCCCTGAAATGGTAATGTAATATCAGAATACCCAATTTATATAACTTAAGTGTTGAGAGATTACTAATCATGGATGTAGATGGATTTTATGTAATTTTGTCATCTAGAATAACATGAAGAGTGAACCTGTGTAATGTTACATTTGGTCAGCATTTATTTTCTATTTTTGTATCATTTAAATGAAGTTAAAAAGTAATTATGTCAAATTTAGAAGTATTATGGATAAATTAAAATATGTAGAGACAATGAAATTGTGGCCTTTAGTGGAGGACTTATCAATGTATTTTTAAGGTAGATTAGTAGTTCACATACATTTGTAGAAATATGTTATGGGTGAGTTTTATGACTCTATATAGTGTATTGTTATTAAATTGAAAAGGATTATCACTAAATGAGATAGTGTCTTCAGTAGGTTTTTATAAATTGTGATTTAGTTATTTATGTCTCCTAATATTTTACATATCAATGAATAATTTCACAGTACTAGAAACCTATGAGTCTTTTGTGTAATTTTTCCTAAACTATCATGGAAATGGGAAGATGTTACTTTGTATTTCATAATTTTTTCCCTATATTAGTCTGATGTAATGATGTTGTATTGGTTATTGTGGGTCAACTCCCAAATTTGGACCACTTCTTTCATATTCAAGAGATTTTCAGAGAAAAAAAATCTAATTAGTCTACATATGGATGATGTACTAACCCAACCTACCTATTACCCACATGGACTGGTGGTAAGATATTTGGGACACCAAAAGACCAGCTGTAATAGGAATTAGGCTGAAAATATCATAAAGTGGTAATTTCAGAATAATTAGAAGCCTCAGACTAATGAATCTGCAGAGACACACACCACAAAGTACATCACTACCATGTAGGATAGATAAATCTATACAAACTAAAGGTGAAGAAGGTATATTCCATATACTCTAAGATAAAATAGAGTGCATAATAAATTTAAAACCCTGAGATTTTGTGATTTTTTTTGTAAATAAACACAATTTTTTGGTCTTTTTCAATTATAGGAAACAATAAAATTTTCTTCTGTTACACAAAACACTATGATTAAATGAAACTGGTCATACTATAAATTTTTTTATTTAATTTGATAGTTGTCTGATATCCATTTAAATGGAGGTTATTAATAGCATTGCTTAAATTATGAAAATATTTTGTCAAAACATATATATATAATAATTTTTTATTGTCTAGTAAATTCTAAATGAATGTTCGTAATATTTAAAAATAAAGTAAATATTTCTGGAAAATGTTATTTTTATGTACACAAACTAGTTATCAATTAATAAATTTTAAAAAATAAATTTTGGTGAGTTATTTTAATGAAACATATATATAATATATTAAATGAAATTTTTACCATTCATATTTTTTTTCCAGATATGAGATAAAAAATAATATAATTTTTTTCAATTAAATACTAAATTTTTTCTTTTAATAATATTTTAAACCATTATATAAAATTATTTTAAATTAATTTTACCCTATTTTAGAACATTTATTTTTTTAAAAAAATCATGTTTGAATTTTTCATGTTAAAATTGTGTTGTAGTGATATTTTTTATAATTTTATGAAAAGAAACATTTTTCAACAAATATTGAAAACAAATGTTTTTATAAAGAAATATCATTTCTTATAAAGTATTAAATAACTAAACATTTATTTAATGAGATTTTAAATGTAAAATTAGTTCAATTATATATATATATATCTTAGTCATATTTGTGTCATTCTAATTAGTTTAATATTAAATTCTTATATAATAACATTTTAAAATATGACAAATTTTGTCTTTGGAAAAAAAACTTTTTATTATGTCTACAGAATTAATATTAAATTAAAATTTTTAATGTATGTATATTGAATTTTGAAAAAAAATATCATTTTTTGAATCTGATTAATTCTTATAATATAATTATTTGACATTAATGTTTTAACAAAACTTATATTAAAAATAGTAAAATTATTTAATGTGTTTTAGATAAAAATCGTTTTAGTAGGGGTTAAACTAAAATATAAGTGTTTAAAGTGACAAAAACTGTTCAAAAGTCATTACTTAATAACTTTTAATTTGGAAAATTATTCATTTTGGAGCCTTTTTTGTGAAAAATGTTGTTAAAGATATTCCTTTTATAAAATTACAAGTGTGGCACTCACCTCACTTATAGAAGGCCTCTCCTCTCCACCCTTATTTACACATAAAAAAACATTTGGTTAAAAAATGAACTAAAAAACTCACTTCCTTAATTTCCTCCAATTATTCTATAATACTTACATTAGTGTGAAATTCATCATAAGAATCCATTTGATGAATAACAAAAGAATTTGTTTGAAGATGAGGTAATTACCGTGTTTGAGAATTTAATTTTATTTCTTGCTACACAACATTTTATTATTTTTAAAAAATTATGATAAAACACCCTAAATATATTAGATATACTTATATTTTATTTTTGAATTGAAATAAACTATATACATATCCTATTCCATAAAAAGACTTATGGAAGCATCATTCCTATGTATGACGTACAACTGCATCACAAAATGTTGTTATTATTTTTACATCTAAACCTCTCAATGTTATATAAAATGATGGAATTATTTTTTATATATGATATTTAGGATTTTATTATACATATGAAATAATTTTATCACTTATTAGTCTAATTTTTCATGAAATAGAAATACCATAACATTGTCCATGTGTACAACATACTACCATATTGCGAAGTGATGTGATTCATTCAGGATTATCATGGAACGTAATAATGGTAGGTTTTATAAAAAAATATATATATATGATTTAAAATTTATTATATATTGGTGATATTTTAATTACATTTCAATAAATATTTCTGTTTTGAAATGGAATCATCGTTCAAGCGTACGTACATCCTACTATATCCATGAATGGTGGTTTTCATTTTCTATATAATAATATTATATATAACTCTAATTTTTTTTTAAAGAATATATATTATATTTATATCTTGACTAAAATTATATATATTATTTAAATATTATTAAATTAATAGTTCCAAAAAAATAAACAAAAACATACACGAAAAAGAGTACTTCTGATCTAAAATGTGTCTTTAATATGGAATTCTTAATAATCGGGTTATAATACGTCAAAAGTAAAGAATATATATTATTATATTTATATTATTTGGAAATTTAATATATATATATATATAATATTTATAATTATTATGTATTAAGTTCCAACATTTGTCAATGAATTCATAACAAATGGGTATGGGATTTTCATCTCAATTTTATTTTTCTATGAGGGTCATTCCATATTCACATTTTGTTTATTTTATCTGGTGTACATATTTCCCTTGAATTTATTTTTATTTTACTATATATATTTATTTTCATATCTAAATATCAATTAAATTATATTCCATTTCATGGTGGTTATGGTTTAAAATTTACCAAGCAGTATGTGATTTTAGACTGAAATTTCCTTTTTCAGAAAATAAGTTATATTATACAACTATAATATTCTATGTGGATAATAAATTTCCTTATTGAAATGAAAAATCAAGAATATATTTATTTTATTTATATTATATGTTTAATTTAATGTTATAATTTCATGGGGATTACGATTCCACATTTACAATGTATTAAGTGATTTAAGATATAATGTCATCATTTATAAGGATTGTTTATGAATATGATTAAATGATAAAATCATATTATTTAAATATCAAGAAACTAATAAATTTTATTTTCCCATATATATTTCATATGAAAAAATAATTTCCATTATTTTTACTGTATTTATGTACTTAAGAGTTTATAATTTTGATTTTTTCTAGAAAAATATTATTTATTTATCAATTTGTATGAAACCCATTTTTATTTTAAAACCACATTATATAAAAATGTTTAAAAATGTTTTTATAATTTATCAAATGATTTATCAATTAAATATTTAACTATAAATTAATAATTTTTTTTTTGTTTGAAAAAATGTCATCATATATTTTTACAAACAATATCTATTTGGGTTTTGATGATAATATCAAGAGAATATGAATTTCAATGAGTAATTATTGAATGGAATTTCCCACCATCATGACTATTAATTTATTTGATTATTAATTTATAAAATATAAAATATAATTTCAATGAAAATTATTTTCTATTTTTGTTGTTGTAAATAGTGTTTTTCATAGTGAAAAGAATATTTTTCTCTAGAATTGTTTTAAAATATTTTTAAATATTCCATTATATGTTTCAATTTTTTATATAATGAAATTAATTTCCATAACATTTTATGAATTTTTAGTTTTAAAAAGTTTTTTTCAATTCGTAAATTAAATATTACAAAATTAATCTTCCAAGTGACATTTCAAAATAATTTTCCATTTATGATAACATTCGTTGATATTACATATTACTGACATGGGATAATATTGAATGATAACATCCTTATTTTTTAAATGTATGTTTAATTTTTATATTGATGAAATTTTTATGAAACTAATTTATTTTTAATGGGTTATGCTATGGTGAATTGAGTAAATGTTCTGGGAACAAATTTTATTTACATTGGTTATGATGTGAAAATATTATTAATGTTTTATTATATTGTGGTATAAGAATGTGTGGTTATCATTATGATATGTTTGGTACCTATATATCACACTATTTCAATGGGTAATTATTTATATCTCATGATATAATAATTGGAATCAATTCTATTGTCCTGTTCAAATATTGAAAAATGGTGCATCAGGAACCACTATGGGAAACATGTACTTCTAAATGCACTCTCAGAAAGAGGTGTATCCTGATCAGAAATGGGAAATAGTGGATATGTCCTAATCCACTATTTTTATGGTCTTGGTAGTTTAACAAGACATATGAAATTTTTTACCTATATTTAGAATGACAACATAGTTGTATTGATTTAGAATATGGTTAATGTTTGATTTATGAATATTTGTCATGGTTATGGGATATCTTTTCTGAAAGGATAATGTTTTATTAAAGTGTCATGTTTATAATTTATGATAGGTTGGGTATAACCTTCATATGTTTTTTCATGATCACATACCCTTATTCTTATTATTAGACTTTATCTGATCACAGATTGATATCTCTTTTGTTTACTCTTACTATGAATATGATCATGCATTTTTATGTTCCCTACCTCTGGTTTGGAAGAATTTATTTTGTTTGGTATTGAAATGTTTAGTAAAATGTGAGAAAATATTTATTACATATTTTTCTGATCATTCATGGAATAAGAAAAATTAATTTTTAGGTTCTAATGTCACAAAACTATTATGGTCATAATGCATGTGTTTTGGAAATGTATCGAAAATTCATATAAAAAGATGTTAATTTTTTTTTATAAAATCATGGGTCACTATAATTGGTATCAAATAAAATTTTTAGTAATTATTTGGATATTAGGATTAATAATAATAGTGATACCCCTAGGTATATTTCTATGTATATGTCTTTGTATATTTCAGGGGATGTCTATATAGATAATTTGAAAGATCATTCAATGTAAAGTAAAAAAACTTGAATTTTGCGGAATGATAGTTAAAGGGGTTTCCATGAAATTAAATACCTATGAGGAGAATGAAACTGGATGTGGCTCTATAATAGATGTACATAGTTGTAATCCAAAATTGCGAATTAAGATGGAATGAATAATCACCTTGTGCATGAAGACAAGATGTGATGCACACATAGTTTGAAACTCATAGTGGATATTTTCATGATCCACTCTTGAAAAATATACGAATAATATGAGACATAGAAAATTACACATAATTCACACCACTAGTTGGCTCCGATATGGTGATTATAACCCATGGTGTTAAAATATCATAGTATGGGATAAAATACCCTCTT
Organism: Viscum album; assembly: GCA_963277665.1. Taxonomy (NCBI): domain Eukaryota; kingdom Viridiplantae; phylum Streptophyta; class Magnoliopsida; order Santalales; family Viscaceae; genus Viscum; species Viscum album. The sequence goes on from OY728127.1 coordinate 2,046,203,476, forward strand.
AAAATGAAACAAGATTGTAATATAGGATAAAAAATCAATAAAAACTCCAGCAATAAATAAAATGGTAAATGATAAAAAATAAAACAATGAATTATTTATTTAATAATTACACATTTTAAAATATCTAATGTAAATACCAAATGGTGGTTCAATGATAATGACTCATTAACAACTCCAACCTAATTAGTAATTTTTTTCTCAGTCCCCAAAGTCCTCATAGAATCTTAAAAATCAGTTTTGGTATGTAGGGTGAGAATAAGAAGCCTACTAAGTAGGGACATAACCAATGCATCTAGTTGACATGTGGAAAGTGAATCCCAATACACGAGTGAACAAAAAAATTGATCCATAGAAACTTGTACATATCATCTAACCAAAACCACCCTCACCATGGATTTCTCAACAAATCACACATTCTATATTATAATATAGAATCTAGATCATAACGATGAAAGAAAACCTTTGGCTGCTTCCCCACTGATTTTCTACTCTCAAACACCATTGTCAAACATTCTATTCCACAATTAATTCTACACATACCACATCATATCACATCCTTCCCTCATACACCTAGACCACCCATCACATCATGTCAAATCACATCAAATCTTACTCATAGACACTATGGCCAGACATCACATCACATCAAATTACATCATATCCCACCCATAGTCACATGGGTCACATATCACATCACATCACAACCAGAACCAGAGTAGTATGGTTTAATTTTTGAGAATGCCATCAAACTCATTCCATCCTACTAAAACACATCAAATATACCACATATAAAATTACAACACATCTCGCCTTTCCAGTAGACACCTGGTTTAGAACATTCCAACCTGCCTGATGACACATGATCCATCACATCAATATAGGGTAATCTCCAACACCAACCTCTACACCTATTTCTAAATAAAGAGAAGGGTATAAAGGGTATCCAACCATCTATATCACTACCATAACAGATATTGGGATAAACAATTGAAAATAAAAACATCATTTCATTGTTGAGGATATCAAATATTGGTGGGGTATATATTGAATTTCAAAAACATAGATGATGTATATATAACACACAAAACTCAACATATGGGTTCACATCAAAAACACTATCACAGAACACATCACTACCACATACCACAAATAAATCATCTAGACTAATTCCCCCACTATATATAACACACCACACATCTACTACACAAGCCCCATACTATTCCACTTTCTACATACAAGAATCACCACATTTATTCATTAACCATTCCATTTCACATTGCACTACTCATAATTTAATTCAATTCAGTTCAATTGAATTATCACACATCCATTTCTAGAAAACCGTTTTTATTTACCAGGATATTTTGTTTCATATATCATCATAGTTCATCCCATGTATAAATGAGACTTTATATTAAACATTCCACCCAACAAATAGACTAACTCATATAACAACCACAACAACACCACACATCCACCACTATCATCACATCATATTACTAATCCCATATAGAAACATAAAATTCATATAATGATATCAATGCATTGATCACTTCTTTTGAAAAAAAGATGGATTTACCTTGAAAAAATGTGCATCATGCGCCGCCCAGTTTTCAAACATTTTAGACCGTTGCAGCCCCATCAGCCTGGATGATGACGCCTTTCACAGCCCCAAAGCCACTTTATCCTGGCCCATCTTCTTAGGTTCCTTCTTCTCCAGTGCCTTCCGACCATCCTTCCTTCCGCGACGCCCTGTGTGGTTCTTCATCGGCTGCTGGTCATCACGGCTTCTCGATTGTTTCTATGGGGCTTCCTCAGTCGTTGCGCAATGGATCTTGGGTCAGTCTGGAATTTTCTGGATCTGCCTTTGCATAGGATTCTGCGTTCTTGCAATTCAGCCTGATTTCTCATTTCGGGCGATGGAAATTTAGCTTGTCTTGATGGTCTTTAAATGCCCATCAGGGGAAGGATTGTCCTTCATCCGCGGTGTGGATCAGTCTTCTAGGGATGCTGCTTCCTTTCAAGAATTATGGGCTTCTTCAGGCTATTGCAGATTCCCTGGGGGGTTTCATGTGATCTGACCCACGGACCAGCCGGTGTGCGGAGGTTCATGTGGCGCGTATCTGCGTGGAGATGGATCTTTCTCTTAGAGTGCCGGAAATGATGGATATCCAGGTGTAGGACTCCATTTCTTGGGTTCAAGATATTTTTTATCCGGTGTTTCCTAGTTTCTGTTCGAAATGTCTTCTTCAAGGGCATGGTGTGAAGGCGTGTCAGCGTCGCAGGTAGGAGGGGCATCGTTGCCATGATCAAGGTGGTCCATTCAGAGGGGCGTGGCTCGCCCCGATCTCTGGAGAACGCAGAGGCGTGGCGGTTGAGGAGGACCATGCTTCTGTTGGAGGCCGAGATCCTGACCGGGAGAACATGGTTCCATTGTTTCTCATTGGAACAGCTGTAGAAGGAGGTTTAGAACCCTGCTGGGACATTGTGCCTTTCGTGCCACGTGGCTTGGCCCTGGGATTTGAGGGAGGCCTTCCCTCGTTGCTTTCTATGATCTTCGAACAGATAGGTTTTAAGGTAATCATCCTGTATCAGGGTGTGTCGGAAGGGGAGGAGGGGCCACTTGACTTGGTTCCTCTAGGATACTCCTTCGAAGGATCTTCGTCTGCTTTTATTGACATCCCTCCATCGACTCCTTCTATGGAGAAGCGGGTGGTTGGTGGCTTGAGGAAGAACGCTTCTTCTAACCTGAGTGCTAGGGGTAGGTCCTCTAATCACTCTCAAGGACATGGGTCTCCTCCAAAGGAGAATACTTCCAGTAGTTCTAGAATTTTCACCAGATCACAGTCCAGAATTCTCAAGGGGCGAGTGGAGTCCCACTTTGTGAAGGCCACTCATTCTGGGGCCAGTCCCTGGAGATTATATTCCCAATGATACCTATGATCATTTGGATCACCAGCGGCTTGGGGGGCCAGATCAAAATTGAATTATTGGCTTCAGAGATCCCCATACATAAACTCTCACTGGTGGCTATTCTGGAGCCTAAGCATCAGGCAAGTAGAATCATGGTATTTTTCAAGCAGATCAAAATGCATGGTTTCATGCATGGTGAGCCTTCCAACAAACATATCTGGATTTTCTGGTGAAAGAGTGTTTCGGTTGATCTGGTTCAGGCGGGGGACCAGTTTATCATGACCAAGGTTAGATAGGATTCCCTTCACATCTTTGTTACTTGCATCTATGGAATCTGTGATGTCCAGCAAAGGGAGGTTCTATGGAAGGACTTGAATGAGTTCAACCCTGGTGGCCTTCCCTGGATCATGGGAGGGGACCTTAATGTCGTGGAAGGCCCGGGAGAAAGAAAGGGAAGAGGCCCTTTCAATAGGAAAGAGAGTCTTTTTTTTTCACACAATTCCTTGTAGGAAGAGGCCTCATGGATCTTGGTTTTTCGGGGGATCAATTCACGTGGTGAAATAATCAACGTGGGGTTCACAGGTCGTCGAACCGTCATGATAGATGTTTGGCCAACATGCATGCAATTTATGAATTCGCCAACACCCGGGTGGTGCACCTATCGCGAGGCATTTCAGATCACTCCCAACTTCTGATCTCCCTTTCTACTAGGTAGGATCAGCCCACTCCTTTTCGTTTCAATCATCACTAGTCTCTTAACTCTGGATATCATGGTGTGGTGCGAGAATCTTGGAATTCTCCTTCTAAGGAGTCTTTGTGGTCTGGATTGCATAATAAGCTTCAAAGGCTTAGCCTCGTATACAGATTTGGGTGAAAGATCTATCTGTGTCTGATAATGAGATCAAGGGTGTCATGCAAGAAGTTGATTGCCTCGAAAAAATTCATGAAGAGGATTGGGATGACATTTTGTTTGAGGAGATTTTAGGTCAGAAAGTGCTCCTTTCAGACCTCCTCCGGAGACAAGAGTTCCTGGCTAGGGAAGAAGCTAGGATTCATTGGATCATGGAAGGAGATCGTAATACAGATTTCATTCATGCTTGTTTAAATGAGAGGAAACTTTGGGCTAAACCGAATATTGTATTGGAGAATGGGTCGTATTCTGATGACAGGGAGGTGGTTGGGAAGATGGCTTATTCCCACATTCATGAGTTTCTTGTAGGTTCCAACATTCATGAGTTGCTTGTAGGTTCCACCATTCAACATCTGAATGGTTATCCAAGAGACGATGCATAATGAGGCCTTCGGCAACATTCCGCAAGAGGATGAAATTTATAAAGCCATGCTGAGTTTGAACCCCGACAGTGCACCGGGACTGGACGGGTTCCCGGGAGCTTTCTACAGAGCTTCTTGGGAGATAGTAAAGAATGATGTTATCAGAGATATTCATGATTTTTTCCGAGGGGGTCCACTACCCCGTGCTGCTTGAGAGACTAAGGTTGTGCTTATTCCCAAGATCAAAACTCCCACTTCTATTGATCATTTTAGGCTGATTAGAATGTGCGAAGTACCGTATAAGATCCTTTCTAGTATCATTAATGCTCGGCTATCCGATCATCTCCCCATTTGGATATCTCTCGAACAACATGGTTTTGTGAGGGGATGCACAATCCTGGGGGAAATTGCTTTGGCTCTGGAACTTACCAGAGATATCAACTTAAAGACTCGGGGTTCTAATATGGTGATCAAGATAGACATGAGCATGGATTACAGCCGAATGGAGTGGAGCTTCATAATCAAAATTTTGGCAGGTATGGGGTTGTCCCCTTGGAATATAAATATTCTATTTAGATGCTTTAGTTCGGCCTGGATGTCGATTAATTTCATGGGAACATATTTTGGCTTATTTAGGGAAACACGGGGCCTTCGACAAGGTGATCCTATATCCCAAGGTATTTTCATAATAGCACAAGATATTCTGTGCCGACTTCTCCACAGCGGAATCAGCAGCGGATTGATAACCTCATATCGTAGGAGGATGCACTGTCCTTCGATTTCTCATCTCATGTTCGCAGATGATTCCATTATTTTTACTAACACCTCATGTAGGTCTATTTGAGGGCAGAATAAAATCCTGGAGGACTATAGCTACTGGAGCAGACATGTTATTAACAAGGCGAAGATTTGATTCTTTATTTCCAATAGATGCTCTGCCAGAAATGCCCTCACGACGAGTATATCTTTGGGCATATAGCAAGGAAACCTACTTACGGTTTATTTGGGCACTCCTCTTTCAGCTAAGAGGTTGCGCATTTGAGACTTTGAATTTCTTGTTTGCAGAATTTCGGAGTGGATCCTTAACTGAAAAAATAGGTATCTGTCCTTTAGAGGGCGGATTGCTCTCATTAACAGCATGCTCGTGGCTACCCCTATCCACATTCTTTTGTATTTCAAGGACCCTAAAGGTATTACATAGAAACTGTATAGTCTTCTTAAGGGTTTTATTTGGGATCCGATGTCTGAGGGTAGAAGGCACTGGGCTTCTTGGCAGAAGATTGTGATGCCAATCAGTGAAGGTTGATTAAATGCGCGGATTCTGAGTGATACCATCGCCTGCATGCATGAAAAACTGGCATGGGAGGTGCTGGAACGACACTCCTTATGGGGATAAATCATGCAGGCCAGTCTAGTGGGGAAAAGGTAATTTCAGACCATCCATTCCTCGCCTCTCTAGGATGAGATCTCTCCATTTGTTTCCTCCCTGCTGCCTCACTCGCGCTGGATAGTCAGGAAAGGTGATGTCTCGTACTGGCATGAAAATTGGTGTGGGAAGATTCTCGGATTTCCCAGCGGCCCGGTTACAAATATTTCCTTCATAGAGGCAAGCCTTCATCTTCTGTTTATTACGGCTGTTCTCGAGAGCGATCATTTGGAAAAATTCCACATCATTGAGATGAACTCGGCTCCAGATAGCCTTTTTTTTCTCCGTCCTCTTCTGGTGCTTTCTCAACAAAGTAATACCGATGGGTTTTCTTCACTCCGGCTGCTGAGGATGAATGGAACGAGGTTTTGTGGTCCAAGAGCATTACCAACAAATTTAATTACCTTACCTGGTGGCTTTGGCATCAAGAAGTCCCCACAGATGAGAATATTAAGCGCTGCGTGGTGAACATCGTGTCCAGGTGCGTCTGATGTAAGGGGTATAAGGAGGAGATCTCGACTGATATGTTTTTTGAGGGGGACTGGTCGAAGGAGGTATGACATTTTTTTGGTGAATTCACAACTTTTTCTGTTCCTGGTATGGCTGAGATGCCTTTCTTTGATCGCTGGTTCCATGGCATGAGTAAGGTGGGTCCCGAGCGCAGGGTGTGCACATTAGTCTTGCAAGCTGGCTATTGGTGCTTGTGGTAGGCGCAAAATAAGTGGTGGCATGAAGGGGTGATCTCATCCGGTCGCGCGATTATTCATAGAACACGAACACTGCTAGTTGATATGGTTAGGACCCTCTCTTCATGGCGGGAGGCCCCCACTTTGCAACGACTTAATCAGGCTATTAAAGGTACCTCTTCGGGCATTCACTCCTCTATTGGTAATTGGGTCTATTGGAAGCCTCCTGCCCAGGGTCTCAAATTGAATACAGATGGTTTGTGTGCTAATGGAGTCATGCGAGGAGGTGGAATAGTACATGACAGCCATGGATCTGTCTTCATGGCTTTCTCTATCCGGCTAGGAAAGGGCTCATTGTTGGCTGCGGAGGCACAATCCATGCTGGTGGGTCTTAATACTTGTAAACAGAGGAGATTGGAACTCATGGAAATGGAAACATACTCAAAGATGGTTTATAACGTGATTCATGGGATGGGTGTCACGCCGTGGTCCATAGAATACATCATTCACAAATGTCGTCAGTGCATGGGTAATAACATCAAAGTGTCTCATACATGGAATGAGGGGAAAGGGGCTGCCAATTACCTAGCCTCGATTGATAATCCAGGCTTGGAGAGATTGGTTTTCCATAATTTTGAGACTTTGAAGCCAATAGAAATTAATATCATTAAAGGGGAGGCACTTGGTCAACACTATTTTAGACCCCTGCAGTTGTGCTCTATCTTTCTTTTTTTCGCTTTCTGGGGACATGAGTGTACTTTATTTTTTGAATAAAATTTAAAATGATGAGGCATATCAATGCATTCAACAAAAAAGACACTTTCCACAACCACATCGGCATAAACATAGTGCCAAAACCACTATTTTATAACCATTGTTCCACAAACTATGTGAAAAAACCACTGCACCCCAACCTCATTTCACGACATCACACAACATACCACATCATATCCATAGTAATCGACCATTGTATTATGACCCACACACAATATGACCAAATCCTTCAACTCCATCACAATGTAGTATCATAAAACACGTACAGAAAATACACAACAACAACAAAAATCAACATAGAAATTTATTTAGGGACCTTAAAACATCTATTTTATATTTATCATGAGTATTATAATACAATCTAAATGTCTTTGTACAACTAATTAATATAAAAATAAACATTATTTAACCATTTATTTCAGTTCTGATAACACAATAACACATCAAGGGTCATTATAGCATAATAATGACAACACAAACATGGCCCCTATAAGTCTTTACTTTTAGAATTGTATACATGCCTTGGTAAAAACATCAACTACATATATAAAACTATTAATACATGTGATAACACCACATATAAATCCATTTTAAACCTCTAAATTCTGTATCTCATTATAAATATCCTTCTAATCCACAATGTGGAAAGAAAACCCATGGAAATCACACACATATTATATAAATCATTAATAATGAGGATTCCCTAACTCAAGGATGCATTCTAATATCACTGTGCACAAAAGAGCGAAGAAGAAACTACCCAGAAAACACATTTTTCCAAGGAACTCAATGATAAACCTACCCCACAATAAAGGTTTATAAAAAATACAATCCATACAATCCCAAAACCAAAACCTCAACATTAAAATGGATCTCTTAAAAATAATGAATGAAAAACCATGATAAAAAAAGTATAAATCACCATATATATTCCATGTGCATCCAGGCAATCAAATTCACCGATGTATGAGTACGAGGGATTGAAGATACCCTTAGTGTTCTTAGAAATCGTCCAGAATGATAAATATAGAGATGTTTGGATGAATAATAAGAAATCATCTGAATGGTTTATAAAATAAACTAGAAATTGAAAATTTCATTTCATGATACACATTCCCTTCATGAATTATCAGTTTTTCAACTATCATTTAAATTATTATCAACTCAAATTGTATTATTTACAACCAATAAATTCAAGATTCATTGCATGAATCTCTTTCATGCTTCAAACCTCAGCTGAAAAAATCCACGAATTCAACAAATTCGTGAACCTCGAATCACTAATTTTGGAGATGTAAACCATACATATTGTGAATATCCTACACCACCTCTACTATACTTCCAACCACCATGAATGCTCTTAATTCCACTAAATAAATGCCTCTAAGACCCATAACCATCAATGAAATTGATAGGGAAGGAATATACTCTTACATTAGATACCTATGAAATGATTCTCACCATAACAAATCCAAAGCCAACCCTAGAAAGAAAGTGGATAGAGAAACCACCATGTGAGATACCTATGAAGGATATCATTAAACTTCAATTATTCAACCATCCAAACAAATCAAAAAACTCCGTGAAACACAATGCTCAACTATATGAAAAACTCTCGCCAGGTACCACACTGTGTCATCCAGTACCATCCATCTCTATCAAATTTCCTTATAAATAGACCAACCTCAACACAAATCTAACTAAACCCATACAAATCTAATACAAATATTTCAACTGAGTACACAGTTCAAATAATTCCATCCTTCATGTCATGATATTATCTACTTTAGGACAAACTGAATCACCAGCATGGGTATAACCACCTTGTAGTATAAGGCATATCGATTAGGATTCAGGTATTTCAATTTTCATATATTAGTGTTTTTATTAGAAAACACATATTAAGGTAAAAACTCTTATAACATATGAAGATTAGAACATCACATCATATGAAAAATATAGCGAAGAAAAAATGAAAATAGATCTGGGTACTAGGCACTCATCTATGTCTCTCACTCCCATTTACTCTCCTCCCGAACACAACACGTCCATAACATATAAAAAAAATTGAATTTTCACCCATGAAGAACATTATCTCGATGATTCCAGATCACTACAAGATATTCAAGGAATTACACATCATCCTTAATAACCAAATATTTCCAATCAGAAACATTGGAGTCATTAGGAGCATAAAAGTGAAACTATGAGATGTGCAAGAAATCATGTATAATATCTAACTGAAATGTCTATTACAATTGATACAAAACATCTCTAACATGCACCAACACATCAAACTTCCAAACAATCCTTGAAGAAAGCTTACTCCCCTCCAAAACCTATGATTATCACAACCGAGATAGACCATAAAGAACACATGGTCTCCACCAATGAACATGAGTGGACTACCACAATGATCTACATAATCTTTATTATGGACTTCTGCCACCCTTATACACTCATTAACTATCATTATCTTCTCAATCATGATTTAAAAATCATTAGGACCAAGAAATGTTGACTCTCTGACCTCCATACAATACACTCAAGGATCGAAAAGTAAATTAAGGATCCTAATATGAGATGATGTTCATCATTACCCCAATAATTCAAACCACATCATCCATATAACACATCTCCAAAACAAACATGGAACTAGACACAATGATCACTGTGAAGTGATCTAATTTTTAAATTTGGTCCACTATCACCCAAAAATATTAACATACTCCCTCTACATTGGGAAACAATGTTACAATATCTATGGATATTTACTCCAATTTATCTTATAGGACATTCATGTACTATAACAAATATCTTAGATCATAGTGCTTCAAATTCACCTGTTGACAAACCAGATGTTTTTCCACAAAATCCACCATTAACGACTTCATCAATGACCAACAAACATGAAAATATTCTGTTTTGTTTTATTGGACATGGGGAAATATTATAAAACATTTGTAGATCCACACTCTAATATGGAATTAAATTTTAAATCCCCATGACACTAATATTTGTTTTATATTAATATTTAATAAATTATACATCACATGCTCATGTTGTTTTATAAATAAGGGGTAATATTTGTAATGGTGTCCCTTATCAAAAATCTAAGACAAAGGATGAATATGGAGAATTTTTTTTATGATTAGCGAGAAAAAAAGATGTATGGGGATCGACGTTTGGATAAGGCAGTTGTTGGTTAGTATGTTAAGTAGATAAATTAATTAATTAGTTAATTCATTTAATTCCTAAAACCTAATTCTCTATATAAGTATTATATTATAATAAATATCAAGGATTAGCTGTATAACCCTAAGAACAATGAGAGGAGATTCCACCATTCATAGTAAGAATATTCAGATTGAACAATTAATGATGACCGAAATGAGGTGGATTAATTGATATCAACCACATAGTATCTTACCTATTGTTGTAAAACACATTTTTTACCAATGAATAAGACAATATCAATGCTGGGTATGTTATATTTTGAATTTATGACATTTTTAATTAGTCACGAGAGGATTAAATTACCTTATTTGGTTTATAAAATTTTTCAACATTCAAATGAGCCCATTATATAATGATAACTGTTTAAAATATTTATTCTCTTTATTCCATGTTTATCACTTGGAATATTTATGATCTATGCTCATTTTCCTAGAAAACCAAGCTATACATTTATTTAGATTTTGTATTGTGAATTTACATTATTGTTTCATTTCTTTTATAATTGTTTCCATTGGGTCCATGGCTCGTCATTTCAAGGAGGTTCCTATTGCAAATAGAGCCCTGGATTCACAATGGATGTCCCAAAAATGACTGAATAAATGATTTGAAGATATATCAGGACTGAATGAAGTTGATACTCTATGGTTCTGGATTTGAATTGGAAACAATAAAGGGAGATAATAGGATGTTCTAAAACCTCATTTAGGAAAGTTGGATTCTGGGTTTTGGGTCATATGATCACAGGAATTGATGTCTGATGATTGTTTTATTTCGGCCAATTGTTTGTCATCAATGGTTTTAATTGGATGGGGTAGAGGCGAATATAGATATTACATAAAAAATAGTCATTCTAGTAATATACAGACTACACAATGTTCTATCTGATGAACACACAATACATATACCAACATCAAAATGGCAGAAAAGGTTTGTGGAAGAGAAGTATAACACACCATTTAATTATACCAAATTTTTTGTGAAACTACAATATATTCCAATCCATGTGTTATATATGCATTCTTATAACCCCATATGCGAGGGATCATTGTGCACTGTGTGAGTACATGGTAATGTCTTGATAGACAATCTCATGACCAGGTGCAAATCGATCCTCCTTGGGAGGCATATACATGATGTGTAGTAACATTAGGACTTTTTTAGTAATACATTCATAGTGTTCTATGTGTTGGTGAGGATACAACCAGGAGTCCAAGTGATGTCACACATCATGTGACCCACCACACACTCCAATTAATTCATTATGAAAACTCATCCTCTTATATATCTTCAATTTTGACTCATATTTTGGATCATTGCTATCATATCCTACTTATTTTTTCATGTTGAAAATTATAGTGGCTTGTGTATTGGATTTTGTGATATGATTCATTATGTTATGTGCATGAATATTCATTAGTTGGTTCTTTATCATGGAATGATCATGAATGATCCAAAAAAAGTGGTTGGGGTAGGACATCTTCCTTTTATACAAGGGAGTGGGTCACCCAAATACCCAAACCTATTAAGTGGTACCCATTGATATATAATAGTGTATCGTTATTATGTATACACAGTGTTATGCCATTGGTGGACTAGGGAGTGGGTTCTCATCCTAATGTGTGGTACCCTCCTTGTAAACTATGGAATGTGTCCTATATCTACTTAGACCTACCCTCCTGACAGACATGGTCATTGGTATTCTACCTAATAAGGGGTACCCCCTATGAGAGACTGTGACATGGGTTCTCTATCTAATGTGTGGTACCCCAATGAAAGAATAGGTTATGGGTACATTACCTACAATGTGGTATAACCATAATAAACAAGGTAGTGGATCCTATATCTACTGAGTGACACACCCATGAACAACTATGTCTTGGGACCTATACATGGAGGTTGTTCTCTATCGACTATGCAACATAGTGTTGAAGCATGTGTACTCTAAATTTTTAATTCTTCGGAGAGACACATTAGATAACGGTAATCACTGATAAACCATTTAGAGGTGTAGGAAGACTCATTTTCATGTGTTGCAGAATGAAAGAGAAATTAAATTTCTTTATCATCTTGGATTCTTATATGATCATATATATTTGTTGTTGTTCGGATATATTTCCACATTTTTTAAGTTGATATGATTAATTTTATCATGACTCACAGTTCTCCCTCTCCAGATATCATGGTGTCCTATGATGTACGTATATGAAGACCATTTCATCTGGTTTTCATTCCCATATCATTTCTTATACATATGACAGAAAGGTTTTTGTTGATTTCAGAGGAACATATGGATTCTTGGGTGCATTTAACTGCATACGACTGTCGATGCTTGGAGATATAAATTCATGATCTTTCCACATTTCTTCTCTAATTATTGACAGGTAGTGACATCATTTGAAGGTTGGATTTTATTTGTTTTCCATTCCTATTTTATTACTTTATCAATCTCTTCTGTATTCCATAGTGGTTATTACATTAATGGATTTTAATCTAGATTTTATTATATTTTATTATTATCCTCTGCACATTTTCATGGTGATTTTTGGGTATATGTGTACATGTACATTAGTAAATGGCCTCCCATATTATTTATTTCTTCTTAGCATTTTTTTCTGCAAATAGACTATAGAAGTGGGATTGGGGTAGTTGAAACTATACCTACCCATATCTGGGTGGGTGAAGTGTGTTGTTTATTGACATATTGTAAATAATGGCTTGTTTAACCTCAATATATTTTTTTATAGTTTTTACCAATGTTTATTTGAAATTTTGTGAAATTATTTCAATGTGTCTCGATTACATCTCTTTGTACTGTGAATCTAGTGTTAGTTATGTGGATGATGTATCTACTCACCAGGACCCTTTCAACATGATTTCAAAATTGGTATTCTAAGAAATATTTTTAGAGAACATTGTTGCATGAATGAAATAAGATTTATTTCCATGACTATAATTATAGATTCATCTCCCAATTTATATTAGCTCATATAAATATGGTATATCTAGATTAATTTTGAGGATGCCTCAATGAAGTTGTCCATCTAGGTTACTGATTTAGGGTTTTGATGACCATTCGACGAGTGATGAGACCAAATTTCAAGGGCCATATCCCAATATAATTCATGCAAGAGGGATGATAGCTTCACCCCCACCTATCATGCAGAAGATTGTTCCAACATAGCAGGATGAGAATGTGTAAAAGCCAAGAATACTTCATAATTTCAATTTCTAGAGGTTACTAAGGATATGTGGTGATCTATTCAACTAGGTACTAGATAATTGGCTTGATTTAGTCATCATATTTTTCAAGCTTCTGCATACCCTGAAGTATTAGTTTGTTGCACATGCATCAAACCATTTATATGAATTAGTTTGGTGATAGTGGAGTTTAATAATGTAGATGTATGACAAGTAAACACTCTCACGGTCATACTTTTAGTATCTATTTTGTGATGTTTACTACCCCTAATTCTTGAAAACATTTAGATTTAGGATCTATTTTAGTTACAACAGAGAGGGATTCTAGTTTTTCAGTATTCTATTATGTTCACTAACCATATGTGTTACTCACCTGACTTTATTTGAGAAGGTTACTTTCCAAAACAAAAGTATGATCATGGTATCTATTGAAGAATCCATGAATGTTTAGTTCACCCATGTACTCTCACAAATGTTGGAGTGATAGAGTGGGCTCTATTTATGGAAAGTTTCCTACCATAAAGATACCATGCAGCTGGAGCAGGTAGTGGGTGTCATGGGACTGAGTCAACTGTTCCATATAGTAAGAACCTCCTAATAGTGATAGGTAATTGGATATGATCTCATGGAAATACTTCATCATGTAGTCATATGTAATAGGGACTATGTAGAGAAACATTTAAACTCATATTGTGGTGATTCTATGATTTTGAGGGGTGAGGTCATATGAAATATGATTACCAGATCAAATGTGTAGAGGAGGGAAGGAAGGTAGTAGATGTACCACCATGGTAGAGACAATGCTCGGATTATGGTTCCCTCAAGCATGCCTAGATCGAAAAACATTCAGGTAAATATATTATAGGATTAGTTGGGGATCTCAATGGTGGAATGACTAGTGGTGGATGATGTTATGAGATCTTTCCACCTCCACCACAAGTGTCCCACACAATTCATAGGGAGATGATAATAGAGGTCTTATGCTATACACGCTTATGACCCAAAATATCATTAGACGATTATAGGTATGATATTTTTTAATTAATATCTTTATTCTATTATTTTAGAAATATATGTGTGTCATTCCATCATATACATACTCATGGTACGAGTGATTGGCTCCCAAAAGAGGCATTAGCTTAAAATATTTTCCATTGGGTTCCTATAGGGGATGCTTCATCGATATCAATTATTTAACTATAGTTAGATATATATATAATAGTGGTTATTTTTTCTTATGGTACCAGTTTATTTTCATAATGAGACCTCATGATATCATATTTGTTTTGGATTGGTTTTCCATGATCTGATCTAAAATTTACTATCATCACAGATGAGTCAAATTAAATTTAATAAATGGGACAAGACTCTCTTTTATTGGATAGCGATATCTCATGGTGGAGAAATTGGGACTTGAGACAATGAAGATGAAACCCATCACATGTTATTTAGATAAATTATTCCTTATAATAGTGTTCTCCTTGGGAATTTAGGACCAATATATCATGGAGGATTACATAGATGTCTTCCTTATGGATGTACCCTAACTTTCTCTAAGATGATATATGGATTTTCTCATTGAAATATATGATGGAAAAATATAAAATATTATGTGGTATATAAGATATCTCCTAATATGATCATGTTGTTGAAGGTGTAGTTAGAGGACATTTGACAGTAGGGTCTTATCAGACACAGTGTGACCCCCTTGGAAGCTCCAGTGGTGTTTGTGCAAAAGGAGGGTGGGAGCATAGAACTCTGTGTTTAATATCATCACATAAAGCAGTCCATGACAAAGAAAAAATATTCCTTGATGAGTATTTATGTACTTTTTGAACAGTTTTTTGGTGCGATATGGTTATGAGAGATTGATCATATGTTTGTCTACAACTATTTGGAAGTTATCAAGGATTATGTTCTTAAGAACGAATTTTGATTTAACTATAGAAACAATGAGTTCGTTGTGATATATTTTAGTTAGAAAAAATCAATTTATGTGTTTCTTAAAATAATGAAATTTAATTACTAACAATAAATGGACCAATTTTTAGTTTTATTTATTTATTTCATACACATCTACTCTGTATTGGTGGATGAGCATGAATAGAATTTATGGATGGCCCTATACATTCCTAGGGATATCCATTTATATGATATGATCTGAAAGATCCAATTATATATAGGTGCGGATAAATTTAGGCTTAAATGTCCTTTGTGTTAATGTATTAGATTTGGACTCAGTTATGATCGATATAGTTCCTTCTTGGAAGGAAACCAAGAGCCTGTTAGAGGTGGTGAGTTTTCAAGTTTTGTAGGGGTAAAACTAGAGTTTCATAGAGGAATTATCATGGATTAAATCTCCCATTACACCCATAATTATGAAAGAGTATCATTTTATCTAGACTGAAATGTTTCATAGATATATTTTGTATTTGAGGGTGAAGATGGCTTGTGATCCAGTTTTGTGACAACTATAGGAGGGAGTTGTGTATATAGAATATTATGATTTTTTTTGAGTTTGATTTTGATTATTTTTGGTGAAGTGGTAAGAAATGATTGCATATGGGTTAAGGAAATTGAGACCCCATGGGATCACTACACATCTAATAACCTAATGTTGGATGTTGTGGTCTTTTTTTTGAGGATTCATAGACAACATCTTGTGGGAGAGCTCTTTTTTGTTTACTCATACGATTTGAGCCTTGGTAATGTATTCTTATAGAGAAAGCATAACATCAGATAAAGTAATTGGTTGCACATTTTGTTGAACTATGACATTGATATAGTCTATACTACTGGTATAATAAACACTGTAGAAGATAAAAGTATAACAAAGATTCATTAATTCCTAGTGGAGGAGGTTCTTAAGTAAGAAGATTCATTCTAGCATCCAATTATAAAGGAGGAGGGAGAATATTATCCACATTTTATGGTGTTTAATCCTTAATATAGCATTTTTTTGAGGTAATATAAAATTGGAGACATAAACTTTGTGGTCCACTATGACCATATATCCATAACAGATTCACCAAAATGACTATTTGAAGGCGGGAATCATACCACCAATTTTAAGGAATTGATAGTGGTCTTGGTCGTGATTCAGGAGGAGGTGATGATATTGTTTGACACTTATCATTTGGTTATACATCGTAATTTATGAATGATGTATATTTATCTTTAATAATAGACTGCATTATTTTATCAGAGTTTTAGTGTGGATGATTTCATCTCTCAGTGTCTCACATGCTAGTAAGTGGAGGTTAAGAGTCATTTTTTGACTTGTTTTTTTAGCCTCCCCTAATCCCTGAGTGGCAATGAGATAGAATATTCGTAGACATTATGATCGGTATTCTATTGATTATTTGAGGCCATGATTCCATCTATGTGTTAGTTTTTAGACTTATGAAGTTATCACATTCCTTTCTACCAAGGATATAATTTTAGTGGGGATTTTGTAGAAGTTTTATGTTTTGGAGATCATAAGTCTTCATTGGGTTCACTTGATTATTGTTTCCAAACATGATGTGTGGTTCATGTAATTGTTTTATAGAGACCCATAGGATGCATACATGATCCAATTAATTATTATTACCACATTTCACCCCTAGACATATGGAATTTTGTTGGGCATTATCCTACCGATGATGGATATTACGAGGTCCTATCTGATAGAATTAATCTAGAGCTAGGAGGATCACATATCATTGGTAGAGTATTCATATAATAAATAATTTCACTATACTATTAGCATGAAACCTTTTAATGAACTCCATATGTTGTATTGATATCCTAAAGGAATAACTTTTGGGTCTAGAGATGGTGGAGGTGATGATGGAGAAGGTCCATGTGATATACACGTAGATGAGGACTAGCAAGAACATGAAAAATTATTATATTAATCAAGATCATAAGAGCTTGATGTTTGACTAGGGAGACCAATTTTTTATAAGATTCACTCCACAATGGAGATTTCTAGGTTTCTATTCAGGTGGTAGGTTATCTACATTGTTTATTATAACATTTTAGATCATGTAGATGGTCGGATAGGTTTCTTACCTCCTAGATTTTCCCCCTTTTTGAGTAATCTATGGTCGTCATCCTTGTTTTGTAGCTAAGGAGAAATGTACATGATATTATGAATGATTATAAATGTGGATAACTAAAAATAAAATATGGATCCACCATAAAAAATTGCCCTATTCTAATAGAGGATTTATAAGAGAGGATCCTACATGGATAGATGATTCCATTGGTTTGTGTATTTTGGAATAATGGGATCATAGAAGAGATCTTCTTGGAGTGGGAGATCCATATTCATGATTAGTATCCAAATATTTTATTCAATGTTTGATCATAATGATGACAAAAATATTGAATGATGGATTAATTTAGATACCTTTTTCATTATTATACATTGGAATGTATTAATAAATATTTCAATACCCTTCCACTTATGAGACATGCATTTCTGAGTCCCTGTGAACATAGAATTAGATTTATAAAAATATAAAATATATTTTATATAACACAGACACACAATTTATCAAAATCAATGGAGTGCCTCCTAAATTGTGCCATGAATCAAATATATGTGACAATGGTCGAATCTGGAGTGTAGGGTTTACCCTTGTAAAAACCTAATGTTGTTTAACATTGTATGTTCAGATACAACCATCATTGGAAGGTGATGTATGTGGATTAAATAATTATCTAATTTAATTAATTAATTTGATTACTAAAACCATATTATCTCTATAATTATCATGTTAGGGAAAATAATTTTGGGATTTCCACATAACATTTGGATTGTAAATATTGGATTTCATGATTCTTCCAGGGATGAAAAATAGCATATGTTGATCAGTGATCAAACATGGAATTTTTGACCTACTGTGTATGTGTATAATCACTCATTTATGATATATCAAGCCTATAATTATCTTAAAATGGATCTACTGGCTATGTATATACTCACCCATACCTGTTATTTGGAAACACATCTTTTGGCTTATACAGATGAAGGATACAATCATTCTGATTTAAAAAGATCATCAAGATACCTATGTGCCTTTGACATCAGACGGTGGTCGGGGATTCCAGATCTAGAGACATGATCTCTTAGCATCTCTTCTCCAGTTATTTTCAGATATGGAAATATTTTCATGGCCATTTTGTATTTTTCCCCTATAGTTATGGTGTAAATTTTCCCACCCTTTTTTTACTATATAGAGTTTATTACATTAATATTTTTACTCT
This sequence comes from Viscum album, assembly GCA_963277665.1. Classification (NCBI taxonomy): domain Eukaryota; kingdom Viridiplantae; phylum Streptophyta; class Magnoliopsida; order Santalales; family Viscaceae; genus Viscum; species Viscum album. The sequence goes on from OY728127.1 coordinate 2,046,222,238, forward strand.
ATAGGTTATTATATTTTATAGTTATTCCCTTGAACATCAACATGGAGTTGGTTGGCTACATGAAAATAAATACTTTTAGAAAATCATTCCCATATTTGATGTACCTTGTTTGAACTTTTCACTATACTCTAGCCTATGGAGGTGGGAATGGGGTAGTTGCAACTATAAATTACTCTATAAATATAGGGCCTAGTGGGTTAGGCTTTGAAAAAATATATATCCTCAATCCATGATAAATCATTATCACCATGGAATTTACTACTAATGAATAGATATGAAACTCATATAGTAGACCCTCATGCATCTCTCGTAGGAAAAACCACATCTCCCAGAACAATACCAAATTATGATCATCCTATGGTGTAAGACATCGAGAAAATAATAATCGCGTTCTAAATAAATCCAGATATAATGGTATGGATTCAGATACAATATAAATAAAACATATTTGATTCTATTGTACTACATGAAAACCACAAATTCTAATTGAGGAGGTAATTCTACAACAAATTTATTATGAAAAAATGACAACCAACTCAAAATAATTTGTGGAATAGTTACTATCATGCAGATTTAACAACAAAAACTCAAAATGGATCGCTTATCTCTAATTAATCAATATTAATCCACATACCATATGGGACACATCATAGAAAAACTTACATAATACTCGCTCGTTAGGTAACTAACACGCTCTAGAACTAACCAACTCCTCTTTTAGGTAACCAAATGCTTCCTGAAACTAACATGTAAATAATATATCATATTAATTTCATGTAAAAATTGATATTGGGGTTTTAACTAATGATAAATGGTGTAAAACTTCTGATAATATAACATCTAACTATGAAAACTATGAACCTATGCAACATTATTTGGTGTTTCCAATGAAAAAACATCATCGACCTTTAAAAGGTGATAGATAGAATATTTTCCACATTTTTATTTATTTTATATGATTTAATATCTATGAATTTATCAATTTGAGTTTATTTTCTTCAATATTGGAATTATTTTGGGTTTTTTGTTAAAATTTGGAATTTACATAATTCAGAAAAATTGAAATATTTTAATAAGTATCATAATTGGAGAATAAATTTTTAAATACATATCTTATTAAGATGAATCACTTTTTAAAGGATTACATGATTTTTGTGATTCAACTTTTTATTATATAGTATCCGCTCATTCTATAATCTATGAGACCAAATAATTAATACATGTTGATAAATCATTCTGGATGATCTTTTCGACCCCACCTCAAGAAATTTTTAATAACTCGGTCCAAACAACACCAATTGAGTTGATTCAAACTATAATTGTATAAAAATTCATTGGGGCATTTGACAGATTTTTATCATGGAGTTTTTCATTCATTACAAAAGACCTTGGAATATCAATTTGTTTTCCTTAATAAGAAACACTCAACGTGGATAAAATCTATAAATTAATGGGTCATATCTCTTAATAAACATGGTGTATCAATCTAAAATTATTGGTTGAAAAATATATAGTAATTTAGAACATCTTCAAATAAGACTTCATTCCAAAATATGTCAATTAAATTTCCTTACCATGATCAATCTTTTGGTGAACATAATGTACATGAAATCATCAAAGGATATTGTAAAGATCATAAATTTGATGACCGATGAATGGAACTCCCTTCACCTATATGAGGAGGAGTTTACCCATGGATAAGGAGATTCCTAAAAAACTTTTTTAGATTATTACTAGGACCATGCTATATCATTATTATTTATTTATTATTTTCATTTTATTTTAGTATCCATTTTTCATGTAACACTTATACATATTATTAATTCTAATGTTTCTATATTGATCCATCTATATCTATATATATATATATATTCCCAAACTAATATAATTATTTTCCTTCTTTCACATTCAACCATGTACTCATACCCTAAAAAATGTTGTACTGACCCATTTCTTATCCCAGGGGAGGTATTTGAAAATTTTATTCATTCTACAGTTAAATTTTTATGTTTTATTAATTTTGTGATGTGAAAGAGTGAAGAGAACGGGTGTGGTGATTGACGACCATGACACTAATATATTACCCATTTATATTATTTTCTTAAATAATTTACCTCTATTTTAATAGATTTAATTTCATCATATGATGGTTCCAATTAATTGAGTAGATATATTTTCATATGATGGAGCCAAGCCCTGAGAGATGTCAGACGCTAAATTTATATTTTTCATCAACCCTAATTATAGGAGGTTGTGAAAATAATATTGATAAATGCATTTGATATTTCACACCACTGAAAAAATAATATCAATTCATGCATGAGATCTCATAATTTAATTGTCAATAATAATATAAATACAAACAACAAGAATGATTGAAACCACAAAACAAACCACAAAGGCCTTTTTATTTCTTCACTAATTGAATTTTTTTCATTTCCTATTAGACATAGATTATTTTCATTTAAATTCAATTAATTTAATATAAAAAATAAATAACACAAAAATGAATTAGTTTATGTGATATAGAATATGTACATGAACAGTTGAGAAAGCTCATTAATTGAGGTGACCATGGTTATCCTCTGTTCTCAATTAGGAAAATTATGTTTCCTTTCCCAAAACATATGACAGACATGTTTCAAAACTTGAACTATTTTAGGGGATATCATCAGTAGTTTAATTATTTTTCATATTTTCATATTTTAGATAGTTTTTATTGTTTTAATATTTAAAAAAGTTAAAAAAATAAATTTCAATGATGTATCCAAAATACAATTTCACTTCATTGAATGTCAAATCCCAGGTGAAACAACATCAATAATTTTTTTTTGAGTAAAACAGATCTCACATAGATGAACATAATGATTAAATATAAGGAATAGAAGGAAAAATTGGAAGGCTAACAAAATATGTCCAGGCTATGAAATATAAAATATAGCCTAAGTTATATGTGGGATAATAAAAATATGTAGTTGTCTTTGGAAATGAATGTGAAGAAAAATAAGATACCTAAATTGCATACAATGAACCTAAGACAGTGGTTGAGGAAATTTCTCCACTCATCATTGAAATTGAAAAAATAATGGAGAAGTATAACAAAATAACCCCATCAACTGGGAATCAACTCCAAGAGACACTTAGCACTGAAGATGATTTTGAATATTAACCTAAATAGGGATTTGAATCCTTCATTAACTCAAAATCATTTCATTTTATTGAAACTAAATAGTATATAACTCATTTATATTTTTAATTTATAGATTCAGATAACTCTTATTATTCCCTAAATGATGATAAATAAAAAAATAACATTGATTTATTGAGGATAAAATGGACCTACCTAATTTTGATGAACATAGATTTGAGGAATACTGTGAAGATGTCCAGGAAGTAGAGTTTGAGGAATTTTAGACAGATGATGATCATTCTGAAATAGAGAATATTTTTTATAATTCAAAATTAAATTTTATTCAATACAAATTTCCTTCTTAATTTACCCTTGATCATTCAATTCGTACATCCCTTGTTAAGACAACATATGAAAATAAGGTGATGTTTTCATAGGTAGAAACCACATAAGAGGTTGATCCATACTTCATCCAAACCCATACATGCATGTTGTAAATAATTTTTAAGGGGGTGGATTTTTTATACTCTATCAATTGATCATTTCACACAACCAATAAAGATGAAAAAACTAGGAAAATCATCATGTGATGGTTCATATCAAAGAAGCTTCAACCATAGCCAGACATTGGATAACAGCTAGTACTACCCTCTAGAGCAATTAAAAAAAGTTAGTGTTAACTAGGGAGATCATAAAAATACTTATATCTTTACATGATTTCTGTGGATTTAGATTTCAATTTCATTCAGTAGAAATTTGTTTAGAGTACAGTCCACCCCCACCTATTTTTGATCATTAATGACATGATCAATGTGATTAATTGAGTCTTTTTGTTTTCTAGGTTCATGATTGTATATGGAATTCAGAAAATAAGTAGTGAAGGAATGATAATAATATTCATTTCATATGAGAGTTCACATTTAGTGTTTATCATTGTAACTAATTAAATTTTTGTCCGAAAACATGTCTTGAGCTTCTAATTGCAGGCCCAAACATAAATTATTTGGTTATTTCACTTATCTAAGTGACATAAGTTTCTTAAAAATCCTCATATTCCATGTTTTTGATTTAAATTTAAATGAAATTCAATGATTAAAATGAATAATTATATTATTAAAATGAATCAAGGATATTTAAATGGGGACTCATGACTTAAGAAAATTATTTGATTCATTGAAATGGAATTCCCTAACATTTTTCATGCAATTAATTTATGAAATTCATGTGATTTGATATGTTATTATTAATCATTCTTTTAGTAATTTATTAATATTATATTCCCATTATATGAAGTATTTCTCAAAAAAGTAAACTTTATTTATTCATGAGAATATTTCTTAAGTGATAAGGAGACATATTACTAAACAGAACATTAATTTGAACATTTGAAAGCAATATAATAGAAAAAAACATATAAAATGATTGAGCCATTTTTTGAAAATCCATAATCCTTAAATATCACCTTTACATTAATCGTTTTTATCTTATAGAGACCATGAATTAACTTTATTGGGATTATCTATGTTTCAAGAAATTTTTATCCATTACTACCATAATACTATTATTTTTTTGATATTTGAATGTTAATTTGTGGGTTTATGGGGATCATGGTTTAAGGGATTATTTACATTGTAAGGAAATTTTGTGGGGGTGCTATTTTGGGTAATGATAACCGAAATTCAAATGAAAATTTTCTTCACTTCACTATTTTACCATGTTGAATTAAGAAGAAATAGAATTGAAAAAAAGAACAAAAAATGGGTTGTGATTTAGGAAAACCTAAAATAACCATTAATTGATCTAGGATTTTTACCATATGTCATTACGATATTTATTGGAGATTTTTTTGAAATAAAAACATCTAAAAAATTAAAATGGTTTGTCAAAAAAAAAGTACAAAAGTAAAAAATATTCAAGTGGGTCAAAAAATCATTCATTATGATTTATTTGATGAGAACCATAACATTAATTTTGTGGGCATGTGGGTGTTTTTGCATTGAAGGGAATAATTTCATTGCAATTTTATTTTTGTTATCAGAGAATTTAGTTAAGAGTTAAACCTTGTCAGAAACCATCCTGGGTACCCTGGTAACTCGATTACCAAACCGAACATGACATATACCAAAGGGCATTATTGATCCCAAAATGTCGATGACTAGGACCGATCATCATAAAAACTGAGAGTGGGAATAATTTTTCAACTAACATTGCGTAAATAATAATATTAAGACATTATACATAAAAAATAAACTCCATAAGGATTAATATAATAAAATAAAACAAGGAATAAACCATACCAATGTACTAAATCCCATGTATCAAAAAAGATTTAAAATATCCCATATCCCTTTGGAAGAAACTCACAAATTCCAATGTTTTGCAATTGGATCCACCTCCATGTGTTCCACTCCCATTTCTCAAACATAGAGGAAGATAATCTACAAAAAACGAAAGTCAGATGTAAGGTGTGAGCCAAAAACCAAAATAGGGTCTCACAGTGGGTTCCCTAATAGATGGAAATAATTTATTAACCAGAGTAATGACTTATTTTTAAAAATAAAACAATTACATAATTTTAAATCGTATTTAATAAAATCATAATATAAAATTAAAATAATGAAAAATTACATTAAATAATGGATTTCTAAATGTTGGAATATTTATAATCCAACTTCATAAGTAAAAAATTTACATAAAATAGTTTATGTAAATTCTAACAGCATGTAAATAATTATAAATGTATTAGAATACATTTATATCTCAAATATAAATAACAAGCGAGCATTATGGTAATTTTCCAAATAGGTAATATAGTATCTATGGATATAGGTCTCTGTAATCTCTAAGTGAAAACAAAAATATGTGTACACATACGTCATCTGGAGACTAGTCCGAGAGGACTCATTACCATCACCAAAGGGATGTGATCTGCTTGATGTATGTTTTAGAATGTTTTACTAATCATTGATTTTTTCATAATAACACAAAATCTAATTATGTCTTGCATGTTCAATTACACAACTGTGGATGAGAAATTAATTCTATTACTTCGTATAATAAAATTTAATCACATTCCCACATTTCAAATTCCTATTTTTGATTTAAACCCCAAAAAGGTTTTCATAAAACATTGACTATATAATAAGATAAATCCACTAGGTTTTAATCAAAAAAATTTAATGAAATTTTCACAATATAAAAAATTCCAAAAATTCTATTTTACTCATCAAATTCATCAATTCAGTTCCACAATTATATTTAACAACATAATCAAAATTATTTCCATAAAATATATAATTTAAATTCAACAATTTATATCAATACATTTACTTCAACAAATTCCTATTCAATGGAATTATAGGGATTTACCAATTTCTGTGCCAAAATAATTTCACGTCTTCTAATCCATTAGAATTGGGTTTTATCAAATCAATTGAATTACTGTTTTTGAAATTGAATTTAAATTAACAATTGAAAAAAATCCAGAAATTTAAGGTTAATCAATTTGGCTAGTCAATAAGGAACCACCTACCCTAAGGTCATCGATGTTAGAGAAAAAGATAATCTACCTTGTGTGTATCAATAAACCATTTTGTTTCCTTATTATTTGAAGCATTGACACACAAATAGTAGAAATCCGTAAAGGGTTACTAGAACCTATACCAGTTATTTTTTTTAAAGGATATGAAATAACACATTAGATGATCCATTATTTCTCATGAATAATTTTCAATTTAACCTTTAAAATATTACATGTGATACTATTTTATCTCTCCATGATAATTTTCAAATTTTCATTTAAAATAAAATATATCTAATAATATGATAAAAAATTTGATAATTTTATTTCAAATTATCATTTGATAATCCGGTTAGATTATCATTGATAATTATATGATATTATATCTTAATAATTATGATATTAATCTTTTGATAGAACATGTAATTATTCTATGATAATTTTAATAATCAATGTCACGTGATAATTTCTATATAAATATCCATTATGAAATTGAATAAAATTACCTTGATAATTTCATAAAATTTTATTAATTAACAAAATAATTTTAAGAGACCTAACCCAACACTTGTTTCTCATGATATTTATACCCCTTCCATGTAAAACACCTCGTTTTGGACCCAACGTTTTCTGATATATTTTATACGATGCACCATTTGAGATATATTAATGATTTGTAATTTTAAAATGTAATAAATAATAAATTAAATAAAAAAATGATTTTATGGCCATTGATCCATCCAAATGTATGACCCTTATGAATATTATTCTCTATATTGGACGGAACCCAAATTCTGGAACCATATGAGTTATCAAAATTCCCATATGTCATCCTGTTTGGGTGATATTTAATTATTAATTATAAAATAATATATTAAATCTTATTTAATAACATTTTCTCAAGAGTGAGGTATCCAAATGTCTAGTTCATTCAAATGTTATACACCTCCAGGGTTGAACTCCACATTTTAGAAATAACAGTGGTCTCATATTTTTCATATGATGAACCATTTTGGATTTATTCAATTATATTTATTAAATTTCATGATGTTAATATAATACAATTAATATATTTGTTTAGTCTTCATCAAGGAATTTCAGGCCATGGAATCTAACACAATCTCAATTTAAAACCATGAAAAAATTTAGTTGAATATTCCAAGATATTAACATGATGATAAGTCCTTAAAAATTATATAAAACATTTATTTGTAAGTAATTTTATCCAACATAAAATATTCAAAATAGTAAACAAATGAGTTTAGGAATACATGAAAATAGTAACATGCTATTACAACTTCCCAACCATATAACCATTATATCTCTACAAAGACTATGAAAAATCCTCCACATAAAAAAGATGAGGCCACTTCTCTCTAATCAATACCTCCCTCTCCCATTTATCAAGTGAATCAGGACTGTGATTCTATAGCACCCATACAATATTTACCATCCTCCCATGATGTATCTTGGTCTCAGAATCAATAACCCTGAATGCCCATTCAGTCAAAGATAAATCATGTTAAACTTCATCATCCCGCCAAATCAGAACATGATATGAGTTAGATAAATATTTTCAAATAAAAGATACATGAAACACACTATGTATCTGCGTCATATGTGGTGGTAGAGTCAAAAGATATGAATATTTCACTATTTTCTCAACCACCACAAAGGGTCCAAAAAAATGAGGATCAAGAATCTATCGCCTCCCAATCCTTTGATGACCCCACCAGGGTCAGATCATCAAGAATACCTAGTTTCTTACTAAAAACTCCAATTTCCTACAATGAAGATCAAATTTGGACTTAATCCAATAATTTTCTTTGAACATTCATTGAAAAATCAACTGAATCATAGTAGTTGTATTTTGGAAAAAACTCGGTCCACCCAAGGAACATTTCAAAATCACCGACTCACACAATTTATGATTACATAAATGGCTATACAAGGCTTCAAAATGTTCAAATATAATCATGGAGTAGAAAATATTATTATAAAAAAACTCATACATCCCCAAATGACCATATCAATCCCCACCAATGTTATTGACACAACCATGAAACATATCCTTAAGATTATTGTCCCACCTAGAAAACATCACTTTTAGTTCATATATTCCCACATGGTAGATGGAATTGAAAGACTTTGTATATTGTGAATCAAGTCAATGGAAAATAAAACCTATCATATCGATGGTAAAACATAAATTTATAAAGGAAACATGACTGTAAACTTGAAAAAATTGGAGGGATACCTCTACTCATCGAATCTTTCTCCAGATAAAAACCAAACAATAATATCACATTCCCAAAATAAAAATAACAAGTTCTAACACTACGCAACATTGGATACCATTATCCTTAAAAGTGTAGAGACAAACCCATAGGTTTGTTAACATAGATCCATCAATGATAACAATTAATCAGGGATTTATTGGTAGTTAGAAAATCAATTCCAAAGATATATTCAAGAGGTTTCATGTAGAGAACTATAAATCACCATAAATGATCAAAATTTGATAGAGAGAATAAATGAGAGGGACTACAAAGACCATTCTCTCTCTTAGTACCAAGGGGTGTAATAATATAAATTGCACAAGATAAAAGAATCATTAGTAGATTAAGAATATTAACAATAAACGTTGAAATAAAAGAGTGAGATTCACTTATATCAAATAGAGTAGTAAGTAATGAATAATATATTGTAATATTATCTCCCATTGCTACTCGATCAATATCAGGATCCTCTAGTGACTCTACCACTTTGTGATGAAGCTTTACTCTACATTAATGTGTATAAAACCCATTTTTATTTTATGCATTTTACTTCCATGTGGGTTTTAAAGATGTTTGATTATCTCGTATTACTACGCGATGTGGAAAAGCTAAGGAATAACTTGCACATGTTCCCTAGATGTCCATAAGAGCCACATTTCTTGTGTAACTCGATGGATACCCTCTATTAATTCCCTACCTAACTACACTAGTACCATATCCTAGAGATTATTCCTAGAATGTAAGGATGATGAAAATGACTTTGTAATCGAGAACCACTTTGAGATTTATCATTGAGCATATTTCCATTAAAAGAATTCATGCTTCTACTGTGATAAAAATGAGCTATCATCAACCATGACATTCCAGCCTGGTCAATTTCAACCATAGTTGCACTATCCAACACATTAGTATATATGGGAAGCATAGAAAAAATACCTAATTACTGATATCTAATCAAAGCCCCAACTCAGAACAATTGATCCTTAATCCTCTGATTAGATACAATCTTAGGAACACATTGAACCAACTCAGCAAAGTTATTTGAATACTCAGTCACAGTTCTGTAGATCTACTCAAGGATGAAATACACATCATACTTTCCTCAATCCATTGATTCAAGATAAAATTTTCATTGAAAAGAACCTAAAATTAATTCCATAATTGTTTATCATTTTCATTTTTCTTCACCATCATTCCCTACTATAACTTTCTTGGTACCCCTTGAATGAAGGTGGAACACATCATCATGATTGTGAATTCTATCTCCATGAACTCATACAAACATTCTATCCTTCTTAAGAATTCATCAACTTGTTTTGGATCTTTAAAGCCATGGAAAAAATTTGGTTTCTAGTTACTGAACTCGGGATAATGATTTCCAAGAACATCCACCATGGGATCCATAGCTGTACCCTGAATGGGGACTGGTGGTAGTGCCTGCAACAAATATTGGACAGTATGCACAATCCCCTTATTTGGATTCAGATCCACAATATTACTTGTACCCTATGGTTTAATAGTACCCTACTTATATATCATACTCACATGTCTTCTCACGTGAATTATGTTACAAAACATCATCATACAAAATTGAAGACATTAGGTGGTGCTCAAAAAGAGAAAAAGGAAAATTAATTCTGATATAAACTGCAACAAAAATTGGATTTCATTTTATCCAAAAAAAATAGTTTGAAAAGACTATATCAAATACAACTGACATATTTCCCAAATCATCCGTACTGACTTATGGTTCATTATAGTGAGATCTAGCTAGACTTTCAATCACAACTACCTCCCATGTCCAGACAAGATTTAATGAATGCATACTGATGTTAAAGAAAAATTTAAACCTCCCACTAATAAATTTTTTTGAAGATCCGACCTGGGTACCCTAGTAAATTGATAACTAAGATAGCTTTAATAATTACCTTATGGAATTCCCAATCCCCATGGGTATGATAATAGTACATGGCATCATACAAACTGAATGTGGGAACTATTTTTCACTAACAATGTGGAAATAAAATTAGCATGAATGTATTCAAAACAAAAGAAAATCCAATGGTAGTATTTTACTAATAGACACCATGGAATAAAGAATCTCAAATTAATAGAACCCATGTATATAAATAGAGGGAAAATATCCCATGTCCCTAAGGACCAAACTCACCATGTTTCAATTTTAACAACTGGATCCACCTCCTTGTGATCTTTTCCCCTTACCATAACCCGGAAGAAGATATTCTATAACCACCCGAAGTCACAAGTAGAGTGTGATATAAAAATACCAGTATGGACTCATCGTATGTTCGATAATAGATTCCAAAAAATGATTAACAAAATAAATTATTTTAATTTCAAAAGTAAACATGTACGGAATTTCAAATATTAATTAAAAAAATAATTGTATACAATTCAAATGTTTAGAAAATAATTTAATAAAATGATTTAGAAATGATATAATATTTAGAAAAAAAATTCTTAAGTATACCAGTTATATAAAATAGATTATGTATATTCTACAAACACGTAACTAATATAAAAAATTTTATCATACATTTATATATCAAAAAAATAACAAGCGAGCAACATGGTATTATTCCAAGTAGGTGTGATAGTATCTCTTGCTATATGAATCTACACTCTCTAAAAAAAATCAATAATATGTGTACTCATACGCCCTCAAGAGATTAGTAAGAGAGGAATCATCACCATCACATATGAGATGTGAACTGCTTCATGTATGTTTTAGTTTGTTTTAGTAATCGTAGAGAACGTCCATATAAATCACAATGTACCTATGGATATAATGCGCTCTTACAAAATAAATGATAGGAATATATTTTATGACTAAATAAAATACTATTAAATCCCACTTCCCCCATTCATATCAGATTTTTCCTTTTAAAACCAAAATAGTTTATTTAAAAACCATGCCTCTTGAAAAAAGTATAATCCTCTAAATATCTATAAAAATATTATTAAACCATTTTCACAATTTAACATATTTAATTAATTATATTTCAATGAACAAATTAAGAAATTAATTTTCAAAATTAAAAATAGAAACATAATTGAATATTTTCTGTTAAATATATAATTAAAAATCAACAATTAAAATCAACCAACTTCTATAAACACACCTCAAATCAATGGAATTGGGGGGGGGGGTTCTCAATTTTCAAGCAAATAAATTTTCAAATAACTCAATACCATGGAATCATGTTTTATCCAATAAATTGAAATAATGTTTGAAAAATTAAATTATAATCAACATTTGAAATAAATCAAGAAATTCATGGTTAATAAATTTGGATAATTGGAACGGAACCACCAATCTCAAGGTCTTTGATGTTTGTGGAAAAGATAAGAAACCATGTGAGATTCAATACATCTCCTTGCGACATAATTATCATAAGTGTTGTCATGCCAATTTTCGATGTCCATGAAGGGTTACTAGAACTAATAGTAGTAATATTATTTCAAAAGGATATAAAATAACAAATGAGAAGATAAATTAATTCACATGGATATTTTCTTAATTTTTTTACTTTACAATATTACATGAGATAATATTGTATCACTGCTATATAATATTCAAATAATCATTTAATATAAAATATATGTGATAATATGATAAAAAAATTGATAAATTTATTTAAAATATTAATTTGATAATCCGGTTAAATTATCATTCTTAATTATATTATGTAATAATTTGATAATTATGAATATTATCATTTGATAAAACATGTAATTATCTTGTGATATGTTGTATAATCTATTTGACGTGATAATTCACATTTTTTATTAACAAATTGAATAAAATTACCTCAATAATTTTAACAAATTATTCTTTGATAATTTCTACAATTTTATGAAATTAATATTTGATGAATTTTCTTTATAATTAACTTCCAATAATCATGCACATTTAATCGTTGATAATTCATCATAATTAATATTTGATAATTCTAAAAAATTATCTTTTGATAAAATCATAATATTTATCTATATATAATTTAATTGAAAATGGACCTTTATAATTATATTTGATAATTTTATTAAGGATTTATTCTTTTATGGTTTTAGGTTCATTTAATTAATTTAAATTAAACCATTTTTTTCAAGTAAATTTAGAATTAAGAAAATAATGGAAATTGGAGAAAAAGTGAAAAAATTAAAATAAAATCAATTCACGAGGTGGTAGACATAGGAGGTCCTCCACCAGTTCAGTGCCTGAGAAGGAATCAAACACGAAGAATATAGGACATGTGATTACACTAATGGATGATTTGGGATTCTTGAACTTCAAAAATATTGACCAATATAAGAAAAATTGAGTGGTTGGGAAATTTAAAAATACCCAAAAACACATATGTTGTTCGGAACTAAGAACACCCCATTAAAGACCATTTTAATCAAGAAAAAGAAACTTAGACTTGTCAAAATAAAAATATTTATATGTTACAGAAGAAATCATTCAAAATAGTCAATGAATGGATGATATTGTAAATATGAATCATCAAAATTGGGAGTTATGTTTATAGAAATATAATTGAACATTTCAGTCCAATTTTATTAATTATATTAATAATTAAATCAATATAGAATAGTAAATAATTTAATATAGTTATTAAATAACATAATAATGACAAGAGAAATGACCCAACACCTGTTGCTCCTGAAAAGTATTCTTCTTATATGGTAAAGTTCTCGTTTTGGACCCAATGTTTGTCTCATATATTTTCTAAAATGCATCATTTGAAATATTTTAATGATTTTTAATTTTAAAATGGAATAACTAATAAATTAAATACAAAAAGGTTTATATTGTGATTTATCCATTAAAATTTCTATCCCTTATGAATATTATACTCCACATAGTGTGGAACCCTAATTTTGGACACATAGGAGTTAACAAAATTCCCATATGTCATCCTTTTTTGGAGATATTTAATTATTGATTTTAAAATTATATATTAAGTTTTAATTAATAACTTCTTCTCCTGAACGTGGGATTCAATTGTTTGGTGAATTCAAATGATATACACCTCCAAGGAAAAACTCCACATTTTAGAAATAACTTTGGTCTCATATTTTTCATACGGTGAACCATTTTGGATTTCTTCAACTATATTGAATAAATTTCTTGAAGTTAATATAATAAAATTAATAAACTTATATAGTATTCTCCAAGACATTTCAGGCCTTGGAATCTGACACTAACTAAATTTTGAACCACAAAAAAATTAAGTTGAATATTTTATGATATTAACTGGGTGTTAAGTCCATAAAAATTTTATAAAAAATTAAGTGGTATGTAATATTTTCAAACACAATTTATTAAAAAATTAAAAAATGGGGGTTTAGGAATACCTGAAAATAGTACCATGATATTACAACCTCTACACCATATAACCATTATATAACTACAAAGCCTACGAAGAAGCCTCCACATAATAAGATGAGGTCACTTCTCTCAAATCAGTACCTCCCTCTCCCATGTCTCAAGTGAATCAGAACCATGCTTCCACAGAACACATACCATATGTATCCTCCTCCCACGATGGATCTAGGTCTCAGAATAGACAACCATGAATGGCCATTCAGTTACAGATAAATCATGTTCAATATCAGGATCACGCCAAATCAATACATGATATGGTTAGATGAATATTTTCAATGATAATATACATGAAACACATTATGTATCAATATCATCTGCGGTGGTGGTGTAAAATTATATGAAAACATCACCACCTTATCAATGACCTCAAATGGTCCAAAATATGAGGATCATGCTTCCATTGCCTCCAAATCCTTTGATGACCCAACCGAGGTGAGATCTTCAAGAATACATTGTTGATAACTAAAAATTGAAAAGTCCTACAACGAAGATAAATATTGGACTTATATAAGAAATTTGATTCCAAAAGTCATTGAAAAATCAATTGAATCTTGGATGTCATATTTTAGGCCATGCTCGAACCACCCAAGGAATATTCAACAATCACTGATTAACACAATTTATAATTACATGGATGGCTATACAGGGCCTCAAAATATTCCATTCTGATCATGGACCAGAAAATATTATTATAAAAAAACCAACTATCCCCAAATGATCATCCCAAGACCCACCAATTTTTTTAAAACAAGGGTGAATAATATCCTAATGAAGATCTTGCCAAAGGGACTTCATCACTTTTTGTTCATCTATTCCCAAAAGGTAAGATGGAATTGAAAGAGTTCATCTACTGGTCATCATGTCAATGGAAAATACAACCTATCATAAAGAAAGTAAACCAAAAATGTTTAAAGGAAACATGAATGGAAACATGTTGACCACTTGAGAAAGATCACCACTCCTTGAATCTTTATCTAGATAAAAAACACTAATATCACATTCTTGAAATCAAGATAAGAAGGTCTGACTCTACTTAAACTTGGGTCCCATTCTCCTTGAACGTCATGGGCCACACCACTGGGAGTGGTAACATAGATCCATAAAATATAACCATTAATCAGGGATTTTTTGTTAGTTAGAAAATACATTACAAAGATGAAGTCAAGTGGTTTCATATTCGATCTATAAAAAACCATGAATGATCAATATTTGATATAGAGAAGAAACAAGAGGGACTACGAAGAACCTACTCTCCCTTCATATGAAGGTGTGTTGTAATCTAAATTTCACATGATAAAACATATATCCGTAAATTAATATGATAAATGTTAAACGTTGAAATAAATGACCGAGATGCACCTATATTAAATAGATTAGTCATTAATGATGATTACGTAGAAATGTTACCTCCCATTGTCACTGGATCAATATCAGCTTCCTCTAAAGACCGTTCCACTTTGTGATAATGATTCATTCTAGACTCAAGTGGATGAAACCTTTTTTAATTTATGAATTTTATTTTACCACAATTTGTTTGGAGGTGTTGCGACATCATGCCACTATTCAGATTTGAAATTTTTGGGAAAAACATCTACAAGTTCCCTAGACATCCATAGGTGGTTAGTTCTTGGGTAACTCAGTGGAGACCCTCTTTGAATGCCCTACCTAATTACATTGGTATCATATCCTATGAATTCTTCATAGAACATAAGGAGGATTAAAATGACCCTATTGTCAAGAACCACTATGAGAGTTATCATGAATCATATTTCTATTTAATAATGCATGCTTCCAGAGGGACAAGAAGGAGATATCATAAACACTCACATTCCTGCCTGGTAAATTTCAACCATAATTGCACTATCCGACACATTATCATAAGTGGGAATCTTTTCATGAAAACTTGAGATCAAATTTATGATCCAATCCCCAACCAGAATCGTCCAGCCTTAATCTTCTCATTAGATGAAATCTTTGGAACAAAATAAACCAACTTAGTAAAGTGATTTGAATACTCAGTCATAGTTCTATCGATCTTCTCAATAATGAAAGCACCACAACCTTGGATATTTCCATTTATTCTAGATAGAATTATTCCTTTAAAAGAACCTAAAATTAATTACATTATAATCCCTCTTGGTTATTTATCTTCACTATCATTCTCAACCATATCATGCTTGGTACCCCTAGAATGAAGGTGGAACACATCACCTTGATCATGTCTTTTATTTCCAATAACTCATACATACATTATATCCTTAACTACCATTCCTCAACATGTTTATGATCTTTATAGCATTTGTAAAATGTAGTTTCTAGAGAAGGAACTATTGATTATGACTTCGAAGAACATCCAAAATGGGATCTATATCTAGAACATGAATGGGGACTAGTGGTAGTGCATGGGCCAACTATTGGATAGTAGGCACAATCACCGTATTTGGATTCAGATCCACAATAGTAATTATACCCTAAGGTGTAATAGTACTATTTTTATGTATCAAACTCACATGTATTCTCATAGGAATGATGTTACAGAACATCATCATACAACATTGAAGACATTAGGTAGTGCTCAAAAATGGAAAAAGGGGAAATTAATACCAGTATAACGAAAAAAATGGATTTCACTTTATCCAAATAAATAATTTGGTAAGACTATATCTAATATATAAGAAGTATTTCCCAAATCATCCTTGGAGACTTATTGTTAATTGTGGTGAGAGCTATCCTGAAACTCAATAATAACTACCTCCTCTGTCCGGAAAAGATTTCAAAAATGCATACTGACATTAAAGAAAAATCTAAACCTCTAACTGATACCATTTTTTCATGATCTGGCATGGGTGCCCAAGTAAATCGATGACCGAGAAATCAAAAAAATTGAACTATGGGAATTTTCAATCCCCACAAGTAAGATAATAACACCTTTCATCATTCAAACGGAATGTGAGAATGATTTTTTCACTAACAATGTAGAAATAAAAGTAGCAAGACAATATTCATTACAAAAAAAAACCCAATTGTAGTATTTTACCAAAAATCAACAAGGAATAAACTATCCCAAATTAATAGAACACAATTATCAAAATAGAAGAAAAATATCCACTATCTCTAAGGACCCAACTCACCATGTTTAAATTTCAATAGTAGGATCCACATCCAAGTGATCTTTTCCCCTTACTGAAACTAAAATGATGATATGCTACAAGCACACGAAGGCACAAGTAGAGTGTGAGATAAAAATACTAGTAGCGTCTCACTGCAGGTACCATAATTTATTCAAATAACTTATAAAAGTGATTAATACATTCAATTTAAAAAAATATGTTTGGAATTTTAAATTATAATTAAAAAAATAATGATATACAATTCAAATGTGGGGAAAATAATTTAAGCAATGAATTTTGAAATGACGTAATATTTAAAAATAATTTCTTAAATAAAATAGTTAAATAAAATTGTTTATGTAAATTATACTCGCATGTAAGTAATTTCAAAAGTATTGGAATAGATTTATATCTTAAAAAATAACCATCGAGCAACATGGTTATATTCCATGTTTGTATGATAGTATCTCTTACTATTGGAATATGCACTATTCAACTAAAATAAATAATATTTGTACACATATGTCATCTCGAGACTAGTCAGAGAGGACCTTCACCATCAAATATGAGATTTGAACTATTGCATCTATGTTTTATAATTTTTTAGTAATTATAGAACGTGTCCAAATAAATCAAAATCTACCAATGGATTTCATGTTATCTTAGACAATCAACGATATGAAATTTATTTTTTGACTGCTTAAAATACTATTAAATCCCACTCCCCCATTTCATCTTCAAATTTTCCATTTAAAACAAAAATATGTTTATAAAAAAAACATGCCTCTTTAAAAAATAAAAATACACTGTATTTCAATCAAAATATTATTAAACCATTTTTACAATTTAGCAAATTTCATAAATTCTATTTCAAATATCAAAATAATCAATTAAGTTTTCATAATTAAATGTAAATACATAATTGAAACTTTTAAATGAAATATATAATTTAAATTCCACAATTTAAACCTAAAAATTTCCATAAACACTCCTCAACTCAATAGAATTGGGTGGTTTTCTCAATTTCAAAGCAAAAAGTTTTTCAACTCTCCCAATCCACTGGAATCATGTTTTATCCAATCAATTGAAATCATGTTTGACAAATTAAATTTTAATAGACAATTGAAGGAAATTAAGATATTCATGGTTAATAAATTTGGATAATTGGAATGGAACCACTTATCTCAAGGACTTCAATATTAGTGGAAATTATAAGCCACTATGTGAGGTTCAATACCCCTCCTTGCGAAATTATTATCATAAGCATTGTCACTCCAATGGTCGATGTCCATGATGGGTTACTAGAACTAGTAGAAGTAATTTTTTTTCAAAAGGATATAAAATAAAACATGTGATGATAACTTTTTTCCCATGGATAATTTCTTATTTTTAATTTAAAATATTAAATGTGGTAATATTTTATCACACCTATATAATTTTAAAATAATAATTTAATTTAATATATATGTGATAATATGATAAAAAATTGATATATTTATTTATATTCTTCATTTGATAATCTGGTTGGATTATCATTGTTAATTCTATGATATAATCATTGGATAATTATGAAAAGTATCATTTGGTAAAACAAGTAATTATTACATGATAGATTTGATAATCAATGTGACGTGATAATTCCCTTTTTTAATAATCAAATAAAATAAAATTACCCTAATAATTTCCAGAAATTGCGCTTTGAAAATTTGGAAAATTTTTTGAAAATAAAATTTGATGAATTTTATTTATAATTACCTTCCAATAATCATGCACATTTAATCCTCGATAATTCATCTTAATTATTATTTGATAATTCATAACAATTATATTTTGATAAAATCAAAATATTTATCTATTCATAATTTAATTACAAATTTCCCTTTATAATTATATTTGACAATTCTATTAACAAATTAATCTTTGATGGTTTTATGTTCAATTATTAAATTTATATTAAACCATTATTTTACCATAATTTTAGAATTATCAAAATAATGGAATGTTGAGAAAATATTGAAAAAAATAAAATAAAATCAGCACATGAGGTGGTATACATAGGTGGCCCCCCACCAGTTCGGTGCCTAAGATGGAATCAAACACAAAGAATAGAGGCCTTTTGATTACACCAATGGAAGGTTTTTATTTCTTGAGCTTTTTCAAGATTGAAGAATAAATGAAAAACCGAGAGATTTGGATATATAAAAACACCTAAATCCCATATGTTTTTTTTAGAATTAAGAACATCCCATTCATGACCATTTTGACCAAAATAGAAATCTTGAGTTGCAAAAAATAAATATATTAATATGATACAATAGAAAGAAAACAAAATGTTAAATAAATGGATGATATAGAAAACAAGAATCATAAAAAATGGAGAGTTACATTTATAGAAATATAAGTGAACAATTCACTCCGATTTTGTTAATTATATTAATAATTAAATAAAAAATTGTATTTAATTATTTAATATAGTCATAAATTAACATATAATTACAAGTGACATAACCCAAAACCCGTTGCTCATGAAATTTATACCCTATATATGGTAATTAAATACTTCCAGACCCAACGTTACTCTTATATATTTTATACAATGCACCATTTGAGATATATTAATGATATTTTATTTTAAAATGTAATATATAATTAATTAATTACAAAAAAATTTTTATTGTGAGTTATCCATCCAAATGACCGACCATTATGAGTATTAGACTCTGTATAGGTTGGAACCCCAATTCTGGATACATTGGAGTTATCAAATTTCACATATGTCTTCCAGTGTGGGAGATATTTAATTATTGATTATAAAATAATATACTAAATGTTATTTAAAAAATTGGTCTCATGAGAAAAGCGTCCGAATTATTGGTTCATTCAAATGATATACACCTCTTAGGATAAACTCCGCATTTCAGAAATAATAGTTGTCTCATATTTTTTATACAATGAACTATTTTGTATTTTATCAATTATATTTAATAAATTTCTGGTAGTTAATATAATAAAATTAAAATATTTATTTAGTCTTATCCAAGACATTGTGGGCATTTTAATATCACACTAACTCAATTTTGATAAAAAAATCGATTTAATATTCCAAGATGTAAACTGGATATTAAGGCCCTAAAATTTTTATAAAAAAATCACTTGTATGAATGTTTTTCCGACACAAAATATTAAAACAAATTCAAATGAGTGTTTAGGAATACATGAAAAGTAGTAACATTCTACTACAACTTCCCCACCATATGACCATTATATCCTTACAAATCCTACAAATTATCCTCCACATAAAAAATATGAGGTCACTTCTCTCTAATAAGTGCCTCCCTCTCCCATGTCTCAAGTGAATCAAATCCATGTTCCTATAGCACACATACCATATGTATCATCCTCACATGTTCTATCTTGGTTTCAAAGTCAACCACCTTGAATGGCCATTTAGTCACAAATAAATCATGTTAGACTTCATGATCATGCCAAATCATCTACTAATATGGGTTGGATATATATTTTCAAAGCTAAGATACATGAAACACATTATGTATTGACGACAGCTGAGGTGGTAGTGTCAAATGATATGAAAATTTCACTAACTTCTTAACAACCTCAAATGGTCCAACAAAATGAATAACAAGCTTCCATTGCCTCCAAATCCATTGATTTCCCAACCAAGGTGTAAAATTCAACAATACCTAGTCGATAACTGAAAATTCCAAAGGACAACAACAAAGATCAAAATTGGACTTATACTATAAATGTGCTTCCAAAATTCCTCAAAAAATAAAATTAATCCTAGATGTCATCTTTTGGACCTATCTCGGTCCAACCAATGAGCATTTTTCAATCACTTCCCAACATAATTTATCATTACATGGATGGCTATACAAGGCCTAAAAAGGTTCCATTCTGATCATGGAATATAAAATATGGTTATAAAAAACTCAAAAATCCCCAAATGATCATCCCAAGACTCACCAATGTTATGAACCTAAGAGTGGAACATATCCTTAAGAATATTTTCCCAATAGGACTTCATCACTTTCAGTTCATCAATACCAAAATGGTAAGATGGAATTGAAATAGTTTGTCTATTGGGAATCAAGTCAATGAAAAACACAAACTATCATATTGGAGGTAAACGAGAAATGTATGAATGAAAAATGACTAGAATCCAAATGAAAACTGGAGGGAGATCACCACTCATTGAATCTTTCTCCATTTAAAAAAACAGTAATATAACATTCTGCAAATCTAGATAACATGCCTTGACTCTACTCGTCATTGGGTTCCAAAATCCCTAAATGTCAAGAGACACCCCCCCAGGGAGTGGTATCATAGATCCATCAATGATAAAAATTATTCAGGATGTTATTGGTAGTTAGAAAATCAATTCCAAAAATGAAATCATGATGTTTCATGTAGAGAACTAGAAAACTCCGAGAAAGATCAAATGTTGATAGTGAGAAGAAACAGGAGGGACTATGAAGCCTATACTCTCTCTTCGTACCAAGGTGTGTTGTAATATACATTCCCCAATATAAAATATCCATTAGTATATTAATATGATTAATGATACAGGTTGAAATAAATAAGTGAGATGCACCTATATCAAATAGAGTTGTTAGTACGGAAGATTCTATAGTAATGTAACTTTTCATTGCTACTGGATCCATATCAGCTTCCTCTAGAGACCCATTCACATCATTTATAGGAATCATTCTAGTTGCATATTGATGAATCCATTTTTTATTTTATGCATTTAATTTCCCCAAAAAATTTTTGGAGGTGCGATGATCTTAAGCCACTGTGCAGAGTTGAGAATTTTTGGTAGAACATCTGAGAGTTACCTAGACGTCCATAGAAGAAATTGTTCTTGGGTTACCAAGTAAATAACCACTATAAATGCATGAGTTGAATAAAATTTTATTATATCAAAGGTATTATTCTATGAACTATAGGAGGTGGAAAATTAATGTGCTTCCCTGAACCACTATGATAGTCATCATGCATCCTCTATATTTAAATGAACTCATGCTACCATTGGGAGAAAATGAATCTCTCATCAACCCTGACGTTATTTCCAAGTCCATATTAACTATAATTACAATATCTAACACATCATCATAAGTGGAAGTCTTACATAGAAAAAATGAGAATGAACATCTGATCAAATCCACAGCTCAAACTGTCGAGCCTTAATCCTCCCATTAGATACAATATCAAGTGAAAACTCCACTAACTCAGCAATGTAATTTGATTACTCAGTTTTAGTTTTTTTATCTACACAATAATGAAAAAATATATACCATTGAACAACAAAATTGATTATATATAGAAATGTTCGGTGAAAAGAACCTTAATGTCATCCCAATCTTATACGTCGTGTTTCTTTGTCATGAAAATCATGTCCAACATCTCCCTATTTTTCCCCTCAGCACGAAGGTGGAACAATTCACTTTGATATTTTCTTTTGTCTCCATGAAATCAAAAATACATTCTATATTTCCCAACCCATCTATTTCATGTTTAGGACCAGTGGATACATAACAGGTGGATTCTAGAAAACAAACTATTGAGAACGATTTTGATGAACATCCCCCTATATATCCACAGTTGGAGCCTGAATTGGGACTAGTGGTTGTGCATGCCACAAATCATCGACAGTGCACATGATCACCTCAATTATATTCATATCCACAATATGAATCAATCCCTGAGGTTCAGAATTAGCATCCTCCTAGATCTGAATCACATGCCCTCTCGAATTCATGATGTTTCACAGCATCATACTACAAAATTAATGAAGTTAGGTTGTCAACAAATAGAGAAAAGGGACAAATTAATCCATGGAGAATGAATAAAAAATTTGGATTTCACATTATCAAAATTAAAATATGGTAAATAATAGAACTAATAAATAATACATCTTTCCCTAACCACCCATGGTGACTTAAGGACCATTTTGGTGAGATATGGCTAGAAACTCAACTGCAACTACCTCTTATGTTCTGACAAGATTTCACAAATGCTTACTGACATTAAGAAAAAATATCAACCTCTATGTAATTATATTTTTTCACAATCTAGCCTAGTTACCCTAGAAAATTGATAATTGATCCATCCCAAACATACCCCAAAGGGCGTTCTAAATACCCATGGGTCAGTGTTGACGCTCCTTTCATCACAGAATCTAAAGATCGGAAAAGGGGAATATCTAAGTCCAAATTGATTCATCCTTTGAAGAAAATATCAAAAATCGACAAAGGCATGAACAAGGGATCAAAATCACCTGTGCCATGCAAGTTTAATCACTGTTGCGTAGGTCCACTTGTCCGACGCCTTTTGGTCTCCAAAGTGACTTGCGCGACCTAAGTGATAACCGCTTGGTAACCGCCCAGGGTCTTCTCCTGCCTATAAATAGATCATGTGGGCCCCCCATTCGGGGAGGATTTTTTCCAGAAACTCATATTTGATCTCCCAGCGCCCTAGTCTCTTCTCAAAGCTTCTGAAACACTTCTAAGGTAATTTATTACCTATAACGGAAGATCTAAAGAGGGGGAGGAAGGCCTAAGTGTTGAAACACATCAACACTTGCGCGCCAAAGTGGCCAGCCCTTAAGGGAAAAGGGCCACACTTGCGCGCCTCCTTACTCCTTCAATAGATCTTGAACGCCCCTCTCCTAGAAGAACCTCAAGAGGATTCTAAAGGATTTAATGAAGAGTCGCTCAAGTATTAACCTGCAGATTAACCGTCACACAAGTTCATCATGTGTCGCGCAGGCGTATACCTGCGCAACCAAAACTTGCGTGCCTGCCAGGACTTGAGCGCCCCTACCTTTTTGGGTGCCTTTCTTGCCCATTTCACCTCTCTTAAGCCATTACACATTTCCTATTCAAGATTCAGTCTTCAAGAACTCTTCAAAGCCATTTTGTGGCATGATTTCTTGATTTGACTTCCTTATCTGAAAGGAATTTTGTGGAATATCTATCAAAACCTAGTGATTTATACATCTTTATGTCACTAAAGAGTGATATTTAATTCATTCAACCTCATCCTTTAACATGAGAGAATCCTTAACACGGGTCTCCTTTTTAGGAATAATCCCCAGTCATAAGTCCTCTAATTTGGGAATCCTTTTTAGGAGTAAGCCCCAAGTCCCTTAATTTTTGGGCATCCTCTTAGGATTAAGCCCCAGATCCCCTAACCTGGGCTTCCTTTTCAGGAGTAAGCCCCAGTCTCAAATATGGGCATCTTCCTTAGGAGTAAGCCCCAATTCTTAAAGTTCCCAAATCTGGGCATCCTCTTTAGGAGTAAGCCCCAAGTCCATTAATTTTTGGGCATCCTCTTAGGAGTAAGCCCCATATCCCCTAACATGGGCTTCCATTTCAGGAGTAAGCTCCAGTCTCAAATATGGGCATCTTCCTTAGGAGTAAGCCCCAATTCTTAAAGTTCCCAAATCTGGGCATCCTCTTTAGGAGTAAGCCCCAAGTCCCTCAATTTTTTTGGCATCCTATTTAGGAATAAGCCCCAGATCCCTTATCATGGGCCTCCTCTTCAGGAGTATTCCCCAGTCTCAAATATGGGCATCCTCTTCAGGAGTAAGCCCCAGTCCCCTAATTTGGGCATCCTCCTCAGGAGTAAGCCCCAAACCTTAATTCCCTTAACATAGGCCCCCTTTTTATGAATAAGCCCCATTCATAATAATTTAGCCTGGGTCTCCTTTTCAAAAGTAATCCCCAGTCATAATTCTATTAACCAGTCCTAATTTACCCTTGATCTGGGATTCCTTTTCACGAGTAAAACCCATGTTAGAGTATTCAAAATCTCTATGAAGCACATATACCTTTATGGACCCTATTCTTGGATTTCTTCCCTAAATTAAATCCTAACCATCATTTATCTGGGCAGTCATACATACATAAGCCCCACATTATTTCTTATGATTGCTTCTTTCATGGAAAAATTGTCTAATTTTTACCAATACCTCTTGTTTCTCACACCGAGCATGACTCACGTGAGCTTAGAGTGTAAAATTAATTGTGACATCCTTCTTTGAGCCATCAGTCATAAACATCATACTCCCTAACTCGAACTACATGGGTTCTGATTCCTCTTCTAAACAAAGGATACCTAGGTATCCCATCTACGTATTCGATCCCAACTCTAAAATAATTCATGTCCTCTTGAATGACAATAAACATCATGTGCCCCACGGAGTGGCTTTAAAACCAGCATGGTCATCATAATGACCAAGAGACATTTGTATAAATGTGTCGAAGGGTACCATTGACCAAGAATCTCTATCAAATACAGATGATTATCTATTGATGAAGAACCTCAAATACATACAAAATATTCTCTAAATTTCCTACATATTTAATCATTGATTGTTAGATCTGAAGTAAAGCTCATTTATACTTGGTAATGTAATAAGGATTCATGAACATAACTTAAATCTATAAAGAGAGTCCCGGAGTAGACAATAATTCCCCTAAAAAAGGTGTGATGCGTCCGACCTCCCATCCTCTCGAGAAATGCAAATTCCTAAGCCTCATCAGTCCACAAACTAATGAGAACCTACCTTTGGAAAGTAGGTCCTAATAGATGTGGAATCATTGGATGTTTCCGGTTCTACGAACAAACCTGTTAGAAACCAATCGGAACGATTGAACCTCCCATCAAGGCGGTCATCCTCGGATTCCGAGGGAAACAAAAATGGTGAACCCGACTTGAATCCTTAACAAAGTTAAAATGATGTTTTACCTATCTGTTATGCCCCTATTTAAAAATCAATTAGAGGGCCAACAAAAACAATCATTGACATATGTGCTCATCCAAAAGATGTAGTGCTTGAATTTATCTTGATTACGTCTGTTATATCAAACATGAACTCGTTTTCCAAGATCTTCTGCATTTCTAGAATGGCTACTCTCAAGTTCACACCTGTGGATACTGCTGTTGTAAATGCCACTACTGCTACTCCTGCTAGATCTTCGTCCGCTCTTAGGACGATATCACCTACTCAGCATCTTCAACGATGGGTATCAAACACACTGGTTATGGAGTACCGTCAACATGGTACCATCCCAACTCTGGAAGCTGCCCGACAAGCCTTCCATGTAAATAACGCACATCGGTCATCCGAACAACGATGACCAGTGATCAAGAAACAGGCGGTGATGACTACCGTCTCCAACCGTTTCAGGTCATTATCCCTGGAACACAATCACCATTCGCTCCCTTATTCTGGGGAGGTGAATGAGAAGGTCCCTCGGAACCTTAATTCAAATAGACAGGAGTCCTTCCTACGGGCTCCCACCAACAATCGCCGCCAGACTCGTGCGGTAGTGTGCCCTCAACATGATGAGGGTACTGACTCCAGGCGTTCGGCTCAAGTTCCTCGAACCCGAGCAATCAAGACGAACCACCAGAGGCGGAATCCGGTCAACAATGAGCAGGTTCTCATCTCTGTCATCTCCGGAGAAGTCCACCAACCTAACTTGGTGGCAAGCAATGAGAAAGCACATAAACATGCCTGTTTTAATTCCGCTATCCAGCAGACTCGTCTAGAAGCATCACGCCAATCCCGCCAGGAAATTCCAGCAGAGTACTATAGGCACGAACATACACCTGTTTATACATCATCAGCTAGTCAGTAGTCTTGTCTGACTACATATGATGGATCTCGTCAACCACATTTGGCGAAGTTCAATCAGCAGGCACATTCACCTGCTAGTATTAATTAAGACTACCAACAGTCTCGCTTGGTATCATTCAGAGAAGTTAGTCGGAAAGCCCCGACAAAAAATAGAAGGGAGACTCAACTCTCTGACCCCACACATGAGTACTATCAGGATTCACTGATAGGAAAAGGAGGATAGGAGCAGGCACTTACACCTACTCCATGACAAGAATAGACGTATAGTCCCATTCCGGCAGCTAAAGTCACCAAGAATATTCTATTAATGGTGAAAGAGCAGAAGCAAATCCCTGCTCATATTCTGGATTCCTACCAGGATATTATAACAACTTCAGCGGCATCTTCGGGAAAGACACATAAATCTATCCCTGCCAGTGGAGTGATACATCAACAATTCACTCCAGAACAGACACACACATCTGTTTCAGTCCAAGAGGGTTATGGGGCATACTCCCCCATATCATATGAACGACCAAGTCAGGCACATACACCTGATTTGAGAGGAGATCGTCAGCCTAACCTGGTCATCTTTCCTAATAAGTCACATACACCTGCTCAGAGCAGCCACTTTCGTCAACAAGTGGTTTCCAAGGCGAGTAAGAAGGCGTCTAAGAAAAAGACCTTCCCAGCACAGTCAGGAGATCAAGAGCCAATTTGTAATAAGGCTTTTCTCGATGCTGGAGTTCTTGAAGCCCTCAGACAATTATCTGTTGGAATTCAAGATTCTACTCCCTCAGTTTCCAATAATGGTAACATTAATTCCGAAGGTCTCCAAGAGACACTTCATCATGAAGGCTTGCTTCATGACAATTTGGTCGATCTCAAAGTTTCATCTTCATATGAGAGCCACAGGAACCCTCTGTGTAGTCAGAAGACCAAGGAGCAAGAGATATAATCTTTTGATGTAACCCATTATGGTGGTCCTCCCCATGATGATGAATTTCGCTGTGAAATTCTTCTCCGCAGTAGTGATTCACATTGCCCGGAAAATGCTCCATTGGACGATGTAGTGCCAAGAAAGCCCTCTTATCTTGAGGAACTTGCAAATGAGAAACCAGTCATGTCTAAAGCTTCATCGCTAGCAGGTGAAATAATTTTTCAATCAGAAGATACCCCAGGGTGTAGGTCATTCTCCGAACCACCCCTAAGTCATGAATCTTCTAGTTTGATCAATAATCTCTCTACCAATCCTGTTGAATCCAATGAAGAAATAAGGAAACACCAAATCTGGTCAAATCCAGTAGATGAATCTTCATCAAATGATAAAGTGGAAATGCTGAATATGAGAAAACAACTGGAGAAAGGTGAAGTGCCAGTCATGTTTTGGCCTCTGGCTGACTCTCAGTATAATATTCCAGAAATGTTGACGGAAGATGAAATTCATGATATTCATCTCAACATATGGAAAACCCTTTGTCAGTTGAAAAAGAAAGTATTATCTTATGATGAATATGAAAATAATCTTAATATAATATAAGGGTTACAACGTCAGATTGATTTGGAATCTCTATCAGTCTCTCGATATCCGAAGGCTGAAAAGCAGCAGAGAGCCTTTCAATGTTCATGCCTTGGAGCACTAAGAAGATTGAGTCAGTTAATTTCCAATGACCCATCTGGTATTTGTGTCAGAGGATGGGGTGTTCATGGAGCACTGCAGTTCACAGTGCTCTCCAGTCAGCAAAGCCCGCCAAAAATGGTCTCATGTAATGTTATTGCCCATGGCCAGCCACAGTCAATGGGCTTTGTTTGTAATCCAAATCTTGCCCAAGAACATGCTTCAACTAGTTCCTTTCAAAATAAAGAATATAGAGATAAAGTTGTTGAATTACTCTTGCATAAAGCAAACGAGAATATTGAACATGCCTCTCATTTGGAGTAAGCACATCACCAAGTGACAGAAGTGTTGGAAATCATCCAGCGGTCTTTTGAACTGGGTGATAAAAGCGGATACAGGTTAATGCATCCAGCTAATTTCCGGACAAAGCTTCGCAAGATCAGGAGGACTTTCAAGAAAGTCTCAGACATAGCATGTCAAGAACCACCCCAGCTCGCCAGACTGGAGACTCTTTTAAACCAACCCTCGGAATCAACAAAAAGGATTCGGGGAGTTGAGCGAGGACAACAGGAACAACCACAGTCTCCTGGAGTGGGGACTTTTTCAAATCATCAATCCCTCCTCAGAGAAAGTCGGTCTTTTATCGATTGGGGAAGAAACCTAAAGAGGAAAGAAGAACCAAATTATCAAGAGATTCCCTCCAAATTACGGTTCATCAAGAAGTTCATGAGGGATTGAATCAACAAAAGGCAATGTCTCATAAAAGACATGGAAGAAGACAATATCACAGAAATGCTGATAGAAGGGATGCGATGAGTTATGCATCAATCAATGTCATCAATGCCATTGTTGCTGATCCACCAGATGAGGCTCACTCAGGGGACTCAGATGAAGAGATTCCTGCTCAAGAAGATGTATGAACCGACACAAAAGAAGAAGGTGTGCGTACACGAAGTTAAAGGATTACTCAGAACATAGGTAATCATTCGATTAACCCACTTCCCCCTCTCTAAAAAGGATCCAACAAATGGAAGGGAAAGAACCAGGTTACATATCCTTCCTCTGGAGAAGGTCAATCGCTCTCACTAGAGAAGAGGTTTGCACAACAGGAGGAAGAAATGAAAGAATTATGAAGGTTGAATGCAAAACTACTTCAGAGTAGTCTTCTTCTTAAGCATGCTGGAGTCAGTCAGCCAAAGAAATTTGTTGCAGCTACTGAGATGGATCAAGAATATCCTCCTCTATCAGTACACCCTCACAGGACTAATCCTACGGGTCAAGTGCAACAACAGTTGGTAGTGCTACCATCATTTGAAGCACCAATATCCACATCTGTCCAAGCTCCAGTCATTGCACCTACCCAAGTCCATGTTCAACCGGATGTTTCTCAAAAGTTAATCACTACTATTGAGTCATTAACAGCTCGGTTAGAAACCATGGAAGGGAAACGTGCGCAATTTCAACCAGAAAAGAAAGTTTACCCTGAATGGGTAGGTTCAATTTCTCCTCAATCCAGTTTTGGGAATCCTGTATTCCCTATTTTCAATGGATCAGGCGATCCTGAACAGCATTTGACGCATTACGTGCCTTTTTGCGATCCTATGATGGGAACTTCGGAGAAACAAGAAGCAGTGAAACTCAGATGCTTCGTGTGAACCGTGCAAGGACCAGCTTTTGTTTGGTATACAAGCTTTCAATACCTGTCAATTACCGGATGGGAGGATCTTCGCCAAAAATTCCTCCTTCAGTTCAGTTGAACTTTTCCAAAGACAACAGTTTTCGATCTTACAAATTGTAAGCAAAGGGAGAATGAAAGAGTCTCTAATTTCATTGCTCGATGGAAGGGATTAACATATTCCTTGAGTTTAGCACTCCCTCAAGAATAATTGTTTCCAATCTGTGTGGAAAATCAACGTGATGATTTACGCACTCCATTAATCCCTATGGAATACACAGGAGGGTTTCGAGACCTTACTTCAATTGCTCAGCAGATTGAAGATTCCCCTATACAGGCTAAGGCTAAATCTCATGTAATTCCATCAGCTCTAGGAAGGAGAATGGGTAAGGCAGAAACTGCTACAGTTATGCTTAAACAAGCACCTGTACCTATTTCTACCTCAAAACCATTATCTTCTTGAAGGGCTCCACCTTCTGAGCGCCAACAACAAAGGCCTTTTCGTCCAGATGATCAAAAAGATCAAAGATGAAAACAATTTGAGGATCTGAAGAGAAAAACATATTCTTTCCGAAATGAACATGTTCCTGGTTATTTCATTTTGGCTCTGGAAAACAATTTTCTTTAATTGCCAAAACCCAAGAGGCCAAATAAGAAAGGAGATGAAGACCATCCTAATTATTTCCATTTTCATCAAATATTGGGGCATCCCATCCAGGAGTGTTTTGTCTTCAAATACCTCCTGCAAAAGATGGTCGACTCGGGACAGGTCACATTGAAAGGCTCCTAAGCCCAGGTAGCATGTGTCACTGCTACAGTTCCAGAGGAGGAAGACGAATGGCAGGAAGTAAAAAGAAAAAATGCACAATCGTATGATGATTGGATGGTCAGAAATACGATCGATCAAACTCATTCTATTTTGCGAACACAATTAAGGAAACCAATTGTGTCTTTGGCCATGAATGTTGCGGCAAAAACCTCTTCTTCAGAGGGAAATTCCTCAAAGAAACGTAATGATTCAATGAAAGAAAAAGAATAAGAAGAAGATGAGTATGTGTCAAAGCCTAAGTTGTCTATGACTTTGGCGGACTTCATGCCATCTACTTCAAAGCCACGGGCACCGCTCCACTAAACGGCGTAGCCTAAACAGGCTAATCAGGTAGAGTCTTCATTAGACGAAGAGTTAATCTTAGGTTCTGTTGATATGATTCAATTAACAGATCCATATGTCAGTCGCAGTTTCAATTTTGATGAGCCTGAATTCCCCGTATCAAACAGAGGAATCAGAGGAAGTTCCAGGGGCACAGGATACATGGGAAGACGTGGATCTTTCAGAAGCCACTATTCCAATTCTACCCATGCTAGAACTGTGTGCGCAACAGAAACTCATGGCAGAGCCCTTCAGCGAGCTCAGAAAGAACAAGCAAGTTCTTCTACCAATAGAAAATTCAGTCCTGGCACAGTTATTTTGGAAGACCGGTTGAAGGTTCCATCTTCTTCCTCTCAGCAAGTAAATGGATCTAATCAGTCTAATCTTCCAAAACCAAGAATATTGACAACTCCTATCCCAATAAAAGATGCATCAACTTACAAAACATATGCTTCCAAGGTACCTGCTAAACCAAATATTCCTATTGGGAAACACAGACCTATGGATCAAAAGTATGATATATTGGAACACATGGCCCAAGTACCCGCCATGTTATCAATTCTGGATGCTTTGAATATATCAAAAGATCTTCGGGAAACACTCATCGAGGCTTTGTCAAGTCCTCAGGAGTTTGAAACTTAAATTGCTACAGCTGAAGTCTATCAGATAGAGAATAATCCTGCAGAATGCCATGCAATAATATCCTTTACTGATGAAGATGAAGATGATGTTGTTCATGGACATATTAGACCACTGTACTTGTCTGGAAAATTCAATGGTGTGGATGTTCGAAGAGTTTTCATTGACAATGGTTCAGGAGTCAACCTCATGCCCATTTGTACACTTCATCGATTTGGCCTCACGGAACCTGATTTATCTCCCTCTACCATGATGCTACAGTGATATGATAAAAATGAACAAGAACCACTGGGTGAAGTTACACTCAGAACTCAGTTTGGAGATCTTGTATCCAATTTGGATTTCAAGGTTGATGATCCAGACTCATCCTTCAACATTTTTTCTTGGAAGACCCTGGTTACATCAACATGTGGATATCCCTTCTTCATACCATCAATGTCTCAAATATTGTTTCGATGGTCAAGTTGGGACGTTGTATGGTGATAAGGCCCCGTTCAAGACATGTGAGTCTCAATACATTGAGGCAGAATTCTATCACATAAAGAAAAGGGATAAATCCATAACAAAGGAGATTACCAAATTTAATGTTCCATATGGTTTGGAAAAAATTCCAGTAAATCCATTTACACATGTGAGTACAGATTATGTGTTTCCTATCAGTCAAATTGACAAGATAGACCCAAATAAAAATTCTCTTATGGAAAGATCCATAATGTCAATTACAGAAATCGAGCCGGACAACATAGGAGAAATTGGTAATCTACAAAGCAGTGATGAAAGCACAAATGGTGAAGACTTCATTTCATCTGCTGAAATCCAACAAGTCTATGCTTCACCAATTAGGCCAGAAGAAGTTATAGCAAAATCGGAGGTGAACAATGAAGTCAATTCCCAATCAATCATCTCCTCTTTATTACCCAAAGAAGACCCTTCATCAGCAATATGGTCAAAAATGGAAACTTCCTCTTCAAAATGTGAAAATTTTGACATCTCTTCTGATCATGAAAATTCCTCTTTGTCATATACTATGCATGTAGAAATGGAAGAAATAACACATGATGAATAAAAAGAGGAAGATCTTAGAGATGCTCGTCCAGCATTTGAAGAGGGTATCTCTACCACTGTGGATGAACTCAGAGAAATAAATCTGGGTACAAAGGAAGATCCACGCCCCACTTTAATCAGTGCGGCCATGACACTTGAAGAGAAAGAG
Source organism: Viscum album (assembly GCA_963277665.1). Classification (NCBI taxonomy): domain Eukaryota; kingdom Viridiplantae; phylum Streptophyta; class Magnoliopsida; order Santalales; family Viscaceae; genus Viscum; species Viscum album. The sequence continues at coordinate 2,046,255,628 of OY728127.1, forward strand.
ATGTATATTTCTTTTCTAAAGCGAAATAAAGATATTTTTTCTTGGAACTATACAGAAATTCCCTGGCTTGATCCTGATGTTTCTACTCATCATTTGGGTTTACCAGAAGAAAATCAAGGATTTAAGCAAGCCGCGAGAAGAACACACCCAACTTATGCTTCCAAAATTGAAGCTGAAGTGGATAATATTATCAAAGCTAACTTCATCAGAGAATTTCAATATCCCAAATGGTTGGTTAATATTGTCCCTGTAACGAAAAATAATGGACAAATTAGAGTTTGCATCGATTTCAGAGATATTAATCAGCATTGTCCTAAGGATGATTTCCCAGTTCCAATTACAGAACTTATAATTGATGCAACAGCTGGATATGAAGCACTTTACTTCATGGATGGATATTTTGGATATCATCAGATCCGAATGGCCCCAGAAGATGAGGAATACACAGCCTTCAGAGCCCCTCAGGGTGTGTTTTTCTACCGGGTAATACCCTTTGGCTTAAAGAATGCAGGTGCAACTTATCAGCGTGCCATGCATCGTATCTTCAAACCCTTATTAGGGAAGTTTGTTGAATGCTATGTAGACGATTTTGTAGTTAAATCCAAACAATGTTCTAATCACTTGGCTGATTTAGAAGTCATATTCTGCAATCTTTGACAACATAATTTGAAGATGAACCCCTTAAAATGTGATTTTGGGGTAACCTCAGGAAAATTTCTCGGCATTGTTGTACACCATCGTGGTATTGATGTCGATCCTGAGAAGACCAAGTCAATCCTTGGTATTTCACATCCTCAAAATTTGAAATAATTAAGAAGACTTCAAGGACACTTATCCTATATTCGGCGTTTCATCTCCAATTTAGCAGGTAAAAGTTTACCCTCCACCAAATTGATGAAGAAGGGAGTCACTTACCAGTGGACTAAATAATTTAAAGAAGCATTCGATATTCTCAAGAAATACCTCTTGAGTCCACCAGTACTCATGCCACCTGTTGAAGCAAGACCACTTATCCTATAAGTGACAGCTCTAGAGCGATCATTGGGTGCCTTTTTTTCTCAAAAGAATGATGCTGGGAACGAAAACAACCTCTACTATCTTAGTCGAACCATTCTTGAAGCAGAAACTTGGTATTCAAGTATTGAGAAGTGCTTCCTGGAATTAATCTTGGCAGTTCATAAGTTGATACATTACCTGCAACATCACGAGGTCCAATTGGTATCTCGCAATAACCCGCTCAAATTTATCCTTAGTCGTGCAATGCTTACAGGATGTCTAGCAAGGTGGGCAGTTATTTTTTCGCAATTCGACATTCAGTATGTGTCTCAAAATGAGATAAAGGGACAAGCTCTGGTAGATTTCCTAGCTGAACACCCTTCAGTGGAAGACACGCATTCAGATATTGAACTCCCTGATGAGGAAGTCTTCTCTATTCAAGAAAGCCCTCAAGCCTGGGAAATGTATTTTGATGGTGCTTCCAGAATTCCAACAGGGAAGAAAATGGAAAATCCTAAATTCAACAAAGTTAGCTTAGGAATTGTGCTCATTTCTCCAGAAAAGGAAGTGTTACCTTATTCCTTCTTATTGTGGCAAGGAGGTACCAATAATGAAGCAGAATACCAAGCTCTCATCGTAGGTTTTGAATTAGCACTTCAAGCACAAGTGAATCACTTAAAGGTGAAAGGTGATTCAGACATGGTAATCAAACAAGTCAATGGGGATTATGCCATCAGAAAAGAAGAATTAATCCCTTTGTATGATTACGTCAGAGAGTTAATGGTGGAATTCCCTTTGGAACCAACATTTTTTTATGTCCCAAGATCACAAAATGCTCAAGCTGATGCACTGGCTAATATAGACACAGCTCTGGAAGATCCAAATTGGGATGAGACAACCATCAGTATTGCCCATCGTCGTGCAATTTCACCTTATGTTAGAATCAGGATATAGGAAATTAATGAAATTTGTCCCATTCCTGAACCGTATGGTCATACTACAGGATGGATGTCACTTATCAGGGAATACCTTCAAAATGGAACACTTCCACCTGATAGAGCTGAGAAAGAACAAATCCGGTGACGTGTGGTCAATTTTACTCTTTATGATAGCCTAGGTCACCTAGGGAAAATTCTCTACAAACGTGGTTTTGATGGAGTTCTCTTCAGAGGCATTGATGGTGAAGAAACAATGGATGTCATAAAAGAAGTGCATGCAGGAGTCTGTGGTGCCCACTAGTCTGGACATAGACTGTCTGATCAAATTTGAAGGCTTGGTTACTTTTGGCCTTCAATGATACCAGATTGTGTTGATTTCACATAGAAGTGTCATTCATGCCAAGTACATGCCAACATCATTCATCAACCTCCAGAGTTGCTTCATACAATTAAATACTCATGTCCATTTGCCACATGGGGAATGGATATGGTGGGACCTTACCGTTCGGCTACGACTAAGCAGTTTAAGTATATTCTTACTACTACTGACTTCTTTTCCAAATGGGAAGAGGAAATACCTCTCAAGGAAGTTAGTTCTAAATGAATTGTTAGCTTCATCATCTAACATCATTACCATATTTGGTGTCCCTCATACCATATTGATGGACAATGGCACCAATTTCTATTCATCTGAGATGAAGAAGTTGTATCAAGAATACAACATCAAATCCAACCATTCATCTCTGTATCATGAAGCGGCCAATGGCCAGATAGAAGCCTTTAACAATACTCATTCAAATATACTGCAAAAGATGGTGGATAAAGACAAGAGGTCATGGCCTGATAAACTCTTTCATGCTTTATGGGCTTATTAGACTACCACCTGCACTGCAACTCGGTCAACTCCATATTAATTGGTATATGGAACGGAAGCCGTCTTGCCTATTGAAGTTCAACTAGACTTGCTCAGAGATTCCATTTGTGATCAATCATCTACAGATGAACAATCTCAAAAGCGATTGAATGAATTGGAACAGTTAGATGAGAAAATATTGTGCACTTTTCACCACTTGGAAGTCTATCAGAATCGAATAGCACGAGATTTTAACAAAAAAGTTCGTCTTCGTTAATTCACTCAGGGAGAATTGGTATTAGTTCTCAGAACTCCAATGATACAAGGAAATAAACCTCCCAAGATTGAGCCAAAATGGGAAGGACCTTATTCAATACATAGGGTCTACTCCAATGGAGCTTATTCATTAATCTCAATGGATGGGGAACTCATCACTACTCCAACCAATGCCAGATTTTTGAAGAAGTATTTTTTATAAACTGCAAAGTCCGTACATTGTCCCTGCAACATGACACTAAACTGTGCGGCACCAGATCGTCCTTGCTATATGACATTAAACTATACAGCAAAGGTCCAAGCATATGACCCTAAACTATTTCCACATACGTCCAACATGACGTTAAACTGTGTCACCTTCATCGTCCTAGCTACATGACGCTAAATTGTACAAAAGTCCATACATTCGTCGTCCTAGATACATGACATTAAACTGTACATTGTCCCTACAACATGACACTAAACTGTGCGGCACCAGTTCTTCCTTGCTATATGACGTTAAACTATACAACAATGGTCCATACATATGACCTTAAACTATTTGTACTTTAGTCCCACACGACGTTAAACTATGTAAAAGTTCCCTAAATGGTCCAGTATGTCCTTAAACTGCAACTAGGTCTTGTATGAGCTTACACTACATCATCAACGATCCATGTATATGACCCTAAACTATTTTAAAGTCCCTGACGTCCAGCAAGACGTTAAACTGTGACGTCCTAACTACATGACGTTAAAATGTATAAAATTCCCTTACGTCTGAAAAGACGTTAAACTACATAATCATCAAAGGTCCGGTATGACCTTAAACTACACAACCGTCCAGCATGACATTAAACTGCACCATCCACGGTCCATGCATATGACCTTAAACTATTCGCACTTTCGTCCAACATGACGCTAAACTGTATCGTCCCTGTATCGTCCCTTGTTCATCCAACATGACGTTAAACTGTGGAAAAAATCCCCAATGCGTCCAACATGACATTAAAATGGTGCACTCTTTTGTCCACACTACATGACATTAAACTGCACAGTCCCCCCCTTTCGTCCAACATGACGTCAAACTCTATTGTCCCCATCATCATAACTACATGATGCTAATCTATACAGAAATTTCGTGATACGTCCTACATGACATTAAACTGTATTTTGTCCCTGCTACATGACACTAAACTGGGCAGCACAAATAGTCCTAACTGCAAGACTTTAAACTGCATAGTCCCTTTATATGTCCTACATGACATTAAACTATGCATCGTTAAGGTTGTTGTTACCTTTTATTTCTCACACCGAGTATGACTCACGTGAGCTTAGAGAAAACCTCAACCATAACACTCTCTCTGGGACGCTAACCATGTGTAAGTCCTAACATCATTTTTTAAGGTCATTTTCCCCAAGAACAACTTGATCATTAATTCATTCTTTAATTGAACTACACGGACTTTGATCCTTGCCTTCTAGGCTGGGTATGTAGGCAACCTCCCAAGGTTCAATCCCAAAACCAATCTCTTCACATCGGTTCACCTCCATCTTATACGATGTTGATTTGTGAAACCACCCCTAGAATCAATATCTTTAAATTGGTTCACATTCGTCCTTGTTATACGACGTTAAACTATACAACACTTTTGTCCAGTATGACAAAAAACTAAAAATTTCTTTGATACCCTCACCTGAGAGGGAACCATTATTTTCATTGATTTTTCAATCATGTTTCATTTCAAAGTATACGTGCATACATGTAAATGCCCAAACCTTTTATCTTGGGTTAAACCATCATTGCACTAAAGTCCCCTTTCACCCTTTACATGTACGAACCAAATTTGTACAGAGGGTATTTCTAGAACTACGTGGGCTTGATTCCCATCCTTATGGGATACATAGGAACATTCGAGTGTCCCTCGAATCCAGCACCAAGTCTTTGGGCCTAACCCCAAATTCCACTTTCAGTCCTATGGCTGCCAAGTCCCCATGAAAACACACATTGTGTATTTATTTCAATAGTCCAAGCTCTATGACCCTAAACTACGATCTCTAATCCTTTTGTCCCACACGACGTTAAACTGTAGTTTATGAACTACGTATGGATTGATTATCATCCTTATGGGATACGTAGTGAAGTCTAATATTTCAATTCAGGACCCAGCCACAACATGGATGGTTAGCATTGATTTGTGTATCTCTATACACATTGAACAATACCCATATTTATGTGGTATAATCCTAACTTTAAATATTTTTCAGATCCTCATAACCCTTTTTATGACTTCTAGTCACAAAAATGTCAAACTTCTGAGAGTTCTTTTGTCTGACTATGCAGCACGTGCCCATAGGCAACCTTGCATAAACAGTCTACATAACAGACTTGTTAGCCAAAAGATACTATTATTTAACTATGCAGCCAATTCCCTTAGGTGTCCATGTATAATTCAACCCCCTAATGGGTTTGTTGGATAGTGGTAACTTCATTCTTTGGAAGAATGCCTATTTTGTCCTTATTTGTCTTAAATGACAGTATGTACGGATCCGCAAAAATATCCATCCTTAACATATTTTTCCCATATCCTTTTTCATGATATGAAAGTATTCAGGTCTATGGTTTATATTCTCCTTCCCTACGTTTGGGTCAGACCTTCGTAGGAGTGATATTCATCCAGTTCTTCGATAATTTTTTTGGAAATATTTTCTCCATATTCAAGTACCTCTTTCCATATAGCAAACTCTATAATTTGGAAGATTTGAATCTCCATAAACTTTCACTGGCTTTTAGCACTAGGAATGTAAATTTCCGAGAGTTCTTTTGCCTGACTATGCAGCACGTGCCCATAGGTGGCCTTGCATAAAGAGTCTACATAACAGACCTTTTAGCCAAAAGATACTATTTTATTTAACTATGTAGCCAATTCCCCTAGGTGGCCCTGCATAATTCAACCCCCTAACGGGTTTGTTAAATAGTGGTAACTTCATTCTTGGAAACTACTTCTTATAATGCCTTTTACCTCTTTTTCATATCATTCCTCATATTCAAATATTCTTAAGTCATAGCTTACATATTTTTCCCTCATACTTGAGTATGGTACTATGTTTTCAGATGAGTTGTCAAAGAATTGAGTCAATTTTAATCCATTTCGATCAAAGCTATTTCAACCTTAAACATTAGCCTTTGTATGTCTGACATGCATGACTTTAAACTTCCAGATTTCTTGTTTTTTTCTTTTTTTTCCTCAGAGTCAAATCCTCATTTCTTTTGGATCCAACTCTGAGGGGGGACTTTTGTTGACGCTCCTTTCATCACAGAATCCAATGATCTGAAAAGGGGAATATCTGAGTCCAAATTGATTCATCCTTTGAAGAAAATATCAAAAATCGACAGAGGCATGAACAAGGGATCAAAATCACCTGTGCTGCACAAGTTCTATTACTGTCGCGCAAGTGGACTTGCACGACGCCTTATGGTCATGCAAGTGACTTGTGCAACCTAAGTGATAACTGCCTAGGGTCTTCTCCTGCCTATAAATAGACCCTGTGGGCCCCCCATTCGGGGAGGATTTTTTCCAGAAACTCAGATTTGAGCTCCCGGCGCCCAAGTCTCTTCTCAATGCTTCTGAAACACTTCTAAGGTAATTTCTTACCTATAATGGAAGATCTAAATAGGGGGAGGAAGGCCTAAGTGTTGAAACTCATCAACACTTGCACACCTGAGTGGCCAGCCCTTAAGGGAAAAGGGCCACACTTGCGCACCGCCTTACTCCTTCAATAGATCTTGCGCGCCCCTCTCCTAGAAGAACCGCAAGAGGATTCTAAAGGCTTTAATGAAGAGTCTCTCATGTATTACCTTGCTGATTAACCGTCATGCAAGTACATCATGTGTCGCGCAGGCGTATACCTGCGCAACCAAAACTTGCGCGCCCACGCAGTACCTGCGCGCCTGCCAGGACTTGCGCGCCCCTGCCTTTTTGGGTGCCTTTCTTGCCCATTTCACCTCTCATAAGCCGTTACACCTTTCCTATTCATGATTCAGTCTTCAGAACACTCTTCAAAGCCATTTTATGGCATGATTTCTTGATTTGACTTCCTTATCTGAAAGGAATTTTGTGGAATATCTCTAAAAACCTAGTGATTTATACATCTTTATGTCACTAAAGATTGAGATTTCATTCATTCAACCTCATCCTTGAAGATTAGTGAATCCTTAACATGGGTCTCATTTTTAGGAATAATCCCCAGTCATAAGTCCTCTAATTTGGGCATCCTCTTTAGGAGTAAGCCCCAAGTCCCTTAATTTTTGGGTATCCTCTTAGGAGTAAGCCCCAGATCCGCTAACCTGGGATTCCGTTTCAGGAGTTAGCCCCAATCTCAAATATGGGCATCTTCCTTAGGAGTAAGCCCCAATTCTTAAAGTTCCCAAATCTGGGCATCCACTTTAGGAGTAAGCCCCAAGTCCCTTAATTTTTGGGCATCCTCTTAGGAGTAAGCCCCAGATCCCCTAACCTAGGATTCTTTTTCAGGAGTAAGCCCCAGTCTCAGGTATGGGCATCTTCCTTAGGAGTAAGCCCCAATTCTTAAAGTTCCCAAATCTGGGCATCCTATTTAGGAGTAATCCCCAAGTCCCTCAATTTTTTGGGCATCCTATTTAGGAATAAGCCCTAGATCCCTTAACCTGGGCCTCCTTTTCAGGAGTAATCCCCGGTCTCAAATATGGGCATCCTCTTCAGGAGTAAGCCCCAGTCCCCTAATTTGGGCATCCTCCTCTGGAGTAAGCCCCAAACCTTAATTCCCTTAACCTAGGCCTCCTTTTCAGGAATAAGCCCCAATCATAATAATTTAGCCTGGGTCTCCTTTTCAGGAGTAATCCCCAGTCATAATTATCTTAACCAGTCTTAATTTACCCATGATCTGGGATTCCTTTTCAGGAGTAAAACCCAAGTTAGAGTATTCAAAATCTCCATGAAGCACATATACCTTTATGGACCATGTTCCTGGATTTCTTCCATAAAGTAAATCCTAACCTTCATTTATCTGGGCAGTCATACATAAATAATCCCCACATTATTTCTTATGATTGCATCTTTCATGGCACAATTGTCTAATTTTTTCCAATACCTCTTGTTTCCCACACCGAGCATGACTCACGTGAGCTTAGAGTGTAAAAGTAATTGTGACATATTTATTTGAGCCATCAATCATAAACATCATACTCCCTTACTCGAACTATGTGGGTTATGATACCTTTTCTAAACAAAGGATACGTTGGTATCCCGTCTATGGGTTCGATCCCAACTCTAAAATAATCCATGTCCTTCTGAATGACAATAAACTTCAAGTGCCCCACTGAGTGGCTTTAAAACCAGTATGGTCATCATAATGACCAAGAGACATCTGTATAAATGTGTCGAAGGGTACCATTGACCAAGAATCTCTAACAAATACAAATGATTTTCTATTGATGAAGAACCTAGAATATGTACAAATGATTCTCTAAATTTCCTACATATTTAATTGTTGATTGTTAGATCTGAAGGAAATCTCATTTTATACATGGTAATGTAATAAGGATTCACGAACATAACATAAATCTATAAAGAGAGTCTCGGAGTAGACAATAATTCCCCTAAAAAAGGTGTGATGAGTCCAACCTCCCATCCTCTCGACCAATGAAAATTCCTAAGCCACATCAGTACACAAACTAATGAGCACCTACCTTTGGAAAGTAGGTCCGAATGGATGTGGAATCATTGGATGTTTCTGGTTCTACGAACAAACCCGTTAGAAACTGATCGGAAAGTTTGAACCTCCCATCAAGGCGGTCATCCCCAAATTCTGAGGGAAATAGTTAGTGACTACAACATAATATCATAAAACTGAGAGTGGGAATGATATTTACATGAAAAATGTATAAATAAAATAATCATGAAAATATGAACCACTAAAGAAATACCAAAGGGAGTAATTTAAAAAAATAAAACAAGGTATAAACCATCCCAATTTACTACCACCCAATTATAAAAATGGATGAAAAATATCCCAACTCCCTAAGGAAATAAATCACCAAGATCAAAATTCAATAGTTAGATCCACATACATCTGATAATTTCTCCATGATCAAACATGGATGATAATAATTACAAACCCCCAAAGGAACAAGTATGGTTTGAGCTAAAAAGAACATAATGGTATCACTACATGATTCATAAATGATTCAAAAAATTAAATAACCAAAGTAATTATTTCAATTTTAAAATAAAATAGGGTTGATATTTTAAATTATAAAAAAAATCATGCTATACATTTCAAATGATGGAAGAACACATAATGGAAAGGCTTTACAAATGATAGGATATTCCTAAAATAATGGCTTAAATAAATTAGTTTATATAAATTTAGTCGGCATGTAAATCAGTTGAAAATCATTGGAATACATTTATATCTCAAACATAAATAAAAGGAGAGAAACACAGTTATATGCCAAATAGGTAAAATTTTATTTTTTCTTATATTACTCTAAACTCTATATGTGAACAAAGAAATTTAAAAAAAAAACGTCCTCTGGACACTATTTAGAGAGGACTCATCACCATCACCTATGGGATGAGGCCAACTATATGTATGTTTTATAACATTGTAGAAATCTTATAGTGTGTCCAAATAATTGAAAATATACCTATGGATTTCATGTGATCATACACAATCAATAAGTGGAATTTTATTTTAATAATACTTATAATAAAATTAAATCTTTTTAATAAATTTTAAAAACTAATTTTCTATTCAAAACAAAAAAAAAATGTTTTAATCAAAAACACACATATTAAATGTGTAAAAATTACCCAGTTTCTATAAAAACAGTCCCATGAAATTTTTTAAATTTACAAATTCCATCAATTTTATTTCAAATATAAAATTTAGCAATTCATTTCCATAATTTAATGTTGCAACAATATTGAAATTACTTGTATCTAATATATAATTTATATTCTTCAATTTAAATCATCCAATATCCATAAAAACACCCCAATTCATTGTAAATGAGGGTTTCACCCGATTACTATTCCAAATCTATTTAAAATCACATAATCCATTGGAATCGAGTTTTATTAAATGAAATTAAAAAAAGATTGAGGAATGAAACTTAAAACAATAATTGAAATAAATCAAGAAATTCAAGGTTAGTAACTTTGGTTAATCGTGATGGAACCAAAATCTTCGAGTTCATTGATGTTAGTGGAAATGATAAACAACCTTGTGTGGTTTAATACACCTCGTTATGAACTTATTATCATAAGAGTGAACACAACAATGTTCATCATTCATCATGTGTTCCTAGAACCAATACTAGTTACTTTATTTCTAAAGGAAATAAAATAAGACAAGAGACAATACATTATTTCTCCTAGATAATTTCTATTTTATAATTTAACATATTACACGGGATAAAGTATTATCTCACCTATATAATTTTCAAATTATCATTTATTTTAAAATAAACATGACAATCGGATAAACAACATTGGATAATTTTATTTAAATATTTAATATAATAATCTCATTATATTACCATTAATAATTATATGATATTTTCTTTTCATTATTATGATCATTATCATTTGAAAGAAAAAAATAATTTTCCCATTATAATTTTGATAATTTATATTTCATGATAATTATCTTATAATAATGCTTTATCAAATTAAATAAAACAATCTCTATTATTCCATTAAATTATGATTTGATTAGTTTTTGCGATTATCATTTCAAAATTTCATTAAATTACCTTTTTATGATTTCAATTTATAATTACCTTACAATAATCATCAAATATTATCATTTATAATAAATCAAAATTATCATATGAGAATTCTACAGAATTATATTTTCATAAAATCATGATATTTATCTTTTGATAATTAAAATAACAATTGTCCATTATAATAAAAATTTAATAATTTTTTAATGAAGTACTCATTGATGATTTTAGGTTCCATAATTTAAATTAAATTTAGTCATTAAGTTTCCCTTAATTTTTGAATTGTGGAAAATAATGGAATAAGGAGAAAGGAGAGATTAAAAGAATAACCTCACAAGGATCTACACAAAGGAGGTCACCTACTTGTTCACTACCTGAGAAGTATATCAAACAACCTAAATCAAGGCCTTATGATTGCACAATTGTAATACCTAGGTTTCTTGATATTGAACAAGATTAACCAATATAAGTACAACTGAGTGGATTGGCTTTTTAAAAATATCAAAAATTCATATGTGGTTGGAAATTAAGACCAACCAATTCAATAACATTTTGGAAAAAAACCAATAAATTTAGAGTTGATAAATTTATCATATTAATTTTTTCCAATAGAAACTATTCAATATGGCAAAGAAACAGATGATTCTGAAAACATGAATCATAAAAAATGATGGGTTACGATTTGGGGAAGTCGAGTGAACAGTGAACTCCGTTTTTATTATTTAAACTAATAATTGAATCTAAATAATAAGTTAGTTATTTAATGTTGTTATTAAACTACCTAAAAATTTATTTCAACCTTACCAAACACATGTTTCTCATTACAGTTATATACTACCTATAGAAAACACCCCGTTTCAGACCCATCATTGGTCTCATATTTTTCATATGACACACCATTTGGGATATATTAATGATTTATTATTTAAAAATGGAATAATTATTTAATTAAATATAAAAATGTTTTTATCACGAGTGATCCATCCAAACATCAATCACATCAAAATTTTATACCCTATCAAGGGTAAAAAACTCTTTTCAGACCCATCACTGGTCTTTGGTTTCCCATATGATGCACAATTTGGGAGATATATAACTATTTTTAATAAAATAAACTAATATATATTATTTAATACCATTATATTATGATCAATACATCCATATGTCTTGTGCCTTCAAATTTTATACCCTACCTAGTGTAAACACTATATTTCTGAAATAACGTTGGTCTTATATTTCTCATACAACCCATAGTTTTGGATTTATTCAGTTGTGTTGAATAAATTACGCATGCTTTATGTAATACAATTTATATTCTTATTCAGTCTTCACAAATGCTTTATGGGACTCGGAATCTAACACTAAATTAGTTGAACCCAAAAAATATTAATTTTAATATTCACTGATGTTAAATAGTAGTTAAGGACTTTAACACAATTATAAAATATTCACTGATAAGTCATTTTTTTTCACGTCTGATATTAATAATTTAACATACGTGAGTTTTGGAATACCTAAAAATAGTAACAGGATGTTACAAACCTCCACCTCAACCCTTAATTTTTAAAAGAATGAATCCTACCAACCTTAAGCAATAGAGTCATTTGAACCTTTATTTCATGTCCCCAAGATTTTATAATATGATTTTCTTTAAAATGTGAAGAAAGTAGTTCCTTTTCATGCCTTTGGATAAGGAACAAGTTCTCCTCATACGAATATTAATCCACTTGAATTGTATCACGAGTTATGAGAGAAAATATTCAAAAAAGAGGTTTGTAATGATTTGGAAGGAATAATATTAATAACTTGAGGAGCATGAATGAATGGAAGTAAATGGTCCATCATTTTTCAAAGGAAAATAGAAAATTCGTGAATTTATTGTTTCATTGAGAAATGGGAAATTTAATTGATATTTTATTTCTAATTTGATCTTTTTATTTCACATTTATTTATTTTTTTGATGTTATTTCATTGATATTTGAATATTGGTAATATTTGTCTCGTTGAAATCCATGTGAAGATTTTATGGTTGAGGAGAAGCACGGTTTATGTGTGGGAGAATTTATAGACCTATTACGTTGATCATTTTTATATTTCTCAAAATGATTTAATGTTTACGAATTTTTCAATTAGACATTATTTACATCAATATTTATTTATGGTGTGTTTTTTGCTAAAATTGTAAATTTTCTTAATTCAGGAAATTTGAAAGATTTGAATCACTATATTAATTTGACAATAACATTTAAAATAAAAATACAATTAATATGATTTTATTTACGATTCCTTTATTTTTGGTCTTCATCTTTGTCTTTTGGACTATGAGTTAATTGTTTCTTCTAAGTTCTAAAAAAAATCAAGTTGAAAAATCATTCTGGATAGACATGTGGATCCCACATCAATAAATTTAGAATAAATTAGTAAAAAAATTCCAATTGATATGTTTCTTCATGGAATTGAATAAAAAATAAAAGGGAGAGTTTTAATATTTAATATCATGGAGTGTATCGTTCATTAGGGTGGCCCTTGGATGATTAACTTTTGGAGAAGAAGTAGGAAACATTTAGCTGGTATAAAATCACTATATTAATGTGTCAGGTCTCTTAATACACAAGGTGTATCAAGATTAACATTTGATAGGAATGGTATATGATATTTTTAAACATCTATAGATAAGACACCCTTTCCAAAATTTTCTATTAATTTTTTTTACCATGATTATTCATTTAGTGGAAAAAATTTGTAGGAAATCATAACGATAGATTTGGTAGATAATAAATTTTATGACTAAAGAGTAGAGCCCCCTTGGACTATATAAGGAGGACATAAAAATGATGATAGATTGTCCTACATCGCCATTGGAGAGTATTCCTTGGTCTATGATTCATCTTTAGGATTTCTTTCTTATTTTATTTTTATTTTAGTTTCCTTTTATCATGTTACACATATAAATATTTGTGATTCAATTATTTCCATATTAATTTATCCCTATTTATCATAAAATAAAAATATTATTATTACCATTAGTTAACATTCCACTATGAACTCATACCATAAAAATTAGGGGATAACCCAATTCGTTGCTCGGTTTGGCATGGGGCAATTCTATTCAATCTGTACTTAAATTCTAATGATTTATAATGTTTGTGATGTGAAAGAGTGAAGTGAATGTGGGTGGAAATCATCCACCATGACACTAATCTCAAAATAATTTCTATTATTTTATTAAACATTTTTCCTCCATTCTAATGGATATAATAGCTTCATATGATGGAATAGATCCATTTAGTAGATGAAATTACCTATGATGGAGACAGGTCAAGAGAGATGTCACATGCTCGATTATGGTGTTCTATCAACATTGATTACAGGAGAAGGTGAACTTTAGATTGTTTAATTCTTTAAAAATTTCACAACACTAAATAAAATAATATTAATTCCTAACATGAGATCATAGAAATTATTTATCAAATATAATCTAAATACCCACAAGGAAAATGATGGAACCCAAAAATAAAACCACAACGACCATGTTATTTTTTCACTAATTTCATTTGGTTATTTCATGATAGTAATATCTTTTTTTAAAATAGTTTAATTTCATTGAATAAATAAAAAACATATAGTATTAGTTAATTTTATATAGAGTCAGTACTTGAACTGCATAGAAAGATCCTCAAATGAAATGACCCTAGTCAGCCTCTGTGCTATAGTAGGAAAATTAATTTTTTTTCACACCTTATAATAGGCGTGCATCAACTGGTCCACTGCCACACCATGATAATACACCACTTATCAATGGAAACACACCTCCCACATCTAGAACATACATTAGGAAAACATACCTTAAATATTCGGGGGTTTATGAACATTAAAAAACCTATAATTTTATATACATACTCCTCAAATGAAATCTCGTATACCAATATATCATTGATGAATATGATGATTAAATGGTATAGGTACTAATAGAACATGATGTTCAAAAAATCCATCAATATAGTATTTACTTTCATAACACTGAACATGAGGATTAGAACCTCGAAGTGTGCATACATCTATTTGAAGGAAGTCTTCTGAACATCCTCTTATTTCACCCTCAACTGATTATAAGAATACCACATATTTATTATTTATATCTATATAGATCCTCTCATATAGTTGATAGATCATCGATCCTTAGAATATTTTAATTAGCCTTTATTGTCAACCAATTTGAACTCTGATTGTCAATACACAACCTTATACAATTTACATCATTCTTGTTGAAAAGTAATGGAGCACCCCAATATGACAAACTATTAAATTTGAAAACCCTTTGAGTCATATAATCCACCACAACACCAACTAACAATACTATATAGTAACTATATGGTAGGGTGCCATAATGATTAGAGATTCACCTAACTAAATATCTATACTGAACAAGATATCACATCAATGGTGTAGTAGAGTAAAAAACTCCAACTCCCATACCATTCTACTACTAGCTTCTACAACCATGATTTGTAATGGGTTCATATGGATAGAAACAGTTATGAGGACACCATATTCCAACTCCATGAGATATTGGATTCTAAATAAAGCCAATTGGTCCATACAGTTGAAAATAACTTGGAGTAAAGCACTACAATTAAAAACAGGTTTAAGAGACCATTTGTATCTGACCTCACATTATTATTGGAAACTGAGACTGGTGGTTCCCATATCTCACGATGATGTGTAACCCAAAAATAAAATCCCTATAATGTTCTCAAACACCACATATCACAGATATCCTGGGAAGAAACTACCATGGATGGTTCCCTACTGAAGGCATCCCTGAATGCATGAACACCCACAACCCACAATCGGAATCTATTATACCTGGAATTACATGTTAACCATCCTAATGTGGATCAATTCCAAATTATATAATTTAATAAATTACCTTTGCAATTTTATGTACCTCTAGATAAGTTTGGATTGTAAATAAAGTAACCACATAATTGATCATTGGGCACAAAGCCTCCTCTAGATGCCACACTGTAGACTCATAATTTGGGAAATAATCTATAAAAGAGTATAATTATCCATTGAACATGAATGTGTGATAAAATATACTATGAATCCCCTACTAAAGGGAGATCAAGTAATTTCTGTTGTCTATCCTCATCCTTGATTTTCGAAAATCTTCCCATAAATCCCTCTAAAATTGATCCCATAACAAATTTTGATCATTACAGTTATTTAGAAATAAAATCCACTTCTAATTCAAAACTCCCCACATTTGGATAACTACAAATAGTTCCAAAAAAACAACTCATGATAATATTAAAACAAACGTGATTTCATGATCCTACATCTATTGCCTTATGTCTATATATAAAACACTCCCATCACACGTATAAAAACATATCCACTAAAAGGCTTGAAAATCCATCTCCAAACCCTTGTCTTACTATATTGAGTAAACCCTAAAATGATAAATTAGATAATACTAATGATGATAAAATTATATAGAAACTCATTTATGATGAACATGATCAATTATTAAAAACTAGGATAATATCTTAGGCACAATAGCAATTTTTTTTATCAAATCATGATTAATTATTCATTTCACATTCCAAAAAAACCCATTTCATACGCAATCATAAAAAATAATGATTTATATACCTCTCCTAGTTTTATACACTACAAGAAGGTCCATCACACATGGTAAATAATTAGATCAATTCTCATGCACTAAATCTAGGGGGCCTTAAAATCCTATGTCATAGCTAGTCATCCTTTCCAATTCCATGCACCGAGGTCAAATGCACTATTTCCATAATCACCCATAAGAACATAACTGTCCTTAACTCAAAACTCTATCCTATCTCAAAACATTCATATTTTTGTACCACACTATCATAGACCCTGAAACCAAATATATGAAAATGAAGAGAGGGTGATGAGGACCCCTGAATCTCACCTCCAATAGGCCCTCGGTTGGATACTAGAATATAGCGTATAAAAATTTCATAGTATTGGAGTTATTACCCACAATAAATGAAATATTATTAGAATATAGGATAAGGAATCACCAATCCAGTCTATAAAATTAAATGTAAACCAAAAAACCTCACATAATGCATGAAGATAGTAAAAATGATACATATAAAAGTCTCTAAATTTAACACCAAATGATATGGTTCCTAAAAAAGATTGATAAAAAATCAAAAAATAGCTAGTAATATCTAGATCCCCCCCAATCCTCCCCAAAACCTGATAAATTGGTAAATATATTTAGGTTTAGGATAACATATTTACTCTTCTCAGACATAACCAAGCCCTCAGGTGCCCATGGGAAAAGATATTTCTAATGCACCAGTGAACTAACAATAAACCACAAAACACAAATAAAGGTCATCTATAAAAGGATAGACTCACCATGAATCACTTATCAAACCACACATCCAATATAATAATATAGAATTAAGATCATAAAAATTAATGAATAAACTTTGTTATTTCCCCATTGATTTTTCACACTCACACCCTTATGTCAAATATCCAATTGTCCAATCCATTACAACCATACCACATAACATCACATACCATATAATGAATCATGGTCCACAAATATCATCACATAATATCACTTCTTACCCATACACACCATTACCACACTTCAAATCAAATCACATCACATCCCATTTTCTCAATAGACACCTTGGCCACATGTCACATCACTTCACAACATTATATATCACTAGTATAAATATAGTGTACACATCACATACCATTTGAAGAAATATGTTCCATTACATAACTATTGGGTTATATCAAAAACCATCCCATATCAATATTGATGGAGGAATGTTAGGGGAGTGGGGGTTGGTAGCCAGATATATCAATACCATCCTAAAAGATGGGTAAAACACCAGAAACTCCACAGCATTGAGAAATTTGATGGTTATCCATCATGAGTGGGACTTGTATAGAATAAAATAAAAATATATTATATAGATATAACACGCAATAACCAACCTATGGTTTCACATAAATAACAAATGCATAGGCTAAAGCACTACCAAGTACCACACATCGATCCTCTACAACCAATTTACGTAACACACCATGAACCAAAACATTAGCCACACAACATTCCACATTCCACTTACATGATTCACTACAGTAATTTATTATATATTTAATTTCACATAACATAACTAATTATTTAATTGAATTTAATTTAATCCAAATATAACACATCCTTTACTAGTTACCCTTTTTAATTTACTATCCTATTTTGTTTCATATATCATCATAGTTCATCACATGGATATTCAGGAAAATAACTTAACCATTCCACCAATCAATTATCCCAACTCACCGAATCACCAACATAACCCCAAAAATCCACCATCATAATAGTCTTTCATCACCCCTAAAATCTCACAACACAACCTCCATATAACACTATAACATCATACCAAAAAAAATCCCTTACACCACAACCACTCTATGACAACTAGAATGCCAAAATGATATCAACACAACCACTACACCACAACCACTTCACCACAACCACTATTTCACAACCATTTATCAACAACCACATTTCCACAACCACTATTCCACATCCATTGCTCCACATCCACTAGGCCAATACCAATATGCCAGAACCACATCACAATACATCACACAACTTACTATGTAGCATCTATACTAACATACCATTGTATCATTGCTCCACACAACAGATGGACCTTCTGTTCACCTCCATTAACCTATAAAATCCAAAACTAGATATATAAACTACAAAAAATAACCATCTTCAAAAATTATTATTGGGAATTATCACATATCATTTTTATTTAGCATGGTAACAACACACAAATAAAATGTCTAGGGGAATACAATTATTCTAAAATATATTTTATTTAACATTATCTACGAGTTTTGATCACACCACAACATAGAATGTGTCATTACACCATAATAACTACAAAACAAACAACTCCCCCAATAGTTTTTATTTTTATAATTGGAAACATGAATTAATAAAAACAAAAACAACATGTATTAAAATAGTAATGCTTGTAATAACTCCCAATAACCCTAAATATTATACATTCCAATTAATTTCCTCATTATACAACACTAAATAAATAATAAAAGGATGAAAACCATGCATATCTCAGAAATAGAACCTAAAAAATAAGAATTATGATTCACTACCTCATAGAGGATTCATGATCTCACCTCACACTGTAGGGTGAAGATAAAACATCCCATTAAAAACCTTTAAATAAGGAACTCATGGATCAAACTACACCAAACCAAATGGGTTTCAAAACACAACACATAGATATCCAATACCAAAACATCACCACCATAGTGTATGTTTAAAAAAGAATGGATAAAACCCCATAGGAAATAGTGGTGAAATTACCATAGTTCACCAATGGGTTTATAATGGAACCAATAGATCATTTCATAAGGAAAAAGGTATTTTAGATAACCTCAATGAGATTAGAGTTTGTATGGAATATGATAATGAGGAATTACAATAAAATTAATAGAAATTGTTTAAAAGGGTAATAAAATAACTTTGAACCCCACACTTTCAAATCATGTAACACATTCAGGTTTTGAATTTCGATTTTCCCAAAATCTCCCACATTTCATAGCTCTATTGATGAAATTAATTACACATCATTAATTAACCTTTAAATAAGTGAATCGATTTCATGATATGCCCCTCAACCAAAAACAGGACTTTGATTTTACGTATTCAAAACCAATGAATCACCACTTAACTTCATGTAGACCATTCATGATATGAATATCCTACATTAGATCTTTTTCACCTCTAAAAAACATGAAACCACATCTATACTCTTATAAAACAACTACAACTCCTAAATATGAAAAAAATTGTATTGGGAAGTCAAAAATAAATATATATGACTAGAAAATAAAAAAACCCTTTATGATCCATCATGAATATCACACACAGATTTCCAATTACATGCTTTGTTTCAAATCATAATTTTGTTCTTAGTTTTCTCCTAGTTTTCAGGTGTTCTAGGTTTGGGTTTGGTGTCTCAGGTGTCCTTGATCTTAATCATTAGTTTTGGAAGTCTTTTGTGGTATTTGGATTTGTATTTTTTTTTGAGGAAATCCATTTGTATTAGGAGGGTGGGAGAAGAATTTGAGCCAATACAAGTGGAACCTTTGGGGGTTAAGATTTTGGGGTGATTTATACAATTGAGTTAGATGAGTTTGGGAGTGAAAATTTAGTTTTACTTTGGGAAATATTTCCCCTGGTCCATGATCTATCACATGACCTGAATCACATTACATTCCCACATTAATTTATAGAAAATATTCATGTTTTTGGGTGGCTAGAACGGGCCACAGGGTTTGACCGTATAGTTTTTTAAGTCATGCAGCCAAACAGTGTGTCCCTATCTATCTCATTAAAAACATTTTGTTATTCCAATTTTTACCCTTCGCTAATAAAATATTTTCCTCTCCTTCCTCCCCCATTTCATTCCTAGCACCCATGGATACACTCCATTTTCTCTCAAGCATCTGTGGTACTAAATTTAGAAGGGAGATTTAGTTGAGAAACATCAATCATTCTCAAGTATGTGTGTTTCTTTCTTATTTCCTTTCTTTACCTTGGATTTTATACTACTTTTCATGATGCCCCAAACGTATAGAATCTAGTGTTTCCTTAAAAGGGTTTATTTTAGTTTCTTGGCTCAATATTCGTGGTTTAGGTTTTTATTCATTCCCTTTTGGTGTGGTGGTGGGGTGGTTTTAGTTTCACACCTAAATTTGGGTTTTTTGACATCTATGGTAGGTGATTCCATGTGTAATAATTCTTGTATGAGTTAACATTGCTTTATTAATATTTTTACCATGTTATTCTTCCATTTTATTTGATGTAAAAACTATTTTTTGTTAGATTTGTTTATTATTTGATTTTAAAGTGCTCTTTTTGTGTGAATTAGAGGTTCTCCATGTGAATTTCTTTTTTTTACCATTTTGTGTTATTTTACAATTCATATAATTGATTTATTAAATGGTGTTTGTGCTATCGATTCTGGTTGGGTGTGATATTGGTATGAAATTGGCTCTAAAAGTGGTTTGTAAAATTTATTTTATGTTCATAGTTTTGTAATAATTTTTGAAATTGTTTTATGGAAATTCTAAATGCATTATTGAGTTTTACATTTGTTGGAATGAATTATTATAAACTATATGGAGTGAGTATGACTAGAACTGAAGTTTTTTATTTGTAAATGGAATTTTATTACATGTGGAACTTGATTGAGAACAATTAGGGAAACCGTGGTATCTAGGTGGGTGGACGTGTAATTGAATTCTAGTGATCGAGATTGGTTTCATCCCTGTTTTTCTTAAAAAATTTGATGATGAAAAAACTGACTAATCTATGATGATTATGGTGGGGGCCACTTCGTTAGGGGTATTGATACCTACTAGTGGCTTGTGCATGAGAACATATATTTATTATTGTTACTTTCACTGAGATAAGGGGTACCTGGGTCTCACAACTAACGCCTAGGGGTGTTCCTGTGACTCATAGTCATTGTATATATGATATTCATTATCATTATAGGGTGTGTTTGGCTATAAAATTCAGTAGCATGTGTGTTTTATTTAAAATTGTTCATTCATTAAAATATCATACTTGAAAACTACTTTCATTTAATGTTTCATCTTTTAGAAACTGTTACTAGCATTTATTGTTTACAAAATTTGAAAAAAATTATCTTATAATATTTATCACATGGAATGATTTTGGTGGAATCCAAATAAACATTTTCTCACAACCTACCTACACCTTTGAGTGTAAGAGGACAAGGTAATGGTTATTACAGGTTTGGGTAATGCTCTTAGAATCAGTGGTCCTGGTTTTTATCGGTCCATTGTGAGTTTGTGTCATTGAGATGGCTTGAGGTCAATTCATATTTAAATGAGTTTTTTCAAGGTATATCCTTTTTATATTTTCTCTTTTGTGTTAGTCATTCAGATTTGTTCAAAATAATGTAATTCAATTATAAATTTTTTTAATGATGGTTTCATTTGAAAAATTTAGATTCTTTTTATTGGATTTATTTGTTTTTTTACATTTATAAACATGGGAAAATCAGTCCCAAACACGCATTTATAATACTACTTAACTTGTTCCATCCCATTGGGAGGCCCTTTCCATGGGCCTCGTATAGTGCCGGTTTTTTTGGAGACCAGATTATGTTCGTGACAAAAATGGTATTAGAGGAGGTTCAGTCTTTTGGGTCATTTCCATTTTGTAAAATGTCTGGGTAGAATATAGTTATTAATGTTGGGAATTCATATTCTGATTACAAGTAGTGTCCTGGGATATCACACCTCAGGATGAGATTCATATCGCCAGATTATGTTGGGTTTCATCTGAGTTATTTCTTTCTCGTCATTCATTGATTATTTGGGGTAATTAAAAGAAAGTTGGTTAAATTATTTTAGTTAGCTCACATTGCCCTGAAATCCATGTAAATCTGGGGATATTGAACAAGAACACTCTCCACACTGGTGATGTTATTTAATTATGGACACTATAAGTACTTCCAATCCACCTGTCGAGACTAATTTCCTATCACATTGTCTTGTGTCTCCTTGTGTCAGAATCTAGGAAATATGGATTTAAAAATAACAATGAAATGAATTCATTGAATTTCAATTCTTATGAAATGAGTTTTAAGGAATAATTTATTTTTTGGAAATCTTTGTTTGAGTGGTGTGTTTTATGTTCTTTGGGGATTATTTTTGTGGTTTTATTTTTACCAATGGGCCATCTTAGTTTGTTTCTTGGGTTTTCTTGTTGGCTATGGTACATCCCATAAAGATTTATTCCACGATTTAGGTGTGGCCATGGGTGACTAACCATTGGTAGGTCCTCCAGTTGATCAAAGTATGGACACTATTTCCTGATTATAGGGTTGAGTCTACCACTATTCTTTATCTTTCATGTGGATCCCCTTGTAAAGGGGGAGTGGATGTGGGAGGTTGAAATAGACCTTAGGTTATTATATACCCTAATCCAACAATGGTGATAATAGTCTGGAGTTTTCATTGAATGATGTTGTCTAATAGGCGGTATGGCTGATTCCTCTGTATCATCTATGTAAGGGTTATTGTTAGGCCACTGGTGTGAAAAACATGGTCAATAGCTATTTTTATGGTTGTTTGTAGGAATTTTTAGATTCTTGGGACTCAAAATAAGGTCCATATCCTTGTATTGATTCTATCAGATTTAATGGTCATGTTTAGTGATGCCTTGAGATGGCGCATATCATTTTACTATAAGGGTGAAGGTTTTACATTCTTATGATTGTATTTGTTTTGTCAGATGTGTGTCTCAATTAGGGGAATTACAAAATCCCCTCTTCTAGGGAAAGGTGTTTTTATGAATCATTTCCTTCATCTATTTCCCATATGACGAAACAAGGGGTGACATGTGTAAATCTTCAAAACACTTGTTTCGGTAAAATTTCCTATTACGGTAATGTTATTTTTAGAGTGTGTTATGTCATTGGGAACCCATATGGGATTACAGTGTAATTATTTGGGGCAGTGGAAGGAGAAGTTCTATTTGGGGGTTTCTATAGCCAAAATGAGAGGAAGGAGATGCTTCAATAATATGAGGTCTAGCAATAATTCCTAGAGTGAATCATTCACATTGTTAGAGAAATCCTATGGTCATGAAGGTTTGCGTTAAATTCTAAACCTCGGTATGATAATTGGGAATTTTTTAAATATCCAATTTCAGTATATTTCTCCAATTTTTCTTATTTAGTGGAAAGGGGTTAGAGGACCCCATTTTCACTTTATAACTTGTTCATTTTAAGGGTTATGTGTTGGGAATTTTCTAATTTAGTTCATTTCCCATTGGTTTTCTTTTGAGTTTTTTGGAGAAAAGTATTGTGTTTAGGAAAGATTGATTGATGTGCAGAATTTTCACGCAGTTAGTAATAACCATGATCCAACCCAAGTAACCATATAGTAAGAGACAGAACCTACCGCATGTCCTTAGCATGGCCACTCACATTTCATCAAGTAAGTGTGCCTCTATGTCCCTTTCGGTATAGGGGACCACGCGTTCTATGCAAAATTAAGGAAACAATGCGGACTAATTGTGTGACCATGCCATCTCATTAAAATTGAGGTCCCTTTTCATGTCATTTGTGCTAGTCAGTTATGAGGGTTTTTTATATGTAGGGGAGACCCACCATGGATCTCAGATAAGTTCTTTTGGAATGAGTATAATTTTAGTTTACCCCTTATTCAAGGGAGTATAATCAGTCCTCCAACTATTGGTGCCCTAATTGTTTCTCTTAAAATGAAGTTGTCTCTTATGATGGGGATTCCATATGGAACTCCTTGTGTTGGTGTAAATAGATTATTCCCATGGTGTTGGAATGAAGGTAGGTATTCATGTTTGAGGGAAATCTATCCATAAAATTCTTTCTTGGGAAAATATTATGATTGGAGAATTCCCAATGATTCTGCAGAGGTAAGGTAGTGGGATCCCTATTCAAATTTTTCATTCATTTCAGGTAATTTTATTGATTTTTTCCTATTAGTGGTTAAATTTTTCGGTCTTGGGATATAGATTGATTGTGTTTACCTTTTTCAAGAAGGTGGGGTAATTTTTGGTTGGTGAGAGCATTCATTCTCTATTTTGTCAATTATAGTTGTTTTGTAATTTGTAGGGGGTAAAAACATAGAAAGGGAGTCCATATTGGACTATTAGTTGGGATTTGTTTTTTCATCAGTCATTACTATGGATTATCAATGGTGGAAATCAATATTATGGAGAGAATATTCAAACCCGGATTTCCTATTACATTATTTGTTTCAAATATTTTTTTGGTTCTTAGTTTTATCTTTGTTTCCGGTTGTTTCATGTTCAGCATTGGTGTCTCGGGTGACCTTGATCGTAATAAATTTTATAGTTTTTCATGGGTGGTATTTTGCCTTATCTTTTTTGGGATGGGTGTTATGATGATTAGGTGGACTGGAGTAGTATTTTTGACACTCCTAGTGTCACCTTTTTTAGGGTATGTTGTTGGGGGGATTTCTAACCCCCCCACCAATATAGATGAATAATGGGGTATAAAGGTTGTTTTATTTTGGTTATTATTTCCCCATATACTTGTATAATATCTACCCCATGAATCCCCCTAGTATCCATTTAAAATTAGATGAAAATGGAATGTTTTGGGATTCCTAGAACTTGTCGCATGGTTTGGCAGCATGGTTTGTTAAACCATATAGCCAAACCATGCACCCATATCAAGATAATTGAAAAAATTGGTAATTAAAATTTATTCCTTCTAGAATAAACAATAATCCGCCCCTTTCACCCTTATTTATATCCTATCATCCCTCAACACCCTCTAGGATATCTCAAGAATCTACAGATCTTAATTTTTAAGGGGGTTTGGGTGGATAATCATCAAACATTATTAATTAAGTGATTTTACTTCTTAGTTCCTTACTTTAAATTAGGTTTTCTTTAAATTTTCACGAATCAAAAAATATCTAGAAGCTAGGTATTAGTGACTAGGGTCCGTTTTTGAGTTTCATGGCCCAATCATATTGGTTTATGTTTGATTTCATTATCTTTTGGTGCAGCGGTGGTGTGGTTAATGGTTTTAACATCAATTATGGGTTTTTTACATCTATGATAGGTGATTCTATGTTTATGAATTTTTGGATTAGTTATTATTTATTGATTTTTATTTTTAGAATGCTCATCTTCCATTTTATTTTTGAGACAACTTTTTTCAGTGGAATTTCTGATGTAATTGATTTTATTGTTCCATTTTTTTGTGAAAATGGTAGGTTTTCATCGGCATTTTATGTTGTAACATTTGTAGTTGATTTATAATCCATAGAATGGTTTTTATATGGTGTTAGTGCCGCCAATTCTTGTTAGGTGTGATATCGGTATGCATTTGGCTCTAATAGTGGGGTTTTAAATGGGTTTTTTGTTAAACATTTTATTATAATTTGTAAAATGGTTTTATGGGAATTATAAATGCTTTAATGATTGAAACAAAGTGTTCAATGAATTTTTAGCTATTTTCTGGATTATGTATGACAAGAACAGATGTTTTTATTTGTGAATTCTATTTTATTGAATCTTAATATTGTTTGAGAACAATGTGGGAATCTCAGGTATCTAGGTGGGCAGATGTGTACTAGTATTATATTGATCTAAAGCGGATTTGTCAATATTTCATGTAAAAATTATTATGATGACAAATATTACTAAACTATGATTATGATATTGGGGATAACAAGGTTATGGGTATTGTTCCCTACTAGTGGCTCAAGCATGAGAACATATATTTTTTATTGTTTAATTCATTAATATAAGTGGTACCTTGGTCTCACAACTAACTGGTGCAGAAGGGTGTTACTGTGACTACTGATCATTTATTGTATGATATCCAACATCATAATTAGGAGTCTTTGAATGTAAAAATGTGTAAAAATGTGTTTTTTATATAATAGTTTTCATAATTTAAAATAGCTTGCTTAAAAACTGTTTTAATTTATAGTTTCACCTTTTATATAATGTTACAATCATTTATTTTTTTACAAAATTTCCAAGATTTTAATCTTATAGTGTTTATCACATGGAATAATTTTTGGTTTCCTCCTACAAGGCTATGCCTCAAACCCTATATACACCTTTGGGTGTTTGTTGTCTTCGTAATGGTTGTTGCAGGTATGGGTAAAAACCTTATAACTGGTGGTCTGGGTTTCTATTGTTCCTTCATGATTTACCATTGTGTAGATGGATCGAGGGAATTTCCGATTACCTTGAGGTGGTTCTTGGGATTTTTTTTGGAATTGTTCCTTTTTTTAGACTTTGAGATTTTTTCTAAATTATGTAATTTAATTCAAATTATATGTAAAAGGTCATTTTTATTGAAAAATAAAAATTGGTTTTATTGGATTCATTTTTTGTTTTATGTTTATGAGAATGGGTAAATCATTCCAAAAAACTCATTTATGATACCCAGGAAGATTTTGCAACCCGTGGCTATTAGTAACTCCCTTAGGTCCTTGTCGTGGCCCATGTTTGGTGCCTATTTTTATGGAGACCATATTCGGTTCGTGATAATGAAAGACGTTGATAATGACCATGAATGAATTGTGTTATACCTAAGTGTCACTGTTTAATAATAATATGACATGATTTGGACATAATAAAGTTTTTTAGGATTACGTGATTTACCATAATGTATATTAATACTCACACTATTATTTACTTTTTTATCTAATGTTATAAATTAAAATGAATTGGTTTGAAATTTCATGCGATAAATAGTGGGTGGATGAGATAAAAAATGGGATGATTATTAGATTGAGGGATTTTGTGATTTTCTTATCAGTTACCATGAATTATGATTAAAAAGATACACTTTAGACAACTATTAGACTCACTAGAGAAGAAATGATATGGTTCTATTAGAGTTTAGGTTGTAGAGACCAAAGAGAAAAGAAGATTCAGTTTCATCTATATCATGAATGTGGGAGGAAGAACTCCCGGGAATGTATCAATGGAATATGAAGATGTTTTATATGTTAAAGAAGGAGAAATGTTATGGATTTAAATGGTTCAATGATTTTTTTTATGATAATGGAAGATAATAATTATTCCCCTATAGCATCATCAATGGCTTAATGTAATAAATATGGAATGTTTGGGCATTAATCAAATCAATTTTCTAGGGAGAAATATAAAAAATAGAACCATAAAGGCAGAACATGAAATTGTTTTTTGTTTATTATGAATATACCATATATGGAATATGAATGGGATGAGGTAAAAAGAAATAAGATAATGAATAATAGTTAATTGATTAAGAATAAATTAGAATTATTTATGTTTTTAATTATTGATATTCAATAATAATGAAATATATATATATATATATATATTATTCTATATATGTTTTTAATTAAGGATTTTCAAGAATATGTTAATGGGTAATGATTTCCTAGAAATGTGAATTTTTGTAATGGTGATATTTTATGTAAAACACATGATTAATATTAAACTATATAGGTTACATATGATGACATAATGATGTTGCGATAAATTGATTATGGATATGAATAATGTAAATTTTATAGTATCAATGACCTTGGAATTGATTGACAATTTTTGAATTAAGTGGTTTATGACTCCATTGATCAATTTTTAAAAATTATGTTAATAATGGAATATATTCAATAATATGAGGTTTTATTTAACGAATGATGAAGTAATAATTATTTTATTAAGGTTTTATGGATGTTTTTGTTATTTCCATGTTCCATGAAAATATATGATAAATATATTCACATATTTGGTATTTAAAATTAATAGTCAATTTCTATTTATGGGGAATAAAGTTAAATTTATTGTTTAAATATAGTGACTTTATTTATATTTTATGTATTCTAATTTTGGTGATACAAGAAGGAGGATTATGGCTAACTATTCATGAAATGGTATTTCATGAACATTGGATGTTGTTAGAAAACATGGGATAAAAAATCTATTTTTTATGAAAAATATATAAAGAAGGATTGAATTCTAATTATTTTATGGATATTATGATTTAGTAGTGCATATTTAATAAAAAACCATTTTATTTTCATAAATTAATAGAGGATATGGAAATTGATCAAAGCACAACCGAAGGATGAGATTGTGATTATGAAATGGAATGAAAACAACTAAGTATATGTTCCCCTAAAAATATATATCATTGGGAAATGTATCAAGAAATAAAATTTTGTCTTTTTTCCATCATTTAAAATTATAACAATGATCCTTTTCACAAATCATTGGTTTTTGGTTTTATGTTTGTTGATTTTATCATGATCATTAAATCCCTTATTATTTGATACCTCTGTCACTCCCCATAATTATTTAGACATTATCCATCTTAACTGATTAAATATTCACATCCCACCTATGTTATTATATTTGTAAACCTTTTATGTGTTATTACACAAGTTATTTACACATAAATTTATCTTTTTTCAACATAATTTTTTTATCCCGTTTTATGATGTGGGTCACATACAACTGGATTTTCAAATTGTAATCCCTTTTTTCAAATTTTCTCAAATAATTTAATCATTTCAATATTTTTTTATTAAAAACTACATTGTTTATTTCTTTCATTATATATAATATTGAGTTTAAACAAAATGTGACCTACTATTCAAATATTGTTATTCAATATTACAGTTATTATAGAGATATTGGAATGGAATCTATAAAAAAGATTAAAAAAATATTATAATATTTCGTCAAAAATATATGTAAAATTAATTTTTTTGGATTGATTAATTATAAATGAAAATTAAAACAATTTTAAAATAAATTTTTTTTCCTAGAAAACATATTCTATCATAAAAATGTGTTTTACCCTAATATATTAAAAAAATAACTTTTGGTGATTTTTTTAATATAATTTTATATTATGTATTAAATATAATTATTAACAATCATATTCTATGTTTAATATACAAGAGATGATAATTAATAAAATTTCTTCACCTAAAAAACTATACATTTCCTAAAAGGTGTTTTATCGAATTTTAATGAAATTATTATAAAAATAATTATTTAATTTTCAATAAAATTTATTTCAAAATATATAATTAAATTTATAAATAATTATTTTAAAATTATCTTAGATTTTATCTTTGATAATTTTTAGAATATATTAATAGTTCAATGAATAGTGAAAATTTCTAATATTTATTATGAATGGTCATTTCGTTTAAATCATTTGAATACATATAATTACTTAATATTTTTTTTAAAGAAATGTTAGTTCAATTATATATGAATAATAAAAATTATTTTATTTTAATCATTTTCATATTTAATTATAAAATAAATTGATTTTAAACTTATGAACATTTTCTCTTTGGTAAATCATTTTCAAATCGCATTTGTGGGAATAATATTAAATTAAAATATATACATTAAGTGAATGTTATTTGGAAAAATATATCCCTTATTTATAATAATAATTATTTATATTATATAATATTTTCAGAATAATCTTTTAACATAATGAATAGAAAAAATAGTAAAATTGTTTTAGCATAGTTAAGGTAAAAATGGGTTTACAAGGGGATTAAACTAAAATGATAAGGATTAAAAATTTGAAAAACCATATTGCAAATATTCTATTTTAGAATTTATACCTTATAAAAATATGTTTTATAATAGACAATTTTAGAGCATTTTAGCATTTGAATATCATGGCTGCACCTTTATGTTTTAAAAAATTACAAGTGTTCAACTAACCTTACTAATAAAAGGCCACCACTCTCCCTTCATATATACAAATAAAAAATAATTTGTATGACCATTTAATACACAAATAACTTCATTAATAAAATTATATGATCCTATATACCTTATATTGATCATAAAAAGACTAGCAATCCCTTTGGGGAAAACAAAAAAAAGTTGTCACAAGAAAAGGTAACGTCTATAACCAAGAATTATATTATTTTTCTTCATCCACCTAAATTTTTTTTATTAAACAATTATTATATAACAAAATAAGTATATTAAATATTCTAATATGTTATTATGTTAATTATATAAACTAATCTATTCAAATTTTATTTATAATCGGTTAGAAATCATTATTCTTGTGTGTGGTGATCTACCACATCACGAACTGATGATATTTATTTTAAATCATTGCCTATCTTGTGTATATATAATGATGGATTTATTATATAAATAAAAATATATATAATATAAATGATATTTATGATAATATTTTGTATTTATAATCATTATATCACATTTTTTGTCACACCTTACATTCCATGGAAATACGATTAAATTGTTCTTTTGTAAGTCAGACCACCGCCTCACGAAGCGATGTGATTAATTCAAGATTTACATAGATTGAAATGATGCTGGTTTTAATTAAATTATGGGATATATATGAAATAGAAATTATTAGAAAATTGTAATATATTATTCAAGTTTATTGCTTTCCATTGGGAATAGGGAAATTGTGTTCAAGTATATGTATGGAATATCGTCACTATAATAAGTGCATTTCTCTTTCAACCTATAAAATAATGGATCACTATAAAATAATGAATGATGAATATATTTGATAATAATATCATAGTTAATATTTTATATATATTCTCACCATGATAATTTTTATAGGATCAAAAAATTAAAATAAAAACAAACATGAAAAAACACAAATTTTATTGTCTGAATCACGACTTTAAAATGAAATTTGTAATACATGGGTAATAAGTGGCCATAATTAAATTATATATGGTATTATATAAATATTTATATTAATATAAAATATTTATAACACACTTATGATTATTATATCATATTTCTGAATGTGTATAAATGAATTTGAGAGTCATGGTAATAGATTTCCTTTAATATTTTTTTGTGAGACACATGCCATATTCGCTATGTGATTATTTTATGTGATGTATATAATAAAAATGAATGTATATTATTATTAATATACTAAATGTTTTAGGTATTTACCTATCCATTCATGGATAAAACCGTCATGATTTTTATATTTTAAATATTATCAATGTTTTAAGGTATTTTTGGATATAATTTCATTATATAGGGCATTAGGTTTGATATGAACCTACATTTTCAATGAGTTTTATATATTATAAATTTTATGTATTTTACAATGAATTTAATTATTTTTAATAACATGATTCATTTATTGTTATCATTTTATGATGTTTATGATTTAAAATTACAAAAGTGGAAAGAGTTATTTGTTAAAATCTCATAATTTTTCAGTATTGTTTATGATTATGCATACAATGATGGAATATAATGATATATGTCACATGAATGTCCTTAATTTTCATATAATTTGCTTATTTCTTTAGAAAACATGTTGTCCCTTCATCTTCCCTCTTTATATACTCATGATTTCAAAATAAAATTTAATATATAAATAGTCTGTATTTATTTACTTAGTAAAGAACAATTTATCTTCTAAAACCATGTTTTCAAATGAAAATCCAATTTTTTTTTACAAATATAAGTTGACATAATAAATAAAATTTTACCCAGGATAACCATTTAAGATTTTTTAAAGGATTATTCACATCATTTTTCAAACAATTCCCCTTTTCCATTTATAAAAAAAATGAATGGAAAATTTGATTTATAATGTATAGTATGATTAAACTTTTCCACCACCATTTCTAATATTTATGTTGAAGTCTCTATTAAAAAATTTCAAGGACAGTTAAAATGATAAGGATTTCAAAAAAATATAATGATTTAGAATGTGTTTTTTATAATTTTAAGGATATTTTCTATAATAAAATTTTAAAAATATTTTATAATATTAATTTAGATGTAATGTTTTTTCAATGAAGGGGTTATACTAAATATTTCATGTTTTTTGGTTTTACATGTATTTTTTCAATATTGAATGGATATATTCCACAATATGATTTCAAATTGATCTTCTAAAATCATATTCTATCTATGATGAATCCTTTTATGTTACATATTATTTCTTGGTGTTATAAATTAATGATTCCATCCTTATCCTTTCTCAAAATTGTTAATTTTTATGTGGATGAAATGTTTTTGAAACCCAATTATTTTTCTTGGGTTAAGCTATGTTGAATTATTGAATTTTTTTAGAATCATTTTTAACATGTTTAATGATATGATGAGATGATTAATATTTTATGATATTGTGTTACATATAAATATGGATTTCAAATCGAGATGGGTGGGGCATTTGTGATGTCCTAACCTTGAAGATACTAAATATTTACCAGATCCTGTGTGCTACATGGACTGATGTGAGCCTCCCCATATGCGAGAGGTTTCTGAAAATAAGAGAGGGTATAGGTTGTGTTAGTGGTGGGACATCACTGTCATCTAAAAGTTGATCAAAAAGGAGATATAACAGATGAATAAAAAAAGTGTAAGAAGTACAATAAATAACACTGGTAATGTAAATAAGTATAATAATCCATCAATAATTATGAACTAAAAATATGTAAACTATATCATATATAAAATTATTATGGTACATATTTACAAACAAAAAAATCATCCATACATTGTAGTAGGATGATAGTATTATAAGTACTATAAAAAAGAAAAAAAGGCCAGAAACTATCCAAGCATCTCGGGCACATGCCTAGTTATTTAATACGATGATTTATCCAAAATATTGTAATCATGTTATGTATCCAATGTAGGTTGCTTCCCGTTTTCCGAAAAAATGATCATATAATCTACTTGGGTCCCAATGACAACCTATATAGGCTATGAAATAAATCATAGTTGGCCACCACTAACAATTCTTACAAAAATCTAGTCTGTTTATATAGATTGAAATAGTGTGTAGGAATATAATAAATTAATGTAGTTAAAATAAATAAATCATACCTTCTTCAGCAATAGATGGTTTCTAGACATGTAACCATTTATTAAATTATGATTCCATATTAATTAATAAGATGTATGATCTAGTATAATATTTATTCGTAGTACTATAAAAAGAGGAAATAATAATAGAGGATCTACAGTGTATCAAAGGAACCCTTGACCTCAATGTTCGAGCCAACTCATTGTAGTATCACATGATTTATATCTATGAAGGGGTTCCAAGTAAAATCTAATTGGTTATTACCCTAGAATTACACTACAAATGATTATACTCAAGTCTATCGATCTGGACAATGGTAATCTTGGGCTACAGATGAATACTCCAAATTAGGTGTATCCATGGAACTGTGTGTCTGAAGACATCAAGATAAATCCAAGAAATAACTCCAATGAATTATAATACCAATATAAATATTTAATAATTTCATTGAAATAATTCAAGGCATCTTATAATAGGCATGGACCTTGTATTTATGTTGGAATCTCCCTTGAAAACCATATCCTTCAATCAGAATGGCATCCCCTACAAAAAATGGCATTCCATCAGAAATCAATGGTTAGATCATATATGGAAACTACAATTAAGATAAAAATATCCATATAAAATAGGAAACTTATAATTATATCAATATTCAGTTTTTATATGTAATACTCATAAAAATTAATTAATAATTCCATTCATTCCATTACATTTAATTAGTGTGACAAGGATCATCATGGACATGCAACCATGTATCCCATTAGTTCAAAAACTATTTACATGTTCATTCCATAGAGGATATGAAACCCATAAAAAATAATTTTTTTATTTAACTAAGACAATTGATATATGTATATATATTATTTATTTCATTCCATAATTATTTAATTATGAAGGAACACTTTTCTTTACAAGGCTAATTGAATCACACCCAGTTGGTGTCTCATATAATCTCAAAAAAGGTGAAACTCAACATCACATGAAATGAAAACTATTTGGGTAGATGATGGTGATGTATCAGTCACAAAATATATAAATAAAATATATAATTAATTATCTAGAATATTATTCAAATTGTAATAATAAAATAAGATAAATTATAGGCACAAAGCATGGTGAAACTGGTGTGCACAAAATGACAACAATACACAAATGGTATCACATTAAATGAGGAGTTATAGACCATCTACGAGATGACTATATGAGAATCCTCATCTAGTATCATCCCTTTGTTTTTACTAGACTGAAATAAAATTAAATAAAG
This sequence comes from Viscum album, assembly GCA_963277665.1. Taxonomy (NCBI): domain Eukaryota; kingdom Viridiplantae; phylum Streptophyta; class Magnoliopsida; order Santalales; family Viscaceae; genus Viscum; species Viscum album. The sequence goes on from OY728127.1 coordinate 2,046,290,198, forward strand.
GATGAACACCCAAATAATAGGCCATATAAACCTACATCATAATAGTCACATCGATAGAAAAAAAAACATACCAAGCCTAAGTATGAATGAATTTTATGAGGGTTATCCAATAACATGATAAAATAAAAAATCAGATATTTGAGGAAGAAAAAAGTTGAAAACCTATAAATAGATTCTTAGGAGATCATCCATGTGAAAAGTGTAATCTTGTTCAAAAAAAGCAGGAAATTGGATAGTGGGTTAAATATAATAGAGATTATGGGAAACAAATTAATTTCACCCAAAATATAGGGGTTATATTTTTTTAGTTGCATGATCGTATAAAATTTGTTTCACCCATGCATTAGTCTCTATCCATCAATGGGTTTTGTATGTTTTATGTGAAGTGTTTAGTATGTAGTGCAAAAACAGTGCTTTTCAACCCCACTAAAAATTTTAGATGTTCACCAGGGGTGTGAGGCACTAGGTGCATGGTTATGGAAAACTATTCCTTCTATTCATCTAATATAAATGACTTAAATTTTTAGGAGAAATTGTTTGGTCTAGACTATATGGTTTTTTAAAACTGTGCATCCTAGTGATTTATTCCACGAGTTAGGGCTTCATGCTCTAAAAAACACCCAGACACCCTTGATTCCCCTAACTGCACTGTAAGAAGTCATATTAGGTCAAAAAATGAGATAGAACAAAAATTCACTTATCCATTGTAGTGAAAACCAATTTATTACAGTCTTCCAACCATAAAAAAACTCATCCCCATGCTTTCTTTCCTAGGATAACATTACACTGTATTAGAATAAATCCATCCACTGAGCATGTACATTGGCCTCCCCTAAAATGTCTCATACTATACATGTCCATTATTCCATATCTCCCATAATAAAGTTAAAAACAAACTTTGGGGGATATTCTTGCAATGATCAATGTTGTATATAAGATACTCCTCCAAATTAGAATCGACATCTTACTCAACATCCTTAAGATCAAAAAAATGAGATAGATCATTATGATAATAGTAATTATATGAAACATAGATGATTTCTTGAATGGACTATTACCTATGATCTATTATTAACTAATAGGCTACTGGCCTGAATCTATCAATGATCTCAAAAGGCTAAAAAATGCGATGTGGAAACTTTCCTTGGATCTGTATCCATCTATTAATAGGCCTAGGTGGTTCCTACTGGAAAACATGATCACATACCTCGAACTATAGAGGTCAAAGTTGATGATCACTATATGATTTATATCTAGACATATAATTATACATACTCTTTATGATCAACTTCACCTTCTATAATGTCCCATGTGCGATATGAGGACCTAGTAGCATAATCTCTCCTACAACTAATCATCATAAGGGTAGTGTACACTTCCTACCATACAAGGCCTCATACCGAACAATCTGAATCATCTCTTAGTATCTATTATTATAGGAAGTCGTGAATATATGGATATTATTTTCCAAAAAACTATCGATGTTAGGGACACATGTCTAGTGTGTGTGCTCCTACAGATGCATTTTCCATTCTATATAGCCATTGTTCTATTGGTGAAAATCTATTCTCATAAGAACCTATGTATCAAAAGATAACTATAACCACTTCCAGATCCTTGATTTTAAATGATCATCCATATATGAAACTACAGTACAAGGGAGCCCATTCTGAAATATAAGGAAAAAATATATATTCTTCCCAAATCATCCATTGAGAAGTAATTATAGATAGGATTGAAGTGTTCTAAATACATCATGAGATCCACAACAATCCTAACCTTATTAATACATCATGGAGCCCCTAGTAATTCAACTACAAAATCCATTAAAACGTCATCCCATTTCCATTCATATATTATAAATTACTATAAAAATTCATTAGGTCACATGTTATTTGACTTCACCTATTGATAGGTGGAACAACTGTTGATAAAATCTTTTATCGTACATTTCATCCTAGGGAACCAACAATAGAAGCACATATCAAAATACATCTTGGATCTTCATGGGTAAATAGACCACCGAGAAGAGTGAGAGTATCACATAAATTAATATCACATATCCATAAGAATGTAGATACACTCATTTATATTTAGGATGTCATATCAATCAATAAACAAATCAAGAGGTAGTTACATTGAAAAAATACTCTCCAAAAAAACAAAAAAATAATTTTTTGAGAACTTCATTTGGTTCATACCATCATAGAATAATAGGGAACTACTAAGTCTATATGAAAAGACTAATAATTACACTCATGAAACTCTACATGAATAACAGAAGGAATGAAAATAAATTTATATACATCACTATCTTTATTAATATCGTGTTCCTAATTTTTCATGTTCAACCCATTAGCTACCACATTTCCCTTTCTAGGTTAATACTCTGGATCAATGTCAAATTATTGAAGGTATATAACCCTTATCCAATTTCTCGGATTCAATTAATGCTTTAAATTGATATATTTGAGGATGTTGTTTTTTGTATACACAAAAAATCTCTAACCCATCATATATAATCTACAACAGTGTAAGTTATTGATAACTACTGCAACTCATAATTTTGTGTCAAGTAATTAAATATAGGAGGTCTCAATTGGGAAACCCCATATGAAATGAATATATAATTTTGAATGAGAATTTCCCCCATCTTGATGCAAGAATCATCCTAGAAAACTGTATATCCACTTCCATGTATAGATAGTATTTAGATATGATCTAATGTAATTCTACATTTTCTCTCTCAAAAGGCCTTTGTGAATTCTTCATAACATTAGAACCTCACACCCTTCTTCCTCACACAAGTTAGAGTTTCATAAATGATCTATAATTCCTTCATGAAAAACCTATAATATCTATTTATCCATAAGAAACATCATAATTCAAACATTGTAGTAGGATACTCCCAGGAAACCACAACAGTAGCCTTCTTTGGGTCAACTAATACTCTTGACTCTGGGAAATCATGAAAAATGAATTGAACTATTTCTATCCACAAGTGGAACTCATCAAGAAAATAGTATTGATTATTTTATCTCTATGTATTCAAAATGATATCAATATGTTTGGAATGGCCATTCTTTGTATAATAATACACCAAGAGTTTTTCCACAAAAACAATTACAAATTAATCTAGAGAGGGGTGGAAACCAAATTCATCAAATCCATGAAAATAAAAGTGGTGTTTGTTAGACCAAAGTACATAAATATATACACATATAAACCATACACACTATTGAAACTCATATGTGGTAAGATTGTAATCTTGATTCACACATGATGATAGCCTGATCTCATGTCAATCTATGATAATACCCTTTATCCATTGATCTAGAAAAAAATCATCTATTTTTGTTAATGGGTATCAGATCGTAAACATATTATTCTTCATTCACCAGTAATACACTCAAATAATAAGGTTCACATCCACATTCATTGATAAAATCATGGGTGAACTGAAAGATTAGGTTTTTTGTATGATAATACCTTTAGATTATAAATCCTCAAAATTTATCTTGATCTCTAAGTGCTCAATAGGCTCCATATTGTGAGTAGTAATAGATACTAAGGATTCTCCTAGATTGATATTAATCAGAAACAATACCTTCCTCTAAAAAGGTAATCCAGAAAAATCATTCCGAATTATTTACCTAAAACAATCTACTAATAGAATAATGTTAAAATGATTTAATCATTTCTCTTATATATAATGGACATCCATCTGGTCTGTCACATCAACAAGACCATGATTCTCTGGTCTATATATACTTTCATGAACATCTCACATGCCCTTTTAATATAACTGAAACAATATTGTGGTGGAAATAAAACCAAAAGAAATATATGTTCACATATGATTGATTGTGGACTAAATAGTCCATTGAAATAATGATGTCGAAGGACATCATCTCATAAATAATTATGTTTTATAATAAGGGATAACTGCCTACTGTAAGGCGATAGATGTTGGATAAGTGAATGTCATCTGATCACACAACGAACTGTGTATATAAGGTCATTACCCCAAATAACAATTGAGATTCTAGACTAGAAATTTCCATGGTCAAAAAAGTGATAATGTAGTGAGAGGCACATATATACAATAATGCATATGTGATATATAGGTGAATAGAATTGTAAATCGTATTGTATATATTCCTAAAAAATGATCATTGGGTATCTGTTATAAGTCATGAAACAAGCCTAATCTACTACACTAAGATACAATTACACTTCCTTTTGTTGATCAACTCTTTTAGATCTAATAATTAATGGTTGTGTTATAATGTAAACAAACACCTCCCTGGCCAATTTTACTCGAGCTACTCCATCATACATCCCAACATTGAACAACTGATCCCACTATTAATGTTGGAGCTATCTTGGGCCTTCTTCCATTGAAAATAGGTGGAATGGTCTGACAAAACCTTTAAGGATGACTCATATGGCCACAAGAATAGCAATCTGACGAGTATTTCCAAAAATTATTCTTTTGATTCCCCTTCCCTTCACATTGATGGAATATAATGAGGCATCTAGTTAGGATACACAATCCAACAATGATCTAATAATAATCCTCATGACTATGATTATAGGTAATAAATGAAATACTTCCCTTCCCTGTAAGTTAACATATGCACCCATTAATATTATATTGACTCGTGATACTATTAGTGATAAGATCTTAATTAACTCTCTCATAAAATGTTGATAGGATTAATAATATCACCAAAAAATAGATGGAATACTATTTCCCATCCTATAAACGTCTCACTCATGATATCTCATCATAAAAAATGTGGTGAAAATAATTTATCATATTAAAAAAATATGAATAATCTATGATAAAAATAACACCCTCATCCAGGTGATTGAACACTCTGGCTTGGTGTGGTGTCAGAGTTTGAGGGGAAATGTAGACATAGAAAGAATTATAAATATCTACCCAGACCACCCCAAATGATGATCATCCTATTTAATAACATCACACCAAATCTTCAGGAAATCACAAATCAGTTATGAAGAAATATTAACACTCCTACTTGGAGGTATCTCCATATGCCTAAAGATTGAATGAGTTGATTCTATCCAAGACTCGATAGCCTATGTACTTCCATCACCCTGAAAAGATGGGAGGATGACAATTTTGGAACTCATGAGTATGATAAGACATAATATGTGAAGATCATAGAGAAAACTAGATATAATAAATTAGAATCATGTAACACTATGAATATTAATCTTTAGTTTCTAGTTTCGGAATAACATGTCATTCTTCATGTGGCACTCATAGTAGTGGAAGGAAGCTCAGGGTCCAACATCACTGAAGCGTGCTTGTAACAACCCTCATGGAATACCAATAGTGGATTTCGTGGTTTCATAGCTCTACAAATGACAAAAACACTCCTATTAATATGATTTGATGTAGATAAAAACACTAGAAGGATAAGATCGTAAGGGAAGGGGAACTCCACAAATGATATATTATCCAAAATACACACATAGAAGGCTATGGTATTGGTGCGTGTTCAAGATATTATTCATATAAGGGTGAATGAAAAGTATAAATGAAAATTAAATTACATTTGGACTCTAAATTTACTATCATACATTTCAATTATAAATAAAAAAATTTCAATTGGTGTTTTTATCCATATAAATACAAAATATAAGGTTCTATATGATGGCCTATCGTTATCATACTATAATAGATCATACATGTTATAGATGAAATCTAAAGCCATTTGATTTCAAGAAATACCCATAGTATCAATCTTAGAATAAAACAAGATAAAAATGATGGTTTGATTATGATGAATTACTGAATTCAACTTATAATGGCTCATAACACACATTTCATAAGATTAAATAATCTCTTTGATATGTCACCACTAGACCCTAACCAAGGATCGAGTCGCAACAACCCCTATCCAAGAACAATTGGATATTGGGTGGAGACTATTGATGAAAGGCATATCTTAAATGTGATGACTTTTCCTAATGTAACGACACACACACACCTGAGAATATTATGAAATAAGTTCATTGGAATAATAATAAAAATATACAATGACTTAAATATAAAAAAAAACCTGCACAACATCTACGGTGTACAAGACTATGATTGTGAAAACTAAATGATAAGGATGAATAATACATGAAAAAAATACAAAGATATAATTCCCTATCAATATTATAAATTTAATACTTTGAGAGATCCCATCTCTGAATCTCCAGGCTCCGATCAACATACGAGGTAAAATGCACTTGGAATCCCTATGATCCATTATATTTATTGCAGACGTGTATTTTGTTAAGAATAAGACATTATATGTTTGTTTAAATACCATATAGGTGCGAGTATATACATAACAAGTAAGATACCCTGAAAGATAAAATTGGGAGAATTAAGTGAAATTATAGTAAAAAATAGTACAAATCACAACCCAATTCAATTAAGTAACCTTATCCAAACACAAGAAGCTCAACAATCACGTAGGTAAACTACAAATAGCTTCACTTCCAATTATAAAATATTAAAAAAAATAAAAAAACATATATATATATATATATATATATATATATATCTGTGTGTGTGTGTGTGTGTATGTTCAAACCAATGAAACCCAAATTCGTGAGAACGGGATTTTCCTCTCACAACATAGTCAGAAAAACAGTCTAAATTATATGTGAAATTATTTCAATGATTCACATCATCTAGTGTGTCTACAAATAAAAAAATCACAAGTCAACCCTAACCACACCACTATGACACATGGTTAGGGGGACATAATTTTAATGTATATGATGCCCAATATATACTGATAGGGGTATTTCACTCAAAATGTTTGTATAGGACCCACACCATATACCAATTGGGGGATTCCACTCTATCTATATAAAAAAAGTATGGAGGACCCACATCCTTCTACGATGGGGGAGTACAATCTCCATGGATAGAGGAAATGTGGCATAGTATGATTGAGGAGTATCATATCTATCTACAAAAATATTGTAGAGGAACCATTCCTAGATAAGACTAGGGAGTACCATCTCCATGGTTCTAGGATTCATTCCCTTGTATGATAGGGGTGTATAGTCTATATCATCAAAACACCTATGGAGGATCCATTCCTTGATGCGATAGGGAATTAAAATTTCCATGGATACTAGAAATGCATCCTGGTATGAAATGAGATTACTCTATATATATTAACATTGAGTATAGGGGACCCATGCCATTATGAAATAGGGAATAATAATGTCTATAGATAGAGTACCCAAGCCATAGTGCCACAATGGACTGACCTTTCTATCTAGGCAATGGGTATGGATGAGCCAAACCATGATTATCTAAGGGAGTACAGTCTCCATGTATAAAGGTCACCCACATGATATGACATTAGAGTATAGTTTCTATAGGAACTCTCTAATTATAATACCCATTAACTACCATCATCAAGCTCCTCATAATGAATTTTAATTCTATGAACATCTCACCTCATATCTCAAAAGTTACTAAGAAAAAATTTATCATGTTCTTAAGGGAAAATCCCTCAAGATAGGATACTCATAGACTAAAATAGGATAACAAATAAAGGGTATATGAGATATAGATGTTCCCCCAAAAGGAGACGCACAACGTGTAGTGGACCCACACAACATGTGGCCCCATTATAGTACCTGGTTGTATACATTCCAACACATTACATACTGGACATGTAGAAATACACAATGTGTAGGGATACCACAATACTTTTTAAGGAAAAAATTCTGACAAACACATGTGGCTCTTAATTATTATGAGGGAAAATTTTTAATTCCACTAATATTACTCTACAAATATCCCTGATGACTAAATGTGTTACACCATTACGATCCCCATATAAAAATTCATGGGACTAAAAATTGACATTCCCAAATAGGAAACACATTTTAAAAGAACATTTCACCATGTAATTCATGAGTGACGCTTCATGGGACTATGGAATGAGTTTGAAATAAATGCCCAATATTGGTCTTGAAACATTAGCCTCAATTTTATTGTCCTGATGAAACTGACTATTCGTTAACCTAAAGTATCACATTAATGTTATATCTAGATTACTATTTGACTAAAAAAATATTATTATTATTATTTTATTATTATCATATTTTTTAATCTTTAGTGAAATTGAGAGTGATTCTCACACCAATATCCTCCTCAAATTGTTTTCACACAGCGCACATGATACTCCATTGAGTACATCCTCATCAATTAAAATTATTTATTTAACAATTAAAATTTTAAAATAATGATTATTACCATTATTGAAAAAAATTAATGATATGTGGGCTTCCTCTCAGACCTTTTATCCATTCCACATGCACCAACATTTCCCATTTTATCAAAAATAAAAAAAATTATTACCTTTAAAAAGTTACACCACTATTTATTCCATAAAAATAATTAAAATGATTTTATTCCAATTTAAGTCCATTAATATAAAAATTAAAATTTTCATTATTAAATTTAATCCATTTTATTTAACTAATAACACATAGACAAATATTTAATGTTATTTTTATTTTTAGTTAAAATAATTATAACACAAACCATGTTGACAACGTTTGACCACCTCATCGATGGTTCATGTCCATCCACCATTGTGATAAGGCCATGATAATTTCTACATGATTACCCACACATGGCCTATTGTCAAAACCAATATCATCACACCACATGTCATCAGTACACAACAACTAGGAAAACGAGTATCCTCAATTAGACCTGAAACACCATATTTATCGTCGTCCTCATTACACCCCATTTACTAACTTGTATCTATGATTCTGATCATATCCATTCAAAAAAGTAAATCCTACTAATTTTTCATAGAACCTTCCAAATATCGAGGGTTTGATCATGAAATAACCCACCCTAGTAATTTCTAACCATGACCCCATGGGCTGGCAGAGAAGAACACAATGAAAAGTGGGGGAGATTCATAAAAAATGAACAATCATTGCTGAAATTTTTTTTCATGAAAAATGAAAATATAACATGAATATAGATTATGAGATCCTGGAAAATTAAATAATAATATAAAATAAATAAATTTAATTCATCAATATATCTCATTAAAAGAACAAAAAATCATAGAATCAAAATATAATTATATTCCATGCCTCGATGATTAATAGGTATCATGTCAACGGGTCAGTTTCAAGGATCAGTTTCAAAAGATCAGTTTCAAGGGATCAATTTCAAGAAGATATGTTTCAATAAAATTGGTTTCAAGAAGATCAGTTTCAAGAGACCAGTTTCAAGAAGATCAGATTCAAGAGATCAGTTTCAAAAATATTTATTTCAAGATATCAGTTTCAAGAAAATCAGTTTTAGGAAGCTCGTTTTCAAGAAGATCAGTTTCAAGAGATTGGTTTCAAGGAGATCAATTTCAAGAATATCGGTTTCAAGAGATCGGTTTTAATAAGATTGGTTTCAAGAATATTAGTTTAACGAATATTGTTTTAAATAATATCAGATTCAAAAAGATCGATTTCAAGAGATCAGTTTCAAGAAGATCAGTTTCAAGAAGATCAGTTTCAAGAGCTCGGTTTCAAGAAGATCAGATTCAAGAAGTTCAGTTTCAAAGAAGACTGATTTCAGTAGATCAGTTTCAAGAATACTAGTTTCATTATGATTGGCTTCAAAAATATCGTTTTCGAGAAGATCGGTTTAAGGAGACCAGTTTTAAGAAATCCTACAGATTTAACATTCCTAGATCATGTATGATGTAATTTTGTCTCTCAGAATTTATGTTTTTAGTTAATATATCAGTAATATGATGTTCAATCCCAAAAAATTCAGGAGTTATATCACCTTTTTGATAATGATCTCTCAAAAATTTATGTCTTACAACAATATGCTTTGTTCTAAAATGAGAAATAGGATTTTTATAAATGTTAATAGTAGTTGTGTTGTCACAATTTATGTGGATATGTTGGAATTGAAATCCATAGTCTAAAAAGATGTGTTTCATCCACAATATTTTTTTCACAACAACTTCCTGCAGCAATGTACACTACTTCAGCAGATGATAATGCAACTAAATTTTGGTTTTTACTACACCATGATATCAATGACATTCCCAAAAAGTAACATTTTCTAGATGTACTCTTTCTATCTAAATTACATCTTCCTAAATCATCATTTGAATTTCTAACTAAATAAAAAGGTTATCCTTTTGGATGGAACCATTTAATGTTAGTTTTATACTTGAGGTATTTGAAGATTCGTTTAACACTATTTAGGTGTGAATCCATTGGGTTTTCTTGAAATCTCACACACATACACACATTGAACATAATATCTAGCATACTAGATATTAAGTATAACAAACTACCTATCATTCCTTTATTAAAAGATTGATCAATAGATTTTCCATTTTAATCAAGTTCTAAATTACATGTAGAACTCATAGGAGTTTCCCTGCTCTTAATGATATCAAAGACATATATTTTCAAAAGATATTTTCTGTAATTAATTTGATTAAAGATAATACCATATTTATTTAGAAATATTTGAAATCCAAGAAAATATTTATGTTCAACCATTAAACTCATTTCAAACTCAATTTTCATTCTGTTTGAAATATCATTACATAAATTTTTTTAGAAGATCCAAAGATAATATCATCTACATGTATTTGGGATATTAAAACGTTTTTGGAAACCGTTTTTATAAATAATGATGGATATGGTAGTCCTTTTGTAAAATATTTAGAAATTAGAAAATTACTTAACATTTCATACCAAGCTCTTAGAGCTTATATCAATCCATATAAATATTTTGATAGTTTGATCACATGATATGGAAAATGTGGATTTCTAAAACTGGGGGGTGGTTCAACAAAAACATCCTCAATTATATAACCATTTAGGAATGCAATTTTGACATCCATTTGATAAATTTTATAATGTATGTGTGATGCATAGAAATGTAAGATTCTATTTTCCTATTGTATAGCTACTAGTGAAGAAGTATATTCATAATCAATTCCATCTACTTGATTATACCCTTATGCAACTAGTCTAGAGTTATTTATAACTATATTTCCAACTTCGTCACCATTATTTCTAAACAACCATTTGGTTCCTATGGTCTTCGAATCCTTTGTTTTATCTTCATGTTTCCAAAAAATATTTCAGTCATTCTAATTAAGTTCTTCTTTCATGGATATTACACAAAATTCATCATTGATTTCATCATTGATATTTTTAGAATCATGTTTTGACAAGAAGGCATGATGTTCAACATGGTTTCTCAAGGAAGCTCTAGTTTGTATTCCTCTATCTAAATCTCCAACAACAACATCTAAGGGATGATTGATAATGTTTTTAATTAGTCTAGAGAATGTTGGACTTGATATATCTGTTTGGTCAGGTTGATCTAGTTCACTATAGTTAGGATGTGGAGAATTTATAGAACTATAAGATTTCACATATTTCTTCACATGATTATTTGAGGTTGTATCATTAATGTCAAGAATGGAAATATACTCTTCAACATTTTCTAGTGATGTCCTGGGATTGCATGGATCTTCTTAATCAAACATGATGTGTACATATTCCTCCACATATTCGGTTTTCTTATTGAAGACTCTATAGGCTTTACGTGACATAGAATATCCAAGAAATATTCCTTCATCACTTTTAGAGGAAAATTTATCTAAATTATCATTAGTGTTAAGAGTATAGACATTACATTCAAACACATTAAAAAAAAACTACATTGGTTTTCCTATTATTCCACAAATCGAAAGGAGTTTTCTTAATAATGGGTCTAATTAAGACTATATTTATTAGGTTTCAAGTTTTATTAATAGCTTCAGCAAAAAAATAAATGGGTAAATCAAATTCATCAAGCATTCTTTTAGGAATTTCATGTAAGGTTCTATTTCCTATTTCTACAACACCATTTTGTTGAGGTGTCCTAGGTGTAGAGAAGTTATGATTATAGAAATTATTTTAGCAAAATTATTCAAAATCATGATTCTCAATCTCACGGCCATGATCACTTTTTAAGTATTTAATCTTAAATACACTAAGATTTTCTACCGTCCTATAAAACGTGGTAATGTGTGAACTTTCATCACATTTAGGATCTAGAAAAACGTTCCATTTATACATAGAGAAATCATCTACCAAAACATAAACATAGTTCTTCTCATTAATACATGAAACTTGATATGGACCAAACAATTCCATGTGAACAAAATCGAGAGGTTGAGAGTTAGTTAGTTCTTTCATTGATTTGAAAGAGATTTTAAGTTGGTTTCTTCTATGAAAAGGATTACATATGTTGTTGTTTGGAAACTCTAATTTGGGAAAATCCTTATCATAGTATTTTCTAGTTAACTTCTTAAGATAGGATATATTACAATGTCCTAGTCTTCTATTCTAGATCCTAGACACTTTGTGACATGCATTTACACAAGTGACATTCTATGAGGCTAGTGTGTCAAGAGTTATAGCATATACATTATCATTTCTAAAAGCAGTAAATACTAACTTATTCTTGGCATAAAAAACCTAGAATGAATCATTTTTTAATTTAACATTAATTCCATCATCACACAACTATGATATGCTGAGCATGATATACATCAGTCCATCAACATAAAGTAATTTATAAATTTAAATAGAGTTAGGGATACCAATCTCCCCTAGGCTGACGATTTTCCCTCTACCATTGTCTCCATATGTGATGTTTCCTCTATAGATATTGATAATACTTTTAATGCATGAAAAAATCCCCTATCCTATGTCTTGAACACCCATTGTCCAAGTACGCCAACTTTTTACAAGAACTCTTTAGGTGGTTTACCTACAAAACCGTTTAACCAATAAATGACTTTGGTAGCCATATTTGTCTTATTCCACATAAGTTACTAATATAAACCATTGGAACACACAACTGTATTATGGGATTCCTATATGTAGAATATAGATTTTCTGAAAAATAAAAAATATTAGGTCCTGAATAATTGGATATAGTAACTGAATTGGTGGATTGGAACTTGCAGTACAAATCTGGTTTTGGAAATATGTATAAGATTTTCCTGATTTGGGTACAAAAAGTGATTTGGATAAATTCCATTGACCTGGTTAATATCCAATCCTAGAAGTATACATAGAACCAATTTGTTTGCCATGAATTTGAGTAAGAGTATTTTTTCTATTAGTAATCTTTTCTATGTCTTTCTTAAATTGTTTATTATTCATTTTTCACTCATTGTTCACTTAGAGCAGTTGATCATTTTTTTTCTTATTCAGTTGTTAGTTCAGATTTAGTAGTCACTGTAAGAGCATGATGTTTCTTCAAAGCATTTTATTTATCATTAAACTCATTATAGTTTTACCATAACATGATGCAATATTTGAATAGTTCATAATTTTTCATATATTCATACTCACTTTCAGAATAATAAGAATTATGTGTAGGGGAGTCTAAGGTTGCCTCATTTGTTCTTGTCATGAAACACATATAAGCCAAATCATCTTTATCATTTTGGGAAGATCCAGATTCACTTGAGCTTTCCTCATAGGCACACTAGGTGGCCTTCATTGATTTATTATACCTTTTATCCTTATTTTCATAATTTTTTTGGTAATTCATCTATGGGCAGTCAGCCATGACATTTCCTTTCTTTTTACATTCATAACATATTATCACATCTGATTTATCATTTTCCTTCCAATATTTTTCCAATTTAACTTATTATTGTATATTCCAATTTAACTTTGCTTTTTGAAGAACTTCATTTTACTATAGAATTTCTTGAATCATCTTGCCAAATCGACCATTTCTTCATCACTTTCTAAAGAAACTTCATCACTACATGAGCTTTCAAAAATTTCATGAAATGAATATTTATATTTACTTTTGGATGTAGTTGTCTTGAATGATATAGACTTTCATTTTGGTTCATCGTCCTCTTGATTTACCTACAATTAAACTTCATACATCATTAATTTTCCAATAAAATTCATTCTCTAGAGTTTTATCAATATCACATGATTCTCGAATAGTCAGAGATGTTCCACACCATCTTTCTGGTTGGCATTGTAGAATTTGCATGATTTTCTCTCTGACGGACTAAAAATTATGTTTTTTGATTTTCCAAATATACTCTTTATGGGTGAGCGGTAACCAAAACATAATACCCCAAAAACCCTTACACCAAATACAGGATCTGAATTCGAAGGTTCAAAATTGAAAATACAATATTCAAAATAGCCACAGGATCCGAGTAGACCACGGTTCACAAGAACAATAGCTACCAATAACGCCCCCACCATCAATATGTTCACCATCATCACCTACACATCATGAAATAAAGAGCGAAGTCGATGTCACCCTATCATTATCGAAGCTGATAACCAGATCACCGAAAGCATTGAAACCCCATCATCCATTGATCCTGGTATTCAGAAATTCATAGAACCTGAGATACACATCAGAAATTGACTCATCCGGATTCATTGAAAAATTTTCATATTTAATAGTATAAGTATTTAATAGAATTTCTTTAACATTAGTTGTTACTTCATGATAAATAGAGATAGTATCCCAAATTTCATGTGCAATATTAGTAGCTGAAATATGGTGAATGTAATCATCTCCTAGGGAACAATATAGAGCATTAATTGCTTTACAATTATTTTTATAAGCTTTTTTGGTAGGTTCATCCCATGTGATTCTATAAGTTTCAGGTATTGTATATTTAATTTCAACAGCATTCCTGATTTCAAATCCAATACTTTTTTTATGTATTTTTATTTTATGCAACCACTAAGAATAGTTAGATCCATTAATGAAAGGTGGTCTATTGGTAGCATCCCCTTCCAAAATATATTACAGGTTAATGTTTGTAAAATAATTTCAAAGGGATAAAAATTTAGAAATAACATAAATTTGAAGATCATTGAAACACAACTATAATCACAGTTGACATGATTTGAGAAACTAATAGTAACTTTATAAACCTCCGATACGAAATGTTAGTCAGAGTAAATTACTCAAGAGTGGGGTGAATAGAGTAGCTATAAAAAAATTTCTTAAAAGGGTTCATTAAAAAATAATATCCCCCCTATGAAAATAAACACAAAGTCAGTTTATTATGAATTTATAAATGTCTTGAAGGTTCAATTTGGTTATCTGAAGATTGATTAGTCCTTATCGTTCCCAATTTATAGATTTTTAGAACTTTTGAAACATAAATACTAATTCAAAATATATTTAAACATTTTCTAAATTAACTATCAATGGTAAGTTAATCTTAATTCCAGAAATACAGAATAGATAAAAAATAATAGCACAATGGATAAAACAAGTGTTTCAGTCTCAAAAAGATACTTAGTCCTCTCTGATTGGTTATCACCCACCACAAATTAGTTTATATTAAAAAATATTTCATCCACACCCTGGATCATGGTTCACCACACCACATAGGTTTTCCAGGTCACACATGGCCTCTACCACAGTTATTCGTGGGGAAAAAAATAAAATGATCTCACAGGATATCTTACACATTTCTACGTGGGATACAAGTGTACCAAGAGATTGAGAGTGAGGATATTTTTTATCCACTTGTTTAGCTCAGTAGATAGTGTGTGTGATTCAATCGGATATAAAAACAGCTCAAAAATCATAATGATAAGAACACAAATGTGTTATGAAAGGGAATAGGGTTTAGAATTCTCTTTGTGTTGTGCATTAATGCTCTGGATTCAACAAATGTTGAGGAAATGATATTTCATTCCTCCTCTGATGATTGGATTTAGAAATAGAGTGTCAGAGTTTATTGCGAAAGAGTTCATCTCTTCTTTGTGAGGATGTTCATCATGCTCCAGTATTTTGTTGGTAGGTGAGCCCAAGCATCACGTTTTTCTCTTTTTCAATATACTGAGTTCACATAGTCTATATTTCAGCGTGTTCTCAAAACTCTATGTGTATTTTTATATCTCTGTGTCTCCATCAAATTTTTAGCTCTGATTGATGTCCTTTTATACTTCAAATACTACTAGGCATAATGGTCTCTGGATGTGCATATACCTCATACTGTCTACAGATAGTCCTACAGACAACATTAAGTAATGTCAGAAACATTAATTTTTCAAAAAATTAATGTTAGAAATAAATTTTAATTAATAAAATCGAAACCATTATTTATGAATATTGGTGAGTCATATTCGGTCTGTTGTCTTCTGATTGGTAACATCAGTCTGTCAACTTCGATGTGTCAAGTTCGGTGAGTCGAACATCAGTCTATTCACATTGGTGTGACAACTTCGGTGTGTGATCTTAGGTGTGTCATCTTTGGTGTGTTTTCTTCAATGTGCCATCTTTGGTGTGTCGACTTCGGTGTGTCATCTTTAGTGTGTCAATTTCTGGGTGTCTTACATGTCGAATTCGGTGTTTCAACTTTGTTGTGTCCACTTTGGTGTGTTGAATTAGGTTTTTAATCGTTGTTCTGTCAATATTTGATGTATCGAACATCGGTGTGTCATCTTCAGTGTGTTGACTTCGGTGTTTCAACTTCGGTCTGTCAATATTCGGTCTGTGAATCATTGGTGTATCGAACATCGGTGTGTCAAATTTGGTGTGTTGACCATCGGTGTTAGGGAATTTACAAATGATACTAAGTTTCTGCCTTACAAAAATCATTACAAGACTAAGTGTTATCCAAAACTACATGTATAAATACACTTGTAATCATAATTATTCATGAATATAGGATATTGACTTATTTATGTATATTTTTATGAATGACATGGATGATTTACTTAGATATTTTAAAATGTTATGAAAGTGTAGAATATGTATATTCACATTATTTTTTATTATGAAAACAACATTATCATAGAGGGTCCAATGATGGAATTAGAAAAACCTTCTCTACACAAATAACAACATAATGGAATAAGATTTTGGAAAAATAAGTAGAACTATTCTTTAATTGGAAAGTACAATGTTGAATAAATATAGTCTGGAACATGGTTAGGGGGACATAATTTTAATGTATATGTGGAATAATATATATTGATAGGGGTATTTCACTCAAAATGTTTGTAGAGAACCCACACCATATACCAATTGGGGGATTCCACTCTATCTATATAAAACAAGTCTGGAGGACCTGCAACCTTGTACGATGGGGGAGTACAATCTCCATGGATATAGGAAATGTGACCAAGTATGATTGAGGAGTATCATATATATCTACAAATATATTGTAGAGGAACCATGGCTAGATAAGACTAGGGATTACCTTCTATAAGGTTCTAGGATTCATTCCCTTGTATGATAGGGGTGTATAGTCTCTATCATCATAACATGTATGGAGGATCCATTCCCTGATGTGATAGGGGAGTAAAATTTCCATGGATACTAGAAATGCATCCTGTTATGAAATGATATTGTTGTATCTATATTCACATTGATTATAGGGGACCCATTCCCTTCAGAAATATGGAATTATAATGTCTATGGATAGAGGAACCAAGCCCTAGTGCCATAATGGAGTGACCTTTCTATCTAGGAAATGGGTATGGAGGAACCACACCATGATTCTGTAGGGGTGTACAGTCTCCGTGTATACAGGACACCCACATGAAATGACATTCGAGTATAGTTTCTATAGGAAGTTTCTAATGATCATACCCAATAACTACCATCAACAAGCTCCTCATAAAAAATTTCCATTCTATGAACTTCTCACCTCATATCTCAAAAGTTACTATGAAGAAATTTATCATCTTATACATGGAAAACCCCTCAATATAATATTTTAATAGGATAAAATATGATAACAAATAATGGGTATATGAAAGATAGACGTTCCCACAAAAGGAGACACACAATGTGTAGTGGACCCACACAACATTTGGCCCCACTATAGTACCTGGTCGTATCCATTCCAACACATGAATTACTAGCCATATAGAAATATAGAATGTGTAGGGATACCAAAATACTTTTCTAGTAAAAAAGCCAGACAAACACATGGGGATCTTAATTATTATGAGGGAAAAAATTTAATTCCACTAACATTCATCTCTAAATAGCCCTCATGTCTAAATGTGTTACACCATTACGATCACCATATAAAAATTCAAGGGATTAAAAATTGACATTCGCAAATAGGACTCCCATTTTAAAAGCACATTTCACCATATAATTCATGAGTGACGCTTCATGGGCCCAAGAAATGAGTTTGAAATAAATACCCAATACTGGTCTTGAAACGTTAGCCTCAATTTTATTGTCCTGATGAAACACGCTATTCGTCAACATAAAGTATCACATTAATGTTATGGCAGGATTACTATTTGAATAAAAAAATATTATTATTATTATTTTATTATTATCATATTTTTTAATATTCAGTGAAATATAGAGTTAGCCTCACACTGAGCTCCTCCTCCAATGGTTTTCACACAGCGCACATGATACACCATTGAGTACATCATCATCAATTAAAATTATTTATTTAACAAGTCAATTTTTAAAATAATTATTATTACCATTATTAAAAATAATTAATGATATGGGGGCTTCCTCTCACACCATTTAGCCATGCCCCAGGCACCATTTTTTCCCATTTTATAAAAAATAAAAAAAAATACCTTTAAAAAGTTCCATCACTATTTTTTACATAAAAATAATTAAAATTATTTTTATTCCAATTTAATTCCATTAATATAAAAATTAAATGTTTCATTATTATATTTATACCAATTTTTTAACTAATAACACATAGAATAATATTTAATGTTTTTTTTATTATTTAAAAGAATTATACACAAACCGTGTTGACTACGTTCGACCTCCTCATCAGAGGTTCAGGTCCATCAACCATTGTGATCATGCCATGATAATTTATTTATGAATACCCACACATAGCCTCTTCAAAAAACCAATATCTTCACACCACATTTCATCGGTACACAACAACTGGGAAAACGAGTATCATCAATTGGACCTAAAACACCACCCATTTATCACCATCCTCATTGAACCCCAATTACTAACATGCTTCTACTATTATGATAATATCCATTCAAAAAATAAAATCCTATACATTTTTCACAGAACCATCCAAATATCGAGGGTTTGATCATGAAAGAACCCACCCTAGTAATTTCTAACCATGACCCCATGGGCTGGCAGAGAAGAACACGATGAAAAGTGGGGGAGATTTATAAAAAAGGAAAAAACTTTTATGAAAAAAATTTCATAAAAAATGATCATATATCAGGAATATCCATGATGAGATCATGGAAAATGAAATAATAATATGAAATTAATAATTTTAGTTCTTCAATAGATCTCATTAAAAAAAAATTCATATAATCAAAACACAATAATATTCCATTCCTTGATGATTTGATCAAAATAAGAGAAAAAAATGATAATTCCTTTAGTAATTATGTTTTGATAATTAGTGAATAAAACACGCTCTATAGATAAAGATAATCTTCTACATCAATTTTATATCGATTCACCTTAATCCAATCACCGATCGTCATCTGATCTAAATTAGAAAAATGACAATTGTGTTGAAGATCATCTCAAATATTTGTGTTATATAGCAAACCATGTGACTTGGACATAACCTTACATTTATATAAAATATTTAGGTAATTCATTTCAAGAAACTGGGTTTTCACTCATTTATGTAAAGATTATATTACATTCTAATTCTATACTTTGGAACTAATTTGGATTCCTAATTAGTTAGAAAAGGTCTCATGGAGGTTCGGTTAATTTTCAGAGCTCAGAACCAATATTTTCGGGGAAGCTAGTTGTGTCTCATGGTTAGTGTGCGGTTAGCAAATGGTTTTCCTAACCATGAGGATGGTGAATTCACATATAGAACCACATCACTCTATTCATTGACATGATTAATAGGTTTCATGTATAAATCACCTACGGAAAAATTAATTGAAGTTAGAGGAATGAACCATAATTATTTATTATGAATTAAATTTAATTAGTAGTGGTTTCATGATATTTGTACTTATCAAACTACTAAAAGGCATGTCTTGAAAAAATGGACTTATTGAATAATTATTAATAGATTATATGATTTCATTCTATGTAAACTAATAGCACTAATAAAAGGATCAGCCTAAACAAAATTAAACATTACATGACATCATAATTAAATAGAAATGTCTTGAATCAGGGTCACCTTCGATTATTATCAGGGAATTCCTTGAGCACTCATGAACCCAATTCTAATAAAAGGATGTTACTGTAATTGGTTGATACCTACCTGGATCCCAATCATTTTCTATTATTTGGATGTCCGGTATGACATTTTAGGAAAATATAAATATTATTACAAGATTCCTTGGATACACTCTTTGGATCCAATATTAAAACGTAGGGGCCATGGTTAAAGCTCATCGGGCACAATCATTGCATAGCCTCGTTTTACCTTGGGTGAACTCCATGGACTTGGTAGGCATCTCATTGTGAAATTAATTTGACTATTCTCTTTGGATTAAAATCTTACCCCATTTTGGGATATAATTATTTTTTTGTCACCCCTTGAGGTTTATGTCACCTTGGTTATTACCTCAGGACATCATTATTAAATATCATTTTAGGTTGCATTATTATAATAGGGAATCATAACTATTCATCACATGTGATATGTTCTAAACTGAAAACAATAAATAATGAATTTTCTATATGTTCCAACACCAGCTGAGGGATGAATAATGTAATTGGGTATTTAGTAACACTATATTAATTAATTTATATATTCATGCTTGCACACTATAATATTACATCATTTCTAGAAGAACCAATTGTGTGGAGTTGTTGATTTCTACTCTAATTGAGTATTTTCATTCATCCTTGGCCCAATAATATTAGGGAATGGATATTTTTTACATTCATCATTATATGGACCTATAATTCAAATTTCACACACATTTACATGTCATATAGGTGCATTTCACTTCCATTCATTTCTTAATATGAATGTGATTGTTGAGTGACGATGTGATAGTTAGATTATACTAGAATTAATATTCGTTTCAAATTAGTGATTTCCAGTCCTGGGATGATTAATTTTTGAGTTGATCCATAATACTATAAATAAATGGTTATTGTTTGTAGAGATTGGGGTATGGTCACTAAATCACAAGAAAATGTATATCCATTATAAAGTGAATAATTACATCTAAAATTAATTTTTTTTTCACATCCTTATCCTAAATTTTCATGTTTATGAATGGTAAATAAGTGAACCTGGTAATTATATCTAAAATGAAGTGAATCATTTATTTCATCTATAACTGATACTATGTCGTCTAGGAGGGTAGTTTGAGTAGTATAACATGGGTAGTGAGTTTTTATATTTTCAACATCTGGTAGTGAATTTATCAATCTTATTAATCTTGTTCTGAGTTGGGTGCTGGGAAATTTTATATCAATGCCAGCAAAATGTCCTAGTATCATGTGCTAGTAGGGTGATGATGACCATGCACAAAATGTGTTGGGCCTTGAGAGACCACTCATACCACCGGGAGTTACACTATAAGAACCTTGTTCTGTACTTGATATTGGAAATGAACCACACATTCGTGATAGATTCCTACGTCTGATGCAGTCCATGCATGTGGCTCCATGAGATTCTCCTACGGTGGCTAATCTGACTCATGAGTTCCTGTCATAGCATCCTCTATTTTCAGAGGATGGTGGCCCATAGGATGATAATTCATGGCTAATGACCACCCTATCTATCATTGACCATCTAGAAATGCCTCTAGAGGGGAGGTTCAATACATTCACAAACATGCTTTAGGATTCATCCAGGCATTGGTGGGATGTCATTTCTCAGGCCGATTTCCATCATGGATTGTTATGGGGTGATTTCTAGTCTACCTTTTAGGATCAGTTCCTTCCTCAGACACTGATATATGGTAGGGATAAATATTTCTTGCATCTCAAGTAGGGTTTTATGATAGTTATGTAATATTCATTATGTTTCACTGAGTTTTAGTGATTTTCATAGATTATAATAGCTGATGAGATTTCACATACTAAATGATTGATGATGGGATTCAGTATGTTATCCTTACACAAGTGAATGTAATTCATATACCTACTTTTTTTGAGATAGTAAATCAAGATCATATCACATAGTGCATCATATTGTATACTAATAGTACTGGGTATAAAGGATTTTTGTTGCGGTAGGATAATAGTTCATTTGATGGTAGGAAACGTTCCCCCAAGGTTTCTCATGATGGGATTGACATCCATAGTTCCCTTTTTGGTATCTTTATCGTGATTCATAAATGTGGATAATGAGGGAACCTCATGCCTCATTATGATAGAGGCCCAATGGAATTTTTGTCCTGCGATTTTATGGTTTATCTTATGAGTTTCCACAGGTCCTTTCCACCAACCTAAAGTGGAAAAGGATCGGCAGAAACTCCACCTTCAAGAGGGGGTTCTTTTACACCGTGTTTGGCAGGTATTTGGAATAGAACCAGTAGGTCTGGCTGATGAGGAGGTCATGTCAATGGTATTCAGACCCATGATCACCAGTAGCACCGACATAGTTGTAATAATCCTGGTAGTTTATCTATTTCATAGGGTTGTGGGTCACTATAGTTGAATTATCTATAGCTAATATCTGCGTATAAGGCTTCAACACCATCTACAATATGAGGTTTTATTCATATGGGTTATTTTTAAATATCTACTTTATTTGATAATGTTGCTTTGAACTCTTTTATCTCTATATCTATCCTAGCATGTCTTTTACTGTAGATACAATATTACTATTGTGTAATGACCCTAGATAAGTTGTTAGTGGTATGAAAAAGGGTATATTCCATTGTAAGGAATGTCCCCATGAGGTAGGAACTTACACTTTCTTATGGTTACTCTTCATTTTAGAGATGGCATGATTTGATGTCATTATTTTTATGGAGTGGTTGGTTCACTATCATCATTTTTAGTATTATATCACTATAGGGTATCATTTTTTTTGACCCTAGGGTAGAAGTTATCTACATAAATGTGTGTGGGATGTCCACGATGGTAGAGCTGGACCAAAGTATCATTTATTAGGTGGTGTGACCACCCATATGGAAATTCACTTCATAGAGGATTAGGTTCTATGATATGTCGTTTTACTTCTAGTAGATGATCACTTCTAGGATGACTTTCATGGTGAATTTTAGGGCTTGCCTCTTGAGAGAGATGTATAGTTTTCAATTGAGATTTTTCCAAGAAATACTCCAGTGTCCATTGATTCGTAAAATATACTACAAATGGAGCCTCAAGATATCAAGCGTTATATATTGTATTTTGAGTCCAAAAGTTTTATATGGCCTAATAAATCCTCTTGGTGTTCATCCATGCATTTTTTTCATGAAGGAAGAGGGAATATATTTCTATTCATGGACTATAAGAAATTTTAATAGCTCATCTTCAAGAAACAATATCAACTACCTCAAATAGATTATCACTTCAACCACCTCACAAGAGAAAATGACTTCTCTAAGATTTAGTTGATATCAGGTTGTCATCAGGATGAGTCAGACCATCAGACATTCCATGTGCAACTTTCTATAATAAGTACGGTCTGTCTGAGTGCCTAATTATGCCATTTGGTCTTACAAACACACTGTTCGATTTCATGGGTCTGAGAAATAGGGTTCTTCACCCCTATTTGGCATCAATATTCATAGTATTTGTGGATGAAATATTATGGCATTATCACACTCATAGAAACCCTGAAAAACATCTTGATATCATTTTATGTACACCGAGTGAGCGTCATATTTATTTCATTCTTTCTATCTGCCACTTCAAGATCGAATAATTCCACTTCATGGGTGTTATAATATTAAAATCATGAGTTTTTGTTAACCCTAAAAGGTTAGTTTAATGGTTACTTGAGATAATCTGAAGAACATGTTTGATATCAGGAGTTTTATGGGGATTTCAGGATATTAATGGAATTCTATACAAGTCTTATCCCATATTTCTTCAACTCTCACAAGTCTTATAATGAAGGGTGTCCAGTTTTTATGGTCAAAATCAAGTTAGAATGACTTTCGGGAGCTGAGAGAGAGCCTTGTATCGACCACTATTCTAACTCATTTGGTGAAAGGTATTGGTTTTACAGTATTCTATCTTGCTTCAAACATCATCCTAGGTGAAGTGATGAAGCTGGGAGACATAGTGGTTGGATGTGGATCTTAGTATTTGAGGCCTCATGAGAGAAATTACCAGACACACAACCTTGATCTAGTAGTAGTTTTCCATGCCTTATGTTTCATTATACAATATCTATTATGTGAGTGCTTTATGGCATACACATTATACACGATCCTCAACTATTTGTTTTGTTAATGTTACTTGAACCTCAGATGATAGATTTGGATTGAATATATACAATTATTTGAATTTGATCATTCTTATACACTTGGGAAAGAAAAATTAGTTGTATATGCAATGAGTCAAAAAACTCAATAAAACCTTATGGGAAGTCAGTGATGAATGGAAGATAATAGACCTCTTTTCTAAGCTGCATATAGAGCTTCATAACAGTCATGATCTCTCTTTCTTATCATCCTTGATAGATACTTCTTACATACTTGTGAAGGTGAAAAGTAGAAAATTTTCAAATCCTAAAGGATTGGTTATCCATGAGATTATATTTGGAGACAACCTGCCTCATGATTTGTCTACCGATGGATAATAAATCCTACATATACGATGATGCATCATGGTTCATAAAAATACATGAGAGGAGTTGATGAATGAGTCTTGTGATTCTCAGTGGGAATTTCATCTAGGAATTTGCACTATATATTGAGATATGTGAATCCAATTTTGGTGGACTAGGATGAAATGTAAAATAGAATGATTTTTCATTAGGTGTTCCACATGTCAGCAGGTCAAGGCATTTCACTAGAAACATGCAGGTTTGTTACAGTCGCTTCCAGTCCCGAAATGGATATGATAAGACGTTTCCTTGGATTTTTTTGTCATCCTACCTAATTCATTGTTGTGTAGTAATGATATATGGGTAGTACTTAACAGACTAATAATATCATCCAACTTTATTCTTATCTAGTATACTTTCGTAGTTGATGAGATGTGATGAATGTATGTCTATGAGATCATACAACTCCCCAGGGTTCCACATGCTATCATTTTAGATAGGGACACTAATTTGACATCATTATTATGGAAGGGTTTTGATAAGTCTATGGTAACACATGCACTTTTAAGCATGGATTTTCTCCCTCACTCCGATGGGAAATCAAAATGTCTAATAACGGTTCTAGAGGATATGCTCCAAAAATGCGTCCTTGATTTCTGAGGTGCTTGGGAAAAACATATCCCTATAATTTAGTTATCCTATTATATAAACATACAGGTGATGATTCAGATGGATCCTTTTGAGGAATTTTAGGGTAGGCTATGTTTTTTGGACCTATGCTTCTATAGGCATGTGATGAAACCCTACGTGGTCATTGTCTCATTTAGGAGACTTCAAAACATGTTCACCTAATTAAAAAGTGTATGAATTCTCCTCAGAATATATATATATATTATATTGATCACCATCATTAACCCTTAATTTTTTTGATTTGGGATCATGTTTTCATTTGGGTATCAACAAAACTTGGGAATATCTGGTTTTAGTAAAATGTGAATTTATCACCTTGTTATGTAGAGAATTTTAAAATTATCGAATGAGTCAGTATGATAGCCTATAAATTTCTTATATATCATAGATATGGTTCAATTCTTTTCTTCTTACATGTTTTACAAATTCTCTAATATCATGATGGTATATCTCATACTTTTGATCCTGAGGATGTTGAGTTAGTTGAAGATTCTACCTTTGAGGAATATATAATATTCATCATTGATCATAGAATGAAGTATCTCTGAGGGAGTTATTACTTTCTACTATTAGTTTAATGGAAGAATTATTGGGTACATGATGAGGCATTGGATAGTGATGCAGATGTATAGGCCGAATGGATTGAATTGTTCTCAGGCTGTGTTTCACCAACCATAGAAGGTCAACTCAGGGACATGTTCTTTTAAGAGGGGAAGACTATAAAAACCCAATATTAACTTAGGAAATTACCCTTAAAAATAATCCAATTCTTTACATTGGAACTAATTTGGAAGAATAATGAGTTTGAAAAGGTATTAGGGGTGTATGGGCCAATTTTTGAGCTCAAAACCCATCATTGAGGAAATACTATCCATATTGAATGGTTTTCCTAACCATATAGATGGTGTATTCTCAAACAGGTCCATATCGCACTATTGGATCATGGTTGTGCGGCCTAACCATGATAGTTCCCCTTTATCCTAGGTAAAGTTCACAGTTTGTGAATTGTTTTTCAAACCGTGCGGACAAGTTGTGCACATGCTAATTTTCTAGGAAATTTTACATATTTCCCCTTAATGATGTATTAATGAACATCCTATGACCTAATAAAATTTTTACTAGGATTCAACTCCATGGATCTCATTGTTGAACTTCTTAAATAAAAAATATTGGGACTTAATTATCTCCATCACTTGAGATATGTTTTTCCTTCTGTTTATCACATTGGAAGTGCAACATTAAGTAATCGTGTCAGTTTAGGTCTTTCTCATTCTCTTTTGATCTCGACCTAGTTATAGTTCTATGAGAGTTTTTCTAATTTTACTTATATCTACTATAATATGATCCAAATGAAGGGCTGATTCTAGAGGAGGAGAGTTGTACAATCCTATAGTGTGTGGTCAAAAACTCATCCCTCCTCCTCCAAATTAAATTTTTATTTCATTTTGAAAAGATCGCACATAGGGTAAAATGTTAATCCTAAAAAAACCAAGCTACTGCATCAGAAAACAACCAAGAGACCAATAGGAAAAGCATACCTCACTAGGTTGGTTGACCAGCTGGATCAGCCCAGTACTTCCATGCTAAGTCTTTGATGTCGGTGTTTGGGTGAGAGGCGACGAAACCCTCTAACTTAGTAGCAAGAAAATCCATCAACTCCTGGAATGAGTCCATATCAACTGGAGAGACAAAATCCAGGAACAAAACATCAAGTTCAGATGTGTACCACGCCATCTGTTCTAGGCTAAGATTCTCTGGATACCTCCCCTGCTCGAGTCTCTCCCACTCCTCCACTGTTAAGGCATCATACCCAAGTCTTGACCTACTAATATCTTCTTTTGTAGCCTTCCCGAACATACTGAACGCCGCTATCATCTTGCCATTAAGAACCATGGGTCTCACTGTATCCCCATTCTGGTCTCCCAAAGATGCATCCACCTCCGAGGGGATGAAGTCTGGGAGAGCTTCTGAATAGGTCCCCTCACAGCTTTGGCTCATGACCCCCGGTGAAATGCCCTTCCTTCCCGCTGTTCTAGTCAGCATTGGTTTAGGAAGGTTGGAATAGTCTTTCTTTTTCTTGGTCTTCTTCTTTGCAGGTGCTGGAAAGTCCCCATAATCCCAAGAGTCTTTTCTCCCTTTCTTCCTGCCTGAGCGAAAATAACCTTCAACAAGGGCATCCGCTTCCCAGTCAGAAGCCAAAGTATTAACATAATCAATCTCTCTACCATTAATGAAAACCATTCCAGGAGAAGAAGTCTTATCCATCACCTGACTTTCTTCAACACCTCCAACATTCTTTGTCTACTTTTTGGATCTCACTGCTATCCAACCATTGTCTTCTTTAGAGTTAGGGACAGCCTCTCCTAGAGGCACTGAAAAAAGTCATCCCTCAAGTTTGTTGGTTTTCGAATTATCATGTTGGTCACAATTATATTATCAGGTGCCATTAATTTAATTTTTATTCCATGATAATAATAATTAGAACCATATGGTTATGATATTTCGAAATATTTGATTAATTATTGGTGGTTATTACAATTATTCTCAACATCCCATATAGGTTTTTTGATATAATTGTCATTTTTTGGGTTTTGTCACATTGGGTCAACGTTCGGGTGTTCCTTGGGATGACCATACATAAGTTAATCATTCCTATATTAAATCAGTTGATTTATATTTTGAATTTAGTTATTTAATGTACCATGAATTCTAGCTACTTTAACCTCTAATGGTTAGTGCTACAATTGATAATTAAATGTGAAATGGAAATTGGCAAGTATACTAAGTAAATGAGTTAACTAGATTAATTGAGACAAATTAATATGATTCATGTATATATAAATCCTTACCAGATTAATGGAAGGTTTAATAATGAACCTTAGTTATTGAATATTATTTAAATAGATTTAATAAAAGTTGAATGGTACCAGGACTTGTTACACTAATGAAAGGAAATGCTTGAACCAAATGGAATTATTGATTAATTATGACATGATGTAAAGGTTTCATGCAACATGAACATATAAAACTAATGAAATGAAAGGCTTTAACCAAATTAAATATTTCATGACATCATAATAATACATGAATTTACTTACTCAAACTCACCTTGGATTCTTATCGGGGAATTCATTGAGCACTCGGTAACCCCTTTATGATTCAATGATACAACATGATTTGGATGAGACCCACAAAGATCTCGATCCATTTAATTTATTTGGATTCCTTATATCACAAAATATTTTCCCTTAAATATTATGATAGAATTGATTGGATACACTCCATGGATCCAACATTGACGAGTATGTTCCACGGTTTAAACCCATCAGGCTCTCTCATTAAATAGCCATGTTTTAAATATGAGGAACTCCTTGGAATTAATAAGCTTCTCATTTTGGGATGACTTGGGATATTACATATATATTTCAATCTTACCCCATGTCATGATAGTGATATTATTGATTTTACATCCTTTTAGGTATATGTTTCATTGGTTGTTACCTTGGGAATTCATTATTTAATATCATCAAAGGTTTCCTTGTTACAAATTGGAACCTTCAACATATTTTAAATTTTATATGTTATAAATATGTAATAATAAAACAATTAATTACTTACATGTTGAGACTCCAGTCGAGTACTGAAGAAGGTACTTGGGTATTTAGTTACATTGTACAAATTTTATTTAGATATTAATTCATGAACACAATTAAATTTACATTACACGAGTTGAATGTTATAGACACTATTGGTGGTGTCCCAATGAGATTTATCTCACACCCATTCCTAGTAATTTTTTATACTTGTATTACATTTCATTGGTTATAGGTGTTGAAGAAGGGATCCATATAGCTTCAAACAATTGATTGCTTTCTATTTAATATGGTGCATGATAAAAAATGACTGAGCAAGAGATCAGGATACATTGGATAGTCTTTTAGTTTCTGTATACTTTTGTGAAACATGACATGCATGTTTTCTAGTGTCCATGAGTTATATTTTTTGAGTTACATGGCATATAGTCATCAATTTTTATTCTAGAATGTTATTGCAGTTATTTCAGTTATTGTTATTGTTGTCTCTATTTTCTATTATGCCTTCCATTAAATTTAATTAGATCCTTAATTTACCTCTGTTTATATTCATCTGTTGTGCTACACTTTGGAAATAAGGGAATAGTCTCCACGTGGACACACCCTAGGCCATCGATGCTAGTTGGAAGCCTCTACCATTTGGGGAGACGCGCTTGAGACCATGTTGATCACGAGGCATTGGACACCTATCGAGTGGAATCTGTGTTCAATATGTCACATTATATTTCATAATATAACTAATCAATTATTTCAATTTATTTAATTTTATCTCCAATAATGGTAATCAATCCATAAAATTTACTCGGACCAATGTTATTTTAGTCTTAGTGTATAAAAAATGTTTAAGACTCAAAATTGGTTTCATATGTCCCATTTGAGTCCTTGATTTTTAGAAATTTGGGTTATAGTAATTAAATAAATAAATAAAATTAATTAATTAATTAATCCAATGCACCATACAACAGAATCATCAACCAACCATCATATAATAATCAAAAATTGGTCCCACATATGGTAAATCCAATTTTATAGATTCAATAATGGTATCATTGTTCCCATATGAAAATTTATTTTATATATGTTGTATTATTTATAAAAATATCCATGCACATAATTTAATAGATATTTAATATATTAAAATAATTAATTATGGGCTCACCAGTACTCAGAATCACATGTTGTCTTACATCATGGCTTCGAAAATATTACTACAAAT
Source organism: Viscum album (assembly GCA_963277665.1). NCBI lineage: Eukaryota > Viridiplantae > Streptophyta > Magnoliopsida > Santalales > Viscaceae > Viscum > Viscum album. The sequence continues at coordinate 2,046,320,449 of OY728127.1, forward strand.
ATTTATTTCTCTTAAAAGAAAAAATTAGAGTCTCTAAATAATTCCCTTTTTCATATAATTTCATCCACAAAACACACATACCAAGTAAAATGTTGGGATACTAGGCTTCCCTTCAACCATCCCACTCCAACATTGGTGCCCTATATGGTTTCTTGGGTTCTAAAAAAACACATACTAATGGAATACAATTTTTAATTATGTGTTTTTATCTCCCTATTCTAAATTCCACTCGTTCCTTGATAAAAAGGAAACTACAATCTCATTACCCAAATTTCCTAGTTTTGTGTAATAAAATGATTCATGCACATTCCTCATTATCTATGACATGTATAGAACACCAAGATCTATGTATAACTGCAATGTTCTCATCTACTCCATCACCTCACATGACATGATTACATCAAAAACCTCCCTGTGAGCATCTCCATCCAAAATCATGTCTTTGGTGTGCCTCAAACTCACACTTCCTCTACCTATTTAAGGTTTAATATCACTCTTATATAAAATAATACATATCCTAATAAGTGGAACATAGAATCTATAACTAACTACATGAGAGATTCCCTACAACCAACAGTACCAGAGCATGTCTAGAACCATCTTCCTATGATTAACATGAACCAAATATAACTGTTTGGATATGAGATTACCATCAAAAACATGCAGCATGAACATATCCATCAAAGGTTAAGGATAAAATTTGTTAAGTATTGTGAACTCAACTGTGGAATTCAACATGAAAAATAGTATCACCATGAAATGAAGAAAAAAACTGAAATGGCTCTAGGTTTATATGCATGGTATATACCCCTCTCTATCTTGGAGCTACAAAAAACCCATATTGAGGTTAGAAATTGAGGAATATAAAAGTTTATTTAAAATGAAAAAGGCCTCTGAGCGGCGTCCACTCTCTCCCGTGAGGCGACTAGGGTTTCCCCTATTTCCTTTTTATTTCCCCCTCCAACCTAGATCAAACGCGGTTGCTCCCTCTGGTCCTGGAACGGACCTTTCTCTGGTGTGGAGCAACGATATCCGGTGGTGTTCAGCGTTGTTTCTAGTATCTGTGACGATGCTCTGCTCGAGTTCTTCGGATCAGCGTGATTTGGGATGACGCGGTTTGGCACAGTTCCACAGTGGGATGATGCGGCCTGGCACAGTTCCACAGTGGTGGCACAACATACCATCTTTATGTCATCATCGGGTTTCTCCGCACGGCTCTCCATCACTAACATTGTCTCCGAAGGTCTCCCCGGCATCCACAGAGGGGCTCCGGATTCTCGGTTTTTCCGGTGAGTTAAGGTGAGGGCTCTTGTGGGTTTCCAGTGGGCTCCATGTCTGACCTGTAGTTCCTTGGAGGGGGGAGGCTTTGGGTTTCCTGCTATGTGTTTTATACAGGTTAAGGTCTTAAGGTGTCTATTTTGTCTTCCACTTTGGTGCTTTGGCTCTATAAATCTCTTTCGGTTGATTTGGTTAAGATGGAATGGTTGATTTGGTCAAGTCGAAATAGTAGATTTCTGGAGCTAGCAGCTGATGCTTTGATATGATGATGTGTTAAGTATTTTGATGTGTTCTGTGGTGTTGTTTTGTTTGTTTGGTTTGATCATAGAGGTTGCAAGTTTGTGCATCCCGAATCTATCACATTGATCAAGCTCAGAGGAGGATTCAAAGTTGGTGGTTCTTCTTTGGAGTGCTTTTTGGACTCGGTTGTTTGAGAGAGTTTGGTGTTTTCCATCAGATCGGGCATGTGCTTGTCACAAGACATTGTCTTGCCAATTTTCCTTGAAACGTTGGAGTGCTTCAACATGTTTTTATGCTGGGTAGGGGTTGATCTAGTATTCAGTCTGGTTTTCATTCTTTTTGTCCTTCGGGTGTGGTTGTCCTAAGTCTTGAAGTCTTTTGGGTTTCCCCCTTCTTCCCTTAAAATGGGAATTTATCAATAATAAAAAATATTTTAAGGCCTTAGGGCTGTTGTATGGAGGTTAGAACTTGTGATAAATACTCTTTTATTAAAAGTTAAATAATTAAATATATTTTAAAATATCTATTGTAAAAAATTATATTATTCAATTTCAACTAGTTAATAGTTATAAAAAATAATTATTTTGATATTAAAAAGATAAAATTTTCATATTTAGATAATTATAATGAAAATTAAATGTAAATTTTCAAATAATCGTGCCACAATTCGGTATGGGGGAATTTATGATAATCTTCTAAAATTCATTATTTTTACTTGAATATTAAAATTACTATTTGAGTTATTTGGAATGATTATTGATTTCATAATTATTTCATAATGATTTAATAAAAATGTAATAACAATTTAAGAATGAAAATATTTTATTTTATTAATATCTGTTATTTTAATGGATTTTAATCAATTTCATACCTATAATTTTCATTATGTAGTCTAAAATTGATACATTACCATTAAAAACATTATTTTTCTGGAAACAATAATTTTTCAACCAAAATAATTAATATAAAATGATGGTATACACTTTTGTATTAAAATAATATGACATATGACAAAAGCATCCATTACCTTGGGAAAATACCATAGTCAAGCCCATGATATTTCATTTTCCTCAAACTGGGATTCCAAGTCCTATATTTGGAAATTAATAACCAAATCCTTCAAAATTTCTATAGATAAACTCATATATCCCTATATTATTTAACTCCCATCATATCATCCACAAAGATATAATAGTTTTACCACCCAAAAATATCTTCCAATATTTCATCAATCTCGTAAGGCCCTGATCCTAATGGTTTAGTAATGACTCTACAAGGTAAGGAAAATATCAACTTATCTTTTAAATTCATGTTCCCTCTTTTATTGGTATGTCTTCCAATATCCATATAATGTTTTATAGTTCACATCAAATAAAAAAATTAGTATATTAATATCATTTTATAAATGGGATGCCATTTTCTCTCTCACTTACCCATTTTCATAAATCATGTATTTTATCTATTATGCTACTATATATACATCCTAAAATTTCCCTCTTCTCCTCATAAAAATATCTATTATTTTATTTTTAGAAATAATAAAACTATTTTTTCTAGGTGAATTCAAGTAGATTTAAAAATTATTTATTTTATTTTTGTATTAACCCAGATGAGACACAAATTTCCTTTCCATGGATTACAAATAATATAATTATCATATCATTAATCACATTTGAAATTATATATTCTTTTATATGAAACTACAATCTGTTATTTTCCATGTGTTATTAATGAAATGATTTATTATGATATGTGTGCATCACATTAATTAATACATATGGAGGGTACACCTTAATATCGCTCCAATACATTGTCTGATAAATATAATATATAATTATGACATGTTTTATCATTCATTGGTGAATAAACAAGGTAAATTTTATTGAACCATTATGACAACATTGGTAATATTCATATGAATATGTCAATTAAATTTGGTTTTGACATGTCCAATTTATTATTCCTATTAATTTTTTATGATATTTCCTAATTTAATTTTCTCAATAATTAATCAAATAACCCATGTCCTTATTTATATTTCTCAAGATCACTTATAATTTGTTTCCCATTCTTATACCCATAATAGGAAATAAGCTCACGCTTTCCTTTGATGTATGTACCCCAGATATGAGATGAAGTAAATGTACATAGGATGAACCAATGATTAATTCATAAATATTGTTTAGAATAAATTTTTTTGTGTTAATGTATATGTACCTCATTTCCACGAAACTAAACATTAAAATATCCTCCATTTGTATAATTTAATGAAACTTTATGTAATGAAATGGAGTTATTTCATAGAAAGAATATAATTACGATTTATTTATTTATAGAAAATAGAATTTAATTTTTTTTGGAAGACCCTTAGGGAAAATTTTATATATAGGAAGGCATTATTGTATTTCATTAAAGTATAAATTAAGTGGTTTATGAGGAATGAAATCCCTCTATGGAAACAAAAAAGTGGATGTGTCTCTAGAATTCAATTATCTAGGTGTAAAATCCAAAAAAAACATTTAGATAAACTTGAATGAGAACTGTTGTATAATAATTGGCCTTGCTTCACTCATGGGTCGACACTCCTAGGGGATATGTTTGGTTAATCACAATATTTTTATAAACCATTTTGATAGATGTATATGAAATAAAATTATTTTTAATTCATAAAATATTTAAGAATGATGTTTTAGTTCATTAAATTATTTTAGAATTATAAATTCTTAAAATAAATATGTTTCTCCCTAAAGATATATTATTTTAGAAAATGATGTGAGATTAGAGTAAGTGTGTAAATGGTAGGCCCAATAGACCATGCATTGATAACCCTCTAATGGAACATAAAATAAAAAACATCATGAGAATGATAAATCAACAATGTTAATGTATGATAAATAACATGATTCATGATGAGTGACCATATTCACCTCAATGGATAAAACATTCTATTTATTCCTTTATGCATCAATGATCACCATCTTTTATTGGATGAAATGAACCATTTATTTCTGAATAATTGATAATTTTTAATGAAATAATCTTTTTTATACAATATTTTTCTAAAAGTTTGAAATTCACCACAAATGTGGACCACTCTAAGGGGGATGTTGATCAGTTGTTGACACTAGTTAAAAACTCGAAGCAAAGAAGGGAGATTTAAGAAATGTAGTATGGAGATTTCCAAGAAACCTTTATCAAAAAATATTTCCCTCATTTGATGGAAACATAAATTGTAATGGAATTCCTTGATCATAAGAAAAAGGAAGACAAATATGTTGGAAGCTATGATATGAAATTTATTAAAATTTACAATTACACTTATATATTTTTTGTGGATCCTAATGGAAAGGATGAAAAATTCCTCAGTGGACTAAGATCCCATCTATGGAAGAATCTATCCAACCGATACAGTGATAGATATGAAAAAATTATACAGAGTGATATGATGTTTGAATAGGATTCGGAGACACATAATGGTCTTATTGATCAAATTAAATGAATAGACCAATGGAGACATGATAAAGGTGTAACTATTATCTTGGAAGGGGAGGAAGGAAATTGAAACATCCAACATAAAACAAATGTAGGAAGAATAATTCAATGAATGAAATTATAGAGAGATATAAATGTCACAATTTTGTAACAAACAGGCATATTGCTTAAAAATATAATAGTGAGGTGAATCCTCAACTTCTCGTAACTAATGAAAAAGGTAAAATGATGCTGGACTTATGACAAACCTGCTTTTTATTACAACATAAACATGATTTAATACATAAAACTTCACTTGATACAACAAATATGATCGAGAGGTTTAGTGTCTTTGGGGATTAGGATCATTACATAAAACTTAAAACTTGAAATACAACATCTTTAATGAAAACTTCCTTTACATGACCACTACATTCCCTCATACATAGCATTTCATGGGATAACCTGAGGTCATGCATAAGAAAAGGGTGAGCTATAAATCCCAGTAAGGGAGTACACATGGAATAACATGAGGAGTACAATACATGTTAGACAATATGCATATCAATAGAGTATAAAAGAAACATGAACATAAAGGCATGATAAAGCATGATAATCATAACATGGAAATGTGGCAACAACATTTAACATTGAATTAGCATGAGTCGTGGCTCATTGCACATAGAGCATGAGTAAACGCTCATTGCACATGAAGCACGAGTAAACCCTCGTTGCAATTTAATTAGAATGAGTCAACACTCATTGCACATGACGTATCATGATACTATACATTACCCAATGCATTGGAGTGCTATAAGGGCACACCCTTCTTAAACATTTCATTTCATGCATAAGTGTGCCACATGGATCATAAAACATGGATTCATAAAACATAATAATTTATTCCACGATAATGGAATGTGGAATTAATACATGAATCTTTAAAATCAATAAGTAAATGTTCATAAAGGTGAATACCCTTTATGGAGAAATGGGCATGATATTCACTACACAATAACATTGGCTTAGAAAATCGGTGTGATTTCAGCAGCGTATCGGCGTGACTTAAGAATTCATAAAAAAGGTTGATGAGAGAGAAAGGGGTTCCTCATCATATTTACATGTAATGGAAAGTAAGGAGGTCATATAGATACATGTCCCAAGAATTTAAATGGAATTTAGATTCATGATACATAAGTATTGCTTGAATGTAAAAGAAGAGAGAGAAGTTCCTTTTGGAATTTCGGCATAGTAACGGGTGTACATGGGAGGCATTAAATGATAGGGAAAGGGGTCTCCCATCATTCAAACATAAATAGAGAAGTATGAGGGAGGTGCGAAACCATACCCCAATATTCATAATTGAAATTAAAAGGTCAATACAACTTAAAGAAAATTGACAAAAATGAGAAAGGAAGAAAAAACCCTTACATGGAAGTGTGCTTCCAAAGGCTAGATAGAGGATTGTGAGAGGCTTCTTGGGAGTTTGGGGCACCTTGGGAGGATTCTAGATAGAGTAGGGCAGAGGTTGGACGAAAAACAAGGGATTTTAGTGAGGAGGAAGTGGGAGCTTGGGTGAGTTTATGTAGGAAAGGTGAGAAAATTCTTTATTATTTAGGTTTGGGACCCCTTATATTAAACTAATCCAAACAACAAACCATCCCATGGTTTTTTCCCATGGTTTCTGGAAAAAGAAAGATGAAAACAATATTTTACAAGGCCAAGGTCCGAACTTATTAATATAATAAGGATGCTTATGTGGAGGTGAGTCACACTCGCAAGGAAATTAATTTAAAAGGGCAAAGTGTTGAATAAATCTTGAGGGGTTCATTAATGCTTTGAAAAGTAAGTCAAACAAACCCAAAACCACATTATTTTAATGATAAAACATATATTGGCCGAAAATAAGGATTATGGTATTTTATTACAACATCATTGGGTCATTATGATGTCAAAAAACACATTATATATTTAAATGGTATTTATTTTTTACCCAAAAATTTGACTGTCTCATAAAATTATGAAAAATTCACCGTTGGATAATTTCGACATCCTGATCCCAGAAATGACATTTATTTTATCTAAATTTTTTTTCTAAATATGATAATTTTCACTTTTAAAGTAAAAACCCACATTTATATAAAATTCACTGGTTTTGACAGAAATGACTTTCAAACCTTAATATAACAATTTAATTGCATTCATAAATTTATAAGATCATTTATATTTAATTAATTTAATAAAAATATTATTATTTTATTAAAATATTATTTAATTCAAAATCCCTTAATTTAATAAAATAGATTTCTTAATTAAATAATAACTAAAAACACCATTTGTACTTTAAAAACTATTTACAATGTATAAAAAATGACTAGAAATTATATTCATTATTATATACAAAAACAATGTACATGAACATAGTACTACTTTTTTGTTACATAACCCATTAAAACAGCCACATAAGACCCAAGGGTAAGGTGTGCGATGGTGACAGACTCTTGGGGTGGCTCAGATAACATCACTCGAGTGGTAATTTCAATCAACTTCCACTTTTCCCGCAGACGGTCACGTTCGAGCTTGAAATAATGAAGCTCAGCTTGTTCTTGGTCAAGGGAGAAGCCCAAAGACGACACCTCTTTTCTGAGCTCCGAAAAATGGGCTTCGTATGGGGAAATTCTACTGGATGAGGCCACCGCTTCCTTTGTCAGAGTAAAATTGGTTTCGTTAAAGCCTTATATTTATACTAATCATGTGATCACTGTTCAACGACTATAAAAGTAACAGTCACAATTGTTATCATAAAAAAAAGAAGTTGACATCTTATAAAAACATTTTTTTATAAAGAGAAAATTAACTGGATAAAGGGTTTATACGCCCAAGTGCTTCACCATGGGGTGCACCAGTCTTCTTCGTCAAGAAGAAGGTTGGGTCAATGCGGCTTGCATCGATTATCATGAACTTAACAAAATCACGATGAAGAACAAGTATCCACTCCCACGAATTGATGACTTGTTCGATCAGTTGCGTAGAGCACAATACTTCTCCAAGGTGGACTTGCAGTCGGGATATTATCATGTAAGGGTGAAGAAGGAAGATATCCCCAAGACTTCTTTTCGTACAAGATACATGCACTATGAATTCATAGTAATGCCTTTAGGAATCACCAATGCTCCATAAATATACAAGGACTTGATGAATAGAGTCTTTAGAGATTACCTTGAAAAATTTGTGGTAGTCTTTATAGATGATATTATAATATACTCCAAAACCAAGGAGGATCATGAGGAGCATTTAAGAACTGTACTAGAGACTTTTCACAAGGAGAAGCTCTATGAAAAGTATAGAAAGTGTCAGTTCTAGTTAAAGTAGGTCTCATTCTTGGGCCATATCATCACAAGCAATGGGATATCTGTGGATCTCTCCAAAAAAGATGCAATTAAGGGATGGACGAAGCCAACAACGGTAACAGATATCCGAAGCTTCTTGGGGTTAGCTGGATATTATCGACGATTTTTGAGAAATTTCTCACGATTGTCCAACCCTCTTATCAAGATAACTCGAAAGGGAGTAAAGTTTTCTTGGAGTGATGAATGCGAAGAAAGCTTCAAGGAGTTGAAAAGGAGGCTTATCACTGCACCTGTGCTCACATTACCCATAAGTGGGGATCATTTTGTGGTATTCAGTGATGCTTCAAAGAAGGGATTAGGCTGTGTGCTGATGCATAATGATAAAGTGATATCCTATGCCTCAAGGCAGTTGAAAATACATGAGCGAAACTATCCAACACATGATCTGAAGTTGGCGGCTGTGATCTTTTCCTTGAAAATCTGGCGGCATTATCTCTATGGAGAGAAATGTGAGATATATACTGACCACAAGAGTCTTAAATATATATTCACACAGAAAGAGCTTAATATGTGCTAGAGAATATGGATAGAGCTCATCAAGGATTATGACTGTTCAATACATTACCACCCTGGGAAAGCGAACAAGGTGGAGGATGCCCTAAGTAGAAAGGATCCAACGATTCTATCAATGATGAGAATTGAGAAGGATCCAATCTTCTTAGACTGGATGAAGATGGATGTGGGAATCATAAAGAAGGGAACATCATCAATCCTTTCACAAATGATTGCTCAACCATAACTTTTGGAAAGGTTAAAGGATGCTCAAAAGGATGATGTGGGAATTCAAGAAAAAGTGGAAGCTATCAAAAAGGGGAAATCCTCGGAGTTTAATGTTAATGAAGAAGGAATTGTGTGGTTTGGGAAAATACTATGTGTTCCATAAAGTACAGAGCTGAAGAAGGAACTTTTGGATGATGCACATAGTTCAAATTTCTCTATTCACCCAGGGAGCACAAAGATGTATCGAGATCTCTGAGAAAACTTTTGGTGGGATAATTTGAAGAAGGAGATCGCCGAATATACATCAAAGTGCCTGGTGTGTCAGCAAGTGAAGGCAGAGAGGCAGAAGTCTAAGGGGATGATGCAACCATTTCCAATACCAGAATGGAAATTGGAGAACATCACTATGGACTTTGTCACCGGACTTCCGAGGACATCCAAAGGCAACAATGCAATCTGGGTTGTTGTGGATCGTCTTACAAATATTGCACACTTCATTGCTATTCAAGAGGATTTCTCATTGGATTAACTGGCACAGATATATATTAGGGAAGTGGTAAGGTTGAATGGAGTACCACTATCTATTACGTCTGATCGAGATCCAAGATTCACCTCTATGTTTTGGAAGAGTTTTCAACATGCTCTGAATACTGAACTAAACTTCAGTACGGCCTATCATCCTCAAACTGATGGCCAATCCGAGCGGACTATCCAAACACTTGAAGATATGTTGAGAGCATGCTCAATGGAATTTAAAGGAGGATGGGATCAACATATTACTCTGGTTGAGTTCTCTTATAATAACTGTAGAGTGATGTTGTATGAAGATGATTTGTGAGATCTTAAGAGGGAGGTAACATCACAGGGGTTTTCTCTTGACCCGTACCTAGACAATTTTCAACAAGCGAAGCTAGAATGGAATTCGCTATGGGGGAAGATCAAGTTAGTGGGAATTACCTTTTATGATGTATGTTGATCCGCCCAATGAATCTATCACCTTCACACATTATAACCATTGTTTGTATGGGCATGTTATAAAGGTTTATGAGGCATTTCTCTAGTTACTTAATGTGTAATTACATTTTATAAATAAATATAGTATTCCATCAATTCCATTTTAAGAATAGTTTTTCTCATTAAAATATATGAAAACATTGATAAATTGACTTTTAGGATGCAAATTATAATTTTTATAAAAGATATAAATGCTTATAGTAAACAAGGGTATTATGAAAATTACTTATTTAAATGAAATTATATGATAAATACACTTTTTTTTAATATTAATGATAAACTATTTATTAAAATTTTCATGCCTCAGAAATTTTACTATGTGCTTTCAACAATATTATTTTTAATAATTAATGATTTTTTATTTCAAAGTTAAAATTGTAATATTATGTGAATTATTCTCAAAAAATAAATATCAATTTTTAAATCAGCATTCCAAAATTATGTTAGGCTGAATTTATGAGAAATTACAGTTTCGGTTTTTTGGTATGATAATCACTTCATAATTATGTAATAATGAAGTAGTAATTAAATAACCACAATCAGAGACTCAAAATATGATATTTTATTAATGTGAAATTTTTATATATATTTTAATCATTTTATAGTCCAATAATATAATTTATAAATTCTAATATGTAATCTTTATCATTAAAAACATTATTTTTGTGGAAAAATTAATTCTTCAAGAGAAAATGAGTAATATAAAATGATGGTAGTCTCTCATGGATTAAAATAAAATAAAATATGACCCAATTTTCCAATTACAAGGTCAAATACCTTGGTAAATCCAATGATTTTTCATTTACCACAACCTTTGTTTTGAAGTCCTATCTTTGGAAATTAATAAAAATATCATCCACTTGTGCCATTAATACACACTCATTTATCTATATCCTTTCACAATAAATCCATAATACATGATATTATACTGTTTTAACCTCCCATGGAGTCATCCCATGTTTTCCTAAATCCACTATGTTCTAATACTCTTGTTTTAGGAACAACTCGTCCTAGTAAGTGAAATTTCCCAATAACTTTTGAATTAATGATCACTCATTATGTGGAATGTTTTCCAATTTACCATATATGTTATTTTTTATCTTCATGATATTATTTTACTATAATAATAGTATTTTATTAATGGTATACCCTTTTTCCTATCATGTTACCATTTTCTAATACTACATTGTATACCCTTTATGATGTCAGGTTTGATTCCCTAAATTTACCTCTTCTCCTTCAAAAATTCTGTTTTATTTTATTATTGTGAACATAAAAAACACATTCTATTCTATGTGTATTCCACTAAATTTGAAAAATATTTATTTGATTATGGTATTAATACATATGACACACATATTTTATTTTTGTGGATCAAAAATGATATAATAATCATATCATTAATAACTTTTGAAACACTATGTTTTTTCATTGGTGAACCATTTATTTTATTCCATATGGGTTATTTTATAGATTTTATTATTATGATATATTGTATAATGTTAAATAATAAATATAATTATTTTTCAATGATAGTTATCCAATGAATTGGGTATCAAATTTAATATCAAGATATGTCATGTTTTTTGATAACTTGGTGAATTACTTTGATAATTTCTATGACAACTCGATGACAAATGTTGGTGATATGCTTAGCAGTGTCTCATTTAAAAACTGTAAACACATATACATTTTATGGTTCATGTTCATTTTAGAATGAAATTAATTAATTATTTTTCTCATTAATCAATGAAATTATTCATGTTTATATTTATATTCATCAATATCACATTTAAAAATTTCCCTTGCTTATTTCCTTACTGAACCATATACCCACTCTTTCCATTTATTTATGTCCACTAGTAATGAGACATAGTTTTTCTACTTATAATTAACCAATTTATAGAAAAATAAACTTGTTTAGATGAATTTTTTAGTTTTCCATGTGTTATTTACCATATTTACCAGAAACAAAACATTACAATATCCTCTGTTTTTATAATTTTAAAAAAATATTTTTGAACTAAAGAGGTGTTATCCCATACATGTTTTACCCAAAACCACACATGATACCACTAACCCACAAGATCCTACTTCCTAAAAAAATCCAATCCATTACCACATTCTCACCATAATAATGGACCTCCCCGACATAATCCCATTATGACAACCTCAAACACACAAGAAATAAGGAACTCATACACCACACCTAATTAATATATGTGTTTGGAAGACACTTTCATTCCATTATTGTTTTAGATATCATCACAATACTATATCTCCATGGTGGAATTGTCCCTATTTATTTCATGTCATAATACATGTCGAATATCACCAACACAGGGTTCTACAGACACCTCACATCACCCAAGAGAAGTCTCACTGTGAGGACACCATTGAAAGGGGTCCCATATGAGTGGGACATCCAAACCATAGGATCAGGCCTATCCTAAACCACCTTATAAGGGAGTATGTATTAATACAAAAAATGGGATTTCCCTTCTCTGAAACTTGTAATGATCACTCATCAAGGGTGTGTTGTCACATTGTAATACTAGAACCAACCACTACTCCATGAAGAGAACTCATTCAGAGTGAAACCAATCAATTGGATGAGATCTATATATTTTTGGTAAATTAGATCATTGACACAATACAATCCTCTAAATCATAATTATTTGGTTCATCACTGTGCCTTAGTGGTCTTTGGTGCTGGAACTCATTGAGTGCACCAAGTCTTCATGCATCCTCAGTCAACAATACTGGTATTATCTTCTACTCAGTAGGGGGGTTCTTCTTCTATCTACCCACCTAGGGAATGGAAATCGCATGATAACCCCAAAATTGAGGACCATTAATTTTTTAATCATCATAATTATCTTGAATTGGTTTCCTTAATGAATATTTTTGTAGATATATCTCAGACGTGATCAATACGTACCAAGGTAAAATGAGATTATGTTTATATACAATATGGATATGAATCATGATCGTTATTAAGAGAATAAATCATATATGATTCATGTTCCATTGATCCCTACAACCAATGTATCATTATGTATTGTCATGAAGTAGGTGCTTAGTGTCCTGATGATTGGATACATCAACTGTGATGCCAACATTGGGTTCCTAGAATGAAAACCTCATTCTAGACACCCTGAAACGTTTTCCTTATATAAAAACCAAATCATAAAAATGGGACTACTCAAAAATACATCCCAATGATCAAATAACATTTGATATCAATCTATCATGACCCTAGCCTACACATAGAACACGTTGTTACAACCTGAAGCCCAAATCCACAGGCCTGAGGTGGTGATTAACACCAAAATACATATCCTAAATGAGATGAATTTCCCTAATGTATATATAAATAAAAAGATAACCATATTAATGAATAAGGGTAGATGAATACTTATAAATAGTTTCACATCTATAATATCAATCAATAATGAAAACACACTTGGGTGTACAAGTGTAAGAAAATGAAAACTAAATAGTAAAGGGCAATAACACACAACTCAACATAAAAATGTCCCATCATGAATAAACTAAAAAAGTAAACTATTGATAGAGTGTAGATATGAATCTTTAATATTTGACCACATTATCTTGTAAAATTCACCAAGTATCCATATTGACCTCTATAATCACCTTCAATATGCATTTTTTCTACATATGACACAAAAATCTTGGGAAAATCCCATACAAGGGTGAATATATACATACATAGTAGGAATCCCAAAAAAATAAAAGGGTGATTGTTAAGACAAAAAATTTGAATATTTAGTAAAAATATCCACCCATTGAAAATAAGTAACATAATCCCACCATAAAGATCTGAACGCATCATACAGGTTAATTAATCATCATATATTCTCAACCCATAGAAATATAGTAACAAAATACTAGCACATGGATATAGATATATATATTATCAAACCAATGAAACTGAGATAAAAGAGAATGGGATATCTATTTCACAACCCATCTAGGAAAAGTGTCACCATAACTTTTGAATGTTCATCAATGTTGCCCAAAATTTTGCCTGTATTCCCAAAATAAACATACAATTAAAACCTCACCTCCCCACTGTGCCATATAGTTAAGGGGAAATTTTTTTATGTAGTTGAACCACTCTCTGTTATGACCAAGGTGTAATGTATCCATAGATATAGGACACATACCCTAGTGTGAAAAAATAATGCCATCTCTATATGAACAAAAAATATGGAGAAACTGGAACCTATTAAGAAAGAGGAGTATTATCTCCTTGGATAAAGGACACCTACCCTAGTATGATATTAGAGTAAAATCACTATCTATATAAAGAGTATAGAGGACCCACTTCTTGATGTGATATGGGAGTACCGAATGCATGGATATTGGAATAAACCCCTGGTACAATAGGGGAGTTCCATCTCTATTTTCCTAATGAGTATTGAGGAAAAAACCCCTCATGTGAATGGGGAGTACCATCTCCATGCACAGATGACACGTTCTCGGGTGCCATAGGGGTGTACCATCTCAGACTCCACAATGAGTATGGAGGAACCATATCCTAATATGATTGGGGAGTACCCTCTCTATGGATAGTTAACATGCATGCTGATATGATAATTGATTATTATGCCGATCTGAACTCAATGATGATCCTTATTGATTAGGACCATTATCAAGAACTGCCTAAATAGGTTTCTTGGTCACAAAATCTCACATCATATCTCAAATTCCACTATGTTGTATACAATCATGTTTTATGTGGATAACCCAAAAATATTATCTACTTTTGGGAAAATATCTTATTAAAAAAAACATATGAGAGATATAATTTCCCCCTAATAGAGTTACATAATGTCTAGGTTACAGATATTGGGTGTGTTCCCACTCTACTACCTTGATGTGTTCTCTCTATATCAAGGATTATTGGCCATGTAGTACTTCACAATATGTAAGGGCACTACACACTATGTCTTAGACAAAATTCTAATGATCACATGAGAGTCATCCTCAGTCTGCTAAAATACCTTTACAAATGGTCTAAATTGGAAAATATATAATATATTTTGATCCCCAAATAATAATGAAAATTATAGAATATTAAATTTCCAAAATTTAACACAAATTGAAAAAATATATAGTTCAACATATAATGCACGAACAATGATTTGTGGGACCACTAAAAAAGTAAAAATTGAATACATAATATTAGTTGTGAAATTCCCTCACTAATTTTTGGGAAATGATTGTACTGAATGTTTGTAAATCCAAAGATACACCTAAAATTTATTTCTTGATTGATGTTTGAAACCCAAAATAATAATAATAATATATAATTGTTATTATATTTTTTTAAATTTAATTGAGAGGGAACCACACACCAAAACTTCAAAATATCTCAATTTTTCTAATGGGGATATATCTATTGGTAGAAGTGCATTTTCTTTTGGTAAATCATTTTACCAACATATATGCCTCTATCACTAAACTATTGTAAAAACTATGTCACTAATAATTTTTACGACATATAAATTTGTTTTTTTGCAATTATAATTATATCATAAGATAATATATATATGGGATAATGTATTTTTCAATACATTATAGTGGAAAATTTAATTCTTGGTAAAGATATTACCAATATATAATATATATTTTATTGTTAATTACATTTGAAAAAAATATAAATGTTTATTTCTAGAAAAATATCATATTATATTTAATAATTTATCATATATAATACATTATATTTAATTAAAAACTAAATATGATTTTAACACATGCTCAAACATAGGAAAAAATTAATCGTATTAATAATTAAATATTTTATTCCAAACACTACACTCAGAGAATGAGCAGTGTCAATCTAGGTATTATATTCGTTACGATATTAAATAAATTAATTATAAACATGAAGTTCAAGATTCTATCTAAAGGTTTCATCCCTCTCTATTATTTATTTAAATCATTGATTCTATTCCATGGAGACTAGTTTTCATCACCATATTGAACACGAAATATTCATTGATAATGGTAAAAATCAATGTTGGAAGTCGTCCCAACAACGCTTCCACTGCGCCTGAAACCTACAAGTGGTATCAGAGCCGTTACATCATAATTTATATTTATTTAAATATTTCGTTGATGATTTAGGCATTTAAAAATTTAGTTGTTTAAATTCCAGTTAATCATTCTGAAAATATGAATATTGAGATATTTTCTTCCTCTTTCATTTCTCATTAACCTTATAGAATATTTTTTTTAAAATTTTTTTGATTAAAATAAAATAGAGGATCTCATTCAGAGGTGCCAAAGGTTCTGGTCGTACAACACGAGAAGAAACAACATGTATTTGGAAGTACACACCATGTGGACAAGGTTTAATGCACCGGGTCTGGTCTTCCAAACCAAGTCGTGTCATTGGAGTTTGTCTAAGTCATAATTACTATATGTGTGGAACAAGAACAGGTGTCACGCAGTTTTCGGTTTAAATTCCTTGTGGCCCATTGTACATGACGTGTAGTCCCTTTCGATTAGGGTTGGACCATGTAACCCGTACATGGTTTTCCCGACTAGAGACTGTGTAATGAGGAACTACACGGTGTGTGTCCCACTAGAAATGCAATGTACTCCATAGATTTTAAAATTATTGTCACACACCATTTTCATGGGCATGTACTTTGGAAGGACAGTGAAAAATAGTAAATTTTGTGTAGTCATAACTACAGGTTGTGTAATCATCCCAATAACAGAAATTTATTAACATTTATTATTATATTACGCATAACCTTGAGATGTGTACCATTGTGCAGGGATAAAGATGAGTCACAATATATGATAGGTATATTATATACATGTGTTTAATTTAACATATGCATAATGATCATTTCTACTCATTGGTTAGTTTTGAATAGAATTCACTGGGCTACCTCCAAGGTACAATTTACGTACAAAGATAATTTTAAATGAATTAATATTTTTAAAATTATGATGGAAGAGAATCTCAAGGAAATTCAAAAAATGGTTTATGATAAAAGGATTGATTAATAAAAGATGATAATTAGTTAACTCGAGCATGATTTTTCATAAACAAGACTAATTAAATAATTTAATTCTAGT
The DNA here is from genome assembly GCA_963277665.1 of Viscum album. NCBI lineage: Eukaryota > Viridiplantae > Streptophyta > Magnoliopsida > Santalales > Viscaceae > Viscum > Viscum album. The sequence goes on from OY728127.1 coordinate 2,046,337,704, forward strand.
TTTATTTATGCATTAATATCATTGCATGTATGGTTGATGATGAGCGAGACCAAATACTATTGAATGAGGAGGCTTTCATTTAATTTAATTATTTAAATTAAATTTTTTGTCCTAAAAGACTTATCCACAACAATATGTTATGTAATACCCCCATTACCCATCACTATTATGTGAGTTTAAAAAATTAATATGTAATGGATGGAACTCCCAAGATAGTGGAGGTGGTTTATGATGGGGATGAGTTGAAACCAATCAAAATAGATACAGAGGTGGTCAGGTGTCAATCTATGAACTCAAACCCAAAATGTCCAAGATGTTTGTCCCCTAGTTCACGGTTATATTATCAACTACTAGATAAAATATCCATTACAAAATCTCATCAACATGCCCTTTACATTATTTTATTTTCTTTCATTTTCATGTTTTATCATTATGTATGTGTTGTCACAATCACATAATTAATGAATTAAATAAGAATGAATGATGAAACTAAAATATACTAGAATTATGTATAAATATTATCAAGACATGGTTAATCACATAAGTATGTTCCACTTATTATTTACAAGCATGTGAAAATGATAATAAAAAATTCATGCATAAGAGATAAAACCCCTGAATTAAATTATTAAGACAGACCACGCCTTCTGTTACTTGAATAAGGAAAAAAATCAATAAAACTACGAGTTAGACCAACCAATGTTGGGACACATACATTTATACATGAATCCCTTATGAAAGGATTCTGTTTGAATTAATCATATTACATCAATAGGATTAGTCATTGCTAGACATGGCATAATGTTGGAGGCAAGAGTTGAGGAAAATCAAAGTCATGTTTTCAGGATTGGGGAGTTAACTCAACAGATTTTAGAGTTACAAGACTATAGGCGGGAAATATATCCCTACCTAAATACCATCTAATATATTGACCAACCCTTTTTGGGGTTATGAGAAGGGGAATATGGATCGTTGCCACAAGAATTTCAGGAAAACTAGACATTTTGAGTTCAATGATGAGGACCATTGGGACATGATAAAATCATGGGAGACGTAATAAAATTTATTATTTCCTATAAAATGCAATCATGAAACATATAATATATTCCATTTTAATAGAATTATAAAAAGAAAATCTTTTCAACCACACTACCTCCGTGATTAATTCTGGATAAATATAACATCCCCACTATTAGTAACTTCATGGGATGTTTTAGACGCCTTCAGGTTATCCTATTCCATTAAAGAAAGTATTTCATTCGGGTTTCATCATTACTTGATCCTCTTGGAAATGTTGAGGGTGATGAATATTTCAATGTTAATGAGAAACACATGAATGACATGGTCGACATTCAATCATTGATGATATTATCAATGTCTAGTGTGATTGTGATGTCTCATGAAAACATGGATGATTATTTCATTCTCGAGAAACTATGTGGTCATTAACAAGAGAGATCAAGACAGAGAAGGCTTGGGATCTCTAAGGCACTCTTTTAGAGTATTCATGGAAAAGGTTCCCTTTATGGGTCTCATTTATTCAATCCTATTGGATAAATTGAATTCCCCAAAGGTTATAGGGTTTAACATCCTCGATGAACTGGGCACCGATATCATTCTCGCGTCACTCCCTTTGAGTTTCTTTAACATTTTTTTCCACTTGCAATATAAACAACATTAGGAACTCTCTATCTGATCTTCATATCCTCATTTTCCAAGTGTACAAAGATATGAAGCATGGAAATTATTCTGTCCATATGGTGAATAAGTAGAAAGATATAGTGAAGAGATTAAAACCCAAATATTCTTCATGGATTTCCAAGAAAAGGAATATCAAAAGGGAGTTAAAGTAAGATGAGTCTGTTTGATTCCCATGTGGTTAGAATGTCCCTTGAAAGAAGAACTGCACCCAAACTATGAAGCATGTAGAATCATTAGGTGAATTTTTTATAAAATGAAATATATCTATTTCTACAAATATGGAATTATATTCAACTTATAGTTATCACATATGTATCCAAATATAAGAACAATGTAGATTCAAGAAGAATGTCCAAGGGGAGGTGTATCTATAAGTAGCCAACAGAGCCAAACATGATATTGTAGCTCTCTGGGACTACCACCTCACATTGCCAACTGGGATGATCATGGTGTTAAAGGGTTGTTATTATGTGTCGTCTATTACAAAAATATATATTTCTGTATCCATATTTGATATAGATGGTATTGTTTTTGAGTTTGGAAATGAATGTTTCTTCTTTTAAAATTATAGAATTCATTTTGGTAGGGCACATTTATACAACATTATTTAGGTGTTGGATTACACAAACAAAGTAATAGAAATCGATAACAAAGATACTTCAAATGGCTCATACCACACCCAAAATTGGCATCACCAGCTAGGTCATGTAAACTAAAGAATCTTGACAGAGTTAAATCAAGATGGATATTTAGATTCAATAGAACTAAAACCACTTGGAGTATGTCATTCATGTTTAAAAGGAAAAATAACAAATCCCCATTAACTGGTAAAGGTGAAATTGATAAGGAACATATTTAATTGATTCATACAAATGTGTGTGTACCATTTTCAATTGACTCAAGAGGAGGGTACAAATACTTCATAAAATTTACTAATTATTTTATTATATATGTATATATCCACTTAATGAGGTATAATTCAGATTCTTTGGATAAGAGAAAATAGTACAATAATTAAGTTGATAAACTTCTTGTTTTTAATATTAATAAACTCTACTCTGATCGAGGAGGAGAATATATTAACCAAGACATCATTGATTACTTGCAAGAGTTTCAGATCCTATCCCAAATCACTCATCCAAAAACACTATAGTGGAATGGTGTGATCAAAAGGAGGAACTGCACCCTGTTGGACATGGTGAGATCAATAATGAGTCAGGAAAGCCTTCTATTATCCTTTTAGGGATATGAGTTACAAACAGAGGTGCACATACTAAACCAAGTTCCAAATAAATCGATAAATGGTATTATTTATGAGTTATGTAGTGGAAACGAATCCATATTATCAAATTTTAATGTTTGAGGAAGCAAGGAATTTGTTATGGCCTCTTTAGATAACAAATGTACATCTCATGAAACAAAATGTACATTTGAAGGATACCATAAAGATACAAGGGGATATTACTTATACGACCCCTCAGAAGAAATTGTTATAGTGGAAATATAATCCAGATTCCTTGAGGGTGATCACATCTCTGAAAGATATTGTGGGTGAGAGATAGAAATTGATGAAGTTGAGGCTCACAGTACAAAACAGTTGGTACAAGAACTGATTCCACAAAGCCAACGGAAGAATTTTCTATTCTAGAGACATAAGAATTATGTTGGAGTATGTGATAGGTTATAGAATCATAAATTTATGGTTCCCTTGTTACTGAGGATTTTGACTCAATATTAGTTCAAAAAAAAATGATCCTCTAGCCTATAATGAAGCAGTAAGTGGCACAGATGTTACCAAGTTAAAATAATCCTTGAATTCTAAAATTGATTCCATGTACCAAAAACAAGTCTTGATTATAATAGATCCTTCAGTTTATGTAAATATAATTGGTTTCAAATTGGTATTGAAGAAGAAACATGACCTGGAAGGAAATATCAGTACCTATAAGGTATCACTGGTTGTAAAAGGGTTCAAACAACGTCAAGGCATTGACTATGAAGAAACCATTTCACCATTTGCAATGCTGGAATCATTCATAATTCTATTGGAAATTTCTTCTTACCCTGAATATGAGATTTGGAAAATGGATGTCAAAACATCTTTCTTTAATGGGAACCTTTAGGAAGATGTATACATGACACAACCTGAAGGTTTTGTGACTCTAATGGGTTCTAATAGGGTATTCAAGTTTCAAAAATCCATTTATGGATTAAAGAAATCATCCAGGTCATGGAAAATTCGTTTTTTATGAAGCTATATTGAAATTTGGTTTTATCAAGAACTAATATGAGCCTTGTTTCTATGACATGTATAGTGGGAGTGAAGTCATTTTCTTAAGAGTATATGTCGATGACTTATTACTTATTGGAAATGAGATACAGGTCTTACAGTGTGTAAAGGTATGGTCGAATCAATGATTCCACCTGAATGACTTGGGAAATGCATTGAATATTCTTAGGATAATGATATATTGTGATAGATATAAGATATTATGAGGCCTAAGTCAAGGTACATACATTGATAAGATACTGAAGAGATTTTTTATGGGAAAATCCATAGGGGGATTGTTTCCAAAATCACAGGAAATTCATCTTTCAATGAAAATGGGTACTTAGACGCATGAGGAAGGAATGATAATGGTATGGAATCCATGCTCATCAGTGATTGGATCAATCATGTATTTTAGGCTATGTACTAGGTTGGATGTTGCCTATGCATTGAGTGTGGTCGGAAGATATCCAGCTGACCCAGATGACCGCCATTGGATGTCAGTCAAGACAATCCAATTGTATCTGATGTGTATTAAGGATATGTTCTTGGTTTCTGGAGTATATGAGGAACTAGTCATCATAGGTTTTTTAAATTCTAGTTTCTAAACTGATCAAGAAGTCTTGATGTCACAAATAGGATACATATTAACTTTAAATGCAGGTGTAGTGAGCTGGAAGAGCTTAAAGAATAGTTTGGTCACAGATTCTACACTAGAGATCAAGTATATCACAACATCTGAGGAAGTTAATGATGCAGTTTGGATGCATAGCATAATCCAGGAGGTGGATGTGATACTTAGTAGAAAATATCACATCACACTATACTGTGATAACAATACAGCGGTGGTCCTCACAAAATATCCAAGGTCAAATCAGGAGACGAAGCACATACATCCAAATTATCATCTCTTGAGTGATCTCTATCACATTGGTGATGTTTCAGTGAGTAGTATTTTCATCGAAGACAACATGGCAGAACCCTTAGCTAAATCCTTGACTCATCAGAAACAAGATCACCATGTGAGGTCTAGTGGACTGATAGTCGTCGGTAGTAAGCTCTAGTCTAAGTGGAAGTCTATAAGAGTATTTTTCCTAGAACAAAATGGTTGTTCATTGACTACATGGACATTTAATTTATTTAAATACTAAACATCTTATTACATATTGTTCATTGTTTTTCTTGATGATGATATAATAATGTCATAAAGTATTTTTTGCATTGATAAGGTCCTTGAATTTCCCACTCTTTGAAGAAAACAATGAAATGATATAACAATATTCTGAAATATAGTTCTATGATTTGATGACATAAATTGATGGGACACATAGAATGAAGACCATCATCTGTGAGTACTCATATGTATACGCAACTTCATCTCATGAAGTTCATATATGGTATTCTCAGTGACAGAAAATTATGAGAACAAACCCACTTGTAAGAATTCTGTGTGTTTTGGGGCCATCAGATATTTCTATATATTAGTGTGTATAATGATCCATATAATTTATGATTATCATTAATATGTTTCCCAACATGCTCACCTTGATTTACTTATGAAACCTGTCACATAGAATGTTGGTGGGATGTTGGGTATGTTGGGTGCATCATGAGTGTCATCTTATTAACGGATAAGTCATGAAAGGATATATCTCTTCATTTTATGAAAGTTGATATCTCAGCCCTTTGATTGATATAGAACCATCACACAAAATTCTATGGCCATGGTGTAAATAAAAGTTTATGTCATGCAGCCAACGCAGGACATATCAATAATAATAGTTGATGACACTTGCATGAAACCTTCTTGATGAGATTTCATGACAAAGGGATTATATTACACAATGAGAATTAGTATGTGGATGTCATTTTTGGGAAATTATGTTCTTTCTCTTAGGTGACCGGACCCGTTGCTAGATTGTACTCTAAGACTTTAGACAATCATGCATAATTCCAATGAGAAAGAATCCTAGAGGGTAACACACTGAGTGTTTCTCGTGGTATTAGATAAATTCTATTTGAATTTAATTAATAAATTTTATTCTCAAGACAATGAATTTATTTTAATGACGTTAAAATGATTCAATAATTTTAAAAAATATGTATTCACAAGAGTTTGGTAGAAATATATTTATTTATTTTATTGAAAATTTATTAAATATATGTTTACTAGTTTGTAAATAAAATATTTATTAAAGAGAATATATTACATGTTTATTTATTTTGGTGTTCGATAAAAGGATGTAGAGTTTCAGCGGACAAAGGCCATTCCGTTAGCAAAATTATTATTTGCAAGATGATAAATAATTATTTAAATATTTGTCACAAATTAAAATAACCCTACTAATATTTTGGGACGTGGAATTTTATTTATAATAATGTTTTTCACAAGTTCACTCACTAAATATAATGTTTATGTAGTACTATTAATAGCATGAGTTTTCTCTATGGCTCTGAATGTATTTAATTTCTATTATTGAATTAAATAATGTAACTGAAGCTCTATATCAATAAATAGACACATACATCTATTATTCCATTTAACAAAGCACACTCTTAGTGAATTCATAATTGTTTATATAAGCAATTTCTCTCTCGAATCCACTTCCCACAACTCTTTATAATGAGAGTTATTCTTCCAGACTGAAGAAAAAGCATTCAATAACGACTGATAGAAGACACTCTCTTTTCCATAATAGCAACCGGAGAACAAGAAGTGTTGATCGGAGGCCATCAGAGCACATATGGTCCACCACTAGAGAGATTCTACTTTATATCTGTATATAAATAACAAGATAATCTGGAAGGGTCATTTTATAAGATAAATATCATAAATTTTGAAATTACCAACGATCAAGGTATTATTTTATTTACGAAATTATTCAAATTAATTATAAACATGATGTGCAAGATCATCTCTAATGGTTTTGGGAATTATGAATATTTATCGAAATCATTGATTTTATTCCATGGAGATTGGCATTCATCATCATATTGATCGATGAATAATAATTGATCATGGTAAAAAATTAATGTTTAGAGTTGAACCAACCACAATTCTATTGTGCCAAGAACATTCATAATTAAGCCTCTATAATTCAAGTATAATAGTTATAATAAATGTAGATGAATGTTCTTAGTAATACCTGGTTAATGTAGTATGCATAGAATATTGAAACTTTATAAAATATTAGACATTTAGGGATTATTTATAGACATCCATTATTATTCTTTATAGGGACCACCCTTAAAATATTACATAATCTTGATTTAAATGAATAATTCACATCAAGGATCTTTTCAGGTATAGATCTTTAGATAATTAGGGAAGAACATATACATAGAAATTTGAATATTATATTTAGACACTTCAACTCAGTATCTATAAAATAAAAACTCATAAAAATAGGCATGTATAGATCCATCATTTAGAAATCATGAATTTTCCTTGATCCCATCCATGACCCTATTCATCTTTATGTCATGTGAAAAAAATTAAAAAACATTGGGATGAGCATAAAAAGCATAGTAAGGGATACACATTGAAGGAAAACTGTTTTTGTTTTCAAAACAACAAGTAAACCATGAATACTTTATAATAAGTAATACTTTTCAACTTTATGAAGTAATAAATACATCACACTAAATAAAAGATCATTACTTACCCTTTTTCAACATAAATATTACTATAAAACCTATATAAAGACCATATAACATATAAAGGTTACATGGGAATGAACATACTTAAATAGAAGAACCATACGGTCGACTTTCACACATATCACTAAATAGAATAGCCATATGACCAACTTCCATAACCAATGTGTTAGTAGATATAATGTATCCACCCGTCCTGGATTATCATGGCACAACCCATCATTTTGTTTATCTTGTAATCACCTCTCAAAATTCCATGTACCACTATAAAAACATAACACATAAATATTGAATATATAAATATTTCAATAATAACATTTCATTCGAAGTCATAATAAATCATTTCATGATATTGAAATAGTAAATCAATTTAAAAAACCATTATCAATACCAGAACACCAAAAAACAGAATAAGTGGTTTCTTTTCCATTTTAAATACATTAAGGATTATAGAGGAATCCAATTGATGATTACGGTGACAGAATGGTCATTTTCACCACAAATGATAAATACATTATTTTTTATGTTTAGTAATATGATTCGTAGAAAAAAATTTCCCTTAGAATTAAATTAAAATTCAAAGGGGTTTATTAGTTATCGTATAATAGAAGGAGGGGTATATTATCAAAACATGCCTCAATGGATGGAGACTGAGATGAATTCTCTATCCTCATATCTGACAGGTCATGTTTGTCCTTTAATTTCCTAAATAATAAACAAAATTTAATTTTCACTTTCTTTATAAATTTTTCAAGTGTATTATTCTATTTATATCAGTTATTATATTTCTATAACTATTAGTTGAATAATTGAGTTCATATCATACATTTTGTCGATGTTCGGAACTTGAGTTAAAAATGAACTTGTTATAATTATAAATTGTCCAATTTGTCCGGATTACATATAATAAAGAATGATAATCAGGATTTATATATCATATATATCATATATATATAGTATATATATTTATTTATAATAGTACATAACATTTGTAGATAAGATAAGAAATTAAATGCACCATTCATGGAGATGGTAAGTCGTATGTACACATGAACGCCACTTTCATTTCTATTTCATATTTTAATAGAATGACAAAATTATGGAAACATAGTTATATTATAATCACATTATAATTTCTTATATAATTTCATTAACTCCATCCATTATACGTCCCACGTATTGCATGAACGAGTCATATCACTTTGAGGGGGCGATAGTCCTTACTTCCTGTAATGAAATTATTGTATTTACCCATTATGGAAACCATAAAGGTATGATATAAATGAAAAATACAGAAACATAGAGACTATATAAATATAATATATATCACATATAAATTCAACTCCATCGTAATGGCCACCGTAATAGGTGGTAGGAGATAATCGAAAAATCATTGTTTTGTGAGGCGTCTGTTCGGTGTCCATAGAAACAATATGTTCCATAACAATTAGATGGAGGGGTGTGTAAGTGTAATTAAAATAAATCTCATTAAAACAACCTAGTATATTTTTTATACTATTGTTATAAAATAAATTTATAAAAAATGTTTTTGTGGTGGGAGAAGTAAAAATAAAGAAAAGAACTTACGAGAAGTTGTTACCTTTAAATCTGTTATCTCCCTTTGGTTTGAACCAAAAGGATTACATGAAGTGCCTTATGCCTAATCTACTAGTTATAAGATGAATAGAAAGATGTAGGGAGCTTATTTATGTAGTGTTCGGATGACCTAAGGGGCCTGAGTGGTGTGATTAATGGGTTATAGGTGAGGGATTTTTATAAGGGGGAGGAGGTTCTCTTTAGGAATGTTCGAAAATTTTATTTTATTATATAATTATTTTTGGGTTAGAAAGTTCCAAAACTCATTAATGTCAAATATAAAATGACTCATGTTCTAAATAAAATCATCCAAAAATAATTGGACACGTTTTGGAAATTGTATTAATTTTTATAATCTTATTTATTTAAATCAATCATTAATGAGGTAAATATTTCATCATTATTGTATTATAAATAATTTTATTATTTTATGTATAAAAATTATAAAACAAATTACCATGATGTAGGTTCTATTTTTATCTTTAAAATGAATATTTATAGTCTAAGATATAACTTATATTACCCCCTATAAAAATTGATTTACTGAAAGATATTTGTTTAAGTAATATTTGTCTTTACATAAAATTAAGTAATATAAATTGTCATTATCACTCCCAAGTGTCTCATGGGGACCCAAAATCGACCCAAGGATTCCCATGGTCGGAAATGTATCAAAAAATAGGAATAAGACATATATTATGGTACTTAAATATTATTATAATATTATTTATTTACCCTTATATACATGATTTACCCTTTAACAATGATAAATAAAATATTTACCGAAGTAAATATTCATAATGTCTAAAATTAAAAGACACCTATTTACACAATTTGGACCCACTGATTCCAAATATATAATCTATTTTTACATATTTAGAACATCAAAGTGGAAGATATTAATTTAAAATCAATTTACATTGTCAAAACAAAAAACTTATTTTTAAGAAATAATAACAATCAAAATATTGACCCTTGTTTATATCCAATATCAAAGTGAAATTACTTCCAAGGACCAGAATTGGATAAAATGTTTAGAATATAATAAAATTACACATTAAAACCAATTTAAAATGTAATTTAATCATAAAAATAAATTATATTAAAAGGAAAATTTGAATCAAAATATATTATTTTTAACTATTCATAAAAAATTAACATTATCAGAAAAATACCAAAATTTCATCCAAAGTAATTTCTAGTGTACTAATTCTAATGAAAGATATTATTTTGTAAAATAGAAAAAATAAAAGTGTAAAAAACTATATTTAAAAAAGGATCGCCATCAAAAGGTGGTAAATCAACCGTTTAAATAATTTTATAGTGTTTATGCTTAGAATTACTTTCAATCACATTTTACTCTTCTATAGTTTATTGGATAAATGTAAAACAATTAAAAAAAGACATATAATCATATTGTAGTTAGTTAGGTTCATTCCCACCAATGAAATTTCAAGAAATTAACTACCATCTAAAAAAATATTATATTATTATTTTTATGTATGACTCAACATTGTGTGAAAAATGAGATTTCGGAGAAACCTATTGTTGTGTGTCATGTAATCCATTGAACATAACATCCCCTTTTATGTAAAATTAACATTTAATTAACAAATGTTAACGAATATGAAAGTGAAATATTGTCTATTTACCTGGGATGTTACATCCTTCCCCCCTCTTGGAAATTGCATCGTCACAATTTTTATTCACATATCAAATAAATGGGTGTATTTATCCCCCATATCATTTTTAGATTCCCATGTTTCCTTTTAAACCATATTGTGTTTCCACAAAACCTTTACCTAATTAATTAGCTTATTCCACAATACTTGCTCTCCTCGATCAAGAATCATGACTGGTTGTTCCTCATTAAATAGATTCTATTTCAACTGAACTACCTCAAGGATCAAAACATGAGATGGATCTGGAATATTAATTCTCATCATTGAAACATGAAAAAAATTATGTTCCTTGGATAAACATGGAGGTAAAGACACTATGTATGAAACTAGTCCAAATTTCTCTAGGATTATATATTGTCCATTGAACATCAGACACTATATTCCCTTATTTTGAAAATGCATCTCACATTTCCATGGAGATACTTTGACAATGACATGATCACCTACCTCAAAAGAAAGATCCTTCCTCCAGTAATCTACATAACTTTTCTTCCTACTCTGATCTATTCTCATGTGCTTTTGAATCAACGGAACGTTCTCTACCATCTCATCTACCAATTCTGGTCCCATCAACTTCCATTCACCTACATCATCCCAAAAAGATGGATTTTGAAACCGCTTCCCATATAATGCCTTAAATGGAACCATTTGTATATATGAATGAAACTGTTATTACAAGAAAATTCAACAATAAATGATTTGGGTACCAACTTCCAGGGTAATCCATTGAACAAGAACATCATGTATTTCCCAAAGTCTGAATTTTTCATTCTGACCACACATCTAATTGAGGATGAAAAGCTGTACAATAATTTAATTCAGTACCCAACGACTTCTGGAGTCCTTTACAAAATTTAGAAGTGAACCAAGGATCATGATCATATACAATGGATAGAGGAACTCCATGTATTGTGATTATCTCATCATCATACAACAAAAAATGTTGATCTAGAGACAAAGTATCTCGAATAGGAAGTAAATAATCAAATTTAGACTATCGATCAACAATTACATATATTACAATATTACCATACGATTTCTTCCATAATCCCAAAATGAAGTTTATGGATATATTTTCCCATTTCAACTCTAGCACTGGAAAATATTGAAGAATACATTTCGGTAACTATCGCTCTACATTAACCTGCTAAAAAGTCAATCCCTTCATAGTAAAGTCAGCAATAACTCTTTTCATTCCATCCCACTAGTAATAATTATGAAGATATCTATACATCTTAGTACTACCAGTTTGAAAAGAAAACAGAGAACTATGAGCTTCACATAACAAATCATTTTTCAGCTGTGAATCAAAAGAACACATAATATCTTCCCAAATCTCAAAATACAATCTTTGTCAATGTTAAAATATGGAAACTGACCCTTATGGACATACTCTACCTTTTTCTACAACTCACTATCTTCCTTATGCGCTTGATTAATTCTTTCAGACAGACATGATTTCACTAACACCTAAAAAATAGTGGAATTTCTAGACAAATAACATCTATTCCAAAGTTCATCAAGTCTTTAATCAAAGGATCTTGTTCCAAATGTAAATTGTTTAATGTTGCATTACTCATTCAACTCAATGCATCAACCACATTATTTTCCTTTCCTGTATGGTAAGGAATTGCGCAGTCATAATCCTTCATTAATTCTCTCCATCCCCTCTGTCTTAGGTTCAATTATTTCTGAGAGAATATGTAACACCCCGACCCATGTTACCTAAATTAAGTTCATTATTACATAACATTGGCATGATAAAAGGAATAATTTCCCAAATGACCGGTCATTTTAGTAGCCTTTGAAGTACAAGATACAATCATAAGTTTTAAATATATCATGAAATAAAAACATCAACAACATTTTTTCCCCTTTTGAACACAATTATATCCTTAAACTATCAAAAAAGGTCAACCATATAATACTTCGTCACATACTGGGAAAAATTAAAACAAGAAAGGGGTGAGCTGAAATGCTCAATAAGGATAACAATATAGCGGAAACATTCATAAATAAGAATATATATTTAAGGAAATGTAATAGACTAAAACAAAATTCTTTTAAAATTAAAATTCAGCATAATATGGAAATGTTAAAATCCAATAATTACATTTACATATTCACATGGATATTCTACTAGTACCAAAATCACCTGAAGTATCAATAGCCACTTTCCTAATGATAGAATGCATAATTCTAGACATCATAACCACATATTTATAGCCTTATGCTAAGACTAAAAATCATATTTTTTCTAGGACATGTGCTAAGAAACTAGTATGTCTTATGAGACCCATCGATGCTTCGAGTAGTTATAGCGGGCTCCACCTATCCCTGACTAAGTCCAATACATTCCTCATATGAAACAGTTTAAATATAACATAAACATTCATATTAAAACTAGCATAAAAATGTCAATACTTTATCCATAAACCCCGAATGGTGTAAAAATAACACATACATAGTCAAACATATCATAAAACCTTCAATACAATGTAGAAGATTTTTATCATAAAAAATCATCTTCAATCAAGATTAAAATATATATAAGGATGTTTACATAGATGAAATGAAAACTATTTGAAACAAATACCACTTTCTATTTTAAAATCATTTAAAAGTCACATAATTATAAAAGAATACTTTTATTTTCTAAATATCCATATAATATTGTATATTAATCATTGACGGTTATATAACGATGGAAAATAGCCAACACCCGCCATATAAGTTAAAAAAGGCATTCTTATCTTAATTTTGTCTGAAATGTAACAAAGTACTTTTTTTGGAAAATGAAATAAATATTCCTTTAAAACCATTTTATAATAATTAAAACAAGGTTATAAATGACTTTAACCAATAGTATAGTAAATAGTAAAAAAAATTGAAATACTTTTTTAAGAAACATTAATGTGGATGATAAAGAAGGCCCAGAAGATAATTACGTGAAAACATCGTCAGATAATAAAGAGATTGTAAAATTAACCCTTACCTTGTACTTTTCCTTGGTAGATTATATGAAAAAACCCTATATCATAGATAAAAATTTTAATTAAATTATAAAAGAACTATATACATTAATATTATATCATATATGATCATCTAATATGGCTTTGTTAAAAATATTTCAGTAGTATCATCATTTCAGGAGTTAACTGATTCATTTTCCATCATATGCTTGGTAATGTAAGCCATGTTTTTTTAGATAGAATGTATATGATTCATATACATAATGATATTATGTTCATAAAAATTATTTTTAATCATAAAATGAAAATTAGTCTTGAATGATTACAATGAGTAATGAATCTCCTCACGTTCATGGAGTCGGAAATCCGTACGTACGCACGGGCGACAATATCATTATATTGATGGTGAAAACATATGTAATTGGATTTTATATCATATATACAGAATCATTAACATGTTATATTTATTTTTTAAATCAGTTATACTCATTATTATACCAATCCAAAATGATTAAGTGTTTGAACAACAAACTACACCATGATGTGGAGAAGGTAAGCCGTACGTACGCACGTATGCGGACATTGTCATTTATAGTATGGATAAAATAACTTGTCCCATATTTATAATAACATCATAGAATTTATAATGTACTAGAGTTATTATTTTGGTATGGAATCAAAAAACTGAAGTGGAAGAAGAAAAGAACATGAACGAGTGTGGTGAAATTATTACCTATTCTTCGGGTGTTTCTTTTTGAGATGAACAAAAGTTCACGTTAGGCTGGATTTATGATAAATGTAAGTCCTCCAGGTAAAAGTTAGTATAGTTTAGAGGATATTTTGGTAGGTTTGGAGCTATCCAAATGGCTTTTGAGGTGTGAATTTAGGAGAAATGGAAGTACCCTTTTATAAGAGATGTAAGGTTCACATTAGGAAAAGCTTGAAATATTATTTTATAATTAAATAATTTTTGGTTTCTAATGGCTCCAAAATTATTTTTTTCAAGGATAAGGTGGGTATGGGTCGAAATATTCTAAAAAATAGGTTTTATATAGGTTTATCTCATCAAATTGACCTTATCTTTTAGATTTAACTCTATGAAAAATAGTTTGACATTTACCATGTGGCTTTTTATTTTTATATTATATGGTTAATAAACATACTATAACTAGCCAAGTGAATCCCAAGTGGTTCATTATTAATATATATAACCTTAGGTAAGTCATTTGGCCTAATAATAGATTTTTTGGAATATTATATATATTAATAATATATTATTAATTTTAAAAACTCAATTATGTCATTTTTTACAATATTTAGTATTTGGTTTTTCTGAAAATTATAACAACATGATTAAATAGAAAAAAATTAGTTAATCAACAATAAAATTTAATAGTAACCTATAAAATTATTTTAATTCATAAGAAGTCTCAATTTACATTTATTTTTATTTGTATAATATAAAATATTTTAATATTTCATTAATAAGGTAATAACTGCATCTTCATTGTGTCATAAATAAATTTAATTAAATAACGTATAAAAATTATAAATAAAATACCATTATGTATGAAATATTTTTATCTTTCTAATGAAAATTTATATGTGAATTTATATTACGTATATACCTATATAAAAAATGGTTTAGTTATTAAACATTAAATTTAACACTTTTATCTCTTCTTAAAATAAAATAATAATAAATGTCCCAAACAAATCCAAGAGGACCAAAAGGATCATATTTTATTACTAATATAGTTTTTGGTTGAATTAAACTTATCCAATAGAATTATGTCATATTTTATGGTAATTATAATATAATTTTTTACCTTAATTACAATATTTACATTTAACTGTGGTAAATAAAAGCCAAAAGTTACTATTCACCAAAAATATAGTTTGATTTTTTGAACCAAATTATACTTAATGATTTCAACCATATCTCTCGTATTTTTGAAATTTAACTCACATAATTGGTAAAATTATGTTTTATGCAGACTTGTAAATGCTCCTAGAATGTAGGTCAAAGATGGTAAAAAGTTCAATAAAACATTATATATATAAACTTATTTTAAAATGACTTAAATGAATTACATTGAACAAATATAGGTATTATGTAACAATTTTGAACTAAAATAAATTTAAATAAAATAACTAATTACTTATGTAAAAAGTTAGTTTTAAACAATAATGCAATGTTTTTCACTCTTCTTAAAAAAATTGCGAGTTTTAAAAAAAATAACAAAAATTCACCCCAAACAAATTTTGATATTCTGAATCAAAAAATGAAGTCAGTTTTGAAAAATAAAATTAATAAAATTTCAAAATTTTTGTATTACTATTAATAAAGGCTAGTTTGATTGGACACTGTGTGTTAAAACTCCAAGATGTGTACAACGCAAGATAATAAATTATTCAAAGGGAAACATATCTTGGGAGCATGGGGTGTTACATTCTCCCCCCATAAAATAATTTCATCATTGAAATTTCTAAAACATTACTACATAAAAATATTTGGGTGGTTCTTCATCATAAGTTCCTCAGTATCCCATGTTGCCTCTTCAATCTTATGGTTTCTCCATAGAACATTTACAGGAATATTTTTCCAGTTTCTCAACAGTTGTTCTTTGGTATCAATAATTTTGACAAGCTCTTCAAATTTAAAAAGATCTGGTTCCATTTCAATTTCCTCATAGGTGAGTACATGCATTGTGTCATGCATGTGTTTTCTCAACAGTGATACGTGGAACACATCATAAACTTTGGAGATACTTGGAGGCATTTCCAAATGATAAGCAAAAACTCCAATTCATTATAAAATTTAAAAAGTTCTGATTTACCTAGGACTCAGTTTACCCTTCTTACTGATTTGTATAACACCCTTCCATAGAGATACCTTGAAGAAAACATGATATCCTACTTGAAATTCCAAATCCTTCCTCTGATTATCGGCACAACACTTTTGCTTACTTTGGGCATCTTTTATGTGGGTTTGGATAATCTTCAACATTTCCATTGTTTCTTCCACAAGTTCTCGGCCTATGAGTTTTCTTTTACCAAAATCATCCAAAAAATTTGGTGAGATACATATCTTTCCATATAACACTTCATATGGATCCATCTGAATTCATAAATGGAATCTATTGTAATATAAAAATTCTACAAGGGGTAAATATTGATGACACATACCATGAAGTTCAAGTGAGTAAGATCTCAAAATGTCTTCTAAGGTTTGAATAGTCCGTACTGATTTTCCATCAGTTTGAGGGTGGTAGGAAGTGCTCAATAGAAGTTTAGTATCCAGGGACTTCTGAATACATTTCCATAATCTAGATGTAAAATGGTGATCCTGATCAGAAAAAACTGATAGGGGTACTCCATGACGTTTTACAACTTCATTACTATATGAGCTTTTAATACATTCAACTGGTAAATCTTCTCTTATATCAAGAAAATGTGTTGACATGGTAATGCGATCAAAAAATGACCCATATTGCATCATTAATTCTTGGATTATTTGGATTCCCCATGACAAAGTCCATTTTAATATTATCTCATTTCCACTCAGGTATGGGAAGAGTTTTCATGACTCCTCTAGGTTGTTTCTTTCCAGCTTTCACTTGTTGTCAAACTATACATCTTGACACAAAATCATCAATCTCCCTATTGATGTTGTCCCAAAATAAATGTTTTTTCAAATATCTATACATCTTATTTCTATAAGGGTGTATATAGAAATTGGATCTATGTTAATCATCCAACAATTCCGTTTTTATATCAGGTATATTGGGAACACAAAGACTCTTCCCAAATTTCGAAATTCCATCTTTTTATACGAATTCAATCAGTCTCCCATCGTTCACAACATGAATTTTCTTTTTAAATTCCTCATCATCTGTTTGAGAACTTTTTATCCTTTCTAGAAAAGATTGATTGGAAACTATTTGAAAAAGCATTTTTATTTCACCTTACATTGTTATTACCATATCCATATTTACTAGATCATTGTATATATGATCCTTTTCAACTCTCATATTGTTCAAAACACCGTGATCCTTTCTACTCAAAGCATCTTCCACCTTATTTTCCTTCCCTGGGTGGTAGTGTATAGTGCAATCATAATCCTTTAGTAGTTCAATAGATCGTCTTTTCCTCCAGTTGAGATATTTCTATGAGAAAATATACTTCAAGCTCTTGTGATTAGTATAAATATCACATTTTTCACCATAGATATAGTGTCTCTCTATTTTCATATCAAATATCACAGATGCTAACTCAAGATCATTACTGGGATAGTTTTTTTCATTAATTTTCAGCTGTCGTGATGCATAGGTAATAACTCTATCATTCTATATAAGGACACAACTATGTCCTTTCTATGATGCATCACTATAAATAACAAACCCATAATTCCACGATGGTAGAGTCATGATAGGAGCATTGAATAATCTCTTATTTTGTTCATCAAAACATTATCCACACTCTTTTTTCCAAAACAATTAACCCCTTTATATGTGGGCTTGGTTAATGAGTTAGCTAATTAGGAAAAATTCTAGACAAAACAATGACAATAACCTTCTAAACGAATGAAACTGTGTACCTCAGTTATACTCATCAGTGTTGGCCATTCATGTATTACCTTGGTTTTTGAAGGATCAATAAAGATTACATCTTTAGAGACAATGTGGCCAAGAATATAAATCTCTTGAAGCCATAATTCACACTTTCTAAACTTCCCATATAATTCATTTCTTCTAAGAGTCCTTAGGATAATGCGTAAATTAGTTTCATGATCTACATATTTTTTTTAGTATACAAAAATATCATCAATAAATACCACTAAAATGTCATCAAGATATTACTTTAAAACTATATTCATTAGATCCATAAAGACAGAGGATGTATTAGTCAATCCAAAAGGCATTACTGTAAACTTGTAAAGCCTGTACCTGGTTCAAAATGCTGTTTTCAAAATGTCTTTCTTCTTCACACACAATTTATGATACCTAGATCGAAGTTCAATCCCTTAAAAATAGTGATCTCCATGAAGTTTGTCAAATAAATCATCAATTCTAGGTGAGGGATAATTGTTCTTTATTATTATAGAATTGATCTCTAGGTAGTCAATGTACAACCTCATAGATCCATCTTTCTACTTAAAAAATAGAACATGGGCGCCCCAAGGAGAAACATTGGGGAAAATCAATCCCTTATTACTCAATTAATCTAGTTGTTTCTTTAGTTCTACTAAATACATAGTGGACATTCTATATGGTTTCTTCGATATGGGCATCGAACCAAGAATTAAATTCATTGAAAACTCAATTTATCATTCTGGAGGATGTCTATGTAAATCCTCTCTAAACACATCAACATATTCTTGTACAATAGGTATATCCTCTATTAGAACATTATTTTCCTCACCCATAGTTTTTTAATTCTCTTAATCCCCCATTATTGAATTTAGTAGAGATACTATGGGTGGATCTAGATAAGAATCTGGTGGTAAATTTTCTTCTCTAAAGGTAATTTACTCCATATTATCATAAAAAATGTAGCCTCTTTCTTCTTATAATAAATATTCGTATCATGGTCCAAATGCCAATCCATTCTGAGAATTATGTCAAATTCAGTAATGGGTATAATGATTAGATCAATAGATATGGAACATTTATATGACCTAATGGGAAATGATTCAAAAAACATTGTTATGATTATACTCCCCTTAGTTGTGTTCACTAACAACTCCCTTGTTAAGTCAAATTAAAAATATCTAATTTTCATATAAAATTAGGATGATATGTAACAATATGATGATCCAGAATAAAAAAATGCATTGGATAAATTTGAGGAAACCATTAAATTACCTACCACCACATCTTTTGGAGCTTCAATCTCAGTAGTAGTGATCAAATTAGCATGGCCTTGCTCCCATTTCCTTTTTTGGGCTATGATTCCTTGGCGCTTAGGACATTAATTTGCATAATTCCCCTTTTCTGTACAATTGAATCATTCAACATTAAAAACCTATTTCTTCCCCATACAATCACGAGTATGGAGGCCTTTTTCACCACACATGTAACATAATCACATTCCCTTTTGGCAAGTACCATGGTGTTTCTTCCCACATTTACCACATGATGAATTTTAAACATTTCATTTCTTCCCCTTATTTCTATTTCCAGAGTGTTCAATAGATCTCTTCTTCTCTTTCTTTTCATTAAAGTTGTAAGACTTTGAGAATTCCTTTTCTGTCTTGATAGCACATGAGACAATAACTTCATACGATGATATGGATTATGATACTAATAATCGATGGATAAATGGTATTAATCCATCAAAGAATCGATGAATCTTACTCCTTGGGTTATGTATATAATCTGATGCATGCCTTGCTAACCATGTAAGGTAAGACTCATACTTTTCTACATTATCATCCTCCTTTTTCCTCAAACTCATAAATTGTCTTTCTATATCCACTCGATGGTGACGAGGAAATTATTTTCCTATGAAAATATCGTTAAACTACATACCCTCCATGTTTGATACTTCTTCATCATCCTGTGGGTTTTGTATTAATGACCACCATTGATCTGCATATCCTGTGATGCTATAAACTACCATGAATTTTTTTCCCATTAGCTACTCTATAAATCATGAAATATTTTCCCTCAGGAATTTATCCATTGCTCATATACTATTAATTTTAACTCCCATTGAATTTTGGTCGATGTTTCATAATGAAGTGGTCTAACATTAATCCTCTGCGTTGTTGATCGTGGTGCTTCATATGGGTAAACATTTTATTCATAACCTGAGTGAGTTGTCCCAATATGGTGATAAGCTGATCATCACCAGTTTCATCACCATATCCACTATAATTATACTTATTAGTAGGGAAATCCATACATCGATTACATGGGTTGATATGGTTTCCATTACTTCTAATAGGTTCCATTTGTAAATAATGTCAAACACAAGATTAGTTTATGAATCAAAATACATAATTCCAAACATGTAAAACAATTATAAAAAACTGAACAATTTATGGATATAATCCATAATCATACAAATGTTTTCTTTTAGTAATTATATTCTCACAAACCCTTAATAATTTTATTATATAAAATGAAAATTATCCTATTCATATACCTGGGGTGTTTCGTAACCAGGTGTCCAACAAGGCACATTGTCGTGCACCCTTTGTCGTTCGACTCTAGATCTTTGCGGTGTTTTTGGGTTTTACCCCTAGGTACATCTGTTCTAGAGCTGAATCTACCTGATCGTATCCAGACATGGATTTATTTCTTGGAGAACATAAAAATTCACTACAGTACCAAAATTCTTGGAAGTTCTTCTATACTAATACTCAATGTCTATCTTAGGTTAGTGTCCTCTAATCACAGTTTTTCTAAATCTAGTCTCCAAGGTTTGTACTAAACTTCCTATGATACCAACTACAATGCCCCAACCACAATTACCCAGAGTCAGTGCATTATTACAAAATATTGGAATGATACACGGAATCATGTCCCAAAAGATTGATCTGTTTAGTATTATTGGATGTACTGGATACATTCATAAGTTTTACACTACATCATGAAATAAAAATAGAAACAACATTGGTTCACCTTTTGAACACACTTATATCATTAGACTATCTGTAGAGTTAAACAATAAAATACTTCATCACATAATTGAATAATATAAAACATAGAAAGGGGTGAGCTCAGATTCTAAATAAGGATAACAATATAACAGAAACATTCATAAATAAACAAAAAAATTTAGGAAATATATAATACTTAAAAAATACTTTTAAAATTAAACTTCTGATTAATATTTAAAAGATAAAATCAAATAATTACATTTAATTACTCAAATCGATATTCTATTATTTGAATAATCACATGAAATATCAATATCCTCTTTCATAATGATAGAATGCATAATGCCAGACTTCATAACCGCATAGTCAATACCTAGTTCTAAGACTATAAATAAGATTGTGTCAAGGCCTTGTGCCAAGACACTAGTTTGTCTAATGAGACCTACCTATGCATCGAGAAGCTATAATAGGCTCCACCTTTAACATACCAAGTTTGATTCATCCCTCTTATGAAAAGGTTTAAACATATCATACACATTCGTATTAAAACTAGAATATGAAATGACGACACATTATCCATAAACCATGAATGGTGTAAACATAAAACATCCACAATCAAACATATCAAAAAACATTAAATAAAATATATAAGACTTTTATAATAATAAATCAATTAAAACAAGTTTAAAATACATCAACGGATGTTGACATTGATGAAATGAAAACAATTTTAAAAAAATACCACTTTATTTTGAAATTATTTAAAAGTCACATAATTATAAAAGGCAACATTTATTTTTAAAATATTCTTATAATCTTTTATGGGTTGATTTGAAGATGATATAATGGTGGAAAATAGCCACACCAACAATAAATTAAAAAAATACATTCTTATATTAATTTTGTCGAAAAGGTCATAAAGTACCTGGATTGAAAATGAATGCATGATTCTATTAAAACCATTATATAAAAAGTCAAACAATGGTATAAATGACTTTAACCCATATTCTAGTAAATAGTTAAAATGTTTTGAAATACTTTTTGAATAATCATGGATGTGGATGATAATGACGTCCTAGTAGATACTTACGTAAAAACAACCTCTGATAATAAAGAGATTTAGAAATTAACCCTTACCTTGTACTTTTCCTTAGTAGATGCTATGTGAACCTCATGAGTAATAGTTCAAACATTGTTATTAAAATATTCAAGGACTATATAAATAAATATGATATCATTTATGATCCTCTAATATTTCTTTGTTAATAATATTTCTGTATAGTATCAACTTTTCGAGTTAACTGATTAGTTTTCCTTTATATGCTTGCATACATTTTCATGTTTGTTATGGATAGGATGTTTTTGATTAATACGAAAACTGATATTATTTTCATAGAAATTATTTTTTATCACAAAATAGAAATTATTCTTCAATGACTACGATGGGGGAATTAATCTCATCGTGTTTGTGGAGACGTTAATCTGTACATATGCATGGGTGATAATATCAATACACTGAAGGTGAAATCATATGTAATTGGATGGTACATAATATATACAAAATCATTACCTTTTTATATTTATTATTTACATCAGTTATAATTATTATTATACCGATCCTAAATAATTATGTGTTTGAATAACAATCTACACCATGACTTGGAGACGGTAAGCCGTACATACACACTTATAGATTCATTTTCATTTATAGGATGGATAGAATAACGAATAAGGTTGTAACATATTTATAATAAAATAATAGTACATAGAAGGTACTTGAGTTATTATTTTGGTATGGAATAAAAATAGGAAGTGGATGAAGAAATAAACATGAAAGAGGGTGGTGAAATTATACAACTTCTTCCAGTGTTTCCTTTTAAGTTGATCAAAATAGATACAAAAATTGTATTTATGATCATTATAAGGCCTTTTGGTATAAGGGAGGGATATTTAGAGGATATTCGGGAAGGGTTTGTCCGAGAAAAAAGACTTTGGAGGTGTGAATATAAGAGAAAGGGAAGTACCATTTTAGATGAGAGGTGAGGGACACTTTATGAAAAGCTATAAATCTTATTTTATAATTTTTTTTTTGTTTCTAATAGCTCAAAAATATTTTATTTCAAGGACAATGAGGGGATGGGTTGAAAAACACTTATACATTAGGTTTTATACAGGCTTAGGTAACCATATTAACCTTATCTTTTAGATTTAACACTTAGTAAAATAGTTTGTCATTTACCATGTATCATTGTATTTTTATATTATATGGTTAATTAACATACTATAACAATCCAAGAGAAGCCCAGGTGGTTCATTATTAATATATATAACCTTATGTTAGTCCTTTTTCCGAATGTTAGTTTTTTTTAATATTATATCAATTAATTATATAGTATTTGTTTTAAAAACTCAATTATGTCAATTTTTACACTATTTGGTATTTGGATTATGTAAAAATCACTAAAAAATAATTAATTCGAATAAAAATAATTTAATCAACCCTAACATGTCATATTAACCTATAAAATTTGTGTAATTCACAAACAGTCTCAAATAACATTTATTTTGATATTTATAATATAATTTTTTTAATATTTCATTAATAACGTAATTACTGCTCCATCATTGTGTCATAAATAAATAAAATTATATAATGTCTAAAAATTAAAAATAAAATACCATTATGTAGGAAATATTTATTTATTTTTAATTAATATTTATAGTCAATTTTAAATTATGTATAACACAATATTAAAAATGTTTTAGTTATAAAACATTGAATTTAACACTTTTATATCTTCTTTATGAAAAATATTAATAAATGTCATAATCTAATACAAGTAGACCAAAAGTATCATATTTTCTTCCTAAGAGTTTTTTTGGTCGAACTAAACTTATCCAATAGAATTTGGACATGGGTTTGTGTAATTCAATATTATTATTACCCTTAATTACCCTATTTACTTTTAATCGTGTTAAATAAAAGACAAAAGTTACTATTGACCAAAAATTATTTTCATTTTATTGAACCAAATTTTACTTAATGATTTTAACCATATCATTATGAATTGTGAAATTCAACTCACAGAAGTGGTAAAGTTTTGTTTTATGCAAATTTTTAAATGCTCTTAGAAGGTGGGTAAAAGATGGTTAAAACTTCAATAAAATTTTAAATATTTAGACATAATATAAAATGACTCCAATGAATTTCATTGAACATATATATGTATTATGAATCTATTTTGACCTAAAATAAAATAAAATACATTAACTAATTATTTAAATAGAAAGTCAGTTTTAAGAAATAACACAATGTTTTTCACTATTCATAAAAAATGAGAGATTTCAGAAAAATATCAAAAATTCACCCTAATCTAATTATGATATTCTGAATCCAAAAATGAAGTCAATTGTGAAAAATAAAATTAATAAAATTTTAAAAAGTGGGTATTACTATTCATAATGGCTAGTTTGATTGGTCATGCTATGTTAAAACTCCAAGTACCATACAACGAAATCTATTGCATTATTCAAAGGGAAACGTACTATGGGAGCATGGGGTGTTACAAAATATATAATTTAAACTTTTGTGGTCTGTATATATTTCAGATTTTAATCCATACAGATAATGCCTCCAAATTTTTAAATAAAAAACAACAGCAGCTATTAATGATTATGTGTACGGTAATTTAACACACGGGGATTCAACTAAGGTGAAGAATAAGAAATTACCTGATCATTCTGCATAAGGACACAACCAAGTCCTTTCAATAAAGCATCACTATAGATAACAAACACACCATCTCTTTACAGTATTTCCAAAATTGGATCATTCACTAATCTTTTTTTTATTTCCTGAAAATAAAAATCACATTCATTTATCCTAATAAACATTACAACTTTTGAGTTAACTAAGTCATTAGTCTATATAACGATGAAAAATTTTCAACAAACCTCCAGTAATAAACTACCAAAGGAAGATAAATATATATCTTGATTATATTTGTGTTTCTAGGACATTATTCAACAATTTCTGTTTTAGCAGGATCCACAATTATGACATTTTTTTAAATAATGTGACCAATGAATGAAATTTTTTGTAACCAAAACTCACACTTGTTGAATTTTCCATACAGTTTCTTTTATTATAAGGCTTGAAAGAAAACCCTTAAATGACTTTTATGCCCCTATTTTCATTTATTATTAACCAAAAAATTATCAATGAACAAAACCAAAAACATATTCAAGAACTAACATAAAATTCTATTCATAAGATCCATTAATATAGTAGGTGAATTAGTTAATCCAAAAGGAATAACTAAAAATTTATTATAGACATATCTAGTACAAAATGTGGTCGTCAGAATATCTGATTTCATTACTTTCAACTGATGGTACCCCTACCTCAATTCAATCTTAAAAAAAATACTGATCTCCCTAGAGATGATCAAACAAATAATTGATCTGAGGCAAAGGATAATTGTTCATAATAGTGATATAATTCAATTCCCTATAAACAATGAAAAGTCTCATTGAACTATTTTTCTTTTAAACAAACAACATAGGAGTACCCCATGGTGATGTGCTAGTTCAAATTAATCCTTCATAAAATAACACATTCAATTTCATCTTTTACTCTAAAAGTTCAATTTGATCCATTCGATAAGTCGGTTTTGAAATTAGCTTAGCCTTAGGAACTAATTCAACAGTAAATTAAAATTCCTGATTAGGAATTATACCAAGAAACTAATCAGAAAAAATATAAAGATACTCATTTACAACTGGCACATCATCGATCTAAATTGTTCATTTGTTTTCCACAATATGTGTAAGGTGACATTCAATTCCATATTTTATTAGTTTCTCAGCTTCTTGATATGTTATCAAAAGTAAGGGTTCACTCTTTTAGACAAAATGAAATTAATTCTGAAAATAAACCACTTTAGCTATGTAGTCAATCTTAGCATGATAAACAGAAAGCCAATCCATGCCCAAAATGACATCAAACTCTTCTAGAGGCAAAACAACAAGATTTTTAGGTTGATTTTTTCCGCACATAAGGACATGGAATGTTCTTATAATTTCTTATTGTCTCAACATCTCCTCCGGGTTGTTTACCATAATTTTAGGATTCATATCTAGAGATGGAATTTCCAATTTCCAAGAAAACTTCTCAAAAATGAAGGAATTCATATACCCAGAATCAAACAACACATTGGAATAATCTGAATAATCAAATAGTGTACCTGTAATTAAATTATTTGATGTCCCAACATCTTCTAAAGTAGTTGGAAATGATTTCACCACCCCATTATGATTGTAGTCAGCCTTATTTCCCTCAGTTATGATCTTTTATTGACACTCATTTTCATAATGACCCATTTCATTTCACTAAAAACATCTTACCGCTAACCTTTGATTGCCTTATTGATGTTCCTTCTTAGAGTTATAAGAAATATGACTACACTTACCACACCATAAGAACTTTCCAGATCCTGATAAACATTCTTAAGGATGCTTTTTACCATACTTCACACATGATGGATATTTAATTTTCTTTCCTTTAGTCTTAATTTATGAATTATTTCCATTTTCCTGAAAACTGGACTTCTTCTTTTGTTTGCTCTCATGGAACTCCTGATCATCATAAAATTCCATTTTTACCTTCTTGGCACATCTGATACGTCTCTCATTGCTTTTGAATTCAGGAAAGGCTAATGCTCTTTAATATCGTAGATTCAATACTTGTGAGTTGAGTGAACTTTTTTGCATAAGTAGCCACTGAGTCATCCTCCCTCATCAATTCCAAGATTTTTTTTCTATCCAATGTCGAACCACTTTAGGAAAATATTTCTCCAGAAACAAACATTTGAATTCATCCCAATCAATTGAATATATCTCTTCATTATCCCTAATATTTTTCACCATCGACCACCACTAACCAGCTTCACCTTCAAAACGGTAAACAATGAGACTAACCATTTGATGTTATTAAAACCCCATGGCATAAAAAATCTTCTCCAGTGCTTTAATACACCCTTCTGATAGCACATGGTCATATGATCCTCTGAATGATGGTGGAAGTTAACTCATTAAAAGATCCACTATTGAAATGTTCCTCTGTGGTTGATCTGGCTAATCTTGTTCATAGATAACACAACCATTTATATCTTGAGTCATGTTTTCCATCACTACAACAAACAATTCAATTCCGATTTTGACCATCTCTGGTTATTGATTTTGAAGGTTATTCTCCTTTGTATGCCTTCCCAAAATAGCTTCCCTTTTCCTCTGAGAAAAAACCATTATGAACATAGAATTATCTTATGAAAAGAAACATCGCAATTTGTAAATGCTATATCATTTCAATCTTACCATAAATTAATTTATGGATATCAATTTAGCAGTATTAGAACTACTAAAGTTATCTAAACCAAAATTTGATACCAATTATAAAGACCTGAACATAAA
The DNA here is from genome assembly GCA_963277665.1 of Viscum album. Lineage (NCBI taxonomy): Eukaryota > Viridiplantae > Streptophyta > Magnoliopsida > Santalales > Viscaceae > Viscum > Viscum album. The sequence goes on from OY728127.1 coordinate 2,046,365,661, forward strand.
ACATTACATAATCATGAATTAAATGAATAATTCACATCGAGGATCTTTTCAGGTTTAGAGCTTTAGATAATTTGGCCATAACATATACTTAGAAAGTTGAAAATTACATATAAACACTAATACTAAGTATCCATAAAATAAAAACTCCTGAATAAAAGAGTCATGTTTAGTTACAAATTTTAGACATCATTACTTTTCATTGATCATATCCTTCACCATATTAATCTTCATGTCATTTGAAAACATTTCAAAAAAACTTGGTATTAAAATAAAAATCTCCTTAAGGAATACGCAATGAAGGAAACTGTTAGTTTTTCAAAACAATAAGTATACCCTGAATACTTTATCACAAGTAACAATTTTCACTTTCATGAAGTAGTAAATAATCCGACCAAAATAAAATATCATTACATAACTTTTTGTAACCAAAATATTACCATAAAAACAATAGAAAGAACTCATAACATATAAAGTTAACTTTGGACATTAATATACTTAAATGGAATAACCATCCAGTTGACTTCCACACAAATCACTTAATAGAATAACTATACATCCGACTTCCATACCCAATTAATTTGAGGTTATAACATAATCACCCATCTTGATTTATCACGACACCACTTGTTATTTGGTTTATCACATAACCACCCACCAAATGTCTAAGTACTATTATAAAATCATAACACATAAAATATTGCAAATATAAATATTTCAATAATAACATTTAATTTTCAACAAAATAATTATTTCAAGATATTTAAATAATAAATCATTACCAAAAACCATTTTCAATACAAAAACACCCAAAAATATAATAAGGGGTTTCTTTTTTTAGTTTAAAAACATTAAGGCTTATAGAGGAATCCAACTAATGATTACAACGACAGAGAGATCGTTGTCGCCACAAATGATAAATGCATTCATTTTTTTCATTTAGTAAAATAATTCATAGAAAAATGATAACCTTTGAATGAAATTAATAGTTAAAAGGGATTATTATATACCGTAGAAAATATGGAGGTTTATATTATCAAAACATTCCTCAATGAATGGAGATTGAGATGAAGTCCCTTACCTCGTGTCTGACTTGACATGTTCATTATTTAATTTCATGAATAATAAACATAAGTCAATTTATAATTTCATAACATCCATTTAAATTTTATTATTAGTTATATATCACTTAATACATTTCTATAACAATTAGTTATTTATTAGAGATCATATCGGAAATTTTGTCGATGTTCGAAACTTGAGTTAAAAATGAACTTTTTATAATTATAATTTATCCATGTGGTCAAAATTAAATTATCTCTATATTGATATTAATGATTTAGATATAATATATATCATATATATCCAGTACAAATATGTATTAATAAAATTACATAAAATTTTGAGAAAAGATAAGAAATGAAATGCACTGTTCATGGAGACAGTAAGTTATACATATGCATGAATTCTACGTTCATTACTATTTAATATTTTAAGGGAAAAACATAATTATACATAGGAATTTTATAATTAATGTTTAATATCATATATAATTACATTAACTCCTCCCTTTATACATCCCATGTATGGAATGAACGAGTAATATCACTTTGATGAGCGGTAGTCCGCACTTTCTCAAATTAAATTATCGTATTAACCCATAATGGAAACCATAAAGGAATGATATATATATAAAATAATGAATAATATAGGATATATAAATTTAATATATATCACATATAAATACAGTTCAATCATAATGGCCACCATAACAGGAAATAAAAGATAACCGAACAATCATCGTTCTGTGAGGAGTTTGTTCATTGTGCACAGAAATACTGTGTTCTTTACCCATTAGATGGAGGTGTGTGTAAGTGTAGTGAATAATTCACATAAAAACGTCCAATTATATTGATGGTAAAGGTGTTGTTATAAAATAAAGGAATAAAATTATTTTAGGGGGGTTGAGGAGTAATATAAAATAAAAGAACTTAAGAGAAGACATTACCTTTAAATCTGGTATCTCTATTTGGATTGAAAAAAAATGTTTACCTGAACTGCCTTCAATATAAGGTAAGGATTATAAGAGGAATAGAGATATGTATGGAGCTTATTTAGGATGAGTTTTGATGATTCATGTGTCTTGAGAGGTGTTACTAATGGGTTAGAGGTGAGGGATTTATATAAGCAGGAAGCGGGGCTCTTTATGAATGTTTAAATATATTATTTTATTATTTAATTATATTCTGTTTATAAAGTTCCAAAATACATTAAAGTGGAAGATAAGATGACTATTATTAGAAATAAAATCACCTAATATGAATTTTATAGGTTTTAGATATTGTTTTAATTTTTATAATCTTATTTATTTAAATCATACCTTAATGAGGTAAACACTGCGTCATTATTGTGACATAAGTAATTTTATTTATTAAATCTCTAAAAATTATAAAATAAATACCATGATGTTAAAAATATTTTTTAATTTCTAAATTATATTTATATTTAAATGGATAACTTATATAACACCATGTAAAAATTTATTTACTAAATGTTATATGTTTAAGTCATATTTGTCATTACATGAAATATTTTAATATAATGTGTTATTATCACTCCCATGTGGCTCCATGGGGTCTAAAAATCCACCCAAGGATGCACATGGTCTGTCACGTATCAACCAATAGGAATATGACACATTTTATGGAATTCAATATTATTATAATATTACTTTTTTACCCTTATTTATCATATTTAACCTTTACCCATGATAAATAAAATATTACCGAAGTAAATATTCATAATGTCTAAAAATAAAAGATGCATATTTACACAATTTGGACCACATGATTTCAAATAAGGAATATTTTTTTTTCTAAATTCCAAACACAAAAGTAGCATAAATTAATTTAAAATTAAATCTCTTTGTAAAAAAAGCGTGTTTTTAATTAATAATAACAATCAATATATTGACACTTATTTCTGTCCAATTACGTAGTAAATTTACATTGTACTACAAAAATTGGTTTAAATGTTAAAAATATAATATAATTAATCATTTAAATAAATTTAAAAGATAATCTAACTATATAAATAAATTACATTAAAAGGCATATTTGAATTAAAATGCAATATTTTTCACTATTCTTAAAAAATTAACATTATCAGAAAAATACCAAAATTTCATCCAAAGTAAATTTGGATGTTCTGATTCTAAATAAAAATAGTATTTTTAAAAATATAATATATATAAGTTACAAAAACTATATGTAAAAATAATTTTCCATCAAAAGGTGGTAAATCGACCTTGAAAATAATATTAGAGTGTTTATGCTTAAAATTAGATTCATTCACATTTTAAGAATCCAACTTTTATTGGATAAATGTAAAAAAATTTAACAAACACTTATAATCATATTGTAGTTAGTTCAGTTGATTCCTACAAATACATCAGCAAGATGTCAACTAAAATTTAAAATAATATTATATTGTTATTTTTTAGTATGTCAATGCCTTGTGTGCAACATGAGATTTTGGAGAAACACATTGTTACCTCTGGGGTACACCATCGATCATAGAAACCAATTTTTATTAAAATTAATAATTAATTCAAAAATGTTAATAAATATAAAAATGACATATTTTTATTTTCCTAGGATGTTAAATTCTGGTAGTATATGACTCACCTATTATAATCCCTTACTTTTTATTAGATCTGATGAAAAATGATAAATATATGAAATACATGAAAATAGGTCATATGATTCTACATCAATATAGATTTTTGGAGAGAAAAAAATATGAATTGTGCCTAAGGACTATATAACATACTAAGAGGATTCCAATAAGATGATTGGATCTAGAATCATATATTGAATGATGAAATATGTTCAGAACATATGAATTGAGTCTTGGGAACTCATTTGGGTGAAAATGGGGCCACCTATCTATTTAAATGATTAAATTTTTGAATGGGTTAAAGATATAATACTTTAAGAGAAAATAGTAATTTCACCCAAAATCCATTTGTCGCATGGGATTATAAATAATGCACTAACCATGTGTGAGAAATTATACATGAAGGGGTTTCACATTGTTTATGATCCAAATTTGGGAAACCATGTGGAAACTGTGCTTTTAATATAATAAAAATTATATATGTTTAGCACATAAGTATGACCCTAAACACACATTTAGGAAAAACCACCTTCCATATTCATTTACACGAAATTCCCCATATAGGTTGGATAAACCATGTAGTATGTTATTTACATTTTATATTAGCTCTATGACCCAATGCTTTCTTTCACCGACATAGGTTCCAGGCTCTAAATTTTTTTTTGATCAACCCTATTTCCTTGATAAAGTCTCTAGTGATTCATATTTGGTCAAAACTACTGAGTAAAGATGAAAATGAATGGATCCATACATCATATGGAAAACCCCATTCTTATAACTTGTATATTTCTCTCCAATTCCTTTTGTAAATATTTATAACTCAATAGATAATAATGATAATCATGTTGATGTTCTTGTCCCGCAATGGTAAACACGTGAATTTTTATCTACTATGTGAAATAAGATTATCCTGATCAACTATGGGAAAGTGGTTCATCCTGATCCTCACTGATAAACATGTGATATGTCTTTATCCTCTATATTGAAGGTCCAAATAGTTAACATTTAATATTATTTTTTTCCCGTTATTTATGATGGTACATCAATTTTATGAAATGGGCGTATGGTTAATGATTGTATTATGTTGATTTCTCACAATTATAGAATTTTTTTTGAAATGATAATGTATTATACAATGAATCATGGTCATGATCTATGAATGGTTGGGTACAAACATCCAAATTAATATCCATGATCACATACCCATACACTTATGTAACTATTTAATATGATCATGGATTGATATATATTATATTTACCCATACGAAACATTTGTGATTACAATTTATTATGATTCCTTCCCGATGTTACAAAAAAAGGGTTTTGGTAGGGAATACATAGTAGGATTACAATGGAAGAATATATTAGTGTGATATGTTTAATATCATTTATGAAATAATAATATTGTGTTTCTAGTCTCCAAACACAATAAACCCATAATGTCCTCAAATATGTGTTTATAAATTGCATTGAATATAAATATAATATGATGTAATATTTATATTTAAAATTCTAGGTAGCTATAAAAATGTATATCTAGACTTTATAAGGTAAAAATACTCAAACCACCAGAATATAAGGGATTCCCATCTTAAAATCTGATGAGGAGGTAGATCCCTAATCATGAAATATTCTATTTACACCACCCAAGATCTGGATCTATAATTATTGAAAGGGATAAAAAATAATCCACCCACCAAATTAATTGTCGAACTACCCATAATTTGAATAAGACTAAAAATTTAACACCCCAAGCTTCCATATTACGATTCCCTTTGAATAATGCAATAGCTTGCATTGTACACAACATCGAGATTCTAACACACTACGACTAATCAAAGAAGCAATTATGAATCGTAATACCCAATTTTTGAAATTTTATAAATTTTATCTCTCAAAATTTACTTCATTTTTGGACTTGGAATATCAAAAATATCCTAAGGTAAAATTTTAGTACTTTTTGGAAAACTTTTATTTTTTGATGAATAGTGAAAATTACTAAATTTTAATTAAAAACAACTTTTTTAATCGAAATAATTAATAGTGATAAATTATGAATTTGACTGGTTTTAAAATATATTCATAATATATTTTTACCATTTAATAAAATGATGGTCATTGGAAATAATTTCTAATTTAAACAGAACATAAAGAAGTTTCAATCTTTTGATAGTTGTTATCTCTTAAAAACACGCTTTTTGTTTTAACGGGAATTAATATTAAATTAATTTCATCCACTTCTATGTTGTGAATTTAGAAAAATAGATTCCATATTTGGAATCAGGATTTCATAATTGTGTAAATAGGTATCTTTTAATTTTAGACATTTTTAATAATTACTTCGGTATATATTTTATTTACCATGGTTAAAGGGAAAATCCGGTAAATAAGGGTAAAAAATTATATTATTATAATAAATTACCCTAAAACGTGTCCTAATGCTATTGGTTGAAACATTTATGACCATGGGAATACTTGGAACGATTTTGGGACCCCATGGATCCACTTGTATGTTATAATGACCCTTTATATTAATTAAGTTAAATTAAATACAAAAATGACATAAGCATATATCTTTCAGAAAACAAAATTTTATATATTGTTATATATTTTATATATTAGACTATAAATATACATTAAAAAGATAAAAATATTTCCTACATAATGGTATTTTATTTATAATTTTTAGACATTTAATAAGTAAATTTATTTATGACACAATAATGAGGCAACATTTTCCTTATTAATTGAAGAATCAAATAATCGGTATTATAAATATAAAAATAAAAATAATTTGAAAGTTTTGATGCCATAAAATAATTTTATTGATTAATATAACATGATTTTATTTCTTAAATTAATTTTTTTCTAATTAAGAAAGTTGTTATGACTTTAAAAAAAATCAATTATTATATATTTTCAAAATTGACATAAATGTGTTTTTAGATCAAGTATTATATTATTAATTGATATTCTATTCCTAAAAATATAAGGTTCGGCCTAAGGACTGGTATCATGATATATGTATTATTAATGGACCACATGGTGGTCTCTTTGATGTATATACTATGTTTATTAACTATATAATTTAAATATACCAAGTGACATGGTTAATGTCAATCTAATTAACTAAGAGTTAAAACTAAAAGATAAGGTTAATATAATGACCTAAACCTATCTAAAACTTATTGGATGGGTGTATTTCTACCAATACCCACCTTAGACTTTTAATAATCCACTTTTGAGCCATTATAAACATAACATGAATTTATTATAAAATAATACTTTATGTTTTTCCTAAAGAGCCCCTCCTCCCCCTTATAAAAGGACACAACTTCTAACCAATACTTCACACCTTAAATGCCTTTTGGTTCAGCCAAAACCTGACCAAATACTCTCTCAACTTCACTTAATTCAACATGGAGGCCTTAGATTGATCAAAAATCCATCCCACAGAGCACTTTTGATCAAATCAAAAGGAAGTACCCGAAGAAGTGGAAATGTTTTCACCACCCTTTTTCAAGTTCCCTTCTTCTTCAACTTCTTATTTCTTTGTAATTTCCTTTCTAAAATTATAACTCCAGTATCTTTTATATACTGTGATGTTATTATAAATATGTTGAAACCAAATTCAGTATACTATCCATCTTTGATTGTCATTTCACCATACGTGCATACGTATGGCTTACCGTCTCCACGTCGTGGTGTAATTGTTATTCAAAAACATTATTATTTGGATGGGTATGACAATGATATGTAATTTATGTAAATAATAAATATAACATGATAATTATTATTTATATATGATATAATATCCAATTATATATTTTTTTAATATCAGAAAAATGATATTGTCGCTCGTGCGTACGTACATACTACCGTCTCCACGAACGCGATGAGATTTATTCCCTATCGTATCCATGGAATTAGAATTCACATTTGATGATTAAAAATAATGTTTAAAATCTTGATATAAATCTATATATGAATAATATACAATGTATCCATAACAAACATGGATTATGTAACAAAATAAAAAAAAACAAGTAAGTTAACACCTGAAACGATGATAATACTAAGATATTATTAACAAATAAATGATAAAAGATCCTATATGATATCTTATTAATTTATAATATTCTTGTTTAATTTGATAAAAATCATATCACCATTATAAAAACTGATATTCTACCCTCAACCAAGGAAAAGTACAAGGTAAGGGTTTATTTCACAATCTCTTCATTATCCGAGGTTGTTTATACGTAATTATCTACTCAGACCTTTTTATCATCCACAACCTTGTTTCTTAAAAATGTATTTCAAAACATTCTTACTATTTATAGAATATGGATTAAAGTAATTTATACCCTTGTTTGACATTATAAAAAATATTTATAATGGAATATTTCCATCGTTTTCCAAACAAGGTCATTTTTAACTTTTTCGACAAAATTAAGGTAAGAATGTTTTTTTAACCTATACTGCGGGTGCACCTATTTTCCGCCTTTATAAAATATTAAAAACATCCCTTAAAAGCATAAAAATACATTTTCAATGTAGATTTTTTATTTTATAATTATTTTACTTTTAAATTATTTCAAAAAATAGAGTTGTTTCTCTCAAATAGTTTTGATTTCATCTATGTCAACATCCTTTGATGGATTTTATGTTTATTTTAAGTTGATTTATTATGATACAAAACTTCCTTATTGTATTGAAGGTTTTGTGATATGTTTCATTGTGGATGTGTTATTTTTATACCATTCATGGTTTATGGATAAAGTATTGACATTTCATATGTTAGTTTTATTATGAATGTTTATGTTATATTTAAACATGTTCATAGGAGGAATGCATTGGACATAATAAGTGATGGGTGGAGCCTGCTATAGCTCCTCGATGCATCAGTAGGTCTCATGAGACAGACTAGTGTCTTTGCACGAGGCCTTGAAAAAAGCTTATTTATAGTCATGGCATGAGGCCTTGGCTACGTGGATATGACAGTTTGGCATTATGCATTATATCATTATGAAAGTGGTTATTGATATTGCATGTGATTATTCGACTAGTATAATATCCATGTGAATAAGTCAATTGAATTATTTCATTTTATTTTTTCCATATGATGATGATGTTCAAGCTTAATAGGATTTTGTTTTAGTTATACATTGCCTTAAATGTTGATGTTTATTTATGAAAGATTCTAATATATTGTTATCCTTACTGAGCATCTGAGCTCACCCATTTCTATGTTTTATTTTTCCCAGGATGTGAAGAAATATTTTATGACAGATCTTTAGGGATAGTCTGTAGGGATATGAGTGTGGACTATGGAGACTCTGTTATTGTAGTTTTTTACTGTATGATGTAATGTAACATTTATGAATGTATCTAGTGTTTACAAGGCTACTAAACTAATCGGTCTTTCGAGACATGATCTTTTGTGATCATGCCAATGATACATAATAATGCACCCACTCTTCGTAACTGGGGTTGGGGCGTTATAGTTGGTATCAGAGGAAGTTTAGTACAAACCTTGGAAGCTAGATTTAGATAAACTCTGATTAGAGCACATAAGCCTAAGATGGACGTTGAGGATTAGTATATAAGAACTTCCAAGAATTTTGGTATTGTAGAGATTTTGTGTGTTTTCCGAGAAATACATCCATGTATGGATACGAGTAGGTAGAGGAGGATCTTGCACAGTTGTACCTTGGGGTAAAACCCAAAAACACCGCTTTGATCTAGACTAAAACGAGAACTGGTGCACGACAACGGGCCTTGCTGCACTCTTGGTTACGACCCTTTCGGGGGATATGCTTAGGATAATTATCATTTTCTTTATAAACCATTATGAAGGGATTATGAGTATATACTTACTCAAAGAGAGCATTTTTATGATTTTGGATTATATCCATAAACTGTACAATTTATGTTAGTTATTTTACAAGTTTGGAAATATTTATTGCAATATATAAACTGACATAATTTATGCAATTGTATAGAAATGGAACCCAATAGAAGGAATGTGAACTCCAGTAATTTGTATGATCCAATGATTAAGAAGGATAATATCTTTCACGGTATTAATCCAACATTTAGAAAGGAAATAGTCGCTCTTGTATTCTCAGCATATGAATAAATAGTATAATGTGTTACCAAGATATGTAAATAATTATCCAAGTCCTACGTCTTGGAAGGGAAGCAAGAGAAAAAAAGGATGGATTAGAGGAAGATGTATAAAGGGAAGAAGGAAAAAAAGAATTTTTCCATATGTGATAACTGTGGGAAGGAACAGCCTGGAACACACCTGAATGGAATGTGGGTTTGTTATAAGTGTGGAGAAAAAGTACACCATGTACGTAACATTAAGGGAATGAAAAAGGATTCAAATGTACAGTGCTTCATCTGCAAGGAATTGGGATAATATGCGAACCAATGACCAAATCATCAGAGTATGCCCCAAATGATTCTATTGGATAATATTCAAGTTAGGATACTATCACAGACGAGGAGGAATGATTAGAGTTCTTATATTGTTATTATAGAATTATGTCATTTGAGTGTTGTATCAATAATGTACTGGTTATAATAATTATGGAGTATATAAGGATTGTACTACAATACTATTTCATTGAGGACTTTAGATTGTGTGGGACAAATAAAAGTGACTCAATAGGAGGTTAAATTTCAGGAAAATATATTGTTGATAGAAAAATAAACAATAATATGGGGTTGATACCGATGTAGTGATTTGGGAATAATACATGATTGATTTGGATAAATTATATTAGATATTCTTGACTACCTTGAAACTGATTGAGGATTTATACATTCCATCATTGTTGGAGTTTACAAAATTTTTGGATAGAAGGAGTATATGCAGTATTATATATGTGATGAGGGATCATGAATGTAATCAATAATGTTTTCGGTATTTTAGGATGTTGCGATGTTTTAATATAATACATGATGAAGGTGTTCACATGCTAATAGGTGGAAAAAATGAACTTCATTGTGTTTACCTACCTCATAAATTTTGGATTGTGAGTTTGGATAGAAGTATTTTGGATAATCGTAGTTTGAGATTATATTTGTATTTCCATAAAAAGGACATCCTGGAGGTCGGGCGACAACCTGTCGCGTCCGGCAAGGCAGTGAGACTTGAACCCACAACCGATGGGCGAAAAAGGTGTATCACCTACCACTAACCCACATGATTTCATGGATTGAATAACATAGTTTTTTTAATGGTTATTCTAGATGAATTATAAATTCATTTTTTTAACCCAAAAAAAATATGATAAATTTAATATTATTTTTAAGTTCTTATATCTTTTAGAGTGAAAGATGAGTTTGTGGTAGAACTTAGTTAAAGGATGGGACTCTACTCGTCAAGTATATATTTCTATTCTACTATTATTCAATGAATAAATTAATTCTTATACTTTAGTTAAGGGATCATAAAACAAAAAAATTGTGTTATTCTAATACCATATATTTTGTTAACCGGTGGTATTTTAAATCATCATAGATTAATGAATTTAAGGCCCTCAATTTTACACTTGTTTGTGATTGATGACCTCAATCACTACCTATAAATATTTACATTTTTCCTCCAATTATTTATCTCTAATTTCAACCAATGTTCTCCTAATTGAGATCATAACATGGTCGTGAACCTTTCTTTTCTCTTTTCCTCTTATTAAGACTAAATTTTATTAACCCAATTTTCGATGTGGTTTTCCCCACAAAGATATTTTCTAATTTCATCCTTTTATTTTTGAAGAACAATTTCAAATTTCAAGGATGCAATTTATTTAAGTAGGTGAGAATGTAACACCTCAAGATTCCACGATACATTTCCCTTTGAATAATGCAATAGCTTGCATTGTACAAACTTCGAGATTCTAACACAATGTGACCAATCAAAGAAGCCATTATGAATAGTAATACCCATATTTTGAAATTTTATAAATTTTATATCTCAAAATGGACCTCATTTTTGGACTTGATATATCAAAATTATCCTACGGTAAAATTTTGGTACTTTTTGGATAACTTTTATATTTTGATGAATAGTAAAAATTACTAAATTTTAATTTAAAACAACTTTTTTAATAAAAATAATTAATAGTGTAAATTATAAATTTGAGTGGTTAGAAAGTATATATAATATAGTTTTACCATTTAATATAATTTTGGTCATTGGACATAATTTTATATTTAAACCAAACATAAACAAGTGTCAATCATTTGATAGTTATTATCTCTTAAAAACACGCTTTTTGTTTTAACAATGGGAATTTATTTTAAATTTATTTTTGAAACCTCTAGGTTTTGAATTTATATAAATGGATTCCATATTTGGAATCAGGTTTTCCAAATTGTATAAATATGTATCCTTTATTTTTAGACATTTTGAATAATTATTTCGTTAAATATTTTATTTACCATGGTTAATGGGTAAATTCGGTAAATAAGGGTAAAAAATAATATTATAATTATAATAAATTACCCTAAAACATGTCCTAACAATATTGACTGATACATGTCCGACCATGGGATTCTTTCGGTCGATTTTCGGACCCCATGGATCCACTGGTAAGTGATAATGACACTTTATATTAATTATGTTAAAGTAAATACAAAAATGACATAAGCATATATCTTTTAGAAAAACAACTTTTACATATTGTTATATATGTTATATTTTCGACTATAAATCTTCCTGAAAAATCTAAAAAGATTTCATACATAATGGAATTTTATTTATAATTTTTAGACATTGAATAAGTAAATTTATTTATGATACAATAATGATGCAATATTTACCTTATTAATGAATGAATCAAATAATTGGTATTATAAATATTAAAATAAATATAATTTAAAGTTTTCATGAAATCCACAAATTTTATTGATTAATTTTACATGTAAGGATTTATTAAATGATTTTGGTTCTAATTAGTAATGTTTTTATGACTTTAACAAAAATCAATTATTAAATATTTTCAAAATTGACATAAATGAGTTTTTAAATCCACTACTATATTATTAATTGATAATATATTCATAAAAATTTAAGGTTCGGACAAAGGACTGATATAATGATATGTGTATCATTAATGGACCACTTGGGGGTCTCATGTACATATATAGTACGTTTATTAACTATATAATATAAAAATGAAAGTGATATGGTTAATGTCAATCTAATTAACTAAGAGTTAAAACTAAAATATAAGGTTAATATAATGACCCAAACCTTTCTAAAACCTATTGGATGTGTGTTTTTAGACCTATACCCACATTATAATTTGACTAATTTACATTTAGTCCATTATAAACCTAATATGAATTTATTATAAAATAATACTTTAAGTTTTTCCTAAAGAGCCCCTCCTCCCCATTATAAAAGGACACAACTTCTAACCAATTATTCACACATTCAAAGCCTTTTGGTTCGTCCAATCCATGCCCATATTCTCTCTAAACTTCCCTCACTTCATCCTAGAGAACTTATTTTGATCATAAATCTCACCCAAGGATCCCTTTTGATCAAATCAGAAGGAAGAACCCGAAGAATAGGTAATGTTTTCACCACCCTTTTTCAAGTTCCATTCTTCTTCAAATTATTCTTCCTTTTTTTATTTCATTTCTAAAATAATTACACCAGTATATTCTAAATAAAGTGATGTTATTATAAATATGGTAAAACCATATTCAGTATTCTATCCATCATTTGAATGACATGTCACCATACATGCGTACGTAGGACATACCGTCTCCACGTCGTGGTGTAGTTGTTATTCAAAAACATTATTATTTGGATGGGTATGCTAATGATATGTAATTGATGTAAATAATAAATATAACTTGACAATTATTCTATATATAGGATATAACATCAAATTATTATTATTTTAATATCAGAAAAATGATATTGTCACTCATGCGTACGTGCGGACTACCATCTCCACGAACGTGACGAGATTCATTCCCCATAGTATCCATGCAATTATAATTCTTGTTTGATAATTAAAAATAAATTTTATGGACTTGATATCATTATGGATATGAATATGATACAATCTATCCATAACAAACACAGCTTATGTAACAAAAAATATAAAAGTAAATGAGTAAGTTAACAAGAAAAACGATGATAACACTAAGATATTATTAACAAATCAATGTTAAAAGATCATATATGATACCATATTAATGTATATGGTTATTGTATAATTTAGTAACAATCATTTCATCATTATACAGGAGGTTAACCTACCCTAAACCAAGGAAAAGTACAAGGTAAAGGTTTATTTAACAATCTCTTCCTTATCCAAGGTTGTTTATACGTAATTATCTACTGGGACCTCTTTATCATCCACATCCATGTTTCATTAAAATGTATTTAAAAAACATTCTTACTATTTTACATAATATTGGTTAATGTATTTTATACCCTATTTTGACTTTTTATAAGATGCTTATAATGGAATATTTCCATCTTTTTCCAAGCAAGGTCCTTTTTAACCATTTCAACAATATTATGGTAAGAATGTTTTTTTAACTTATACGGCGTGTGCGACTATTTTCAGCCATTATAAAATCATCAAAGATTCCCTTATAATCTTATAAGGATATTTTCAATGTAAATTATTTATTATATAATTTCTTTACTTTTAATTTATTTTAATAAAAAGAGTTATTTCTCTCAAAATAGTTTTGATTTCATCTATGTCAACATCCTTTGACGGATTTTAAGTTTATTTGAAGTTGATTTATTATGATAAAAAACATTCATATTGTATTGAAGGTATTGTGATATGTTTGACAGTGGATGTGTCATTTTTATACCATTCAGGGTTTATGGAGAATGTATTGACATTTTGTATGCTAGTTTTAATACGAATGTTTATGTTATGATTAAACCTGTTCATATGAGGAATGCATTGGACTTAATAAGTGATGGGTGGAGCCCGCTATAGCTCCTCAATGTATCGGTAGGTCTCATGAGACAAAATAGTTTTTTGGCATGAGGCCTTGAAAAAATCGTATTTGTTGTCTTGGCACGATGCCTTGGCTACGTGGTTATGATAGTCTGTCATTATGCATTCCATAATTATGAAAGTGGTTATTGATATTGCATGTGATTATTAGACATGAATAATATCCATGTGAATAAGTAAATTGAATTATTTCATTTTATTTTTGCAATATGATGTTGAAGATCATGTTTAAAAGGCTTTTTTTATACAATACATTAAATGTTTATGTTTATTTATGAAAGTTTCCGCTATATTGTTATCCTTACTGAGCATCTGAACTTCACAGATAGAATGAAGGGGATATGAGTGTGGACTATAGAGACTATGTTATTGTAGTTTTTCACTTTATGATGTAATGTAACACTTCTGAATGTATCTAGTGTTTTCAAGGATACTAAACTAATCAGCCTTTCGAGACTTGTTCTTTTGTTTTCATGCCAATGATTCGTAATAATGAACTGACTCTGGGTAACTGGGGTCAGGGCGTTACACAATATTTGTGGGAAAATCACATGAAGGGGTGAGTATGTACATACCCAGAGGGATATATCAAAATAGAATGGATGACATATAATAATTTACCCATTTAAACAAGTAAGTAATAAATGAAAAAAACCATGTAGATGATTATTATCAATGAAAAAATAAATTCTGAGAGAAATATGGGCCTCCCAATCAATATATATTAGTAAGGATGTAGATTAAATCTATAATATTAAGTGGAAATACCATCTCAATGCTCGTATCCCAAACTAACGTCACTATATATTTGGTAGGGTAATAATTAATCACTAAGGTACATCCTAGTTGATGTGGTAGAATACTCAATTAAGTAACAATGCTTCATCAAAGATCAATCCACTAGGCACCAACTTCACATATTGGAGACCCATGCTCTATGTTGGAATGATGTCGTGTGGGGGACTGACCTGATCTATTCAATGAATGTGGGGGATCCACATCTAGAGTGATAATTATGTGTGTGTGTGGGGGCGAGGGGGTGACCCACCTAATATCTGTCAAGGATTTGAGGGATCAAAAACATCAAATACATTATACATAATGGTGTACAGACCGGAATGTTTCTCCAAGTATCATAGTTGAGTATTAGCATTAAAAAATGTGTTGGAAGAAGAAATAAAAATCTCCACCTCATTTCGTATCTCATATATTGAAAAAAGGCCACCATAGAATAAAACATATAATTATATGAATGAATGATTACTCAATGTTCAATTTTATAGTCATGAAGAGGATAATAATGGAGTTATATCATTATATTAAAAGTATTATGTTTTTTACTTAGGTAACATATATTTTGCTGCCTTTTAAAGTTCTTGGTGGGTCAAACTCCCTGAAATGTAATGTTATGAACCATATGAATAAAAATTCTCCAAGGACACATGATGTGGATAAAAAACTGTTTCCCAATCATGAAAATCCTATAAATTACATATCTTGTTATGTAGAATCACATGATGTGTTGACCCAACACCATAGTCATGTGATATTTAACTAATCCTTAATCCATGGTTTCTACAATAAGAATACTATTAAATATAGGTAAAATTTCGATACATGAAAATTATATTGTTCGTTACTAAAATACCAGCCTTCTTCTCGATACATCACCACACTCATCGATACTTCTGGAAATCTTGATAAAATCAACATCCATGTTTATAAGATTGAAGGAAACCATTATATTCATCAATGTAATTCCCCTAGTGGCATGAAATCTGGATTCCCATTGACCTACATGAATTATATCATTCCCCCAACATAGTGTGAGAGTTCATACCTTCATCTTCCATAATAAATATGCCGATGATCACCTCCTCTTCTACTAATCAACATATTCTCCATATTTCTTACAATCTATCTTGAATATGGGGTTCAATTACATCATGAACCAGATTGATAGTTGAATGATCATCCAAATGATGGATAATGAAAAATACATGTAGAATGAGGAGAGAATATTTCAATCAATAAGAAGAGTTATATAATGGTTGTTGTGAGACATAACATAAATTATAATTAAAAAATAAAAAAAATATTGAAAAAATTTCAAAAAAAAATTTCTATTAACATGAGATGTTAAATTAATAGGGACATGATATAATTGAGATATCCAATTAAGAACATAAATCCATGTTTAATGTACTAAATAATATGGGGATAATCTGTAATTAACAAAGTGATATTGTTTTGTTAGATTAATCATTGAGGATGGAAGAACATGTGTTGATGTCGATGATGAGTTTTTCTGAATCCAATCATGGATTCATAGATTTCTATTGATATAATATTTAACATTAATCATATTATGGATATTTCTCAATATCCAAGAATATAAAACCAACCAAAGATAATTGATATATTAGAGATGAAATAGACTTCTACTGGGTCAGAATGTGTAAATAGAAAATTTAATTTTTTATTTAATATAATAAATTCAATTTATATAATATCATTAGAAAACTGGGAATTATCATTAGGATAAAGAAGAACAAACCTTATGTCTTGTATATGGTAAAACTCACATATCATATTGAAATTAAATTTTGATTTCCCCATATGGGGATCCATTCAATTGGAAACCTGTTATTTATAAAAATATTTACAAGTGTGTTTCTATATATTATTTTTTTATATATTAATTTTGTGTTCCTATGAAACCAATAAATCAATGAAAACAACAATAAAATATACAAAATGTCAAATTTAAATATTTTAAGTGTCCAAACATGGTAATCATAATCATTAAATAACCCCCCAACAATATGTATTTCTATACTGAAAAGAGTAACATACATGAAAAAGCGATGTTAGAGATCCTAAATAAGGATTTAATGCCCCAAAGATCTATCATATAGGTTCTCATATTGGTTAATAAGT
Organism: Viscum album; assembly: GCA_963277665.1. NCBI lineage: Eukaryota > Viridiplantae > Streptophyta > Magnoliopsida > Santalales > Viscaceae > Viscum > Viscum album. The sequence continues at coordinate 2,046,383,291 of OY728127.1, forward strand.
CATAAAAGTGGAATGTTTTTTCCATAAATGATAATCTAATACTAATCCAAAAATGTTAATAACTTATATGAGAAGTGAAACTTTCCTGGATTTCAATACCACCCATACTAAGGCCATGAAATAGGTAATGCATGAATATCCTCAACTACGAAATATGAAAAATTTCATGAATCTTCATAAAAAATGCTGGTAAATCTAGGATGTATGTAACTTTCCAACCCCACACAGGACATGGAATGGCCTGATAACCCTCAGGGATAAATTTTCTACCCTGACCAAACCACTAATATTTTTATCCTTGTGATATATATGTAAACCCATAATATCCTTGATTGAACTTCTAGGTTCTATGATGTTGGACTATATAGTATTATTTCTACTCTATGTGATCATCATTAACCCTCAGATCATGTAAACATTCTCTTTCATCAACTTCACAAGATCTAGTGTTTAAGTGTTGACTCACTTATACCAGCCTAGAAAAGGGTTGCCCTCATTGTCTCTTATAAGGGGATTAAAATTATGTCATACCTATAGTGTAATTACAGATTTTGTTATGTATTCATTACAGTAGGTATGAAATTGTAAGGACATAGTGTATAATAGTAAATATTTTTCTACAATAAATCTGTGTTATATTGGATTATAAAATATTATACACACATAAAACTCAGAGAGACTAAAAAAATATTATCTCGTTAATAATGATCATTACATTATTAAAATAATAAAACGATGAAAATTAAAAACATTACTATTAGATTAAAAATATATAATAGATAATCTAAAATGTGAAAATATTAATCTCTCCAATTTTCTAGAATAATCACCCACAAGGTTTACAATACATAAATTAATTTATTAGTAAACCAATCAACATATTATTAAATTAAAAAATATAATAATCAGAATAATTTTAGTGAATATTTAGTTAATTAATGAAGTCGTATTTATAGAAGGTATTATGATTGTTGAAATAGTAATTTGACCGTTGGAATAGTAACATGTCTGTTGGAAATAGTGACCTGACATTTGGGAATGGTAAACTGGCTATTGGAAAAGTAATGTTACAAGAAAATTAATATGTGTTATATATATAATATTTATCATGAGAAATATATGTAAATATAAATATCATACATCCAAAAAATATCATGATTAAAAACTATAAGAAATTTTAAATACATTTTTAATTAACTATATTTCAATGTGTTTTGTAAAAATCATAATTTTTATATTAAAATTAAAATTTTGTATTTTATAGTATTATATTTCTAAAATGTATATCATATTTTAATTCAGCACATAATAATTTTTCGAGGGTTATTTTTTTATAATATTATAAAATACGTCAATTTTTAAATGAATACTAAAATTACAGTTTATTTGACAACTACTATATAGTAAATTACACCATTCCTGATATAATAAAGACATAATAATATTTATAACATGATGTCTAGAAAATATATATTTTATTACATTAATGAGCCATTAATATACAATAAACATGATTAATGACACTTAAAATCATTTTCATTAACCTAAAGTCAAAAGTGATCTAATAATATATCAATACTATTATCCACACTCAATTTCAATGAACTACAAAAATAAAATCATAAATGATTTTAATGTCCTAAATCATTAAATTATATTTAAAAATGATTTATATTTGAATCAAATATCTATTAAATGTTTTCTATTTGATATAATTTTTATTCAGTATTTCATTCTAAAAATTATTTTATCCTCCAGTATAAATTTCCCCTTTCTACCATTATAAAAAAAATTCTTAAACTTTCAAAATCCTATGTTCCTCATAAATACATTATCTCAATCCCTCATCAACCATATGGATGTGATGGATTTAACCAAATCGATTAATTAATGATGTATAGTGAAGTACAAGAGAACAGACACTAAAGAAGACCGTGAATCTACATTATAAAAAACATGTTGAGAATGTCCTATGTGAATATATAATTTAAACTATTTTATCATTATATATTTCACACTTCTTTATATAGGGGTAATGTCTCTAGATTTTCAGGTCAAATATCAATGCTTCAAACTATAGATCATGCATCAGGTATTTTTTTGAAGAAATAATATAACCCTCATATTGGAGAAGAACATAACATTCTATCAATTAAATATATTTAGAATGAAATAATCTTAATTGATATACAAAGGATGGATATGTAAATCATAACAAAATGGAATACATTTTACATTTTCTAATGACTTCTCATCCATTTATCCATGAAAATATGATGGAGGAATAAATGGTTGATTTGGAGCTTTAAATGATAGTGAAAGAAGGTATTATTCATGAATTCTATATATATATATATATGATTATGGTGTGATTCAGTTTGAAACTATGATTTGCGTGTATTCTTACCTATTACAATGAATGAGATATTCTATAATCCACAAAATTACTCTTTATCAGTCAATCATCTATATACCAATATCTACTGAGATAATTGAGATTACTTCTTCTGTGAAATCATAATGGAGGATAATGCAGTGTATATATCTTGGTGATTGGTATATGATCAAGTTAATCAAGAGCATCATAAGGCCAATTTTATGATCCAACCATTTTCTAAACCCACATTGAAATTGGATAATGTCACAATAGAATATATTCCATGTCTCTTGAAGACATCCAAATGATCTAATTTAGTATTATTTTTGGTGTATCTAATCACCAATACTACTCACTTCATTATAATTTCAAAATATATCTTTCTAGAATAGAATTACAAGATATAAATATTTGAAGTGGTGATTATGTATGGGGTTCCAAATTTGATCATCTCTAATCGTGATCCAAGGTTTACTTCTATATTCTGGAGACACCTTAAAAATGATCTCAATAATAAATTTAATTTTATAATGTCTGATCATCCCTAAAATGATAGGAAGTATTAAATATATATTCAGATTCATGAGGATATACAAATATCCAACTCAAGGGAATTAAATTTTTGAAGGGATCAACATCTCCCATTAGTTGAGTGCATATACAACAACAACTTTAACACAGTTATTCAAATAGATCCATATAAATACCTATATGGGAAGTGAAGTACAACTACAACATAATGGGATGATGTTTTGGAATGAAATATACATAGACATTATCTTATTCAAGATATGTCTTATAATGTTTAATCCATCCAACAATAAATTTAAATTACTCAGATCTGGAAGAAGTGCTATGTTCAAAATCGTTGGAGGGACAAATTGTTTGATGTTGGAGATATAGTATTCCTTTTAATTTCAACATGGAAAAGATTCATGTGATTTAAAATTAGGGGGAATATTATCCCTTGGTATATTGACCGCTTTTAGATCCTTGATCGCATTAGAGGAGTGTGCCATCAACATGAACTTCCACCAAATATGGATCAAGGTCTCGATGTTTTCCACATATCTTAGACGAGGAAATAAATACATGACCCATCATATGTAATAAATATAGAGGTGGTACAACTTGATAATGACCTCTCATATGAGGAGTATCTGGTAATGATCATTCACCATAGAGAAAAATTTCTAGTCCACAAGACAACTCACACAATTAATGTTATTTGGTGGAACAATAAGTTAAAGAGGTTATGTGGGAAGTAGAGGAAACAATGAAATTGAATTAACCTAATCTATATTCAAAAATTAATATGAGTTCGAATTTTGGGGATGAAATTTCTAAAGTAGTAATGAATGTAATGATCCAGTATATAATAATAAAAAAAATTTCTAATTAAATGTGAGTTGGTTTATAATATACCATGTTATAAATATAAAAAATATAGAGAAACCAAAACAACAATACATAATTAATTTATATCATAGTTAGATATGAATCTATGGAAAATTCCAAAAATTATAAATAAATTAATATAAAATATAAAAGATAAACTGTGAAAATATAGATCATACCAATCTACTAGAATCACCACCCATAACAACAATATATTTTAGAAAAAATATATTATTAAACAGATAAACATAATAATAATTGAAAATATATTAATTTTGAAGTAACTTTAGTTAATGTTAGGTATAATAATTATGTGGTATTTATAAAACGTGGTGGGACATTTATAACGGTAATGTGACTATAGGAATAGAAAAGTGACTGTTTGAAGTAATAACATGACCATTGAGAATAGTTACCTAAAAATTGGAATAAAAATTAAATTTAAAAATAATAAATAATGATACAAATAATAATTATCACGAATAAAATATGTAAATTTTAATATTATAAATAAATAAATGAATATTAATGTTATGAAAAAAATGAAAATATATGCACATTTTTTATGAACTAAATTTTAATGTATATAATAAAAGTAATTGTTTTTATATTGAAAATTAAAATAAAATATATTAGAAAGTTATTTTGATAAAAAAAATTTTATTTTTGAAATCATCATGTCAAAATTGTAAAATTATTATTTTATAGTTATTTTTTGATATACTTTAATTTTTTGGTGAATAGTAAACATTCAGTTTTTTAATAACTGATGTATCTTAGATTACATCATTAATGATATAATGATGAACTAATAATATTGAGGGAATGGGGTTCAGGGAATATTTATTTAGGTTCCTAAATTATTCTTTAAATAACAATAAAATTAATTTAATATCCCAGAAATCATTTTCAAAATAATAATGTCAAATGTGATCCCTTAAAAAACAATTTTTCCACATTAATTTTTAATAAACTAAATGAATTAAAATTATAAAGGGGTTTGGCGTCATAAAAAAATTATATTATATTTATATATGATTCATATTTTAAAATATTTATAATTAAAATTTTAATTATTGATGTAATATTTTATTCATCATTTCATACTACAAATACACATCTCCTAAAGTATAAATAACCCCCTCCCTCCCCTTTCAAAACCACTCCTCTATCACTTTTAATTACCAATATTCTTATTAAATAATCTGTCATAAGATATTGTAAACCATATGGAGATGTGATAGTAAACCAAATCAATCCATTAAGTAATTCTAGTGATGTACTAGAGCAGCTATAATAAGAAATGATTACGTTTTTAAAAAAAATCATCTCTCATGTTATAATTATTCTCTTTATTTTCCAAATTAAATTGAAAATAATTTATTATAAATATTTAATTATGATTATTTTTAACATTATATTAGTGGTGTTATCCTAGTATTAATATTATATTTTGATTTGTTTATATTATATATATTTATTTATTTATTTTCGGACAACATTCAGATTTATTATCAGTAAACAGTCGATGAGAAAATTTTCACCTACATTAAATATTAAAAAAATTTAGTTTGCTTAACTTAAATTCTTTTTTTATATATAAATTCGTAAATAATTCAATTTTAATATTCTATAATTATTTGTAATTATGTATAAATATTATTGAGAAATGGAGAAAAATTGAATAAAAATGGTAAATTTTTATTTAAAACATGATAACATAACATTTCATCTTTATCATTAGAAACAAATAAATATTAAACAATGATTTAAATTTATAAAAATATTAAGAAATTAAAATAATAATATATTGTTTAATTTTTTTAATAAACATATGTTTCATATTTTGTATATGGAAAATCGATTAAATAAATTGGTAATTAAGGTAAGGGGATTCTTGTACCAGACTCTATTTATTTTCTTTGTAAATATTTCACAACATTTTATATATGAATTTTCCTATATTGGTTCTTAAAATAATTTTACTATTATTGAAATTTTTATGAATATAATCCTTTCCACCTTAATTTATATTCCAAATAAAATTATTTTACAAAAAAAATCCTAGGAAAATGCATCTTTTACTCCGCTCAAGTTGTTTTTAATTTACTAATAAATAATGATTCTTATTAAAAATATTATCTACCTTAATAATTTATGAATCCCAATATTATACATAAAATTATGATTTATGAAATCCTTATGAAGTCAATTCCTTTCCAAAGGTAATTTCATGACTATGATTGTTATACAATCTATGAGGCATCAATTAATATTAAAATTTAATGAATTTTTGGGTGCGATTAGAATTATATTTCACTATAATTAATAGGGTAATGTGATCTATATTATGATATAACTTTTTTATTCATTAATATGATTGAATATATTTTCACAATGTAAATTTTAATATTATACTCATTTTTATGGTAGAACATGATGCTAGATTTTATTATAACAATGTGTGGTGTTTGAACACTATGACTTGATGTTTAGTTTTTCTATGTTTTTATATTCGATTCCTTTATCAATTGATTCACTAATGATTGCAATGACGATCCTATGCTTATTTTACGATTATAATGACCATGCTCAACCATTATATATTGATTAATGTACCTTATTTCATTAAATTGGATTTTTGATCACCCCATTATTTAATGTATATCCTTAGGTAAATACATGTACATAAGAGAATGTAAGACACTTTATGTTCCAAACGAATATGGGCGATAATTATGTCATTGTATTATTATGTATAAGTAATGTAGGAAGTTATTACATAGAAAATAAAAATTCTTGGTTTACTTTAATGTTTATCTAATATGTTTTTTATTATTGAATTTAATTAATAGTCTAGTGAAAAATGTTTAGGGACATTATAGTGATTCTCACATGTCCACCCCATGTATAACATAATGGCTCTTGAGATGTCCTCCAAAACCTAAATGGATTATTCAATTTGACCATTTTTCATTGTTTGGAAGATAAATATCCTCAATAACCTAGCCTCAAAGGCCTTCAGAATACCTCTCAATAACTAAGGTATTACATAAGAATCAATATTAGTGGTAATGATTGAAGGTTATCCCTAAACATGATAGATAATTTCATTTATAATAACATTGAACTCTCTACCAACCTATTCTCTCATCATTATAGAATGTTATATAACATATAAAGTCAATAAATAATCATATAGATAGTCTCATGGACTTTCTCAATCCATGTAATAGAAATAATAAATCCATTGATATTCTATAACACATCCAATATAGTAGCTGAAGTTTTTTATTCAAAATTTATAGATCCTGATTTTGTACCATCACTTTCTGAATAGAGAGCCATACATAAATAAAAATTACATTACATAATATCATCTATTACTAAGAAAACTATGATCAATGGTCCAAGTAAAACACAACACATATATGATATACCACAGAGGGAGTCATCCTAATCAATCTTATTACTGTATCATGTAATGAAACTGGCAAAATATCCATTATTAAAAATGGATGACTTGTTACCGACTATTAGAAAATCAATCCAATTAATATATTAAGGTTTTATAGTCACACAAAACATCAAAATAAATTTATAAAACCTACGTATCTCTCACACACTGAATTAGATGTGTCATCACCTCTATCAATTGTGGATATGATGACCATATGTCATCTTCCAGGGTCAACTGTAATGAAAAGAACATACTGGACACCTCCACCACTATCTATGAATTTAATTTCCTACTAAATGTGTTTTTCACCACATTGACCTTAACAATATTATATATTCTATCATATTAATTTTTCAATAGGAACTCCACACAACACTTTTGTATTAGATTGAGGTATATATAGGAAATTATTTACCTCATATAATGTCCAATGATTTCCATAAAAATTATTACATGTATTTAGATGAATATTCAATACATATCAGAAATACATTAACACAAAATATCATGTTTTAAGGCCTATGTAAAATGGCTTCAACATATTTTTATTTAATTAATTACCTTCAATATCTCCAAAAATGAGCATCTCATATAGGAAACATCACAAACATAACCTATTCATGTCCATTAATCATTATCTGGGGAAATTAATAATAATTAATTGTGGGATTGAATTGTATGTAAATATAAACATGGTAAATGTAAACAACCAAGAGAATAAGTATATGAGATGAAGATGATAACATTTGAAAACTATATCTTAATTTAATATATCAAGAACATGATTCATGGAGTAAATCATGGCAGTTCATAAGTCTTGAATTATAATGGAATCAAAGAACATAATATATGAGATAATATCATTTTTATAAGAAAAATATTTTTGGAATAAATATAATAATATAAAAACATGTTTTATGGTTAACAACCATGACATTAAAAACATTTTAGACATTGTTTAATCACCAATTTACCTAAATTTGGAATGAGATATCCTCCCTTGTACCCTATTTTTCATTCGTGGGATAACATCCCATGTAACCTTTTTCATGGATGGTATACTCCCCTATGTACCCTCCCTTTATGGGATATAGTAAAAAACTATGTACCTTTTTTATTTTAGTATTAGGATAACCTAATATTTACCCTCTAAGTTCATAAAACAATAATAATTACCCAATTCATTGGAGGGAGAAATATTTCCTACCAATCCTTATTTATAACATGAACAATATACTTTTTTATAAAATAACAACTATTAGATAATTAAAATAATGCATATATTTTCTATAAGGTCATAAAAGAGTTATAATATCATTCCCATTAAAAATAAATATATTTTATAAACTTTTCCTCATAGAATAACATGTGGAAAATAAATGGATTTCAAAAAAAATTAATAATTTCATTATAAAAAAACCATGGAAAATGAATGAGTTATGTGAAAATATTTTCATCATAATCATAAAAAAAAAGGATGGTATATTTGGAAGATATCCCTAAAAAATATTTATAATTAATAGACTCCATCATAGATTGAAAATGATATATAAAGTTCACTTGGGACTTGTTAGGAAAAAATCAACCCTTTCACAATGAAAATATCCTTTTCCAAAATAATTGTTCAATAAACATTATGAACGTATATTTCATCAAAAATAACATATGATATCTATATTTTAATCCTCTAAACATTATGTGGTCATAGAGATGTAAAATAAAATTACCCATATACACATTAAAATAAAATTAATTTCACATTCTTAGTAAATGTTAAAATTACTTCTTTTAGAAATTAACAACAATATTCCATCAATTTTTTTTTGAGAAAAGTAAAAATTGATAATAAGGAATTTAATTTTTTTTATCAATGATAAAACTATACTTTACGCATCTTTAGAAAAGATGGACATTGAATAAAAAATTCTTTCTATCGAAGATAGAAATAAAATTGGGTTTCTATTAAAAAATTCATTTTCACTATTGAGTTTATAATGGGAGAAAAAATAAAGGTAAAAAATTATATTCATGAAATAACCATAATATAATAAGGTTAATTTTGTTCATGAGAAGTATATAATAATATTTCAACATTGAAAGGATAATCATAAACAATCTCTATAATCAATGAGATTATAACACCAAACCCTAACCCCATTGGCAAATCATGAATCATTATACAGATGAAATAATGATATTTATATTTATAATAAAATCCATATATGTAAATTTTGAATCGACATAAAATACATTCATGGGATCAATATACACCAATAAAATTAAACTAGCTTTGTATAAGGCATATGTCTCTTAGAAATAAAAAATAGACTTGAAATCCATACAAAATTTTGTATATTTTGAATCTAAATAACAATTTAAAAATAAAATTAAATGAAACAATAAACATTTTGATAATAAATAAATTTATTACATAGCATTTATAATTTTTTTTATACATCTCATAAAATGATATAGGTGAATGTCATGAGATATTCCAAAATATGTTATATTAATACAGAAACTCATTACCATATGTGTCGACTTTCCTTGTATAGGTTCAAAATAACCTTAAAAAAATTATAAGTTTATTAAAATTATATTAACGAAAAATAATTATATATTTCATTACGTTAGTGATTTAATTAATTCCATTTATTACCCTTTTATTAAAACTTGTTAAAATAACATTTCAGGTAATAAGTCTTTCTTTTTATAATATGTATGTTTTCATTAGATATATTTCATTATTTCTCATTGATCATGGTAAAATAATATGAAAAATGTTAAAAAAATATTTAAATATAATATATAAAAATTAAATATTTATTATGAGTCATCTATAAATGTTATATATTGGAAAATTACTTACACCATTCATGGAGATGGTTGGTGGTACGTACACTTGAACGATGTTTGCATTTTCATGAAAAATAGAATAAAATAATGGTAAGTAATATAATATATTTATAGTGTGATTTTAATGTCATATATATCACATATATTAATTATATGTATCATTATTTGAATCCATTTAAAGTATACATGAAAAATGTGTCACATGACATAGAAAGAGTGTTGTCTATTGTTCACACGAGTGATGTTATCGTATTCAACATGGAACATAAATTATTATGGTATATGTGATATTATAATTAGACATGTATAATAATTTTATAAATATCATATATAAACATAAATCCATCATTTTATTTAATAGTTAGAGGTGGTTATAGATAAATAAATACATCTGCTTATTAGGCGGTAGTTCGTTGAACTCAAGATCAATTATTTCATTTCCATTTTTGGGTATGAGGACATGAATATTGGTTATTAAATTAACAAAAAACATGTTATAAAATATTATATAATTTTTTTATCATATAATTATAATTGAAGATTATTTGAACGGGGTGTATGAAGAATAAAAATATGGATGTTTTGAAATTTTACCACTTCATCGAATAAATTCTTCGGGTTTAAACCTAAAGCATTCATAAGAGGGGTTTTTTATCTGACCGTGTAATATATTATGTTTTTATGGATGTATTTATGATATTTGGGTAATTCATGGATGAACCAATTGTTTATGGAATAGTATAATGGAGAGGTTATGGGGTTATTTTTTTATAAGATGGAAGTGGATACAAATGGATGGCTATAAAAGAGAAATTGATAATCATATTTTAAACATCCAATTTTTTTTCTAAATATATGTATATATAATGTCCAAATAAGAAAAAACATTTTATTTTGAAATGTCTTTAGGTCATTTTACACCCTATCAGTTTAGTTTATCATCTAAAAAACTATTTTAATCATAAAAATGGCAATTAATTTTTAATATTTTCACTATTCATTTTGAAAAAAAAACGTTTTTGAATTTATGATATAATAATAAAAATAAATAAAAATATTAAATAAAAATTAAATTAATTTTATTAACATAAAATTAATATTTTTATTTAATATTTATCCTACAAACAGAATGAAAATGAAATTATATACGAACAAAATTATCCAAAGATAAGAATACTTAGTTATAAAAATTAAATATTAAATTGATCATTAAAATTATAAAATAAAATGGAATTTGTAAATTATTTAAATTTAAATTCATTTTTAATTTTTTTACTAATCATTGAAAAACTAATCATTTTAGAAAATTATCAAAAATTAACTCAATGAAAAATTTTACATGTATATTTTAAATATGATGTTTATTTTTTCAAATAAATTTTCTAAAATTTTCAGAAATTATTTGTATTATTTTTTCATAAAATATTAAATATAATATTAAATATAATCATATTCTTAATAAAATATATAATCTTTACTAGTGATGAAGTACTTTTTTACCAATTTGATTTCATTATATAGAACTATTATGTATAATTTTTTAAAAGTGGATTTCCCTATTCATGAAAAAAATTAACATCTATGTTATAATGATTATGCTAAAATAATAATATTAATTGTAAATTTTGGTTCAATAAAAGTAGGTGTAGCGTGAAACACTAGCTATTGATGAAATTTACTTTATTCGAAAAAAAATATTTAAAAAAACACTGGGTGTTAAATTATACCCCCTTAAAATAAATTTTTCCCTGAAAATGTTCAATATGATGAAAAAAAGTGATGATAATTCAGCCTCATCATTTCTTTAGGTTCCCATATACTTTCTTTAAATGGTTGGATTCTCCATAAAACATTGATCAAATGAGTTTTATTGTTTCATATACCATTAGTTATATGATCAAAAATTCCCACCTAGTATTCATTATATAAAATATCATTATCTAGATTTATGACCTATATATTTAGAACATCTGATTGGTTAGGAATATACACCCATAGAAGATATGAATGTAAGAAAACATGAACTGAGGAGAATATCGATTGAAGCTCCATGGGATATGAAATTTTACCTACTCAATCAAAATTCCCAAAAGATAAAATATACCAAGGTACTAAAATTGCATTCATCCAAACTATCATACCATTATTCTATAGATAGATTCATAGAAAAATATTCTAACCAACATTAAATTCCCAATCTTGTAGATGATTGTTATTATTATATATACATAAAATATTAGATTCTCTTATCTATTTAGAATTGGATATAATATATTATTCCATTTATTTATATTTTTTTAGTCCCAATACATTTATTTCTCTATCTTTATCCCCTCATGGTGGATATTTATGCTTCATTCCATATAGGGATTCATAATAATCCATTTTAATAATCATGTGAAAGATATTTTATTAATGAAATATCATCTAGTGAAATTTTATAATAACAAAAACCATTGAAATCTTTAGAAAAATATCTCTATATATCCTATATTGTTTGAATTTTTATCTTAAATTGACCATCAATCTGATGTTGGTACATTGTGAAGATATTAAGCTCTATATCAAAATATTCATGAAGGCAATGATATTACATCATGTTAATCCTTATTTTTAGAATAAAAACAATAAAATTTGTAACTCCATGAAAATATAAAACATATTTAATACAAATCATTAAAATAGGATCTAGACGGATTGATTTGTTAACAACGATTAAATTCTCTAAATTTGTATGGTTATTAATTACAAAACAGATAGAATAATTCCATAAGTTTTTTTGGGGAGTATAATGAAAAAATAAATGGTTCTATTTTCCAATTTACATTATATTATGGGAAATGGTTCTAACATCACCTTAATATTTTAACTATTAGCCTTAATTTACTAAAAATAAATCACTATGAAACAAACTCTACGATATATTTATTTATTTTTTCCTTCAAAAAATACACCATTAAATAAGTATAAGTCGTCATATATCTATAATGACTAGATAATGAATTACTATTATACAGATAAAAAATCCTTATTTAAATTTGTTTTGGAAGGTATAAATAAATAGTTCTAGAAAATTATCATTCCATCAAAATCAATATTCACTCACAAACCATTCTAACCATCTTATATTTCTCTACATCTTCCTTATGCACCTATTTAATCAACAATCATATATATTTTTGAAAAAATATTTGATAAGATAAAATATCTCTCCTTCAATTAATATTTGAAATCCACACATTGAAAATATAGAAAACCAATATCTTTTATGATCCTCATCATGTATAATTTAGAATGATCATTTCAACTCAAAGCACATTTAAACCAACACTCTTTGTAAGGACGGTAACCTATTTATCAGAAATAATATATAATAAAATCTATCCATCTACTCTAGAACGTGTTATACTCATACTATGTGAATATATAATTTAAAATTTCAATGATAATTATATATTTCATAATTTTCTATATATATGGATCCATCAGCTTATATTTTCGGTCATAATTTATATTGGAATATATTCCAAGGAGTTTTATCTCAACACCCTCATATATCATCTATGGACCATTAGTTATATCCATGTTGTATTTCTTTAAAAAATGATTGTATCCTATTTTGGAACAACATGGTTACCAAAAAAATTACTTGTAGCGATCCAAGATGTTTATCCTTTTGTATGTGTCTAAGATTAGTTCCCAATAATGGTTTTCAGATTGGTTTGATATGTCCAATATGGTTTACAGATTACCTTTTGATTGTTTTAGAATTATTTTGATCATAAAATCCTCTTGATTCTATGTTATATGTTTTCATATTTTGACCATTTCTAATTAATTGTAAATAGTGTGGAGGCTGATGCTCATTCTCCTAACGCTATGATTTTTCTTTCCTATATTATTTATTGATCTGCGTTGTTAAATAATATCATTTTCTAAATAATAATTATTTTTATGGATAATTTTCTTATAATTAATTTATTTTTCACCTATATATTGATGAGATACATTCTAGGGATATAAAGTTTTTCTGTGTGGAGTTTGTGAAATCTACAATATCACTATAATCTTAATATAACATTATATTATTAGATAAAAATAATTTTATTTCTCAATCCAGTTTTGGACATTATTTTAAGAAATTTAATATGTTTTTCCATTTATAAATGAGTTTCCTATGCTTATGCCCAATATGTTGGAGTAGTAAGAGTAAATATGTAGGCCATCTGGTTAGTATGGGTTAGAGTATATGGATTACACATTGTTATTTAATCCATATAGAATGAATAAATATCATCTTCATAATTTGATAGTTATAATTGGAACTTTTGGAGAATGGTCAGCCCAACTGCATGACACCCAAGTGAAACCACATGGGTTATCATGTCTAGGGATATCCTTCCACTTGTATAGTGTATGATTATGATAATTTTGTGACCTAACCCTTAAGAGTAACTGATTTTTTAAAAGAAATATTTTATTTTTTTATTATTTTTAAATAAATTTTATTAACTAGAACCCCTAAAACTAAAACTACTCTCCATCAACCCTATGTATCATGAACCACCCCCTCTTCCATGGAACACATTGACTACTCCTTGTAGTATCCTCTCATGTCTGAAATTCATTATAGAATCTTTGAATTTATAGATTCATTCTTTGAGGTTTGGTATAATTTCCCATCCTCCACCCTTGATTTGGAATTTTACTTTCCACACTTCTGATGTGTGATTAAGCCCAAACCTAGGTTTTTTGGGTTTCCAATTTCGAACATGACTTCTTATTTCAAGGGTTATATGTGTCTTTTTGGGATTAACTGGGTATCTTCCAAAAAAATCAATTCCTTTTAGACCTTTTTAGAATTATCTCTTTCAATTTTGGGTATTTAAATACATGGAACTCAATTTTGTTAAATGGTTTTAAACATTTGTTTAGATTAATGAATTTTTTATGAATTTAGAAAAATATTATATGCTTGTAATCAGATTAAATTATTGTTTCAATGTTTTTAGTTTTTTGTATATACTTTGGATGCATTCAAAGTGCCTATAAAATTCACCAAATGACTCACTGAAAATGATTAAGGTGTTTTATAATTTTTTAGAATAAATAATGTATTTGATAAGCCTTATTGGTTTTTGTCATATTTTAACTATTTTAACAACTTTTCGTGGACTTAAATTTCTTTTCATGTGTTATTTAAATGATTTTTTGGCATCATAAAATGGGTTTATGTATTTTCTATGTAATTTTTAATATCATATCCATTTTGTAGATAGTTTTTCCTACTTATAAATTCTTGTTTTATACATACTTTGGGAGGGGGGGGGCTCTTTTTGCAAATAAATGGAGACTTTATAGAGTTTTTTATCATGATTTGGTTTGATTTTGATATTTATGGGATTTCTGTTTTTTGTCAAATAGTTATATAATGGGATATATATATATATATATATATTGTCATATATGAATGCCCTAATTTAAAAATATTATCATGGTGTTTGATTGATTAGTTGATTGTTCCATTGTTTATCCCCTTTGAAAACATTAATGATGTTATGTGTATCCTTGTGATGGATGTTTTATACCTAATTTATGATGTTCTAATGAGTAATGGATTATTATAATGGTTTTGCTGATGTGTGAATGATGTAAATGTGATGAAATCAGTTGGAATTTGTTATTGTGTTGAGATGAAGTTGGTTTTGATTATTGAACACCTCATTCGTTAAATTTTTGAGAAAATCGTGCGAGATAAGTGTATATTTATTGGGTGATTCTTGGTTAGTTGAGATTAGAGACTAGTTTTCACCCTTTAGTGAACATAATATTTGATTAGTGGAATGTTCACCAATGTTACTCGGTTAGAGTGATTCATTTTATTGTGTGTATGATTGTGAACCTACCAACAAATCTTCTAACATTATGTTTATTATATAGTCCCATTATCTCCTCAAGTTTTTCCTCATGTTGTGTATGGTATGTTATGTATTATTTATTTTATTTTGATCACATGAGTTTATTATTACTTATTTTATTTAAGTGATTACAATTTTCTTATTTTATGATTGATTATTGAAATTATATTGTTTTCTAAGTGACATCATTGTTTCTCCTTATGATTCATGTGAAATCACCATGTGTGTGTTTGTTTTATGTTAAAATGTGACAATTTATTAATTTTTATAATGTAATATTTTAAAAATGGACATGGAATGAATTTAAATTGGATGTTATGGCAATTATTTTTCCATAATATTATGTATGAAAATAGTATTTTGATGGGAGGTTGAAAATATGGAAATATTTTTTGGATTGTTTTCCTCATATTAAAAGATTAATTAAACTTTTTAACTATCATTTAAATTATTTTATAAAAAGTGTTAGTTTCTAGAAGGTTTTTTAAAAATTTGAATAATTTAATTTATATTTTATGTTCAAACTAGAAATTTATAAACTATCATACTAATTGATTTATATATATTCGAAGTGTAGGGATGGATTAATATATTTTCAAGTTTTCATTCCTATATTATATATGTTCATATATTCTAGTTTAGTTTCATGTATGATTTAGATAAAATTATTTTGTATTTGGTTAGATTATATTTCACTGCCTTCTTCTACCAATGGTTATTATATGATTTTAGTAAAAAATACAGTCATTTTTCGATAACGTTAGTCCATATATTCCCTTTAAATGATTTTTTTGACTAATAATGATTTTAATTTTTTAAAATATATGGATGTTTTTTAGTCCTTTGGTGGTCAATGATTGGTATTTTTTAGTGAATATTCTTCATAGGAGAGGGATACTAGGGTGGTGATGATAGTTTTTAGTGATCCTAATATTTAATCAGTTCCTTAAAAACTCTTTTTAATTATTTCAAACATTTTCATTCAGCATGAATGTCTAAAAAATAAATGGATAATCTCAGTTTATTATTATATTAATGTTTCTAAATTTACTCTTATTTTTTTTGAGACTTTGCCCATGCGTGTCAATGTGATGCACAAAAACTAGTTTCTCTCCAATGGTGATCACGAATTATTTTCAGGCTAATGGTTGGTCTGTTCCTATGTGCGATGGATAAACAACCCAAATCATTTCTTTACAATAAGGTATTTATTAAATTTTCCCCTCACAAAATTATACAAATATTAAATAGTTATGTGTGTTTTCCCTCAATGACTTTCTTGGATCCTAGTGTTTTTAACAACTATTAAATTTTTCCACAGCGCATTAGAATGGTGATTTATCATAATACATGATAATGGATATCTATGATCTATAATATACACTTACTTATTATAAGGCCCCAGCCTTAAACCTTACTTAATCTTGAGTTATTACAAGATTACACATTGAGGATCTTTTCAGGTTTAGAGTTTTAGAGAATTAGATCATGAAACATGCATTACATTCCACATTTAAACAAAGTGGTTACATAAAAGACAGTATTCAATCTTCCCATCAACAGAAACATATTTAAAATAAAACATGGATTCTCTCTTGACACATCCTTGACACTATCATCACATCATGTGCATTTCCCTTGACCTATGAAAAACATTTCAAAAACTTGGGATGAGCATAAAAAAGCTCAGTAAGGGTTATAAAAATATGGAAAGGAAACATGAGTTCATATATACATAAGAATGAAATCATACTTTACCCATAAGACATAGGTACTTTAACATACCTCATCAATCATGAATAAGCTATAGAATTCATAAGACATAAAAGGTAACTTGAGGCATTCATAACATTCTTACGTAGGGAGTAACCCTCTTGTTTACGTTTGGAATACCCATCACAGTATATTCCCTAAATATCATCGGAGAAACCATAACGTTTCACTCCTTCACGTTACCCAATGCATTGGAGAGCTACATCGGGCTCACCCACCCTTAGTCTATCACGGAACCACCCATCTTCATAATAATGCCCAAGAACCTCAACATAATCGTATCACATAAAACATGCTTAAAGGAAACATAACATTTCCACCATTCAATAACAAGATATCAATACAACAAATTGATACAAAAAAATTATGAAAACCATTTTCAATACCAAAATAGAAGAAAAGTAAAACATGGTATTTATTTTTCTTTTAAAAAGAAGGTATGGATTGTAGAAGAAGCCAAAACTCAAATAATGGTCACGGAGGCGGAGAAGTCATTGTCGCCGCATACGTACGACAAAAACATTCCCTTTTGTCGTTTAGTAAAACGCTTCGTATAAAAAAGATTCCTTTTTGGATAAACATAAAAGTCAAAGGGGTTTATACACCGTATAAAAGAAGGTTGTGTATAAAACAAAATATGCCTCAATGAATGGATATTGAGACGGAGTCCCTTACAAAGACGATATCCTTGGTTTAAGGATAAATAAATTACATAATTATGTGTGACAAACAAATACACCAAATTTAAGTGGATATTAAGTGTAAAATAATAAAAGTTCATTCACACATATTCAAAGGATGACATATTCAATAACTACACGTTGAACCCAAGGAAAAAGAAATTGGGTTAAGAAGTTCCCTTGACATCCTAACGGTGTCACATCAAAATGAGTTGATGAGAGATAAAAAAAGGATATCTCATCACTTGGACATAAAATTTACATCAATAAGGATATATAAGAACATATCCCAACATAACAATATGTAAATTAAAATACCCAACAAAATAAGTCTTTTAAAAAGAGGACGGTGAAAGGTTCCCTTACCGACATGGGTATCTTTCGAAACATACGCCCTGTGAAAGAAGGACAATACAACATTGATGTAAATACTCATGAATGAAATAATATTACACAATGAGTAAAAAAATGGTCAGTACATACACCACTCAAAGGAAATTGTGGCAAATGAAGCATAAATCTCACATGAATAAAAGTGAGATGAAAAATCCCTTACGAAAACTCGGCAGCCTAACGGTGCCACTTAAAACTTCCAAAAATCGATTGATGAGATCAAATAGGGTGTCTCATCACATTACAATAAAATTTAAATCAAGAGTAATATAAAAGAACATCCCCCATCATAACAAAGATTAGATTAAAAGAAGTGACATAAAGGGGAGTACTTAAAGAGAAAGAGAGAGGTTAGATCTCTTACGAAAATTCAGCAGCCTAACGGCGCCACTCAAAACTTCCAAAATGGTTTGATGAGAGAGAATAGGGTCTCTCATCATATGAACATAAAAATTACAGTAAGAGTAATATAAAATAACATCCCGATAACAAGAAAGATGAGTTTATAAGGAATGACATAAAATAGTGTACTTAAAAAGAAAGAGAGGAGTAGGATCCCTTACCTCGGGTCCGACTTGACTCGATCATTCTTTAACGTCATGAATAATAAACTTGAGTTAATTTAAACTTTATTAAGAACCTTTTTCTAGTTCATTATTACTTTTATACCACTTATTGCCATTTTATAAACATTATGTAATCATTTAAGTTAATAATGTTTGTTTTGTCGATATTTGGTTCTTAAGTCGAAAGTGGACTTCTTACAATTACATGTTGTTCGTGTGGTCAAATGTTCATTATATCCAGAATAATATTCTTGATTTGGATATCATATATATCATATATATCCAGAATATACATGTATTTATAATATTACATAATCATTTAGAGGTAAGAAATGAAATGCACCGTTCATGGAGACGGTAATCCGTACGTACGCATGAACGCTACTTTCATTTCTATGTCATATTAATGGAATTAAAACTAAATGAGAGGTATGTACATTTTAATTCCATAATTATATTCATCATTTAGATGTATTATTAATCATATATATCCATTATATACATGTACTTATAATAGTACATTACATTTGGGGATAAGAAATGAAATGCACCGTTCATGGAGACGATAAGCTGTACGTACGCATGAACGCTACTTTCATTTCTATTTCATATTTTTATGGAATAGAATAATAATTATATAGAGGTATATTATAATTCCAGTATAACATCATATATAATAACTTTAAATCCATCCTTTGTACATCCCACATATGGCATTAACAAATCACATCACTTTGAGGGGGCGGTAGTCCGCACTTCCTTAAATGAAGATATCGCGTTTACCCATAATGGAAACCATAAAGGTATGCCCAAAATAAAAAATACAGAACCTTAAGGAAAACATAACCATATTATATAACATATATAAATATAGTTTCATCTTAATGGACACCTTTGAAGGTGTTAAAATAATGATGAACAATCATTGTTTCGGGAGGCCGAAATTCGCCATCCACGGAAACAATATGTTCTTTAACCATTAGATGTAGGTGTGTGAAAGTGTAGCTCCAATACATATTATAACAACATACTAGTATATTTATTATACTGGAGTTGTTACAAAATAAATTAATAAAAAGAGTTTAGGGGTTTGGAGAAGCAAAATAAAACAAAAGGACTCAAGTGAAGACATTACATTAAAATCGGGTAACTCCCTTTGGTTTGAGCTCAAAGGCTTCCTTGGGAAGACTTCTGCCCAAAGTTAGCCTTCAAGGAGTAAGAGAGGGAAGTGGAGAGACAAAATGGGCAGAGGTTGGCCGAGACAAAGGCTTTGGGAGTGTGGGTAAGGAGGTAGAGTTGGGGGCCTTTTATAAGAGGAGAGGAGGGGCACTCTTGGAAGGTAAAGGAAAGTCACTTTATTTTAAAATGGTATTCGGATTTAAGAGGTACCACATTTATTTTTTTTGAGGATAATGTGATAAGGGTTTTAAATCCACTCATCCAATAGGTTTTGGACATGTGTAGGTCTTAGATATTACATTATCTTTCCATTTTATTTTAAATCAATAAATAATGAGGTCATCGCTGCATCATCATGATGTCATAAATAATTTAATATATTTAATGTCTAAAAATTATAAAAAAAATATTTTGATGTAGGAAATATTTTTCAGATTTCCAATGAATATTTATAGTCAAAAATTGGATTTTTATAACCCCATGTAAAAATTATTTTAGTAAAACATTTCATGTTTGTCTCATTTTTACTTTAACTTTAAATAAAAAGATATTAATGTCATTTTCCAACTAAAGTGGCTTCATGGGGTCCCCAAGTTGACCCATGGGTTTTATTGGTCGGCCATGACACATAGAATGAGGTTAGGACATGTGTCAAGTCCATTTAATATTATTAAAACATTATTTTTACCTTAAACTACACTAATTACCTCTAATCGCGACTAAAAACTTAATAAGTTACTATTCACCAAAAAATTATTTTTATTCCATTGAACCAAATTTTACTTCTTAAGGATAAAAATGTATGTCAGATTCTTGAAATTCATAACATAAAGATGGAAAAATTTCATTTAAACAGAAAAATCAGTTTTTATAAGTACCACTTAGTGGTTTCACAATTCATAAAAAATTGAAGTTTTTCAGAAAAATCCCAAAAATTCACCCTATGCTATATTTGATATTCCAAAATCAAAAATGAAGTCTATTTTACAAAATTCAAAACATATAAGTCACATTAATTAATTTAATAATTAATTCCCGCTGTCAGAGCAAATAGCGTGTTTTTATGAAACAAAAGGTATCAAAAGATTGACACTGGTTTAAGTTTGATTTCAAAGTGAAATTAATTCCAACGACCACTATTGGATTTAATGTTAAAAATATATTCTAATTTCATTTTAAAACCAATTCAAAAGATAATCTAATCATATAAATAAATTAGATTAAAAAGAGGTTTTGAATTAAAATACAACATTTTACACTATTCATTAAAAAAATTAACTTTATCAGAAAGATACCAAAAATTTACACAAAGTAAATTTTGATGTCCCAATTCTTAAGAAGAGTTTTATTTGCTCCAATAGAATGTATAAGAGTGAAAAAAAACTACATTTAATGACATTTCTCCATAAAAAGGTGATAAGTGAACCTTTAGTGAAAACTAGGGCATATATGCCTAAAATTGAATTCTTTCCGTATTTTATGCCTTTATCTTTTATTGGACAAATGTAAAAACATTTAAAAACATATATAATCATATTTTAGTTATTTCTATCCATTCCCGCCAATACAACGGCTACATGTTAACTACCATTTAAAATAATATTATTTTATTATTAGAGTGCAACGTAAGATTCCCAAGAAACTCGTTGTTGCTTGTTGGGTACGCCGTCGAGCATAGCGTCCCCTTTAATGTCATATTAATATTTTATTCACAAATATGGATAAATATGAAAATGTCATATTCTTTATTTACCTGGGGTGTTACACTTATCCATATAGTATATGTTCTCTTCCATCTATAAGATGTCAGAATCGAAACACGAAATGCGTCATGTACATATTCCCATACCATAGAAATATGAAACACATCATGTACATTAGATAAATTCATAGTAAACAATACTTGGTAAACAAATAATCAAAAAATTCTATATCTTAATTTTTTTAAATTATTGGCATCACATTCCATCTTTAAAAAATTTAATATCACCATTCAATATATTAATTTTAATAATTACGTGATTGCTTACTTAAAATGATTGGACATTCAATCTATTACTTGTATAAATTTTCTTCTTACTCTGAGCATCCTTCATGGGTACATGAAATATATTTAACTTATCAAAAATTTATTATATTACATTGGTTCTAAATAATATTTGTTCATTAAAATTATTCCAACTTACTATAGTCGGAAACTAATTTCCATACAATTAATCCAACAGTTCCATATATATACTATAAAAAAATATATTATTATATGAGAGTTCCTCTAAATAAATTTGTTTATATCTGCTTCACTACTAATCTAAAAAAATATCAATTCATACATTTCAATTCTTGGATATTTTAATTTGTCTATCGATCAGATTAAGGATGAAACTATTTACTAAAAGATAACTCAGTACCCATTAACTTTGGACGTCCCTTATAGATTGTTTTGTTAATATGTGATCAAGGAAAAATAAAATAGAGGTATGGGGACAATTTAATATAAATGTCTTATTAATATATATTCTATCATATTGATGAAAATACATAGGACCTTGAATCTATAGAAAAACCAATTATTTAGTCAAACGATAATCGATTCCCTAAGTAACATAATTAACTCATAGATTTTTTTAATACCGCTAGATAATCAATGGATATATACCCCCATTTTTATTTGGGAATTAAATATGGATTAATCATTCACAATGATAGTTTTCACTCATACTTAATGTATTTACATGACAATATTTCACGAAAAAAACAACAAATACTTCTTTATTCCTTCCCTTCAATAGTATTTATAATGGTATCTTTATATCATTGTACAACATGGATAATCAAAATCTAGATATCTATGATATTTTCATAATAATTATTTATATAATATTAAATTAATTGGCACAAAAAAACCTATTCAAATTTATATTAAACATTATTAAAAATATTGAATTATTGAAGAATACACTTATATACTAATTCTAAAATTTATTGAAAGCTACAATCTGACTTATTAGAATGCCAAATTCAATCAGGAAGATATGATCACATAGAAACCATAACCAAATGAGATTATGTTCTTGTATATGGAATATTTTGTACACAATTCATTATATCATTACCTAAAATATCATGTTCAAAATGTAGCATAAATAATGATTCATTATCTTTCTCATCACAATACATTGGATATAGTTTTTTCTTTAGTAGGATAATAGTGAATCATCTAATCATAATACTTTATCAGTTTCATCATTTTTCTGTACATCAAATTCATATCTTATTTAGTTAATATATAGTTTAATGTTTTAGGATTAGTATATATTCCTCATTTTAAAAAATAAATAATACGTCTCTAGATTTTAGATCAAAAACGAATGTGGCCATTTCAAGATCATGCATAGGTAATTTCTACTCATGGAGTTAAAATACTCATGAAGAATTTGAAACAACCCAATCATCCTTAAACATTATACAACCACGTCCCTTAAAAAACAATAAAATTAAAATACAAAATCACCATTAATAAATAGAATTGATAGGAGTGGATAATTAAAAAGCCTAATTTTTTATTCCTAGAAACATTCATCAAATTAATTTATTCAGCTGAATTATACTCCATTAAAAGTATACATAGTTATTAAACTAGATAACCAAGAAAATTATTATGCAAACTAGTTGTAGTATTTGTCAAATCCAAAAAAAATATTGATTATCAGTTTAATTTTTTGATCTTGGACACTCTTTGACAACATTGGTTTTAGTATAATTAATATTTATTCCATATTTGGAAATAAAATTTCTAAATGAAAAATATTATATAACTAAAATCATATTTAATAAAATTTTGTTATAATTTTTTTAATTTTAATACCTAAAGTACCACAATTAGAAGTTTTAGATGTAACCCATATTTTAAAAAAAAATGAAAAATTACATCAATAAAAATAACCAAAATTTATTATCATACCATAGAAAAAATATTCATAAGATCCATGAATATAACGGGTGTATTAGTAATAAAAGTTATATAAAGCCATAGTTCGTATACCAAGTATGAATCAACATCTATGGAATTTACGTCTCCCGAAAAATAAGTTAATAATATCCAGACTTGAGATAATTCATTGAATAATACTACACTTCTAGAAGCTATAAAAATTCATATATATGATGAAATAACTACTAATTACTAATAATATATAACCATTTATATATAATAAATTAAATAAATCTTGTAACCATCATTATTTTTAACAAAAAAATAGGATCACTTAATCCCAAAGTCATAGGGTCGATAAACCCATTTTCGAAGAACTATGATAATTATTTTTTGAAATCCAGTAACTCTATGGGATCCAGTTTATAAGTTTGTCTTTAAAATATGTTAAATTATAGAACCAAGTCTCTAGTGAAATAAACATATCTATCATGGATAAAAAAATGAAAATTATAATGAAATATATCTATATATTCATTTAATAATTAATAATTACTACTATGAAAAACATATATTTATTCAATAATTTGAACAGGAGAATGTTCACCTATATTTCAATAATTTTATTTACATCATGATATGTAATCCAAGATATGAACCAATTTTTTTAATAAAATAACAAAATAATTCTAAATATTTTATATAATATACCTAGATATTTAATTAATATTATAATGATAATATTAAAACCAATAAATACTTATAAAAAAAATTGAAACACTTTTATGTCCAATATAATTTTATTTACAAGAAAAATAAATCCTGAAATAATCATAGAAATATTTAAAAAAAATTCTTTTGAAAATTCATCCTAGTATTTTTATAAAACACAATTATCCATTTAATGATGTATTATATATAAAATATGAAAAATTTACATATAAATTAATTAATGTGTTGACCCAAAATAATTGTGTTCTTTGGAATAATCTATTTAAAATGTATGATACCTCTAAACATTTTATTTTATAGTCCTATATTTCACAAGGTATAAAATAATAAATTTCCCACATCCTTATAATTATTACCATGATTACTAAAATCATTCATGTATTTATTCAAACATATATTCGTAAAATAGAACATATAAGTTCATTTTGAACATCACACTTATTTTTTATCTACATCGGTGATTCCATTACAATGAATATTTTCTTTACATTGATGATTTAAATGAATGGGAATACCATATCGATAGAATATTCCATGTTTTATAAGATGATAACCAAGATTTCTAGCAACACAGACTCTATAAACTCAAAGTCAATGCATACATTAATAAATTAGCATTTGTTACATTGAATCATATCTCGAATGATCATACAGTTTAATAGCACTGGTAAATTAGATACATACTTGAGTGTCATAATATCTATTAATACTATAATTAGAATATTTTTTAGAATATCATTATTCCCTCTAGAAAATCTATTTATATCATTTATAGTACAATTCCTGGATTCCTAGAGAAGGAAACATAATAAGTTTGAGCTTAAATGCTCTGTAAGGGATATGTAAAGTAGATTCTATCCTGAATCAATACTGAATAATAAATATGGAAGGGTAAATAACTAAACATACATTCCATTTAATTAATTTTATATCATGAATTGATAATGAATTATTAACATGGGAATGTAAATAACTAAATTAAAATATCATTTAATTAATAAACTGAGAATGAAATTAATCCATTTATAAAATCATTTAGGAAATATATTAAAAAATAATGATGAAATTATTAAGGAAGGGAATTCTTAATTACTGGTTTTTATTTCAATGGAATGTGAAAGAATCTAATTTCATGAAAATTCAATTGATCATTTAAATATAATGGGTAGAAAGGAATCTGGTATGAAAATTTTGATTTATACTATCTAGTAATTTCGTAAGATAGTCTGAAACAACTAGATACAAACTCAAAGGTTTTGATGAACTATTTTCTTCTCGTGATACATGTCTACTAATCAAGGGGAATAATAATATATGGACACCACTCATCGGTACTTTTCTAAATAAATCCTCTAATATCGAATAATTGATTTAATTTATGAAGAAATGTCTAAATAAAAAATATCTCTATTGAGTAAAATATATGAATCTATCAATATTCCCATAGTCTATAAAATGAAACTCAATGTAAAACACCATATGTATAAATTATATATAGTTTAAGAAATAAACCTATCCTTCATAAATAATAATTAAATTTAGTGTAAATTTATTATATATAAGAAAGTGAATAGCTAAAGGGAATGTTAATGACTAAAAAATTATTAAATTTTTGGAATTATAATGATTTCCCTAAAAAAATGATCATAAACCATACAGAAGAAGAATAAGGATGGTATCAATAAAATATTCACCCAATAGATATTAAATCCACTGTTATTTTCATTTAAGAATAAAATTAAAATGATATTTAAATACATTATTGAGGAGAAAAACATTTTAATTTTGATAATATTATTTTTAAAAAATTAAACTTTTTGAAAATAATTTTATTTTATTATAACTCTTAGAAACATATAAATTAAAAAAATTAGGAAAAAATTGTTTCAATAAAAATATATTTGTAAAATTGAAAAGAAAACATCACATAAATTATGGACATATCATACATCCAATCCATACATATCATACAATTCAAATATATCAATCGCCCTTCACTGAAAAAATTTTAGGACATAACCTTGTTAGGAAAACATAAAAAATATTCCATTCACATTTTTTTAAATGAAAAATGAGCATTGTTTTGAAAATTGAATAATATTCCTTTTATTTTTATTGTAAAAAGAGAAAACTAACAAAAATACAGTCAATAAATCATTTATATACTATTAAAACATTTTTGAAAACATTTTTTTAAAACATTCGTTGGGATAAAAATATATTTCAGACTAAAGATTAAATTAATGTCTGATTTTCAAAAACAAATATCAATTAATTTCTGTACTAAATTGTAGAAAAATGGAATTATTACACAAATATATTATGATTATCAATAAGAGAACCAAATTTGGAATTTTTAGGAAATTGAAACTTAATTTCCTTTAACCAAAATTTAAGAGTAAACATTCTATATTAGAATGTGATTTTGAAATAAACAATTACAATGATTATAATGTTGATGTTAGAATTATTAAATGAATTGATTATGTGTTTCAACTATAAATCCATACGAATAAATTGAAAATAAAACATAAGATAATAAAAATGAAAAATACAAAAAATCTATATATGATATAATAAATGAAGTAGAATATTTACCCAATGAAAAGAAACTGAGTTATGTAATACCCTACCTGACTCTTAATTTGATTAAACATCAGTTAACCATGTATATAATTGTTTAAAAACTGTTATTGAATTATATAAGTACTATATTAATATTTATAATATCATATATTTTCCATTTATAACATATTATCATAAATTCATTAATAATCATTCATTATTTTTATTTTCCTGAGTCTTAATTACCTTTTTTTCTCATTCATTTTATCATTATAAATATTCCAGTTCATGAACATATTTTAAAATTATATCATCTCCAAAAAGTAATAATAATATATTAATAATATTTATGGGGTAATATTACATTTAAGACCAATCATGAAATATACTTATGAAAAATTATGAACATTACAATCATGTAAATGGTTGGTTATTCAAATGCATGAGAAACATTTCCATTTTTCAAAGATCACTATGTAAATAAGGTATATAATATATTATATTTAAATATTTGTAATAATATAATATATACCATATTATATAACGATATATTTCATCCATTTTTTATAATATAAGATATCCAAATCACATCGTGAAATCTTTAGTCCACACGTACATGAATGATGTTATCATCTTTATGAGTGTGGAAAGGTAAGAAATAAATTAACATATGTTATCATAATAAATTATAAATATTTCATAAATATTATGTTTATTTCTAATATATAACATATAATAACAAAAACTATCTGTATCACCAACCATGTAATGTGTTAGTGAAATATGGGTCATGTTTCTTCTTAAGGTGGTAGTCCACCGTTCAGATGAACGACATTGACATATCTCCTATAGAAAGGAAATTAAATGGTTATATATTATATAATTACACTAGAGGAATAATTGTTTTAAATATAATATGTATAATATAGATCCATCTTCATACCCATCCTAGAAATTTGGTAATGGAAGAATTAATGACATCGGTTCGCAGAATATTAGTCTACCATACACATTAATAATGATATAATAAATGACTTCATAGAAGTGGATATGGATGTAGGTCATGAACATATTATGAAAAAAATAAAATTATAATTATTATATATATATATTATTATATTATCATGTTTTAATAATAATTTATGGTTGTGGAGAAAGAAATAAAATAATGATTCTTATTAAATACCATTACCTCTTCTTTGAGTTTCCTCATAAGGATTTCACTGAAAAATTACTAGGATTGAATTAAACCAAAACTAATTATTTTAGTAATAGAGTAGGGAATATTTAATATTTTTTGTTTTTGTGATGTTAAATCATAAATAATGTGAAGGTGTGATGAATTGTTGAATGGGGGTGGAATTTCATAAGTTTGCTGAGTAGTACACATGTAATTTTTTTAAATTAAATAATAAAATCAACATTTATATAAAAATAAATTTCTTAATAAAAATAAATTATTAATACAAGAATTGTTATGTTAGAAATATATTTTGAAAACTAGTTTTGGATACTTTTTATGTCATTTATCGCAACTCTTCTTAGTTTAGAACTAAGTAATTACATTTTTACCATAACCATGATAATTAATTTTTTATATTTTAAATATAAATTTTAGAGAAAATTATATAATGATATAATAATTTATAAATAATTTTTATTCATATTGTATATCATATTGATATAAATTCAATTCACATATATAGAAATATAAAATTTAAAATTAATCATGTAGACTTGATGAGAAAGATGTGTTTTAAATGGAAAAATCTCAAAATATTGCAATGTCTTTATATCAAAATTAAATAGGTAAATGATTCAATTGAAATAAATTGAATTAATTATTACATAATTAAAAAAAATTAAAAAAAATTTAAAATATAATTTATATTTATATATAATTTAAATGAAAAGATAGTTTCAATTAATATTAAATAT
The DNA here is from genome assembly GCA_963277665.1 of Viscum album. Taxonomy (NCBI): domain Eukaryota; kingdom Viridiplantae; phylum Streptophyta; class Magnoliopsida; order Santalales; family Viscaceae; genus Viscum; species Viscum album. The sequence goes on from OY728127.1 coordinate 2,046,413,057, forward strand.
TTTTCAAAATTTGTCTAAAAATAAAAAATTTCAGAAAAATACCAAAATCCACCCTATGCTAATTATGGTATTTAGATTAAAAAAAATAATTGTATTTTTTCAAATAAAATTTCTAAAATTGGTAATAATTAATTTTAAATTATGTGTACAGAATAAGACTAATACAACATTTAGAATTTTTTTTTCGAAAACATTTCTTTTTATTTTAAATGATTCATATTTTTTTATAATCAATAGGAAAAAATAGTGTTCCACTTTTTGTAACTAAATTTCATAAATTCCATTATAATGTCTAAGTGATAAAAGTTCTATTAAATAATAATATTCTCATATTATTACACACTCCATTTAAACTCAGTGTTTCATAAGATAATAGATAAACTATGTTATGGGTACAATTCCTGATAAAATAAGTGTTGCATATAAACCATGATTTTTAAGAGATGGAATTTATTTAAAAATTAAAATATCATAATTTTTATGAATTTTAAATTTTATTCTAATAAAACATAAATTCTTCCATATTAGTTATTTAAAACATAGAACATTGGATATATTCCTTATATCCAAAAATTATTTAATCTCTATCAAGAACAAACCACACTATTAACAAATTGTTAATATATTCTATGGTAGTAATTAAACATTAATTTAATTTTTCAATATCAATTATTTATTTGTCCAAACTAAATTTCCTCAACATTAGGAACATATTAAGGGTACCCAATCTTGTGTTTTGATAGAAGTTCAAAATTATATTGAATCAATTCCCTTGGTTAGTTTTACTATTAAATACATTCATTCTAATATATATTTAAAAAGAACTATTGTACAATAATTTTAAATTTCATAATTCATATAACATTAATATAAATTATAAAATCCCTGAATGAAATAATTCTTGAATAAAAAAAATACAAACATTAGCCACTCTTATTTGATTGTGGTAATAACATAATCTTTAACATAATCCATTATCTTATTTTGATTAATATTCCATGGATGCTTGAGATAATGATTTTTAGTGTACAATCAATTTATAGTTGAAGCATAGATAATTTGATACATTTTCCATAATCATGTAATCAAAATAACTATATGATTTTTTATAAACATTTTATTAAAACTTAATTCATTTTAATAAAGTACCCATGATTTTTGGTCCACAACTATCAAATGTGGGGAAAATCTTCTTTCCATTATTCCCTTTATTCATATATTTCCCATCCATATTCCTTTTATATTTATTTCCATGAAATACATAATAAAAATATAATTAATTCCCTATATTGTTATTTTATGACACTAAGTCCTCATATGATGACAATGTTTGTGAGACTAGTTACCGTTGAATGTTTATCTTTTGTACAATAAATTAAAGGATCATTCTTACTATTTGAATTATGTGAATTAATTTGGATGAAATTATTAATTATAGGTACCATTTATAAATGAAATAATACAATAGATTATATAGTTTCATTATAAAACTTAACTTATAATCAATAACACTATTGAAAAAACTAACAAAAATTTAAAAACATAATTCATAAACAATATCAAAATCATAATCATGGTTTATTTGGGGATAAATATATTTTCATATCATTCAAATTGATTTGTAAATATAATTTTAACTGTCCCATGATAATTTATTAGTATTTTTATATGGGGTGTGATGTAAGGTCCGTTTTTATTTCACATGTTGATGATCAGGACAACAATAATTCACCTGTATCAAAAATATTACCCAATGCACATCTATGACGGAACAACATCCACTTATAGTATCCATTTAGGGATGTATAATTAGGGAAAAATCCCAATATATCCCTTAACAAAACATTTAATATGTTTTATATAATTATCATCAATGTTAGTCACACGGTTATGTTCCCTAACATATGATTTCGTTAATATCGTTCCCATGCTTTCAATAAAAATTATTATAACACCAACTATAGTGAACCAGACACCAGTAACCCAAACCAAGTGTCTGCTTCACTAAAATTTCATAAGATCGAAGTATTCACTTCCTGAAAGACCAAATTGTTAAGTAGTCTTAGTAAACTAGATACAGACCTGACACCAATATTACTTTTAATGGAATAACATACAATATAATTTTTTTGGAGTATTAATATTCCATGTAGCATATCCTTTTATATAATTCATATTAAACCTATTGAATTCGTTGGAAATGAATAAAATAAGTGTGATCATAATTGATCAAGAGTGGTTAACTATCGATAACACTATAATGTATCAATAAAGAATAATCGATATGCAATTTAAATAAATTAACCGACGTTCCATTTAAATTACTTGAATATAGGAATAAATAAATAATAAAAAATATATATAATTAAATAACTAAAATAATCCATTTAATCAATATTATGAGAATGAAACTCATCTATATATACTATTATGGTGGAAATATCAATGAAAATAATAGAAAAATTTTAATGAAGGGAATTCATAATTATTAGATTTAATGTTTCAGGAATATCAAAACATATACCATCAATGAATTTAAAATGATGTTTTAAAACATCTTGATACAAAATGATCTAGTTTCTAGAAATATGCTTATAAATTAATTAACATTCACAATACATTTTAAAACTACTATATAAATATTAATAGTGTTTTGCCCACATATTTTTTCCAAATGATACCCGTTGATGCTTTATGGGGATATCTAAAATACATGCTCCATCCACCACTTCATATCTAAATAATTTCACATATGTCGAGTAATATATTTAATTCATTAATAAATATTATTTATAAATATTCCAGATAGATTAAAAGATAAAAATTTATCAACATTTCCCTTGAAAATTAAATAACTCTCGATGTGAAACAACATATGTAGAAATGATATATGATTTAAGAAAAAATCATATACATCATAAATAATATTCAAATTTAAGGGAAATTTAATATCAATAAGAATTTCAATAACTCATGGGAAGGTTAATGACTACAAATATGAATCTAGGTAGAGAAAGTCAACACATTCCTTGGACGAAATGATCATAAACTACCAAATGGATGAATAAGGATGAGATCAGTACAATATTATCCCATTGGATTAATAATAAATGGTTGTTTTAATTTATGTTCAGAAATAAAAATATATTTAAAATATTCTTCATAATAATATTCATTTCATTTTGAAAATATTTTTTGTAAATATAAAATATTTTTAATATCATTTCTTTTAAAATATCATTTAGAAATGAAGAATATCAAGAATATTAGGAAAATAAATTTCATTAAAAAATTACGTGTATACATTAAAATTAATCTTAAAATAAATTATGTTAATTCTATAAGGTTGTTCTATACATGCAGTATATGTTAAAAAAATAGTCTTTTTTCACTATAAAATTGTAAGAATGTTCCTTGTTATGAAAATGAAAATAACACCCCTTTCACATTTTATGTAAAATCCAAATGGGAATTGTTCTGAATAGGACATAAGATTATATTTAAAATAATTTTAAAAAATCTAAAATATGGAAAAATATATTTATTAAATTATTTTTAAATGGTTAAAAACATTTTTTATTGCATTTTAAAAAATAGGGTTTTTGATGAAAAAATATATTTAATCGAAGAATAAAATGATGTTGATTTATATTAAAAACTCTTTAGAAATAAAAATAGTAATAATGCGTTTTAAAATAGAATTATTAAATAAAAATATCAGGATTAATCAAAGGATTATAATGTGAAAAAAATTTCTTTTGAAATTTTCTTATATTTTCTTTCAATTCAAATTATAGATTTTGAAATATTTATTACAATGAGATAGTGACATAAACCATTAAAATGATCATAGTGTTGGAGTGAGAATTAATAAATGATTTAATTATGAGGTTAAACTATAAATAAACATATATAATTTTTGAATACAACATACGTAAATATAAACGTCCTTATAAATAGAATATTATAATGAAATTGTAAATGAAGTAGAATATTAACCCAATGAAAAGAAAATGATGTATGGAATCCCATACCTCACCATTCCTTTTGAATGAACGTTTATTAAAATATTATATAGTCATTTAAAAAATGTTATTAAAATACAAAAGAAAAAAATTAAAATTCAAAATATCATATATTGACCTTTTATAACTTCTTTTCACCCATTCATTAAAAATATGTTATTATTTTCATTGTTTTATTTGTTAATTTACTGTTTTTCTCATTCTTGTTTCATCATGAAAAATCATGTTCATCTTCATATTATATAGATATATAAACTAAAGTATAATAATATATAACTAGATATCATATTTATTAATTAATTATATTTTTTAAATGAATCATGAAATATTTTTATGAAAGATGAAGTAGGTTACGATCAAACACATGATAGGATATACATATGCCCAAGTGGATATTATATTTTTCTAAGATCACTATATAAATAAGTTTTATAATTTATTATAATTATATAATGATAATATTATAAAATATAAAATTTAATATACGTTTTTATATACTATTGATGTGGTTTGGTGATGGAAATAGAGTTTCATTGCTCAGTGAAGGCAGTAGTTCACATATACATGAATGATATTATTATTTTTAAGTGAGTGAAATGGAATGAAAGGAAATAATATATATTATGTTCAATGATTTAAAAAAAATAATTATTATAACATATATGTCATTTATATCACATATAATTAGTAAATTTATCCTTACCTACTTCCATTTAAAAGTGTTAGTGAAAGAAGAATAACATTACTTCATGGTGTCATAGTCATCCATACACACGAGATACATTATCATATCTCCAAAAAAATTGAATTTAAATAGTTTAATATTATATAGTTATAATAAATAAAGAATTACATTACAAATATCATATATATACTTTATATCCATCATCATACCAAACCGTAAAAAGTGGTAATGGAGGAACCAGTGGCATCTGTTTAGAAAGAGGTAGTCTACAGTACACTTGAATGATGACTTTATAACCCATTTAGTGGAAGAGAATATGGTTTTACGTCATAACCTTATTGTAAAAACATTTAAGTACATGGATTATAATGATTACGTTATATCATCAATTGTTAATAAGAAACAATAGAGGTGAAAAATGTTGTATAAATAATATGCCAGTTGAGGAAAATTTACTCTTCTTCATGTATCCTCTATAAGATTACAGTAAAGTATCCATATGATAGATTTCATACACAAATATGTCTTATATGAATATAGGATAGAATTTAAAAAATTATTTAGGTATTTCCTCACCAAAAAAATTATGGGATGGTTGGAGGAATAGTGGTGAGGGTGTGGCCAATAATAAATGAGGTGAGTGACACAATTGTAAATGTTTGAAAAGATTCAATAATACCATCATTTTTTTAAAAAAACCACATAATTAGAATATATCATAAAAAGAATAGATAAGGTTAACATATGTCAATATATTGGGTGTGGGCCTTGCTGGTAAGTCTCTTTTATCCTTGATATCCTCAGATTAATGCCTAGTAAATCCATTTTTACCATTATCATGATGATTATTTAAGGTTTCTCTATTAATTTTTTTTTCAAAAATTGAGTTAAACATAATATAAATTAGAAATTATTATCATTAAAATTATTCTATTTTATATTTTAAATTAATATAAGTGGTAAAATTTAATTTATGTTTAATCCAACAGACGGGATGAGAAAGCAATTTTTTAAAGAGAAAATCATGAAAAATTTACAATTTTTTGATATCAAAATTAGAAATGAAAATATTTCAAATTAAATAAATTGGATTATTTCATATATAATATTTCTAATTTTAATTTAAAACCAATTTTATATATAATTTTACTTTATTAATAATATTATAGAAAAGGAATTATTCATACAATATTAAATATTTCTCACTATTCATCATAAAATGAATCTTTTTAGACAAATCCCAAACATTCTCCCTACAACATTTATGGAATTCCAATTTTGAAAAATATGTATATTTTTTAAAATAAATTTTCTAAAAGTGGTAAAAAAATATTTTAAATTTCACACAAAATGCATGAGTGAGTCGTCCTATAGAAAAAATATAGTTTTCAGAAAAAAATTATTTTTCATTTAAATGATTATTGTTTTATTTATCATCAACAAATAAATGTATTTTTATATTTGTGTTAGTAATATTTTTACCCTCCGTTACAATGAACATTTTATAATTGTTGTATTAAATAATAATATTTTAATAATATATCACATTTTGGTTAAACTCATTTTTTCATGTAATGTAAGATAAACTGAGTGTTACATGTTATTTAAGATTAACTAAATGTTGAGTTTAATACAAGATACTAATGATATAGAATTTATAGAAAAAGTATTATATCATAAAGTCTCAAGGTGTTGTATTTTATTATAATCATAGTGTCTCGTGTTACTTACACTATCAATAATAATTTTATTAGTTTTGAATTTTGGGGTGTTATTTGATGATTCATACCAAAATTCTCAAAAGGGAGATATTTAGAAAACATGCCTTTATATTTACTCATTAAATTATTTTCCATTTCGTGCCACATTGACCACTTTTTATGTTTATTGTAATAAAATTCAAAAAAAAGTCTATCATGATCTACTCTAAACATTGTACAAATTTTTATTAGTATTTATAATAATGTGAGTCCAAAGATAATCCTATAACACATTGGGATTTTAAATTATGTAAATTATATCTGATAGTTTGAATGTGACAAAATTCTGTGATTTAAAGGACCAAAAATATTACCTTATAAATATGATCCTTGTATACTATCCATATACAAGAAGGGTATGAGTAGGATAATTAAAATTGTTGAATATATGTAAATTTCTTAATCAACAAAAATGTATTGATTAGTTATTAGAAATAAGAACACATTATTTGGAAAATCCATTTTCTACTACAAAAATGGTATTTATTTATTTCTAAAAAAAATATTATAATTAATTTCAAAACCATATAAATGTTTTTTTCTCAAAAATAATATAATTTTTGAAATTGTCATATCAAAATTAACATATAGTGAAATTTTAATATTTTTCTAAAATGTTTGATTTTCCAATGAATTGTGGAAAATATATATATATTTTAAAACATAATTTTATATTCTTTTATTGATAATATTTTTTATTATTTTTAAAATTTAGTTTTTTTATTCTGATTGTAAAAACAAATTCTTGTCTTTATTATTAATTTTATATATGTATTAGGTAAAAAATGTTTTTTAATTAATTTTTTTAAAGAATTATTTTTCATAAAATATTTTTGGTTTATTTTAAATAAATTTCATAGAATTATATGATTTCACTCATGAAATATGGATTCTATATTTTGATTCAGACATTCGTTTTTTGGTAAATATTTTTCATATTAATTATTAGTATATACTTATAGCAGTAATTGTAAATTTAGATACAAAAGTATGGAAAATGTGTTACATATGGGTAAAAATAATGTGATAAACAGTAGAATGTAACCATAAAAAATTACAGTAATCATTTGGATGATTATATTTCATCCATTGTAATCAAAAATTATAATATATTACATTTTTTATCTTGGTAGTAATTTTTACACTTAAAATATTTTTGGAAATGAAAAGTTAAAAATTAGATTACGTTTGTTTTATTAAATTTATATTTTAAATATAAGGATAAAAAGAAGGTATGTTGGTATATAAATATTAAATTTAATGATGAATAAATATTTCTTATAAAGTTCATTTATTTCTAATTTTTAATAATTTCATAATTACCATATATTTATTTGCATCACTGATACCATATTTATTCAATTAATAAAAAAGTATAACTAGTTATTTTAAGCATTTCAAAAGTAAGATTATATAAATGAATTATTATGAAAAATTATTATCATTAGAAACACATGAAATATTAGATGTGTAATAATTTATTATGTTTGATTTTTTATTGTGTGGATGTAATTAAAATTAATTTTCACGAATAGGTTTAAAATAGACATTAATGATATTTTATAATAATTAATATACTATTTAAAAAATTAAAATTCATATATTCACCTAACATATTGATATATTGTTTAAAATATCATCCATGTAATATTTATAGTCTCTATGTTAATTTATATTAACTAGATTGACACTGAATGAGTAAAAACCGATGTTATTGGGATAAGAATTGGAAGGGTTAATGAGGGTTTAAAACCCAAATATGAGGTTAAACACGTTATTTAAACATGTAACATTTTTATTCCAAGAAATTATTTTTAATGAAATTCATATGATATTTCTATATTATAAATTATTATCTTTTTGAAAATGAAAATTAATTTTCATTAGTTTAGTATTTTAATACATTCATAGAATCCCCCTCTCCAATGATATAAAAGTGAACTTATTCATCCCTTTTCATAAAACATCAAAAACCATTTAGTTTATAAAATGAAAACCTAAAAAAATCATACCATAACTATCCATACTATTGAGTCTATATTTTAATCATAATTCCAATAATGTAATTCATATAGCGAATTTAATTTTTGTCCAAATATGTGTTATAGTTCATAACCAAGTGTTTAGGATTTATTTTTCCTTTAATGTCAAAAAATCTTCCCTATCCATGATGATGTAATAAAATCATATTCTATTATATACTAAGATGTTATTATGTTAATTAATTAACCAATGTTGATAAAAAACACTCTAAATTGGATAACGATTCTTTCATTTGTGTGTGTTGAAGACCACCGCCTCAAAAACCAATGTAATTCATTTTCCATCACTGTATCTTAATGTTGCATATAATGATGTATTTAATTAATACGTATGAAATTAATAAAATATCTATAAATTTTTAATTATCATATAAAACGTACATTATTACCATTTCATTCATTGAAAAAGTATAATGTCTCTCATGAGTACACGTGGACTACCACAACCCCGAAGTGAAGTGATTTGTTTTTAATCACCGCATAACATGAATGAAATATATATATATATATATATATCTGTATTTAAAGAAATATAATTCCATTTAAGATATTACTTTAATTATTTTAAGTTAAAAATAATACATACCTTCTTCCATTAATGATCTTTGAAATATAGAATCATTACTCAAGCCTATGCACAAACTACCATATCCAGGATTTTAATGTTATTCCTTTTTTATAACAATCATTAATTAGTAGATTTAAAAGAATAATATTTTTATAAAAATTATTATTATTTAATTACTATTATTTTTAATATGATGTAATAAATACATCTTTTATCATAAAACCTATAAAAGTGATTTTCGAAACATGATATTAATATCATCAAAACATTATATGTAATGTTATTTGAATAATTAATGGTATATTACATGGTAATATGTGATGTAAATGAAATAATAAATGTGATCAGGTTTCTAATTTTTTTAATTAATTAACATAAGTATATTATAAATAATATAAATAATGTTTGTGATGAGTTAGATATGAGGTAGGGTAAATAATTTTAATGACCCATTTTCAATGTTCCCCTTTAGAATCATTTTCTTAAATATTAATATTTTTAATAATAATTTATAGATATTTTTATGTAAAAATAAATTAATTATAAAGGATAGTTTTTGCCACTTTTTTATTAATGTATTTTTTTTAAATAAATATTTTTATGTATTTAGTATGTAATATTTTGTATTTATTTACATAAGACAAACGTAATGTTTTATTTTTACATACATGGAGATAATGATTTTTTCCTTCATCCATAATCATTATTTAAATTCCGCATTCAATTATAACCATAATTATTTTAAATTAAATACAACCCTCTTCCCTATGTTATTATAGGTTTCCAATTTTTTCTTAAAATAGAATATATATTTCAATAACACAAAATTTTTTATCAATGATAAAATATTTTGAAAACTATAGGATTTTTTGTTTTAAAATTGTTTTATGGTTCGTGATCAGTTTTTCATAATTATAAGTAGATCCATTGTAAATAATTATTTAATGGATCATTTTTAATGAGATGACCATTTAGAAATGATGTGACCTTTTTTGAGTAAATGCATTATCATGAAATGAAGTTATAGAAAAAAGCACTTATTTTGTTATGATGGACCATAATATGGTCAATAAAATACAAAATACTATTATGAATCAAAACTATTGATAATATACATATTTTATCATGACTAATTTGTTATATTATGTTATGTATTTTGATAAATCTATGTTGACACAGACAAAGGAAGTAATTACCATGACAAATACGATCATAATCTATGAGGCCCTTTTATTTGAGCTTACAATAGTGATTGGAACACTGCGATTTTTCATTATACAAAAAAAATATTTTCATCTACTAAATACTTATTGAAAAAATCTACAATAGAATTTTACCAAAATCAAGATCACGACCCAAACAATTTTTTATGAAGAAGCTTATCGAACTATCACAAATGTAATCCTTACACATAGGGAATTCACTATTTTAATAATGTGATATATATAAAAACTATGTTATAATGAATTTTTTATTTTATTTACAAAAAACTATTTTTAATTTTATCATTTATCAATTATTACTTTTTTAGTTATTAAATAATGAGTTTAGAAAAAATTTGATTTTGATACAATAAAACACATTTGTTTGGTAAACATGTTGTTTCATTCAAGAAACCCTATTTGATGAAGTACATAATTTTTGAAATAGTGTCATTTTAATAAAATGACATAAGAAAACATTTTTTACTACATATAAATGATATTATAATTTTTCAAAGACAGATGTAATTTTTATGGGGATGAGATAAAATATTATTGGAATTTTTTTTAATAAAAGGGTGTTTATATGTAAAAGTGTTAGTTATCATATATAAATTACCACTTTTATACAATAAATATTATTTGTTAAATCACCATGTCAAAATTATCCAATAGTTTTTTTATAATCTTATAAGACAGTTGATTTTTTTTGTAAATTTAAATATAGTAAAAATATATAGTATGTATTATGTAAACATAATGACCCAAAAGTGATGTAATATATGCAATAAAATGTATCTCAAACCAAGTATATATTTACAATTTAATATAATTTGATTTTAATTTATTTCATTAATATTATTAATCCATTATGAATCCTCTAAAACCTATATTATAACTTAATGATTTAAAATATGTTCTTTATGAATTTATCTCATATCCACATCCAAAATGATATTATATTAATGAGATAGATTCATTGAATTTTTAGATAATTAATTCAAATATTCGTTATGAGATAACGTGGTGAAAAACATGGGAATGTTAGTGGTTATTTTAAATTATCATATAATGTCCAAAACATATGTTTCTAAATTAATTAATAATTATACAATATTTTCCTTTACAAATCCAGCCATTATCCAATTAAAATTTAAAAAAAAAATCTATGAAAATTAATTTATTATCTCCTTCGATACATATATCTGAAAAAATGTACCATCAAGATCTTATGAATATCCTACTATGATTTAAAATAAATCCTCTCAAGATAAGGCATCCTCTCTTTCTCATAATTTTTAAATCATGTTAATCATTTACTTCCTTTTCATTTTAAATTTTTAAAAGTTGGGAGATATTTCTACATGTAACATTTAAAATATTTACAATTTCAAATAATTGAGAGACACATTATCATTCATTCAACCCTTTCATAATCCTTTATTTTCACCTAATTTTCCAATAAAGGTATCCGGAGATTTTAAAGTCCAAGCATTTGTATAGTGAATACCCATAACCATTTCCACTAAAGTGTATTCACTATATTGTAAATATCATTAATTTTATAGGGATTTTTTATGTATGTGTAATGACATAATGTTTTTTAATATAAATTACCTTCTTATATTTATGTCATAAAATAACATGAAATCACAACATAATGAACTACTAAGTGATAAGTGACCTTTAAACATATGTTTGTCACTTTTGTGTTAGTTATTTTAAAAATATGACTTACACGGTTGTGTTCAAGATGATTTTTGGAGTCTAATGAAATAAAAATAGTATTTGGTGAATAGTGACATACCCTTATGAAAATTAATATGACTCTTATAAATAGTAAATCAACCAATATAAGAGTAACATTACCTATGAATAATTAAATAAAATTTATACATCTTAGAATGTCACAATTTGACCATAGTAAACTTTTTGGTATATTGTAAGTCACAAATATTTAATTATATTTAATTAATTAATTTGAAATAATATTTATTTTCCTAAAATGTATTCATAAATTATTTAATCAATGTATTATAGTTTTTATATAATTTTATAAGACCCTACGTAATATTTGAAAGAACTATAAAATCAGTTTTAATTTTAAAAATTGTTTTTTTAAGTAAATTATAATTTTAATTAAAAATTAAATTAATAATATTTAGAAAATTATTTTCAAAATATGGACTTCATTTTTGGATTCTAAATATTGAAAAATGGTTGGGATAAATTTTTGGTATTTTTTGAGATACTTGAATTTTTGATGAATAGTGAAATACCGTAATTTATAAAAGAAGCTAAATAAGCTAATTATAGGGTCATATGTGATGTTCTTCTGATGTATGCCCACATGGTTCGGTATTATATTATTAAATTAATATTCTTGGTAGTTCAATACTCACTATTCCTTGTATGAGGGTAAATTAATAAACTACTGAATTTTATATTAAGGAAGCCTCTCCCCCTCCACTATAAAAGCCACCAATCACACCCTCATTTCCTCACACCTCTCAAGATCGAATACTTCCCTAATCTCTTCCAGAACACCTTACCTAGCCCCTCCCCCACGTAAAAGAGATTTTGGTCTCATCAAAAGACCATGCTTAGGCCCTTAAGGAGGTTCTCAAGAGGAGGATTCTAGAGGTAATTCTCTCCCCCCCTCTTCTCCTTTTATTTTCTTTCAAGTTCAAGTTCATTTCTTGATCTCTCCCCACATATCTTCATCCAAATTGTGTTGTAACTCCATTATTATAAATAAAATGTAATTTTATGATTCTAATTGGGTATTACATCATCCAACCCCCTTCCCTCTTCCTTTTATTTTATTAATGAGAACGTTGTTCGTGAGGTGTTAATTTTTCACCTTCAAGAATGACATGCTTTTTTCATCCATCTCTAGCTTCAGATAAGGTCATGAAAAAATTTTTATGGTTTAACCAGAATATGTTATATGAATTATGTCCTATTTCATGTTTTGGAACTAACTTGTGACCATATTACTAAGTGATAAGTTAAAACAATTTTGTTGTGATCGAAAAACCGCCCAAATTAACCCATATAATCATCATTTAATTATTATCTAATGATTTATCAACATGGATCACATTTTATTCATTATAAGATCAATCAAACTCTGCTAATATCATTAATAATATTTAATACTTGTTCTGGATGTTTACTCATGTTCTACCCAAACTACAATTGAAGAATACAAGTGAACCACCGAAGAAAAACCATAAAAATGAACATCCCCGAACAATGTTTTTAACCTCTATAAGACATCCAACGGAACATAATATGACATAATGAAACTATAATGAACCCTATTAATGTACACATGGTTCTTGTATTTCTAATTAATAAATATATTTTCATTATATAAGTCATTAATGAGAATGGAGCATTCAGGTACAAGGTAGGGGGAGATTCTCAAACCCAACTTTCATCCTTCGGGTTCTCCCTCTTTCACTCCATTTTTTATATGGTGACTACTTAAAGATCATTTGTTCAGAATCATCTTACCATTTCTGGGATATACATGTATTATACTATATTTTATGTCTATAAAAATGTTTTCTAAAATAACTCTTCTTTTAAGAACTCACCTTTGACCTCTCATTCAAGGTTGATGGTTCTTGTATCATGTATGTTGTTCCCTCTTGATTTTGGTAACCCAAAATCTATGAATTTGTTATTATGAGATTAAACCCATTATTTTTCATGGGTTCGTTATGTTTATTTATGTTATATGTTCATTTTGGGAAGAATGATAAATGATAATGTTATGATGTGATGGGTGCGGCCAGAATTATATAGCGCAATATGAATGTTTAAATGTGATAGGTGAGCCCAATATTATATAGGGATCCAATGCATTGGGTAATGGGATGAATCTAATGAGTAAATGTGAAATGATGTGTGAACAATATTCTAGCTTGGTTCACAAGTATGTGTGGTAGTTAACAACTAATACATGATGTTTCATTTTTATGCATTGCCTCATTTCAAGTCTTTTATTTATGCTCATCTCATGTTCATGATATTTTGTCTATGTCATGATTATGATCACCCCATGCTATATTGTTCATATATATCCTCTTACTGGGCTTATATCTCACCCCATTTTATGTATATCCTCAGGTGTCTAAATGTACTAAGGAGAAGTCACGTGCCAATAAGAATCTAGAAAAGAAGAAATTAAATAAATGATTATGATTTATATTGTATTTTTATGTGTGGTCCTATTTTTCCCAAAACACTAAACCTTTGGATCATCTATATGTAATACTATTATGTTTTTTAACTTTGAAATGATTTAATAGTAACATAATAAATGGCTCGGGTTGCTATAGTTTGTATCAGAGGCAAGGTTTAGTTAATTTGGGAATTAGGACTAGTGAACCATTGAGAAAACCTCTAGTATGAGATTGTGTACAAATATTCACACAAGAATATTTACCTAGGGATCCAATATGTTATTATTTTAGTATAAATTGTTCAAATGAATAATTTATATATTCATGACTTGTGTACTTATTTTTTGTTCAATCCTTTTCTATTTTAGAAAATGGTTGGAACCTTGAGAAATCAGGCCAATAACTCAAGCGAGGGCCAATGCAATGATTGCCTAAATGACATCCCCAATTATTTTTGTGGTGGAGGTCAAAAATTCATGGAGATTATTACCCAATTATCTCTGGTTATGGATAATAACCATAATAATGGGTAACTTCCTCCTTCACAAAAGAGGGAGAAACTTGCTATCAAATGTTTTATGCGGTAACAAACATCGATGTTTTGTGGATCTTACAATCCACTAGTTGAGGAACTGTGGGTCAACTCCAGGGAGAAGTGCTTTTCTGTGCTTCACTATTCTGAGATGGAGAAGGTGACTCTAGCCGTTTATCGTTTAGATGTAGAAGTTTATCAATGGAGGGATTTGATTAAGAACACCAAGCCAAGGGAGGATATTTATGAGATGGAATGGGAAGACTTCAAGATAATGTTTCTTAATAAGTTTTTCCCATGAACTCTTTGCACGAAGATGGAGACAGATTTCATAGAGCTCATTCAAAAAGAAATAGAACCTGTCACAACCTATGAAGCTAATTTCACAAGGCTCTCAAGGTACACTTCGGGTTTTGTTATCTACAATCATATCAAAATTGATATATTTTTAGTGGATTAAAACCACACCTTCGAAAGGCTATTGTAATTTGAGACTTTTAGTGTTTTGAAGAAGTTGTTTGGTGTGATTTCAAAGTGGGGATGGAGTTTGGAGAATAGTCTCATGGCTATGGTGATATTAAAAGAAAGATGCAGTTTTAAGCTGGTGGATCTAATGATAAAGGTGGGAAGAAAAGTCAATGACCCACATGCCAAAAATATGGGAAGTTGCACAATGGGAACTACCTCATAGGGATGGGGAAATGTTTAAAGTGTGGGAAAGAAGGACAACATGCTCAAGAGTGTCGAAAATAAATGAAAAGGAAGGAGAATGTAGATGATTAAAGGAGAGAACCACTCATGGTTCAATGATACAACTGTAAGGAGCTAGGGAACTATGAAAACCAGTGCACTAAACCTTGAGTTCTCGAGGGTAATCAGTGTCAATAGCCACCAAATCCAAAGGAACAAGGGATGGCTTGTTCCATCACTACTGCGTATGTGGAGCATGATAATGAAGTTGTACAAGGTACACTTCCTATTCACTCAAGAATGGAAAAAGTCTTACTTGATTCTAGTTCTATGCATTCCTTTATATTATGCAAGTTTGCAAGAACTATAGAATCAAAGCCCTGAAACCTTGAAGTAGAGATATCTGTAAAAACACCATGTGGTGCAATCATTGAATCCCAATTGTTTTAATATTATACAATTGACTTATGTGGGAAGAATCTTCTGGAAAATCTTTTAATACTTATCTTGGTGGAATTCGACGCTATAATGGGAATGGACTGGCTCTCGTTATATAGAGCACATATCAATTGTCGGGAAAAGGAAATATCTTTTCATATTCTGAACCATCCCATGATCCTCTACAAATTCAAGGAATATCATCAATATACATTGAAAATTCATTAAATGGTGTGGGTGTTGATTCCCTACGAAGAATCATACCTCACCCAAATGGTTGAATTGAAGGAAAGTTCCAACCTTGAAGAAATTACCATCGTGAGGGAATACAATGATGTATTTCCCGAAGAGTTACCCATATTTTCCTCGGAACATGAGGTAGAGATCTCAATTGAAATCATAGTCGGAGCTACTCCTATCTCTAAGTGCCCCAATAGGATGGATCTTATCAAACTAGAGGAGTTAAAGAAGCAGTTTCAAGAGCATCTAGAAAAAGGGTACATACACCCTAGGGCATCAACTTGGGGTGCACCAGTGCTCTTTGTGAAGAAGAAGGATGAAAAAATACAGATGTGTATCGATCATCGGGAACTCAACAAGATCACTATAAAGAACAGGTATCCTCTCCCTAGGATTGATGACCTATTTGATCAGTTAAGAGGAGATCAATACTTCTCAAAGGTGGATCTTAATTCTGTATATCATCAGGTAATGGTGAATAAGGAAGATATTCTGAGGACTGACATCCATACATGGTATGGGCACTATGGGTTTTTGGTGATGCACTTCAGACTTATTAATTCCCCTGAAATTTTCATGGATTTGATGAATAGAGTCTTTATACATTACCTCGAAAAAATTTTTGTAGTGATTATCGATGATATTCTCATCTACTACAAGAGAAAGGAGGAACTTGAAGAACATCTAAGACATGTGTTGGCGACATTGAGAAAGGAGAATATGTACTCCAAGTTCAGAAAGTGTGGAATTTGGATGAATCAAGTCAAGTTCTTTGGACATGTGATCACAAGTCAGGGAATTTATGTAGATCCTTCAAAGACAAAAGAGATTGAGGAATGGCCTAGGCCCTCTAGTGTCACAGAAATTCGTAGTTTTCTTGGATTGGATGGGTACTACCGTCGTTTTGTGAGAAACTTCTCATGATTGACAAGCCCACTAACTATGTTAACATGGAAAGGGATAAAGTATGTCTGGATGGAAGAATGTGAGGGATGCTTCAAGGAGATAAATAGAAGGTTGATCACTGCACTTGTACTCACACTAATGAAAAGTTGAAAATGTTTTTTGATATACAATGATGATTAAAAGAAAGTCTTGGGTTTTTTACTCATGAAAAATTATAATTTGATAGCCTATGCCTCACGGCAGTTGAAGATCTGCGAGAAGAACTACCCAACGATTGATCTAGAGCTAGTAGCCTTGATTTTTGCCTTGAAAATTTGGCGACACTACCTTAATGGAAAGAAGTGTGACATATAGACCGACCACAAGAGCCTAAAGTATATATTCACACAAAGTAGCTCAACATGCGTCAAAGGAGATGGTTAGAGCTAATCAATGATTTTTATTTCCCTATTCACTATCATCCTGGAAAGGAGAACAAGGTAAACGATCCTCTAAGAAAAAAAGAACCTCCTACTCTCTCCATGTTGTGGATTGAGAAAGACCCTATCATCTTGGATATGCAATGAATGGATTTGGAAAGGGTTGTGGATACATCCTACCTTTCTCAAATGATTTTGCAACCATCCTTCCAAGAGAAGATTAAGGAAGCACATAATGATGATGTGGGGATACAAAAGAGGTTGAATGCAGTAATGGAAGGGAAGTAGCAAAGTTCCATATCAATGATGATGGTGTGTTTCGGTTTGGAATGCGGATTTTTGTGCCTTAATCACCCAGGATAAAGAAGGAGCTATTAGAAAATGCACATCCCTCAACGTTCTCTATCCATCATGGGAGTACCAAGATGTACCGTGATCTCCGAGAACACTTCTAGAGGGATAACATAAAGAAGGAGATTACAAAATATATATCAAGGTGCTTGGTATGTTATCATGTTAAAGCTGATCGACAAAATTCCAAGGGTATGATGCAACCATTTCCTATACCCATTTGGAAATGGGAAAATGTTACTATAGACTTTTTCATGGGTCTCCTAAAGACGTCAAAGGGAAATAATGTGATATGGGTTCTGGTTGACCGAGTCACTAAGACTGCCCATTTTATTTCTATTCTCGAAGATCTCTCGCTTGATCAACTTTCAATGATATATGTGAATGAACTGGTGAGAATGCATGGTGTTCCACTCTCAATTGTCTCTGACCGTGATCCATGGTACACATCTACATTCTGGAGGAGCCTCAAACATGCTTTCAGTACTGAATTAAATATCAGCACAGCCTGTCACCCCCAAACTGATGACCAATATGAAAGGACTATTTAGATGCTTGAAGATATGATAAGAGCATGCTCTCTTGATTTCATAAGTGGTTGGGATTTTCATCTCCCATTGGTTGAGTTCACATACAACAATAGCTTCCACTCGAGTATTCAGATGGCTCCGTATGAAGATATTTATGGGAAGTGATGTAGAACTCCAACCAGTTGGGATGATGTTGGAAAAAGAAAGCTACATGGTCCTGATCTTGTTCAAGAGATGACAGAGAAGGTTCAAGTCATCCAGAAACACATCAAATCATCTCAAACTCGGAAAAATAGCTATGCTGACAACCATCGATGGGACTTGGAGTTCGATGTTGGAGACAAATTATTCCTTCTAATATCTCCATGGAATAGAGTCATGCAATTTAGGAAGAAAGGGTAGCTATGCCCAAGGTATATTGGCCCCTTTGAGATCCTAGACCGCATAGGAGTCATGGCCTATCGTCTAGAACTTCCACCAAATATGACTCAAGTTCAAGATTTGTTTCATGTATCACTATTGAGGAAGTACATACCAGACCCCTCACATGTACTAAACTCAGAGGTGGTGCAGTTGGAAGATGATCTCTCTTATGAGGAGCAATCAGTAAAGATTCTAGATCAGAGATATAAGGTTCTACGAAACAAGACAACACATCTTGTCAAAGTGTTGCGGAGGAACCATAAGTTTGAGGAAGCAACTTGGGAAGCAAAATTGGAAATGTCAGAGAAGTACCCTCACAAGTTTGTGTAAGGTGAAATTTCAGGGGTAAAATTTCTTAAGGGGGAAATAATGTAATGACCCAAAGTTTTTTAATGGTAATTCCATTCTTATATTTATTTCATAAAAACCATGAAATCACAACATAATGAACTACTAAGTGTTACGTGACCTTTAAACATAAGTTTGTCACTTCTGTGTTAGGAATTTTGAAAATCTGATATACAGGGTTGTGTTCAAGATGATTTTTGGAGTCTAATAAAACAAAAGTAATTTTTGGTGAATAGTGACCTACCCTTATGAATAGTAAAATACCCTTATGAATATTAATATGACTCTTATGAATAGTAAATAGTCAAACATAAGTGTAACATTACCTATGAATAATTAAATAAAATTTAGACATCTTAGAAAGTGACAATTTGACAGTAGTAAACGTTTTGGTATTTTGTAAGTCAGAAATAATTAATTATAATTAATTAATTAATTTAAAATCATATTTATTTCCATAAAAAGTATTCAGAAATTATTTATTCAATTTATTATAGTTTTTAGATAATTTTATAAGACCCTACGTAATTTTTGAAAGCACAATAAAATCAGTTTTAATTTTAAAAGCTGTTTTTAAGTAAATTATGATATTAAATAAATATTAAATTAAAAATATTTAGAAAATTATTTTTGAAAAATGGACTTAATATTTGGATTCTATACATTGATAAATGGTTGGGGTAAATTTTTGGGATTTTTCTAAGATAGATGAATTTTTGATGAATAGTGAAATACCGTAATTTACAAAATAAGCGAAATAAGATAATTATAGGGTCATATGTGATGTTCTTCTGATGTATGCCCACTTGGTTCTGGATTAACGTATATAATTACTATTCTTGGCCATTCCAGACTCACTATTCCTTGTCTTAGGGGAAATTAATAAACTAATGAACTTTATATTAAGGAAACCTCTCTCCCCTCCACTATAAAAGCCACCGTTCACACCCTCATTTCCTCACACCTATCAAGCTCCCAGACTTCCATAAACACTACCCAAACACCTTCCCTATCCCCTCCCCAACGTCCAAGAGATTCTGGTCTCATAAAAAGAACAGTTTTAGGCCCTTAAGGAGATTCTCAAGAGGGTGATTCTAGAGGTAATTTCACTCCCTCTTCTCCTTTAATATCTATTCAAATTCAAGTTCATTTCTTGATCTCTCCCCACCTATCCTCATCTAAAATATGTTGTAACTCCATTATTATAAAAATAACTTAATTGTATGATTCATATTTTATATTATATCATCAAACCCCCTTTCCCTCTTCCTTTTATTTTATTAAGGAGAACGATGTTCGTGAGTTGTTAATTTTTCACCTTCAAGAACGACATGCTTTCTTCTTCCATTTATACCTTCATATATGGTCGTGAAACCATTGTTATGGTTTCACAAGAAAATTTTATTTTTATTATTATCTATTTAATGTTCTGGAACTAAATTACGATTATATTACTAAGTGATAAGTTAAAACTTGTTCGTTGTGATCAAAAACCCACCCAAAATAACCCAAATAATCATCATTTAATTATTATCTAATGATTCATCAACATGGATCTAATTTGATTCATTATAAGATCATTAAAACTCTTGTGATATCATTAATATAATTTAATATCTGTTCTTTATGTTTACTCATGTTCTACCCAAACTTCAATTTAAGAAAACAAGTGAACCACCCAAGAAAAACCATAAAAACGAACATCCACAAACAATGTTTTTAAACTCTATCAGTCATAAAAATGAACATAATATGATATAATGAAACCATAATGAACCCTATTAATTTAAAAATGGTTCTGAATTTCTAATTAATTAATATAATGTCATTATACATGACATTAAAGAGAATGAAGCATTCAGGTACAACGCAAGGGGAAATACTCAAACCCAACTTTAATCCTTCGGGTTTTCCCTCTTTCACTAAATTTTTGATGTGGCTACTCCATAAAGATCATTTGTTCATAATTATATTACCTTTTCTAGGATATAAATTTTCTCTACTAATGATTATGTCAATCAAAATGTTTTCCCAAAGAACTCTTTCTTTAAGAACTCACCTTTTACCTCTCATTCAAGGTTGATGGTTCTTGTATCATGTATGTTGTTCCCTATTTCTTTTGGGAACCCCAAATTTATGAATGTGTTTTTATGAGATAAAAATCATTCCTTTTCAATGGTTAGTTATGTTCATTTATTTTATATGTTCATTCTATCATGCATGATAAATGATAATGTTATGATGTGACGGGTGTGCCTAGAATTATATAGTGCAATATGAATATTTAAATGTGATGTGTGCTTCTGGAATTATATAGAGCTCCAATGCATTGGGTAATGAGATTAATCTCATGAGTAAATTTGAAATGATGTGAGAACAATATGCTAGCTTGGTTCAAAATTATGTGTGGTAGTTAACCAATAAGACGTGGTGTTTTATTTTTATGCATTGCCTCATTTCATGTCTTTTATTTATGACACTATCATGTTGATGATCTTTTTTCAATGTCATGACAATGATCACCCCATGATATATTCTTATTATCTATCCTCTTAATGGGCTTATAGATCACCCCTTATGATTTATATCCTCTGTTGGCTACATGTACTATGGACATGACAAGTTCCAATAAAAAGCTAGAGAATAAGAAATTAAATAAATGTTTATGCTTGATATTGTGTTTGTTATGTGTGGTCCTAGTTTTCCCAAGACACCAAACCTTTGGATCGTCTATGTGTATTACTAATATGTTGTTTATCTTCGAAATTATTTAATAGTAATGTAAGAAAAGGCTCGGGTTGCTATAGTATGTAACATGTATTATTTAGTCACATGGTTAAAATTGATGAAATACATCCTTTTGTTTTATGATCTATGAGGTACACTTATTCATGTACATGATATAATTGTGATGGGTGGGTCTAGATTTATATAGACACACAGTTTATATGGTAAAGTTTTTATCTACTGAGATTCTATTTTCGATGCAAGGGAGGTGATGCTAATATCACTATGACATTTTCTCTTGGATATTATCATTGACTAATGTTTATGATAAAAGTTATTAAGTTGTTTCATAATACTTTTTGTTTCAATTATGTTATTATGTTATATAATTCCACATTGTTCATGATTTTGATATTTAACCCTCTTATGATACCTTTACATAAAACTTATAGCACCTTTAATTGTTTACCTTATTATAATTTTTGGGTGTTCCCTTATTGGTCCTTATAGATCATCTATTCATATATTAGTATTCATTTTAAACTATAGTTTTGGAATATCAATGGAATATATGAACATATTAAGAAGATTATTATATAATTATGTGGATCTATCTTTGAAGTTAATGTTATATATACATAATTTCCAAAGCACACTAGGACTCATAATCATTTAGAGTTGTATAATTTTTATCTTTATATAATAATTTATGATAAAAAGTGTATTAAAATATGGGCGGTGATATTTGGTATTTGAAAAAAGTCTAATTATATTGAAAATTATGATGATGAAACACGAGTTAAATCATTAAGTATAATTTTAATCATATGAAAAAATCCCTAAATATTTCTAAATCCTAGAGTAAGTGGTTTCCAAGAAAATACACCCATATCTGCATAATATAAGCAGATGCAGCTCTAAAATGGTCGTACCTATGGATAATGACAATAAAAAGTTACATTAAGTTGGAATCAATCATCCTTAGGTGCAATAAAATTAAAATTACAACACTCCTAGTTGTACACACTCAGGGGATATGATTTCAATAATTCACAATATGTTTATGAATAATTATTAAGGGAGAAAAAATCTTGTTATGATTTTTTGTTAAGAACTATATCTTAGATTACTTATTATGAATGTAAGAATATTGTATGTTAATGAATATATTTCATTTCTATGTAACACCCTGATTGTTCATTGTTTCTAATTAATTTTTTAAATAGTTTAAGCATACTCATCCCTAGTTTTCTGTTTATACTAGTCAATGGATTTAAATATTAGAAACAAAGTAAACAACCAATGTGAGGTAATATGCGAGGACTACTGAAATGAGAATCCATACCTGATGGGAAAATGAGTCAAGAACTTCATGAAATTACAATCCCAATTTACTAATGTTTTGAAAATAAAATCGAATCAATAATTGTACCAAAATAGCCGTATGAAATAAAAAATTTCAATAAATAACATTGTAGGATATAGGACTCCAACATTTAGTGGATCATTCAATCCCATAATCACATAGTTGTGTATCATATTGATTAGAAAGATCATAAATTTACTTAAATGAATGATTGAAGAGAATGTAATGTTATCGTTCTATAATATTAAGGGATGAGATGATCAATTGGGGATTTTTTTTAATATGATGCTCAAAGAGGATATCGAAAAAATAGAGTGGATTGAATTTTGAAAAATGTTTCTCTTGAAAAATATATTCCTCTCACTTTTGAACAAAAAATCGAGAAGGATTTCCTAGGAATTAATTAAAAATATAAATAATAAATTAATATGTTTGTATTGAACAATAAAAATATTCTGGATATGCCCTATTATTTTTCATTTCCACCAAATATATTGTTTACAGAATCATTGGAGGGTTAATGTGTAGTCTATAAAAAGAATATTCCTTTTAGGATTTCAAGATCAATGAAGACATGTTTTGATTTTCCCTCAATATCAAATTATAGATTAGTGAATATTAAGGTTATCCTAGAGGTAATAAGTGGGAATATGAGTTTAATTTCCATTATTTGAATGAGAAGTATCATGGGGTAATGTTCACAAAATCCCACTTTTCGGTTTGGTAGGAAGATATATCTCAGGAATTTCTCTATGTTGATGAAGAAATACCATTGGTTTAGGAATGAAGGTCACCTAACTTATGATTTATGATAGTATAAACCCAAGAATATGATTGAATAATGAAAATTTGTCACCATCCCTCATACTATTATTTAATTTCTCAATAATATGGTATACAAATATTATGAGAATCAATTGATTAAGGAAAATGTGGTCGCCGATAACTAATGAAAAAAACCTCCATGTTATATAGAGTATTGTAAAACATATTCCATTAATAAATCCTACATAAATTTTTTATTTAAGGAAATAACCATTTATATCAATAATCACCATCTAATTCTATAAATTTTAAAAATGATGATGAATATTATTTGGTTCCGAAATCTAAAGAAAGGTTATTATTTAATTATGAGAATTAATGTATTTCTCATATGATTGTGACCAAATAAAATATAACCCTGAATGATAAGTAAATTTTAAGTGAATAATTTATGTGTTTAGTGAAGAATTTCCCAATCTTCCTCTAGGATGTGAGGATGACTTCCCAATCGATTATATTCATAGTGATAATATTGTATCCATGAATCCATAGAGGGTTCACTGGATATTATCATTAAGAAGAGGGTGGGGTCAATTCTTCTCTATATGAATTATCATGGGTCCACAATATCATTATATAGAACACAAATCATTATCCATAGAATGTTGATTTATTATATCTTCATTGTAGAGCTCAATACTTATCCAAGGTGGATCATCAGTCGAGATATTATCATGTAAAGGTAAAAAGGTATGATATCCTCATGACAAAATATCATACAATTTATAGGCATTATGGTTTATATTGTTTCTCTTTGGACTATTTAATACTCTAAAATCATCATAGACAAAATTAATAGAGTTTTTAGGGATTAACTCAATAAATTTTTTGTTGAGTTTATGAATGACAATATCATCTTACCCAAAATCATGGAGGAACATATAGATAATTTAAAAACTATATTTAATACCTTATGGTAGGATAATTTTTATGATAATTATAGACAATCTGAGTTATCATAATAGAGATTAATATTATTGGGCCATTTTATCCTAAAAATGGGATATTTTTTTGATCTATAAAAAAATAGAGTTAATCAAAGGATGAAACATACCAAATTAATTTATGGAAATCCAGAGATTCCTTGGATTAGATAGGTACTATCATCGATTTTAGAGAATCTTATAACTATTTTCAATCCCATTAACCTAGAAAACATTAAATAGTGTCACATTTTTTAGAATGATGACTGAAAATAAATATTTAAATTTATGAAGATAAGTCTATCCATTACACCTAAGCTCACATCTTCCACTAGTGGTGAAGAATTTTGGATCTATAGTGATCTTTCCAAATAGAGATGAGGTTAAATGCTTATAAAATGAGATAACGCGATAGCTTATGACTATAGATAATAAATGATAAATGATTATAAGAACCAAATAAAAGATAAATTATTAGAAGATTTAATATTCCAATTAATTACACTATGGTATTTCTTATATATACAAATGTGTGACATATATATGTATCACAATCACTGTAATAATATATTAAAAAATTGGAAGCGTAATATGATCCAATGATGGTTCATAGTAATTTTTGAAGATTATGGATATTCCTTTAGTTTCCATCATTGGAATGAAAAAAAGTGGTTCATTATATAAGTATAAATGATACCATAATAATATCCATGATGAGGATTAAAAGAGATCCATGATTATTGGACACGAAAATGGTGAATATGGGAACAATAAATGTATATTCTTATTAAATATTTAATTAAATAATAAAAGTTCTATTCTTGAAATGATCATTGATTCCCAAAAGTATGGTGAGCTACTACAAAATAAGGCAATGAATAATCTAGTGGTCGACATTTCTGATGATGGAACTATAAGTTTTAGAATCTAGATATACATCCCATAAAAACTATAACAGAAGATGGAACTTTTGGATGATCACAATATCTCGCCCTTCTCTAGCAATACTAAAATCACTATTATTTATAGATTATTTAATCAAAAAATATGATTGGAGAACATGAGGAGGGAAAATGTTGAGTTTTAATCTCAATGCTTAGTATGTCAACATGCCCTGAAATAATGGTATATTTTTAAGATTATGAAATAGGGGAAGTGGTATGAAATTTTTCTGTTCTGCTCAATATTTTTTCATACCATAATACAACTATTAGCTCATATATTTAGAGAAAACTTCAGCAAGCCTTAGATATAGAACATGGCATCAACACTACTAGTCATCTTTAAATATTTTTGAAGTCTAAAATATTCATTAGAAATATATAGAATATATTGTGATATTTTAAAATGTATTTTCATCGATTTTGTATCAAAAACTTCACATAGAAGAGTTATCATATAAAAAAATATTCTATTCATTCAGTCAAATGGAAACCTATGAGGATCTATATGGGAAGTGGTTTTAGAGACTGAATTTCTTGGTTTAATATAGATAGTAGACGTAAATGGGTCCAGATATTGTCAAAAATATTATAACGAATATTCAATCCACTTGGATTATTTTTGCATCAACACGAAGACTACAGAAACTCTTTGAAAAATAGATGATATAATGAGATATTTGAGGTTGTAAATAAATATTTCATTCATTTACCACCATCGAATAAATTGCATAGGGTTGGTAATTATTGAAGGATTATTCCAAGATAAATAAATATACTTTTAGATCCTTGACCGCATTAGAGTGGTGGAATATCATCAATTACCAACACATAAAATATCTCATTTATATCATTAGTTCTCTTTATGCCTCTTTATGAAGTACATACTAGACCCCTCACACATACTGAATCCATATGTAGTCCTCTTTGATAATTATTATTCGTACAATGATTATTCATTGAAGATTGTATATCATGGGGACAATAATCTATGAAATAAGACTGATCACCTTGTTAATGTGGTGTGGTGGATCCACATGTTTGATGAAGAGACATAAGAATATAAGGAGGTGATGAAATAAAATATCACTCATCTATATAAGTTTATAAAATGAAAATTTCTAGGGTGATATTACTAATGTGAGGAATAATGTAACTAAATAAATTATGTATGAATTTTTCTATTGAGTAAATTCCTTATTCATAAATCAAGATATAATAAATAGTTGCACTAATTTGGTTATTTTTCACCATTATTTTCCAACCAATTTTTAATTACAATTAAGAATCATATTTATTTATAATATTTCAGTTTTATAGGGTCCAATATGATTAGTATATTAGGGGTTATGATAAATTACAACATACACCTACAATGGAATTGATGGCCTTGAATAGTATTATAATACCCTAATGAGAACATTTATTGGAGCTTCTGAGGGAGATAAAATCAATAAGATTTACACATAAAAAATTCTAATATATGATTCAACAACAGAATCATGATAAAAAACA
Source organism: Viscum album (assembly GCA_963277665.1). NCBI lineage: Eukaryota > Viridiplantae > Streptophyta > Magnoliopsida > Santalales > Viscaceae > Viscum > Viscum album. The sequence goes on from OY728127.1 coordinate 2,046,440,709, forward strand.
TTTAAAGTATAAGATCTTTCTCTTTGAGATCATTACCCAAACCAAGATATTTTAACCACCCATTAAAATCTCTCAATATGACTACTTACACATAGGGTTTCAATTTTGAAATAAATGACTAATTATATAGACATTTACATTATGATTTTTTTATTTTAATTATAATAACACAATTATTATATTTATCATGATACTAAAACAATTATTTTATTTTTATTATATGTTGTGTGTTTCTTTACATCTGTTATGGGGGGAAATGTGTGATGTTTGATAAGATTGGTGATACATGGTTTTGATCTTTATGAATACCACATTGAAGAATTTTCTGAGATTAGAAATGATGTGTAGATTTTCTTGAATATTATTATTGATCTGGTGAAAATCATTATAGATAGAAGATAATAATAATTGAACCAGTTTTGGGTATTTATCATTATTCCATGATCCAGAAAATCAAAAAAACTTTTGGTGGATGCTACTAGGAATTGAACTATGATTCTTGTTGGACATTGGACCTAGACATCGACAAGAAAGTTTTTTCTCATTGTAGTGCATTACTTGTACAATAGAGGTGAACAAAAAACAAAGACTTAATGCTGGATTAGATCAACAACAGATGGAATAGATGAGAAGCTACTGCACTAGTGAGGTATTATAGATTATAGACTTCAAAAGGATGAAAGATATTATTTCTTGAAGACTTATCGTTCCTCTATTTCTAATTGTTATGTGTTTTTTCTTCTTTCTCCATGTAATCGCTTTCAATTTATGCTGGTGTAGCATAATTACACCTTGAGACTACCTTGTAACTCTTTATTTTTTAATAAATTTTGTTTTGAGAGGGTTTGGGAATCTATCCCATGTCTCACCTTCAAAAAAATTAAAAAATGAAATTTACAAAAGGTAAATTTTTATATGATTAATCATAAATTTTATTTATGGGGAATATATCCTTTCATTAAAGGAATAATTTTTTTTATTCCATAATTTTTGAAATAAATTTTATGTAAATAATATATAATTATATTATAATATTTATTAAATATAAATGATGATATAGTTTTATGAAGTAAAATGTATGTTTTATAAGTGTAAAAAAATAATTATTGTAAAAAACAAGTACTTTTCAATAAACATTTATTTTTAATTTATTTTTCAAATTACAATATCTGGATAATTATTTGTATAAAATAAATAATATTTTTGAAATAATTATTTATAAAATATAAAATACTTATTCATTCATAATTTTTGAATGAGTTCAATTTTTTGGTAAAAATTAAAAACTATATAAATATATAATTTGTGTTACGAAATAATAATAAACCAAAATTACTATAATATATTTTACAATTTTTATAAATAATGAAATATATATGTCCCTTTAATATAATATAATTAAAGTAAATATATATGTATTATAAATCACTAATGAATTGTCGAAAAACGATATTATATTTTATGGTTTTAAAATAAAATATTAATGGACATGTATCACTTATACATTAAAAAAGATATTATTTTAATGATAATTTTTATTTAAATAATTTAATAATGACTACCCCTCAAAATTTTTATAAAATGTTGTAAAAAACATATGTTGGATTGTGATTTGAAATACATATTCATATAGAGTCTAAAACATATGTTTGGAAATTATTGAATTATTCAACTCACATTTTCAATATAAAACCACCTAAACACCCATTCCTCATCAGTAAAAATAATTACTAAAAGAATTAAATCCCCCATACCATATATATATATATCCCTATAAATGTTCCAATAAGATATTATGAACATCCTCCCAAGCATTTGACGTTCCGTCTTTAGGTAAAAGATCCTATACTTATCTCATGAACTAAAATTATTATTTTTTCAAAAATGTGTTATTTCCAATTGAATAATGATGGGATTTGTTTTCACACAAATATTTTATTTTAATTATTATTCACAAGTAATTTGATACCCTTTTCACTCCGATAACCCCTCATATAGACCAATATATGCACATATTGTGTTTCTAAAATTAACGTGTGATTATCCTTTAGAAAAATTTATGCATTGAATAACATTATATATTTACACTCAAAGTTATTTTTATAGATTTTCATTTAATTAATATATCAAGGACTTAAATATATGTAACATGTATAACTTGATATTGGAGTTAAATTATATGAAATAAATCCTTATGTTATATGATCTATGTGGAATACATATGGATGTACATGATATGAATGTAACAGGTGGTCCTAAATTATATAGCCTTCTAATTCATTTTGTAATGTTACTATCTAAATAGATATATTGTATGGTTCATTAAAGGTTATCCTAAAAATAAAATGTTTTGTTTTCTTGAAGGATATCTAAGACATATGTTTTTGATGTCATGATTTATGTAGTGTCATCATTCATATAATAACGTTATGTTATCATGTTATATGATGCTTCACTATTCACGATTATGATTCTTACAAATCAATTTTTGCTTTATATGACCCTTAGATCACATTTACTTCATTAACATATTCTATTTTGTTATTATTACCTTTATATGATTTATTTTTTGATCCTTTATTTTTTAAATCCTCAGGTTATAACATTAATGTTTATAATATCTCTGGAATATAATCACATGTTATGGAGTTTTTAAATAATTATGATATACCCATGTATCAAGTTAGTGTTATTTGTACATAATTTCTTAAATAATATAGTTCAAACAATATTTTGGAGTTTTATTTAGTTTATATTTGTTTAATAAACCATTGAATAAAGTGTATTAATATACATGTTATCATATTCATTATATCCATCCTTTGAATTGGATGTGATATATTTTTGGAATTTGACATGAGTGTTATTAAACGTATAATAATGATAGTTATTGTAACACCCCAGGTAAATAAAGAATATGAAATTTTAATATTTATCCATATTTGTGGAAAAAATATTAATATTACTTTAAAGGGAATGCTAAGCTCGATGGCGTACCCAATACACAACAATGAGTTCCTTTGAAATCTTACGTTGCTCTCTAATAATAAAATAATATTATTTTAAATGGTAGTTAACACCTAGCCATTGTAATGGCGGGAAAGAATAGAACTAACTAAAAAATGATTATGTATGTTTGTCAAATATTTTTACTTTTTACAATAAATGTTAGAGGATTAAAAATGCGAATAAATCCAATTTTTAAGCATAAACATTCTTATATTCTTTTAAAGGTCGATTAACTGCCTTTTGATGGCGAACCTTTTTTAAATCCACTTTTTGAAAATTGTATGTATTATATTTGACAAAATAAAATTCTTCTTTAGAATCGGGACATCAAAATTTACTTTGTGTAAATTTTTGTATTTTTCTGAAAAAGTTCAATTTTTAATGAATAGTGAAAAATGTTGTATTTTAATTCAAAACCCCTTTTTCATCTAATTTATTTATTTGATTAGATTATCTTTTGAATTTGTTTTAAAGTGAAATTAGAATATATTTTTACCATTTAATCCAATAGTGGTCGTTGGAATTAATTTCACTTTGAAATCAGACTAAAACTAGTGTCAATCTTTTGATACATTTTGTTTCATAAAAACACGCTATTTGTTTTGACAACGGGAATTAATTATTAAATTAATTAATGCAACTTATATGTTTTGAATTTTTTAAAATAGACATCATTTTTGAATTCGGAATATCAAATATATCTTAGGCTGAATTTTTGGAAATTTTCTGAAAAACTTCAATTTTTGATGAATAGTGAAACCACTAAGTGGTACTTATAAAACCTGATTTTCCGTTTAAATGAAATTTTGTCATCTTTGTGTTTTGAATTTCAAAAATCCAACATACATGGTTGTCATTAATAAGTAAAATTTGGTTCAATGGGATTAAAATAATTTTATGGTGAATAGTAACTTATTAAGTTTTTAATTGCGATTAGAGGTAATTAGTGTAGTTTAAGGTAAGAATAATGCTTTAATAAAATGAAATGACGTAGAAACATGTCCTACCCTCATTGAATGAGTCAGGGACGACCAAGACAGTCCATGGGTCAACTTGGGGACCCCATGGAGCCACTTTGGTTGGAAAATTACATAAATACCTTTTTATTTAATGTTAAATTAAAAATAACACAAACATGAGTTGTTTTACTAAAACAATTTTTACATGGGGTTATACAAGTCAGATTTTTGACTATAAATAGTAATTGGAAATATAAAACGATTTACTACATCATAGTATTTGTTTTATAATTTTTAGACATTATATAAATTAAATTCATTATGACATCATGATGATGCATCGATGGCCTCATTATTTAACGATTTAAATAAAATGGAAGGATAATGTAAAATATAAGACCTAAACATGTAAAAAAACCTATTGGATGGGTATATCTAGAACTCTTATAACCTTATACTAGAAAAACATCAATGTGGGACCATTAATATCCGAAAATCATTCTAAAATAATGTAACATTTCCGTACATTCCAAGAGTGCCCCTCCTCTCCTCTTATAAAAGGCCCCCACCTCTACCTCCTTACCCACACTTCCAAAGCCTTTGGCTTGGACAAACCCTTCCCATTTTTTCTCTACACATCCCTCTATTACTCCTTGAATCCTCACAGTGGGAAGAAGTCTTCCGAAGGAAGCCTTTGATCTCAAACCAAAGAGAGTTACCCGATTTTAAGGTAATGTCTTCACTTGAGTCCTTTTGTTTTATTTTGCTTCTCCAACCCCCTAAACTCTTTTTATTAATTTATTTTATAACAAAAACAGTATCTTCAATATACTAGTATGTTTTTGTAAGAAGTATTAGAACTACAATTACACACACCTTCGTCTAATGGTTAAAGAACATACTGTTTCCGTGGTTGGCGATTTTCTGCCTCACGAAACGATGATTGTTCAATATTCTTTTAACACCTTTAAAGGTGGCCATTATGATGACACTGTATTTTATATATGATATATATGGTATTAATGTTTACTAAATGATTATTTATTTTATATTGAAACCATACCTTTATTCTTTTCATGTTGTGTAAATGCGATAATTTCATATGAGGAAGTGTGGACTACCGCCCCTCAAGTGATGTGACTCATACATGCAATACGTGGAATGTATAAAGAATGAAATTAATGAACATATGTGATATATATAACATATATAGTATACTGGAATTATAATATATATATATATATATATCATTTATTTTTAATTCCATTAACATGACAAAGAAAAAATGAAAGTAGCGTTCATGCGTACGTACGGCCTACCGTCTCCATGAACGGTGCTTTTCGTTTTTTATCTCCAAATGATCTGGAATAGTATAAAATTAATATGTACTTGATATATATGATATTTTAATCATTAATACTATTCTGGAAATTATTTACTTATAACTACATGGGCAATCATTTTTCAAACAAGTTCATTTTTGACTCATGTACCAAACATCGACAAAAACGTCTGATATGAACTAACATTATTAAACAATTATAATAAAATTATAATATGTGATATGAACTGAATAATAATATTTAAAGGAGGAACTTAAGAAATTATAAATTGACCAAAGTTTATTATTCAGGAATATAATGAAACGAACAAGACAAGTTGGACTTGAGGTAAGGGATCCTACTCCTCTCTTTCTTTTTAAGTACACTCTTTTATGTCATTCCTTTTAAGCACATATTTCTTGTGATTGGGATGTTCTTTTATATTAATATTACTGTAATTTTTATGTTCATATGATGAGAGACCCTATTCTCTCTCATCAATCCATTTGGGATGTTTTGAGTGGCGCTGTTAGGCTGCCGAATTTTTCGTAAGGGATCCAACCTCTCTCTTTCTTTTTAAGTACTCTCCTTCATGTCACTTCTTTTAAGGTCCTCTTTTTTATGTTGGGGGATGTTAGTTTATATTAATATTTCTGTAAAATTTATGTTAATATGATCAGAGACCGTTTTTCCACTCATCAATCCATTTTGGAATTCTTAAGTGGCGTCGTTAAGATGCTGAGTTTTCGTAAGGGATTTTTCATCTCACTTTTATTCCTATGAGATTTATGATTCATTTTCCACAATTTACTTTGAGTGGTGTATGTACTGCCCATTATTTTACTCATTGTTTAATATAATTTCATTTATGCGTATTTACATCAATGTTTTATTGTCCTTCTTTCACGGGGTGCATGTCTCGAAAGATACCCATGTCAGTGATGGAACCTTTCGCCCTCCTCTTTTTAAAAGACTTCTTTTGTTATGTCTTTTAATTCACATACTATTATGTTGTTATATCTTCTTATATATCCTTATTGATGTAAATATTATGACCAAGTGATGAGATACACTTTTTTTTCTCTCATCAACTCATTTTCTGAATTTTGAAGTGACGCCGTTAGGCTGTCGAATTTTACCAAGGGAACTTTTTAACCCAATTTCGATTTCTTTGGGATCAAAATGTAGTTATTGAATATGTCATCCTTTTAATATGTGTGAATGAAATTTTATTGTTTTACACTTAATATCCACTTATATTGGGTGTATTTATATTCGTCACACATAATTTTGAGATTGATTTATCCTTAATTTAATGATACCTTCTTTATAAGGGATTTCATCACATTTTACATTTCTATTGAGACTTCATTGTTGTTATGCACCAATTAACTCTTATATGGAGTATATACTATCCTTTGGAATATTATATCATGAATCCATTTATTCTCATGATATTATAATGTTCTGATTAAATGTTATTCCTCAATTATTGTATTCAAGTGTCTCTAATTTTGGTAAAAACCCTTTAACCAAAATATCACTTTAAATATTTTAATGATTTGTTCTTATTAATATCAATGTTTTCAAAATGGTTTTAAGGAATTATTTATATGGATATTAATGGTTTAATATGTTAAAAGCTTCAAGGTGGTATGGGACATCGTCTCAATCTCCTTTCATTGAGGCATATTTTGTTTTATACACAGCCTTATTTTATACAGTGTATAAACCCCTTTGACTTTTTACGTTTATCTAAAAGGAATCTTTTTTATACGAAGCATTTTACTAAACGAAAAAAGGGAATGTTTTTGTCGTACGTATGCGGCGACAACGACTTCTCCGCCGCCATGACCGTTATCTGAGTTTCGACTTCCTCTACAAGCCATACATTTTTTTAAAAGAAAAATAAATACCATGTTTTAATTTTCTTTTATTTTGGTATTGAAAATGGTTTTCATAATGTTTTTATATCAATGTGTTGTATTGATATCTTGTGATTGAAAGGTGGAAATGTTATGTTTCCTTTATGTATGTTCTACGTGATACGATTATGTTGAGGTTCTTTGGAATTATTATGAAGATGGGTGGTTCCGTGATAAACTAAAGGCGGGTGAGCCCGATATAGCTCTCCAATGCATTGGGTAACACGAAGGAGTGAAACATTGAGGTTTCTCTAAAGAGATTTAGGGAATATACTATGGTGGGTATTCCAAACGTAACCAAGAGGGTTACTCCCTACGTAAGAATGTTATGAATGCTTCAAGTTACCATTTATGTCTTATGATTTCTATGATTTATTCATGATTTGATGAGGTATGTTAAAGTGCCTATGTTTTATGGGTAAAGAATGATTTCATTATTATGTATATATGAACTCATATTTCCTTTCCATATTTTTTATAACCCTTACTGGGCTTTTTATGCTCATCCCATGTTTTTTATTGAAATGTTTTTTAGAGGTCAAGGGAAAGGTACACGATGTGATGATAGTTTCATGGAAGTGTCAAGAAAGAATACATGCTTTATTTTTAAATATGTTTCCATTGATGGGAAAAAAATGAATACTATCTTTTATGTAACCACTTTGTTTGAATGTGGAATGTAATGTAAGTTTTATGATCTAATTCTCTAAAACTCTAAACCTGAAAAGATCCTCAATGTGTAATCTTGTAATAACTCAAGATTAAGTAAGGTTTAAGGTTGGGGCCTTATAGTTGGTAACAAAGGTAGGTTTAGGTAACTTTTGAGGTTTGGGTATTCTATAAGCACAAGTGACATTAACATAATGGTTAGGATTTCAGAAAGAGTCATAGTTTTAGATAAAGTGAATGAGTAAGTATATCTTAGTATTTACCTTCCTAATTAGTACATGATGGTTTTGTTTATATACTCACACTGAAATTTCTGTTTTTAGTGAATGGATGGATCTAGAAGGCACCATAGAGGCAATAGGTTTGAAGGAAACTTTGGTGGTTCTCTGATTAAGATACTAGATAAAATGGGGGATTCAATGATGAAACTAGTGGTTGTTCTAAACCAACTATCAAGGAGTCATGATGAACCACTGGAACCTTGGTATGTTCTATAATGCATCATGTACGAGATGACCAATCGATGTGGAAGTTCAGGTAATAATTATAAAGGTAACCATTAGAGTTTATATGATCCTTACTTTTGAGGTAATTATGGGTTATTATATGTTATGATGAAAGACATGAGATAAACTTGAGGTTAAAATATGTTATTAATATTTTTGAAAATTTTATCTCGTTTTGGGGAATGTTTTAAGAATTATATAGTTTTGGAAAAAGGACAACACACAGACCGTGTGACAACCCGTCGCGTCGGACAAAGCTGTGGGAATTGAACCCACAACCAACGTGCGACTGGTATTTATCGGCTACCACTGGTCTACGTGAAGTCCCTGGTTAGTTTGAATAATTATTTTTAGTTAGATGATTTTAGGAATCAAGAGTAATTTTATTTTGGGTTATTTATGAAAATGATTAACCTATCATAGATGATATGTGATTAGGTTAATTACATTTCAATACGAGACTTTAGGAGCAACTGATGTTGTTTGGAGATAAATGTTACGACTTAACTTGGAAGACTATGTTACTAAATCCATCAAATATTTGGGTTTCAATCTTAGTTTGGTTTACTTTGAAGAATTTTATGGACAAATTTTTTATCGAATGGTCCTCGTTGAACATTGGGTTTTGTTGGAAAAATTGTGGAGATTAAGAATAGATTTTGTTTTTATAAAGGGTTATCCTTTTCTAGATTATCTGATCTTGTACTAACCATTTTGGTTTTGGTTTTGGTTAATGTATAAATACATGGTAATTATATTGTTCTCTTTTGTGGATTAGGTGATTCTCTAGAAGTGGATTATAGTGAACAAGTCTTCCTAAATACTCCTCTTTTGGAGATAATATGAGTTTGTGTAAGAAATCTAATAAAAGTTGAAAGTCAACATGATAAGTAATTATGTTTCCTTATGAATAAATTCCTCAATAAAAAGTAACTTAAAACAAAAATGTTGTCTATTAACTTTTCCTACTGGGGAATAGAATACCGTTTAACCCATCACAAGATTGTGATTTTCTTGTGGTTAACTTTTTCCTAAACATGTTTTCTATCACTCTCCATCAGAACATGACCCTTTGTTTTTTCTTCCATGTCCATGTTTTTCTACATGGAATCCTAGTATGGGTTAACTCGGGTGACCTTTTTAATTCTCTTTCTTTATTTTAAAGTAATATTTTTACTGACTCTTGTTCCGATGTGGGATTTTAAATGAAGTTTCCAAGCCCAATTTTAAAATTGCGAGGACGCAATTCCCAAAAAGGGGAGAAGGATGTAACACCCCAGGTAAATAAAGAATAATACATTTTCATATTTATCCGTATTTGTGGAAAAAATATTAATATCACTTTAAAGGGAATGCTATGCTGGATGGCGTACCCAATAAGCGACAACGAGTTCCTTTGAAATCATACGTTGCACTCTAATAATAAAATAATATTATTTTAAATGGTAGTTAATGCCTAGCCATTGTAATGGCAGGAAAGAACGGAACTAAATAAAAAATTATTATGTATGTTTTTCAAATATTTTTACTTTTTACAATAAATGTTATAGGATTAAAAATGCGAATGAATCCAATTTTTAAGTATAAACATTCTAATATTCTTTAAAAGGTCGTTTAACCGCCTTTTGATTGTGAACCTCTTTTAAATCCGCTTTTTGACAATTGTATGTGTTATATTTGACAAAATAAAATTCTTCTTTTGAATTGGGACATCAAAATTTACTTTGTGTAAATTTTTGGTATTTTTCCGAAAAAGTTCAATTTTTAATGAATAGTGAAAATTGTTGTATTTTAATTCAAAACCTCTTTTTAATCTAATTTATTTATATGATTAGATTATCTTTTGAATTGGTTTTAAAGTGAAATTAGAATATATTTTTACCATTTAATCCAATAGTGGTGGTTGGATTTAATTTCACTTTGAAATCGGACTAAAACTAGTGTCAATATTTTGATACATTTTGTTTCATAAAAACACGCTATTTGTTTTGACAGCGGGAATTAATTATCAAATTAATTAATGCAGCTTATATGTTTTGAATTTTGTAAAATAGACATAATTTTTGAATTCGGAATATCAAATATAGCTTAGGGTGAGTTTTTTGAAATTTTCTGAAAAACTTCAATTTTTGATGAATAGTGAAACCACTAAGTGGTACTTATAAAAAATGATTTTCCGTTTAAATGAAATTTTGTCATCTTTGTGTTTTGAATTTCAAAAATCCAACATACATGGTTGTCATTAATAAGTAAAATGTGGTTCAATGGGATTAAAATAATTTTATGGTGAATAGTAACTTATTAAGTTTTTAATTGCGATTAGAGGTAATTAGTGTAGTTTAAGTTAAGAATAATGTTTTAATAAAATGAAATGACGTAGAAACATGTCCTACCCCCATTGGATGAGTCATGGCCGACCAAGACAGTCCATGGGTCAACTTGGGGACCCCATGGAGCCACTTTGGTTGGAAAATTACATAAATACCTTTTTATTTAATGTTAAAGCAAAAATGACACAAACATGAGTTGTTTTACTAAAACAATTTTTACATGGGGTTATACACGTCAGATTTTTGACTATAAATAGTAATTGGAAAGATAAAAAGACTTACAACATCATAGTATTTATTTTATAATTTTTAGACATTATATAAATTAAATTCATTATGACATCATGATGATGCAGCGATGACCTCATTATTTAACGATTTAAATAAAATGGAAATATAATGTAAAATATAAGACCTAAACATGTACAAAACCTATTATATGGGTGGATTTCGAACTCTTATAACCTTATACTAGAAAAAAATCAATGTTGGAACATTAATATCCGAAACTCATTCTAAAATAATGTATAATTTCCTTACTTTCCAAGACTGCCCCTCCTCTCCTCTTATAAAAGGCCCCCACCTCTACCTCCTTACCCACATTTCCAAAGCCATTGTCTCGGCCAAACCCTGTCCATTTTGTCTCTCCAAATACCTCTATAACTCCTTGAATCCTTACATTGGGCAGAAGTCTTTCCAAGGAAGCCTTTGAGCTCAAACCAAAGGGAGTTACCCGATTTTAAGGTAATGTCTTCACTTGAGTCCTTTTGTTTTATTTTGCTTCTCCAACCCCCTAAACACTTTTTATTCATTTATTTTGTAACAAATACAGTATCTTCAATATACTAGGATGTTGTTATAAGAATTATTAGAGCTACACTTACACACACCTTCGTCTAATGGTTAATGAACATACTGTTTCTGTGGTTGGCGATTTTCTGCCTCATGAAACGATGATTGTTCAATATTCTTTTAACACCTTTAATGGTGGCCATTATGATGTCACTGTATTTTATATATGATATATATGGTATTTATGTTAACTATATTCTTCTGTATTTTATATTTAAACCATACCTTTATTCTTTTCATGTTGTGTAAATGCGATAATTTCATATGAGGAAGTGTGGACTACCGCCCCTCAAGTGATGTGACTCGTACATGCAATACGTACGGCCTACCATCTCCATGAACGGTGCTTTTCATTTGTTATCTCCAAATGATCTGGAATAGTATAAAATGAATATGTACTGGATATATATTATATTTTAATCATTAATAATATTCTGTAAATTTTTTACTTATAACTACATGGGCAATCATTTTTCAAACAAGTTCATTTTTGACTCATGTACCAAACATCGGCAAAAACGTCTGATATGAACTAACATTATTAAACAATTATAATAACATTATAATATGTGATATGAACTGAATAATAATCTTTAAAGGAGGAACTCAAGAAATTATAAATTGACCAAAGTTTATTATTCAGGAATATAATGAAATGAACAAGACAAGTTGGACTTGAGGTAAGGGATCCTACTCCTCTCTTTCTTTTTAAGTACACTCTTTTATGTCATTCCTTTTAAGCTCATATTTCTTGTGATTGGGATGTTATTTTATATTACTATTACTGTAATTTTTATGTTCATATGATGTGAGAACCTATTCTACCTCATCAATCCATTTTGGAAGTTTTGAGTGGCACCGTTAGGCTGCCAACGTTTTCGTAAGGGATCCAACCTCTATCTTTCTTTTTAAGTACTCTCCATTATGTCACTTCTTTTAAGGTCCTCTTTTTTATGTTGGGGGATGTTATTTTATATTAATATTTCTGTAAAGTTTATGTTAATATGATGAGAGACCCTATTTCCTCTCATCAATCCATTTTGGAAGTCTTAAGTGACGTCGTTAGGCTGCCGAGTTTTCGTAAGGGATTTTTCATCTCACTTTTATTCCCATGAGATTTATCCTACATTTGCCACAATTTCCTTTGAGTGGTGTATGTACTGCCCATTATTTTACTCATTGTGTAATATAATTTCATTTATGAGTATTTACATCAATATTGTATTGTCCTTCTTTCACGGGGTGCATGTCTCGAAAGATACCCATGTCAGTGATGGAACCTTTCACCCTCCTATTTTTAAAAGAATTCTTTTGTTATGTCTTTTAATTCACATACTATTATGTTGGGATATGTTCTTATATATCCTTATTGATGTAAATTTTATGACCAAGTGATGAGATACCCTTTTTTTCTCTCATCAACTCATTTTCTGAATTTTGAAGTGACGCCGTTAGGCTGTCGAATTTTACCAAGGGGACTTTTTAACCCAATTTCGATTTCTTTGGGTTCAACATGTAGTTATTGAATATGTCATCCTTTGAATATGTGTGAATGACCTGTTATTGTTTTACACTTAATATCCACTAATATTGGGTGTATTTATATTCGTCACACATAATTTTGAGATTGATTTATCCTTAATTTAAGGATACCTTCTTTATAAGGGATTTCATCGCATTTTACATTTCTATTGAGACTTCATTGTTGTTATGCACCAATTAACTCTTATATGGAGTATATACTGTCCTTTTGAATATTATATCATTAATCCATTTATTCTCATGATATTATAATGTCCTGATTAAATGTTATTCCTCAATTATTTTATTCAAGTGTTTCTAATTTTGGTAAAAACCCTTTAACCAAAATATCACTTTAAATGTTTTAATGATTTGTTCTTATTAATATCAATGTTTTCAAAATGATTTTAAGGAATTATTTATATGCATATTTTGTTTTATACACAACCTTATTTTATACGGTGTATAAACCCCTTTTACTTTTACATTTATCCAAAAGGAATCTTTTTTATACGAAGCGTTTTACTAAACGACAAAAGGGAATGTTTTTGTCGTACGTATGCGGCGACAACGACTTCTCCGCCGCCATGACCATTATTTGAGTTTCGGATTCCTCTACAAGCCATACCTTTTTTAAAAGAAAAATAAATACCATGTTTTAATTTTCTTTTATTTTGGTATTGAAAATGGTTTTCATAATGTTTTTATATCAATGTGTTGTATTGATATCTTGGGATTGAAAGGTGGAAATGTTATGTTTCCTTTATGCATGTTTTATGTGATACGATTATGTTGAGGTTCTTGGGCATTATTATGAAGATTGGTGGTTCCATGATAAACTAAAGGCGGGTGAGCCCGATATAGCTCTCCAATCATTGGGTAACGCGAAGGAGTGAAACATTAAGGTTTCTTCGAAGAGATTTAGGGAATATATTGTGGTGGGTATTCCAAACATAACCAAGAGGTTTACTCCCTACGTAAGAATGTTATGAATTCCTCAAGTTACCTTTTATGTCTTATGATTTCTATGATTTATTCACGATTTGATGAGGTATGTTAAAGTGCCTATGTTTTATGGGTAAAGAATGATTTCATTCTTATGTATATATGAACTCATGTTTCCTTTCCATATTTATTATAACCCTTACTGAGCATTTTATGCTCATCCCAATTTTTTTATTGAAATTTTTTTCACAGGTCAAGGGAAAGGTACATGATATGATGATAGTGTCAAGGAAGTGTCAAGAAAGAATCCATGCTTTATTTTTAAATATGTTTCCGTTGATGGGAAAAAAATGAATACTATCTTTTATGTAACCACTTTGTTTGAATGTGGAATTTAATGTAGGTTTTATGTTCTAATTCTCTAAAACTCTAATCCTGAAAATATCCTCAATGTGTAATCTTGTAATAACTCGAGATTAAGTAAGGTTTAAGGTTGGGGACTTATAGTTGGTATCAAAGGTCGGTTTAGATAACTTTAGTGGTTTGGGTATTCTCTAAGCACAAGTGACATTACCATAATGGTTAGGATTTCAGAAAGAGTCCTAGTTTTAGATAAAGTGAATGAGTAAGCATATCTTAGTGTTTACCTTCATCATTAGTACATGATGGTTTTGTTGATATACTCACACTGACATTTCTGTTTTTAGTGAATGGATGGATCTAGCAGGCACTATAGATGTAACATCCCAGGTAAATAATGAATAAAACATTTTCGTATTTATTAATATTTACGAATGAAATATTAATTTTACTTTAAAGGGGTTTCTATGTTCGATAGCGTACCCGATACGCAACGATGAGTTTCTTTGAAAACTTACGTTGCACACTAGTAATATAATAATACTATTTTAAATTGTAGTTAACATGTAGCCGTTGTATTGGCAGGAATGAATTGAAATAACTAAAATATGATTATATATGTTTTTAAATGTTTTTACATTTATCCAATAAAAGATAAAGGCTTAATATACGGAAAGAAATCAATTTTAGGCATTTATACCCTAATTTTCACTAAGGGTTCACTTATCACCTTTTGACGGAGAACCGTAATTAAATATAGTTTTGATCAATCTTATAAATTATATTGGACCAAATATAACTCTTCTTTAGAATCAGGACATCAAAATTTACTTTTTGTAAATTGTTGGTATCTTTCCGATAAAGTTCATTTTTTAATGAATAGTGTAAAATGTTGTATTTTAATTCAAAACCTCTTTTTAATCTAATTTATTTATATGATTAGATTATGATTTGAATTGTTTTTAAAGTTAAATTAGAAAATATTATTACCATTAAATCCAATAGTGGTCGTTGGAATTAATTTAACTTTGAAATCAGACTTAAACTAGTGTCAATCTTTTGATACTTATTGTTTCATAAAAACATGCTATTTGTCATGACATCAGGAATTAATTATTAAATTAATTAATATGACTTATATGTTTTGAATTTTGTAAAATAGACTTCATTTTTGAATTCGGAATATCAAATATAGCTTAGGGTGAATTTTTGGTATTTTTCTGAAAAACTTCAATTTTTGATGAATAGTGAAACCATTAAGTGGTACTTATAAAAACTGATTTTTCGTTTAAATGAAATTTTACCACTTATGTGTTTTGAATTTCAAAAATCTGACATACATCGTTGTAATTAAGAAGTAAAATGTGGTTCAATGAGATTAAAATAATTTTTTGGTGAATAGTAACTCTTAAGTTCTTAATCGCGATTAGAGGAAATTAGTGTAGTTTAAGGTAAGAATAATGTTTTAATAAAATGAAATGACCTAGACACATGTCCTACCCTCATTGGATGTGTTATTTCCGACCAATAAAATCCATGGGTCAACTTGGGGACCCTATGGAGCCACTTTGGTTGGAAAATGACATAAATACCTTTTATTTAATGTTGAAGTAAAAAATGACACAAACATAAAATGTTTTACTAAAAGAATTTTTACATTGGGTTATACAAGTCATATTTTTGACTATAAATAGTCATTGGAACGCTAAGAATATTTCCTCCATCATAGTACTTTTTTTATAATTTTTAGACATTAAATAAATTAAATTATTTATGACATCATGATGATGCAGCGATGACCTCATTATTTAACGATTTAAATAAAATGGAAAGATAATGTAAATTCTAAGACCTATATGTCCAAATCCTATTGAATGAGTGTATTTAGAACCCCCATCACCTTATCCTCTAAATACATCAATTTGGGACCTTTAAAATCCGAAACTCTTTTGAAAATAAAGTAACATTTTCTAACTTTACAAGAGTGCCCCTCCTCTCCTCTTATAAAAGGCCCCCACCTCTACCACCTTACCCATAATCCCAAAGCCTTTTGATCGGCCAAACTCTGCCCATTTTGTCTCTCCACTTCCCTCTATTACTCCTTGAAGCCTCACTTTGGGATGAAGTCTTCCCAAGGAAGTCTTTGAGCTCAAACCAAAGGGAGTTACCCGATTTTAAGGTAATGTCTTCTTTTGAGTCCTTTTGTTTTATTTTGATTCTCCAACCACCTAAAATATTTTTATTCTTTTCTTTTGTAACAAATACAATATATTAAATATACTAGGGTGTTTTTATAAGACGTATTCGATCTACACTTACACACAGATACATCTAATGGTTAAAGAACATACTGTTTCCGTGGATGGGGAATTTCTGCCTCCCGAAACGATGATTGTTCAACATTCTTTTAACACCTTCAAAGGTGGCCATTAAGATGAAACTATATTTATATATGATATATAATATGTTTATGTTTTCCTTAAGCTTCTGTATTTTTCATTTTGGGCATACCTTTATGGTTTCCATTATGGGTAAACGCGATATCTTCATTTAAGGAAGTGCGGACTACCGCCCCTCAAAGTGATTTGATTCGTTAATGCCATATCTGGGACGTATAAAGGATGGATTTAAAGTTATTATATATGATGTTATACCGGAATTATAATATACCTCTATATAATTATTATTTCTTTCCATTAATGTATGATATAGAAATGAAAGTAGTGTTCATGCGTACGTACGGCTTACCGTCTCCATGAACAGTGCATTTCATTTATTAACCCAAAATGTAATGTACTATTATAAGTACATATATATAATGGATATATATGATGTATGTTACATCTAAATGATTAATATGATTCTTTAATTAAAATATACATACCTCTCATTTAGTTTTAATTCCATTAATATGACAAAGAAATGAAAGTAGCATTCATTCGTACGTACGGCTTACCGTCTCCATGAACGGTGCATTTCATTTATTACCTCTAAATGATTATGTAATATTATAAATACATTTATATGCTGGATATATATGATATATATGATATACAAATCAGGAATGTCATTCTGGATATAAAGAACCTTTGACCACATGAACAACATGTAATTGTAAGAAGTCCACTTTCGACTTAAGAACCAAATATCGACAAAATAAGAATTATTAACTTAAATTGTTACACAATGTTTATAACATGGAAATAAGTGATATAAAAGGAATAATGAACATGAAAATGGTTCTTAAGAAAATATAAATTAACTCAAGTTTATTATTCAGGACGTTAAAGAAAGATCGAGTCAAGTCGGACCCGAGGTAAGGGACTTCGTCTCAATCTCCTTTCATTGAGGCATATTTCGTTTTATACACAACTTTATTTTATACGGTGTATAAACCCCTTTGAATTTTACTTTTATACAAAAGGATTTTTTTTCTACGAAGCGTTTTACAAAACGACAATATAAATTTTTTTTTAACGTACGCAGTTACACCGACCTTTTCCGCTGCCGCGAGTATTATTTGGTCTTTGGCTTCCTGAACAAGCCATAATGTTTTTTTAAAATGAAATAAATACCATATAATCTTTTATGTATTTTGGTATTGAAAATGGTTTTTATAATGGATTTGTTATGTCAATATATTTATGTGATATATTGTGATGAAAGTGTGGAAATGTTTTCTTTCCATTATATTTGTTTTATGTCTTATGATTTTATAATGGTACTTGGACATTTGACGGGTGGTTACGTGATGAACCATATGACGGGTGGTGCCGTGAATACCAGGACGGGTGGTTACGTTATAACCTCTAATGCATTGGGTATGGAAGTCATCCGTATGGCTATTCCATTAAGTTTGTATGGAAGTTGGCCATATAGCTATTCCATTAAGTGATATGTGTGGAAGTCGACCATATGGTTATTCCACTTAAGTATGTTTATGTACCAAGTTACCTTTATATATGTTATGTGTTCTTTATATGGGTTTTATGGTAATCCTTTGGTTACAAAAAGGTAAGTCATGATATTTTATTCAGTGAAGAGTTTTTACTACTTCATGAAGGTGAAGGTATTACTTTGATAAAGTATACATGGTTTACATGATGTTTGAAAAACTAATAGTTTGCATTCTTTGTGTATCCCTTACTGAGCTTTTTATGCTCACCCCAAGTTTTTTTGAAATGTTTTTTCACATGACATAATGTGGAATAGGTTCAAGGATTGGATCAAGGTAAAGTCATGCTATATAAGACATAGAACTAGACATGTTTCTTTTTAAGAGTTTTTTTTATGGAATCTTAGTAGACGTGTCTACTTTGTAATCTTTTGAGATGTAATAGTTATGTCCCAATTCTCTAAAACTCTAAACCTGAAAATATCTTCAATGTGAATTATTAATTTAATTCAGTATTAAGTAAGGTTTAAGGCCGGGGCCTTATAGTTGGTATTAGAGGTCGGTTTAGACAACATTAGGAGTTAGAAAAGTATTAAATTATAATATGATTGAAATGATATAGCATTTACGGATTACCATGTTGCTTCACCTATGATATTTCTATGTTCAGAATGGTTTTCCGTAGAGGAAACAAAGCAGCTATGTTGGGATGACATCAGGAGGAAGACAACCTTCCAAATCAGCAACCTGAGATGGTCGGAATCAGAACTGAACAGTTTGTTGAAGTGATGGCACAGTTGACTTAGGCTATAAATGGTGGTGGTATCCATGCACGAGATCAGCCAGATCAACCGCAGAGGAAAATGTCAGTGGTAGAACATTTCATGAGGCAACATCCCCCATCATTCAGAGGATGATCTGACCCTGTGCAAGCTGAAGGGTGGATTAAAGCACTGGAGAAGATTTTGGATGTCATGGGGTGTTCAGAACATCAAAAGGTTAGTCTTGTTGTTTACTATTTTGAAGGTGAAGCTGATCAGTGGTGGTCGATGGTAAAAAATATCATGGATAGTTATGAGATTGAGTATCTTCACTGGGATGAATTCAATGGTATGTTTCTTGAGAAGTATTTTCCTAAGGCTGTTCGACTTAGGATGGAAAAAAAATTCCAGGAAATGAGGCAAGAGGAAGACTCAGTGGCTGCCTATGAAGCAAAGTTCACTCGATTGGCAAGGTATGCTCCAAACTTCATATGAGATCTTGATAGTAAAATAAACTGTTTTTACTCAGGGTTAAAGACAAAGTATTGAAGGGCTTTAGCTTCTCATGAGTTCAAAAGGTATGAAAAACTTGTTCGATGTGCGGAGAAGGTGGAAATGGAGTTTATCGATGATCAGGTGTTCTATGACAAACAACAGAATAAGAGTTCTAGTTGACAGGCAAAGGGGAAGAATTCACCAAAGAAGCAAGGAGGTAAGAAACCCAAATATCCATCTTGTGAGAAGTGTGGTAAAATTCATCCTGGAGAATTTTTATCCATGTCTGGTAAGTGCTTTCGGTGTGGTAAGTCTGGTCATATTGCTCGTAACAGTAAGGAAGATGATCAAGCAGGCAATGAAAATCCATCAGTAAGATGTTTCAAGTGTAATGAAATGGGTCATTATGCAAATGAGTGTCTAACGAAGAACTCAACTGGGGAAAAAAGCCAGACTACAAGAAGAAAGGGGTGGTGAAATCCTTTGCAACAACTTTAGCAGATGTTGGGCCATCGAATGAAGTGGTATTAGGTACACTGTTTGTTTGTTCAGAATATGCCAATGTGTTGTTTGATTCAGGGTCTACACACTCTTTCATTTCTGAGAAGTTTTCTAGTAAATTGGAAATTCCATATCAAGATATGAACCCTGAACTTATGGTAAAAACACCCAAAGGGAACGTTGAGACAAAAAGGAATTATATGAACCTTCATATCCTTGTGTGTGGAAAGAATCTACCAGAAAACCGTATTGTTTTGCCTCTAGTAGACTTTGATGTTATTTTGGGCATGGATTGGCTTTCTGTTTATCATGCTAAGATTCACTGCAGAGCTAAAATGGTTTCTTTTCAGAATGATTTTTAGTTTGTGTACAAGAATGAACCCTTGCTTTTGATAAAATATCAGGAAGTTGAGAAACTAGTAAAAGAAGGAAATGAATGTTACCTTGCACATATTGTTGAAAATAAAGGAACTGATCAGATTAATGATGTCACAGTGGTAAATGGGTATCTTTATGTTTTCCTGATGAGTTGCCTGGTATTATTCATGATCGGGAAGTTGAATTTACTGTTGACTTAGTTCCTGATTCTAACCCAATTTCAAAGCCCCCTTATCGAATGGCTCAAGTTGAACTTTTATAGTTAAAGAAACAATTGCAGGAGTTATTAGATAAAGGTTTCAGTCGACCTAGCACATCACCATGGGGTGCTCCTATCTTGTTTTTTAAAAAGAAAGATGGCTCAATGAGTCTTTGTATTGATTATAGATCCTTGAATAATATTACTGTTAAGAACAAGTATCTGTTGTCTCATATCAATGATTTGTTTGATCAGCTCCAGGGAGCTCAGTATTTTTCGAAGATTGACTTGAGGTCGGGGTACCATCAGTTGAAAGTAAAAGAAGCAGACGTTCCGAAGACTGCGTTCCGTACTAGATATGGCCATTATGAATTTGTAGTTATGCCTTTTGGGTTAACCAATTGACCTTCTCTATTCATGGACCTTATGAATAGAATTTTTTCATGAGTTATTGGATAAGTTTGTGGTTGTTTTCATTAATGATATTTTGGTGTTTTCTAAAAGTAAAGAGGAGAATGAAAGTCATTTAAGGGTTATATTGCAAACCTTAAAAGAAAAGAAACTATATGGAAAATTCAGCAAGTGTGAGTTTTGGTTACATAAAATTTCTTTCCTGGGTCACATTGTTTCGAAAGATGGCATAACTGTTGATCCTTCTAAAACAAAAGTTGTTGAAAATGGCCAAGACCCACAAATGTAACCGAGATCTGTAGTTTCCTTGGTTTGGCAGGTTACTACCGAAGGTTTGTTGAAAATTTTTCACGGTTTTCTAGTCCAACGACTAAGCTAACTCGTAAGGGTGTTAAGTTCAACTGGACAAAAGAATGGGATGATTGTTTTTAGGAGTTGAAAAGAAGATTGGTGAATGCTCCAGTTTTGGCACTTCCTTCCAGGAATGGTGAGTTTGTTATATACAGTGATGTTTCATTGAAGGGACTTGGCTATTTCCTTATACATAATGATCAGGTAATTGCTTATGCTTCACGTCAGTTGAAAACTCATGAGATAAATTACCCTACACATGATTTGGAATTAGCTGCTGTTTCTTTTGCTTTAAAAATTTGGAGGCATCATTTGTATGGAGTAAAGTGTGAAATATATACTGATCACAAAAGTTTAAAGTATATATTCACTCAGAAATAATTGAACATGAGACAGAGGAGATGGCTGAAATTAATCAAGGATTATGATTGTACAATTCACTACCATCCGAGAAAAGCAAATAAAGTGGCCGATGCTTTGGGTCGAAAAAGTAATGTTTCATTAACCATGCTACGTTTGGAATGAGATCCTTTGGTTATTGATTTGATGAACTTTGGCATAGAAGTTGTTGGTGTAGGAAGTTCTTCTGTTTTCTTTCAGGTATCAGTGAGATCATCCCTATCAGACAGAATTAAGAAAGCACATAGGGAAGACAGTGAGTTGCAGAAAAAGGTAGAGCTGGTTTAGAAGGGTATGTTTCCTGAATTCAACATTGATAGTGATTGTGTTTTGAGATTTGGGAAGAGATTATGTGTGACTTGTGATTCACAGTTGAAGAATGAGTTGTTATGTGAGGCTCATAGTTCCCCGTTTTCAGTTCATCCTGGCAGTACTAAGATGTACAGAGATTTTCGGGAGTATTACTGGTGGGATGGAATGAAAAGGGATATTGCTGATTTTACTGTCAAGTGTTTGACTTGTCAGTAGGTTAAAGCAGAGCGGCAGTTACCGAAAGGGATGCTTCAGCCTTTACCAGTTCCAGAGTGGAAATGGGAGAATATATCCATGGACTTCGTTGTGGGATTACTGAGGACATCTCGAGGTAATAATGCAATCTGGGTTATTGTTGATCGCTTGACTAAATCTGCTCATTTCCTTTCTATACGAGATACATTTTCACTAGATCAACTTTCCCGTTTGTATCTTAGAGATATAATCAGGTTACATGGAGTTCCTTTCTCCATTGTATCTGACCGTGATCCCAGGTTTACTTCTAACTTTTGGAAAGGCCTTCAGAAGTTGTTGGGTACTGAATTAAATTTTAGTACATCTTTTCATCCTCAATCAGATGGGCAGTCAGAATGAACAATTCAGACCTTTGAGGATGTGCTATGAGATTATTCGATGGCTTATCAGGGAATTTGGGACCAAAATCTTTCTTTGGTTGAATTTTTATATAATAACAGTTTTCATTCCATTATACAGATAGCACCATTTGAGGCATTATATGGGAAGTAGTGTCGAACTCCACCATTTTGGGATGAAGTGGGTGAAAGGAAGCTGATGGGACCAGAATTGGTAGAAGAGATGGCAGAAAAAGTTCAGTTGATTCAGAAACACATGAGAACAGCTCAGAGCAGGTAGAAGAGTTATGCGGATAACCGGAGGAAGGATCTATCTTTCGAGGTAGGTGATCATGTTTTTCTCAAGGTTTCTCCATGGTAAAGTGTGATGAGATTTGGTAAGAAAGGAAAGCCGAGTCCAAGGTTCATTGGACCATATGAAATTCTGGAGAGAGTTGGATCAGTTGCATACAGAGTGGCATTACCTCCGAGTTTATCTCAGTTACACAATTTTTTTCATGTTTCGATGCTGAGAAAGTATATGCCAGATCCATCTCATGTTTTGAGTCCATAGGTAGTTCAACTGGAAGAGAACATATCTTATGAGGAACAACCGGTCCAGATTCTTGACCACATGGAGCAAGTGTGACGATATAAGGTAATCCACCAGGTAAAGGTTTTGTGGAAAAAACCATATGGTTGAATAGGCAACGTGGGAATCTGAAAATGCTATGTGGGATAAATACCCCCACTTATTCTGATAAGTGAATAAAATTGTGAGGACGGAATTCCCAAAAGGGGGGAAGGATGTAACATCCCAGGTCAATAATGAATAAAACATTTTCGTATTTATTAATATTTACGAATTAAATATTAATTTTACTTTAAAGGGGTTGCTATGTTCGATAGCGTACCTGATACACAACGATGAGTTCCTTTGAAAACTTACGTTGCACACTAGTAATATAATAATATTATTTTAAATGGTAGTTAAAATGTATCCGTTGTATTGGCAGGAATGGATAGAAATAACTAAAATATGATTATATATGTTTTTAAATGTTTTTACATTTATCCAATAAAAGAAAAAGGCTTAAAATACGGAAAGAATTCAATTTTAGGCATTTATACCCTAATTTTCACTAAGGGTTCACTTATCACCTTTTGACGGCGAACCGTCATTAAATATAGTTTTGATCAATCTTATAAATTCTATTGGACCAAATATAACTCTTCTTTAGAATCGGGACATCAAAATTTACTTTGTGTAAATTTTTGGTATCTTCCTGATAAAGATCATTTTTTAATGAATAGTGTAAAATGTTGTATTTTAATTCAAAACCTCTTTTTAATCTAATTTATTTATATGATTAGATTATTATTTGAATTGGTTTTCAAGTGAAATTATAAAATATTTTTACCATTAAATCCAATAGTGGTCGTTGGAATTAATTTCACTTTGAAATCGGACTTAAACTAGTGTCAATCTTTTGATACTTACTGTTTCATAAAAACACGCTATTTGTCATGACAACGGGAATTAATTATTAAATTAATTAATGTGACTTATATATTTTTAATTTTGTAAAATAGAATTCATTTTTAAATTCGGAATATCAAATATAGCTTAAGGTGAATTTTTGGTATTTTTCTGAAAAACTTCAAATTTTGATGAATAATGAAACCACTAAGTGGTACTTATAAAAACTGATTTTTCTTTTAAATGAAATTTTACCACTTCTGTGTTTTTAATTTCAAAAATCTGACATACATGGTTTTCATTAATAAGTAAAATGTGGTTCAACGAGATTAAAATAATTTTTTGGCGAATAGTAACTCTTAAGTTCTTAATCGCGATTAGAGGTAATTAGTGTAGTTTAGGGTAAGAATAATGTTTTAATAAAATGAAATGACCTAGACACATGTCCTACCCTCATTTTATGTGTCATGTCCGACCAAGAAAATCCATGGGTAAACTTGGGGACCCCATGGATCCACTTTTGTTGGAAAATGACATAAATACCTTTTATTTAATGTTAAAGTAAAAAATGACACAAACATGAAATGTTTTACTTCAAAAATTTTTACGTGGGGTTATACAAGTCCTATTTTTGACTATAAATAGTCATTGGAAATATAAAAATATTTCCTACGTCATAGTATTTTTTTTATAATTTTTATAGATTAAAAAAATTAAATTATTTATGACATCATGATGATGCAAGGATGACCTCATTATTTAATGATTTAAATTAAATGGAATGATAATGTAAAATCTAAGACCTACACATGTACAAAACCTATTGGATGAGTGAATTTCGAACCCTAATCACCTTATCCTCGAAATACATCAATGTGGAACCTTTAAAATTTGAAACTCTTTTGAAAATAAAGTAACATTTTGTAACTTTACAAGAGTGCCCCTCCTCACCTCTTATAAAAGGCCCCCACCTCTACCTCCATACCCACACTCACAAAGCCTTTGGCTCAGCCAAACCCTGCCAATTTTGTCTCTCCACTTACCTCTCTTACTCCTTGAAGCCTCACTTTGGGCAGAAGTCTTCCCAAGGAAGTCTTTGAGCTCAAACCAAAGGGAGTTACCCGATTTTAAGGTAATGTCTTCTTTTGAGTCCTTTTGTTTTATTTTGCTTCTCCAACCACCTTAACTCTTTTTATTATTTTCTTTTGTAAAAACTCCAATATATTAAATATACTAGGGTGTTTTTATAAGAATTATTCGAGCTACACTTACACACACCTACATCTAATGGTTAAAGAACATACTGTTTCCGTGGATGGCGAATTTCTGCCTCCCGAAACGATGATTGTTCAACTTTCTTTTAACACCTTCAAAGGTGGACATTAAGATGACACTATATTTATATATGATATATATTACGTTAATGTTTTCCTTAAGAGTCTTTATTTTTAATTTTGGGCATAACTTTATGGTTTCCATTATGGGTAAACGTGATATCTTCATTTAAGGAAGAGCGGACTACCTCCCCTTCAAAGTGATTTGATTCGTTAATGCCATATGTGGGACGTATAAAGGATGGATTTAAAGTTATTATATATGATGTTATACCAGAATTATAATATACCTCTATATAATTATTATTTCTTTCCATTAATGTATGAGATAGAAATGAAAGTAGCGTTCATGCGTACGTACGGCTTACCGTCTCCATGAACGGTGCATTTCATTTCTTATCCCCAAATGTAATGTACTATTATAAGTACATATATATAATGGATATATATGATTTATGTTATATCTAAATGA
This sequence comes from Viscum album, assembly GCA_963277665.1. Classification (NCBI taxonomy): domain Eukaryota; kingdom Viridiplantae; phylum Streptophyta; class Magnoliopsida; order Santalales; family Viscaceae; genus Viscum; species Viscum album. Next base: position 2,046,466,667 of record OY728127.1, read on the forward strand.
TTAATATAATTCTGGAATTAAAATATACATACCTCTCATTTAGTTTTAATTCCATTAATATGACAAAGAAATGAAAGTATCATTCATGCGTACGTACGACTTACCGTCTCCATGAACGATGCATTTCATTTATTACCTCTAAATGATTATGTAATATTATAAGTACATGTATATGATGGATATACATGATATATATGATATCCAAATCAGGAATTTCATTCTAGATATAAAGAACCTTTGACCACACGAACAACATGTAATTGTAAGAAGTCCACTTTCGACTTAAGAACCAAATATCGACAAAACAAACATTATTAACATAAATGGTTACATAATGTTTATAACATGGAAATAATTGATATAAAAGGAATAATTAACTTGAAAAAGTTTCTTAAGAAAATAGAAATTAACTCAAGTTTATTATTCAGGACGTTAAAGAATGATCGAGTCATGTTGGACCTGAGGTAAGTGACTTCGTCTCAATCTCCTTTCATTGAGACATATTTCGTTTTATACACAACTTTCTTTTATAAGGTTTATAAACCCCTTTGAATTTTACTTTTATACAAAAGGAATCTTTTTCTACGAAGCGTTTTAAAAAACGACAAAAAAGAATGTTTCTTTTAACGTACGCGGTGACAACGACCTTTTCCTCCACCGCGAGTATTATTTGGTCTTTGGCTTCCTGAACAAGCCGTAATGTTTTTTTTAAAATGAAATAAATACCATATACTCTTTTATGTATTTTGGTATTGAAAATGGTTTTTATAATGGATTTGTTATGTCAATATATTTATGTGATATATTGTGATCAAAGTGTGGAAATGTTTTCTTTCCATTATATTTGTTTTATGTCTTATGATTTTATAATGGTACTTGGACATTTGACGGGTGGTTACGTGATGAACCATATGACGGGTGGTGCCGTGAATACCAGGATGGGTGGTTACGTTATAACCTCCAATGCATTGGGTATGGGATTCGGCCGTATGGCTATTCCATTAAGTTTGTATGGAAGTTGGCTGTATGGCTATTCCATTAAGTGATATGTCTGGAAGTCGACCGTATGGTAATTCCACTTAAGTATGTTTATGTCACAAGTTAACTTTATATATGTTATGTGTTCTTTATATGGGTTTTATGGCAATCCATTGGTTAAAAAAAGGTAAGTAATTATATTTTATTCAGTGAAGAGTTTTTACTACTTCATGAAGGTGAAGGTATTACTTTGATAAAGTATACATTCTTTACTTGATGTTTGAAAAACTAACAGTTTTCATTCTTTCTGTATCCCTTACTGAGCTTTTTATGCTCACCCCAAGTTTTTTTGAAATGTTTTTCACAGGACTTAATGTGGAATAGGGTCAAGGATGAGATCAAGGGAAAGTCATGCTACATAAAACATGGAACTAGACATGTTTCTTTTTAAGATTTTTTTTTATTTTATAGAATCTTAGTAGAAGTGTCTACTTTGTAATCTTTTGAGATGTAATAGTTATGTACTAATTCTCTAAAACTCTAAACCTGAAAATATCCTCAATTTGAATTATTCATTTAATTCAATATTAAGTAAGGTTTAAGGCTGGGGCCTTATAATAGAGGCAACAGGTTTGAAGGAAACTATGGTGGTTCTCTGATTAAGATACTAGATAAAATGGGGGATTCAATGAGGAAACTCGTGGTTGTTCTAAACCTACTATCAAGGAGTCATGATCAACCACTTGAACCTTGGTTTGATCTATAATGCATCATGTAAGATATGACCAATCGATGTGGAAGTTCAAGTAATAATTATAAAGGTAACCATTAGAGTTTATATGATCCTTACTTTTGAGGTAATTATGGGTTATTATATGTTATGATGAAAGGCATGAGTTAAAATTGAGGTTAAAATATGTTATGATTATTTTTGAAGATTTTATCTCATTTTGGGGAATGTTTTAAGAATTATATAGTTTTGGAAAAAGGACAACACGCAGACTGTGTGACAACCCGTCGCGTCGGACAAAGCTGCGGTAATCGAACCCACAACCAAAGTGCGACTGGTATTTATCGGCTAACACTGGACTACGTGAAGTCCCTGGTTAGTTTGAATAATTATTTTTAGTTAGATGATTTTAGGAATCAGGAGTATGCTTATTTTGGGTTATTTATGAAAATGATTAACCTATCATGGATGATATGTGATTAGGTTAATTACTTTTCAATACGAGACTTTAGGAGAAATTGATATTGTTTGGAGATAAATGTTACGATTTAACTTGGAAGACTATGTGACTAAATCAATCAAATATTTGGGTTTCAATATTAGTTTAGTTTACCTTGAAGAATTTTATGGAATTTTTTTTTATCGAATGGTCCTCGTGGAACTTTGGGTTTTGTTGGAAACTTTTTTGAGATTAAGAATAGATTTTCTTTTTATAAAGGGTTATCCTTTTCTGGATTATCTGATCTTATACTAACCATTTTGGTTTTGGTTTTGGTTAATGTCTAAAGACATGGTAATTATATAGTTCTCTTTTTTGGATTAGGTGATTCTCTAGAAGTTGATTATAGTGAACAAGTCTTCCAAAATACTCGTCTTTTGGAGATAATATGAGTTTGTGTAAGAAATCTAATAAAAGTTGAAAGTCAACATGATAAGTAATTATGTTTCCTTATGAATAAATTCCTCAATAAAAAGTAACTTAAAACAAAAATTTTGTCTATTAATTTTTCCTACTAGGGAATCGAATACTATTTAACCCATCACATGTTTGTGATTTTCATGTGGTTATCTTTCTCCTAAACATGTTTTCTATCACTCTCCATCAGAACATGACCCTTTGTTTTTTCTTCCATGTCCATGTTTTCCTACATGGAATCCTAGTATGGGTTAACTCGGGTGACCTTTTTAATTCTCTTTCTTTATTTTAAAGTGATAGTTTTACTGACTCTTGTTCCGATGTGGGATTTTCAATGAAGTTTCCAAGCCCAATTTTAAAAGTGTGAGGACGCAATTCCCAAAAGGGGGGAAGGATGTAACACCCCAGGTAAATAAAGAATATTACATTTTCATATTTATCCATATTTGTGGAAGAAATATTAATATTACTTTAAAGGGAATGCTAAGCTTGATGTCGTACCCAATACACGACAACGAGTTCCTTTGAAATCTTATGTTGCTCTCTAATAATAAAATAATATTATTTTAAATGGCAGTTAACGCATAGCCATTGTAATGGCGGGAAAGAACAGAACTAACTAAAAAATGATTGTGTATGTTTGTAAAATATTTTTACTTTTTACAATAAATGTTAGAGGATTAAAAATGCGAATGAATCCAATTTTTAAGCATAAACATTCTAATATTCTTTAAAAGGTCGATTAATCGCCTTTTGATGGAGAACCTCTTTTAAATCCACTTTTTGACAATTTTATGTGTTATATTTGACAAAATAAAATTCTTCTTCAGAATCTAGACATAAAAATTTACATTGTGTAAATTTTTGGTATTTTTCCAAAAAAAGTTCAATTTTTAATGAATAGTGAAAAATGTTGTATTTTAATTCAAAACCTCCTTTTAATCTAATTTATTTATATGATTATATTATCATTTGAATTTTTTTTAAAGTGAAATTAGAATATATTTTTACCATTTAATCCAATATTGGTCTTTGGATTTAATTTCACTTTGAAATCGGACTAAAACTATTGTCAATCTTTTGATACATTTTGTTTCATAAAAACACGCTATTTGTTTTGGCAGCAGGAATTAATTATTATATTAATTAATGAAACTTATATGTTTTGAATTTTGTAAAATAGACATCATTTTTGATTTCGGAATATCAAATAATTTTTAGGGTGAGTTTTTGGAAATTTTCTGAAAAGCATCAATTTTTGATGAAGAGTGAAACCACTAAGTGGTACTTATAAAAACTGATTTTCCGTTTAAATGAAATTTTGTCATCTTTGTGTTTTTAATTTCAAAAATCCGACATACAAGGTTGTCATTAAGAAGTAAAATGTGGTTCAATGGGATTAAAATAATTTTTTGGTAAATAGTAACTTATTAAGTTTTTAATTGCGATTAGAGGTAATTAATGTAGTTTAAGGTAAGAATAATGTTTTAATAAAATGAAATAACCTAGACACATGTTCTAACCTCATTGGATGAGTCATGGCCGACCAAGACAATCCATGGGTCATCTTCGGGACCCCATGGAGCCACTTTGGTTGGAAAATGACTTAGACACATGTCCTAACCTCATCAGATTTTTGACTATAAATAGTCATTGGAAATATAAAAAGATTTCCTACATCATAGTATTTGTTTTATAATTTTTAGACATTATATAAATTAAATTATTTATGACATCATGATGATGTAGCGATGACCTCATTATTTAACGATTTAAATAAAATGGAAAGATAATGTAAAATCTAAGACCTAAACATGTAAAAAACCTATTGGATGGGTGGATTTCGAACTCTTATAACCTTATCCTAGAAAAAAATCAATGTGGGGCCATTAATATCCGAAACTCATTCTAAAATAATGTAACATTTCCTTACTTTCCAAGAGTGCCCCTCCTCTCCTCTTATAAAAGGCCCCCACCTCTACCTCCTTAACCACACTTCCAAAGCCTTTGGATCGGCCAAAACCTACCCATTTTGTCTCTCCACATCCCTCTCTAAATACTTGAATCCTCACATTGGGAAGAAGTCTTCCCAAGGAAGCCTTTGAGCTCAAACCAAAGAGAGTTACCCGATTTTAAGGTAATGTCTTTACTTGAGTCCTTTTGTTTTATTTTGCATCTCCAAACCCCTAAACTCTTTTTATTCATTTCTTTTGTAACAACTCCAGTATATTAAATATACTAGGATGTTGTTATAAGAAGTATTAGAGCTACACTTACACACACCTTCATCTAATGGTTAAAGAACATACTGTTTCTGTGGTTGTCGATTTTCTGCCTCACGAAATGATGATTGTTCAATATTATTTTAACACCTTTAAAGGTGGCCATTATGATGTCACTGTATTTTATATATGATATATATGGTATTTATGTTTACTATATGCTTCTGTATTTTATATTTAAACCATTCCTTTATTCTTTTCATGTTGTGTAAATGCGATAATTTCATATGTGGAAGTGTGGACTACAGCCCCTCAAGTGATGTGACTCATACATGCAATACATGGAATGTATAAAGAATGAAATTAATGAACGTATGTGACCTATATAACATATATATTATACAGGAATTATAATATATATATATATATATATCATTTATTTTTAATTCCATTAATATGACAAAGAAAAAATGAAAGTAGTGTTCATGCGTACGTACGACCTACCGTCTCCATGAACGGTGCTTTTCGTTTTTTATCTTAAAATGATCTGGAATAGTATAAAATGAATATGTAATGGATATATATGATATTTTAATCATTAATACTATTCTGGAAATTATTTACTTATAACTACATGGGCAATTATTTTTCAAACAAGTTCATTTTTGACTCATGTACCAAACATCGGCAAAAACATCTGATATGAACTAACATTATTAAACAATTATAATAACATTATAATATGTGATATGAACTGAATAATAATATTTAAAGGAGGAACTTAAGAAATTATAAATTGGCCCAAGTTTATTATTCAGGAATATATAGAAACGAACAAGACAAGTTGGACTTGAGCTAAGGGATCCTACTCCTCTCTTTCTTTTTAAGTACACTCTTTTATGTCATTCCTTTTAAGCTCATATTTCTTGTGATTGGGATGTTTTTTTATATTACTATTACTATAATTTTTATGTTCATATGACAAGAGACCCTATTCTCTCTCATCCATCCATTTTTAAAGTTTTGAGTGGCGCCATTAGGCTGCCGAATTTTTCGTAAGGGATCCAACCTCTCTCTTTCTTTTTAAGTACTCTCCTTTATGTCACTTCTTTTAAGGTCCTCTTTGTTATGTTGGGGGATGTTATTTTATATTCCTATTTCTGTAAACTTTATGTTAATATTATCATAGACCCTATTTCCTCTCATCAATCCATTTTGGATGTCTTAAGTGGCGTCGTTAAGATACCGAGTTTTCGTAAGGGATTTTTCATCTCACTTTTATTCCCATGAGATTTATGCTACATTTTCCACAATTTCCTTTGAGTGGTGTATGTACTGCACATTATTTTACTCATTGTGTAATATAATTTCATTTATGAGTATTTACATCAATTTTTTATTGTCCTTCTTTCATGGGGTGCATGTCTTGAAAGATACCCATGTCGGTGATGGAACCTTTCACCCTCCTCTTTTTAAAAGACATCATTTGTTATGTCTTTTAATTCACATACTATTATGTTGGGATATGTTCTTATATATACATATTGATTTAAATTTTATGACCAAGTAATGAGATACCATTTTTTTCTCTCATCAACTCATTTTCTGAATTTTGAAGTGACGCCGTTAGGCTGTCAAATTTTACCAAGGGAACTTTTTAACCCAATTTCGATTTCTTTGGGTTCAACATGTAGTTATTGAATATGTCATAATTTGAATATGTGTGAATGACCTTTTATTGTTTTACACTTAATATCCACTTATATTGGGTGTATTTATATTCGTCACACATAATTTTGAGATTGATTTATCATTAATTTAAGGATACCTTCTTTATAAGGGATTTCATCGCATTTTACATTTCTATTGAGACTTCATTGTTTTTATGAACCAATTAACTCTTATATAGAGTATATACTGTCCTTTGGAATATTTTATCATGAATCCATTTATTCTTATGATATTATAATGTTCTGATTAAATGTTATTCCTCAATTATTGTATTCAAGTGTCTCTAATTTTGGTAAGAACCCTTTAACCAAAATATCGCTTTAAATGTTTTAATGATTTGTTCTTATTAATATCAATGTTTTCAAAATAGTTTTAAGGAATTATTTATATGGATATTAATGGTTTAAAATGTTAAAAGCTTCAAGGTGGTATGGGACTTCGTCTCAATCTCCTTTCATTGAGGCATATTTTGTTTTATACACAACCTTCTTTTATACGATTTATAAACCCCTTTGACTTTTACGTTTATCCAAAAGGAATCTTTTTTATACGAAGCGTTTTACTAAACGACAAAAGGGAATGTTTTTGTCGTACGTATGCGGCGACAACGAATTCTCCGCCGCCATGACCGTTATTTGAGTTTCGGCTTCCTCTACAAGCCATACCTTTTTTTAAAAGAAAAATAAATACCATGTTTTAATTTTCTTTTATTTTGGCATTGAAAATGGTTTTCATAATGTTTTTATATCAATGTGTTGTATTGATATCTTGTGATTGAAAGGTGGAAATGTTATGTTTCCTTTATGCAAGTTTTATGTGATACGATTATGTTGAGGTTCTTGGTTATTATTATGAAGACGGGTGGTTCTGTGATAAACTAAAGGCGGGTGGGCCCGATATAGCTCTCCAATGCATTGGGTAACGCAAAGGAGTGAAACATTAAGGTTTCTCCAAAGAGATTTAGGGAATATACTGTGGTGGGAATTCCAAACGTAACCAAGAGGGTTACTCCCTATGTAAGAATGTTATGAATGCCTCATGTTACCTTTTATGTCTTATGATTTCTATGATTTATTCATGATTTGATGAGGTATGTTAAAGTGCCTCTGTTTTATGGGTAACGAATGATTTCATTATTATGTATATATGAACTCATGTTTCCTTTCCATATTTTTTATAACCCTTACTGTGATTTTTATGCTCATCCCAATTTTTTTATTGAAATGTTTTTCACAGGTCAAGGGAAAGGTACATGATATGATGATAGTGTCAAGGAAGTGTCAAGAAAGAATCTATGCTTTATTTTTAAATATGTTTCCGTTGATGGGAAAAAATGAATACTATATTTTATGAAACCACTTTGTTTTAATGTGGAATGTAATGTAAGTTTTATGATCTAATTCTCTAAAACTCTAAACCTGAAAATATCCTCAATGTGTAATCTTGTAATAACTCAAGATTAAGTAAGGTTTAATGTTGGGGCCTTATAGTTGGTATCAAAGGTCGGTTTAGATGCCTTTATAGGTTTGGGTATTCTCTATGCACAAGTGACATTACCATAATGGTTAGGATTTCAGAAAGAGTCCTAGTTTTAGATAAAGTGAATGAGTAAGTATATCTTAGTGTTTACCTTCCTCATTAGTACATGATGGTTTTTTTGATATACTCACACTAACATTTCTGTTTTTAGTGAATGGATGGATCTAGTAGGCACCATAGAGGCAATAGGTTTGAAGGAATCTATGGTGGTTCTCTGATTAAGATACTAGATAAAATGGGGGATTCAATGAGGAAACTCATGGTTGTTCTAAACCAACTATCAAGGAGTCATGATCAACCACTTGAACCTTGGTATGATCTATAATGCATCATGTACAAGATGACCAATCGATGTGGATGTTCATGTAATAATTATAAAGGTAACCAATAGAGTTTATATGATCCTTACTTTTGAGGTAATTATGGGTTATTATATGTTATGATGAAAGGCATGAGATAAACTTGAGGTTAAAATATGTTATGATTAGTTTTGAAGATTTTATCTCGTTTTGGGGAATGTTTTAATAATTATATAGTTTTGGAAAAAGGACAACATGCAGACCGTGTGACAACCCATCGCATCGGACAAAGCTACGAGAATCGAACCCACAACCATAGTGCGACTAGTATTTATCGGCTACCACTGGACTACGTGAAGTCCCTGGTTAGTTTGACTAATTTTTTTTAGTTAGATGATTTTAGGAATCAGGAGTAAGTTTATTTTGGGTTATTTATGAAAATTATTAACCTATCATATAGGATATGCGAGTAGGTTAATTACTTTTCAATACGATACTTTAGGAGAAACTGATGTTGTTTGGAGATAAATGTTACGATTTAACTTGGAAGACTATGTGAATAAATCCATCAAATATTTGGGTTTCAATATTAGTGTGGTTTACTTTGAAGAATTTTATGGACAAATTTTTTATTGAATGGTCCTCGTTGAACTTTGGGTTTTGTTGGACAAATTTTGGAGATTAAGAATAGATTTTCTTTTTATAAACGGTTATCCTTTTCTGGATTATCTGATCTTGTGCTAACCATTTTGGTTTTGGTTTTGGTTAAAGTCTAAAGACATGGTAATTATATAGTTCTCTTTTATGGATTATGTGATTCTCTAGAAGTTGATTATAGTGAACAATTCTTCCTAAATACTCGTCTTTTGGAGATAATATGAGTTTGTGTAAGAAATATAATAAAAGTTGATAGTCAACATGATAAGTAATTATGTTTCCTTATGAATAAATTCCTCAATAAAAAGTAACTTAAAACAAAAATGTTTTCTATTAACTTTTCCTACTGGGGAATCGAATACAGTTTAACCCATCACAAGTTTGTGATTTTCTTGTTGATAAATTTCTCCTAAACATGTTTTCTATCACTCTCCATCAGAACATGACCCTTTGTTTTTTCTTCCATGTCCATGTTTTCCTACATGTAATCCTAGTATGGGTTAACTCGGGTGACCTTTTTAATTGTATTTTTTTATTTTAAAGTGATAGTTTTACTGACTCTTGTTCACATGTGGGATTTTCAATGAAGTTTCCAAGCCCAATTTTAAAATTGTGAGGGCTCAATTCCCAAAAGGGGGGAAAGATGTAACACCACAGGTAAATAAAGAATATGATATTTTCATATTTATCCATATTTGTGGAAAAAATATTAATATTACTTTAAAGGGAATGCTAAGCTCGATGGCGTACCCAATACGCGACAACGAGTTCCTTTGAAATCTTACGTTTCTCTCTAATAATAATATAATATTATTTAAAATGGTAGTTAACGCCTAACCATTGTAATGGCGGGAAGGAAATGAACTAACTAAAAAATGATTATGTATGTTTTTCAAATATTTTTACTTTTTACAATAAATGTTAGAGGATTAAAAATGCGAATGAATCCAATTTTTAAGCATAAACATTCTAATATTCTTTAAAAGGTCGATTAACTGCGTTTTGATGGCGAACCTCTTTTAAATCCACTTTTTGAAAATTTTATGTGTTATATTTGACAAACTAAAATTTTTCTTTAGAATGGGGACATCAAAATTTACTTTGTGTAAATTTTTGGTATTTTTCTAAAAAAGTTCAATTTTTAATGAATAGTGAAAAATGTTGTATTTTAATTCAAAACCTCATTTTAATATAATTTATTTAAATGATTAGATTATATTTTGAATTGGTTTTAAAGATAAATTAAAATATATTTTTACCATTTAATCCAATAGTGGTCGTTGGATTTAATTTCACTTTGAAATCGGACTAAAACTAGTGTCAATCTTTTGATACATTCTGTTTCATAAAAACACGCTATTTGTTTTGACAGTGGGAATTAATTATTAAATTAATTAATGAAACTTATATGTTTTGAATTTTGTAAAATAGAAATAATTTTTGAATTCGGAATATCAAATATATCTTAGGGTGAATTTTTGGAAATTCTCTGAATAACTTCAATTTTTGATGAATAGTGAAACCACTAAGTGGTACTTAAAAAAACTGATTTTCCGTTTAAATGAAATTTTGTCCTCTTTGTGTTTTGAATTTCAAAAATCCAACATACATGGTTTGCATTAATTAGTAAAATGTGGTTCAATGGGATTAAATTTTTTTTAGTGAATAGTAACTTATTAAGTTTTTAATGGCGATTAGAGGTAATTAGTGTTGTTTATGGTAAGAATAATGTTTTAATAAAATGAAATGACCTAGACACATGTAGTACCCTAATTGGATGAGTCATGGCCGACCAAGACAATCCATGGGTCAAATTGGGGACCCCATGGATCCACTTTGATTGGAAAATGACATAAATACCTTTTTATTTAATGTTAAAGTAAAAATGACACAAACATGAGTTGTTTTACTAAAACAATTTTAACATGGGGTTATAAAATTCATATTTTTGACTATAAATAGTCATTGTAAATCTAAAAATATTTCCTACATCATAGTATTTTTTTTATAATTTTTAGACATTATATAAATTAAATTATTTATGACATCATTATGATGCAGCGATGACCTCATTATTTAACAATTTAAATAAAATGAAAAGATAATGTAAAATCTAATACCTAATCATGTAAAAATCCTATTGTATGGGTGGATTTCGAACTCTTATCACCTTATCCTCGAAACACATCAATGTGAGACCATTAACATCCGAAACTCATTCTAAAATAATGTAACATTTCCTTACTTTCCAAGAGTGCCCCTCCTCTCCTCTTATAAAAGGCCCCCACCTCTACCTCCTTACCCACACTTCCAAAGCCTTCGGATCAGCCAAAAAATACCCATTTTGTCTCTCCACATCCCTCTATAACTCCTTGAAGCTTCACATTGGTCATAAGTCTTCCCAAAGAAGCCTTTGAGCTCAAACCGAAGGGAGTTACCCGATTTTAAGGTAATGTCTTCACTTGAGTCCTTTTGTTTTATTTTGCTTCTCCGACCCCCTAAAATCTTTTTATTCATTTCTTCTGTAAAAACTCCAGTATCTTAAACATACTAGGATGTTTTTATAAGAAGTATTCGAACTACACTTACACACACCTTCGTCTAATGGTTAAAGAACATACAGTTTCTGTAGTTGGCGATTTTCTGCCTCACGAAACGATGATAGTTCAATTTTCTTTTAACAACTTTAAAGGAGGCCATTATGATGTCACTGTATTTTATATATGATATATAAGGTAGTTATGTTTACTATATGCTTCTGTATTTTATATTTAAACCATACCTTTATTCTTTTCATGTTGTGTAAATGCGATAATTTCATATGAGGAAGTGTGGACTACCGCACCCTCAAGCGATGTGACTCGTACATGCAAATAATGGAATGTATAAAGAATGAAATTAATGAACATATGTGAACTATATAAAATATATATTATACTGGAATTATAATATATATATATCATTTATTTTTAATTCCATTAATATGACAAAGAAAAAATGAAAATAGCGTTCATGCGTACGTACGACCTACCATCTCCATGAACGGTGCTTTTCGTTTTTTATCTCCAGATGATCTGGAATAGTATAAAATGAATATGTAATGGATATATATAATATTTTAATCATTAATACTATTCTGGAAATTATTTACTTATAACTACATGGGCAATAATTTTTCAAACAAGTTCATTTTTGACTCATGTACCAAACATCAGCAAAAACGTATGATATGAACTAACATTATTAAACAATTATATTAACATTATAATATCTGATATGAACTGAATAATAATATTTAAAGGAGGACCTTAAGCAATTATAAATTTACCAAAGTTTATTATTCAGGAATATAAAGAAATGAACAAGACAAGTTGGACTTGAGGTAAGGGATCCTACTCCTCTCTTTCTTTTTAAGTACACTCTTTTATGTCATTCCTTTTATGCTCATGTTTCTTGTGATTGGGATGTTCTTTTATATTACTCTTACTGTAAGTTTTATGTTCATATAATTAGATTCCTTATTCTATCTCATCAATCCATTTTGGAAGTTTTGAGTGGCGCCGTTAGGCTGCCGAATTTTTCGTAAGGGATCCAACCTCTCTCTTTCTTTTTAAGTACTCTCCTTTATGTCACTTCTTTTAAGGTCCTATTTGTTATGTTGGGGGATGTTATTTTATATAAATATTTCTTTAAACTTTATTTTAATATTATTAGAGACCCTATTTCTTCTCATCAATCCATTTTGGATGTCTTAAGTGGCGTCGTTAGGCTGCCGAGTTTTCGTAAGGGATTTTTCATCTCACTTTTATTCCCATGAGATTTATGCTACATGTGCCACAATTTCCTTTGACTGGTGTATGTACTGCCCATTATTTTACTCATTGTGTAATATAATTTCATTTATTAGTATTTACATCAATTTTTTATTGTCCTTCTTTAACGGGGTGCATGTCTCGAAAGATACCCATATCGGTGAGGGAACCTTTCACCCTCCTCTTTTTAAAAGACTTCTTTTGTTATGTCTTTTAATTCACGTACTATTATGTTGGGATATGTTATTATATATCCTTATTGATGTAAATTTTATGACCAAGTGATGAGATACCCTTTTTTTCTCTCATCAACAAATTTTCTGAATTTTGAAGTGACGCCGTTAGGCTGTCGAATATTACCAAGGGAACTTTTTTACCCAATTTCGATTTCTTTGGGTTCAACATGTAGTTATTGAATATGTCATCCTTTGAATATGTGTGAATGACCTTTTATTGTTTTACACTTAATATCCACTTATATTGGGTGTATTTATATTCGTCACACATAATTTTGAGATTGATTTATCCTTAATTTAAGGACACCTTCTTTATAAGGGATTTCATCGCATTTTACATTTCTATTGTGACTTCATTGTTGTTATGCAACAATTAACTCTTATATGGTGTATATACTGTCCTTTGGAATATTATATCATGAATCCATTTATTCTCATGATATTATAATGTTCTGATTAAATGTTATTCCTTAATTATTGTATTCAAGTGTCTCTAATTTTGGTAAAAACCCTTTAACCAAAATATCGCTTTAAATGTTTTAATGATTTTTTCTTATTAATATCCATGTTTTCAAAATGGTTTTAAGGATCTATTTATATGGATATTAATCGTTTAAAATGTTAAAATCTTCAAGGTGGTATGGGACTTCATCTCAATCTCCTTTCATTGAGGCATATTTTGTTTTATACACAACCTTCTTTTATACGGTGTATAAAACCCTTTGACTTTTATGTTTATCCAAAATGAATCTTCTTTATATGAAGCGTTTTACTAAACGACAAAAGGGAATTTTTTTGTCGTTTGTATACGGTAACAACGAATTCTCCGCCGCCATGACCGTTATTTGTGTTTCGGCTTCCTCTACAAGCCATACCTTTTTAAAAGAAAAATAAATACCATGTTTTAATTTTCTTTTATTTTGATATTGAAATTGGTTTTCATAATGTTTTTATATCAATATGTTGTATTGATATCTTGTTATTGAAAGGTGGAAATGTTATGTTTCCTTTATGCATGTTTTATGTGAAACATTTATGTTGAGGTTCTTGGGCATTATTATGAAGACGGGTGGTTCCGTGATAAACTAAGGGTGGATGAGCCCGATATAGCTCTCCAATGCATTGGGTAACGCGAAGGAGTGAAACATTATGGTTTCTCCGAAGAAATTTAGGGAATATATTGTGGTGGGTATTCCAAACGTAACCAAGAGGGTTACTCCCTACGTAAGAATGATATGAATGCCTCAAGTTACCTTTTATGTCTTATGATTTCTATGATTTATTCATGATTTGATGAGGTATGTTAAAGTGCCTATGTTTTATGGGTAAAGAATGATTTCATTCTTTTGTATATATGAACTCATGTTTCCTTTCCATATTTTTTATAACCCTTTCTGAGCTTTTTATGCTCATCCCAAGTTTTTTATTTAAATGTTTTTCACAGGTCAAGGGAAAGGTACAAGATATGATGATAGTGTCAAGGAAGTGTCAAGAAAGAATCCATGCTTTATTTTTAAATATGTTTCTGTTGATGGGAAAAAAATGAATATTGTCTTTTATGTAACTACTTTGTTTGAATGTGGAATGTAATGTAAGTTTTATGATCTAATTCTCTAAAACTATAAACCTGAAAAGAGCCTCAATGTGTAATCTTGTAATAAATCAAGATTAAGTAAGGTTTAAGGCTGGGGCCTTATAGTTATTTCATGGGTAACTATGATGGTTATTATAATTTTAACCATGATGGTTATTCACTCTGAACTGTTATGTTTATACAATTTATAACTGCTATGGTTTTTTCATATATAAGAGTGAAAATAAAATGATTCATCATGTTAACTATATAAGTTTTCTATTATTTATATGCATTTTTATAAATATTATGATTTAATAAAAATTATGCAACCAAGAGTTTTTTTAAATGGAATATATATGATTCTTATTTACGGTGAATTGAATTGATTTTTAAAGATGTTTCTATGTGTTTTTAATTATTATAAATAATACATTAAGAGTATTATTCTACCTTTAATATTTATTTTTATAATTTTTTATAAAATTATTTTAGTTGTTAATTGAATTAATTGGGTTCTTAAATTATTATTTTCATCCTAATGACAATTTTGAAAAAGGGAAAATTATATAATAATTATTTGACTAATCATTTTATTTAATTTGATTATGTACCTTATGGAGTTTCTTGTTATCATAATTTATGATAATATATTTTTCAGTGGATTTTAATGATAAATAGGAACAATGATGATGTCAAGATCAAAATTTAAACTAAATGTCATGAAAAAAGTATATTTTCATATAGTATATGTCATATATTTTAGAATATTTTATAATGAGTTGGTTTTCCACATTATTTATCTATTACTTTATTTTGAACGAGTTATTAAATAATTATTTAAAAATATAAACTAGATAATATCATTGGGGATGAAAGAAAATAAATTATTACTTAATGATACTAGAATATTCACTTTTCAAGTTAGGGACATTATAGTTGGTATCAGAGAAATGGTTTAGATAACCTTATATGTTATGATTTTATTTGAGAATACATTAAATGTAATTTATAAAAACTATTTGTATATTATAAATAATTATAGTTATATTTGATAAATATAAAGAGATAGAGATAACATTGTTACTAAAATATTAGTGTATATAATTCTCATAATATGATTTTTTTTGATTTTACTTATTTAATATTCTATGATTTTTTTCACTTAGTAAACAGTTCTAACTTTTAAGAACACAATTTATGATGAATATAAACAAAATTTTAGTGGTTGTCTAAATGAGAAACAAGATTTAATGATAGATGCTGTGAAAACTTTTATGGCTATTCATAATATGATATCACATGTTTTTATTGAAAACATGAACATAGGTGTTTCTTATATTGTATAAAATGAGAGAAAAACGATGGTACATTGATGTTTATGTGAAAATATCATAATGGTAATAAAATTAAATGATGTATTTATAATTTTTTTTTGAAATAATCACCATGTTATTTTTATTAAAAGAATTAGATGATATTTTAATGTGGTATAGGATGCAATGAAGCAATAATACATTAAATAAAAATAAAATTTTTAGTTGAAACGTTGAATTTTAATAAAATTTATCATTTGAAATCAGTAGAATGTTTTTATTCAGGTTAGTATGGCCATTATGAAAATAGATTTTCTTGGGGTATGTCTCGAGAATGGTAGATGTAATAAATTGAAGATAAATTCATTATAGTGGATAATTACATTACAGTAATAGATGAGGAAACTACATATGACTTATAAAATATTTTGATTATATCTTGTATAATGTTATCATATTAATCAATCAAAGGATGTAATTAATTTTTTTATTTCTAGAAGGATTAATTGGGGAATAATTTAGAAATTCATGGTCAATGGAATATGAATAATGTTTATTGATTGATTTTAATATATAATAATTTATTAATTAGGATTTCAAGATGATAATATGTGTAAAATTAATAATGTTTTTTTTCTATTTTACGTGTTAGTATTATAATTTTCTCAATGTAATTTGGGGTGAAATTAAATTTTATTTTGTTACTACTATACATTTGGTTTGATATGAAGAATTATTCAATGAAGAATACCTTTACATGTTTTAGGAAATTGTTTAATTGAATGTATAAAATTTTGGGATTATATGCCATTTGATATTGAGGTAATTATGGGTTTTTATAATTTTGGATCATATATATTATTGTATAGATAACTATTGAATTGAAATGGGAATTGGTTATTATGTGATTAATTATTCTACAATATAAGAGAAATATAATTATTTGAACATTGTATGATTAAGATAAAATAAATATTATGGGAAATTATTTGATAAATACTGGTTTAATTAAATGTTAGAAGTATATGTTAATTCAATATAGATTTATGGTGATTCATTTTATTTATAGAAATTTTAATCAAATCATGGAGATCATATGATTAGGAAATGATCATTTTGATATGATACTATAATAGGGGTAACTCTTATTTGGAGAAACATATTATATTTATTTTAGAAGAAAATGTGATCAAATCATTCCAATATTTGTGTTTTAATATTTTTGCAGAATATGTTAAATAATTTAAGGGTATATATTTATAGAATGGGTTAGTTTGATATTTGGGTATTACTATTTAATTTTGGATATTAAAAAATTATTTATTCTTAAAATGTTTTATTCATATCGAAAATTATCATACCTTGATATTAACATTTTATTTTTATATTAAATATAAATATAACAGAAATTGAATGGTGTACTGGTGTGGAATTATAGGGTCAGGTAAAATTTTACATTAGATCATTAGGTCAAAAAAATCACTTTCAATACTCATTGTATAGTGTTAAAGATTATATTGTAGTGAAAATTGATTAGATGATGAAATTATAACTATCATGTATGTATAATGAATTGTTTTTTTTCTATAAATGGTAATATAATTCCTCCAAACTAGGAAGATGATCTTTAAACCATAATTTAATTATATTACCTTCATTTATATTGAATTGATATTCTTTTTCACTTCACTTTTCATTATTGTATTGTGGTCATTGTCATTATCTTGACTATTAACTTGATTGTATACAATTATATCAATAATTATTTATCATTGTTTTAGAATTATTTTTTCATGACCGTATTTTGGCATCCCACTAATATTTTCCACTTTCTAATCCTAGTTAAATGTCATTTCCAATTACCTTTTTATTTCCTTTTCTCTTTTTTCAAGTGTATTTTTTCATTCATTTATAAGATGTTAGATTTCAAAAAAGGTATTTTTAGATGGAATTTTTTTTCCAAGATAACGTTTGAATTTATATGGTTAAATTCATTTATGGTTGGAGAATGTAACACACTGATATTACAAAACAAGAATATTATGATTGTTAGTGTTTAGGGAATGAGACACTGCGCTAAAATAATTATTGAAATATTATAATTTTAATTTTACAATTATATCCAAATTATTCAATTTTTTGTTTAAATAGGATTAAAAATATTATCAAATATATATTATATTATAAATAAATAAAAATTTATTTATTATTTAATTGGTAATGCGCTCCCAATTTTTAAAAAAGTCATTTAAAAAAAATAAATAAATTTCTATCAAAACAATTATTTATTTATTTTCATGAGGGATTATTATATCAAATTTCGGAAACAATTAGAAATTATATTTGATATAAAAATATGTCAATCATTTATTCAATATATTAAAAGTTTGTTATAGTGAAATTTTTATATTTGTATGAAATATTTTATTTTTTTAATGATTAATCAATAATACTAATTATGCTGGAAACTATATATTAATTTAAATTATATAACTTTTTTGGATTAGATTTAAAATTTTACTAATTACAGTTTTATTAAAAATAATACATTTATAGTATATTTCTTTGTTTGGTAAAAACTATTGTATTTAAAAAGAAATTTTTCTTAAAAAAATAGGTTTCATCAACTTTTATAGGAATAATATTAATTTATCTTCTTCCACTTCTGTGTTTTGAATAAAAAAATTTATTCCATATGTTGATTAAGGATATAAAAGTTTGGTAAATATTACTCTTTTATTTTTAGTCCTTTTGAAAAGTAATCCTAGTACTTTTTTAACAAAGATATGGTAAAATTGGTTAATTAAATGTAAATATAATGTGATAAGGACTATATATTAACCATATGTCATGAATTAATTTTATTTTATTTTTATATATCATCCATAATAATCTAGAATCACAATATATATCCTTTAATTTCTGTATTTATTTGATCACAAAATTTATAATATTTAATTCAATTAAAAGTAAAGAAATTCATTCTTTTTTTATTAACATTAATTTTTTTATATATGGATAAATAGAATGTATTTTCACCTAAAAAATATTAATTTTAAAAATAAATATGATTTATTATCATGGAAAATTATTTCTAATTTTTAGCGATGAAATAAATAAATTGACTACCTACACAATGCTGAACTTTTTTTAATTAATGAATGAGTTTAATTAAATTATTTTAAAAAAGCTAAAAATAAATTAATTTAAATGAATTATTCTGTAATGATTTTTTTGAGAATAATTATATGTAATATATTGGATAATTTATTATATAATAGTTCCTTTTCTTCCTTGATGTTATTAGATTCAAAGAAACTAATATGTTCTAATATATACAAGAATGATATTTTACAATAAATAATAATATATTATTCTATCTAAAATTCTGAAAAAATACTATCTTCCACCTAGTGATTCATATATGTTTTAAAATTTCAATAAATTTCAATTTATGTTCTGTAATCCAATTTAAAGTATCAATCATGACACATGAAGTCTAAAAATCCTTGTTATCAGGGTAAGAGGGAAAATGGTTAACTAGGGATAAAAAATATATCGATAAAAAAGTAAAAAATTATCAAAATATTTTTAGGAAATTATTTAGACTAATAATAATTTTATATATGGATGATTTTAATTTTGATCCTTTTTATCAATATAATTTAGTAAAATAGATTTAATATTTTAATATATTCCTGGACTTTCCATCACCACTCATATAAATTGAATACACCTTTTCTCTTTTATTAACACAATAATAGTAATATTTAGGAAAAAAAACATTCAAAATAACTTCTCAAAATAAAAAAAAAATTGTAGAGGCCATATTTTAGGAATAATACCAACCTTATAAGTCTTAGGGTGTAAAGAAAATAAGGGTGTGCAGAGAATATTTATAGATCTTGAGTAATCATTCTTTGTTTCTTTTTCTCTTCTATATACAAAAAATATTACTTAATATTGATTAAGTAATATAATAAGTATGATAAAAATAAGGATATGTTATTATGTAAATTTACTAAGCAATATCCATCTCCAACATCCATAAAATGGGAGTTGAATATATCATTCAGCCATATGGCGTATTAATTCCTCACGAACCGATGAAATTAAATATCCATCCCTGACTATTAAGGATTTAAATAATTATAGATTTATTTTATATAAATATATGATATAAATTAAATATTTTTTGTTTTTGTAATAATAACATATCACCTATTTTGTTATACTTTTATTCTCTAAAAAACAATAACGGTGTTCGTGCATACGTGTAGACCACCACCTCTATGAAGCAATTGTTTTCTATTATTCAATAACATTAATTATTTATATAAGTTTATTTAATGATATTATATATAATTAATTATATTATGAAAATTATTTAAATAAATAAATTATAATAACCTTATTTTCATAATGTTCATTGGAAAATGTAATCATTACTGATGTATATGCGTGACTTATTATCTCTATGAATGAATCATCATTCATTATTCTTAAACATATTTTTGGATTCGTTTTAAAAGATTAATATATTTATAAAAATGATCATTATAGAATGATTATTATATTTTATAGTATGTAATACTGAACAATTTGACTAGATTAATCCCATTGATGTCATTGTTGATATATAAGTTGAATATCACTAAAACATTTGATGAGAACTTAATTGAATAATTAATTATATATAACATGTTATTAAGTGAAATAAAATGAATAAAAAATTTAAAAAATTTATCTATAATTTAAATAAATAATATATTTGTATTATTTGAGAAGATTAAGAATGTACAGGATGATTCATAATCGTTATAATGGAATTATTTTAAAAACTCATTATTAATGTATCACTTATATCTCTTTTTCTTCCATTAAAATAGTTTTAAGATTATTATGGTATAAGTTTATATGGATTTAAATTAATTATAAATGAATTTTTTTTTATTTTTTTACATACATTTAATGGTTTTCGAATAGAATATTTTTTCATATTATATATGAAAATTTGTACATTAATCATGAAATAAAAATGAAATAATCAATTTTTACATATATAGGGATAATGATTCTTCCGTCGATAATATATATTATTTGAAGATTGGATTTCATTACAAGGGTCCATGTTTTATTCAAATAAATCCCACCTTCCCTAAATACTAGATATTTTGTTTTTTTTAAATTGAATGTTTATTTCAATATCTGAAAATATTATCTTATTTATGAATGATTTTTTTTGAGAAATAAACAATTATATATGTTATTATTTTGTTATAGTTATTAGAAATTTCTTATTATGATTATTTATTCCATTATAAACAAAGGATTATTGGGTCATCGATATCCCTCTATTGAATTTTTAAATAATTACGTTTTTATGATTACTGTGAGGGTTACTCTAAGTGTAATAGGGGTGGATATTTTTTATTTATATACTATGTTTTCACCAAATATTAATATGATGGTTAGTTCATGTGAATCACGAAGGATATTCAATTTATAAATGTGATGTTAATTCCATATATAATTGTGATATAAAAATAATCTCTCAATTTTCCTCCATTATTTATCTATGCTTGTTATTGGTTTTATAGAAATAATATGAATTTAAAATGGTATAAAACAAAAAATTATAATGGAAATGTATATGATACATCTTAAGGGTAAATAATATTTCTCAATTAAATTGTATTCATGTTTTTCCACGATTTCAAAGACACCATTAAATTTTGTATTGTTCGATCTTACCATATTTTAAAATAATTTTCACTATGTATTAAGGGTGTGTTTGGAAAAGTAAATGGCTAAGAAAAAAAATTTTATGATATTTTTGGCAAATAAAACAATTTATATCATAAAATTTTTATATTGTAAAAAATAGATATTTATAGAAGTGTAAAATTTGTTATGTATTAATGTTTATGTAACATTTATGACCTAACTGTATAAAAAAATATAAAATAAAAGACATTTGGGATTTCAAGAACCTAAATTCTTATATCATGTTGATAGAATATGTATTGCTTAAGGCCTAATCCCTATACTTCAAAAACATTTTTTCAATCTCGAGATAATCCGTTAAAATTTTCTGTCATATAAAAAAATCAATCGTGGTGCATACATTTCCAATTTATTAAAATTGTCTTTATAAGTTGGAATAGTTTATTCATTCTTTTTAATATGATAAAAACTATCCTTTTCCATATTTATTCAAATAATATGATGAAAATATTTTTCTATGAAAATATCCTTAAATAAAATTCGAGACATGTAATTAATCACCTCATTTTTCTTTTTATACATGACCAATGAAATAAAATTATTGGTTTAAACATAAATACAATACATGGAATGATTTATATTTTTACGTCCAAAAAATGAAAACATTGAATATATTTTTAGAATAGGGATCCATACTTCTAATAAAACTATATCTATGGTTCCACTCAGTGATGGTGGCTATTATTTCATGAAATTCATCACTATGGGCATATTACTCTATATATAGTTTTGTTTCTCTATCTATGGAACATAAAATACTCCAATAATTTGGTGGTTGTACTTATATTACATTATTATTAAAAAGTAAAAGAGTTCCAAAATGATGAAATAGTTTCATAGTCTTGTAAAATCTGATACATGAATATATCACACAAGGAATAACCTAGGATGTTAAATAATCATATTTTGAGAATATCTATATCCCTTCCATCATTTAACTAAATTATTTATATTATCACCCTTTAGGTTTTCTATGGAATTGAAAAAAATATTGGCGAGGTGAGATTCTTAGAAAGGAGTCACATACAATGGAATCATACCTAGAAAATAATTACATAAGAGATATGGAAAAAATATATGAAAAAATGAATCAATAATTAACTAATACTTATGGAATTATATCTCTATGAAAATTAATGATTATATATATAACCATAATTATTGATCTCATACTAACGAAATTCATAAATCTAGATATCAATATCCACCTATCAAGACCATGTGTAAGGATGTTTTACTTGTCATTGATATTATAGTCAAGATATTATCCTTTTATGGGAAGAGTCATACACCAAGTCATACCTTGTGTCTCATGAGAGAAATTAATGAATCCATTGGATAAATAATTTTAGGAAACATCTCACACATGTTAATGACCAATGTATTCAAAATAAGATTCATCAAGACCTTTCATGTCGTTCTGTGAGGAATCAATTACCAAAAACACATGCATATACATATTATGTAAAATAGGTAAACTAACTAATACAACATTGAATAGAATAATATGGATTAATAGGGGATCATTCCCTAAAAAACATGGAATTAAATGGGTATCATAATAGTAAACTAAATAACCCTTAACAATGAAATATACTAGATATAGTGAATAATGGTTTCTATGTTTTAGACATAAGGCCCCAACATTAATGATTACATAATCTTGAGTTTAGTAAATAATTTCCATTGAATATATTTTCATGATTATAGTTTTATAAAATTTGGACATAACTATTACATAATAAACCCAGAAAATACATGTGAAAAGTTACACTCAATATCCACTTTTTCCACTAAAGGATTCACATTAAAAAAACATGATTTCTTTTTTCATGATAAGAATATTATTCACATATTCTATTCACTTATCCATCCATATACCATGTGGAAACTATTTAAAAAATATGGAATGAGCATAAAAATGTCAATAAGAGACATAAAAATAATTAAATTCATTAATCTAATAGAAACATGGTAAATAATTTAATTCTTTTTTAAAGAACTAATGTAAACATTTTCACATGAATTATACTAATTATTTTTGATAAAAAAACCAATAATATAATAAAAAAATATTAAAAATATTTTAGGTGACATATATATTAACATAAATAACAACCTTTTAATCCCATTCAACGGGAATAACCATTTGGTTGACTTCCAAGATGACGATATTTAATGGGGATCACCCTTAATATAATCTATATCAGTCTAACCTGTGAGCTATAATTGGGACCATCCCTTCATATAATCTTTAATATTCTCTGTCGCGAGTTTTAATGGGGATCAACACTTCATCTAAGATGTGTCAGGATCACTAGTGAGGTATAATGGTGATCAACCCTTCATATAAGCTGTATCGGGCTCACCTATTTTATATAATACTCAAGTACCATATCAAAAAAAATATTCATCACAATCCCCATTTTAGAAACTCATATAACTCCATATGAAATACATTTTCGTATAAAAATACCAATTTCATTTAATATCCAATTTTCAATAATAATATACCCAAATAAATTAATAAGGGATTTATTTTCCATTTAAAATACATAAAGGCATATAAAGGAAGAAAAATATCAAATAACAGTTATGGTGGTGGAGAAGTCATTGTTGCAGTATACATTAAAAAATAAAAATCCTTTTATCATTTTGTAAATAAATTAATATTATTTATATAAAATGATTCTATTTGAAAAATTTGAATGAAACTCTATAGAGACATAATATTTCCTTTATAATCCTTTTATCTCTATATATGTAAATATATTAATTAATATACTAATGAAAATGATTGTATTATTAAATATTTAAACGTTGAAGGTGTCCTCTACAATTTTTAAAATTTTTATAATAATGTCAATTAATTAGTAAATAACATTAGAATAGATAAAATATGGATATGAAATTTCTTAATGGATGAATATTCATCCAACAAAATCATATAGGGGATATTATCAAGAAATTACTCAATGAAAACAGATTGAGTTGAAGTCCCTTACCTTCTTTCTGACATGTCTTGCTCAATCTTTATCTCCTTAAATTAAAAACATAATTTATTTTCTAATTTATTCATAACCTTTTTCATGTTTATTATTTCATTAATATCACTTATTTCCTTATTATAAAAAACATATAATTACTGATGTTCATATCAGTTGTTTTGTTGATATTCAATATGCGAGTCCAAAATGAACATGTAATAATTACAATTTTTCCTTCCAGTAAAATATTTATTATCTAAAATATATAAATAATAATTTAAATATAATATATATCTAGGAAATATATATTTATAATATTACATAACATTTGGAGATAATAAATTAAATGCACAGTTCATGGAGACAACAGGTCATACGTTTGGATGGACGCTACTTATATTTCATTGTCATATTAAAGGAATTAAAACTAAATGACACATAGGTATATTATAATTAATATATAATATCTATTATATGTAAGATTAATATGTTTATTAATTGCATCTTTTATATGATCCATGTACAGAATAAATGAGTCATATCACTTTGAGGGGGTGGTAGTCCATACATTCTCAAATGAAATTATCATATTTACACATTATGGAAAGAATCATATGTGATATATATAAAAATAAATAAGAATTAAACAATACAAATATAATATATATCATATATAAATATATTTCCATTATAATTTCTTCCATGATATGTGGTTGGTGAAAATTGAACAATCGTTATTTCATTAGAGAGTAGTTTGTCGTACATAGAAATAGTATGTTCATATCAATTAGGTGGAGGTGTGTATAATTTTAGTTTTAATAATTCTCATATAAACATACCAATATAGTGAGAAAATTGTTTTTTTATGTAATTAATGAATAAGAGGTGAATATTAATTTGAGAAGGACAATAAATGAAAATAACTTGATAGAAGACATTGCCTCTAAAGAAGGAAACTACTTTTGATTTGAGCCAAAAGGAATTCTTGAATTTCCTAATTATCATTTAAATGCTTCTTGGAGGAAGGGATTTATTTTGGGAGCTTATTTGTGTATTATTTGGATGATCCAACGTCTTGAGAGGTGTATGTTATATTGGTGGAGGTGGTGGCCTTTTATTAGAGGGAAGATGATAAATTTAGGAATTTCTATAAATATTAACTTATTATAAATTATGTATATATTAAAAATGGTAAAAACGAATATAATTAGATTATTTGATGATTTTGGATTGAATAACCATCATGAAATAATATTTATACATGTTTTCAATATTTTTTTTTCAGTATCTTTTTGGTTTAACCCTTATTGTATGATTTTTAATCTTCTTGTAATATCATTATATTTACACATTGTGGGTTAATTTAGTTATCATATCATGCCAACAGACACACTAAAATATGAAATTTATGACATATTTGGACTGATATTAACAATTTGGCTGACTCACATATTTTTATGAATTTAATATCATTTAATAAACTAATTTATATTTTATGTTCTAAATTATCTAAATTTTTAAGACTATTCATACATGAATTTTTAAAAAATTGAAGATCACATTATTGAATATAAAAAAGAAATTATAAGAAATTGAATCTGTCAAAACGATATATAAAATTCTTGTAGGACATCAAAATATTCAAATTTAATTTATTATAATATTTTTAATATTATTTATCTGAATCCTTTATTAATAAACCAATCACTACATCATTGTCGTGTCATATTAAAAATATATTTATTTAATGTCTAAAAATTATCAATAAAATATCATGATATTGGAAATGTTATTATATTTTTAATTAATATTTATAGTCAATGATATCAATTATATAACCTCATATTAAAATTGTTTTAGTAAAATATTCATGTTTATGTAATATTTCACATAACATTAAATTAATTCTTATAAAATGTCATTTTAACATCCATGTGGCACCATGGGATCTCCAAATAGACTCAAGGAAGAACATGGTCAGACATATATCATCCAATAGGATTACGACATGTTTTAAGGTAGTTTATTATTTTTAATATATTATATATAACATTATAAAGATGGCATCACAAGGGGACGTTGTCAAAAACCCTAAACCAGGGTACTTAAATGATCTTGCAGTGAATGAGTCAGGGATAACATCAAAAAGGATGATCTTTTGGGATATCATTCTAAATGTATTGGTCACTCGGAAATTTTTGAGTCTTCAAAAAAGCTCATTGGTTTGTTGGTACCTTTCACCCCTGTAGATGGTGGTTAAATGGAAATTTTGCTAATGTGGTCAAAGTGATATCTGAACCCTCCATCTTCTTTAATACACCTCCACCTAGTTAGGTGATAAAGAAGGGGAGGATCACCCATGTGTCGGCAAATCAGGAGTCTATTGAGGAGCGGGTTAGTTTTTGCCGATTCTCGATTATTACTCGTGTGATGATCCACAAAGGTGTGATCCTCTGTAAATTCAATGAATTTACTAATAGGATCACTGATATATGGGTATTTGATGACTAGAAAATGAATTCAATGGGTAGGGGCTACGATCATGTCATCTTCCCATCAGATGATCAAAATAGAAGGTCTTGGAGAAAGGCCACCATCTCTCTGAAACATGGATTTTTTAAAATTCAGGAATGTGACTGGAATTTTGATCCTATGAATGTTCAAAGAAATCATGTTCAGATATGGATCCGAATATGTATGATGAACTGTCATTATTGGAACCCAATGTTATTATGTGACATTGGCTCATCTATTGGCAATCCCATTCGATTGAACCGGTAGACAACTAATATGAGGTTTGGTCACATTGTTCGGATACTCATAGAAGTGGATATGGCTATAACCCTTTTTGTGGAATTTGTTCTATCAACACGGAATGACAGTATGAATTTTGACATTGATTATGAATGAAAGCCGAATTTATTCATGAAGTGCATGATTCTTTGTCATCTTGCTTTTGAGTGTAGAAGGGACAAGGAATGCAAGTGTATGAAATGTGGAAGGACATGATGATGTTGCATGTCGATTGAGGAAGGGAATGGATAAAATCCAAAATGGTACTCAGGGGGGCAATGGGGCTACTACCAAGGTGCTGGATGGGCCTACCCTATCTGGATATCAGGAGGGAGATACATCTGGGAAGCCTCTGGTTGAAAGGCAGACATTGGTGAAGGAGGATTTTAGAATGTCAAAAGTGGATTCTGCTCCAGAAGCCACTGGATCAGGGTTTGATGTTCTCAATGGTGAGGCAGGTTCTCATCTGGGAGCTGAGACTCTAGGATGTGATGATGAACCTTTGGTGGAAACACATGTGGTTTTAACCTGCTGTGACCTTGTGGTAGATGCACCAGTGGAATGCACTGCGCCAAAAATTTACTCTGCTAAGGAATTCACTGGATCAAAGGTCATGGTTTTTAATGGTGTGACAGGCTCCCATCAAGGGGATGTTTACTCAGTTTGTGAAGATGATACTTTGGTGGAACCTCTTACGATTTCAATCTACTATGGAAAGGATATGACAGAGAAGGTCTCACCTTGGCCACTAGTTCAAGATGAAACACCTGTGCTGAATGTCCATGATGATTCAGGTGTAATAATGAATGGAGAAACCCTGGCTGCAGCTGATCTAGGGGGAAACTCACGCAGACACTACCCTCCATGGCTTCTCATAGTGTAACACATGTGAGCAGTGACCCTTCTCACATAAAATCCTAGAACAAGTTCTCTCCCTTGAGTGCTGTTTTCTGGTCAAATGACATTGAGGACCCTCATCCACCTG
The DNA here is from genome assembly GCA_963277665.1 of Viscum album. NCBI lineage: Eukaryota > Viridiplantae > Streptophyta > Magnoliopsida > Santalales > Viscaceae > Viscum > Viscum album. The sequence goes on from OY728127.1 coordinate 2,046,495,228, forward strand.
ATTCAGCTAGTACTCCTGAGACAGGGGTAGGCTTGCTCACTGAAAAATCTCATGAACATGTGAAATTTATTTTTACAAGGGGTTTTCCCCTTGAACATGCCCTCTCATATCCTACTCAGAATGCCAATCATGTTGTGGATAACACACAGGCATCCTCTGAGGGGAAGGATCTTGTGGCCTCACCCATGATCTATGGGGTTTTCAGCTGCCAAAAAGGGAAAGGAAGGAAGTGTAAAGGGAAAAAAGAGAAGGGGAATGTGGAAATGGCAACAAAGGGTGGTCCCCAGACATGGGGAATGACTCATATGCAATGAGGATCTTCTATTGGAACTGTCATGGGAAGGGAAATTCTTGAAAAACCAAAGCCCTTTGACATTTTTTTATTTCCCAAAAGCCCTTTCTTTTTGGAATTGCTGAACCGAAGCTTGTTTTTAGCATATGGAATAGATTCAATTTGGGTTTAATTGGGTACCAGTTTGTGTCCAACGATTTTCATGATTCTGAAATCGATCATTTTTTGTTGTCACGACACGAATCTATTAAAATTAAGTCATGTGTGAATAGGTCTTAGGGTGTGTTGATTTCTTGCAGTATAAATGCGTATGAAATTTTAGTCTCTTTTGTGTAAGCATCCAATATCTACATGATTAGAATGGAATTTTGGGAGGATATCAATGATGTTTCTGGGCATATGGAATATAAATGGATCGCACTTAGACATTTCAATGTGGTTCTAAAACATGAGGAAAAAACATGAGGTAATTTCAATAGAACTGTGACTTATGAATTTTCTATCTACCTTGATCAATGTAATCATGTTGAAGTCCCGCTTGCTGGAGAAGAATTCACATGGTGTCGATACACCTGTAATGGTAAACGAGCAATAAAAAATGATAGATGTTTCATCCAAATAGTTGATAAAGGTCCTGCTCATGGAATTTATAGATTTACATTACCCAGACATCACTCTAATCACAATCCATTTGATGTGGATCATGATACACAACTGGCACGGTCAGGATCCATCCCGTTCCTATACGACAATGGGTGGTTTATGGAGCATGGATGCATGGAACTTGTGCTGGATGCTTGGAAGCTTGAGCCTTTTGGAAGTACTCTTTAGTTTCTAGCTATAAAGCTAAAGCATATGAAGGTACTTCTAATGGACTATAACAGAAAATCGTTTTATAACCAGGAATGTAATATCAAGGATGCTGAGGTGGATATCTCTCGCAATATGATTCAAAACCAGTAGTAGTCAGCTCCATCTCGAAATTAAATTCTGGCGCATGACAAGGTGGATGACATAATTATGACCAAGGAAAGGTATGTCATAAATCAATTGAATGTATGATGGCCAAAAAAAGGAGACATGAACTCTAATTTGTTCAATAGATTTCATAATGAGAAAAGAGCCCGAGCTAGGTATAAAGAAATTAGAAATAATGGTCAACTTTACATATCTGATAGTGAGATTTCGGTGGCTGTCGTGGACCACTTTAAAGTACTGTATTCTGATTATGGGAATATAAACACTCAAAAAATGGTTGGGAATATAATCCTAGACATGGAGGAGAATGATAATCAATACCTCGTTACCCCCTATCAAAGAGGAAATTCGTGCAGCTCTTCTCTCTCTCAATGTATACAACACTCCTGGCATGAATGGATTCACTAAAAAGTTCTTCATATTTTACCGAGATGTTTTGCAGGATGACATTACCTGAGATATTAATGACTTCACTCATTCTTTACTATCGTATGGGATGAACTCATGCATCATTGATTTATTTCCTAAGATAAATAACAGATTTGATATCAAGGAATCCAGGACAGTTTCTCTTTGAAATACTATTCCCAAACTCATAATAAAGATACTCATGAAGATAAGGGGCCCAATGCTTAGTGAAATGATTACCACCAACCAATTTAGCTTTGTTCTTGGTAGAAATATCAAGGACTGTCTTTTCACTGCTACGAAGAGCATTAATATTATATAGAAAAGGACAAAGGCATGAAACATTGCAATGAAGGTCGACATCTCAAAGGCCTTTGACACATTAAGATTGATTTTCCTCATGGATTTTCTCATAGGATATGTCTTTTCTAATGAGTTCATCCAGCTGATTTATATTTTCCTGCACATATCATGGCTGTCTATTCTTATTAATGGAACACTGAGAGGATTTTCTTCCCCACAACAGGGGTGTAGGGAAAGGTGATCTACACTCTAGCCATCACTTTTCTATTGCTGAATACATTCTCAGTCGATGTATCCATGAACATTCTCAAATTGGATTCATCAAGAAAATCATGGATGAGAGGAAAAACATTTCCCCATATCTTCTATTATATGCTAATGACATTCTGTTGCATGGTCAAGACTCAATGCTAACCATCTCTTCTATTAAGGACCACTTTGAGAATTATGATGAGGTGGTTGTTCAAGAAATTAGATGGGATAAATATTTCAGTGTGTTTGGAAATGGAGTCATGATTGGTAAGAAAAACAAGATTTTTAAACTTCTTGGTGTTAAAAATATATATCTACCCATCAATTATCTAGGGGTCCATTTATTCTGGAGAAGGATGAGCATGCAACATATAGAAGGAATTGCCTCTAACATTGTGAACCAACATGCTAGCTGGAAAGGGAAGGTGATGTCCTTGGTTGGTAGGGTCTTCCTTGTCAACTCAATGATCACATCTACGTTTGTTTACTCATTTTCTATTTATATATGGAATAGGGGTCTCGTCAAGGATTTAGAAGTTATGATACAGAACATCATTTGGATAGGGTTAGTTCATGAGAGGAAAATTGTCACTATTCCCTGGAAGGAGTGTATCAAGCCTGTTGAATTGGGAGGCCATGGAGCCAAGGACGTCTAGATATTCAATGATGGTCTTATCGGGATATTCACATGGGGTCTGATCTCTAAGAATGGGTCGAGTGACATTCTTATAAATATATTCAACTTAATGTTGCTTTAAGGATATACACACTATATTGCATCATCTGTTTGGGTATCTCTCAAGAAATCTATCATGCAACTCAGTCAGGACACAAATTGGATGGATTGCAGGGACTACCATCTCAATTGTTGGACTACACCATGGATTGAGAGGCCTTTTCAAGAAATCATGGATGTTCCCCATAGTACAGTTCATTTTTCCATAAGTGATTTTATTACATACATGCAATGTTCTGGTAGCATTGATCCACAACAGGTGGAGCTGGAAGTTCAAAATTACACTTTCATGGACAGTGATAAATTTATATAGAAGAAAAACTGTGATGGGTAGTTCATGATAAAAGATTTTTATTAGTTGATTTGTGGAGGGTCCTGCCATGCACCTTCCTGGCTCTTGAAATTTCTGAATAATTTCATTCAGCCTTCTAGATTTCTATTAATCTAGATACTATGGAAAAATTTACTGCCTAATAATGACCAGCTCAAATGGGAATGCTTTCAATTTGTGTTGTCTTGTCATATATTCATTGCTGCCAAGGAGACTTCTCGGAATCTTCTTGTGGAATTCATCTATGTTAGGAGGCCTTTAGATTAAATTGGAAGCCTTTTGGTCATGTAAATGATAATAATCTACATCTACATTATTTACCAACTAGGTTGTCAAAGGTGCGCTGCAGCACACAGCTTGGGAATCTCCTTCTTGTGGTTATTGCAGCTATGATCATGACCACATGGGCTACATGCAACACCCTACTCTCCGACGACATGTGTTTCCCCATTTAATGGGGCATGGCCACGATACATTCAGAGGTACATGCTGCTTCACAGATTCAAACAGGTACAATGCATAATTTATTTTCTAGGTTTACCATTTTTTGACTGCTTGGAGTTTTCAGATGGCCTCAGAAGCCTTGGGTTATTAAATACATATGATGGATACCTCCAATCATCCCATGGCACAAGGTCAACGTGGATAGTGCCTCTTCTAGTGCTGTAGGACTATCGGGATGTGGTTGCATCTTTCGAACATACTGTGGCTGGGTCAAGGGGTGCTTCTATAACTTTACGGATATTAGGGTTGCCTAAGAGGCTGAATTATGGGAGATAATTCATTTTGTTTGGTATGTTGTCTGGTACAGTTGGAACATGTTATGGATTGAATTGTATTCCCAACTTGCGGTTCATGCCTTGGAATGAAGAACGCGAAATGTCCATTGGAGAGTGTTACCTCACTGGGTTGAATGTCTCCACATGGTTTATAATTTACAAGTGGTGGTATCACATTCTTATAGGGAAGCCAATGAGGTGGTTGATGCATTGTCCAAGCAGGTGATTTTGGAGATGGATATGATGTGGTCCTTTACGGCACCCGATTATTATGCTTCAATGGTATAGGCAGATATGCTGGGTGTCGTGCACACTCGGTTTTGTAATGATCCCATGTTTGTCTGACTTATTTATATATTTTTTAAATAAATTCTCTTATGATTGGTTTTTATCGGGTCCTGGGATTTTGGATTATTTACCCTTATTTAGCATATTGACCTTTTAACAAAGGTAAATAATATAATTACTGAAGTTACAATTTATAATGGACCAAATTAAAAGGTAAAAATTCACAGAATTTAGACCATCTGATTCCAAATATGGAATTCATTTTTTAAAATTCAAATAACATAATACTCAGTAATTAATTTAAAATTAATTATTATTTTCAAAACCAAAAAAGGTGTTTTAAAAAAATAAAAACTATTAAAAGTTTGACATGTGTGTATGTCAAATTAATAGGTTAAATTACATTAAATGACCAAAATTGGATTAAATGATAATAATATATTCCATTTATAATATATAACCATTAAATTATATGATTTATCTATACGAGTCATCTCGATGGAAATTTTTTTTTCAAATAAAATTTATTGTATTTTTACTATTCATTAAAACATGATAGTTATGAGAAAAATATAAAAAATTAATAAAAAGTAAATTATTATGTCCTACTTTTAATTATGAAGAATATTTTACTAAATATAACATATAATTGTTTCAAAAAATAAAATTAAATATGGTTTTCCATCACAATTTGGTAAATCTGTATTTTTAGAAAAATACTTATTTTATCTGAAAAAAATGAATCTATTATTAAATCATTTCTAGAAAACTAATTAGATCATTTTAAAACATTTAATTTAATATATAATATATATTTATCATTAAATAAAATCCTTAAAGAGTTATATGATTTTTGGATCACAATTATTCTCTTTTTAAATAGGTCATCGTAAAAAACATCCTTCAAATTAAATTGGTTTTTAATTCCATTTATATGAAAATATGGTATCCAATAAATCATTATTTAATCATATGTCAACCATACTTTCATAATTAATTTGATACATTTAATTCCCTCCATTCCAATAGTTATGAGTTAACAACAATTTATAATAGTAATAATATTATTATATTATATTTTGGTATAACTCAATGTTTTGTGCAACATATGATTTCGAAGAAACCTCTTGTTGCGTGTTGAATACACTATCAGAAAAGAGTCCCCTTTAATGTATAATTAACATCTTATTCATTAATATTAATAGAAATGAAAATGTATTATTCTCTAAATACCTAGGTCATCACAATACACAAATGGTAGAAATTGGATTTTATAGATTTCATTTTTATGATTCCATGGAAATTGTAGAAAAATTCCAGCATCATTGTTTTTCAAGTGCATATGAATATTCCACAGTATATCTCCCATGTCTGTCATACCTTGTGTGATGTATTAAGCCTACTAATCACGAATCATTGTGATGATTGTGTTAATAGTCAAATATCCCATTTAGGTGTGATTACCCGTAGGAGTATCTATGCTATAATAAACATCTACATTTATGTTTTCATATGATCTTTTATTTTATAAGCAATAATGAACACTTTTACTTTAAAAAACTTAATATTATCATTCCATTAAGGAAAATTAAATACTTTTATAACCATACAATTATATAGGGATAATAATATAGACATTTGAAACCCTTAAATTTGACATGTAAAATAGAGAAAATTATATCATTGTAATTTATGTCCCACACAAATGAAAATATGTGGAGATTATAAAAAGGGTACCAAAAAATGAAATTTGAGATGGAAAAATACCACATATGCATTGAGATTATATTCAATAATAAATTATCTAAATTCTCAATTTAAATATGATATATAAATACAATTTATAATATTATTTAATTATATAACATCTCGAATAGGTAATATATACACCACATGAAAAATTTATGTTTATGATACAAAATATATCAAAAATAAAAGAATTTATGTGGAAACCATTACATATTTTCTTCAAATACATGAGAATAATTTTACATCCTATATCATAAACATAGTTACCGAAATCACTTCCTTTAGAACCATAAAATTTTAAATTTTCTTCTATACTCTTCATAAATAGTCCTTATCAATATGAATTCATTATATTATCCACATTGGTGTTTATAGTTTTATTCATTTGTAAAAAATTTATAATAGTTGGTTTACTATTAATTCTTATTCCAATGAGTATTATTAATAATTTATTAATGTTACTATTTTGGATTAACATTAATGACTTATTATGTTACAATTAACTTTCAAAAGTTTTTATACTTTAACCCTAACGATGAAGACAATAATAAGTATATTATAGATATTTTTTATTAACGATTTCTTTTTTACATATTTGAGGAATCATATATCGATATGATATCATTATAAAGAAATTTATTTTTTGAAAATTTATATCTTATATAACTTGTATTTATTTTTCCATAGCCATTCATGTATGAAATTCAATGATTTTTTCCAAAAAAATTTTAAACTGACCCAAATCTGAATAAACATTAATTTAATTAATGATTCTGAGTTTTTATTATAATAATATAATTTATACATATCTATAATGATCTTAATAATTGTTTATTAGTGGGATACATCATAATTATATGTAACTATATGAATATGTAATGGATATAAATTCAATAAGAAATATGAATAAAATATTATCATATTATTACACTTATTTTAATCGTTTAAAATATTGAAAATTGTTTATTAGTTATATCATTAATAGGATCTAAAAGTTTCCACATAATATCCTTATGTAATCAAAAAAATAATATTTATCCATTAAAACCACAATAATATCCAACTATTTAAGGTGTTTAATGTTAACTAAACATGTTACATCATAGAGGGAGTGGTCCACCCAATGTACGAACACCAAATTTTTTTAATCTTATTATAGGAGGTATATATATATAAATTATTATAAAAATATTAGTGAAATATTTAATTTTATAGTGATAAAAATATTATTTTATTATATTTGATATAACAAATTTTAATTATTATGATTAGGAATAAAACTATGTAGTTGCTAATACTAATGCTGGGTACATGATTTTCCCTTTGAAGTGACCAGGAATTCGAAGGGATAAGGCTAACTATGAGTGACAAGTTAATTAGTTTCAGGGTATAGGGTTCTTGGGATAGTTAAATGTGTAGTATTAAAGAGAAATAAATATGTGATTTTTTTATCGATGTGTTGAAGATATTTCCATTTTATAAATACTCAGTATTGTAGTTTTGGAAACACCATTACAGTTTTCAAAATTTGTGCTTCACAATCCATGTTTCAATAGATAAAAAAATGAAAAATTTGTTTGTTAAATACATATATATTGATACAAAATCAAAAAATTCAATTATATGAAATTGTTTAAATGTTTAATGACTTATACACATGGTAGAACTCAATTTATTTCTTTTAGTTTATCATTGGAAATTAAATTCCAATCAAAATATGATTTTTAGTAAAAAAGATTATGAATTTTTTTATTGGAATTGGATATTTATAATTTATGACGTTAAAATTAAGTTATTATATAAATCATTTATATTTAAGAGAATTTATTTTTAAAATAAATACACTTAATTGATTAAGAATATTTTTACGGGAAAACGTATTTTTAATATTTAAAATTATATTTAATGTAAAATTACATTGGATACTAATTTTAATTATAGAAATTGAATTAATATAAAATAAATAAATTTTAAGAGGCTATGCAGGTAATCCGAAATTTAATCTCCTTTGACAATTATTGATTCAGTGAATGGAAAAAAAATCAATATACATTAATGTAACATTTTAATTTGATCCAAAAAATAATTCAATAGTTTTTCTAGTGTAAAATTATATTTAAAAATGTGTAATGTTATTCCTTATATATAAATTTGAATTGGTAAAGGGTTTTTAGACATCTTTGACATTATAATATTATGGTAATGTTACAGAAGTTAAATGTTTCATGAAAACTGTAATTTTCAACTAAATCATACCTTTTTAAAAAAACCTCAAAATTTCATAATAATATAACTTCATTTTAATCAATTTTAATATGGAAAATTTTTTGTATGTATGAAATTATAAATTTTTACCAATATATAATATCTTAAATAATTTTTTTTAAGGAACATGATTGTAATTGTTAATAAAAAATATTTAACATCTATAGTAGAGTCTCAAGTGTTAAATTAACCTCACATTAAATAATATCATTGTAACACCCTAGGTAAATAAAGAATATTCCATTTTTATATTTATCCATTTTTGTGAATAAAATATTAATATTACCCTAAAGGGGATTCTATGCTCGATGGCGTACCCAACGCGCAACAACGAGTTTCTTGGGAATCTTACGTTGCACTGTAATAATAAAATAATATTATTTTAAATAGTAGTTAATGCCTATCCATTGTAATGGAGGGAATGAAAATAACTAACTTCAAAATGATTATATATGTTTGTCAAATATTTTCACTTTTTACAATAAATGTTAGAGGATTAACAATGCAAATGAATCCAATTTTAAGCGTAAACATTCTAATATTCTTTAAAAGGTCGATTAACCACCTTTTGAGGGCGAACCTCTTTTAAATCCACTTTTTGAAAATTTTATGTGTTATATTTGACAAAATAAAATTCTTCTTTAGAATCGGGATATCAAAATTTACTTTGTGTAAATTTTTGGTATTTTTCCGAAAAAGGTCAATTTTTAATGAATAGTGAAAAATGTTGTATTTTAATTCAAAACCCCTTTTTATTGTAATTTATTTATATTATTAGTTTATGTTTTTAATTGGTTTTAAAGTGAAATTAGAATATATTTTTACCATTTAATCCAATAGTGGTCGTTGGAATTAATTTCACTTTGAAATCGGACTTAAACTAGTGTTAATCTTTTGGTACATTTTGTTTCATAAAAACACGCTATTTGTTTTGACAGCAGGAATTAATTATTAAATTAATTAAGTCAACCTATATGTTTTTAATTTTGTAAAATATACATCATTTTTGAATTCGGAATATCAAATATCGCTTAGGGTGAATTTTTTGTTATTTTCTGAAAAACATCAATTTTTGATGAATAGTGAAACCACTAAGTGGTACTTATAAAAACTGATTTTCCGTTTAAATGAAAATTTTCCAACTTTGTGTTTTTAATTTCAAAAATCCGACGTACATGGTTGTCATTAAGATGTAAAATGTGGTTCAATGGGATTAAAATAATTTTTTGGTGAATAGTAACTTATTATGTTTTTAATCGCGATTAGAGGTAATTAGTGTAGTTTAAGGTAAGAATAATGTTTTAATAAAATGATGTGACCTGGAAACTTGTCCTACCCTCATTGGATGTGTCATGGTCGATCAAGACAATCCATGGGTCATCTTGGGGACCCCATGGAGCCACTTTCGTTGGAAAATGACATAAATACCTTTTTATTTAATGTTAAAGTAAAAATGACACAAACATGAGATGTTTTACTAAAACAATTTTTACAAGGGGTTATAGAAGTCAGATGTTTTACGATAAATAATAATTAGAAATCTAAAAATATTTCCTACATCATGGTTTTTTATAACTTTTAGACATTAAATAAATTAAATTATTTATGACATCATGGTGATGCAGCGATGACCTCATTATTTAACAATTTAAATAAAATGGAAATATAATGTAATATCTAAGACCTAGACATGTCAAAAACCTATTGAATGGGTGTATTTAGAACCCTTATCACCTTAACCTATAAACACATCAATTTGGGACCATTAATATCCGAAACTCATTCTAAAATAATGTAACATTTCTTTACTTTCCAAGAGTGCCCCTCCTCTCCTCTTATAAAAGGCCCCCACCTCTACCACCTTACCCACACTTCCAAAGCCTTTGGCTCGACCAACCCCAACCCATTTTGTCTCTCCACATCCCTCCTTAACTCCTTGAAGCCTCACATTGGGCAGAAGTCTTCCCAATGAAGCCTTTGAGCTCAAACCATATGGAGTTACCCGATTTTAAGGTAATGTCTTCACTTGTGTCCTTTTGTTTTATTTTGCTTCTCCAACCCCCTAAACTCTTTTTATTCATTTATTTTTTAACAAATACTGTATATTTAATATACTAGGATGTTTTTATAATAAGTATTCGATCTACACATACACACACATACATCTAATGGTTAAAGAACATACTGTTTCTGTGGATGGCGAATTTCTGCCTCACGAAACGATGATTGTTCAACATTATTCTAACACCGTAAAAGGTGGCCATTAATATGTCACTATATTTATATATGATATATAATATGTTTATATTTTCCTTAAGCTTCTGTATTTTTCATTTATGGCATACCTTTGTGGTTTCCATTATGGGTAAACGCGATATATTCATTTTAGGAAGTGCGGACTACCGCCCCCTCAAAGTGATTTGATTCATTAATGCCATATGTGGGATGTATAAAGGATGGAATTAATGGTATTACATATGTTTTCCTACTGGAATTATAATATAACTTTATATATTTATTATTTCATTCAATTTAATACAAAATAAAAAGAAATGAAAGTAGCGTTCATGCGTACGTACGGCTTACCGTCTCCATGAACGGTACATTTCATTTCTTATCTCCAAATGTTATGTACTATTATAAGTACAAATATATAATGGATATAAATGTAATATATTACATATAAATTATGGGTATCATTCTGGAATTATAATATATATATCTATCATTTTGTTTTAATTCCATTAATATGGCAAAAAAATGAAAGTAGCGTTCATGCGTACGTACGGCCTACCGTCTCCATGAACGGTGCTTTTAATGTTTTCTCTCCAAATGCTATGGAATAGTATAAAACGAATATATACTGGATATATATGATATTTAAAACATAAATACTATTCTGGAGATGATGTACCTATAACTACACGGAAAATTCTTTTCCAACAAGTTCAATTTTTACTCATGTACTGAACATCGACAAAAACGTCTGATACGAACTCACTTTATTAACCAATTATTATAAAATTATAATATGTGATATGAATTTAATAATAATATCTAAAGGAGGTCCTTAAGAAATTATAAATTGACCAATGTTTATTATTTAGGAATATAAAGAAACGAACAAGACAAGTTGGACTTGAGGTAAGGGATCTTACTGCTCTCATTCTTTTTAAGTACACTCTTTTTATGTCGTTCATTTTAAGCTCATCTTTCTTGTGATTGGGATGTTATTTTATATTAATCTTATGGTAATTTTTATGTTCATATGATGAGAGACCCTATTCTCTATCATCAATCCATTTTGGATGTTTTGAGGGGCGCCGTTAGGATGTCGAATTTTCGTAAGAGATCTAACCTCTCTCTTTTTTTAAGTACTCTCCTTTATGTCACATCTTTTAATCTCCTATTTGTTATGATGGAGGATGTTCTTTTATATTACTCTTTCTGTAAATTTTATTTTAATATTATGAGAGAACCTATTTTATCTCATCAATCCATTTTTGGAAGTTTTATGTGGCGCCATTAGGCTGCCGAGTTTTCGTAAGGGATTTTTCATCTCACTTTTATTCCCGTGAGATTTATGCTACATTTGCTACAATTTCCTTTGAGTGGTGTATGTACTGCCCATTATTTTACTCATTGTGTAATATAATTTCATTTATGAGTATTTACATCAATGTTGTATTGTCTTTCTTTCACGGGGTGTATGTATCGAAAGATACCCAACTCGGTAAGGGGACCTTTCACCCTCCACTTTTTAAAAGAATTTTTTTGTTATGTATTTTAATTCACATATTATTATGTTGGGATATGTTCTTTTATATCCTTATTGATGTAAATTTTATGTCCAAGTGATGAGAGGCCCTTTTTATCTCTCATCAACTCATTTTCTGAATTTTGATGTGATGCCGTTAGGCTGTCGAATTTTACCAAGGGAACTTTTTAACCCAATTTCGATTTCTTTGGGTTCAACATGTAGTTATTGAATATGTAATCCTTTGAATATGTGTGAATGACCTTTTATTGTTTTTTACTTAATATCCACATATAATCGGTGTATTTTTATTTGTCACACATAATTTTGAGATTGATCTATCCTTAATTTAAGGATACCTTCTTTATAAGGGAGTTCATCACATTTGACATTTCTATTGAGGCTTCATTGTTGTTATGCACCAATTAACTCTTATATGGTGTATATAATGTCCTTTGGAATATTATATCATGAATCCATTTATTCTCATGATACTATAAAGTTCTGACTAAATGTTATTCCTCAATTATTGTATTCATGTGTCTCTAATTTTGGTAAAACCCCTTTAACCAAAATATTGCTTTAAATGTTTTAATTATTTGTTCTTATTAATATCAATTTTTTCAAAATGGTATTAAGGATTTATTTATATGGATATTAATGGTTTAAAATTTTAAAATATTTAAGGTGGTATGGGACACTTTGATTCAAAAATCTCTTTATTAAATGTTTTAAATGGTTTTGGAAATGGTTTCTTTTTGAATGGATTCATTATTTCAATATAATAAAATGTTAAATTGTGATTGAAATGTGGAAATGTTATGTTTCCTTTATGAATGTTTTATATGATACGTTTATGTTATGGTTCTTGGGAATTCTTATGAAAACATGTGGTTTTGTGATAAACTAAGGGCGGGTGAGCCTGATATAGCTCTCCAATGCATTGGGTAACGCGAAGGAGTGAAACGTTAAGGTTCCTCCGAAGAGATTTAGGGAATATACTGTGGTGGGTATTCCAAATGTAACCAAGAGGGTTACTCCCTACGTAAGAATGTTATGAATGCCTCAAGTTACCTTTTATGTCTTATGATTTCTATGATTTATTCATGATTTGATGAGGTATGTTAAAGTGCCTAAGTTTTATGGGTAAAGTATGATTTAATTATTATGTATATATGAACACATGTTTCCTTTCCATATTTTTATATCCCTTACTGATCTTTTTATGCTCATCCCATGTTTTTTGAAATGTTTTTCACAGGTCAAGGGAAAGGTACATGATATGATGATAGTGTTAAAAAAGTGTCAAGAAAGAATCCATGTTTTATTTTAAATATGTTTCTGTTGATGGAAAAAAATGAATACTATCTTTATGTAACCACTTTGTTTAAATTTGGAATGTAATGCATGTTTTATGATCTGACTCTCTAAAACTCTACACCTGAAAAGATCCTCAATTTGTAATCTTGTAATAACTCAAGATTAAGTAAGGTTTAAGGCTGTGGCCTTATAATCATCCTCTAAATTCAAAAGATTATTATTTACTAAAAAAAATGATGAAACTTATTTTTTATATCTTATTCATTTTCATATGTTTCCTCTTCATATTTTTAATTTTTCTAATGTAAATTAACTAATTGTGTTGTCTAGTTCCTCAATATATTATATATCATGCTATGAATTTAGAAAAGCTATTCACTATAGTATATTTATATCACCAAATCTATTTCATCATATGTGATCACAAGAGTGAGATCCTATATTTATTTCCCTATAATTTAATCATCTAATATTTCATTTATTTTAGAAATCTTGTGGTGTTTAACAAATTAGTATGACACAACCACAATTATTCCTTATATATGAAAAGACCAAATGTACTTGGGATTAACTTCCCCTTTCTAAAAAAATCCAACATCTCCCTTCCTTTGTAAATACATCAAAAAAGTATCTAATGGAATACAACGATCCCATATACCTGGGAAATCAATAGAACCCTATTTCAACATGTATTCCAAATTCTAGATAAATCCTTTAGACTGCCCATCTGCATGGTGATGATAAGAAGTGTTTAAATGTATCTTAATGTTGACACTGTAAGATGATTTATTATAAACCATTTTACATAATTACTTATCAGTGTCTTTGGGAGTCATGTAAAAATTTATATTATAAAAAAATTTATTTACATATCAGTATAGTTAGAGAATGAATGAATCCCTTAGGTTGTTTTCTTTTATCTATTTCCTTCAATCATATTATTTATTTGTACATAGAGTCCAAGACTTCTTATTTCATACCATCCCATAATAAATTTTATCTTTAACAACTATAGATAATTGGGATACCTTTTTGTATAGTAAAATGAGAGCTATATTCTTTATCTAGAAGTTCCCATTTTAACTATGTTAAGGGTGGAACACACATAATCATACCAAACATAAACACATAAACATTATACTTAATTTCATTTAATTTTCCATAATTCAGTAAAAAAATATTCCTTTTCTTGTTACCTATATCCATATAGGATTTCTCTACCCTTTAAAGTGGTGATAGAAAAAAAATTGATTAGAAAATGAATTTTATAGCCCATTTAATTGAAATCAGCATATACATTGTAACAATATCACTTTGTATGGGATCATTGTTAATTATCATACTTTTCATAACTCCCTATAACTTCATATTAAATGTCTCAAACAAATTCTTCACCATATAGGCCAGTAGTGTATTGTGTATTCATATTCCATTAATTGTTCGGACTATCTACTTTGACTCATGATGAGTTCCTTCTTAGATAATATAATTAAAACACTTATTCCATTTATATATATTTTTATGTTAAACTCTATAGTTAGTGTCATTATATTATAAATGATTATATTAAACCATCTTGATCAAGGACATTATTTGGATAGTACTATTAAGATATTTTAATACTCCATGATGCAAAGGATATCACTAAATCATTCTTTATAAGGATGAAAACTATGTACTTCTTTCTAGGCATCACTATAAAATTTCAAAAACTTGTGTATGTAATTGTATATTATATAATGGTTTATTAATATAACTCATCAACATATCCCAAATAAATTCTTATATTCCTATTTACATTTGAATTTAAACACTACATGTGACGACTTGGTTAACAAGTTAATCAATTATGAGAAATCAAGATCAAACAGCGGATAGTAACCTAAAAACATCCTAATATGTCATATATTGATAATTTTCAGTGGTTTAGGGTATTAGTTTTCTAACATTGTATTTGAGGGGTGGAAAGTTACCCATCCTTAGAGAAAATATGGAATTGAATAGAATCTGTATTGATACAAAATTCGAAATTAATATACTTCTAATACAATTCCATTAGACATAGGGTCTCCAATATATATTTGTCTAGGACCCTAATTATTTATATATTTCATAGATTATATCAATATATTAATAATGAATATTACCAAAAGTTATTGTTATACCCTTTTAACACTATATTCATTATATCCATAAATAATGAATGCGAGCTGTTATATAAAAAATGAATTACCACAAACTAATAATGTACATACCATTTTCAAAATGTCATAATTGTATATAATCATTCATCACCCATAACTTTAGAATACTATATTGAAGATCAATCACTAATGTTTATTTTCATCCTTTAATTTGTTCAAATAACTCATCAAATTGTGGAAAATAATACGTATTTTTTATACTATTTTAATTGTTCTCCCTATAATAAATGGATAGTCTCATATTCATATACATATTTTTTTATGAATTAAATAAGGGACCCCATAGTGATATGATAGGGAAAATAAATCCCTTTTCACTAAACACATGACTCTTTATTTTATGCCAAAACCTTCAATGGTTTTATTATATAATGTATTTTATATATGGATCTTATATTATGAATGAGTTCAATATAAAACTCAACATAATGATTTGATGGATAACATGATAATAGTCCTTGAAAAGCATTACTCTATTTTACCATTGTCAGATCCTATATTCAAAGGATACATTCCTCGTACATATAATACACTTGATATTCAACATTAACTTTAATATCATTAATGAGTGACATTGTTGGAGGATCTAGATATGATTTAGATGATATAGTTTCCCATTTTATGATACAATATTCCAAATCAATTTCTCGAATCATAATATCCTTATATTAGAAATATATTTTTCATTATACATTATAAGATTTCCCATGAAATGTATTATATCAATGTTAACCACACGTATGATAGCCATGTTTAAAAATATTTTATGGAAATTCATCATAATTAGAATTTTATAACATATATTTGTTTCTATAAGAATCCCACATGGTTTCAAAATTGATTACTCATTTAATAAGATTCTAGGTAAATATTTATTTTTATAGAAAACAAGGAAGATATACAATAGTGACAAGATCCAAAATCATATAAAAATTAGCTAACTATGAGTTAATGACCAATGTAAAAACCACTATGTCGTTATGATGTTCGAATTCATCTTTGGTAATCATAAAATTTTGGCCTTTCATGCTTGGAATTTTATGAGGTAAATTTCATTGAAATTGGTGTAATTGGTTTACATAATATCCTTTATCCTAATATTTCAATCATATATCATAAATAGCTTCCACCATTACCTTGAATTAATGAACATAATGACCGTTTTTATAACACATGTAACAATCTATAGTTCCTTTCCTGGAATCCCCAAGGTGTTTGTTCTAGAAGATATCACATGGGAAAAATTCCACACTTACATTATTCAACATATTCAAATTTATCTTTTCATGTTTATTAGTCTATGTATTCTTCTATGAATTTACAATGAATATATAAATCCTAGAGACCAACCATTTTTTCATATTGGATCTTTAATACTAATTTATAGAAATGGTATAAGATACCAAGGCCCATTGTATGCTCATTTTCAACCCATAAAAAATATCAATATTTAGTTTTTTCTTTTTACACAAACTGAAGCCTGTATAGATATCCTTTTAATGTTATCATAGTACATGAAAACCTTTTCCTCATACATTTGTCTAATTTTTAGGAACATCCATTTAATTTATTATCTTTTCTAATGAGGAATATTTTATAAAATAAATCCTTGAATGTTCCCTCTTACACGAACAAGTTCAATTTTTATTTTTTTACAAATTAATCACCACTATTGTTCTTTATCTCCCATTAGATGACATAATGACATGGTGAGTTTTTCCATTTCACTATTGCTAAAATAAAAAAATATCTTTTCTAGGTTTATGATCTATCGGTAATCTACCAAGGGATTTTTAGTTCCACTAGATGATGATGTTTTTGATTTCATGAAGTGATAAAACATATTTACAACATGTTTTGGATTAGTAGGTCACTATATAATGGAAATAGTATTTTTCATAACTTTTTTCAAGAACACTAATATGGCTATGAACTCGTTACGTTAACTCTATATTCATTATCTGGTTTAGGGGAAATATACCATAATTGACTATGGGTGTTGATATATTTAAAATTCCTCCAATTAGTTTATATATTTATACAATGGAATAGACATAAATATCTCATGATATTGAATTATAAAATGAATTTCATACAATGTTTTATTTATTATTACATAGAAATAATTAGGGCTATTAATATTACTTTTTTGATATTATGTGGATGTTGTAAATCATATCCCTATAGTTTTTACTACACGTACATTGATATGAACTATAACATCCCAGAAACTGAAAACCAGATATAGTAGTTATATTATATTCTTAGAAAAATTTACAATGTTCCTCAATCATAAATAAATTTAAAAATCATTAAATTACATACACCTACATACATTACATTAAAAAATATAATATATGAGAAGAAAATATTTATAGAACATGATTTTACCATCAATCATATTCCAAAAAATTGAACAAGTTCCTCCTTTATGTTTCTCACAGAAATGGAAAAAATATGGGAGATATTAGATGATCGGTAATCAGTAAACTACAATGTAAAATTACCTTAAATAAAAATTGAATTTGTTATATGGAAAGAATAAATGAACTACATGAAGGTATAATAATATAAAAGTGAAAGATTTCTATATCCATTAGAATTTATTTAATCATGGATAAAAATAATCATTGACATCATACCAATATTATACACCTTTCTAGGCATAAAAACCCACTGTAAAGGCCTTATTCCATGAAAAATTAATTTTTATCAAGACCTCAGTCATAATATTATCCATCCCTGGGATAATGAATACGCCAAAACCAGATCTGTTTTTTATTGTGAGACCATTTAATACATATGGGGGAAATATAATACTAGGCCCTACCTATTACTTGTTTAAATCCAATGAATTCACAATAATATACATAAAGACGTTTTATACCACTCCTTAAGGAACAATTTACTTGATAAACTTTATGTATCTATATAATGTGGAACATTGAAAAACAATTATTTTCCATTTTATAGAAAAATGTTGTTTAGTACGATAAAATCCATTAATAAACATATATTCCATAGGGTACGATCAATGTGTCATGAAATAACATAATTATTGAAATATAGTGGAGAGGAAAATTAAAATATTTAATTTTAATAATGGAGGAGTGTAATTAGATTCAGCAGACAATATTTGTTGGAGACAAACGAATTGGATGAAAAAAATCTTACATCATGGTTCATTATGAGTGTGTGAATATTCTAAAATATATCCCTATGGTGCGTGTTACCTGGTTTGTAGTTATTGTAGAAAATAAATTATCATGTATCAAGTTATTTGTTAATTCAATTATAAAATAATCATTTTAGGGTGATTACCCTTAGTTTATTCCTTTCCGAAACCAAATAAAATTTACAGTTTCTAGAAATGGTTGAATTTTATTATAAATTACACACACATTTACATTAATAAAACATCAAATGATTTAAAAAATGGAAAAAGTAACTCTTGAATCGATAGAATATGATTGTGGGATAATAATATAGACATGTAAATCAGTTAAATTTACGGATTAACATATAAGAATTATTACATTTAAATGATTGAACCACACCAAATAAAATATTGAGTGATTAAAACACGAGTCCCAAAAAATATAAATTGAGAAGGAAACTTCCATTTTAGATGTGGGTAGTGATTCAATATTAAATTAATAAATAATTTGGAATAAACATTGTATTAATAAAAAAATTAATAATGAAATTATATGATATAAAATAAAAAATAGGTATTATATACACAAGGTAATTGAAATTAGGTTTATAATAAAAAATATATCTATTAGAGAGGAAGTATAGATAGAAACCCTAAAATACATTCATGAATTCCACAAACATATCTTAACACCATATATAATAAACATAAAAATATTGATAAATTATTTTATCACATTACTTGTATCCGTTTTCATCAATAATCTTCATAAATAGTCATTATATATATGAATTATTATGATTCCCACATCAGGGTTTATACATTTGATCGTTTGTATGAGTTTCATAACAAATGTGTTCATATTCATTCTCTATCCAATTAATATTAATAAAAAATAATTAATTATACTCTTAGGATATTTTTATAATATTTTATAGTGTTTCAAATTCAATTAACGTGTTAATTTGAAATTATCATTAATCATCATGTTTTTAATATGCTTGGTTTGGTGATTTTTGAATAATGTAGGGTGGTTCATTAATTGATGAATTATATATTGATTTAATATATAATGAACCAAAAAACCAATATTGAATGATATATATCTTATTATATTTGTAATTTTTTTTCATTTCCATTCATGGTATATGTAAGATCCCGACTATTTTTTGAGGTCATTAATTCTCATTTTTAGATAAACATTTACCATTTTTTGAGAATCATATGGTTGATTTTTACTATGTGAATTCTTTTGGTGAAATAAATAACATTAAATTTTTATGAATAATAAGGGGAAATTAATATTTGGAGAATTGTTTTCCCAAATGGTGTGCCTTCCTAGAAAACAATGCAATCCCAAAGAGTGGTTGTTGCTTGATTTATCACGATTTGTATGACAATGAAACATATTAGTAGATAATTTAATCCCCTAATTTTAAGAACATAGTTAGGGTGTAGGTTTTTTTCAAAACATGAGCCCCTTTCCCAGAAACAATGCTCATAGAATTATTTTCTCTCTAATTTCATTTAAGTATTACCAAAACTCTGGTTTTACACATCATTCACCCTTAAATGACCTAATATGATTTGTCCCTTTTTTGGAGGTCTTAGACAGGATTCCAAGTATTTGAAAACATCCTTTTTGGTGAATTTAATATCTTACTGAAAAATCTTCACATCTACCAATATGTGACTTCATCCCATAAGGATTTCTATTTATAATATATATGTTTTTAGATGAATATTATTGTTTAATCCACCATTGGAAATGGATTTAGATCTTAGTTAGGATAGATCCTAATATGTATGATCATGGATTATGGTTTTGGTTCTAAATATATTTTGTGGTCATGCAATTTTTCAATACCCTTATATTTTGGTATTTTATATTTGGTAAACGCTCATCCAAGTTCTTGTGGTTGGTAGTATAAATATAAATTACTATATTTTTGATTTAAATTATGTTTATAAAATTGTGAAATTGGATTTACAATTATTGTAAAGTTATTATTTAATTGGATCAATTGATTGGTTAATTAATTAATAAATTAATGTAATTATTGGAATGATATGATTACAAAATATCATGAAATAATGTTCGTTTAATTAGTGAATAATTGGATATTGTTTTGATTGATTAATGTTGATTAAATTTCCATTTGGATTAACCTTTAATTATTAGTGGATTATATTATTAAATATTGATAGGTGGGTTAAATGGAAACTGCTCATATTATTATATGTTATTAGTGTGAAGATCCTTGATTGATTTGATAAATTTAAATAGTATAATGGGTTGTGAATAATTGATAAGGTAGAAAATGATGATTAAGCTCGATAATGTGATATATATGTGATTTATGTGATATTTGTGGCATTGATTGATATGTGTGTGTGGGAGAAGGACTAAATATTCAATATCACATATGATAATGATTGATATTTAAGTGTGGGAAACGTACTAATACTTCAAAATCCTATATGTGATATATTTATATTAAATTTTTCAACAACTCATGACACTTCAAAAGACCATTTATCATAATTATGAGGTGTGGTATAGGTACTAATATTTAAAAATACCATTATGCTCTAGAAAATTCATTTTATACCCCAAAATTTGTCATTGTTCTATGGTTCCACATTGTTATGAAATAAAAGTTAAATGAAATGATTAATGAAAACTAATTAGTAATTTGATATGTCAAATACCTTGGGGTTCGTTCAGACTATGGTAAGGGACAAAGTAGGTATTGATATTTCGTGTGTTATCATGAAGCCATGGAAATGTGTGATTGAATAACGAAAAAATAAATGTGATACATTTTTATTTATTTTATGGTATTTTATTATTTATCCAATAGTAATAACTATTAATGAATAGATATTATTTTAGACATCAATGGTGGTGGCCTATTGAGTTATACTCACACCAAAATCCATCTTTAAGACCGATACCTGAATAGAATTTATGTTTTTAAGATAGGCTAAGGGATATATTCTTATGTTAGATAGATGAGTTGGGATATGGCATGAATGAGGGAATGACACTTTGTATTGGGACCCCAATGGGAGTTGTTAGTGTCTTTTTTTTTGTTTTTCATATTGACAATTGACACATATGTTTCATGACATATCTAATTATTTTATTTGGATATTTCATTCCAATTTTTTAATCACCTGATAAAAATTTGTAATGGTCATTGATTATTTCTGGTTATTTATTATATTGTTTGGTTATTGTTTTTATTTTTATAATATTGATATTCTTTGGTAAATAGGGTATAGTCTCCCCTTATTATATATTACACCATAGCTACTATTCGGTAGGCTACATCACATTGGGAGGCGTACACGTGGTCATGAATCCATCTGACCTAGGGGGCCAACATGTGATACTAGTGTTAGGATGTAACAGTAAAAAATAAATGTATTGTTCAAGAAGGTGGTTAAAATGTCACAAACATAAAAATACACTATTTTTGTGAATGAACATGTAGTTTTTTAATATAATTTTATAAATATAATAATGATATTAAATGTTTTTTAAATAGTCTGATACAACAAAATTATAGGGAATCAAATTAATAATTAATTTATATGAAAAGATTAAACAATTTGAATAAAATATTATTTCAATAGTAAACATATTTTATACGATTAATCTAATGATGATAATATATTGGACATATCATTAATAGGTTAAAAATTATTTTAAACTATAGACATAATAATAACAATAAAATTATATTTTTCATTAAATATCATTCTTATATCAACCAATTTAATGCGGTGAATAAAAATGAAACACATTACACTATGGAGGTGGTATTATGCACGACGACTAGAAAATGTTTTTACTTTTTTTTAATTGAATACTTATATGAAATTTAAAATGATAATAAAATTATTATAGAATTCAAAAACATTAAATTTGATAATAATATTACTATATTATTGTAGAAATAATAAATATGACCGAATATAATTTAGATAAAAGTACATTTTTTATAATATTAATGTTGGGGACATTATTATTTCATTTAATGTATCCATGAATTTTAAGGTATTAGGTTTACTATGAGTTACCTATGGATTAATTTCATAGGGTAGTATTCTAGGGAGATAATATTACTATTTTTAAATGATAAATTATAATGGGAGGAGTTTCTTGATGTGGTCACGATGTTCCCTTTTACACGTGATGGGAAGGGTTGTTTTGTGAAAAAATTAAAAAAAACTAATAATTTTATGACATTATTCAAGGGTTAATGGATCAAAAAAAATGAAATAATCTGTTGGAGGACCATTTACTGGTGGATTTGAATATCATCCATTCCATTATCTGAACATCTATTTTCTATTTTGATGCCTTTTATACTATTTCAAAAAAATATAACCATATTACTAAAAACATTGTAATCATTTTGTAATCATGGTAATATATTTTAATAAAAAATATTAAGATATACCATTATTCCTAATATGATATTTATAATTTCATATTAGAAAATAATTTTATCTAATAAAGTAATTTCATGTTGTGGAATGTAAATTTATAAATAAATTTTTTTATTCACATAAAACCTATATTTTTGGAATAACCTTTTTAATATTTATATTAATATATAATGTATTTTTTAATATTCACATTTTAATTAATTGAATTTATATGTTATAATGGAAATAAATTTTATGAGGTTGTAAATTCTTTCTAAAATAGAATCTTCCCAGAAAATACATGATTTTGTAAAAAGATAGAAAAAAATATATGTATATTAATGTTATATTTTAATTATCTCTGATTTTGTTTTCAATAGGTTTTATAAGTCCAATGAAAATTGCAGAATTTATAATGTTATCATTGGAAAAAAATTATTACATAGAAGGGTTTCTAAATTTCTAGGAATTTCTTATATTTTGGTAAAGTGATAACAAATTACATTCTTCGTCAAAATCCATTTTTTTTATGAAATTGACATTAAAAAAATTCAATTTAAATTAATTCAATTTAGACATTATTATTTAAAATGTAAAATTATATTGGTAAATTTCAAATTCTAAAATTATATTTTTAATAATTACCTGAATAAAATATCTTTAAATTGGTTATTTTCATGATAATTCATGATACATTTTTTACAAGCTATAGAATATCCTCTAGTGTTACACTATACCTTGTATAAGACTATTAATAGCCTAAATAAACAAATTTATCAATAATAAATTAATATTGTTTATAATTCTTAGCATTCCAATTTATTTATTTATAAGGATATTATCCTCCGGATGCATTTATACTACAATAACCATGTTCCTTCTATTGAAAACCATTATAAAAAATAAAATAATTAGAAAAATCCACTTAAAAATTCAAAAATTTCTATCGTGATAATATATTACATTTATTAACAAACAATAAACATCTTTTTTAATAATATAATAGCTACTTGTCATATTTAATAAATTATATAAAAAAACTATAATAGCTCAACCATTTCATAACCCATAACTATGAGTTTGATAACATTGATTGAATTTTCATTAATCCACGCAATCATTTAGGATTATTTCATTCTGAATTAAGAATTAAACATATATTAAAAGATAAAAATTAAAATAAATTTCAATTTTTTTCCTTAAAAATAAATTTATATATTTAAATTCATATTTTATTCAAATCATATTCTCTTCTTAAATGATGAATCCTCAATATAAACTATTAGATAATTCTATAATTCCTATACAGTGTTTAGACATAATATATGAATTTGAAATCATTTTAGTGGAAAAAATATCATTATGGGTTACAAATATTAAGAGACTCGTTAGTCTATTATGAATGCATTGAAATCCCCGAGAAAATTTACCAATTATTTAAGAAATATAGACATCATGTTATTCAATTACTTACAAAATAGTTCTACTTCACATCCCATAGAATTTACAAAATTTAATTTTAATAATTATTCAATTTAAAATAATTATCATGAGGGTTTCATATAAAATATTGATACACATGAAATCAATTTCATGAAAATACTGATGTTCACCTACAAAAAAGGAATAACATTTCCTTTAAATACATGTTAATTATATTCCCATATGAAATAATAAATTTCCACGAAATATCATTCTAATGAATATAAATTAATTAAGGATCCTTGGGAAATGAAATTGATGGCACTTATATAATAACTACTATAACATTTCATAAAAATGGTATCAACTAATATGTCAATAGTTATTCTATACCACATATAACAAAATATATAAATATTGAATTGAATAGATATATCAGGATCATCTGTCCTCAATTAAAATGTAAATTGACCATATTTTGTGTCAAATATAATATTTCATTTTACTAAAAATTATAAAAATTAGTTCATTTAACATATATACATAAAATCTTTCGGGATTCATGTAAAAATAAGGATGAAAATAATTTTTATTAATAAATTTAAAGAATGAAAATTTCCTAAAAGGATGGTAAATGAGAAGTTATTTTATAAACCATGATAAATTTTCTATAAATATTTTTTAATTATAATTTTTATTATGTGAGTAAATTATACTTAATATGTATATATTAAACATAAATTCCTTTTATAATTTTGTGAAAAAATCAATAACAACCCATTTAAAAAAATATATATATTTTAAAAAAATTATAAATAATGTGAAATATAGTTTAAATGAATATTAAAATATAAATATATATTATATTAATATTAATAAAATATTTTAATGAATATGGATATGGAACAAAAGGAGATGAAAAATAATAAAACATTGAAAATATGGTTTCAATTAAAAATATCATACCTCTAGACCAACTCATCAAATTGTAATTATATCTTGTCTACTATATTATATAATACATTTAATTTAATAATAAAATTTATAGTTTTAGATCCTTATCATAATTACTTTTGATTCATTTATTACTGTTCCATATATAACTATTAAATCTGATATTTTCATGTGAGGTGTTTTGATGATGTTCGGTGCATAGTAACACAAAAACCTCATTAGGTTGGCAATGGTAAAATGAGTAGTTATTATATCATCTAAATAATATTAATAATCATATAATTATCTTTTTCATACATTAATTAATATTTTATAACCATTATTGATAAGTGGAATTAAATATTGAATCACATTGATTCATGGAGGTGGTGGCTCACATATACGTATAAGTGACTTTACAATTTTCAAATATAAATAATTTTTAAAATGTAACAATTGATTTAATTAAAAATTGATAATTATGTCATTAATATTATATATATTTATTAAATATATATAAATAACATTCTATGTAAATTAGTGAATAATATCATAACACATCGATTCATTGATGTGGTTGCCCACGTGAATTCACCATTGATTTTTTTATTTTACATAGGATGGAAAAATGAAAAAGGGTTGAGAAATATAGATAACTTTTTTTAATATATGTTATAAATTTATTTTAAAATTTCATCACGGTTATACTGTATTTTTTAGAGGATTCAGAATAAATAAACATGAAAACCCATGATTAAGTGTCATGCATCTTTATTGGAAAACACTCTTTCCCTTAAAACATTAGAATTATAGGTTTCTATTTCAATGTGAAAAAGTCATATAGGATATGGGGATGGATTTTAGAATTTTATTTATGTGGGGAATATTTAATATAAATGGATTAATGTGTATGAATAAGAGATAATATGAGTCCCCTTTTATATGTGAGTAAAGTGGCAACCTTGTAATTATTCAATGATTTAAATTAATATCAATTTACATTGTCATCATGTGTAACCTATTCAAGATATTATTTGAGATAATGTTATAATTTTATAAATAATCTCATACAATAAATTTAATGATATTTATTTTTGACCTTATCATGTAGTTTTAACACCAATGAACAAGTTTTACCCATTACGGTGTTGATGACTTTTTTCCATGGTAACATTTCATTATGAAAAAATAATTGATCATACTAAAACATTTTAAAAAGCTTATTCAAAATATGAAATACATTTTTAATTATTAAATTTATATAATTTTAATAATTCTATTTTTTATACGTGCGTGAAGTGAAAAAGAAATATTTTTTAGAAAAATGTGTTCTAACAAGAAAATTATTATATACATAAATGTGGAAAAATGATGATTAATAAAAAAGTAATAATAATAAGGGAAATAAAATTAAATTCCATTCAAAATAAAACAATAAAAAAATATATAATTTTCCTTTTTATATAAAAAAATATTAATAATAATTTTAATGAAAATTAGTAATTTCTTACTATTTACTAAAAATAAATATTTTTAGAGGAAAAATTTTATATAATGATATAAAAACAGAATTACCTTAAAAAAATTAAAATTTATTATTTGAGAATTGAAAATTTAAAAGAACATATAAATTATGGAAATAAAATTGGTTAGAATGTCATTATTCATTATTTGAATGAATAAATATTTAAAATTGTTATTGTAAATATGAATCTATAAAATATAATAATTAATATTTCTAGGAAATGGAAATTATTTATTGACTAGAATACAATTTTTATCACGCTTGACCCCACTAGTACCCTACTACTCCACGAATAAGACTATTTGTGAGAAATAAAATTTGACTGGTCGACATCCAGATATTTTATAATACTCAAACTATGGATTCATTCCATTCCTCCACTAATTAGGTGACCATATGAAAAAATGATTAGTATCAACCACCAAAACACATGAATTTTATTTAACCAAGTATATAATCCTCTTTGTCAATTTGAATAATTTCCTGCTCGATCTGTTGAAGAACATTAGTCTGAAGTACTAGAGGCATGTCTGTGTGTCACCTAATGAGATAAATAACTACTCTATGTTTGCATGGAATAAAACAATTGTGACCGGGAATGAGAATCAAATTATTATAATGAACTTATCCCCAAATCCATTATTTCTATATCATTTGAGGTATCAAGAAAGTTAACAAGACATACATAGTTATATGAGAATATTTGAGGTGTTGACTCAAGAAGAAGGTGCATCCAATGAAACATTCCAAAATGTTTGAAATATAATTAGATTCATTGATTGTAATTTATTAGTGAATTTAATTTACTAATAGGTCATAAGATTCTTGTTTTTTATAAATTTATTTCCACACCATTAATATGTTCCCTAACTGTAAGATAAAATTCGAGACTCCTTAATACCATTTCCCAATATTCGAGAAACAATCCCATAAACACATTTAACCAAAAAAACTATCCCTAGGATATAGTCACCATCCAACTAGTCTTCCATGATCCAAATAAATCAGTCCTTACTTATATGGGTGGTAAAAATGTGTGACACTCCAATCTAGTATTAAATTTTCCACGGTATGGAGACTAATGGAGAGTAGACTTGTCAAAAAAATTTGAGGACATAGAAATATGAACCTGGACACCCACCTACCACTAAATACATCAAAACAATGCAGAATATTTAAATAAATACAAACATAAGGTGAAAAAAATTGATATAATGGACTCTAATAACAAAAAATGTTCGTTAAAAATGTCTTCTAGAATACAAAATTGTACAATATAGGCTCTAATAGTAAACAAGGGAGTTTTGACTGAATAACTGATAATGTGGAAGAACAATGATAATTAACACTGATAACAACCATCATAATGATCACCATTTATATTTATTGAAAATATCCACCAACTACAGCAGAACTAATTTCACTGTATAACTTCTTTCAATCGACAAAAGACATGACATGTACAAGATAAACCCATGATAGTATAAGTATATATTGACCTGATTGGACTCCCTAAAATCAAATCGAATTCTTTTAACTACAATTGTTAGATAAACACATGAGGTTTGAATGTATAATGAAACCCAATAGCTAGATATTTTCATATAATAATATATGTCAATTTTGGATATGGATCTCTTGATCATCACAAGTAGATAAATATTATGAGTCTATCTAGATATCCAAGTGTAACACTTTTCTAATGTGATCATCCCAAAATAACCTTGAATGATCATTTATAGGTTACACAAACCATACAAAATCCATATCATAGTCAAAGGGGAACAAACCCTAGTGGATAACCCATTCTAATCATATATTATAATAGGGGGAACTAACTCAACATATTGGATACCCACTGTAACGACCTGAATATTTATAAATAAAATTTCTATTTAATGATTAAAATATTTATTAAACAAATAAAACAAAAACTCTTAAATGGTTATATTAGATCATATATAACATTAAATTATGAATCATGATCTTCAGTAATGTATTCATTGAATAATGATTATATTATTAGAATATTAAGGGTTATAAAAAGTCCAATTGATATAACTAAAATATGAAATAGCCTAAACTATTATGATTATACCATTTGAAACCCTTTTACCAGATCTTCAATGGTATATGGCATTAATTGTATTTTTCCTTGAACAATACCAATTAATGATTCTACAAAAAACCATGATAATCCATTTATAGGAGAGGTTCAATCTCATATAGATCACGACCCAATCCATAATATTTGAACCACACAGAGAAAATCTCAATGTCATACTATGTACCCATTGGGTGTTAACTAGTGTAATTATGGTCTATTTATCTTAACTGTAAGTTAATTGGTATATTTATTTTATTTTATCTTAAATAATGATTATATTTATTAGTTGTTGATTCTACTTTATATATTATTATTTATTGAGTTTCATCAAAGTTTAGATTTCAATATGAGAAAACTTCTATTTTATTTTTCACTTATAATCAATTTCAATTAATAAATTAATTATATAGAATTCATGAATTTTGTAAAATAAAATAAATTTTAATAAAAAATTATTATTAAATTATATTTATTTTTTCATTTTCATAATATAATTTTATGAAGTCATAAATAATTTTTAAAGGCATTAACTACTCTTATTGTAAAAAAAGAAATATTTTAAATAAATGGGGATTTTTATTTAAAAATTATAATTATCATATTTATATAATTATTTGGATAAAATATATTTCTTTATTTAATAATTTGAAAATATATAACAGTAAATGATTCATAATTTTATAATATTAGAGCATTTTTAGGTTTAAAAAATAAAAACATTATAAATATACGACATGTTTTATGAAATCCGGATGAGCAAAAAGAGATGTAATATATTCCATAAAAGGTATCCATGATGAAATATATATTTAACCTTTAAAATAATATTTTTAGGGTCATTTTAATAATTTTATAAACCCTTTATGAATCCTCTAAATCCTATAATATATTTTATGCTTTTGAAATCAATTCCTTGTAAACATGAATCACATCCACATCAAGAAGGAAATTATTTTAATGTTATCCATGAATAATTGTATAATATGATTTAATAAACTCCATGTTTTTAGAAACCAAGGGAATGAACCATTCTATGTTATGTGGTTTGGATTACATTGTTGTTTAAATTACATAACCTATGATTTATAAATTATATATAACCCCTTATATTTTATTTTAGAAACTAAATAAATATTCCATTCCTCTTCACAAAAAATTATGCATCACATCCTTAATGTATACTTCACCCCTCCCATTGATTCCCCAAACTCTTAAGGATCTCCTCCTAATCATTTGAAAACATTATGTCAAGGAAATAAATCATTCTCTATTATTTTGGATTCAGGAACCTTGTTTTTATTTAGCGTTTTGAATCTAAATTTTCTATGTTTTCTATAATTTATAAATCACAAATATCTATCTAGATAATTTTTTATAACTATAGATGATATATGTAGTCTATTTTGACCCTTAGCCTATTTTGTTATTATGTTTAAATTTAGTAAGGTACGCCCTCCTTCCCAATTGTATTCATGAACCATCATAATTTTATAAATATTTATTTCTAATAACTAAGGTTGTGATATGTTTTTCTACATCCCAATACAGTAAATTTAATTTAAAAATAATGATATAACTATTTTCATTCATTAAACTATTTTATGAATCATTTTGTTTTTCCATTATGCTACTAAAATTTTATTTAAAATTTTCATTCTAAATGAATATGATGTGAATGCAAATAACCACTTCCACTCAAAGGTATTTACATATATGATCCTATATTTCATTGATTGGGAACATATATTTATATAACCTACACTCCCCATTAATAGGGTTAATATATATGAAATATATTTGAATTTCATTTGATCTATGTTCCACACATATGATAGTACAAGATATGGTTATGATGGGTGCACCCAGATAGTTATCTAATTGATTGTGAAATATTTTAATCACATGATATTCCTTGTATGGTCTATGAGATGTTACCCAAAAACAATAAATTATGACATCATTATTGTTGACCATGAAATATTATTATGATTCCATGTTTTTTATTTTTTCTATATTCCCTAGTTTCCTTTATGAAATCATGTTATATCATTCCATATTGAACATTGTTTTTATTCTCCTGAGTTATTTTATATTGTTATGAATCATGGATCACTTTTATTTCATTATCCTATTCGATTATTTTTTTATTCCATTACATGGATTTATAGTTCACCCCTTTCATATGTATGTCCATAGGTTGTCGAATGTAGTTTTAGAGGAACTCTAGACTTTAAGATCATGTTAAAGAAGTTTTCAGTAAAGTAATTGCATCCCTATATTATGACGTTATGTTATGCAACTAAAATTTAAAAGAAATAACATTCCTTAATGGAATACTAGATTGATTTTCTCTGGGGATATGCTTGGTTAAATTCATGAGATCATTATGAACCATTTCAATGAGAACAAATGATCAATACACAATTTTATCTTATGAAATAGACCATGGATAATCTAAATTTATTTCCATAAATTTATAAGATAGGGAAATTTCATCCTTTATGAATTTTTTACATTTAATTTTTATATTTATCCTTTTATATGTTTAATAATTTAAAATTTTCATGCATACTTTTAAATTTATTCATGTCACCAAATAATAATAGGAGGCATAATGTATGAAAAAAAATGAGGGGAAATGTGATGACTATCCAAATGTGATTCTTACCATGATGGGAGCTCAATTAATTCAAATTTTGATCATTCTAAACCAAATATCAACAATCAAAATTGTCACACCTGTCGTGTTTATTTTTTTATTTCATTAAATTTATGGCCAATGGGTGGTTCGGGTTGAACCCCGAGTTAAAATTTTGATTTCATATTTTAAAACGCGTGTTTTGGCCTTAACTGCATCTAGCACACTATGGTCGAAGTCGCGCAGCCCCGCCAGGGTCGCCGTGTGACATCGATCGGTTTACTGCACGACTAGCCTGCTGTTTAATTAATTAAATGAAATGAATTTTAATAAATAAATAAAAATTAAGAATTTGATGAAATATAAATCAAATAAAATAATATTTTTTAAAAGATTTTCTTTTTTAATTATAATTTTATCTGCAGATATTGTTATTATTATTACAATTATTATCCTTTTTATTATTACTATTATTACCATTATTGTTATTATTAGTTTAATTTTTTTTTATTTTTTTTATTTTTTTTATTTTAATATTCTTATATTTTTATGTTATCTTTATATTTTTTTTTTATTTTTTCATCCCCATTGTTAGGGTCCCCCCACCCTTATTCATTTTTTTCTTCTCCCACTCGGACTGCCCTCCCCTCTTCTCCCACTTTACTAGGTCGCGCACGACGCCTCGCCCTACCCTTCCCAATCAACAAAGCCTCCTCTTCCGCCTCCAACTACCAGCTCGCCACCCCGCAACACCACGCGCCGCCTTTCCCCAATTCGTTGTGCCTCCTTTCCCTAATTCATCATACCGCACCCATGCAAACCGAACTCCTGAACTCCACGCAAGCCACCAGACCTCCCCGTATCCCCCTCAGCCTGTCACACCCCCCTCCCACTGTACCCCATCGTGTCGCACACTCTTCCCCTCCTGCTTCTATCCTGGAACACAACTGGACCCTCTCTTGCTTCAGGCATCCCTCCAACTTCTTCATCCCTGGATGAACCTCCCCTCTATTTTTTTCTTTAATCTTTAATTGTTTTTTAGGTCTTCAAGTGGGTATGAGTTCTTACTTTATGGTTCAAAAATGATTTTTTTTTAAATTCATGTTTTTGAGTTCACGTGAGGTTTCTTACGGTGCAAACATGGCATGATTGTTGCTTTGTGCTTGAATTTGATGTTTTCACATCAATTTTCAGGGTTCGATGTCGAGGTAGGTGGTTCCATATCTAATCCAAATTTGATTAATTAATTTTAATGTTTAATTTTTCTAACATGTTATTTAATTAATTTGTGTAGTGCGATGTGAGTTTTAATTGGATTTTGATTAGCATTGAAGTTGTTAGTATCATGGTTATGTATGTGTGTGTTTTATGTTGTGATGTTTTATTTAGTTAGTTGATATTGATTTTTAAATTATGTGGTTTGCTTTTTAATTTGTGAAAGTTGTCAACATTGTATTTTTGGTATGACATCAGGTGTGTTGAGGCGTAAAAGTGGTTTTTGTGTGGGTTTAGTGGTTAACACCAAGTGATTTATTGTAATTTTTTATAAGCATTTATTTTTGGATTGTTAAATTATTGGGTTTTGGAATTGTATTTTTTATATGGTGTATGGTTTTTCCATCAAACTATTTGGGTGGGGGAATTATTGGGTTAAAAACATATCTTTATTAAATTGTTAGTGTTTAATAATGTTTGTAGTTAGCCTTTTTATTGGTGCATATAGTGCAAAATTGTTTTTGATATAGCACAGTGTGTTCTTGTTCTTAAGTGAATGTGTTGTTCTGGTTGTGTATGTTGTTGTTGTGAAAACCATTGTTGATCTGTATATTAGGGTTTTACAATTTTTACTTTTGTTTTGTGAAAATGTGAAAAGTGTGTGGTTTATGTTCAGGTGTAGCGTTCACATGCGTTTTGTCCAGAATAGGGTTTGATTGGACTTTTAGTGCCTGAAGCCTTGTGTCATATTCTGAAAAATTGACTAACAAAATTTCTAGTGTCTTGTTTAACTGAGAAAGTGTTCTTTTAAACATGTGGTTGGGTTATTAGTTTTTATGAGTGGTGCGGTTTTTGTTCTTGATGTGGCATTGTGTGTGTTTGGTAATGAAGGAGGGTTGAGTAGGTTTTTCATGTTCAAGCCATGTTATGATTCATTTTAAGGATTTTTTTACAATGAATTTAATATGATTTAATATAAATGATTAACGATTAAATTTTTAATATGTTTGTAATGAATAATTTTTAGCAATGCCGAAATTGTTTTAATTGAGTTGGGTAAAGTCTTTTGGTGTCTGTACTTTGTCAAATAGTTTTCTAAGTGTGTGGATGTGTGGTGTTGGGTTTATGAAACACCATGTTTGTTTTAATTGTAATATTTTTACATGAAATGTGAAATTGGAACATCATGAGCACAAAAGGGGAAGCCTGGATACTAGATGGGCAGACTAGATCAAGCGTGCTAGTGATTTTAAAGTGGCTTTGTCCCAGTTTCCTTTAGCTAGTTTGATGTTTACAACACTAACTAAACATTGGATGATGGTTGGATTCCACTAGATT
This sequence comes from Viscum album, assembly GCA_963277665.1. Classification (NCBI taxonomy): domain Eukaryota; kingdom Viridiplantae; phylum Streptophyta; class Magnoliopsida; order Santalales; family Viscaceae; genus Viscum; species Viscum album. The sequence goes on from OY728127.1 coordinate 2,046,529,665, forward strand.
TTGTATTTGTTTCCCTACTACTGGCTCGTGCACTAGAATGTATTTTGTAGTGGTTCCTATACAACTGTTCACTGAGACGCGATGTTCTATGGTCCCATTCCTTTTTCTGATACCATTGGGGCCTCTCCCACTTTTGGTTCTCCTGGACTAATATACACTCACCATCGGTACACGGTGTATCTTTTGGGTGTTTCTTGAAGGGTTGGATTTTTCTTAAATGAAAGGTTGTTTTTATTTATTTATTACGTTGTTTTCTATTATTGTGTTTTGTTTATTGAAATTATTTCTTTAAAACTGTTCATGATTTGAAGACATTTAATTTATTTATCCTGCAAATGTATTTGTCATTTAATGTTTACACGTGGAACCTTTTTATTGGGTGACGTCCTAATGGAAATTTCGCTCACACCCTACATATACCATTGGGTGTATGTAGACCTTGTTTCTTGAGGTCTCTAGGTTGTGACATCCTGATTAGTGATGGTGGTTCTAGTTTGTGTTGGTATTCACATGCAGGTTAGTGTAGGTAGTTTGGGATGTAGATTCTTGTGTCACCTGGAGGTTGGTAATAGAGTTTTAGTTCTCTATCAATGTTTCTGTTCACTTTGGGTTTTTAGTTGGCTCATAGACATTAAATCTGTTTATAGTTCAAAGGCATGTTCATTTGTCTATTTCCAGTTTCGGTTTACTCAATTGGTTAGTTGTTTTTCTATCTCTTGTTTTGGGTAAATCATTCCCACATATTATTTTGTTACCCGCACACTTGTGCAAGCCCATGGGGATCAAGAACGCCCTTCATGCCTTATCGCGGACCGGGTCAGGCGTCAGGTCAGATGTCAACATAGCCCGGTTCGTGAAAAAATGGTATTAGAGGCTGTTTTTCTCTCTTGGGTCGTGTTCTTTTGGGATAGAGTCAATGTAGACTGGAGTTAAAGATTTCAGAAATCGATGTTCTAGCTACGAGCAAGGTGCCTGACCAACACACCTCGTGGCGGGACTGGAGTTACCAATGTAAGTTGAGATCTATCTGATTATTTGGACCTTGCAGTTAATCTTGTCTAGGGGAAATTGAAAGGCAGTAAGATCAGTGGGCCCAGTGAGCTTGTAGGGTCTAGAAATCCTTGTGCACCTAGGGACGCTATCCAAGAATACCCTATGTGGCAGTGGCATGATTGGCATAGGGCCTCCTACCATATGTCCCAGTCACCCACTGTCACTAGTTCCCTTTTTCTTCATTCCTCATCTCATGGTTTTGGATACATAGATATCTTGTATTTAAATAAAACTGATTTGGTATTGAAAAATAATGTTTTTAAATGAACCGCTTTAAAAAAAATGATATGAAAGGTTTGAAAATTGTGGGTTGAATGTTTGGATTTCGAAAAATTCAATGGTTTGGTTTCTATCCTTGGGGTTTTTGTGGGAAACCACATGAATGAGTGTATATAGAAAGGGAAATGGTTAATGGCACGAGCAGATGAGTTCCTGGATGATTATGTGATTTGTGCCTGTGTGGCATGAGAACATGCATGTTTGAGGACTATGGGACACCATTGGTGGTGTAGAAATCCACCAGCTTCATCCCTTATCAAAATGTTTTTTAAGGGAATGTTTGGTGTTTTAAACAACTGGTGTTTGTGTGGTGTGTCCTTGTGTTTTGGAAATGTTGGGTGTGAGGTGTTCTGAGTTGAGAATCATATTGGATGATTTTTGTATTGAGTTTGAATTATTATTCCTGAGTTGTTGTGAAAATGTGTATTTAATTTTTTCTTTCGAAAAGTGATTTGGGATGCCCTTGCAGTGGTTCCCCCTTAACATTTAGTGTTCACTTGATGTATGTATTGGCCATTGGAACAATTTGATTGGGTCCATAGTTCTCCTTCTTGGCTAGTGTATGCCCCAATAAAGAGTTAATGTGAGAATGATGTGCGACCACAGATCGTTCGTCATTGGACAGCCCTCTAATTGATCAGAGGAATCTCTTCTTGAATTCCAGAATTGAACCCACCTCTCCTTTTTACATCGAAGTGAATCCTCTCATAGCAGGATGATAGATGCGAGGGGTGTTGATGGAAGTTTTGGTCTCTTGGGTGTATGACTTGATGGGTATGAAGTTTGAAACTATCATTTTTGAAGGTACCCCAGGAAACAGAGAAAGGAATTCTAGTGGGGAAGGGTGAAGGCAGATCAGAATTATCAGTGTTGACCATTGTATTGAAGGGATTTATAGTACTTTAATCAGCTACATGGGTCTTGTTGGGTGACATCATGCAGCGTCAAGTCCCTTTGATAGTCAACAGTTGTTTGGAAGTGGTAAAGGAGACTGTAGTGGGGAAAAGGAGGATGAAAATAGAAGTTGTTGGTGTGGTATATTTTTCTAAATGATCTCTGGTCTATCTTTGGTTATGAGATTTAATCACATTGTGTGGGAGATATCGTTTCCTTGGATTTCATGATCGATTTACTTGTATAAGTGTAAGAAAAATAATGTAAAATGAGAATAAATATCTGAAACTAATGTTTCCATTTATACAAAAATATATATAATATTGAATGTTTTTGTATAATATTTTGTTTCCAGATGTGACGAAGATTCACAAGATAAAATGTTAATTAAATTTTTTTAGATTATGTTGGAATTTTTTTGATCATCCTAAACTAGTTTTGGTTTAGTAATTAATATTATGTGAATATTTTTGTTCAATAACATTCAATATGTTTGAATAAATTTATTATAAAATGTTTTATTAATTAAAATAGTTTTTATGACCATCATTGAAGGCAATAATAGAAATTTAAATCATTTCATCCAAGAATATGATAAAACACATCAAAGAAAATTATTTCATTTTTAGAAAAAAAATTGATGGGATATGATTTTATGCTGCGTTTTCCATTAGATTAAGAAAATTAAAGAATATAAAAAATAAATATACAATAAATTCACTGAAAAAAGGGGTGGTGAGGAGTTGATTTTAAAATAAAATAAAATAAAAGGATAATAATTTAGATGAATGAGTATTTGACCAATTGAATTTATTTTCCTTGAGAACCTCCATAAGGAACATGAATTTTTTTATTAATAACAATGGAAACTGGATGTCGGGGAGAGTCTTTTGATGTTTAATTGGAATAGTTGGGTCAATCATCATAGATTTTTCAGTGTGAGGAGAAGAGGTCGTGATGGGTGGAATTTATAGTAGAGTATATGGGTGTTTTATTATTATTTAATTCATTATTTTATTATTTTGGCTCAATAATATCAATATTATGAACCTTTTCTATAAGTAAATCAAATAATGAGTTGGATCTCAGGATTATAGTTCATACATTAGTAACAGATCATGAAATAGTATATTTAACATATCATTTTATATACTGGTAAGTACCATATATCCTTATTCACCAAAAATTCAACTATTTTAGAAAAAAAGCACCCTAGAAATTTTTCAATGGGTATAAATAAAAAATGATTTCCATTTTATGAAATAATTTTCTAAATGTGAGAAAATAAATATTAATTTAAAATCTTCAATTACATGAAAAAACCCGATTTTAAAATTATGACTGATTTTATAGCACTTTAAATAATCAATCATGTTCCCAAAAAATTATCAGATATTCATAAGAGAAAAATATTTTTATTTATGAATCAATTTTATGAAAATAAATATTTGTTTAATTCATTATAATAATAATAAAATTGTAAACAATAATTTTTGTTTCATAAAAATACCAATACTTAGATTATCCTTTTTACACATATATTTATTTGAACCGAAATATGAATATATAATATTTTCATTTATAAGATTCAAAAAATTTATATATACCTTCATAGGTGATGTTAAAATTTTATTAGAAGGATAAATATTCATAATGTTTAAATTATTATTCTACATATCACATTACAATTCAAATTTTTTATGTTCCTCAATTTCTAAAAAATTCAATTATTTCATTAACTAATAATTTATAAAATATGTCTTCACTTCTCTATGAAATTTAATGTGACATAAATAATATTAAATAATTATATGTAGGTAAATATCATTTATATAATTCCGTGATTCAAAATTCCTCCCCAATTAAGAAATTTCACCCACTAAATTTTTTGAGAATCTCAAAGGAAAATTGGTGAGGCTACATTTCCTTTATTTCTTCCTCAAATTACCATGTTTCCTCTTGGTACATATGGTTATTCTATATTAATTTTCCATAGTGATTCCTATTTTTTTCTATAAATTTATCCATAAGATCCATGTTCTTCACTAGTTCCCTTTGAATGAGATATGATTTTCCAACTCTACCACAATTGAATTCAATACTTTTGAGGTATTAGATATGTACTTATTTAAGAGGGATAAAAGTAATACATCGTGTAATTAATATATGGTATGTTTAAGTTCTAGGCGATTCGACAAAAATCCAAAAAGACCATGGATATCAAAGCGGATGATGAACCTATGAATTAGGTTTCCTTTCTTCCCAAATCTCATTATTATCTTCAATGGAGATATGCATAGGAATAACATATCTACTATAATAATCTCTCTTTCTTTTTTATAATTATATGCACATATCTCTTATTGACTTTGGGATTCCTCAATGTGCTGATGAATGGTTTTAAACATTTCTAATATTTATTCCACTATTTTGGTTCTTATTAGCATATAATCACTAAATTTATCCGAGCATTCCTGTATTATGCATCATTTTTCATAAATCTATTCATATGGAGACATTTTTATGCGTGAGTGGAAGCTATAATTGTTGGAGAACCTGACCAGAGGTAGTTTTGGGACAAATAATCCATTGAATTACATAGAAAAATATTTTAACATGTCTATAATGTCTAAATTTTCCATTGATATTGAACATTAGTTTGAGTATTATATGTTCTAATGAAGTTCAACTCAGTTTTTATAGAATTTTGGATACTTATTCCCATCATGAAGGTAAATATCAGATCTTGATTGGATACAATCTTTAGTGGTTCTCCATTAAACCTCACCACTTTAATGATGTATATTTTTCAATGTTGATCGAGTTAGAAGTCCTCATGAATACTGATAAAGTGATCTAACATTATAAGATGATCTATAATTACCCTTATATCATTAGTTTCACTGGATGTTGTTTGAATCCTAGTGAAAATTTCCATGAAAATGTTTTCCCACTCCCATGTTGGTGAGGGAACATTTTGCATAATTTTTGTTTACTTTTTTCATTCATCCTTCACATACTGACATACTCTGAAACATGATGCATACTCAGTGATATCATTCTTTATATTGTCAAAAAATAGTTCTCATGTAGATCCCAATATATCATTGTGCTTTCTTGGTGAATATTGAATGTTGAGCTATGTGTGACTTTCATAATTTATTTATTTATCTCTTCATTGGACAGTACAAATAGTCATGATTCAAATCATACGTATCCTTCCACATCAATTTTAAACTTTGGGAATTTTACTTTTCTTATAGATTCCATTTTTTTTTGAAATTTCACATAATTTCTAGGAGAATATTTCTTTTCTACATATGGGATTGTTGAGAAATAATTTGAAAAACAATTGATTATGTTCTTTCTTTAACGAATACCATGTACATCTATTAAAAGTCTATGATTATTGAATCCGTCTCAATTGTAATCATTAATAATGATGTAGGGTCATTTCTACATAGATAGTCTACCATATTATTTTATTTTCCATGATGGTAGTGGATTGAGATGTCATAGTTTATTTTTGAGTTCATATCATCTTCATTGGTTCATATTATTCTCCATATGTTTTAATATATATTTGAGGGTGTATTGAATAGTATATTAATCATATTTCTACCCATATAGATAATTCCTCTATTTTTTCAATGAATATATCATAACATATAATTCTAGATTATTCTTGGAATTTTATTTATCATTAATTTTCAAATACCTTATGGAATAGGAAATCACATTACCATTGGCATCAATACATATCATAAAACATTCTTTGAAGCATTGATGTACACCAAAAGTTGTTCCCCACATGTGGGTAGTGTTATAAATAGTGTAGTGGTATTCAAATTTTTAAACTCACTGAAGCAGTGTTCATATTCATTTTGTTAGACAATATTTAATCCCATCAGAGTAATATTGGAAAGTGGGTTTTACAATCCTGAGATGTTATTCATAAATCATTGGTAAAACCCTGATAGATAAAGGAAAATACAAATATAAAGTCAATATATTTTCCTATGAGACTCCTCAATATTTTTTCAGTGAAGGGTAGACATATATACCTCTTCTGGTGATAAAATTCCCCATGAATGACACTACCTCCTTCTAGAACTCACATTTACTATACATTTCATACATTATCTCCCTTAGAAACATCTTTATAATATTATTAAAATTCTCCTCATATTCCTCCTTTCCTTGGATGTATATTATAAAAACATCAATAATGACTACCACAAATTATTTGAGGTATTATCAAGAGAGTATTTATAATGTCTATAAAAATTTTATGAGAAATAGTGAGCCTAAAATTCATCAATATGAACTCATATTGTTCATATATTCTTCGAATGGAATACTTGGGAATATCGTCCTTCATAAAATTTAACTGGTTATATCTTGACCAATGTTATAACATTGAGAAATACATGGCCCAACATTGGTGATAGAACAAGTCACACTTCACCAAAATCAACAATTAGATATATTTTAAGAAAACACTAGTAAAAAAATGAAAAATAATATAGTGTTGTTTTTAACAAATATCCGCTAAAATGGTTTTTTAAAACATAAAACATATTCCCTAACCCCACCTCCACTAAAACAAATACCCTCACCCCCCTCTTCTAATGAGACCATTAATCCATATCTCCCCCGCCAATGATATCAATTGGTGTATGTCTCCACTAGCCCTATTTACAACTTAATCCCCCAAATCCCAGTCAATGTTTCCATACCACTTCTCCCCCAAGATCTTGACCCCAATACATTTTATCCCTCTCACCCTAAACCCATCAAACCCAATCCACCTCACAACATGGATTATTTAGTGTCCATATCCACTGGAGCCAATCATATCATACTCCACTGAATCCCAGTCATCATTTTTCACACCCTTCTCCCCCTGTCTCTCTGATCCTCAGACGAATATTTCATCCTCCCCCTCCCCTAAACCATAACTTCCACTGGTCCTACTTGTCACCACCCCTACACTAATATACCACTACTCTCACCCTTCCACATCTCTACTATCACATCCCCCTCAATCAGGTACCCTCAAACCATCTCCCCAATAGATGAAGACTATGTATTGTATATGTATATGTGATTATTTTTATTTTATTTAAATTTTTATGTTGTGCATCTATTATGTTAAAATTAATGAATTATTGATGTTCATTTGGATGTATAGAAATGACATGTATCTATTATGTAATTTTACTTTCAATATTTCATACAAAAATTCATTGTTTGTGTTTATTACCATGTTAATGATGTTTTGATTTATTTGGTATTCTGGTTGGGCTTCTTCGAGGAATCCGTAAAATTTTGATTAACATATATTGGTTTTGAATTTATTCTATACTTTTTATACATTTTATTGTCTTCTAAAATTGACTAGGACATTTATATCTTTTGTTTATTGGATTAAAAGTGAAATTATCCATTTCAGTTTTACAATTTCATAAAAATACTAACAACATAATCTACATTAAAAGCAAAATGATTTGTTATATTTTTATGTTAATATGAAATAGTACGATATTTCTATCTCATTTTTTTAATATCATAATATTTCACATTTTTTAAGAATATTATGAATCATTAATTATTGAAAAATTAGGAGAAATTTGTAAATTTCCCAACATGTTATAAGAAGTGTATATGAAATATATCCTTTGTAATCCCTATTGTAATAATAATTTATGTAGACACTAAAAATTATTTTAATTTCATTATTATTCTATAGGGGTCATTGTTCACACAACACATTAAAATATTATCCCATTTTTGGGTGTTCTTTTTTTTTTCTGGGTTTCAGAGGTTCATTTACCATGATCAATGCATTTAAATATTGGGATAATTTATGGAGATGAATTTACATTAATTTCAAGATGTGTATTGGTTTTATATTACATTTATGATTGTTTTTAATTAGGGTGTTCGTGATTTTTAGGTCCCACATTGTTATCTATGGTGTGCTAGACCTTTTTAAGGTTGGATAGTTCCACAATTTTCAATAAAAATTAGTTTTAGGTAATTTTACCTTTTTGCCTTTATTTCATTAAATGTTTCTTTATTGAATTTTTAATCCTTTGACTGGATATCAAATTTGACTAATATTTATGATCAAACTGTATTTGATGTGGAAATCAGTTTTCACTTACACTTTAGTTTTTAGGTTTTCCTTAATTTAATGTGCTTTAAAATCCAACATTATTCTATTTTCCAACTAATTTTTTCGTAAATTCGGGAACATTATTCAATTGATGAGTTAAATGTTTTATGATAGGGTGTGGTTTTAAAAGTGTTTTAATATCTTATAAAAAAAATTCTTATTAAAGATATATGTTTTTTAAATGTATATTGATATATATATATATATATGTTTAACCTATATATATAAGTAAACGTATATGTGTATGTGTTTACAAAATCACTTCAGAAAATGTGTTTTATATCAATGAGATATATGTGTATACATAAATGTGTAAATTAAAATGGGAATAATAATAAAAATAGTTACTTTAAAAAAAATCTTGACATATTATTTTCTTTTATTAATGATTAATAAAATATTTTCAATTATTGGTTGTTCTTGTTTGTTAAACCTTATGAGAAACCAAGGGTTATTGGGTTGGGAAACCAAGATAATGATAGGTCCTCCACCACTGTCAATCCTAGTGATGCCTTATGTGACACCCCCACTATGTAGAGATGCGATCAAACTCTAAATCAACTTATATGGAGACAAATAATGACTTTTTTCAAATAGACATAGTGATCCTACGATGTTTCTCCCATGATCACTATTAGAAAATAAATATTGTATTCATATTATTTTTTTCATTCATAATTGTATCAATTATTTTTTTTGTTTTATGTTTTTATAATTTAATTACTCTACTTATAACTACATGAGTTGTGTTTTTTTCACATCCATTTATATATTTTCTGACTTAGTAGAACATATGTGTTTAAACTTTTTTATTAATGAGTACGAACATTGTGATATATAAAGAAAAATTCCAGACCACATTTCTCAGTAACACACCTCAGAATGATAAGGGTAGGAATGAGTTTTGGATTTTTCATTTTTTGATAGATATGTTGATAGGATAATAAGAATAAAATGTTATAAAAGTAAATTTAAAAGTTGTATTAAGAGATTTGACGTTTATGAACACTTGATATTGATGAAATTAAATGCACAATATTTGTGTTGGATTTAATATATAGAATATAAGATTTTATAATTTTTTACCACTGATGTCAATTATCAGAATGAACTCTCATATTCAACATAATTGGAAAATGAAAATAGAAAAATTATAAACAATGCATTTGGATTTTAATGACATCAATATCAACATCAGAACATATCAGAACAACTTCTTGAGGATTATATAAATAGAAAAATTAAAGGTGATGTTTTTGAGAATACATGGAAATGAGATCATGATTATATCATATCATTGGATCCTCATTTTCATTATGTGGACACTAATATAAGTAATAAATTCACTGCGCATACAAATGTGTTCCAGGGATTTGGTAATGATGGAAATCAAGAGTTGTGTGGGGAATGTTTGAAATATTCAAAAATTTCTTTTCTGCTAATGATGTACCATATAAAATGACAAGGTGTAATTAAAATTATGGTGATTTCCATGATATGGGAATTGTTTAATAATGAATTTAATGATGCAATGATGCTTAATTGTTTTAATGATTTGAAAGAAGTTGTTAACATGATTGGACTTAATGATAAAAAATTATCATTTGTGTCCCATTGATTTAATGATTAATTATGGATAGGGTTCTAGATGAAATGGTTTGACAAAACGTTATTCTTATAGATGGATGTCAATGGGTGAATTCAGAAGTCTGATTCAGCTTAATACTATAAAAAATAAGAATAGGATCACACTTGAAATGGTTTTGTGTGACTTTATTTTAATGCCTCGATTGCAAAGACTATTTATGTCATCAGAAAACTAAAGAGTACATGATATAGAATTCTATATATTATAAAAATGATGGGCTAATTATAAATTCAATACAATCAAAACCATGGATGAAATTTAATTAATTAAATATATATTTATTATATGATCATAGGACTTTTCAATTGGGATTAGTAACTAGTGGATTCAACCATTTTGGGACTTTGAGCACATGTTATTGAATTTTGCTGGTTGTTTTGATCCCTCACAATATGCATCTATTAATGTGTATAAATAAAACATCTTTTATTATTTCTATGATTATTCCTGGAAGAAAATCATGTAAATGATTTTGATGTATACTTGCTTCCAAAAATGGATGAATTAAACAAGTTATGGAGAAATAGTTTTGAGACATGTGTTGTATCTTCTACATTATTGTTCAAAATTAATGATGATATAATGTTGATTGTTAGTGACATCCCTAGATTTAAAAATTTATCTAGTTGGAACACAAACATAGGTTTTGATTGTCCTATTTGTAACTTTTAATTTTGAGGCAGAACAACTAACTCATAGTAAAAAATAGTTCATATTGATCCATTGAATATTTTTTTGATGCATTTCAAATATTTTAGTGGAAAAAGTCAAAATTCAATGGTTATATTGATCTTATACCACTAAATACGTTTTTGAATGGTTTTGAAATATTTGTACAACTAGGATATTATGAAATTAAATTTGTTAAGGTGAATCGTTTTAATCATAGTAGGAAATGAGTTTAAATTGCATTGTCCAATAAAATAAGAACATAAATAGGGAAGAAAACTAATATATTCATAAAATATCAATATTTTATATTTAATTTTTTGCAGCATTATCTTTATGTTATTCATATTGAGAATAATTTTAGTGCCAATTTGATTTTCACAATGCTTATTTTGCATAAAAAATAAAAGTGACATCTCAATAGTTGGAATGAATTACAAATAATGAACATAAATAGTTAACATTATCCTTATTTGAATGAAATGTATGCTTTGGAAAATAATTTCCATGAACACTATGGATAAAGTCACATTCCATTTAATTTTAAAAAATTTGATGGTAAATAATGGGTATTAAAGTAAAATTTCATCTTGTTTTTACTCAAATAATAATAGGTTACATGGATTGAAATATAATGATTCACATATTATGTTAGATCAATTACTACCATTGAAATCCATAAATTATTGTCTTAAAAGGTTAGTACCTTTTTAATACAAATGTTTAACCTTATTCATACAAATATGTGAGAAAAATGTATAACCATTTGATCTTGAAAACCTATGGGGGAGATATTGTAGGATCGAAATATGAATGTTTATGCTCAATTACAAGAGGGGGGTTGATTGTATGTTTAAAAAAATTCTTTTTTAACCTTAAGGAAGACAATTTTTAACAAGGTCAAACAATGTATATTAAGAAGACCTCATAGTTCTACAAATATGCTATGTTCTAAAAACATGGTTCTAGAAATAATACTCCATAAAAATTTACAAGGAAATGATTCTACCTAAAATCATATAGAATCATACTTATCAGAGTATACAAAAGGCAAAGAAAGTATAATAAGGTTATACTTTATTCCATTATAAAAATACACCAGAATATAAACTTTAACCAAAACTTGTATCAAGTTTGAAAACTTTTATCAAAAAGTGAAGGGTATCCAACAACATCGAATAAAAGTTTCTTGATTTATACATTCAAGAACTTTTGTCTTACCCACACCTGGGTAAGCCCTTGATAGGAATATCATAATCTATCATGATATCCCCACAAGCCCTTTAAATATTTGGTAGTCATAACCTATGCATTCATATCCACAGAAGTCATTGAACTTTAAGGTAGTCGGTACATCTATATTCATATCCCCGGAAGTACTTGATTGTATACATCACAATCAGAGTCACACAAAGAATGCTAAAAAAAATTTCTAGGATGCACAAGCCATGAGAGTCTCTCTCTCTAGAAAGAATTTCAGTAGCATGAAATCTCAAGATTGATTAAGTCAGATATGAGCTTGTTCAAATGAACTACAATTATTAGTCATTTCTCCAATGGTCAGATCCCTCCTCAATTGGTAATATTTTTACATGAATTTTTGGGGGACCTATACACGTTTCACTCATAAAACAGTTAGTAAGAAATAGAAAGTATGACATCATTTCATAATGGTAACATGTGTATGAAAAAAAGGTTTTTTAAACAAATATATTTTTCTGAGTCTAAGGAATAAATAAAGTTCAATGTCTATGTAAATAAAAACATGGAGACTATAAATACTTAATAACCTAATGATGTTTTTCAGGTAATTCATATCCTAAATTATATAGATTTCAATGTCTAAATTCTAATCTATTCAGAGTCTGAATTATACCAAATTACGAACAGGAATTATAAGGAATTCAGAAAATGAATTCTGAGGAATTCGGAACTTAAATTTTGTGAAATTCAAATTCCGATTTCTGGGGAATATGGAATCCAAATTTTGGGGAATTTGGAATTGTAATTCTGATGAATTCAGTGTCTAAATTTCATTTATTTTGGAATATTAAATTCAAAGAATTCATAGTGTAAATTTCATAGAATTTTAAGTCTGAATTTCAGAGAATTTGGAGTCTAAATATTATAGATTTCGGAGTCTGAATTTCTATGAATTCCAAATATAAAAACATAATAATCTATATCTATGGATTTATAGGATTAAGAGGTTTTAGACAATGAAACCAATTATTATAATTTATATAGAAATGTTTTTAGAATAAGAGTAAATATAAAATTAACAATGAAAACACTGGTAAGGATAAATTTCCATGGGGAAGGACAATTTTCCTTATTAAGATAATTTTTAGGGAATATAAAATTTTCCTTAAGATAGGTTGTTTGTGATTTTCAAAACATGAAGGAATGGAAAAGTGATACGTAAATCTTATTGAAACAAAAATTTCCCCCTTTTTGGAAAGCAAAAACATCCATAAATAAAAGAATAGAAAGCCATATAATATTTATGGAATTGAAAATAAAAACATACCTACCTTTACTTATGGATGAAATTGAAAACGACTAAATCCCCCATAGGTTATTAAATCCCTATGGATCATATTATTTATTTCCTAAATGATATTTTATAATTTCCATGCATATGAAAGTCTTTTTGATATGAAAATCCCCTTAGATGAACCCCCCTTACTTATGGAAATATGTTATTTCATGGTATTAATTAATCATTCCATTATCCCCCTCTACATGAGTTGTATACCTATGTGAGATGAGTCTTGTCTTTCAGTCGTTATCATCCAGATGAATGAATTTACTTCCTTTTTGGAATGGGTTGGGCTTGGGATCAAGTGTTGGAGCTGGATTGTGGTTGGTAACTTAGGTATATTTATGGGAGTATACCTAAGTAGGGATGGTTGAAACCTCTTGATTGTATCATACTACTATGTTTTATCATTAATGGATTTTGGGAGACCATCGGGGGTCTCAGGTTCCCCTACTGTGTATTGTTATACTCACCCATGCACGGGCTTCGCCAACACCATGTAGTGTTCTGTGCAGACAACAGTCAGTAGTGATCGAGGATGAGGGTGACGGACGGGAGGCCTCTCAAATCTAGACTAGACAGGCCTTACATCAGGGATGAGTAGTTCGAGATATATACCTACCATTCATGTAGGATTCCCCAGTGGATTATCTAGGATATGTTTTCCATTTTTACTTATACATGTACTTGTTGTTCAGTTGGGTTTGTATACTGGCCCACTTACTTTCAGCACACCTTTCATTTATATATTAGTACTTGTAGCTTCTTCTGCTTTTGTTTAGACTGTGTGTGTTATAGGATTAAAGGAAATGCCTTCCCTTTTTATCAGAGAGTCACTTTTGGTGTTAGTCGCCATCCCCTGGTCTATGTAAGGGGATTGGGGTAGTCACTGCACAGGACCTGAGGATGGATCATGAAATCAAAATATTAATTATGAGGAATTCGGAGTATGAATTTCAGAGAATTTATATTTAAAATTTCATAGAATTCAGAGTCAAAATTTCCGAGAATTCATAATATGAATTTTAGAGAATTCAGAGTCTGAATTTCAGACAATTCAGAGCCTGAATTTTAAAGAATTTGGAATCCAAAAACAAAGTAAATTATTTATAAGGATTTATAGGATTCCGAGGTTTTAGATTCGAAACTGATTTTTAAAATTTAGAGATAACAGGAGTTAGAATAATAGAAACTATAAAATGAAAAATGAAAACATATATAAGGATAAAATTTACTTAGGGATGAATAATTTTCTTTTTTAGGATAATTTTTATGGGAAATAAAATTTTCTTTAAGATATTATATTTGTGATTTTCAAAATACGAAGGAATAGAAAAGTCATAAATAAATCACATTGACTCAATATATTTTTATTGAAACTTTTTCAAATGGAGATGATATTTCATTCATATTTTTTTACATTGATGATGTACTTAACTGTGAATTTGTTCAAGGAAGCTATATTAGGAGGCCGCCGACATTAATTTTGGATGTATCCAATTGAGTTGTACATTATTTATTAATTTTTCATCTTATGTAGAAATTTTTTTCACTTCATTAGATACAAAATTTTTGTTTTTTATATTATTTAAATGATATAATGGGCTTTTGATGTCATACACGAAAAATAAATCTAAACCAAAAGGCTATGTTTCTGAATTATATTTGGAAGAGGATTGAAAAACCTATTTTTCTAGAATCTTGGATGATATTGAGACAAGATATAATCACTTAGGACATGTTAATAAAACATAGAATCAATCTCAACTACATTTAGTGTAATAAATATTCCATGATATTTGTCGATCAGTTAGAAGGATCATCTTGGTTGAGTGTGTGGGATGAGATTTGGACCAAACCCGAATGAGTTATTTTTCCAGACATTGGGGATTTCAGTTTCATCTACTCCTGGTTATAGTTACTCCATACATCGAGATTCTCAAAGGGAAATGGTTTCTATTCAATGAATAATTAAGTAAAATGGGGTTCATATATCGTCTTTGAAGAAATAATTAACTCATTTATAATTGATGATGACCTGATCTATCCCAGGTGATATAACATTGATAGATAGTGATGATAAGGTAAATCACTCAACTTAAAAATAATTTTGTTTGAAAACTTTTAATGGGATTGGAAATAAAAATAAATATAAAAAACTATTTAATTTTCATTATTATTGTCGTGCAGGTGCATATTGAATGAAGTGGATATGTAGATGGAGAGTTTATCGAGCAGAGTTTTTTAGTTAGTGATTAATGGTCTATTTGGATTAAGAAATGATGTAAAAATAAACTTCTAAACAACTAAAACTAATTTGGTCCTCCAAAAACCATGTTGTGGTTTATAATAGGGATATATGTATTAAAATTATATGGGATTCATAAAATACTTTTTTATATGTGGCATTTCCATTGTGCACATTTTTTGTTTGTTTTCTTCCAGGATTAGTTTTCTTCTAGGTCTCTAGATTCTGTAGCATTATTTTTGAAAAGCATCATGCAGAGGGGAATTAAATTTCTACTAAATAAGTATCATTATTATTTAGAAGTTGTTTAATCCACTACTAAATAATTTCTATATTATAGTGGTGTTTAAAACATCTACTATATGAAGTCATAATTATTTATTGGTTTGTTGTTTTTTTGGTGAGATTTGGGTGAGAAAAAAGGATTCTTTAGGGGTTATTTACACTTCCAATAAATCCTTGAATTTTTTTCTCCCCAAAAGACATCAATAACTTGGATGAAAATTCATTGGAAAATATGATCTACGGTAGTTACAATAAAACTCCTCTATAAGGAAGGAATCACCACAAGTTGGATGTCGACACCACCTAATGTGGTAGTTTTTTGAATCTAGTGCAGATATTTTTACCGATGGTTTAAACAGAAACAAAATAAATGAAAACTGTGAACACATGATTTTCATGTAGTTTTACCTATCTGTGGTTGGGTAAAATTGTTTTTGTAATGATTTAATTTATATTGTGATAGTAAAAGAAGTGGAAAATTGATCCATTATTCATTTTTATAAACATGATAGGTGCACACCATGGTGCTATAATTAGGTGTATAAAACCCTTCTAATGACCCAATCTTGACGTAACTATACAAGAAATTTATTTTTACAAATTACATAAAAATTACAATAATATATACCCAGAGACTATATTAGTTTTTAGTATTTGGAAATAAGGAACATAATACTCTTACATAGTGAAATATCTTCAGCATCTGCCATAAATATCATCCCCTTATATTTTCCCTACATAAATCCTATCTTTATATCCTGGGGAAAAGAAACCATAAATAGGGGGATCTCAAATTCTCAGTAAGGGAAAACATGTAGAATATAAAACAAACAATAAATTTGTGAATGTTAAAACATGATCATAATGTTTAAATATCAAAATCATGAGTTATGAAATAAATATTCGCATTATATAAGGTATATATCTTAAAGGGACATTGACCACGATAAAATAGAATTGGAATAAAAATGGAATTTTGGAAAAATCACCTAATATTATTTCCATTATAGACAAGCAATTTATAGCAAGACCATCATAGTGGAAAATCCCATTAATGAACAATTTCTACTTGTCATTCAATACATGTATCACTGAACTCGATTTACTTATCCTTCCTACCCTATATTACTAAACCAGATTTTCATGACATACCAGTCAAGTATATCTCATGATATGGGAATATTTACCCAATTAATTGGAGGAAGATATATGTCCCACCCATATAACAATGAAATCATTCTTATATGGGAATATAAAATATAATTCATTCATCATTTCATAACCCAAAAAGTAAAATGGTCTTCTTAAATATCATTCCATGAAAACATAAGACATTTTAAATTTCCTTCCATAATTAACACCACAAAATAATACTAATAATATGTATTTAAACATAATAATATTTAAAGTGTTTCATATTAGATGTAAAATAATTTTTATAAATCACTTGAACGTAATTATTGAGGAAAATATACATTCTTCTTCATAATTGTTATCATTTCTATAAATTACACAATTTTTTTTAAAAATAAAATAAATATGAAATCAAGTAGAGGATTATTCATGCAAATCAAGAGTTATGAAGACATAAAAATTCATTCATGTTTTATATGTTAAAAATAAATTATTCTTGTACATTGCTGGAAAACGAAAAAAGTACCTTGAATGAAAAACGAAAGAAAGGTCTATTCCACACCATTCAATAAAAATTACCAAGGGATAAAATAATTTTAAAATTTTGTAGAGGAAAATAAATTATAGTATATATTTAGTAATCATGGACATGAATGATTAAAATACCCAATTAAATACTTCTGAATAAACAATCTCGGATAATAATGAGTTTGAAAAATTATCCCTTCCATTATGTATGATATTCTACAAATGAATCTGAAACTCTTGTATAGTGGGTTTAAACATATTAATAACTTGAAATATAAACAAAAAAATATTTATCGTATCACATATGATTCACTAATGACTTTATATTACCTGTTAATTTATCAATTCTGTGTTAATGAAATGTATTGCATAATATTTTTTTTGATTTATCGTATGTGTTTTGAATTTTTATTATTGATATTACTACATAGATCATCATATCATTACATAAATAATGTAATACATTATTTATATATTATATATACATTAAATATAAATATATATATAAATGATAGATAAATGAAATTAAATACACCATTCATGGAGACAGTAGGTCTTACATATGCATGAACTCTATTTTTTGTTTCCTTATTGAATTCAATGGAAGAAAATAAATGACAAATATATATATATATATAAATATATACATAAATCCCATAGCATTATTATGACATATATTTCATTATTATTTATTATATATATACTTTATAATCATTATTTCATGGTTAACATGGGGAATGAATCTCATCACGTTGTGGAGATAGTAGGTTTTACATAAGCACACACATGATGACATTGTAGTTCACAGGATGGATAAATGGATGTATAATGTTATTCCATAATTATAATGAAATATCAAAATATATAAAATACTATATTTATTACTTTATTACAATCACATCATAATAATTTGAAGTAGAATAAAAAAATAATTTTTAAATAGATGATAAATCAATTACCTTTTTTTGAGTATCACATTTTGATTTTCATAAAAAGCTTCAATAGGATGGATTTTTATCAAATTTGTGGAATCTAAGAGGAATGGAGGTATTTTTGGAGCTTATTTAAGAATAGTATAGATTTTATAAAAGGATTTAATATTGTATGAATATGGATAGAGGTGGTGGCCTTTTATAAGAGAGTGGAGGGGCACGTTTTGAATGTCTTGAAATATTAAATTATTTTAAATTGAATTTCGTTTTATAATGCCTCCAAAATCATTTATAACAAACATAAGATTATTATGGGTATACATACTCTCAATGAATAAAATTTATACATATTTTTATTTTATTTTAATCCAAATCATATTTATTTATCTTTTTTTAAGATATTTAAGGTTATTTGTGGTAATAATATTCTAAATATTAAATAGTTATAAATTTTTATTTACATGTTATCAATTTCCAATAATTAGATTTTTTTTACATTTTTGACATTATAATTTTTTGTTTGTAATTTTTAAATATTTTTGTCATTTTTTTAAAAAATAATTGTTTTTATTAAATATCAATAGTGTCAATTTTGGAACTACATTTATTTTAATATAAATAATATTAACAAAGAAGTTAAATTCCAAAAAAATATTAATACACTGTTAACATGTTATAGTCAAACAGAAAATTCATTTTGAACATTAATTAGTTCAAATATTATTTATTTTAATATATTTAAAACCATTTATTGCACATTTCAATAAATAAAATAATTTCTACATCAATATTATGTTATCATTAATGGTAATTATATAATCTATAAAAATTATAAATAATTTAACATGATGTATAAAAATTCATCAGATTGATGGTGACTATTTATGTTTAAATTTGTATCATGTTTGTCAATATATTAAAATTATTATACTTGTAATAGATAATCGAGTGACATGTTGTTAGTTACTTTCGTTTCAATTATAATTACATCACTTTCATAGAAAAAATTAAATTGAAAGAATTAATTTATACCCTCAGGTGATATTGGTCGACTATAATTCATCCAATACAATTTTGGCATGTTTTAATTTGATTTTATTATCTTTTTCATATTGTTTGTTACCCTATTTTACCGGATTTACAATTTACTATGGAAAATAATATTTATCATAGTTACTATTCATAAAGCCAAAAAATAAAATTACCCTATTAAGATATTTTGGACCCAATGATTCCAAATTTGAAACCCATTTTTCTAAATTATAAAAACATAAGTAGAATTAATTAATTTAAAATTAATTGAGGTAGTCAAAATCAGGATGTGAGATTATTAATAATTAAAACTATGAAGGGATTTCCATGTGTTAATATCGAATTTAAATGTTAAATAACATAAAATTAAAAAAAATGGATTGAATGATAATAAAATAATATAATTACAGTTTAAAAATAATAATACATTAATATAAATATATAAATAAATTATATGAAAATACAGTTTTGAATTAAAATTTGGTTTTTTAATTATTCATTAAAATATAATTTTTATCATATAAATGAAAAAAATTAAACCATAGTAAATCATAATATCTCTCTTCCAAAAAAGAAATATATTTTTTCAAATAGAATATATAAATGTGTTAAAAACAATATTTAAAATTGGTGTTCCATCAAAAGTCTGCAAAAATGCATTTTATAAAAAATACATCTTTTATCTAAAAATTTGAATTTATAATTTTATCATGTTCTAGAAAAGACATAAAATGTGGTTAATACTATTCATAACATCTAGTTCATATCCTAATAAATAATAATATTTTAATAATATATCATTGTTTTGTGAAACGCGGTATTGCATACAACACAAGCTATCAAGGAAGGATTCTCTTGAATGTAATGAAATCCTAATAAGTGTTATGTTTAGTGATATATTCATTTAGTGTTGTGTATAACCTAATACAATCAAATTTCTTTTATACATTGAATAAAATGAATAATCAGTGTTGTGTTTAATGAATTCTATCAAAATAACATGAAATTGTGTGTAACACGAGTCATGCATATTGTTGCATATACTGAAAGATAATACAGATTTTTATAAAGCATAATCTAATCATGTTGTAGCAAAAAAAACAATAAATCCATGAAATTAGAATGAAAATATATAATAAATTTTATGGGTGTAACCTTATAACACCCCTTGAAATTATTTTTCCCTCGAAATTCGTTGGGGTTAAAAATGGTTTTCTACATCAAAGTTTCATTCATCGAAACCCACATCGTAAAAAAATAATACTAAAACATAATGTTTACCCATGGAAAATCATCACATAACTTCTACATAGGATAACACAGATGGGATGTGAAAACATGGATATGGATGAAAAAATATAACCCCCATGTACTGATGGATTGTGATAAATAATAATTTTTGGAGAAATTTAACAACAAGAAAGCCATAAATATGTGATGATTTAAGGGAACATATGATTCTTTGGATAAGAATATACTAAGAAAATATTATTTTGTTTTCATGATACATTATTTATAGTTGAATAAATTTTAATGAGAATAAATAAATACTTGATTTTGGTACAATCTCACAATTTTTTGTGACATGAACAAGTTCCACATCATCTATTATTTAAATAAATGATGTTGATTTTTTCATTCCTGAAGTGTTAGAAGATCCGACAATAGAATGATATGTCGTTCTATCTTTCTGAATAAAAATTTTAGAATAGGTAATCAAATATTCTTAATTCCTCCTATAGCGAGGTAATACATTAATCTAACAATATTCAAAAAGACTATAACTTATACTATCTATAAAAGTATAATATTTCAATCCTTCTTAAAATTAAAAAAAATAAAAACATAGAATGAGGTAAACAAAATCAACATAACATTTATCTGACATATCACATAAGGTAGTTATTTTTTGTCAAATTACAAACATGTGAATAACTTAATCATGCATTCTATTGAAAAATGGTAATAACATGAATTATCATAGATCCTTAATGAAAACAAGCATTTTGTAAAAATTAACTCTTTCCACACACCAAAAATACCATAAACATTATATACTATAACCATGAAATTACATTGTCCATATATTAGTCATGATATCATTAATACTATCAAATATATTATTATCTACTAATCCTTTCATTATGCACAAATAATGTGGTTTCCAAAAATATTTCAATCACTTTTCATGGTTACGGGTACCATAAACTTATGGAAACCAATATGGAAAAATATATTATTATGACAATATTTATAATCTTATAAAATAGATTCCACAAAACAATTTTTGAATCCCATTACATAAACACTTGATCATTCCACCACATAATTATTATACTCACATGTGATTTGACTTTTTCATTGGCCTTAATTGTTTCTATACATCGATAATCATCCATAACCCTAGGATTAGGGCATTGGGTATCATAATGCACTATTTCAGGGAACTTGTAGCATTGAAGTGTGTGTAGTGCGTACACTTCAGTCTTTTCCTTATTAACATCATTAACGACCATTTTCCAAATATTTTGGCCCTCAACTGCAATATAAACATCTTTTACACATATAAAAATTTTCTAATACCTCTAAGGAAATCCCTACTTATATTTTTTCCACACATTGAGAATATGGAAACATTCATCTTCTATTGCCATCGTTTTGATATTTCCCCTAAACTCCATCATTCGTTTCGTTTCAATCCCATGAGATATACATGTAACGAAATATCCCATTTCTATCTTGATAGAAATAATGAAAATTATCCTCTTAGCTACTAATGACTCTTATAGATAATTACCTTAAAAGACTTGGTCTTAGTCCATTGATGAATCAATGAAATTTACATTTAGGTTGGATGATAAAACATGAAGCATACATTGTATGTCAAGTATAATATTTGTTGTATGTACCAACATATTCAACATACTTTTTCTTAAGATCATGGAATTACATTGACATTTTTTTAAAATAATATGACAAATAAACTTATTGAAAAAAAGGTTCTTGAACTCATCTCATTCCATCGATTCAATTTCATCTAGCTGCCTTGTATTCCGTATTAGAGTCCACCACATTTCTACTTCACCTTACAAATGATAAAAAACCAAAATGACATTTCCATGTTTCAAATATTGATGGATATAAATTATTAGTCCATTGATACATATCCATTTTTTTATTAAATTTTTTATCAGATGACCCTATGAAAGAAGGTGGGAGTTTCCTCATAAAGGACTCAACAGAATGTTTTTGCGTTATCTACTCATTTGGATGTATAAAATTATTCATATCTTGTTTATGTATAACAATAATATTTTTCATTTCATGTCCCATAACATTTGGTGGTTAAGGAGGGAAATCGTTCATTTCTTAGTTAAATGATCATTAACACGGTTCCTTCAGGTTCTATCCATTGTCTACAACCCAAAATGAATAATGTGTTTGATAAAAATCATACTAGTAGAAAATAATAATCAAGGAAAAGTACTATCAATCTATAACAAATAAGGTTAAATCCTTTGTTATTCATGATAATTTCCATAAATAAAGTATGGTAACTTATAGTTAATCTTATTTTTAGGGACATCCCTACACATACCATATATATTTATTTTTGGATCGTAAAAAAGTTATCGCAACCTAGTTTCCAAAATCTAACAAAACCATTACTATGATAACAAATATAATGACCCAATTTTGGCATCTGTGGAAATTAGTGTTATTTTTTTGGAATAAATAATAAATAAAAAATTATATGAAAAAGGCCACACTAGTTTAGTGTATTTGGAAATATGGACAAAAAATATGTAAACTTGGTTAAATATCTTCAATATTTCATATAATGATCATCTGTTTTATGATTCCCTACCTTAAACCTTTATTTATTTAATGAGGAAAAGAAAACATAATAAGGTGAACTGAAATTATTAGTAATGTTACACAAGGAGAACATTAAATAGACCATAAATGTTAGAGTGTAAAAACGTGAACATATATTTTGAATATCAAAATATTGAGTCATAAAATTACTCTTGGTAGTACGTAATGCATAAATGAAAAAAGAACATTAAACATGACTAAATAGAATTGGAATCAAACATGGAATTGTGGAATACAAATAGGAACATAACATAATTTCCAATGTATCCAGTGAAATACTTCCCAAACCATCATAGTGGAAAAAGTCCATTACTGAAAAATGTTTTCTTATCATTCCATCAATGTATTACTGAACCAGATTTACTGGTCGTTCCCATATTGTATTACTAATCCAGATTTACATTCCATTCCAGTAATTTCTATATCATGAGAAATAAATATTTAACCAATTAATATGATGGATATATAGGTCATACCCATCTTATAATGAAATTATTCTTACATGTGCCACAAAAAATATAAATAATTAATCATTACATAACCCATGAAATATAATTGGATTCAACAACATCATTCTATCATAACATAATCCATATTAAATATCATTCTATCATCAAGAAAATTAAATCTTAGTAATAATTTTTATAGAAACATAACAATATTTAACAAGAGGCTTCTTAGATGTAAAGTAATCTTGATAAAACACCTCGACTTAAATCCTATAGAAAATATCCATTCTTCATAAAAATGTTTTCTTTTCTCAAAATGCATCATTATTTTATATGAAATTAAGTTATTTAAAAATAAGAGTAAAATCATATAGAGGAATATTCATGGATATTATTCGTTATGAATTTGAAAAAAATATTTTCCAACCATATATGTTAAATACATTATTCTCATACTCTTTCCAGAAAAGTCAAAAAGTACCTTGTTTGGAAAAAAAGAATAAATATTACATCCCTTGCATCTAATAAAAACATACCAATGGGTAAAATTAACTTTAATATTTAGCACAATAACATAAATAATATAATTTATTTATGAAAAAAGGATTTTAATGATAAATATACCTTAGTAAATACATATAAATAAACAATCTCATATTATAATTAGATTTCCAAATTAATGCTTATCTTAAGTTGGATATGCTTTATATGTATCAGAATCTCACGTATTGTGAGCATAAAAATATTATTAACATGTAACAGAACAATAATAATATTTATGATATCATATATAATTCACATATGACTTTATATTACACATTCATTTATCAATTCCTTGGTAGAGTAAGGTTTTGGGTAATAATTGATTTATTTAACATACAAGTTTTGACATGATAATCATGATATTATTAATTAGATCATGATTTAATTACCTCTTAAACATAAAACATGATTTATTTATCACTTATATTGATAATATAAAGATAAATAATTTATATATAAATGAAATGGAATACACCATTCATGGAGACAGTAGACTATACATACGCATGAAATCTGTTCTAGTTTCATTATTGAATTGATTAAAAGAAAATAAATGATATATATATACACATGTATTAAATAGATTTATTATTTCATTAATTTCAAGAAAGTTTTTTAGATATAGTTTATAATTATTCCAGAATGGTTAATGTGGAGAATTAATCTCATTGTGTCGTGGAGACTATAGGTCAAATGTATGCACATGCGATAATATCATTCACAAAATGGTAAAATGGTATGGAATTGGATGGCATATTAGTTATGGAAAATAATTATCATGGTATATTAATTATTTAAATCCATTATACCCATCCAAATTAAAAATTGTTGAATAAAAAATTACACCACAATGTTGAGACAGTATGTCATATATACGCACACATTGTGATATTATTATTTTTAGGAAGGATAAATTGATGAATATAGTTTCCCAATTATTTAAATAAAATATAATAATTTAGAATGTACTGGATGTATTAATTTATTATAATGATATCATAATTATATTAATTATACGAAGAAAATTATTTTGAAATAGGTAATAAAATATTGACCACTTTTTTTAGTATCGCCTTTTGATTTTGACAAAGGGACTCAGTAGGATGGCTTTCTGCCAAAACTGTGGCCTCTAGAAGAAAGGAGAGTATTTTGGAAGCGTATATGAGTAGTTTTTGGATGATCAAATTGTATTGAATGGTTTTTAATATGTGGGTAGATGTGGTGGCCTTTTATAAGAATGAGGAGGGGAATATTAGGAAGGTCTTGAAATATTTATTTATTATAAATTATTTTTTGGTTTATAATGTTACAATACTCATTTATTTCGAATATAATATTATTATGGGTCTAAATAATCTCATTCCATTAAATATACTCATGTTTTTATATTATTTTAAACTTTATAATTTTTAATTATCCTAATTTAATATATTTAATTTAATTAGGGAAATACTATTCTAAATATTAACTGATTATAAATATTTTAATATGCGTTTCAAATTGTCCATAATTTGATAAATTATAAAATTTTAGACTATATAATTTTCACTTTGAAATTTATAAATATTTTTTTTATTTTTAAGTAATTTTATAATATATATTTTTTAAATAATATCAATAGTCTCAAATTTTCCACTATAAATTTATTTGACATTAAATAAAATACAAACATAAGATTAATTGTAAAACGAATATTTAATACACTCCTAACATGTCATAGTATCCTAAAATATCAGTGGAGAACATTAATTAGTTCATATGATATTTATTTTAATACATTTAAAACCATTTATTCGATATTTATATCAATAAAATTATTTCTACATCACTATTTTCTCATTATAAATGGTAATTATTTAATATCAAAAAAAATAAAATAAATTTAAATAATGTATATAATTTAATTATATTTCAAAAAATTATTTGTGTTCTATGATATATCTTTTTTATCACTTTATTAAAACTATTATACTTATAAGAGATAGGAGGGTGACATGTGGTCACTTTCTTTTGTTTTAATTATAATTATATCACAGTCATGGAAAAAATTCCTTAAATTAATAAATCCATAAACTTCAGTGATATTTTTTTATATTAATTCATCCAATTAGATTTTATAATGCGTTAGGGAAATTTTATTATCTTTATCATATTATTTATTATCCTAATTTAGCTTATTTAACTTCAACTATGGGGACTGGAAATTACCATAATTACTATTAATGAAAACAAAAAAATAAAAGTAACAAATTAAAATATTTTGGAACCATTTATTCCAAATATGGAATCAATTTTTCAAAATTCAATGCACATAAGTTTAATTAATTAATTTAAAATTAATTCTCAATGTCAAAACTAGAAGGTGATTATTTTATGATGTAAACTCTATCAAAATATTAACATGTTTTCTGTCTAATTAAAATGTGAAATAACATCTAATGAACAAAATTGGATTAAATTATAAAAACATAGTCCAATTAAACATTATACGAAATTAAAAATAATAATATAACGATATAAATAAATTAGATAAAAAGCATCTTTTGAATAAAAATGTAGTATTTTTCACTATTTATTAAAATATGAAATTTATCATAAAAATAACAAAAATTCAAAAAAGTAAAATTTTATGTCCTTATTCCAAATAATATGTCTATTTCTTAAAGAAAATATATAATTTTTTAAAAACTAAATTTTAAAATCATCCTCGATCAAAAAGTGGAAAAACTGTATTTTTATAAACATATTTTATCCAAAAAATTGAATTTGTTCTTATATCATGTTCTAGAAAATACATAATATGAGTATTAATGTTATATAAAATTTCAAATTAGGTTAATATTATTTATAATGGCTAGTTTATATCCCACTAAAAACAATATTTTAAAAATTTATCATAGTATAGTGATGCTCAGTATTGCTTAAAATGTATGTGATCAAAGTAGATCACTCTTTCATGTAATGAAATCCACGTCATAGATGTGTTTAGTGAAAAATTACATTGGTTTTGTGTATAATATAATAAAAGTGTTGTTCTTCATAAATGGGAGCTCAATTAATTCAAATTTTGATCATTCTAAACCAAATATCAACAATCAAAATTGTCACACCTGTCGTGTTTATTTTTTTATTTCATTAAATTTATGGCCCATGGGTGGTTCGGGTTGAACCCCGAGTTAAAATTTTGATTTCATATTTTAAAACGCGTGTTTTGGCCTTAACTGCATCTAGCACACTATGGTCGAAGTCGCGCAGCCCCGCCAGGGTTGCCGTGTGACATCGATCGGTTTACTGCACGACTAGCCTGCTGTTTAATTAATTAAATGAAATGAATTTTAATAAATAAATAAAAATTAAGAATTTGATGAAATATAAATCAAATAAAATAATATTTTTTAAAAGATTTTCTTTTTTAATTATAATTTTATCTGCAGATATTGTTATTATTATTACAATTATTATCCTTTTTATTATTACTATTATTACCATTATTATTATTATTAGTTTAATTTTATTTTATTTTTTTTATTTTTTTTATTTTAATATTCTTATATTTTTATTTTATCTTTATATTTATTTTTTTTTTATTTTTTCATCCCCATTGTTAGGGTCCCCCCGCCCTTATTCATTTTTTTCTTCTCCCACTCGGACTGCCCTCCCCTCTTCTCCCACTTTACTAGGTCGCGCACGACGCCTCGCCCTACCCTTCCCAATCAACAAAGCCTCCTCTTCCGCCTCCAACTACCAGCTCGCCACCCCGCAACACCACGCGCCGCCTTTCCCCAATTCGTTGTGCCTCCTTTCCCTAATTCATCATACCGCACCCATGCAACCCGAACTCCTGAACTCCACGCAAGCCACCAGACCTCCCCGTATCCCCCTCAGCCTGTCACACCCCCCTCCCACTGTACCCCATCGCGTCGCACACTCTTCCCCTCCTGCTTCTATCCTGGAACACCACTGGACCCCTCTCTTGCATCAGGCATCCCTCCAACTTCTTCATCCCTGGATGAGCCTCCCCTCTATTTTTTTCTTTAATCTTTAATTGTATTTTAGGTCTTCAAGTGGGTCTGAGTTCTTACTTTATGGTTCAAACATGATGTTTTTTTATTAAAATTCATGTTTTTGAGTTCACGTGAGGTTTCTTACGGTGCAAACATGGCATGATTGTTGCTTCGTGCTTGAATTTGATGTTTTCACATCAATTTTCAGGGTTCGATGTCGAGGTAGGTGGTTCCATATCTAATCCAAATTTGATTAATTAATTTGAATGTTTAATTTTTCTAACATGTTATTTAATTAATTTTTGTAGTGCGATGTGAGTTTTAATTGGATTTTGATTAGCATTGAAGTTGTTAGTATCATGGTTATGTATGTGTGTGTTTTATGTTGTGATGTTTTATTTAGTTAGTTGATATTGATTTTTAAATTATGTGGTTTGCTTTTTAATTTGTGAAAGTTGTCAACATTGTATTTTTGGTATGACATCAGGTGTGTTGAGGCGTAAAAGTGGTTTTTTGTGTGGGTTTAGTGGTTAACACCAAGTGATTTATTGTAATTTTTTATAAGCATTTATTTTTGGATTGTTAAATTATTGGGTTTTGGAATTGTATTTTTTATATGGTGTATGGTTTTTCCATAAAACTATTTGGGTGGGGGAATTCTTGGGTTAAAAACATATCTTTATTAAATTGTTAGTGTTTAATAATGTTTGTAGGTAGCCTTTTTATTGGTGCATATAGTGCAAAATTGTTTTTGATATAGCACAGTGTGTTCTTGTTCTTAAGTGAATGTGTTGTTCTGGTTGTGTATGTTGTTGTTGTGAAAACCATTGTTGATCTGTATATTAGGGTTTTACAATTTTTACTTTTGTTTTGTGAAAATGTGAAAAGTGTGTGGTTTATGTTCAGGTGTAGCGTTCACATGCGTTTTGTCTAGAATAGTGTTTGATTGGTCTTTTAGTGCCTGAAGCCTTGTGTCATATTCTGAAAAATTGACTAACAAAATTTCTAGTGTCTTGTTTAACTGAGAAAGTGTTCTTTTAAACATGTGGTTGGGTTATTAGTTTTTATGAGTGGTGCGGTTTTTGTTCTTGATGTGGCATTGTGTGTGTTTGGTAATGAAGGAGGGTTGAGTAGGTTTTTCATGTTCAAGCCATGTTATGATTCATTTTAAGGATTTTTTTACAATGAATTTAATATGATTTAATATAAATGATTAACGATTAAATTTTTAATATGTTTGTAATGAATAATTTTTAGCAATGCCGAAATTGTTTTAATTGAGTTGGGTAAAGTCTTTTGGTGTCTGTACTTTGTCAAATAGTTTTCTATGTGTGTGGATGTGTGGTGTTGGGTTTATGTAACACCATGTTTGTTTTATTTGTAATATTTTTACATGAAATGTGAAATTGGAACATCATGAGCACAAAAGGGGAAGCCTGGATACTAGATGGGTAGACTAGATCAAGCGTGCTAGTGATTTTAAAGTGGCTTTGTCCCAGTTTCCTTTAGCTAGTTTGATGTTTACAACACTAACTAAACATTGGATAATGGTTGGATTCCACTAGATTATGGATTTGTTTCCCTACTACTGGCTCATGCACTAGAATGTATTTTGTAGTGGTTCCTATACAACTGTTCACTGAGACGCGATGTTCTATGGTCCCATTCCTTTTTCTGATACCATTGGGGCCACTCCCACTTTTGGTTCTCCTGGACTAATATACACTCACCATCGGTACACAGTGTATCTTTTGGGTGTTTCTTGAAGGGTTGGATTTTTCTTAAATGAAAGGTTGTTTTTATTTATTTATTACGTTGTTTTCTATTAATGTGTTTTGTTTATTGAAATTATTTCTTTAAAATTGTTCATGATTTGAAGACATTTAATTTATTTATCCTGCAAATGTATTTGTCATTTAATGTTTACACGTGGAACCTTTTTATTGGGTGACGTCCTAATGGAAATTTCGCTCACACCCTACATATACCATTGGGTGTATGTAGACCTTGTTTCTTGAGGTCTCTAGGTTGTGACATCCTGATTAGTGATGGTGGTTCTAGTTTGTGTTGGTATTCACATGCAGGTTAGTGTAGGTAGCTTGGGATGTAGATTCTTGTGTCACCTGGAGGTTGGTAATAGAGTTTTAGTTCTCTATCAATGTTTCTGTTCACTTTGGGTTTTTAGTTGGCTCATAGACATTAAACCTGTTTATAGTTCATAGGCATGTTCATTTGTCTATTTCCAGTTTTGGTTTACTCAATTGGTTTGTTGTTTTTCTATCTCTTGTTTCGGGTAAATCATTACCACATATTATTTTGTTACCCGCACACTTGTGCAAGCCCATGGGGATCAAGAACGCCCTTCATGCCTTATCGCGGACCGGGTCAGGCGTCAGGTCAGATGTCAACATAGCCCGGTTCGTGAAAAAATGGTATTAGAGGCTGTTTTTCTCTCTTGGGTTGTGTTCTTTTGGGATAGACTCAATGTAGACTGGAGTTAATGATTTCAGAAATCGATGTTCTAGCTACGAGCAAGGTGCCTGGCCAACACACCTCGTGGCGGGACTGGAGTTACCAATGTAAGTTGAGATCTATCTGATTATTTGGACCTTGCAGTTAATCTTGTCTAGGGGAAATTGAAAGGCAGTAAGATCAGTGGGCCCAGTGAGCTTGTAGGGTCTAGAAATCCTTGTGCACCTAGGGACGCTATCCAAGAATACCCTATGTGGAAGTGGCATGATTGTCATAGGGCCTCCTACCATATGTCCCAGTCACCCACTGTCACTAGTTCCCTTTTTCATAATTCCTCATCTCATGGTTTTGGATACATAGATATCTTGTATTTAAATAAAACTGATTTGGTATTGAAAAATAATGTTTTTAAATGAACCGCTTTAAAAAAAATGATATGAAAGGTTTGAAAATTGTGGGTTGAATGTTTGGATTTCTAAAAATTGAATGGTTTGGTTTCTATCCTTGGGGTTTTTGTGGGAAACCACATGAATGAGTGTATATAGAAAGGGAAATGGTTAATGGAACGAGCAGATGAGTTCCTGGATGAGTATGTGATTTGTGCCTGTGTGGCATGAGAACATGCATGTTTGAGGACTATGGGACACCATTGGTGGTGTAGAAATCCACCAGCTTCATCCCTTATCAAAATGTTTTTTAAGGGAATGTTTGGTGTTTTAAACAACTGGTGTTTGTGTGGTGTGTCCTTGTGTTTTGGAAATGTTGGGTGTGAGGTGTTCTGAGTTGAGAATCATATTGGATGATTTTTGTATTGAGTTTGAATTATTATTCCTGAGTTGTTGTGAAAATGTGTATTTAATTTTTTCTTTCGAAAAGTGATTTGGGATGCCCTTGCAGTGGTTCCCCCTTAACATTTAGTGTTCACTTGATGTATGTATTGGCCATTGGAACAATTTGATTGGGTCCATAGTTCTCCTTCTTGGCTAGTGTATGCCCCAATAAAGAGTTAATGTGCGAATGATGTGCGACCACAGATCGTTCGTCATTGGCCAGCCCTCTAATTGATCAGAGGAATCTCTTCTTGAATTCAAGAATTGAACCCACCTCTCTTTTTTACATCGAAGTGAATACTCTCATAGCAGGATGATAGATGCGAGGGGTGTTGATGGAAGTTTTGGTCTCTTGGGTGTATGACTTGATGGGTATGAAGTTTGAAACTGTCATTTTTGAAGGTACCCCAGGAAACAGAGAAAGGAATTCTAGTGGGGAAGGGTGAAGGCGGATCAGAATTATCAGTGTTGACCATTGTATTGAAGGGATTTATAGTACTTTAATCAGCTACATGGGTCATGTTGGGTGACATCATGCAGCGTCAAGTCCCTTTGATAGTCAACAGTTGTTTGGAAGTGGTAAAGGAGACTGTAGTGGGGAAAAGGAGGATGAAAATAGAAGTTGTTGGTGCGGTATATTTTTCTAAATGATCTCTGGTCTATCTATGGTTATGAGATTTAATCACATTGTGTGGGAGATATTGTTTCCATGGATTTCATGATCGATTTACTTGTATAAGTGTAAGAAAAATAATGTAAAAGGAGAATAAATATATGAAACTAATGTTTCCATTTATACAAAAATATATATAATATTGAATGTTTTTGTATAATATTTTGTTTCCAGATGTGACGAAGATTCACAAGATAAAATGTTAATTAAATTTTTTTAGATTATGTTGGAATTTTTTTGATCATCCTAAACTAGTTTTGGTTTAGTAATTAATATTATGTGAATATTTTTGTTCAATAACATTCAATATGTTTCAATAAATTTATTATAAAATGTTTTATTAATTAAAATAGTTTTTATGACCATCATTGAAGGCAATAATAGAAATTTAAATCATTTCATCCAAGAATATGATAAAACACATCAAAGCAAATTATTTCATTTTTAGAAAAAAAAATTGATGGGATATGATTTTATGCTGCGTTTTCCATTAGATTAAGAAAATTAAAGAATATAAAAAATTAATATACAATAAATTCACTGAAAAAAGGGGTGGTGAGGAGTTGATTTTAAAATAAAATAAAATAAAAGGATAATAATTTAAATGAATGAGTATTTGACCAATTGAATTTATTTTCCTTGAGAACCTCCATAAGGAACATGAATTTTTTTATTAATAACAATGGCAACTGGATGTCGGGGAGAGTCTTTTGATGTTTAATTGGAATAGTTGGGTCAATCATCATAGATTTTTCAGTGTGAGGAGAAGAGGTCGTGATGGGTGGAATTTATAGTAGAGTATATGGGTGTTTTATTATTATTTAATTCATTATTTTATTATTTTGGCTCAATAATATCAATATTATGAACCTTTTCTATAAGTAAATCAAATAATGAGTTGGATCTCAGGATTATAGTTCATACATTAGTAACAGATCATGAAATAGTATATTTAACATATCATTTTATATACTGGTAAGTACCATATATCCTTATTCACCAAAAATTCAACTATTTTAGAAAAAAAGCACCCTAGAAATTTTTCAATGGGTATAAATAAAAAATGATTTCCATTTTATGAAATAATTTTCTAAATGTGAGAAAATAAATATTAATTTAAAATCTTCAATTACATGAAAAAACCCGATTTTAAAATTATGACTGATTTTATAGCACTTTAAATAATCAATCATGTTCCCAAAAAATTATCAGATATTCATAGGAGAAAAATATTTTTATTTATGAATCAATTTTATGAAAATAAATATTTGTTTAATTCATTATAATAATAATAAAATTGTAAACAACAATTTTTGTTTCATAAAAATACCAATACTTAGATTATCCTTTTTACACATATATTTATTTGAACCGAAATATGAATATATAATATTTTCATTTATAAGATTCAAAAAATTTATAT
This sequence comes from Viscum album, assembly GCA_963277665.1. Taxonomy (NCBI): domain Eukaryota; kingdom Viridiplantae; phylum Streptophyta; class Magnoliopsida; order Santalales; family Viscaceae; genus Viscum; species Viscum album. The sequence continues at coordinate 2,046,563,363 of OY728127.1, forward strand.
ATACCTTCATAGGTGATGTTAAAATTTTATTAGAAGGATAAATATTCATAATGTTTAAATTATTATTCTACATATCACATTACAATTCAAATTTTTTATGTTCCTCAATTTCTAAAAAATTCAATTATTTCATTAACTAATAATTTATAAAATATGTCTTCACTTCTCTATGAAATTTAATGTGACATAAATAATATTAAATAATTATATGTAGGTAAATATCATTTATATAATTCCGTGATTCAAAATTCCTCCCCAATTAAGAAATTTCACCCACTTAATTTTTTGAGAATCTCAAGGGAAAATTGGTGAGGCTACATTTCCTTTATTTCTTCCTCAAATTACCATGTTTCCTCTTGGTACATATGGTTATTCTATATTAATTTTCCATAGTGATTCCTATTTTTTTCTATAAATTTATCCATACGATCCATGTTCTTCACTAGTTCCCTTTGAATGAGATGATTTTCCAACTCTACCACAATTGAATTCAATACTTTTGAGGTATTAGATATGTACTTATTTAAGAGGGATAGAAGTAATACATCGTGTAATTAATATATGGTATGTTTAAGTTCTAGGCGATTCGACAAAAATCCAAAAAGACCATGGATATCAAAGTGGATGATGAACCTATGAATTAGGTTTCCTTTCTTCCCAAATCTCATTATTATCTTCAATGGAGATATGCATAGGAATAACATATCTACTATAATAATCTCTCTGTCTTTTTTATAATTATATGCACATATCTCTTATTGACTTTGGGATTCCTCAATGTGCTGATGAATGGTTTTAAACATTTCTAATATTTATTCCACTATTTTGGTTCTTATTAGCATATAATCACTAAATTTATCCGAGCATTCCTGTATTATGCATCATTTTTCATAAATCTATTCATATGGAGACATTTTTATGCGTGAGTGGAAGCTATAATTGTTGGAGAACCTGACCAGAGGTAGTTTTGGGTCAAATAATCCATTGAATTACATAGAAAAATATTTTAACATGTCTATAATGTCTAAATTTTCCATTGATATTGAACATTAGTTTGAGTATTATATGTTGTAATGAAGTTCAACTCAGTTTTTATAGAATTTTGGATACTTATTCCCATCATGAAGGTAAATATCAGATCTTGATTGGATACAATCTTTAGTGGTTCTCCATTAAACCTCACCACTTTAATGATGTATATTTGTCAATGTTGATCGAGTTAGAAGTCCTCATGAATACTGATAAAGTGATCTAACATTATAAGATGATCTATAATTACCCTTATATCATTAGTTTCACTGGATGTTGTTTGAATCCTAGTGAAAATTTCCATGAAAATGTTTGCCCACTCCCATGTTGGTGAGGGAACATTTTGCATAATTTTTGTTTACTTTTTTCATTCATCCTTCACATACTGACATACTCTGAAACATGATGCATACTCAGTGATATCATTATTTATATTGTCAAAAAATAGTTCTCATGTAGATCCCAATATATCATTGTGCTTTCTTGGTGAATATTGAATGTTGAGCTATGTGTGACTTTAATAATTTATTTATTTATCTCTTAATTGGACAGTACAAATAGTCATGATTCAAATCATACGTATCCTTCCACATCAATTTTAAACTTTGGGAATTTTACTTTTCTTATAGATTCCATTTTTTTTTTGAAATTTCACATAATTTCTAGGAGAATATTTCTTTTCTACATATGGGATTGTTGAGAAATAATTTGAAAAACAATTGATTATGTTCTTTCTTTAACGAATACCATGTACATCTATTAAAAGTCTATGATTATTGAATCCGTCTCAATTGTCATCATTAATAATGATGTAGGGTCCTTTCTACATAGATAGTCTACCATATTATTTTATTTTCCATGATGGTAGTGGATTGAGATGTCATAGTTTATTTTTGAGTTCATATCATCTTCATTGGTTCATATTATTCTCCATATGTTTTAATATATATTTGAGGGTGTATTGAATAGTATATTAATCATATTTCTACCCATATAGATAATTCCTCTATTTTTTCAATGAATATATCAGAACATATAATTCTAGATTATTCTTGGAATTTTATTTATCATTAATTTTCAAATACCTTATGGAATAGGAAATCACATTACCATTGGCATCAATACATATCATAAAACATTCTTTGAAGCATTGATGTACACCAAAAGTTGTTCCCCACATGTGGGTAGTGTTAGAAATAGTGTAGTGGTATTCAAATTTTTAAACTCACTGAAGCAGTGTTCATATTCATTTTGTTAGACAATATTTAATCCCATCAGAGTAATATTGGATAGTGGGTTTTACAATCCTGAGATGTTATTCATAAATCATTGGTAAAACCCTGATAGATAAAGGAAAATACAAATATAAAGTCAATATATTTTCCTATGAGACTCCTCAATATTTTTTCAGTGAAGGGTAGACATATATACCTCTTCTGGTGATAAAATTCCCCATGAATGACACTACCTCCTTCTAGAACTCACATTTACTATACATTTCATACATTATCTCCCTTAGAAACATCTTTATAATATTATTAAAATTCTCCTCATATTCCTCCTTTCCTTGGATGTATATTATAAAAACATCAATAATGACTACCACAAATTATTTGAGGTATTATCAAGAGAGCATTTATAATGTCTATAAAAATTTTATGAGAAATAGTGAGCCTAAAATTCATCAATATGAACTCATATTGTTCATATATTCTTCGAATGGAATACTTGGGAATATCGTCCTTCATAAAATTTAACTGGTTATATCTTGACCAATGTTATAACATTGAGAAATACATGGCCCAACATTGGTGATAGAACAAGTCACACTTCACCAAAATCAACAATTAGATATATTTTAAGAAAACACTAGTAAAAAAATGAAAAATAATATAGTGTTGTTTTTAACAAATATCCGCTAAAATGGTTTTTTAAAACATAAAACATATTCCCTAACCCCAACTCCACTGAAACAAATACCCTCACCCCCCTCTTCTAATGAGACCATTAATCCATATCTCCCCCGCAAATGATATCAATTGGTGTATGTCTCCACTAGCCCTATTTACAACTTAATCCCCCAAATCCCAGTCAATGTTTCCATACCACTTCTCCCCCAAGATCTTGACCCCAATACATTTTATCCCTCTCACCCTAAACCCATCAAACCCAATCCACCTCACAACATGGATTATTTAGTGTCCATATCCACTAGAGCCAATCATATCATACTCCACTGAATCCCAGTCATCATTTTTCACACCCTTCTCCCCCTGTCTCTCTGATCCTCAGACGAATATTTCATCCTCCACCTCCCCTAAACCATAACTTCCACTGGTCCTACTTGTCACCACCCCTACACTAATATACCACTACTCTCACCCTTCCACATCTCTACTATCACATCCCCCTCAATCAGGTACCCTCAAACCATCTCCCCAATAGATGAAGACTATGTATTGTATATGTATATGTGATTATTTTTATTTTATTTAAATTTTTATGTTGTGCATATATTATGTTAAAATTAATGAATTCTTGATGTTCATTTGGATGTATAGAAATGACATGTATCTATTATGTAATTTTACTTTCAATATTTCATACAAAAATTCATTGTTTGTGTTTATTACCATGTTAATGATGTTTTGATTTATTTGGTATTCTGGTTGGGCTTCTTCGAGGAATCCGTAAAATTTTGATTAACATATATTGGTTTTGAATTTATTCTATACTTTTTATACATTTTATTGTCTTCTAAAATTGACTAGGACATTTATATCTTTTGTTTATTGGATTAAAAGTGAAATTATGAATTTCAGTTTTACAATTTCATAAAAATACTAACAACATAATCTACATTAAAAGCAAAATGATTTGTTATATTTTTATGTTAATATGAAATAGTACGAGATTTCTATCTCATTTTTTTAATATCATAATATTTCACATTTTTTAAGAATATTATGAATCATTAATTATTGAAAAATTAGGAGAAATTTGTAAATTTCCCAACATGTTATAAGAAGTGTATATGAAATATATCCTTTGTAATCCCTATTGTAATAATAATTTATGTAGACACTAAAAATTATTTTAATTTCATTATTATTCTATAGGGGTCATTGTTCACACAACACATTAAAATATTATCCCATTTTTGGGTGTTCTTTTTTTTTTCTGGGTTTCAGAGGTTCATTTACCATGATCAATGCATTTAAATATTGGGATAATTTATGGAGATGAATTTACATTAATTTCAAGATGTGTATTGGTTTTATATTACATTTATGATTGTTTTTAATTAGGGTGTTCGTGATTTTTAGGTCCCACATTGTTATCTATGGTGTGCTAGACCTTTTTAAGGTTGGATAGTTCCACAATTTTCAATAAAAATTAGTTTTAGGTAATTTTACCTTTTTGCCTTTATTTCATTAAATGTTTCTTTATTGAATTTTTAATCCTTTGACTGGATATCAAATTTGACTAATATTTATGATCAAACTGTATTTGATGTGGAAATCAGTTTTCACTTACACTTTAGTTTTTAGGTTTTCCTTAATTTAATGTGCTTTAAAATCCAACATTATTCTATTTTCCAACTAATTTTTTCGTAAATTCGGGAACATTATTCAATTGATGAGTTAAATGTTTTATGATAGGGTGTGGTTTTAAAAGTGTTTTAATATCTTATAAAAAAAATTCTTATTAAAGATATATGTTTTTAAATGTATATTGATATATATATATATATATGTTTAACCTATATATATAAGTAAACGTATATGTGTATGTGTTTACAAAATCACTTCAGAAAATGTGTTTTATATCAATGAGATATATGTGTATACATAAATGTGTAAATTAAAATGGGAATAATAATAAAAATAGTTACTTTAAAAAAAATCTTGACATATTATTTTCTTTTATTAATGATTAATAAAATATTTTCAATTATTGGTTGTTCTTGTTTGTTAAACCTTATGAGAAACCAAGGGTTATTGGGTTGGGAAACCAAGATAATGATAGGTCCTCCACCACTGTCAATCCTAGTGATGCCTTATGTGACACCCCCACTATGTAGAGATGCGAACAAACTCTAAATCAACTTATATGGAGACAAATAATGACTTTTTTCAAATAGACATAGTGATCCTACGATGTTTCTCCCATGATCACTATTAGAAAATAAATATTGTATTCATATTATTTTTTTCATTCATAATTGTATCAATTATTTTTTTTGTTTTATGTTTTTATAATTTAATTACTCTACTTATAACTACATGAGTTGTGTTTTTTTCACATCCATTTATATATTTTCTGACTTAGTAGAACATATGTGTTTAAACTTTTTTATTAATGAGTACGAACATTGTGATATATAAAGAAAAATTCCAGACCACATTTCTCAGTAACACACCTCAGAATGATAAGGGTAGGAATGAGTTTTGGATTTTTCATTTTTTGATAGATATGTTGATAGGATAATAAGAATAAAATGTTATAAAAGTAAATTTAAAAGTTGTATTAAGAGATTTGACGTTTATGAACACTTGATATTGATGAAATTAAATGCACAATATTTGTGTTGGATTTAATATATAGAATATAAGATTTTATAATTTTTTACCACTGATGTCAATTATCAGAATGAACTCTCATATTCAACATAATTGGAAAATGAAAATAGAAAAATTATAAACAATGCATTTGGATTTTAATGACATCAATATCAACATCAGAACATATCAGAACAACTTCTTGAGGATTATATAAATAGAAAAATTAAAGGTGATGTTTTTGAGAATACATGGAAATGAGATCATGATTATATCATATCATTGGATCCTCATTTTCATTATGTGGACACTAATATAAGTAATAAATTCACTGCGCATACAAATGTGTTCCAGGGATTTGGTAATGATGGAAATCAAGAGTTGTGTGGGGAATGTTTGAAATATTCAAAAATTTCTTTTCTGCTAATGATGTACCATATAAAATGACAATGTGTAATTAAAATTATGGTGATTTCCATGATATGGGAATTGTTTAATAATGAATTTAATGATGCAATGATGCTTAATTGTTTTAATGATTTGAAAGAAGTTGTTAACATGATTGGACTTAATGATAAAAAATTATCATTTGTGTCCCATTGATTTAATGATTAATTATGGATAGGGTTCCAGATGAAATGGTTTGATAAAACGTTATTCTTATAGATGGATGTCAATGGGTGAATTCAGAAGTCTGATTCAGCTTAATACTATAAAAAATAAGAATAGGATCACACTTGAAATGGTTTTGTGTGACTTTATTTTAATGCCTCGATTGCAAAGACTATTTATGTCATCAGAAAACTAAAGAGTACATGATATAGAATTCTATATATTATAAAAATGATGGGCTAATTATAAATTCAATACAATCAAAACCATGGATGAAATTTAATTAATTAAATATATATTTATTATATGATCATAGGACTTTTCAATTGGGATTAGTAACTAGTGGATTCAACCATTTTGGGACTTTGAGCACATGTTATTGAATTTTGCTGGTTGTTTTGATCCCTCACAATATGCATCTATTAATGTGTATAAATAAAACATCTTTTATTATTTCTATGATTATTCCTGGAAGAAAATCATGTAAATGATTTTGATGTATACTTGCTTCCAAAAATGGATGAATTAAACAAGTTATGGAGAAATAGTTTTGAGACATGTGTTGTATCTTCTACATTATTGTTCAAAATTAATGATGATATAATGTTGATTGTTAGTGACATCCCTAGATTTAAAAATTTATCTAGTTGGAACACAAACATAGGTTTTGATTGTCCTATTTGTAACTTTTAATTTTGAGGCAGAACAACTAACTCATAGTAAAAAATAGTTCATATTGATCCATTGAATATTTTTTTGATGCATTTCAAATATTTTAGTGGAAAAAGTCAAAATTCAATGGTTATATTGATCTTATACCACTAAATACGTTTTTGAATGGTTTTGAAATATTTGTACAACTAGGATATTATGAAATTAAATTTGTTAAGGTGAATCGTTTTAATCATAGTAGGAAATGAGTTTAAATTGCATTGTCCAATAAAATAAGAACATAAATAGGGAAGAAAACTAATATATTCATAAAATATCAATATTTTATATTTAATTTTTTGCAGCATTATCTTTATGTTATTCATATTGAGAATAATTTTAGTGCCAATTTGATTTTCACAATGCTTATTTTGCATAAAAAATAAAAGTGACATCTCAATAGTTGGAATGAATTACAAATAATGAACATAAATAGTTAACATTATCCTTATTTGAATGAAATGTATGCTTTGGAAAATAATTTCCATGAACACTATGGATAAAGTCACATTCCATTTAATTTTAAAAAATTTGATGGTAAATAATGGGTATTAAAGTAAAATTTCATCTTGTTTTTACTCAAATAATAATAGGTTACATGGATTGAAATATAATGATTCACATATTATGTTAGATCAATTACTACCATTGAAATCCATAAATTATTGTCTTAAAAGGTTAGTACCTTTTTAATACAAATGTTTAACCTTATTCATACAAATATGTGAGAAAAATGTATAACCATTTGATCTTGAAAACCTATGGGGGAGATATTGTAGGATCGAAATATGAATGTTTATGCTCAATTACAAGAGGGGGGTTGATTGTATGTTTAAAAAAATTCTTTTTTAACCTTAAGGAAGACAATTTTTAACAAGGTCAAACAATGTATATTAAGAAGACCTCATAGTTCTACAAATATGCTATGTTCTAAAAACATGGTTCTAGAAATAATACTCCATAAAAATTTACAAGGAAATGATTCTACCTAAAATCATATAGAATCATACTTATCAGAGTATACAAAAGGCAAAGAAAGTATAATAAGGTTATACTTTATTCCATTATAAAAATACACCAGAATATAAACTTTAACCAAAACTTGTATCAAGTTTGAAAACTTTTATCAAAAAGTGAAGGGTATCCAACAACATCGAATAAAAGTTTCTTGATTTATACATTCAAGAACTTTTGTCTTACCCACACCTGGGTAAGCCCTTGATAGGAATATCATAATCTATCATGATATCCCCACAAGCCCTTTAAATATTTGGTAGTCATAACCTATGCATTCATATCCACAGAAGTCATTGAACTTTAAGGTAGTCGGTACATCTATATTCATATCCCCGGAAGTACTTGATTGTATACATCACAATCAGAGTCACACAAAGAATGCTAAAAAAAATTTCTAGGATGCACAAGCCATGAGAGTCTCTCTCTCTAGAAAGAATTTCAGTAGCATGAAATCTCAAGATTGATTAAGTCAGATATGAGCTTGTTCAAATGAACTACAATTATTAGTCATTTCTCCAATGGTCAGATCCCTCCTCAATTGGTAATATTTTTACATGAATTTTTGGGGGACCTATACACGTTTCACTCATAAAATAGTTAGTAAGAAATAGAAAGTATGACATCATTTCATAATGGTAACATGTGTATGAAAAAAAGGTTTTTTAAACAAATATATTTTTCTGAGTCTAAGGAATAAATAAAGTTCAATGTCTATGTAAATAAAAACATGGAGACTATAAATACTTAATAACCTAATGATGTTTTTCAGGTAATTCATATCCTAAATTATATAGATTTCAATGTCTAAATTCTAATCTATTCAGAGTCTGAATTCTACCAAATTACGAACAGGAATTATAAGGAATTCAGAAAATGAATTCTGAGGAATTCGGAACTTAAATTTTGTGAAATTCAAATTCCGATTTCTGGGGAATATGGAATCCAAATTTTGGGGAATTTGGAATTGTAATTCTGATGAATTCAGTGTCTAAATTTCATTTATTTTGGAATATTAAATTCAAAGAATTCATATTGTAAATTTCATAGAATTTTAAGTCTGAATTTCAGAGAATTTGGAGTCTAAATATTATAGATTTCGGAGTTTGAATTTCTATGAATTCCAAATATAAAAACATAATAATCTATATCTATGGATTTATAGGATTAAGAGGTTTTAGACAATGAAACCAATTATTATAATTTATATAGAAATGTTTTTAGAATAAGAGTAAATATAAAATTAACAATGAAAACACTGGTAAGGATAAATTTCCATGGGGAAGGACAATTTTCCTTATTAAGATAATTTTTAGGGAATATAAAATTTTCCTTAAGATAGGTTGTTTGTGATTTTCAAAACATGAAGGAATGGAAAAGTGATACGTAAATCTTATTGAAACAAAAATTTCCCCCTTTTTGGAAAGCAAAAACATCCATAAATAAAAGAATAGAAAGCCATATAATATTTATGGAATTGAAAATAAAAACATACCTACCTTTACTTATGGATGAAATTGAAAATGACTAAATCCCCCATAGGTTAATAAATCCCTATGGATCATATTATTTATTTACTAAATGATATTTTATATTTTCCATGCATATGAAAGTCTTTTTGATATGAAAATCCCCTTAGATGAACCCCCCTTACTTATGGAAATATGTTATTTCATGGTATTAATTAATCATTCCATTATCCCCCTCTACATGAGTTGTATACCTATGTGAGATGAGTCTTGTCTTCTAGTCGTTATCATCCAGATGAATGAATTTACTTCCTTTTTGGAATGGGTTGGGCTTGGGATCAAGTGTTGGAGCTGGATTGTGGTTGGTAACTTAGGTATATTTATGGGAGTATACCTAAGTAGGGATGGTTGAAACCTCTTGATTGTATCATACTACTATGTTTTATCATTAATGGATTTTGGGAGACCATCGGGGGTCTCAGGTTCCCCTACTGTGTATTGTTATACTCACCCATGCACGGGCTTCACCAACACCATGTAGGGTTCTGTGCAGACAACAGTCAGTAGTGATCGAGGATGAGGGTGACGGACGGGAGGCCTCTCAAATCTAGACTAGACAGGCCTTACATCAGGGATGAGTAGTTCGAGATATATACCTACCATTCATGTAGGATTCCCCAGTGGATTATCTAGGATATGTTTTCCATTTTTACTTATACATGTACTTGTTGTTCAGTTGGGTTTGTATACTGGCCCACTTACTTTCAGCACACCTTTCATTTATATATTAGTACTTGTAGCTTCTTCTGCTTTTTTTTAGACTGTGTGTGTTATAGGATTAAAGGAAATGCCTTCCCTTTTTATCAGAGAGTCGCTTTTGGTGTTAGTCGCCATCCCCTGGTCTATGTAAGGGGATTGGGGTAGTCACTGGACAGGACCTGAGGATGGATCATGAAATCAAAATATTAATTATGAGGAATTCGGAGTATGAATTTCAGAGAATTTATATTTAAAATTTCATAGAATTCAGATTCAAAATTTCCGAGAATTCATAATATGAATTTTAGAGAATTCGGAGTCTGAATTTCAAACAATTCAGAGCCTGAATTTTAAAGAATTTGGAATCCAAAAACAAAGTAAATTATTTATAAGGATTTATAGGATTCCGAGGTTTTAGATTCGAAACTGATTTTTAAAATTTAGAGATAACAGGAGTTAGAATAATAGAAACTATAAAATGAAAAATGAAAACATATATAAGGATAAAATTTACTCAGGGATGAATAATTTTCTTTTTTAGGATAATTTTTATGGGAAATAAAAATTTCTTTAAGATATTATATTTGTGATTTTCAAAATACGAAGGAATAGAAAAGTCATAAATAAATCACATTGACTCAATATATTTTTATTGAAAATTTTTCAAATGGAGATGATATATCATTCATATTTGTTTACATTGATGATGTACTTTACTGTGAATTTGTTCAAGGAAGCTATATTAGGAGGCCGCAGACATTAATTTTGGATGTATCCAATTGAGTTGTACATTATTTATTAATTTTTCATCTTAAGTAGAAATTTTTTTCACTTCATTAGATACAAAATTTTTGTTTTTTATATTATTTAAATGATATAATGGGCTTTTGATGTCATACACGAAAAATAAATCTAAACCAAAAGGCTATGTTTCTGAATTATATTTGGAAGAGGATTGAAAAACCTATTTTTCTAGAATCTTGGATGATATTGAGACAAGATATAATCACTTAGGACATGTTAATAAAACATAGAATCAATCTCAACTATATGTAGTGTAATAAACATTCCATGATATTTGTCGATCAGTTAGAAGGATCATCTTGGTTGAGTGTGTGGGATGAGATTTGGACCAAACCCGAATGAGTTATTTTTCCAGACATTGGGGATTTCATTTTCATCTACTCCTGGTTATAGTTACTCTATACATCGAGATTCTCAAAGGGAAATGGTTTCTATTCAATGAATAATTAAGTAAAATGGGGTTCATATATCGTCTTTGAAGAAATAATTAACTCATTTATAATTGATGATGACCTGATCTATCCCATGTGATATAACATTGATAGATAGTGATGATAAGGTAAATCACTGAACTTAAAAATAATTTTGTTTGCAAACTTTTAATGGGATTGGAAATAAAAATAAATATAAAAAACTATTTAATTTTCATTATTATTGTCGTGCAGGTGCATATTGAATGAAGTGGATATGTAGATGGAGAGTTTATCGAGCAGAGTTTTTTAGTTAGTGATTAATGGTCTCTTTGGATTAAGAAATGATGTAAAAATAAACTTCTAAACAACTAAAACTAATTTGGTCCTCCAAAAACCATGTTGTGGTTTATAATAGGGATATATGTATTAAAATTATATGGGATTCATAAAATACTTTTTTATATGTGGCATTTCCATTGTGCACATTTTTTGTTTGTTTTCTTCCAGGATTAGTTTTCTTCTAGGTCTCTAGATTCTGTAGCATTATTTTTGAAAAGCATCATGCAGAGGGGAATTAAATTTCTACTAAATAAGTATCATTATTATTTAGAAGTTGTTTAAACCACTACTAAATAATTTCTATATTATAGTGGTGTTTAAAACATCTACTATATTAAGTCATAATTATTTATTGGTTTGTTGTTTTTTTGGTGAGATTTGGGTGAGAAAAAAGGATTCTTTAGGGGTTATTTACACTTCCAATAAATCCTTGATTTTTTTCTCCCCAAAAGACATCAATAACTTGGATGAAAATTCATTGGAAAATATGATCTACGGTAGTTACAATAAAACTCCTCTATAAGGAAGGAATCACCACAAGTTGGATGTCGACACCACCTAATGTGGTAGTTTTTTGAATCTAGTGCAGATATTTTTACCGATGGTTTAAACAGAAACAAAATAAATGAAAACTGTGAACACATGATTTTCATGTAGTTTTACCTATCTGTGGTTGGGTAAAATTGTTTTTGTAATGATTTAATTTATATTGTGATAGTAAAAGAAGTGGAAAATTGATCCATTATTCTTTTTTATAAACATGATAGGTGCACACCATGGTGCTATAATTAGGTGTATAAAACCCTTCTAATGACCCAATCTTGACGTAACTATACAAGAAATTTATTTTTACAAATTACATAAAAAAATACAATAATATATACCCAGAGACTATATTAGTTTTTAGTATTTGGAAATAAGGAACATAATACTCTTACATAGTGAAATATCTTCAGCATCTGCCATAAATATCATCCCCTTATATTTTCCCTACATAAAACCTATCTTTATATCCTGGGGAAAAGAAACCATAAATAGGGGGATCTCAAATTCTCAGTAAGGGAAAACATGTAGAATATAAAACAAACAATAAATTTGTGAATGTTAAAACACGATCATAATGTTTAAATATCAAAATCATGAGTTATGAAATAAATATTCGCATTATATAAGGTATATATCTTAAAGGGACATTGACCACGATAAAATAGAATTGGAATAAAAATGGAATTTTGGAAAAATCACCTAATATTATTTCCATTATAGACAAGCAATTTATAGCAAGACCATCATAGTGGAAAAGCCCTTTAATGAACCATTTCTACTTGTCATTCAATACATGTATCACTGAACCCGAATTACTTATCCTTCCTACCCTATATTACTAAACTAGATTTTCATGACATACCAGTCAGGTATATCTCATGATATGGGAATATTTACCCAATTCATTGGAGGAAGATATATGTCCCACCCATATAACAATGAAATCATTCTTATATGGGAATCTAAAATATAATTCATTCATCATTTCATAACCCAAAAAGTAAAATGGTCTTCTTAAATATCATTCCATGAAAACATAAGCCATTTTAAATTTCCTTCCATAATTAACACCAAAAAATAATACTAATAATATGTATTTAAAAATAATAATATTTAAAGTGTTTCATATTAGATGTAAAATAATTTTTATAAATCACTTGAACGTAATTATTGAGGAAAATATACATTCTTCTTCATAATTGTTTTCATTTCTATAAATTACACAAATTTTTTTTAAAAAATAAAATAAACATGAAATCAAGTAGAGGATTCTTCATGCAAATCAAGAGTTATGAAGACATAAAAATTCATTCATGTTTTATATGTTAAAAATAAATTATTCTTGTACATTGCTGGAAAACGAAAAAAGTACCTTGAATGAAAAACGAAAGAAAGGTCTATTCCACACCATTTAATAAAAATTACCAAGGGATAAAATAATTTTAAAATTTTGTAGAGGAAAATAAATTATATTATATATTTAGTAATCATGGACATGAATGATTAAAATACCCAATTAAATACTTCTGAATAAACAATCTCGGATAATAATGAGTTTGAAAAATTATCCCTTCCATTATGTATGATATTCTTCAAATGAATCTGAAACTCTTGTATAGTGGGTTTAAACATATTAATAACTTGAAATATAAACAAAAAAATATTTATCGTATCATATATGATTCACTAATGACTTTATATTACCTGTTAATTTATCAATTCTGTGTTAATGAAATGTATTGCATAATATTTTTTTTGATTTATCGTATGTTTTTTGAATTTTTATTATTGATATTACTACATAGATCATCATATAATTACATAAATAATGTAATACATTATTTATATATTATATATACATTAAATATAAATATAAATATAAATGATAGATAAATGAAATTAAATACACCATTCATGGAGACAGTAGGTCTTACATATGCATGAACTCTATTTTTTGTTTCCTTATTGAATTCAATGGAAGAAAATAAATGACAAATATATATATATATATAAATATATACATAAATCCCATAGCATTATTATGACATATATTTCATTATTATTTATTATATATATACTTTATAATCCTTATTTCATGGTTAACATGGGGAATGAATCTCATCACGTTGTGGAGATAGTAGGTTTTACATAAGCACACACATGATGACATTGTAGTTCACAGGATGGATAAATGGATGTATAATGTTATTCCATAATTATAATGAAATATCAAAATATATAAAATACTATATTTATTACTTTATTACAATCACATCATAATAATTTGAAGTAGAATAAAAAAATAATTTTTAAATAGATGATAAATCAATTACCTTTTTTTGAGTATCACATTTTGATTTTCATAAAAATCTTCAATAGGATGGATTTTTATCAAATTTGTGGAATCTAAGAGGAATGGAGGTATTTTTGGAGCTTATTTAAGAATAGTATAGATTTTATAAAAGGATTTAATATTGTATGAATATGGATAGAGGTGGTGGCCTTTTATAAGAGAGTGGAGGGGCACGTTTTGAATGTCTTGAAATATTAAATTATTTTAAATTGAATTTCGTTTTATAATGCCTCCAAAATCATTTATAACAAACATAAGATTATTATGGGTATACATACTCTCAATGAATAAAATTTATACATATTTTTATTTTATTTTAATCCAAATCATATTTATTTATCTTTTTTTAAGATATTTAAGGTTATTTGTGGTAATAATATTCTAAATATTAAATAGTTATAAATTTTTATTTACGTGTTATCAATTTCCAATAATTAGATTTTTTTTACATTTTTGACATTATAATTTTTTGTTTGTAATTTTTAAATATTTTTGTCATTTTTTTAAAAAATAATTGTTTTTATTAAATATCAATAGTGTCAATTTTGGAACTACATTTATTTTAATATAAATAATATTAACAAAGAAGTTAAATTCCAAAAAAATATTAATACACTGTTAACATGTTATAGTCAAACAGAAAATTCATTTTGAACATTAATTAGTTCAAATATTATTTATTTTAATATATTTAAAACCATTTATTGCACATTTCAATAAATAAAATAATTTCTACATCAATATTATGTTATCATTAATGGTAATTAAATAATCTATAAAAATTATAAATAATTTAACATGATGTATAAAAATTCATCAGATTGATGGTGACTATTTATGTTTAAATTTGTATCATGTTTGTCAATATATTAAAATTATTATACTTATAATAGATAATCGAGTGACATGTTGTTAGTTACTTTCGTTTCAATTATAATTACATCAATTTCATAGAAAAAATTAAATTGAAAGAATTAATTTATACCCTTAGGTGATATTGGTCGACTATAATTCATCCAATACAATTTTGGCCTGTTTTAATTTGATTTTATTTTCTTTTTCATATTGTTTGTTACCCTATTTTACCGGATTTACAATTTACTATGGAAAATAATATTTATCATAGTTACTATTCATAAAGCCAAAAAATAAAATTACCCTATTAAGATATTCTGGACCCAATGATTCCAAATTTGAAACCCATTTTTCTAAATTATAAAAGCATAAGTAGAATTAATTAATTTAAAATTAATTGAGGTAGTCAAAATCAGGATGTGAGATTATTAATAATTAAAACTATGAAGGGATTTCCATGTGTTAATATCGAATTTAAATGTTAAATAACATAAAATTAAAAAAAATGGATTGAATGATAATAAAATAATATAATTACACTTTAAAAATAATAATACATTAATATAAATATATAAATAAATTATATGAAAATACAGTTTTGAATTAAAATTTGGTTTTTTAATTATTCATTAAAATATAATTTTTAACATATAAATGAAAAAAATTAAACCATAGTAAATCATAATATCTCTCTTCCAAAAAAGAAATATATTTTTTCAAATAGAATATATAAATGTGTTTAAAACAATATTTAAAATTGGTGTTCCATCAAAAGTCTGCAAAAATGCATTTTATAAAAAATACATCTTTTATCTAAAAATTTGAATTTATAATTTTATCATGTTCTAGAAAAGACATAAAATGTGGTTAATACTATTCATAACATCTAGTTCATATCCTAATAAATAATAATATTTTAATAATATATCATTGTTTTGTGAAACGCGGTATTGCATACAACACAAGCTATCAAGGAAGGATTCTCTTGAATGTAATGAAATCCTAATAAGTGTTATGTTTAGTGATATATTCATTTAGTGTTGTGTATAACCTAATACAATCAAAGTTCTTTTATACATTGAATAAAATGAATAATCAGTGTTGTGTTTAATTAATTCTATCAAAATAACATGAAATTGTGTGTCACACGAGTCATGCATATTGTTGCATATACTGAAAGATAATACAGATTTTTATATAGCATAATCTAATCATGTTGTAGCAAACAAAACAATAAATCCATGAAATTAGAATGAAAATATATAATAAATTTTATGGGTGTAACCTTATAACACCCCTTGAAATTATTTTTCCCTCGAAATTCGTTGGGGTTAAAAATGGTTTTCTACATCAAAGTTTCATTCATCGAAACCCACATCGTAAAAAAATAATACTAAAACATAATGTTTACGCATGGAAAATCATCACATAACTTCTACATAGGATAACACAGATGGGATGTGAAAACATGGATATGGATGAAAAAATATAACCCCCATGTACTGATGGATTGTGATAAATAATAATTTTTGGAGAAATTTAACAACAAGAAAGCCATAAATATGTGATGATTTAAGGGAACATATGATTCTTTGGATAAGAATATACTAAGAAAATATTATTTTGTTTTCATGATACATTATTTATAGTTGAATAAATTTTAATGAGAATAAATAAATACTTGATTTTGTTACAATCTCACAATTTTTTGTGACATGAACAAGTTCCACATCATCTATTATTTAAATAAATGATGTTGATTTTTTCATTCCTGAAGTGTTAGAAGATCCGACAATAGAATGATATGTCGTTCTATCTTTCTGAATAAAAATTTTAGAATAGGTAATCAAATATTATTAATTCCTCCTATAGCTAGGTAATACATTAATCTAACAATATTCAAAAAGACTATAACTTATACTATCTATAAAAGTATAATATTTCAATCCTTCTTAAAATTAAAAAAAATAAAAACATAGAATGAGGTAAACAAAATCAACATAACATTTATCTGACATATCACATAAGGTAGTTATTTTTTGTCAAATTACAAACATGTGAATAACTTAATCATTCATTCTATTGAAAAATGGTAATAACATGAATTATCATAGATCCTTAATGAAAACAAGCATTTTGTAAAAATTAACTCTTTCCACACACCAAAAATACCATAAACATTATATACTATAACCATGAAATTACATTGTCCATATATTAGTCATGATATCATTAATACTATCAAATATATTATTATCTACTAATCCTTTCATTATGCACAAATAATGTGGTTTCCAAAAATATTTCAATCACTTTTCATGGTTACGGGTACCATAAACTTATGGAAACCAATATGGAAAAATATATTATTATGACAATATTTATAATCTTATAAAATAGATTCCACGACACAATTTTTGAATCCCATTACATAAACACTTGATCATTCCATCACATAATTATTATACTCACATGTGATTTGACTTTTTCATTGGCCTTAATTGTTTCTATACATCGATAATCATCCATAACCCTAGGATTAGGGCATTGGGTATCATAATGCACTATTTCAGGGAACTTGTAGCATTGAAGTGTGTGTAGTGCGTACACTTCAGTCTTTTCCTTATTAACATCATTAACGACCATTTTCCAAATATTTTGGCCCTCAACTGCAATATAAACATCTTTTACACATATAAAAATTTTCTAATACCTCTAAGGAAATCCCTACTTATATTTTTTCCACACATTGAGAATATGGAAACATTCATCTTCTATTTCCATCGTTTTGATATTTCCCCTAAACTCCATCTTTCATTTCGTTTCAATCCCATGAGATATACATGTAACGAAATATCCCATTTCTATCTTGATAGAAATAATGAAAATTATCCTCTTAGCTACTAATGACTCTTATAGATAATTACCTTAAAAGACTTGGTCTTAGTCCATTGATGAATCAATGAAATTTACATTTAGGTTGGATGATAAAACATGAAGCATACATTGTATGTCAAGTATAATATTTGTTGTATGTACCAACATATTCAACATACTTTTTCTTAAGATCATGGAATTACATTGACATTTTTTTTAAAATAATATGACAAATAAACTTATTGAAAAAAAGGTTCTTGAACTCATCTCATTCCATCGATTCAATTTCATCTAGCTGACTTGTATTCCGTATTAGAGTCCACCACAGTTCTACTTCACCTTACAAATGATAAAAAACCAAAATGACATTTCCATGTTTCAAATATTGATGGATATAAATTATTAGTCCATTGATACATATCCATTTTTTATTAAATTTTTTATCAGATGACCCTATGAAAGAAGGTGGGAGTTTCCTCATAAAGGACTCAACATAATGTTTTTGCATTATCTACTCATTTGGATGTCTAAAATTATTCATATCTTGATTATGTATAACAATAATATTTTTCATTTCATGTCCCATAACATTTGGTGGTTAAGGAGGGAAATCGTTCATTTCTTAGTTAAATGATCATTAACACGGTTCCTTCAGGTTATATCCATTGTCTACAACCCAAAATGAATAATGTGTTTGATAAAAATCATACTAGTAGAAAATAATAATCAAGGAAAAGTACTATCAATCTATAACAAATAAGGTTAAATCCTTTGTTATTCATGATAATTTCCATAAATAAAGTATGGTAACTTATAGTTAATCTTATTTTTAGGGACATCCCTACACATACCATATATATTTATTTTTGGATCGTACAAAAGTTATCGCAACCTAGTTTCCAAAATCTAACAAAACCATTACTATGATAACAAATATAATGACCCAATTTTGGCATCTGTGGAAATTAGTGTTATTTTTTTGGAATAAATAATAAATAAAAAATTATATGAAAAAGGCCACACTAGTTTAGTGTATTTGGAAATATGGACAAAAAATATGTAAACTTGGTTAAATATCTTCAATATTTCATATAATGATCATCTCTTTTATGATTCCCTACCTTAAACCTTTATTTATTTAATGAGGAAAAGAAAACATAATAAGGTGAACTGAAATTATTAGTAATGTTACACAAGGAGAACATTAAATAGACCATAAATGTTAGAGTGTAAAAACGTGAACATATATTTTGAATATCAAAATATTGAGTCATAAAATTACTCTTGGTAGTACGTAATGCATAAATGAAAAAAGAACATTAAACATGATTAAATAGCATTGGAATCAAACATGGAATTGTGGAATACAAATTGGAACATAACATAATTTCCAATGTATCCAGTGAAATACTTCCCAAACCATCATAGTGGAAAAAGTTCATTACTGAAAAATGTTTTCTTATCATTCCATCAATGTATTACTGAACCAGATTTACTGGTCGTTCCCATATTGTATTACTAATCCAGATTTACATTCCATTCCAGTAATTTCTATATCATGAGAAATAAATATTTAACCAATTAATATGATGGATATATAGGTCATACCCATCTTATAATGAAATTATTCTTACATGTTCCACAAAAAATATAAATAATTAATCATTACATAACCCATGAAATATAATTGGATTCAACAACATCATTCTATCATAACATAATCCATATTAAATATCATTCTATCATCAAGAAAATTAAATCATAGTAATAATATTTATAGAAACATAACAATATTTAACAAGAGGCTTCTTAGATGTAAAGTAATCTTGATAAAACACCTCGACTTAAATCCTATAGAAAATATCCATTCTTCATAAAAATGTTTTCTTTTCTCAAAATGCATCATTATTTTATATGTAATTAAGTTATTTAAAAATAAGAGTAAAATAATATAGAGGAATATTCATGGATATTATTCATTATGAATTTGAAAAAAATATTTTCCAACCATATATGTTAAATACATTATTATCATACTCTTTCCAGAAAAGTCAAAAAGTACCTTGTTTGGAAAAAAAGAAGAAATACTACATCCCTTGAATCTAATAAAAACATACCAATGGGTAAAATTAACTTTAATATTTAGTACAATAACATAAATAATATAATTTATTTATGAAAAAAAGGATTTTAATGATAAATATACCTTAGTAAATACATATAAATAAACAATCTCATATTATAATTAGATTTCCAAATTAATGCTTATCTTAAGTTGGATATGCTTTATATGTATCAGAATCTCAAGTATTGTGAGGATAAAAATATTATTAACATGTAACAGAACAATAATAATATTTATGATATCATATGTAATTCACATATGACTTTATATTACACATTCATTTATCAATTCCTTGGTAGAGTAATGTTTTGGGTAATAATTGATTTATTTAACATACAAGTTTTGACATGATAATCATGATATTATTAATTAGATCACGATTTAATTACCTCTTAAACATAAAACATGATTTATTTATCACTTATATTAATAATATAAATATAAATAATTTATATATAAATGAAATGGAATACACCATTCATGGAGACAGTAGACTGTACATACGCATGAAATCTATTCTAGTTTCATTATTGAATTGATTAAAAGAAAATAAATGAAATATATATACACATGTATTAAATAGATTTATTATTTCATTAATTTCAAGAAAGTTTTTTAGATATAGTTTATAATTATTCAAGAATGGTTAATGTGGAGAATTAATCTCATTGTGTCGTGGATACTATAGGTCAAATGTATGCACATGCGATAATATCATTCACAAAATGGTAAAATGGTATGGAATTGGATGGCATATTAGTTATGGAAAATAATTATCATGGTATATTAATTATTTAAATCCATTATACCCATCCAAATTAAAAATTGTTGAATAAAAAATTACACCACAATGTTGAGACAGTATGTCATATATACGCACACATTGTGATATTATTATTTTTAGGAAGGATAAATTGATGAATATAGTTTCCCAATTATTTAAATAAAATATAATAATTTAGAATGTACTGGATGTATTAATTTATTATAATGATATCATAATTATATGAATTATACGAAGAAAATTATTTTGAAATAGGTAATAAAATATTGACCACTTTTTTTAGTATCGCCTTTTGATTTTGACAAAGGGACTCAGTAGGATGGCTTTCTGCCAAAACTGTGGCCTCTAGAAGAAAGGAGAGTATTTTGGAAGCGTATATGAGTAGTTTTTGGATGATCAAATTGTATTGAATGGTTTTTAATATGTGGGTAGATGTGGTGGCCTTTTATAAGAATGAGGAGGGGAATATTAGGAAGGTCTTGAAATATTTATTTATTATAAATTATTTTTTGGTTTATAATGTTACAATACTCATTTATTTCGAATATAATATTATTATGGGTCTAAATAATCTCATTCCATTAAATATACTCATGTTTTTATATTATTTTAAACTTTATCATTTTTAATTATCCTAATTTAATATATTTAATTTAATTTGGGAAATACTATTCTAAATATTAACTGATTATAAATATTTTAATATGCGTTTTAAATTGTCCATAATTTGATAAATTATAAAATTTTAGACTATATAATTTTCACTTTGAAATTTTTAAATATTTTTTTTATTTTTAAGTAATTTTATAATATATATTTTTTAAATAATATCAATAGTCTCAAATTTTCCACTATAAATTTATTTGACATTAAATAAAATACAAACATAAGATTAATTGTAAAACGAATATTTAATACACTCCTAACATGTCATAGTATCCTAAAATATCAGTGGAGAACATTAATTAGTTCATATGATATTTATTTTAATACATTTAAAACCATTTATTCGATATTTATATCAATAAAATTATTTCTACATCACTATTTTCTCATTATAAATGGTAATTATTTAATATCAAAAAATATAAAATAAATTTAAATAATGTATATAATTTAATTATATTTCAAAAAATTATTTGTGTTCTATGATATATCTTTTTTATCACTTTATTAAAACTATTATACTTATAAGAGATAGGAGGGTGACATGTGGTCACTTTCTTTTGTTTTAATTATAATTATATCACAGTCAGGGAAAAAATTCCTTAAATTAATAAATCCATAACCTTCAGTGATATTTTTTTATATTAATTCATCCAATTAGATTTTATAATGCGTTAGGGAAATTTTATTATCTTTATCATATTATTTATTATCCTAATTTAGCTTATTTAACTTCAACTTTGGGGACTGGAAATTACCATAATTACTATTAATGAAAACAAAAAAATAAAAGTAACAAATTAAAATATTTTGGAACCATTTATTCCAAATATGGAATCAATTTTTCAAAATTCAATGCACATAAGTTTAATTAATTAAATTAAAATTAATTCTCAATGTCAAAACTAGAAAGTGATTATTTTATGATGTAAACTCTATCAAAATATTAACATGTTTTATGTCTAATTAAAATGTGAAATAACATCTAATGAACAAAATTGGATTAAATTATAAAAACATAGTCCAATTAAACATTATACGAAATTAAAAATAATAATATAACGATATAAATAAATTAGATAAAAAGCATCTTTTGAATAAAAATGTAGTATTTTTCACTATTTATTAAAATATGAAATTTATCATAAAAATAACAAAAATTCAAAAAAGTAAAATTTTATGTCCTTATTCCAAATAATATGTCTATTTCTTAAATAAAATATATAATTTTTTTAAAAACTAAATTTAAAAATCATCCTCGATCAAAAAGCGGAAAAACTGCATTTTTATAAACATATTTTATCCAAAAAATTGAATTTGTTCTTATATCATGTTCTAGAAAATACATAATATGAGTATTAATGTTATATAAAATTTCAAATTAGGTTAATATTATTTATAATGGCTAGTTTATATCCCACTAAAAACAATATTTTAAAAATTTATCATAGTATAGTGATGCTTAGTATTGCTTAAAATGTATGTGATCAAAGTAGATCACTCTTTCATGTAATGAAATCCACGTCATAGATGTGTTTAGTGAAAAATTACATTGGTTTTGTGTATAATATAATAAAAGTGTTGTTCTTCTATTAATTGAACTAAATTTGTACTCAGTATTGCATGAAATGAATTATATCAAATGAACATGAAATTTTGTTTAACATAAGAATCATATAGTGTTGCATATACTGAAAGATAATATAGTGTTGTGTGTAGCACAAAATAATCTGGGTGTAGTGTAAAACACAAGACAACAATGGAATTAAAATGATTCTATCTCATAAAATATTGGGGTGTTACAACCTTTTTCATGATTCAGCTGTAACTGCTTCATCATTTTTTCTGACTCATTGGTGTCCATTCTATAAGGTGTATTAGATATATGTATATATTTTTGAATATGTGCAATTGTGAACTAAACATATTATTCAGTAGGAAGACCATCCAAATCTTCATGGAAATCATTAGTATAAACCATAATGATGGGATTTTCTAAGAGCATATTACTATCCTTCATTTCAATAATTTGATGGAGATAACCTTGATCGAAAGGTTATAATATTAAAAATTGAGATGATCATTCCAATAGAGATTCATCCTCTCCTATAAACATTAATATAAATGGAGGATACCTTAGTATGTGTAGTGTTATATCCCTTTATTATATTCGATGTTGGATTTTTATAATGATAGAAAATCCATGCCAAATATTGCGTCATAGTTATCTAAAGGATGTTATAATTTTTTTAGAGGGTCTAATACCAAACATTAACTAGGAAGGAGTTATGTACATTAGATTTAGTAATTTTTCCATTTCATATTATCATAAAAATCCAAACCTCCATATTTTTAGGTGGTGTATTAATATTTATTCTAAACTTTCAAGATATGAAAGTATACATAGAAAAATATTAAATTGTACATTCACTATTCATAAATGAATAACTAGAATACATATCACCACATCATTTTTGGTCCCCACATCAGTAGTACTGATGGAATATTCCCCCTTTCTACCTTTTAGGTTATTTTTTTGACTATGTTCAACAACCCACGACTGGGGAAAATGGTTTTCATAATTCCAAGTTCCTTGTTGTTCAAACAATACACTACATGCTGACGATTGATCTTATCCTTACTTTCTTCTTCCACAAAAGTGGGATTATCCAAAATATTTTGCAGTTATTGTCTTGATTTCCTAATCTTCCACATTTTAATCATATCTACTTTCCCTTTATACTGTTACAAGGATGATTCTTTCTAAAACTATTATATGTGGGATGTTGGGTTGTCTTTCCATCGTAATATTTTTATATTGGTCATCCCATATTAAACACAAATTAATTATTACTGTCTCCAAGCCCATGTGACCACCGAGAGTCTCTGATCTCAATTTTAACCACTTCAGAATGAAAAAAATCTCTTCATTTATATTAATGGCTCCAATCAACATTGATTTCAATAAAATTATCTTTTTAATTCTAAAGAAGAGATTCACGTTTCTTTTTTTGTCCATGAAAATTTCTGATGCATATCGGTCAAGCCTTATAATGTTTTCCTTGTATGCCCTATTATAATAGTCTTCTTTAATATTCAGTTTCAGGAACTCCCTTTCCATCTTGGGATGTATGGTTTAGGGAAATATTTATTGAAAAATATTTTCATGAATTCCTCATAATTTTCGGAATCAATTTCATCATTGGAACTTTTTTTTCATGATCATTGTCCACCATTGATCATCTTCACCATCAAAATAATAAACCCCTAGCACAACATTCTATTCTACTAGTAACTATTGGATTGAAAAGATCATATCAATAGAGTTAATATATTGTTATGTGATTAGGCTATCAGAATATCCAATAAACTTGAGAGGACATTGTCACATAAGGAATGTGACAACAATTTTCTCTTTAATAACAGAGGAAGGTCATTCAATGTGATTTATGTTATTATTACTTACTTTTTCCAGTATATAATTTACAATAAAGATGTATTGAGTACACATTTACTTATTATTTGGAGTTTCATTATGGAAATCATCACATTTTCTATAAAATTGATTGTTTTAATGTATTCACCAATGATTATACATTACCTAAAAAATAAAATTACAAATAATTGTTATTGGATAAATAACTGATAAAAATATCCATGGAAATGCATGAACAAAGGGTTGAAATAAAAATACTAGTAAGGGAATAAGTATATAAATAAAGCACAATTCTTGGGTTATAAGGCAGAACATGATGACAGAAATAAGAATGAAGCATGAATAAACATATTGAATCTTAACAATTAAAAATTGGTTTTATTTAATAATGTAATCATAGATATATAGAATAAAAATAAAACATGAAATATTCATGAGTAATTTCTACACTCCAAAACTATTGAAAAGGGAGGATCAGAAATCAAGGATAACCATAAGGACCATAAAACATGGAGGAGAATTAGTCGAGGATTACCATCAGGTTAATTGTATATAAAGGAATGAGTCCAACAAATAAATAAATTTCAAATAATGTAACAATAATGTGTATCAAGAGAAGAAACATTACCCAATGCATTAGAGTGATATCAAGCATCTCCCATCATAACATGTTCACGCATATGTATTTTACATGAATAATAAAGAATAAGGGTTAACAATTGGAATGGATAGGGTATCATAATCTTATCATAAGGCATAAAAAAGGTAATAACATATTGGTTTCCATGAAATATTCCATTTAAATCATAGATGGTAATTTATAGTGGAAAGAGCAATAGATCATGAAATGTGATGTCAAACTGAAGTGAAAACAATTAAAATACATGTTTAAGAATCATTTGAATTGAATCATTTTAATGCATTATAAAGAAAATATTATAGATAATTTAAGGGAGAAATGTCATATTTATTTGAATAAAACTAGAAATAAATAAATATATTTTTTCCCGGATGAAATTAGTGATTTTAGAAAAATAATGGTTGCTCGAAATAGATTATAGATGGAACATTAATATTGGAATGTATTTGGGAAGTTCCCTCGGAATGGAGCTTGCTTATTTGGAGGAAATGAGTAGTGAAACTTTTTAAAAGATTTATTCCACATTAAAGGACGATAATATGATATATATAAATGAGTCAGAAACATATAAACATAATTTATAAGATGTGAATTAAAATAATCATGAATTACATTGGAGTAAAGAGAGAGAGAAACTGTAAAATGATGGTAAAAGTGGTGGTTTGGATGAAATCCCATACCTTATTTCAACAAGTTTACTACACATGAACAAATTCATCAAGATAATATAATAAAATTCATTAATTGATTAATTCAGAAGCTTTTATATATATTTTTTATTGAATATAATTTTATAAATGTTACATTATAACCCGACTTACCACTAAATAGGTAGTTGGGATGGTGGGTCACATGGACTCAAATGTGTCTCCCCATATGCCAGAGGTTGCAGACTATAAGATAGGGTCATGGGAGGAGATAGTTGGGAGACTATACCCTATTATTAGATATTCACAATGGTAGAAAAATGTAAATAACAATCAACATTCGAAGCAATAACACCTAAATGACAGAGCGTATGAAGATAGATTCGGTATAATAAACAAAAAAAGACAATTCCAGTTTATAAAATAGATGAATTCGTTACACAGTATTGATATATATTTGATGGTAGTAAAAATTACTACATTCTTTTCAATACAATAAAAAAATAAGGAAATATCATTAAAACCCCATGAGTGATCTCCATCAGCATCATGAGCTCTATAATCGTCCCTCTCTCCTAACAACCAGGTATTAGAATTACAAAAATAAACATTGATCCTACAAATATAAGGTATAATAAGTAATCATGGGTCCCTCAGTAGGGAGTATGATATAAATCATATTAGGTCGGCATCCAATGTGTCTATCCCAATCTCAACATTGCAATATACATTAAATTGTGTGCAAGCATTTATAAATAATGTATGCATAACAAAGTAACTAAATAGCCGATTACCTAATTCATCATGTATATAGTGTCTAATAATGTAAAAAGATAATTATTGTATTGTTACAAGTTTATAAATAATTCAAATGATAACAATAATGATGATTCCAGGATGTAACAAGGAACCATGACTAATAATTAATATGAAGAGGTTCCATGATAATCAGCAAGTAAACCTAGACCTTAGGGGTCAATAAATAAATATAAATTAGGTCTTGTTAATGGAAAGATTTTAATCCAAGGAGCACAGTACAAGGCATTCCAAAAAAAATTCCCACTTATTCCATTGATTTAATATAAGGTAAAATAGGGCTATACAATGACTGGGCCCAATGGGATATAACAATGACAAAAACCATTCAATTATAAATCTATGGAGTGTATCCAAGGCTTCCTATAATAATATATGACTGATATTTCAGTGCCATATAGGGAATCCAATGATAAAAAAATATCAGGTTCCCTGTGGGTCTCAACATAACCAAGTCGCATCCATGAATTGGAATGTGGTCCTAGAGTGGTCAACAAATTCCCCTTTGGAATCCATATCGAGCTTTAGTCAAAAAACTTCTTTTTGAATAATGAGTAGTATAATATTTCAAATGGTTCAATCCTTTCATTTTATTCGTATGAATAGGCCACGTAGTGGGAAACCCTATCATCATGTCATACTTAATTGAAAAATCCATTTGGTTCATGCCTTACCTTTAATTAGCGTGAGAAGTCCAATTAGCTTATAACCATTAATTTAATACATTTATGGTATTCTCATTAATGATGGTTCACTTTTCTCTGTTTCATAAACATGGTATGTGGTTGTATAAACCCGCAACCTTTTATTCAATTACATTTAATATGGCTATGTCATATACTTGGTATACATACTAATTACTATTTCACATTATATTATCACATTGGATAACTTACAATATGTGGGCCATGTGGTAAGAATACATCATACATTCCATTATTAAATTCATAAGATATGTATAACCATATAATATGGATAATGTTAAACATAGAATATTCTATTCAAGGTACACCTGAATGGCGGTTCCATCATGTCAAAACACTAAAACAAAATTTTTCTAAAAATGTTATAAATGGGTAAATCCCATCAAAAAATTGTACTAAGCCCTTAGATAATGCATTTGTATTTGAATCATTTAAAAAGGGAAACAATAGTTTTTTCTATTTCCATAAGGGGATGTGTCCTAAACATGCCATATTTGAAACATAACTTTGATGAATAATGACAAATTATTTCAACAAGACAAGAATTTAAAAATGTCTAATACCTACTTTTATCTTGAAGACAACACACCTCAGTTGGAGGGGTTTTATTATAAAATCATGATATTACTTATCAAAAGGATAATTAATTACATTCATCATTTAAATCATGAAAAATGAAAAAATAATATTTAAGAGGAATTTAATAAAAATACATAACTATAAGAATTAAATTATAACAAAAGTGTCATATGAAATTTATTAAAGTATTAATAAAATTTGAGAATTTGTAAAGGGACCCTACATCAAGAAGAATAAGACAACATTTCATCACTTGATGTTAATCTAACTCAATGTTATCATCCACTCATGTGCACAAATGTCCTTAAATATTAATTAGTACCTATTACCCAATGTATGTATTCACCAATCCATGAAAGAATATGAAATATTGGGATATAAAAATATAGATATATATACCATTGTACATACTCTCAATTATTCCAAAGGTACTATAACTCACTACACATACACTCAATATCCATAAAAATCAAAAGGCCCAAAAATGAAGGGTGTGGTACAAATTAGTAGCTATAAAACCTTACCTTAGATAGAGGCAGTGAACTGAGACACCATTAACTTCCTCACAATTGGAGGATATTGGAAGAACATGGACCAACATAACTCGAGAGGCCATTTTCACAACCATAAATCCGGTGAACAATAAAAAATGGACCTATACCTATGCCATGGATTCAGCCACACATTGTAGGGAAACTGAGAAGACAAAATCTACCATGAAATGCAGAGGATAGGTTGGATGAACCATTAACATGGAGATTCAGATGAAGAACTGATGGAAATATGGTTAAAATTGATGCTATATAGGGATGTTGTAGGAGGGGTGTGTCACACCTTAAAGGGGAGACACCCTATTAATTGTGTGTATAAGGGAGGGAGGATAGAGGTATGATTTAATATAATTTTATTTTATTTATTTTCTAAAATAACACACCGCACAATTTGGGGAGAACAATTAGTCAAACTATGTGCAGACCGTGCGACACCCCCATCATAAGAGATCTACCTCTCACAGTTTGTCTATCTGTTCGATGTCAATGCAATGAAAATTATTAAAGTACTAAATGTGTGGAACTAATCATGTGGGATAAGATAATTTTTTTGAAAACTATGTGCATCACATGAAAAACATCTCTACCTCGCTTACACACAGAGACATGGTTTCCTACAATGGGGAGAATGATTTTAGACAAATCATGAACCCACTATAGGTCATTATATTTAGAATTTTATAGGTATCACACTCTTGAATATCCATAATATTATCATGAAACTTCTCTAGACTTTTCCCAATCCAAAAAAAATAGTTTGAAATGTTCCACCACTCTAAACCTAATTTCAAATCTCCGTTTCAAAATATAATCCTCCAGTAAATGAAAAACATTTAATACAAAGGACTCTATAATCTCCACACCAAAAACCTTCTCATCCATAAGAAACCATTATAAACAAATAATAAAATCACCTAAACTATGAGGGTCATGATGTTTCATTCAAAAATCTTAATTGAATTTTCAACGCCAAATGATCCAATAATAACATACTATTCAATCCCCACCTTAACCTTTACAACCTGATCCAACAATAATTTTCCAATCGAAACACAAAAATTGAGCATACACGTGCAAGTTTATATTGAGACATGTTGATGTTATCATATCGACAAACACCAGGCTTATGGTGCTCCCCACCAGAGGTTTTAACTTATTGTATGTCCAATTACAAGCCATGATACATCCAAAATCCTAATATTGGTAGAAACAAAATATTTGAGTGTTATAACGACATTCATAGCATGATTTCATAAAAAAGGAATGGTCAAATCCCGTTCAACCTAACAGAAACTGGCCACACAAGATTTGTCAGATGAAATTGTTGACCTTAAAAACAGAAATATCTTTTATACATGCTTTGTGTTTTTAAAATTGATTCATCACTTTCATTATATTTTGAAATAGAATACTTTATTGTGAGTTGACCAACCTGGCCAACTCATCTCGAAGAATTCTGGATTTGGTGGCTAGATCAAATCAAGAAATGTCTCAATTCCATGGGTCTGACCAAAGGTGTTCCTACTTGGGATCAATGGAATTACTCAAGACATATCAATCCACGATAAGAACCATGTGTAACCATGTGAACCTGATAAATATAACCCAACAAGATCAAAAATCCATATTGATTTGGAATGGTGAAATATAGATGCTCTCATGGTATATCAAGGACAACTTCAAGATAAAGGATATGCTCATCACATAGCGTAATAAAATAAGAAAATTGAAATAGTTTCCAATCAAACACACCCTACTAATAGAAGGGATTATAGTCGGACCAAAATTGTTCAACATCATGAAAAAATAATGACTTAACCTCCCAAGTCACAAACATTTTACTAAACACATGACATTAGAACACAAGGAATTATGAGATCACACTATATTTCTCCACCAATGTATCCCAGGTCCTACAATGGTTTTATGAGGTTTCATATGCAACAAACCTCACTGTCATTGTGCTATCGAGAAGGAACTGACCCATAATTAAAACATTCAATCTTTAAGGAAATTCAACTGAGATCTACCATTTACAAACTGAATTCATTATTTTTTTCTCCTTCTACATGGAAGGAATCATTTAAGAAGTTCAACATCACACTCCCCAAATTGTGATTATCCAAGTTGCAAAAGGAATGAAAAATAGCCACTCATAAACTCTCTAGATCAAAACATCTTAAACATACATTTCACTACTATGAACCACAATCATGTATAAAAAAAAATACCAAGAAATCTAAACTACTAACATCAGCATGTCAAAAAACCCAAGTATTGTTGATGTTTTTCCTGAGCATTTGGAAAAACAAATTCATTAATGATCAGGTCACTCTACTTAGAGATGACCTTAATCCGTTCTTAATAGAACAAGAGATTTTTTCATTTTCACATTGCCTCAAACTACCATTATTTTTTTCAAACCAATAACAAGTCATCCATTACTAAATATACGAAAGGATTAAAAAAACTATGAAGTAACTGACCTTTCTTGAGATATGTATATGCTTCGAAAAATGTTCATTAAATGATGCTTAGGACTATAAAAAGGTCATTAACAGCATGAAAATTCATCAAAAAATTTGTGTCACTGAAAATAGCAAGTATTACTAGGGATAACGACCTGCAAACGGCAACTAAAGTCATGAATTTCACAAAACATGAAAGGAATTTAAATTCTACGGGTTCATATTAACATAGGATTACACCTTATGAAAATCAAAATTTCAACCATATCACTATTTCATGTTAACTAATTTCATTTGTTTAAAATTCAATAATTCAATTAATTTATAAAAGAAAGAATCCCTACAGAAAATTCCCACACTTTAATTCTGAGGAAACTGAAAGAAAATTTATCTACCCTTATACGAGGGTCTAAAATAATGGAGAACACTATAGGTTCTATTTAAAACTCCTTTATATTTAATCCCATTTAATCATTATTCGTCAAACGATTTAATCAAAACATCATGTAAAATATTTCAAAACAAATCACAAAGTAATTTATATTAACCAACTATATATGGGAAAATAGGAAGGTTTTATAATTTTTTTTACTATTAATCACATATTTAAATCTGTACATAAATAGAATATTTATCACATAAATTCATTTTAAAGAAAAATATTACATAAAAGGGCCTTGTTTTAACCTATGTGGGCTCATAAAAAAGAATCCCATTAACAGTTGTCATGTTATAAAATTTTCAAACACCCTAACAGGTTATATAACAATAATCATGCACCAACAGATCATTTTATTTTATATTTACACGTTTAAGAATTTATCGAATTTATAACATGGTAATGAAAAACAAATTAATCAATTATATACATATCATGGTAAAACTTGACATTACACATTAAACTAGTTTTTCATTTCCCA
The DNA here is from genome assembly GCA_963277665.1 of Viscum album. Taxonomy (NCBI): domain Eukaryota; kingdom Viridiplantae; phylum Streptophyta; class Magnoliopsida; order Santalales; family Viscaceae; genus Viscum; species Viscum album. The sequence continues at coordinate 2,046,596,042 of OY728127.1, forward strand.
ATTAATGATGCACCCATACACTCTGTGGATTAAATAATGGATCCTATAAATCGGAACCAAACTTAATTAATAATTTAACTTGATCAAATAAAATGGTATAGTGATATGGGTTTCCACCTACCGACATGTAATGTCCCATACACTTTATATATTGTAATTTGGATTCCATTAGTCATAACAAATTCACTCAGAATTCAAAAATAGAGGCACTTTTACAAAGGATCTATTACACATTTTATATTTTCATAGTTATAATTTTCAAAAACCCCATACAAATGAAAACAAGATCTTAATGTTATCACAACAATTTAATTAAGCAATGCAAAAAATTTCATATAAACTGGGAAATAAATGTCATCAGAAGTAATTAACATTTATAACATGTTATATTGCATTGAATAATAACATATTATTACCAAATTATCTTAAATATATCACTAAAACATCCTATCTAAATAAGTATTCTAATAAATAAAAGGCATGAAATACATTCAACAAACACAATTCAAATTAATAGAAAAAATAAAATGTAATTTCTTGGAGTGGAACTATGCATGGAATGTGAATTTCCTATGTTCCTATAAGATGTATGCAATACCACTTCATTTCCATATCAGGCTAATGGAAAATACTATAAATTCCATAAATATTAAGATGTGGAATGTACATAAATCAACCTTTGTTATATCATGTCAATAGTAACAGAAAACTTCTTAAACAACAATCCTAGCCCAGGCCATTGGGCCATTTCTCTATGTGATCGTCCCCATGAAAAGATATTAAAAAGAGCTGACATATTCTTATTCTCTTGTATACCAATCCAAAATATCAAGAACAATGAATTAATAACCTATAATACCACTTTGTAATGTCCCAACCTAGTATACCACTAAACTGGTAACTGGACTAGAGGGTCACAGGGGATGAACCACATCTCCCCGTATGACATAGGTTGTTGAATAGCATTGAGGGCCTTACAGGGAGACATTAGGGAAAATAATACCCTCTTATTATATAAGCACAATGGTACAACACAGTTAATAATGATCAATAGTATAAGATGTAATACATAAATTAAACAGAAATGGAAGTTAGATATGATATACTGAACAAAAAGTGGACAATTTCATTTTATACAATAAATGAATGCATTATATGTTGTTGATACATAATTTAAGGTAGTAAATAATAAAAAAATTATTTACAATATAATACAACAATAATAAAATGACAGTGAATCCCAAAAGGATATCTCCATTAGTATCTCGCGATCCATCTTGGTCCTTTTCTCATAACTCCAATGTTCATGAAATACCGAAATCCTAGATCATTCAAATATAAGATCTTCTCAGTTACTATGGGTACTTAAGTAAGTTGAGAGATATGAATCATATTATGTTGGAAACCACAATGTCTATCCCATTCCTGACAGTGTAATATAAATTAAACAGTGTAAAGACATGCATAAATAAAGTATGCAGTACAATGTAACTAAGTACCTATGTACCTGCTTTAGCCCTTGACTGGTGCTTTTGGATGTAACAAGTTTATTATTTGATTATTAACAGTTTATAAATAAATCACTTGTAACCAATAATTATAGTTACAAGACGTGACATAGAAACCATAATTGATAATTATCATTGAATGTATATTATTACGTTTCATCCTCATGTGAAGATTTATATGGAATTATTTAACCATAATTTTTTATATACATATTATGACCATATTATTGATTAAATGGAATGTGTTTTAGTTATTTATTATTCAATGATTATTATGCCTTATTTATTTATAACATTAAATTTATGATTTCCCTTACTAATAATATGGGATCACCCCTTTTGTTATGATTTATTTTCTCCGAGATACAAAGAAGTGCTTTGTGATTTATATGTAAATATTCACTATGAAGTGTATTTGACGTTATCAACGAAAATAATATAAAGAATTAATTATTTATATTGTAATATTAATTACATGATTATATCTAGTTTATAAAAACTAATAAAATCTTCGGTCTATTAGGATGTGATTCCATATAACTTATGGCAATGTAATAAATTATACACTTGATACACTCTACTAGGTTTGGGGAAACTACATTTAAAATTAGAGGATGTTTAGTAAAAAACCTGGGAAAAATATTTTCGAAAACATATATGAGGGAATATAACCCTATTATAAAATTTGAGGATAAATATATAAGAATATAATATTAATTATGTATGAATGTGACTATGTGGGTTTTCATTGAAATTCATCACATTTTGGATACGATAAATGGATTAAAGTTTTAAACTAATGTACCAATGGGTAATATCTTTGAAAGGGACACATTAGGAAAAACATGATCATCACACAGGGCATGATAATGTACCTTACTATACACATTGTTTTATAATACAATGGGTATATTCATGGGTTAATTAACATATTCTATACAAATATTTATAATGTATTAAAAAATAGTTTAATGTTTTGAAAACATTCCAAATGTTTCCAATATTATGATTATTATATTTTATATAAATAAAATTTCCAATTAATGTTAATTATTTCATGAGATTTCTAGTTAAACATTATGAATCTTAAACATATGATGTAATATCATGTATTCCCTAATTTATAAAAGGAACATAATAGAATGAATTTTAACCATATCGATGCACATAATCCTAATATTTAGAAGGATCCTTTCTTTGATGGGATATATATATTATTTTGAGTGGATGTAGTCTCTTAAAAATCTTCATCATAAGAATACAAAGTATCATCTACCTTCAGGATAGAGAAATAATTCTATTTGTATAATGTTTTTATTGAATCTAATGATTAATAGGAATATAGTGAAAAAAATGTATAATAGAATATAGGGAAGGAATGGATTTTGTAAATTTTATAATTTTAGAAACATCACTCTGGTACTTATTTGATGTGAATTTGTGTTTTATAAATGTGTGTAGAGAAAGGCCACAATTTTGAGATCGAAAGAGAATGAAATAAATTTCCAATGTTCAATACATATAATCTATGGAAATGGGTCACAAAAAATATTAATTCCATAATATTTAAGGGAATACACATCAATAGAAGCTATGAGATCATGATCAAGTGTACTTCATTTGTAGAGATATATTGGAATGATTAATGATCATCTATTAGAATTCAATAATTTTATTATAGGAGTATATTACTCATTTATTTTATGGTTATAATAATTATTTAATTTAAAAGGGTTCACTACAATACTATTTATTAATGTATTTGAGAGAATATGTTAAAAGGTACAAATAACTAGTAATAATGATTTAGTGAAAAATTGATCATCTTGGAAACACATGATTGATGGAGGATAAACCTTAATATGCTCCTAATGTGGGGATAATAATTATATTTTTATGGTATTTTGTTGGTGACTATGAAACTGGATAGGGGATTATAGGATTAGGTGATATTTGTTGAATTTTACTAAGTGTATTGAATTATAGAATATATTTAACATATTGAGGTTTTGTATTTTGAATAATTCTAATTTTAATTAAGGTACTATGGTGATTTAAATATTCAAGTATTAGTATTGTGACATTAATATAAAAATTTATTACTTTCAGAATGTAATCATAATTTAGTGACCTCACATAAGACGTTTCGATATTGATTTTGGATATACATATTTTTTAAATTACTTTTGGTTATCTATTTTTTGAAAGGATAAAGTTGATTTATTTTTAAAAAAAATTTAAAAAAATTTCATTGAAAACTTTTACAGACATGAGGAATTACTTTTCGTTATTTTATTAAAATAAACACTAAATAATTTGTTAAATTTAGTTTATAAAGAATAAAAATTTATATTGTATAATCATTTCACATAGTAAGAGATGAAGTAGGAATTGAAAAAAACATATAAAAAGTATGAAATTATTAATTTTTTATGTTATGAAGAAACTATATTTAATATTATCTTATTATAGTTGGTAAATTAATTAATCAATATTAGGAAAATAACTAGGAAACAAAAAATTTATCATAGTACATTCATTTTGGATGAATAAAATAATCCCATAGCTCATCATGCATTTATAGTTTTTTGGTCGTTAACCTTATCTAGATCACTCACTTTCCTATTATTAATGATCTCTGCAACTTCATATTATTCCTTGTGTATTGTTATTATCATCCATGTCCATTTTTTCACTTACTTCAATTTTCATCCTACAAGAAAAAATAAAATTGGCTTATTTTAGATGAAATTCATAAATCCCATTATCAACTATCATGATTAATTTCTATCATCCCTTCTCCGGATGTTGGGTTTCAATAAAGTTATATTACAAAGTAAAACTGCCGACTACCTTGTTCAGTATTAATTTATGAGGAAACAGATTATTTAAGGTGGTGGTGGAGAATGTAAAATCTCCTTATTTTATAAGAGGAAAATCACGTTTTATAGAATATAGGATATAGAAAACCAATATTAGAAGAGAATGTAAAGCCATCAGACATTAAGATATATTTATTCTTAAATTAAGATACTATCATTGATAGATTTCAATATATGCAATGCCCTATTTGAATGAAACATGAATCTCTATTAAAATATTATTATTATAACAGTACTGTTAAATTGAATGTTATGAATAGTACTAACTAAATTATGAAAAATATATGGTTTAAAATTTTATAAATTAAATTAAATGATTATTTTTTATTAGATATAATATAATAATAATGTAAAAGAAAACAAATATTCTAAAAAACTATATTTTTCAAAAGGGTGATCTATTCGCTCTTTGCACACATAATTTAAAAATAATTTTAACACATATATAAAATTTAATTAAAAAATAAACATCATTTTTGAATAATAAATGTCACAATTATATATTTGCTAATCTTTTTAATTATCTTAACATATTAATATTTTTTTAAGAATACTGAAAAATACTGTATTTTAATTAATTATGCCCCTTTCATTTAAACTATTTATAAAGAATTATTAAATATTAATTATATTAAAATTAAGATTAGTAATAAAATATATTCATTAATATAATTTATTTAATTTCAATAAAATTAATATTTAATATTCATATAATAACATTATAAATTTTTATCGTATACTCATTGAAGACCATCTTTCTCCTATCATCTACGATGTTAAATTTATATTAAATTTTCATGAATTATATTGATTGAATTTGTAATAATGTATTATATATTTCAAATCAACATAATTTATATTATCTAAAAATTTCATATTATATTGTGACCATAATGAATAGTAATACATCAAAAAATATTTACCATATATAAGGTAAAGACTGATTTAACGGGGGTTAAACTAAGATGAAAAGGGTTAAAAATGACCCACAAAAAGTTCCAGTCCCATTTTATGGACATATTTGAACATTATTGTTTCTAATTATCTATTATATTTATTTTCAAACTCTTTAGGCATTTGAAATGTGTGGGTACACAATTTTCTTTTCAAAAATTAAAATTTTGCCCCTCACCAAACATATAAAAGGCCACCTATATCCTCTCTTCTACACAGATTAAAATACATTTATCTCAACAAATAAATTCCAAAATAACATTAAAAATCCCATAAACCATCCTAAAATCCCTGGTTTTATCATAAATGAATTTTAGTAATAGATTTGCTGTAATCCAAAAGAGGTTGTCTGATAAAAGGAAAAATTCACAACTTAGTGTATTTTTTATTCATAAAACTCAATCATAGCTTATTTAATATTGTTTATAAAATAAAACCAATATTTACCATATACATGTATTTTATTAAGTTATGAGAATTACCTAAATCCACCCCCACTTCACTCAAATGAGAAATAATATAATTTCTCGTGTGTACGAAGGACTAACTCCTCACAAATCGTTGTGACTCATTTTCCATCTTCACCTATCACAATTGAATAAAATTGTGGGTATAAATAATATATATGCAATTTATTAAAATAATTATAATGTTTTAGTCATTATGTCATATATTCTTTTTTACCTTCCATTATGTGGGGGATATGATAACATTTATCTAGTGTTTGTTGGATTACCAAATCAAAGGTAATGTGATTTTTTTTCTAACACTTTAAAAGGAAGGAAATAAAGATAATTTTTATTAATATATGTTATATTATAGGCATAATAATGATATTAATAACATATTAGTCATTATATAATGATAATGCATTATTTTCATTCTAACCTTTTCACTCCCTGAATAGTGATATCATCGTTTGTGTTTGTGTGTACCACCTCCTTCATGATGTCACACGACTAAATTTTAATCAACACACCACATGGATGGTATATATAAATAAATTAAAAGTAATAATTTTTTATTTTTAATATTATGAAAATTATTTAAATTAAAATAATATTATTTACCTCCTACCATAACGATCATTGAAAGTGGAAACATTACTAAAGCGTACATACAACGTTCTTCGTCCATGATAGTATCATAAATTATTTTCTAAAACCATGATTCATGATTGGTATTTAAATTATAGTTATTCTATAAATATGATAATTATTTCAATTTTATTATTCTAGATCTGTTGAAATAATGACTGGTTATACCAATAATTAACTTACTAATCCAATTTTTGACATAGAAGTCAAATAAAATAAAAACACCCTATGTAAACTTATTAAATTAATTAATATTATATAAAATTATAATAAGACAAATAAATTGAATAATAAACATTAAAAAGTATAATAATAATTCAATTAATGAAAATAATATTATTATTCAGTATGATAATTAACATATGTGATGAGTCTGAATCTATGTAAGGATTTCTCATCCCACTTTTACTTCCTCAAGACATATGCCATATTCACCAATTTTGTAATCTCAATGGTTTATATAATACCCGTTTTATATTTATATAATGAATATACATATCCTCAATATATGTATTGTTTAATTTTATGTAATTTAATTAATGGGGCATATGATTTAGATGTTACCAATGTGGTAAAGGATTATTTTTCAATCACATCATTATTTGGGATTATATACATTTACATCCCCATGGGGGAATTATTTGACATTTATACCTTAAAATGACTCCATTTTCATCATCAATAGATATTAAAAAAATATTTTTAGTAACAATACCATTTTCCAATCATTGTTACATAAACTTATTAAGAAAATGTTTTTATGAAAATCTGACATTGTTTCCCCCTTCAACTATAAATCCTTTTTAATAAATACCAATTTTTAAAAACAAAATATTTTATATATGTTTGCAAAAAATTAAAAATGATTATTTCATTTGCATTATTCCCATTTTCTCTTTATGAAATATCTTTTTAATGGAATCATAATTTCATTTTTAAAATAATACCTATATGGATTTTACAAAAATTTTGAATGGAATATATTCATATCATGTACATCATGTATTGAATTTTACACCATAATTATAAAAAAAATGTTTTATGGATTATTTTACAATTTTGATTAGGTAAAATTTACAGAAAATTATTTCACATTTTTTGATAACTTTTCATATAGGATGAATTTCAAATTGAAGAGGTTATTTTTCTAAAAAATGATTGATGATTTTTTCATGGTATTTATATCCATAAATTTCATCAAAGATATATTTTAATTTAAATCCATTAATTAAATTTTGTATTGATACTATCATTTTAAATATCTAGGCAGTTTATGATCATTTTGACTATTGGTGTACTAATTTATTACCATTAACCATTTTACTCTAGATTTTTTTTGATTATGATTACTAATTGGGGTATGAATTATCATTTCGTAATTATATTTTCAGTATGAATTTTTATGTTGATATTGTTTTTTCCATTTAATATGATGAATGAATTGGACTAATATGAGTTATGTGGGTCATGCCATAGCCCTTCTATTTATCATTAAGTCTCATGAGAAAAACTATATTGCGTTTTGACCATGGCAAGGAAAATTTATTTCGATATCAAGAAACTAGGCCTTGAAGAAATGTTTTAGATGTCTAAAAATATGAATTCTATCAAAATTAATTTTTTATTGATATTATGTTTCATCATTCAATTACATAGAATATCCATTTATTAGTTTCAATCTCATGTGAATATTTTTATTAAATTATTCGATCATATTTTATTTATTATATATTATTCTTATACGATTGATTAAATTGAATGTGTTTCAGTTACATACATTTTCATGAAAATTGTTTTTTATTATTACATACCATTTATTGTACACATACCACTATTGAGAATCATAGTTTACTATTATCTGTTTTTATTTCTATAGGATAACATGAAGTCTTTTCTTATTGATAAAAAAATATATACTATGAGGAATAATGGAATTATCAAATAGAATAATATGTGTATTTTATTATTATTATTATAATAAATGCATGTATGTTTCATGTTTACCAAGACTAAAAACAGATTCGGTATATTGGGATGTGATTCAATATATCTTATGACAATGTATTAATGTAGACACTAGATCCAGGCTACTTGGGTTTGCAAATCTACATTAATGAACACACAATATTTTTTAATGAGGTTTTCCTCTTTTATGTTTGTCTTTTTCCATAGTATGTCATGATTTTCGTCCCAAACATATCACTAATTTTATTTTCAAGATGAACTCACAAATTTTTTTGGACATGGACTAATTAAAATCAATGGTTCCAACTAGTTATAATTTTTTCATAAAATTTAAAACCTCATTTTTCATGATATATATCATAGAATTTTTTAGGCTTCACACATGAATAGATTTATTTTGATGTTCTCATTCAATGATAATTATTTAGAAGATCATTATTTTTCATGATTTTTTCGATACAAATGATATACCATCCATTGACTATAAAAATCAATTATTAATCATCAAATAATTTATTATTATTGATTTCTAAAATTTACATTTAATTTATTTTGTGAATATTTTATACATAAACATTTGCTGAAGCTACACCAGTTTTTAATAATTATGATATTATCCATCAAATTTGATTAATAGATCCCAAATTTCTTTCATCATTGACCACATTTATATATCATTAAAATAATAGTCACGATTTTAACATAAATAAACATCAATATTGAGGGTACTTTCAGATTTGATTTTCCCAAAAATATCCACTACACATAATTAGATCTGAATTTCAAATTATCTATGTAGGTGTCTGTGTATTTTTGATGGGGCATGAATTTTTGTGGAATGGAATTATTTACAAAAACGTTTCCTCAAGTTACATTATCCACATGAATAGTTATTTTGTTTGATTAATTAAATATTAGAGAACAATAATCAAATAAATTAATTTACTACTTCAATATTATTTATTCACAAAATCATAGATTTTAGAAAAGTAAAATATCTTCCACCTAATTAAAAAGTCATACATGGTGTAAGTTTCATAAACTATTTTGAATATCATACACATCTATAATTTCATACATCTGTAATATATCATACACAACATAAGGGCTATAATAAATCACACATATCATAGGGGAAAAATAGGAAATTATATTGTGAATATGAAATATATCTAATATGATCGTTAAATTTGTTTCAAAAATACCATGTATCTAACATATTGGATGTATCTGTGTAAAATGTTTTCTATTCACTAAATTTTAACTCTGATAAGAACAACATCAATTTTTTTTTCTCAGTGTCAAATACACTATCCAAAATAGCTCATGACGTAAAGGATATCATATCTGATGTCAGATGTATCTTTTGTGTTGACAAGAATATCATACATGTATGGAATTTGTAATTTTCAATTATCATCTCTAGCTTTAGAACACATAAATATATCAAATATTATTTGAGTTACATAAATTATACTCAATGAATTATAAAAACCATTAAATGATCTATTTTAACATTTAACATGTTATATATTGTTTTACTTATAACACCTCGATGTTTTATTATATAACAATTTTTAAATAAATTTAATATTTTCATTAGCTTGAATTACATGCTACGCTGAGTTTGAATGAGCGATTATATATTATTGAAATAATATTTAAATGTAACACGTATATCCTATCCAATAAAATTTAAATATATAGACAAAAAATATAATAATATGAAAAATTTATTATTTCTAAATTTATAAAATTAATTAATTAGATATCAATTGGTTAGAAATGAATATAATTTTTTTAAAATGAATAAATATGTTTTTATTAAAAACTACTTCTATGAAAATAATTTGCATTTATACTATTAAATTAAATTGAAAAATATTAGTGAATTATATTAATAAAATTTATTTATTATATATTTAAACAAATTTTCTAAATTTATATAGAGTTTTTACTTATTCTAATCTATGAATAAATATAGTTTAAGGTGAAAATATTTATTTTTCTAAAAAATTTGTTTCATCTCATTTTTCACACTTATTTTAAAAATAATTTCACCCACTAATAGAGATTGAATATTTAAAACATAATACCTTATTTGGAATCCTGAAGATAAAAATTTCTAAATAGATCATTTTTATCTATGGTCATTATTATTCTTTACTACAATACAACTTATCAACTTGCTAAAGGATAAATTGGGTTTACCCTGGTAAAAAATATGGGTTAAGGTAGCCTTTTTTCATCTAAAATATTATTGCATGATGGAATTTTATCCCTTACCTCCTTAGGATAATTTTTTTTATTTTACACTTTTCCAAAGAAATTATCTTTATAGTATTTTAATACAAAAATACAAAATATCACTATCTTACTTTTGAATATATATTATGTGTTCACACACACACACACACACATATATAATGATATAAATAAATACAAATTTTTTGTTATAGAATTAGAAAATTATAATAATGATTGATACTTATTTAACTAATTTGTGATTATAAAACTATTATAACTTCTTACACAATTCCAATAAAACATTTATTCATATTAATTAAAAAAAATAAATGATTTCACAAATAGTACATGTTATTTAATTTTATTTTTTTTATTTTTACAGAAATTATATATATTAAAATAAAATATTTTTCATATTTTGAAATATTATATTGGAATATCATTTTTGTATTGATGTAATTGGAGTGAAATTGAATTAATAATGACAGAAATGATATTAATTACATTTTATTAAAATAATGATGATAAAATTATCTTAAAAAATAAAATTATTGAACATCATCAAGGGGGATAATTTATAGTAAAAAAATGTCATCACATGGCCATTTATGTGCCATTTTTTACTAAATTTTATATCAAAACCCTTTAATTATCATAAAAAAATCCAAATACCCTGGTACCATGATACCTAAGCTGACACTAACAATGTCCATAGGGTGTCACCTATCCCTAAGGGTTGGAAACATTCCCATCGAATCATACATGATAAAATAAAGAGTAATCATTCCACAAAATAGAAGTTGAAAAATGATTATAGGAATGTATGGTAACCACTGAAAAATTTTAATGTTTCAAAAAAACATGTAATAACAGCACCCAACAAGAATATTAGAATCAAAAAAAGAAAACAACAACATCAATATGACCAATGTTCTAGAAACCATACGTAATAAGGGGACAATAGCCCAAGAAAACACAATCACCACTCATTTGTCTAATAGAATAATAACATCAACCACATCCAAGTGGGATTTGACATTATATCAAAATTGGAAATAATTATTTACAAATATAAGAAATATAATTAATGGTGTGAAATGTAAATCGTTATAGGGTATCACTAAGTGTTCCATAGTAATTTCCTTATAAATTTTCAATCAATGATATTAGTTTAAGTAAAAAAATCCTCAAAGGATTCAAATTTATAAGCAAAACATGATTTCAAAATAATATAATCGATATTATATAAAAATATCTTTCATATTGGATTAAATGAAAAGTTTATCTAATATAATTTATAATATTCTGTAAACTTGAAAAAAAATTCAATAAATCAACAACGTGAAAATCAACATAAAGAAATCACATCACCATAGTCAAATTCCATATGATACATTGGTTACTAGATAAATGATCCTCACACATATAATATGTGATAAAAACTAATAAATAATATGTATTAACAATAAACACCCCAACTAGGTGAATGAATTATAGTACATAAAACTAGAACCCAATATGGGAACTCATAATGAGCATCCTAATTAGAGTTATTTTAGTTAGTTTTGTCATCATAAATCTAGTTATAAGGGATCAAGATCTCAGAATTATTGACCTAACAAAATATTAACTACCTAGGCTCTTATGTTCTTCAATAAATCAATAAATCAAATTAGCAATGAATCATTTCAAATCAATTAGAAATATAATTTCCATATTTAAATTTCCACCATGCCATTCCCTTTTGAAAACTGGACCACAAGATATCATCAATTTATTCCAATTAAAATAAACATTCAATTTAATCCATATTATTATCATAATTAAATATTTTCATCAAAAAAATTTCTAAAAAAATCCTTCAGTGTTCATATATTTTACTTGGAATTTCAATTACATAGAAATTATGGATTTTAAACAATTTTATTCCCATTTATATTGAAAAATAAAATCCTAAAAAATACCTATATTTATATAAATTATAAAATCATTTAAATTTAAAGAATAAAAATCACTGCTTCATTAATGTGGAAATAAATTATAGAACCACCTAGATTTAATAAAATATCTATAAATCAATATTCGTAATTGTACTCGCCAACATAGAATTTTATTAGAATATCTATTAACATCACCTACAATCAAGATCCAACAAAAAAATATTTTTATCCTTCAATTAGATGACGATCCATTAAAATATCAGTGAGATAGAAATACAAAATGTAAAAAACAAATGATAGTATATCCTCTTATCTATGGGATATCAAATGAGATAAAAAAACCTCTATTTTGGAAGAAAATTATTTAGAGGAGTCAATTTTAACCCTTGAGAGACTCCATGAGCCAAAAAATAAATGTTGGTTTGAATAGGCTGGATTGGCCTCTTAATCCAATGTATCATGATTTTTTTTATAAATTTAATATGATTTAAAAAATTCTATAATTATCAATGGAAATGGACATGTGGATAGATAAACCATGTTTCTAAACTGTGCAACCATACTTGTATTTTGTTTGGGGTGCATGATTTCCCCATATGATTAAAAAAATCATGCTCCAACCATTCATTCCATATAATACAAGGAGAAAATATTTGAAGGGGTGGATACATGGTTTAGACAAACCATTCACTGGATTCAAGGGGATATCAAAATGGATCATGGTTTGCTAGGTCAAACCCCATATCATTCCCTAACCCCGCACTAATAGTGAACAAACAAATGGGCTTAGAAAAAATCTCTAACAATAACATAGATTCATCCTATAATAAAACCAAACCATAAGGATATCAAAACAATGTTAAATATATAACATAATGAATGTAACTTGATAATATTACCTCTTCACAAAAAACTATCTATCCCAATAAATAGTTCTAAGAAAATATCATATACATGAGACGAGGAAATTAATCTATAATAGTTCCTCTCTATCACATGACTCATGATATCCTGAACCATGCTTCCACATAAATCATTCCAATGTTTTATATTAAAATAAATTAAGATTTTACCAATATCAACTATCATGTCTAGATGAACATTCTTTGATAAATCATGATCCACATCAAGATCATTCCTTATCAAAAAATAATACGGTTTAGAATGACATATTCAATGATATGATATATAGAGCACAATATGTGTTAATATCATATTTGGGGGACATTCTAAATTGAATGAATCATTAAAAACATTCTCAAAATCCTCAAAATGTCCCACATCCTATGGTGTATGATTTCCTCGTTTATCGAGAAATCAATGTACCAAATGGGGGAGACTCTAAAAACACCAATTTTGGAACTAAAAACTCTAATGGTCATAGATGATGGCCACCATAAGAATTATTCCATCATTATTCCATAAATAATATTTGTTGAATCAAATTAATCTTTGTTTTCATATCTTAACCAAGATCATTACATATAAAGAACATTCACAAATATCATTCCAAAAAATGGATATTTTCATGGTTGTCCATAAATGGGTGTAAAGGGGCCCATTTCAATTGAATATTGGTAACCGTTATTATAAGAAAAACCATCCTCTCATAAATATACATCCCATGGTCCCCAAAATCAAGAATAAAATCTAGTTACGAGTCCACAAGAATATTTATATCCCTTAATTTATATGCATATATTTTTTATGATGTTATGTACTAAAAAAACTAATATTTCATCAACTCATGAAGGCCTAAAGATGAGAGAGGTAAGACGAGACTATCTATAAGATTATAGCTAATATATAATACTTTGAAAATGAGAAATCTATTTCTCATAATGACATCACAACTCATCATATTTGGTTATATCTCTAATGCATATAATGTGAGTAGATTAGGACATCATATCGATCAAAAACCATATTACCTTCATTTTTTAAGGGGTATGAAGAAACCAAGCAATTATTTCTTTAGAAATGTCGTCCCATATAAATGTTGGAATTGTATGTGGTTGGTGTTATCAAAAAGGATTCAGGTGATCATCTTTGACCATCTTTAAAGTGTTATAAGGATAATAAAAATTACTAATGTATCCACAAATATATAAACACCATATGTATCATAACATGTCATAAAAAATCATTTTTCTTATAGGGTGAATCACCCACTAATAATTATGGAATCCACCCATCAAATCTATTCTTATGATAAAAGGTATACAACAATAATTATGACTTCATTAGATACCGCCTAAATATAACATGCACTCACCAATGGTCTACACCCCATAAAGAGTCCCAAATTCCATAGAGTTAATCTGGATTTTGATGTTCCTAAATAATCCTGATTATAAGATTGGAAGTCATTTGGACACCATCAGGAATAATATTTTATCCTTATTCTAGGAATTAATAATGTAACTATTAAAATAATATATAATAGGTTTCATTCGTATAATTATTCCATTAATGTCTAGGTCATAATTTTTATATTTAAAGAATAAAAAAAAATATTCCCCATCCCTATTGTGTATTAAATATTGAAATCAAAACACTATAGGTACTACACCCAACTCCTTTGATGATGGTTAAAATATATTTGAGAGAGTATATAGCTCATGATCTTATGTCTTAAATAAATGTAAAACTTTCTCTAAAATGTTAATGTATTTGACTCTTAATATCATGCATCATATCTTTGAGTTCATGTTCACAGGTATTATAATTCATCTCAAGTGTCCTATACTATAGATAACAATTGGATACCATGAATTGGAACACAACCCAAACCTAAACCTGACACATCAAAAAAGACCACATATCCTTACTCAACCTCTAGAAGAGTTAGTACTAGTAGATATTTCAATATATTTTATAACTATAAAATATAACCATAAAATTTATCTCCCAAGCAATCCTCATCTCCTTTAGAGTGATAAATTTCATCATAGAATCAATCATTTAGAAATCCTTTACAAACATGGGGTAGTACACCAATATTTGCAAAATTATTCAAATCTTAAAAACATTGTATATTTTCTGCCATGTAATAATAGATTTCAAATTCTTTGGATTAGCTGGAATTCATTTTTCAAAGACAATATTCCCTATGAGAATCACTTACCTAATCCGGAAATCACATTTCTATACCTTTTCATAGATTCAATAAAATTTTGATATCTATAACCGCCCTTAGATGATACACATTTTCCTCCTTGGACTTTCAGTAATCCATAACATCATACTAAAATTCCTCAATGAACCTATCAAGATACTCATGTATGAATATTTTCATCAATATTATACAAATTATAGGAATATTATTTAGAATAAATGGCATGAAAAGATAACTATAATGGCCTCACCTTCTTTAGAAGGCTGTATTATAAATGACAGATTCATTTATTCTCTAATTATTAGGACCATATCAAATCTCAATATTTCAGAACCACATTCACCCTTAAAATAGTCAAATAGATTACCAGTCCATTGTAAATGATATATTTTTCATCATAACAATTTTTGTTTTCTATGATAAATGAAGAGGAGAATATTGAAGTCATATTTCATTATAAAGTTAATAGGTGCTGCCAAATGTGAAAGAGCTAGGAATATAAATAATTGATCTAAATGATCATCCAACTAACTATTCATATATTTCAGTACAACTAATTCCATAATATAAAAATTATTAAACCCTGGTTGAGTTGAAGAACCCAATAAATAGAAAATTCTTCTTCAATAGCTGGTGAAAAAAATTAAAAAATGGAAGGAATGAAAATTTTAAACTGTAATAGTACTTGGTAGAGATCGTCACTCAAATATTTTATATCTATGTAAGAAACCAAACAATGTTATTACATTCAAAAAATTTGGATTAGAAGTTGTTTCTCTACTCGGCCTTAGGTCCGATTCTCCCAAAAACACACAAAACAAACCATAGGGTCCCTTAAAAGAGACTTGTAAAAGGTAAAAATTACATCAATACATAATAGAGATTAGATAATACATCCTGAATATGATTTCTATTGGTTTAATGTTGATTAAACAAAAATTATTGATAAGTACTATTTTTTAAAGAGAGAAAACACATGTAGCATAATAGTGACTCATCTCTCTCACCATTCTAAGGGGAAATGTAATATTGATCAAATATAAAAAAGATATATTAGAATATTTTTCTAGTTCACAATACATGTCAATAAAAATTATTGAGATTCACCAATATCAAATAATATAAACACTAAATATACGTGAATCATGATTTTTCCTTTCATAGTCAGTTGACCAGTATCAATTTCATCTAGAATATCTTCTTATACATGATAAAT
Source organism: Viscum album (assembly GCA_963277665.1). Classification (NCBI taxonomy): domain Eukaryota; kingdom Viridiplantae; phylum Streptophyta; class Magnoliopsida; order Santalales; family Viscaceae; genus Viscum; species Viscum album. The sequence continues at coordinate 2,046,612,969 of OY728127.1, forward strand.
CTTCATTCTAGATGCCTATGGATAGAAGTTTTTTATGATGCATCATAATAAAAAAAATGATTTGTAACTACTGATATAGTTCCACTATATATAGAAAAAATTAATTTCAATAATTTCAATAGGGTTCTACATAAATCATTAGAACAGAAAATCATTGGAACTAAAGAATATACATGTCATGAATGCCAAACATTTCCACATTATAATCATTTCAAAGGGCCTCTCACATGTCTTACAATATTTCACGAGGACAAAAAATATCAAAAACCACCATAAATCTCATCATGCTTCGTTATTACATTAATAGAAAACAGTGAACTGCAATTGGGAGGAACATGAACTCCCATCATCCCAGATTTACCAAACTGATTAAGATCTGCCATGAACTCAAAATATTGCATGTCAACATAAGAAGTGATATTAAGTATGAAAAACTATGGACACATATCAGCTAATATAGCAATCATTATCTTCACTGAATTCATCATCTCATTCAATACAATCTCAACTAAAAACTTTAAAAACTCTATAAAATATTTATCAAAAAGCATTACTGCCATGTTATGATGATGGAGTTTTAAAACCTCCATATTCATAGATAGTACCATAAATTATGGATATAATATATAATTGATTAGATCTATAAATTATATTTTTTCCAAACCTTAGTTCTGGTCCACTATTACAATTGAATCACTCTATCACCTTTTAGGTCCTTCAATCTAGAAGGTATTACATGTAACCTTAATCAGATTAAGAATATATTAGAAATAAAAAAGGATATATATCTGGTTAAACCAATAATAATCATCTTAAGGATCATTAGTTCATTTAAAATGAGGTTCATTTTGGTGAATTAAATCTTGAGAATTATTTTCAAATTCATCCAGTTGAGGTCCTATATGTAACGATTGAATGGAAACATGTGTAGTTTCCTATACTAGAGCTTGTATAGCATGAAAAATAATCACCAAAAGATAATGTTCCATAGAATGATCTATTCTATATGGTTCACTAATAGATATCTCCAACTGATTATTTACATATATTCTCAAAGACACGGTGTTAGAAATTATCATCAAACACAATAAATGATATCAAAACAGAAATCAGATCAACAAATCACACACCAATAATTATATTGTCAATTATATCAGATATTATTTAGATAATTTTATTTCATCAAACACAAATTAAAAGAATGAATAATTTTATAATCATATGAAAATGTTATTCGAGGAAAATTTTCCCAAACATCATTAGTGTGTTAAGGTTCATCAATTGAGTTTCTAGGAACACACTCTCAATAACTGATTACATAACATCATCAAATCCCAAACCACATACTGGAATTAGGAAAAAATACATAACCTCCCAATGATTCCACTTTTTCATGAACCATCATTTAAATAATAGTACCTAATGACTAATTTGATACTAATAAAGACCTAAAGGTGTTCCCAATCCCTGTGGGTCATTGATTAGCACCTAAAATCATACATGATCAAAGAAGAAATGATTTTTCCATATAATATTGGTCGATAAAAGATTAAATTTCAGTATGATCAACACTATAAAATGATAAAGTACCAAAAAAATTCACAGGATTACCAGAAAAAGGTTCAACATCCTAATAGTAGTTACAACATCAACCAGAAAAATAACATAGACACCCTCTGTAAGAATTTTATAACATCTCCACTAGTCACCATCACCACTCTATGGTCCCTTGAATTAGGAACATCAACCACCCACTTGTGGAACATTACATATTCTATTTTCCCTATAAATTATTATCAAAAAAAAATAATGGAAATGGTAGCATGTGATATATATAAGGAAATATGGTCTGACAATGTGTTCCATAATCAATTCCAAAAATATTGGTAACCTTTTTAATTGTATTAAATAAAACAGAGCATGTAATTAAATTTATAAATTTTTTAATCCATAATATGATTCCATAATCACATAATTGATGACATATCAAAACTATTTTCAAATAGTTTTATACGATAATTTTATATAAAATATATTATATAAATAAGTTGGAATGAATTAAATAGTTCATCAAATAAATGACATGCCTATAAATACAAACAACATGAGCACCATGGTGAAATTCCTTATGGTATGTTAGTTATTGGATATAAGATCATCACACATCTCATCAGTTATAATGACATACAAAAAACTGTATACACAATATAAACCCAAAAAAGCGAACCTATTATGGGAAATACAACTATAACCCAATAGGGGAACACATCATGATTGTCAAGAACGTACTGGATTCAGTTAGTTTTTCCATAATAAATATTGTTCTTAGTTATTGAGATCCTATCATTATTTTACAAAACACCAAAAAATTACACTGTCTCCCTCATGTTTCAATCAATCAATAAATAAACAACTTTTTAAATCATTAATTTTAAATAATTTCAAAATATAATTTACTAATAACATTTATAAACCTAGATTTTACTTTTCAAAACCAAAAAATAGGTTTTCCAAATTTTATTACTTTTAAAATATCCTTTAAAAGTAATAAATGATTCTAGGATTAATATTAGTTCATTTTATCAAATTATTTCCAAATCAAGAAATCATTTTTTAAAAATTCAAAAAAAATATTTGATTCCTTTAAAATTGTGTTTTTTTATAAAATCACATGCCCATTTAAACTCAAAGGAAAAAACATCAAAAATAAATTATTTTAAATAAATAATCTCATTTCATTTTAATTAATAAATTAAAGTATTCAATCATAGAGAGAGGAATAATGGAACCACCTATCATTAATAATTTATAGAGAAATTATCACACGGAATGAGACTCACTTTTGAATAATGAAGGAATAGAGAATCTAGTAAAAAACCAAGAATAATGACTCAAACAATATAGTTTATATATATCAATTACACATTGAACAATAAAAATATACATAAGAGATAAAGATATAACATCATATAAAACAAGAGGAGATACACTTACCTAGAATAGATTCTATGAGATCAACATTTCCTTGATCTATGATGAAATTATTATAGATGTCTCAATTTCACCTATTGAAAGACTAAAAGAGACAAAAAAATGTTTTAGGGTAGAATGTGTGTGATTAAACTCATAAAAATAATGTTAGGGGTTTTAAAATAATTTTATATGGATTTTAAAACCACACACAGGGTTTTCTGGGGAGGACCATTGGTTAGACCAATCATACACCGTAACAGTGTTCCCCAACTGCTCTATTATATGGGGTTCATCATTTAGTCACAGTTTTATACTAAAAATTTCCCAAAAAAGAAATAAAAAATATACAGTGGTTTCATGGTTTTTATAGGCAGCGTAATTCCCCGACCCAGTTACCCAGAGTCAGTGCATTATTATATATCATTGGCATGATCACAAAAGATCATGTCTCGGGAGATTGATTAGTTTATTAGTCTCCAAAAAACTAGATACATTCATAAGTCTTACATTAAATGATAAAATGGAAAACTACAACTACATAGTCTCTATAGTCCACACTCATATCCCCTCATACTATCCCTGCAGTTTAGTCTGAAAATACGTCTTAACATACTCGGAAAAATAAAATGTTGAAAGAGGTGAACTCAGATTCCCAGTAAGGACAACAATTTAGCAGAAACATTCATAAATAAGCATAAAAATTTAAGAAAATATATAACTAAAAAAATCTTTTCAAACTTGAACCCAAACATAATATGGCAGAAATACAATGAAATAATGTCATTTACTTATTCACCTGGATATTCTACTCTTCGAATAACAACAAGCAATACCAATAAACACTTTCATAAGGATGGAATTCATAATGCCAAACTATAATAACCACATAGTCAAGGCATTGGGCCATGACTACAAATGATATTTTGTCAAGGCCTTGTGCCAAAAAACTATTTTGTCCCATGTAACCTACCGATGCATTGAGGATCAATAGCAAGATCCTCCCGTCACATACTAATTTCAATGCATTCCTCATATGAATAGGTTTCAACATAACATAAAAATTCGTGTTAAAATAAGAAAACAAAATGTCAATACATTCTCCATTAATCATGAATGGTTTAAAAATAACACATCCACCATAAAACATATCCCAAAAACTTCAATTCAACATGGAAGTATTGAATCATAATAAATAAACTTCAAATAATCTTAAAATCCATCAAAGGATGTTGTCATTGATAAAATCAAAACTATTTGAGAGAAATATCTCTTTTTTTGAAATCATTTAAAAGTCACATAATTATAAAATAAAACATTTACTTTGAAAATATTCTTACAAGCTTGTAAGGGAAGATTTGATGATTTTATAATGGTGGAAAATTTCCTCACCCACCATAGAAGTTTAAAAAAGACATTCTTATCTTAAATTTGTCGAAAATGTTAAAAAATGACCTTGTTTGGAAAATGAGGGAAAGATTACTTTCAAATTTTTTTTATAAAAAGTCAAAAATTTTTAGAAATGACTTTAGAACATAGTCTACTAAATAGTAAAAATGTTTTGGAGTACATTTTTAAGAAACATGGATATGGATGATAAAGAGGTCCCAGTATGTAATTACGTAAAAACAACATCGGATAATAAAGAGATTGTGAAATTAACCCTTAACTTGTACTTGTGCTAGGTCAAGGTTAGGTTATCCTACTATATAATTGTTAAATAATTTTTATTAAATTATAAAAGAATCATATACATAAATTTTATATCATATATATTCTTTTAATAATTATTTGTTAATAATATTTTAGTATTATCATCATTTCGGGTGTTCATTTACTTGTTTTCTTTTATATGTTTTGTCAGATAAGACATGTTTTGTATACATAGGTTGTATCTCATTCATATACAGAATTATATCAAGTCCTTAAACCTTATTTTTAATCATCAAATGAAAATTAGTCTTGAATGGATATGATGGGGAATAAATATCATCGCGTTCGTGGAGACAATAGTCCGTACGTACACACGATCGAAAATATCATTAATTTGATAGTAAAATAAAATATAATTTGATGTTATATCATATATACAGAATCATTATCATGTTATATTTGTTATTTACATCAATTACACATCGTTATCAGAACCATCAAAATAATAATGTTTTGAATAACAATTGCACCACAACATAGAGACGGTAAGCCGTACGTACGCATGTATGGTGACATGTCAATAAAAGGATAGATAGAATACTGAATATGGTTTTACCATATTTATAATCACATCACATTATATAGAAGATACTAGAGTTATTATTTTTGAATGTAAATAATAATGAATGATGAAGTGGAAGAACAAAGGAACTCGAAAGAGGGTGGTGAAATCATTATCACTTCTTCAGGTTCTTCTTTTTGATTTGATCAAAATGGCTCCATAGGTTGGATTTATGAACAAAATAAGGCCTCTAAAATGAAGTGAGATAATATTATAGAATATTTGGGTAGGTTTTGACCGAGCCAAAAAGCTTTGAATGTGTGAATTAGGGATAATGGTGAGTGTCCTTTTATAAGAGGTGTGAGGAGCTATTTTTGAAAAGTTAGAAATATTATTTTATAATAAATTCATATTCGGTTTATAATGTCTGAAAAGTAAATTATTTAAAGGATATGGTAGGGATAGGTTGAAAAATATTCAAAAAATTGGTTTTAGACAGGTTTGGGTCACTATTATAAATTTATCGTTTTGATTTAACTCTTAGTAAAATAGTTTGACATTTACAATGTCTCTTTTTATTTTTATATATATAGTTAATAAACATTATATATACTTCCAAGAGACCCCCCAAGTGGTCCATTAATGAAACTTCTATCAATATAAAAGTTTTTTGGTTGATAATTATATATTTAGGAATAAAATATCAATTAATAATATAATATTTGTTTTAAAAACTCCTTTATGGAAATTTTGACACTATTTAATAATTTATTTTTGTTAAAGACATAAAAAATTTATTAATTAGAATAAATTTTATTTAAGAAATCCTATAATGTCATATTAACCAATAAAATTCGTGGATTTCTTCAAAACATTAAAATTATATTTATTTAAACATTTATAATTCCAATTATTTGATTCTTTTATTAATAAGGAAAATACTGCATCATTATTCTGTCATAAATAAATATAATTATTCAAATTATAAAAATTATAAATAAAATACCATTATGTTGGAAATCATTTTATCTTTCTAATTAATATTTATAGTTGAAAATATAACATATATATCCCTATGTAAAAATAAATTTTCAAAAAGATATATGCTTTGAAAGTTTCGTATTTACTTGAACTTAATTAATATATAGTGTCATTATCACATACAAGTGGCTTCATGGGGTCCCAAAATCGACCCGAAGATGTCTATGGTCGGATATTAATCTACCAATAGTGTTAGGACAAGTTTTAGTGTAATTTAATTTTATTATAATATTATTCTTTTACCCTTATTTACCTTATTTACCCTTTTTTCCATGGTAAATAAAATATTTACCGAAATAATTATTCAAAATGACTAAGCATTAAAGATACCTATTTAAAAAATTTCAAAATCCTGATTCCAAATATGGAATCCATTTTTCCTAATTTAAAAAACATAAGTGGTAGACATTAATATAAAATTAATTCCCCTTATCAAAAGAAAAAGCTTGTTTTTAAGAAATAAAAACTATCAAAAGATTAGCACTTAGCTTATGTCCAGTTTATCTGTGAAATTATGTCCAATGACCAAAATTAGATTAAATGATACAAATATAATCTAATTATACTTTAAAATAACTCAAAATCATAATTTATGACTATTATTTATTTTGATTAATTTTTTTTAATTAAAATTTATTAATTTTCACTATTCACCAAAATATGAAATTTATGAGAAAAGCACCAAAAATATATTGAAACTAAAATCTTGTGTCCCAATTCTAATGAAGAAATATATTTTTTCAAAATTAATATATAAATGTTTCAAATACTGTATTTAAGAAGGGTTCACCATTAAAAGACGGTAAAGGTGTATTTTTTGAAAAATTCTTCTTTTATCTGAAAAAAATAATTTTTTCATACATTATGTCTATGAAACTCATAATATGGATTATAAAATTTATAGGATTATATAATGTTCAAAAATCTGTTAATACTATTCATAACAACTTTTGAATTGCTAGTTTGGTAAGTCGTGGTGCGCTTGAACTCACTGTTGCGTGTAGTGCATGTTATTGAATTACATTGATGAAATAAATCACTATAAAATCATCAGGTGTTACATTCTTCCATCCTTGAATAAATTTCATTCTCTCAATTTGAAATTGTTCTTTGAAAATAATAGGTTATAATTAGAAAAATACCTCTGTAAAAATCCCAAATCAGATATTGTGTTAATAAAATTTAATCTTAATAAGAGTGAAAGGGAAATGAAAAATTCACCACCAAATTTTGATCTCAATTAGGAGAACAGTAATGGAAATTAGAGACATATAATTGTAGGGAAAACGTAAATATTTATATGGAGTGATTGAGGTTATCAACCACAAATAATTGAAAAATTGAGGTCCTCAAATCCATCAATCTATGATGATTTAAAATATCATCGGTTCAACAAAACATAAGGTATTAGGATAACTCATTTTTAGTTTTAAGATTCGATACCTAATGTTTAATAATTAATTTCTTCATAGAATAATAGAAGATATAACATATATATATATATATATACTTGACAAGTATAGTTCCATACTTTCACTAATTTCGACCACAAACACATCATTCACTCTAAAAGAAAATTGAACTTAAATAAAATTCCATTTACCATTTTCTTATAGGGTTCCAAAAAATTGAATTAATAATTCATCTACCAGACCATTTATGGAAAATACATTATTCAATCCAGAACATCACATGGTCCAGTGGTAGGTGATATAACCATGTCGCCCTTCTGTTGCGGGTTCAAGTCTCGCGGCATTGCTGGATGCGATGGGTTGCTGTTAGACCTCTGAGTTTTCCTTTTATGGGAATCCAAAAATAATCTCAAACTATAATTATCCAAAATATTTTTGTCCAAGATCACAGCCAAAAATTTATAAGGAAGATAAACACAATGAAGAACCTTTTTTCCACATAATAACATGTGAACCCCCTTGTCATGTATTCTTATAAAACACTGCAACATCCTGCATTACCATAAAACCTTATTGATTATATTAATTATCCCTTATTCCTTATAGAATAATGGATATAATACTTCTTTCTAGAAATGTTGTAAATTCCAAAAATGATGGAATATAAAAATCATTAATCAGTTTTAAGGTAGTCAAGAATATCCAATATAATTTATCCAAATCAATAATGTATTAATCCAAAATCACTACCTCTGTATCAGAACCATATTTTGGTTTGTATTTATATCATCATATTTTTTCCAAAAATTTATCCTGCTATTGAGTCACCTTTCTTGGTTCTACACGATCTCAAGTCCTTAATGAAATAGTAATGCATTACAATCCTTATATACTCCATAATTACTATAACCAGTACAACGTTGATACAACACTCAAATGACATAATTCTTTAATAACAACATAAGAACATTAATCATTCTTCTTCATCAATGGTAGTATAATGAATTGATTATTATCCAATAGCATCATTTGGGGAATACTTTGATGATTGGAACACATGTTTTCATAGTGTCCCAACTCCTTTTAGATGAAGTATTTTACATTTGAAACCTTTTTCATACCCTTGCAGTCATTTACTTGGTGTCCTTTTTCTCTACACTTATAACAAACTCACATTCCCTTTATGCATGTTCCAAGATGTTTCGTCCCATAGTTATCACACATGAGGAAATTCTTCTTTTCCCTCTTCCCTTTATCCATCTTTCTCTCTTCCATCCTTTTCTTCTCTTACTTCCCATAAAATCCATAGGACATATATAATTATTTACATATCTTATTAACATAAGATACTATTTCATCATATGTTGATAATACATGGGATAATATTTCCCTTATAAATGCTTGCTTAATACCATGAAATATATCTTCTTTCTTACTCTTTGGATCAAACGTATTGCTGGAGTTCACATTCCTTCTACTGGGAACCATTTCTATACAATTGCAAACACTAGATTAGATTATGAATCGAAATACATAATTCCAAACATCTAAAACACTTAACATAAATTGAAAAATTTATGGATATAATCCATAATCATAAAAAATGTTTTCTTTGAGGATGTATATACTGATAAACCCTTCATAATGGTTTTTATAGAAAATGATAATTATGCTAAACATTTCCCCCATGATAGTCATAACCAAGAGTGCACTAAGGCCCGTTGTCGTGGACCAGTTTCCGTTCGAGTCTAGCTCAAAGCGGTGTTTTCGGGTTTTACCTCTAGGTACATCTGTGTGAAAGCTGCCTCTACCTGCTCGTATCCAGACATGGATGTATTTCTCGGAAAACTCAAAAAATCACTAAAATTATAAAAATCTAGGATGTCCTTTTATACTAATCCTCAAAGTATATCTTAGGGATATGTGCTCTAATTAGAGATTATCTAAATCTAGCTTGCATGATTTGTACTAAACTTCCTCTGATACCAAATTTAACTCCCCAATTCCAGTATCCCAGAGTCATTGCATTATTACGTATCACTGGCATGTTTATAAAAGATCACGTCTCGAATGATCGATTAGATTAGTAACCTTTGAATCACTAGATACATTAATATGACTTACATTACATGATAAAATGTAAAACATAACAACATAGTCTTTATAGTCCACACTCATATCCCCACAGACTATCCCTGCAGGTCAGTCTTAAAATACTTCTTCACATCCTGGGAAATATAAAACATAGAAAGGGATGAGCTCAGATTCCCATGAAGGATAACAATATAGCGGAAACTTTCATAAATAAGCATTAAAATTTAAGGAAATATATAACTAAAAAAGCCTTTTAAACATGAACTTTAAAATAATATGGTAGAAATAAAATGAGATAATTCCATTTACTTATTCACATGGATATTTTACTAGTCGAATAATTACATGCAATATCAATAACTACTTTCATAATGATGGAATGCATAATGAAAAACTATCATAACCACATAGTCTAGGAATTGGGCTAAAACTACAAATAAGATTTTGTTAAGGCCTTGTGCAAAGACACTTGGTTGTCTCTTGAGACCTACCGATGCATTGAGGATCTATAGCGGGCTCTACCCGTCACGTAGTAAGTCCAATGCATTACTCATTTGAATAGGTTTCAACATAACAAAAACATTATTATAAAAACTAGAAAATGAAATGTAAATATTTTCTCCATAAACCATGAATGGTCTGAAAATAACACATACACTGTCAAAAAAATCACAAAAACATCAATACAATATGGAAGTTTTGTATCATAATAAATCAACTTCAAATAATCTTAAAATCAATCAAAAGATGTTGACATTATTGAAATCATAAATATTTGAGAGAAATATCTCTTTTTTTAAATCAATCAAAAGTCAAATAATTATAAAATAAAACAAATAATTTGAAAATATTCTTATAATCATGTAATAGAAGCTTTAAAGATTTTATAATAGAGGAAAATAACCGCATCCATCGTATAAGTTAAATAAAGTCATTTTTATCTTAATTTTGTCAAAAAGGTTAAAAAAGGACCGTGTTTGGAAAATGATGGAATGATTCCTTTAAAACAATTTTATAAAAAGTAAAACATGGGTATAAATGACTTTAAAACATAATATAGTAAATAGTAAAAATGTTTTGGAATGTATTTTTATGAAACATGGATGTGGATGATAAAGAGGTCCTGGTAGGTATTTTCGTAAAAACAACCTCGTATAATAAAGAGATTCTGAAATTAACCCTTACCTTGTAATTTTCCTTGGTCGAGAGTGGGTTAACCTCTTTTATAATATCTAAATCAATGTTTTTAAAATATTCAATAATCATATACATAAATATGATATCATATATGATATTTTAATATTTCTTTGTTAATAATATTTTAGTATTATCGTCGTTTCGGGTGTTCACTTACTCGTTTTCTGTTATATAATTTGTTATATAAGCCATGATTTTCATCCATAGGTTGTATCTTATTCATATCCATAATTATATCAATACCTAAATCCTTATTTTTAATCATCAATTGAAATTAATCTTGAATAGATACAATGGGGAATGAATCTCATCGCGTTCGTGGAGATGGTAGTTCGTACGTACTCACGAGTGACAATATCATTCTTTTGATATTAAAATAATACATAATTGGATGGTATATCATATATACAGAATCATTATCATGATCTATTTATTATTTATATCAATTAGAAATCATTATCATACCCATCAAAATAATAACGTTTTGAATAACAATTACACCACAACATGGAGACAGTAAGCCATACGTACGCATGTATGGTGACATGTCATTCAAAGGATGGATAGAATACTGAATATTGTTGTACCATATTTATAATAAATCAAAGTATATATAAGATACTAGATTTATTATTATATAATGGAAATAACAAATAAATAAGAATTGTAAGAAGAAAGGAACTTGAAAGAGGGTTGTGAAATCATTACCTCTTCTTCGCGTTCTTCCTTTTGATTTGGTCAAAAGGGCTCCATAGGATGGATTTCTGATAAAAATATTGCCTCTACGATGAATTGAGGGATGTTTAGAGAATATTTGGGCAGGGGTTGGCTGAGACAAAAGGGTTTGAAGATGTGAATTTTAGAGAAGGGCGAGTTCCCTTTTATAAGAGGGGTGTGGGCACCTTTGGAAAAGAAAGAAATATTAATTTATAATAAAGTAATATTTAGTTTATAAAAGCTCCAAAGTGGATTATTTAATGGTTACTGTGGGGATAGGTCTAAAATCACTCAACCAATAGGTTTTAGATAGGTTTGTGTCACTATATTAACTTTTTCTTTTTGATTAAACTCTTAGTTAAATTGTTTGACAATTACCAAGTCTCTTTGTATTTTTATATTATATAATTCAAAAACATACTATATACATCCAAGAGACCCCCAAGGGGCCCATCAATGATACACCTATAATTATATATGTTCATTGTCTGAACCATATATTTTTAGGAATATAATATCAATTAATAATATAATATTTGTTTTAAAATAACCTTTATGTCAATTTTGACACTATTTAATAATTTATTTTTGTTAAAGTCTTAAAAACTTTATTAACTCGAATAAAATTCATTTTAGAAATCCTATAATGTCATATTACACAATAAAATTCGTGTATGTCATCAAATCTTTCAAGTTATATTTACTGTAACATTTACAATACAAATTATTTGATTCATTCATTAATAAGGAAAATACTCCATCAATATTGTATCATAAATAAATTTAAATATTCAAGGTCTAAAAATTATAAATAAAAAACCAATATGTAGTAAATCTTTCATGATTTATAATTAATATTTATATTCGAAAATATAACATATATAACCATATGTAAAAATTATTTTTCTAAAAGATATATTTTTATGTCATTTTTCAATTTAATTTAACCTAATTAATATAAAGTGTCATTATAACATACAAGTGACTCCATGAGGTCCAATAATCGACCCAAATATTCCCATGATCGGAAATGTATCAACAAATAGTGTTAGGACATTGGTTAGGGTAATTTAATGTTATTATAATATTATTTTGTTACCTTTTTTTACCAGATTTACCCTTTAACCATGGTCAATAAAATATTTACCGAAGTAATTATTCAAAATGTATAAAAATAAAAGCTACCTTTTTACATAATTTTTACATCTTGATTCCAAATATGGAATCCATTTTTCCAAATTCAAAACAAATAAGTGGAAAAATTAATTTAAAATTAATTCTCGCTGTCAAAACAAAAAGCATGTTTTTAAGAAATAATAACTATCAAAAGATTGACACATTCTTATGTCCAGTTTAGATGTGAAATTATAAAAAATGATCAAAATTGGATTAAATGGTAAATATATAATCTAATTATAATTTATAATCACCCAAATTCATAATTTATCTCTATTAATTATTTTCTATAAAATATTTGTTTTTAATTAAAATTTAGTAATTTTGATTATTCAGCCAAATATGTATGTTATCAGAAAATCACAAAAAATTTATTAAAAATAAATTATTATGTCCCAATTCTAAAGAAGAAGATTATTTTTTCCAAATTCAATATTCAAATGTTTCAAAAATTGGATTTAAAAAGGATTCAACATTAAAAGTTGGTAAAATGGCCTTTTTTGAAACATACTTCTTTTTTGTGAAAAAAATAAATTAGTACTTACATTATGTCTAAGAAACTCATAATATGGATTCTAAAATTATAAGGATTATATAAAGTTTGAAATTCAGTATATACAATTAATAAACACTTTTGAATAGTTAGTTTGGTACGTCGTGGTGCGCTTGAACTCAGTGTTGCGTGTAGTGCAAGTTGTTAAAGTACATTGAAGAAATAACACACTATAAAATCATGGGGTGTTACATGCGGCCCCATAATTTCAACAAACTATGAACCCCCTTCCCGAGGCTCCCAATATGGTATAAAATATTTTGGGCCACACCACATGGTTTTCCCTTACCATGAACTTATTGTGCACAACCCAACGAGATTTGAAAATTAATGAAATCACAACTAAAAAACTTTTACATGATAAAAAACCAATATCATATCATAATATTTTCATTTCATTCCTAAAAAAAGTTAAAATGATGTTACATTATTATATTAATATTCATTACCGTGGTTAGGATTAAAATTTGTAAACCCGGGGGAAAACCTAAAAAAATGATTAAAATTAAACACAAACCCATTAATATTTCATTGGATTTTGATATTTATACCTTATGATACATTTAATTAAATCTATATACCTTTGGTAGAATTTATCTAGATAATTTCTATGTTATATTTTAATATTTATAAATATTTAATGTATTCCATTTCCCTACCTTATAAAAAGAAATCATTATATCTAAATTATTTGCACCACTTTGAGCCATATATATTTAATAACCAATGATAATTTATATTCTTAAAAATATTTTCCAAAATACATATGTTATGTTCCTCCCAATATACAAACCAAAGGATCATTAAGAGGATATATAAATTGTGGTTTTCAAATAATATGTAATTGCCTTAATTGAGCACATTCCATTGTTACATCTTATTTCACATTCTCTAAATATATGTTTACAGTCATTAAATAAAAACATTAATATCCTAGATATAATAAAATGTAATTATGATTATATAACCACCATTATAAACTATATTTTCCATCAAATGGTATGTTAAATCATTTCTCATGTATGTATATGACTTACCATATCCACATATTAATACAATCTATTTTTCATGTAGTTATATTTTGTATGGGTATAATTATGGTTTTAATATTTATATATGATATTAATCACAAAATTATTCTTATGTAACTATCATATTATATCTACATTTTTATATTCCAATCCTTTGGAAAAGGATAATGTCACTCGTGAATTTTTGTGGACTACCACATCCACATGGTCTTGAGATCAATTTTTCATTTTGGTTTTTAATGGATGTTAATAAGGATAGATTTTATAAATATATATTTAGTATAGTATATATGATTTATTTTATAATATTTGGATGTTATATACCATTCATTATTTCATTCAATCAAAAATATAAAAATAATTCAAGCGTACGTATGACTTATTAACTCCATGAATGATGTAATTTATTTTTCCACATATATATATATTATGTATGACTCTAAATAAATATGTTACGAATATATATTATATTTTAATAATGATTAATATTTTTTATAATATGCATATATTATCTATGAATACGGTCTGAAACTAAAAAACAAAAACATACCTGAAAAATTAATTATCAAATTAAACATGATTTTAAAAAATAATTAATAATAAATTAGTGTAAAAATATAATAGTTTTTGTATCTATTGTATGATATATTTGATTATGGTTTAGTAATATATTAATAATAAATATATGTTTTTATACATATTTTTAAAATATGTTGGTTGTAAAAACTAATAAATGGTTTTATTTCACAATCTCATAAATAGTCAATATTGATTATATTTAAATATATGATTGGGAAAATATATAAAATTACTACATTAAAACACCATATCTTTATTACATGGTTTTTTATCTAAGATAAATATTTTCCTATAATTGTTTTAATTTAATATATCATGATAACCGATTATAGTTTATTTTTGAAAATCACATTTATTTTCTAGTCGATTATGAATATTTTATTTTATGTCCATATTTTTCATAAATTTTAATGAATAATTTTTTTATTATTCTAATTTTATATAGTAAATATATTTTCACCCTGTCACTAAAATATTAAAATGGTTTAAATGAAATATTTTCATCATTCTATGAATGAGGTACTTATTCATATTTTATGAAAAGTGTAAAATGAATTTTTTTCATAAATTATATTGAATGGAAGGAATTTACCACTATAATGACTGATATATTATTTGAATACTCATTTAGAATATAATAAAAAAAAATTCAAAAAAAAATTTTCCATAAAATTTTCCATTTTTTTTAATTAAATTAATTATTTGAAATTGAAATGGGTCTTTTATTTAATAAATACTCAGGTCTCAGTTCAATGTATTTTTATCTATGATAACACCAATATATAATATTTTTCATTATTGAGGATATAATTTTATTAAAATATCCTACATTTTTATTTTTAGGGTTTATCTTTTTTGTAGGTTTTGTGTTTCTATTTTGTATTATGTTTCTTCCAATATTGATAGTTGTTTATTTTAAAGGATTTTTGATTAAGTTTTATTGATTATTAATATGATTTATGTGATGAAAATATTAAGTGATTAATAGTTCTTATATTTATATATAGCCTAGATTAATTTATTTTTCTACTAATATAATGTATATTTTCTATTTTCCCTAGCTTTACCCTTTTTTTGATGCTTTGGAAGAAAGACTCGATGGTATTTTTTAATGTATTGGAATATGGAATATATGGTACAATTTAAGAGTCCAATGTTATTCATTTCATATTTATGAATTAATTTATTTATTTTCCAGAATTTTATTTTAATATTTATGATATCCAAATATAAGTTTCTTACACATGTATGTATTTTTTTGGCAGAATTTTATCATCATTTAATCTTCTAGTATTATGCATTTATTATTTTAATCCAATTTATGCATACACTTACTCAATATCAAAGGTCACCCGTGTCTTATTTTACATTCTCTAGGATTCCAAGAAGTACATAATTTTTGATATTAAGGGATATGAAAAAGGTAATAATGTTTATCTCAAATAAAATAGTTTGTTCTATTATATATTGTTAAATAATTTCATATTTCATATATGTATATATATTATCGAGAATAATAAATTATTTAGAACATTGGGATGAAATTAATTGTATATTTTGGTAATATAATAATGTGACAATCGAATCTGAATACTTTTTTTGTGGAACTTATAATTAGTATTTGATAGTTTTCACATTAATCCATGGGAACTAGTTTATATGAGAAATATATATTTGGGATAGTTACCCTATAACTGAAATTAAAGAATATTCATAGTACATGATAATAACTTAATGGTTTTGTAAGGTAGCTATTATTTGTTTCCCATGAGATAACTTCTATCTGGGTACTGTAGGTGGTTGTGATTTTTTAAATGACAAATTATTTTGTAATAACCACAAAAAGAGTTAATCGGGTATATTAGATCCATTATTCTCATGAATGTTTATCGTTACCTTTCAAGAAACCTAGTTTGAAACTCGATAGGGGGTTTAAATTGGTTATCTAATAATTTATTTAGAATCATCTATTAAATATTTGATTGTTTTTTTTAATATTTTAGAACATTCTCAATTAAACTATGTTTATTATTTTGAGATTACTTATGTATAAATATTCCATTTATGGTTCAATATTTTAAAAGATATAGATTATTTTTTGATTGTTATGATATTATCTATTGATTTCAAATGGTGGATAGTGGATGGAATTTGAATCATAACAACGAAAAAAATCTGTATAGGTTTTTCCCTCTAGTGTAATAATATGGTGCTGGTGATAGAGCGAGAGATACTAAGAAAATTTTCATTATTTCTCAATATAGCTCATGTTATGACTAATAACATCACCCTTGTAGAGAAATATTCAAATAACAAAATATGGTCTAATAATATAATAAATCCTTATATGATAGAATACTCATTAATTGAAGGAGAGTAAAAATTCATGTGTTGCAGAGAAATGGTTATGTTCCTATGAGTAGAAATTTCTAACTCTATGTAGTAGTGAATAAGAAAAGTTATCATGGATGTTTTACTTCTCTAGTAAATTTAATCTTGGATGTTTAACCTCTCAAAGGGGTTTTGGAATGATGTTTCTTATTTAATAAACAAACATACAGAGAAGAATATATAGTGGCCATTGATTTGAATGATTTTAAAGAACTTATAATGGGAAAATATTCTTCTCATGATTAATGACAAGATTTGGAGTGGTAATTTCTATGTCCATGATAAAAATAAGTGGAAAATGTTTCTATGAATGAACATATGTTACATGGTTATCATGCAACATAATGAACTATATACACAATACAAATAGCAAGATAGAATTTTTCTTTGATGGGTTAAATTCAATCCATTTATGTGCACTAGTATCCAAAACATTTTTATCATATGACGACATAATATAATGATATATCAAGATAAATAAATTATCATCCAAGTATTATTTCTTTTATGGAATTTAATAGAATAATACGATGAGTGTGTAAAAATAGAATAGTGTAAGAGGATGCTGATGAAACGTCCAACAATTTATTCATTTTTAACGAAAAAAAAATTTACATACCTAAAAGAAAATTTAATTTTATTCATATGTTTAGAAAAATGATATCAAAAACATGATTGAAATGATAAGTCAGAATCCATTGAAATAAAATGTTTGAATAATAAGTGTATGGGAATATTTTATAACCAAATCCTTAAATGTCAGTTGAACTTACCAAAAAAGTGTCTAATGGTAGAAAGCCATGTTTATAATATTACTACAACTATTGTGGATTTTCCCATTGATTTTGGGAAGTGCACACTTCTCATTCATACATTGATTGATTTTATTTCTAGTAGAACCAACACATTTATATCGGAAAAAGTGTATAAGGGTATAACAAGACCACCAAAATGATTTGATATTGAGTGTGTGGTGAAAACTAATAATGTGAAGGATGAAAACATATTAATTTTATAACTCCTATATGGTTGAATAATGTGGGAATTTTTCATCCAAATTATATGCAATTATGTGCATGGATTGGATCTCTTAGAATTGAGACCATATCAATTTTATTGTAAGAGAATCTAAATTATTATTTATAAATCAAACATTAATTGGTTTTCAAATATAAGGATAAAATTTAATTCCATATGTATATTACTTTTTTTATATGGTTTTGATAACTATTCATGAGGGGTTTTTTATCTCCAATGGTTTGGGAGGAACTCAAAATTAAATATGTGCCTATTATTCTGGAATCCGTTGATGTGTTTCTAGAAGGATTACATATTTTTCCCTAAAATAGTAATGTTATTATTTCATAAGAACTCATACATGGTGTTATACCTATTTTTACACTCTATATATAATAAATCAAATTGTTTGAAAATAATTGATGAAAAAGGTCATGGATAATCTAGATGAAGTATTTTTTGACCAATTAATTCATTTTGGGGTGTACATATTAATTTTCTTAAGAAGAAAGAGATTCAATGCATTATTTCATTGATTATAATGAAATTTTGACGATCACTCTAAGAAAGTGCAAGTACCATATATTGATTATATTTTTTATCAGTTATTGAGATATTTATATTTTTCAGTGATTGATCATCGACCGAGATATCATTAGATAAGGATCAAGAAGGAATTTATAAATAAGACAACCTTATATACAAGGTATGGCCATTATGATATTATTATAATGGCTTTATTATTTTTCAATATTCATGATAACTTTATGGTATTAATGAATAATATCCTTAGAGATTACCTTCATCCATTTTGTTAAAAAATTTAAATGTTATTTTTATACAATCAATGAACATTGAATAGTATTTATTATTTTTTATAATTTTTATGAGCACATGGATAATGGATACTTTTTGTGTTAAAAATTCCAAGTGTTACTTTTTTCATCAGAAAGCTTCATTTTTGGGCTATATAATCTCAAGTGAGGGTGTATTGGTCGATCATTAAAAAATGGACGTAATTGAGCAATGGTCTAGAAAAACCATGGTAATAAAAATCATTAATTTTCATTTGGTTTTGGGATACTACCAATTATTTGTGAGATATTTCTATTGACTATCTAATAATCTCACCCATGATTACTCTTAGGGGGGGTTATATTTCTTTAGATTGATAAATTTGAAGATATTTTTATTGAACTAGAATGATGTTTAGTTAGTGTGCCTATGATTACATGGTGTGTCATATCAAACCCAAATTACACTTAGTAGGTTCCTCAAGAATGGTGGACCACATACCTCAAGGGCCTCTAATCGAACACATGAGGCTACCAATATAGATTTAGGGACTTGGGTGCATCTTTTGGGATATTATTCCCTCATTACCAGAGTACAGAACAATTGATAAATATAAAGTGAGGTAAATAGTGAATGAAATATGATTAAAGAGTATGAATAATGAAAAATGGAGAAAATAGTAGAAATAACTAAATATAACAGAATAACTTACTACAATAGATAATGATATATGTCTGGTCATTTTAAATTTAAAAAACATTGATGGAAATAAGAAGACACAACTGATAAACCAAATATTCATAGATGTAAATACCTAAACTATTCCAATAATCATGAGATCTTGCTTGGTCATATGACATAAGATCTATACTAATACAACATGAAATCAGGTTTTTTAAGAATTACCCTACCCTATAGAAGCACCTATATACATGTAATTTTCTTGGGTACCAAAGTCACAAAGATATGGTGTGTGATAAGTCTCAGTGGGTCTCCACCAACTATGTCTATATCATCTAGCCAGTGTAACGAAAATGTAACAGTTTTCAAGAATTCATATTCAATGTAAACTAGTATAATGTCAATAAAAACCGAACTACCTTCTGTAGACATTGGATGGTGTCTTAACATTTAACTAGATAATTATTCGATTTTTTTAATTTATAAATATGTCACATGATAAAAATAATGAAGGTTTAGAGATGTATCAAGTCAAACACTAATGGATGTTAATAATGAAGTTACAAGGTAATAACCATGGAATCATATACCTCAAGGTATCGAAATGAGTAATTATTGAATCGTTGATAAGGGTAAGAGTGTAATCCAAGGATTATAGTCGATGTACATCAACAATAAGGCACCTACTGAGTACAATGTATTCATACATGGTAAAATGGGAAAATGAAATGACATAGCCTGGTTGGATTTAATAATGGACCTACATGTCAATTCTAGATACAAGGATTGTATCTAAGGAATCCATTAAAAATATTGATGTTATCCTATGGTGTCATATAATATATAAGATTATAGACATGGATCGTTATCCTGGTGGGTCTCAACCGATGCAGGCTCATCCTTGAATATTAATTGGGTACAACAGTGCACAAGGAATTCCCTATGGAATCCAAGGAGATCATGACGCATGACACTCCTATTTGAAAAATTATTAACTATAGTATTTCAAAAGTATCAATCCATTACCATTCATTATACTAAAATGTCTAAAAGAGAATGAAACACTTTAAACAAGTATTGATTAATTAATAAGTCCTATTTGTTCAATTCATTCATTCCATTAGTGAACCATGTCCAGGAAGCTTGAAACCATTCATTTAATCAACTTATGGAATATTGAATAATCAATATTCACTACACAAACTTCCATTAAATTGTTAATTGGTACTATAGACATGAAATCTATTATACAATTACATATAATAAGGCCAAGTTATTAATATCGCATACTTTCCAATTTCTATTTTCCATTTATTTATCAGTTTAAGAACCTAACATTTTTGGGCCATTTATTGATCATACATAGTACATTACATTAAGAAAAAATAATATAAAAACCCATAAAATATAGAAAACCATACCCATATAATGTTATAGATGAGTCACACCCGAACAACTTCACA
This sequence comes from Viscum album, assembly GCA_963277665.1. NCBI lineage: Eukaryota > Viridiplantae > Streptophyta > Magnoliopsida > Santalales > Viscaceae > Viscum > Viscum album. Next base: position 2,046,634,301 of record OY728127.1, read on the forward strand.
ATCCTTTCAAAACCCTAAAATAAAAATATGGAAAATCATATTACATGGGATGGATGGTGTAACATCCCAAGTAAGTAATGAATAATAGATATTTTTATCTATGTCTATTAGTGAATTAGATAGTGTTTTAGAGGCTTAAAATGAGAATAAATCCAATCTTAAGCATGGAATACACTAATATTTTTAAAAGATTGTTTTACTACCTTTTGATGGCAAACCATTTTTAAATCTATCTTTTAACAATTTTATAAGCTATGTTTGTCAAAATAAACTTATTATTTATGATTGGGACATTGAAATTTACATTGGTTAATTTTTTGGTATTTTTCTGACAATGTTCATTTCTTTATGAATAGTGAAAAATACTGCATTTTACATCAAAATTGCTTTTTCATATAATTTAATTATATGGTTAGATTATATTTTGAATTGGTTTTGAAGTGAAATTAGAATATATTTTTACCATTTAATCCAATGGTGGTCATTGGTTCAATTTCACTTTGAAATTGGACTTAAACTAGTGTCATTGTTTTGATACTTATTGTTTCATAAAAACACACTATTTGTCATGATAGCGGGAATTAATTATTAAATTAATTAATGTGACTTATATGATTTGAATTTTGTAAAATAGACATCATTTTTGAATTCAGAATATCAAATATAGCTTAGAGTGATGTTTTGGTATTTTTTCTGAAAAACATCAATTTTTGATGAATAGTGAAACCACTAAGTGGTAGTTAAAGAAACTGATTTTTCATTTAAATGAAACATTTCCACTTCTATGATTTGATTTTTAAAAATCCGACATACATGGTTGTCATTAAGAAGTAAAATGTGGTTCAATGAGATTAAAATAATTTTTTGGTGAATAGTAACTTTTAAGTTCTTAATCGCGATTAGAGGTAATTAGTGTAGTTTTAGGTAAAAATAATGTTTTAATAATATGAGATGAGCTTTACACATGTCCTACCCTTATTGGATGTGTCATGTCCGACCAAGACAAGCCATCAGTCAACTTGGGGACCCCATGGAGCAACTTTGGTTTGGAAATGACATAAATAACTTTTTATTTAATGTTAAAGTAAAAATGACACAAACATGAAATGTTTTACTAAAACAATTTTTAAATTGGGTTATACAAGTAAGATTTTTGACTATAAATAATCATTAGAAATCTAAAAATATTTCCTACATCATGATAATTTTTTTATAATTTTTAGACATTAAATAAAGTAAATTATTTATGACATCATGATGATGCAGCGAATACCTCATTAATAAATTCATTAAATAAAATGAAAAGATATTGTAAAATATATGACCTACACATGTCCAAAACATATTGGATGGGTGGATTTCGAACCCTTATCACCTTAACCTTGAATTATATCAACGTGGGACCTTTTTAATCCGAAACTCATTTTAAAATAAAGTAACTTTTCTTTACTTTCCAAGAGTGCCCCTCCTCTCCTCTTATAAAAGGCCCCCAACTCTACCTCCTTACCCACACTTCCAAAGCCTTTGTCTTGGCCAAACCCTGCCCATTTTTTCTCTGCACTTCCCTCTCTTACTCCTTGAAGACTCACTTTGGGCAGAAGTCTTCCCAAGGAAGGCTTTGAGCTCAAACCAAAGAGAGTTACCCGATTTTAAGGTAATGTCTTCACTTGAGTCCGTTTGTTTTATTTTTCTTCTCTAACCCCCTAAACTCTTTTTATTCATTTCTTTTGTAACAGATCCTGTATCTTCAATATAATAGGATGATTTTATAAGAATTATTCGAGCTAAACTTACACACACCTACATCTAATGGTTAAAGAACGTATTGTTTCCGTGGATGGTGAATTTATGCCTCTCGAAACGATGATTGTTCAACATTCTTTTAACACCTTAAAAGGTGCCCATTAAGATGAAACTATATTAATATATGATACATAATATGTTTATGTTTTCCTTAAGCTTCTGTATTTTTAATTTTGGGAATACCTTTATGGTTTACATTATGGGTAAACGCGATATCTTTATTTAAGGAAGTGCAGACTACTGCCCCCTCAAAGTGATTTGATTCGTTAATACCATATGTGGGATGTATAAAGGATAGAGTTATGATATTATATATTATATTATACTGGAATTATAATATAACTTTATATCATTATGATTCCATTTCATAAAATACGAAATAGAAATGGAAGCAGCGTTCATGCGTACGTACGGCTTACCATCCTCATGAACGGTGCATTTCATTTATTATCTTTAAATGTTATGTAATTTTATAAATGAATGCATTTACTGGATATATATGATATATATGATATATACATCATGAATACCATTCTGTATATAATGGAGACAAGAAAAACTTGTAATTATAAAGGGTTTATTTTGGATTCAAGTACCAATGATCGTTAAAATGACCGTTATTAACTTAAATAATTACATAGTGTTCATGACATGGAAATAAGTGATATAAAAGGAATAATGAACTTGAAAAAGGTTCTTATACAAGTAGAAATTAACTCAAGTTTATTATTCAGGAGATTAAAGATCGACCGAGTCAAGTCGGACCCGAGGTAAGGGAACTTCTTAACCCAATTTCCATTCTTTGGGTTAATCTCATACATTCAAATTAAGTCATGATATTATTATGTCCAATCTTGTATTTGCAATTTATTTATCTGTAATTATAGTGAATACACATAATAGATCTATTTTATTTTAAAAACTATCTTTGTATGGGACTTCGTCTCAATCTCAATTCATTGAGGCATATTTTGTTTTATACACAACCTTCTTTTATACGGTGTATAAACCCCTTTGACTTTTAAGTTTATCCAAAAAGAATCATTTTTATACGAAGTGTTTTACTAAATGACAGAAGGGAATGTTTTTGTCATACATATGCAGCGACAACGACTTCCCCACCGCCGTGACCATTATTTGAGTTTCGGCTTCCTCTACAACGCATACCTTTTTTTAAAAGAAAAATAAATAACATGTTTTACTTTTCTTTTATTTTGGTATTGAAAATGGTTTTCATAATGTTTTTATTATATCAATGTGATTTATTGATATCTTGTGATTGAAATGTGGAAATTTTATGTTTCCTTTATGTATGTGTTATGTGATACGATTATGTTATGGTTCTTGGGCATTATTATGAAGACGGGTGGTTCCGTGATAAACTAAGGGCGGGTGAGCCCGATATAGCTCTCCAATGCATTGGGTAACGGGAAGGAGTGAAACATTAAGGTTTCTCCGAAGAGATTTAGGGAATATACTGTGACGGGTATTCCAAACGTAACCAAGAGGGTTACTCCCTACGTAAGAATGTTATGAATGCCTCAATTTACCTTTATGTCTTATTATTTCTATGATTTATTCATGATTTGATGAGGTATGTTAAAGTGCCTATGTTTTATGGGTAAAGTATGAATTCATTCTTATGTATATATGAACTCATGTTTCCTTTCCATATTTTTATAACCCTTACTGAGCTTTTTATGCTAATCCCATGTTTTTTGAAATGTTTTTCATAGGACAAGGGAAAGGTACATGATATGAAGATAGGGTCAAGGAAGTGTCAAGAAAAAATCCATGTTTTATTTTAAATATGTTTCCATTGATGGGAAAAATGAATACTATCTTTTATGTAACCACTTTGTTTAAATGTGGAATGTAATGGAAGTTTTATGTTCTAATTCTCTAAAACTCTAAACCTGAAAAGATCCTCAAGGTGTAATCTTGTAATAACTCAAGATTAAGTATGGTTTAAGGTTGGGGCCTAATAGTTGGTATCAAAGGGAGGTTTAGATAACTTTAGGATTTAGAGTTATATTAAATTATTATCCAAAAATATTTTTTTAACAGTCAAATTGAAATGATATAGCATTTACAGATTACCATGTTGCTTCAACTAAGGTATTTCAGGGTTAAGAATGGTTTTTCATAGAGGAAACAGAGAAGATTTTTTGGGAATGCACAGTGAGGGAAATGAACTTCCAAATCAGTATACTGAGATGGTCAGAATCATATTTGAGCAGTTTACTATAGTGATGGCTCAGTTGATCAGGTGAAAAATGTTGGTTGTTTTTATTGATGATATTTTGGTGTTTTCTAAAAGTAAAGAGGAGCATGAAAGAAATTTAAGGGTTATTTTTCAAACCATTAACGAAATGAAACTGCATGGAAAGTTTATCAAGTGTGAGTTTTGGTTACAACAAATTTCTTTCCTTGGTCACATTGTTTATAAAGATGGGATAACTGTTGATCTGGAAAAAACAAAGGTTGTTGAAGAATGGCCAAGACCCACAAATGTAACTGAGATTCGCAGCTTCCTTGGTTTGGCAGGCTATTAACAAAGGTTTGTTAGAAATTTTTCATGGTTATCTAGTCCAATGACTAAGCTAACTCAGAAGGGTGTTAAATTTATCTGGACAAAAGAATGTGATGATTGTTTTCAGGAATTGAAAAGAAGATTGGTGAATGCTCGAGTTTTGGAACTACCTTCCAGGAATGGGGAGTTTGTTATCTACAATGATTCTTCATTGAATGGAATTGGTTGTGTCCTAATGCAGAATGATCAGGTAATTGCTTATGCTTCACGACAGTTGAAAACTCATGAGGTAAATTACCCTAAACATGATTTGGAATTAGCTGCTGTTGTTTTCACTTTAAAAATTTGGAGGCATCATTTGTATGGAGTAAAGTGTGAAATATATACCGATCAAAAAAGTTTAAAGTATATATTCACTAAGAAATAATTGAACATGAGACAGAGGAGATGGCTAGAATTAATCATGGATTATGATTGTACAATTCATTACCATCCGAGAAAAGCAAATAAAGTGGTTGATGGTCTGAGTCGAATAAATAATGCTTCATTAGAAATGTTGCGTTTGGAACGTGATCCTTTGGTTAAGGATTTGATGAAATTTTGCATAGAAGTTGTTGGTGAAGGATGTTATTCTGTTTTGTTTCAGGTATCTATGAAATCTTCTCTATCAGACAGAATCAAGAAAGCACAGAAGCAAGATAGTGAGTTGCAGAAAAAGGTAGAGCTGGTTCAGAAAGTTAAGTTGCCTGAATTCAACATTGATAATGATTGTGTTTTGAGATTTGGGAAGAGATTGTGTGTGCCTTGTGATTCACAGTTGAAGAGAGAGTTTTTATGTGAAGCTCATAGTTCTCCGTTTTCAGTTCATCCTGGTAGTACTAAGATGTACAGAGATCTGTGGGAGTATTACTGGTGGGATGGAATGAAAAGAGATATTTCTGATTTTACAGTGAAGTGTTTGACTTGTCAATAGGTTAATGTAGAGCGACAATTACCGAAAGGGATGATTCAGCCTTTACCAGTACCAGAATGGAAATGGGAGAATATATCCATGGACTTCATTGTGGGATTGCTGAAGACACCTCGAGGTAATAATGAAATCTGGGTTATTGTTGATCGCTTGACTAAATCTTCTCATTTCCTTACAATACAAGATACTTTTTCCCTAGATCAACTTTCCCGTTTGTATTTTAAAGTGATAGTCAGGTTACATGGAGTTCCCCTTTCCATTTTATCAGAACGTGATCCCAGGTTCACTTATAACTTTTGGAAAGGCCTTCAGAAGTAATTGAGTACTGAATTAAATTTTAGTACAACTTTTCATCCTCAATTAGATGGGAAGTCAGAACGAACAATTCAGACTTTGGAAGATATGATACGTGGTTGTTCGATGGATTATCAGGGAAGTTGGGACCAACATCTTTCTTTGTTTGAATTTTCATATAACAACATTTTTCATTCTAGTATACAGATGACACCATTTGAGGCGTTATATGGGAAGCGTTGTCGAACTCCAGATTTTTGGGATGACATGGGTGAAAGAAAGCTGATGGGACCAGAATTGGTAGAAGAGTTGGTAGAAAAAGTTCAGCTGATACAGAAACACATGAGAACAGCTCAGAGCAGGCAGAATAGTTATGTGGACTATAGGAGGAAGGATCTATCTTTTCAGGTAGGTGATCATGTTTTTCTCAAAGTCTCACCATGGAAAAGTGTGATGCGATTTGGTAGGAAAGGAAAGCTGAGTCCAATGTTCATTGGACCATATGAAATTCTGGAGAGAGTCAGATCAGTTGCATACCGGGTGTCTTTACCTTCGAGTTTATCTCTGGTACACAATGTTTTTCATGTTTCAATGCTGAGAATGTACATGCCAGATCCATCTCATGTTTTGAGTCCAGAGGTAGTTCAGCTGGAAGAGAACCTATCTTATGAGGAACAACATGTCCATATTCTTGACCACAGGGAGCAAGTGTTACGGAATAAGGTGATTCATCAGGTAAAGGTTTTGTGGAAAAACCACATGATTGAAGAGGCAACATAGGAATCTGAAAATGCAATGAGGGATAAATACCCCCACTTATTCGATAAGTAAATAAATTGCGGGGACACAATTTTATAAAGGGGGGAAGGATGTAACATCCCATGTAAGTAATTAATAATAGTTATTTTTATCTAAGTCTATTAGTGAATTAGATAGTGTTTTATAGGCTTAAAATGAGAATAAATCCAATCTTAAGCATGGAATACACTAATATTTTTAAAAGATTATTTTACTGCCTTTTGATGGAAAACCATTTTTAAATATATCTTTTGACAATTTTATAAGCTATGTTTGTCAAAAAAAACTTATTATTTATGATTGGGACATTGTAATTTACATTGGATAATTTTTTGGTATTTTTCTAACAATGTTCATTTTTTTATGAATAGTGAAAAAATACTACATTTTGCATCAAAAATGCTTTTTCATATAATTTAATTATATGGTTATATTATCTTTTGAATTGTTTTTGAAGTGAAATTAGAATATATTTTTACCATTTAATCCAATGGTGGTCATTGGAATCAATTTCACTTTGAAATTGGACTTAAACTAGTGTCAATCTTTTGATACTTATTGTTTCATAAAAACACGCTATTTGTCATGACAGTGGGAATTAATTATAAAATTAATTAATGTGACTTATATGATTTTAATTTTTTAAAATAGACATCATTTTTTAATTTGGAATATCAAATATATCTTAGAGTGAAGTTTTGGTATTTTTTCTGAAAAACTTCAATTTTTGATGAATAGTGAAACCACTAAGTGGTGGTTAAAGAAACTGATTTTTCATTTAAATGAAACTTTTCCACTTCTGTGATTTTATTTTCAAAAATCTGACATACATGGTTTTCATTAAGAATTAAAATGTGGTTCAATGAGATTAAATTTTTTTGGTGAATAGTAACTTTTAAGTTTTTAATCGCGATTAGAGGTAATTAGTGTAGTTTAAGGTAAAAATAATGTTCTAATAATATGAGATGAGCTTGAAACATGTCCTACCCTTATTGGATGTGTCATGGCCGACCAATACAAGCCATGGGTCAAGTTGGGGACCCCATGTATCCACTTTGGTTGGGAAATGACATAAATAACTTTTTATTTAATGTTAAAGTAAAAATGACACAAACATGAGATGTTTTACTAAAACAATTTTTAAATGGGGTAATACAAGTCAGATTTTTGACTATAAATAATAATTATAAATATGAAAATGTTTCCTACATCGTGATATTTTTTTTATAATTTTTAGACATTAAATAAATTAAATTATTTATGACATCATGATGATGCAGCGATTACCGCATTAATAAAGGCTTTAAATAAAACGCAAATATAATGTAAAATCTATGACCTAAACATGTCCAAAACCTATTGTATGGGTGGATTTAGAACCCCTATCACCTTAACCTAGAATTATATCAATGTGGGACATTTTTTATCCGAAACCCATTTTAAAATAAAGTAACTTTTCTTTACTTTCCAAAAGTGCCACTCCTCTCCTCTTATAAAAGGCCCCCACCTCTACCTCCTTACCCACACTTCCAAAGCCTTTGGCTCGACCAACCCCTGCCCATTTTGTCTCTCCACTTATCTCTATTACTCCTTGAAGCCTAACTTTTGGTAGAAGTCTTCCCAATGAAGCCTTTGAGCTAAAACCAAAGGGAGTTACCAGATTTTATGGTAATGTCTTCACTTGAGTCCGCTTGTTTATTTTGCTTCTCCAACCCCCTAAAATATTTTTATTCATTTATTTTGTAACAAATCCAGAATCTTAAATATACTAGGATGTTTTTATAAGAAGTATTAGATCTACACTTACACACACCTACATCTAATGGTTAAATAACATACTGTTTCCGTGGATGGTGAATTTATGCCTCCCGAAACGATGATTGTTCAACATTCTTTTAACTCCTTAAAAGGTGGCCATTAAGATGACAATATATTTATATATGATATATAATATGTTTATTTTTTCCTTAAGCTTCCTTATTTTTCATTTTGGGCATACCTTTATGGTTTACATTATGGGTAAATGCGATATCTTCATTTAAGGAAGTGCGGACTACCGCCCCCTCAACGTGATTTGATTCGTTAATACCATATGTGGGATGTATAAAGGATGGAGTTATGATATTATATATGATATTATAATGGAATTATTATATAACTTTATATAATTATGATTCCATTTCATAAAATATGAAATAGAAATGGAAGCAGCGTTCATGCGTACGTACGGCTTACCGTCTCCATGAACGGTGCATTTCATTTCATACCTCTAAATGTTATGTAAATTTATAAATGAATGCATGTACTAGATATATATGATATATATGATATCTACATCATGAATACCATTCTGGATATAATGGATACATGACCAACTTGTAATTATAAAGGGTTTATTTTGGATTCAAGTACCAATGATCGTTAAAATGACCGTTATTAACTTAAATAATTACATAGTGTTCATGACAAGGAAATAAGTGATATTAAAGGAATAATGAACTTGAAAAAGGTTCTTAAACAAGTATAAATTAACTCAAGTTTATTATTCAGGAGATTAAAGAACGACCGAGTCAAGTCGGACCCGAGGTAAGGGAACATCTTAACCCAATTTCTATTCTTTGGGTTAATCTCCTACTTTCAAAGTATGTCATGATATTATTATGTCCAATCTTGTATTTGTACTTTCTTTATCTGTAATTATATTTAATACACATAATAGATCTATTTTATTTTTAAAATGATCTTTGTATTGGACTTCGTCTCAATCTCCTTTCATTGAGGCATATTTTGTTTTATACACTACCTTCTTTTATACAGTGTATAAACCCCTTTGACTTTTACGTTTATCCAAAAGGAATCTTTTTTATACGAAGCGTTTTACTAAACGACAAAAGGGAATGTTTTTGTCATACGTAAGCGGTGACAAAGACTTCTCCTCTACCATGACCATTATTTGAGTTTTGGCTTCCTCTACAAGCCATACTTTTTTTTAAAAGAAAAATAAATACCATGTTTTACTATTCTTTTATTTTGGTATTGAAAATGGTTTTCATAATGGTTTTATTATATCAATGTGTTTTATTGATATTTTGTGATTGAAATGTGGAAATTTTATGTTTACTTTTTGTATGTTTTATATGATACAATTATGTTTTGGTTCTTGGGCCTAATTATGAAGATGGGTGGTTCCGTGATAAACTAAGGGCGGGTGAGCCCGAAATAGCTCTCCAATGCATTGAGTAACGAGAAGAAGTGAAACGTTAAGGTTTCTCCAAAGAGATTTAGGGAATATACTGTGATGGGTATTCCAAACGTAACAAAGAGGGTTACTCCCTACGTAAGAATGTTATGAATGCCTCAAGTTACCTTTATGTCTTATGATTTCTCTGATTTATTCATGATTTGATGAGGTATGTTAAAGTTCCTATGTTTTATGGGTAAAGTATGACTTCATTCTTATGTATATATGAAATCATGTTTCCTTTCCTTATTTTCATAACCCTTACTGAGATTTTTCTGCTCAACCCATGTTTTTTTGAAATGTTTTTCACAGGACAAGGGAAAGGTACATGATATGACAATAGTGTCAAGGAAGTGTCAATAAAGAATTCATGTTTTATTTTAAATATGTTTCCATTGATGGGAAAAAATGAATACTATGTTTTATGTAACCACTTTGTTTAAATGTGGAATGTAATGAAAGTTTTATGTTCTAATTCTCTAAAACTCTAATCCTGAAAAGATCCTCAAGGTGTAATCTTGTAATAACTCAAGATTGAGTAAGGTTTAAGGTCGGGGCCTTATAGAAGGATTTATTGGAATAACCACTATAACATAATCACATATTTATAAATATAATAAACATACTGCTATAATTAGTAGAATCATGTAAAATAAATTTAGTAAATGGAAGTTGATGAAATGGGAGGGCCCCACATGACAATTTTAAATTCAACAAACATGAGGGATGCGTTTTGGACCACCCACCTTAGACTTGTACGAATACCCACCTCCAGTATTTTCCACTAATTATTCTTGGAGAATATTATACATGATAAAATGTAAAAAACACTCACACCTCAATAACTTGGTTGATAGTAAGAGAGACGAAGAATGACTCAAATATACTTGAGTACATACAATTGTGCATCAAACATGATGAAAAGATGCACACACAAATATTGGATGAAATAGAAATATTTATACATATCATATGAATTTAAAAATATACAAAATGTGGGAAATGAATGTCTTTTCAACTAGAAATAATATTTGGTAATAAATATGTATTAATTTGATTATTATGGAAAAAAAAGTAAAATCTCATAAAAATTTATCACGTGAACACTATAGAAAACCCTGATCCAACCATGCATGGTAATCTATAGGAATGTGAACATTTCACGGTAAGGCCACATGGTTAGGGAAACCATGTCCTAACCTTGCATGATGGTAACACCCAAAAATTAAAACCATCTACATGGTTTGATTTAACATTGTGTCCTACTAGAACAGTTTCCTATAATAGTGTGATATGTCCAATTTTCCCCATAATATGGATTTCAGTGTCAACAAGATCCCTAGGTACCCTTGGGAACTTTAGTAACATTCTATGATTCCATATTAATTCCACAATATATACATAGACCCAAATTTAAAGGATCTATTACTGAGTGAAATATTGGGATCTTATAGTCTTCCCCCTTAAAAGAACTCATCCCCGAGTTCACCTTCCAAGTGTGGTGAAAAAAACTATTTGAGAACAACTCTATTCCATGACCACAAACTCTAGAGGTCTTCAATGGTGGTTATCAAATATTTCAGTATAGACTAAGTAGTTGTCATATGCTTCTTGATCAGATGAACCTACTCTGATTTCTAAAGCATAAGAAAAAGGCATAGTAGTGATGCCTCGTCTTCCTCTAGCTAGTATAGGTATGAATGAAACAACCTATCAAATAAATAATTAGAATCATCCTTCATAATTGTTACATGAAATATATTATCATAGGTGAAATTGATGAGAGGATTATACTTCTCCCATGAACCACCAAAACCAGGGACACATGCTCGGAGCATATCCTCTAGAACTTGTATTGTCTGTTTTTATTTCCCCTCTATATGAAGGATAAATTTTGTAACAAGAAGCACATGTGATCTCATATACTTCAAATAAACATTCTAGAATTGTGATGTAAACTGAGAATTCATATCCCAAAGAATAGAATGGGGGACCTCATGAAGCCACATGATCTCACATACATATAGGCTTTCCATCTCATCAAATAATAAAGTGTATATAAAAAGAATAAAGTGAGTGACATTAGTATGTCTTTCAATGAAAATCCATAAAATATCACTATATTTAGGTGACCTGTGTAACCTAACATGAAATTATCCGAAAAAAACATCATATTGCCATTCAGGGACTTGATGTGGTTGTAACAAGCATGTAGTTATCTATTGATCCAGATTCACCCATTAATAGTTGGGACAAGTAGTGAAAAACCTTATTATATGACATTTAATACCAAGCCACCAAAACTAACATCACATATCATGATACATCTTGGTGATTATTGGACGAACTAACCACTTAAAGCCCTGAGACTCTTACATCAACTCCTCTCACATATTAGTTGGAACCATAAAATTTCCATGTATGCACAAGACGTCATCTATATCCACAGAAAAATTTGGAGGTGGGTTATCATCAAATATACTCTCATAGATGAACAACCACTCATGGTCTGAGAATTTTCTACCCTTCACTTTCTCAAGGAGAGAAGATGTAACATTTTGGTATGAGAGGTATGAATACTCATGACAATAATGAAACTCTTGATGAAGAGAAAAAATGAGGTCCATTAACTTCCATTTATCACATGCTTCATGTATGTCCTATTTCTGAGTTCTTTGACTCAGAACATCAGTGAATAAATTTCCCTTTCCAAACATGAAGCCACGTTAAAATCATATAACTATATATATTATACCCATATTAGATGTATAATGTACATGTAATGATGTGAAAAGATATATATATGACTCTTGTGGCCCATGTACATAAAAAATCACTAACCAATTAGATATTGTCTCCAACAATGTAGGGCTTGGAAAACTACTAAAAGCTCAAGGTCATTAATTGGTTATTTCCTTTTGTGAAGCCTTAACGTGAAATATACATTTAAAATGAATCGATACTCTTACATAAACAGTAATCCTAGGATGAGGCCTGATCCATGAATGAAAATGGTTAACCACTTCTAGGAATGGGAAGAATCAAAATATGTGCCAAGATATGACTTTATTTCCGCTTGTGGTTGGATTTCTCACATGCTTCTAAACACTTGAATTTAACACCCTAGTATGTAATACATGTGAGAGGTGAAGAACAGATTTAAAATCCTGGTATGAAATTCCTGTAATATCAATACATTCCCAAGAAACACTGTATATCAAACATGTTTTGGGACACTCTTATGAAACTAAAACAATAAACTTTTTAAGGTAAAAAGATACCCATGATGCTAAGATAATACAACCCAATAAGTTAATGTTCTTGATCCAGATGTGGAATATAGAATGCTTAGAATAATGACTATTATCTATTAGTGTACTCGGAATGATCTGAACATGTTCAATGTGGAAATAAGGAGTAAGATAAATCACTATGATTTCATCCACAATGACCATGAAAACAAATCTAGATAGGGATGGAAAAGCCACATCATTGGAGCCATGAAAATGGAGGGAACATTCTAATCCCAAATGGAATAACATGGTACTAATAATGATCATGTATGGTATTTAAATCACTATGATGTATGTACAATGGCCATACCCACACATGTAGATATCTCGATATCAGGTAAATTTTATAGAAGATCATAGCTCCTCATAAATTTTTGAAGAGATCATATATTTTAGGTGGTGGATACTAGTTCTTGATCACATTTTTGTTGAATCTTCTATAATCCATTCAAAGACATTATGTTCCATATTCCTTCTTGGGAAAATGAAAGTGTGAACCCCGAGATGATATACTAGGCTATATAAATCATTTGGCCTCTAAATCATCTAACTAAAGCTTGAGATCCTAAAATTCTGTACATGCCATCATGTATGGAGAAATGGACATTTGATATGCACATGGAACATAGAAAATCCAAAAATATACCTCTATTTGTGGAGGTAATAATGAAAAATCATTAGGAACAACTTACCTAAAATGATCCACTGGTATTGAAAAACCATCTTGACGTAAAACATGATCCTCCATGAAAATATTCGCAAAATGGGATGTCCACCATAAATCCCCTAATGATTTGGTCTTCCTCTACCTGCCTGGACACCAATTTCACCCTTATGTAGATAACAGATTCCCTCTAGTGATGTAAATGATAAACTACAGTGATAGAATCCTACAAGAGAATGATACTGAACAAACCAAATCATCTTAATAATGACAACAAAGACTTTAATATCAATAATTAATAGGTTTCATATTCAAGTGTAACTTCCAAAATCAAGAATATAGTCCCTATATTATAGTGCACTCTATGATGGACCTCTAAACAGTGTATCTAGGGTCATTAAACCACATTAATTTGTTATTTGATGTCTGAGACATTCCATGATAGATACATCGATAACATACTTGTAAGAAACTCTATAAAATATTAAATCTTCTATAGTATGTTTGAATACAATAATACAGAAAACTATTGATGGTCCCACAACATGATCATTAGGTATAAGTTATCATGCATGCAACTGGTAGGATCCATGGACATGTGCAATATCTGGACTAACATGATCATAAAAATTTTTTGGTGCTACTATTGATATGGGGTATTGTTACAATGAAAACGTCCTCCTCCTTGGGCAGACCATCTGGTTCTACTCTAATTCTCTTCCTGAGGTGGAACAAAATAAGATTCTCAAGAAGGTGGAGAAAGATTGGATTCTCTTCATATGAAAATAATGGAATGTTAGGATAGAAACATCGATGATTCCCCAAAGAGATGAAATCCCAATACTCCAATGGGACTCAATCACAATAAGGCTTCATATTCCCCCCTTTTACTCACTGATGAGTCACTTTTGAGTTATCAAATTGGGTACTCTGTTTGTCACTACTGTGAATAAAAACACCGATGGAATTTTTTTGACCATGTAGAGAACTATTGGAATACCATGGCCCTAATCCTATATTCCCGGTACTATTTTCAACCCTCAGGATGCACTCAATGATTAGATAATGATTGAATATTTTATAAACACTAGTCTAGTGAAATTAGTTCACCTATGTAAGGATAGAATACAAAATCCCATCCTCCAAGTGTCTATCATGAAACAACTCATCACCATATAGAAGTAGTGTAAGGAATTATAATTCATTGAAACATGCTGAATATTCCATAAATGGGATATAAACCAACTCGAGATGAATGAAAACTTTGGATCTTTTAGGTCTCAGCTTTTGAGTAATGAACTGATCATATGAGACTGTTAAAAAAATAAATACATAAGATGATATGACGAAAAATTTCTTTGGTATTCATATCCCACTAGCACTTGGTCGAATCAAATAGCGTGTAAGTAGAAAATATTATCCACTACCATGAAGGAGTTTACAGATGATCATATACAGAAAGGGTTTTTTGAAACTATGACTCAACATCATGTGAACCACCATCTACCAAAATGGTGAGAGGATGTTGCAGCTAGAAGTCACGAGTCATGTCATCCATCATAATTCCAACTTGTGAAGAACAATTCACGAACTTCTTCAGATATTATAAACTATTACAAAGTTAGAAATCAGTGCCCAGATCATGTTCTGAAGGAATTGCCTCTAGTGTCACTTTTATTTGAAAGACTAGTGGGTAAAGGCGCACCACTTCCAGATTAATGTCATCTCCACCTTCCATGCATGTGACACAAGGATGTTTTGGGGGAATTAGTCTATAATTTCCTAGAACATATCTCAGAACAATATTTATGTATATTGATAGGATCATAAGAATATGTTAAACATAAGAAAACTCTCTACCCAAGGTAGATCACCCCAACTACCCACTTTGATGTCCAGGTATTGGTAAGTTCTCAGGTATATGTTTCATTTGATTTTACATTTAACTATCATATTCCCCCATTTGACTTTCATAAACATAGAAATTATTGATAATTATGTTCAAAAATTTCATTTTAGATTTCATTTTTCACTTTATAACGTCTATCCTTTCCCATTATTTTAGTTGGCATGCACTTTATCATTGAAAACACCCATTTATTTATAGAGTAATGGATATACATGGATAATTACACATCCCAAAAGTCAAGGTCCCTTACACCTCATGAAATGATAATTTTAACCACTCAACCAAATCCAAAAGTAATACATGAATAAGATGACTATCACCGCATCAATCAATAATCATAGTCATATTAGGAAATGAAATTAGTGAAATACACTTATATCCCATGAAAACATGCATGAAACGATAATTCTTGGTTCCTATAAAGATGCAAAAACTATTCTCCTAGAACTCATCTCATTAGGCCTAGGATGAAATAGAATATGAATTAGAATAACAATAAACAACCCCACATGTCATGTGCATCACCCAATTGTGATATTATATCAATAATAAATGAAAAAAGATGAACAAAAAATATATTTTTCAGTAATATGGATTTTACCCCAAACATTGGTCTATGATGCCCTTGATCATATTATATCCAAGTCCCAGGAATTTATAATCTCAAATATATTTTTTCCATATAATAAATAATGTATGGAACCACACTAATACATCCGTGTGGCATCCTTTACATGGATTCTACATAAAAGGTTCCTCGAGCCCGGTGGGGCACATGGCCTCATTAACATCTCCCGAAATACCAGAGGCATCCAACTGGAAGAGAGGGCCTAGAGTGTGTCCATGGAGAGATTATGAACTCACTTGAATACTGTATGCAACAAATAAATATAAAAAAATTTATATAGTGGAATAAATATAAATAAATATAATTAAGTAAAGAAAATAGATACAACAGAAAAAATAACTAAATCAAATGGAAAAACATAGAACAATAAATGATTATATCTATCATGTCGCTAGAAATCTATAATACAAGAATATAAATAAAACAAATGACACGATTGACCATTGTTACAGAAAAGGAAATATGTAAACTATCCCTAGAATCCCAAGCTCTAGCTTGTATATCTACCACTATGTCTATAATAATTCAAAAATCAATAAAGGTTCTAAATCATTACGATTCCCCTTATAAACACCTGTATACTTGTAATATTTACAAGTATCAATGGAACCTAGATAGGTTGTGAGATAATCCTTAGTGGGATACCACCAATAATGCCTATAACATCAGTTTTGTGTAATAGAAATGCAATAATATGAAAACATACATATATAAATTAAAGTAGTACAATGTAACTAATTAACCAATTACCGGCTTCATCCCTTGGATAGTTTCTAAAAAATTAACCGGTTAATTGTTTAATTGTTAATAGTTTATAAATAATACACATGATAACTATAGTGAATGTTCCAATGATTAACAAGGGAACCTATAATGACATTTTATGATGATGTTCCAAGGTAATAACCAATGAATCTCACACCTCAAAATTTTCCAAAAAATTAATTATAGTATTTTGGAAAAGGGTAAGAGTGTAATCCAACGATCATCTTCCAATTCATTCCTCAATAAGATGTCGACTGAGTCCAAGGAGTTCATCCAATGTGAAACAGGGATAAGCAATGGATGGGTCTGATGGTATTTAACTATGGAACCTACTATTTAATGATAAATCCAAGGAGTGTATCAAAATAATACTATAATAACATTGAAGGGATCCTATTATTTATACCAGGAATACAATGTTAGACAATGATCGAGATCCAGGTGGGTCTCAACTAATGCAAGTTGCATCCTTGAATTGAAATGGGGTTCCCATGTGTTATGGAATTAAATATAGAATTAGAGGAGATATTTAGTCTAGCGACTCTAATATTTATAGTGATGTCATATAATATTTCATAATGTTCAACTAATTAACTTTTATTAGTGTGGCCATGATAATTGAGCATGAAACCATTTAATCACGAATTAATTAATCAATAAGTCCATTTGGTCCAAGCCTTTACTTTGATTAGTGTGACTTTGCCATGTTGCATGTAACAATTCATTTAATCCATTCAATGAATTTTTAATAATCTAGTTTCACCCAGCTACCATCTGTTTACATGTTAATTAGTGATATAGTCCTGCTACCTATTTTATAATTATATATAATAAATACAAATCATATACATTGTATAATTTCCACTTTACATTTCACATATAAATATCATTCGAAGAACTCACCATATGTGGATCAAGTGGTGAGAATACATAGTATGTTCCATTACTCAATTCCAAATAATAAACAATCCATTTAAAAGTGAAAATATTTCCCTTATTATGGTCAATCCAAGGCACAACCGAATAATGGCTCAAACATGTCAAAACACTAAATCAAAAATATGTAAACAAAATCCTAAATGGTATAAATGGAGTTTTTGGGAATAACCACTAAACAGTAATCAAAATTTTAGAATGAATATAACCACACGGTTCTAATGATTATAATCATGGAATTTAAATTTTTAAATTGAACTTGATGAAATCGATGGGCCCCACATGACAATTCCAAAATAAATGAACTATAGGGATGAGTTATAGACAACCCACCCTATGCTAGTAAGAATATAATCATTCATTATTAGTGCTTAATTATTCTTGTAATTTAGTATATACGATAAAAGGATAAAAAACTCATGCCTCGATAGCTATGTTTATAGCAAGAGAGATGAAGAATATCTCAGACAGAATCATGTAATTATTATTGCGCATCTAATGCATCCAAAAAAGCTAAAATGATTCCTGGATGAAGGGGATCTCCAGATCCTCAGATTAATTCATAAAAAAGATGCAAAAAGATAAAAATGGGATATCCCCCCAGAAATCTAATTAGGGAAAGAGGAAGGGTTTATAATATCATTAGTGGTAAAAATTCAAAATCACATAAATTTTATCCTGTCTATGATTTGGCCACACAATTTTCCAAACTAAAAACCAACCATCCACAAGAATCTATTGGATGGGGAGTATCGTATGGTTTGTTTTCACTATAAGGGAAACCATACACCAACCATGTGATATGGATCTACCCAATAATTCAAACCATCTACATAGTTAAATCTAACCAGGAGACAAACATAAATGAGTTACTGTAAACATTATACTAACCCAATATTATTAAAAATATTGGTTTTGGTCTTCAAATGAGCCCTAACCTCCCTTTGGATTTTCACTAACTCACTAGAAATCTATATTAAATACTAAAAAATGAATATTCAAAAAATTTAAAGGATCCATACCTGAGTGAAAAAAGTGACTTCTTATGCACATCCATGAAATATAGAATGGGTTTTAATCTATATAATTTATGAAATAAATTTATATGATACAACATCATTCAATGAAATATGGTGATAGCATATTTCTTTATCTATTTAAGAATTTAGGTGAAGAATTACATAACTCATGAGTCAGAGAATTCTTTGGTAATTACTTCATTGATGAAATGAGGGAATTATTTTAATGATTGATAGTGTGATATATATAATAAAAATTACATCATGATGAAAATATTTACAAAAAGGGACTTGAATATTTTATATAATTGAAGGTTTGAGTAAATTCATGATTATGATTTATCAAAAAATTACTACACTATGAAGGAGAACATGGTAGATGATACCCTATGTCAAAAATTCCATAAATAATTTCAAACATAAGGATTGAATGAGATCTAATTTTTACGGATTTGAAGATGACAGATCTTGAAATCTTGGGGAAAGGGGAAATATATTATCTTTGTCAAAGGTTTGTTCAAATATCCATCCATTATATGGTAAAGAGGGTATGGATGGAATATTTATAATTATTAAAGTATGTGTGGAAGGTTTCTATGGTCAACCATGATCATAGAAGAATGATAGGATTTTTTAACTGAGTATGTGTATCAACTATACTAGAATAGAATAATGAGTTATTATATGAACCTCATAGTATATCATTTTATTTTAATCCTAGATTTATAGAGATGTTTAGAAATCAGAAAAATTATATCTTATGGGATAATATAAAAATTTATATTGAATATTATGTATCATAATTTTTTGTATGTCAATAATTTATTAATAAAATATAGAATCCTTAGTGGATTTTCAACAATTTACTATACTATAATAGAAATGGGAAAACATCTTTACGTATATTGTCATCATAATCCCTAAAACAACTAAATATAATAACGATATGTCAGTTATATCAAATCATGTTACAGAATTAGTTCATTTTATTGTGATTTGATTTTATTTCTCTATTCATTAGTTTTAAAAAATAAATATTATGTACATGTTAAGTTTGAATGGAGTAACAGATTCCAATGCATCTGATAGGGATATGAGGATTTCCACGGTGTTCCTGGGATGTATTTAAAAATATTTTGATGTAATGTTGACTTTCATCACTACCTATCATCTTCAGTACGAAGGACAATATGATAAGACCAATAAAATGATATAATAAAATTTTATGGAATTCTCTATCGATTTTAAATATTGTTGGAGAAAAAACCTTCCTTTGGTGGAAAATTATAAAAATATTATATTTCACTTGAGTATTTATATATTTTTTATAAATCCATCTATGATAAGGAGGTTAGAAAACAAATTATCTTGAATGATGTTGGAGAAATAAATATAGTGTGACCTTATCTAGGTGAGTAAATGATTGAAAAGGTTAGAGACATTTAGGAAAAAAAGGGAAATCAATATATGGACAATAATTATACTAATATTCAAAAATGATATCTAGATATTGATGATTGTAACTATTTGTTCCTACTAATCTCCAAGGAATAAGGTGATGCAATATAGAATAAAGGGAATGTTCTGACCATGGAATATCATAACCATTATGAATTAAGACCTTCCATGGATGATATATTATTTTTTGAAACTTCAACAAAATCTCACTAAATATCACAATATATTACTTCTATCTATCATGAGGAAAAGTTAATATATCACATATAATATGTTCAAAGGTCATACCTCAAGAGTAGGGTCTACCCTATTAAGAACAAATTTTGGATATTCTGGATAATAGATAAAATTTTCAATGAAACAAGACTAATTCATATGGTCAAGGTTTTGTAGTGAAATCATAAAATGAGGGAGTTATGTGTCAATTTGATGATGTGATGTGATAGAAGAAAAGTCATTCATATGTATTAGTGTGATGGATGTATGAGTTCAAAATTTATTTAAAGGTTGTATAATGAAACTCCATATGATTTTATGATATTTTTCATTTTTATTAACAAAAAGTCATTTTATATCATTTATTATATGAAACATTGAGTTTATATGAATTGTGATCTACAATAAAAATATTATTTAAAAGTTACTATTATAACCAAACCATAAAAAATATTGGGTATGAAAAGGATTAACTAATTATGAACAATATCTGGATTATAAATGTAAAAAATGAATTAATTAGTTTTCTTATTGTTTATAAATGTAAAAAAATATTCATTCTTCAATTTATTATAAAGGAAAATGAATATAAATTAATGGAAAGAGAGATGGTTGTCTGAAAACCTATTTTTATGAACGTAATGGGTTTTTATATTAATAAATTAAATTCACCACTATTGGTGAATCATTTTAATAAGAATTATATAATATATATTCAATGGAATGTTATAATATAAATCAATAGTTTTTACTAGTAATGGGATAAGAATAAAAAATGTTTTATTAATAATTTTATTTTCCTAAAAAGAATCATTCATCAATTTTTTATAAAATTATTTTTAAATTATATCCTACTAATTCTTGATATTATATAATGAAAAATTCATACTATAATTGGAATAACGGTGATAATTTTTCTTAAATAATTACCTTTTATATTTAGTCATTTTGTATAGTGATAATGGAAAAATATATCACCTTAGTAAAGGATAAATCAGGTTAATCATTGTTAAAAGAATGTGTTAAGGTAACCAATTTTTATCTTAATTATTATTTGATGATATTTACTATTACCATTTTACCATATGATCTAAATTGGGTTCTTTAAGAAAATAATATCTATGAAAATTATATATTTAATATTAAATTAAAATAATAATAAAAAATTTTAATCTATTTTTTATAAATTTCTATTTTTTACACAGAATGATAAAATCATGTTCTGACTGAATATTTATATTTATTTTGAGAATAATGAAATTATATTCATTTTAGTTATTTATTTATTATTTTTAGTGATTATTAAATTAAAATAAATTCTTAGTATAAAATAAAATAAATTATTTTAGAAATATTAAAAGTAATATAATTCTATCGATTTATAGTGTTCTGAAAATTTTATTGATCGATATAATATATTATTTATTTTGTAAAGGATCACATTATAATTCAATATCATTCATGATATAAATGAATTCAAATTTAATTAACATCCTTCATAATTTTATTGAGATTCTGGTCAAAAAAAACAAACCAACCCTATGATACTTCGGATGCGATCTAATGGAAATATTTCAAAGAAGAGGTAAACCATTTTACCAATCATGTTTTTGATTAATTATTTTTGAAAATACTCTAAATATATGTTATATTTCATAAAATAATTAATTAAATATCATAAATATACTTAAATGTAATTATTATTAAAAAACAACTAGTTCCACCCCCTTTTCTATCAAATGGTAAGAGAATGTATTTCCCGTGCATATGACTTATAGTATCCACAAAGGGATACAATTAAATTTTGATAATAATTATTTATGGATGAATATTAATATGGTTTTAATTTTTGAATATTATATATATGAATTAATTGTTCTTCAGTAATTAAATTATCATAAATTTCTTCTCATAATCAAATCCATTAGAAAATGATAATGTCACTTGTGGGTATGTTTCGAGTACCAACACCCTAAAGTCATGTGATCAGTTTTTCATTTCTATTTGATATTTATGGTAGTAATGATATAATTAATGAATAAATATGTTGTATTTGAAAATTTATTTATTATATAATGTTTAATTATTATTTAAATTTATTTCATTATATCTATTAAAATGTAAAAACAATGTTCATGGGTACACACATCTAATGAAATATTTAAATCATTTATACTTATATATATTATAAAGATGAAAATAAATAAATTTTTAATTAATATATATGATATTTTAATCATTACTAAAATTTTCGATATGATGGATCTATTATAAAATAACATGGTCAAAAACTACTTAATCAAGGCATATGAGAGAGACCAAGATGTTATCATGTACAACATGGATTTTAAAAAAGATTTATTATTAAAAATGAGATATAAGTTTATAAATAAAAAATATATTGTTTGATTTATATTTGTAATGGTTTTGGAATATATTTAAAATAAATATAAATTTAATATATGGGAGTTTCTAACACATATAATGTATCTAAGACACGCGGTAAGAGTTTATTACCTAATCTCATCATTATTCAATATTGTTTATGATTAAATGTTATGGGTGGGATTTATTTGATCAATATATGATTAAATGAATAATTTTAATAATTTTATGGTTATTTATAGTAATTATAATTTATCCTCTAATTTCCCATTCTCTATGCACTCAATATAATGATCAAATTGTTTTATGGAAGATATGAATTGTTTTCCTACTCATTCAAAAATTATTTCTCCAATGTCCATATTTTCCATCAAATGTTTTGAAGAATATTTTTTCTATTAAGTAATTTTTTTATTAAACTATTTTTACCCATTAATTATGTTTTACAAGATTATAAGGAATAATTTTTTACAAATCAAGAAGTTTTTTAAATTTTTTAAAAAATGTTGAAAGGAATGTTTTTAGCATATATTGAATAAATTTAATTCACCACCATCATGAAGTCTAAATGTGTTTTAAATATTATTAAATTTCTAATATGGTTTTATTCAATGAAAATTTTTTAAACAAAATTTGTGAAATTTTTAGACCATAAATAAGCGATTTCTTTGTCACTTTGGGTTCATTACTCAAAATATATTCTCGTGATATTATAATTTATTTTCATATATGAAAATATCCATTGTAAAATATTATTCTTTTCTGAGGTTATACTCCAATATTAATATCCTACATATTTCATTACATGATTTATGATCATTTTTTTGGGTAATGTATTGATATTACGGTTGGTACTTCATCCAATATAAGTAGTTATTGTTTTTTAAAGCCTATTTGAAACATTATATTGTATAATATTATTATTAATGAATTGGTCTTATTAAGTGATCAGTTTGGCCCAAATTTATATATAGCCTTGATGAATCCATTCTTATCATTGGAAAAACTAGATTGGGTATTTGAATGAAGCCTTACCCATTTATGTATATGACATTGCATAATTATATTGTGGGATTTTTTTGAAGTCATTATTCAAGGGCTCAGTGGTAAGTTTCAAATGTCCAAAATTAGGCATTCCATCATCCTGATATTAGTTGTTTACATTATTCATCATTATTTTAATATTAATGAAATATATGGATATTTTTCCTGCTTCTGTGATTATTTGAATGAAATTATTTTATCATAATTTATTCTATCAATATTATTAAATCCTTATTATATTCCATTATACATATACACATCTTATGTGTAGGATTCCACATGTATTAATCATTTATTAATGATCACAAATCTTATTCATCCTAATTAACTCCTAAAGATTATATCCAATCATGAGTATTTATGTTTCATGTTCTGTCATGATTTATAATGGTTAAGCTCAATCCAGTTCATGCATATCATTTTTTAATACTAAATACATTTATTTGCCTATTTACAAGACACCATGATGCCAGAAACTGTGAATCAAGACACAGTGAAGCTAGACACCGTAATCCAGACACTGTGAAGCAAGACACCATGAAGCAAGACACCCTATACAAGACATTGTGAAGAAAGACACCGTGAAACAAGACACCGTGAACCCAGAAACCATGAAGTTGGACACCATAAACCAGAAACTGTGAACAAGACACCATAAATGATACACAGTGACACTCTGACACCGTGATCATTCTAGCCACCGTGTGAAGGAGAAATCATTTTCACAACTTACTGTTACACAATTTCTTAAACTATTTTTTTATTTCAATTTAATTTCTAACTATCATATTGGATGCCTTTAATGCACTGAAATAATTAATGTTTCTTTGTAGACATATCATCGGACAGTATGAGGTATGAGGTGAAGAACACATGGAAGCCGTCGGCTAAAATTCATGCATTTGATGATAAAGAGCGAAGAGTTCCCAAGAACAACATAGATAGAAACTGAACGAAAAAAATCCTGTGAGCACAACCACGAAGAAGATATTGAAATTTTTTCCAAAGGAATCATTGTTACATGCATGAAATCTGACTCTGCTGAAGATCATATGATGTACACTGAAATCCAGAGAACATCTTCACATTATTAAAACTTGTGATGAACACAAGCTGAATTGAGACACTCTGTTTTTCACACAACATCCAAAGAAAGACTCAAAGCCTCATCTACTTAAATCCAACGAAGTCTAGAGATTCATTAACATCACACAAGAGAATTATCACCTCATCTCTGTATTCTTGCTTGACTATGATCATCATTTTATTTAAATTATGAGTAGTGTGTTCCCCTTTCTGTTTTGACACTCACTGACTCGTGAACTAAACTGGAGGAGACTTAAATCCTTACACCAAACTCTTTATACTTTTTTTACCCACGAAAACTGTGGAAGAGGTCCATGTCTGGCCTAGTTATTATTTTTTGTTAACCCATGAAAACTGTTGAATAGGTTTCTCTGTGACCTGGACAGTCTGTGAACTGTTGTTGACCCCTATCTAAGGTGTGGATCAATATTTATTTATATAAACTGCTAGGTGGTAGGTGATCATCAAGTGGAGTGGATTAGGTCTCAGCTTGAGACTGAACCACTTGTTTCATATCCACTGTGATGTTTAAATTTTGGATTCTTTGTTTTACTACCCTATTGCATAATCTAGAAATCCGAAATTTCACATTGATAGTTAGTCTTGGAAAGAAGTTATAACTGGTTTGTCTTAGAAGGATAACTTCAAAAGTAATATTAATAATAAAAATTAAGATTACGGATAATTAATCAATCGTTAAAGAAGCTGTTTAAAATGTAAAACACTTATAACAATATAACCTTGATTAACTAGGCTGTATCTATTTTTGGGGAAACCATTTCATTTGAAAATAATATAATTTTAACAGATTTATTTTATAGATACCCAATTCACCCCTCCCATCTTGAGTAAACTACTTCTAACAAAATTTGGTATCATAGGTTTCTTTATTAGGACTCTGTGTAATCATACTCAACTATGATTGTAGTTGTACATTAATGATATGTAAATTTCTGTTAATTTTAAATTTCATACTCTTTTAAAGTAATAAGTTAGTGTGCATAATAGGCTGCAAGGTTCTCCAACCAACAAAACACCATTCTTTAATGGAACCAACTATTCTAAATAAAAAATTATAATGAAAATGCATCTAGATAGTATGATTTTCGAAATTTGGTATAAGGCCCCAGCCTTAAACCTTACTTAATCTTGAGTTATTACAAGATTACACATTGAGGATCTTTTCAGGTTTAGAGTTTTAGAGAATTAGATCATAAAACTTTCATTACATTCCACATTTAAACAAAGTGGTTACATAAAATATAGTATTCATTTTATTTCATCAACAGAAACATATTTAAAATAAAACATGGATTCTTTCTTGACACTTCCTTGACACTATCATCATATCATGTACCCTTCCCTTGAATTGTGAAAAACATTTCAATAACTTGGGATGAGCATAAAAAGCCCAGTAAGGGATATAAAAATATGGAAAGGAAACATGAGTACATGTATACATAAGAATGAAATCATACTTTACCCATAAAACATAAGCACTTTAACATACCTCAAAAATCATGAATCAATCATAGAAATCATAAGACATAAAGGTAAATTGAGGCATTCATAACATTCTTACGTAGGGAGTAACCCTCTTGGTTACGTTTGGAATACCCACCACAGTATATTCCCTAAATATCTTAGGAGAAACCTTAACGTTTCACTCCATCGCGTTACCCAATGCATTGGAGAGCTATATCGGGCTCACCTGCCCTTAGTTTATCACGGAACCACCTGTCTTCATAACAATTCCCAAAAACCATTACATAATCATAACATATAATACATGCATAAAGGAAACATATCATTTCCAAATTTCAATCACAAGATATCAATAAAACACATTGACATAAAATACATTATGAAAACTATTTTCAATACCAAAATAAATGAAAAGTAAAGCATGGTATTTATTTTTCTTTTAAAAAGATGGTATGGGTTATAAAGGAAGCTGATACTCAAATAATGGTCACGGCGACAGAGAAGTCGTTGTCGCCCCATATGTACGACAAAAACATTCACTTTTGTCGTTTAGTAAAACGCTTCATATAAAAAAAGATTCCTTTTTGGATAAACGTAAAATTCAAAGGGGTTTATACACCGTATATAAGAAGGTTGTGTATAAAACAAAATATTCCTCCATGAAAGGAGATTGAGACGAAGTCCCATACAAAGACGATATCCTTTTATTAAGGATAAATCAATTACATAATTATGTGTGAAAAACTAATACACCAAATATAAGTGGATATTAAGTGTAAAACAATCAGAGGTTATTCACACATATTCATAGAACAACATATTCAAGGAGTAAAAGCTTATCCCAAAGAATCAAAATTGGGTTAAGAAGTTCCCTTGCAAAAATTTGACAGCCTAACGACGTCACTACAAAATTCAGAAAATGAGTTGATGAGAGATAAAAAAGGGCATCTCATCACATGGAAATAAAATTTAAATCAATAAGGATATAGAAGAACATATCCCAACATAATAGTATGTGAATTAAAAGACATAACAAAAGAGGTATTTTAAAAATAGGAGGGTGAAAGGTTCCCTTACCGACATGGGTATCTTCCGAAACATACACCCTGTGAAAGAAGGACAATAAAAAATTGATGTAAATACTCATAAATGAAATTATATTACACAATGAGTAAAATAATGGGCAGTACATACACCACTCAAAGGAAATTGTGGCAAATATAGCATAAATCTCAAGGGAATCAAAGTGAGATGAAAAATCTCTTACGAAAACTCGGCAGCTTAACGATGCCACTTAAAACATACGAAAATGGATTGATGAGATCAAATAGGGTCTCTCATAATATTAACATAAAGTTTACAGAAAGAGGAATATAAAAGAACATCCCCCAACATAACAAAGAGGAGCTTAAAGAAGTGACATAAAGGAGAGTACTTAAAAAGAAAGAGAGAGGTTAGATGTCTTACAAAACTTCGGCAGCCTAACGGCACCACTCAAAACATCCAAAATGGATTAATGAGAGAGAATAGGGTCTCTAATCACATGAAAATAAAAATTATAGTATGATTAATATAAAATAACATCCCAATAACAAGAAAGATGAGCTTTAAATGGAATGACATAAATGAGTGTACTTAAAAAGAAAGAGATGAGTAGGATCCCTTACCTCAAGTCCAACTTGTCTTGTTCGTTTCTTTATATTCCTGAGTAATAAACATTGGTCAATTTATAATTTCTCAAGGACATATTTATAATGATTATTATTCAGTTCATATCACATATTTTAATGTTATAATAATTGGTTAATAATATGAGTTCATATCAGATTTTTTTGTCAATGTTTGGTACATGAGTTAAAAATTGAACTTGTTGGAAAATAATTTTCTATGTAGTTATAGGTACATCATATATAAAATAGTATTGATGTTTTAAATATCATATATATCGAGTATATATTCATTTTATACTATTCCATAGCATTTGGAGATAAAAATAAGAAGCACCGTTCATTGAGACGGTAGGCCGTACGTACGCATGAACGCTACTTTCATTTTTTTGTCAGATTTATGGAATTAAAACAAAATGAGATATATATATATATTTTATAATTACAGAATTATATCCATCATTTAGATGTAATATATTACATATATATCCATTATATATATGTACTTATAATAGTACATAACATTTTGAGATAAGAAATGAAATGTACCGTTCATGGAGACGGTAAGTCGTGCGTACGCATGAAAGCTACTTCCATTTCTATTTCATATTTAATGGAATTAAAACATAATGATATATAATAGTATTTTAATTCCATTATGGTATCATATATAATATCATTAAATATATCCTTTATACGTACCACATATGGTATTAACGAATCAAATCACTTTGAGGGGGAGGTAGTCCGCACTTCCTAAAATGAAATTATCATGTTTACCCACAATGGAAACCATAAAGGTATGACACAAAAGAAAAATACAGAAGCTTAAGTAAAACATAAAAATATTATATATCGTATATAAATATAATGACATCTTAATGGCCACCTTTTAAGGTGTTATATGAGTGTTGAACAAACATCGTTTCGCGAGGCAGAAATTCGCCATCCATAGAAACAGTATGTTCTTTAATCATTTTATGTAGGTGTGTGTATGTGTAGCTCGAATTATTCTTATAACAACATCCTAGTATATTTAAGATACTGTATTTTTTACAAAATAAATGAATAAAAAGATTTTAGGGGGTTGGAGAAGCAAAATAAAACAAAAGAACATAAGTGAAGACATTACCCTAAAATCGGGTAACTCCCTTTGGTTTGAGCTCAAAGGCTTACTTGAGAAGACTTCATCCCAATGTGAGGCCTAAAAGAGTAAGAGAGGGAAGTGGAGAGACAAAATGGGCAGGGGTTGGCCGAGCCAAAGTCTTTAGAAGTGTGGGTGAAGAGGTAGAGGTGGGGGCCTTTTATTAGAGGAGGGGAGGGGCACTCTTGGAAAGTAAAGAAATGTTACTTTATTTGAAAATGGGTTTCAAATTTAAAAGGTCCCAAATTGATATAATTCAAGTATAAGGTGATAAGGGTTATAAATACACCCATCCAATTGGTTTTAGACATGTGTAGGTCTTAGATTTTACATTATCTTCCCATTTTATTTAAATTGTTAAATAATGAGGTCATCGCTGCATCATCTTGATGTCATAAATAATTTAATTTATTTAATGTCTAAAAATTATAAAAAATACTATGATGTATGAAATATTTTTATCTTTCCAATTACTATTTATAGTCAAAAATCTGACTTGTATAACCCCATATAAAAAATTGTTTTATTAAAACAACTCATGTTTGTGTAATTTTAATTTTAACATTAAATAAAAAGGTATTTATGTCATTTTCCAACCAAAGTGGCTCCATGGGGTCCACAAGTTGACCAATGGATTGTATTGGTCGTCCATGACTCATACAATGAGGGTAGTACATGTTTCTAGGTCATTTAATATTATTAAAACATTATTTTTACCTTAAACTACACTAATTACCTCTAATCGCGATTAATACTTAATAAGTTACCATTCACCAAAAAAATATTTAAATCCCATTGAACAATATTTTACATATTAATGACAACCATGTATGTATTATTTTTGAAATTCAAAACACAAAGGTGGAAAAATTTCATTTAAACGGAAAATCAGTTTTTATAAGTACCACTTAGTGGTTTCACTATTCATAAAAATTGAAGTTTTTGAGAGAATTACCAAAAATTCACTCTAAGCTATATTTGATATTCTGAATTCAAAAATTATGTCTATTTTACAAAATTCAAAACATATAATTTTCATTAATTAATTTAATAATTAATTCCCACTGTCAAAACAAATAGCGTGTATTTATGAAACAAAAAGTATCAAAAGATTGACACTAGTTTAAGTCCGATTTCAAAGTGAAATTAATTACAACGACCACTATTGGATTAAATGGTAAAAATATATTCTAATTTAACTTTAAAACCAATTAAAAATATAATCTAATCATATAAATAAATTATATTAAAAAGTGGTTTTGAATTAAAATACAATATTTTTCACTATTCATTAAAAATTGAACTTTTCCGGAAAAATACCAAAAATTTACACAAAGTAAATTTTTATGTCCCGATTCTAAAGAAGAATTTTATTTAGTAAAATATAACTCATAAAATTTTCAAAAAGTGGATTTAAAAGAGGTTCTCCATCAAAAGGCGGTTAATCGACCTTTTAAAGAATATTAGAATGTTTACGCTTAAAATTGGATTCATTCCAATTTTTAATCCTCTAACTTTTATTGTAAAAAGTAAAAATATTTGACAAGAATATATAATCATTTTGTAGTTAGTTCTATTTGTTCCCGCCATTACAACGACTAGGCATTAACTACCATTTAAAATAATATTATTTTATTATTAGAGTGCAACGTAAGATTCCCAAGAAACTCGTTGTTGCGTATTGGGTATGCCATCGAGCATAGCTTCCCCTTTAAAGTAATATTAATATTTTA
Organism: Viscum album; assembly: GCA_963277665.1. NCBI lineage: Eukaryota > Viridiplantae > Streptophyta > Magnoliopsida > Santalales > Viscaceae > Viscum > Viscum album. The sequence goes on from OY728127.1 coordinate 2,046,665,372, forward strand.
TTCACAAATATGGATAAATATAAAAATTTCATATTCTTTATTTACCTGGGGTGTTACATCCTTCCCCCCTTTTGGGAATTGCATCCTTGCAATTTCAAAATTGGGCTTGAAAACTCCATTGAAAGTCCCACATCGGAAAAGGAGTAAATTAAACTATCACATTAAAAGAAAGAAAGGGAAGTAAAAATGTCACCCTTGTTAACCCATACTAGGATTCCATGTAGGAAAACATGGACATGGAAGAAAAAACAAAGGGTCATGTTTTGATGGAGAGTGATAGAAAACATGTTTAGGAGAAAGCTAACCACAAGAAAATCACCAACTTGTGATGGGTTAAACGGTATTCGATTACCCAGTAGGAAAAGTTTATAGACAACAATTTTGTTTAAGTTACTTTTTATTGAGGAATTTATTCATAAGGAAACATAATCACTTATCATGTTGACTTTCAACTTTTATTAGATTCCTTACATAAACTCATATTTTCTCCAAAAGACGAGTATTTAGGAAGACTTGTTCACATTAAGAGTACTAAAATCAACTTCTAGAGAATCACCTAATCCACAAAAGAGAACTATATACTTACCATGTCATTAGACTTTAACCAAAACCAAAAGCAAAAAGGTTAGTACAAGATCAGATAATCCAGAAAAAGATAACCCTTTATAAAAAGAAAATCTATTCTTAATCTCGAAAATTTGTCCAATAAAACCCAAAGTTCAATGAGGAACATTCGATAAACAATTGTCCATAAAATTATTCAATGTAAACTAAACTAAGATTGAAACCCAAATATTTGAAGGATTTAGTCACATAGTCTTCCAAGTTAAATCATAACCTTTATCTCCAAACAACATCATTTGCTCTTAATGTCTCGTATTGAAAAGTAATTAACCTAATCACATATCCTCCATGATAGGTTAATAAATTTCCATAGATAACCCAAAATCAACTTACTAATGATTCCTAAAATCATCTAACTAAAAAAAATTAGTCAAAATAACCAGGGACTTCACGTAGTCTAGTGGTAGGTGATAAATAATAGTCTCACTTTGGTTGTGGGTTCGATTCCCGCAGCTTTGTCGGACGCGACGGGCTTTCACACGGTCTGCGTGTTGTCCTTTTTCCAAAACTATATAATTCTTAAAAAATTCCCCAAAATGAGATAAAATCTTCAAAAATGATCATAACATATTTTAACCTCAAGTTTATCTCATGCCTTTCATTTTCCATCATAACATATAATAACCAATAATTACCTCAAAAGTAAGGATCATATAAACTCTAATGGATACCTTTATAATTATTACCTGAACTTCCACATTGATTGGTCATCTTGTACATGATGCATTACAGATCATACCAAGGATCAAGTGGTTTATAATGACTCCTTGATAGTTGGTTTAGAACAACCACGAGTTTCTTCATTGAATCCCCCATTTTATCTAGTATCTTAATCAGAGAACCACCACAGTTTCCTTCAAACCTGTTGTCTCTTTGGTGCCTGCTAGATCCATCCATTCACTAAAAACAGAAATGTCAGTGTGAGTATATCAACAAAACCATCATGTACTAATGAGGAAGGTAAACACAAAGATATACTCACTCTATCACTTTATCTAAAACTAGGACTCTTTATGAAATACTAACCATTATGGTAATGTCACTAATGATTAGAGAATACCCTAAACTCTAAAGTTATCTAAACCGACCTTTGATACCAACTATAAGGCCCCAGCCTTAAACCTTACTTAATCTTGAGTTATTACAAGATTACACATTGAGGATATTTACAGGTTTAGTGTTTTAGAGAATTAGATCATAAAACGTGCATTACATTCCACATTTAAACAAAGTGGTTACATAGAAGATAGTATTCATTTTTTTCATCAACCGAAACATATTTAAAATAAAACATGTATTCTTTCATGACACTTCCTTGACACTATCATCATAACATGTAACCTTCCCATGACCTGTGAAAAACATTTCAAAAACTTGGGATGAGCATAAAAAGCTCAGTAAGGGATATAAAAATATGGAAAGGAAACATGAGTACATGTATACATAAGAATGAAATCATACATTACCCTTAAAACATAAGCACTTTAACATACCTCAAAAATCATGAATAAATCATAGAAATCATAAGACATAATGGTAACTTGAGTCATTCATAACATTCTTACGTAGGGAGTAACCCTCTTGGTTACGTTTGGAATACCCACCACAGTATATTCCCGAAATCTTTTCGGAGAAACCATAACGTTTCACTCCTTCGCGTTACCCAATGCATTGGAGAGCTATATCGGGCTCACCTGCCCTTATTTTATCACTGAACCACCCGTCTTCATAACAATGACCAAGAACCAGAACACAATCGTACCACATAATACATGCATAAAGGAAACATAACATTTCCACATTTCAATCACAAGATATCAATAAAACAAATTGACATAAAAAATTATGAAAACTATTTTCAATACCAAAATAAAAGAAAAGTAAAGCATGGTATTTATTTTTCTTTTAAAAAGAAGGTATGGCTTGTAGAGGAAGCCGAAACTCCAATAATGTTCACGGTGGCAGAGAAGTCGTTGTCGCCGCATACCTACGACAAAAACATTCCCTTTTGTCGTTTAGTAAAACGCTTCATATAAAAAAAAGATTCCTTTTTGGATAAACATAATAGTCAAAGGGGTTTATACACCGTTTATAAGAAGGTGGTGTCTGAAACAAAATATGCCTCAATGAAAGGAGATTGAGACGAAGTCCCATACAAAGACAGTATCCTTGGATTAAGGATAAATCAATTACATAATTATGTGTGACAAACTAATACACCAAATATAAGTGGATATTAATTGTAAAACAATCAGAGGTTATTCACACATATTCATAGAAGACATATTCATGGAGTACAAGCTTATCCCAAAGAATCAAAATTGGGTTAAGAAGTTCCCTTTCAAAAATTTGACAGCCTAACAACGTCACTACAAAATTCAGAAAATGAGTTGATGAGTAATAAAAAAGGGTATCTCATCATATGGACATGAAATTTAAATCAATAAGGATATAGAAGAACATATCCCAACCTAATATTATGTGAATTAAAAGACATAAAAAAATAAGTCTTTTAAAAAGAGGAGGGTGAAAGGTTCCCTTACCGACATGGGTATCTTTCGAAACATACGCCCCGTGAAAGAAGGACAATACAACATTGATGTAAATACTCATAAATGAAAGTATATTACACAATGAGTAAAATAATGGGAATTACATACACCACTCAAAGGAAATTGTGGAAAATGTAGCATAAACCTCACGAGAATAAAAGTGAGATGAAAAATCACTTACGAAAACTCGGTAGCCTAAGGGTGCTACTTAAAACTTACAAAAATGGATTGATGAGATCAAATAGTGTCTCTCATCATATTAACATAAAGTTTACAGAAAGAGTAATATAAAAGAACATCCCCCAACATAACAAATAGGATCATAAAAGAAGTGACATAAAGGAGAGTACTTAAAAAGAAAGAGAGAGGTTACATCTCTTACGAAAATTCGGCAGCCTAACGGCGCCACTCAAAACTACCAAAATGGATTGATGAGAGAGAATAGGGTCTCTCATCACATGAACATAAAAATTAAAGTAAGATTAATATAAAATAACATCCCAATAACAAGAAAGATGAGCTTTAAAAGGAATGACATAAATGGGTGTACTTAAAAGGAAAGAGAGGAGTAGGATCCCTTACCTCAAGTCCAACTTGTCTTGTTCGTTTCTTTATATTCATGAATAATAAACTTTGGTAAATTTATAATTTCTTAAGGACCTCTCTATAAAGATTATTATTCAGTTAATATCACATATTTTAATGTTATAATAATTGGTTAATAATATGAGGTCATATCAGATGTTTTTGTCGATGTTTGGTACATGAGTTAAAAATTGAATTTGTTGGAAAATAATTTTCCATGTAGTTATAGGTACATCATATCCAGAATAGTATTTATGTTTTAAATATCATATATATCCATTATATATTCATTTTATACTATTACATATCATTTGGAGATAAAAATTAAAAGCACCGTTCATGGAGACGGTAGGTCGTACGTACGCATGAAAGCTACTTTCATTTTTTGTCAGATTAATGGAATTAAAATAAATGAGATATATAAATATGTTATAATTCCAGAATTATATCCATCATTTAGATGTAATATATTACATATATATCCATTATATATATGTACTTATAAAAGTACATAACATTTTGAGATAATAAATGAAATGTACCGTTCACGGAGACGGTAAGCCGTGCGTACGCATGAACGCTACTTCCATTTCTATTTCATATTTAATGGAATTAAAACATAATGAAATATAATATTATTTTATTACAGTATGGTATTATATATAATATTATTAATTATATCCTTTATACGTACCACATATGGTATTAACGAATCAAATCACTTTGAGGGGGCGGTTGTCCGCACTTCTAAAATGAAATTATCGTGTTTACCCACAATGGAAACCATAAAGGTATGCCACAAAAGAAAAATACAGAAGTTTAAGTAAAACATAAACATATTATATATCATATATAAATATAGTGACATATTAATGTCCACCTTTTAAGGTGTTATATGAGTGTTGAATAATCATCATTTTGTGAGGCAGAAATTCTCCATCCACAGAAACAGTATGTTCTTTAACCATTTGATGTAGGTGTGTGTAAGTGTAGCTCGAATTATCCTTATAACAACATCCTAGTATATTTTATATAATGTAGTTGTTACAAAATAAATTAATAAAAAGAGTTTAGGGGGTTGGAGAAGCAAAATAAAACAAAAGAACATAAGTGAAGACATTACCTTAAAATCGGGTAACTCCCTTTGGTTTGAGCTCAAAGGCTTCCTTGGGAAGACTTCTGCCCAAAGTGAGGCTTCAAGGAGTAATATAGGGAAGTGGAGAGACAAAATGGGCAGGGGTTGGCCGAGCCAAAGGCTTTTGAAGTTTGGGTAAAGAGGTAGAGGTGGCGGCATTTTATAAGAGGAGGGGAGGGGCACTCTTGGAATGTAAAAAAATGTTACTTTATTTGATAATTAGTTTCGGATTTAAAAGGTCCCAAATTGATATAATTATAGTATAAGGTGATAAGGGTTCTAAATAAACCCATAAAAAAGGTTTTGGACATGTTTAGGTCTTAGATTTTACATTATCTTCCCATTTTATTTAAATATTTAAATAATGTGGTCATCGCTGCATCATCATGATATCATAAATAATTTAATTTATTTAATGTATAAAATTATAAAAAAATACTATGATGTATGAAATTTTTTTATCTTTCCAATGACTATTTATAGTTAAAAATAGGACTTGTATAACCCCATTTATAAATTTTTATGGTAAAAAATCTCATGTTTGTGTAATTTTAATTTTAACATTAAATAAAAAGGTATTTATGTCATTTTCCAACCAAAGTGGCTCCATGGGGTCCCCAAGATGAACCATGGATTGTCTTGGTCGGCCATGACTCATACAATGAGGGTAGGACATGTGTCTAGGTCATTTCATATTATTAAAACATTATTTTTACCTTAAACTACACTAATTACCTCTAATCGCGATTAAAACATAATAAGTTACTATTCACCAAAAAAATATTTTAATCCCACTGAACCACATTTTACTTACTAATGGAAACCATGTATGTCGGATTTTTGAAATTCAAAACACAAAGGTGGCAAAATTTCATTTAAACGGAAAATCAGTTTTTATAAGTACCACTTAGTGGTTTCACTATTCATCAAAAATTGAAGTTTTTCAGAAAATTACCAAAAATTCACCCTAAGCTATATTTGATATTCTGAATTCAAAAATGATGTATATTTTAAAAAATTCAAAACATATAATTTGCATTAATTAATTTAATAATTAATTCCCGCTGTCAAAACAAATTGCGTGTTTTTATGAAACAAAAAGTATCAAAAGATTGACACTAGTTTATGTCCGATTTCAAAGTGAATTTAATTCCAACGACCACTATTGGATTAAATGGTAAAAATATATTCTAATTTCACTTTAAAACAAATTCAAAATATAATCTAATCATATAAATAATTTAGATTAAAAAGAGGTTTTGAATTAAAATACATCTTTTTTCACTATTCATTAAAAATTTAACTTTTTCGGAAAAATACCAAAAATTTACACAAAGAAAATTTTGATGTCCCGATTCTAAATAAGAATTTTATTTAGTCAAATATAACACATAAAATTGTCAACAAGTGGATTTAAAAGAGGTTCGCCATCAAAAGGCGGTTAATCGACCTTTTAAAGAATATTAGAATATTTACGCTTAAAATTGGATTCATTCACATTTTTAATCCTCTAACTTTTATTGTAAAAAGTAAAAATATTTGACAAACATATATAATCATTTTTTAGTTATTTCTGTTCATTCCCGCTATTAAAACGGCTAGGCGTTAACTACCATTTAAAATAATATTATTTTATTATTAGAGTGCGACGTAAGATTTCCAAGAAACTCATTGTTGCGTATTGGGTACACCATCGAGCATAGTGTCCCCTTTAAAGTAATATTAATATTTTATTCACAAATATGGATAAATATAAAAATTTCATATTCTTTATTTACCCGGGGTGTTACAACCTACCCCCCTTTTGGGAATTGCGTCCTTGCAATTTCAAAATTGGGCTTCAAAACTCCCTTGAAAGTCCCACATCGGAAAAGGAGTAAATTAAACTATCACTTTAAAAGAAATAAAGGGAAGTACAAAATGTCACCTGAGTTAACCCATACTAGGATTCCATGTAGGAAAACATTGACATGGAAGAAAAAACAAAGGGTCATGTTCGGATGGAGAGTGATAGAAAACATGTTTAGGAGAAAGTTAATCACAAGAAAATCCCAAACTTGTGATGGGTTAAACGGTATTCGATTCCCCGGTATGAAAAGTTAACAGACAACATTTTTCTTTTAAGTTACTTTTTATTGAGGAATTTATTCATAAGGAAACATAATCACTTATCATGTTGACTTTCAACTTTTATTAGATTCCTTACACAAGTTCATATTTTCTCCAAAAGACGAGTATTTAGGATCAGTTGTTCACATTAAGAGTACTAAAATCAACTTCTAGATAATCACCTAATCCAAAAAAGAGAAATATATACTTCCCATGTCTTTAGACTTTAACCAAAACCAAAACCAAAAAGGTTAGTACAAGATCAGATAATCCAAAAAAGGATAACCCTTTATAAAAAGAAAATCTATTCTTAATCTCCAAAATTTGTCCAACAAAACCCAAAGTTCAAGGAGGACCATTCGATAAAAAATTTGTCCATAAAATTCTTCAAAGTAAACCAAACTAAGATTGAAACCCTAATATTTGAAAGATTTAGTCACATAGTCTTCCAAGTAAAATCGTAACATTTATCTCCAAACAACATCAGTTGCTCTTAATGTCTCGTATTGAAAATTAATTAACCTAATCACATATCCTCCATGATAGGTTAATATATTTCCATAGATAACCCAAAATCAACTTACTCTTGATTCGTAAAACCATCTAACTAAAAATAATTAGTCCAACTAACCAGGGACTTCATGTAGTCTAGTGGTAGGCGATAAATACCAGTCGCACTTTTGTTGTGTGTTCGATTCCCACAGCTTTGTCCGACGCGACGGGTTGTCACACGGTCTGCGTGTTGTCCTTTTTCCAAAACTATATAATTCTTAAAACATTCCCCAAAACGAGATAAAATCTTCAAAAATGATCATAACATATTTTAACCTCATGTTTATCTCATGCCTTTCATTTTCCATCATAACATATAATAACCCATAATTACCTCAAAAGTAAGGATCATATAAACTATAATGGCTACCTTTATAATTATTAACTGAACTTCCTCATCGATTGGTCATCTTGTACATGATGCATTACAGATCATACCAAAGTTCAAGTGGTTGATCAGGACTCTTAGATAGTTGGTTTAGAATAACCACAAGTTTCCTCATTGAATCCCCCATTTTATCTAGTATCTTAATCAGAGAACCACCACAGTTTCCTTCAAACCGGTTGTCTCTTTGGTGCCTGCTAGATCCATCCATTCACTAAAAATAGAAATGTCAGTGTGAGTATATCAAGAAAACCAACATGTACTAATGAGGAAGGTAAACACTAAGATAAACTTACTCATTCACTTTATCTAAAACTAGGACTCTTTCTGAAATACTAACCATTGTGGTAATGTCACTAATGCATAGATAATATCCTAACCTCTAAAGTCATCTAAACCGACCTTTGATACCAACTATAAGGCCCCAGCCTTAAGCCTTACTTAATCTTGAGTTATTATAAGATTACACATTGAGGATCTTTTCAGGTTTAGAGTTTTAGAGAATTAGATCATAAAACTTGCATTACATTCCACATTTAATCAAAGTGGTTACATAAAAGATAGTATTCATTTTTTTCATCAATGAAAACATATTTAAAATAAAACATGGATTCTTTCTTGACCCTTCCTTGACACTGTCATCATAACATGTACCCTTCCCTTGACATGTGAAAAACATTTCAAGAACATGGGATGAGCATAAAAAGCTCAGTAAGGGATATAAAAATATGGAAAGGAAACATGAGTACATGTATACATAAGAATGAAATCATAATTTACCCTTAAAACATAAGCACTTTAACATACCTCGAAAATCATGAATAAATCATTGAAATCATAAGATGTAAAGGTAACTTGAGGCATTCATAACATTCTTACGTAGGGAGTAACCCTCTTGGTTACGTTTGGAATACCCAACACATTATATTCCCTAAATCTCTTCGGAGAAACCTTAACGTTTCACTCATTCGCGTTACCCAATGCATTGGAGAGCTATATCGGGCTCACCCGCCCTTAGTTTATCACAGAACCACCCGTCTTCATAACAATTCCCAAGAACCATAACATAATCGTACCACATAATACATGCATAATGGAAACATAACATTTCCACATTTCAATCACAAGATATCAATAAAAAAAATCGACATAAAAACATTATGAAAACTATTTTCAATACCAAAATAAAAGAAAAGTAAAGCATGGTATTTATTTTTCTTTTAAAAAGAAGGTATGGCTTGTAGAGGAAGCTGAAACTCAAATAATGGTCATGGCGGCGGAGAAGTCATTGTCGCCGCATACGTATGTCAAAAACATTCCCTTTTGTCGTTTAGTAAAACGCTTTGTTTAAAAAAAGATTCCTTTTTGGATAAATGTAAAATTAAAAGGGGTTTATACACCGTATATAAGAAAGTTTTGTATAAAACAAAATATGCCTCAATGAAAGGAGATTGAGGCGAAGTCCCATACAAAGACGGTATCCTTGGATTAATGATAAATCAATTACATAATTATGTGTGACAAACTAATACACCAAATATAAGTTTATATTAAGGGTAAAACAATCATAGGTTATTCACACATATTCATAGAAAGACATATTCAAGGAGTACAAGCTTATCCCAAATAATCAAAATTGGGTTAAGAAGTTCCCTTGCAGAAATTTGACAGCCGAACAACGTCACTACAAAATTCATAAAATGAGTCGATGAGTGATAAAAAAGGGTATCTCATCACATGGACATAAAATTTAAATCAATAAGGATATTGAAGAACATATCCCAACATAATAGTATATGAATTAAAAGACATAACAAAATAAGTCTTTTAAAAAGAGGAGGGTGAAAGTTTCCCTTACCGACATGGGTATCTTTCGAAACATACGCCCCATGAAAGAAGGACAATACAACATTGATGTAAATACTCATAAATGAAAGTATATTACACAATGAGTAAAATAATGGGCAGTACATACACCACTCAACGGAAATTGTGGAAAATGTAGCATAAATCTAACGGGAATCAAAGTGAGATGAAAAATCACTTACGAAAACTCGGCAGCCTAACGACGCCACTTAAAACATACAAAAATGGACTGATGAGGTCAAATAGGGTCTCTCATCATATTAAAATAAAGTTTAAAGAAATAGGAATATAAAATAACATCCCCCAACATAACAGAGAGTAGCTTAAAAGAAGTGACATAAAGGAGAGTACTTAAAAAGAAAGAGATAGGTTAGATCTCTTACGAAAATTCGGCAGCCTAACGGCGCCACTCAAAACTTCCAAAATGGATGGATGAGAGAGAATAGGGTCTCTCATCACATGAACATAAAAATTACAGTAAGAGTAATATAAAAGAACATCCCAATAACAAGAAATATGAGATTTAAATGGAATGACATAAATGAGTGTGCTTAAAAAGAAAGAGAGGAGTAGGATCCCTTACCTCAAGTCCAACTTGTCTTGTTCGTTTCTTTTTATTCATGAATAATAAACTTTGTTCTATTTATAATTTCTTAAGGAACTCTATATAAAGATTATTATTCAGTTAATATCACATATTTTAATGTTATAATAATTGGTTAATAATATGAGTTCATATTATATGTTTTTGTCGAATTTTGGTACATGAGTTAAAAACTGAACTTGTTGGAAAATAATTTTCCATGTAGTTATAGGTACATCATATCCAGAATAGTATTGATGTTTTAAATATCATATATATCTTGTATATATTCATTTTATACTATTCCATAGCATTTGGAGATAAAAATTAAAAGCACCGTTCATGGAGACGGTAGGCCGTACGTACGCATGAACGCTACTTTCATTTTTTTGTCAGATTAATGGAATTAAAACAAAATGAGATATATATATATATATATATATGTTACAAATCCAGAATTATATCCATAATTTATATGTAATATATTACATATATATCCATTATATATATGTACTTATAATAGTACGTAACATTTTGAGATAAGAAATGAAATGTACCGTTCATGGAGACGGTAAGCCGTGCGTACGCATGAACACTACTTCCATTTCTATTTCATATTTAATGGAATTAAAACATAATGATATATAATAGTATTTTAATTCTAGTATGGTATTATATATAATATCATTAAATATATCCTTTATACGTACCATATATGGTATTAACGAATCAAATCACTTTGAGGGGGCGATAGTCAGCACTTCCTAAAATGAAATTATCGTGTTTACCCACAATGAAAACCATAAAGGTATGCCACAAAAAAAAGAAGCTTAAGTAAAACATAAACATATTATATATCATATATAAATATAGTGACATCTTAATGGCCACCTTTTAAGGTGTTATATGAGTGTTGAACAATCATCGTTTCGTGAGGCAGAAATTCGCCATCCAAAGAAACAGTATGTTCATTAACCATTTGATTTAGGTGTGTGTAAGTGTAGCTCGAATGATTCTTATAAAAACATCCTAGTATATTTAAGATACTGGAGTTGTTACAAAAGAAATGAATAAAAAGAGTTTAGGGGGTTGGAGAAGCAAAATAAAACAAAAGAACATAAGTGAAGACATTACCTTAAAACCAGGTAACTCCCTTTGGTTTGAGCTCAAAGGATTCCTTGGGAAGACTTCTTACCATAGTGAGGCTTCAAGGAGTAAGAGAGGGATGTGGAGAGACAAAATGGGCAGGGTTTGGCCGAGCCAAAGGCTTTGTAAGTGTGGGTAAAGAGGTAGAGGTGGGGGCCTTTTATAAGAGGAGGGGATGGACACTCTTGGAAAGTAAAGAAATGTTACTTTATTTGAAAATGAGTTTCTGATTTAAAAGGTCCCAAATTTAAATAATTCTAGGATAAGGTGATAAGGGTTCTAAATCCACCCATCCAATAGGTCTGGACATGTGTAGGTCTATATTTTACATTATCTTACAATTTTATTTAAATCGTTAAATAATGAAGTCATCGCTGCATCATCATGATGTCATAAATAATTTAATTTATTTAATGTCTAAAATTATAAAAAAATACAATGATGTAGGAAATCGTTTTATCTTTCCAATGAATATTTATAGTCAAAAATCTGACTTGTATAACCCCATTTAAAAATTATTTTATTAAAACAACTCATGTTTGTGTAATTTTTATTTTAACATTAAATAAAAGGTATTTATGTCATTTTCCAACCAAAGTGGCTCCATGGGGTCCCGAAGTTGACCCATGTATTTTATTGGTCGGCCATGACTCATCCAATGAGTGTAGGACATGTGTCTAGGTCATTTCATATTATTAAAAAATTATTTTTACCTAAAACTACACTAATTACCTCTAATCGCGATTAAAACTTAATAAGTTACTATTCAACACAAAAATATTCTAATCGCATTGAAACACATTTTCTTCTTAATGATAACAATGTATGTTGGATTTTTGAAATTAAAAACACAGAGGTGGCAAAATTTCATTTAAACGGAAAATCAGTTTTTATAAGTACCACTTAGTGGTTTCACTATTCATCAAAAATTGAAGCTTTTCAGAAAATTACCAAAAAATCACCCTAAGCTATATTTGATATTCCGAATTCAAAAATGATGTCTATTTTACAAAATTAAAAACATATAAGTTGCATTAATTAATTTAATAATTAATTCCCACTGTCAAAACAAATAGCGCGTTTTTTTGAAACAAAAAGTATCAAATGGTTGACACCAGTTTAAGTCTGATTTCAAAGTGAAATTAATTCCAATGACCACTATTGGATTAAATGGTAAAAATATATTCTAATTTCACTTTAAAACCAATTAAAAAGATAATATAATCATATAAATAATTTATATTAAAAAGAGGTTTTGAATTATAATACATCATTTTTCACTATTCAATAAAAGTTGAACTTTTTCGGAAAAATACCAAAAATTTAAACAAAGTAAATTTTGATGTCCCGATTCTAAAGAAGAATTTTATTTAGTCAAATATAAAACATAAAATTTTCAAAAAATGGATTTAAAAGAGGTTGCCATCAAAAGGTGGTTAATCTACCTTTTAAAGAATATTAGAATGTTTACGCTTAAAATTGGATTCATTCGCATTTTTAATCCTCTAACTTTTACTGTAAAAAGAAAAAATATTTGACAAACATATATAATCATTTTGTAGTTAGTTCTGTTCATTCTCGCCATTACAACTACTAGGCATTAACTATCATTTAAAATAATATTATTTTATTATTAGAGTGCAACGTAAGATTCCCAAGAAACTCGTTGTTGCGTATTGGGTACGCCATCGAGCATAGCGTCCCCTTTAAATTAATATTAACATTTTATTCACAAATATGGATAAATATAAAAATGTCATATTATATATTTACCTGGGGTGTTACATTTGGTCATCACTTATAGATGAATACTAACTTCCTGTGATTGATAGAATTACATGGGATGAATCTACCAATCATTCCTACAACAACAATTTCAAATCCATGAATTCTTGGTACTGCTAAATAAGAGATGATGAATTTAATTAGATTTCAGATTATAAAACTACACATAAAATTTGGGATACCTTGTCTGTCTGACATGAAGGAACATCTAGTGTAAAGTAAATGAGACTTAATACTTATACTATAAAATAAGTTAATTTTAAAATGAAACCTGATGATCCTATTTATGAAATTTATCTCAGGTTCAATGAGATTTTTAACACAATGATTTCACTTGGAAGTGAAGTTACTGCCCAAGAACAGATCATGAGAATCAATAGATGTCTACCTGATAGATAGAGGGGAACATCTGTCTCTATTAGGGATTTGTGTGACATCTGAAAGATACCCATAAAAGAACTCATTGGGAAACTTATTATATTTGAGGAAGAGCTGAATTTGAACAAAGAATAGGAGGATTAAACAAAGAGGAAATCTATATAATTCAATACCACCTCCTTGAATCAGAAATACAATGGGAAACTGGAAGCTTCTATAGAAAGTTCCACCACTGAACAATCATCAACTGACGGTGATGAGGGGATGGTTCAACTGGCCACAAGATTCAAACGATTTTAAAAAAGGAATACATTTTTCATAAATCCTAACTTCAAGGGAAAGAATGATATAAAAGGAAACTAGAAAAAAGACTAGAAAAGAAGTGACAAAACTGATGAAATTGTATGCTATGAATGTATGTACAAAAGACATATAAAGGCTGACTGTCTAAAGATCAAGTGTAAGAAGAAATATGAGAACAACGATAAGAAGTATAGAAAGGAAATGAATGAAACCTGGAGTTCCTCTAAGGATAGTTCCAGCGACTCATAGACATCACATGATGAACAGGCTAAAAAATCCATTATGTGTTTTATGAAAAACAAATCTGAGGTAACAAAGAACAATTATATACATAAATTATACTATTCTGATGAGGAAAGTGAATATGAAAATATGACTAATAAAGAAATTTTTGAATATTATAACATGCTTCAAGAGACATTCAATGAATTAAACGATAAATATAAATCATTGAAGAAACAACATGCTCTCCCTGTAAATGTTAAATATGAATCTACTACTGAAAAGGATAAAAACGCACAACTGCTCAAAGAATTCAATGAATTAAAAATGTTTAATGGGAAGTTAAAAATTGACTTAGGAAAGTTTACTAATGGAAATAATACCCTTACCCAAATTCTAGGAAGGAAAATGTCCCCTAAATACAGTACTGGAATTGGTTATCAACCTGGTAAAATAATCCTTGGTAGAACAGAATTTGTTTCAAAATCTAGGATATATAGTTTTGTTCCCAGTTCAAGAAACAACTCAACTAGCTCAAGTCGTGATACATATTCTATTATTTCATGTTTTTTAGACCAAATGTAGTTTGTTATTCAAATAATTTACATAATGCTTATAGGAAACCTATGAGACAAATATGGGTTCCTAAAGCACTTATTGCTAATTTTTCTGGACCCAAACGAGTATGGGTACCAAAATATGCCATTACATGATCATGTTATAGGAATGAATCTTAAAGAGGTACTGAAAAAATGTATGGTACATAGACAGTGGATTCTCAAGGCACATGACAAGAGACTAATCGTGACTCAAGAACCAGATAAATGTATTTGGAGGACATATCACATTTGGTGACAATGCCAAAGGTAAAATCGTTGGATTAGACCAGATTGGTAACACTGATTCGATTTGAATTTCTAATGTACAATTTTTTAATGGATTGAAGTATAATCTGCTTAGTATCTAACAATTATTAGATGATGGATATCATGTTAAATATAAAAATGATGTATGTAATGTCTTCAATTCTAAATATGAATTAGTATTTTCTGTTTCATGGAATGAAAACGTTTCATCATTTAATTTAGATTCGTTAGGTTCTCAAAATGATTCATGCTTATGTGTATTTCAAAAAAAATATTGGCTCTAGAATATGAGACTAGGACACGGTAATGTCCACTCCCTTAGAATGCTAACTAGAAGAGGCCTAGTTATTGACTTAACCAAACTTGAGTTTCCACCTGAAAATGTATGTAATCCTTGTAAAAAAGAATAATAACACAAAGTCTCTTTCAAAAGAATGAAAGATGTTTCTACTTCTCAACCTCTTGAATTGGTTCACAGGAATTTTGTTGCACCATCTATAGTTTCTAGTTTATATGGGTAGCACTATATTTATGTTCTAGTAGATGATTTTTATATATATACATGGATCTTCTTCATGGAACACAAAATTGAAGCCTACTCTTATTTTACTAAGTATTCTAAGTCTATAGAAAATCATAGTGGCCTTAAAATTAAATTTTTATGAATTGATCATGGCTGTGAGTTTGAAAATCAAGAGTTTGAATGATTTTACTCACAAACTGGTTATAGTCACAATTTACCGGCCCCTAGAACTCCTCCACATAATGGTGTTGTTGAAATAAGTAATATAATCCTACAAGAAATTTCTAGAACAATGCTCAGTGAATATGAATTACCTATTTACATTTGGCTGAAGCTATTAATACAACATGCTACATAATCAATAGACTCCAGATTAGACCAATTCTCAAAAAGAACCCGTATAAACTCTGGAACAATAGGAAGCCTAAGTTTAATTACATTAGAGTTTTTGGTTGCAAAGTCTTTATTCTCAACACTAAGGATAATACTGACAAATTTGCATCCAAAAGTGATGAAGGAATTTTCCTAGGTTACTCAATATTATATAAATATTATAGAGTATTCAATAATAGAACTAAATGTGTGGAAGAATCATTTAATATCAAATTTGATGAAATAGATCCACATGAGCCTAGAACCATCCTAGAAAATCTGGAGGATGATGTATCAAATATGAAAATAAACTCCAAATCATCAAATTCAACTGTGAAAGAATCTTTGAAAACTTCCAACTCTGGAAAATCCCTACAATTGAGTAATAAAGAACATGAATCTATTGATGAACCTGAAATCACTAGTCCCAATTCTTCTATAATGTTTAGAAACCTTAAAAACCATCCCATAGATGTTGTTGTAGGAGACTTAGTGAAAGGAAAACAGACTAGAGATTCTCTTATAAATCAGGTTGAACATCAAGCCTTATTATCACAACTTGAACCTCAAAACATTGATGATTCCATTAATGATGAATTTTGGGTAATGTATATGCAAGAAGAAGATAATCAGTTTGATATAAAAAATGTTTGGAATGTTTTTGAACGATACAGGGACACATTCATCATAATCACTAAATGTATGTTTAGAAATAAGGTAGATGAAGCAGGAAATATAGTTAGGAATAAGGCTAGATTAGTTCCACAAGGCTATAATCATGAAGATGTAATTGACTATGAGGAGACCTTTGCACCAATAGCCAGACATGGAGCCATCAGATTCCTACTTTCCAATGTTGCACATCTGAATTACAAACTATATCGAATGGATGTTAAGAGTGCATTCTTAAATGGGTATATAACTGAGGATGTCTTTGTTGAACAACCTGCTGGATTTACAAATCCTCATTTTTCCAATCATATTTTCAATCTATCAAAAGCTTTATATGGTTTAATGCAATCTCTCGAAGCATGGTATGCCAAATTTAGTACTTTTCTCATTTCCAAAGGTTTTACAAAAGGAATAGCAGATCCTACCCTCTTTAAAAAACGAATTCCAATTGATGTTTTAGTTTTTCAAATCTATGTACATGATATTATTTTTGGATCTTCAAAAAATTAATTATGTATTGATTTTTATAAAATGATGAAAAACGAATTTGAAAAGAGTTTAATGGGTGAAATTCAATTCTTTCATAGATTTAAAATCAATCAAAAAGTGATGGAATTTTTTTTAACTCAAATTAAATACACTAGAGATCTTATAAAACGTTTTGGATTGGATAGAACTAAAAGTAGTGACCGTCACATGAGTACTACATGTAAGTTGAATCTTGATGAAGATGGAAATTTTTTTCATCAAACCACTTATAGAGGAATGATTGATGTATACTCTATATAACAGAAAGTTGTACGGAAATTATGTTTAGTGTGTGTATGTGTGACCGTTTTCAAGAAAATCCTAAAGAATCTCATTTAAATGTTGTAAAGAGAATTTTCAAATACCTCAAGAATACAACCAATCTATGATTGTTCTATCCTAAAGGAAAATCATTTGAAAAAGTTAGTTATTCTAATTCTGACTTTAGTGGCTGTCAGTTTGGTAGAAAGATCACCTCTGGAACATTTCACCATTTAGGAATGTCACTAGTACCATGGTGTTGAAAGTAACAAAATTTTGTTGCATTATCTACTACAGAAGCTGAATACATAGCTGCTGTCAGTTGTTGTGGACAAGTTTTGTTAATGAAACACACATTACTAGATTATGGATATCAATTCAGACATGTAAAAATAAATTTTTACAACACAAGGGCTATTAACATCTCAAAAAATCTTGTTTCACATTTTAGGACAAAACATATTGATGTAAGACATCTCTTTTTGAGAGATCATTATCAAAAATGAGATGTCACTGTGGAATTCATTGGTACTGAATATCAACATACTGATATATTCACTAAACCATTAAATTTTTAGAGAATAGAATACATCATACATGTTATTGGAATGATAAATCTCAAATATATATCATACTTGTCTTGTTGTTCGACATTTTACTATGTTATACTTTATTGTTACATGATTACGATTTCTCTTTCACTATTTCTTATGATTGAAGTCTCACTATTTTCACTTTGTACTTATGGTCTATCATTTACTGTCTCACCGTAATGCACACTAAAAAGTTCACTCACTGTCTCACCGTGACGACCACTCAGTGTCTCACCGTGACGATCACTCACTTTCTCACAGTGACGACCACTCACTATCTCACCGTAATGACCACACATGGTCTCACGATGAAAATTCTTTATTTTTTATTTTAAACTCGTATCACAGTAATGATTATTTCACCTCTATTATTTTACCACGTTTTTATTTTTTTGATGTTTGCTATTCTTAAATGATAAAACTAAATGTTTCACTCACTTCTTCACTCGGGCCTTCTCTTATTCACTTGTTTCAAACCCTTTCAACCTTGCAACTCTCTCTCTCTCTCGAACCATTAGTGGATGCCATGAATGAAATGTCTTTCATCATCCACACCTGAGAAGCACAGCCCGAAGAAGAAGAAGATGGAACCTAATTGACTCTCGAAATACCTTTAAATCCGAATATGGTAAATCACAGTGTTGTACCTGAGAAAGAAATTTGCCTCGAATGGATTCTATCTAGAAAATATCTGGTCTTGAAAGTGTTGGAAGCACAAGGCTAGTTAGAGTGGTTCTCCAGGGAGAATAGACCCATCTATCCTAGTTTAGTGGCTTAGTTCTACTAGTAAGTATAATTCTTGTTTGATTTTGGTGAATGATATTTTTTTAGAAGATGTGTCAATCGCCAAAGATTCTATTTCTCTTCGAGGTTATGGGATGCAGGTCTTCTGATACCTCATGAAGGTATATGTGAGGATTATCAGAGAGTAAATCCACCTTCAACAGATTTATTTGATCTGGAAGATGCTCTGAAAACCCTAACGGGAAATTTCACAAGAGAAGGGTCATCATTTCTGAACTAGTTGGAGAAACAAGGTTTCTGTTTAGGTTTGTTCAAAATCTCGTTAGTCTACGAAAATGTGATTTTGCTATGTTAAAGTATCATGATTTGTTTTTTATTCACCTTATAAAAAATGGACATAATATCAACATGGGAACGTATATCATTCACCATATGTTTGATTTGATCAAGGTTACATCCAAGTCCACTACACTATTCTACTCTCGGCCGATATCTGTCATGATTTTTGCAAAAGGAGTGGTTGGACCTAATAAATATGTGATTATGGACTGTGAGTACTGTCTCTCTAAATCCACCATCAATACAATGAAGATAAACTAGAATCCTTGAAAAAAGGAATGGGTGGAAGACAATGATAAGGTTTATGAGAAGTTTAATCCTGTTGATTATCCATCAAGGCTGAAAGTCATTTCTGATCCTAGTATGAAACGATATAATCTTTTTGAGTATTCATAAGAAGAGGAATAAGCTTCTGAAGTAACACATAGGGAAGAAGATATTGTTGAAGAATAAAAGACTATTGTTCCTCATTTTTTTCTTGAAGAAGAAGTTCATTCCCCTAAAGATGATGTCAATCTAGAAATCTAACCTGAGGCTAAAAAATAATCAGTTTTCACAGAATTTGAGAAGGAATCCATGGAAGAGACTATAGTAGAAGAACTCCATGTTGTGAAATAAGTGATTCTGGAAGAACTCCATGTGGAACAATATGTTCCGGAAATCATACCCTCTGCTGAAGAAAGGATGGAGCTGGCCTTTCAGCTGGATAGACAAGAAATGAATGAGGAACATAGAGCTGAGAATGTGGATTTAGACCAAGCTCTTATGCCACTCAGTCCTGAGATGGAAACACCTCTTGAGGGGGATAAAACCCCAAATCATGAGTCCGATGAATCCTCAAATCCATCTGAGTCATGTACTATGGACACTCAGTACAAATTTACTAGTTTCTAGGATTTGAATGACACTCAGCAGGTTACTACAACCGGGATTGATCATTATTCCCAATTTCAGTTGAAATATTTCACAAACATTGCACCTGAGATATTACTTGAACCTGAACCTGACCCATTACCAATTCCTACACCTAATTGATTATCTAAATAGTATTCCTTTGTCAGTAAGGATGATATGATGTAATTTTGAGATACTCTCTTATCTGGCATTGAGAAACCCATGAACTCCCAACCTCTTCCTATGAAATATTTAAGTGAGTGAGATGCCTCACTATTATTGGAAATGATTATTTGGAAAATGAATCCTAACATTCTCTATGAGATTCAAGATGTACGATTTGAAAATAAGATGCTCAGTAATGAAGTCACAACCCTTTGAGGCATAGTTGAAGACATGCAAAATGTGCTTCATTCGAGATCAGAGAATATTACAGCTCCTCTCACACCCACTATTTCTCAAATCCCTAGAGATTTTGTGTCTCAGATTAAGCCTTATCTAGCATACATTGATGAAAAGGTTACGGAATGGCACAAAAAGATGTTTAAAGAAATGATTGAGTATGTGGTGGACCTTAATAAACTCACTGATTAGTACACTGGTTTTCTTAAAAAGGCACTAAATCAGATCAAATCTCTAACCATATCCATCAAAGCTTCCAATACCTCTGGTCAATCCTTCACACCTTCATTGGACAGTACTTTTCTCAGATCTATAGTCAAATAAGAGAATCATAATGTTTTCAGTGTCTTTATTGTGGATTTTTTATCTAATGTTGTAAAAAACATGTATAGATTTATTGACCTTGTTCAAATTCACTCCAAGATTAGAAATGATGCCCAGCAGGAGATTTCTAAGAATATAGATTTCTATTTCAACTGAATTTCCTCCAAGAATGATATGACCAAAAACTAAAAATGCCTTTTAGAGAATCTGTGAATTCCTCATGTGACCCATTCATTCAAAACCCAAGTCCAGAAGCTGACTGATTTTACCCGATTGTTGGAAATGTTTATGGAAAACAATGATGACTTTGAAAAAGCCATGCAGTTTGGTGGAGAGATTATTGAAAACGTAATAAAACTCTTGAGACCTTTTCTTATGTACATATTATAGCAATTGTAGCTCTAGTGGCTACACCTCTCAGACTTGGGCTTCCTACCTTCAACTCTGCCTTAGCCTCAACTACTATGTCTGTTGGGGAAGATCTCAGTCAGATCTTGCTCATGATTATTGATCAGCAATTGCCTAGATCTTCTACTACTCCTACCTTGGGTCCCATAGTCCATGAAGGTATCCCTTTACCCAGTTTATCTACCACATCTATGCATTCTTCTACCTCAACCACTGCCCCTATGGCTTCCTGTTATGTAGTTGATAAAGTCAAAGAGAAGGCCAATCCCTGAAAAAGACTAGTGCTTAATCGATTTTGGTGGGAATGCAATTGTCTTTGTTTTTCTCCATTATTTTGTACTAAATTATGCTTTCTCTAAATGGAATTTTCTCTATTTTACCTCCCTTCTTCAACTTTTTTATAATCCCAAATGGGGGAGAAATTTTTTGAAAATAGTTTCTATATGTTATTTTCTCTATAGTTGCATCAAATTAACACTTTAACTATATATGATTTGTGATAATCAAAAAGGGGGAGATTGTTGGAATCCCCATGTATTAATCATGTTTTAATGATAAAAAATCTAATTCAACCTAGTTAATTCCTATAGATTATATCCAATCATTTTTATTTATGTTTCTAGTTCTCTCATGTTTTACAACGGTGAAGCTCAATCCATTTCATGGATATCAATATTTATGTCTATATACGGTTATTTTTCTATGTACAAGACACTTTGAAGCCAGACACCGTGAAGCAAGACATCATGAAGCCAAACACCGTATGATAGACACCATGAAGCAAGACACCACGAAGCAAAACAACATGAACAAGACACCGTGAATAAGACACCGTGAAGCAAGACACCATGAAGCAAGAAATTGTGAAGAAAGAAACCATGAAGCCAGACACCGTAAATCGGACACCGTGAACAAGACACCATAAATGGGATACCGTAACACTTAGACACCACGATCAGTCTAGCCACCATGTGAAGGAGGCATCATTTTCACAACTTACTATGACACTGTTTCTTAAATTATTTGGTCTTCTTTCAATTTAATTTATAATGCTGATATTTGATTCCATTAAGGAACTGACATAATTAATGTTTCTCTATTTACATATCATCGGACAGTACGAGGTACGAGGTTCAGAACACATGGAACTTGTCAGCTAAAACTCATGCATTCGATGATAAAGAGCAAAGAGTGCCTAAGAACAACATTGAGCGATACTGAACGAAAAACAAGCATGTGATCACGACCATGAAGAACATATTGCAATATTTTCAAAAGGAATCATTTTCACATGCATGAAATCCACCTATGATAAAGAACATACGAAGTACCCTGGGATCTAGAGAACATCTTCGCATTATCAAAACATGTGAATAACATAAGATAAATCATGACAATCAATTTTTTACACAACATCAAAAGGACTCAAAGCCTTATCTTGTTCAATCCAAAGAAGTCTAGAGCTCAATTGACATCACATAAGATAATTCTAACATCATCTCTATATTCTTTCTCGACTGTGATCATATTTTTATTTACATTATGAGAAATGTGTGCCCCTGTCTGCTTTGACACACATTGACTTGTGAGCTGAACTGGAGGATATTGAAATACTTACAGAAAACACATTATACTTTTGATTACACACAAAAACTGTGGAAATGGTCCCTTTGTGGCCTGGTTATTATTATTTTTTTACCCAAAAAAAACTATGGAAGAGGTCCCTATGTGACCTGGACAATCTGTGTGATGTTGTTATCCCTGATCCAGGGTGTGGATCAAATTTTCTTTATATAAACTGCATTGTGGCAGGTGATCACCAAGTGGAGTGGATTTGGTCTCACCTTGAGACTGAACCACATGTTTCATATCCATTGTGCTGTTTAAATTTGGGCTTCCTTGTTTTACTGCTCTATTGTATAATCTAGAAATCACCAATTTGAATTTGATAGTTAGTATTAGAAAGAAGTTATAAATGGTTTGTCTTAGTAGGATAACTTCAAAAGTAATATTAATAATACACATTAAGATTACTGAGAATTAATCAATCTTCTAAGAAGCTGTTAAAAAAATAAAACACTTATAACATTATAGACAAGATTAACTGGGATGTATCTATTTTTGGAGAAACCATTTCTTTTGAAAATAATATAATTTTAACAGAAATATTTCTATAGTTACTAAATTCACCCCTCCCCTCTTGAGTAAACTACTCTGAATAACATTATGCATCTAATGTGAATCTTTTTTTATATGTCATTTCCCTAAAAATTTTGGTAGTGTACTAAGATTGATATTTAGGGGTATAATAAAGTAAATAATGGTATTTTGTAGGAAAATAAATTTCTATATTTTATATTTTCAATTGTATGTTACATTTATTCTATGTAATTGTTTACCAAAAATACTCAACTATTCAGTCATTTGGGATGTGATCACATGTATCAAGTGAAAAATTAATGAGTAACTACTCAATATAGGATACAAATGTCATTGTAAATACACTACCATAATACTTCAACATTATTCTTTAATTTACCATAATGTTCGGATTTATAAAAATCTTAAAATATAAACGTGTTTTGAATCAAACATATCTTCATATTGTATTAATATTTTCCTCATATCAATTTTTTATACTATTAATATATTTTAACACTTATCTATAATTAGAAAATTTAATAATGATTGGATACAAATTATTTCTCTAAATAAAATATTCATTACTTAATAAAAATTTTGTATAAATATTATAGCTCAGTGATGAAAAAAGTGTGATTAATGGAGAAAATATTTTTTCCCTCAAACAATTTGTATGAATAACAAATTTAAAAAAATTGTTAGAAAGAAATAAATTCTTCATTCTTTCAACTGCTTTTTTTATGCACTGATTACAAACATTATAATAGTTCATATATAAAAGTTAATATCCCATGTACATTACATATCTGATTTAAAATAAAAATGATATATGACAATAGGAAACTAAATTCTACCATATGTTTGTGATATGATGTGGGATTTACACACATTTATATCCATAGTTTCTCAAAGGACTCAGTTGAGAGTGGATCATGAGGGTATTTAGATTCAATTATTTATGAGGAAAAAACTATATTTTAGGAATAATTTATATACAGCCTCATTTAACAAAATAAATTGTTTATATTAAATTAGATCACGAATATTGAATATGATCCATATATATATTAATGGTAAATTGATTTGAGACCCTATAACTAGATAAAAATTACCTACAATATTCATGTCATGCAAATATGTCCTTAACAACTTTATTTATGTGTCTTATTGTGTTGCAACCCAATATTGTTCCTTAGTGGAGATTAGTGAGTCGGTTATTTTATTCGTTCAATAAGATGATACATTGAATCTACTAATCAATAATATTCTACCAGATATATAATATAAATCATCCAAAACACATTATTAATCAATAAATATAAACACTTTCAAATCCACCTCTCTATTCATCATATAAATTTCTCATAATTGAGAGTATTTGAAATTTATATAATAATATTGGTTTATTCCAAAATATGTTATTCTTTATGATTAGAAAGTTATTTAGCACAAATAGTGAAAAAATACAATGTAAGGCATAGTTTCTATCAACTACGTGACACCAATTTTATCGGCTGATTTGATACTTATTATATATTTTACATTAAAATCCATGCTAATTTTTAGACATATTAATTGTTGTTGAAACTCATATATATTATCATATGTACAAATTCATCACAATATATTTAGAAAAACTTCTTTATTATAAAAGAATAAATTAAAATAGCAGGATAATTTTAAAACTGATAAAAAAATTTATTCCAGCAATCACTAAAATTTTAATTAATTTATTTATATTACATGGTTATTATTAACATACCCACTCATTGAATCTTGTAAAAAAAATTTAATTAACATAAAAGTTGACAAAAAGAGATTTGGTGTTGGTATTTTCAACTTATGTATTGTTTTCCATTTCCCATCTAATGAACTTTAGGATCCTCATATATTATTCATGATTCAAATACTAATATCAGGGAGAATACTTCAAGCCACCAGAAGACTTCTCTAACATTCACAACATGATTATTTTTTTTCCAAATATATAACCATCATGCTACTCCATTTATACATCCTTATGAAGACTATAATTAGTAATAGATAATTTAACATTAATTTTAAATACATTAAAATATATCAGATATGAAAAAGATTCAATGATCTAGATGGTTTAATATATAGAAATTTGCATGAAGGTTATATAAAAATTACGACATCAATTCTTGAATACCCCTTAAAAAATTGATCATTTTTCTTGGAATGTACCCTTTTTCATCCAAATTATCCTTGAAAAGTAATTTTATCCTATCAAATACTTATATTTCCACATAAAAATAAGTTACCATGAATGATTATTTTTAATATTATCTAGTTATACTAAAAATTCATGATCCCACTACATATTAATAAATTCATCTTCAATTTATTGAGGGTAAATATTTTATATTAATAGGTGGCACTAGTTTCTATTATTATTCTCTAAATTTAAAATCCGAGATTATAATTAAAAATATTGTTTTAAAAAATCAATTGATTATTTCAGCCTACAATTTTAACCTTTTGACTTTTAATTATCATCACCATTAATATAAAAGTCATAATATTAATAATTAGATTATATTTTAATATCATTAATAGGTTTATCAATAGGATTAGAATATGTAGAATAATCCTCATCATTTAGCAGGATAAACTTCATGATTTCTACTTTATTTTAAAAAATAGCTACAATGTCACATTAGAAAATTCAATCATACCTTTATTATATCATAAATAAGAACATTATTTTTTAATAACTAATTAATATTCAATAAATAATTTTTTTTAAAAAATTTCACTCAATCTTTTCCTTCTTAATTAAACATGGAATCTGAAATACTCTATAATTTTTAACTTGTTTCTTTGTAAAACATATCTCATAAGTATTCATGATTTATTCTTTTAAGATATACATATTTTGAATTAATCTAGTAGATGTGATGTATTTTTATTAATGATACATTACAGATTCATAACCTAAATTTATTGTTTTATCTATATAAGCTACGCTAATATTTTCCATTCTATACGATCCATGTAACTGAGTAGTATTTTGGAATCTAAAATAATTGTTTGGTTACATTATTATAATGATATTTATTGAAAATTTAATTGTTATATTCACTACTATTATATAATCCCAGTTTCTATAAAGATAAACTAGTTTTTATTTTTGAAATTAATCTATTTTAAAAAAAATATCTATATCCTTGGATATATGTGATGTGAACATAATGCACATTATTCTTTTAAATTCACATATGTAACTGATAAATTATTCTTATTCACTTTTTTAATTCCATGTTTGTGGTCCCCAAAAATCACATTGGATCATCTTAAGAGGTATTTTAGTATGAAATTATTCTCTATTATGAGTTTTTTCTCAATTTTCCCAACATTTTATTTTTTTCAAAATAGTGTATATATAAAATTTCAAAACATGAATATTATATATAAAAAATTCATTGATAATAATAATTATGTTCTTTTTTCATAGTGAATATTTTTTTAATGACATTATTATTATAGATTCTTGACTTAAATAAAAACATGTACTTTCTTCCCAAACCTTAACATATTCCATAGGGTTCTCACCCCTCAGTTAAAATTACTCCATACATAAATCCATAGAATGTTATCCCATTTTGAAGAATTTTAAATCTCTTAAAACATCCTATTTTTATTATACAATCACCAAATTTATCATTAATTCATCATAAAATAAAACATTGCCTCAGAAAATAAAATTTATCCTAATATTCATTGTTATAAAACCCATGATATTTAAAGAGATTACATTTCCAAATTTCATAGATATTCCATTATATTTTCATAATTATATGGATTGATAATATCACATTCCATGTGTGATGATCAACCACTCCGCATGATCCTATATTTTTTATACATTCAATCATTAAATTAAACCTTAAAAACCCTATCTTATTTAATAGTATGATATATATTTCAATAATTTTTAGTTATTTGAAAAATATTTAACTGTTCTATATCAATTGAAACAAATACGTATAAGTTATGTCCCGAATGATCAAGTGTTCCAAATATGACCTGTATTATATAAAAATACTTATAAATTGAACATTTTTAACAAGATATTAATGATTTTTCTAAGTTATAATTTGATGTTTTTTTCTCCCCCATTAATATTTTTCCATTCTAATGTTCATTTTTCATATGGTATGAATAATTATATGACATGTGTTCATGAATACATCAACACCATCAATCTATATAAAATCACAACTTTTTATAGAATTATTTCTTATGATATGGATCCATTCCATGATTGATTATAGTTTTATATTGTGATTTATTAATATTTTTTTTAATTTTAATTATTTATTGTACCTTTTCAAATTATATTGCGTGATTTCCATTTTTTGTCGTTACATATTTGAAGCCGTTATTCAATTCATTATAATTCTCATATGATCCAGATTGAAACTTTTCAATTTATTAATCTATAGAGATGGTATTATTTTTGAGATAGAACATAATTAAATATTACTCTTGGATATCCAAAATCATTTTAAGAATATCTACTTTCTGTATGATTTATTTACCATTCATTGTTTTATTTAGAAACATTATTTCTAAAAAACAAATATTTTATTCATTTATAAATCTAAATTTCAATAAATTTTTATTTAGTTTATAAAATTATTTATCAAAAAAATAATGGTAATAAATATATTTTAACAACCCTAGTTTCTAAAATATAAAACTACATTTGATTGAGTATGTAGTACACAACAAAAAACCCGAACAGAAAATGAATATTTAAATATGTCTATGTTCCCCTCCTAATTAAATATTTAGATATAAGTATGATTTACTACTTCATGATATATATATATCCTGAATATTTTTAAAAATAGATAATAAATAATGATTCAATTATTGGAAATGTTTTTTTATTCTTCAAAATATGATTTCTTAAATAATGTAATTACATTTTAGAAAAATTGGATTAATTATTTTTAAAATATTTAAAAAATTTATTTTATGAAATGAGCATAATATTTTTTATCATCATATTAAGATAAACATAGAGTGAATTTTTTTTACTGTACAAATTATATATTTTTTATTGAAGAGTGAAAAATTCAGTTTTAATGAAAAATTGTTAGTTTTTTGATAAATAAATTAATATAAAATTAACATTATTATTTTTAGTTTAGATAGTGGAAAAATAATCATTAAATTAGCATATATAATTCAATAATTACATTTATATCTTCTTCATAATATATTTTAGTGTATGTATATTTTTTGGACTGAAAAAGTATTTTTTTCTCGAAACATGTAATAAAATGAATAATGCATATCATTCATAAATTAATAATATTTAACATTATTATATATGATATGAATTTAATTTTCACATTATATATTTATTTTTTTTATCTAAAAATAATATGATTATGATTTTTAGTTATACAGATGATGTAAAATTAAGTTTTTATAAACAAATTTATTTTTTCTAAAAACCACATTACATAATTCATTATGGTTTGAAATTAAATAAAACTATTCTATATAGATGAATTTATATTGATAAAATGGATTCCAAATTTATAATTATAATAATTAATATAATGTAATAAGGTCAACTTAATTATTGAACAATCTGAATCATAACTATAGTAAATATTTATTACCACAATTAACGGGAAAAAGGTTAAATATGGCTAAAAATAATATAGAAAATATTATAAAAAAGTAACTCTAATAGTGTGAGTATTTATAATTTCATTTCTTTTACATGATAATTATATTAATTTATTTTTTTTCAATATATATATGATTATAAAATCATTTTTATAAAAATTATAATTTATTATGATAAAATACAAATTTGTATTTTTTAAATAATATGAAATTTTAATTAAGAGATTTCCTTTTAAAGAATTATTTAATTTTAACCATAATTAATATTATAATAAATTAATAATAAAAAATATTATTAAATATAAATTATAATATAATTTTTAAGGATTCAAATTTAATTCATATAAGGGTTCATAAATTATTATTAAAAAACATTTCTCAATAAATGTAAATTAAATCTTAAAATTAAAAAATGTTATATTTTGAAAAATATTTTTGTAAAAATAAATTATTTTTTGAATGAGCATATAAAAGTTTTTCAATTGAATATTTTTTGTTATTTTGTGTGACAAATGATTTTTCATGTAAAAATTAAATATGGTATAAATATATTGTGTGTATTATTACATCATAATGACCCCAAAGATTTGTAATAAATACTAAAATGGATTAAAACACCAAATATATGAATAATAATTAAAATAATATGAATTTATGTTTTTTATTTATTTTACAGAGCCTTTATAAATCCTACTAACATATAATGTATTTTATTTTTGAAATATTACTTCATAAAGAGTATGACTCCCTTCTATATCATAAAGAGTATTATTTTACTCTATTCAACCGTTGGACATATAAAATAACTAAAAACCTTCCCCTCTTGTACAATCCATGTAAAATCAATTAAAATCTGGGCAGTTTTGGTTAATTTTTTACACAGAGGTTAAAACCAATTCTTGAGAAGTAATAAAATTTCCCACATAGTTTACAATATAAACCATCCAAATATCACATTTATCATCACAAATAATCCATCGAACACATCCTTACTCTATCATACCACATATAGAGTCTTTCCATGGTTACCCAAGCTCTCAATAAGCTCCTCTCAATCATTTTGTGCCCCACGCTAATGGTAAGGGATCTTTTGTTATTTCTTTTATTCAAGGAAATCGTAATGTTATACATCGTAATATCATTATTCAAACTTTTATATGATCTTACATACACCATGGATTTAAATTATATGTATAAACGATTAGATACCCCTTTCAGAATCATTAATCCCCTCAATGAACCTTTATATATACTTTCTCGAAAGCAAAAATTTTGTAAGCAAACCTTTCATTATTTTATTTATTAATGTCGATTATTTATCTTATATGATTTATCATAATTTGAAATTGTTGGGAGGTGTTCTTTAATATCACCCATACATTAAATTTTTTTATTAAATGATGAGAGGCACAATTTAGTCTCATAATTCCCTATAATGGACATTTATAGGCCCCCGTTCTGCTATAGAAATTTCATCATGAACTACAATGAAAACATTTGAGTAATGCATACCATTACCCATTTAATATCATGGGTGTATAACATTATGAGCATATACGTCTTTATTTGGAACAAAAAAGTACTAATTACATACTCCAATATTTTGGAATACAATATTTTGATGAATGATTTTATTTTTTATGGACTTTGTGGAACAATTAAAAATGATAATAAAATCAATGTGATGGATGTGGCCGAAATTATTCATACCTATAAAGCATTAGTAATGTTTTTCTCTTGAGTTCTATAATGAAAGGGATAAGTATGTGTAAATAATAAATAAACATAATTTTCATTATTATTTCATGGTATTAAGGATTGAACATTGTTTATGATGTCAAGTTTTAATTTATTTCAACATTTCCCATATTTCTTTTATTATATCATGTTATATCATTCCTCATTATTCATTTTTATGATTATCACACCTTTTATTCCCCATTGACATTTATATTTTCTATATCTAATTATCTTCTTCATGTTATACCATTTTTATTCCCTACTTTGTATTTATAACTAACACATTTCTAATATATGTCTGAAGGTCATCCCTTGTAGTTGTATGTACAGTGAAATAATACTATCAAGATAAGGATGTTCTCAATAATTATGAATAATTTGTAATTTTTAATGATATTTAATCTTATTAATTTCCAAATAAGTTATAATTATTGATATTTTTGATTATATTATAGGTAATGTAATCTAATTAATCATGAATTAATCTTTAATAAATTGAGGTGTTGTCATAGTTTGTATCAATGGAAATTGTTTTTTATCTTTTGGATTAGGATTAGAAAACTTTTTAGAAATCCAATGGGATAAAACTAATTGTAAGAAAAAATATATAATTTTATTATATTATATTATTATTTTTTTATCAATAAAATCCATTATTGTCTATATAATATAATTGGAAATGGTTGTGGAATAGATATACATATGGGTAAAACATCAAAACATTTTATTGAGCTAGTCTGGACTGGGAAGTGGTGCACGATGACATGCCTTGTTGAAAACCTAGTTTGTCACTCATGGTTGACAATATTCAGTAATATAAAAACTACTTACAAACCATAATTAAGGAAAAAATTATTCCCTTATGAGTCGATGTTAGAAAATAGTTAACATATAACTTATATTGAAGCTTATAAAGTCATAAGGTAAGTAAATACATGTCAATTATATGTTATCCCTTTAGTGTTAATTAGATTTCAATGTGTCCATTTAATAGTTTAAAATTACACATCACAAAGTTTTTCTTTTTTATAGTTAATGGGTTGAAATAGTTGAAATATATTGATATAATTTAAGGTATTATGTTATCCATTTGACGTTTTTCCTAGTTATTGTGAAAAAAAACATATTGAATTTATATTTGGGGATGAAAATATTTTATTATATTTGACATTAAATATACATTTATTGAAATTATATATCCTTATATTCTAATTCTGGATGATAAATGAAATCACTAAATATAGGACCATAATAATTACTGGAAAAATTTATCATATTATTATCATTTCTGATGAGATTATAGTTTTTTTCCATCAATGAATTTTGTTTTTGGAAAAATTTAATTTTCCTAACCATGTTCTCTATAAAACCAAATTAGTAATTTTTTGGTAGTATTCTCTTCCATTTCTACGTTTTAAATTTAAACTAATGTTATCCTTATTGGAAACTGAGATCTGTGATGTCCTTTATAATTCCCTTTCCCTCATTTCAATAGGATATTATACTACCCCATTTTACTCAGTTGGTTTTTAATAAACTAATTTTCAAGTTTCAAAACATTTCATACGATATTAATGTTTAAACTTTTGGGAAATAATTTATGTAAGGGTAGATGAATGTAACTAATCATGATTAAAAAAACTATAATTGATTTCATATGATATACACAACACCAATCCCAAGTAAACAATGATTATTTATATATGAATATTTTTTAATTTTAGTTAAATATCAATATATAAGATATATTATCTAATATATGGAAAATATATGTCCTAAATATATTTAAAAACACCTAATAAATAATCTACCAAGTCATCATCGTGTATTTTTTCATTGATATGTGTTTTCATTAAAAATATTTCCTATTTCATTTTGTGAAAAAATATTCATATTATTTTCTATAACATTTAGAAAAATTATTTGAGAAAATTCGATATATTCTTAATATCATCAAATAAATATTATCATAGGGTGAATTTTTTTTAAAAATATATTATTTTCGGTGAATAGTGGAAAGAGCCATTATTTTGTAAAATCATTATTTCATTTGATAAATTAATTAATATACAAGTAAAATTATAATTTCATTTAGTTTACATAGTAGAATAGTTATTATTTATTTATATATAATTCAATTAATTTCATTTAAATCATCTTCATTCTGTATTTTAGTATTTGTTTATTTTTTGGATTAAGAGAAAAGTGTTTGTAAATTTTTTAAATGTATAATATATATTCATTATGAATAATTAAATATCCCAATTTTAGAAATGAAATAAATTTATTAATTATATTATATTTATATATTTATAAATTTAAATTCATATAATTAACATTACATGTTAAAATGTTACAATAAAATAGTATCTTCATAAAAAATAATTTTTCAATACCGCTTTGCATAGTTTCTAAAGGTTATATATTTATTTAGATTATTCTGAATATTTTTATTAATATTGATAAATTGGATTACATAATTTGAATCATGATAATTAATATTATTTAGTAAGGATAACATAAATTTTGAACAACATGAATAATAATTTATGTAAATATTTTATCCATTATAGAATTACAATATGTAAGATAAGGGAAACATAATTTAACAAAATAGATGAAAAAAGTAACCCTACTTGTATGTATGTTTTTATTTAATTTTCATTTAAATTTTGATTATATTTATTCCTTATTTTTTACTTTGTATATTTGTTTGTAATGTGTTATATAAAAATTTTATTTTGATATTATAAAAGAGAAATAGTTTTTATTAATATGTAATTTTAGTTAATAAATACATAATTTAAATATTTTTTTCATTTAATTATTAAATAATATTTTAATTTATTTCTTATTTAAAATAAATTTTAGTAATTATAAATGACAATATATTTTTTATGAGGTCAAATGAAATTGTTATAAGGGATCCAATGCAATTGTTATAAAAAACCCATCATTTATCAGTAAATGTCAATTATATTTTTAATGTAAAAAATATATATATTTATACAATTATTTTGAAAAAATAAATATTATTTTTGGAATTATCATGTTGAAATTATCCATCATTGATGTTGTAATAATTTTTTATGATTTCCAACCTTTTAGGTAAATATTTTATAGGATATAAATATACTCTGTATATTATGACATCAGAATGACCCAAAAATGTAATAATAACGAAAATAAAGGTTATAAACCGCCAAATAAATATTCCCCCATTAATATAATGTGTTTTTATGTTTTCTATATTAATTTTAAAAAGACATGAATAATCCTCAAAAACATATATGATATTTCTTTATTATAAAATCATTTCATTTAAATTATTACTCACCACCACATTAGCAATGGTATTATTTTATTAATATACACCCATGGAATTATAAAATAATTTAATCCACTACCCTTTAGATGAAACCATGGGAAAACCCATGAGAAGGTATTTAATTTTATTATTTTATTATATATTGTCAAAAAAATGTTTGAGAAATAATATAGAAATCTGTAATATTTTTATATATAAACCAACCCACACTTCAATTTCTATTCAATAAAAACATATGAATAACTCCATTACTCTAAAATCTCATCCATATAGCCATTCCAAGGTTCCCGAATTCTCTTAGGAAGCTCCTCTCTAGAATTTGGTGTCACACTCTCAAGGTAAGTAATTTCCACACTAATTTTTATTCAAGAAACTCATGTATATTAAGATTCTTAAATTATGTTTTTTCATATTAGAATATGTCCCTACATATTTTCCTTAATTTCTGTTGTATTTATAAATTATTATTGTCTACATTAACTCTAATTAATCACATCCATGAGACTTTATTTACACACATTACCATTCCAAAATGTAGTAAGGGATTCTGTCATACACCTCATTATTCAAGTACTCTATATATCAAATTTCATTAATATTTATTCCCTAATGTTGGGATATTTTAATCTATAATGGAATAACATTCCATTTTTGAATAAATTATGATATATTAATTCAATCACTTCAATCCCTCTCATTAACATTCATACTCCCCCATCGTGCTATAGAAATTTTACAACGATC
Source organism: Viscum album (assembly GCA_963277665.1). NCBI lineage: Eukaryota > Viridiplantae > Streptophyta > Magnoliopsida > Santalales > Viscaceae > Viscum > Viscum album. The sequence continues at coordinate 2,046,700,150 of OY728127.1, forward strand.
TTCCATTCCAAACAATTGTCTAGGGAATAAACGTATCCATTTCCAATTAAGGGTGTTAACCTTTATGAGCATATAATTCCTAATTTTGGGAATTAAAATTATTTATTCCATACTCCTTGATCATGGAATAAAATATTATAGTGAAATAATTCATGTTGGTTTATCAACGTGTCATATATAATCTAAATAATGGAATGAATGTGATGCATGTTCCCAGTATTATATAGCACTCTAATATATAGGGTAATATTTTTGTCACATGATATTTAATATAAGTGGTTAGGGAGTTAACCTATTACATCAAAAAACATGGTCAATAGTGGTATCTTTGATGTTATCCTTAACTTAGGTATATGATGCAGAGTTTTAAGTTATTGGCACATTTTTCATGTTGACCTTATGTAATAATCATATATTGTGCATCATTGTTCAACATTATGATTCTCAAAACCCATATTCCCACATTTATATTCCTATTTTCTGACATATATTACCATAATCATGTTATTCAATGTTTATTCCCTTACCAGGCTTTATAGCTCACCCCTTTCCTATGTATATCCCTAGGTAATCCCATTCAGTTTTAAGTACGAAGGAATACAATGACCATGTTAATAAAGCATTCCATAGAGATGATGAATTTATTATTCTATGTTGTTATGTAATTCTATTATTTATATTAATGGTATAATTTGTTATCTTTTGGGTATTATTAGTTGTATCATTAAGTAATAAATCTTTAATTAATATATATTAAAGATAAGGGTTTTCATATATATCTTTAATTATTTTCTCACTGTCATTAATTCGTATATTAGACTATATTTTACAACTTTTAATTATAACTATAAAAATATCTTTTCATTGGAGTATTATCTTCACTCAACCTCCTCATATCCATGAAACATAGTTTTATTTATATTCCTATATTTTTTTTATTTTAATATTTTTCATTATTTTGTTTGTATATCCATATTTATTAGATATTCATGCACTGTTTAGTCAGCTTCCACCAACTATTAGGTCATAAGAAAACTTGGATTAAAATCTCATGGAATATCCATATTTATATAAAATTCTTAAAAATATGATGCATATTCTTCAATTTATAAAATTACCCTTTTGGTTGATTATTAATAAATCATCTTTTCTTAATTCCTTAAATTTTCATTAAAGACTATGTCATGTAGGTGGAATTCATCGAAGTTTCATCATATTTATTTTCTATTATGATTCCCAATAGAAATTATAACCTGAAATGTAAAACCATTTCAAAATTAAAGACTATTTATGGAAGATAACATCTATACAAACCTCTTCCATTTGACATTTTTTTGACATTAGAGAAAGTTATCTTGAAAAATATTTGATACTTTAATATTCATATATATATAAAACTTTTATTCCATTATATATTAAAATTATTTATTCAGTTAATATTAATTTCCATTTCTTTTTATGTTTTTATATATTATTTCTCCTCTCATCATCTCATTATTAAAGAGAGTACAATAGAGTTCATCATTATTGATGTCGTCATGATGTATGCATTCAATGTCTTTTATAATAATATCAAATATACCTGGTAGGATTCTTATCACCCTCTTCACAATAGTTATATATATATATATATATATATATTATTTTCTCTAAAACCATAGTTGATTTTAATAACCGGATTTACTCTTGTATATATTCATTCACATCGTCATTGTACTAAAACCTAATGTGTATATATATATATATATATTTATTATTTTCGTAATTATTATTATTATTACCCTAATGGATTATATGAATCTAAATAAAAATGTATTTAGTAGTTTTTTAATCCATTATTTTTTTAGTACATTATAAGATGAAGAAAATAAATATTTATTCATATAATTTGAATTTATTTATGCATAATTCCTAGAAACTAGAAAAAATAATGAATCACATATGGAATTACAAATTTATATTGGATTTATTTCATAACATATATACCGGGATCATGAATATAGTGTAAAAGTATTCATTTATTGAAAGGAATTAATTTGCGATAAAATTTTAATATACCATTGTTTTTAACATTGTTTTACTCAACCAATTTTTATGCTTGAGAGAGATATCAAATAGTAATTTGGGATCTCATACAAACTGATAGGATATAACAATGGGATAAACAACACTGTTGAATTAATATTTTATTATTTTCATAAATAACTTAAACTATCATTTTTATTCAACACACTTCTCTCACAATACATATTAATGAGGAAAGGTAATGAACATAACTTATTTTCTAATAAGGATTTCTTATGATAAGAATGAATATGTATTAAATATGTTATAGTTTTTATACCCCAGACACCACCCTGATTTTATTATTAATATAATTTGATTATTGATTATTGACTTTGACATATTACAATGGATATTTTTAAATAGTCACAACTTTTACAATGTTAAATTAATATTTATTTAAAAATTTTCAATATCTTAATTTGACCAGTCACATAGGATTGAAAATATATAGATAATATTTTTTATATGGGAATCTTTTGAATAACTGGATGATATATTTATTTCTTCAGTACTAAGGGTATTTTATTCAGATGATTATCAACTTCACTTATTAAACCCTTAAGAGTTTATTATTATTCATTTATCTTTATTAATGACAATATTATTTTAATTATATTTCTAAAACTATTTATGGAATGTCACTATATATTTCTCCTGTATGATCTTATAACATATAATTGATTAATATCTCATAAAAATAAATAACAATTGAATTAATTTATATTTCATTTAAATCCCAAGAATAATATTCATTTAAATATTCCTATTGACAATGGATATATACATATTTTCTATATTTAAAATATTAAATTAAGTTTAGTATATTGTAATATTCATCGACATATTCATGTATCCATATAGGTGGGATATATAAATTTTTAATGTTATGTGGATTTCATCTCAAAACATTCATATAATAATCATAATTTAGTTGAATAATTTTGATGTTTGAGTCCTTGATAATATTTGTAACCCATCATCAGATTTCAACACAACCCTTAATATTTTTAATTGTATAAATATTCTATTTTTGAAGAGTTAAAAACATTCACAAATGAAAAATACAATAGAGGTCTCATTATATTAAGGGGAATAAATATTATACACACTAGGATTATCTTGTTACTCCCCAACCCCAGAAGCCAACACTCTGTGCATTACATTATATCATTGGCATAATTGCATGGGAAAAAATCCTGATGCATAGATCAGTTTAGATGTATTGTAAAATATATTACACACATAAACCCTACATTATATTTTAGAACACAATTTAAACAATATAAAATCATTTGAAAATTCCGTTATTCTCCATGTTTAACCCTACTTATCAGCAATAATACTCATATTGGAATCCAAGAAAAAAGAATTAGGAAGGGGTGATTTATGATTATAAGTAAGGGTATGTGAAAAACCTAATCTATTTATAATAATAAGCATATAATTAAGTTAAATTTAATATTTAGTCATAATCCTGTGTATAATGTGGAATTAATAAACAATACCATATTAAGTAATCAAATGAGAGAGAAAACATAAACATAAATATTCAACAAGTCGAATAATCACATTAATATCAATAAACAATCTCATAATTATAGAATTCATAATTTCTAATGTTTATACTATGATGATATTGACGGATGATATCTACTAAAATGATCTTTCCTCCTAAAAATTTATGACTATAGGTAGAAACCCATATGATTTTTGTAATGATTCTGGCTCTTGATAATCTAAAATAGCTTGAAAAAAACATGATTATTTTTTCGGAAACTAATTTTGACACTATATAACTACCATTGCATCGATGGTATATATGGGGACCCTCTTGTCACTTATTATGTGCAATGGATTCTTCATATTAACACATAAACAATATAAACATTTGTGTTGCTGAACTCACAAACGAAAGGTGAATACTATTACCATAAACCATGAAATGTATTAAAATATAACATCCATAGTAAGACAGATCATAAAACAATCAACAAAATAAGGTATCTTTTATCATATGAGGTCAACCTCAATAAATCATAGAATTCAAAAAACAATTCTTACAAATATTAAAATAATCCAATAAAATCATTTGAAATATATGGATTAAAATACCCACATCATTGAAATCAATTATTTAAATGTGATAAATTTATAAACAAATACATATTATTTATAAAAAATATAATAACCTATAAATTAATCTAAAAGCATCGTTGTTTCATGACTATTGTAAAATATTATCATGTTGTATAAAATGAAAATTTAAATTCATTATGTATTTTATCTGAAATAGTTTTGAAGTAAATTATTTGTAAAAGACAAAAAATATTCCATTGAAACCATTTTATAAAAATTATAACATCAGTAAAAGACATAAGTAATTTCTAGGATAATAGTAAAAATATTTTGGTAAATATTTTGAAGAAAAATGGGCATGGATGATAATTATTACCTGGTATGTACTTATGTATAAATAATCTTAAATTATAACGAGATTATGAAATTGACCCATACCTTAGATCTGATTTCCTTTTACATGTATGAAAAACATGTATAGTTATTTTTAAAAATTTATAAACTTTTACCAAAATAAAAATACTTTTGAGGATATATTATATTATTCATTTGTGACTTTATGTTACCCAATAATTAACAATTCCTTTTTATATTGTCATTTTAGTTTATAAATTTAATGTCTTTCATTTTTGTTTTGACTCATTATTCATGATCCTACTAATTTTATCAGGATTTAATTACATTAAAATTTTAAAAAAATAATTATATATCATATATATTAAGTATATAAATATATATAAATGATTGAAATATGAAATGGAATACACTGTTTATGGAAATAGTAGGTCGTATGGACGCATGGACATTGTTTCTGTTTTCATATCATATCGAATGGAAGAATTTTAATGAAATATATGTATATATGTATATATATATTATTCTAGTATAATTATTATGTAATATATTTCATATTTATTCACTATAGAATTTATTATAATATTTCAAGAGTGTTTAACATGGAAGAGGAATCTAATCGTGGGGTGGTGACAGTTTGCCGTACGTATGAACTGGCGATAATATAACATCCTTATTTTGAAAAGGAGGATAAATTATAAGTTATGATAATGATATAAAATTAAAATCATGTCAAATTTATTATTTATATCAATTATATCCATCAATACAACCATCCAAATATAGTGGTTTTGTAAAAAAAATACACCATAGTGTGGAGACGGTAAGCCATTTACCGACATGCATAGTGATATTTCTTTTCATAAGATGTATAAAATCATAGACATGGTTGTAAAATAATCATTATAACATATCAGAATACACATAATCCTTGTTTTATTAATTTATTAAGATAAATAATAAGAGTATATAGTGTAAGAATATAACATAAATGAATGTGTAAAACAATTACCTCTTTTTCAGTGGACTTCCTTTGGAGCTCCCCTTAGGGACTCTATGTTTGATATTTTCTAAAGATAGTGCCCTCCTCAATATAAATAATAATTTTGGGAGGAATTATGGGTAGATTATGTTCGATCTAGAAACCTCAATGTGGTGTGTGTAAGTAAGGGACATGGTGCTAATCTATAATAGAGGTTAGGTGTACAATTGGAAATCTAAATAAATTAAATATATTAATACTTTTCATGATACAAATATTTAAAAATAAACAATAAATTAAAGGTAGAATAAATTTTAGACCATATCTTATACACTTGCATTATTTAATTATTTAATTTTTTTTAAAAAATTATAATAAATTAAATCAATATGTTACGATTTTTGAGAAAATTAATAGGATTAATACATTTTATCCTAAATTATATTAAGGAAGAGTTTAAATTAGAATATAATTCTTTCACACAAATATAATATATATAATAGGCCTCTTAAATTATTTATAAAAATTAATTTATCAAAATATATCAAAATTTATATCCTTAATATAAATTATTTTATTTTTTAGTCAATTAAATAATTACTATTTTTAAAAAAATTATTTAAGGTAATTTTATAGTCTATGAATCATAAAAATAAAAATATATAATGATAATAATATAAATTTTATAAAAACATACAATTATATTCGTTCATATCATTTTTCTATCCCTATGTGGACACATAAATGATATTGGAAAGAAAGCGGGAGAAATTTTGTAACTATCTTTCATTTAAATAATTTATAAATTATTTTCATATAAAAATGTAAATTATATAGATAAAATAGATTATAATGTGATAAGGGTATAATAATATTATTCCAATAATTTTTTGACATTTTTTAAATATTTTCAGCCCTTACTGTCTTGATTTAACCCTTATTTAAAAACATTGACTTTTATCATGATATCATATAATTTATACATTATCGGAAAATGTAATTATAATTAATTTCCAAACGATCCATAAATGAGTCATTTATGATATTTATTGACTTAATAAATTTATTTTTCCATATTTTAGTTATTTTAGATATTTTAAATCATTTAATAAATAGATAATTATTTTAAATTATCTAAAATTTTATTGTTCGTAATATTCACCATTCTATATTTTAAAAAAATTAAACCAATAAAATACATTATAAAAATTACCTAAAACCTTAATAAAATGTCCAATTAATAAATTGAAATATTTTATGACATTGTATCAATCAAAATGTATTTATATTAATATTTTTAATATCATTTTTAAAATTCATCCATTATGTAAATGATTATTGCCACATCATTATCTAATCATTTAAGTTATTTTTTTATCATTATAATTTACAATGAAAATATGATGATGTAGATAAATAATATATAGTTCAAAATAATTTTTATTTTCTAATTTATCATTTATATGACCCTTTTTTAAAAAATTTATATTTATTAAAAATGTGAGTATGACATTTTAACATATATTTATAAAAAATATTACAAATGTCAGATTCATACCTATGTGAAATAAATTTTTATAATTTTTTATTTAGGTTTACTTCTGTCTAAATAATCTCATATAATGTTATTAGGACATATTTTAGGGTACCTTTTTAATATTTGATTATTTGTTATTAGTAATTTCCTTATTTATACTTAAACATGGTAATTTTTTTACTAAATTTAGTGTTTTCAATATCAAAAAACTAATTTTGATGATATTGGAATATTAGAATAATAATTAAAACAATGTATATTCATTTATCTAAATTAAATTTATATAATTGGCTATATTATTTTTAACACTAATCGCCCATATGTGGCAAGAAGGTTGAAAAAACTGATATTCAAAAGTTAAATTTGTTTTATAAATAATTTCAGTATAAAAAAGATTCTAATGAAATATTGTTTTGATATATTAATTATTTATCTATTTTTACATTAAAATTTCATTTAATTTTTAATAATTATTTAAAAATCATGATTTTTTTTACTATAATGCAATAGTTTTAAATATTCATTAAAAAATGAATATTCTCAGAAAACAAATAAACCGTATAATAATTTAGACATTACGAATTCAAAAAAAATGTCTATTTTGAAATAATAATTTATAAAGTTTCAAAAATTTAGTTTTGAAATAGATATTCCTTTAAAATATTGAAAATGTCCCCATAAAAAAATACATTCATTTAGTAAAATTATATTTGTTATTATATAATTACCCATGTAAGAACATAATATGAATGTTAATTTTATATAGAAGATAAATTTATTATATAATTAGTTTAATACTATAAATAATCACTATTTAAATGGCCAGGTTAATCAATTTTTTTGTGCTCCAACTCATTGTTTCATGAAACAAAAAAAATTGAAGAAATTCATTTTAAAAAGAGACATACCCAAAAAATAATGGGGTGATACCTTCTCTCATACTTCATTAAATTGTGTCTTCTATGTTTTTGAAATCATGTTCAGTAAAAACTTTTTGAGTATTCCAAAGTCCTCTATTGAAATCCCACATTGGAGCAACGGTTGATAAGAGTTTCACAATATTATGATGAATGGAAAGTTTGATGGTCTCTAGTTATAACATATACTCAGGTTCCACAAAGGAGAACATAGACACAAAAGAGAAATCTAACCATATTGTTCTGATACCGAGTGATAGAGAAAATGATGAGGATAATTTTAACAATCAAAATGATATAAATATGGTATAATATAATGGTATATTTGACTAATCAAAAAAATAATGTTCTAGGATTACATTTTATGTTTCAAGATATTTTCCCTAGAGTTGAATAATTATATTAATATTCAAATAATAATATAAATTATTTATTTCCATTTTTATAATCATAATGTAATACTTTGGTTATGATTCAATCAATTTTTATTTCTTACATTGCAACTAAAAATTAATGTTGTTGATCATTTTCACATGCCTAAATCAATTTTATGGATCATAAGATCATTGTTTAGTCCTTAGGACTTTATATGTTATCAAAACCATAATAGTTAGAACAAGTTATCCAATATGGTAAATCATTCTTTTTTATTATGAAAAAATATAAAATGATCAATACATTGCATTCTAAACTTAATACTTATACAAATCAATAATCTATTTATTTCAACATTATATCTCATTAGTAGTAACATATTGCGAGTTATATTTCCTTCAATAAAATTTTTTCAAAAAAAATTTAACATACTAATGAGTCACATTTCATGGTCATCAATGCCATTCCAGATATGATCTCATATCCAAAATGAAATAGTACTGCTGTAAAATACATATATATTCCATAATTATTTATAAAATTATAAAATGAGAAAATTATTCAATTTTAACATATCAAAAGTAACCATTCCACATCATTCATGGTATTAAAATAATCTTGAATATGATCACTTTTCCTCTTTTGGGGTATATTCATTTGACATATGAGTCATTTATTTGCCTAGTTTCTCATCTCCTTGAAGTTGAATAATTATACATTTGAAACCATTTTCATATCCTTAATATCACATTAATGGGGTCATTTTTCTACAAACATGTAGCATACTCCAACCCCTTTTAATCAAGTACAAGGATGTTTTATTAAAAATTTATTTCATGTGGGAAAATACATCTTTTCCTTCATAACTTTATTTATATTTATCCATCTATCATGTTATTCTTGTACATCCCGTAGATTCCATAGCACTTTGAATACCACTTACATGTCCCATTTTCACATGACACTTTTTCTTAAATTGATGAGAATGTTAGGAAAACTATTTAACTTTGAATTATTAGATAATTTCCATGAATGATATGATTATCAGTTCTCTTTAGATCATGTGAATCAGTGTGTTTCACATTCCTTCTACTAGGAACCAATTATAATTTAATATATATACTCGGATAGATCATACCGTACAATCCTAAACCATAAATCTAAAATCACATATATATATAGTCTCAAAATAAAAAAAATTTCTATTTTGGAAATAATTTTATAATTATCCTCATATTATACCTTACGGATATTTTACATAATCTATGTTTTCTGAATGAAATTTCCAAGGATGATAATGAACTTCCATTGATTCCGATTATAATTCCCAATCCCTAGAAACCAGAAGTCACTGGATTATATTAATATATTGCTATAATTATATGGAATAAAATCCTAAAAAATTATTTAGTTTCTCGTTCCTAGAAAATAAATTAGATAAATAAACAGTATAATGAATTTTAGAAAATAATGTACAACATAGAAAATATTTTCTAAACGCCATTATTCCCCTATAATAAACCTGTTAACATGTCATAAAACCCATATTAGAATAGGGAGAAATAAAACATATGAAACTGGTAATTTTAGATGCTCAGTATGGGTAGGATTATAGTAGAATTTATTAATAATAAGAAAACAAATTAACGAAATGTGTATATTTAAACATAATATTGAGCATAATATTTCAAGAATAAATAATACCATATAAAATAGTCACACCAGCTAGAAAATGAAACCATTTAAAGTATTATATTAAAATAACAACATGTAATATAAATAAATAATCTCATATAGAGGGAATGAATAATGGTAGACATATCCACTATGAAGATATATCATCAAGTTTGTTATTGTGAAGATCTATCCTCAAGACAGTGTAGGTATGTGGGTAGAAAGATACCTAATGTGTGTCATGATTTATCCTTCTGGCAATAGAAAATTAATTATATACAAATACTATGGGGTTTTCATGAATTTATTTCATCTCATGAGACCTACCATAGCATCGAGGGGATACAATGGGGCACACTTGTAACTTCCTAAATCCAATGGATTCCTCATATGGAATCATAAGACACATAAATATTCATATATAAATACTATCATAGAAAATGTTAATACTTTAACCATAAACCCTGAATGGTATAAAAATAGAACATATACAGTAATACCAATCCTAAAACTTTTAATTAAATAAGGTTGACTCTATCATAAAAGTTAAACCTCAATAAAAAAGAAAATTCAATAATGGATGTTTACATAGATGTAAAAACTCTAATAAAATAATTTTAAATTTATTAAGAAAAATAACAATTTTCATTGAAATTTTTTATTTAAAATCCTCACAATTATAAAAGTAAAAATTTTATTTAAAAATAACATTTTAAATATGTAATGGAAGCTTCAAAATATCATAGTTTCATGATGGAGATAAAATCCTCACATTCCATATATATTAAAAATAAATATTCATATGTATTTTTATGAAAACGTCAATAAGTATCTCATTTGGAGAATGAAAAAAGAATCATTATAAACAATTTTAAAAAAATAAAAACACTGATAAAATAATTATGACATTAGTAGAATAAATATTAAAATAATTTTGGAATAATATTTAAGAAAAATGTACATTGATGGTAAATATTTTAAAAGGGATACTTACATATAAATAATCCCAAATAATAATGAGATAGTGAAATTGATAGTTACATTTGATCTGGTTCAATAAATAGGTGTTAATTTATCATATATAATGGTTTCAAACATATTTTTATCTTTTAATAGATTCATAATAATATTAATGAAATAATACATGATTCATTTGTGACATTATATTATTATTTATTTATAATTACAATTTAAAGAAATGTTTTGGGTAATATTTGAATAGTATATCATAAGTGTTCTAACTCATTTTTAATGATCCTATAACATAGAACACGATTTAATATATTCAAAAATGTAATAAATTACTTTCATATCATATATATTCACTATATAAATATATATGATATAGATATATGAAATGTAATACAATGTTAATGGTGAAAGTAGGCCAAATGATCGATAGAATCTTGTTTCAGTATTCTCTTTTGTATTTAATGGAAGTAAATAAATGGAATATGTATAGATATTATTAATGAATAAATATTATTTCATATACTTCAAATTATTTTTTGAATACATTTTTATAATTATTCTCGAATGTTTAAAATAGAAAATGAATCTCGTCGTGTTATAGAGATGGGAGGTCGTACTTATGCATGAGAAATGGTATCATTTACTTATTGGTAAAAGGGTGAGGAATTAAATGGTATATAAATTATAAAGAACCATTATCATGTCATTTTTTTAAAAAATTACAATATATCTATTGTAACCATCATTAAAACCCATTTAATTAATGTGGTGATTAAAAAAATCACACCACAATGTGGAGATGATATGTCATACTCACACATGCATATTGATATTGTTTTAAATAAGATGTATAAAAGAAATAAAATGTTTTTATGATAATAAAAACAAAATATAAGAATATATATGATAATTTTGTTATCAATTTATTAAAGAAACAACCTATTATGATGAAGTGGAAGAAGAAAATAACATAAATGATTGTGTAACAAAATTACCTCTTCTTTGGCGTACTTCCATTGGATCTCCTATTAGGGACAATATAGTTGATATTTTAGGTAGACTAGGACAACCATAACATAAAAAAATGTTTTGATGAGAAATTGTATGGTTTTTGTAGAGATGGATGGCTCGTTGTGGTGTGAGGAAATTAGAGAGGAGATTCCTCCTTTTAATTGAGGTGAGATGACCTTTTGGAAAACCTTAATATATTAAAATATAATAAGACTATTCAATATCGAAAACATAAAAATGGGAAATATACGAAAATTATAAGAAAATTTATACCATATAAAATATCCTTGTCATTAGTTAACATTTTTTTGGAATTTTAAATAATTTAATATTAATTTAATTTTATAAGATATCATTATTGTAAATTTTAATACTATTCATTTATTTTGACATAAAATACATTAATAAAAAGTAAAAAATATAATATAATGATTTAAAACATTGATATATACCATATATATCTACAATCTTCTTTATACATGTTACTTCTTATGTATATATTAAAATCAATATTTTTAATATAATTTTTTTCTGTTAATTAAAATAATAATTTTTAGCGTTGAAAAAGAAGTTAATGTAATTGTATATTTTTTTAAAAAAAAATTATATAATGAATCTATTATAATAATCATAAAAATATTTATATATTTTGGTCCATATATTTACAGTTTCTGTATTTCGAGTCATAAAAGATATTGAAAACCAATGGAGTGATATTTTGTAATAATTTTTATTTAAATAATAAATATTTTATTTTCATGATTAAATATGCCTAAATCAACTCAAAATTGATCATAATATGATAAGGTTAATATATTATTTATAAAATAATTTTTTGAAATGTTTTGATTATTTTTGTAATCCATATATATTTGTTTTAAGATACGTTTAACCCCTTTAACAATTACAGTGATATTATATAATTCTCAAATAATCGGTTAATATTATTACTATAAAACACAAGTCTTACCACTAAATGATTCAATGTTTATATTTTAATACTTAGGAAAATTAATTATCAAAATTCTATTTATTTATATTTTTTATATCATTTAAGAAGAATATTCTTTTTTAAATATGTGAAATGTAAAATGTTATTATATTCATAATTTTTTCATATAAAAAAACGAATACAACAATATAAATAAAAATCAATACTTCTAAATAATTCCAAAGTTTTACAATTAATCAATTAAAATTGTTAATTATATCAAATCACTCATATAATATTTATATGAAAAATTATAACATAAATTATTTGATTCATACATTATTTAAACAATTTTTGCATCATCCTTTTACCACCATTTAATTTAATTACATTATCATTATAAATTTAAAATAATATATCATGACTTAGAAAATCATTTAATATTTAAAATTAATATTTATTGAATAATTTATTTTTTTTATCCCATTAATAAAAATGATGTAGTTATTAAAAATGGGATTAAGACATTTTTGGAAGATCATAAAATGAAATATTATAAATGTCACATTCTTACACATGTGGCATAAAACGTTTTCAATTTTGGTCTATGGTTGATTCTAGCCTAAACACACAAATAAAATTTAAATAAAACAATTGTTAGGATAAGTTTTTAATATTATATTACTTTTTTGAACCTTAATTACCTGAATTACCCTTAACTGTGGAAAATATCAATTTTCTATTACTAGTATTCAAGCTATCTAGAAAATTACATTGATCTGATTAGCCTTTATATATCATTCTAATTTCTTCCTTTTTTTCCAAATTCAACTCACAGAAGTGGCTAAATTGATTTTTATACAAACCCTATCGATGTGGTGAAAATTCATTTAAAAGAGACCTTTAAATGATCAATAAATTTTTAAATATAATTTCTATAAAAAATTTATTAAAATGAAATATATTTTATTAATATATATTCTATTTATTTATTGTAACTTTTAAATTAAATTAAATTTATAATAATTATATAAATTTAAAACATAGTTTTTAACTATAATGCAGTGTTTTTCTTTATTCATCAAAATAGTAAACATCTCAAAAAATTACTGAAAACACACCCTAAGAAAATATTTACATAAAAATTAGAATTGATGTTTACTTTCAAAAATAAATTTATAAAATTTCCATAAATTATATTAAAAATATATATGCAGTTAAAAGTTAATAAAATTCCCCATAAAAAATATAGTTTTTATGCATAAAATCATATTTTTTTAATATAATTCTCCATGAAACACATAAGAAGAATGTTTAAATTTTATATATTATATATTAATTTATTTTTTTGGTTTACTACATTTATAGAAACAATTTATATGTCTTGGTTACTCAATCATGGATCCAAAAAACTCGATGTTTCATACAATGGAAAAAAAATTTAATAACTTAAATTTAAAAATATACAAACCAAATAAATATTTGGGTATCACATTCTCACCTCCTTATATAAATTTAGTCCTCTTAATTTTAACATTTGGGTTATTCTCTAGGGTTTTACTATTCAAAATTCCAATATTAAAATCCCACATTTTAATATTGGTCGACAAAATATCCACATTAAAATAGAGAGAAGACTAAATGACACGACAAATAAAATACACTAGAGTTTCATATAGGAAAAATAGACATGGAAAAGAAATATAACCATCTAGTTCTGATGAAGACTGATAGATATCATCATCAATATAATGTTACAAATCACAATGCAAATATATTTTTATTTCCTAATTATCCATTTGACTTATCGAAAAACATGTTACTAGCATAAAATTTCGTGATATAAGATCTTTACCCAGAGGTGAAGAACTATTTTTCAATTATGATAATTTCACAAATGATTTATTTTAATGAAATAATCATAATATAATTCTCTATAAGTGCTTAGATCTATTTTTATATCACCCCTTACACTTGAAAATTAATTTTCAAGATTCACTTTTCACTCTTGGAGATATTTTTTTAATAATAAGATCCACGGGACATTACTGCAGCCATAAAATTTTTTCAAAAGACAAATTTTTATCACATGTAATCCTATATGATAAATATTTTTTGAATAACAAGAAATGATATCCAATTCCCATCTCAATCTGTTACTAACTAATGACTTATCCAAATCAGTCTTCGCTTTATTCTAACATAATATCTCCTTAATAGTAACATTTTAGGTGATAAATTTCCTTCAACAATATGTTTTCCAAAAAATTTAACATTTTAGTGAGTCATAATTCTTCGCCATCATTACCATTTTATATATGATCTCAAATCCTTAATGAAATATTAATTCAATTCATTACTTTTATATTCAATAATAACTGATGAAATTCTTAAATGACAAAATTATGGAATCAAAATTGAAACACATTAATCATTCCTTTTCATCCATGGAAATATAATAACCATGACCATGATCCATGATCCTCTATTTGGGTTCAATTCTTTTGTATCAAGATAAATTGATTTGAAAAATTTCCCATATCATTACAATTGAAACATTGTATATTATAAACCATATTATCATCCTTAGAAACCCATGAACAATAGAATTTTTATACACATATTTATAAAATTAAAATTAATTATAATAAATTTCCAGGGGTTTATTTCTAAAATTATTATTTGTGGGAAAATAATTCATTCTTATATTACCTTTATCCATATTATTTTCCACTATCATTTTATTCTTATAAATTTCACCAAATTAAAAATATTTATATTACTATTTATCTATGCCATTATTACATTATAATATGTCCTTAGATGATGAGAATTATTAGAAAAAATATTTTCCATGAAATATTATCTTAAGAACATGAAAGATATGATTCTTCTTACTCTTTGGACTTCTGTATCTGTATGTTGTACATTATTTCTTCATGGAAAAATTTCTAAATGATTAAATATAATATGATATATCATAATGTATAATACTAAAACATAAATTGAAACATTTATGTGTATCCAATATCCAAAACATAAACATGATTTATTTGAGGTATACATAAATACATTTACTAAATAACTACATTACTCTTATGATCCCTAATATATTTTTTGAAGTTAAATTTAAATGTATGTCGATAAGATTTTATGGATACCCACTTTAATGTCCCAATATTTGATGACTGGAGTCGATGTATTAGTTTATTAGAAAGGCATAACTACAAGGAACCAAATCTTAATGGACCAATCGGTTTAGTAGTTTTGTAAAATAGATTGTATAAAATAATAGTAAATTAAATTTTAAACTAAAAATTAAACTATTAAAAATCATCTAAGAAATCCATTATTCGCCAATTATAACTGTACTTTTTAGTCATAATAATAATATTGTAATAATGTGAAAAATAAAAAATAATTACTATTTGGTCTTAGATGCTTAGAAAGGGTAAGCGTATAGAGAAAAGTATTAAGAATAATAAGAATAAACATTAAGGACAACTGTATAAAAAATTTAATATTGAGCACAATAGGGAAAGAATAAATAATACCATATAAAACAAACACCTGATCTAGAAAAAATAACCATGGATATTCAACTAGTCAAACACTGACATGTAATATCAACAACTAATCTCATAATTAGGGAATGAATAATTGAAGATGTCTCCAATATCATGATTTATCATTATAGAAGCTATTGTCATCATGTATCCTCTTGATAGATTATGTTTGTTTATAGAAAATCATTTAATTTGTTTCATGATCTATCCACCTGAGAATTTAAAACTACGTAGAAATAAACAAAAATAGTTAATCACTAAATTTTTTCATCTCATGAGACCTATTGATGCATCTAGTGGCGATAAACAACCACTCAAGACACTTAATAAGTTCAATGGATTACTCAGATGGAAATATAAACAACATAAACATTTGTATCAAGAAAATATTATAAGAATTTGGATACTTTATCCACAAACCATTAATTGTATCAAAATAGCACATACATGGACAAAATGATCATAAATTCCTTAATATTATTTTTTGATCATATCATAAGAGATAAACCTATATAAAACATAAAATTTAACAATATGTTTTGACATAGATGAATGTAGATTAATAAAATCATTTGAAATATCTTGATAAAAAGAACCTTTTTATTTTAAATCATTTTTTTAAAACCATGGAATAAATAAAATAATGCAATATATTTAAAAACAACTTATTAAAAATGTAAAATAATCTTCAAAACAATTAGTCTTTATGGAATAATTAAAATCATATCATTCTATATAAGTTAAAAATAAAATTTCATTTGGTATTTTTGTCAAAAAAGTCATAAAGTACATCATTTGTAAAAAGAACAAAAAAATTATTTTCAAAATAGTTTTATATAAAATAAAACAAGGAAAAATTCATAAAATATTTGATGGATAATTTTAAAAATATATTAGAAAACATTTTTACGAAACATGGGCTGGAATGATAAATATTACCTTGCAGATACATATGTACTAACAATCTTCATTAATAATTATATTGTGAACTTAAAAATTAATTTAATTTTTATTCCTTCTGTATGTGTAAAATAAACTCTATAGTGGTTAGAAAAATATTATTAACTTGTGGTGTCATATAAGATACATTAATTCCATTATATTACCTATTTATTAACAATTCCCTATAAATCCAACATTTCTAGTAATAATCGCTTTGATTATCATACATGTTTTAACTCGTTATTCTTGATCCTATAACATAGATCATGATTTACAAGCATAAAAAATGTAAAATAATATATTCATATAAAATATATTCATTATCACAGTAGCATTATTGTATCATATAATTCATATTTATTGACTAATTATATTTTTATGGTCATTCATTAATGGTTAACGTGTATGATGAATCTCATCATGACATAGAGATAGTAGGTCGTACGTACTCAAGAGCGATGATATAATTTTTGTATTGCTAATATGGTGAGGAATTTTTTTTTATTTTAATTAAAAATAATATTTATAACATCAAATTTTATTATATAAATCCATTATATCCGTCAGTATATCCATCCAAATAATGTGGCAATTAAAACAAGTTACACCACAGTGTGGAGACTGTAAGTCGTACGTACGCACACAAGTTGATATTTTTTTGTAGGATAGATAAAAATAGTATTATGCTGATCAAATAATCAAAATAAAACCTCATAATATAGGTGATATGTGTTTTATTAATTTAGTATTGAAATAAAATAGGAAGTGTACATTGAATAAAAATCAAACATAAATGAATGTGTAACAATATTACGACTTATACTATGGAATTCCTTTCGATATCCTATTAGAAAAACAAATATATGGTATTTTTGGAATACAAAGACCCCTATAACAAAAATAATGATTGTTGGGGAGAAATGGGTAGGATTTGGTCATGCTAGATGTCTGAAAGTAGTATGTGGAAGAGAGGGAGGAGGTTCCCATTTATAATTTAGTTCATGGGCAATTTGTATAGCCTAAAAACTTTAAAATACAATAAGAATATTCTCAGTCCAAATACATAAAAATGACCCACAAATGAAAATTAGTTGAAATTTTCTACAATATCAAATCATCTTTTGATTATTTAACATTTTTTAATTTTTAAATAATTTAATAATAATGTAATTTAATATTATATCATTATAGTCAAATTTCATTATATTCATTTACTGTGACATTAAATAAATAATAAAAAGGTGGGAATTAGAATCTACTTCATTTTGAAATATTAAAAATATCTTGTATATATTTTAAATTCCTTACACACATTAAATAATTAATTTATATATATACTAATATTTCAAATATCAATTAATTTGGCTTACTATTAATTAAATAAAAATGATTTTTGCAATAATGTAGCATGTAAGGGAATTTTATAATTTATAAAAATTAAAAATAAAATTATACAATTATACTGATATAATTATTATATGAATAAATATTTATGTTCATAAACATTTTTACTTTTTCCTATGTCGAAACATAAAAGATATTAAAATCAAAAAAAGTGATATTTTTTTAACTATAATTAATTTAAATAATATATAATTCATTTTTATCGATATGTTTCTATTAAACAAAAAATCGATCATAATGTAATAAGGGTAGAATATTCTTCAACTAAGAATTTTGTAACCAGGATTTAATATTTTTTAATCCTTCTTTATTTTTTTAGCCTTATTTTACATCATTGATTATAAACGAGATATCATACAATTTATACATTATCTGTTAATATAATTATAATAAAATTCCATAATTCTCATAAAAAGGTCATTTATGAAACTTTTATACTTATTATAATTATTTTTATTATTTTTAGTTTCTATATATATTATATCATTAAATAAAATATTTTTTTATTTTAAAATATCTTAACTGTCAATTTTAAAACTATTCATTATTTAATCTTATAAAATAATAATCCGACAAGATATATTCAAACAAAGACATATAAAACATTACTAAAGATTTAAATTAATCAAAAAAATTGTGTATGCCATTAAATATCTGAAATAATATTTATAATATTATTTTTAATATCAGTTATTTTATTTTCCATTATTTAAACAATTAAAGAATCATTATTATGTCAACATTAATATTATTTATTTTAACATTTGAAATTATAAATAATATATCATTATTTATGTTGAACTTTAACCTTTCATATCATTATTTATAGCATAATTTATCTTTTTTATAACCCATTAATAAAATTGTTATAGTAATTAATAACGTGAGTATGAAATTTTTAACAAACCTTGAAATAAAATATTATAAATGTTCTATTAATTCCAAAGGGGACTAAGAAGTATATAATTTCTTAAAGATGCTGATTTTGATCAAAACCCACTCATTGAAAAAAAAAATTGGACAAGTGTTAGGGTAGGATTATAATAATATAATACTATTTTTACCTTTAATAACATTATTTACCCTTAGTAGTGATAATTAAAAATTTATTAAA
Organism: Viscum album; assembly: GCA_963277665.1. Lineage (NCBI taxonomy): Eukaryota > Viridiplantae > Streptophyta > Magnoliopsida > Santalales > Viscaceae > Viscum > Viscum album. Next base: position 2,046,720,072 of record OY728127.1, read on the forward strand.
GTTACAATTCAAAAGATTAAAAATGATATTTATACTAGTAGACTCTATATATCATATTTTTTTGAACATTTTATGCTATTTTTTTCAATTTCAATTAAAAGAATATGAAAAACTTTGTTTAAGGGAAATCCCACAGATGTAGGTAGAATGCGGGTATAAGAGACGTTCAAATGTCCTATAATATTTTATATCTAATTTCAATAAAAAATGATTCCAATGACCTAAATGTTATTAATATATGTATTTTTGTATTTTTCTAAATTAAAAATAATTTTAAAATAGAATAATTATTTAAACAAAAAACATAGTGATTAACTACAATGTAGTTTTGTTTTCTATTCAAAAAAAAATGAAACTTCTCATAAAAATACTAAAAATTAAACATAAGTTATTTTTCTATTAAAAATTTAAAAATGAATTATATTTTGAAAAAATTAAAACATCAAATATTTAGTTTTAAAATATATATGGCATTAAAAGATTGTATAATTCCCCTTTTTAAATAATATAGTTGTTATGTGTAAAATTAGATTTTCTCTTATCTAATTTTCTAATAAAAACAAAAGATTAATTTTATAATTATATATAATATACTTAAATTTTATAATGTGGTTAATATTATTAATAATCGATATTAAACCGATAGGTTAATAAAAAATGGTGCACTCAAACTCAGGGATGAGTGCAATATAATCTTTTGATGAAATTGAATTAAAAAAGAGAGATACATTAAAAATCATGGGGGGTTACATATATTCAGTAGATTTAATATTTTATTTTACTGAAGGATTCTTAAATTTCCTAAAATTTATGATAACCTATGTAAAGTATTTTATGCATAGGTTGAGTTCATATTTTGAGTGATTGATTTATTACAAAAAATAACATATATATTTTGAGTATGATGTATCTAAATTAGATGTTTTCCTATGATGTATTCTTAGCTGTATCTGAAAAATGTATATTAAATTATTTATCAATAGAATAATTATTAGAAAAACCATAATAAAATAATGATATAATACATTCTACTTGATATATCTTATTTGATTACAAAACATTTGTCATCATATGATACAAATATTTTCCATTTTTTATTTATAATAAAAAATATAAATTTTTACCAAAATATTAGAATAGCTATTATTTTTATCATGGAATTAAGAAAAACAACAAAATAACCCAATTCCATTTCTCAAATTATATACCATGATCCTATAATCCTATAGCACTTTTGTATAATTTCCACAAATTATGAGATCAACACGAGTCATTATATCTATAAAATCAATTAAATAAATTAAAGCATCATATTCATATAGTTTCAATAATTATAGTAAAACAGAACAACCAATAAATTCATCGGAGGAAATGATTAGATCTTATGTAAACTATTTTTGGAGGTTTATGGAGGTTGAAGTTGTTTTTGAAGATTTGGTGAAACAATAATTTCTATTAGGAATTTACTAAGATGGAGAAATTTTAATTTTTGAATTAACATCTATTTTGTGAATCGACTTGTTATTCTAAAGTGGAGAAGATATTAGTTTTGATACATAACTTAATAAATGAGAAAATACATTGAGATAACCTATTTTTATGAGATAAGTGGTATCTTCTATCTTTCATATATCATATTCTAATAATCATTGATAATACTTGGAGTACTCAATTAAAGACTAGGTATTCATGAATGTGGTTCAATAGATGGGATATAGATTACTTATGAGTAAATATATGTTAACAGACCTATGTGTGGGTCTGTTAATGAAAATATAAAATGATATATACTTTTTGTTATATTTGGTGTTTCCACTAAAATATGTTGCAGTGCATAGTGTATTCCATGTAACTTAACTAAGGAAGTACTCAAAGAATCCATCTCATGTTATTTCATATTAATCTGAGGTGTTTGGTCCATATAAAAGCATCATGTATTAGTCGTTTTAGATTCATGATATATAGGAGAAGATCATGTGATAATGGAGTATTAAATTTATAAGGCTAAAATGTTAGCATATATTTATTTTTAAAAAGGAATTGTAAATAAATGATCACATGTGATAATAATGATGACCATTTTTTAGGAGAAGAGAGATTATTCAATTTATTATGGTAAAAATTCCTATTTTGAGGAAGATTATGAAATGTGGGTTTTGATAGGCAATTATTCCTTTTAAATATGGTGATTTAGGGCTCAAAGTTTATCTTTTATTGGGAATTGATGTTGTATCATCAGTGCAACAATCATATTGACCCTTTTGTATTAACAATTCAATCTCGTAGGACTGTAATACAGGGTTTCATAGTCACTAAAATTTCCCATGATCCATGAAATATACCCATTAACTATTCCATAATTCATAGGGTGTACTATACAATTGGTTCATATCTCAAAGGGCCCATGTAGTATGATATTGTGTTAAGGATTAGGTTTTGATATTTTGATTCCAAAATCCTTTCTATACTCCCATTAACACCATAATATTCCCTAATAAGAAATGTAATGATTTAAGGATTTTTAGATAATGTAATTTTGGATTAATTATTGAAAAAAATTATTTTCCATAAAGCATTGATGAAATCGATGACATATTGATGGTTATACCTTGAGATTAACTTGTATTACTTGATCCAAATATTGTTATTATTTTTATTTATTTAATTAAGATAGATTTATCATATTGGATTATATCCCAATTGTAAGAACCTAGATCTTCTTGTTAGTTATGGACCTCAATTTTTGTGTTTTTTTGAAAATATATTAGTATTTGGAAATTTATGGAGTACACACCATATACCTGGTTGCCATGGGATGTCGTGTACTATCCATGCAATAGCTGAGTACATGACCGTGTGGTGTGACCAAGAGACCGCCTAAATCGGGGCCCAGTAAAGGCATATAATCATTTTGTACTGTTATAGAACACGACGTTTATTTTTATTTTTATTTGATAAATTTGACAGGGGTCACATATCATTCAAAGAAAGAAAATCTATCGCTATGTCTCATCTATGAGTGACCAAAGTCGATGATTCTTATCTGAGCCCTTAACCTATCATCGATTCTCTAAATCAAACACTATCGGTTGAGATGGAATCATATCATTGAGTTCTTCCTTGTTCTATAGAATCATCTATGGATTTCCCCTCATCCATGAGATATCCATGGTTGATCTTTTCTGACGTTTTTGTAGATCTACAATGTTATAGGCCGATTTAGTGGCTCAGTATCAACTATATCAATCATATAACGTTGATGTAAGTGGTCTATGCCTTTCCGTAGTTTGTCTTTTAATTATATGTGAAAACATTCCCAATACCCTAGTTCGGGGAATTGCAGGTTAATGAAATTTAACCCTGTAAATTCATGATATGCATGGTGTACTTTAGTAGGGATGATCGATTGTAAATATTGTTTATTTTCCATGTTATGGATGTATTTTCCCATGATTTACTGTTTTGGGCATTGAGTCTAGAACTTCTTATTAGGATTCTTTTTTTTCGTACCTGGTGACGTTAGGATGGAGTGCTATTATCTGATACGTTGTTGTATGCATTGTATCTATATAGATAAGTATTATCTTGTGATTAAAATTTGCTGATGGATATCATTTTTGCGTGATTCAATTACATAGGGCTATGGGGACCTAGTGTAGTTAGACAATATGGGAAATGGATGTTGAGGGATTTTCTAGAGTGTCTGTTATGCTTTCACATTGCGAGACCACAGGGGGAATGGACATGAGTGCTCCCTTAGAGTGTCTTTAGATCCGAGTTACGAAACCACAGGGGGAATTGGATGATTAGTGTTTCCTCATAGTGTTTGTAGTATAACATTACAAGACCACAAGATGGATTTATAGTGAGTGATTCCTCAGAGAGTCTTTATTAAGAATAACCATAGGGGTTAGACCATGGGAACTACCCAGTGGGTTTCTTGAGATTGTGTGGTTGTTTATTTGATTAATGTAAATGAATGTTGTTTAAACTGTAGTATTGATTACTTATGAGTAGTTATTTGTCTATTACTTCATATTTCATATTGTTGGCCATATATATAATCACTGATAGTTAGGCACAAATCATTGGTTAGTTTCTTACTAGGATTCACCTCACACCAATTTGGGTCATGCTTTGGGTCCAAACAGATTATATTGTTGTCGGTATAGACAAGGTCAAGTGCCCTTCTACTTAAGGTACTTGATTATTGTAGAGCTAGAGAGCATGGGACCTAGCTGAGGCCTGAAATTCTACTGGAGTTATTTTCATGTGTTCCTATGTGCAGGGTTTAGTACTTTATTCCAGTATTGTTACTTGTTTGGATTCTTTCTAAGACATATGTGACATGCATAATTTATAAATGTCCTCCATTGGTTTATCTACATGTTTTCTTCCACTATTTACTATTTCATGTTAATATTACTGCTTTGGCTACTATTATTTGTTTATTTCCACTATTTTACTTTTCCAATGAGGGCATAGTTTCCCTATTATCACTCCCAAGGCCCTTGCTTCTAGTCAGGTGGCTCTAGATTTGGTGGAAATTCTCTTGATTCTATATGACCAATTAGGTACCCGGAACCTCTTAAGGGCACCAGAAAATAGACATTACAAAGTTGTATCAAAGAATTTATTTTATTATTTGACATACTATTTGGAGCCTATAGCCAAGGATATGAAGGAATATGTAGTTAGTAGTAATTTATGCATGAGAGTATATAACCTATGTACGTGGAAAATCTTATTTACCACGATTATTGAATGATTTTTGGTTTTAAAATTATTTACTATTGATTTTATTTCACAATTGAGTGTTTCACATGAGTTGTGCTATTATCATTAAGGTTATTGAGGTTCAATTTCTCTTTAAACTTAATGAGATAAGGGTATTCCATCTCATGCATCAAATAATAACTTTCTAGAGATCACATGGCTTGAATACTTATCATTCCATTAAAGGTTCATTACAAATTTCATGTTGTTTTGATAGATGTTGGGATATATATGCATGTTGTTGTGATTTATGCCTTGATATAATACCTTCTATTTTATATCATATGGATTGTGTATGGATTCTTTTGAATGAGCATCAATCTTTGGTCACTGAGGTTTTATGTGCCCTCATAGACCATAATTTAGTGATTCATTTTGATCTTTAATAGTTATTCTTGAGGACATTAAATTAATAAGATAACAAGAGTTGATTTGCTAGGATTATGGCCCCCACATATCAGAATTTGACACATAAATGTCAGTTTCAATGTTTTTATGGGGTTTAAAAGTAATTTATGAGGCTTATTATACATAAAAACCCCGAAAGGATGGTGTGTACTGATGAATACACACCATGTATCATTCTGTTTGGGAAGGAATGGTTTTTCCTAATTACATACCACGTATTCTATGTACACGCCATGTAATCCATGACCATGTGATGACTTCTATTGGTAGAGATATGGGGAAAGAAATGTTTTTTTGTTACACACCATGTAAATGGAGTACACACCATGTTATAAAAGTCGTGTATCCGCTCGTGTGACCAACAACATAGATGGATGAATCATAGGTAGTACATGCGGTGTCCATATTGAACATGCTTAATGGAGGAGGCCGTGTAATCGGTCGTGTGGCTAACAACATGAGTTGGTGAAATCCTTCTAGTACCCACCATGTTTGGAATAAACATGTCATGTATATTCAACTATGTATCTTACTGTGTAAATAACAACAGGGAAAGTCGAAACATTAGTGGTACATGCAGTGTGTGGTACAAACATGAAGTGTAGTTATATTCCAGGAGAACCGTGTGGTATCTCCATGTAGGGGGGCTCTAGTAGGGGGAAAATATTGAATTACATGACATGTCCTTGGGAGGAACACGTTGTGTGTTGGAGTGTTACATGATCAGTCTTGATATATGTACACGTCCATGTATAGACTCAATGGAATTCGTTGTGTAGTGGTCATACAGGTCATGCATCAATATTTTATAAAACATTATTATTTTTTATCTCTTTTTCATTTCCTTCTCTTGTATTTTTTAGTTCCTAATGAAATTTATCTGAGGTTTTCACTTGACCTCATAGAGTCATGCCACGAAGACATCGTCCGGTTATACGCCAATTTAAGGGCAATGATCGGACAGTGGACATGGTGGATCAAGGACTACCTACAGATCATACGGTTATTCCTGCCTTGGAAGTAGCCATCATTTTGGATGCTAGTGCTGATGCACAGATCCGAGAAAACATCATGAAATTTATGAAGCCCTTCTAGGGAGAGCTACATCATGCTATTTCTATGGTAGAACTGATGAAATTTTTTCAGTAGTAGTATTCTCCTAATTTCTTAGGGGATTGAGGACCTCAGGATACATAGTCATTGTTAGAATCCATGCTATCGATATTCAAGCATATGGAGACACCTCTAAAGAGGAGGGTGATTCTCAGAAATTCTATAATTTGTGATTCCAATAAGAGATAGTGGGATATAATCTAATAGGCGTGACACCATCTGGTTATGGTTTGGGATGAGTTACAGTGTGACATCTAGGATTACTTCTACCCAGATACATTAAGGGCCTATCAATCCCAAAAATTCATTAGTTTGTATAAGGGTACTCTTTTAGTAATGGAGTATTGTTCTTGCTTTATAGAGTTGTAGTGCTTCACACCCATTAGAGGAGGAGATTAGTTATTCATAAAGTTGAATTTTGAGAATGGACTGAGGCATGAAATTCTATCTTATATGAAAAACATCTTGTTGAATTCCATCAAATTTATAGTCAACCAAGAGCAAATCACAAATTGAAACATGAGGTATTATGGGGCGGTGATCCGAGGAGGCTCATTATCCGGTGTTAGTACCCCACTGACTGATAGATGGAAGTGTTTTAGGGAGACTAAATGTAGAGATCCAAGTAGGCAGAATACTTCTTATGGAGGCTAGGTGGGATGCTATTGTTGTGGGAAGAGCGGGAATAAGGGTCCACATAGCCTAACATACCCAGATAACTGCTTATCTCATAATAAGATGTGTCATCTTTAGTTTTTCTGTCAATTTTTCTTACAAGTAGTTGGTGACATAGGTTATTATGTGACTCCTCGTTCAACAGTAGGACTAGCAATCCCACATTAGTCACGGAACTGGTGTTCGTATGACTATTCAAGCTGATATGGATATTGTGGTTGTGGTATCTAGGTTCCAATTTTTCAGTGACAACAGTGTGGATTAGCTAAGGGTGGTTAGGCAGGGTCACAGGGCCGCAATACAGGTCATACTTTTAATGTGGAATTGATTCATCCAAAGAAGGTTATCGAACCCTCTACAGTTATAGGTATGATTCTAGTGGCCTCAGTTTTATCTTAGGCACTATTCGATATAGGGGATTCCCACAGTTTCATATATGTCACTATTGTGGAGATCTATGGGATCTTTATGTTTAATTCTACTGATATTATGATGTTAGTCAATCCAATGGAGTCTAGAATGACTGGTCTATATTAGTGCAAGGAGTTTCCTCTTGAGTTTGGTGGGAGTCAATTATTATGGGACCTCTATGTCTTAGAGATGACTGGGTATGATTTCATTCTCAGAATGGAATGGTTAGTTCCCTTCCAAGTCATTATCGATAGAAATCATTATAGGGTGAGTCTCATGTCACTAGAGGAGGTTTGTTTCTAAAAAATGGAGAATGTAATGTCCATGTGAGTAGGGCGGGACCTGAGCATCAATGGTTGGGAGGATTTATTGACCAAATTTCATGTATGTATCTAGATGTCCAGGGAACTACAGATATGGACATTCCTCTAATGGTGGATCATTGCAGGGATTTCTCCCCTTATTAATTTTAATGTTTGCCTCTAGAATGAGAGGTGTACTTTACTATTGATCTTCGTCTAGGAGGGGAACTTGTATCCATTCTTGTTCATAGGATGGATACACCAGTGATAAAGGAGCTCAAGAAGCGGTTAGAGGAGTTATAGGAAAAGTGTTTCATATGATCCATTACTTATCCTTGGGGTTCGCATATCCTATTGGAGAACGTGGAAGATGGTAACCTTATCCATTTTTTGTATTATCAGATGATGAACCTGTTGACAATCAAGAACCGAAATCTCTTATTGAGGGTTGATGATCCCTTTGATCAGCTACAAGGAGATCAGGTGTTCTCAACGATCAACCTGAGACCTGGTTATCATCAGTTGCGCATTAGACCATATGATATAACTCTTACAAACTTTTGGAGAATTTTTGGTGCATACGAGTCTGTGTTTATTCCGTTCAGTCCCATGAATTTTCCTGTAGTTTTTATTGCACTGATTAACTGAGTGATCCATAAATAATATGATTCTTTTGTGGTAGTTTTCGTGGAAGATGTCTTGTTGTACTATAACACTCGACACGACCATGATACCCATCTTGGGATTTTTTAGAGTACACTGAGAGAGCCTTAGTTATTTTCCATGCTCTCAAAATGCGGCTTTTGGATGACTGGATTCAATTTTTGGGTCATGTTATATTAGAGACAAGAGTATCATTGGAGCCATAGAAAATGGGATAATTAGTTTCCTAGGAGTACCTAAAGAACATATTTGAATTATGGATTTTTCTAGGACTAGATAGTTACTACATATATTTCATACATGATGTTTCACACATAACAACAACATCGATGGGCCTGACTAAGAAGGTTGTGATGTACCTGTGGTCAGATTTTTTTGAGTCAGCCTTTCAAGAGTTGAAAGGGTGGTTGATTTTAGAATTGATATTAGTTTTCCTAGAGGTGAGCATGAGTTATATAGTTTATTGTGATTCATCAAGTATCGAGATGGTAGGAGAGTTTTTTTGGGTAAATGAGTCATTTCATAAGTGTCTCGGTAGCTGAGTCCTCCTTGGTGATTTACCTAATGAAGGTTCATGAGTTGGATGTAGTTTTTATGCTCTACGCTGTTGGAAACTTTATCTTCTGGGAGATCATTTTGTGGTTTTCAGAAACCAAAAAAATATCAAGCATATCATTACTTAGAGAGAACTGAATCTGAGACAACGAAGGTTGGTTTAGTTATCTCAGTAATTTTATTTTTTGCTTCCCAACACATCTAGGAATGGAAATGAAGTGATTGATGCATTATATAGGAGCACTCAAATACAGACAGTTCAGGAGACCTGTAGTGAGAGGAATATTATGGCACTATTCTCTAAGATGAATTTGTTATTTCCTGATAGACAGGGAACATGTTCCATTATTCTGTAGATATTTCTTCTACTCTTCTTGAGAAAGTGTAAAATAGGTAGCTCCCAGATGCTAAAGGACTAGTCCAACAAGAGTGTGTGTAAAGAGAGGACTGAATACCTTGATGGACCGCATGCGATGATTAAATCTTGAACTTCCATGGACATGTGTGGGTGTCAGTAGACATACACGAGGAGATTTTGTGGTTTTTTCATTACTCATTTTGGGATGTTCATCATGGTGTTAGAAATGTGTTTTATGATCTACAACATTAGTATTGGTGGCCAGGTATGAAGCAGGATGTTTCTGGTTTTGGGATTAGTTGTCACACATATCAACAAGTGACGATAGAGCATCAACGATCACTATGGATTTTTTAGAGGATATTCATTCCCTAGTGGAAGTGGAATGATGTTGTGATGGATTTTGTGATACTTTTTATAAGTTCATCTTGATGGAATTATGCAGTTTGGGTTGTCATTGATACACTCATGATGGTTTCACACATCAAACCGATCAAGGAAACATATATTGTAGATGAGATGGGATGGTTGTACATCCATGAAATCATATGTTTACATGATTTTCCATACCTCTTCGTTTCAGAGAAGAATTCCCATTTTACATCTCGGGTACGGAAAGGGCCACAGAGGGATTTTGGTACATAGGTACTTTTGAGTAAAACTTACTATCTCAAAAAATATGGCCAATACAATTGTATGATACATGTTTTAATGAACATTATTTGAGAATGTGTCCTATATTTGGTAGGTTCATGGGAGAAGCACATATCTCTTGTTGAGTTTTCCTAAAATAATAGTTTTTAGGAAACTATTCTTATGTCATAGTATGAGTATTTGTACTATAGGCCATGCTGATCATCCCTATGTTGGATGGAGGCAGGAGAGGCAGATATGTTGGTGCCTCATCTTGTCCAGGAGATTTTAGAGAAAGTGGAATTGATTTGGAAGAGGATGGCTATTGCACATTCATAGAAAAAGTCACTTTCTGATTGAAAGAGATGACCTCTATATTTTGAGGATGAAGATCATGTTTTCCTATGTGTCAAACAGAGGTTGGAGCACCGGAGGATTAGAAGTTAGTGAAATATTTCACTGAGATACATCATGCCATTTGAGGTTTTGAAGAGATTTTTATTATAATTCCTATTAGTTGGATTTACCTCTTCGGAACTAGGCTATGCACGGCGTCTTCCACATTTCTCAGCTATGATTTTCTTAGACCCATCTCATTTTTTTAACCTGAGGTGGTTGAATTGGAGGTGGATGCCTTGTTCGAAGATCATCCTATCTAGATCGTTGATCACAGTGTGAAGGTTCTCCTTTCAAGTCTATTCATATGGTATATGTGCTCTGGAATCATGGGTGAGTACAGGCCGCGACATTAGAGAGGGAGAATGATGCGTGTTAGTAGTGGTCTGAGTTGTTTGAGGATGGTTTTTCGCCACCTTCATTGGGAAATATGTGGATCAATTTCATTAATGGGGGGAGTTTTTATAAATCTGGATCTTTTTTTAGGTATGGTCCTAGATTTCTTTGTATTTTTAGAAAAAATAGGTTTTTTTGGAAATTTTAGTAATATATATCACTTACTTGGGAGTACACATCATGTACCTGGTTGCTACATGTAGTTATGTATAGGACGTGTAACTGATGAGTTCATGGCCTTGTGGGATGACCTGGAGACCACATAATGTCGAGGCTAGTAAAGGAATATTCAATCCATGTATTTTTAAAAAAACATTGTATGCATTTTTATTTTTATTTGATAAATATTACTGTGGTTGTGTCTCATTAAAAAAATATCATCTTTGACAACATCACTTCTAGGAGCTATTAAAGTTGACGATTCTTCTTTGTGAACCAAAAATGCCATCCGTTCTCTGAATCAAACTCTACCAGTTGTGCTGGAATTGTATCAGTGAGTTCTTCATTCTTCAAGAACCCATTCTCTTGATTTCTCCACTTTTGTGAGTTATCCATCGATGATCATTTTATATATTTTCATACATCTAGATCATTCTAGGTTTATTTAGAGGGTGAGGATCAACTATATCAATCTTACAACATCGATGTATGTTCTTTGTTCCGTTAATTAGTTTGAATTTGAATTATATGTATTATATTTCTCAAGACCCTACTTCGGGGTATTGAATGATTAGAGAATTTAACCATGTCAATGCCTGCTATGCATTGTTTTCTTGAGTAGGGATATTGGATTGTGAATAGGGTTTATTTTCTATTATATTGATGTGTTTTCCCATGTTTTATTTTTTTGGTCATTAGGTCCATAATAGCCTGTTAGTATTCTTGTTTTCCATTCCTTGTGTTGTTTAGATGGAGTGATATTATCCAATATGATGTGATAAGATTTGTAGCTGTTAAATCAAGTAGTATATTGTGATTTATTTTGGATGATGAATATCATTTGTGCATAATTGACTTACATAGGGCTATGGTAACCTCGTGTAGTTAGACCATAGTGGAAATGGATGCTGAGGGATTTCCTAGAGTGCTTATTATACTTTCATGTTCCGAGACCATAGGGGGGATGGACGTGACTGCTCCCCCAAATTGTCTTTACTTCCACAATGAGAGACCACATAGGGAATTTGAGATTGATTAATTCCACAGAGTGTCTATAGTTTACCATTATGAGACCACATGGTGAATTGATGGTGAGTTCTTCCTCAGAGAGTCACTATTAAGCTTAACTAGAAGGCTTAAACTATGAGAACTTCCCAGTGGGTTTCTTGAGATTTTGTTGTTTTTTATATATTAAATGTAAATTAAGGTAGTTAAAATTGTATTATTGTTTACTATAGTGTACATCCTTGTAATTAATTCATTTTTCAAATTGCATTTAATATATATATTCACTGATAGTTAGGAAAAAATCATTGGGTGGTTGCCTATTGGGATTCAACTCACATCCTATTTGGTTCATGCATTGGGCCCAAACAGATTATATTATTATTGGTATAGAAAATAGAATGAACTGTTCTACATTAGGTACTTGATTTATAAGGAGATGGAGAGAATGGGACCAAGCTGATGCTTGTGATACTATTGGAGTTATTTAATTTTATTACTTTCTACTTTCTTTAGTACTATATTCTAGTATTGTGACTTTTTTTGCTGATATTATAAATATATGTGACATGATTCATTTATATATGTTCTCCAATTGTTTATCTACATTAATTATTCCCCTGTTTAGTGTTGCAAGTTATTATTACTGCTTCCACTACTTTTATCTGTATATTTTTTCTATGTAACTCTATTAATGAGGGCATAGATTCCCACTATCAAACCAAATGCCCTAGCTGCTAGTAAGCAGCCTTTGGCATTTGGTAAATTCTCTAGAGTCCAAGAGACCAACTTCGTATAGGGAATATATTGTTGGAACATGGAACCAGGATGTTACACCAATAAATGAAGATGGGAAGTTAATCATTATGGAATAATCATGATTTTATATCCATATTGTTAGGGATCAATGGTATAGATTGGTATTTTTGATACATATAACCTAGTGTTTCAGATCATCGCACACTCATTATCTCAGGTAGGTGGGTCTTATTCACTCCACATTTGATAATGAACCCTTTTATAAAATTTATATGATACTATGATGCTTTCTTAAACTAATTATTTATCAAATAATTGATGTGATAAATTTATTTTCTAAATATTTGATAATTATTTTGAATTTGGTGTGTGTTGAAAAAAACCATTTTATGTTTTTAATATATCTTTTTAAAAAAATGTGTTTTTGGGCATCCTAGGATTATTTGGTCAATATTTCATTTAAATGGGTCATATGGATGAACTATCATCCGGATATAAAATATATTGGTAATAAATGGTTTTGGTATATAAAATTACCATCAAGTGTTAGGTATAGAATTTAAGGATAGAAAATTGTTATTTATGGGATGTTTAATTTTCAATATAATATAAACAATATTTTCTATGATATTAAAGAAACACATAGGATGGTGATGATCTAGATCTACTGTATACTATGATCATAAATAACATATTTTGATTAATTATTTATTATTTATCATGTAACATTAGTTTGTATTCAATAGTATATGGATAAATAATTTGGTAAAATAGGGAAGGGTTACCTTACTATTCAAAAATTAATCATAATTTTTATTATTATCATTTTTTGATATATTTAGAACTATGATTAAATATTTTTATTTCAAGGGTGATACATTTTTACAGCGCCCTTACCTATATGATTGGAAACGTGTCTTTTATTAGATAAAATGAGATAAATTGTAAATCGTACATGTTATGTGTATACTCACCCCTACATACAAATCTCAGAGTGTATTTATAAATGTCTTATATAGTGTTGTATGAATGGGAAATGTGTTATGATAGTGGATTCTTAAACCCAACTTGAACATGTACTATTGATTACTATATCTTCCATATAGCTCGATATATACATTTATTTCACATAGTAGGATAATAAGATTATATCTATATATAATATATATTTGATAACTAATTTATATTACCTATCATATCAAATGGTTATACCAGTTCCTAGATATATGTAAAACCATGTGATATTTTGAAAATAATCTTAAAGATATATCCTATAGTCTTGAAACATAAATCAGTTTGGGAATAGATGATATATGACTATATGGTGATAAATAAGTAAATCATATTATGGACATCATTATTGAGGATATAAAATATATTATTTCATGAGGTTTGACCCTAAAAATGAAATATAACATGATTTTTGTTTTACTAACTATTGAAACACATTACCATTTTTGTGGGTCTTATTATAAGAGATCAATTTTAATGGATATTAATAATTTTTTTTATTTTATACATAAAAAATATCATAATTTCTATGCTTTGGGTAAGAAAATTTTTTTTATGTGTTTAATAAATGGCATGATATTGATTGAGTGATCAAGAATCATTTTTTTTATTTTTAGTTTTAGATGAAGCTATCTTTATTCCTTTTGACTAGACGGTAGAGTTTTTATTAAATACATGACAATGATACAAGAAGGAGGTATACCGAAATACAGTTAAATAAAAAATAAATTGAGAATGAATTGTTGGGAAAAAATATTCAACTTACTTAATTAGGTTTCATGACACAAATTTTTACATTAAAAAATTTGTATTCATAGAAAGATTCATGGCTTGAAATATTCAATATCTCATTAGGGGACATTATGTGTTTCAGGAAACATATAATAACCTTTGGTCAAGATTTACAACATATGAGGTGGGGGATGGGATAGGGTATGCAGACAGTTTTGGTCATCCATTATATATTAGACAAATTTTTCACAAATATTGACAAATGAACTAAAAATATAGCATCTATTTTCAATAGAACGTAGTGCTATAAAGACCGTAGAATAATTATTTAAAAGTGTTCACACATAAAGGGTTACATAAAATGAGTGAATATAAATATTTTTTTCATATGAATATTAACCAATTATTCACTTATCAAAACCCTACCCACCAAGGTCCAACCCATGAGTACCCTAAACATACCTTCAATAGGTGTGGGGCTAGTGGCTCGCGACGAGTAGGAATATCACAGAAGTGAAGGATTTATCCTAATGTACCAAAAACACACACCTATATACTGGGCCACACAATGATGAAATTCAATACAATAGAAAAAAATATTGGCATACATCTATGATCCCACAAACGAATTCAACAACATGTTACTGAAAAAATACAAAAGGTACAAATAAAATCCCAAAAAAAAAACTGCACTGACTCCAACCTACTCAAATGGAATGTACTAATGACAAATTAAATATAATTGTAATAATCCTCAGTTTGGAAGTCTCTAACTATGATCTATCCACTCCCAATCCTCCTAGGACACGATCAATAGGGAAATCATCTAAATAAGTCACCACATGTGTAAGGAAATCACAACTATGGGTGATTATAACAATATATAGTTGGACAAAAGGAAAATTAAACACCTATAAAGTATCATATCCTTATAATCCTTAATATACACATGAAACTCTACATTCTTATCTCTATATTCAATGACCAGCACACCCTAATACAGAATGTATGAAGGGTCATGAATGTACAACCCTATATATAAGGACACACTAATAAACATTACATAATATTCATTTTACTAAATAATTTTACATTATTTAACATTAAGGATATTTTATGGTTTATATAATTAGATAATTATTCCATAACTCATACAAATAAAAAATTGAAATACAAGGTGGACACTTCAAAACAATATATATATTTTTCATAAAACAATAACATTTAAAATGAAACATTGATTCTTATTTGTTTCAATAATCAAAATTTTTTACATGATCTCATACATGAATCTAATATCCCTTATAAACAATATATAAATTTTTCAATCATTTTATGAGCATAAAATGATCAGTATGGGATACACAAAGAAGGAAAACTGTATGTTTTTTGAGAAAATATATTCCATGAATAATAAATCATAATGTCAAATTTATCACCTTTAAGAAGCTGTAATTAATTTCCTTTAAAACAATTAATTGCTTACCCTTTTATAAAAATAGTATTTCCATATACCCATATAATGAATATATAACATCTAATGGTAAATTGGTATATAATTATTCATAAATGGAGTGACCATGTAGTGGAATTTAATATAGGTCACTCTTACAAAATAAAATATTCATATGGTTATCTTCCATACCTAATACATTAGACAATATAATAAAAGAAACCATCATTGGATTATCACATAATCTCCCATCCTTGATTTATAACATAACCATCCATTGAATTTTCAAGTACTATTATATAATTATAACACATAAATGATTGTATTTTTCATCATTTCACTCATAAAAATTAATTTTAAATCAATATAATTCATTTAATGATATTGAAATAATCATTCCACTTACAAAAAAATTCTCAATAAAAAATTACCATAAAATGTAATAAGTGATTAAATTTTTTAAATTAATTAAGGGTTTTAGAGGATTCAAAATATCAAATAATGACCACAGTGGGGCAGAAGTCATTGTAACTGTATACGTTAAAAAAAATATTTCTTTTCATGATTGTGATGAAATTAAAACATTCAATGTTGAAATATTTCTTTTGAAAATAATTTAATGAAATTAAAAGTTAAATGGGTTTTTTATAAACCTGAAAAATATGGTGGTGTATAATATCAATGTGTGCAACTATGAAAGAAGATTTAGACGAAGTACCTTACCTTGAATCAAATTCATCATGAATGTTATTTTTATTCATAAATAATAAACATAATTTAATTATTTATATTTATGGTATCCCATATCCAATATATTATTACCTTTATATCAATTATCATTATGTTATAGAAATTAGATAATTTTTTATGTTCATATTTTGGTTTGGATGATATTCCATATATGGGTCCAAAATGACATGGTATGATGTATATAGACAAAATTTGGCATTAATAGAAATTTTAGATAATAATAATCATGAAATATTAATAATTTTTAAAAAATAATTACACATTTAAATATAACCAATTTTTTATGGCTATGAAAAATGAACAATGTTATAATAACAGAGATGGTAGGCCCTACGTACGCATTAGTAATGTTCACATTTTTCAATGATCATTATTAAAAAAAGGTTAGTGTTATTTTAAATTTAAAGAAATATAATAACATCATTAATATATTATTAATAGTTAAAATGAACTTATATTTATTATCCATGTAATATGGTGATTCAAAGCGAATCAGATCGCTTTGAGGAGGTGATAGTTCACATGTATGCACAGAAAATATTATAATTTTTATGTGCACTAAAAGAATGAATGAAACTAATTCATTATTCTCATATAATGTAAACTATTTTTATAGTATCACATATAAACCTTAATTACACCATTATAACCAGTCTAAAATGATTTTTATGGAAGAAATTTTATATTGGTTCGTGGAGGTGATAGTCCACATGTACGCAGGAAAAATAAATTATTTCCCAACATAACGGTAGTGGAGATGAATTTAGGTGATGATTTTTAGATAAAAAATTCTCTAAATATTTATGATATTGGAGTTATTATATCATCATGGTATAATAATATTTTAAGTAACTGATAGAAGAAATAAAATCAAAATACATGATTAAAAATGATACCATTCATTTGGACAATCTCAATTGATTAACACCTTAACACATTTATGGAAGGTGTTATGACTAAAAAATTCAACAATAATTGGGTTGGGATTCATTGGAGGTCGTTTATTGGATGGAGGCTGAACCAAAATTGATTCTATGTGTGTATAAATGCTAGGATATAGTTCCCTTTTTAAAGAGAGGGGTGGGACACTCTTGGAATCTGTGAAAATATTTTAATATATTAAATTATTATTCTATTCCAAATGGGGTCAAGTTAATTTAGTTTGAATATTGGATGAGTATGGTTATATTTACATTCATCAATGAAAATTTGTATTATTTTGCATATTTCTTAATACTTATATTTTTTTAGCCCCATTATCTCTTAAAATTTATTAAGTAATTAACAAATTGAGGGTCTATATAATTATCCTAACATGAAAAATGCAAATTAAAGAGTAATTTATGAATATTTAGGACATAAAAAACTATTTTCAGTAAAAATATATTTTTATAAATTTTATAGCATTTAATAAAATATTTTATACTTTAAAAAACCATTAGTGTCAGTTTTGTCACTATTCAATTATTGATTTTTTAAAAATATTATAACATCAGGATATTGTCAAAATACCTTTTTTAAAACATTAATAAAAAGTCACAATATTCAAAAAAATTCATGGATTTCATAAATTATGTAAAAATATTGTTTTATTTAATATTTATAATATCATTTTTTAATATGTCCTTAATTAATCTATTAACTCATTGTTAATGTGAACAATTTAATTTAATTATTTACTACCAAAAAATTATAAATATAGTTCCATGATGTAGTTAATAATATTATATTTATCAATAATATTTATAGTTCAACATATATAGTCTATAACCCCAAATTAGAAATACATTACTGGTTAAAAATAGAAGTGTATCAAAAATGAGTTTTCATAGAATATAATATTATAAATGATTCAATGTCATCCAAGTGAATCCATATACCCTCATAATAGACCAAATGGTATACTGGTCTTAAAAAACTCATCCAATTCAATGATAAAATTAGTTTGGGTATTTATATATTTCTATAAAATACTTTTTACCATTAATTACCTACTTTACCCTTAACTATGATAATAAACATTATTGCTATCGTTATTAATCGTAATGACGAAAAATAAAATTGACCTATTTTAATAATTTGGAACATCTGATTCCAATTATCGAATCAATTTTTAAAAATAAGAAACAAACAATTAGAAGAAATTATATAAAAAATAATCTCATTGATGGAATATGAAAATATATTTTTAATGTAAAATGCCAAATGTTCATATAGTTTTTAAATCCAAAATCAAATGGAAATTAATTCCAATTAACTATATTGTATGAAATTATAAAAGTGTAATCTAATTATAAATCAAAAATATTTAAAAGGTTACCATATAAATATAAAAAATTGAAAAAAGCATCTTTTTTATTAAAATTTAGTATTTTAAACTATTCATTAAAATATGGAATTATTCAGATAAATTAAATAAATTAATCTAAAGAAAATTTTTGTATACAAAATCAAAAATAGAAGTTTATTTTTTAAAATATTACATATAAAAGTGTAAAAAAATAAATTTCAAATGTGTTATCCATCGAAAGGAGGAAAAACTATTTTTTGGAAAACAATATATTTGTCTAATAAATTGGATTTATCATATACGTTATTAAACATTGTGTCTATATTAATTATTTTGAAAATAATAAATTAAAAAAGAATTATTTTATTATAACATGGGTTTTTAAATTCATCCCCCATTTTTGTAAATTTTATCATCACAATTTTTTTCACTTATCAACAAAGTGGTGGTATTTTTCTCTCATAGAAATTTCATGATTATAATGTTTTCTATTCAACCACATGGTTTTCCCATTACACCATAACATAATGTATAAAATTATATCAAAACACTTTTGTATCTTTGATTACAAACCTACACTGTATGTTCATCAAAAGAATGATCCTCTTCCAACTAAACTTCATAATGACTAATAACATGAGATTGATCTGGAATATACATTCTCAACATGGAAACATGAAAAAGATTGTGTACCTAGGATAAAATAAGAGGTAAATCCACTTGGTAGGAAACTAATACAACATTATCAAGTATTTCAAATGGTTCAATGAATCATGGACTATAATTCACCTTCTTACCAAAAAATCATCACGCTTTTCAAAGGAGAAATGTTTTGAAAGACATGATCTTCTACCTTGAATGAAAGATCGTTCCTCTACTTATCCACTAACATTTCGGAATGCAAGGGTATATAATCATGTGTCGCTGAATAAAATGTAAACTTTCTATAATTTTATCTTCCATTTCTATTCCATTAAAATTCCATTCACATACCACAACCCAAAAAGAAAGAGTTCAACTCTGCTTTATATATAAGTCCTCAAATGGTGAAATATGTATTTTTTAATTAAAACTATTATAATATAAAAATTAAACCAAATAAATATTTTAATGCAATAATCCATTTAAATCCATTGAACACACATTCAGAATATACTCCAACATCTGAATTTTTTGTTATAAATGCTTGTATGATTGAAAATAAAAATATGTACAAAAAATTAATTCAGTATCCAATAACTTCTGAAGGCCCTTACAGAACATATAAGTGAACCAAGGATAATGATTAAATATAACAGAGAGTAGAAAACCATGTAACCTGACTATATATTTGATATAAATTCAAGAAATTTTATGTAGAGATAGATTATCTCGTATTGAAATAAAATGAGAATAATTAGGCAATTGATCAAAAATTACCCAAATCACATTATAACCTTGATATGTCACCGATAAAACCACTATAATGTCCATAGAAATATTTCCCCATTTACACTATGGCACTTGAAAAGGATGATCCATCCCTTTCCATAACAACCTCCATTTTCTAACTTGTTGACAAGTCAACCATATCAAGGAAAATTTAGCAATATCTATTTTTATTCCAACCCAATAGTAAAACTAGAAAATTATTTATAAATCAATGTGCATCTAGAATGAACTAAAAATGAAGAACTATGAGTTTATCTTAACAAATAGTTCTTGAAATGTGAATACAAAGGCATATATAACAACTTCCAAAATAAGAAAATGCAATAATTATCAATGTAAAATTCAGGAAACATACAATTTTTTACCAATTATACTTATTTATTTACCTCATTATATTCCATCTACAATTTCATAATTATGTTTGATAGTTATGATTGCACTGAAACCTAACAAAAAATAAAGGAATTTTTGACAAAATAAATTCCATGATAAAATTCCATAATTCATTAACCAATGGGTTATGTTCTAAAAGAATCATGTATAGTGTATATTTAATTTACCGAATCAATTCATCAACCACCTTTTTTCATCTCCAAGATTGTACTGAATCATGAAATCATAAGCCTTGATTTGTTCCATCAACCATTGTTGTCTCATGTTAAATTATTTAGGAGTGAATATAATTATAAAAAATTTGTGATCAGTATATATTTCACAATTTACTCCATTGAAATTATGCCTCCAATTTTTTCCTTCAAAAACAAAAACAACTAATTCCAAATCATTTGTAGGGAAATTTTACTCGTGATTATTCAAATGGCATGATGAATACGAAATAAACAAATCATTTTTAATTCGGAAAATACATTTTAAATTTAATTAATAATAACTATAATAAAAAATATCACAATTTCTGGGAAGCAGGTCTAAAAATAGATCATTTACAAATCATCTTTTGAGTTCTTTCTAATATTCATCACATTCATTAGACCAGATGAACTAAAATCCCATTATTTTTATATTAGGTAGAGGGACGACAAAAAATATTATTAAATAAGTAACCACCCATAATAACTTTCTAATCCATGAAGATGATTAATACCTATGACATTATTTTGTATTTACCAATATCAAACAACATTTATTAAAAATGGAAAACATTTTTTCCATAATTAGAGACAATATGACCGAGGAATGATATTTTTTACAACCCATATTCACTCTAACTAATCATTCCATATAGTGTATTGTCTTTTTCGGTTTTCAAATCAATCCATAAGAGACCTTCTTGTTACTCATGGATTTTATAAAATTCCTAAATATCATCTATAAACACAACCATAAACCGATCCAAAAACCGACGAACGATTCCATTCAAGGGATTCATAAATATATATGGTGAATTATAAAATCCATATGGATGAACCACAAACACATAATTCACATATCATATTTGGAAAACAATAGTTAGATTGTCAGCATCCTTCTCCTTTAGATGATTGAACCTGATCCAGAAATCAATCTTCAAAAAATATTGAGCTCCCCAGAGATGATCAATAAAATCATCAATATGGGGAAATGAATATTTGTTATAAATGGTGAATCTATAAATGGATCAATTATAAATATTTATTCTCATGTAACCATCCTTATTTTTCACAAAAATACTAGTATAACCCCATATTGGACTCCTAGGTCATGTAAAACAATTATCAAGAAATACTTGTAAGTAGATTTTCAATTCAATGTATTATACTTGGCTCATTCAACAAGGTCGTTTAGAAATAGGGATTTCTTCTAGGACTAAATCAATATTAAATTGATCATAACGATCAAGAATTACACTAGGAATTAATTATAAAAAATGATATGAATTCATTCACTGCTATATTTTTATTATTCCGAACTATTTATTTCTTCTCAACAACATGATTTTAAAAATTATCAATGAATATTTAACCAATATTTCAGCTTCATTTTATGCAATAAAAGTTATATAATCATTGAATAATACAATGATGTATTTTCAATCTATTTTATCATGATAATCAAAACTCCAATAAATACCAAATATGATATCAAACTCTACAAGGGGATGTTCAAAAAAATTTCTGGAATTATAATCCCACCATGAATAATTTGAAAATTACATTAAATCATGGTTTCTCTAATAATTCCTCTAATGTTTTGTTAACAAAATTTTCATATCACATTCATGAGATGATATTTCCAATTTACTTTTGATGCTCTAATAAATGAATGAATGTTAAGATACATAGTCAAACCGAGTATTGGAACATTTATAAAAAACTAATAACATACCTATCAACCTATAATTCTATAGTCCCACCTCAAATAGAGTAGTAGAAAACTGCTTTTCCACATCCTTTAATTTCTGATCTTACTAGTTTCTACCCAAGGTAATCATACATATACACACATTGTAATAATTCCCTAACTCATTGAAACTATAACATCGTACCAATGCCTATTAATTACTTGAATGATCATCAACATTAATATCATGAAAATATAAAATGTCTGACCACATCATACGAACTTTCGGGACATTAAAATTTATTCTCCAGTGTGAATTTTACCACACTTCTCAGAATCTGTAAATATATTTTTCATACCTCCACACTAATTTTATGAATGATTTATCATCTATTTCTAACTTAATCTATTCATTTATGTGCTCTCATTAGACACATGATCAATAAAAATATCCATTTACACATTCTATTCACATTAAAAAAGTTTTTCATATGTTTTTAAATCCTAATAAGATAATTCACTTTCATATCTGGTCTTTTATCCATATCGATACTAATTTATCTTACTATCATGATCCCAGATAATATTTGGGATGTACATTTTCAACTGCGTGAAATATCAATAATATGTAGCCACCAAATCATAATCATTTTTTCTAAATTCCAAGAAATTATTTTCTATCAAATGTTAAAAATCCATGGGAAAATATTTCTCATATATGGTATTCATACATTCATCCCATTCCATGGGATAAATATATTCAATTCCACTGATATTTTTAACCATTGACCACCACTGATCGGATTCACCTTCAAAAAGATAAATTGAAAGAGTTACATTTTGATAATATGAACATTCCAGGACATTTAATATCTTTTTTTAAGGATTTGATCCATCCTTTTGCAAGAATGTGGTCAGATAATACTGTCAATGGTGGGGGATTTTGTCTCTTTAAATTCACAACTATTGTCATGTTGTTAGATGGTAGAGCTAATTTAAATTTTCAATGGACACCACCACTATTTATATATCTAGTCAGCTGAGCCATCACAATAAAAAACTACTCAGTTCTGATTCTGACTATCTTGAGATTCTTATTGGGAAGGATGTTTTTCCCTTGATTTTTACAATCATCATTTCCGTGTTTCCTCTCTGGAAAATCATTCCGAAAATAAATATATTAGACAAAGAAACATGGTAATATAAAAATACTATAAAATTTTAACATGTATATAATGTAAATTCTCTCTATAGTATGTTCTACGTCTTAACCTAACCTATACTGTTATATAAACTAACCATTCATAAAATCTCTAAGGTATCATCATCAAACATAACATATTCTTTATTTAGGTAAATAATTTTACAAGATTTCACATTTAGGAACATACCAAGATAAGATAATTACATAATTAGACCATTACAAATACATTAAAAAATCGTAGAAATAATAATTTTCCACTTACAAATAGTATCAATTTATCATAAAATAAAACATCTAAAATGAAACATAGTTTATTTTAATGTTCAATCATAAAAAAAATTTCAATGATCACATACATGTCTCTTTCCTCCCTCAAATACCATTCAATTTTTTTTAAATATGGGATGAGAATGAAAATCTCAGTAATTGATAAACAATGAATGAAAACTATTAGTCTTTTGAAAACATGTAAACCATTAGTAATATGTCATAATTTAATGTTGGTTACCTTTACGAAGTAGTAAAAAATTTCCTTAAAAACTCATTGATTGCTGTTTTTTAATAATAATATTACAATAAAAAATATACTATTAATATATAACAAAAAAAGTATTTTGGGTCATAACTATACTTAAATGGAATAACCATGTGGTAGATATCCATACATGAAACTCAGAAAAAATGGGATAAAAATACGGTTGACTTCCATTCCTAGTGAACTGGATGTTATGACACAACCACCCATCCTTGGATTATCACAAAACTAAACATACTAGGTTTATCATGCAACTACCATTTTAATGATTAAGAACAATTATATAATCATAAAACATAAATGATTGTAATTTTCAAAATTTCACTCATAAAATTTAATTTACAATGAAAAGAACTCATTTCATGATATTGAAATAAGCATTATATTTCCAAAAAAACATTTTATATAACTAAATAACAGTAAAATGGAATATGTAATTTATTTTTACTTGAAAATCATTATGTATTAAAGAGTAATCCAAATATCAAATAACTTCCATGGCGGTGGAGAAGTTGTTGTTGCCTTATCTGTTAAAAAATAAAATTCATTTTTTAGCTCCAAAATTATTTACCAAAAGATTCCTTTTGAATACATTTGAATGGTTAAACAAATTTAGAGGTTTTTATAAGCCATATAAAAGATAGTGGAATATAATATAAATATATTCCATAATGAAATGAGATTAAGGCAATGTCCCTTACCTAGAGTTTGATTGGTCAAATATGTTTGTTATCTTCCTAAATAAAAAACATAAGTTAATTATTTATATTATTGAGAACCTTTTTCATGTTTATATTTTTTTATAACATATCACAATATTATTATAATTACATAAATATTTATTTTAACATTTGATGCTTTGATTACATTATGTACATGAGTCTAAAATGACTTAGTATGATGTCTATTACCAAGGTGATCTTTAATAAATCATATATAAAATTGTATTAATGAAATAATAATAACATTTCAAAATTAATTATACTTTTAAATAAATACAAATATGTATTGTTATGAATAATGAATAACATTATAATCTTGTATATAGTTGGTCGTATGGACGCTGGAGTAACATTCCCATTTTTCCCTGATCATTATAGAAAGAAGGTAAGTATTATTTTATCTTTATAAAATAATCCTAAAATCATTAATATAAAATGAATCATTAAAATATACTTATACATATTATCCAAATTATGTGGTGATTAAAAATGAATCGCATCACTTTGTGGAGATGATAATTCACACGTACACACAAATGAAACTATCTTTTTTATGTGCATGGGAATTAAGAAACTAATTCATATGTTTTTCTATTATAATTATAAAAATGTCATTTTTATCAAATCTATTCATTATTTATATAATTATATCCCGACTTTATATATTTTTATGGAAATAAAATTATATCGATTCACAAGGGTGACAGTTCACACATACACAAGAACGATTAATTATTTTCTCAATTGATAAATGTGGTGAGGGATATAGGTGATGATACTAACATAATAACATCTCAATATATTTATAATACTATAGTTATTATATAATTGTGGTTTAAGAGGATTTTATTGAAGTGAAAGAAGAAATAAAACAAAAATACTTTATTAAAAATGATACCTTTCCTATGGACGATCACCATTGATTATCAACTTAACACATATATAGAGGGTGTTACTCCTAAAATAAGGCTTAAATAATGTGGGGAGGTAATTATGGGAGTTATTTTAGAATATATTCTTTGTAAAATTTTGTTTTGAATTATGGATAAATGATAGGAAGTGGTTCCCTTTCACAATAGAGGAGAGAGGAACTCTTGAAATCATACACAATATTAAATTATTATTAATTAATTTTGAATTAAAAAATATTCAATATTGATTAGTTAGAATATTTCATGATTATACATCAAAATTTATTCATCTAATAAAAATTAATCATGTTTATCATATTTTTTGTAATATTTATATTTTTGTTTTAACCATTTTAACTCTTACCATTTTATTAAATAATTCAATCATCATGGGTAACTTTAATTACCATAACATTCCAACTGACCAATAAAAGTGTTATTTATGAAATTTTTTTGATTATCACAGCTGTTTGTTTGAATATTTGTTTTTTATAAATTTTATATCATATAATAACATATTTAATAATTTAAAATACAATTATTATCAATCATGACACTATTCATTTCCGGAAATTTTAAAAATATAATAACATCAAGATATAGTAGAAAAAAATAATATAACATATTAATAGCATGTCAATGTAATCCATAAATATCAAGGATTAAAAAATATTCTAAAAAATATTTTTATTTTAATATATAAGATATAATTCATTTGATTCAATCATTAATTAAGCAGTTATTTTATCATAATTGTGTCACCATATAATGTAAATATTTATTTATTAAAAATTAAATATAAATTTCAATGATGTTGGTGATAATTTTAAATTTAAATATAATATTTATAGTTGAAAATTTTCTCGGGTGTAACCCCAATTTATAAATATAATACTACATCAAATCAAAATTGTAACCAAAATCCCGTTTTATTGAATATAATATTATAAATGCATTAAAGTAATCAATGTGGGTCCAAGTTGTCCTTAAATCGACCCAAGGATGATAAAGGATATAACAAATTCATAAAAATATATTAGGAAAACTTTTACAATAATTTTATATTTTTATAATAAACTTTTCATCGTTAATTAGCTGATTTAACATTAAACAAGGTAATAAAAATTATTACAAAAGATATTATTCATATTGAGAAAGACAAACAGGGAATATTTATATTATTTTTACCATCTTAATTTAAATATGGATTCAATTTTTCTAAATTTTAAACCTATAATTGGTAGAAATTAATTATAAATAATTCAGTTAATGGAAAAAATTAGTTTTTAAAGTTAAAGCTTCAAAATTTCAAGTAGTTTTTATGTCTAATAACAATTTATAATTGATCCCAATGACATAAAATCTATTAACTAATAAAAATAATAATATAATTATACATTAAAACCAATTAAATTATAGATTGAAAATATAAATAAATTAGATGAAAAAGAAGTATTGAATTAAAATAAAGTATATTTTTATTCATTAAAATATTAAAATTATCCGAAAATCTTGAAAAAAATAAAAAAATTATGTCCCTCTTCAAAATAATAAGTTTATATTTTTAAATAGAACTTATAAAATTTTCAAAGACTAGAATTTAAATTGGGTATCCATCAAAAGAAATTAATACTATTTTTTTGAAAAATATAATTTCTAACCATAATACGAGATTTATCATATTCGTTACTGATCACAGTTTCTATTTTAATTAATATTAAGTTAACAAATGAAAAATAATAATTTTATAATTACCTATGTTTTTATATAAGATGAGAAACATTCATGATGTCATGTACCTGGTGCAACTGTGGAAGTAGAGGTAAATGACACACCACCTCACCAACATAACATAATATCTAGAAATATGAAAATGAATCTTTGAGATAATATTACAGTATTGAAAAATCACCTCCATCCATGTCGAGGTGGAAACCATATAAAAAATTTTCTCCCTCTTAGAAATCCAGAGCATATTTTCATTGTTCTATATAGTATTTATGATGACTCCATATTTTTCTCATCTTGTCAAGGGTGATATGTAGCTTCTTTGTAGAAACTCACACCAACTCAGGACCAATTAATTCTGAATCAACTGGATCATCCCATTAATGTGGTGACCTTTAGATTCTCCTATTCAATGGCTTGAATGCTTCCATATGAATTATGTAATGGTATTTTTGGATTTATGAGAACTCCATTAATGATAGGTGATCTTCCCAATGACAACCAAATTTCATTATATAAGCACACAACATATCCCTCAAACCTGAATATTCCACTTTATTATCTCATTATAATTATAGTGAAATGTCATTTTCATGTGTGGATTTGTCCTGAAACCCCCTAAAAAACTCTAAATAGTAAATATGTAAAGTAATAATCAATTATACAATCCTTAATGTAGGGGAAATTATATATTCAGAATACATCATCCATGTAGTGACATCCCACGGTCACTATAGAACTATGATCACAAGTTGCTAGGTAGTTGGATGACATGGTGAGCAGGTATATGATCAGCAATATGGAATCATGTACCCTTGAAATAGATGATAATCCAATCATATAGTCCATGGAAATTTTGTCCCACATCAAATATAGAATGTCAAGGGGTTGAGATATACCCACGGGAACATAGTTTTAATCCTTCACCAACTAATAGGTGAGGCATCGAGAGACAAACACTGCAACTCCATTCTTTATGACTGGAAACCAAAAATAACATCATAGGTACTAGTTTATCTTTTTCACACATGGATTTACTGCCAAATGGGCTATATGAAAATCCCAATTCACCTCCTCTGTCAATATAACATTTAAAATTGTCCTTTCTCTAAAAAGGATAGTTTTCTTCCGACCATCAGAATATCCATCTATAGAATGTATAGTGGATTTCTGTGTATGTAAAGTCTCTCAATTTTTATCTCCTTGATTTTCACACATAACAGTATGTAAAAGTGGTGGGGTGGGCAGGGAGTAACAAACAATAACTAAATAGACAATGATCAATATTTTTTCACTATGGACTACTATAATGAGGCTAACATCACTAAGGACATGACCAACAACTTATAACAAGATATCATACTGAGAGAATCTTCCAGCATTTTCTCTTTCCTAGGAATATTGACAATATGGTTGTCATGGTCCTGGTGGATCTCTGTAAATCACTCATTCTACATGTTCGGATACTTAGGAGATAATATTTCTATCTTAGAATCTTGTGGCCTGAATAAATGATAAATTGATCACCCATCAGGTAGTGTCACACTACAATAATTCTATGTATTATTGACAGGATTATTTGCGACGGGATCCCGTTTGAAATAATATTTATCGACGGGGTCCTGCCGCAAATATCACGTCATACAAAACAATGTCAAAAAAAATATTAATTGCGATGGGCCCATTGCGATGGGCCCACCGTCAAATATCACATATTCTTTTTTGAAAGTATTTATTTATAGAATTTTCGATAGGCCCGTTGCAAATACTTTTTGTGACGGGGCTCCTAATCCCTTCCCAAATACCTTTTTAAAAAAAATTTATTTAGGTTGTTTATGACGGGAACCCATCACAATAGATCCCTTTGCAAATAATAAATAAATTTTAAAAAAATTAATAAAAAATATATTAATGGAAAATTATTTTTATTATTATTAAAATAATAATAAAAAATAAAAAATATTAAAATTATCAATATTCAAAGAAAATTAAAAAAATCATTAAATAATTATATTATTATTATTATTATTAGTAAAAAATGAAATATTAAAAAATATAATACTGAAAAAATATATTTAATAAAACTATGATTAATGAAAAAATAATATTAATATTATTAAAATAATAAAAAAATAAAAATTCTAAAAATTCTTATTATTCACAAATATAAAAAAATCATTAAATATTCGTTTTATTATCTTTAGTAAAATAAACAAACATTAAAAAATATAATACATAAAAAATATATTTAATCAAATTATGATTAATGAAACAATAATATCAATATTATTAGAATAATAAGAAATTAAATATTATTAAAATTCACAATATTCACAAAAAAATCAAACAATATTAAAATTTAAATTATGTAATATTCGAATCGATATAAAAGGCAGAAACCATAAATAGTTAATATTACAAAAAATGATTGATTCAAATGTTGTTAAAAAAAATCACTAGGGTGTCATCTTCGGGAGGAGGTTAGTGAGCTTAAGGAGATGGGGGAGGAAACACCATCCGTAAACTATGAGTCAGATGGTGCATGTATTCCATCTGCTCATGATGCTGCTACTGCCATCTACGCATGTCCTCATCGTGTTGTTGTTGCGGCTGCAACTGTTGACGCATCTCTTCTTGTTGCTTCTGCAAACACACTATAATGTCATTATGAGCTCAGAACTTCTCTTGATACTGTGAGCAGAAGCTGATTCCTCTCCACGATCTCCTCTCGTGCTGGATGTTGACATCATAGTAGTACAATAATTAGTACCAGGAGTCACATGAGAGTCGATACCAACTACTCGGCCATTCTCAAAACCATACATAGTTAGTTGCATCCTTACCACCTTGTCGAAATGGTGGGAACTAGTCTTATCAGTCACCTCATCTTAACCCTCAGCCTACGTATGAGAGGACGCAGCCTCATAATACTCCTTCAATTCCAATTTGAAATTAAAATTGTGTAAATATTATATGTAGTTAATTATAAAACTAAAAAAATATTACTATCCAGAATCTGATGCTGGTGATCACCTCTAATCTCTCTGGTGGACGGATCACTATACATCCTCTGATAAACATTGAACTCTATAATATAGGGATGCTTGACTTCCTATATGAATATAAAATAAATTATTTATATTTGAAGTTAAATATGATATTTTTTTTTAAAAAAATTACCAGATGCTCTCTATGCGTACTGAATGTACGACTACCAGCTCGATGCATCACCTCATGTCTCCCCCAGTTCATCTGACCCGATGAAGACCTCCTCAGAAATCCACTACCCAGCTAGTGTACACATAATCCATCCCAAACCTGAGATGAAATGTACTCTGCTCGGTGGGCTCTACAAGACTCATCAAATATTGTCTCTCATGCATTCTAAATAGTCGTCTATCCCAAATTGTCCAAAAATTGACGCAAACGCTCACACATATCAACCTCTAATGCTGAATGGATAACATCACTCATGATATCATCAATGGGATACCATAAACCCTAAAAAATAATAATATCATGTTACTAATAAAATAAATTTCAAAATAAAATTCAAAATATATATTAACTATTTACATACAAGACAATTATTGTACATGCTAATCCACACATCAATGGGAATCTATTCCCATGTGATCCATGGCTGAGATAAATAATTGAGCAAGATAGCGCTCCGCTATCCAATAACTTCGTGCACAAATCTATGAAAATAGAATAAATAGTCAAAAAATTAGTATATATATAAATAATTTAATGATGGATAACTAAAATATATAGGTTACCATACCTCCATGTGTGTTTATCGAAGCCAATACGTGGATGTCACTCAGATATAGGGTCACGAATCATTAGTCGCGCAAGACCGCACCCCCTCCGCATACCTCCTGAACCACCAGTTGGCTGATGTTCAGATGATCCCACATCCCACTCATCCAAAGGTAGCTCACACTCCTCTAGATCATGTAATAGATCGGTGTCCATCTGAAACACGAAATAATTATTTTTATTAGATTGTTGAAAATAACTAATATATATAGATATTTATTAGTTATAATCATAACCAGAATTTAACAGTGTCAATGTACACATTCATCGTCATCTTCATATCTGACGATGTCAATGTCTTCATATTCCTCCTTGGCATCATCAATTTCCATATGAGCATTACTATGACAATCGACCCCGAAATGTGGGGTTCCATCATCGATATTCACATTTCTTTGTGAAAATGATGGATTTTGAGTAGTGTCATGAAAAATTTCAATTCCTTCCAATTCATCAGAACCACATTCAGTTTGAATAAATTGATTTTCCTGAGATTTCAATTTTATTATGCTCCACAAATCACTTAGGTATCTTGATGTAGCATATTACATTACGTATTAAATTTTATGTGCCTCTTGAGCCAGTAAAAATTGACCATTTACTGTAAGAAGATTTTGATATTTAATATTGATGATTCCATGAGTCAAATGAACATGCAAGCCGCTCTTAGTATCCAACCACTATCCTATAAACAACATTACATAATTATGTCCAAGAAAACATTTCTCAATAATTTCTTCGAGAATGCTGTAAAAGTAAACTTCATTTTATCTATGATGTGATCCTCTCAATGAAAATCCATTGTTCATTGTTTTTTTATTCCCCATATGCATTTTTATGAAATCAAAAACCATTCACCACATATGCATTATAATATTTAACCATTTTGGAATGTGGGTTACTCAATATACACAGTTTCTTATCAATTTTATCAGTATATTGAGACACCTCAAAATTTTTAAAACAATTATCAATATAATAAATGTTAAACTGAATTGATACTAAACCATAAAAAATTTATGTTACCAGTTTTGGAAACCATTGAGTTTTTTTTCTGCATTCTTCATGTGTAGCTGCTATAATTTGTGGAAGTTGTTTCTTGATAAGATTATTATTTAACTTAAAAATAAAATATGTTTACATACTGTAAAAAAAATTATAGAATAAGTGATAGAAGAACTCACAATATAAATTCTGTCATTTCTTCACAGTTGAGAAGAACATATGTATGATCTCTGTGATGTTCATCATCTGAAAGCCATCGTTCATGAACTCCCCTGAATCAAAGATTTGGCTGATTAAGAACTGATAATTGATTGTCCATTTCATCATTAAAATTTCCCTCATTCTATCCCATGTGGTTTTTTAGGGATATTAGATTTCAAAATAGTGAGACCAGAAAAAAGAAATTTCCTCTTGCAATTAATCTATAATAATTGATCCCTCAACTGATGCATTGTTATGTACTTTTTTCTTCAATTTCTACATGCATCTCTAAAATGGTTAATTCCCTCGAAATTGTACTGGACCTCAACATTTAGATTCATATGGTAATTTTAATATCAGATGTTCCATTTAGTCAAAAAAAGTAGGAGGAATGATTTTTTCCAGTTTATATATAATTACAAGAACATCATTACCCAGTTTTCTTAGCACATCATAGTCTGTTTTCGATGCACAAACGTCTTGAAAAAATATGATATGTCTATTATCAAATCCCAAATCATAGAATCCAAGAAACCTTTGAATCCAAATGGCATAAGTCATTTTATTATAACATTAACATCATGACTTTTTAATCCAGTAATACGACCATTGTTAACACATCGACCCAAATTAAAAGCATATCTATCTTGATGTCTAAAATATACAATCCACTGAAAAATAATAAGAAACTCTCTTTGGAAAATGTATAATATACTTTTGGCTTCATTAAACTCTGTGATCTGTCACTTTGAAATAATTCATGTTCTTGTCACCTACAAATTTGGTCAATATCTAATCGTATTTTTATAGTATCTTTGGTCTTACATAGTGTAGCCAAAATTGTATGTAATAAATTATCAAAAATACTCTTCTCAATATTCATGAAATCCAACGTGTGGCAGACCAATAAATCAGACAAACATGGGAGATCCCCAAAAATTATTCATTTTATCCAATTATGTTCTTTCCCAAATCCATAATTTTTTTTGGTTTACTATTGGCTCAAATGTGATGGGAGGTAATGAAAATACAACTGAATTTTACTCTGTACCTGAGATCATTTTTGGAGGCTCATCCCTTTCAATTGTGCATTTTATGAAATGAGATTTCTTCCTTTGAAAAGGATGATCGGTTGGATGAAATCTACGATGACAGTCAAAATAGCATGGTTTTTTCCATTGACAAGCATAAAAGAATTATTGCATTTATTATAGTAAGGGCATGATTTCAGACTATGTGTACTCGAGCCAGAAAACATTACATCTGCCAGAAATTCACTAATTGTCCACATCAAGGCATCTTTTAATGTCAAATGTTTTTTTAGAAACATCATGTTTACTAACACCATTACTCTACAAATCATTTAACTCATCAATAAATGGTTTCAAATAAACATAAATATCTTTTTTGGATGTCCTGGGATTAATACGGTGAAAAAGAAATAGGGTTCTTTCATCAACATTCATAGAGGTAGATTGTACGGAGTTATAAAGACATGCCCACATGAATACTGACTACCATAAAAACCAAACAGACAGAAATCATCATGAGAAAGTCCTAGTCACATGTTTCAGGCTTCTAAAGCAAAATACGGTTACAGATGATCAAAAAGTATCACTGAATCTCCATCAGATGGACGATTCATGATTTTACAGATTGAAATATTTGTTTTGTTCCATGACATCATGGAAACTGTGTTTTGAGACATATATAAACGTTGTATCCTGGGTGTAAGGGGAAAATATCTCAAATTTTTTATAGGAATCGATCCAGACTACCCTATTTCAGCTTCTTTATACCCCAATTGTCCACATGTGGGACAACTATCCAAAAAATCATTTTCACCAGAATATAAGATGCAATCATTTTCAAATACATGATTTATCCGATAACTAAGTCCTAGATTATGAACCAACCTATTTCTCTAATATTAATTTTAGGCACCACATTTCAATCAGGTAACAATGTTCTATCCAAAGAAAATAACTGATCAAAACTGTTGTTTAACATTGAATTATGGGATTTAATATCCATAAATTTTGAAACCGCTTATAATTTTCTTATCATGCTACCATTATATAATGGATCCTTAGAAGACATCAACAAGTCATAAAATTCATATGGTTCCCACTAAATTTTTGAATCAATATCATCTTGAGTTTCATTTTATTGAACACATGGACATGTAACATCATGTACTAAATTTTTGAACCATGATGGATATGAAATCATGTTATTAGTATCTTCTCTAGAACCGTGTTCACTGTGTTGATACCAAAAAACATAATCTAGTTGAAAACCAAACCATAAGAGATGTCCCCCAACCTTGTCAAATGTGTCAATTATTCTCAGAGAACATTTTTTAGAAGGATACTTAATTGTTCCTTCTGAAACATTTTATGGTATTGATGATGCAAATGTTAAGAAAGCTTCAACACCCTCAATATATTCAGGATTTAAACATGAACCATTTGGATTTCTACGCTGATTTGTCCACGAGTTATCATCTAAAATGACTGATGTTGACTTCCTTGTTCCATATTTTTTCTACAAAATATAAAATCATTACTGTTTTTGAATAATTTAAAATTATAAAAACACTATCTGAACAAAGAAGATATATATTTACTAACACTTCTTAATAATTATCTTTTATTAATTGAGAAACAATTTCTAGTGGATTGATGACTACTCTTTTGTCCGACGGCTCATATGCACGAGAATAAATATGCGTACCTCCGACCAGATTCTCTATTTTTATTTCAGTGTGACAAAGATACATGTAAAAGAGCAGTCAGACAAAAGAGCCTCCTTTTCATTGATGAATCTTCTTCTTCCAACTATCACGACCACAAAACATTATAATAAAACGATTCTACGAATTTATATCCAATCTCATTCATAGGATATTGAATATGCCTATGTAGCAGCACATTTTTCATAATGTTTTGAGTCAGTGAGAGTTGAAATGAGAAAAGTCATCGACTAAAAGGAGTTTCGTCAATCCAATAAAAATTTTGCGATGTTCTTAAAAATTATTTAAATTTATTTAAATTTCTTTCTACTATTCCTAATTGGTCCTAACTGTTCCTAATTATTTCTAACTAATTATTACTAATTATTACAATTTATTACAATTTATTACTAATAACTACA
This sequence comes from Viscum album, assembly GCA_963277665.1. Taxonomy (NCBI): domain Eukaryota; kingdom Viridiplantae; phylum Streptophyta; class Magnoliopsida; order Santalales; family Viscaceae; genus Viscum; species Viscum album. The sequence goes on from OY728127.1 coordinate 2,046,755,912, forward strand.
ATTTATTACAATTTATTATAATTTATTACTAATTATTTAAATTTATTACTAATTATTACAGTTTATTACTAATTATTTCAATATATTACTAATTATTACAATTTATTACTAAATATTACAATTTATTACTAAATATTGAAATTTATTACTAATTATTACAATTTATTACAATTTATAACTAATTATTACAATTTATTTATAATTCTTACAATTTATAACTAATTATTAAAATCTATTACTAATTATTACAATGTATGACTAATTATTACAATTTATTACTAAATATTTCAATTTATTACTAAATATTACAATTTATTACAAATTTTACAATTTATTAGTAATTATTACAATTTATTACCAATTAGTACAATTATTTACTTATTAGTATAATTTATTACTAATTATTACAATTTATTACTAATTATTACAATTTATTACTAATTAATATTACAATTTATTAATAATTATTATAATTTATTATTAATTATTACACTTTATTAATAATTATTACAGTTTATTACTAATTATAACAATTTATTAATAATTATTACAATTTATTACTAATTATTACAATTTATTACTAATTATTACAATTTATTACAATTTATTAGTAATTATTACAATTTCTTTGTAATTATTACAATTTATTAGTAATTATTTAGATTTATTACTAAATATTACAATTTATTACTAAATAATAAAATTTATTAATAAATATTACAATTTATTACTAAATAATAAATTTTTTTACTAATTATTACAATTTATTACTAATTATTACAATTTATTGCTAATTATTACAATTTTTTACTAATTATTAAAATTTATTACTAATTATTACAATTTATTACCAATTATTACTCATTCATACTAATTATTACTAATTATTAGTAATTATTACAATTTATTAATAATTATTACAATTTATAACTAGTCATTACAATTTATTACTAATTATTACAATTTATTATAATTTATTACTAATTTTTACAATTTATTACTAATTATAAATGTTTTTACTAATTATTAAAATTTATTACTAATTATTACTATTTAATACTAATTATTAATAATTAATACAGTTTATAACTAATTATTACAATTTATTACTAATTATTGCATTTTATTACTAATTATTACAATTTATTACTAATTAGTACAATTTATTTCTAATTATTACAATTTATTACGAATTCAGACAATTAATTACTAATTATTATAATTTATTACTAATTATTAATAAAAGGTACTAATTATTAGTAATTATTAAAATTTATTACTAATTATTAGAATTTATTACTAATTTTTACAATTTATTACTAGTTATTTTAATTTATTACTAATTATTACAATTAATTACAAATTTTTACAGTTTGATAATAATTATTACAATTTATTACAATTTATTACAATTTGTTACAATTTATTACAATTTATTACAATTTATTACAATTACTAATTGTTACAATTGATTAGTAATTATTACAATTTATTATTAATTATTACAATTTATTACTAAATATTACAATTTATTACTAATTATTACAATTTATTACTAATTATTACAATTTATTAATAATTATTACAATTTATTACCAATTATTAGAATTTATTACTACTTATTACAATTTGTTACAATTTATTACCAGTTAATAGAATTTAATAGTAATTATTACAATTTATTATTAATTTTACAATTTATTACTAATTTTTAATGTTTATTACAAATTATTACAATTTGTTACAAATTGTTACAATTTATTAATAACTATTACAATTTATTAATAAATATTACGAATTTATTACTAAATATTATTAATTTTTACAATTTATTACTAAATATTACAATTTAATACTAAATATTACAATTTATTACAATTTATTACAATTTATTAGTAATTATTACCAATTATTACTAATTATTACAATTTATTACTAATTATTACAATTTATTTCTAATTATTACAATTATTTACTAATTATTACAATTTATTACTAGTTATTACAATTTATTTCTAATAATTACAATTTAAAACTAATTATTAAAATTAATTTCAATTTATGACCATTTAGTCAAATTTATTAATAATTATTACTATTTATTACTCATTTTTACTATTTATTACTCATTATTACTATTTACTACTATTTATTAATAATTATTAATATTTATTAATAATTATTAGTATTTTTAATTATTTATTAGAAATTATTATTATTTACTACAAATTAATTATATATATTACTAATTATCGTTAATAATTATTAATTACTACTAATTATTAAAAATTTGTACAAAAAATTTCAAATTATTAGTACAAATAAATACTCATGACAAAATAATTTAAATTTTATTTAATTACAACTAATCAACAATAATAAAAAATAACATAGAAAATGAAATAAATAATAAATAAAATAAAACATAAATACCTTAATGCTTGATTTTATATCGATGTAGACGGTTTCACAACTTCCTCGTGAACAAAAAATTAACATAGAAAAATCTTCCCTCTAAAATCAGAGTTCAGAGAGAAACTTGATCTAAGAATTCATTGTAAGGGGAGGAAAAACATATGAGGTATATATAGATTAGATAATTCGTGACAAGACTATTTGCGATGGGTATCTCGTCGCAAATAGTTTCTTTTGCGACGAGACCCGTCAAAAATACCTATGCCCACAATAATTACTGTCATCAATTAAAAAGTTATTTGCGACGGGTCCCATCGCAAATAGTCCCTGCCAACACATCTTTTTCGACAGGACAACATCTCATCCCAAAAAGCTATTAACCGCTGTTGGGTATTTGCAACAGGCCTCATCGCAAATAGTGAAGTTTTTGCGATGGTTGGATCTCACCGTCGAAAATAACCCTCCCGTGGCTACGCGCGGTTTGGCACATTTTTCATGTCAAACCCTTTGCAACGGGAGATGAAATCCCATAACAAATAATTGGTTATTTGCGACGGAGGTAACCAACCATCACAAATAACCTCTTGGATGGACCTTTTATGGTGGGAATAAATCCCGTCACAAAATGTCTGTCGCAAAAAATCTTTTTTCTCGTAGTGTCAACACATCATCATGGTGAATACTAACATTACTAACTCTAGATCATTGTATGTGTAGTTATCCTCATGTGGTATCAACTGATGTGAACCATTGTCAATAACATCCTACCACTATATTAGATCAGAACCATGTCTAGTCCCTTAAGTATTAGATAAAACTATGTATTTTATACCATCCTTAATAAATCACATGATTGGGTTGCTCCTCAACTTCTACCTCAGCACATAGAAGTAACAATATAACCTCTATTTCTATATTAAATGCTTCCCCATTCATGTCAATGATGTTATAGGTGTTTCCACTATGGAGAAATTGGGTACAAACCTCTGATAGTACACTTCCAACCCAATGCAACTTCATAACTCTTTAACACTCTTAGGTGGATCCTATGAATTAAATTCCTCAACCTTTTCTGGGTGAAATACTAATCTAGATTTTAAGATGAAGTCTCCCAAAAAGTGGACATCTAGAACCAAAAACACCAACTTCAAGAGCTTCCCATAAAACGAGTGTTTTTGAAGATTTTCCAGGACCGTCTTCATGGGTATCATGTGAACCTCCTCATTCACTAAATAAACTAGGATACCATCAGGGATGTTCACCATGAACCAATCTATGATGGGATGTTAGATCTGGTTCATGAGGCCCAAAAACACTAACCCTGGATTTGTTACATTTAATAGATTCACCAAGTACCCATAGTGGTTGTAAATACATTTGAATGTTGTATTTAGTATATCTATATATTCTACTTACAACTGATGATATCCTGATCGGATGTCAATACCTGAGAAACATCATGCCCCTCTCAACAAATCAAATATGTCACTAATACTCAGTTGTAGATAATTACCCTTCAAGGTCACCTGATTTAAACAATATAAGTCCAGATATAACCTCATTCTATAATTCTCATTTTTTGAAAACCAACACTTTGGTTCCCCATAGTTAATAATAGGGTATAAAAAACATTTCTATTTTAAGTCTTCCAACTTATCAATTAGCTCTGGAAGCTCTGTAGGAGCTATCCGATATGACGGTGTAGATATTAGCACTATCACAGAATGGAATTCAGAGAAGAAGTGTAGCTCTTGGGAGGAAGGTAAACCTAGATATCCCTTAGAAAATTATTTCTCACACTCCACCAACACTTCAAGAAAATAAAATCCTAAAGCATTTACTCCTATCATATTCATGCTAGATAACTGGTGAGTAAACTACTTCACTCTCTTATGTGTGATATCATCATGCTCTTATAAGAATTACTTTTCACCTACAAAAAAACTATTTTCCATTAACATGGAAAGACAACATCCACTTCCTAAAAGCATCCATTTGGGCATGAATTTTGGATAGCCATTCCACACCTAAGACAATGTCATAAGGCATCATTTCTTCTAGAATGTGATTGTTTTCAAGACTCTATCTTTCAATATTCTGATCTCACTATTGACATATGTGTGAAATTTTTGAGTTCCTTCTTTAATATTCATTAATCAATAGGGTTGAACTGTAGGTACAACTAGAATCACTAAGTATCAAACTTGATAAGTAGTAATGGAGGAATGACTTAAAAAAGTGTCTAAAAATATTTAAGATAAGGTATAAAAGACACAAATCGTTCCATGTATCCTAATTTGAATATCGGTCTTATAGGCCTCCATAGATTATCACTAGATTATTCCATATCCACATAAATCATATGCCTAAAAAAGGCCACCAAGGGTAAGGGGTATGAATAAGTCAAAATTCCTATCACCCCTGGTACACTACCATCCCATCTTCCTTGTCTGCCACCCTTGAGACTACCATGACATTGCCTCTATGTTTTCCTCATTGTTTCCTTCATCATCACATGATCAACTGTACGATGGGTCAGACATCCCCTATATAGATGTATTTAACAGTAACAAGAGAAACACTACATCTCCCAATATTGATTTGAGTGAACCTGAGAGCCATGTATCACTGACCATGTGTGCATAGATCTCATTTTTATGCATCTAGATCACTTGGATACCTACAAATACCATCCTCTACCTTTTGTCAAGATTTTAGCTACAAGGTTCCCATTACAAGCACATGTGGTCAGTGTATGATCTTCTAGTAATATCTCCACCAACAATGCTCACTCAAACAACCAAACAAAACTGTAGATCAAAAGGGATTAAACTGAAGCCCTAAAGTCTCACTGTGAGACCTTATCAATGGATTATTAATTAATGAACTAATCACACACCATGTCCCAGGAGAAACATGAGAGATCCGTAAATCCCAGTATGTACATATCCAGGTCAAAACATCCCTATGGTTGATATAGAAGAACATTATTGTGCACGAACCAAAACCTGGCTAGATATAACAACTTCTAAAAGAGATTATGAATATATTACCGTGAGATATTTTTTGTTCATGTGAATGACTCCTAAATCTCCATGATCAACTATCATATTCATGAATAAGAATCAAAATGTGGACCACTATCTAATCAACAGGCATCTAAAAATGGCTAAGAAAATGAGTCACTACATCAAGGAAGTCCTATGCCACCATGGGGTTGCGCTCACCCCAATCCCTTGTAGGTTTTTACCTATGAAAATGATGAAATTCCTACAATATACATTAATCCTCAGCTGGTACAACTAGCACAAAATTCTCAATGTGTGGTTGTGTAACTGGTAAACCGTCCAGTGGTGCTATATCCTATATAAGCACCTATAACAATACATTAACATTATGTAGATCAAAATCATTATCACACCATGGAATTCAGGAGGGATGTTTGTGTGGATAAATCATAAAATAAAACAAGATATAGTACAATCAAAAGGGCATATCAAGGGTCATGACTCAATATGGACATGGAAAAAAACACATTACAATATGACCTTTATATAAAAAACATTCCCTAAAAATTATTTCACACGTACAATGACTAAATACATGTGATAATAGTCCCATTATATTGATACATCGGTCACCAAATCAACACCATAGTCACTAGATAGATAACTGCACTCGATACACTACACACATTTCCCCAGACAAATCTTAATGACATTGGTCCTATGGTTGAACTATATCCTTTCATACCACTCAATCAAGAACCATCCCACTGAGGTCTCACTCATGACTACATGAGGCCTACATCTAATAGGCCTAGGGCTGGTGACCATCATAGAGTATGAAGATATAACAAATGAGAGGCATTATCCTAAGGTTCCTACACACACACACAAACACAAAAACACGCACACAAAAACACACATATCAATACACAAAAAAATAAAAAAATATGAAACAACAAAAAACAATCCAATCATACATCTATGATCCCAGAATAGAGTACAAAAGTAAAGTACTAAAAGTGTAAAGATGGTTCCAAAGGAAAGATAAAAAACAACATCAATGAGTCTAACTTGCACCAATAGTGAGGGATGAAGTCAACTGAAATTACCTAGAAAACCCCCATGGTATAAAAATATCCATGTATGCTCCACCCTCTTCCTATCATTCTAGGACACCGTTAAAAGGGATTTCATCTGCATAATACATTCCATGTCTGGAAAAATACCAATGTATGTTTCAGAATAGAAATTCCGATATGGAAACCCAAAAAACACTAAACATAATGAATAATGTATAGTAATCTCAATGAAATATATTACAATCATTGTACAACATAAATACCAATATATACTAAATAGAGACACCATGTCATCAAGGTAACATAACTAAATGTAATCCATGTGATTCAACTTGAGGAAATGATTATATTGGGGGAATCTACGACACATGACCTTCTGTCATTAGAGTCACTATCCAAATAGGTTTACGTCATTGTGCCCACCTATGAAATCACACTTTTCTATGAATTCACTGATTCACATACATTAATTCACACCCATAACCAATAGGGTACACCAAAAAATCAATACGGATTAACCCACTCTATAGGAAATTATATGAAAATGATACTAGGAAACCCACTGATACCACCTTCTATATGGAATATCAAAACCATGATGAAGAAGGTCACATTTATTTCCCAGACACCACCTAGGTAACAAATATCATTGAGGATCACAGTCCCGATATATAGAGGGAGACCAATTCTATATTTGAGACTTGACATATATAGGGGATCATAATATTGTGATTTATATGTAATTCCTCAATGAACCCTCAGCGAAATGGACCAAGGGAAAACAAAGAGCATATATTGGTCAAAATTATGGAAATGAGGTTCTATAACCACATGTGATGTGGGTACATGACATGTACTAGGGGTAAAAGTTGTGTCTAGATATCCACAAATATGTATGTGTTGTAATTATTTACAAGGTATGTATGTATCAATATACATGACATGTGAACGAATTACATAGCCTATAGTGACACATCACACTCTACCTGGGTAGCCAGGTCGTGTCTGTGCACATGGTCGGCTCATGTACTAACCTCTATATAAGTGGTCGTTTCCACCTATGAGTAGATAGTGTGCCCCTAACCATGAGATTTTTATCATTTACATGTAGTTCATAAATTACATTATGAGATATCACTGAGTTGTAATTGGTCATGTGAACGATTCACCTTGCATCTGATACATAACTTCATCTCGAAACCCTAGACAATGGAGAGAGGGACCCACAAGGAATGTAATCCCAATTTAAACATTGTGATGATATGTATTTTCTATAAATCAATTATTGTTTCATGTGTTTTTAATATTTACCACACCCAACATCAATATCTCCCACGAAAAACATATCTAGGGTTGATTGGACATGCCCCCAGTCATTCAACAAAATTTGGCCACAAAATGTAATTGGAAATCATCAACCATTATCTTCATAACCGATCACTTTTTAGGATGAATAAAAAATATAAATTCAGTTCTATAATACAATGATCTATACACCATTATAATTTATTGTTTAACCACAACTTCTATTATGAGTCATGACATCTGTTTTGATTGGTTCTGCTGATGACCGGTCATGCAATTATCAAAAACAAGGTATTGGTCGAATCCTTGGACAAAAAAATACTAACATTGATTGAAAATTTAAATATTGAATAAATCTATAATCTATAAAGTTTGAGTAAATATCCTCCAGAATTATTCATTTTTCTTCGATTCCTAGCCTTAACAGAAGAAAACATAAATGGCTATATCAAGTCAAATATAAAACAATTCCCTCAATTTAATTATAGAAAAAAATGTGTGTATCAATTATTTTTATAGAAATAATTTCATATAATATGGGATTAAGAATATTTATGGAATTCACAATACAAAATATCCAACCTAGTGTATGGATTGATCGTTGATAAGGAACGGTTCTCGGTTTCCATCAATGGTGAGATCCACAAACATTGTTTCCCAAAAATCCATGATCATGTACTCGTTCTTCTTCATGCATTATGAAAACCCTCAAATGGTCATCTAGATAACTATGGATTGAGTAAACAAACATAAATAAATCTCATAATAGTATACATAATAGAGAAAAATGTAATGAAGCCCAAAATATTTAATCAAATTTATTATTTACATAAAAATATTTATTCTTTTCAATGATGAATTTCTCAAAAACGGCCCTTCTTACCAATGGTTATATCACACCTATAGTAAAAATTGTATTTTCAACTCAATAGTGATCTCATATTTCTGATCCAATCCCCCATCGGATGACTATCACCCTTATTTAGAAAAATAAATGCAAGAAATTATTAACATAATCAATATTTTGAAAACATTATTCCAAGCACACCTAGCCTCAAAATCAGATTTTCTCAATGTGTTTGGTCTTCAAAATAATCAATATAATATCCAAATAAAAGTAATGTAAAATATTAATCAATAAATATCTAGTAGATAATTATACGATTTAAGAAGAGGTCATTATTAATCATTGGTCAATCAACATTTACTCTTTTAATTGACCTTCTATTAGGAGGGTTGAAATATTATTATCAATACATATGTATAAATCAAAATATATCAACAAAAGAATCAATAAAAATAAACAAGGGTTTTATCTTTGTTTCATAGTAATGTCTTATCGTTATTCATGTGTATTAACAAAACATTTATCATCCTATACATGAAATTCAACTTAACTCAGAATGATAATACTTCACTAAAATATCATATATTCCAATAAATTCCATAGTTGATAATTTTTATTGTACCCTTAAAAGTCATCGTACTTACTTGTATGTTTAATTTCCTTGTTTTTTAAAATATAATCCTATAAATCTAGTATATATTTTAATTTCATAGTTAAATTTCAAAATTATAAATGACATACAACATATATTATTTACAATAGATTCCATGGATAATAATGAATAATAAATATAATTTTGAGTTTAATTTGATTCATTGATGTCCATGACATAAAAATTATGTTAATGAGGTGACAAAATTGATTTTTTTTGAATCCTTTGGTTTATGAAACTCTTTATCATGGCCACTCTTACAAATCCTCATTTTCTCCTCAATAACTATGTGAAAAATATTATATTCAATAAAATCATCTTAAATGATCACCCATTTTAAACACCTTTTGAAATTACATACTATTTGTTCTTGTTCTCGTTTTAATATAATTTTAGATAACCCTATGTGAAACATGCCTTACACATTTGTATGGTACTTCATAGGGTAACATTTGTAATAAGGAGTTTTTATTAACTCAATGACATCTATACTGACTATTTTGGTTCTTTATATTTTATATAGGACTTTGTTAAATTAAAAGCAACAAAATCCAAAAAAAAATTAAATCATAGCCCCATTTCCAAAAAACCCATATTTTCTCTGTTTCCTCAATTTAATACCACCACAACTTAAACTATGTAATTTTTATGAATTATCATTGTAGAAAATTTATATTAATATTAATATTTTCATTTATGATCTTCTTTATAAGAATATCCATATCCAACTAAATCACATCAAATTTTAAATAGAATCTTAAACTCATTCTTCAATTTTAGAAATTCCATTTTTAAGACTCTACAGGCATCACCATGGTGTTGAAATTTTTATGGAGATTCCTTCCATTAAAAATAATCTTCTTATAACTCCAAATGATGTAATGTCATTAATTATAAATAAACACATTCATTTGGATTTTAAATTGATAAAAAATCCATAAAATATGACCTATAGCTGCATCATTATCCCCCTTTTAATATATTATAAATATTTTTCCAAATTGAAGTATTCTATCCTATATTCCATTAAAATATATCTTCTATATAGTTTACAATCCATATAATATACATTAAAAACCCCTATATATTATTCACAACATTAATTTTTTTACATTGGGTTATTTTTTATATTCATCCTTTTCACAAAAATTGAAATGCATATCTTATCCTTTTTTTAACAAAGGAATTTGTATCCAGATTCAAAATTTCACCAAATATATGAAAATAACATTGAACTGTTAATCAATGAAAATACAAGTTAAGCATCACTATATGAATGTGATGAAATAATTTCAAACAAAAATTTAATCCATTAAACAAAAACATGATCAAATCACTAAACATCATTCAAATTATCTATAGGAAGTATTGCGCGCCTTCCTCTTAAATCCAGTTAAGGAAAATAACTTAAAATAGAACAAATTTAAAATTATAATAATATATAAAATGAGTATAATGTTAAAAAAATACATCTTCAATTTGTTCAAATTTGTTAAATTCCAATGTTTTAGCAGTTCTTATCCAATTTATAAATATCCAATGTATCGATTAATGTTTTTGATACTTGTTTTACTATTCAAAAAATTCCTTCATCATTTTTTTCTCAAATCTTTATTTCATGAAATGATTTGAAATTTTAATATACATCATGTGAGTGTTTTGAACAAAATTATTCCTTAAAAAATATCTGTTTTTTATTCCTCATGATAATTATCTATTTCACTAATTCACCAACTACTTCTAACTAATTATTAATCTATATATTACTTTTAAATGCTTAATTAATAGAGATATACTCAAAAACATTCATACTAAAATAAAAGTAATCTTTTAACTTTTTTACCCACCCTATAATGTTTATTCGTATATATAAAGATTCACCACTTTTGGATTTTTTATCCATAGTGTCTTTATCCCAATTAATAATAGAATATCATAAAAAATATTTATTCTCATAATTCTTCAAAAGAAAATCACTAATTAATGTTTCTATAAACATTCCATTGTATTATATTCACCATTTATCAATGGTATTTTATAGTACGATTTTGGAATCATTCTTCCAACCATTTAGAATAGATTAATATCTAATGTAATCATATTTATCTAGTGTAAAATCAAATAACTATTTTATACAAACTATATTATACTCTTTTACTAACAACAAGTTATAATTTTTTTTTCAAACTTCTATCAGGTTTGAAATTGTATTTCATTATGTAATTATAAATTTATTCCACAAATAACATTCATACATCACTAATGAGATGAATATACTTCCTTATTTTTTATGAAATTATGTCAAAAAATAATTAATTTATATTCAAATTAGTGAAATATCAAATTATTATTTCATTAATTTAATAAAAAAATCAAGAAATGTCATCCAATTTTCCACAAAGATGATTTCATCCATATGTTATAAAATAATCACATAGATGCTATGATCCAATCCACTAATATAGAATTCCATATTTATGAACATTATATCAAGCCTTGAATACTAGTTTCACAGTGATTAATTCATAAAATAAAAAAAGTTATTCAACTTAAACACAACCGTGTTATAATTTATATGATGAAATATAACTTTTTTTTCTATATAAACCACTTCATTCGAGACCTATTTCAGAAATTTTTTCTCCACATCAATTTCATTTACTTTTGACATTCTATGAGTATCCAATAAGAATGTACAAAAATGTATATATTTTCAATAATAGGTAATTTAACTTAAATATAATGTTTTTCTACCTGATCAAAACAATTACAAACCAATAATATATTTTCACAAAGTACACATTAATTTTAGTCCTTAATGTTCTTAAAGATACAGATTTCACTGATGAAATTATTTTTAGTTAGTATATTCTAAACCACCCATGTTTTATTTATATCAATTTGTTATAATTATTCATTCATATTTTTTTAGTGACAGTTTTATTTAAAAAAAATTCAAATTAGGACTATTAAATATCAAATAATTAGGATTTATACATTTTTCTATGCATCCCCAAAGACATTGTTAGATCATTTTTATCTCCAATTATATATCATGGATCAACATAACATTGAATTCAAGATTCAGTGATATGTTGAATCTCTTATTATCCTTGTTCTTTAACTAATATCTCTACATAATTATCATCAATTATAACATTAGATGAATGACCCAAAACAACATTTATCTATTAGTTATCTCAATCATTAAAAAACATCCATTGGAAAAAATCAATATGTTTTTTATTTCAAATTCATTCCCCTACAGATCATTGATCTACACAATATTGTTTTGACATTTATTAAAGCATTTATTGTACTTATTTATTTTTGATTAGTATAAAAATAGTACTTCATCAACTATATCACTATCTTTTCCCTAATTTTATGTATTTTAAATGATGCATTCTATTCAAAAACATGTTATATTTTTTAGTATCAGATTTATTCAATGAGTCATTTGATATGGAATCTCCCCATGGTTATTAGTGATTAATAAACTATTATAAGTATAAAACCCACATTTACTACTTAATAAAAATAGGGACATGAGACGCCAAATTATATTGACATTCTATTTTCTATGTTTCTCACCATATAGTTACATCTTCACACAACCCCTTTCTATTATGGATTTCTCATAGAAATAACTTCATTCTTAATAAAATTCTTATCTTAATAATTTTTATCATCATAAGATGAGTATTATATTCCATTTTCATATTGGGAAATATTCAATGTTCTTCTTGGTTAATTTATTCTAATTCAAATGAATAATTTGTACATAATTTATCACATCACTCTTGGATCATAAAAACTTAATAGATAGCAATGCATTATAATAATGAAAATTATTATGCCATTAATCTCTCCATAGATACTATCTTGAAAAACATTACAAAAAAAATTGTGTTGAAATAATTTTATAAACACAAATACATTTTGTTCTTTTTTGGATAAAAATTTTATTCCATGATTCATCGGATGTAAGAATAATAGAAGTTTCGTTTCTTCTATTAAAAAAGAATATAAATATTAAACATTTTATTTTAATTTTTTCAATTATCTTATTGTGAATATAATTTTTTTTGTTATAATAAACATTTTTTCATTCCAATATTACAAGACATGAATTCTATTTTATATCAGAATAATGTGGGTTATCATTTTTCCTCCATACATGACTTAATAAAAATTACTTTTTTATTATCAAAACAATTTTAAGGAAAAGTGATAAACCAAAAAAAGTTTTTGTACAATAATATTTCAAAAAAATATGATAAAGAAAACCATAGGAAACAACATGACCTACACCACCCCAACAAATGTTCCCTGACATGCCCTAAACAACATAGTACACTTCGACAATCAGTCGCGTGAAGAAGTGAATGATCATAGAACCTATGGAGAATCCATACCCTCTTGAGAATCTAAATAAAAAATACATGCACCAGTGAAGACAACATTATCTTATCCCCTTTCTAAGCTGGTCTAAGTAGAGTACTAGAGACAAGAAGAAAACATCCTAACATATGAAAACAAAAAAAAATATCTGAAGGATAGCATAACTTGCCCAACCTATTCTCTCAAACCAACTGTCCAAATCCAACAACTTATATTGGATCATTAATGATATACATTATATTACCTGAATCCATTTCCCAGAATAATTTTAAGATAAAGATGAATCTTTTATTTCTGCTACATCCAAAATTATCTTCTCATTCTTAGATGTAAGCTGGTTTGAGGAATTAATGTACTCCTCAATGTTTATTTTTCTTCTATTAAAACCCCAAGAAAGGATTGAGACTTGTCTGTCAATCCATGAAAATTGTTCTTCATTGGAAGTCACCTATAATGACCTCCAAATCTTCTTAGCTGCCTCCTCCTCAGTTGCGTTAATCAACATGATCTTCTATATCACTTCTTCTTTGGAATATAAAAGGATAACCAAGTCTTATTCACCATATTCCCTTCCCCTCTGATTATTCATCGTCTCCATGCCCATCTTATTTCTGCACATATTTTTTTGTAGGTCGAGTGTCCAAAGGAGGAGTTAGCAAGGAGTGATCCTTCTTCCCCTTCCTCCAACTAAAACACCTATTACTCTATAGACTTGAATTCTCATCTGCTGGTTGTCCATGTTCAATCCCTTTGGTTTTCTTCACACTGACCCCATCCCCCTCACCTAGAATAATAGAATCTGGACTCAAATCATCCTCTAGAAGGCCTTTGAACATGTTGCACAAGGTAACTATGGCCCAAATCAAGTACGAACATCTTCCATCATCCAGCATTTGAGATTACCATTCATGAATATGCCCACTTCCACCCAGAAGAGTATTATGATGTGTACCAAAGCAAACATCACCATCAAGAGATATCTGGTCTGTTGAATCAGAATAACCAGACAATATGATGCCACACCCAATGAATTGAGTCAACTTGTTATTATCTTCAATAAATACACTATGGATTGAACATGGAGTTTTCACAAGAGGAAATCCCTTATTCGTTTCAGGTTGAGATGCACCTATAGGACTAGACTGACCCAGCGTGATAATAGAATTTGCATTAGGAATCACTATAATTTGCATGATCATTGCATTAAGATATCTTATCAATATGCTACAGGATTCATGGACACTCAGATTAGGTGGAAGAGCAATAGGTTTCTGGTGTCTCACCTGGTTGGTTTTATAGAAATTCAATGGACTAGCAGCTCCTGGAGAGCCTACTAAATCATGGCTCATCCTATTTGGAAATTCATTGACACTCAGTTAAGAAGTAAATACCCATATCTATGTCATCTTAACTACCGCATCAATACCATCAGTCACATCAATTTCACCTCCCATAATTCCATCCTAGATATTAACCGTTGGTATCTTACTACTCCCACCGGCAGGACCAAGTAAGGCCAGAGTCACCTGAGCATCACAGTGTCTCAACCCCCAATGCATGCATACCTCTATATTGTGCCCCAATTCAGCACACAATGTATATGACTCATACCATGACTCAAAGTCCATGCATTGATTGTAACAGAAATCCTCACCCCTGAGATTCCAGGAGAATTGAATATGCACTTTAGATACATCAACATTGACACACACCCTCGCCAAGATCAGATGACACACTACCCCAGTCCTTTTGTCTAAACAAAGATATCTCCCTACCATATTCTCTCACATACGAATAATAGAAGGGTTTTGAAAGGGGATAGGAATCTCAAGAAAATAGACCCTAACTGCCATTGATGATGAATCCTGTTGCATATGAAAACCATACAACCATTGAATGAGAAGATATCGTGAGCCATCATAGGTCCAGAGAGCACTCGACCAAGCAAGAAACATGTCATATTCAGAAGAAAATAGGATCATGATATGTTTGGACTCCAAAAACCCAAACATTGATCATTCTTGCAAACAACATCTTTAAAAAATCCAACGATCAATGAAATAAACTGATGACCGGTGATTCTTAATGTACACGATCAAGGTTAAAAGTATAAGAGAGGACGCTTCAACAAATTCTGAATATGAGATTGATAATTTTGGGATACCCGCAAAGTGCTCAAAAATTTTTGGTCTTAGACCAATCTAGGGGGAAAAAGGAAAGAAGTCAGCTTCGATAGGGGGATGAAGGGTGTTGGGTGAGATGTAGTGATACTACATCATTTATTATTGATTTTTAATTCAATAAAACATAATCATAATAATGTGTAACTGATAATAAAAATTTTCAAAATTCATCGGCATAACAGAAGTTAGTATTCTCCAATTGAACAACAATGAATCAGGTATTTCAACTTCCATTAATCCATTATAATTGACAATTTCTAAAACAGCATATTCTATCAACATTATTATTCACATTATTCAATATATTCTTATTTCATTTCCTATGAGATGAACACCTACTATCTAGAATCTAGGTTCTACTATTCATTATTCATTATATACATTTATTGAATTTCAAAAGTTGTTGACACATGCTTTAGTATCTTCTTATTATATCCATCACAATAAATTAGATAAAATTATTCATCAACTATAGAATCAATCAAATTTTTAAAATTAATTAAATTGGGTTATATTTATTACATTTTAATTTATCATCCATATAAACATCAACCACTAATATTCTGTTAATTTCATAAATTATGTCTAAATTTTATGAAATTTAAATTTATATTATTAATTGTTTTTATGTTTTGGTAAGATTAAAAAATTATAATTATAAATATATGACTTGAAATAGGTTATCATCCATGATTAACATCATCTTTTCAACCATAATAAATAGTATGGAAAAAAACTAAAATAACTGTCATTTCTACTATAGAAAGATCATGTTTCTATCATTCCCCAAAAATTATACTACTTTTGAATTCCTCATTGATTATTGGATTGTTACTTTTGGATGAGAACATTATTAATGACTATGAATCTATATTCTCTTCATAATTTCAAAATTCCATTTTTTCATTATAAAAAATTGTCCCATTTTAACCCATATATCTTTTTTAACACTCAGAATTTCCCCAAAAATATATGTACCTCGATTTTATCCTTCCTTAAATAGTGAATTTGTGAATCTCCCAAAGTAAATCATCATTTTCAAGCTATCAATCAGAATATTTAACATAATATTATTTTCATTAGTTATGGATACATCTTCATGTATTTATATTTTAATAACATTGTACCTAATAATCATATAATGATCATCAACGATCATTATATTTTTTTAAATTTCCTTTATGGAATTTGTTGCTTTATGTGATTTCTTATAATTTTTTCAAATTCAAAAATATAAATTTCAAAATTTTATACATTATATTGTAAATAGATAACACAACTCAAATGTTACATTAAAAATAACCATTGTGTTTCTCTTATATATATAGATTATGCATTACATGGTGCCAATAATGTTTTATATTGATAATAACAAATCCTTCTTATTAGAGATTAAAATCAACTAATGGTTTTTATATTTATATAGATTCTATAATTTCACCATTATTACATGATATATAGAAAATATCAATTATTTCTAAAGTATCATTATTATAAAACTCTTATTATTTTATATACAATTAATTCCAATAACACTTTTATAAACTTGAGTTTAAATTTTTCAGATTTTCTCTATGTAAGACATATACATATTTTTTTGAGAAATAAAACATAACATAAAATTATTTAATATATACTAGGAATCAAGTCGAGAGTTATCATAGTTTACTATAATTACAATATTAAATGTAAATTACTTTAAAATAATCATTTTCAACATTTTTATATCCCAAAAAAATTATAAGAAATCATCACTTATATATTTTTTTATTTTAGGTAACAAAAATATTCTTTTTTTAAATATTTGAATAAATTATAATTAAATTAATATAATAAAGTGATATATTGCTTCGAACCCTTTCCATATGAATCCAAAATAATTGTTATGTCTTTAATATATATCTCAATAACATTCATCTATTCATGTGATGATAGTTTTTGTTTTTAAATTATAGGTATGGTTATGATAATATTCATAACAATATTATAATTCATGATATCATGACCATATACATGAATAACACTAATCATTTTATAATAAGGATAATGAAACCATTTATTTTTCTATAAAACTCATATTTAAGTGGTCAAATAAATTTTACAAAAACTATAATTTCATGTAAATTTATGTTTTTATCACCTTTGTAGATGGTAGAATGTGTATCCGACATGTATTTCCTATGAAAAAATCCACCACCATTAAATAAATATTATTACATGATAATCATGATGTATTGACTCTAGAATAACATAAAAATATATTAAATCAATTTAGATGAATATTCAAAACATTATATTTCTAAATTATGAAGGACAATAATAGTTTAGTGTCTTCGGAAATATAGAACATAATATTCAAAAAAGGTGAAATATATTCAATTTTTAACGCAATAATATTACTATTTACTACTTCTATGTAAAAAAATTATTCATAAAAATGTAAAAGGAAACATATAAGATCATGTTCTCAGAAGATTAGTTGGGGTAAATAATGGAGAAATGGTATAATAACATGATCATTAGTGTAAAATAACATGTGAATTACATTAAATGATCATATGCTATATATAAAAGATCATATACATGCATTATGGAAAAATTATTTAATATTAATATGAAATGAATCATAACGAAATCAATACAATAATCCATGTGAGTATAATATATAAATAACACATGGAATTGTGGTATAAACGTAAAAATATAAATTTATTTCCATAGTAGTAAAGTGTTACAGCTAAGGCCATCATAATAGATTGAGTTCAAGCCCAAAACCGTGTTATTAGTCAAGGTAGACTCTCAAGAAAATGTTAGTGGATAAATTACACAATTAAACTATGTTAACTACCCATTATTTCCTTTTATTACTTAAATCAGTTCACATCCCATTCCAGCATTATATTACTAATCTGATATCACTCCTCATTCTAGGCCTATATTACTGAACTCAGGTCACACACCATTCCACCCCTATATTACAAAACCATGTTCACTCCTCATTTAATCATTGTATTATTGAAAAAATTTCACTCTTCTTTCTAGCCATGCATTACTTAAACGAGTTCAATCCTCTATAAAATCCTATATTACAAAACATAGTTCCATTTTCATTCCATCACTGTATTACTTAATTGAGTTCACTCCTCATTCTAGCATAGTATTGCTGAACAAAGATCAATTCTCATTATAGCCTTTTCATACAGAACTAGGTTCACTCATTATTCTATCCATGTTTATATTATGATGTTTATTTATATTTACAATTAATTTGTGGGATATATAGGTCTCACACATCAATAATGAAATCATACATATGTATTCAACAAGATAATAAAAGATTCATCAAATCATGACCAATAAAATGATTTGGGTTTTCATAAAAATCATATCATAAGACATCAACTGAAATGGGTGTCATATAAATTTCATAATATTGTAATATATTGAAATGAGATAAGTTTCATAAAAAAATCATCAATTAATATCCATTAAAATATGAGGGTTTCATATTAATATACCCAAGCATGAGAAATGAGTTTCATAGAAATCATTCCATTAAAATATAAACCATTTAGAGAAAGTAAATGAATTGTACACATGGATCATATCCCCCATAAATAATAAACTATATTAAATAATGAAACTTTAGATTGAGAAAGATTTTCAATTATCACTTGTAATAGTTCGTATGAATAATAATCATTCATTTAAAACAAATTCATTAAACCTATAGAACTTTAAAAATAATTTTCTTTTAAAACATCATTAATAACATAAACTGTAATATTTTATAATTCCCTTAAAACATTATTAGGGAAAATATACTTTCCACATTGTAAAATTATTTTTAAATAATAAATATATTTGAATAATTTTTCTTTTAAAATTTCATTGAAATCATATAAAATTTTCATCATGGAAATGACAGACATGACGTCAGTTAAGTCCATACATTCCAAACATTGCTTTTACACTATATTTTTTTAAAAAATGACTTGATCGTAAAATGAGAGAGATTATTTTTAAATAAATTTAGTAAAAATATAAATCATGGGAAAAATTTTATTTTAATATGAATATATAAACTTAATAAAAAACATCATTCGAAAACATGGTTTTGAATAAAACAAATTTGGAACCAAATATACAAATAAGGTAATATTTTCATAAAAAAACTTTATTAATTAGAATAAGTACCAATGTGTGGAACAAATGTACCAATATATGAATATATATCCAATAAATAAATAATAATAAAATTAATTATAATTATTGGGAGATGGATCATTGGATTTCACCAGTTTAAGCATAATGAAAATCAATCCAAGTAAACAATGAATTATAGCATTAATCTAATACGTTATTGGTTAGATTGAATAAAAATAACCATTAATGAATAAAATCAAATTTACCATAAAATATATTTTCTAAATAAGACTCATTATATAACATGCTAAAGGGTTTTATGTAAATTTCATGGAATATTATAGGCTAATAACATTTTTTGTGTCTCAATGATGGAAAATTGAAACCAAATTACTTAACCCATTTTTTAATTTTATATCCCAAAACCACTTGAAAAAGAGATAATTAAATGGATATGTAATAACCCATTGATTAAAGGATATTAATCATAGAATAAATTCATTATATTTATATTAAATACATAGAAGAAACAAGTGGTGAATGTGGAATAAGTATCATAGAAATAAAAGTGACACTATAAATATCCTTACTAGACGAGTAACCTTTTAATCATGATCCCCTTGATTTAATAACATAAAATAATATATTCTTGTCATGGAATAATTAAAATTACTTATATAAAATATAATATGATAGTATAAACACCATAGGATAAAATTATATTGTGAATAAGGGATATATCATAGAAATATAAAAGGAAGATGAGAAAACCCTTACCTCATGTCTTGAATTTCAACATACACATTAAATCCTACGATATAATAAATATAATATTATTATAAATATAAAAACCCCATATAATTTTATATAATTATTTATATTATTTTATTATGACATTGTATTTCATGTTTTTTAACAATTTAATTTTAATGTTATGTTTTGGGAAATAACGGCTTTGTTTTTTCAAATATATTTTCCTTGTTATTATTAGTCCCTATAATTAGATTATTAATTTTGTATTTTAATAATTTAAAACAATTTTTAAATATAATATATATTTATTATATAAATACACATAATAATATATTCAATATTTAAATATGATATATAATACGTTGTTCAATGAGATGGTAGGTCATACGTCCCCATGAGAAATGTTTCCGTTTTATTTTCGTAATAAAAAAAATAAAATAACATAATAAATAAAAATAAATAAATATTTTTTCTATAAAAAATAATTCTTTTTACATATATATTATACATTTTAATTAAAACCATTCATAATAAATTAAATGTAAATTGTGAAGAAATCACATCGCTATGAGTAGCCAGTGGTCCCCACATCCACAAAAAAAGCAATCGTATTTACAAAAAATGAAAAGCATGCTGATATAATTTATATAATAAATTTATAATAAAAATCATAAATAAAATCATATTATATGATATATATCATATAAAAACATTTTTTTGTCATATTTCCATCCATGATAGGTGGAAAAGAAAAAATGAATGACATCATTTTGTGATATTATAGTCCACCATACACATGAATGTAATGTTCATTACAAATTTGATGGATGTCTATGTAGGTGTAGGTAGAACCCTAGGAATTAAAAAAAATTATTAATTTCATTGAGTTAATTATATAATAATGTATTAAAAATAATTTAACGTGTGGAGAAATAACTAAAATGGAAATGTATGTTGAATAACGTTACCAGTTTTTCATGTAACACCTTTTGGATTTCACAAAAGGGATTCCTTGGTTGAAATTATGACAATAGTGATGATAATATAATGATATGATGTATTTTTGGAGTTTATTTGGAAGGGTTTAGAATCTAAAAATTTCCTAATATGTAGGATTAACTATGTGTGTGTGTGGAGGGGTGGGGGGTGAGTATCCCATTATACTAAAGGAGGAGTGACATTCTAGTAAATATAAAAATGTAAACAAAATTTAGTGATGTCTCGTACATAATTTTCTCCATTAGTTGTATATTTTCGATACAACATAGGATATTGTTTAGATATGGCCATATAATAGAATAAAGATATTTTTATAAGTTATTTGGACCCTTAGGATAATGTTTAACCATTATGTGAATTCATTTTTACCATATTAGTTATAATTAATTTTAATTACATTCAATTATATTTTTTTTCTAAACTATGTTGTCCTTATCAAACACAAAAAATTATTCAGAATCAAAATATAGAGTCAATTATTATAAATTCCAAAAATATAATGGTTATAAAATATTTTAAAAATAATCCTATAGACTGGACGAAACAACAAGTTTTTAATGTGAAAATAATTAAAAGATTTAATTCTTTTTGTAACCAATATTAATATGAAATTTATTATAATTACCTAAATTATATTAATTGATTTATAATGGAACTATTTATACTAAAACTAAAATAAAAAGTAATTATAAATACATATAAATTATAAAAAACTAGCTCTGAATTAATGTTATGTATTTTTCACTATTAATTAAAAAAATGAAACATAAGGGAAAAAATCCCAAAAAAATCCCATGAAAATTTTCATATTATGATAAATAAAATGAATTTTATTTTTTAAAATAAATATTTTAATATTGTCAAAATTTATGTGTTAAAAAGGTTCTCCATTAAACCTTGGTAATATAACCTTTTTGAAAAAAACAACTTTTAATTCATATAATGGCATTTTATCTTATCAGATGGCTTTTCAAATCTATTGGATGAGTTTCAGAAAAAATAAATTGAATTGGTAAAAATTTATTTCATTAGAATAATTAATCACAAGTATTTTTTTTAATTTACTGTGATAGAATGGGATTTTATGAGTGATATATAGTTTCCTTAAAAAATAAATTTATTTATTTACAAATAGTTCATACATTTATTTCACTTTAATTATTACCCAAAAGATTAATTTTATTTACATACATAAATCATATTTTCACATTTTATATTAATCTTATTCGTAAATTCCATTCCAAAGGCTATGTGAAAACTATAATAATATTTTAATTTAAATATTAAAAATACATTTTAGTTCAGCAAAACTATGCCTTCTATGTAACACAAGGTGTTGAGAAAACACGACATTATGTGTAACAGAAGACAAAAAAAATTTAAAAAAATTTGGAATGGATTTCTCACTTTATATAACATAATATATATTTAGTTTATCATGTATTTCATGATATTTAAAAGATTAAACTAATTCAAAAAAAAATCTCCCAGAATATTGGAGTGCTAATTCTTTCCAACATAAAAATTGAATTTTGGCCCTCAAAATTTATTTGTGATATAAATGGTTTAAAACATGAATGTTATTTTATTAGAAACCAATATTGAAAAACTAAATACTTAAACATCTGTCAACAAATTAATTTTTGACATATAACGGTTACCCAATGTAAGATATATCATGGTTTCCACACATGAAAACATTGGTGGGATGTGAAAAGAATGACATTCAAGATAAATCTAACTAACACGTTCTGATCAATAATGATAGAGAACATTATCATGAGAAATATAATGATCCAAAATCTATAAGAAATGTGAAATAAAAAAGGTCATTGATATCGCAAAAATGCTGATAATATGAATTCATTATATTTAAATACAATTTTACTAATGTTGATTTTTCTTCACAAGGAGATTTAAATAATTTAATTCATTCCAATTTCATGTGAATAATCTCACCACTTATTTGGGTAAAATTAAAGAATTAGTATTTAGTTAAAAATTATGGCAAAATAGTTAGAACTAAATCATTAGTGGATCATAAGAACCCTATGTTAAATGATAATTAATTATATCTATCTTTTGTTGCCATCATAGGAAAATGGTTAGCTCATGTTATCCAGTATGCATAAATCATCATATTTTGTGATAAAAAATTAGTCCATAAAAAGACATCTAAGGTTTTACATAAATAATTCCAAAAATGGTTAACCTCAAAACAAATCCAAAGATTAAAATTCCCATACGTTATATGGAATCTCACTAAAATAGCTTAACACTTATCATCGGTATTTAATAATGTATATCTTGGTTTTTACATTCCAAACATGTGAATTTATTCATCGTATATTCTCTTGAAACATGGTAATAACCTGAATTATTGTTAATACATTTGGAAAGAATTTTTCATTCCTTATTTCAATGTTTTCATAATATATTTCTTAAATCCATGAAGTTGTAAACATCATCCATGATTACAAATTCAACATTTTCAACAAATAAATTATCTTTTTCACGGTAATAAGTAGAATAAAATGTGAATTATACATATAAATCATCATATTATCTAAGATAAACTCATTTTTCTCAACATCTTGAAGTCATTATGTGTAGAAAATCAACCACAGTAAGCTCAGATTTGGTCTCTAATACTAGTTAATTGACCTGACTATAAGTAAATCTATCCCAAAAGATCGATCAATTTAGTAGTCTTCATAAGCAAGTTATATACATGGGTATTATATAATAAACGAATACAATAATTTTAACACAATTTTTCTCATTAAAATATAACATAATTCCATTTAATGTATCAATTAATATATTTCCACGTACACATATTGTATACCATTGAAATAAATTAAATAAGGGAGATATCAACAACTCAGTAAGGGTAATTAAGGAAGAAGAAATAATGAAATAATGAGAATAAATCAACAGAGAATGTTACGTAACTAACAACATATTACATTAAAATTAATTGATAAGAAATAATCAATACAACAATGTAATTAATAGAAACACATTCCATTTAGTCAATAAGATTATAGTGAAATACATCCCTAAATAATTTCAAATAAATAATATCATATATAATAATAATAAAAATTGGATTCTCAAAAGTGTAAATTCATAATAATTAAACACAATGATTCCATAGTACATGGAATATTTATAATCAAGGAATTTAAAAAAATGGGTTAGAAAATATATTAATATGGCCTCCCTCCAAATATACTATAATGATAGTACATAGATAATGACCCATGAGTGTCACCTCCTATAGCCCCTGAACTGGGGACAAGCCCATAGGGTGTACAAATCTCACAATATGGGGGGGGGGAATTACCTTTTAAAAGAAACAAGATAGAAAGAGAAAATAAATAATACACAAGAAATCCAATTAATAATATAAAAGGAATATCCAAAAACAATCCCACATGAGTGAAACATTTATAATTTATACAAATACAATAAATTCAATAATGTAATACCCAAAACAAAAGCTATGACACAAGCATATCAATCATCCAAATGTTCGAGTAAGTAACACCTAACATGGTACCTAAAATCCCCTTAAAAACATGAAATAATTTTTATATTAGTATGATAATAATAAAAGTATACTATGTAGGAAAACTAATGTCACTGAACCACATGTAAAAGAAGTATTCTAATTCTCCTGTAAGAAAATAGTAGTAACAAACATACCCAAAACAATTATACAACCCACCAAAACCACACCATGGCATCCTATCCAAGTAACTCAAGGAATGTAATATAATATAATATAAATAAAGTAAATGATTGGTAACCTTTCGCCACTTTCCCACTGGTATTACTTTCTCTCCTGGCACTATTTATCATGGCGCTCCCTACTCTTTCGTGTATCACATTACATCCTACTTGTAGACACCCGAGACACACAACACATCCCAGAAAAAAACTCCTCAGCCTCGCAACACATCCTTCCCAAACACACCAAGGACTCACAACACATCACATCCAATCTCATATGATGACACCTAGAAAATCACATCACATCTCATCCGAAAGACACATGGGAAAACACAAACCACTTCGCCCACAAACACCTAGGCTATAAAATCTCACCCAAAGACACACAGGCCACCAAAACACCCCACTAAATAATTATAAAACGTCCATAAATCAGATAATGTTCCCTACCTATATATCATAGAATAGATATCAAACAATATAGTTTACCCATCCATCAGTACTCTACTCTGGATGTTGGGGAAAACACCCACTCCAGATGATGCAGGTGTTTGGGATATAATTATCATCATGTCCAGGGTGTGTATAAAAATAAAAATAGTATACAAATATATGTATAGTAACCAACACTCCATCCCAATCTATGGGTTCCCATATGTACAAAACATCTCAAAATATATTTACATTTACTACTACCTCTAAATTCATCAACTCACAAACACAGAACAAATGCCTAATTTTTTTTCAATATTTATTTATCATTCATCCATTCACCAGATTTTACTATTTCAACCAATTCCTTTAGTATCTATTCATTTACCATCAAAATTACTAGGAAAATATCATGTAAAATTCTAATAAAACAACATAGAGTCATTCATTATAGAAGGTTATGTGACCAAATATATTAACATGCCTCCACATCACCTATCTATTTAACACACATTCACTGAACATCCCATTAAAATCCCCTAGATTGGGGGTAAAGATTTATAATTATTATTTATAGGTATTATCTCGACTAATTACCCATAAAAATAATTATTTTCCTTATTCAAGTCATCCATCCCAAACCACCATGCCATCCAAAAACAAAACTCCCAACTCACAACAACATCTGGAAAAAAATTACATCTCAACCAAACATGCAACACTTCTGCATAATCATACCATTACCATCATAGAACAAATGTAAAATGACATGAAATTCACTCCCCCACATGTAAAACCCAAAAAAACACACATCACATCATTAAAAAAAATTTGTTTCACAAGAACATTTTTCACATTCAACTACTTTTACTTAGAGAATTATCACAGAAACCAGATCATTGGGAAACTAGTTAATTAGAATAGTATATAAGGTTATCCAATATTCATTTTAGGATGATAAAAAACAATATCAAGCAATGAAACAACCACAAAAGATATATCCAATGCAAAAAATTTCACCAAGACTCACAATTTTCAGGGGGCACATAGCTCGTATATTGATGTAGTAAAAACAAGGGGATCAAACCACATTGCCACTTTAAATTAAACTAAATGATTATATGTTTTTAATTAATCCCGCAACTACCATAATTCACGTATAAATATAACTAAATATCCTCCCTCTTAATGTAATATAATGTTAAACGAAGACAATCCTGCCTAACAAGTGTTTTGAATTTCATTTCCCCATTGGGAGATGAGGAATGATTGTGAACACCAACTGAACCATGAAAACTAAATATCATCCTATTAAACTCCATGAATCAATAAAAGACCTAATTAATACATTAATCCAATGAAAAACCGCCATAGTGGATCCCCATGTAAAGAAAATATGAATATCAACAAACAAAGGGGAATAAGTTACAATATTCCCACCACAGATCGCTAACGAAAACCACTGGGGTCAATATATTGATGTTGGATGTTGAAGGGATTTAAGGACACCAACAGTTGCTTGTGGTTCACCAAAAATGAGTGGGAAAAGGGGGAACATCCGAATAAAATAGGGGTAAGATGAAATGAATTTTTAAAA
The DNA here is from genome assembly GCA_963277665.1 of Viscum album. Classification (NCBI taxonomy): domain Eukaryota; kingdom Viridiplantae; phylum Streptophyta; class Magnoliopsida; order Santalales; family Viscaceae; genus Viscum; species Viscum album. The sequence continues at coordinate 2,046,783,470 of OY728127.1, forward strand.
CTAAACATGATCATGTTATTTCTTGTTGTGTAATCTCTCTTCCCATCATGTAATACCCGCAGATTGGTTTCTGTTGAATTATTTTCATCTATTCATTTTATTTTTATTTTTATTATTCTGATATACTAAACACCATGAAACCCTTCATCACACAAAGTAAAGATATTAATACTCTAAGAATCCTCCTAGAAACGCCATGAACCCAAATTTCACATTTTGTAATCCACACACACGATGTTTAATCTCCATTATTCTAGACTTTAAAAACCAAAAATCTCCAGACACCCTCAAAGAGATCTTAAAAAACATCCCACAAAAAAAATCAGTAGTGTAACAGACCTGGAAGGCATGAACCATTACAAGAGTAAGCTATGAAATGATTCTAAACATCGAGAATAAAAACCATACTGAGATGAAAAGGGGTCCAAACTACCACACCATGATATACCTCTCAAGGATCTAATCATATCATAAAAGATACTACAATACAAATATTTCAATCCAAATGACCACAAATACACTACAAAACATCATCATCACATCCCCCACCCACCTCATCTAATCCAACCACAACACTATAAATCCACTTCACAACCATATGATACTCTGCAAATCCCAAACGACCAACCACTACCACTAATTACCTACACTATCCTAATCACAAAAATCTAGAAAATTACAAATTCTGTGTTAGGATACAATCATCCCGAGGATATTCTATATTTACCACACATGTTTAATCACACCATAGTTAATGTATATCGATTAAGATTCATGCACTACCCATTTCATAGGTTATAACTTTATCACTCATCACACCACACACATTCGAAATCCAAGGAATACAACACCTATCATAAAAAAAAGGGCACAAAAATCCGAATACACAGAAAAAAGATCATGGATAAACAAAAAATAACTAAGGTTGTTATCCATGCATCTATGTTTCCCCCTCCCAAGTAAACTCTTCATAGCACCATGAATCCACAACAAACAAACAAAAGAAACGATCCATCCAAAAATCATCTTATCCTAATTATTATGGATCTGTATTGGATTCTTCACAAATTTCGCATCATCCTCAATATAGAACACTCCCAATTCAATGACATGGTAGTAATTGTGAAGATACTGATGAAGTTGACAAACATGAAAAATTTCAGGGATCATTTCTAATCATGGTTTCAATACCAATAGATATCCCTCATCACCAAGTCACCCAAACACCACAATGGTCCCAAAAAACATATGATACATATTTTCCCTTTTTCCAAACCTCCCATGCCCATGTCAAGGTGAAACCTTCAATAACACATGGTTCCCAACTATAAACTCCAAGGGACTCATACAATAATTAAAATAAGAATTTTTCATGTCTTGTTCTATGTTCATTCTCTCATAAATATGATGATATTTTACTATCGTTATCTACACAACATTAATAACAAAAACTATTGTCTCCCCAAACACCACCAAACACAAAAGTGAATGATAGAAGCTTCCATGAAAATCCTAAAAAAAATATAAATTCCAATAGGAGAGTGAATGATATTATAATAAGAAAACTACAACAATGGAAGGTGTCATACCAATGATCAAGTGTAACGACCCAAAGTTTCATTAATGGAAAATCCCTCTTGATCCAGTTAATTGTCTCTTTATAAAAAAATGTTTTTATAAGATGTCAAATTTTTTGGTTTTATGATAAGAGTTGTGACCATTACTTTTATAGTCGTTGAATAGTGATCACATGATTAGTATAAATATAAGGCTTTAACGAACCAAATTTTACTCAGACAAAGGAAGCGATGGCCTCATCTAGTAGAATTGCCCCATACGAAGCCCATTTGTCGGAGCTCGGAAAAGAGGAGGCGTCTTTGGGCTTCGTCCTTGACCAAGCCCAAGATGAACTTTATTATTTCAAGCTCGAATGTGGCCATCTACGGGAAAAGTGGAAGTTGATTGAAATTACCACTCGGGCGATGTTATCCGAGCCACCCCAAGAGTCAGTCACCATCGCACACCTTACCCTTAGGTCTTATGCAGCTGTGTTAAGGGGTTATGTAACAAATAAGTAGTACTATATTCATGTACATTATTTTTGTATATAATAATGAATATAATTTCTAGTCATTTTTGATACATTGTAAATAGTTTTTAAAGTACAAATGGTGTTTTTAGTTATTATTTAATTAAGAAAACTATTTTATTAAATTAAGGGATTTTTTAATTAAATAATATTTGAATAAAATAATAATATTTTTATTAAATTAAATATATATAAATGATCTTATAAATTTATGAATGCAATTAAAATGTTATATTAAGGTTTGAAATCCATTTCTGTCAAAACCCGTGAATTTTCGATAAATGTTGGTTTTTACTTTAAAAGTGAAAATTAACATATTTTGAAATTTTTTTTAGATAAAATAAATGTCATTTCTGGGATCAGGATGTCGAAATTATCCAACAGTGAATTTTTCATAATTTTTTGAGACAGCCAAATTTTTGGGTAAAAATTAAATACCATTTAAATATATAATGTGTTTTATGAAAACATAATGACCCAATGGTGATGTAATAAAATACCATAATCCTTATTTTCGGCCAATATATGTTTTATCATTAAAATAATGAGGTTTTGGGTTTGTTTGACTAACATTTCAAAGCATTAATGAACCCCTCAAGACTTATTCAACACTTTGCCCTTTTTAAATTAATTTCCATGGGAGTGTGACTCACCTCCACATAAGAATCCTTATTATTTTAATAAGTTCTAACCCTAGCCTTGTAAAATACTGTTTTCCTCTTTCCTTTTCCTGAAATAATTGGAAAAAACCATGGGATGGTTTTTGGTTTGGATTAGTTTAATATAAGGGGTCCCAAACCTAAATAATAAAGAATTCTCTCCCCTTTACTATATAAACCCACCCAAGCTCCCACTTCCTCCTCACTAAAATACCTTGGAGTTCGTCCAACCTCTATCCTACTCTCTCTAGAATCCTCCCAAGGTTCCCCAAGCTCCCAAGAAGCCTCTGAGAAGCCACTCTCTAGCCTTTGGAAGCACACTTCCAAGTAAGGGTTTTTTCTTCCTTTCTCATTTTTGTCAGTTTTCGTTAAGTTGTATTGCCCTTCTAATTTCAATTATGAATATTGGGGTATGGTTTCGCACCTCCCTAATACTGACCTCTTTATGTTTTAATGATGGGAGACCCATTTCTCTGTCATTTAATGACTCCCATGTACACCCGTTACTATGTCGAAATTCAGAAAGGAACTTCTCTCTCTTCTTTTACATTCAAGAAATACTTTTGTATAATGAATCTAAATTCCATTTCAATTGTTGGGACATGTATATATATGACCTCCTTACTGTCCATTACATGTAAATATTATGAGTAACCCCTTTCTCTCTCATCAACCTTTTTTATGAATTCTTATGTCACGCCGATACGCTGCCGAAATCACACCGATTTTCTAAGCCAATGTCATTGTGTAGTGAATACCATGCCCATTTCTCCATCAAGGGTATTTACCTTTATGCACATTTACTTATTGAATTTAAAGTTTCATGTATGAATTCCACATTCCTTTATCGTGGAATAAATGATTTTGTTTTATGAATCCATGTTTTATGATCCATGTGGCACACTTATGCATGGAATGAAATGTTTAAGAAGGGTGCACCCTTATAGCACTCCAATGAATTGGTTAAAGTATAGTATCATGATACGTCATGTGCAATGAGTTTTGACTCATTCTAATTCAAGTGCAACAAGGTTTTACTCGTGCTTCATGGGCAATGATGGTTTAATCATGGTCCATGTGCAACGAGCCTTGGCTCATGCTAATTCCATGATAAGTGTTGTTGCCACATCTCCATGTTATGACTATCATGCTTTATCATGCCCTGATGTTCATGTTTCTTTTATTCTCTATTTATTTTCCTATTGTCTAACATGTATTGTACTCCTCATGTTATTCCATGTGTACTCCCTTACTGGGCTTTATAGCTCACCCTTTTCTTATGCATGTCCTCAGGTTATCCCATGCAATGCTAAGTACGAGGGAATGTAGTGGTCATGTAAAGGATGTTTTCAATAAAGATGTTGTTTTTCATGTTTTATGTTTTTATGTAATGATCCTAAGCCCCAAAGACACTAATACTCTTGATCTTCCTTGTTTTATCAAGTGATGTTTTATGTAATGAATCATGTTAATGTTGTAATAAAAAGCAGGGTTGTCATAGTTGGTATCAGAGGATAGGTTTAGTTATTTTTGGGATTAGGAAACCCTAGTAAATCCTTAGATACAAGAATAGGTATAATAAAAACATCCCTAAGTTTTGGTAAATACTAAGTAAGTGGTTTATCAAAAAAATACATCCATGTTTGGATACGAGCAGGTAGAGGAGGCTCTGGAACAGATGTATCCTAGGGGTAAAACCCGAAAACACTACTTTGAGCTAGACTCGAACGGGAAATAGTGCACGAAAGTGGGATTTGCTGCACTCTTGGTTACGACACTCCTGGGGGATATGTTTTGATAAATTCACAATCTTAGTATGAACCCTTATTAAGGGAAAAATTCCCCTAAGAATATATGTTAGAAACTACATCATGAAAAGCCTAGATTGAATCCTATAGACTCATGAGTTAAAGAAATTAAAGTTTATTTATAAGTCATCAACATTTGTCTTTTGATTACCCTTTATGTGTTACCCCTATCTTTCCATTTATTCCAGGCAATGGATGGTAATAGGAGGACTCGGGCTAACAACAGTTGTGAATATCATTGTGATGATTGTACTAATGAGATGCCCAATCCTATGGGAGCGGGAATCGCGAACTTTGTCACTCTTCTCTCTCAGCTAGCTCAAGTTTTGAATAGAAACACGGGTCAAGAGGAACGTTCAACCCCCCCCCCCCCCACCCTAAGAAATAACACGTTGCTATCGAGAGCTTCATGAGACAAAGGCCTCCTACTTTTAGTGGATCATCTGATCCCACGATCGCTGAACAATGGATCAACACCATTGAAAATATCGTCTCCGTCCTTTAATGTTCTGAACAAGAGAAGGTTCTCCTGGAGGGTTATCATATGGAAGGTGAAGCTGATCAATGGTGGACGTTGATAAAAAATACGAAGCCTAAGGAGGAGATCGATGCTTTGGAATAGAAGGAATTTTAGAAGATGTTTTTCGATAAATATTTTTTGCGCACCCTCCGTCCTAAGATGGAAAGGGACTTCATTTCCCTCATGCAAAAAGATGAAGAATTTGTGGGAGCGTACGAGGTAAACATCACAAGGGTTTCACAATACGCTTCCGGCTTCGTCGTTACCCCCAAATTCAAGGTTGACCGCTTCTTTGGTGGGCTGAAGCCCAGCTTGCGGAAAGCATTAGCGATCCGTGACTTCGACAGCTATGAGGAAATTGTCCGATGTGCCCTCAAGGTCGAAATGGAGATCACAGAATCACATGGGTATCATGGGGATAAGAAGCGTAAGGTGTACTTCAATGCTGGTGGTCCTATGGATATATCCAACTACTCTAAGAAGTTCAAGAACCCCACTTTCCAAATGTGTGGAAAGAAGCACCCTAGAAATTGACTTAAGGGGACGAGAAAATGCTTCAGGTGTGGAAGAGAAGGCCACCTAGCTATTAATTATCGGCAAGAAGGACCCACAGCTGCGACAGAGGAGAGGAATGCTCAGTTCAAACATCAACGCATTGTTCAATGCTATAAATGCAAAGAACTCGGTCATTTTTCATATCAGTTCCCTAATCCAAGGGTTATCATAGGCAACCAACAACCTCCAAGATAGCAAGGAAGAGCTTTTGCCATCACTTCTGCTGAAGTGAACCCCGACAATGAAGTGGTGATAGGTACGCTAGTTATTCATTCAAGAATAGCGAACGTACTTTTTGATTTAGGTTCTACGCATTCTTTTATATCTCGAAAGTTTAGTAGAACAATCCCAGCACCACCACAAATCATGGAAGTAAAGATTTCGGTGAGTACGGAAAATGGGGCAATCATTGCATCACATGAATATAAGTCCTCCACTGTTATAATCTGTGGATTTAATTTCCCGGCGAACCTCGGCATACTCCCTTTGGTGTAATTTGATGTAATTCTTGGCATGGATTGGCTTTCCTTATATAGATCCAACATAAATTGTTGGGAGAGGGAAATCACACTCCATATGGAGAATCGACCCCCGATTCTTTACTAGTGTCAGGAGGAAGATGAATCTCCTTTAGCTCCATCATCTCAAGAATGGATATTACTGCCCTATGAGCACACGTATCTGGATCAGATGATTTAGTCCAAGGACGAAACCATCCTTGAAGAAATGCCTATTGTGAGGGAATTCACTGAAGTGTTTCCCGAGGAACTACCTGGTCTTCCTCTAAGAAGAGATGTTGAGTTATCAATTGAAATTATACATGGGGTGCTACCAATATCCAAGACTCCATATGTAATGGATGTTGTTGAGCTTGAAGAGCTGAAGAAACAACTACAGGAGAATCTGGATAAGGGGTTTATACACCCAAGTGCTTCACCATGGGGTGCACCAGTCCTCTTCGTCAAGAAGAAGGATGGGTCAATGCGGATTTGCATCAATTATCGTGAACTTAACAAAATCACGATAAATAACAAGTATCCACTCCCAAGAATTGATGACTTGTTCGATCAGTTGTGTGGAGCACAATACTTCTCCAAGGTGGACTTGCGGTCAGGATATTATCAAGTAAGGGTGAAGAAGGAAGATATCCCCAAAACTGCTTTTCGTACAAGATACGAGCACTATGAATTCATAGTAATACCTTTCGGACTCACCAATGATCCAGAAATATTCATGGACTTGATGAATAGAGTCTTTAGAGATTACCTTGACAAATTTGTGGTAGTCTTTATAGATTATATTCTAATATACTCCAAAACCAAGGAGGATCATGAGGAGCATTTAAGAACTGTACTAGAGACTTTGCGCAAGGAGAAGCTCTATGAAAAGTACAGAAAGTGTGAGTTCTGTTTGAAGGAGGTCTTATTCTTGGGCCATATCATCACAAGCAATGGGATATCTGTGGATCCCTCCAAAACAGATGCAATTGAGGGATGGCTGAGGCCATCCTCGGTAACTGATATTCGTATCTTCTTGGGGTTAGCTGGATATTATCGACGATTTGTGAGAAATATCTCACAATTCTCCAACCCTCTTACCAAGCTAACTCAAAAGGGAGTAATGTTTTCTTGGAGTGATGAATGTGAAGAAAGCTTCAAGGAGTTGAAAAGGAGGCTTATCACTACACCCGTGCTCACTTTACCCACAAGTGGGGAGATTTTTGTGGTATTCAGTGATGCTTCAAAGAAGGGCTTCATATATGTGCTGATGAAAAATGATAAAGTGATATCCTATGCCTCAAGGCAGTTGAAAATCCATGAGCGAAACAATCCAACACATGATCTGGAGTTGGCGGCTATGATCTTTGCCTTGAAAATATGGCGGCATTATCTCTATGGAGAGAAATGTGAGATATATACAAACTACAAGAGTCTTAAATATATATTCACACAGAAAGAGCTTAATATGTTCCAGAGAAGATGGATAGAGCTCATCAAGGATTATGACTGTTCAATACATTACCACCCTGGGAAAGTGAACAAGGTCGCGGATGCCCTAAGTAGAAAGGATCCAGCAATTCTATCAATGATGAGAATTGAGAAGGGTCTAATATTCTTAGAGTTGATGAAGATGGATGTGGGAATCATAAAGAAGGGAACATCATCAATTCTTTCACAAATGATTGCTCAACCATCTCTTTTGGAAAGGTTAAATGATGTTCACAAGGATGATGTGGGAATTCAATAAAAAGTGGAAGCCATAAAAAAGGGGAAATCCTCGGAGTTTAATGTTAAGGAAGAAGGAATTGTGTGGTTTGGGAAAAGGCTATGTGTTCCATCAAGTCTGGAGATGAAGAAGGAACTTTTGGATGATGCACATAGTTCAAATTTCTCTATTCACCCAGGGAGCACAAAGATGTATCGAGATCTCCAAGAAAACTTTTGGTGGGATAATATGAAGAAGGAGATCGACGAATATACATCAATGTGCCTGGTGTGTCAGCAAGTGAAGGCAGAGAGGCATATTTCTAAGGGGATGATGCAACCATTTCCCATACCAGAATGGAAATGGGAGAACATCACTATGGACATTGTCACCGGACTTCCGAGGAAATCCAAAGGCAACAATGAAATCTAGGTTGTTGTGGATCATCTTACAAAGACTGCGCACTTCATTTCAATTCGGGAGGATTTCTCATTGGATCAACTGGCACGGATATATATTAGGGAAGTGGTAAGGTTGCATGGAGTACCACTATTTATTGTGTGTGATCGAGATCCAAGATTCACCTCTATGTTTTGGAAGAGTCTTCAACATGCTCTGAATACTGAACTAAACTTTAGTATGGCCTATAATACTCAAACTGATGGCCAATCCGAGTGGACTATACAAACACTTGAGGATATGTTGAGAGCATTCTCAATGGACTTTAAAGAAGGATGTGATCAACATCTTCCTCTTTTTGAGTTCTCTTATAATAATAGTTTCCACTCGAGCATCCAAATGGCACCATATGAAGCCCTGCATGTGGAAAGGTGCAGAACACTGACTTGTTGGGATGAGGTCGGTGAACGTAAGCTGCTTGGACTAGAAATGGTCGAAGAAATGGTGGATAAGGTGAAAACCATTTAGTAGCATATCAAGGAAGCCCAGAGTCGACAGAAGAGATATGCAAATAATCATCTACGAGACCTTGAGTTTAAAGTTGAAGACATGGTGTTTTTACGCATATCTCCATGGAAGAAGGTCACGAGGTTTGGAAATAAAGGGAAGTTAAGTCCAAGGTACATCGGCCCCTTCGAGATTCTTGATCGTGTTGGGGCTGTGGCCTATCGACTATCACTTCCACCTACTTTGTCCAAGGTGAATGATGTCTTTCATGTATACCACTTAAGGAAGTACATACCGGACCCTTCTCATGTACTCTCTTTCGGGGTGGTACAATTGGAAGATGATATTTCTTATGAGGAGAAACCAGTGAAGATCTTAGATCGTAAAGAAAAAGTTTTATGAAATAAGACAATGCCCCTCATCAAGGTGTTGTGGAGAAACCACAATTTTGAAGAAGCAACTTGTGAGTCGGAGGATATGATGAAGCTGAGTTACCCACATTTGTTTTAGTGTGGGATAAGGAAAATTTTGAGGGCGAAATTTCTTAAGGGGAGAATATTGTAACGGCCCAAAGTTTCATTAATGGAAAATCCCTCTTGATCCAGTTAATTGTCTCTTTATATAAACAAATGTTTCTATAAGATGTCAACTTATTTGGTTTTATGATAAGAGTTGTGACGATTACTTTTATAGCCGTTGAAGAGTGATCACATGATTAGTATAAATATACGGCTTTAACGAACCCAATTTTACTCATACAAAGGATGTGATGACCTCATCCAGTAGAATAGCCCCATACGAAGCCCATTTGTCGGAGCTCGGAAAAGAGGTGGCGTCTTTGGGCTTCGCCGTTGACCAAGCCCAAGCTGAGCTTCATTATGTCAAGTTCGAACTTGACCGTCTACAGGAAAAGTGGAAGTTGATTGAAATTACCACTCGAGCGATGTTATCCGAGCCACCCCAAGAGTCTGTCACCATCGCACACCTTGCCCTTAGGTCTTATGCGGCTGTTTTAAGGGGTTATGTAAAAAATAAGTAGTACTATGTTCATGTACATTATTTTTGTATATAATAATGAATATAATTTCTAGTCATTTCTGATACGTTGTAAATAGTTTTTAATGTACAAATGGTGTTTTCAGTTATTATTTAATTAAGAAATATATTTTATTAAATTAAGGGATTTTTGAATTAAATAATATTTTAATAAAATAATAATATTTTTATTAAATTAATTAAATATAAATGATCTTATAAATTTATGAATGCAATTAAAATGTTATATTAAGGTTTGAAAGCCATTTCTGTCAAAACCTGTGAATTTTCGATAAATGTTGGTTTTTACTTTAAATGTGAAAATTAACATATTTAGTATTTTTTTAGATAAAATAAATGTCGTTTCTGGGACTAGGATGTCGAAATTATCCAGCGGTGAATTTTTCATAATTTTCTGATACAGTAAAATTTTTGGGTAAAAATTAAATACCATTTAAATATATAATGTGTTTTATGACATCATAATGACCCAATGGTGATGTAATAAAATACCATAATCCTTATGTTCGGCCAATATATGTTTTATCATTAAAATAATGAGGTTTTGGGTTTGTTTGAATTACTTTTCAAAGCATTAATGAACCCCTCATGACTTATTCAACACTTTGCCTTTTTAAAATTAATTTCCATGGGAGTGTGACTCACATCCACATAAGAATCCTTATTATTTTAATAAGTTCGGACCTTGGCCTTGTAAAATATTTTTTTCCTCTTTCCTTTTCCAGAAACCATGGGCAAAAACCATGGTATGGTTTGTGGTTTGGATTATTTTAATATAAGGGGTCCCAAACCAAAATAATAAAGAATTCTCTCACCTTTCCTATATAAACCCATCCAAGATCCCACTTCCTCCTCACTAAAATCCCTTGGAGTTCGTCCAACCTCTGCCCTAATCTCTCTAGAATCCTCCCAAGGTTCCCGAAGCTCCCAAAAATCCTCTCACAAGCTTCACTCTAGCTTTTGGAAGCACACATCCAAGTAAGGGTTTTTTCTTCCTTTCTCATTTTTGTCAATTTTCATTAAGTTGTATTGCCCTTTTAATTTCAATTATTAATATTGGGGTATGGTTTTGCACTACCCTCATACTATCATATTTATGTTTGAATTATAGGAGACCCCTTTTTATCTCATTTAATACCTCTCATGTACAACCGTTACGACGCCGAAATTTCGAAAGGAACTTCCCTCTCTTCTTTTACATTCAAGCAATACTTTTGTATCATGAATCTAAATTCCATTTCAATTTTTGGGACATGTATCTATAGGACCTCCTTACTATCCATTACATGTAAATATTATGAGGAACCCCTTTCTCTCTCATCAACCTTTTTTTATGAATTCTTATGTCACGCCGATACGCTGCCGAAATCACACTGATTTTCTAAACCAATGTCATTGTGTAGTGAATACCATGCCCATTTCTCCATCAAGGGTATTCACCTTTATGCACATTTACTTCTTGATTGTAAAGTTTCATGTATGAATTCCATATTCCATTATCGTGGAATAAATGATTATGTTTTATGAATCGATGTTTTATGATCCATGTGGCACACTTATGCATGAAATGAAATGTTTAAGAATGGTGCACCCTTATAGCGCTCCAATGCATTGGGTAAAGTATAGTATCATGATACGTCTTTTGCAATGAGTGTTGACCTATTCTAATTCAAGTGCAACGAGGGTTTACTCGTGCTTCATGGGAAATGAGGGTTTACTCATGCTCCATGTGCAATGAGCCTTGGCTCATGCTAATTCCATGATAAGTGTTGTTTCCACATCTCCATGTTATGATTATCATGCTTTATCATGACTTTTTGTTCATGTTTCTTTTATGCTCTATTGATATGCCTATTTTCTAACATGTATTTTACTCCTCATGTTATTCCATGTGTACTCCCTTACTGGGATTTATAGCTCACTCTTTTCTTATGCATGTCCTCATGTTATCCCATGCAATGCTAAGTACGAGGGAATGTAGTGGTAATGTAAAGGATGTTTTTAATAAAGATGTTGTTTTTCATGTTTTATGTTTTTATGTAATGATCCTAAGCCCCAAAGACACTAAACCTCTCGATCTTATTTGTTGTATCAAGTGAAGTTTTATGTAATGAATCATCTTTACGTTGTAATAAAAAGCAGGGTTGTCATATCAAGAACTTTCAATAACGCAAACCCTCATAATACCCACAAAAATATTGTTAGTTTGTTCGTTAAACCCATATTTTTTTGGGTGGAAAGTAGTATTCAGGCGTAACTGAGTTCCAAAAGAATACTACAGTCCACTCCACACACATGAGGTAAATCACGTGTCCCAATACTAGAAAATGGTCCATAGAACTCTAGGAAATCCCACCACCTCATATTCATTCCTATTACACAAGACATCCACAATACCTGACTCCCAGAACAATAATAAATGGTTCAAATTTTTCATCCTATTAGAGATTACCCAGATTTCATTTCAACTTCCTTGAGAACTAGATAGCCCGGTAATGAAATCCCATATAATGTCATCTTATTTACACTCAATAATATACAAGGGCTGTAACAAATCACTAGTATCACGATGCTCACCCGTTACATAATAGTAAAGCAATTACATTTCCATAAACTCCACCACTACACATTTCATTCTAGCCCACAAAAAATGAGTCCTCAAGCCATGATACATTTTTTATTTTCTTGGGGATAACTCAAAAGGTGGTTTATGAATCTCATGAAGAACTCCATCACACATTTCCACCTAAATAAGAAACATTACATGTATCGACATCTTATTCCGAGAATCCTTCTATAATCCCTCTAGAGCATCATTTTGTCCAATATGATCATGCACCACCTATTCCTCAGAGTCTCCCCATTAAGACACCTACTCCTTCTCCATTTGACAAGAATGAACCATCATATGGAACAAAAAAACATTACCAACATCCACTCATTCATCTATGTGCATGGCTACCAACTCCTCCATCACTCTCCAAGAATCCATAGATTCTTGAACAACCTCCATCTGTGTCATTATAATCAAAGAATCGGTAAAAAAAATCCCCTTTCCTGAGGTGGAGGTGATCTAAAAATCATTTTCTTAAATAAACTCTATCCACATCTAATATCACTGATTCATATCATGGTGGGAAAAGTCTTACCTCAAACTCTTGTGATCCGTGAGGACCATGGAGTGTTCCCCAAGGAGTAAATGATACCAAAAAATCAGTGAAAACACATTAGATGCTAATTATAGATCATGGGATGTATAGTTACAGTCATGGGGACATAAATTACTATACCCATAAGTGATCAAATCTCTCTGTTTCATCCACATGAATCCCAAGACTAGATAGGAATCATCAAAAGGAATCTCAAACATCACCCCTTCCCTTAGAGACTATAACACTAGAGCACTATCCAACTCCCCCTTTACGTAACCAAACACTGCCTAACACGAATTACTCCACAAAAAGGATTGGTAATTCAAGGTCAAAGTTATCATTGGTGATGAATCTGAAGACAAATCAGCCATAAAATTTCGATAATATATTTCAAGTCTGAGAAGACCAAAAAATTATACTATATTATAGGGTTCTACCCAAGAAACAATTGTTTCAACCATAGATGGGTCGACTATCATACCCTTCTAAGACATAAAATTCCCAAGGGAGTGCACCTCTTTTTTCCAGAATAAACACTTGGACAATATTCTATAAATATGATTGATTACAAGAACATGCATGAGTGTTATTATATTCTCAACATTCCATTCCTCAGAAATCAAATAGATTAATATATCATTGAGTAAAACGATGATGAACTAGTGTAGGAAGTCTCAGAATAAATATTTCATAATACTTGTGAAAATAGTTGTTGTGGTTGTAACAACTAATGTCATGAACCCACAATCATTCTTCCCATACATGCATATGAATTTTTTTGAGAATATTGTCCTCCACAACCCACAAATAGTTATATCAATACCATAGATCGATCTTAGAAAACAAACTCACCCCTATCTATTTTCTAATATGATCATATATCCTCAATAAGGGGTAATGGTTCTCTAATATCATCTGAATCAACCTTTGGTGGTATATACACAACCTCATTCTACCAAACAAATTTTTGGAGAAAAAAACTAGATCCCCCCATTACGACACACTAGGTTCGGTATAACACTTATACATCAAAAAATCCATTTAAATCCTCATATCTCATAATTCATAAGGTTATATCTGATATGGATACATCAAAATAAGAGAATCACTAAGCTCCATGTCAATCCTAAAGTTAATATCACATATAGGGTGTAGCTTCACTACCACCCTGGTAAAAACATTCAGAAACTCCTAAATGACCCTTAGAACCTCCACTATCGCAGCTTATAATTATTCAATATAAAACTCAATCCAAAAGGAATGATTGAGATCTATACTCTTACTTCTAACCTAGAAAATTTAACCACCAATGAAAACATCATGATGGCCATCCACATTTCTAAAAATAACCCTCCTTCAAAATTTTATTATAATATAACGTAAATAATAAAACATGTTGATGACATGAATAATATTGCATGGTTGCATATGTTTTTTTGAAATGATCCCTATGGGACTAATGCGACCCTGTCATATGGATACACTCCCGACACATATAAAACACATTAGTCTAACAACTGAAAAGAATAGTCAACACTATAGGATTCTATAAGCCTCTCTAAATCTAGTCCCAGTTCATTATATAGATATGGATACACAAACGAGTATAAAGCTCACATGATAGACAAAGGACCAACATGGCTGATTAATAAATTGATCATACCTGGGACTATCTCTTATCCCTATTGAAATACTACCTCCTCTAGGCTACACTAAGCACACTTGGATCCTATGATTATATAATAAGTACCATCTCAAAATACACACTTCAATCGACATCCATGAATATGAGGTTCATTCTATGGTTGGTCTCTATACACTCAATTTCCACATTGTAGTGAAAAATCCTGCTACCGTTGCTGCTGAAATTGTATCAATGGAAACCACTACTTAGGCTGGAACTAAACAAATAAACCTCCAACATAATGAGCCCATGGAGCTACTGGGACCTTTCTTTGGTGATTACAACAGTCCCCACATCCAAAACACATTAGCACATATAACCTAGTAAAAACACGAAAACCAATGCGACCATAAGACCTAAAATGAAGCTCCTATGGTTGAATCCCAGCCCGTCAAATCCTCGATGGTCCTGGAACATGAGACCTTCCACTGAAAACTCTCCCAGAAGAATTACATTATTAGATCCTCTATCATGGTAAACCTCCTCTTCAGTGTATATAATTGATCAACTCTTCCTTCTTCAGAACATATAGATACATCAACATCATAAAAAGAGTAACTGTATACTAGATTAAAGGATGGAGTGTGTCCCCATGTTACCTTGCATGTGATTCCTCTATTAGAAAAAATTCTATGGAAAAATCATGATGGTCCTTGAACATGATTCCCAGCCCATTTATAGAATTTCTCCCATACTAAAGAGAAATATGTTACTGCTACATTAATATCATCATAAATGAGGAATGGAACTCTTCTAAGAACACCATCCGGAAGTCAACCCACAAATTATGTAACTCCTTCAACTCTTCTAAATAAAACATCCACAACTAAATCACAACTCCCCACATCTGACTGACTTCCAATGGGACCCATTACATTGTCAGAGCATAGATCAAACTAAAATAAATCTCAAGCTTCTCCAACCATAACTCTATCTATACATGTAATTAATTTCCATCATACATCCAAAAATCATTCTTCTGGAATGGATGAAATGTCCTCTTCCAATGGTAATCTTCCTCAATAGGATCACACAGACAATGACAACCAGATCATCCTATAGAACCACCACTTTCTGATCCACACAAAGAGAATACGATGATCCATAAATGAATGGTAAAAAAATATTTCAAAATACTGTTTTTATGGATTTACATTATGATTAATTACAATTTATTTTATTTATTTTATCCTTTTTAACAATCCCAAAGCAACCCAATTCATACATGATCACAATTCATTTTGATTAATGTACCTTTCCTAGGTCCCTATCCTATATGCAGGTCAAGAACAATTTTATTTTCATTACGCACATAAACATTATAGCAGATCACAGGGGGTGATAAAATCGTGTTTCCTAGTTAGTATCCCAGCCCTATGTCCTGAATGAAGGTCAACTACAACAGTTTTCATAGAAACCCAGGAAATCCTCACTATTCCTTATCCAAAATCCATCATACATATCAATCTATCTGGCTATTATACCACTCATTCATGAACCCATTAATACATTGAATCCACAATGAGGGGAGAGTTATAATTAACCACGAGTCCCACATCTAGTAGTCTCCTGGTTGGTGACTAGCACCAAGGGAGAACAAATCTCACAATATGGGAGGCATTAACCGTTACATGAAACAATATCAGAAGATAAAATGAATCATCCACAACAACCTGAAGGAAAAACATAAAAGAGAAATCCAAAAACAATACCAAATGCATTTAAAATAATAACTAATACAAATACAATAATATCTCCAATGTATATACTCGAAAGAAAAAATGAGAAAGTGACAAAAAAATCCAATGGTCTGAGATACTAACACAAACCATATCCTACAAAATTCTCTTATAATCATGAGAGTAGTATTATATAAATATGGTGAGAACACAAATATACTCATTTGGAAAAAAATTATCTCATGCACATGTGAATGAATCATACTAATTTTCTTATGAGAAAAGAAAAGAACTAAACATCACCTAAACGAGTATACTAAACATTTAATAATATCTACGATATGCTTACCAAGTAAGACAAGAAATGAAACATAATATAAATTAAATTTTATAGATGATAGGATACCCCACACCAAATTCCCATGGGCATGCTTCTCTCACCCAACGTTATACCTCTTAATTCACTCATCTATTTTGTATGCCAAATCACCTCCCACCAACAAAAACCTATGCCTATTAACACATTCTTCAGAAACACACATTTTCATAACAATACATCCCATCGAATCACAAACTAGACTCACCACACATCACATTATATGTCATCCCAACGAATCCATGTAAAGCACATTAAATATCATCTCGAAGACACATGGTACAACAAAAACTACATCTCTATAAAACACGTGGGAAATCACATATCACTCAAAGACACATGGGCCATAAAAATAAAAATCTAAAGCACTAAAAGACCTCTTACAATCATGTCCTATTCTATTCCCACCTTACATGGAAGATATATTGGAAAAGTGAGAGTAACTAGCATTCATACTCATCCCTCAATGATGGAAAAAACACCCTTTCATGATAATGTAGTTGTTAAACACATAGAGCTAAATATGGGTGGAGTGTGTATAGAAATTAAAATAACATACAATTATATGAATTGTATTAGACACTCATTCCCCTCCTCTGTGTTCAAGAATAGTCAAACCATCTCAAAACATAATTACTATTATTTCCACCTCTAAATAAATCTCTCCACACAAACATAACCCAATTGACATTTAGTTTTCATTATTTTACTATCACTTTTAAATTATCCATATTTTAAAATCTAGACTAGTTATTTTAGTATTTATTCAATTATGATCACACTTACTAAGAAATAGCCATGGAACAACACATAACAAAGAACACCGAAAAAGTAATTATAGTAGGTGAAGTGCCACAATAATTTATCATGGCTCTACTACTCTGTCACAACCCCACCTTACAAAGATAAAAAATGATGGAAGAGAGAAAATAACCCCAGATTACCTCCTCTCGTAGATCATGGGTTGGTGACAAACACTAAGAGTGTTCATATCTCACAATATTATATGTATTAGCATTATAAGAAACATGATCATGATATATAATGATTCATCGGTGACCACTACATGGAATAATATTGAAGAGAAGAAAAAAATTCTATATGCATTCAAAAAATATATGTGAAACAAATACCATAAATATTCCAAATTAAATACCCAAAAGAAAATCTAAGGCAGCGAAGCAATAACTATCCAAAGGCCCATGATGGTGATTCCCATCATGGACCAGAAACTCTTCCTAAAAACCTAAAATAGGTTTAATATACCTTGGGTGATCATACAAATATAAGAAGAAGTAAAACAAAATCCTCTCATGATCATGTGAAATAATCATACTAATTCTCCTATGATAAAACAACATAACAAAATAGTATCTAAATAAGTATACTAATCATCCCCACATTACCAAGGAACACTTAACATGTAATGAAACATATGTAATATACAAAATGTGAATAACCTTGATGATAGGGTACCCTTCACCTTTTTCCAAATTCAATGTCGATCTTGACCAATGTTGCATCTCTTGGAACTCTCATCCCTTCTTTATACCACTACAAATCCTACACCCAGACACCTGGTCCTCACAACACATTCTTCCAGCATGCCCCGTGTGCCTCACAACATATACAAGAATCACACACAAGGGCATCAAAACACATCATAACATAACTCATCCTAAATTCACTCAGGAATGTACATAACATCACACCTTGAAGACGTCTTGGAAAAAACAAACAACATCACCCACAAATAAATAAGTTATAAAATGTCACCTGAAGACACCTCATACATTAAAAACACTATATATATTACAAATAGACCACCAAACAGTATAGCCTATTCTATACATAGCTCGCTTAGAAGATAGAGAAGGAAAGAGTGAGCACACAACCATCTGTACTCCACAATGAATATTGGAACCCCCTATAGCAATGCAGGTGTTAAAAACATATTGCTCAACATTGGAGAAATGATTATATAAATAAAAAGAATATAGAAATATATGTATAGTATAAATAAACCAATAGCAACATACGGGTCTAAAAAAATTATGACAACATCATTACTTTTTCAACATCCTCTAAATGTATAACTAAACAGAAACAAAATAGAATCCACAATTCATTTACATTGTATAATTATAAATTATATGTTCTCTATATTTTAAAATTTCACCATGTTCCCAAATTATTTATTAATTTACCATGACACTTACTAGGAAACTCACATATAAAAAATCATATAAAAAAGAAGAAATAATCCATTTTTAATGTGAATAGCCATATTAAATTAACATGGTTCCAGATTAACTCTCTTATTAACAGACATCAATTTCCCATAACATAAAAATCCTAGAGATACTAGGTGATGATTTCTAATAGTAATTCATGGTGAAAATCCTAAAAATTTACCCTTACCAATCAATACTTTCATTCATCATGTTATCCTACCCAAACAACCATACCATCCAAAATAAACTCCCTATCTCATGAACTGAACTAGAAGAATAATAAAACACTACAAATTTTAGATCCCTACATCATAATAATATCCTTTCCCATCAAGCCCCATTGTACTACCACATTCCATAAAATCACTCACACATGCCAAAAAATAACACATCACATCAGAACCAAAAATTTTACAGGCCAACGAGAACAATTATCTCATTCCATTTCTTCAACATTGGGTGTAATCAATTAAAAAGCCCAGGGAAACCAATTTAATAACCATGTACATGTGGTTATCTAATTTTCATGTTAGGGTGATACCAAAATGTTTCAAAAAATGAAAAAACCACAATAACTATATCTAGTGCAAACAAAGACACTATCAACTAGAATTTTTATTGGGGTGTTTATAATATATAATTATTATATGACAAATAATATAGATGCTATAAAATCATGTGGATCAAACAACATTTTTCAATTTAATTACATTGAAATATTATTTATCATAAATTTATGTTTTAAAAATCAAAATTAAATGATAAATATAAGTATATCCACTCTTGCATGATTCAGAATAAAGAGAAATGAATGGAATCCAATCTGAAGGTGGATTTTAAATTTTTGTGATCCATATGAAGAAGTAAAATGCTTAGAAACCACAACATCACTACGAAAACTACATATCATCCTATACCTCTCCAAGGATACATAAAAATGAATATTTTTTATAACCCAAACAACAAAAACACCATCATAGTGGATTCTCAAGAGAAGAATGGATGAATATCAAACATGAAAAGGGAATAACATACCACAATCCAACCAAAAGATCACTGACAAACAACCATCGAGGTCTACAGACTGATGAGGTAGGACAATGGGAATGAAGGACACATAAGGACACATTGTTTTTTCCCCAAAGGAGTGGGTAAATGGATAATGACTGAATGAATTTATGTTTAGGTGAAAAGAATTTTTGAAACTGAACTTGATCAGTAAATTACCCGATTTATAATCCCATGTCACATACCTTAATTCCGAGGGGTTGGATTACGCAGAATTAACATGTAACCTCGTTATTTTTTTTCTATCCATGATACATTACAGGATATGAAACCCTTATTTATGTCAATTGAAAATACATACACACCGTAACTCCTCTTAGAAAAAATGTGATACAAAATTTTACACTGTGTTACCCACTTACACGACATATATCTCCCCAATTCCACCATTTTTCATCCATACAACCCTAGACTCTCTTTGAACCTCCTCTGAACATCTCCCACAATGAATACAAGAAACATAACATACTGGGCATGTGTGTAATATTAGAATATTTAGTAGAAATCCATCTAATTTTTCTATCTAATTTATCTCACGAGACTACTAATTCATTGATTTGATTACATTAAATGGTCTCTAACTCGTGACATACCAATCAAAAGCATTATCCATATATCTAATAATTAGTTTAAAAGAATAATTTAAATCAATGAGTCCCATAAAATATTGAATCATTTTAATTTCATAATAAAATGATATTTATGAAATTATATATAAAATTGTAGTATATGTACCGCAATCACAATAAATAAATGACGAATAATTACTATATCAAACAAATTTAAAATTGATATGTGAAAATATTTACAATATTTAAACAATCTATTTGGAAGGCCTCACATTTATTAATTAAAATATTTTATTCAAAAGGAAGGTTATGAAATTGTAAGGGAATATTAAAAAACATTAGGAAATTATGGAAGAAGTAAATTATGTTCATTCAATTTAATTTAAAACAAAAAAATCATTTAATTTTTTAAAAAAATTCATAATGTTACTTATTTAGAAATGTGAGATGAAGATTCCATTTAAATATGATATAATAATTCAAAAATGTGTACAAATGCAATTAAAAAACAATTTTATAATAGTAAAAACACTTATAATATTTTTAAAAAAATACTAACATGGAATTGAAATATTTTTCTATTCATAAATTTTAAAAAATAGTCCCAAATAATGACGTGATTTTGAAATAGACCTTACAATTTTTTAATCAGTAGAATAATATTACACATGATATAAATAGAATTATATTCATATTAAAATACTATAATCATCAGAATAATAAAAATAAATAATTTTATGGGTAGTGTAGAAACCATTTATAAGAAAAAATTTAGGGTATAGGTCATGATTCCCACATAAATAAATGTGAGAAAAATATCCCTTACATTTAGTTTCCTTCGGTGTAAGAATCATGTAACCTTATTTATATTGGTTTAATCATTTATTTTAGTTGTACCGTAAACATAAAAATAGTTTCAATATCATATATTAACTTATAATATATCATTACCCATTTGTCAGTAATATTCAATTATGTTCACTATTTTGGGTTACAATTGCCATGTTTACTGAGTATGTTTTGACTTTATTCCCATTAATAAGATTATCATTTCATCATATGTAGAATTAAAACCATGATATAATGATCATATATATTCAATATAAAAGTATTTAGAATAACCCATTAAATTTTGATATAATAAATGAAATGAACAACTCATGAAGATAGTAGGTGTATGTATGCATGAATGGTACATCAATTTATTTTTCTTATTAAAATAATGAAAATTAAATTATGTATATTAAAATTACAGTATAAAATTTATTGAATATATGTGACATATTTTTCTAAAAATCATACTTACTACATTACAAGTATAGTGAGAACGAATCACATCATTTTGAGGAGGCAGTAGTCCACCCGTCCATAGATGAAGTTATCATATTCCCACAAAATGTAACGTGTGAATGTATGAGTTATATAAAAAATAAAGAAATTATAAATACCATATATATCATATTTATACTATAAATACATAATTATTTTCAACCCTGAATGGTTCTAAATATAAGAATTAATTTCATAGGATTGCGAGGTGGTATTCCTCCACACAGACAAATGATGATTGCGTATCCTATTTATTGGAAGTGTGAGTAATTATAGATTAAAACCTTC
This sequence comes from Viscum album, assembly GCA_963277665.1. Classification (NCBI taxonomy): domain Eukaryota; kingdom Viridiplantae; phylum Streptophyta; class Magnoliopsida; order Santalales; family Viscaceae; genus Viscum; species Viscum album. The sequence continues at coordinate 2,046,805,647 of OY728127.1, forward strand.
ATATATAAACATATAATAATATTTAGGATAAATTTGTTATTATAAAAACATTAAATAAAAATAATCTATGGGTTTTATGGAACAAATAAAATAAAAACATTCATTAATGAACATTACCTCTTCTTTGGGTATCTTTGTTTGATTTAAAGCATAAAGATTCATTGGTTGGATTTCATCCAATGTTAAGGAAATTTTGATAAAGGGTGGGAAGTTGTGATATTATTTTGGAAGGTATTTAATGATATATAATTCTAAAGGTGGTCAAATTATGTGATGGAGGAGATGCCCATTTATTGTTAAGGCGAGGGAACTTTTATAAACTGTCAAAATATTAAATTAATATAAATTAATTTTCAAACAAAACATAATATAATGTGAGTTATTACAATGATAATATGTGGATGGGTTTATATCATCTCAATGAATTTTTTTTATTGTTGTTTAGGTCATCTTATTACCCTTATCTTTTTTCCTTCAAACCTATGTTAGACTCTTCAACTCTTACCATGTCATGTGTACATTGAATTATTTATATGTTAGTATATTTACTATTGAATTATAAACGAACCATAATACTGCCTTGGAAAAAATTTAAAACCATATAAAAATCCTTTTTCAAAATTTTATATTTTAGTAATTTTATATCATTTACTAAAATTCTATTTATTTTGAAACTTTATTAATGTAAATTTTGAAATTATTCCTTGACAATAAAAAAATTAACTTAAAAACCCATTAATAGTTCATTAATATCTATAATTTTTTCTATAATATTCTTGGATGAAATTAGTTTTCTAAAATTATATGTAATTTATAATTTTTATTATCATTTATTCAATATGCCCATTTATAAAAAAATTACTACATTATCCTAATGTAAGATAATAATGGAAATATTTATATGCTAAAAAATAAAAATAATTTTTTTATTTTGAGGATAAACATTTTATCATTATAAATAATAGTTATAGTCGATCATACCCCTATAATACTTCATATTTATACTATTTAACTTTTTTGAAACACAAATGTTTGAAAAGGTTGATTTTTTTTAAAAAAGTGTATTAGAGTATTAATGGCATACTACTGGATGCAAGATCACAAAAAATCATCCAAGGATGATTTTGGTATAAAATCACTCATCAAATGAAATTATTACAAGATTCATGGTAATTTTATAATATTATTTTTACCCTTAATTACCAAATTTACACTTAACTATAGTAATAAAAATTAAAATATTTTACTACTAATATTTTCTCTAAAATTAAAAGAGAGATAATTTAAAAATTTAGACTATATGATTACAAATATTGATCCATTATAAAAAATTGAAAACACTAAGTGAATAAAATTAATTTTAAATTAATATGGTAGATTATAGGGAGTGAATGTATGTTTTTTAAGTGGAAAATATCAAAATACTGAAATATTTTTTATCTCTATTGTATGTGAAATTGTTAAAATGAATTAATTTGGATTAAATAATATAAAATTTATAAAATTATACTTTTATAAAAATAAAAAATATACTATAATACTTATAATAATTTAAATAAATGTAGTTCTCAATTAAAATACAATATTTTATTATTATTCATCTAAACATTAATCTAAAGTGAAAATTACCTAATATTCCACCAAAGTAAAATTTTATACTCAAATTTAAAATAAGAAGAATATTTTGTGATATATAATTTTTTAAATCTCAAAATACTATATTTAAAACAAGTGTGCCATAAAAAGGTGGAAACACTATCTATTTGTAAAAATGAATCTTTTATCCACAATATTGTATTTATTCTTATATCAAGTATATAAAACCAATAGTATGAATTTTATAAATTATTATTAACATATTAAATATATATTCTACTAGTATAATACAAAAAGATTAATTTTTTTTATTATCATAAAACACTCTTTTTCAAATATAAATATCTTTTTATATTACTAGTTATTATATTATATATTGGCTGTTATATTCAATTGTAATTAATTGGAAACTAATGAATTAAATAATATATTATTATAATATGGTCAATCCCTTTAATAACTACCAATTTAATATATCTGAGATGATTTAATTTAAATATTAATACAAATTTTATATTGTGGTTCTTTTAAGCTTGATGTTTCCTACAATGTAAGGTATTACATAAATTAAATATATATTAAGAAGAGTCATAATGTGAAATATATTGGTGTGACATTATTATCTGCATTGACAATATTCAACCACATAAATCAAAATATCACATTGAAAATGGAAGGTTGATACTTGAAAAGTATTTCATGAACCCGCTATTATAAATAGGGTTTACAAAATATCCCCTTCATGAGAGGAAAACATAAATTCGAAGATCACCACAGAATTAGTCTTTCGAATAGGATAACATATGAGTGAAGTGAAAACTATGACACAAGAATTCAAACTATCAAATTTTAATGCATAGTAGTATATAACTTGGACATAAGAACGTATGCCATCAAAAAAATTGTTTCATACATGAGGCCATTGATTTCTGGGTAATAACATTTATCGAACAATATTTTCATTCTAAAATTATTTTGATATTGATTATTAATCATATTAATTCCTAGTGTTTGAACATAATGAAAATACACACACTTGATAGATATTGTTTTATCCTTTAAATAAATCATCCAAAACTCATCTTTTCATCCACATATTATGTATTTAAGATTAATTTATTTTAAATTTGATTAATTAGAAGTAACATCTATATATTACAAAATCATAAATTGTATATCTATATATTCATCCTATTTTTAAAAAATAATTAAAAAAATTTATATGATATGAAATGATAATTCCCCAAAAGAATAATCAATTATATGATAAAAACAACTATAATATCCAAAATTCAATATTAATACCCAAAGATCAACATAAATAATTAATCATATAACTATATTTTCTCAAACTTATTATAGAAAAATATTATTAACAAAAAACTAGAAGGATACAGACATATTTTCTTCCAAATAACATCAATAACATTTAATGTATTATACCAAATATTTAATTTTATAAATTAAATAATCTACAATATTTTCTAAACATTTTAACAGAAAACCATAATTAATATAAGGACACAATAAAATTTTATTTTACTCAAAATACAATTGAACCTTTATAAATCATAATATTAATTCTACATTAATCTTATAGGATTCCCAAAATCGTTAATGTATTCTGAAATAACAGTAATCAATTAATCATAAAATATTTTATTCATTATGATGGTTATCTATTTGAAAAAAAATAATATTCATAGAATAAAAATAAGCTTTATCAATTAGATATATTAACTAAAAAATCTCTGGATTCTTAGGGCTTCACATAGTTTAATGGTAGGTTCTTCACCATTTTCACTCAACAGTTGTGGGTTCAAACCTGACAGCCTTTCCAGAAGCAATGAGCTTTCGTCCTTACTGGGGGTTTCCCTTTTTCTAAAACCATATTATCATTACATTCAAAATAAATATGATGGACATAATTCAAATACGGTTAATCCTAAAATATACTTTTACATAGGTTTTTCAATAATACCCCAATATATAAGTACATTATCCATTTAATTCCACATAGTTTTTACTGTATTCTAGTGTTTATCCAATCAAATAGGGCTTGGACTCTATTAACTCCCTGGTTCCCCACATTAAAGAAACTGAACTAAAAATGGATTCATAGTATGAGTTTTATTTCCCTATATCATACACATTATTTTACATCAATAATTAACTTTTATGCCCTTATTTCCCACACATAACTCATCTCAATATTCTTTTGAGACATTTTCTTGGGTAAATACTTCCACATTTCGTGCATGATGGAAATAATTATTTATTTATCAATGCTATCCACCAATATATCTCTTATAAAATTCAATCATCCTCTTATTTGGTAATTTTAGGAGTTTATTAATGTATATTTAATTAAACATATTTTTGAAAAAAATATTTGTAATTAACATGATATCATTCCATTATATCAACAACCCATTTGGTTTCTTATTTACACCACATTTTCCATCATGTTCAATGTTAATAATACTCCTTCCAGTTCAAACCATTCACTAAAACTAGAAAGCATATTTTGAGTAAAAATTATCATAGTGAGAAAAATGTATAATCATTTATTAAATATCTCAAAACCTTATTTTCAATATAAAACAACATATTTATAAACTAGGTTATTTATTTTCATCATATATTCCAATCATTTATAATGTTTTTTAATAAAATGTGAATTATCCTATGCATATCCACTGGGAGTGTCAAACTAATTGTGTATTAAGGCATTTCGTTATGTAACAATTATTCTTGATTCCGGCCGAATTCACCATTTTGAATATTTTTGTCATAGGTATATCTATTACAGAACCACTTACACTTATATTATTCATACATTGATATATTTCATGGAAAAAATAGAATATCCATCCAAATGAAATTTTTTAAAGTTATTTTATACATTCCCTAAAATTCAACCATTGGGAAATATTATCAAATCGAATTTTTCCTAATCTAGATCATATGGTTTCTAATAAACATCCTCTAATACCAACTTTAGTAACCCAACCCTAGTAGGCCTAGAGTCGATGTCAAAAACCATTACATTGGAATTATTACAGAGAAATGTAGCAACATGGACTAAACAATTTAGTAATCTTCGTAAACCAAATAAACATCATAGTCTTGTATCAAATATGAATAAACCAATTACATATTTATTTCATTAGAAAATAACATTATTCCATCTAAATTATCCTTTAATATCATTAACAACACACAGCTTGGATTCCTAGGAAAGGAAAGAAAATAATGGTTTTCTCAAATTATCAATAAGTGTTTTTAAGTTCGAATTAATATTTAATTAATTAATATAAATCAATATAAAATTGTATTTAACTAAACAAATATTCGATAAAAATGTATCGATATGTAACACCCCAAGCTTCAACGGTACACGTCCCTTTGAATAATATAGTAGTGTGTGTTGTACGCAACTTCGAGTTCTAACACACACCACAACCAATCAAACTAGTCGTTATGAATATTAATACCCACTTTTTGAAATTTTATAAATTTTATCATTCAAAATGGAATACATTTTTGGATCTTGAATATAGAAATTAGCTAAGGGTGAATTTTTGGTATTTCTCTAAAAACATTCAATTTTTTATGAATAGTGAAAAAATGAGTTATAGTTTAAAACAAAATTTTTATTTAAATAATTATTTATTTATTTAAATTTAATTAAGGTAAAAATAGATACATAATATCTATATAAGTTCAATGTAATTAATTGGAGTTAGTTTTGAATAAATTTAGATATATATAAATTTTATTGAAATATTCACCGTCTTTTACCCACATCCTAGGAGAATTTGAAAAATCACATAAAACTCAATTTTACTATTTCTGTGAGTGGAATTTCAAAAATCCGTGAGACATGGTTAATATCTAGGTGTCCAATGTGGTTTAATAAGATAAAAATAATTTTTGGTGAATAGTAACTTTTTACTTTTATTTACCGCAGTTAAAAGTAATATATGGTAATTACAGATAAAAATGATATTAATATTACCCAAACATATGTCATAATTATATTGGACAAATGTATCTCTACCAACATCAACCATAGGAATAAAATATTTTCATTTAGTTCCACATGGATTATATTAGGACATTTATTATTATTCAATTCAGAGAAGAGTTTAAAGAGTTAAAATCAAAGTTTAATAACTAAAACATTTTTAATATAGGGTTATACATAAGATAAATTCGATTATAAATATTCATTAGAAGGGTAATGCGATTCCCTACATAATGGTATATTATTTATATGTTTTAGACGTTAAAAAATATAATTTATTTACTACACAATGATGATGCAATAATTACCGTTTTAATGAACGATTAAGATAATTGATATTTTAAATACACAAATAAATGTAATTTGAAACTTTTTATAAATTAAAATAATTTTCTAGGTTAATATGACATATTAGGATTATTTATATAAATTTGTTTCGAAGTAATAATGTTGTTATTAATTTATAAAAAACATAATACCCAGTTGTGTCAAAATTGACGTAAAATAGTTTTTAAAACAATTATTATATTACCAATTGATATTCAATTCCTATAAATCTACGGTTTGGAAAAGAGACTTATATAATAATACTTGTATCATTAATGGTCAACTTGTGGTCTCTTGGATGAATATAGTAATTTTATTAAATATATAATATAAAAATACATAGAGACATGGTAAATATCAAACTATTTAACAAAGAGTTAAATATAAATGATAAGGTTAATATCGTGACCCAAACCTATAAAAAATATATCAGTTGAAAGTATTTAGACCCATGCACACCTTAAACCTTAAATAATCCACTTCTGAGACATTATAAACCAAATATAAATTTATTATAAAATAACATTTCTAGATTTTCCAAAGGTTCCCCTCACCCCTCTTAATAATGGTCACTCCCGTTCTCACTAATTCAAACATTCATAGCCTTTTGGTTCAGAAAATATCTGAACAAATACTATCTCAACTTCCATAACTTCATCCTAGAGGCCTTAATTTGATCATAATGCCAACTTAAGGAGTGCTTTTGAACAAATCAAAAGGAAGAACCCAAAGAAGAGGTAATGTTTTCACCACTCTCTTTCAATTTCCTTCCTTCTCTGACTTCTTCATTATTTTTAATTTCCATTCTAATATAATAACTCCCATATATTCTAAATAATTCTATGTTATTTTAAATATGGTACAACCATATTGATTATTCTATCCATCTTTTGAATGACATGTCACCATACGTCCGTACGTATGGCTTACCCACTCACGGTCGTGGGGTAATTGTTATTCAATATATTATTATTTGGATGGGTATAATAATGATGTTTAATTCATGTAAATAAAAAATATAACATGATAGTGATTCATTATATATTATATACCATCCAATTATATATTATTTTAATATCAAAATAATGATATTTTCACTCGTGTGTACGTACGGACTACCGTCTCCACGAACATGATGAGATTCATTCCCCATAATATCCATTAATGTATAATTATCATTTGATGATTAAAAATAAGTTTTATGGTGTTGATATCATTATGTATAAGAATAAGGTACAACCTATCAATAACAAACATTTCTTTTGTAACAAAACATATAAAAGAAAAGGAGTAAGTCAACACCCGAAACAACGATAATACTAAGATATTATTAAGAAAGAAATGTTAAAAGATCATTTATGATATCATATTAATCTATATGAATCATGTATATTTTAATAACAATTATTTAACCATTATAAAGGAGGTAACCCTTCCCTCATCCATGGAAAAGTACAAGGTAATTGTTTATTTCAGAATCTCTTCATTACCCAAGGTTGTTTATACGTAATTAGCTACTGGGACCTCTTTGTCATCCACATCCATGTTTCTTAAAAATGTATTTCAAATCATTCTTAATATTTTATAGAAAATGGTTTAAAGTCATTGATACCATTATTTACTTTTTATAATAGGTTTATAAAAGAATATTTCTTTCGTTTTCCAAACGAGGTCCTTTTTAACCTTTTCAACAAAATTATGGTAAGAATGTTTTTTTGACTTATACGGCGGGTGCAGCTATTTTCCACCGTTATAAAATCATCAGAATCTTCCCTTTAATATTATAAGGATATTTTCAATGTTAATGTTTTATTTTATAATTATGTTACTTTTAAATGATTTCAAAAAAGGATATTTCTCTCAAATAGTTTTGATTTCATCTATGTCAACATTCATTGATGGATTTCAAGATTATTCGAATTTGATTTGTTATGATACAAAACATCCATATTGAATGGAAGGTTTTGAGATATTTTTGACTATGGATGTGTTATTTTTATACCATTCATGGTTTATGGAGAATGTATTGACATTTTGTATGTTAGTTTTAATACGAATGTTTCTGTTATGTTGAAACCTGTTCTTATGAGGAATGTAATGGACTTAATAAGTGATGAGTGGAGCCCACTATAGCTCCTAAATGCATCGGTAGGTCTCATGAGAAAGACTACTGTCTTGGAACAAGGCCTTGAAAAAATCTTATTTGTATTCTTGGCACCAGGCCTTGACTATGTGGTTATGATAGTCTGGCATTATACATTCCATCATTATGAAAGTGGTTGTTGATATTGCATTCTATTAGTAGACTAGTAGAATATCCATCTGAATAATTAAATGGAATTATCTCAATTTATCTTTTCCATATTATTACGACAATCATGTTTATAATGGTTTTTTAGTTATACATTGTCTTAAATGTTTATGTTTACTTATGAAATTTTCAGCTACATTATTATCATTACATATAATCTAAGCTCCCCACATTCAATGTTTTAATTTTTCCCAGGATGTGAAGAAGTATTTTATGAATGACCTGCATGGAATGAATGAGGGGATATGCAGACAATATGTTTTAGTAATTTTTTTTTTCATATTATGATGTAATGTAAGACTTATGAATATATCTAGTGTTTCCAAGGATACTAAACTAATCAGCTTATCGAGACTTAATCTTTTGTTATCATGCCAATGTTATGTAATAATGCACTGACTCTGGGTAACTAGGGTCAAGGTGTTACAGTTGGTATCAGAGAAGGTTTAGTAAAAACCTTGGAAGCTAGATTTAGATAAACTCTGATTAGAGTTCATAGACCTAAGATAGACTTTGAGGATTAGTATAGAAGAACTTCCTAAAATTTTGGTATTGTAGAGATTTTGTAAGTTTTCTGAGAAAAACATCCCTATCTGGATACGAGTAGATAGTGGAAGCTCTGGCATAGATGAACCTAGGGGTAAAACCCGAAAGCACCGCTATGAGCTAGACTCGAACGGGAACTGGTGCATGACAATAGGCCTTGCTGCAGTCTTCGTTACGACACTCATGGGGGATATGCATAGAATAACTCTCAAAATCTTTACTAAACATTATGAAGGGTTTATGTGTATATACATTCTCAAAGAAAACATGTTTATGATTATAAATTATATCCATAAATAGTTCATTTTGTGTGAAGATTTTTACAAGTATAGAATTATATATTTTGATTTATAAAATGATCTACATTATGCCATTGTTTAGAAATGGCGCCTAGTGGATGAAATGGAAACCGTATCAATGAATTCATTCCATGTAGGGATTTCCCTCCTGATCAAGACAATTATAGTGGATAAGGAGATGCAACTAGTGCTGATCAGATAATCACCAAATTGGGACAACTCACTCAGGTTATGAATAATACCCTTACCTGTATAGAACACCCAAATCAACAGCATGGAGGATCAATGTTTGATCGCTTCATGAGGAAACAACCACCAACATTCAATGCGAGTAAACATACCTAAGTATCTGAGCAATGGATAAATTCCTTAGAGAAAATATTTCATACCTTGGGGAGTAGTGAAAGGGAAAAAGTTATCATGGTAGTTTACCGCCTCACTGGATATGCTGATCAATGGTGGTCATTGATTCAAAACAGAATGAAAGATGATGAAGTATCAAATATATAATGGAGAGAGTTCAAAGAGATTTTCTTAGAAAAATACTTTCCTCGTGACCATCGAACTTATATGGAAAGGAAATTTCTGAGTCTGAGATAAAAGGAGGATGAGAATGTCACAAAATATGAGGCCAACATTACAAGGATAGAAAGGTATACTGGAGATTATATACGTAACCTATGAAATAAGATTGATCTTTTCTTTTATGGGTTAAAACCATTTCTTTGTTGAGATATAGTGTCACAATCCTTCTCGTTATACGAAGATATTATCTCGTGTGCAATCAAGACAAAAGAAGAATTATCTAAGTCATTTGACTTTAAAGAAAAGAAAGAGAAGAAGAGATCTTATGATCATTTTGGAAATTGAAATAAATGGAATAATAGAAAAGTTGAATATCTATCCTATATTAAATTTGGTAAGAAACAACCTAGAACATTATTGAAGGGAATGAGAGTCTGTTAGAAGTGTGGTGAAAAGGGACACCAAGATCGTGATTGCAGGGGGAAGAAAGAAGTGACCGATGTTCAATGCTACAATTGTAGGGATATTGGACATTATACAAATTAATATCGTAAGATTCAGGGGAACATACCCCAGAAAAGGCCAAGGGATCAAGTCCAAGATTATGCTATCACTACTACTGAGGTAGAAGCTCTGAAAGATGTGGTGGCAGGTAATTTAATGGTTTCCTCATGTATAGAAAATGCATTATTTGATTCTGGATCATCGAATTGTTTCATATCTTCCCAGTTTTCTACGAATATTAGATATTTCCAATTTGATTTAACAAGAGAGTTTTTAGATAGAAATCTTAAGGGAAGTATCATTGATACAAAGTTCTATGGGTCCATTTCCATTAGGGCATATAAATGTAATTTATCTACCGATCTCATCGTCATACCTATGGATGAGTTGGATATAATCCTATGTATGGATTTGATTTTGGACCATGATGTAAAGATTTATTTTAAGTAGAATGAGGTTACAATTTTTGATGATGATGATAAAGAACACCATATCTTTAGATCATAATCATCACCACCTAATTCTTACCTAGATCCACCCCAGTAGCTCAACTATATTCAATTATTGGGGAGGAAGATAATGAGATAACTATGGGTAAGGAAATGAATGTTCAAATAGATGATGTACCTTTTGTGAGAGAATATGTTGATGTGTTTCAGAAGATTTACCGGGACATCCTCCAGATTGAGAAATTGAGTTTTACATTGATTTAATTCCTAGATCAAGGACCTTATCAAAAACTTCTTATATAATTGACACTATGGAATTATTTTAACTAATGAAACAACTAGAGTAATTGAGTAATAATGGATTTATTCTCCCTAGTGTTTCACCACAGGGAGCCCCTATCTTTTTTGTTAAGAATAAAGATGGATCTATGAGGTTATGTATCGACTACAGGGAAATCAATGTTATAACAATAAAGAACAAGTATCCCCTACCTTGAATTGATGATTTATTTGACCAACTTCATGGATCTCAATACTTTTCTATGATTGACCTTCAATCTGGATACCATCTATTGTCTGTGAAGAAGGAAGACATTCCGAAGACAACATTTCGAACTAGGTACGGGCATTACGAGTTTACAATAATTCATTTTGGGCTGACTAATTCACCCTTTGTATTCATGGATCTAATGAATATAGTTTTCAAGGAATATATCGATGATTTTGTGGTGGTATTTGTTGATTAGATCTTGGTATACTCAAAAAGATACAAAGATCATGAAAATCACTTTCACATTATCCTGAAGATTCTTGGAAGACATGAATTTTTTGGGAAGTATAGCAAATGTGAATTATGGCTTCATGAGATTTCATTTCTTGGACATATTGTCTCTAAAGATGGAATCGATGTTGATCTTTCGAAGACCATGGAAATCCAATAATGGTCTGCACTGACTAGTATAATTGAGGTATGCCGTTTTATTGGATTACCAGGTTATTATCGGTGTTTCATCCAGAACATTGCCCGATTGGATAACCCATTAACAAAGCTCATGCGTAAAGGGGTTAAATTTTTTGGATAAAAGAGTTTGAAAAATGTTTTGAAGAAATTAAGAGAAGATTAGTCAATGATCCTATAATAACTCTACCATCGGGGAATGATGAGTTTGATATTTATAGTGATTCTTCAAAAAAAAGGACTTGGTTGTGTCCTTATCCAGAATGATAGGGTTATTGCCTATGCATCACAACAACTGAAAATTAATGAGAAAAACTATCCTACTCACGATATTGCATTAGCTGCTATAATTTTTGCTTTGATGATATGGAGACATTATCTCTATGGTGAAAATGTGAGATTTATTCTGATCACAATAGTATGAAGTAAATTTTCTCACAGAAAGAACTCAACATTAGACAAAGGACGTGGATTGAACTACTGAAGGATAATGATTGCACGATACACTACCACTGGAGTAAGGAAAATATGGTAGAGGATTCTTTGAGTAGAAAAGATCATGGAGTTTTGAACATGATGAGAGTTGAAAGGGATCCAATTTTCATGGATCTAGTAATGTTGGACATGGGAGTCACCATGCAAGGTGAAACTTCAATTCTTTATCAAATGGTTTCCAAACCATCTTTATTAGAAAGGATAAAGAGTTCTCAGACTGATGATGAAGAATTTCAAAATAAGATTAAAGTTGTGAATGATGGGAGATTGATAGACATTGTGTATGAAGATGGAATTTTGAAATTTGGGAAGAGACATTGTGTTCTTGATATACCTGATCTGAAAAGGGAATTGTTAGATGATGCTCATAGCTCCAATTTCACTATACACCATGGGAGCACCAAAATGTATAGAGATTTGAAGGAACATTTTTGGTGGGACAACATGAAGAGGGTGATTTCAAATTTTGTGTCAAGATGTATGGTTTGTCATCAAGGGAATGCTGGAAGGCAATAGCCTAGTGGAGTATTGAAACTTCTTCCCATACCGGAGGGGAAATGTGAAAATATTACGATGGAATTTTTCATGGGGCTACCAAAGACTCCTAGAAGGAACGATGCAATATGGTTCATTGTTGATTGTCTTACAAAGTCAGCACATTTTCTAGCTATAAGGGAAGATTTGCCACTTAAACGTCTAGAAAAGCTATATATTAATGTAGTTGTGAGACTTCATGGAGTACCCCCATCAATTGTTTCTGACCGTGATCCCCATTTTACTTCACAATTGTGGAAAATTATTCAGAAATTCCGGGATAATGAACTTCATTTGAGCACTGCCTGCCACCCACAAACAGATGTAAAATCAAAAAGGACTATTCAAGCCATAGAAGACATGTTTAGATCTTGGTCACTTGACTTTCAGGGTATGTGGGATCAATATTTACCTATAGTTGAATATTCTTATAACAATAGATTACATTCAAGTATTTAGATGGAATCATATGAAGTGTTATACGGAAAGGGATGGCGCACACAAACCTGTTGGGATGACATTGGTGAATGAAAACTTTTAGGCCCATAACTGGTGGAGGAACAGATGGAAAATGGGAAGGTAATCCAAAACCACGTCAAAACATCTCAAACTAGGCAGAAGAGCTATGCCGATAATTGAAGGAAGGATTTGGAATTTTAGGTATGAGATCGTGTTTTCTTGAAGGTATCTCCATGAAAGGGAGTTATATATTTTGGTTAGAAAGGTAATTTGAGTACCAGGTACAACGAACATTTCAAAATTCTATAACTAATTAGTGCTGTAGCTTACCATTTGGATGTGCCGCCAAATCTCTCCATAGATCTTGATGTGCTCTATGTATCACTGTTGAGAAAATACATGCCTGACCCAATGCATGTACTCACTTATGAGGAATTAGAATTAGAACCTAATCAGTCTTATTTAAAACTGCCCATCAGGATTCTTGATACCTGAGAAAAAGTGGTGAGAAACCGGACGACTCGTCTGGTAAAAGGTCTATGGAGAAACTATAAGATGGAAGAGGAAATGTGGGAACCCGAGGAACTTTTGATGAATACCACCATAGCCTTTTCATGCGGTAGTATTCTAGAAATTTCTAGGAAGAAATTATTTGAAGGAGGGGAGAATGTAACACCCCAAGATTTTACAATACGCTTCCCTTAGAAAAATACAGTAGTGTGTGTTGTACGCAACTTTGAGTCCTAACACACACCACAACCAATCAAACTAGCCGTTATGAATAGTAATACCCACTTTTTGAAATTTTATAAATTTTATTATTCAAAATGGATTTCATTTTTTGATTCGGAATATCGAAATTAGCTTTGGGTGAATTTTTGGTATTTTTTCTGAAAACATTCAATTTTTGATAAATAGTTAAAAACCACTGAGTTATATTTTAAAACTGAATTCTTATTTAAATAATTATTTATTTTATTTAAATATAATTAAGGTCAAAATAGATACATAATACTTATATAATTTCAATGTAATTAATTGGAGTTAGTTTAGAATAATTTTAGATATATGAAAATTTTATTTAAATTTCCACCGTCTTTTACCCGCATCCTAGGAGAATTTGCAAATTCACATAAAACATAATTTGACCACTTCTATAAGTGGAATGTCGATAATTTGTGAGACACGGATAATATAAAGGACTAAAATTTGGTTCAACAAGATAAAACTAATTTTTGGTGAATAGTAACTTTTTACTTTTATTTACCACAGTTAAAAGTAAATAGGGTAATTAAATGTACAAATGATATTAATATTACCCTAACACATGTCCTAATTTTAATGGAAAAGTGTATCTCGACCAAAAAAAACATTTGGAATAAAATATTACCATTTAGGTCCACTTGGATTACATTAGAACATTTATTATTATTTAATTCAAAGAAGAGTTAAAAGAGTTAAAATCTATGTTTAATAACTAAAACATTTTTAGTATATGGTTATACATAAGTTAAATTCGATGATAAATTTTCATTAGAAATATAAAATTATTCCCTAAATAATAGTATTTTCATTATAATTGTTATACATTAAATAATAAAATTTATTTATTACACAATGATGATGCAGTAATTACCGTAATAATGAATGATTAAGATAATTGATATTATAAATATCCAAATAAATGTAACTTCAGACTTTTTATAAATTAAAATCATTTTATAGGTTAATATGACATATTAGTATTGTTTATATATATATTTTTTCGAAGTAATAATGTTTTAATGAATTTATCAGAAACAAAATATCAAATAGTGAAAAAATTGACATAAAAAAGTTTTGAAAACAAATATTATATTATTAATTGATATTCAATTCCTAAAAATATTTAGTTCATCCAAGAGACATATATACTAGTAGTTGTATTATTAATGGGCCACTTGGGAGACTCTTGGAGATATATAGTATGTTTACTAACTATATAATATAAAAATACAAATAGACATGCTAAATTTCAAACTATTTAACCACGAGATAAATATAATTGATAAGGTTAATATTGTGACCCAAACCGGTCTAAAATATAATGTTTGAAAGGATTTATACCCATCCCCACCTTAACCTTTAAATAATACACTTTTGAGCCATTAGAAATCGAATATGAATTTATTATAAAATAATATTTCTAGCTTTTCCAAAGGTTCCCCTCACCCCTCTAATAAAAGGGAACTCCCCCTTCTCACTAATTCACACATTAAAAAAACATTAGATCGGCCAAACCCTTCCCAAATACTCTCTCAACATCCATCACTTCAACCTAGAAGCCTTAGTTTGATCCAAAAGCTAACCTAAGGAGCCCTTTTGATCAAATAAAAAAGAAAGAACCCGAAGAAGATGTAATGTTTTCACCACCCTCTTTCAAGTTCCTTTCTTCTCCAACTTCTTATTTATTTTTTATTTCCATTCTAAAATAATAACTCCAGTATCTTCTATATACTATGATTTTATTACAAATATGGTACAACAATATTCAGTATTCAATCCATCATTGGAATTACATGTCACCATCCGTGCGTACGTACGGTTTACCGTCTCCACGCTGTGGTGTAATTGTTATTCAATATATTATTATTTGTATAGGTATAATAATGATGTGTAATTCATATCAATAATCAATATAAAATGATAATTATTCTGTATATATGATATAGCATCCAATTATATATTATTTTAATAAAAAAAATATGATATTGTCGCACGTGCGTATGTACGGAATACCTTCTCCACGAACGCAATGAGATTTTTTCCCCATCGTATCCATTCACGTCTAATTATCATTTTATGATTAAAAATAATTTTTAAGGACTTGATATCATTATGGATATGAATTACATACAACCTATCCATAAAAAACATGGCTTATGTAACAAAAAATATAAAGGAAAATGAGTATGTTCACACCCGAAACGATGATAATACTAAGATATTATTAGCAAAGAAATGTTAAAAAATCATATATGATATCATATTAATGTATATGATTATTGTATAATTTAATACACTTTATTTCACCATTATACAGGAGGTTAACCTACCCTGAACCAAGGAAAAGTACATGGTAAGGGTTTATTTCACAATCTCTTCATTACCCGAGGTTGTTTATACGTAATTATCTACTGGGACCTCTTTATCATCCACATCCTTGTTTCATAAAAAAGTATTTCAAACATTATTACTATTTTACAGACAATGGGTTAATTTCATTTATACCCTTGTTGACTTTTTATAAAATGTTTATACAAGAATCTTTCTGTTATTTTCCAAACAAGGTCCTTTTTGACCTTTTCGAAAGAATTAAGGTAAGACTGTTTTTTAACTTATACGGCGGGTGTGGATATTTTCCTCCATTATAAAATCTTAGAATCTTCCCTTACAAGATTATAAGGATATTTTCAAAGTATAATTTTTTATTTTATAATTATGATACTTTTAAATGATTTCAAAAAAGATATTTTTCTCTCAAATTGTTTTGATTTCATCTATGTCAACATCTTTTGATGGATTTCAAGATTATTTAAAGTTGATTTGTTTTGATAAAAAACTTCCATATTTTATTGATGGTTTTGTGATATGTTTGACTGTGGATGGGTTATTTTTATACCATTCATGGTTTATGGAGAATGTATTGACATTTTGTATGCTAGTTTTAATATGAATGTTTATGTTATGTTTAAACCTCTTCATATGAGGAATGCATAAGACATAATAAGTGACGGGTGGTGCTCGCTATAGCTCCTCGATGCATCGGTAGGTCTCATGAGATGAACTGGTGTCTTGGTAAAAGGCCTTAACAAAATCTTATTTGTATTCTTGGCACAACGCCTTGACTATGTGGTTATGATAGTCTAGAATTATGCATTCCATCATTATGAAAGTGATTATTGATATTACATGTTATTATTAGACTAGTATAATATCCATGTGAATAATTAAATGGCATTATTTCATTTTATCTTTTCCATATTATTCCAAAGTTCAAGTTTAAAAGGCGTTTGTTTTAGTTATACATTGCCATAAATGTTTATGTTTATTTATGAATGTTTCTGCTGCATTTTTATCCTTACTGATCATCTGAGGTCACACTATTGAATGTTTTAATTTTTCCCAGTATGTGAAGAATTATTTTATGAAAGACCTACATGGAATGTATAAGGGGATTTGGGGACAAGACGTTGTTGTAGTTTTTTTCACATTATGATGTAATGTAAGACTTATAAATATATCTAGTGTCTCCAATGCCACTAAACTAATCAGTCATTCGAGACTTAATATTTTGTTATCATGCCAATGTTATGTAATAATGCACCAACTCTGTGTAACTGGGGTCGGGGCGTTACACGATAAGTAATAATGAAAATAGAAAAGTAATTAACTAAAATACATTCCATTAAATCAATAAACTGAGAATGGAATTTATCCACATATATTTTCAATGAAAAAATATAATGGATAAAAATAATAACTGAATTATATATAAAGGAAAAAAATATTTATTTTATTTAATGTTCGTTATTAACATTGTATATTTATTGTCAAGACCTTTCAAATGAAGGATTATCATATTAGGAAAAAAATTGTCATATTTTTCTAGCTAATTCATCTCATGAGACTACCAATGCCTCTAGGGTATTAATTTAAATGGTCCCCAATGCATATAAAACCTTTCCAAGAAGTATTCATATATAAATTTGTCGATTTTATATAATATTTTAAATCAAAGTGTCACATACTGCTTAATAATATTTTAATACAAAACGAATGTGAGATTTATGATATGATATATCAAATGATAGAATTAATACTACACACATATGATATAAGACGTTAATAATTATTATATCTCATAGCATTAAATGTGATATGAGAATATCTTTATCACATTGAAATAATTTATACAGAAGTCCATAATATTAAAAAATAAAATATTGTCATTGAAAATAACAAAGTCTTCATTTAACGAAGGATTAAAAACAACAGGGAATCATGAGGAAGGGAAATTATATTCACATTATATAAGTTAAAAAATAGTTCCTTTTAATTTCATAAGAAAATAATAAAGTAAATTATTTTGTAAAATGACAAGAACATTCATTTTAAATTTTTCATAAAAAAGATAAAATGTGGTAAAAATTACCTTAAATAATATTAGAACATTAAAAACATTTTGAAAACATTTGTAGTAAACTGTAACATGGATGAGAAATATTCCCCAGTTGAGACTTAGTGAAAATCAACCCCAAATAATGATGAGATTATGAAATAATATTATAGAAGTAATTCATCAATGAAACAAACAAACAATTAAGATAAATTATAGACAATAGATTCATATTTCCCATGAAACAACTAATATTTTATATAATAGTTTTTAGAATATGGCTCATAGAAAACAATAATGGGTAGTATATACATGACACATAATAAACAAGTACTATATAAGGCATTTGTCCCACAAAAATAATACTGTGAGAAGAATACCATACCATGAGTTTACTTTTGGGTGAAAATAAATTAACATAGTTTATAATGTTTTTAATAATTTTATAATCTTATTCTATAACAATAATCATATTCATAATATAATATATTAACTTCTTATAATATATCATTATCCAATTGTTAACAACCAACAAAATTTTTTACTGTTTAAGGTGCTAATTTCCATGTGTTATAGTTGTGGTTTGAATTGAATAATTTTAATGAAACCAACGATGTAAATATCATTAATATTATACCCATATGAAATTATAATAATCAATAAAATATAAATATAATAAAGAAAATTCACCATTCATGGAGATTGTTGGATGTATGTTCTCATGAATACCACTTACAATTTTTACTATATAAGAATAAGGATAATAAAATGATATATATTATAATTATATAATAATATTTATAGTATATATGTCACATATGTTTTTTAAAATAATCTTTAATACATTCCTTGTATACTGTGAATGAATGAAATCATTTTGAGGTTTTTGTAGTCCACACATACAAAAAAAGTTATAATATTCCAAAAAATTGGAAATGAAGATGTTTTGAATTATATAATAATTATATAAGACAAAAGACATTATAAATATAATATATATGTATAATTTAAACTATAAATATATCATTATTTCTGTACTAGAATGGCGGTAAATAGAATAATAAATGATCTCTGTTCACGAGGCAGTAGTCCACCATACATACAAATATTGATTGTGTATCCTATTCAATTAAAGCTTGTGAGTGTTGGTGTAAACCTTAATATATGATATTTTAATTATATTTTTTAAACTTATTTTATTATAAAACCCATGAAATAAAAATAAATCAATGGGTTTAATGATGAAATAATAAAAACATTCATTGATGAGCCATACATATTCTATGAGTATCTCCTTTTGATTGGTACAGATATACTGATTTGGTTGGATTTATTCCCAAATTAGTTATTATAGGATGATGGTGGGTAAAGTAAGAAAAAATTTTGGTCGGGTGTGGAGGATATAGAAGGATTAGTGTAGTGTGAGGCAGTGAGGGATGCCGATCCATTTTATAATTGAGGTCAGGGAACATTTGGAAACTCTAAAAATATTAAATAAATATAAATTAATTTTCAATTAAAACTCGTATAAAGTTATTTATTTCAATTATATAATGTGTTTGGGTCTAAATACTCTAAAGATATTATTTTTGGAAAAATTTATGTTACATTATTACCCTTATCATTTGGCTTTAACCATTATTTTGTCCCTTTAACTCTTACTATTACAACATGGATTGTTTTACTATTTTAGTGTTAATATAGTTAATAAAAAATGGAAAAATCCATAATTGACTCTTGAATGAAATTATAATACTTATATCAATGAATTTTATTAATTTATTTTTGTATTTTATATCAATTAATAAAATTGTTACACTCTGAGATTTTATGAGAGGTATTCTTTTAAATTTATTTAATGCCTTGTGTTGTATGCTACAATAATATTATCTTGCGCTATACGCTACACTGTATTATCTTTCAGTATACACAACACTATTCTTGGATCATGTTAAACATAATTTCATGTTCATTTGATAGAATTTATTCTACGCAACACTGATTGTGTATATATATATATATTCAATGTATAAATGAAATATGGTTGGATTCTATTATACGCAAAAACAAAGGAATCTTTCACTACACTCAACCCATACATGGATTTCATTACACCCAATGGTGACCTATCTCGATAGCGTGTGTTGTACGTAATACCATGTTTCACTAAACAACAATATGTTATTAAAATATTATATAAACTAGCCATTATGAAGAGTAATACCCACTAATTGAAATATTATATATTTTATCATTCAAAATGGTCATCATTTTTAGATTAGGAATATTGAAATTATCCTATGGTGAATTTTTGGTATTTTTTGGAAAACATTGAATTTTTGATGAATAGTGAAAATACTAAGTTATTGGTTAAAACTGCCTTTTTATTTAAATAATCATTTATTTTAATTTTATTAGGTCTAAATACATACATAATACATATTTATGTTCAATGTCATTCATTGGAGTCATTTCATAATAATATAGATATATAAATATTTTATTGAACTTTTTACCGTCTTTTACCCACCTCCAAAGTGAACTTTCAATTGTATAAATAACATAATTTTACCACTTCGGTGAGTTTAATTACGAAAATCTGAGATAAATGGATAATATTAAGGAGTAAAATTTGATAAGTGTAATTTGACAAAAAACAACCTTATGAATACAATATTACCCTTAAGTCCACTTGGATTATATTTGGACACTTATTTTTTTTATTTGGAGAAGAGTTAAAAGAGTTAAAATCAAATTATAATAACTAAAACATTTTTAATATAGAGTTATAAATAAGATAAATTATACAATAAATATTCATTAGAAATATAAAAATATTTCCTACATTATGGTATTTTATTTAAATTTTTGAGATATTTAATAATTTAATTTATTTCTGACACAATGATGATGCACAAATTACCTTATTAATGAAATATTAACACAATTGATGTTATAAATACCCAAATAAATGTAACTTGAGACTTTTTATTAATTAAAATTATTTTATAGGTTAATATAACATATTAGGGTTTTTTAGAGGAATTGTTTTTTAAGTAATAAGGCAGTTATGAATTTAGAGAAAACAAAATACCAAATAGTGTAAAAATTGACATAAATGTGTTTTTCAAACAAATATTATATTATTAATTGATATAATGGTCCTAAAAATATAATGTTCACCAAAATGATTTATATAATAATATAAGATTTTAATGAATCAATTGGTGTTCAATTGGCAGTTTATAGTAAGTTTATTAACCATATAGTATAAGAATACAGGAAGACAATGTAGAAGTTAAATTATATAACATAGAGTTAAATCTAAATTATAAGGTCATAATGGTAACATAAACTTGTCGAAAACTAATTTTTTGAGAGGATTACGACACATCCCAACCCTATACTCAAAATATGTCACATTGGAGCCATTAGAAAATGAAAATGAATTTATTATAAAATAATATTTTAAGTTTTTCCTAAGATGCCCCTCACCCCTCTCATAAAAGGGCACCTTTTCTATCTCCACTTTACAAAATTTTGAGCCTTCAACCTCGGAAAAACCCTGAAAATTTCTCTCCTAAACCTCTCTAGTTATATCATAGAGGGTTTGGTATTCTCAAAAAACCTACTCTAGTTCCCTAAGAGGATGTTTAAAAGAGGCACGTCGAAGAAGAGTTAATCTCTTCTAGCGATTCTTTCATGTTTATTTATTTTTATAATTCCTCTTATTTAGTTTTTTCATTATAAAGTAATATCATAAGTATTACTTATAAATTTATATGTTATTATAAATATTAAAAAACTTTATTTCACCTTCTATCCATCGTATGAAAAACAAAATCACCGCTCATGCCTACGTACGGAATATCGTCTCCACATTGCGGTGTAATATGTTTCTCTACAACCACATTACATGGATGGGTATAATGGTGTAAATAATAACTATATATGATTATTATATAATTATTCAACTTCTGAGATATTATATCATCCACTCCAATTAAATTAAATAGTTATAGGAATGATATTATCGATCGTGCGTACGGACGGATTACCTTCTCCACGACGCGATGAGATTCATTCTCCATGTTAACCATTAAAGAATGATTATAAAGTGTATATAATGAATAATAATGAAATATATGACATAATAAATATACAGGATATATGCATATATATATATATATATGTCATCTACTTCCATTCAAGTCAATAAGGAACGGAAAACAGCGTTCACGCGTACGTACGACCAACCGTCTCCATGAACGGTGTATTTCATCATCATTTATCTATCTATTATATATATATACACTGAATATATATGATATATAAATCATGATTTAAATTCTGGAAGTATGTAAATCATGATATATGTATGTAATAATATCAAGAACAACAAGTCCAAACATGTACGATAAATGAAACGATTTACCCAAAACACTACTTTAACATGGAATTGACAAATATACGGTTAATATAAAGTCAAAAGTGAATCATTTATGATATCATAAATATTATTATGGTTCTATTAAAAGATAATAATATGTTTAAACACACTATACATGAGTCTCGGACACATAAGGATGAAATTGGACATAAGGTAAGGGATAACTATTCCAATCTTGTTATTATCCAAGATTGTTTATTTTTAAGTATTTACTTGGGTTATTGTTATCATCCATGTCTGTGTATTCTAAAAAATATTCATGTATGTTTAATGTCCTTTTTACCCATTTTTCACTTTACCACATTTTATTGAATAAATCATTCTTTTGTTCACCAAACTAGGAACTTTTTGACTTTTCTGAAAAAAGTATGAGGAGAATGTTTTTTTAACTTGTAGGAGATGGACGGATACTTACGGTTTCATAACGCCTAATTTTCATGAATCATACTATATAATATTTCATTATAATTTTCAAAAAAAATCCTTTTCTTTTAAAATTTCATGGCATTTCTTGAAAAGAAAATGATTCTGAAGAAGAAAGGATACTTTCATCAAGAAAACATTTCAAGTGTTTTGTCAAAACTATTTTCCATATAAGATAAAATTATTTAGTATGATTATGTTTGAAATATAATTTCTCTATTATTTTCATGGTTTGATTTTTCTTATGGTGAAATTTATCCATTTCTTTTATATGGATTTTTTTAAGACGAGATGATGGTTATGATAACCATTTTATTATTTATGTTATGATGCATGATTTATGATTGTGTTGTGCCACTATAAGAACGATTTAAATATGAGATGGGTGGAACTATATCTCCCTAAAATGAATTTTATAACTATTATTATCTCATGAGATAGGCATGGCTAGAACGGAAAGCTAATCTGGTTCAGTCATACCAAACTGGAACGAGGAGTGAACTCGATTCAGTAAGGGACATTGTCCACTATTATGGTCTGTGATGCATTTTCTAGGCTACAATGGAAATCATATAATGTTATTAATTGATGCCACAATTACATGTTTTATTCCCATTCTATTATATCATGATTAATGTTACTTTATGATTTATGCCTTACTCCTAGATTTATTTCAAAACACAATATCTTGACGTTTAAACTTTATGTTCATGCTTTTTTAATGTTCAAATGTATATTGTTTGTTTTATTTTCTCCATGATTACCCTTAATTAGAATTTGAGCTCACCCTTTATATGTGTTCTTTTTCCCAGGATATAAAGAAGGGTTTTAGGTAACAAAAAAAAGTGGAGGATCATTATGGAAGATGTTGAAGATCTTTCAGCATGATTAGAAGATTATGTTCCATGTTTCCAAAGACAATAAACTATTATTGTCTGTGGGTGTCATTTTATTGTTATGTATTAAGTATTCCACAAAAGTAATGTAGTGTCCATTTACATCAAGCTTGGGTCTCTACAATTGGTATCAGAGGAAAGGTTTATTCAACCTTTGAAAACTTGGATGTGATAACTTTAGCAAGATCCCTAGAGATATTTATAAGATATTTCTAGGGATGTCAGTAAGGTTATGTATAATGTATAGGTTACAATCCAATAATTATGATAACGATCATGAATACCCTATTATTTCACCTAATATGTTAGATATTGAAAGTACTTCCCCTTGATTATGTTGTTTTTCTAGTACGATTTTTTCCTCTCATTCTATTCTTTTGGGGTTTTAAGAAATGGCAGGAAACATGACGATTCATGTTAATGGAGAATATGATGGGCAATGGTATGATATTCTTCTTGAGCAACCAAATGAAACCAGATTTTGAAGTCTAAACATTGGTATTATTACTAATCAGAAATCTCATAATATGATCAATAATCTCAACTTTTGTATGTTTCCAAGAACATCTAATAAGAGAAAGATTGAGTTTGTTGATGATCATAGAGGAATGAATGTTCAATTTCCCTAATGTAAATCATGTTGGAATAGGAATCGAGGAGAATGTTTCAAATGAACTGGAAGATGCTTTGGGTGTGGAATAGAAGGACACAAAACTAGTAATTGCAATGGAAAAAAGACCAGTTAACATAATGGAAAAGGATAAGGGTATTGTAAAGACATTAACAATGGTTAACTATTTTAAATGTGGAATGTATATGCATTATGAAAATTGATGGCCTAAAGGATAATCTCATGAAGAGAATAACCTTGGTCATATTAGTAGTATTTATGTTGAAGATGATGAAGAGACTACAAATGATATATGAGATGAATGTAGTGTTGAGGAATTAAACAACGAAGCTTGGTCAATGGTTTAAAAAGGTAGTGGAATGATTGCATGTTTTTCAAGAATAATGAATAGTACTATGGAATAAAGAAACATCTAAGGATTGTTACACTATTGTTATTCCTAAAGTATTTGAAAATATATGTTGAATGGTACCGATAACAATGAAAAGACATTTTGGAAATAATATTATATGAGAATAATGAATGGATAAAGAGAAAATGAAATGCTTGATAGTATTCATGAGATCATGACTAATATAAGGACAAAGTGATATCGTGGTTTGAGTTTATAGAAATCATGGGATTTTGGTATGTGGAAAAAGTTAACTTTTGTCAGAATTCATGTTTCACTAAGGTTCTATGGAAATTAATGTTTCAAAAGAGTACATGATTAAGGTATTCACATGTTTGAAATGTGACCAACAATATATATCTTATGATATATGGGGGATAAATGATGGTATTGAAGTGCTTGTTACATAAACTTTCAAGTAATCATTTTCTTTATACAATGAGATTGGACATATATATTTTGGATAATCCTGAAGATTGGAATGTATTGTGTTGGACATTAGATTGTATGGTTTAAGGATAAAACGTTCATTTGATATTATTTCTGGAATGTTATAATAGTGTAGTTTTAGAAAAAGGGACAACCTGCAGGATGAGAGACAACCCATCACGCCAGACAAGGTTGCGGGAATTGAACCCACAACTGAAGTGCGACATGCCTTTACCACCTACCACTAGCCAATAGGATGTCCCTGGTTAGTAGAAACTAGTTTTATTTTATTAAGCGGTATTATATGATGAAGTATAAGTCCATTTTTGGAATCATATGTGATCTACCTCACCATAGATGGACTTATGTATATTTGATAACATTTTCTAACCTTTTGTTTGAGACATATGGAATGACAATTCATTCTATCACATGATCTGCTAACACTTCACGAATGAAAAATTAAACTATATTTATTTATGATATGAAGTGGAAATTGTTCATGGAATGACCAATAGAGAGATTCTACCAAAATCAAGTAAGTACTTCATCCAATTAAAAATTTTCAACGTTAGGGAAATGATATTGAAAAAAAAATGTTTTCCTAGTACCCTCATATCCGATCAATCAGATGGTACATTAGATCATCAAAAATTTATGGCTTTGTGATTGTTGGATTTTAATAGCCATGTTCTCTACCACTCTCTATCAGATCATGATGGTTAGATTTGTCTTCCATATCTATATTTTCACCAATATTATCCTATGAGGATACCCAATGATAGGTTAATTTTGGGTATTCGTTATGTTTCTAACGCTCCTTTTAAAAATGATGATTTAGTATTCCTTTTTACGATGTGAGTTTCTATGAAATAAACTTTCATGTATTAAACAATTTATAATCCCGACGAATTTCGACGACGAAATTAATTTTAAGAGGGGTAGAATTTAACACCCCAAGATTCTATGTGAATTATTATTTTTAATTTATTTTATGTCTTTTGTTGTATGATACACTAAGAACATCTTGTTCTATATACAACACCGTATTAGTTTGCAGTATACGCAACACTATTCTTGGATCGTGTTACACACAATTTCAAGTTCGTTTGATAGAAGTTATTATACGCAACATTGAGTATATATATATATATATTCAATGTATAAATGAAATATTTTTGGATTCTATTATACGAAATAACAATATAATCTTTCACTACATGAAACCCTGACTTGGCTTTAATTACACGCAATCACGACCTTCCTCGATAGCGTGTGTTGTACGCAATACCGAGTTTCACTAAACGATGATATGTTATTAAAATATTATATAAACTTACTATTATGAATATTAATACCCACTTTCTGAAGTTTAATAATTTTATCTTTCAAAATTGACTTTATTTTTGGATTCGGAATATCAAAATTAGCCTACAATGAATTTTTGGTATTTTTCTGAAAACTTTCAATTTTTGATGAATAGTGAAATCACTGAGTTATTGGTTAAAACAGAAGATTTATTTAAATAAAAAATTATTTTATTTTTTAGGTAAAAATAGATAAATAATTCATATATATGTTCAATGAAATTTATTGGAGTTATTTTATAATAATATAGATATATAAAAATTTTATTGAACATTTTACCGTCTTTTACCTACCTTCTCGGAGCATTTGCAATTGTACATAAAAGATAATTTTACCACTTCTATGAGTTGAATTTCAAAAATCCGAGATACACGGTTAATATGAAGTTGTAAAATGTGATTCAATAAGATAAAAATAATTTTTGGTGAATAGTTACTTTTTATATTTTATTTAACAAGGTTAAAAGTAAATATGGCAATTAAGGGTAAAAATGATATTATTATTACCATAACACTGGTACTAATTCTATTCGATAATTTTAATTCAACCATAAACAACCTTATGAATAAAATATTACCCTTTAGGTCCGAATGGATTAGATTAGGACACATATTATTATTTTGTTTGAAGAAGAGTTTAAAGAGTTAAAATCAATGTTTAATAAGTAAAGAAATTTAATATCAGTTTATAAATAAGATAAATTAGACTATAAATATTCATTAGAAAGATAAAAATATTTCCTAAATAATTCTATTTTGTATATGTTTTTTAAACATTAAAAAATTTAATTTATTAATGAGACAATGATGCTACAGTAATTATGTTATTAATGAAATATTAACATAATTTATATTATAAGTACCCAAATAAATTTAATTTGATAATTTTTATGAATTAAACTAATTTTCAAGGATAATATAACATATTAGGGTTGTTTAGATGAATTTTTTCTGAGTAGTAATGTTGTTATTAATTTAGAGAATACAAAATAACAAATAGTGTCAAGATTTACATAAAAGAGTTTTTAAAACAAATATTATATTATTTATTGATATTATGGTTATAAATATTTAAGGATCGACCAGAAGACTTATTTAATAATATATATGTAATTGATGAATCATGTTTGGTTATATTGAAAGTTTATTGAAAGTTTATTTACCATATAGTGTAAGAATACAAGAAGACACGGTAAATGTTAAATTATAAAACTTAGATTTAAATATAAATGATAAGGTAAAAATGGTAACATTAAATTGTCTAAAAACTATTGGATGAGACTATTTCGACCCATACCCTCCCTAGAATATAAATAAGTCACTTTTGAGCCATTATAAACCGAATGTGAATTTATTATAAAATAATATTATAAGTTTTTCCAAAGGTTCCCCTCACCCCTCTTATAAGAGGAAACATCCTCCCTCTCCTCATAACAAAATTTTGAGACTTCACAATCAGACGTACCCTTCCAATTTATTTTCACAACCTCTCTATTTATATCATAGATGTTTCGGATTTCTCAAAATACCATCTCTAGTTCCCTAAGTGGAAGTTTAAAAGAGGCACATCGAAGAAGAGGTAATCTCTTCTACCGATTTGTTTATGTGTATTTGTTTTTATACTTCCTCTTCTTTAGTGGTTTCATTATAAAGTAATAACATATGTATTACTTATATACTGATAATTTATTATAAATATTGGACAACCCTATTTCACATTCTATCCATCCTATGAAAAACACAATCACCGCACGTGCGTACGTACAGAATACTGTCTCCACGCCTTGGTGTAATATGTTTTTCTACCACCACCTTACATGGATGGGTATAATGGTGTAATGAATAACTATATATGATTATAATAACATGATACAATTTATGAGATATTATATCATCGACTTCATTTCCATTCAATAATTTTGGGAATGATATCATCGCTCGTGCGTATGAACAGATTACCGTCTTCATGATGTGATGAGATTCATTCTCCATGTTAACCATTCAAGAATGATTATAAATTATATATAATGAATAATTATGAAACATATGACATAATAAAGATACTGGATTTAATTATATATATGTGTGTCATCTACTTACTTCCATTCATTTCAATAAGGAAAGGAAAACAACATTCATGCATACGTACGACCTACCGACCCCAAGAATGGTGTATTTCATTACATTTATCTATCTTTTATATATATATATACTGAATATATATGATATATAAATCATGATTTAAATTCTAGAAGTATGTAAATTCTGATATATTTAAATAATAATATAAATAACATCAAGTCTAAACACGTACGATAAATGAAACTATTTTACCCAAAACACTGCTTTAACATCGAATTGACAAATGAACTATAAAAATATAGACTTAATGGATTCATATAAAATATAATAAATATTATTATGATTCTGTTAGAAGATAATAATATTTTTAAACCCACTATACAGGAGCCTCAGACACATATGGAAGAAATTGGACATAGGCTAAGGGATAAATATTCCAATCAAGTTCTTATCCGAGATTGTTTATTCGTAAGTATTTACTAGGGTTATTGTTGTCATCCATTTCCATGTTTTAAAAAAATATTTTATTGTATGTTTAATGTCCTTTTTAACCATTTTTGACTTTTACCACATGTTATGGAAGGAATTTATCTTTTGTTAACCATACGAAGAACTTTTTGACTTTTCCGACAAAAGTACGCAAAGATTGTTTTTTTAACTTATATGACAAGAATAGATTTTTATGGTTGAATAAAACCTATTTTTATTGAAGCTTCCACGAGAATATTTCATGATTATTTTCATCAAAATCATTTTCTTTTAAAATTTCATTTCATTTTGTTAAAATAAAATGACTTTGAAGAAGAAAGGATATTTTCCTCAGGAATTTATTTCACGTGTTTTGTCAAAAATATTTTTCATCTAGGATGTCATTATTTAGTATGATTATGTTTCAAATATAACATCTCTATTATTTTCATGGTATGATTTTTCTTATGATGAAATGTATCCATTTGTTTTTTATGGATAATGTTACGATGGGATGATGTTTATGAAACCCATTTTATTCTTTGGGTTATGATGCATGATATATGATTGTGTTATGGAACACGTAAGAAAGATTTCAATATGACATGGGTGGGACCTATATCTCCCTAAAATGAATTGGGTAAAGAGTTATATCTCATGGTATAGACATGGCTGGAACAGAAAGTTAATCTGGTTCAGTGATACAGGACTGGATTGAGCAGAGAACATGATTCTGTAAGGGACTTTGTCCATTATGAGGGTCTGGGTAGCAATGCCTAGGCTACTATGTAAATCATATCACGTGCATAAAGGATACCTCAATTAAATGTGTTATTCCAAGGCTATTCTATCATGATTAATGATCCTTTATGATCTATGCCTTATATACTCCATGATTTTTTTCACAACTCAAGATCTTGATGTTTAAACTCTATGTACATGTTTTTTTATGTTCAAATGTATATGGTCTGTTTTATTTTCTCCATGCTTACCCTTACTGAGCTTTTGAGCTGAACCTTTATATGTTTTCTTTTCCCCAGGATATAAATTAAGGTTTTATGTAAGAAAAAGAAAGTGGAAGATCTTTATAGGAGATGTTGAAGATCATTCACCTCGATTAGAAGATTATGTTTCGAGTTTCAAAAGTCACTAAACTATTACGGTCCTTGGGAGTCATTTTTTGGTTATTTGTTAACTATTTTTAAAAGGTAATGTAATGTCCATTTATTTCAAGATTGGGTTCCTAAAAAAATATTATTTATTTTAAAATATCATTAATTTAAATTTTGACTATATTTATTACAAGAGTTTTAAAATAAATCAACACACAAGTTAACAAGTAAAAAATAAATTTATGAAATATATAATACATATAGGTAATAATAAGAATTTTGGATTACATTAGTAAATAAAAATTATATTTATTTTTATATTTTTTCTAACACTTATTTGATATTTACATTAAATAAACAATTACTATATTATCATTTTTTAAGAATTTAAGGTAATTATTTATTACAAATAATTTAAAAATAAAAGTCCATAATGATGAAAAAATTACAACTTTAGAATTTCTATTTATTATTTTGAATAAAACCTATATAATCCATATTAGGAATATTTAACTTGTTATAATCAAAAGTATGAAAAAATTTACATTTCATTGAATAGTACTCAAAAAAATGGATTAAAGACAGCCATATGGATCAAAGAGGTCAAAAAATATTACCATTTATGATTTTAGATGAAAATAACTCATAAATTTTAATTTAGACAAATGGAAGGGTAGTTTTATAATATAAATTTTACCCTTATTTACCCAATTTACACATAACTATTTTAATAAAAATTACAAAGGTTTATGATTCATATATTGTTCAAAAATAAAAGGGACATAATTAAAATATTTGTACAATGGAATTAATAATATTAATTATTATTTTCAAATTTAAAAATAAAAAAGAGTCCTACAATATTTTCAAAATAATCCCATATATGTGGCTTGAAAGTGGGATTTTAATGTAAAAATGTAGAAATTATTGAATTGTTTTTATACCTTATTCTATGTAAAATGCATTAAAACCCACAAAATTTGATAAAATGACATTCAATTGATATAATTATAAATTTTAACTATCCTAAAATAAAATTTAACACTTAAAAGTATTTAAACGACAATGCTGTTTTTTATTAATATATAATATTTTACTAGTATACATCAAACCATGAAACTTATGAGAAGAAGACAACAAAAAATAGACAAAGTAATCTTTTATATTAATACATAAAATATTAAATTTATTTTACAGTTATAACTTATAAAGGCATTAGTATCAATATTTAAGGCAAGTATTCTTGCAAAAGGTAGAAAAATTATATTTTTAAAACATTATTTATTTTATGTGTATAATATGATATGTTTTTATTCTATGTATAGAAAATAGATAATAATAATTTTAAATATTATTTTTATTATTATATTTATATCATAAATATGATACAATCATTGGTATTTTTTTATTTTTTGTATTCTAATCAAACATCTGCACATTTAAATAGTTTTTTGTAAAAAACATTTTCATTATATTTAATTGTTTTTTACTTATTTATAAATATCTAGTAGCCAAATAATTCAATAATATATTATAATAAGTTATTTAATTTTATACATCAGTATAAATTTAATTTATACGATATAATTTCATTTTTGATAATTATAATTATAGTATATCGTGGTTAATTTAAGGTTGTTGTTTCACACAATGTATTCTATTAGAAAAATTTAATTTATTTAAGAAGAGGCATACCTTAAAATATTTGTTTGTTAAATTAAGGGTTCACTTCCATTAATTAAAAGTTATCATTTATGTTAAATCACTTTTCTATGTCATCAGAGCCATTCAACATATCCTTTTAAATCCACAATGGTAAATTATAATAAAAATACTTATATATTTCATGATTCATATAATATTGTCATTTAATTCCAAAACATATATTCTACAATAATTAAAATTTATTATTAACCCATTAATTAGTATTCATCATATTATTCCATAATACCCCTTTCATTGAATATGAAATATGAGTCATTTATTAGGTTTACCTGACCTCAATCTACTAAGTCAACTAAATTTTAATGAAAAGAATATTTTGATTATATCTCATACCTTTCAAATTAACATCTCTCTACCATTATCTCTAGAATTTTAACCAATACTCGTTCCCCCTTCCTAATTATAAACATTAAATTTAAACATTTTATATAGTTTGTTATAATTTCCATACATTCCACATCATAAACATTCAATGTTAACCAAGTTTATTCCACCCCATTCCATTGAATAAAAAAAGATATCATATCGTGACAAATAATTTTATTACATGATAACAAATTAATGATGAAAATTTACATTTAGGAAGCTTAAATAACTAGTCCTAAGTATTAAAAATATAACATGTTAGGTTAATCATAGGTTACTTAATGTCATCTTCTATTTAAATCATTCGTGATGGTTCATGAAGAGGTTATGATTTCATATATAATATCATCTAGGAGTTTTAGATTATGTGTCAGGTAAGGCTCATTTCCGTTCCCTATTTTATGATTGATTCAATCCCAATATGATATTTTTGGGTTACTAACCAAATACAAATCTAGGATAAAAAAACATTCACATGTAGTATCCAGATAGGGATTTATATTTTGGAAACCAATCTTTATACCCTTTACAAAATGTGAATACATTTTCCTATTTATTAACACACCCTTTGAATTATCCTTAGAGACATCCCTTGATATATACATTGAAATATCACTAGGGATTTTACTTATGTTCTCTAATCCTAGTTTCCAAAGGTTAACTAATCCTTTCCTTTGATACCATTTATAGTGACTCATGTGTAACATATATGTATATTACAACAATTTAGAATAATATTCAACACATTAAAAAATTATATACCTGAGGACAAAAATATATTATTTATTAGGAAACAAGGTAATAATTATTCTAACTCGATGAGAGATCTTAAATTTTTCCACAATGATATTATCATTTAGTAGTTCAACTTAAAACCATTATTCATATTCATAGGAAAGGATCCATAAGAATGGGTGGTATTATATTCCCAATAATGGTAAATAAACGAGTGTGTAAGCATATCATGAGAATAAATGTATGAGAACTAGAGAATTACATTTCTAGATCACACCATGCATTTCAAACGACATATATATATGTATCATAAAAAAATATGTTTTTTAATAATAAAATATTCATATGGTAATCAAGAGAATAATTCATGAGATCATTGAAAGAGAATAACACATTGAATTTTTCAAAAAACATAAACAAATAAAATTATTTCCATAGTGTAAAATCTTGCCCATTCTCATTGTATTGATAGGGTGGAGGAATGCTACTGGGCCTTAAGTGACATCCCAAGGGACCAAAGGCTGGAAATAAATGTCAAGGTCTTTGAGAAAAAGTTGGGGAATGATTTTTCATTATGATAAAACTAACCAAACCATCCACTAACAACAAATTATATGATTTATGTCGATAAAATATTCAAGCATGTATTAGAAAAAATACAACCAATTTATTCCACAATACAACCAAAAAATAATACAACCAATCACAATATCAGAGTACCATGCAGAAGACTATACAAGAGATCCAAAATAATTCAAGACACACTCCATAGCTTCATACCAATCTCTATTAACCAGTCACCACCACATATCCCATGCATCATTACAAACAACTAGCCATGAGATACTTTATCTTTACCTGTGTCTCAATATACAACAACTACTAAAGCACCCAAGTTCCAAAGCAGAGGCTGAGTAATAATACACAATAGGTTTTCCCCAATATAATTCCCTACCCACACAACTATGAAAGTATGGTTATTATATATATATAAATTATTTTATATAAGACATTAAATACCTCAACATTTACCACATTCCAAACATACCATTAACAAGCCTTGTCAAATAAGGGAAAGAACCAAACATGCCATAATCCATATAAATATTACACACATTAGAAAAACCAGGTGAAACTTCACATATCCACAATAGAATCAATGACAACACAATGCATCAAAATCCAAAACTGGTATAACAATCATAACAACACTTCTGTCCGACCCGTTCATTCCATCCCAATGCAGTGGCACTTCCCATCCACTTATCCATTATTGTGGACCTTCCATCAACTATCAAAACACTCTTTTATTATGGTACCTCTTTCCCACAATATAAAACATACATAAAAAAGTCATAAATAACCACAATTCACCATGTCCACAACTACATCCAAACAATCAATTCCATTACATCTCATCCCACATTAATAAATCACCAATTTATTAAATCCACCATTAAAATTTTCTCCATGCCAAATCCTTGATTCAATTAAACAACCCCTTTATTGAAACCCTATTTCATAAACCAGTTCCTTGGGCTAATCCATGAAATGAATTTTAAAATACTCATTTTAAATTTTATCGACAAGAACATTCAACTGTAAAAACCCATTTTCCCCAAAAATCCCAAAACATAACCAAAGAGATTTATAACCATTTTCACACATCAGAATAACAATAAATTTCTATAAAAACAAATTAATTGTAACAAAAACCACATGCTTTCAACCATGTGGAGTAAATATATAATCCCCCTACCTTTAGTGATCTGAAAAAAATGTCCCACAAGCAACTGCACCCCCTTCTGGGAAAACGCTTCACAAAAACCAAGCTAGATATCTTTCTCTATCACCGAAAATCCGTAATATCAATATCTAAGTAAATCCCAACATTATATCAATATAAAAAAAATATTTAGTTATAGAAAAATGATAGGGAGGGAGTATAAGACATAGAGAAAACCAATGAGAAACCAAGAGTAGAGATTTACCTGGGAAGAACCGATTTTAGTCCACCAATAAAACCCTCTTATTTGATTCCAACACATGTGGGAGAAAATCTTGTAACCTTTAGAACCAAAAATACCAAGTGAGGATTGAGTGGGAGAGAGTTTTAAGTGAAATAGTTCATGCCTGAAAAAACTCAGATTTAAAAATCCTTCCATTAAGTGTCTGCACGGTTAGCCCACACAGTTTGGAAAACCATGTGCTAACCGTCCACAAACCACTACCTCGAGAGATGTAGTCTGCACCAAATCCTCGAATGGATTTAAAAAATGTGCACTACCCATGTGAAGAATAATATCTCCCCATACACGGTTTCCTAAGGATCCCACATTCTTTCTCCAAACCGTTCTTAAACTGCGATCCCATAGAAAATCCTCCAACCATATTCAAAACCATTCCTAACTCTCTCATCCTCTTCCCAACTAATCCAAAAGGCATAATAATAGGCTACATACCTCGAAACAGGTGTGATACTATCACCCAATCATTGTAATTTCTTTCCTTTGAATGTAGGGAACCATTGCTTTGCCGAAAGATCTCGGGCCATTCCTTGTCCATCTCGTTCTCCCGCTCCCATTCCTCAACTTGAATCTGACAATGATACCACAAAACAATAACTAAACTAATTATTTTACCATAAAATACCTTATCTTTCTTATTGAAAATCCACACTGGCATGTGTACCAAGGAAGAATATGGTTCATACTCAACATGATCCCACCGAATCCCATGGTCACGATCCAGCTTATACTTTTTCAACAACAACACATGAATCATGATGTGATCCTTAGTAAACTATGATGGAAAATCCAAAAGATAAGACACCTCTCAAATCTAATCATATATATCAAAACGTTGAATATACATTTGAGATTACTCACCTTGGTTTCTAAACTAACGATGTCCCAACCTAGGAGAGATTCTCAAAAACACATGATCACCCAACCAGAATGAAAATTGTAATCGACCATAGTCTACATATGATTTATGAAATATTTGAGTCTTCTCCATCATCTCCCTAATTAAAATAATTTTCTCTGTTGTCTCATAGACAAGCCTCGGTCCGAACATCAATGTCTCGCCTATTTCCAAACAACATGTTGGAGAATGACAAGGATTCCAATAAAAGCCTCAAATAGTGACATTTGTATCAGATCCTGATAAATGTTATTATTGGAGAACTCCATGAATGATAAGTTCTCATCCCATGAACTAATGAAATATATCACGCAAGCCATGAACATATCATCCAAGGTTTGTGTCATCCTCTTGGAATGGCCAACCATATATGGATGATACACCGTGTTCATAGTCAACTGTTTGACAGGGTATTTCTACAAGGATTTCAAAAATTGGTATGTGAACCTAGGACCTCTATCTGATAGAATTGAAACTATAACACCATGAATATTTACCACATACAATATATATATATATTGGATAGATCCTACACCATATGAGATTTATGAATCTAGATGAAATGGGCGAACTTTATGAGCCGATCCACAATTACCCACATGACATCCATCTTCCAAGCCAATATTGGGAGACCCGTCATGAAATCCACTGCTATCTACTCCCATTTCCACACCAGGATAAGTAAATAATACAATAGTTATGATGGATGTTGATTCTCTTCATTGATTTCATAAAAAGTCATGCATCTTAAGACAAACCCAAGCACATCCATTTTCATACTAGACCACCAAAATTGTGCCTTCAACTCCATATACATTTTCTAAATTCCATGATGGGAAACCCACTTGGAATGATGATAATCCCTGAGAAGTCACTCCCAAAAAGCCACTAGTACCACCATTCGATTATGAAAACACAAGAATAAATTCTCTTTCAGTTCCCATCTCTCAATGGTCTCCCCACCATTGATTTTTTACTTCATCTCCATACACATAGAATCGGATGCATGTTACTCTTTAACAAAACCATCTATGTCATGAAACAATGAAATCAGAATGAAGACCGCTCTATCACCTTGGTCCCCACATTCCAACCTCATGTCGGCTATGACCAACATCAACTACCATTGATCAGATACCTCTATCACCACTAGAGCATATGATTTCCTACATAATGCATTTTCCACCAAATTTCCATTAACCTATGTTTACAGTTAGTTTAAATAAAACATACTGTGATATTCCATTCATCTCCATTCCCTTAGGTTAAAATATCTCTATGAAAATATATTCTTTATGATATTTTTATCGATAGACACAGTAAATTTCCCACTGATGAGATAATGACACCACATTTTTAAAGAAAAAACCACTCCACCAACTACAAATCGTGTGTTGGGTAGTTCTTCTAATTAAACCTCAACTTTAGTGATATATTGGAAAACAAATGACCCCTATAAATGAGAACACACCCCATCCCTGATCCTCATGCATCACAATACAACATGTAGCAATTCCTTGGTTCTACAAAACTTTATATTTTTGCTAATGTTAGGAGGCCCTTTAACAATCCAATGTTTTTACAGCACTTCTTGTCCCATTGAAAGGGGATATTTGACCTTTTCAAATAAATCATCATAGAAGCCAATCACGAAGAAAAATGAAAAAAACATCTATAATTCCAAGATACACCAAGAAATATCAATATCTCGAAAACATTCTATGGTGGATTCCATGAGATAACAACCTCTATCTATTCTAGATCACCTGAAACACCCATCTGTGAAATAAAATGGCCAAGGAAATGAACCACCTATATCCAAAATTCACACTTTCACAATTTTCCATTCTACCGATGTTCCCTCAAGATCCCCTACACTATCACTATGTTCCACTAAATATCAAAACATTCCTTGAATACACTAGTATATCATCAATATATACCACCAAAATATAATCCAAATATCTTTGAAATATCTAATTCAGCAATGAAACGAACACCGCTAGGGAATTCATTAGACCAAAGGGAATAACCACATACTTTCATGGGCTATATCTACTTATGAATGCTATTTTTAGGGATATCCTTCTTCCTCACCTGCAATTACTGATATCCTATCCTCAAGTATATCATAGAGAATAATTGACCTCTCCTCATATGGTCAAACAAATCATCAATTCATGAAATTGGATTATAGTTCATTATCATATCCTTATTAAGTATAAAATAATCAACACAATGTCTCAAGGTTTCATATGCATTTTTAAAAAACAAAAGTGATGCTTCCCAAGGAGATTGGCACTATCAGATGAACCCACTATTGTCTAACTCATCCAAATGCACCTTTCATTCCCAAAATTCTACTGGATAAAATCGGTAAGATGAAATTTAAATTGCACCGGTCCCTAGAAGGAGATCAATTGTAATTTCCACCTCTCTCACAGGTGTAAACCCTAATAATTCATCGAGAAATACACCAATAAATTGATCCACTACTACTGGAAGAATGCTTTTCTCAACACCTTCCACCAATTACAATGAAAAATTCACCAACTGATATGCGATCATTCAATTAAGTATATTCCAACCATCATTGAACTATTATCCCCTATAAAAATATTTCTACTACAATCCTCTATCACAAAACAATCTATTTCTGCATAGAAATCGATGTGGGCCTTAAATATGGTTATCCAATCCATTCTCAAGATTATATCATAAGCATCCATCTCAAGCACTAATAAATACCATATCAATTCGACTCCACCCATAACTAAAAAATAGCCCTGACATAAGAAGCCTTGACACTCTATTTTACCTAGAAAAGTTTTTAATTTCATGAAATAAGGCATCATTTCCATGTGTAAAGCCAAAAAATCAATGATGCAAGAAGCAAGAAAAGAATGAAAATAATCTGTATTAAAAAATTCATTCATCAATATTAAATTTAAAATAATCGTACCTCACACTGTGGATGGTCCCGACTGATCATCCATCACCACCTAATCAGCTCCAAAAAACATCTTACATGACACACATTACTCCTTATTACCATACTGAGGTGTCATGGATTTCGAAGAATCATCATGACCCAATTTACTCTGTTAGATAGGGGTATGCTGCTTCCCCCGTCCTGTTAAGGCAAAATACCCCGTCGATCCATGAGGAATGTCTTAGAGACTTGAACTCAGAGAATTCCAACAATTACACTACAGGTGACCCATCTTCTTACAATTATGACATAATCAATGTTCTGTCATAGAATCCCACTTGATGCTGATCATAGAACCCCACTAGAAAAGTTCCATCTTACTATGAGGATTCATAGGAAGATTCACAGATCCTTCCATCCGATTTTGAGCCATAATACCACCCTGGAAATAAGATTCCCTCTTCTACTAGAACCCATAGTATGAGTTCCCAATAATTCACATGGGTACCAACATACTTTCCCCATGTAACCCTAACCTGATCCCACTCAGATACAATATCCCGATTAACAATTTCTGTGTAATCATCTATACAAAACACCACTACCATGGAAGGAAATTTTTTCTTCAACCCGAGAAAAAAAATTGGTGCGTTCAATGACGTACTACCCTCCACCTCAGGTTAAAACCGCACTATGTTTATAAAAATAGCTGCATGTTCTATCACATCCATATTACCTTGCTCCAAACTAATAAAATCTATTGTATGATGAATTTTTAATGTATGCGGATAGAATGGTTTATTAAAAAACTAATCAAACCAATCCCATGTCACACATTGGTCTGTATTATCTTGAACCACCTGCTCACACCACTGATGGTAATGATCTTATAATATATATATATGCATATTATCACTTTTAGATCTGTCGATGTTCCCAAGAATTCAAAAATATGATTCATTCTATTCAACAATGCCTCATCACTATCTAGCTATAAATAACCCCAAAATATGGGTGGATTCTACCTTTGAAACCAATAGCATGATCCACATTCCTTGGTTCATCCTCTTTATTCTCAATTCCAACAGCTTGGAAAACTTTAACTATACTCTACACCAGCTATTGGTGCACCTAGGGCTCAGGTGTAACCACATTTTCAATTTCTTATGCTGCTTGATCTCTATGATGCCTACCTGATGCCATTTATATCAATACAAAAGAACCTTAAGTACTTATATTTTAGAAACACATGATTCAAAAATTATAGTTCAGTTACACTACAAATATCACAACTATTCATTCCACATGTTCACATTTCCCATGTGGCATATTTTTAAAAATCCACCATGTTTTTTATATCAACCCATTTTCAAAATACCACTAGTTTCCATGTTTCAAATACTTCTATTTTGAATCCCAATAATGATTTTCAAAACCAACACATTTATATGACACCATAATTAATTATACCCCAATGAAATATGTGTCCTAGTTGGAAATCATTTCTACCACGCATCCCATGATACACTCAATCAATATACCTATTGCAAAGATATTTAAAATTCCTATAAGTGTCTCCAAAATACTTATGTACCGCAATACCTTGTATGTTTATGTTCATCATAAAATGGTTGGATACATCCTTTTATGATGAACATTCCATGTTTTGACAATCATACATCTTTCTACCATCCCGACAATAGGAATAGAACATGAATGAATTTCAAAAAAAAAGAACAACAATCAACGCCGAAGGATTGATAAACTGTTCTCACATGAAATCCAAGGATTGAAAAAACTGATACCACGTGTAACATCCCGCCCCATATGATTGTCCTAAGTGTGCAAAGGAATACAACTCGGCCTTTAGAAAAGTTTTCATGGTGCCAAATGGTGGAAATAAATGACTAGTATTTTGAGAAAAAATTGGGGAACAATCTTCACTTAATAAAAAACCAACCAAAATGATCCACTAACAAAAAAATATGTGATGCATGTTGACAA
Organism: Viscum album; assembly: GCA_963277665.1. Lineage (NCBI taxonomy): Eukaryota > Viridiplantae > Streptophyta > Magnoliopsida > Santalales > Viscaceae > Viscum > Viscum album. The sequence goes on from OY728127.1 coordinate 2,046,846,774, forward strand.
AACATTAAAGCATGTATTAACAAAAGGACAACCAATTTGTTCCCCAATACAAATCAAAAACAATAATAACAATAACAATATCAGATTAACACATGGAAGTCTAAAAAAGAGACCCAAAAAAATGACACACTCCCACATCTCCACACAATGTTCTATTCTCCAAGTACCACCACATCTCCCAAGCATCACTACAAACCACTAGCCATGGGATTATTTACCTTTACCGGTGTCCCAGAATATAACATCTGCAAAATCACCCAAGTGCCAAAGCAGGGGGTGAGTACTAATATTCTGTAGGTTTTCCACAAAATAAATCCGTACACATGACAGTAGGACTGATGCATTAGCACATTTTATACAAATTAGTTTTTATATGACATTAAATAGCTCAACATTTACCACAAGACAAACATTCCCATACCAAAACATGTAAAACAAGGAAAATCCACAAACATTCCCTAAGACATATCACTATCACATACATTATAAAAACCAATTACCACTTCAATTATCAACAACATAATCAAGAACATCAAAATTCTTAACAAACCCAAACTCGTATAGCAATCACAGTGACACTTTCTTCTAACCAATTCCTTCCTCCCCAATTTTGTGGAACTTCTTGTCCAAAATTAATTGGTAGTTTCCCTTCCATAAACTATACATATTTCCATTAATAGTGGTACATATCCTCCACTTTACACACCATACGTAAAAAAAAATAACCAAGAACAACACACAAAGTCCACAACACTATCAAAATAACCATTTCGATCAAATGCCAAACCACTTCAATAAATCACCCATTTATTCAATCCTCCCTTAAAAATTTTACATGGAAAATCCCCAATTCAATAAAACAACCACATTATTGAAAAAAAATTCTTAGACCATTTCCTTGACCCAATCCATGCAAAAAAATTTAATATCTAAATTTTAAAATTTACCAACAGGTATATTGTACCGTAAAACCCATTTTCCCCAAAAATCAAAAACATGTCCCAAGATATTTCTAAACAATTTATCACATCAAAATCACTATTACATTCAATAAAATAATTTAATTGTAACAAAAAACTATAGTTATAACCAAGTAGAGTCGAGAGCAAAGCCACCTACTTTTAGGGTTCCGGTGAAAACGACCCACAAGCTGCTACAACCCAATCTGGACAAATGCTTCTTGAAAACCATTCTATATCTTCTTCCGTGTCCTCCAAATGCCTTAAAATAAACATCCAAAGCAACCCCAACACTAGATATACAGGAATGGGATGTAGATATAGAAAACTAACAGAGATGGAAGAGAAAATGTAGAAAAAACCAAAGGACAACCTAGAGGAGAGAATTAACTAATAAGAACCGACTTCTGTCCACCATGAAACCCCTTTGATTTAGATCCAAAACGAGTTGGATAGACCCTCTAACCCTGAAGAAATGAAAATCCTTAGTGAGGATCAAGTGGGAGAGAGTTTGGAGTGAAATAGGTCAAGATAGAGGGATAATTGAATTAAACACCCTTTCTTTAAGTGGCAGTACAATTTGGAAAACTATGCGAAAACCATGTGCATGAAACTACCTTGAGAGTGGGTGTCCTCATGGTTTCCTCACACATTTTTGAAAACTGTGTGTAGGTCGTGCGAAGACTACTGTATCAACCTACATAGTATCTAGGAGAACCCGCATGGTTTCTCCTAACTATGCTAAAATTGTACTCCCTTAGAAAGGACTGTAAAATTATTTGAAACCATTCCAAACTCACACAATTTCTTCCCAAATCATCAGATGGACTATAAACACATAAAAATTACTAAACATATAATATATACATTAAATAAGGGATGATACTCATAATAGTCATGGGACACTTATATATCCATCATAGTGGAATGGGTTCACTTTGTAAACCATCTTAGTAGACATGGTACACTCCAAAGACCATATTAGTGAAAAAAGACCTCTATTGATCCTTGTTAACTCCTTATTTCATCCCTATATTTATGAACTAGGTTAACGTAATATTCCTAAAATGTATTATTATACTGAGTTCACTCCCCATTCATGGAATGTATTACTGAATGGAGTTTAATCCTTGTTCGAGTCCTGTATTATTGAATCGATTTCACTCCTCATTCAATCCAAGTATTACTATATCCAGTTCACTCCTTCTTCCATACCTATATTAAAAAAATAATTTCCCACGTCATTCCAACCATATATTATCTAACAGAGTTCTATCCTCATTCTATACCAATATTACTGAATACGGTTCACTTCCCATTGTGACCCTATCAGTCAGTAATGAGTTAACTCTTTCGTCCATTTATGTTTATCTAATGAGATATACATTATTACCCAATTCATTAGAGGAAGATATAGTCCCCACCCATCACATAATGAAGTAATATATACATATTCAACTTGATAATAAAACACTCATCATATCATAAACTATATGAAGTGATAGGTTTCATAAAAAACATATAATAAGCCATGAAATTGAATAGTTATCATAAACATGTCAAAATAGAATATAAAATAGAAATTAGTCATGTAACATTCTCATTTCATTAGAGGATATCTCATCTAATAAAGTAGGTTTCATAAAAATATAAACTCTTAAAGTGAAATAGGTGTCATAGACAATATTCCATCAATAAATAAACCATTCATAGAAATAATATGAATTTTACCACTAGATTATATCCCCTATGAATCATAATTTTTTTTGAATCTTTTAGTATTTCAAAATAACCATGATAACAAAAAAATTAATCTTCAATTAAATGATAGTCCGGATAGTGGTTAAATCATTACATACCGAAAAGTCATTTTCCACCATGAAATTTTTAGAATGGTACCTTGATAAGAAAATTCAAAATAGATTACATTTATTGAAATTATTATTAAAAATTTAAATCATTTGGAAAAATGAATCCTAAGAATCATAGTAAAAATAATTTAGAATATTTTTAGAAAATATGGTTTTGAATACAAATTTTCCATCCATAGAGAGAAATATGGTCATATTTTATTAAAAACACTTTTTTAATTATATTAAATATAAATGAGTGGAGAAATGTTACCAACACATGAAGATATTAATAAATATCAACAGATAATATAATAATTATAATTATTGAGTTATGGATCATAATATTTCATCAATGTAATCAAAATCATAAATAATCCTGGTAAATGATGAGATTATTGTAATAAAATAAGAAAATTTTGTTAATAATGATCAAAATCTCAATTAAATAATAACATTAAATAATTCATAATATATAATGAAAATAAGGAGATTCAATACGTATCATTTTAAATGGTACTATATACACATCAATGATGAATTTTGGTTGCTAACATAACATGTGTATCAATGAAGGAAAATTGATACAAAATCACATTACCAATTTTGTAACTTGTGAACCATAAATACCATAAAAATATATCACAATGTTGATACATAAATAAAAAAAAAGATTAGGTTTAAAACCATATAATACATTAATGGAATGTGTATACCCTACATAATAAAAATAAATGGTGAATATTCCATATGTCTCACAGAAATAAAAGTGAGACTAAAAGTCCCCTTACTACATGAGTAAATTTTGAATCATGATAACTATAAAATAATGACATTAATTAAAACGTTTATTATAATTAAATAAACTATATTCATGAAATATCATTTATAGGTCATTATATATACCAGAAAATAATAATAGTTGGGTAATATAAGATATATCTTAGAGAAATAAAAGTGAGATAAGAAATCATATACCTTAAGTGTTTACATTCTTCATACATATTGAAAACATCATTATAATATATTTATGTTAATAATAAATATAAAAATGAAAAATATCATTATATATGTTTAATTATATAAATTTATTGGGGCATTATATTATGGGTTTATTCAAAATTTCATGTTACAATTCCATTTTTTGTAATATCCAGATTTTTTACCTATATGATTTCACATTTTATTACTGTTCAAAATACTTTTGAAAATTAATTTATTATAAAAAATTTAAAAATTATGTAAATATAATATATATCCTATGTTTATATATTTATGAAATTCAATAGAATATTTAAATATGAAACGTAATACACTGTTCAGGGAGACAGTTTGTCACACGTACAAATGATGGTTTTTTCTTGTTTATTATCATATTGAAAAAAATAATATAATTGAAAGTTATGAATATATATAACAATTAAAATATGATTATTACTTCATATATATAATATATGTTTACCAAAATCATACTTAATACCTTCCATGTAATGTGTGAATGAATCACAATGCTTTGAAGGGGGCGGTAGTCCGCACAACCACAAACGAAGTTATCAAATATAAAAAATGGAAATCAAGATGGGATGATTAATATGAAAATTAATGAATAAAAAATTCTTAATAAATATAATATATATCATAAAAAATATTATTTCAATCATAATTCCCAACAATGATATGTGGTAATAGAATAATGAAAGACATTGTTTTCTGGGGTGGTAGTCTATCGTGCTGAAAAGTGGTAACTTCATTACCCATTTGATGGACGTGTGTGAAGGTTTAGGTATAATCCTTATAATAAAAAATATATTTATATTGTGAATATTGGAATTATTTTATATGAATGGAATAATATGAATATAATTATTGTGAAACATTTTGAAATGAAAACAACGTTGATGAACACTACATAAATTTTGGGTAACTCTTTTTGTTTACCCCAAAGAGATTAATTGGGTGGATTTATTACAAATTCATGTAATAGATTAAAAAATGAGGGATCTTGGGAACTTATTTAGTTATGTATATCTGTAACATCCAGATTTATATGGATTAAATACTATGTCCAATAGTGTACATGATACGCAACATCGAGCTTCAATGAACTACTAAATAATTTTATTTAAATGTCACCATTATAACCTAGTAGTTTGAATGGATGGATTGAAACTTATTAAATTTGTTATTGAAATATCTTTTACATATGATTATATAATGAATAATTTGTTAACAAATTTTATTCTAATTGAAAATAAAAACCAATTGAATATGAATGATGTGACTTTATAAAAATCTATTTTAATGAGAAAAATTGTGTTTATAAAATCATATCACTCTTTTTGGGTTATAATAATTATATATACATTATATTAGTTATTTTATGATAATATTATATGTTTTCCAGACATGATATCTGAAAAATAGAAATTTTATGACTATAAATAATCTTTTTCCAAAAAGGCGTTTTTATTGCCTTTTGATGGAAAACCCATTTTAAATCTAGTTTTTGAAACTTTTATAATGTCTATTTGAAAAAAATAAACGTTTTATTTTTAATTATAAAATGAAAATTTACATTGGTTTATTTGTTTATTTATTTGATTCATATAATATTTTAATGGATAGTGAAAAATATTGTATATTACTTCAAATCTATATTTTCGTCTAAGTTATTTTTATTGATAGTTTAGTTATTCAATTGGGTTTAATGTATAATTAGATTATGTTTTTATAATTTAGTATTATTATGGTCAATTTATTTTATTTCACAATTAAATTTGATATAAGTGCACTTCAATATTTTGATGGTTTTTACTTTTTAAAATCTCTTTTTTATCATTTTGACAAGAAGGATTAATTTTGATTTAATTACTGAATATTTTGTGTTTTTTATAAAATAGATTATATATTTGGATTATAATGTTAAAATTATTTACATATATCCATTTTATTTTTGTACATGATGAATAAAAAACGTTGTAATTATTTCTCTTCACCACATTTAAACGGTAAATCTGTGAAGTAAGGGTAAACAATAATATTATAATACTATAAAACAACCATAATACTTGTATTAGTAATATTCTATGATATATGGATGACCAATAAAATTATGTGGAATAAAATTTTTACATTGGAAGCCACTTGGGAGTGATTTTGACACATATAAAAATTAATTATATGTAAAGGAGAATATGATATAATCATATATATTCATACTAAGAAAATTTTAATATGGGTTTATATAAGTGATAATTTTTACTATAAATGGTATTTAGTAATATAAGAATATATCATACATGTTTATATTTCATTTATAATATTTAGATATTAAATAATTAAATATAATTATGACACAATGATGATGTATTGATTGCTTTATTTTTGAATGAATCAAATAAATGATATTAGAATATTAAAATAAATATTATTTTAAATAATTCATGTCATCTAAGATGTTTATATGTACAAAAAACCTTTTATTAGAATATTAAATGGTTTTGATCGAACTTATCACTTTTTAATATTTTATCTAAATTAAATCAAATGAACAGTGTAAAAATTGATATAATTGATGTTTTATAAAAATTATAAATTATTTAATTATTTAAAAACCCTAAAAATGATTAAAATTTACAAAGGGAATATTAGAAGATCTAAATATTCCTTAAATTTATAATTATTTTATATCTACACTATATTAGTAAAATTAATACCCTCATTAAAATTAAAATGTTGTTACTACAGTGTAAATTAAAATAGAATAATTATGGGTATACTGAAAATATTAGGTCTAAAACAAAAAAATACATATATAAAAATTATTGGATGGGGGGATTTCAAAATATCTTAATATTATCTTATTTATTTATCAAATTGATTATATATATATATTAAAATTTTAATTTATAATATTTTATTAATTATTAAATTTTCCAAGGGTTCCCCTTCCCTCTCATATAAAAATCCACTCTCTTATCCAATACTCACAATTATAGGAACTTTTGGTTCGGCCAATACCTACCCAATAATATTCCTATAATCCATACCTTAATCTTGGAATCCTATCTTAGGTCATAAATCGTACCAAGTAATCCATTTGGAATAAACTAAAAGAAGTTACATGATTAAGTAGTAACTCCTTCTCTCATGCTGTTTAGTTTCACTCCCATTGTCCATGGTATAAAATTTTATTATTATATGATTACACAAAAAATAATTATCATAAGTATAATATGATTTTATGGTTTTAATTATTTTATATAAAATTACACATACCTCAATTTCATTGGCAACAATCATATTGTTTTTATTAATGGTGATTTATTGCCTAACAAAATGATTGTTCAATTTTCCCCTACCACATCTCATGGTAGAAATTATAATGAAAATTATTTTTAAATATGTTATATATTATATTTATATTACATCTATGATTCAGTAATTTATATTTATATCAATCCATTATAATTTATTTATTATGTAAATACAATAATTTAGTTTGAGGATGTGTGGACTTCTTCCCCCTCAAAGGGACATGTATTTTTCCAACTATACATGGAAATATATATAATATGATTTTATTAAAAATATGAGAAATATATGAAAATAGTACTTTAATTTTATTATAATTTAAATAATATCATTTTATAATAATTATTTTAATATTAAAACAAAAAAAGTATCATTTATCGTACGTACGACCTACCATATCCTTGAACTGTGCACTTCATTTCATGTCTCAAAATATTTGGAATTATTATAAATACATATATATTGTGTATATATTTGATATTTGAATATATAGTAATAATATTTAGATGATTTAATTTTGACTACAAGGACAATTTACATCAAAATAAGTTGATTTTTGACTCAAGTACTGAATATCAACAAAACACGGGAAATGAACAAAAATAGTTTTTTAATTTTTATAACATTGTAATTAGAGATATAAAATAAATAATACAAATTAAAATAGTTCTGATGAAATTATAAATAAACCAAATTTTATTTCATAGTAAAATAATGATCTTACAAGAAAATTCGGACACAATGTAAGTGAAATCATAACTCAATTACCATTAATTGAGTTAAATATCCATGTCATTGGTTTTATTTTTCCATGAGTATATATGAATGAAATGTGATTAATTTACACATAAAAGACAATTATATTTGTTGTATTTATATCTTCAATACATAATTATTTCATTGATTTATCATTAATAGAATGATACGATCAGTGTAAGGGACTTAATATAAATCTTTTTTTCATTGAGACATATTCTAATTATATAAACCCCCTTTTTTAAGATGGAAAATAAAAAACTTTCAATTTTATTTTAATTAAATGTTTCTAAAAAGTAATATATTTCTAGAAAGTGATTTACTAATCTTCAAAATGAATATTTTTTACATATAAGATGATAAAAAATTCTCTATCCCTGTAAATGTTATTTAATATTTGGATTCCTCTATAAGCCTTAATTTTCTAAAAGGAAAAGAAATACATTCAACCTTTTTGAATGTTTTGGTATTTATAATGGTTTTGAATGCGTATTGACCATTTAAATATCATGAAATGTTTTATTGGTATTGAAAATGATATTTTATGAGTGAAATGTTGAAAATTGCATTCTCAGATGTGTTATGACTATATACTGGTACTTGGACATTTGACGAGTTGTTATGTGACAAAAAATGATGTTTTGTAACATGATATATAGAATACATGCAGTTCCATGATTAACATAGGAATGTTGGTTATGTTATAATCCTTAATGAATTGGGTATGGATATCAGCAATATAGAAATTCCTTTTAGTGATAGGTGTGGAAGTTGACAGTGTGGTCATTTGGTAATATAAAGGCCATACAATGAGATTATATTTTGTAATGAGTATTTAACAATTCATAAAAGTTAAATGCATTACATTATGAAAAAGTAATACGGGTTTACCTATTATCGAAAGACTAAAAGGTTTCCTACTTTATGTTTCCATATTGATCATTTTCTTCTTATTGCATGTTTGATATGTTTTCAATGTTTTTATATAAGGACATAGTCAAGGATGGGATGAAGGAAATTTTTTGATGTATAAGTAAGAAACGAAACCACGATTCATTAAAAATGATTTTTTATGAAAATATTAGATAATGAGTAGAAGCATTTAAATTGTAATATTTTAGTTTTTATGTATTATTTATAGCCCAATTCTCTAAAATTATAAATATTAAAATATCATTGAACATTATGAACGTAAAAGTATTGACTTATATCATGATTCTGTAAGTTTTAAGGCACATGGCCTTATATTTTGTATCAGATAACTATTTATCACTGTTTGGAGATTATGATGTTTTCATAAGAGTTAGGTATCTCATCATGGGTTTATAATTTTATAGTTTATAGTCAGTTTAATGTCTTAGATACCCATTTTTATGATTTATTATTAGAAATATTAAGTTGGATAGTCATATTTTTTGAGACATTAAACTTTGAGGATGTTATGGGTTTTTAGTTATTGAGATTCAAAACGCTACATATGAAACAAACATTGTGGTTAAAACAAGTTATAATTAATTTTGTGGAAATTATAATATTTTTTGGAATATTATAAGAGTTATAATGTTTTATAATAAAGAAAACCCATATGATTAATGAAAACGGGTCACATCTGGTAGTGCAACGAGAATTGATCCTACAAACGAATGGCCAAAAAGGTGTATCACCTACAACTGGGAAACATCAAGTCTACGATTAGTAAGAATATTTATTTTTTATTTAATAAACTTTATTAAATAAGATAAATTTGATTTTGGGAACTTATATTTTATCAAATGGAAGTCCTTGGTAATGGAAATGACATGAGGATTGTGTGATGCATTTTATTTTGGAAGACATTCAATATTTTTGGAACCCTATATGTCTAAGAAAAATTGAATAATATGAGATTTTATTTGATGAGTAATGGTTGAATGTTATCTTTTAATAATGTATTCTTTTATAGAATAATTATTGTGATTTTAGTTATTTATGGATGTGATTAACCAATATTGGAGAAAACATGATTATGTTATTTACATTAATGTATAATTCATTTAGGGTGACAAATGATATTTAGAGATAAGTGATTAAATTTATCTAGGAAGACTATGTTATCATATCGTTCAAATTTTTGGGGTTTAATCTTTGTTTGGATTGTCTGGAATAATATTAAGGACAATTATTTTTCAAATTTTCATTATTGAACTATGGATATTACTACAATATTTTGATGATTAAAAGTAGTTTTTCTCTATACAATAGTTAATTATTTCGGGATATTTATCTGATTTGATAATATATATTTTTGGTTTTGGGTAATATTTAAACAACAAGAATAATATATAGATTTCCTTTTGTAGATTTTTTGATTCTATAGAAGTTGATTCTAGTGCTCCAGGTGTGACCAACTCATCGTGAATACTCATTGCTTGGAGAAAAGATGATATTGAGGTATAATTTTAATAAAGGATGAAAATAAATGTGAAATGTACGTTTGTTTACTTATGTATTCATTCAATAACGTAAACAAATTCAATATCATTTTGCAAAGGATATTAAAACAAAAAACATTTCTGTTTACTTTTCCGACTTTGAAATTAATGACCATTTTAACCATAACATGTTTATGGTTTTATGATTGTTAAAATTATCCTGATCATGTGTTCTATCACTATCCATCAGAACATGACCCAAATAGTTTTTCTTCCATATACATGTTTTACTATAGGTAATAATAGTTTGTGATGTCTCTGGTGAACCATTATTTCTCTTTCTTTCTTCTAATATAGTAGTTTTATTATCCCTTTTTATGATGTTTGATAACAATAAGGGTATTTTAAAAATTCATACCCTAATTTCCAACCTCAAATTAAAATTTCAATGTTTCATTTTAATAAAGGTGGGATGTAACATCCCCAATATTAAGAAATAAACACAATGTTCAATAGTGTTCATAAAATGCTATATCGAGCTTAACGATCAACAAAATATTATTATTTAAATGTTATTGTTATATCCCATCCATTAGAAACGTGGGATTGAAAAGTATTAACATTATTATGAAAATATTTTTTACACATGTTTATATAATTATTTATTAGTTAAAAAAATTATTTGAAATTAAAATAAAAACCAATTGAATATAAATGATGTTTTTTATTAAAAAGGAATTTAAAAGAAAATACTTATTTTTATAAAATCATATCACTATTTTAGGGTTATATTAAGGAAATATAAACTCAATTTATTGTTTAAAATTTATACTATATGTTTTCTAGACATGATATAAGAACGAAATCAATTTCATGCATAAAAGAAGAATTTTTCAAAAAAGGCCTTTTTACCTCCTTTTGATGGTGAAACCATTTCAAATATACATTATTATACATTTATATGATATATTTGAAGACATAAAATTATTATTTTAAATACGGAAATAAAATTTTATATTTTTTTAAACTTTTGGAATTTTTTAGATGAAATTCATATTTTAATTAATAGTAAAAAATATTGTATTTTTATTCAAAATTGATTGTTTTTTTCCAAAATTTGTATTTTTATATTATCAATTCTATTAGTTTTAAAATTTAATTATATTATTTTTTTTATTTAATAATAGTTTTTTCATTGTAATTAATTTAACCTTAAAATTATATATCAACGCATGTCTATACTATATTGGTTCTTACATTTTAAAATGTTGTTATCTCGTTTTGACAATGGGTGTTATTTTCAAATTAATTAATGAAAATTCATTGTTTTTAATTTGAAAAAATGGAATCCATATTTAAAATAAAATATTAAAAATTAATTAAATATGTAGCTTTTATTTTTGGACATGATGGATATTAACTTTTGTAATTTTTTAATTTACGATAATTACAGGGTAAATCTGTAAAATAATATTTAAAATAAAATTAAAATAATATAAAACTACCATAAAGCTTTCTTTAATCCAATTTTATGAGATTTGAAAGATCAATAAAACACTTGGGAAAAAACATTGGCCATTGGAAACCACATGGGAGTAATTATGACACTTATAACATTTAATTTAATGTAAATGAAAATATGTTATAAAAATATATATTGTTACTAAACCAATTTCAATATGGTGGATAAGATATGTCGTAGACTATAAATATTAATTATAAATAGAAAATTATTTAATATATAATAATTTTTTAATATCAATTTGTATACATTAAATAATATAATTTAATTATGACAAAATGATGGTGCAATGATTTCTTTATTAATTATGGAATCAATTAAATAATATGACAAATATTAAAATAAATATTATGTGATTTAATTTATTTCATCCAAGATTTTTCTAGGTTAATTTTACATGATATAAGTCAATTAAATGGGTTTGTTTAAATATATCTCTCGGTTTATATTTTACATAAAATCAATAAAATGAATATTGTAAAAATTGATATATTTTATGTTTTATAAAAAAAAGATTTTTAGTAAATTATTTATATATCATAAAAATATTTCAAAATTAAAAGTGATTATTATCATGTATAAATTCTCATTAATTGTCCTTTTATATGAAATTTACCACATATAAATAAATTTAATATCCCTTTAATAACTAAAATGTTGTTATCATAATTAAAATTAAAAGATAACAATTAATCATAAACCTAAAAGATATTTATTTTAAATAAAATCAATAAATATGTATAAATTAATGGATGATAGGATTTAGAAAAATCGACATCTTATATTCTACATACCTCAATTTTGATACATTTTAATTAACTAATTATTATGTTTTTTTTTAATACTTTAAGAGATTCCAAGGGTGCCCCTTCCCTCTCCTACAAAAATGTACCCTCTATTCTCTAATACTCAAACATAAAGAACCCATTTCTTCAGCTAATCCCTACCCTCACCACATACTAGAGTACCTATCCACATAAAAAATTCCTCCCTTTGGAGAGAAATACTCCCGAGGAAGCGTTTTGTTATAAACCAAAAGAAGATACCTAAATAAGAGGTAACTCATTCTCTAATGATTTTTAGATTCATTTCCATTCTATACTCCCTAAAATTTTATTACTCTATGATTACATTGTAATTTATCTATAATAAATATAATATGATATTTTTATGCAATGGTTTCTGTTTAAACATCACACACCTCTATTTAATGGGTATCATACATATTGTTTTTTTGTATGGCGAACAACAACCTCAAGAAATGTTGATTGCTCAATTTTATGCTACAACCTATTAGGGTGGAAATTATAATGGAAAGTATTTTTAAAAAGGGTATATAATATTTTAATATTTTCTCTATAATAATGTAATTTTTATTTAAAATATACCTTTATTCATTCCATGTTGTGTAAATACAATAATTTAATTTGGGAAAATGTGGACTACTACACCCTCAAAGTGATATGACAAGTTCCAGTCAGACAAGGATCATATAAAATACCATTTTATTAATCATATGAGACATATATTAAATTAATATAATTAATATATTTTAATATATATTTATATCTTTTAATTATTATTATTTTAAATTGAAAAAGAAATGAATGTAGCATTTATGAGTATGTACGACCTACTGTCTCCATGAACATTGAATTTAATTTCGTATATCCATATATTATTGATTATTATAAATACATATATAAAGTATATATAAGATATTTAAATAATTAATAATATTATGGAGATGAATAAATTTTGACCGCATGGACAATTTACGTCAAAACAAGTTCATTTTGTACTCATGTACTGAATATAGAAAAAACAACCAATATGAACATAAGTAGTTTTATAATTTTATAACATGTTAATGAGTGATATAAAAAGAATAATAAACTTTAAAATGGTTCAATATAAATTATAAATTAAACTATTTTTATTATTCATGAAAATAATGAACGTATAAGTCACATCAGACCGAAGGTGAAATGGAACGGGTCTTGGAGGTCAATTACATAGTAAAAATCTGATGTTTGGTGTTCTCGGTAGTCTGGGAACGTTATCTGAGAATTATGGATGACGTTTCATCCCTAAAGGTAGGCCTACTAGTAGCCTTAGACTAACGGTATCAGGCCTACCGGTAGCTCGGTCTACCAGTATCTCGGTCTATAGGTAGCTCGGTCTACCGGTAGCTCAGTCTACTGGTAGCCGCATCCTACTGGTTTCTCGGCCTACCGGTAGCTCAGTCTACCTGTAGCTCGGCCTACCGGTAGCTCGGTCCACCGGTAGCCGCCGCCTACTGGTATCTTGTTCAACTGGTAGCCACCGCCTACCGGTAGCTCGGTCTACCGGTACCTGCAGCCTACCGGTAGTCGCAGCCTAACGGTACCTCGGCCTACCGGTAGCTTGGTCTACCGGTAGCTGCAGCCTACTGGTAGCTCGGATAACCGGTGGACCTAACCCCCACGGGTTTTTCCAGTAGCGCCTCCTTTGGTGCAAATTGGGTTTTATGCCCTGTTTTGACCCCCTTTAAGACTGTTTTAAATCCTATTAATTCCAATTAATGGCGTTTAATTAAGAATTTGATGATGTACCCTAGTGTGTGTCGGTTTAAACCGCACCTAATGTTGGGGACCCTTTAATGATGTATAGGGCCGAGTGGTCAACCCATGACCCCCGCTCCTTACGTGGTTTTAGGTCCTTATCTCCGTATCTCAACAATCCTCGACCCTTATAACCAAAGGGTTCTCCTAGGGTTTCTTTTTCTCTGCCACCCTGCATCGATTCGTCTGCTCGTCCTTGAGTTCCTGAGGTCCATCCTCTGTAATTTCCACATCCGTTGTTGCTCGCACATGAAGAGAAGCTTCGATCATTGATCAATCATGTAGGGTTTTACCTTCGTCTCTCCTTTCTGTGTATCTTGCGGGGTGGGTAATCTATTTCTTCTGTAGAATTGGATGAACCAAAATTTAATGAAGATAATAAACGAACTCTAAAGAACGAAGGGGATGGGTGTGACCGATGATGCTACTCTGTTTTTCTCCTCTTTCATGATTAATGATTTCTGATTTGTGCGGGATTACACTACTGAAAATCATGGCTGTTGGTGGTCTTTCTCTGTGCACTAATAAACCTTTATCTCTTGTGTTGGTCGTGAAAATGAAATTGGTTCATTGTTTAAAGGAAATTGGTTAATTACGTATATTCGTCTAAATAAATTGAAGTCACCAGAATCAATCCCTTTTCTGTGATAACCCCAGTTAAGTTACAACGAAATTAGAATCGTGGAGTTTGTTAAATCATTTAAATCTGAAAATACCGACATGGGACTACTTTGTGTTGGTGGTGGTGGTTTGGTTTTTTTTCTTTCACGGGCTAAGTGCTGGGTGATGTGGGTGGGGATGAGATCCCCTGTTGTTATGGTTTCACAGGTTGTGAATTTGAGGCCGTGTGGTTACCTTGATTATATCACAAATTGGGGTGGAATCCCTTGTTTTTGAGGAACCATTGGTGCCTGGTTTTTGGGAAATGGAGTATTATCTTTGGGTTTTCCTTGGTTCCAGTACTTTTGGGTTATCACTTATCCCATTTTGGGGTCGCGACATTACAAGAGAACCGGGTGTGAATGTTTATGTTGATGTTGGACTGTACACTTTCCTTAGCTTGTTCTTATGCTTGCTATTTGCCCAAGTAGGTGCAGAAACTTACTTAAAGTTGTTACTGAACATGAAAATGGGAATTGGACAAATGGGTTATGGTTTGGTGTGAGTTGTGACTTGGACACGAGTGATGTTTGTGTTTTTTAGGCTTGCTGACGAAAAACATAGATTTGGGTGAGTGATTATTACCAATATATATACTTGATGTTTTGTGTTTCTTGATCACACCCCACCCAAGTTGATCACTTAATACCAAACACCCACATTTCATGAAATAGGGGTTTTTTCCCAACACTTATATTAGTGGCTGGTTATTAGCTCCTTTTTGCTCCTTTCCCAGATATCCCAAGTACCTTCCGTCAGGCTGTGATGCCCTAATGTCCATTATTGGCACAAGAATCTTCGGGCAGGGTAGTGTGGTGGTTGGCCCCGGTGTGTGTTGGCAGGTTGTTCCCATGTGTCCTCGGGATGAGGCTCGTATGTCTTCGGGCGTGGTAGTGGTTGGTTTGGACTAGGTGTTTGCGGGTATGGTTACGTGAGGCGGTTGTGGCCCAGGTGTATGCGGGCGGGATGTGCGGTTGTGGCCCAGGTGTGTGCAGGTGAGGTTTGGCAGTGGGACTGTGTGAGGATATGGCCTAGGTGTGTGCAGGTGGGGTGTGGCAGTGGGATTGCGGTGAGAATGGCGGGATTGGTTCGATGCATAGGATGTCTTCAATAACCAGTAGGAATGTGGTGCGGGGTACCCAAACATCGATGTGCTTTTATTATACATTACTTGACTTGCGTAATTTTGGGAGTTTGCCTTGGTGAGGGTTGGGTGGTTAGTTTCCTTGATGGGTGTTTGGTTATTTCATTTCTCATAGGGCATTAGTATTCGTCCCCACTTGTGCACGAGAGCTTTACATTTTTTCATACTGAGTATACATTTATTCTCACCCTATGTATATAAAACTGCTTTCAGGTTTCCAGGAGGAATTAAGGGATAACGCGGGAATATACTAGCTTGGACCTTTGGGGTAGTTGTTGTTGTTGTTTCCCTTTATTACTTGGCATCTTTTTACCTTTGGAGTTTTGTGACTTGTATCTTAACCTTTGAACATGCTTATGAGAACGATTTTTTTTTAGTCGTACTTGCACTTTTAGTTTGGGTGTTGTGGGATTTTCTATCTTATCTCCTGATCATATTGAAAGAAAGGGTAATGCCTTCCATTTAGTGTGTGATTATATGCCCTTGGCGCTGGTCACCACTCCGAGACCTATTGGAGGTAGGTTTCAGGGTTCATTATCTCTCCTTCACCTTATAGAAGGAAGGGCATGAAAATCTGCTGATCCTTCCCTCCTTTTGGTGAAGGTGGGTCATGATATAATGGTATCAGAGGAGGTTGAGAGATAGGATGGAGTCTGGATATAAACATAGTAAGGATTGCATAAGATGGTAGGGTAACAGTGTTGGGTGACCTTGGTTCGTGAATTAGGCCAGGGAAGACTGACTAGGACAGGTGATCTTAGGCCCCCCTGTGATCTGATGCAAGGACTCTAGACATACTAAACGACAAAGTGAGTCCACAGTGATTGCAGGGTAGGGACCCTAGGAAAGGTACATGCATCATAATGACTTGTGTAATCATGTTTCTGAGGTGTTTTGGGAATTTAAAATAAATAAGTAGATTAAGATGTTTTGAGAACAAATATTATACACTACTTGGGCTAAGGCATTCCTTGTTTACCTTCAGCTATGGCACCCGAAAGATGACCACAAGTTGTACGAGCGATCAAAGCCCTAGAGGTTGATTTGGAAGATCGGCAGATCGCTGATCGAGAGGAGGAGGACGACCAATGGCAGAAGACGCTTTAAGCCTTCCTGCGACAGACCCTTGAGAAGTATGAGGCAAGAACATCTGACATGAAGATGGAGGGCTGGCAAGAAGTGCTGGTGATAGCTTTCAGCCTAATTCACTCTCCGCCTGAGTACTGGGTTCCTCTAGCCGTCAACCAGATCCGGGGAGTAGCACGTTAGTGGTGCATGCTTTACCTATGGGAGAGGAGAGAGGCTGAGGTGGTATGGGCTGATTTCGAGAAGGATTTACTGGGGAATTCCTCTCTTCTACAATAAAGTCAGAGAAGATGCTGGACCTACTCTCCCTCCAGAAGGGGAGTATGTCAGTAAGGGAGATGGGAATCAAGATCAAGGACCTCCTACGTTTTTCTCCGGACCTCTTTCCAGATGAGGAGTCTCGGGTTAGACGTTTAGAGGAGGCGCTCCGACCCTCCCTCCAGTACGTTGTTACCCCCTTCACCCTGCCGACATAATTGGAAGTCCAGAAGAAGGATGAAGTGGTGTAAAGGATGCATGCTCTAGGAGGTGTGACATGAGAGGGGATCCATCCTAGATCATCAAAGGGGAAGGCCGTCAGCACCAGACCACCTGCATCAGGACCCTCTCTATTCTAACCAACAGGGAGAAGGCCACACCAGTTCCAGTTTGGTCCCACGGTCCTTTACCATTCCTTCGGGCCCGGGACTGAGGTTCTTCATCTGTGGGAGCCATGGACATCTCCAGAATCAGTTCCCGGACCGTGTTCAATGAGGCAGTGGAGGACAGGATCAGCACCCACCTCAACAGCAGCTTCCAGCTAGGCCCTTCCAGCAATAGTAGCAGGGGAAGCGAGCTCCTGCTCATCCGAGGGTAGACATTGTAGGGGGAGGTAGACCTCAGGGAGCTCCTCAGGTACCCCGACCAGGGCGTGGTCGAGGAGGCGACCGATATCTGAGTGTTATAGGAGCTAGGTGTGGACAGTTTCATGCCGCAGAGGCAGCAGTTCCAGCGGGACCGGAGGTTGTCCAAGGTTTGATCAGTTTGTTCAGTACACCGGATTTTGCTTTGTTCGATACTGGAGCTTCACACTCCTTTGTTGCACCCGGTCTAGCCCATGCTCTGGCCCTAGATTCCAAGAGACTTCCAATTCCCCTGGTTCTACGCACACCAGTCAGAGGTCAGACCAACTTGTTATATGTTTGTTGAGGATGCAGACTGATTATAGGGCCACATCAGTCAGTCCAGGATTTACTGCTGCTACAAATACAGCCATACGATGTCATTATAGGCATTGACTGGCTGTTCTCTGTGGGGTCGTCATCAACTGCTTCTGAAGAAAAGTTGTGTTCTTAGACTTGGGTGGACAACATGTTACTTTCACCGCTGAGTGGAGCAGTCAGAAGGGCAGCAGGCGAGAGGAACCCCTCCTCTCCTTGTTAGCCGAGCAGTCAGTAGATTCAGTAGATGCTGAGATGGTAGAGGTTCCAGGAATCGTTAGGGAGTTTGTGGACATCATTCCCGAGCAGGTAACGACTCTAACCCCTCGATGTGATATCGAGTTTGGGATATACTTGCAGCATGGTGCTCGTCCTATTTTGATGTCTCCTTACCAGATGGCACCATCGGAGCTACGGGAGTTGCAGATTCAGATAGAAGATCTGATGAAGAAGGGTTTTGTTCAACCGATTGTGTAACTGTGGGGTGCTCTTGTGTTGTTTGCGAAGAAGGAGGATGGTGGTATCAGGTTGTGCATAGACTACAGGAGGCTGAATCAGGTAACAATCAAGAATCTCAACCCTCTTTTGAAGATAGAAGATCTTTTCGACCTGCTGAAATGGGTAGGATGGTTCTCGAATATCGACCTGCAGTCTGGTATCACCAGTTTAGGGTGAAAGAGGGTGACATCCTGAAGACGGCCTTCAAGTGCATATATGGAAACTTCGAGTATGGAGTCATGCCTTTTAGTGTTACGAACACCTCGGCTATGTTCATGGGGATTATGAACTCTATCTTCTAAGAGTACCTAGATTGGTTCATAGTTTTGTTCATCGAAGACATCCTGATCTATTCAAGATCAGAGGAGGACCACGCGGAGCGCCTGAGGACAGTTTTGGAGGTCCTCCGACAACACTATCTCTATGGGAAGTTTTTGAAATGCAATTTCTAGACATGATAAGTGCACTTCCTGGGGCATGTAGTGTCCGATAAGGGGGAAGAGGTGGACCCATCATCAGTTGAGGTAGTTGTTTCTTGGGAAGCACCCAAGAATGTGGCAGATGATCGCAATTTCCTCGGGATAGCGGGTTAATATCGGAGGATCGTACACAACTTCTCCTGAGTTGAAGCCCCTTTGACAGCCTTGACCTTGAAGGACCAGGTTTTCATGTGGAGCAAGCAGTGTGAGACAACTTTCAGCTATCTGAAGGAGAATTTAGTTAGTGCCCCAGTGCTAAGACTACCAGAAGAAGGTGCGGCATATGAGGTGTTCTGTGATGCTTCAGGGCATGGTCTCAGATGTGTGTTGATACAACGACAAGGGGTGATCTCTTATTAGTCTAGGCAGATACGCCCTCATGAGTGTAATTATGCCACCCACGACCTGGAGTTTGCTGCCGGTCGTTTTTGTGCTAAAGATATGGCGGCATTAACTCATCGGAGAACACCTTGTGGTCTTCACAGATCACAAACGTTTGAGGTATATCTTCTCCCAGTGGGACCTAAACTTGCGATAGCAAAGTTGGATGGAGTTCCTCCAGGATTGAGACTTCATGATTTCCTACACATTAGGGAAAGGGAATGCGGTGGCCGCTACCTTGAGCAGGAGATCTTAGAAGGATGCGGTCCGAGAGTCGGCAGATGCCTGTAAGGAAATTGATGAGTTGGCTGTCATGCACATAGATGCAAGGATGGATAGCGGTAGAGGTTTCCAGTGTCAGATGACAAATCACTCTTTTCTATTTCAGCAAATGGAGGAGTCTCAGGGGGGGACCCAGAGTGTGAGGCAATGCATGACCGAGATGACTAGAGCAATGATCCAGAAGGATGGACTGAGGATGGATAGAACTAGATGCTTTCCAGGGGAAATCTTTTTTTTCTAGAGGACATGCGTGGCAAGGTTCATAGTGAGTTCCAAAACTCACCCCTATCGGTACACCAAGGAGTTTCCAAGATGTACCAGGTTCTGAAGAGATAGTTTTGGTGGCCCATATTAATGAGAGAAGTGGTAGAGTTTGTGGACAAATGCCTAGTCTGTCAGCAGGTGAAGGCTGAACAATGAGTTCTAGGCAGCCTGTTGTAGTCTCTAGATGTCCCTAAGTAGAAGTGGGAGCACATCATGATGGATTTCATCACGGGACTACCCAAGGTTCAAGGAGGGTATGATGCCATCTGGGTAGTAGTGGGCTGCTTGACAAAATTGTCTCACTTTCTGGCGATTAATGAGTCGAGTGCATTGGATTCTTTGGCACGAAGGTACGTGGATGTGGTGGTGTCGTTTCCTGGAGTTCCAAGGTCCATAGTCTCGGATAGGGATGCACGGTTAACCTCATGATTCTGGAGAGGATTGTAGCATGATTTGGGCACCCAACTACGTCTTAGCACTGCTTTCCATCCCCAGACAGATGGATAGACCGAGCGCACCATCAAGACCATGGAGGATATGCTGCGGGCAGGTGTTCTTGACTCAGGAGGATCGTGGCTGAGACACTTACCTTTGATAGAGTTCACCTACAATAATATCTATCAATCTATCATTGGTATGGCCCCATTTGAAGGCTTGTACAAGAGGCCATGCCGCTAACCTATGTGTTGGAGTGAATTCAGAGTGGCAGGAATCCTTGGCCTATAGGTGGTGCAGAGCATGACGGAGAAGGTTCAGCTTATACAGGTATGGATGAAGGTGGCCCAGGACCGACATAAGTCGTATGCTGATACCAGGAGAAGTCCCTTAGAGTTTGAGGTTGGAGACCACATGTTCTTCAAGTTCTCCCCTCGGTGTGGACAATGGAGGTTTGAAAAGGGTAGTAAGCTTTCTCCAAGGTTCATCGGACCCTTAGAGGTGTTGCAGAGGGATGTTGAAGTGGATTATCAGCTAGAATTACCACCGCTGATACTGAGGATACATGACGTCTTCCATGTGTCCCAGATCCATCGGTATCTTCACGATGATTCACATGTCCTCGACTAGGTAGAGCTAGACATTGAGGACAAAGTGACCTTTGTGGAAAGGCAAGTGATGATCGAGGATCATGAGGATAAGGTGTTTCATGGGCGAACCATTCCCTTTGTTCATGTGTTATGGAGACATGGTGGTCTTGAGGAGAGTACGAGGAAGAGGGAGGCACAGATGCGTGCCCAGTACTTAGAGTTGTTTTTAGTTTTGTACTATTCTATTTATACTTGTTTTGGTGGAGCATTTTACCTTGTTGGCTATACATCATGTGGGTTTCTTTCCTATGAATGTGTGTGAAAAGTCCTGGCTATGGGAAAGGGAGGACCCGACCCCTAATCAAGATGCATTCAGGTGGATTCGATTAAACCCATAAGGGCGAGTCAGTGCTGCCCAAAGCGAATACTATCTTGACATGGTGGAAGAGACTCCCCATACCAGATGACTGGGCAGATTGACATGGTTTGTTGCTTGGTTCTTTAGAGGGAGTTGTTTTCAGTTAACAATGAGGTTCACTCCTACGAGGTATCTTTCGAGGTGGTTGTTCGGACCCTGTCTTTCCTTATGGGTTGTTTTGATTCTATGGGGTGAGAATAGTTTGAGAGCTATCTGATGTAATGGACTGAGTCTTGGAGGTCCATTACTTAGTAAAAATATGATGTTGGGTGTTCTGGGTAGTCTGGGAATGTTATCTGAGACTTCTCGGTTAAGTTTGACCCCTAACGGTAGGCCTACCGGTAGCTCGGTCTACTGGTGGCAGTAGCCTACCCTTAGCTCGGTCTACCAGTGGCCGCATCCTACCAGTATCTCGGTCAACTGGTAGCTTGGTCTACCGGTAGTCGTGGCCTACCAGTAGCTCGGCCTACCGATAGCTTGGTCAACCGGTAGCTCAGTCTACCTGTAGATCGGTCTACCGGTAGCCATAGCCTACCAGTAGCTCGGTCTACCGGTAGCCGCAGCCTACCGGTAGCTCGGTCAACTGGAAGCTTAGTCCACTATTAGACGCTGCCTACCGGTAGCTCGGTCTACCGGTAGCTCGGTCTACCGGTAGCCGTAGCCTACTGGTATCTTGGCTAACTGGTGGACCTAACCACGATGGGTTTTTCCAGTAGCGCCTCCTATGGCACAAATTTTGTTTTAAGCCCAGTTTTGACCCCCTTTAAGCCTCTTTTAAATCCCATTAATAACCATTAATGGCATTTAATTAAGAGTTTGATGAGGTACCCTAGTGTACGTCTGTTTCAACCACCCCTAAAGGTGGGGACCCATTAATGACGTGTGGGGCCGCGTGGTCAACCCACGACTCCCACTCTTTATGCAGTTTCACATCCTTATCTATGTATATCAACCGTCCTCGACCCTTATAAACAAAGGTTTATCCCTGGTTTTCTTTTTCTCGGCCACCGTGCTTCGATTTTTCGTCTCGTCCATGAGTTCCCGAGGTCCCTCCCCTAAAATTTCCGCATCCATTGTTGCTCGTGTGTGAAGAGAAGCTGCGATCATTGATCAATCAAGAAGGGTTTCAGCTTCGTCTCTTCTTTATGTTTATCATGAGGGGTGGGAATGATTTTGCTTCTATAGAATTGGATGAACGAAAAATTAATGTAGATAATAAACGGACTCCAAAGAATGAAGGGGAGGGGTGTGACCGATGATGCTGCTCTGTTTTTCTCCTCTTTCATGATTAATGATTTCGGATTTGTGCGGGATTACACTACTGAAAATCATGGTCATTGGTGGTCTTTCTTTGTGCACTAATAAACCCTTATCTCTTGTGTTGGTCATACAAAAAAAATTAGTTAATTGGTTAAATTAAATTGGATAATTACATATATTCGGCTAAATAAATTGATAGCACCAGGATCAATCCCTTTTCTGTGATAACCCCAGTTAAGGTACTGTGGAATTGGAATCATGGAGTGTGATAAATCTTTTAAATCTGAAAATACTGCCATGGTCCTGCTTTGTGTTGGTGGGTGTGGTTTGGTTGTTTTTCTTTAATGGGCCGATTGCTGGGTGATGTGGGTGGGGATGGGATCCCATGTTGTTATGGTTTCTTTGGTTGTGAATTTGAGGCTGTGTGGTAACCTTTCTAATATCAGGTATTGGGGTGGAATTATCTATTGTTAAGGAACTGTTGGCTCATGGATTTTGGGAACATGGGGTATTATCTTGTGGTTTTCCTTGGTTCCAGTACTTGAGGGATCTCACTTATGCCTTTTTGGGGTTGTGACTTTATAAGAGAACCGGGTGTGAATGTTTATGTTGATGTTTGATTGTACTCTTTACTTGGCTTGTGCTTATGCTTGCTAGTTGAACAAGTAGGTGAAGAAACTTACTTAATGTTATTTCTGAACAAGAAAACAAGAATGGGACTAATAGGTTATGGTTTGGTGAGAGTTGTGACATGGACATGGGAGTTGTTTGTGTTCCTTAGGCTAGCTGAAGAAAAACCTAGATTTGGGTGAGTGCTTCTTACCTTTACATATACTTGTAGTTTTTGTTTCTTGTTTGCACCCTACCCAAGTTGAGCACTTAGTTCCGAACACCCCCATTTCATGGGGGATGGTGTTTTTTCCAACACTTCTATTAGTGGATGGTTATTATCTCCTTTCTGCTCCCTTTCCCTGATAGCACAAGTACTGGCAGGCAGGTTGTGATGGCCTGATGTCCATTATTAGCCCAAGAATCTTCGGTAAGGGTAGTGTGGTGGTTGGACTAGGTTAGTGCGGGAAGTTTGTTCCCAAGTGTCTTCGGGATGAGGCCCAGGTGTCTTCAGGCATGGCAGTGGTTGGTTTCGCCCAGGTTTTTGCTGGTATGGTTACTTGTGGCTGTTGTGTCCTAGGTGTCTGCGGGCGGGATGTGCGGTTGTGTCCTAGGTGTGTGTGGGACATGTTTGGAAGCGGGACTTCATGAAGATATGGCCCAAGTTTGTGCGGGCGGGGTGTGGCAGTGGGACTGTGGTGAGAATGGCGAGATTGATTCGATGTGTAGGATGTCTTCAATAACCAGTGGGAAAATGGGGCGGGGTACCCAAACATCGATGTGCTTTTATTATACATTACTTGACTTGTGTTATTTGGGGAGTGTGACTTGTTGAGGCTTGGGTGGTTAGTTTCTTTGATGGGTGTTTTGTTATCTCTTTTCTCATAGGGTATTAGTATGCCTCCCCACTTGTGTACGAGAGCTTTAGGTTCTTCCCTACTGAGTATACTTGTATGCTCAACCTACGTACATAAAACTGCTTTCAATTTTCCAGGAGGACTTCAGGGATCGCACGGGACCATACTAGCTTGTATATTTGGGGAAGTTTCTATTGTTGTTTCCCTTTTTACTTGGTATATTTTTACCTCTGGATTTTTGTGACTTGTATATTTACCTTTGAACACGCATATGGGGATGGTTTTTTTAGCCGTACTTGAACTTTTAGTTTTGGTGTTGTGGTATTTTCAATCTTATATCCCGATCCTATTAAACGAAAAAGGGTAATTCCTTCCATTTTGTGTGTGATTCTATACCCCTGCCACTGGGCGCCACTCCGTGACCTATTGTAGGCAGGTTTCTGGTGTCATTATCTCTCCTTCAACTTAAAGAAGGAAGGGCCTGGTAATCTGTTGACCCTTTCCTCTTTTTGGTGAAGGCAGGTCCTGACACAAGGTAAAGGAAATCACTACTCGATTTCCATTCATTAAATTAAATATCCATGTCATTGGATTTATTTTTACTGTAATATTTGGGAATGACCATTGATTTTTTTACACTGAATATACAATTATATTATATTTATTTATATTATTGACATAATATTATGTCATTGATTTATCCCAAATTTAATGATAAGGTATTTATAAGGGACTTCGTCTCAATTTCCTTTCAAGTAGGCATATTTGGATAAATTAAAAATCTATTTTATATGGTTTATAATAATCGATTTTGACTTTTAATTTCATTAATATATTTTCAAAAGTAATAATTTTCTATGATCCATTTTACTAAATGATAAAATGAATTTTTTTAACATATACGGTGATAAACTCTTCCTCGTCTCCATAACCATTAGTTGCTATTTGGATTCCTATATAAGCCTAAATGTATTGTAAAATGAAAAGAAATAACTTTTTCTCATTTTTGGTGTTTTGGTATTGAAAATGGTTTTGAATGTGGGTTGACTATTTCAATATATTGAAATGATTTCTTGTGATTGAAAATTAAATTATATGGGTGAAATGTTGAGAATTTAAATCGTTTATGTGTTATGATTATATAATGGTACATGGACATTTGAATGATGGATACGTGATAAACCCAAGATGGGTGATTACATGATAAACCAACTTCGGGTGGTTCAGTGAAAAAATGATAATTTTTTGTAAAGGTATAACCTTCAATGCGTTGGGTATAGAAGTCAACTATATGACTATTCCATTTAGTGATATGGGTGGAAGTCGACCATAAAGTTATTACATTTAAGTAATATTGTGTCCCAACATTCTTTTATATGAAATGTGTTTCATTCTATGGCTTTTCAGGTAAAATTTTGGTTACAAAAAGGGAAATTAATGAGATTATATTTAGTGATGTGTATTTACTACATATTAATGGAGTAATGTATTACATTATGATAAAGTATTCGTGTTTTATAGTCTTTCTCAAGAGTAAAAGTTTTCCTTATTTATGTATCCCTTACTAAGATTTTTATCCTCAACCGAATTTTGAAGTATTTTTCACATGTTTAAATAAAGAATAGAGTCAAGGATGGGATCATGGAAATGTTTTTATATTCAAATAGCAAGAAATCCAAATTTCATTTTTAAATGTTCATATTTCATAAAATATGTATACATAGTATAAGTGACTTCTTTTTATGATTTGATTTTTTATGTTTGATTTATGACCTAATAATCTAAAAAACTAATCTTGAAAAGATCCTAGATGTGAATGGAAGTAAAATTTTTAACTTGTCTCGTGATTAAGTAATGTTTAAGTCTAAGGTATTTTTTTTGAGAAATGTTTCTTGAGTGGTGTGAATAAGTACGGGGGTGAGTGCCTTTTTATAGTGGAGGAGGAGAGACAATCTTGTCAATATATGAAGGTAAACACTATAAAGATGTATACATTAAATAATGGGTCTCAAATAGTGGTCTATTCCCGATATTAGGGAGTATATGGTCTATATATGTTTTTATGATGGATTTTTTACATATTTATAGTTGATTTAACCACTTATATTATAGTTCAACTACTGACTAAACACGTTTTTACCTTAATCGTAGTAATTAATTTGACTTATAGTCACTGATATTTTTTTCTGTAAAAAAAGTTGAACTTATTAGAAACTATATATTTCAAATAATATAAATATGGAATCCATTTTAAAAAACTACATGAAAATAGGTGGCATAAATTAAATTGAAAATAATCAAACATATTGGATCAAACCACAAGCATTAAAATTGAAAATGATCAAAAGTATGAATAGTATTTATATAATAATTAATTGTGATGTTTATTGAAATTACATAAATTTGATTAATTTATTTATATTTGATCTTATTATACATTAAAAATAAATTTTAAATTAATTTCAATTTAAAATTATTTTATATGATGGAGTAGTATTGAATTAACATTCATTATTTTTCAATAATCATCAAAAAAGAAACTTTATAAAAAATACCAAAATTCTCAAAAATATATTATTTATATTCCACTTTGAAAATTGATGTTTATGTTTTTGAATAAAAAATATAAATGATTCAAAAATTTTATCAAAAATATGTTCTCTTTTAAATGATGGTAAAATAGTTTTTTAGAGAAATACTACTTTTTATTCAAATAATTGGATTTATTGATATCTTATACTGAAAAATATATTAGTTGTGTGTCTAAAAAAATTGATTGAATATTTAATATATAAGTTTTTTAAATGAAATTTATCAATATTATATTGTTTAATTTTTTACGATAGAATGTGGTTTTTATATATAATGATTGTTTTCAATAAAAATGAATTACTATTTGTTCAAATAGTTCATAACCTCAATTATATCTAATTGAAAACCAAATGATTAATTTAATTTAAATATGTAAATCACTTTTTCACAATTTATTTACTCTTTTTTGTTACTTACATTCCAATGAATAAGTGTTAACTATAATAATAATTTAATGACAATAGATATAGTATATTTTAGTTTTATAAATCTCAGTCGTTCATGTAATACAAGAACATAGAGTATGTTGGAATTATGTGTATCACCAGAAAAATATAGTTTTCAGTATTACAAGTGTTAATCTACCTTTTCTATTTTTTGAAATATCGATATGTTCATGTGTAATAACCATGAATAAATTCTTTCATTAAAATAACTTCAGTGTTGTTTAAAATGTATAATATTTGAATGATTAAATTAATTGAAAAAAATATGTTTAAATGAATCAATGGGGCGTTACTCTTGATAAAAAATTCATATCATTTTCATCATCATTCAATGAATTCATATATTTATACATTATAGATCATCAAGTGGGATAAATTAATTGAATTCCATGAATTATATATATGAATACATCAATTCTACATATTTCTAAATTTGATGTCTTCTTATTTTTCCTATTTTGATAATTGAGAAATTTAAATTGCTTCCTCCATATTTTTTTGATTATTTTATCAATTATAATATAATTCTCTCAAAAAAAATAAGAAATAACCTTGAATCTATGATACCAATGGTTATACCTAGTTGTTCACCTGTATACCTTATGAGTCATTGGGTGAAATATGGTGTACTAAATTATTCTATTTTTAAATAATCAACATTGTGTCCTCTTGATGACCTAGTTACCATGAATATAACATTTATTTTAAATCAAATGTGAATTAATGAAGATCATGGACACAAAGTACGATATATTCACCTATATTAGTCCACAGTGGAGGATATCTTATCAATGATGTAGTAATATACAAATTATCAACTACATAACTATTATGTGATTTTAGGATTTGTGTGGAGCTCATTTTTCATCAATGGTCCATATTGTCATCCTCTAGTCTACAAATTTCATTAAATAGGAATAAAAATTTATAATCATAATTATAGGCATACTGAAATTATATCCAAAAAATAATCAACCAATTAAAATAATACTCTTATCGTTTTCCCAAAATTCTCTTCTAGATTTTATGATATATGAATACTAGATTTCTCTTATAAAACTCAACTTTCTAGTAATCATTGATTTATCACACTTCACAATAATATCATAAATTTAAATAAATATCACTAATAATTTTATATTTTTAATAATAAATATTTCTCTTATTTTTATACATTGGATACTTCTATCTTATGAATTGCAGCTCCCTCAAAATCTAGAGAATATTATAATTGCAATATTGAAACTCAAAAAATAACTAACATATAAATAATGATAATTGATATCAATAACTTGGATTATCATACATTATATCTCTACCTCAGAGATAAATTGTACTCAATGATCAGCAAAATGTATAAATATGTTCAAAGTATGTAAAACAAGTCATAACATCTAGTTTGATAAGTGTGATGAAGTTGTATTTTTTCAACATGCCAGTTTTTAACAAAAAATATTATGAACCATGAAATGATGCTAAAATAACTTGAAAATAGTTTATCTATAGTCTATAATGGTATCCAAAATGACTTACTCAATGGTTTCAACCCCATTTATGTCTAAATCAAAAAATCCCAACACGAAACACACCTTCCACAATAGTGTGGTGATTTTTAGGTGAGAAATTTATAAATGAATTTTTTAATCAATTTTTTTTATAAAATTTAAAATTTATTCTTTCCAATTTCTAGATAGACTTTTTTAATTATAGAATACATTTTCCATGGAATGAAACAAATATTTGTCCCATTTTAAGAAACATTTGGAGTTACTAATACCATCATCTATCACCCCTATAGATTCCACTATGGTATGTATGAGTACCACTAACTTATAACTTTACTATTCTCATTTCAAATTCTATCTTACAAGGATTGTACAGTAGTGAATATTTCCAAAAATACCCATATATATTTAAATAGAATTGAAAACACCAATATTATTTAAAATCTATCCATTTTTATAGTTTCACTGGTATGACCACAAGGAGGCACCAGACATGGTTATTTTATCCTTGAATCATATTCATAATTCTATAGAAATTAACTTAAACACAAATATTAATAAAAACATCTAATTGGATTTTAAATTTAAAAAAATATTAAACATAATAAATGTATAATTTCAATAATACTGAAACTATTCCTCTATAATAAGTCACTCCAATCAAAGAATGTTCCTTTAGTATCATTATAAATTTATATAAATATGATTCACTAACTCAATTTTTTTGGGGATGAAGGGTTATTTTTCCCATGAAAGCTAAAATACTTTGGCATAGTGGTGGAATAATGGTGTTTTAATCTCATAAAAATTGTTACAAAAAAAATCATGCAAATATTACTATGAAGGATGATGATACCCAAAATAGATATGATGTGATAAAGGAAAAAAATGGATGTATGAAATTATAATTGGTTGACCCAAACCTAGAAACTCAATTTATTGTACATTGATGATATATTCATGTATAAAAATCACGAAGTGCACATCTGGTTTCTTGTAATTTATAGTGACTGCAAAAACCCTTAAATATTAGAACATTCATAAAACATATAAATCAAATATCCCCACCAATGATATATATAAGGTATCCATCATGAACTCAGTACATGAGACTCTTGATCCAGTACTGATAATAAATGAATACTCGTTTATCAGTCACCTATAACTTCATTAATGTGACAACCCCCAAGAACTCATGGTGATAAAACCTTATATATATATATATATATTTGTTTCTATATTTCCTTAAATTATCCAGATTTCAATCATTTCCATAATATTTTCATTGATCATTTTAATTATTTTTCATATAATGATATCTCAATATTATTTACAGAGTTTATATGATTCAACATATATTGTTAATTAGTTAAAAAAGTAGATATAGAATGATAATATAATTTACTATAAGAAATCCAAGCCCATGTGTCCCATTTGATTAATATGACATCCTATTTATATATTGGATTTATGATTATAGAAATTTGTAGAGAATAATTATTCATATCATGATCACCAATATAACAAGGTGATCCACAATATATTTTGAACCTCAAACACACCATCATACATTTTCAAAACATCAACATGCACTTTATACATTTCAAAAGTAGAAAACCCATTTTATCACCAAATTATCTCTATGTATTACATTTAATATATAAGATATAAAAATTACCCTTTTCCAAACAAAATATGGAGAAACATTTCACATCAACACGTGACATCTGGAACTTAAGGGATACCAATTTATTCATATCCAATCACCCTGGTGTGGACTCATTTCATGGTCTGAACATCACAAAAAATGTAGTTACATAAAAATATGATTAACCCACATCAATGTAGAGCTATCCATCCAATGGAAGAATTGTTTCATTTATATATCATTAAATTTTATTTTGAAGGATTTACTCATACACTACCTCTTATGATTCAATTATTTATTTCCTAGATACCCTTACTTAATATATATAGTATTTATTCATGGAAGGACTGGTGTTCTCATATAGTTACATATTCTACCAGTTAATGAATTTACATTTTTGGTAAATATATAGCCTTCTCTCACATCGTTATAGTAACAACCATTATTTCAACATTTAATCAACTTCCAAAAATTAAATTAATTACCCTACTATAGATTTTATCATAGTTTGAACCGGTCCATATGATTCTTGTCTATGTTCTTGGTTATACTGGATTATCTAGAACACATCATGACTAAGGGTTTTTTGATAAGATCTTTATCTTACAGATATATCATCTATATCTGATCCCATAGCATTACAATACTCCATTGGTATTATTCATGTTTTTTTTATATTTTTTATGTTTTTTAAATAACATTATAAAAAAACATAGCATACATATGATTAAAGAGATTTTATATAAAAATAAACCCCTTGGTATATTAAAAAATTGTTCAAAACTAAATAAATTCATATTCTTAAGTATATTATAGAACACAAAAAAACCATAGTCAAAATCCTAATAAATTTTGATCACATATTATTTAACAAATATTTATAAAATTTAATCCCCATATGAGTTATGATCATTTTCATAAAAATATGTTAAATTTAAATTTACTCATGAAAACACTTTATTGGTATTTTCTGTCTCAAAATATTGCCCCCCCAAAATAAACATTAAAATAATCTCCCCATATCCAAAGAATAAAAATATGTTATTTCACCATTTGTTAATAAGAATAAAAAATCACAACAATATTCATATCAAATAATGAAATTGGTATTCCGAGCTACTCAAGGAAAAATTACATATCATAGACAGCTCCCCCCATTATTGATGAACCCATATAACACTTCTATAAATTTTATAAATAATTAAATATATAAATAAAAACATCTAATTAAAGCGATCAATAATAACATTACATTGATAGAAAATTACATAATTAAGTGGGATATGTTTCTCTAAATTATATAGAAATATTAAGAATACAAGATATTGAGAGATAATTTTTTCCTTCCTTAATAATCTATTGGTGGTGATTTGATCAACACCTTCCCCAAAAAATTCCGTACTTAAACATTCTCTAACTTAATGAACATGCTATCAAAAATATCCATGTTAAAACTATAGTTTATTTTTATTTTCATTATCATTTTTATAGGATATGGTTTTTTCTAAAAAATACACCACTAACGTTTCCAAACATTATAGTAATAGTATTGTTCACATAATCATAAATATAATCAAACTTCTACTTCATCCAACGAAATTTAATATAAGATTACGTAGAAACAATATATAATAATTATATACATCTTAATGAAATTTATTTCTATTAGTTTTCAAACCATAAAATGTACACAAATATATAAAAGGATAACTGTACACTATAAACATTATATCATTGATTAAACCAATCCCTTTAGTATAAATTTACAAAAACAACTGATGTAATTGTTTTAATGAAAAAATATTCTCAATTTTACCATTCTGGTGATAAAATGAGCATTGTAATTAATTAATATCATGTGGATTGCATTGGATTTATTGAGTAGCTTTGATTTATAAAACCAACTAGTTTCTGAATTTATTCTTATTCTTTAAAGAATCATTAAATTAATTACAATTTTATATCTATTTGGAACACCACCAATATTGTTTAAAACAAATTTCAATGAGTAGTTGCATTGTTTCCAATAGGGATGTGTGGGAAATGTTTCATCATTTTAAAAATATATTTTTTCTGAATAATAATTTCACACCAATTGTTCCTTGTCCATATTCACTATTCCATCTTCATTGGGTTTGTTATAGATCACTGGGATGGTTATTTTGAAATTTTTATCTTCGTTCCTTGGAATAAATTCCCTTGTATTATTCTTAAATTTTTTGTCATTACCTCCATGCATCACAAGGAAAAAATTCAAACTATTAATGTATGTGTTTATACATATTATATATACATGATTAAATATATATATATTAATTTCATTGTCATATTCTTTTGTGCTTTCAAAGGATCACATTGATTATCAGTGGAATTTTAATAATTTATTTCAACTGTGATACTAACATTGTTTATAATTTATGTTTTTGTTTTTTCTCTCATAATTTTTATTTTATTTTGAATCTTAATTATTCCAATGTCCCCCCTTATACTTCTCAATTAAACAGTACTTCACTCTTTTATTTCAATAATTTTTTTATATAGAAATTTTTCATCAGATTGTTAATTTTTTTCATATTCCATCATTGTGAAGAATTTAATTTCAACAATTTATGTACATATTTTATTATAGAATATATATTCAATTATTATGGATGAAGAATTAATAAAAACACTATAATAATTATAATATTTGATCCTATTTTACTTCTCCATAGTGAGAATTAGTCACTTACATTAGAAAATACAAATGTATTTTAGTGTTTTATTTTTCCTTTTCCAGAACATGTATGGTTTATCTAGACAAACTAGACATTATAAATACTTTTATGAGATATTGAACATTTTAATTACTAATTATTTATAATAGGTCTCTAATATGTCATTCTCAATAAACATTACCCAATTTATGATACTAATGATTCTATTATTCTACATAGTGAAACAATCTATTGAGTTGTAAACACCACTAAAACATTTTTACATTATCATATTTTTATAAATATATTCCTTATCATAATTTTTGATGAATTCCATTCTAATAGGATTAATAAATTTCTAACTTTTCATACTATGAATCTTATCTGTCAATCTTAAATAACAACTAGCAAAAAAGAGTATCATATTATTGAGATATTAAACCATCTATTTCATCACAATGTAATCATTGATAAATATGTAAAAGTTTATGTTTAAATATTTATTTTCAATTTTAATTTCCCCACACAGAAATATGCATAAATTCAACTAATCCTTGCAAATACTATTCATTCATCTAATACATCTTCTAAACTTTTTTCCAATTATGAAAAGTAGCACACATGTGAGAGTGACCATATGATAGTATAGGGAAATCACAATCTCCGCCAACCAATACAAAATATTCCAAGAAAATTTCCCTCAAGTGGATAATCATTTTATATCAAAAATATTATTCTTTTACTTCCTTATTTAAAAAACACATGTATTATTTTCAAAAAATAAGATAATGATTTCAATTTGTATATTTTCACCACATTATATATGTATCATTTATTCAATTTTTAATGAAATTATTCTTATTAAAAATTACCACATTAAAAATTCTATATAAATCATTTAGTCCATAAAAATATGATTAATTAAATTAACCAAAAGGTCATATTATTTTCCATAGGTCATTGGATCCAATTTTGGAAATTTGGGTATAGTGATATTCAAAACATCATCATTGAAAATTATTATGAAACTATATTTTAAATAATTTCTACCAAAAAAAATTATTTTGTTCTACTTATATGGTGGATCTCTCTAAAAGAATGGATCATAAATATAATATAATCCAATTATTTAAAATTAATTACCCAAAATTATTCATTTAAAACAATTTATTTTTCAATTAATGTATATTATTTTACTTCTTTTAGTTGAGAAAAAGATTATTCCACATAAAAAATTTTGGATAATCCTAAACATATAGGGTTATGAATTAATTAATATGTTATTCCTGCTATATGATTCCTTCAGTTATAACGATAAATTTTTATAGATATCTGCTAGTATATGTATTTTTACAATTGATGGGTTATTAATGGATATTTGTGGATAACCTTCACATTAAGAATAGGTGTTAAAAATATACCCAGTAAAATAATTTGTACATATTTTTTTCAAATATAACGTAAAATTACCTTATTCTATATAACATACATACTGTGTATTCCCTATATTGTGTAAAAATAAAATAGAATATGTTATATATTGTTATATATATTTTTCACATAATAGTTTTCCTTTTGGGTCTATTGTGAGTAAATAAATGGAAAATTCTTATTGGGTGTGATTTCTTGTGATTCCATATCCAATATAACTGATTCTTTAACTCGAATTATGATAGTAAATATATTTTTATTTATTTATAAAATAATTAACCAATTATATTGAAACATTATATTCATGAATGTATATTAAATCCTTATTTAGGAATATTCATTATGTTTCAAAATGAATGCCTAAGAACCATAATCAGTTAGTGCCTTTCTAAAATTTGAACATAATAATTTAACAAGATGAAATATCTTCATTGTATCCCATTAAAATATTTCTTTGTAGTACTCCTACTTAAAACCAATTTTCATAACATGGGGAAAGGAAACATAACTTATGAAATAATTATATTATAATAAGGGTATATTATCATAAACATAACTTATGAAGTTCCTATCCAACCTTTCATAGATCATACACCTGAATGAGGACATAATACATTTTCAATTTTGAAAAAGTGCCCCACAACTGTGAAAAATCATCATATGTAATTCTTTAACCATAATATCATTTCATAAAAGTGTTCCACCATCATAAATATAGAAAAAGAATTCATGTTTCATGGAAAAAAATACTATCAACATAGTGGACAAAAAAAATGTTTCTTATTTTTGATCCCTACAACCATGTTTCCCATAAGGGATTAGGACACACATGTTGAACATTATAGATGAATCCTTTTAACCACATTCCAATTTTTATCACATGATATATAAATTTTTACAAAATAAAATGGAGGGATATATAATTTTCAAAATTATTTTAATGAAAATAAAACATATTTGTAACACATTATTTCAAATATTCATCATATCATAATCGATGAAATGAAATTGGTAAGAGAAATTTTTTTCATATAATCTCATATGGAAAAGTGAATGGATTAATAATCATTTCTTGAAATAATTACCCATGTAAGAAGTTAGTTTA
Organism: Viscum album; assembly: GCA_963277665.1. NCBI lineage: Eukaryota > Viridiplantae > Streptophyta > Magnoliopsida > Santalales > Viscaceae > Viscum > Viscum album. Next base: position 2,046,882,774 of record OY728127.1, read on the forward strand.
TAAAAATTCATCATGATATATGTAACACTCAAACATTTTATGGTATTTCTCTTTTAAATTTTTTCAATTTCAATATTTTATGCTTAACACAAAACTGAGTTTAAAATAATAATATTATAAAAAATGTGATCATTGGATTAATAATGTGACTATTATGAATAGTAATATGTCCAATATAATAGTAAAATCACCAATAGAATTATAAATAAAATTTAGGTATCTTAGAAAAAAATATATGGAAAATTTAAATCGTAGAATATGTAAATTAATGTTTTAAAATTGATAAATTAAGTATTTGTATTTTTCTAACACATAAATGTTTATTTTTAGTTTTATAATTTGTATAGCTAATTAAAATTATTTATATTTTATTAAAATAGAAAAAATCATATTTTTTTCTTATGATTATAAGAAAACTGATGATATATTTTTAATTTTTTAATATGACATATGATTGGTTGTAATATTATAATTGGAAATTTCAAATAAATGATGATTTTTTTTAAAATTATTTTCACATATTTATAAAATTATTTTCATAAAATGGAGTCCATTTTTAAATTATAAACGTTGAGAAATTGACATGTTGTTTTTTATTGTATTTTTCTAAAATAGTTTAATTTTTAGTGAATATTGAATTAAAATAATTTTCAATATATAACCAATATTTGAATTATTGAGTCATAGATTATGTATGGAAAATTTAATCCCATAATTTTGACCTATTAAAAACTATTTAAATATATTTAGTGATAATTTTCAATATATTCAATGTATTCAGTTACAATAATAACATAATGAATCAAATAATCAAAAAACACTCCTATGCTTTATAATAAATACCACTCCTCACGACCTATTCTCTTAACACCCCAAAATCCTTGAATCAGATCTATTTTCATCCCAATCACCCTACAAATCATATCTACCACATTATCTTCTTATTGGAATCACCTCATTGAAAATATATTAGTTCATTAATGAGATTATCAAGGAGAGTAATTCAAGAGGTAAAATAACTCATCAAGGACTCATGATCACATGTCGCATGAGAATCTGATCTATGTTTCCATATAACACTAACCAATTGAATCGAATTCCAATGCATGGATTTTGTATGAAAAGAAATGATCACCACTGGTTTCTCCAAAATATAAACATCCTGTTCTAAATCAATTTAATCACAACTCAAATCATAAGTGGGATCATGGTGATACTTCCTGAGATGCGATATAGGGAAAATGTCATGCATTTTTGTCAAATTCTCCATAAATGGTAACAAATAAGAAAAATTCACAAGTCGTTTAGTAATCTCAAATTTTCCAACATATATTGGAGCCATCTTTCCCTATTTTCCATGTCAAAGGTGACCTAGTTGATAGAAAACCATTCAAGAAAATACATTATCCAATAGAAAACTCCAATGGATAATTCCACTGATATGCATATAATTTCAGTCAACTCTATACTATAACACAACATCCTCACACCTCCTATGACGTTGGTGACGTCTCTTGAACTAGACATGGTTATAAAAATTATACTTTTCCCACTTCTACCCCAAAAATAATTGATCTATACAGTAGACCGTACAACGCCTCAAAAGGAGTCATTCTAATTGATTACTGGTAAATATTGATGTAAAAAAACTCAACTAGTACCAGATGGTGATCCCATGATCCCTCAAAATCCAATTCTCCACCAAGATGAATATCCTCTAGGATCTGAATTACACACCCTTTTTATCATTTATACATGGATGGTAAGATGAAATAAACATGACAAGAGTCCCCATTGCCTCTAGAAGATTCCTCTATAACCCTATGTTAATCCTAGGATCCCTATATGAAACAATAGTATAAGGACTCCCATGTTACCTCATTATCTTATACACATATAGCTTACCAAGATCTTCATCTATAGTGGGGTATTTAAACCGAAAGAAATTAGAAGAATTCATCAAACGATCAACAACCACCAATATATCATTTTTACCTCACCGTTCCCATGTTAACCCAACAAAATGAATATATCAAAAAATCATCCCTCATCCATACTAGTACTATGATATCATGAGTCAAACCAGAGGGCTTCATGTACTATTCCTTTATCATTTGGAATTAGTAAAAACGAGTCACATAATTTTCAATGTCACAGTTCATACTCTACTAATACAACCTTCATCTAATGTGTTAATAAATCCTTGTAGATACTATATGAATATTCCATGAAGAGTTATGACAATCCAACATTACTAAACTTCTCAAAGATATTGGGTTGACAACTCTATTTAAGAAGTTAAACATTTTATCTGAATAAATATTCCACCCAGGTTCTATCTTTGAACCATAATTTATTTACTGAATCTTATAAAACTCATCATCCAACTTATGAATATTCTAGATAAACTCTTGGATATATGACGATTAATGAACAATACCCAGAACAATACCTGAAAAATCCTCCTGATTATCCAAGTGAAACTGAGCCAATATATTATTTAGATCCCACTCATTTATTTATTTCCAGAACAACCTATGATGATACCTTCCTGGTTAAAGATACTACAACAGACATACCCTTCCCGAGATTATATGTGATTTCAAAGTCAAATGTATGATGGAATTATACCCATATCTTATTTGTGAGATTCAATTAATTCTGGAAAAAGTTGTATCGTAGACTCTTATGTTTAGAGAAAACCATGAACTTCTTCCCAAAGAGATAGTGCCACCAACATTTAAGCACATGGATTTCTGCAACAAGCTCTAAATCATGAGTGGGGTAGTTCTTCTCATGTTGTCAGAGGTGATGAGATCCATAAGCTTCCAATTGTTCAGCCTACATCAGAACACATCAAAATTGATACTCGATGCATCAAATAATACCACGTACCACTTAACATGCTCATGTAATATAAAAATAGATGTAGATGTCAGAAGTCCATTTTGATCAACAATAGAAGTCTTACAATTCTAATTGCATGAGAATTTATCTTCTGTCTTGGTAAGAGCAGTCAATGGTGATTCAATATTATATAAATTCGTTAAAGAACTATTTCTAGTATCCAACAAGACCATTGAAGCTTCGAATGTCCAAGACATTCTATGGATTGTTCCAGGAAAAAACAAATTTTACCTTATCTAGATTAATTAAAAATTAATATTCAGAAATTCTATACCCCATGAATATCATATCTCAAATAAAAAACAAATCATTTCTAAATCCTTCTATTAAGATGAAGATATATCATAAACTCTAGAACCAAACATAGATGGTTCATGTTCTGAGGTTCGAACATTGAATAAACCGTGATATCATCCATGAAAACTACTAAAAATTTGTCATGATATTGGTGTAATATTCAATTCATTGGGGACATAAAATCTATAAGAATGTTAGTCATACCAAAAGGCATCACATGACTTTCATAATGAACATTCCTCCTCCTGATGGCCATCTTTTGTATATCATAATCCAAGACTCTAAGCTGATGATAACCCAATCGAAGAAGGATCTTTTAATACCACATTTATTTCTTAAATAATAAAAAAATCATCCCAATTAAGAAAATGTTATTTTTTTATTAATCATTACCTGGTTTAACATTTGATATTCTATACATAATCTAATTGAATAATCTTATTTCTTGTAAAAGAGCACAGGGGATGCCCAAGGTGAAACACTAGGGAAAATAAAAACCATCTATAATAAGAGGTCCAACAGAATATTGAGTTCGTTAATATCTATTATTTTCATATGGGAATAAAGCATCAATATAGGTTGCATGCATGGAACTAGGTCAATCATGAACTCTACCTCACACTCTAGTGGAAGATCAGAGAAGTAATCATTGAAATCATTTGAAATGTATTGGTCAAAAACATGAAGCCCTTTAATGGAATAAATTACATTGCTCTCAAACACAATAGTAACCAATAAACACATAATATCTTGGAAAGACGGACCATCATGACTTGAACTTGCATCCCAACCTCCCTGAAACATAAGAGTGCTCCCATAAGCAGCATGAAATGAAACCTGCCAATGTTAAAATCATCCTCAGGTCAATGAGAAACAAACCAATCCATACCGATGATGACGTGAAGTAGATCCATATTAAGAACAAGAGAATACTAAACCAACTATGTGTCATCAATCATGAACAAACAACTAGGGCACCAGTACCCCTAATCTATCATATAGAAAATAGGTATCTCTTACTCTATTATAACATTCATATATTTTATTGGATTTTTAATAATATCAAAAAAAAGTCTAGATATAAATCAGTGGGAGGAACCAATATCAGAAAACATAATATCTACTAAAGATATAATACAGATCATATATCTCACTATTTCCAAACATGCATAAAATTCAATTAGAAACTCATTTACTTTGTCTTAATGCTTCACTCATGAGGCCTATGGCTGGAGCCCTATAGTCATTGATGCTTGTAAAATAACCTCAATATCCATTGGAGATGAATAAATATGACCATAAGGAGGTCTATACATAGATGAATAGGAACATTGTAGATGGCCAAATGTTCCATGACTATTTCATTTCTTCATGGGCATATGAAAATAACATCAAGTATGACCCCCCACTTATCGCACTGGTAGCCTATCAAAGGAATATTTCCAACTGTAACTGATGGTGTGGTTGATGAACAATATAGAGACCCACCTCCACCACTAATGTGAAGCTCCTCCCACATCCTCATATTGCAATGAATGTGACTGAATCTATAATTAGTTAGAAGAGGAGAGGCAAAAAACCTACTATGCCAGCCATTTCCATCAATTAAAAAATTTCGCTATCCATTATCTCTGTATAGGTAGAAATATTCAGAAAGAACACCTATGACCTAATATCATGTTGAAAACCCTTTAGGTACTTCTTAGCCATAAACTGTTCATTCATTACCATATTTTGAAAAAATGAAAAATATCAACAGACTAGTTTTTGTAGGCTGGCAACGAATGCTCCCCCAACTACAATGACAAGAACTCCATATATTATCCCAACATTAGAGGCTCTAGAAAAAACTCCTTAATGAACTGGAATTTGAAACCCTTCCAATCCAAGACCACATGTCTATCTACCTAGACCATAGATTTCCAAAAACTATAGTCAAAACCCTTAGGAATGAATGATGTGCACTTCACCCAAATTTTTTCATGTTTTCCCTTGATGTCAATGATTTGATTGATAATATCCGTCCAATCCTCAACATCTTGAGGTTCATTTTTCCGTTTAAATGATGGTGGATTCTCATGCAAGAACTCTTGGGATCAATCTCTTTCTCCTCCAAATCAAGGTTTTACTTCAAACACTACATTTTCATCTTGTGGATCATCATGACCAATAGAACGAAATTCCTATATGATATTCTATATTAGATTATAATCCACATGTGGATTTCCATGAGAAGCATAAGCTACACCTTCCCGAGGAACCTATGGAATATGTCTCAGAGGAATACTACTACACACCGAAACATAATAATAATCATAAACTGAACAAATATCAGTAAAAATTATATAGCAGCAATGAAATAAAATGATATTATTAAATTAAAAAAAAGTAGATACACATATCCTGACATCCAATGATAACTTAAATCTCATTACTATTAGATCTGGATAGACACTCATCACAACATACCTGTGTCGTTTCAAAAATCCTATCTCTTATAAAAAATACATCCCATTAAATTATTATTAAGGAGAGACCTCCTCTGATTCAAAACTATAAAAAAATGACATAGGTTACCCTGAAACGCTGCACCTGACCCTATCTATCACATAACTGACGGGCATTCCCGTTAACCATGGGATGACGACAAGCACTCGGGATACGAACAAAAAACATAATTGAAAAATTTCACCCATCCTAAATAACAACAAAACAAATATATCGAGAAAGTGAGAACAAAAATAAAAATAAAAATAAATATATTTTATTGTTTTAAGGAAAACAACAGAAATAGAACAATAGAAATATTTTCTAAAACCGCAAAAGAAAAGTTTGGTTGCATGGGACTCCAAACCATACATATACTCCAATAATGGAATGGATGAACACTAACAATTTCAATGGAAACTAACCATCCAAAATGACATGATCCTTACCACCTCACTAGGGAATCATTCTATTCCTTGCAATGGAAGATAAGAAAATATCTATGCACCACTAAAGCAGTGCGCGGGGTGTGAGATAACATGCTCAGTATGATCCCACCAAGGATTCCCACAACAAGTCTCTATATTTATAATTAGGTATATTCATTTTTTAAAAATAAAACAAGGAATGATAACCAATAATGTAGTTTTTTTTGAAAACATGGTAAAAATTCCATATTCTATAGTTCTAAACAAAATCACGTATATCAAGTTCACAGAACATTTTCCATATCATTTTCCAAAATTATAAACATTGATATCTAGGCTAACATAGAAAACCATGAAATATAAAAATGAATAAAATGTATCAAAAACCAAGTAATACTATAGTTCTGTTTAAAAAACTACACATACCACTAAAATCAAGTGCTCAAAAAATGACTCTAGAAAAATATACATAGAAAGAAGAGGAAACCCCTAAGAGTAATCCCCCCAAATGGAAATATCGGTATCCTAGAACAATAGTCCTAGGGAATAGAGGAAACTCCAAGACAACCCTCCATGATAATAAGAAAAATATATGAGGTCCTCATGTAAAACCATCCACCTATATACCAAAGGTAACCCATGTGCTCAATATCACAATTCAATTTCAATACTTTGATATATATTCAAAACCCTTTCATAATCAATTTCTCAAAATCTAGGAGAAACCATTTTCCATTCAAAACTCATTTCCAACACACACATAAAATCCTTCCAATTTCCTAAATAAATTTATAATGATATAGAAATCATTCTCATTATTATAGGCTATAAATGGAACCACCTACCATGATGTTTGTGTGGCACACACCCACAACAGAATAAAAAAATCAAACCCATAAATGACATCAATGATGGACCAATAATCAAAACATCTCCAAAAAGGGATGATTCAATATAGAACAAAAGGGGTTGGCAGATAGAAGACATAGAACCTACTTCAACATCGAACATTAGCTTTACCAGAACAAGCCAACGAACAACTTTCAAGACAATATCTCACAACAAATCTAGATAATGACTAAATGAAACATCCAACATAGATTAGTGGATCTGATAACACATGTCAAGTGTTTTATCATGATCAATCACAAAGAATAGTTGGATAGAACACTTTCCCAGAGAGATGCACCACAAACTCAATGAATATCCAATACTGATCAGATTTATCTAGAAGGTATCAATACACAATCAAATGCACCAACAATTCATTTGGTTGAGAGCCATGGTGTTGGAGTGAAAATTACCATGAAAAACATTCGAACGTGTGACTTTAAACTGGGCATGGGATAATACACATTGTTTACCCCATGGTCATGGAGTGTAGTCAATGCTGTAAAAGTTACGCTAAAAAACCCATCTCATTGGGTAAAGAATAAAATATTTAACCCCTAAACGATGTGTACCATAGGTACATGACATGTAACTACCCATGTAATGATTTACCTATTGATGAAATAATATCCCAGTCTTTGACATGGAACCCTCACAAGGTACATGATGTGTAATTCAGGTACATGACATGTACCTATTCCGCAGTCTGCAGTAAACATAGAAAAATTACAGTAAATGATTTTAAAAGTATAAAGGAAATTATAAAAAAAATAAAAAAACCATATCTTTGTAAAATGATGTTACATATAGTATTTGTAGTGATCAATAAACAGAATAACATGGTTGTTTCCTTATACAGAATGACAGAGCAATTTCCTATTCATCAAGGCAGTTAAAATGTAGTGAACAAAATTATCCAACTCATGATCATAAGTTACCTTCTATAATATTTTATCTTATGATATGATGACACTATATATATGGTGAAGGATGTGATATATATAAAAATTAGAAGAGTTTTAAATATATATTCTTACAGAAAAAATCTTCTGTAGGAAGAGGCGGTGGCTTGAGCTACTAAAGGGTTACAATTGCTTAATACAATATCACATAGGTAAGGCTAACAAGGTTTCAGATGCATTGATAAATAAGTATCATGATGTCCTAAACAAAATGAGGTCTCAAAAGGTTCCCATGTACATTGATAATTTAATGATAGAAATGGAAATTATCAAGGATGTTGAAGAAACACTACTTTTTCAAATGGTTTATAAACTATCTTTATTGGAAATGATTAAAAAATTTCAGTCTGAAAATGAGATCTTTCAAACAAAAAGTAATTATATGAATGATTGGAAATTGGTAGAATTATTATATGATTATGCAATCATGAAATTTGGAAGGATTATTTAAGTTCCCTCAATAATTGATCTAAATAGGGAGTTATTGGATTATGGTCATAGCTCAAATTTCTATATAAAACCAAGAAAAAGTAATATGTATAAATGTTTGATGTAACATTTCTGGCGTGATAATATGAAGTAGATATTTTCTAATTTACTATCTAGTTATTTATTCTATATATAGGTGAAGGCTGAAGGAAAACATCCATGATGATTCATGAAAACACTTCCTATTCTTATATGAAAATATGATGACATTATTGTGGATTGTTCCACTATATTAGCAAAAATTTAGTCAATTTACAATTAAATATTGGTAATTGATGGAGGAATTACCATATATAGAAATTTAAATTATATGAGGAAGGATTTTCCAATACAACAGCATACATGACACAATATAAATGAATTTTTAATACATCGAGGAGAACCTCATTCAATTGTGCCTAATCATGAATCACAATTTAAATTGAAATTATACAAAAGTATTCATAAATTATTATAAACTAAGCTTAATTTGAGTACTAACTATCACCCTTAAATTGATGGGAAATATAAAAGGGCCATTTAAAAATTATAAGACATGTTTTATAATCACTCAAACTTTACATACATTGTTATTACTTTAAAATTGAAGCACACATATTAAAACATATAACAAAACCACGAAAGGACCTTATAGGTATAATGTCTTTAGAAACTGGGAAACATGGGAAACTAGTTCATAAATCATATACATAGTCTCCCTTTTATTTTATCATATCTAGAGTACCTTTTGGAATATCGTACTTAATACACTTATTCGTGACCTAGGGAAAAGAAAACATACAAAAGGTTGAGCTCAAATTCTTAGTAAGGGTAAACAAAATAAATATTAATCATATCATATTTATAAGAACATAACATTTTGAAAATCTTATCCTGCAAAAGAGATCATAATATCATAACATGGGATAATTCATAGTATTTCAATGAAAATCCCAATAATAATAACAGGAAACTTTGTGGAATACACACATAATAATAGAGAATTGTTTTTTAGTAGTTAAGACTCATTTCCAAGACTATGTTAGCGGACAAAGCCCATTTCTGAACCGAGTTCACTCCTCGTTTTAGTCCTGTATCACTAAACCAGATTAACTTGTCATTCCAGAAATGTCTATCTCTTGAGATATAAATATTTACCCATTGCATTGGAAGGAGATATAGGTCTCACCCATCTCATAATGATACCATTATTATGTGTTCCACAAGATCCTAAATCATACATCATAGCATAACACCTGTAATAAAAATGGGATTCTTAAACATCATACCATAATAACATAAATCATATAAGATAATAGGACCTCATAAAAATAATTCAATCATAATAAAATCATTGTCAAAATAGGTATAAAAACAGAACCCTATATTATATTAGATGAAAAATAATTTTGATAATACACTTGAACGCCATTATTGAGGAAAATATCATTTCTACTTCAAAAATAATTTTCCTTTCATAACATGTCATAAAATTTTAAACTAAAATAAATCAATTAAAAATAAACTGGAAAATTTGTAAAGTAAGCTTCATGTAAATAATGTTCAAAAATTCCATTCATGCCGTATAAGTTAAGGAAAAACATTCTTCTCGTACTTTGGCCGGAAAAGTCAAAAAAGTACCTCGTACTAAAAATGACAAATAATTCCTTTCATATCATTTACTAAAAACCCATAAAAGTGTAAAATTGTATTTAAATAATTGTTAGAGGGTTTAAATTTTATTAAATATTGAGGAAGAATGGATGTGGATGTTAAATATTCCCCAGTAAATTCTGAAGAATAAACAATCTCAGATAAAAATGAGATTGCGAGATTTTCCCTTACCTTAGGACCGATTTGCTTCGTACGTGTCCGAACCTCCTGTATAATGATTAAAATAATTTCATTGACTCATTAAAGTATCATTATCATTGTTATGATATCATATATTGTCATATTCTTATCTTTTTATTAGTAATATTTCATTGCTACTTGTTATTCTGGTTTTTATTCCTATTTCTACTCATGCGTGTTTTGTCGAATAATTTATTATTATTCTTTTTAGATTATAGACACCTCATTTCTAGAATGTAATTAGTGTAATATATATCATATTTATTCATTCAATTAATTTATATAATCATTATGCAATGAAGATCATGTTGATCTAGTCGCATCACATCGTGGAGACGGTAAGTTGTACGTACGCACAAGCGATGATATCATTCCCATGATCGTGGAATTTTATATGAGTGAATGTATACAATTTCAGAATCAACATCACTTTACAATAATCATATATAGTTGTAATTTACACCATTATACCCATCCATGTATGGTGGTGATGGAAAACAATTTACATGACGGCGTGGAGACGGTATTCCGTACGTACGGACTTGCGGTGATTTCATTTTCCATAGGATGGATAGATGGTGAAATAGGGTTGTTTCATATTTATAAGAACATATAAGTATTTTAGTGACACTGATTCTATTAGTTCATAATGAAACAACTAAAGAAGAAGAAGTAGAAGAGGAAATAAATTTCAATGAATCTGTAATGGATATTACCTCTTCTTCGACACGCCTATTTGAAATCTCCTCATAGGGTAATAAAATTGGACTTTGAAGAAGACCAGGACCTCTATAATATTACTAGTGAATAGGAGAAGATAAATTTCTATTGTTTGGCCGAGCTTGAAGCCTTAGTGTGGTGTGAGGAGTAGAGGGATGTGGTTCCCTTTTATAAGGGAGGAGAGGGGAACCTTAGGATAAACATAAAATATTATTTTATTATAAATAAATATTCGGTTTTTAATCGCTACAAATTTATTTATTTATAATATAAGGTGGTGATGGGTCTAAATATTCTCAACCAATAGGCTTTAGACAAGTTTAGGTTACTATTTTAACCTTATCATTTAGATTTAACTCTTTGTTAAATAATTTAACTTTTACGGTGTCTTCTTGTTTTCATACACTATAAACTCACTATAACAATCCGAAAGAACCACAAGTGTTTAATTATTAATAAATATAACCTTATCTATGTCATTTGGTAGAACCATAAATTTTTATGAATAATATAACAAATAATAATATAATATTTGTTTTAAAAACTATTTATGTCAATTTTGACACTATTTGGTAATTGATATTTGTAAAAATCATAACATCGTGATTAGTTCAATAAAAGATAATTTAATCAATACTAACATGTCATATTAACCTAAAAAATTATTTGAATTTAGAAAATTCTCAAATTACATTTATTTGGTTATTTATAACCTCAATTATGCTAATATTTCATTAATAAGGTAATTACTGTATCATCATTGTGTCATAAATAAATTAACATTTTTAATGTCTAAAAATTAAAAATAAAATACAATTATTTAGTAAATATTTTTATCTTTATAATAAATATTTATAGTCAAATATTTCTTATATATAACCATATATTATAAAAAAATTAGTTATTAAACTTTGATTTTAAGTATTTTAGCTCTTCTTTAAATAAAAGAACATTAAATGTCCTAATCTAATCCATGTGGACCTAAATGGTATTATTCTATTCTTAAGGGTGATTTTGGTCGAATTAAAATTATCCAATAGAATTAAGACATGTGTTAGGGTAATCATAATACCATTTTTACCGTTAATTACCCTATTTAATTTTAACCGTGGTAAAAAAAGTAAAAAGTCAATATTCACCGAAAATTATTTTTATATTATTGAACAACATTTTACTCCTTGATATTATCCGTGTCTATAGGACTTTCGAAATTCAACTCACAGAAGAAGTAAAATTAAGTTTTATGTAAATTTTCAAAAATCTCCTAGGAGTTATGTAAAAGACGGTGAAAAGTTCAATAAAATATTTATATATCCTAAATTATTATAAAATGACTCCAATGAATTAAATTGAAAATATGTAAGTATTATGTATCTATTTTGACCTAAAATAAATTTAAATAAAATAAATAATTATTTAAATACAATGTCGGTTTTTAAATAGTAACCTAGGGTTTTCACTATTCATCAAAAATTGAATGTTTTCATAAAAATACCAAAAATTCACCCTAGGCTAATTTCGATATTCTGAATCAAAAAATGAAGTCCATTTTGAAAGATAAAATTTATAAAATTTCAAATTTGGGTATTACTATTCATAACGGCATGTTTGTATAATATTTTAATGACATATCATTGTTTAGTAAAACTTAATATTGCGTACAATGAACGATATCGTGGAAGGTCGTGATTGCGTGTAATTCAAGCTAAGATAGTGTTGTGTGTAGTGAAATACTTCTTTGAAGATTTATATAACATAAAAAAAATATTTCTCATAAAAATCTCTGGTGTTACATTATAGCCCCCTTAAAATTAATTTCGCCCCCAAAATTCGTCACTTCGTAACAACAGATGAGGATAACTCTCTCTCATCATATCCTCAAGCTCCCATGTAGCTTATTCTAATTGGTGGTTCCTCCATAAATCTTTCACCAAGCGAGTGGTCTTGTTCCATATGACTTTTTTGCTACGATCCGGAATCTCTATCGGCTGTTCTTCATAACAATGTTCCTGCTCCAGCGTTACAACTTCTGACCTGAGTAAATGTGAAGGGTCAGATATGTACTTTCTCAGGAGAGATACATGGAACACATCGTGAACTTGAGAGAGATTCGGTGGAAGCAACAATCCGTATGCTACCTTCCCAACACGATTCAGTATTTCAAAATGACTGATATACCTAGGGCTCAACAATCCCTTCTTTCCAAATCTCATTACTCTCTTCCAAGGATATATTTGTAAGAACACTTTATAACCAACTTCAAACTCTAGGTCTTTTCTTCGGTTATTGGCATAACGTTTTTGTCAACTCTGAGCTACTCTTATGTGTTATTGTATAGATATAACCTTTTCATCCATCTCCTCAACAAGATCGGGTCCTAATAGCTTTCATTCCCCAACTTCAACCCATCATGTTGGAGTAGTGCATTTATTTACATAGATAGCTTAATAAGGAGCAATCTGAATACTTAAGTGAAAGCTATTATTATAATAAAATTCCACCAAAGGTAGGTGTTGATCCCAACCACCTTTGAAATCCCTATAGCAAGATCTTAACATATCTTCTAGATTTTTAATTGTTCTCTCAGATTAACCGTCTGTCTGAGGATGATAACCAGTGCTGAAACTCAACTCTGTATCTAAAGTATGCTGAAGACTTCACCAAAACATTGAGGTAAACCTCAGATCCCAATCAGATATAATGGAAAGTGGTACTCCATTCAATCTTACCACTTCATTTACATATATCCTGGCAAGCTGATCTAGAGAGAAATCTTCTCTAATAGCAATTAAGTGTGCCGAGTTCATAAGACGATCAACTATGTCCCAAATGGCATTATTTCCTTTGGTTGTTTTATGATGTTCGGTGAAAAAGTCCATAGTGATGTTTTCCCATTTCAATTCGGGTATGGGAAATGGTTGTAACACCCCAGTATACATCTTTCTCTCAGCTTTAACTTGCTAACAAACCAAGCATCGAGAGACGTATTCAGGAACATCTCTTTTCATGCCATCCCACAAGAAGTACTCTTTCAGGTCCATGTATGTCTTAGTGTTTCTAGGATGAATAGAGAATGATGAACTATGAGCCTCATCCAATAGCACTATATTTAATTCTGGGATGGGAGGAACACAAACCCGATTCATGAGCCTTTTTTTCCAATCACAATCAAGGTTGAATTCAGGAACATTTCTCACCATATTATGTAACTCAACATCTTCTTTTGGTGCCTCATTAATCTCCACATGTATAGATAGATGAACATTTATTTGAGAAAGATAAGATTTATCCACTTCCATTATAATTCCAAGATCCATCTTTTGTAAATCCATAAATATTGGATCTTTTGTGATCCTCATCATGGTTAATCTAACATGGTCTTGTCGACTTAATGCGTCTGACAGCTTGTTTGCTTTCCCAGGGTGGTAATGAATTGATCAGTCGTAATCCTTAATCAGATCCAACTATCATCTTTGATGCATATTCATCTCCTTTTGTGTGAAAATATACTTTAAACTTTTATGATCAGTATAATTATAACACATTTCACCCTAAATATAATGCCATAAAATATTTAATGCAATGATTACCGCAACTAACTCCAAATCATGAGTTGGTTAATTTTCCTCATGGATTTTCAACTGTCGTGAGGCATAAGCTATCACCGTATCATTATGCATGATAACACACCCTATCCCCTTCTTGGATGCATATTTGTAGATCACAAACCATTCTCTACTATAAGGTAGTGTGAGCACAAGTGCACTGAATAACCTTCTTTTTAACTCTTTGAAATTCTATTCACACTCCTCTGTCCAAACAAACTTAACTCCTTTTTGAGTCAACCTAGTGAGTGGATTAGATAATCATGAAAAATCATTCACAAAACATCGATAATATCCAGCAAAACCAAGAAAACATTGAATATTAGTTACTATTGTTGTTCTCGACCATCTTTTGGTAACCTCTATTTATGCTGGATGTACAAATATCCCCTATTTTAAGATTATATGACCCAAAAATGAATCTTTTTGATGCCAAAATCCACACTTGGTAAATTTGGCATAAAGATTCTCCTTTCTCAGGGTATTCAATACAATTCTCAAATGATCTTAATGTTCTTCATTTCTCTTTGAATAGACAAGAATATTGTCTATAAAGACTACCACAAACTGATCAAGATAGTCTCTAATGACTCTATTCATTAGATCCATGAAGATAGCATGGGCATTAGTAAGATCAAATGGCATCACTATAAATTCATAGTGTCCATACGTTGTACCGAAAGTCGTCTTTGGTATGTCCTCCCTTTTGACCCTTAATTGATGATACCCTGAACGAAGATCAATCATGGAAAGTATTGAGCTCCGTGTAGTTGGTCAAATAAGTCATCAATGCCTAGAAGAGGATATTTCTTCTTAATATTGATCTTGTTAAGTTCTCGATAATCAATGCAGAGTCTCATTGATCCATCTTTCTTCTTAACAAACCGAACATGTGCTCCGCAAGGTGACACACTAGGGCATATGAATCTCTTATCAATATTCTCTTGGAGTTGCTTCCTCATTTCATACAACTCAATTGGGTCAATTCTATAAGGTGTCTTTGAAATAGGCAAAGCACCCAGTATGAGTAATATTGAAAACTCAACTTCACGATTTGGTGGAAGACCCAACAATTCTTCCAGAAAGACATCATCAAACTCTCGTACGATGTGAATATTCTTAATCGTGATTTTCTCACCAACCATTTGAGATAAATAACCTTCATTTAGTGGAATCAAGACCCATAAGATGGAAAAAATTTCCACAGGAAGGTTATGTTCATCCTTGCATCGATAGACGATCATAGATGGATCTGGAATATTAATTGTGACTTACTTTATTTGGAAATTGATATAATATCCATATCAAGAAATCCAATCCATTCTAAGAATCACATCAATTTCCACTATAGGAAGGATAACATGATTTTCATGAAGCACATTCCCACAAACTTCAATCGGAGAATAATTGTAAACTTTTGATGTGACTGTTGTGCCATTAGGGGTTGTTAGAGATAACTCAACATATAATTGTTGAGGTTACACAATGATACCCTTAGAAAATTCATCAAAAATAAAAGAGTGGGTGGATACAGAATCAAATAAAACATTTTCTACATCAGAGTGGATGGTATGTTTTCCTTTCACCACTTCGTTATCATACTCCACATCGTTGACTAAAATTTCATGTGACTTTCCTTTGATTTTACCATAATAGTTTTTTGACGTTGATCATCATAAAAAACCCTTGGATTAGGTCATTTATTAGAATAATGCCCCATTTCCTTGCTCTTGTAAAATTTATGTTTAGGAGGTTCACTCTGTGTAGACATTTCTTTGTTTGCATCACTAGACACCTTCTTCCCATCATTGCGGCATTCAAATGCCCGATGACATTCTTTTACACATTCTAAACATTTACATGTCCCTTTAAGACAACTCCCTCCATGTTTCATTACAAATTTTGAGCATAAGGGGAAACTCATCTTATTTTCATTGTTTTGTTTACATTTTCCTTTGAATTCCATTATCCTCTTTTTATCAAACACATATGACTGATGGGTTACTCCAATCTTCATCTCAACACTAAGAGCACATCGAATGATTTCCACGTATCTATTGAAGTCCCTTATGGCTACCGCCCTTCATAGACTTGGTTTTAAGCCACTAAAAAATAGGTTGATCTTACTCTCATGTTGGATAATATTCCCAGAAGAGTACCTTGCAAGTCTTGTAAAATTTTCGACGTAGGTACAACAAATTCATCATCATTTTGATTTAGTTCATCAAACTCCTTCTCCATATTTGTTCGAAGAATACGAGGGAAGTACTTATTGAAAAATATGTTCATGAACTAGTCACATTCCATGGACTCCATTTCAGCTCTTGGCCTCATATTATTGATAGGATTCCGCCATTGATCTGATTCACCTTCCAAACAATAAACTGATAAGATGACTTTATCATGTTCAAAACATTGAAAAAACTGCAAATAGCTTTTTAGTGGTATTGATCCATTGTTCTTCCACTAATGGATCAGTAGACCCGCTGAATGAGGGTTGACGCTAACTCATGAAGCATTCAACATAATGTCTCTCCTTCCATTAATCGTTTGGAAGTCCTGTATGATTCATAGCTTGATAAAGTTTTGTGAGCATGGCTACATGATTTTTCATTCTAGCTCCCATAACATTTGGTTGCTCAGGGAGACAATCATTGCATTGCCCGTCACATTCAGCATTAACACGGTTCCTTTGGGTTCAAGCCATTAACTTAAAACAATAAGCATAGTGTGAGAAACACAAATCATAATAGTAAAAACACATAATCACCAATAAAATTTCACACTTTAGGTCTTATTATAGGTGATTCATGGCCATTTATAAAACAATAAGATTGTGTTGTATTTTTAGACATATCCTTAGGGTTCTTACTAAGGCATTCACATCCTAGTTTACAAAGGTTGACTATACCCTTCCTCTGATACCAACTATAGCGACCCAAACTATACATACATTGTTATTACTTCAAAATTTAAGCACACTTATTACAACATATAACAAAACCATGAAAGGACCGTATAGGTATAGTGTCTTTAGAAAATGGGAAACATAGACAACTGGTTCATAAATAATCTACACCATCTCCCTTTTATTTTATCATATCTAGAGTCCCTTTTGGAATATATTACTTAATAAACTTCTTCCTAAACTGGGGAAAAGAAAACATACTAAAGGGTGAGCTCAAACTCTCAGTAAGGTTAAACAAAACAAATATCAACCATATCATATTCATAAGGACAAAACATTTTGAAAATCATAACCTGCAAAAGAGATTATAATATCATAACATGGGATAAGTCAGGGTAGTGAAATGTAAATCCCAATAATCATAACATGAAACTTTGTGGCATACACACATAATCATAGAGAATCATTTCTTAGTATCCATGACTCATTTCGAATACTATCCTAGCGGACAAAGTCTATTTATGAACCGAGTTCACTCCTTGTTTCAATCCTGTATCACTGAACCAGATTAACCTACCGTTCCTTCCATGTCTACCTCATTAGATATAAACCTTTACCCAATGCATTGGAGGGATATATAGGACCCACCCATCTCATAATGATACCATTCTTATGTGTTCCACAAGATCATAAATCATTCATCATAGCATAATCCATGTAATAAAATGGGATTCTTAAACATCATGCCATTATAACATAAATCATATAAGATAAAAGGACCTCATAAAATTAATTACATCATAATAAAAACACAATCAAAATTGGTATAAAATCATAACCCTATATTATATTAGATGGAAAATAATATGTATAATACACTTGAACTCTATTCTTGAGTAAAATATCCTTTCTACATCAAAAACATTTTTACTTTCTTAACATGTCATATCATTTTAAACTAAGATAAGTTAATTAAAAATAAACTGGAAAACTTGTAAAGGAAACTTCATTGAAATAATTTTCTAACAATCTATTCATGCCATATAAGTTAATGAAAAACATTCTTCTCGTAGTTTGGCCGGAAAAGTCAAAAAAGTACCTCATACTTAAAACGAAAATAGATTCCTTTGATATATTTTACAAAAAACTCACCGAAGGGTAAAATTGGATTTAAATAATTGTAGGAAGATATAAATTTTATTACATATTGAGGAAACATGGATATGGATGATAATTATTCCCCAGTAATTTCTGATGTTTAAACAATCTCGGATAAAAATTAGATTGTGAGATTTTCTCTTACCTTAGGTCCGATTTGCTTCGTATGTGTCTGAAACTCCTATATAATGATTTAAATAATGTCATTGACTTATTAAATAATCATTCTCAATGTTATTATATCATATATGGTAATAATATTAACTTTTTATTAGTAATATGTCATTGCTACTTGTTATTTGGGTGTTTAAGGCCTTTTCTTCTCAAGCATGTTTTGTCGAATAAATTCTTATTATTATTTTAGGATATATACACCTCATTTCCAGAATGGAATTAGTGTACTATATACCATATTTATTCATTAAATTCTTTTATATAATCATTATGCAATGAAGATCATTTAGAATGAGTCGCATCACATCGTGGAGACGGTAGGCCATACGTACGCAGGAGAGATGATATCATTCCAATGATCGTGGAATTGTATTGGAGTGCATGTATACTACTTAATAATCAATATCACTTTACAATAATCATATATAGTTATTATTTACACCATTATACCCATCCATGTATGGTGGTGATGGAAAACAGATTACACCACGGCGTGGAGACGATATTTCGTATGTACGCACGCACGATGATTTCATTTTATGTAGGATGGATAGAAGGTAAAATTGGGTTGTTTCATATTTATAATTACATATCAGTATATTATTGATACTGATGTTATTAATTCTTAATGAAACAACTAATTAAGAGGAAGTTGAAGTAGAAATAAATTTCAAAGAATCGGTAATGGATATTACCTCTTATTCGACACGGTTATTTGAAACCTACTCTTAGGGACCTAAAATTGGACTTTGAAGAAGACCAGGACCTCTAGAATATTATTATGTAAGTGGAAAAGAGAAATTGGGAAGGGTTTTCTTAGTTTGAAGGCTCAAATAGGTGTGACGAGATGAGGGAGGAGGTTTCCTTTTATAAGGGAGGGGAGGGGTACCTAATGAAAAACATAAAATATTTTTTTATTATAAAGTCATATTCGGTTTTTAATAGCTAAAAATTGATTTATTTCAAAGATAAGGTGGTAATGGGTCGAATTCCTCTCAACCAATAGGCTTTATACAAGTTTAGGTTACTATTTTAACTTTATCATTTGGATTTAACTTTGTGTTATAATATTTAACTTTTACCGTGTCTTCTTGTTTTCTTACTCTATAAACTTACTATAACAAACCAAAAGAACCCCATGTGGTTCGTTATTAATATAGATATACTTATCTAAGTCATTTTTCCGAACCTTATATTTTTAGGAATAAAATAACAAATAATAATATAATATATTTTTAAAAAACTATTTTTTTCAATTTTTTCACTATTTGGTAATTGTTTTTTTTAAAAATTATAACATCATTATTTGTTCGAACAAAGTTAATTTAATCAATACTAACATGTCATATTAACCTAAAAATTATTGGAATTTGTAAAAGTCTCAAATTAAATTTATTTGGGTATTTATAACATCAATTATGTTAATATTTCATTAATAAGGTAATTACTGCATCATCATTATGTCATAAATAAATTAACATATTTAATGTCTAAAAATTACAAATAAAATACCATTATTTAGTAAATCCCTTTAGATATAAAATGAATATTTATAATTGAATTTATCTTATTTATATCCCTATATTATAAATGTTTTAGTTATTGAACATTGTTTTTAACTATTTTAACTCTTTAAATAAAATAACATTAAATGTCCTAATGTAATCCCAGTGGACCTAAAGTGTCATATTTTATTTATAATGTGGTTTTTGGTCGAATTAAACTTATCCAATAGAATTATGACATGTGTTATGGTAATAATAATACCATTTTTACCCTTAATTACCCTATTTAATTCTAACCGTGGTAAAAAAAAGTAAAAAGTCACTATTCACCAAAATTATTTTTATTTTATTGAACCAAATTTTACTCTTTTATATTATCAATGTCTCTCGGATTCTCCAAATTTCACTCACATAAGTAGTAAAATTATGTTTTTTGTAAATTTGGAAAAAGATCCAAGGAGGTTGGTAAAAGACGGTGAAAAGTTCAAGAAAAATTTTATATATCGAAAATTATTATAAAATGACTCCAATTAATTAAATTGAAAATATATAAGTATTATTTATCTATTTTTAATTAATATAAATTTAAATAAAATAAATTATTATTTATATAAAAAATCGGTTTTTAAATAGTAATCTAGTGTTGTCGCTATTCACCAAAAATTGAATGTTTTCAGCAAAATACCAAAAACTCACCCTAGGCTAATTTCGATATTCTAAATCCAAAAATAAAGTCTATTTTGAAAGTTAAAATTTATAAAATTTCAAAATTTGGGTATTATTATTCACAATGGCTAGTTTGTATAATATTTTAATAACATATCGTTGTTTAGTGAAACTCAGTATTGCATACAATGCACGCTATCATGGAAGGACGCGATTGTGTGTAAAGCAAGCTCTGATAGTGTTGTGTGAAGTGAAAGATTTCTTTTATGATCTATGTGACATAAAAACAAAATATTTCTCATAAAAATCTTGGTTTTTACATGTTTAGATCATGATACCTTGACATTCTAGGTATGTGGGATCACTATTTACCCTTTGTAGTTTTTCCTGCAATTATAGTATCCATTCTTGTATTTAAATGGAACTATATGTATAATTGTTTAGAATGAGATTTTGTAAACCAACTTGTTTGGTGTATTTTAGTGACGAGAAGCTTATAGGACCAGAACATGGGGAGGAAAAAACTTCAAAAGTTATTAATATTCTAACCCATATCAAAGCATCCTAAACAAGGTAAAACAACAGATCTATTAATGGAATAAAGGATTTAGAATTTCATGTGGGTGATCATTTTTAATTAAATGTATCTTTGTGTAATGGTGTCACAAATTTTTCTAGGAAAGGGAAATTGGGCCTAAGGTACAATGTAAGTTTTTAAATCATAGTGATAGTTGGAGTTTTGTCTTAACGTTTTATGGTACATACTTGCTTTATCAAAGAACTTGACGTATTCCACAACTCTTTGTTAGGGAATTACTTACCAGATCCAACACATGTCATCAATTTTGAATGAATGTAATTAGATCTTGATTTATCATTATATGAGAATCATATCTGAATTCTTCACCATAGGGAACATGTTTTGTGAAATCAGACCGATCCGCTAGTAAAAGGAGTTCAGAAAAATCATATATTTTTAGAGAAAAAATGATAACCAGAGTAATTTATGATGAAGAATTTCCCAAATATTTTTTTAGTAAAGTATTCTATAAATATTGTTGGAGAAGTTTCTTTCTTAGGTGGGGAGAATATAATATCCCATGATTTTAAGGTATGTCTCTTTTAAATATTATCATCTCCTATATTTTATGCTTTAAATAATTCCTTGTTTAACCATATAATATAATTATAAAATTTAGTTATATTTATAGTAGTTTATTATAAATCATGTTTTGGTAATTCATGGAAAAAATAATGTATATTTGAAATATTTTAATTGAAATAAATAATTTAGAGAAATTATATTCTCAAAAATCAAATTCAGAGATTAAAATTTTAGTTTTTTATTATTATAAGAATATTTTATGATACATTAATTAAAATTTTCAATGATCACCATATAATAATAATATTAAAATTCATATTTCCCAATTAAATTGAGATATTAATTAAAAATTTAATTTCTAAAATTTATTAAATTATATTGATGAAATTGAGCCTACATTTGAATTCTAGATGTTGAAAATTGTTAGAGTGATTTTTATTGGGATTTTTCTAAAATAATTGAATTTTCACTAAATAGTGAAATATAGAAATTTAGGATATTTAACAAATAAATGAATCATGTAGTCAAAGATGATATATAAGTGATGTAAGCCCATAATGTCAAGCTATAATTCATTTTTTAATATATTTAGATATGAGGTTCAAAATATTTGTATTCACGTGCCATAATAATAAACTAGTGAATAATATAATTGAAAATATCCATATCCT
The DNA here is from genome assembly GCA_963277665.1 of Viscum album. Lineage (NCBI taxonomy): Eukaryota > Viridiplantae > Streptophyta > Magnoliopsida > Santalales > Viscaceae > Viscum > Viscum album. The sequence continues at coordinate 2,046,905,580 of OY728127.1, forward strand.
CTTCTATAAGTAACACCCTCACCACCACTTATCCTCACACATCCAAAAACATAATGCATGTAAAATTTATAACCAATACCTATTACAAACCTCTCCACACATTCTTCTCATTCTAGTATCACCCAAAAGGCCATTTCATATTACATATGTAGGTTCTTAAAGAGATTAGTTGAAGATGAATATCCCTTTTCACCCTTTTCATTTTCTTTCAAATTCATTTCTTTTATTACAATTTATTTAACACATTTTTTCAAACATTAATAATAACTCTAGTATCATATATATACTTCTGTTAGGCATTTGGATGCTTCATCATTATATTGGGTTGGGATCCCCCCATCAAACCCCTTTTTAAGTACCTATAGATACCATTAAAAGCCCATAAGAAAATGGTAACTCCCAACAGAATGAATCACTTATATCATTAAGAAAATATATGTATCATTTTCCTACTCATATTTCTATGCTATTCTAATTTTTCTAATTTTTCAATTGTTTCTCAACACATTATCATCATGAATGCTCAACAAGGGAGGAAGGTAAATTATTATTTTAAACCTTATTTTCACCACATTGTTGGATGGTTCTAATTATCTAGTAATTTAATATTAATCCTTATTTTCATCATCGAGTTAGAGGGTTATAATTATTTTTATATTAATTTTTATTTACCAACTGATTGGATGGTTTATATGGTTTATTTAATTACTACGGTAAGGGTCCAATTACTTTTTATTTGAAAGACAAGAAATTATTAATTTTCTAATACTTGATTGGTTGTTATAATTAATAAATCAGTACACCCACGAAATTTTTAAATGAGTAATGTTATATATTGGTATGTTTTTTTCGATCACAAGTGTGAAATATTTATTTACCAATTGTGGTTCGATTTAAATATATATAATATTAAATGATAATTTATTACCATATTTTTGTGATTTTAATTATATTTTATTGTTTAAACAAAATGAAAATTATTAATGTATTCAAATTTTGAATAATAATAATTTTCTCTCTATTTCATTTTATCATCATTTAAAAACTCACGAAACACGAATTCACCTATTTGGATAATAATAGATGTGATTTCTTATTGTTGATGATGGATGCTGAAATGCATCTCTAATAAATGTATCTCATTGTTAAATTTAGTAAAAATAATTCCAAAACCCTAAAAAATAAATTAAAGGCAATGATCTTCCTTAACAAACATTTACAAGAGAGTTTGAAAAGTGTCTACCTCATAGAATGTGATCTATGCATGCCTTATTAGAGTTTTAAAGAGAGGATTGATCATCAAAAATAATTTATTCTTCCACAAACATATTATGAATGGATTTTTGTATGCTTCTAAAACATTAAAAGGTAGAGTAATTAAAATTATTCTATGTATTGAATTTTATCATAGCTAAAGTTATATGGTTTTGGTATTATGGATACCGATACTATTGAAAATTCATATATGAAATTTCATTCATATCAAATCTCCTTATAAGATAAATATGTTTTCCGAGTTTATATAGAATATAATGATATCATATCATCATTACATCAACTAGAGAAGAAGAATAAGATTTTGATTATAAATTATTAGTCTCGTCCTATTAGTTTTTCATTTTAATTTCATTATGAAAATTATAAATTTCATGAAAAATTATAATGGATGATTTCAGGGATGTGATTCTCATTTGTTACATGGTTTTGGTGATAGACGTGGTCGATTAAATGGTGGTAACTATATACTGCATCGATATGAATAAAAATATCATTGAGATACCAAATCAAACACTATAATGAATCTTGATAATTCATTGTACCAATGCAGTTGTATGGGATTGTGGTATTGAGTTTTCTGAACCCCATAGCATCATTGAATTCTATATAAATAATATATTATATCAATGATGAATAAAGCACACATTGCTGAGACATCCTATAATGGGAAATAAAATGATTCGAATTTTTTCTATGAATCACGATCAATCATATAATGATTACAATTACCTAAAATTGGGTTATTTTACTTCCAAATTTGATAAGATAATAGATTTAAATAATTCAGAAAAATATAGTTGTTATGATAGATGATATTCTGTTTTTGTCCTATATAATTTATATTTTTGATATTATAGTTTTTGAATTTCACAATGTATTTCATATAAAATAATTATCATTAATTTGAATCATTAAAAAGTAATTCCTAACCGAGATAGATATTTTTATACATGATAGTTGAACAATGAAAAAAAGATATTAAGAATAAATTTTTTCTATTATTAAATCAAGAAGAACAATTGTTAATACTATATCAAGTCGTACATATCTATTTGAAAAGACAGGTGAATGATTTTTTTCATTAACCAATGGGGAAAATATTTTTCATAAGAGATGAGTTATTTTCATTAAATTCCTAATGAAAATTTTTATGTTTCCAATATATTTAATAAAATAGGTATGATACTCAAACTATATCAGAGAGAAATGAAAAGTTCATGTGAATTACCACTAATAAATCTGGAATGGGTCATGTAATAGAATAAATACCAACATTATCATCTAGATTTCATTATATATATATATGTAAGTTGAATATAAATAAATTTGGTATAGAATAATAGTACAAGAATTGTTAATTTATTGCATGACCGATTTGGTATTGTTGGTTTTGGAATGATGAGAAAAATAATTGAATGTTTGCATTGAATTTTAGTAATGGTCATATAGATCTCTCAACTATGTATAATTCCATGTGAGGCAAGTTATCTTGTAATGTTGATTGTGAGACCATATCCATCTAAATTTAAGGCTAAATTTATATACATTATTGAATTATGTCATGGTGATATTTGTGTACTAATTCATCCATCTTACAAGTCATTTAAATATTTTTGGGTATTAATTGGTGGAACTAGTGAATAGCCACAAGGATGCTTCCTATCAACTTGTAATGTTTCATTTTCACATTTCCTTTCCCAAGTAAATAAATTTATAGAACAATTCCAAGATCATTTGGTCCTAAAATTATTGAATGATAATGCTAGAGAGTTTACATCGGAATAATTCAATGATCATTTTATCGAAATTAGAATCACTGTAGAGCATCCAGTCACCCATTTTAATAAACAAAATGATTATAATTATTTATTGATAAAATTACTCCAACATATTCCTCAACCGTTAATAAAGGAATAAATTGACGTTCCTGGTATGAGGTCATGCTATATTTCATTCCCCACCGTTAATTCACATCAGAACAAGTGAATATAATAAATAATATCGACTCCAATTGGAATATTGGACATCTCCTTTCATCTCCTAGATAAAAATATATGGTTTTGTGGTATATATACCAATCCTCCCTACAAAGTACAAATATGGGACCTCAAATGAATTTTGGACTATATATACCATATGAAACCTCATTCTTTATTCTATATCTAGAAGAAAAAATTACAGATATATTTACGTCACATTTTTATGATTTTCACTTTTATGAAGACGTATTCCCATAATTAGATGGGGGAAAAGAAAAAAAGGGAATATATTTCATGTAATGTGAAAAAACAATATTTCATTGATCCTCCCACCCAGTAGTGTCAGATATATCTGAAAAATATTTGACATATAAATTTTCTAGAAAATTAATTTTTTGATTCAAAAAATTATTCAAATGACACAAATAAATCACACATATTGGATTTAAATTCACTTGTTATAATTGATGTCATGAAGAAATATTTACATAATTATGTCATTAGAATCTCAAAAACATACCAGAAGCATGGAATTCCAATTTGATCTATGGATTAGATTCATAAAAAATAAAATGGATGAGTATAGTTGAAAACCCCATTATATAGGCATGTATTCATGATGAAAAATTTAATTTATATTTTCTTAATGAAAAAAAATTATTGGAATCCTAAATATAATAAATAATATATAGAAACCCCTAATGGTTTGTAAAATAATTAAATCACTATTTATTATACCACTATAGGTGGTATATGGAATTAGTGTAATATTGAAAATACTGATGAAATATTTTTATATTCATTATCACATGAGATTGATCATTAATACCCTAATCTAAGGTTTATTATGGATTTTTAAAATTGACATGATTGGAATAAATGTAATGTATCAATGAAAGATTAATTATATTTACATAAGAAGTGAAGAGTTTTTTGGAAATGTAATGATCACACGAGATGAAAAGAAGTTTTTTTTGATATAAATGTGTTTTTGTTTTTTTGAATAATGGGATAAACGAAATTGTAAGATAACGATATCATATTGTTTTATATTTAAATACTAAGACACCTTAAATTGATTATTATAAGAAATATTCTCCTATTATGGATTCCAAACTTTCAGATAACCAATCATCATTATAGTTGAATATAAGGCTCATATGGGTCATATTGATATTGTATAACTTATTTATACAGGTCACTTGGTAGTAGTATTTATATGAGAATTACAAAAGGATTCAAAATACTAATGTTTAAAAATCAAAACCCAATGACCTATTTTTAAATAAGTTGATAAAATCTCTGTATGGATTAAAATAATCTAGTTGTATGTTGTAAAATAATTTGAGATAAAATTTATTAAATAATGTGTATTTCAATAGACCTATTTTTCCTTGTGTTCATATTCCCCAAGAAACATATGAATAGAAAATCAATAATGTTTAGGTCAATGTTTTATATATTCATAGAACTCCAAAAGCGATCAATGAAGAAATGGAGAACATAATGTATTATTTTGAAATGATTGTAATGGGAGAAATAATTATTTACATGGATAAAAAATTGATCATATTCCAAGTGGTATTTTTTACATCAGTCAAATTTCACTAAATAGGTTTTAAAAATTTTCAATAGTAATAAATTGAATCCTTTATGTACTCTAATTTTTTTTTCAATCATTAAATATTCTGAAAGATCAATTTCAACCTTATGATTAAATTGTGGAGTTGGTTCGTCCAGAAGCACCATACCTCAGTGTTATGGAAGAACAAATGTATCTTTCTAGTTGCAATCATCTTTATATATATGTTATTAATAATTTATTAGAAATATTTAGTTCATCCCCAACTAGATGTCAGTATTATAGAATGAAACATATTTTTTGATATCTTTTTAATCTTTTTGTAAGTCTGTATTATATTATAAAAAATTCGTAATGAATAAAAAGGATTTCTGAAATAAATTTTATCTATCTAATATACATAAGGAATGATCATGAACATGTTATGTGTTCACAGAAGGGGGTATTTAGCTATCTTGGAAATTATAATGGAATACACCCCTTGTAACATCATAAAATTGTGTTGAATTGAAAACATTATGTGAAGCATGTTGTGAATGTGTTTGAGTTAGATATATAAATGAACACATTTACGTGAAAATTGGATTGTATATGTATAATATACCACATATTTTATTATAATATTTTTATATGCACAAAAAAAATTGAATAAATTATTTATCTTGAAAGATTGGAAAAAACACATAACACACAAAAATTTACATTCACCCAAGTGTTAATGATGAAAAGAGATATAGACCTAAATATGTTCAATCCAATGAAAATATGATGATTTACTAAAATAGGAACTACCAAAAATCAAATTTATAATTTTTATACACAATATAAATGTTCATTTATTGATAAAATTTTGATGCATTTTATCCTTTAGGGAAGGGCTCTATGAGATTGTACTATTTTCCTTATTCCAGTTTTAATAACGATGTATTTTTTCAAAAATGGTTTTTAATGTTGTAGTATCAAATCATGTATGATATTGGTAGGGGTGTGAATCCAAAAGGGTTGTTTTAGGTATCTTATAGATACAATATTAATTAGGGTTTGGATTTCCACTCCTATAAATACCCTTCTTCACTACATATAAAAGGATGTGAAACTCGATGGAAAATGATAACACATGATAGAATGAGACTCTGGAATCATCAATAAAATATGAATATTATTTTTCTACTCATATTTATATACTATTATAATTATTCTTTTTTTCATTTTTGTTTTCTAATAAATTGAAATTTAATTATTATAATGGTATATCCGCCATAAATAATTTTATCTACCCATTAGTATTCAAAAAATTAAATCATTATCACTAAGGTGATGATTTTATACCATTATTGATGAAGAGTTTTCATTTTTCAATTATTCCATCAAGGCAGGTCATAAATCAATTTATATGGTTAAAAACGATTTTAATATATGTAATAAAACATATTTAATGTTATATAAATAATATATATACATAATATTAATTCATAAAACTAATATACTGTGTTATCATTTAATAAATTCCAAAATGATTTAAATAATAATCATTAATATTTTATCTAATGAATCATCCTCATATATGGGGGATCTAACAACCCTTGCTTGACAAAAATGGAAAATACATTTCTATTTTCTGAATACATAATACATTACACGAATATACTCCCAAGGACCATATTAGTTATGTTTCTTTGGAAACATGGAACATAATATTCAGACATGAGGAAAGATATTCAACATCTCCCATTAATATCTTCCCATTTCTGTTTCCCATCCTAAAACCATTCTTTATATCTCGGGAAAAAGAAAATAGAAAAAGGTTGAGCTCAAATTCTCAGTAAGGGTAAACATGTATAACAGAAAACAAACCATAAATGTAATAATGTAAAAACGTGGACATAATTTTGAAATATCAAAATCTTGAGTCATGAAATGAATATTTGCAGTATGTAAGACAAAGATAAAAAAAGATCATTAACCTTGATAAAATAGAATTGAAATAAAAAATGGAATTGTGGAAAAAATAAGCACATAATATGATTTCCATAGTACCCAAGGCATTTTTTCCAAGACAGTCATAATGGAAAATGTGCTTTATAGAATCAGGTTTACATGTAATTCCATACATATACTATTGAACAAAATTTACTCTCCATTCAAGCTATATATTAGAGAACCATATTTACATTCCATTAAATTCATGTCTATCTCATGAGATATAAATCATTACTCAATGCATTGGAGAGAGATTTAGGTCCCACTCATCTCATAATATAATAATTATTACATGTGCCACAAAAACTTAAATCATTCAGAATAGCATAACCCAATAATGTATATGGGCTTTTAAAACAACATTCAATCAAAACATAATCTATATAAAATATCATTAAACCATTAAAATAATAAAATCACAGAAAAAATATGTATCGAAGCATAACTATTTTTAAAGATCATCATCTTAGAGGAAAAACAATTTTTCACAAATATTTGAACATTATTAATAAGTAAAATATCCATTTTCCATCAAAAATATTTTTTTTCTAAACATGATGTTCAATTATAGATGAAAATAATTTAGTTGAAGATAAAAATGAAATATTTTATAGGTATATTCATGTAAATAAGTCCTTATGAATACGTAAAAACCGTAAATGTTGTATGAAAAATGAAAAGCGATTATTTCCATAACATATAATAAAAATTTAAAATGTGTAAAATTAAAAGTAAAAATCAGTATAATAATAGAAATACTATTATATATTAAATAAAAATGGGCATGAATGATAAATATATCCTATTAAATACTTATGATTAAATAATCTCAGATAATAATGAGATTGCAAAATTATCCCTTACCTTATGCATGATATGCTTTGTATGTATCTGAGACTTATGTATAGTGGGTTTAAATATATTATAAACTTATAACAGAACAATAAAAATTACTGTGATATCATATATGATTCACTTTTGAATTTATATTACCCATTATTTTATCAATTCTATGATAAATCAACGTTTTGGGTAATAATTTTATTATTTATCGTACATGTTTTGACTTGTTATTATTTATATTATTATGTGGATATTAATTTTATTATTTATATAATGTAAAACAAGAATTATATATCATATATATTCAGTATGTAAATATATAAAATAGATAGATAAATAAATATAATACATATTTCATGGAAATGGTGGGCCATACGTACGCATGGCCTCAAATTCCATTTCCTAATTGAATTCAATGGAAGCATGAAAGTTTCATATATATATATAGTATAATTATTATGTCATATATTTAATTCTTAGATATTATATATAATTTTTATTCATTTTTGGATGGATAATGTGGAGATTGAGTCAAATCATGTTGTGTAGATGGTAGGTTGTATGTACGCACGAGCAATGATATCATTCACTTAATTTTAAAATGGTATGGAATTTGATGGTATACAAATTATAGAAAATAATTAAAATTCTATATTAATTATATTAATCAAATTATACTAATCATTATTCCCATACAAATTATGTATTGTCGAATTGAAAATTACGCCACGTTGTGGAGATAGTTTGCCATACCTACGCAAACATGATGATATTGTAATTCGTAGGATAGATAAAAATATGTATAAGGTTGTAACCAAGATATAATAACATATAATAATGTATAGTATACTGGATTTATTAATTTAGAAAAAGAACAACATAAGGAAATCAAGGAGAAGAAGAAATGAATTTTGAAATAGGGCATAAAACAACTAACTCTTTTTTGAGTATCATCTTTTGATTTGAAAAAAATGACTCCCTAGGATGTATTTCTTTACAATGTGTGGAATTTAAGAGGAATGTAGCGATGTTTGGAGCTTATTCAATAAGATTTATGATGATCCAAATAGATTTAGATGTGTGATTACATGGGTAGAGGTGGTGGCCTTTTATAAGTGGGAGGAGGGGCGCATTAGGAATGTCCTCAAATAGTAATATATTTTAAATTGATTATCAATTTATAATGATCCCAAATTAATTTATTTAGAATATAATGTTAGTATGTGTCGAAATAATCCCATAAAAATTTCAAAAATGTTTTGAGTTTATTTTAAACCTTATTATTTAGATTTATCCTTATTTGATCTATTTAATTATATATTTTTTTAATAATATTCTATATATTAACTGGTTATAAATATTTTTATGGGTTTTAAATTTCCCATGGTTGGATATATTATTCAATTTTCCACAATATGATTTTAAATTTCTAATTTTTAAATATTTATTGTGATTTTTAACTAATTTAATAATATGTTATTTTTATAAAATATCAATAGTGTCAATTTATACATTATTGTTTTAATTTAATTTTAATAAAATCTAAACAGAAGATATATTCCAAAAAATTAATACACTCCAAACATTTCATAATAACCTAAAAATATTTGGATCACATTAATTTGTTCATATAATATTTATTTTAATAATTAAAAACCCATTTATTTAATATTTCTTTCAATAAAATATTTTCTATATCAATATTATGACATCATTAATGGTAAATATTTACTCTTCAAAAAAAATAAAAAATTTAAAATGTGGTTGATAACTTCCTTATATTTCTATATAATAATAACGTTCTTTGTTTTATCATGTTTATCAACATATTATAATGATTATTCTTATAATAGATGATAGAGTTACATGTTGTCACATTATATTGTTTTAATTATAATTATATCAATTCCATGGTAAAAAGTCCATTTAATGAATCAATTCTGACCCTTATGTGAAATTGGTCGACATTAATTCATAAAATATGATTTTTTTGTTAGGGTAATATTATTAACATCATCAAATGGTTTATTCCCCTTATTTTCCCAATTTATCTATATATGCGGTAAATAAAAATAACTATTGTTAATATTCATAATATCCAAAAAAATTAACCTGTTAACATTTTTTATATGCAATTATTTTAAATATGGAATAAATTTTTCTAAATTAAAAACCTAGAAGTTTAATTAATAACTTTAAAATTAATTCCCATTGCCAAATCCAAAAAGAATTTTTTTATGAAGTAAAAACTATCAAAAGATTGACCTGGGTTTATATCCAATTTAAATGTGGAATTAATTCCAATGTCTAATATTTTATTAAATGATACAAACATAATCCAGTTACACATTAAATCAAATTAAAAATAATATATAACTATATATATAAATTAGATGAAAAGGGATATGTGAATTAAAATGCACTATTATTCCCTATTCATTAAAATATGAATTTCATCAGTAAGAAAAATAAATTTAAAAAAATATAAAATTTGATTCACCTATTCTAATTAATACTTATATTTTTTGAAATAGAAAATTTAAAATGTAAAAAATTAGATATAAAATTGGTGCTCCATCAAAAGGGGTAAAAACTGCAATTTTGTAAAAATACATCATTTCTCTGAAAAATAATTTTTTTCCTTATATAAATTTCTAGAAAATATAGACGATGAATGTTAATGTTACATTAAAATTAAAAATAGTTTAATAATATTAAAAATTCTTAACTTATATTCCATTAAATAATTATATATTAATAATATATTTGTGCTTAGTGAAATTTGGTACTATGTACCACACAATCTGTTGAGGAATGTCTCTGAAGCATGTAATGAAAGCCATATTAGTGTTGCGTTTAGTGGATGATTAATTTTATGTTTCATATAAAATAATCCAAACATAGTTCATTTATATAATGATTTTTTTACTCAATGTTGCATTAAATGAATTCTATCAAAAGAACATAAAAATTTGTGTAAAACAATCCCAATATAGTGTTGTGTTTACTACAAGATAATAAGATGTTGCGTATTGTAAAATAAAATCATGGTGTATCATAGAACACATGACATCAACGAAATATTAATTAATATATGTCCTAAAATATCAGGGTGTAAGAATATACCCCCCTTGAAATTAATTTCAATCTCAAAATTCATCATGGTTATAAATGGTTTACTACTTGTAAGATTCATTCATGGAAGCCCACATCATAAAAAAGAATACCAAAAGTTCATTTTAAAAAAGTAAAGATTAAAAAATAATGGTTACCCAATGAATCCCATCAATGGTTTTACACATAGAGGGAAAATGTAGGAATTGAAAACAATGATATGGAATAAAAAATCACATAATCATATACTGATGGATAGTGATAGAGAACAAGGATTGGGGTAGTTAACAACTAGAAATTTATAAATCTATTATTATTTATTGGTACCATATATACTTATCAAAACCAAAATGTACCAACACATAGATATTACAATATATTACAATACTTTAAAATAGATTGAACTACACTATTTTGGAACCTCATTTCATAAACAACTAATAATTACACCACTTTATTGTCATACTTAGCATAACCAATAGTGATCGAATGTGATTAGTCTTTTTTATTGGAATTATGAGTGTTTTATACATCGATAATCATCCATAAAACTTAGATTAGTTCATTTATTATCATAACTCCATATTTCTTTTCACATATATCATTTAACTGTGGGTGATGAGTTCTCTGTAGTCATCTATCTAGTCATATCATTAGAGACCATTTTCCTATTACATCAACACTGAAATACTTGATGACCTTCCATTCCACACATAAAAAAATTTCTAGTACCTTTGTGAGAATATCCACCGTGATTATTTCCACATGTTGATAATTAGGAAACATTTATATTCTTTTCACCATTGTTTTGATATATTACCATGAACTCTGTTATTTGTTTCTTTTCAAAACCATGTGATTGATATGAAAACCAACACACATTTAAACATTTATAGAACAATACACAATCTCTTCATATCTAATAAAATATCTTATAGATAATTCCCATCTAAGCATTGGTTTTAAGCCACTAAAGAATCTATCCACATTACTTTCAAGTTGGATGATAATATCGGAAGCATACCTTGAAAGTATTTTAAAATTTTCCTCTTATGTACCAAAAAATAATCATCATTTTTACTAATATCATGGAACTAATTTTACATTATTGTTTGAAGAATGTGTGGGAAGTACTTATTGAAAAATTGGTTCTTGTACTCATTTAATTCCATGGGTTCAATTTCATCTTGTTCCCTTATATTATTGTTTAGAGTCCCCCACTGGTCTATTTCACCTTCTAAACAATAGGCAACTAGAATGACTATATCATGTTTGCGACAAAGATTGTTGTAAAATATTTCTTCAATGGAACTGATCCATTTTTCAACAACATGTGGATTAGAAGACCCACCAAATAAAGGTGATCATTGCCGCATGAAGTACTCAATAGAATGTTGTTCCTTTCTCTACTCATTTGGATGTCTATAAAGTTTCATATCTTGTGTAAGTATAATAATAAATTTTTTAATTAAATATGAAAGAACATTAGGTTGTTCATGAAGACAATAATATCATATCCCAGCGAATTTATCATTAACACAGTTCTTATGGGTTCCATCCGTTGTCTAAAATCCACAAAGGAATAGTGGGAGAGGAAGAAATCATACTAAAAAACATAATCAGAGGACTACATTCAATATCTAGCATATTAGGTTTAATCCAAGTTTATTCACGATCATTACCATAATTCCATGACTGTTTGTTATAGTTAGACTTATCCATAGGGACATCTCTAGACATACCTTAGAAATATCTCATGGGATCTTACTAATGTTTTCACATCCTTGTTTCCAAAGGTAGGCTAAACCATTTCTCTGATACCAACACTAACAACACAAGATTGACCTATATAGACAATATATATCTATATTCGGAATACTAAATACATTAAACAAATATACACCCAAATAATGTATTTTTCCTGTCTTTGTAAACATAAAACAAAATCTTCTAACATGGTGAAAGATCTTCAACATCACCCATGAAATTCTTACCATTTTTCCCTACCTAAAACCATTCCTTATATCAGGGGAAAATAAAACATAAAAAGTGTGATATGAAACTCTCATTAAGTGTATGAATGAAGAACCTAAAACTAACAATAATAAAAAGAGTTTTAAACCCTTAGCTTAATGTTTTAATATCAAAATCTAGAGTAATGAAATAAATCATGGCAGTACGTAATGAATAGTTCATAAAAGAATGTAAAAAATGATAAAAATGAATTTGTATATATAATTGAAGCTTAAAAACAAATAATATTATAATATTATATCCTTAGTAGCCAAGGCATTGCTACCAAGTCCATCATAGTGTACCAAGTCCATTACTAAACTTGGTTTACATTCTGTCCCATCTATGTATTATTGAACCAGATTTACTTGCCATTCCAAACCTCTATTACTGAATTTGATTTACGTGCCATTCTAGTAATGTCAAACTCATTAGATATAAATGAATACTAAATTAATTAGATGGATATATAGGTCCAACCCATCTCATTCTTAACCCATTATTACATTTTCCACAAAAATGAAAATCATTCATCACAGCATAACACAGGAAATAAAATGGGATTCATAATCATCATTACATCATAACATAATCCATATAAAAAATCATTAATCAATAATATAATCAAATAATATTAACAATATGGATATAAAGATAACCCTATTTAAATATAATCATCATAGATGGAAAATAATTTCGATAAATCAAATGAACATAATTCTCAAGGAAAATATCATTTTATCATAAAAAAAGTTTTCTTTCCTCCAAATTCGTCACAATTTTATAAGAAAAGAATCTATTTGAAAATAAACATGAAATGTTTTAAAGAATGATTTATGTAAATGATGTATTATCTAGATTATAAAATCCGTTCATTCCATATAAGTTCAAAAAACATTTTTCTAATACTCATTTTGGAAAAATAAAAACGTACCTCATATGAAAAAAGAAAGATAGTTTCATTCCAAACCATTTAATAAAAAAAATCGGTAATTTTCAGTTTAATTTTTTTTAGAAAAGTGGTGACATGAACTGGTTTCCCAATTCATTCCCCCTAGAGAAATTTATTAAAATCAAAAAAAGTTGCGTTACAAAATCGATGTTTAAAGAACTTACACCAGCAGGGAGTAATCGTGGGCACATGATAAAAAAACTCAAATATACCAAAGGAAAATGTTGTAGCCAGCCAGTAATAGATCTCCGGAAAAATATTATATATTTTTGAATCATGTATGTGAATGATTAATATAAACCATTAAATACATAAAAATAAACAATCTCTGATAATAATGATATTGCAAAATTACCCATTACCTATGGTCTGATATGCTTCATTTGTATCTGAAATTCCTGTATAGTTGTTTTAAACATATTATTATTTTGGAAAAAACCATTATAATATTTTTTATATCATAAATTATTAACTTATGACTTTATACTACCTGTTCATTTATCAATTCTATGTTAAAGAAATGTTTTGGATAATAATCATTTTATTTATCGTATGCATTTTTGACTTGATATTGTTGATATTAGTACTTATATCATGGTTTACATTCTTCGATAATGTAAAACATGATTTATATATCATATATATCTAGTATATAAATATATATAATAGATATATTAATTAAATGGAATATACTATTCCTGGAGATTATTGGTCGTATGTATGCATGAACATTATTTCCATTTCCATATTGAATTGAATAAATGCTTGTAAATGATATATATATATATATATATTTATATACAATAGAATTATTATGTCATATATATCATGATTATTTATTATATATAAATTATAATCATTCTTTAATTGTTAACGTGAAGAATAAATTTCATAGTGTCATGTTGTTGGTAGGTTGTACGTACGCATGAGATACGATATCATTCACATATTGGATAAATGATATAGAATTGAAAATATATATTAATTATAAAAAAATTATCATGTAATATTCATTATTTACATCCATTATAATCATCTTTATATCCATCCAAATTTAGTATTGTTGAATAGAAAATTACACCATGAAGTGGAGACGATAATTCATATGTACGCATGACTAGGGATATTGTTATTCATATGAGGGATAATATAAGGTATGAGGTTATAAGATAATTATAATGAAAAATAAAAATGTATAAGATATTTAATTTATTACTCTAGTATAACAAACAAAATAATATGAAGTAGAAGAAAAAAATAATTACGATATATGTTATAAATCAATTACCTATTTTTTCGATTATAGCCTTTTGATTTGCACAAAAGGTCTACGCAGGATAGTTGTTTTCCCAATGTGTGGCCTGTAGGAGGATGGAAGGGATTTTGGGAGATCATTTTAGCAGAGATTGGATGAGAAAAAATGGAATTACAGGATTGAGTATGTGGGTATATGTGGTGGCTTTTATTAGATCGAGGAGGAACACTTTAGGAATGTAATGAAATATTGATTTATTATAAATTTATTTTTGGTTTATAATTATCCTAAATTAATTTATTTAGAAGATAATATGAGTATGAGTCTAAATATTAACAAAAATAAATAAATTTACATGTTATGATTTTATTTTAAACAATATCAATTTGATATATCTTTATTTAATATTTTTAATTTTATTTTTGATAATAATTATATTAATATTAAATTGTTAAATATATTTACATATAAGTTGTAAATTTTTAATAATTGGATATTTTATAAAAATTTTGACAATATAAATTTTACTTTTTAATATATAAATATTTTTTAAAATTTTAAATAAATAAATAATATATTTTTTAAAAAAATATCAATAGTATCAATTTTAACACTATAAAATTATTTGACTATAAATAAAATCCAAAAGGAATATAAATTTTAAAAAATATTTAATATATTCCAAACATTTCATAGTTTCCTAAAAAATTTTAGAGTTAATCAATTAGTTCATATGCATTTATTATAATATCATTGAAACCATTTATTTGATATTTCTATCAAAAAACTAATTTCTACATCACAATTCTATCATCATTAATGGTAAATATTTAATCTCTAAAAATTATAAATACATCCAAATGATGCAGATAATCATAGTTTATTTTTAAGAGTATTTATGTTATTTGTTTTATCTTTTTTATGAGTATATTAAAATCATTATACTTATAAGGTATAAGAGAGTGACGTGTTGTCACTTTCAATTTTTAATTATAATTACATCACATTCCTTGTAAATATTCAATTAAATGAATAAATTAAATCCATTATGTTATATGTGTTTAATTTAATTCATCCAATATGATTTTTACAGTATTTAGTTTAATTTTATTATCTTCATCATATTGTTTGTTACCCTGATTTATTTGATCTACCTTTAACTATGGAAAAAATTATTATAGTTATTATTCATTATATTCCCAAAAAGTAGCATGTTAATATATTTTGTACCAACATATTCCAAATATGGAATAAATTTATCAAAACTCAAAAAAAAAATATTTTCCATTAATTTATTTAATTTTAATTCCTGTTTACAAAAAATAGAAGGCTTATTTTTAAGATGTAAAAACTATCAAAAGAATGACATGTGTTTATGTCCAATTTAAATGTGAAACTATATCTAATGAAAAAAATCTGATTAAATTGTAAAAAAAAATCCATTTACACATTAAAAACAATTATAATGATAATATGAATATATAAATAAATTATATTAAAATGTATTTTGGATTTATAATGAAGAATTTTTCACAATTCATTAAAACATTAATTTTATCAGAAAAATAAAAAAAATCATCCCACATTTTTTATGATTTTCCACTTCCAAATAAGACCTATATTTTTTCAAATGAAATATATAATATAGCTAAAAAATATTTAAAATTATTGTGCGATCAAAAAAAGTCAAGAATATATTTTTGGAAAATTACCTATTCTATCTGAAAATTTGAATTTGTTCTTATATCATGTTCTAGAAAATACATGAGATAAATATTAATGATATATAAAATTCATAAGGTGGTTAATACTATAAATAACCACTTGTTTTATCCCATTAAATAATAATATTTTAATATTATATCATTGATTAGTGAAACATGGTATTGCGTACAATACAAACTATAGACGAAAGCCACTATTTTGTGTAATAAAAGACATTTTAGAGTATCATTTAGTGAAATATTTTTGTGGTGTTTCATGTAAAATAATCCAAAAATATATTTATTAATCATTGAAAAAAATCCATATCTATTCTTGAATCAAATGGATTCTATAAAAAACATGATATCGTGTGTAACGTAAACCATGTATAGTGCTACGCATAATGAAAAAAAATACAGTGTTACCTATAGCACATGCTAATTATGTTGTAGCATAAAACAAAATACATGATCAAAATTTAATCGAATCTATCTCATAAAATCTTGGGGTGTTATAGGGGGAATGATATAAAAGGACATTAAATAATTTATAATTTCATTAGAAAAACATAAATCCAAAAATAGATAACTATTCACATTTTACATGAACGTTCATAAATTTATATACGTAAAGTAATCATTAAATTCAATGAAATAAGGACATTAAAACAATGAAATTAAATTATATAATTCATCTGAAATACTATAAATTAACTAAATAAAATTAAAATAAATAAAATATATGTTTATAAGGTTCTATATTAAATTTATAATTAATCTAATTTTATTATCTATGATATAATGTACAAGTACAAAACTCCTTCATACATAAGTTAATGGATTCTCGCCAAACCTCCAATTTTCATTCAGGTGATTCTTTATAACTTTTAAAACCTATGTAATTCATCATTATTTTTATAATCCTTATAAAAAATATATCCTTATGGTATAACATAATGTACTTATAGATTCTCATAATTCTTTGATGGGGAAATACATGTTTTATTGGGTTTCCAATTCAATTCCTCCCAGTAATCATATTTAATTAAAGGCTACTTCCCAATTTCATACCAATTTTTGGTACACTCTAAAAAAATTTAAGAATATAATATATTTATAATATATCAATTTATATAATTAAAATAATCTTATCTATTTTCACTTTTTATGTAATCTATTAATCATTTTAATGATTCAAAGACTCTATTATATTTTCCCTTGGACGACACTGAAGTGGCCCATTTCTAATGTATCTTAAAAAATAATATCACATTTTCCACTTCAGTTGGACATTATTGATGCCTAAAAAATAATTTCATTGTCCATAACTATTCTTTTCTAGGATATAAAAGTTTATAATCAGATTTCATACCATAAAATATTTCATTCCAAAAGAACCCTTCATTACAAATGTAAAAGGGTGTTTTTCTCAAAAATTCCTCAATGATTTTATTAGATTATTTTAATATATTAAGATAACCAGATTTTGATCTTATTAATTTTAGAAATTCATATCTAATGTTACAATATAACATATTTCAATGAATGGATAATGATTATGTTGAATTGGGATGTTCTACAATGATAACATTCACCATATTATTATTGATTGATAAAGATTATGATTATTGTTTTAGAAAGATATTACTGTTACATATTATAGTTTCAATATAAATGTATATGTTGATTATGTTTCACCCATTTTATGTGAGTAATAAATTTTTTTATGTTAGTTATTGGAAGTGCCTACTATAACCCCTCAATGAATCATTAAGCCACATGAGACAAACTAGTCATGGTTTTTAACCATTTATGTATGGCGTCCTTTAAAATTAATTGAAGGTATGTTTAAAGTATATGAAATTATCCATTCCCTAATCATGATATTACTAATTTATAATCCATGATATCATTCAAATAGTATAGTATTCATGTTTATCGTTCATTATCATGTGATTATTTATCTGAAATTACATAGTTATATTTTATTCCCAATATATTATTATAAATATTAATTATTAATTGATTATGGTTTTAGTTATCCACCTTTCCTTATTTATTATGCTAATTATATAGTAAACATTATTACATACCCTTAATAATAATATGATTCCCTTACTTTATTATATTTTATTTATATACAAGGATGTGAAGTCGTATGTTATGATTTAATTGATTGGATAATGAAGGATTTTATATATATTTACAATGGAGTTACTATATTGTTTTCCAACTCATATTTTGATGTAAACCTCAAGTATTTATCTGTTTTTCTAAAGCTACAAATCTATTTGGTCCTTCAGAATGCATCTTCATTGTTTATTATGATAATATATAGATTAAGGAATAAAAATCATGCTACTGGGGTCGAGGTCTTTAGAGTACAACTTGTGGAATAAAAATGAGTTTCATAAACCATATTTCATCATAAAAAGTGTCCAATTAGAGAAATAAAAAAAATGGATTTAGTGGGTCATCTATAAAGAAAGGTATAAGTAACATTAAAAGATGAAATATTTTATGGAAAATAGTTCTTAATGAACATTGAAAATACTTCATGAGGAAAATATATCTTCATATTGGTAAAATACAATTTATAACTTAAATCATTTTGAAAACCTTTTTCATTGATGATAATGGTGATAATATATAAAGGATTATTTTCAAATAATATAAAACGATTTTAATAAGAATAAAATTATAAAAAGAATAAAATTTTGAAATAAAATTCCTTGAAAATGGCCATTGAAAACATATAATGAATGTTTGAAAATAATTTAAAACATTTTAAATAAATAAAATTTTGTAGAAACTTTTAATTCTAAATCAGCATTGAGAACATATAAATGAATATTGGAAAGTAACATCAAAACCATTTTAATGCCTAAAAACATATTCAAAAAAAATTCTTTGAAAATTAGATAAATATAAAATTTTGAAACATTTTTGAATTCAAAATTTGTAATCGTGGATTTAAATTAAAATAGATTTCCAAATGATGATAAAAATAATGTCGAATATTAAAAAATATATCCTTAATTATAAATGTACACAAGAGAGGAATAAAGGAAACATTATTTGGATATATCATGAATAAATAGAGGAGAATAAATTCATGTTATATTTGAGATTTAGAAAATTATATCTTATCATTCAATATTTATTAATAATCAATCCATTTAAAATAAGAGATTGTGACATGAAATATTTACAAATTGGGTAATAGTAGATATAATATACATGAAGGAAATAACATTAAGTTAAACCTAAGATACCATGAGGATGAATATAATCATGATAATACATGTTTATAGACCTGAACATAGACCTCTTGAAATAATATATGAACACATCATCACATATGTCTCAAAAAAGAAAAATTGTGAAAAGAATACCATACCAATTTGGTAACTATGAAACTATAAAACCTAGGAAAGAGATATACTAAAATGAATGTAAAAATAAAAATAATTATTAAAATAATAATCAAAAATTGTTTTCATGTGATGTATATAAACCAGAGAAAATAAATAGGTGGTGAAAATGACATGTGTCTCGGAAATGTAAAAAGTTAGAACGAAATCACTTATCATAAGTCTTTAATTAAATCATTCTCCATAAAAACTCTTGTATAATGAATATTATTTTATTATAAATCTATTTTAGAAACATAATATTACAAATATCATGTGATCTATTATTTTATAATAAACTTATATTACCAATTTATTAATAATTCAATGTCAACATTATGTTATGGGAATAAACACATTGTTTGTAGTATATTTTTTAATTTATCATATTTTTGGACCACATACATTGATCAGGGTTATTCCACCTATTCAATGCTATCAATGATATAAAATAATATATATTTATTATATATTAATTTATATAAATATATTAAATTTTGTTATAGGACATGAAATAAACAATATATTGAGATAGTTGGCCACATGTACACATGAAGGATAATTTTATTTTTATTATTGGGTTGAAATAAAGAATATAAATATATATATATTTTCATTAAAGAACCATTTTAATTTAATTTATATCACATATATTTGGTAAACCCATTTTTAATACATTACAAAGAATGTGTGAATGAATCACGTAACATCGTGAGACCATAGTCCACTATACACATGAGCGATGTTTTCATAAACCCAAAAAATGGACTGAATGAAGATATTTGTGATATAATAATAAAAGATACATATTAAGATAAAAAATCTTATAAATATTTTTTATAAACCCTAAATCAATAATTTTTACATTTTTAGGTGGTAATGGAAAAGATACTATCATCAGTTCATGAGGAGGTAGTCAGTTGTACACACAAATGATGACTTCATAACACATTTGATTAATGTGTTCATATTTATAGGTTACACACTAAACATTAAAACATATACAAATTTATAGCATACTTAGGTTATTATATAATTATGTTATAATAATAATTTATGGGGATTGGGGAATATATAAAATGAAAACACATGTTGATAAGAATTACCTATTCATTTGGTATCCCCATTTTGTTTTTAATAAATCATTTATTTTAATGTTTTTTGTCCAAAATAACTCTTATAATGGAAGAGGGGTGTATTGTTTGAAAATAACCTAAACTATCCACCTTTTGGAGTTATAATTTATCTCATGTGGATTAAAAATTGATAAATGATAGAGGGGAATTATTAAATGTTCTATAAAATCATCCACCACAAAACATAAACAAATATTTTTACCAATTTATTTTCTATTGCTTAGGTTTACTCAATTTTACTCATTTAGTTTTTTATTTTGTAATTTGTACAATTATATTTACCATTATTATTTACATTTTAATACTATAAATAAAATTATTTTTATGAGATTATCTACACCCATTAGTTATAAATAAGAAATAAAATTCAATGTATAAAAATTATATGGATTTGTAAATTTAATTTTAATTAAAATATATATAATGAGAATAACCCCCTTGACTTTATCAAATTAATTAATCTCAATAGTTTTCACTAAAAAGTATGGTAAAAAATTATGTTATACTTTCTACAAATAATAATTTACTTTTATTCCAAATATTTAATAATTTATTATATATTCGATAAATAGAAGTGACATAATTTAATTTCAAATTTGTCTCGCAGACATAATTAGAAAGTAGGTTTTAATATGAAAGAGATCAAAATATTAAAATGATTTAACATTAAATATAATCATTTAATTGATTAAAATGATTTCAATTAGATTAATATATGTTTAATTTAACTAATTAGACATTTTAAAAAAATTTAATAATCATTTACCTCTATGAATAACGTAGATTAAATGAAAGTGTTTAATTAAAATATATTGTTTTTCACTATTAATCATAAAACGAAAACACCTCTTAAGAAATATGAAACCACATTATAATATATTTTTTAAATTTATGTTATACAAATTTCAGATTATTTTGTGAAATAAATTTTCTATAAGTGGTAATAACCAATGTAACACCCCAAGCTTCCACAATATGTTTTTTATAGAATTAAATTTCTTGTGTTGCACACAACAATGAGTTCAAGCATACAATGAACTATCAAAATAGGCATTTAATAATATTTTATGAAAAATAAAAACAATATTAATAAAATTGAAAGAAAAATTTAGAAATATATATATTTTTAATTAAAAATATTAAAATTATCTTATGGGGAAATTTTTGTATTTTTCTTAAAAGTTTCAAATTTTGATGTACACAGAAAAATACTAAATTGTGGTTCAAAACTAACATTAATTATTTATTTTAATTAAAATTTATTTTAAAGTAATAATATATAAATAATAAATATATTAATCCCTTATAGTTCATTGGAATACTTTTATAATATAATTATATAGAAAATTTTTTCTTATCTTTTGAACGTCTCTTTACCAACTATCTAGCCATATTTTCATGAATGACATTAAACATAATTTTACCACTTATATGAATTTAATTTATAAAAATATACATCCATGTTTTTAATCAATATAAAAAAAATTATTCTAATCGGTTCAAAATAATTTTTGGTGAACAATAAATTTTGGATTTTATTTATCACAATAAAAGGTAAATAGGCTAAATAATGGTCAAAAATTTTCTAATAATATAAAATTATCATACAATTTGGCCTAATTTCATTTAATATCTTTTTAGGTCCATAATCATCCTTATATCAAAAATATTTTCCTTTTGAATCCACTTTTCAAAGATTTAGATATTAATTATATTTTATTAAAATACAAGTTAAAAATGTAATATTTAAATATTTGAAACGATGTCATTTTCAATAAGAGGATATATAAGTGATATGGATGAGAATAAATAGTATTTATAAATATAAAATTCTTATCAACAAAATTTTGTTTTAATTATATTTTTTTAAAATTAATAAATTCATTAAATTTTGACACAATATTGATGTATTAATTAATTTATTAAATGAAGAATTAATAAATTGATATTAAAAATACTAAAATAACTATATTAAGAAATATTAATGTCCATTCATGATTTTTTTGATGAAATTGACATGTTAGGGATTATTTAATGAATTATTTTTGAGGGAATAATGATTTTATGACTGTAAAAAACATGCATTAAATATTTTCAAAATTGACATAAATGAGGTTTTGAAATAAAAACTATTTTATTAAATGATATAAATGTCATAAAAATTTTAGGCTTAGTACAAATAACTTGGATAATTATAAATATGTCCAAAATTATAAAATTTTAGTTTTTTTTTCATTTTATTGTAACTATATTATCCTGATAGTATATAAATACAAGTAGACACTAAAAGAGATAAGCTGTTTATGTAAGGGTTAATCCCAAAAGATAATGTTAATTATGTGACTCAAAACTATCCAAGAAAACATTAGTCGAGAGGATATCAAACCAACCATTGTTTATTCTCTAAATATATCACTTTTTAGCTATTTGATATCGAATATCAATTTATACCATATTAATAGTTTTAGTGACTCAAAAAGTGCTCCTCCCTCACATATTAAAGGGTACATATTCATCTCTTTTATTCAAGCATATAAAGAACTATCTATCATCCAAAACATTTCGAATTCCCCTCCAGACATCCCTCACTTCATCTTAGAGTCAATTCATTGAGATGAAATACAACCTATGGAGTCTTTTTGTGAAAATCAAAGGCATTTTCTCGTTGAAGATGTATTTTTTAACAAATTCAATTCAACTTATTTTCTAATTATACATCATCTTCCAATTTTTTCTATAATAAAGTAATTAATCCAGAACCATATTCATGATAATATGTTATTATGATTATGGAATTACCATATTCTTCTTTTTATCATTCCTATGAATTATAATATCACCATGCAGTCATACATACGAATTACCGTCTCCATGTCGTGGGGTAATTTTTTATTCACCACTACATTATTTGGATGTGTATCATTATGATTATAATGGATGTAATAAATTAATATGTCATGATTAAGATTAATTATAAATAATATACTATCTAATTCAAAATCATTTATCCATCAAGGTAATGATATCATCGCATGTTCGTACATAGGACCTACAGTCTCCATGTTATGGAGAGATACATTCCCCACATTAATAATCAATGAATGATAATAAATTTTATAATATTACTAAATATAATATAAATTAACTTAATATAATTCTATATATGATTAAAATATATCATATGCATAAGAAACATGACTTACAAAACAAAACTTGCATAGGAAAATGAAGTTGTCAACTCTTGAAACAATGGTAATACTGAAATATTATTACCAAAATGATATATTAGGATCATATGTGATATCATGGATATGGATATAGTCCATGTATAATTTAATACTACTCTATTACCATTATATATGTAGTTAACATAACCTCTACAATAAAAAAGTATTTGGAAAGGTTTCATATGACAACCTCATTATTATCAAAAGTGGTTTATATGCAAGTATTTATTGAGAAGTCATTATCATCCATTTCCATGTTCCTATAATTGTATTTCAAAATATTATCTACTATTTAATGAATATTTTACCCATTCTTATCTTTTTATAAAAAACTTAATGTAACATTTCTATGATTTTCCAAGGGAGGTAATTATTGACATTTTCAACAAATTAATGATAGAATTTTTTTTACATATTCAGTGCAAGATATTTCATTAAACCAATATTAAACCTATCATTATGAAGATTACCAAATAATAATACATGATTGTTTTGAAAATAAATGTTCTCTAATATTATTATGTTGCATTTAAATGATTTCAAAGTGAAAAAGGATATTTCTCTCAAAAAATTTATGATTCATTTAAATTATTTTCATCTAAATCAACATATTTGTTGAATTATATTCTTAATATAGAGGGATTTATTATTATACAATCTTCTATGTTGTATTTATGGTTTTATGATATGTTTGACTACATAAGATCTATTTTGATACCATTTTTAACGTCCAGGTTCCAGAAACCACCCATATGCACTCCGTAACCAGTTGGTCACGTAGCCTCAAGCACATTTACATGAATGATAGAGGGTTCCTAACAGTAGCGAGGGCCTTTGGTGTGATAGTGGGGAAACAATACCCTCATTGGCAGTGTACACAACGGAAGAGAAACAAATAAAAAATACTAGAAGCAGTAAATAATCGATCCAAAAGAGAACATCGGATGACTAAATAATAAACTGCTGGAGCACATACATATAAAATAATGCAAGATACATATGTCTTGGAAAGCATCAAAACAAGTCACAATGCTGAATACAAATAGTATATAACAAAAAATACAAGGAAAACAGATAACAACTCCTCTTCATCGCAAGCCTATGCTTGGCCATGTGCTCTCCATCTCTACAAGAAGTCAAATACCTAAAGAAGAAGGGTGCTTGCCATTTTCTATACATGCAGCAATATAATCTATTTTAAGAATAATGCATGGCCCAAGTAGGGTGTGAGACTATATCCCAGAAGGAAACCACGTGATATATGTTCCTAACAGTCAGTGAATATATGGTGGTAAAAGTACAGAAAGATGTAAACACGAATTTACTCAATAGTAAACAATACAATGTTTCGAGCATTTCATTAAAAAATATGTAATCTACTACTCAATAAAGTAGAAACAAAAAGGTATCCCTCTTGGTAATTCCAATAGCTTGGCTTCTATGGTTCAACCAATTAGTCCCAGTAACCCTATGGGAGGCACACACAGTCTCACCCCTATAGTTCAGATAATGTATAGACTTTCTGGGGATGTAGTCATCGTCAATTCCCCCTATAGTCGTGTATCGTACTAAAGGCACTCTGGGGAAGCACTCAACTTCTCATTCCCCTTATAGCCAATGTCAGGGAACTACAGACTCTTTGTGGAAGCACTCAACGTCAATTCACTATGTGGTCTCGCATCGTAAAATTATAAGGACTCTATGGAGAAGCCCTTA
Organism: Viscum album; assembly: GCA_963277665.1. NCBI lineage: Eukaryota > Viridiplantae > Streptophyta > Magnoliopsida > Santalales > Viscaceae > Viscum > Viscum album. Next base: position 2,046,931,771 of record OY728127.1, read on the forward strand.
CTTCCATTCTCCATGTGGTCTACTACACAAGGTTATCACGGCCATGTGTAATTCAAATAAGCATAGTGGTTGTAACGACCAAATTAAACCTCAAGAACTACTTGGCTATAATTATATGGCATATCAACACATTAAAACTATAGTTATACTATCCCAAAATACTATGCATGGAATATAAATAGCAGCCAAAAGGGAAAACTAGACCCAACTATCCAGACAGGCTAAACATGCATAGAAAACCTTTTTATAGCATAAAAATTAACCCTATTCACATTCAGTATCCTCTACTCTAGCATATAAGAAGTGCAGGAAAACAACAAGGCAAAAAAGGTAAACACACAATACCCCGTTCAAGGGTATTGGCGGAATTTGCACAAAAGATTCAATTAATTTAAATATAAAGGCACAAAACACCTACCTCAGGGTTTGGAGATCAATATACTTGAACCTTAAAGCTCGAATCTCCTTATATTTCCATATATCTAATAAAACTTCAAAAACATTCAACCCACGATTACATAAAAAATAAGAGAAATCATGAAATGAAGTTCCAACAGAAGAGAGAACACACCATTTCGATTCCAACATAATCAATTGTGTTCGATATAGAGAATAGATGGAGGCTCAAGCAGTTGTCGAAGATACATGGCGGCTCAGCACTCTCGGATGAACAAAACCTAAAAGATGTGAGTTTTGTCCGTCACACGCAACCCCAGTGCATTTAATGAAAAAAAGAAAATATAGAGAGTGTAATTTTGGATTAAATGGTGTGTACTCTCATTTTTGGTACTCCTCTTTAGGCGGCCTCTATGTCACCCCTACATGGTCGTGTGTGTGGCCATGACACAGCCAGCACACGACCTCCAATGGCATCGTAGTAAATAGAGTGTACACAAAAAGTACACAGTGTGTACCTAAAAAATTTCCAAAATTTCTTCTTTTTCTCAAAATTAACCGGAAAAGGAAAAACATACCTAAAATGAAGATTTGGGTTCTTACAAACTTCCCCCCCTTAAAGATATTCATCCCTGAATTTCTCTAGCATGTCGTAGAAGAAGAAACCCCGAACAACTCTAGCCACAGATCTTGTACATCAACCTCCCACTCCCTAGTCTCGTTCTGTACACGCCCGTGCTACCATAGCACTCATACTTTGGAAATAGACTGGAAACATAGAACCTTTGTACTGCGATCCACAATCCAGATAGGATGCTCCTCAAATGAAACATCCACATCGAGCTCAACCTCCTCAGGTTATAAACCACGATATGGGTCTAAAAAGTAACGTCGGATCTGAGAGACATGAAAAAAATCATGCATAGATCGGTACCTCTGAGATAAGTGAAACCCATAAGAAACTGGCCCAACTCTATCTAGAACCCCAAATGGACCAACGTACCTCAGTGAAAGCTTACCCTATCTTCTAATTTTCTTGTGTCCCAACCCTGGCGTGACACAAAAAAAAACTTGATCCCTAACCTCGACCTCCAAATGTCATCTCTGTTGATCAGCATAAGACTTATGTCGAGATAGTGTTGTAGCCATCCTTTTCCGAATCAACTCTATATGCTATGTGGTTTCCTGAATGAGATGAGGTTCCAGAGAAACTGCCTCTCCTACCTTCTGCCAACATAAGGTTGATCGACATGGCCTACTATTCAAATCCTCATAAGGTGCGATATGAATAGTTTCCTTAAAACTGTTGATGTAGGAGAACTCCACTAGGGGTATATGCTTCTCCCAAGAACTTACAAAATCCAAAATGCACACTCAGAGCATGTCCTCAATCACCTAAATCGTCTGATCGGACTGGCCATCAGTCTGGTGGGGTATGCTTTAATCAAAATAACATGTGTACCCACCACCTTGTAAATCCCCTTCCTGACCCAAGAAGTTAAACACGTAAACCTATCTGAAACGATAGAGTGTGGATCTCCATGCAGACGTACAATATCTTGGATGTATAGCCATCCCAGTTCATCAACACTGATGGTCTCCTTGATCAGAAAGAAGTGAGTAACCTTCATAAGTCTGTCAATGAAAACCCATATAGAATCATTCCATCGTTGTGATTTTTGGAAACCCTGTCATGATGTCCATCGCGGAGACGTTCCAATTCCACTCAAAAATGGGTAACTTCAATAAATTACATGTTGTATTCTAATGCTCCGTCTTAACCTGCTGACAAGTGCAACACCTCATTAAGAAACTAGCAACACCACTTTTCATACCAAGCCACTGATACTGACAGTGTAGATCTTGATACATTTTAGTGATGCCATGATGAACTGCCCGAACTAAGGAATGAAATTCATGCATCAGCTCCTCATGTATATCTGTTAGCACCCATATGTGTCCCTATAAATGAACGATTTGATCCTCACCTATAGTCCACCCAAGTGTAGTGTCCACCCTTAATACACTCTCCCACAGGACATGTCCATATGAGTCTAATAGATTCCTCATTTACACCTGATCTAGGAGGGTAGATGTAACAACTACATAAGAGAGGAAATTATTCCCCTTTCTATCTCACACCTCTAAATGCATCCCTAAGAATAGATCCATAAGCTTCCACTCACTGCTGGCCTCTTGAACTTCCTATATCTGAGTCCTCCTACACCACGCATCAGCCAAACCGTTTCCCTTATCAGGCGTATAGGCAAGCCCAATGTCAAAGGACTATAGGTACTCAACCCACCTTCGCTAACTCAAATTCAGATCACATTGAGTGAAAATGTACTTGAGACTGTTGTGGTTGGTGAAATACACAAAATGATCCCCCAGAAGGTAATTTCTCCAATAGCATAGGGCATGAACAATAGTTTCCAACTCCAGATTGTGCGTCGGTTAATTCCACTCATGTGGACTCAACTGCCGGGACTCGTACGCAACGATTCCATCTCCCAGCATAATCATAGATCATAGTCTGATACCAGACGCATCATAGTAAATAGTATATCTCCTTCCGAGATCTCACAATACTTGTATCAGTGGTGAGGTCAACCTCCATTCCATATCTTGAATGGTTGAAACACATTAATATGACCTTAAGAACTTCACATCCTTCGTGGTTTGACCTATCAGGGGTGTGTATAAGAATGAAAAGTCCCAAATAAAATGTTTGTAGTATATAGCCAGCCCTAAAAAACACTACACCTCAAAGATATTCTAATGTTGATCCTAGGAAACTACAAGTCTCACATTCTCTGGGTCTACTAATACTCTTATTTATAAAATAACTTGACCCAAGATGTGAATTTGTTCCATCCAAAAGTGGCATTTTGAGAGCATAGAAAATAACTGATGTTCTCTTAGTGTACTCCAAAAAATCTCAATATGTGTGGCATAGTCATGTCGAGTGTGAGAGTACCCCAAGATATCGTCCACAAAGACCACCATGAAAGAATCCAAGTATGGATGGAACACTCAGTTCATCAGTGCTATGGAAATTGCAAGCACATTTGTGAAACCGAACGACATAACTATGTACTCCTATAGGCCATACCTACTCTTGAAGGTTGTAAGAGTTATATATGATGGTCTAACGCACAACTAAAGATAACCCGATCTCAAGTCAATCTTCAAAAATACCTAGTCTCCTCAAAGCTGATCAAATAGATCATTAATCCTGGGCAATGTATATTGGTTCTTGAAAGTTAACTTGTTGAGCTTCCGATAATCCACACAAAACCTAAGGGTATCATCTGCCATCATTGAAAATAGGAAATGTGAACCCCAAGGAGAAGTATTGGGTCATAGGAAACCCTTTTCCTACAACTCCTTCAACTTATTATTGAGCTCCTGCAACTCAGGTGTATCAGTCCTATTAGGAGTAATGGAAACCTGTGCCACTCCTAGAAAAATATCAATAGAAAGGTCTAACTCACTCTATGAAGGAAAACATGAAAAGTCATCTGGAAAGATATCTCTAAAATGATATACCATTGGAGGAATGTCTAACTATGAAGTCCCCTAGTCATCCATAAAAAGATTAGAAAACTGTGATGAAACTGCTCCCAACCTGTGATGCTCTGGACTAGCTCTTCTTGCCATGACATCCCACTCTCCCTTATGAAGAAAAGATCAACACTCTAGTGATATGAAACTCACCTTGCGGAAATAACAGTCGACGACTTCCTGGATGTGTACTAGCTAGTACATTTTGAGAATGACATCATAGTCTCCCATCTCAAGGATATATAGATCCTAAAGAAAGTGACACCACCAACCTCAAGATGGAACTCTTTGTACTGATGTACAACATATTATCTTGTCCCCAATTGAGTGTCTAGTCTGGAAACATCGACAGAAGAAAAGATACAGATCCCACGGAGATCCACTACAGTGACAGAAATAGTGCTATGCGTAGCACCAGTATTGAAAAGTGCTGAATATAAAACCGAGGAAACTAGGATCGTACCTTGAACTATAGAGGGTCTAGGATCATACTCTTGATGGGTCTTCTCCACTGCAAAAGTAGGGCCAAATTCGCGGCCCTGTGACCCAATCTAACTACTCTGACCTGATCCACCCTATTGTCGCTAGTGACCTAGTGAGTGACCGCGGTGACCACGATCTACACCTCAGCCTGAACAGCCGGAAGAACTCCATTTCATAGACTGGTGAGAAACCAGTGATGCGGCAACTGAATGTGGAGTCATGGATGAACACATTTCACCAGCTTCTGGTGAGACAACCGGACAGAAACGCTAAAGGTGACCCATCATTACACAATAAAGACACTCCATTGGGTCTCTCTAGAACTATGACCTTGTATGCCTTGCCCGTCCACATTGGTATCATACCACATGCCTACTTAAAGATCTGTCTTGCTGCCTCAGGTCACCATGCGAAAACTCCCTACGGTGCTTCCTCCTGTCAGCTGGCGGAGCACAAACTCTGGTTGTCGAGGCGCCCTGGGTCACAACCCTTGATTAACTTAGATTATGATCCATGATAATTTCTTAGATGATGATGGATGCAATGGAATTAAACCTTCAGATATTCACCTGAGAGTAGATGTCCTATCTAGGGCCATCCTCAATCTTCCTTGCCAGGAATAACACATCTCCTCTCTAGAGGGGTGTGAAAAGATGAAGATCAATGAAATGAGAGGAATACTCTATAACTGATTGCGTACCCTGCTCATGGCTCATAAACTCTTGGGCTCGGCCATCCCATAGGGTCTCCAGATAGATTTACACATAGAAGATGCATTGGAAATCCTCCCAAGACATAACCAGCTGATGACTTTCCTGTCAGATTGCATCCCACCATCTCTTGGCAGAATCCCATAGAATATTGGTAGAAAGCACGACTCTCATCTCTGGATGCATCTCCAGATTCTCAAAGTTCATCATCATGTCTTCCAGCCATGACTATGCAGACTGAGGTCCTCCTTCCCCTGAGAAGGTGGGAGGATGTTGTTTCTAGAAGACCCGTGTCAAATAATCCATCAACTGGGTAGGAGGCGATGCTCCCTGAAAGTTCTGCATCATCCTCAGTAAGCCTTCCTAGAACTATGGATTATCACTGGTAATAGGTGAAACTAATGGTGCTATGACTGGAACAACAAGAGGATCTTCTGGAAGTCCCTGGTCATCCATGTTTAGTGTCTGATCACTGCTTGGAAACTGGCATACAACTAGAGGACATTTTTGTAGCATGTATCTACAAGGTGAGGAACACACCATTGATCAAGATATCAAGGACTGAAAGCAAGGATTATAAGAAGGGAACAGGAGAATAATGTACTCAATTTTTTCCAAGCATGACTACATGGCGTGTATATTTCCTTCACGACATATTCCCCGAAGTCATTCACATGGGCATGTACTCCTACCTAAAATGGTCGTGTAACACCCCAAACACACTACGTATTTTCCTAGCACATGGTGTGTACTTGAATCCTCCTTCTCTACATGATTTCTTCGATACTGTTATGCCACACGGATCTCCCAAGACAAGACTACATGACATTTTAAGTGCAAACATGGCGTGTACCGAACAAGATTCACCTGCCCCATGTTTTCAGTGACACGATCAGACACACGATTCAAAATACATGGCATGTTCCTGAAAAACACAATGTGTAAGTGATGGGATAAATCTGACCAATGTTTTTTCATGACACAGACATGTACCTGTGTCTGAATACACGACGTGTTCAAGATGGACACGGGATGTATAAGAAGAGACTCCTCCGACCCGTGTTGTAAGCTACATGATTTGGTTCCTTGGATTATACTACACGACATGTTCAGCACTGACACGACATGTTTCCACCAGAATTTTCTCATCCAGTGTCTCTGCCCAGATGGCCTACAACACGGTCGGAGACTACACGGTTTGTACATAACATACATGGTATATACTTAAGAAAAATTGTTTCTTCCTAAACAGAAGAACACATGACATGTACTTAACAATACACGACGTGTATTCTGGGCTTTTCCAGATAGTAATCCTCAAAAAATTCTCCGAGAACCAGAAAAAAAATAAAATGAACATTGGAAATGCCAAATTATGATCTGTGAGGGCCCATACTCCCCGCAAATCAATGTTCGACATCCTATACAAGTAATAAATAATAGAATAGTGAAATGATCAACCAAATTCCGGTCCATGAGGCCCATAACACCTTAAGAACAAATGTTTTGAATTCATTCAATAAAAACTCAACACAAACAATAACTTATCAATTACCAGGTATTGCTATCAAGACAATTATCACACAACATGCCGATTTTACACATCATCTATCACGAAAACATGCTATCCTTAATTCATCCAAGATGGCATGACAAAAATGCATGACCTATGATTTATAGCAAGTGCCTATATGATGCATGAGAAGGAATAATGTCATCTCATCGAGATTCAATAGAAAGAGAACCTCAGTAACATCATCAAAAATAACACAAATCTTGTGAATCAGTCATGGCGAAATCAAATAATCTGTAATAATTGATAGACCAGAAAAATTGAAATAATGAGGTGGATTGGATTTTCCCTATACACGAGTTTGGTACTCCAGGTCACATCTTATTACCAAGTACATCTTCTATCATATCCCTAGATAAGGCTCTGAACAGTAAGTCGAATGAAACGAAACCCTTCTGATACAACATTCTAACGTCTTGTTTCTGGAAGCCACCTAGAAGCACCCCGTACCCGGTTGGTCACATGGCCTCAAGCACATTTCCTTAAATTCTAGAGGTTGCCGACAAGCAGCAAGGGCCTTGGGTGAGATAGAGGGGAAACTAGGCCCTCATTGGAAGTGTACATAGTGGAAGAGAAACAAATAAACAATATAGGAACTAGTAAACAATCCATACATAAGAGAACACTAGAAGAATAAACGATAAACAGCTGGAGAACATATATAAAAAATAATGCATGATACATATGTCTAGGAAAACATCCAAACAAATCACAAATCTGAATACAAACAATACTAAAAAAGGAAAACAGATAACAACTCCTCTACATTGCATGCCTATGCATGGTCATGTGCTCTCCAGGTCCACAAATATTCCCGTACCTGAAGAAAAAGGGTGATATCACTTATCTATACCTGCAACAATATAATCTGTTTAGCCCCAAAGAATGGACCAAATATGGTGTGAGACTAAAACCTAGTAGGAAACCACCATTATATATGTTCCTAATAGTTTTGGAATATATGATGGTTAAAGTACAGAAAGCAGTAAATAAAAATGTAATCAATAGTAAAAAATCCATAGTTTCAAGCATTTAATTCACAAACAACTAATCAGCTACTCATGAAAGTAGAAACAAACAGGTAACCCTCTGAGTAGTTCTCACACCATGGCCCCTATGATTTAACCAACGAGTACTAGATACCCTCTTAGAGGCATACATAGTCACACCCCTCTGGTTCAGCTAATGTATATACTCTCTGGGGAAGTTCTCACCTTCAATTTCCACTATTGCCTTGTATTGTACTAAAGGTTATCTAGGGAAGCACTCAACGACTCATTCCTTCAGTGGCCTATGTTTAATAACTATAGACACTCTTAGGAAGCACTCATGGTTACTTCTTCCTATGGTCTCACGTCGTAAAATTATAAATACTCTCGGGAGAAGCCCTTACGTCCATTCTCCCTATGGTCTACTACACTAGGTTCTCACTTCATTATGTATGTCAAATAAGTATAGCACATGTATCGACCAATGTAAACCTCAATAAATACTTGGCTAGAATTTTATGGAATATCATCACATTAGAAATACAGTCATACAATCCTATAATGCTATGTATGGAAAGTAAACAGCAACCAAAAGGGAAAACATGACCCGACGGTCCAGACAGGAAAAACATGCTTCGAAAAAATTTCGAAGGCATAAAAATTAACTCTATTCACATTCAGTATCATCTACTATAGAATAAATTCAAAAATGAAAACAATAATTCTAAAATGGTAAACACTCAATACCATGTTCAAGGGTATTTGTGGAATTGCACAAAATATTCAACGACTTCCATAAAAACGGCACAAAACACCTACATCTGGGTTAGGAGCTCAATATAATTGAACCTAAAATCTTGAATCTCCATAGAAAACCATATATATAAGATAACATCTAAAACATTCAACCCACAATATAATGGAAAGGAATAGAAATCATGATTTGAGGTTCCAGCTGAAGACAGAACTCCTCAATTCTATTCCAACACAATCAACGATGTTTGATTCAGAGAACGGACTAAGGATCAAGGGCTTGATGATGATCTATAGCTTCTTGACACTCTTGGATGAGTGTGACCTAAAATATGTGAGTTCCTTCCATCACACACGACCCTGGTGCATTTAATGAAAAAAATAAAATACATAGTGTGTACTTTTGAAGTACACGACGTGTAATCTCCATTTCTATACTCCACTTTAGGTGGCCTCCATGTCACCCTATATGGCCATGTGTGTGGCCATGACACGGCCATCCCACAACCTATAGAGGGATTTCATTACACGACATGTACTCACAAATGACACGACATGTACTTTGAAAATTTCTAGATTTTCCCCTTTTTCTAAAAAAACGACCAGAAAAAGAAAAACATACCTAAAAATAAAAATCATGTTCTTACACCATTCATGGAATATTGTTAAACTATTAACATTTCATATGGTTTTTTATTTTGAATATTTATGTTATGATTCAACCATTTAATATGGGGAATGAATTTGACTAATTAAGTGACAAGGGAGGCCTATTAGAGACCCTTAATGAATTAGTAGTTATCAAGAGAAAAAATAGTTTAAGTCTGTACCCATTTCTGAATGGTCTCTACCAGAGGCCTTAACGGTATGGTTATGTTGTACAACAATATGAATTTCCGGATTATAATATTAGTTATTGATATTACATGGGATTATTCGACTAGTATAATATTAATGTGAATCATTAAATAGAATAGTTTTATTTTTTATTATCTTATTATGTTGAATATTATGTTTTAAAAGGGTTGGGTTAATGTTTAATAACATTTATAAAAAATTTAGGCTTATTTATGATAGATTTATCTTTATCATTATCCTTACTTTGAATCTGAGATCACCCCTTTCTTTTTTTACATTCTTCCCCTGGATATAGAGTTGTATATTATGACTGAAATACGACGAAAGATTAAGGTATTTGATAGTTTTCAATGGGAAAACTATTTTGTGTATCATTTCATAATAAATTGTGAATCTTATATTTTTTAAGTAGTTTTTACAAGGCTACTAATCCAATCTAACTTTCATGATTTGATTTCATGTGATGCTGATAATGTAGATATATAATGAACTATATATGGGAAACTAGCTTCAAGTTGTAATAGTTGTAATCAATGGATGTATAGTTCAATCCTTGTAAACTATATTTAGTAAAACATTTATTTTGGAATGTTACCCTAATATAGACATTTGATATTAATATTGAAGAAAATTAAAAATCATGGTAAAGTATATATTATGTTGTTCTTCTATGAAATTCATCCCTATCATGATAATTAAACTAGATGTGGTTTTGGAACAAATGTACGAAGGATTAATATCTCTAATAATGTGTTCTAGGCCTGGATCGGGGTAACATGCAACAAAAAATTGAACCTTAGTTCATACTAGGGTTTACACTCCTGGGGGATATGATTAGGATAATTCATTTTTTCTTTAAAAACCATTATAAAGTATCTATGAGTAAATATTTCCCCAATGAAACCATTTTTTGGATTATATATTAGATATTAATAAATTTTTAAATTTAAGTATTGTATTTTACTAGTTTGAAATTAGTCACTATGATTCATAACCTAATATATTCTTTTCCACTATTTAGAAATAAATCATAGTGGAATGAATGGTAACTGTATCTATACTCATAATCCATGTATGTATTTTTCTCCTATGAAAGAAAATGATAGCAGAGATGGTGATAAAACTATTACTGAATTTCTTATAACCATATAAGGATAGATGAATCAGGTTATTAATAATAACCTTAACCATATAGATTACCCTGATCCATAGTGTAGATGATCAATGTTAGACGACTTTATTAGGAAACAGCCTCGAATATTCAATGGTACTACAAATACACCTATGGCTGAATAATGGATGTGTTCCTTACAGAAAATATATCTAGGATTTGGGAGTGATGAAAGGGAAAATGTTATTATGGATGTTTACCATCTATAATGGTGTTAGGACAAATGGTGGTCCTTTAAGCAAAACCTAATGTAAGATGAAGAATTATAAAATATATAATGGAGGGAGTTTGAAGTACATATGTTAGAAAAATATTGTCGTAAAAAACAACAAGCTGATATTGAAAGTAAATTTTTGAGTCGGGAGAAAATGGATGAAGATAATGTTGAAGAGTATGAGGCTAAATTTAAAATGTTATCAAGGCACGATGTAGACTACATACATAACCCATGAATATATGTTGATCGATTCATTGATGGGTTAAAATCGTTCCTTCAACAAGAACTATTCTCATAATATTTATCATCATTGGATGATATAATCTCATGTCCTATAAAGATGGAAAATTAATTCACTAATACATATGACATTTATGTAATGAAATAGAATAAGTGGGATTCTACACATTTTGGAAAATAAAATTAGGGTGGATGGGAATAGATGACTTTCCACCCAGTGGTTATTGTGGGAAGAAAATCCCTAGAATTTTCATAAAGGGATTTGATGTGCGATACATGTTTTGAGAGAATGGCCACTTAACACGTGATTTTAAGTGGAATAACTAATCTATTAATGTACAGTTATATAATTTTTTAAAAAATGGACATTATTCCAATGATTATCATAAGTGTCATGGAAATTTTTACTTGAAATGGCCAATGGCGAATGGACAAGAATATGCAATCAAAACTGCTATGGTTGATGGTCCCAATAATGTGGTGTGAGGTACCTTAACTAACCATCAAATTTATCTACATATTTTTTGACTCTTATCATCATAAACAATTTTATCTTCCCTTTTGGATTAAAAAATTAGTTATTTCCAATTCACATTAACATGGTTATTGTAAGTCAAAAATCCTAAGGGTAGTCTCATTATAATAATTCTGGGTTATTTAGATACCATCATGGAATATAAACATGGTCTATCTCTGGGAATTATCATAAAATCTATCTTCAAAATTGATTTAATCATAGGTATGGATTGGATATCAAAATATGATGACAATAATTAACCTATGAAAAAGAAGTTATGACATGTAAAGACGATGTAGAATCCATTTTCATTAGTGAAAAACCTCATAATCTAATTATTTTTTAGATCTATCTATGATATGTATTTTGAATGAAATTATTGTGGACAAAGAGAAAAAATAATCCATGTGTGATGAAAAAAATGTTAAAATTGAGGATGTACCTATTGTATAATAATACATTTGTTTATTTTCAAATATTTACATGAATATCCTCTAGGGTGGGATGTGTATTTTTCTATTTATTTTATCCCTAACATAAGGCCAATATCAATGACATGTTATAAAATGTCCAATATGGAATTATAGGAGTTGAAGATAAAACTAGAGGATTCGATTAAATTGTGATTTATTTTCCTTATTGTTTCTCACTGGGGAGACCAAAGTAAATTTTATTATGAGAAAGACTGATCAATTAGGATGTGCATTCACAGTAAATAAATTAATGATATTATAATAAATTTCAATAAATATCTTCATTTAATTGATGATTTGTTTTATCTACATCATGGAGTACAATATTTTTTTATTCACCTTCATTCGGGATATCCTATAATGTTTAAAAAGAAGGAATATATTCAGAAAACATCATTCTTAACTATATATGGATATTATGTGTTTAAATTAATGCCATTTTGGATGACTACTGCACCTTCTATTTTATGGGATCTAATGAACATGTTGTTCAAGGGAAATCATGACGATTTGTTCATAGTATTTATTGATGGTATCATGTTATACTCTAAAATCAATGAAGACCATGAGAAACACATCCATATTTTTTTGAAGACACTTAGAAGATATGATCTATATGAGAAGTTTAAAAAGTCATATTTATGGAACCCATAATTTGGTTTGGTGGCCATATTGTCTCAAAGGATGTAATATCTGTTGATCCTTCAACGATAAAGGAAATAAAAGAATTTGCAGAAGTAATGAGCATTACCAAGGTGCACAACATTATTGGTTTAGAAGGATACTATCAGTGTTTCATTAGGAATTTTCATTGATTGGATAACCCATTATCAAAGAACACACATAAAGGGGTTAATTTTTTTCAAAAAAAATAGTTTTAATAGTGTTTTTATGAATTAATGAAAATATTATTCAATGTTATTATATAGAATTTACCATATGGGAATGATGGTTTTGTGATTTACAGTGATGCATCATGGAAAAGACATGGTGGTTTCCTTATGAAGATTGAAATACTTATTTCTTATACATCAAGGTAATTAAATATTCAGGAAGAAAACAACATAACTCACAATCTTCATTGAGAAGCAGTAATATTATCTCTAATGATTTGGAGACAGTATCTCTAAAGTGAAATATTTGAGATAAATACAGATAACAAAATTTTGAAATATATTTTTTCACTAAAAGATCTCAACGTGATAAAATAGAGATGACTTGAGGTAGTCAAGGTTTATGATTCTAAAAAACACTACCTCCATGGTATGGAAAATATGGTGGAAGATGATTTGAATTGAAAGGACTTTGTAGTTCTAATGAAATTGAGAGTTAAATATGATATGATGTTCATTGACATAGTAAATAAGGATATAGAAATTATCAATGAAAGGGATAAATAATTAATTTTTCAAATTGTTCCTAAACCATATTTAATAGAAAGGATATAATGTTATAAGTCAGATGATGGGGATTAGAAAAAAAGTAATGAATGATCAGAGGATGATAGAGTTAATATATTAAGATGGAGTTTTGAAATTTGGAAAGCGGCTATGTGTTCCCTCTATACATGTGATAAGAAGAAATTTTTTGAATAATTCTCCAAGATCCAATTTCTAAATAGACCCTTGTGGAATTAATATGTATTGATATTTTAAGGAACATTTTTTTAGAGAAAAAATAAATATGTTTATTTTATTATTATTTGTCAATATGTTCGGTTTGTCAATAGGTATATGACTTAAGACAACATCCTAGAAGTTTAATTCATTATTATTCTATTACTTTGTGAAAATGGGATGATATTATGATTTAAATTTTCATGGGGATACAAAATTACACCCCAAAAAGTGATGTGGTTTGGGTTATTTTTTATAATCTTATCATTTAAACACATTATATTTTTATAGGTGAATAATTACAACTTTAAGGTTTAGCATGACATTAAATTAATGAATTAGTAATACTTTATAATGTACCCCGGTCTATTTTTTCTGACAGTGATCCCTATTTTATATCATGACTCTGGTATAGTCTTTAGAAATCTAGAGATATTAATCTCAGTTTGATAACTGTATACCACTCGAAAATAAATGAACAACCCGAATGAAATATTCAATATTTAGAAGAAATGTTGATATCATGGTCACATGATTTTCAACGTATATACGATCAACATTTACTTCTATTATATTTCTGAAATAAAAATTATTTCCCTGAAATTATTTAGATGGAACTATATGAAGAATTATATTGATATATATATCATTCACCAAATATTTCGGAAGATGTTGGTGAAAGAAAAATTAGAGGACCTAAACATGTTATGGAAATGACTAAAAAGATGAAAATTATTCAAAAAAATATCAATGAAACATAATGTAGGAAAAATATCTATCGTGATTATCATATAAAGGATTTTGTATTTCAAATAGGATATTGGATTTTTGTGAAGGTATCTCCTTGGAAGGGTGTCATACGATTTAGAAATAAAGAAAAAATGATCCCACGATACATCAAAACTTTTGGAAATCTGGAATGAATTTCAGTTGTAACTTTCCATTTCGCAATGCTTCAAAGTATCTTTAATGGTCTCGATGTTCGATAAAAATAACTTTTAATGAAATACTTTCCTAACCCAGTACATGTAATCACCTATGTAGAAGTATAACTAGAAGATTATATGTCATACTGTAAAGATCTAATTGATATTCTTGAAACTATAGGACATATGTTGAAGGATCAGAAAAACAACTGGCAATGTTTCTTCTTAGATACAATTAAATGAAATAGGTCACACAGGAACCTCAAGAAATTATGATGAAAAAAAACCCAAATATTTTTATGAAATGATATTATAAAAATTTATTGGAGGAATTATTTGAAGGTGGGATGAATGTAACACCGCGTGCTTCCATAACATGCTTCATTTTAAATAATTGACTAGATTGTGTTGCATGAAACACCAACTTCTAGCACACCATCACCTATCAATCTATACATTTAAAATGATTTCATTCATATTATTATCTGTATTATGAAACTAATAAATTTTATTTTTCAAAATAGTCATCAATATTGAATTTGTATTATAAAAATAATATTTTAGCGAATTTTTTTCATTTTAATTAAAATTATTAATTTTTGATCAATAGAGAATAATACTGCATTGTTTCTAAAAACAGACATATATAATATTTTTACTATAAATTGAAATTAATATTGAAATATAAAAACAATGGATATATTAATCCAATATAGTTCAATGGAATAACATTCTAACAGAATTAATTATAAAAATTTACTTAAATTTTGAGTGTCTCAATTAGACATATTCTAGACACATTTTAGAGATTAGTATTAGATGTAATTATACCTCTTCTATTAATAGAATTTCAAAAAATATGAATAAATGGTTGAAATTAGTATTACAAATTTTTTCTACTAAGATCCAATTTTTTTTTGTTGAATCGTAACTTTTGGACTATATTTACCGCAATGAAATTTTAATAGTGTAATTAATTTCTAAAACAATAACATTATAATTTAAAATAACCCTATCATTTGTATTAATATCATAGAAACTAATTATACCAAAATAAGTCTTAGGTATAAAATATGATCCTTTTGATGCCACTTGTGTTATACATGGACATTTATTATATTTTACTTAGAGAAGAGTTAAAAAAGTCATATTAAAATTTTAATAACTATTATATATTTAATATGAATTTATATTTCTGATGGGGATGTCAATAAATAGTATATTGAAATATAAAATGATTATCTAAATAATTTTAATTATTTTATCATTTCAGTAAATAAATAATTAAACTAAAAGCTGACATAATGATGATGTTGTAATTGATTTATTAAAGGGAGAATCATTAAAAGATATAAATAATATTTTAAAATATTTTAAAATATTTGATTCCATACATTAATATTTTGATTAAATTTACTTGTTAGGGATGAGTATATGTTGTTTTTTTGGTGAAGGAATCATGTTTTTATGAATTTAAAAAAATTGTATTAAAAAGAATCAAAATTGACAAATATGATATTTTAAAATAAATATTATTTTATTAAATGATATAAAAGTCAAAAGTTTATAATGTTTAGTCAGATAATATGTATAATTTTAAATATTTCATTAATGATCCAATTGAGGTTATTTTGGCATTTTTTTTTTGAAATATACTTACCTTATTGTATAAAAAGTCAAGTAGACATAATAAGAGTTTAAATTTTTAACTACGGGTTAAACCCAAAAGATAAGGTTAATCATGTGACCTAAATTTTTCGAAAAATCCTTGGATGTTAGGAAATAATCCAATCCTATTTTTTTCATTTAAATTTCTCAAATTGGAGAAATTTGAAAACAAAAATCAATTTACATTAAATTAATAGTTTTGGAGTTTCCAACAGTGCCCCTTCCCTCTCTAGTAAAAGGGCACCTCTCCTTTTTTGATCCAAAATTATTAATCTCTATGGAACTACCAAAAGATTCACAAATATCCTCCCAAAATCTGTAAGATCATCCTAGAGTACATACTTTGGGATTAAATCTAGCATATGGAGTAAATATTTTCTAATAATAAAGAGATTCTCGAAAAATAGGTAATTATTTTACGAATTGTATTCAATTCTATTAATTTTATTTTTCTACATTCTATTCTTTTGTTGTTTCCATAATAATGTAATATATCCATTATCATCTACCTGATGAGATTTTATAATGATTATGTGAAAACTATAATCTTCCTTTTATCCATCCTAATAATAATAATATCACTGTGTGTGTGTACATACATCCTACCATATCAACACCATGGTGAATTTTTTTATTCAAAACTACATTATATGTATGGTTATAATCGTGAATATAATGAATATAAATAATGTATATCACATGATGATTTTTCTGTATATTTAATATACCATCCCATTAAAAGCATTTAACAATCAAGGGAATGATACTGTCGCACGTGTGTACATACAACCTACTATCTCAACGATGTGGTGAGATTCGTACTCTACATTACCATTTAATAATGATCATAAAATTTATACTGTTATTAAAATAAATATTTATGATCTTAATATCATTATAGATATGAATAAAATACTTCATATTCACAAGAAACCTTACTTACCTTACAAAAAATGAAATTGTAAACGAAGCATTTAAAACCTGGAAAAATTATAACATTGAGATATAATTAAAAAACAGTATAATCGGATAAATATGTGATATCAAACATATGTATATGGTCATTTTATAATTTAATAAAATTAATTAAAAATTATATAGGAGGTTTATTCAACGTCAACAGAAATAATTTAAAGTGTATAGGTTAATTTGACAACTTCTTTATTATCTGAGGTTGTTTATACATAAGTATCTACCGGGACATTATTATCATCCATTTCCATGTTTCATAAAATGATATTCAAAATATTATTGAATTTTTAATGATATTTTGACCAATGTTTGGCTTTTAATAATATGTTTTGAATGAAATCTCTCCATTTTTTCCAAATGAGGAACTTGAAGACCATTTTGAAAAAATAGGGGAAGAATATTTTTTTAAAAATTATTCGAACTGAGAGAATATTTTTATCTATTATGACTCATCAAAGTATTTAATCTTAAATTAAAATCATACACAGATTTTTTCAATAGAAAATTTTTCAATTCTAATTGCGCATCATTAAAATGATTGAAAGTAAAAAATATATATTTCTCTCAAAGAGTTTTAGTGATTTTTATGATTACATTCATCTATGTCAACATCCTCTGATGGATTTTATGTATAATTATTGTTGATTTGTTAAGATAAAATCAAACATATTTTACTGATTTTTGTACGGTATTCGTGATAGTTGATGTTCTAATTTGATACAATTCATGGATTTTGGATAATGTATTAACATTCATTTGGTTGCCTTAATATGAATTATTTTGTTATGTTTCACCCTTTTCAAATGAATAATTCATTGGATTTATTTTTTTATTGGTGGGTCCTTCTATATCAATATGATGCATCTATAGGTCTCATGAGACAAACTAGTTTGGATTTTTACCCATTTTTGTATGGTCTTATCATGAGGTTTTAAAGTAAGGTTATGATACATGACATTATGCATTACATCATTATGATATTAGTTTTATATATTACTTATGATTATTTCACTATTATAATATCCATGTGAATGTTTAAATGGAATAATTTTATTTATTCTAGACATATTATGATGAATATTATGTTTTAAATGCTTTTTTTCGGTGTTATATAATTACATAAAGTTTATGATTAATTATTATAGCATCAAATATATTGTTATCCTTACTAAGAATCTGATCTCCAACATTCATTATGTTTAATTTTCCCCCAGGATGTGAAGAATCATTTTAGGACTTACCTATTGGGATAGTGTAAATGATATTAGTGTTTTCAAAGGAGATACTATATTGTTTTTCAGTTATTGATGTAATTTAAAACATATATTAGTATCTATTTTTTACAAGGATGCTAAACCAATCAGTCCCTTAGGGTTTGATTCCATGCGATAATGCCAATTTAATAAAATAATTCACTTGTTATTAGGTCCATAAGGCTGAATAACCTGAGAGGGGGGTGAATTAGGGTATAACTAATTTGAAATTAATTCCCATTCTGATCTTGTTTCATAGTTAATAAAAACACTCATCTCTATCATTCTTGTTTCACAATATAAACAGAATGTAAAGAATGCACAAGATACATCAATTTTTACTTGGTTCACCGCTAAGGGCTACGACCAACGAGCATACGCCGACAAGTTTTTGGTCGAACCAAATTCCATTGAACTTCACTATATGTGGATTAAAAGGTTCATGACCAATCACTATGTCACATGCTCACTTCCTTTACAAAGTTTAGGGTAAGCTCACTGCTTTCCCAAGGGTCACTCCCTATTTCTATCTCTCTGGATCATTGCTAGTGGAGATGATCACCTTCTTCCCCTTCCTTTGCTCACTGCTCCGAAAAGGATCCACTCACAGTTTATAGACCTATAGGTATCTTCATTATCAATAATGAATACATCCTCTGTTGTTTGTGAATGCTCTGTTGAAGTCCAACTTTCACCTTTAGATGATTTTCACTTTGCATCTAAGGTATCAGGAAAACATCCAGCTTCCACAGTACCTGAAAATAGTTCTGGGGAATCAACCTTACATGACACATAGGTCTAACCCGGCACGCAAGTATCGGCCCTCAAGTTGCTACTGGTGTGCGTGTTTGCCTCTACCACCTGCGCGGAACAATATTCTTCAACTCTAACCTGCGCGACTCAATCCCTTTTATGCCCAAGCCAATATTGGCGCACAAATACCAATCGGTGTGAAACTACAAACACTGGCGAGCAAGTCCATCTGTGTGACCACACACCACCTTCACGACAGCCATACCTGCTCAATGGGAGCTCTGATTTTTATATGTGTTTAACTCCATTGAAAATGAGGAGGGGTGGTCCTGTATTTATAGGCATTTGGTCAACCTAAGTGACATCGTAGAAGTCTCTCCTCAGCGCGAAAGTCTCGGCACGCAGGTCTCTTCCCCTGCAAGTCGATTTTCCACCATGAAATCCCCTTTGTCAACAAATTTGTATGTCATCTTTTTCTTTTTCAACAATCACAACACAGATGTCCACTTTTTCAACGAACAAAATCATTTCAAAAAAGCTTCAATGTTGCCTTGGGGGATTCTTTCCCAACAATATCCCCCTTTGGGTTTGTTGATAACTCATCCATAAAAAGATACATCGTTAATTTTTCAGCCCCCATTCATCTATTGCGATTCTAATAGAAATCAAGGATTTACTCAAAACATACTCTAAGATCACTTGAGCAATGCTCAGCATGAAAAACAAGAGTAAATGAATAGTACACCAATGAATAACATCATCTCTTACACCCACTATTGACACCAAACTGATACCAATTTTCTACAAAACTGATACTAATATATGGAAATATTCATAACACATTCCAACACCACTTCATACCACATTCCAATACCACTTCATACACTTTTATCATTATCTTCCGCCGTCGTGATATCTATTCTTTGATCGATCACTTCTAGTATTGTCAGATATATAATATCCCCCATTCTCATTGCTCCCCCTATCTCACTGCTCCACTTGTAAACTTCTCCCCAAATAAATTATGATTTGTCAAATTGCCACACTGTCTCCCCCTTGAACAATCACTATTTTATCCCCCTCTGTCAATGAACCCAAAGGTTACTCCTATGCAGGCTGTAACAGAGTACAGAACACATATCAGCACATTAGGGAAAAACACATCATACCTCAGGGAGAGGGGTGTTCCACATCGACACTCATTCAAGTGCAGGGAGTCGACCGAACTCCCATAGGCAGTCGATGCCTCTCAAAATCTTCCTTCGGTAATGCGTTTTTCAGAATTTCTATAACCTCTAGCTCTGTAGGCACATACTGCAACTTCATGATTTCCTACTCAACTTTCTACTTGATAAAATGATACTTTACCTGAATGTGTTTTTTCCTTCAGTGATGGATGAGATTTTTTATGAGATTTATAGCACTTGAGTTATCACAATGGATTCCGATCGGAGACTTGAATTCAACACCCATATCTTCAAGCTGCTTCTTTATCCACAATAATTGTGTCCATTATTGATTTTCCACAATATACTCAGCTTCCACAGTGCTTAATGAAATGCAATCTTTCTTCCTTCTTAACCAAGAAATACATCTTCCACCAAGATTGAATGCACCTCCTGATGTGGATTTTCTGTCATCTGCTGATCCATCCCAATCTGAATCTCTGTAACTCAATAACACTAATTGATATTTGTCATTATAAATCAGACTGAAATCCACAGTTCCATTGATATAACAAAGTATTATTTTCACTGAGAGCATGTGTTATTACTTACGATTACTCTGATATCTCACTGCTTAGCATGTGGAAAAAACCATGTCAGGCCTTGTTGCGGTCAAGTACAATAATCTCCCAATAATTATTCATGTATTTTGTAATATTAACTGCCTTTCCATTCTCATATTTTGATAATTTCATCCATGAAGAAATCATAGTCTTCATATCCTTGTAATTATCCATTCCAATCCTTCTTATAACCTCTTTGGTGTATTTGGATTGAGAAATGAATGTTCCATTCCTTCCTTGTGTCACCTGAAGACGAAGGAAAAACATTAGCTTTCCAATCATTTACACTTCAAACTCATTTTTTCATGAAATCATGAAACCGTATGCACTGAGCTTTATCTGATCCACCAAATATTATGTTGTCAACATAAACCAATACCATCATCCTTTGATTTCTGTCATTTCTGAAATAATGATTGTAATCGACTCCCTCATGCTGGAAGCCGAGTTTCTTCAAGTACCGATCAAGCCTTGAGTACTATGCTCTTGGGACTTGTTTCAGCGCATACATCGCCTTCTTCAGCCTGCAAACATTGTTCTCATCCTAATGAATGAGAAAACCATATTGCTGCTCGATATACACCTCCTCTTCCAGAACTACATTCAAGAATGATGATTTTAAATCCATCTGGAAAACATTGAACTTTCTTTGCACTGTTATGGCCAAAAATAATCTGACTGCCTCCAACCTTGCAATGATGGAAATGCCTCATCATCATCTATTCCCTATATCTGGAGGTATACCTTGCACATTAGTCATTCTTTGTTTCGAATAACTGTGCCATCTTCATTAATCTTGTGGCGATAGACCCATTTAGTCATGATGACATTCTTATCTGTTGGCCTCAAAAAAATCTCCCACATATGATTCTTCTCAATCTGATCAAATTCTTCATTCATTTCTTGATCCCAATACACATCTTCAGCTGAATTAGCAAAGAATTTTCGATCTACATGAGATGAGAAATATGTATACTGCAGTGACTTCATTCTTCATGTATGAACTTGAGGTGTCTGATCACCAATGATATTTTGCCTATCAATTTCAGCTCAACTCTATGGATTCCTTGCAGACACAAACTTGAAACATTCTTTTTCATCATCAGTATCTTCTTGTGAGTCAGCCTCTGCCACTTCTGCTCCCCCTATGTAGCTTACCTTTCATCACATTCATCCAGAAACTGTTCACTGCGTCGTTGAGTATTCTGGTCATTTTCAAATATAGTGACATCATTGCTCTCAATAATTATTCTCAGCCTTTTTTTGAAGCATTTATATACATTTCATTTCCCTGAGTATCCATAGAATATAACCTCATCTACTCGTGACTCAATCTTCATGTGATTTTCTCTATTGAGAATGAAACACTTACTCCCAAATATTCTAAAGTACTTCAACATTGTCTTCTTTCCGTACAAAATTTCATATGGAGTCTTCCATTCCTTCAGACACAAACAGGGAGCTATTCGAAATATAGACCGATGTTAAAACTTATTCCTTACAAAATATCTCTGGTAGGACCTTTTCAATAAGCATCGTTCTGTCCATGTTTTTGATTATCCAATTTCTCCTCTCAACCACTCCATTCTGTTGGGGAGTTCTCACTGAAGAAACATGATACTTTATCCCTTGTTTCTCGAGATAGTTTTCGACTTGAATGTTTTTGAATTCTGGAAGGTCTCTAGCAGCATCACACTTTACCATATATTCCATGGATGGTTGGCATAAATTACCAAGCCTCTTATAACATAGATGATTTTCTTCCTCTCTGGATACAAGTCATGTTTCTTCTTCCCCACCTACAAGGCAAAGATTTCACTTTGTCATTTTTCGCTATAGAACAACTCCTCCATCCATTACTTTCACAACACACATCTTCTTGGTAAATCATATAGAGTTACCAGAGTCACATAGTTGACTGACAATAAAGAAGTTATGAACAAGAAACTCTACTGCCAATACATTAGCACTTCTCATTTCTTTTCCCCCCAACATGGATTTTTCTGAGCCAAAAATCTTTAGGCCTTCATCATTTCCAAATTTGATAACTCCGTCTTTGTCATATTTTATGTCTGCAACAAGATCCTTACTACCTATCATGTGAGATGGGCATCCACTATCAAGGATCCATACAACAGAGCGATCTAATTCCTTAAGGGAAATTTCTGCAACCACAACCTTCTCATTTTTCTTCTTCATGGTCCATACTTTTTCCTTCACACTCGGGATGGACTGAGACTTCTGTTCTTTATCATAGTATGATGGACCAACATCATCTTGCAAAGCAGAAAATATATTCTACATTTTCAACTCACCTGTTGGTTTATTGATCTGCTGCTTGAAAAAAATTTTATTCTGCTTTGGCACCTTTCTCTGTATGGTCGAAGTGTTGTATCTAGCCATGTGCCCAAATCCTCCGCACCAAAAATAGTATCCTTCAAAATATGTTCTGGAAAACCATTCTCGCTTTGGCTGTCACCTTTTGTCATGTTCACTTCGATATCTCTTGGCTATAGAACACAGATAATGTGAATGTCCCATTATCCCACAACAATAAGACCTGATATAAGGTGAATTCCTTCATGTTACTCCATCACTATGAGTTTCCCCTTGGGATAACTGAATATTCTGATTCTGAATTGTGCCAAAATCAACCTTCAATTTTGGGACGAGTTCATGCGGTCTGACTTCAATTGCCAAAGATTTTTTCTTCGGATCAAGAAATTAATTAGCCTTAACTTCTGATCTCAATTGATGCTTCTTTCCTACTGAACTACTAGAATCCTCTTCCATTAATTCAGTCTTCAGAATGACCTTCATTCCCAAGAATGTATTGGGAATCAAGGGTTTTTCTTGGTCTCTATCATTCCTCCACAGACTGACAACTTCTTCTTCATGCTCTTAGATATGTTTGACGTGATCTTTCACTTTTTTGTTCAAGCCATCGATTTCTCTATTCTATTCTTCAATATTGAGATTATACTCACTAACTGATTTTGAGTTCTCTGGTGTTGATAACTTGAGTTTTTTAATTTCTACCATCAACTCAGACTGCTCTTCTTCCTGCTGCTACATATAGAGTTTGGCATCATAAACAAAATTATTCTATTACTTCATTTTGTATCTCCAAACATCTATATCCTCAAGAGATGCTTCCAATTATCCTTCCACATCAACTCATCCTTCAACTTCTTATTTTTCTTATCGAGCATCAGTTTCTTCCTTTTCTTGAGAACTACCGATGAACACCACCATAACATTTTCTCCGCGATCTTTGTAGTTCTTTATTTCCCCAACCTCTTCAACCTCAAACTCACCTGAACTATCTATTTCTTGAGAAAGAAGATTCTTATTCATGAATAATGTTCTGTTGAACTATTTTCCTATTCACACAGGCTGGAGATTTCTTCTTGGGAATTTATACATCATCTTTATCATTTAGTTCTTGAAACTTTTTAGGGCATCTTGATGAATGATGTCCAACTTTTCCACATCTAAAGAATTCAAGAGGAAGTTCCTCTTTGAACATTCCTTTTTCCCTTTTGAATATTTGAGAAGAGTAATGTCATTACCTCATCTGTATCTTTTTCCTCCTCATAATATTCAATGGTGAGCTTCTTTAGGGCCTTAAAGGCCACCTCTTTGGATTCCCCCCTTTCCACAGCATCATTATCTTTATTTCTCATTTTTTATGCAACATGGGTGTTGTGCAGGTAATACAATGTCAGTTCATTCGGGTCTTTATCTTCCAAAACATAATATTTCGGATTGAACCAAGGTGGTTTATTTCTCATGATGCACTTCACAAATTTTATGACTTCGATAATTTCACTAGGACCTCCCATGTCTTCTACCACAACATTTACCCTATCAAAGAGTTCATTAACAGACTCATTCGGGTTCATTCTCAGATATTCATACTTGTTCCACAACACTTGTAGCTTTTCATATCTTACCATTGTATCCCGTTCATATATATTCAATAACATTTTGCACATAGCATGTGATGTTTTTAAAGACATCACCATGGTATATATAGGATGGGATAGGGCTCCCCGGCAGGCATTTATTGCTTTGGCATCATCATCCAACTCTTAATGCTCAGCTTCTAATAATGCACCATTATTAAGATCACCTGTTATGCCATGCATTACTGCTGTGAAAATGTCTATTCCAAAATATTGAAATTACTGTTGCATCGGATTCATCCATTGATGAAAATTGTTTCTCTCGAAGATCAGAATCCCTTTATGATTAGTGACCTACATTTAGAGAAGAACTACTGTAAACCTTTCCCTCTGATACCAATTGTTGGGTTCACACGGCTGAGTACCCTTAGATGGGGGTGAATCAGGGTATGAATAATTTGAAATTAATGCCAGTTCTAATCTTGTTTCACTGTTAAGAAAAACATTCATCTCTCTCATTCATATTTCACTATATAAACATAAATTAAACATGGCACATGACATATAAATTATTACATGGTTCACTGCCAAGGGTTATGTCCAAGGATCATACGCTGAAAAGTTTTCGGTCATACCAAATTCCACAAAACTTTACAAGCTGTGGATTACAAGGTTCAGGAACAATCACTCTGTCCTTGGAGCACTTCCATTACAATGTTTAAGTTCATCTCACGGCTTTCCCATGGGTCACTCCTTGTTTCTCTCTCTTTGGGTCACTGCCATTGGAGAGGATCAACTTCTTCCTCTTCCTTTGCTCACTACTCCGGAAACGATCTAATCACATTTTATAGGCCTGTAGGTCTCTTCATTATCACTAATGAATACATCCTCAGTTGTATGTGAATTCTCTATTGAATTAAATCTTTCACAGGTAGACTAATTTCACTTTGCATCGAAGGTATCAGGCAAACATCCAGCTTACACGCATCCCGAAAACACTGTTGGGGAATCTACCTTACTTGGCGTGCAGGTCTAACCCAGCGTGCAAGTATCGGCATGCAAGTCAAAACGGGTGCGCATGTCTGCCTCAACCACCTGCGCGACACAATCTTCTACAACTCCAAACAGTGTGACTGAATCCCTTTTATGCCAAAGCCAATATTGGCGCGCAACTACCAACCGGTGCGCAACTTCTAACACTGGCGCGCAAGTCGACCTACACGACCACACACCACATGCACGACCACCACACCAGCATGACGCGAGCTCTGATTTTTCTAATTGTTGAACTCTGTTGAAAATGAGAATGTGTGGTCCTGTATTTATAGGCATTTGGTCAACCTAAGAGGCGGTGTGCAAGTCTCTCCTCGATGGACATGTCAGGTGCGCAGGTCTCTTCCCCGTCATGTCACTTGCGCGACAAATCCAATATCAGCTCGACCCTCTTTCATTTTCCATATTTTGATCTTCTGATATTTAAAAACAAAATCCGTGCACATTCTCAAACATCCAAGGCATCAACATGCTTTTCTCTTCAGGGCGCGCAGGTCACCTGCGTGACCACACCAATACATGTTTAACCCTCTTTCCTTTTACATATTTGTATGCTTTGATCTTGAAAAACATATGACCCATAAGTTTCTTCTACTTCAGGTCAACGACGCACATGTCCTTTTTCCAGAAGCCACCTGTCTTCATTTGTTTATTTTCAGGCGCCAACTTGTATCTTTTCTTTTCGTACCTCCTCCATATCATCAATTCATTTTTCGATGATTTTGAATCAAACATGGATAATGGAACAAATCTCTGGAACTCGACATTCCCCCATGAAATCCTCTTTGTCATCATATTTGAATTTCATGGATTTCTCTGTCAACAATCAAAACACAGATGTCCACTTTGTCCACAAACACAATCACCTCAAAAATACTTCAATGATTCCTTGAGGATTTTTTCCCAACAATATGCCCCTTTGGGTTTGTTGACAAATCATCCATAAAAAGATACATCATTAATCTTTCACCCACTATTCAAGTATAGCAGTTCTAATAGCGGTCAATGATTTACTCAACACACACTATAAGCTCACATGAGCAATGCTCGGCATGAGAAACGCGAGTAAATGAAATGTTCATCAATTAATAACTTCATCTCTGACACCCACTGTTGAAACCAAACGGATGCCAATTTTTTACAAAAATGATACAAATTTTTGGAAGTATTCTTACCAAATTCCATCACCACTTCATACAACATTACAACAACACTTCTTACATTTTTATCATGATCCTCACCTATTGTGATATATATTCATTGATCGATCACATCTAGCATCATCAGATTTATAATCTCCCCCTTTCTCATTGCTCCCCCTATCGCGCTGCTCCACCTGTCAGCCTCTCCCCATATCAGTTATGATTTATCAAATTTTCACACTATCTCCCCCTTGAACAATCAATATTTTATCCCCCATTGTCAATAAACCCAAAGGTCACTCCTTTGAAGGCTGTAACAGAGTAGAGAACACATATCAGCACAATAGGGAAAACAAATCATCCCTCGAGGAGAGGGGGTGTTTCCACATCCACACTCATTCAAGTGCGGGGAGTTGACTGAGCTTCCAGAGACAGTCTATGCCACTCAAAATATTCCTTGGGTATGTCCTTGGTTAGAATATATATATCTTGTAGCTCTGAATGAACATACTCCAACTTCACGATTCCTTGGTCAACTTTCTCTTTGATAAAATGATACTTCATCTATTTGTTCATTGTACTTGAGTGATGGATTAGATTTTTACTACGATTTATAACACTTGAGTTATCACATTGAATTCCGATCAGAGACTTCACTTCAACACCCATAACTGCAAGTTGCTTATTTATCCAGAGTAACTGTGTTCATTCTTGAGTTGCCGCAATATACTCAGCTTCTGCGGTTCTTAATGAAATGCAATCATTCTTGTTGCTTATCCAAGAAATTCATAGTCCACCAAGATAGAATGCACCTCCTGTTGTTGATCTTATATCATCTGCTGATCCAGCCCAATCTGCATCTGTGTAACCCAATAACACTGATTGAGATTTGTCATTATACATCAGATCGAAATCCATGGTGCCATTGATATACAGAAGTATTATTTCCACTGTGATCATGTTGCATTCCTTGGGATTACTCTGATATCTCAATACTTGGAATGTGGAAGAAACAATGTCAGGCCTTGTTGCGGTTAAGTACAACATGCTCCCAATAATTTGCCTTTATTTTGTAATATTAATTGCCTTGCTAATCTCATCTTTTGATAATTTCATCCAGGAAGAAACCATAGTCTTCATCTCCATGGAATTATCCATTACAAACCTTCTTAGAGCCTCCTTGGCGTATTTTGATTGAGAAATGAATGTTTCATTCCTTCCTTGTGTCACCTGAACACCAAGGAAAATGTTATCTCTCCAATCATTGACATTTCATACTCTTTTTTCATGAAATTGGAAAACTGTCTGCACTGAGATTCATCTAAACAGCCAAATATTATGTTTTCAACATAAACCAACACCACCACCCTTTGATTACTGTCATTACTGAAATAAATATTGTAATCCACTCCCCCACGCGGGAAACCAATCTACTTCAAGTACTGATCATGCCTTGAGTACCATGCTCTTGGTGCTTGTTTCAGCCCATAAAACACCTTCTTCATCCTGCAAACTTTGTTCTCAAATCTTGAATCTCCATAGAACACCATATATATAAGTTAACATCTAAAACATTCTACCCAAGATAAAATGGAAAGGAATATAAATCATGATATGAGGTTCCAGCTGAAGAGAGAACTCCTCAATTCGATTCCAACACAATCAACGATGTTCGATTCAGAGAACGGATTGAGGCTCTAGGGCTTGTTGAAGATCCGTAGCTTCATGACACACTTGGATGAATGGGACCTAAAATATGTGAGTTCCGTCCATCAGACACGACCTTGGTGCATTTAATGAAAAAAAATAAAATACACAGTGTGTACTTTTGAAGTACACGACGTGTAATCTCCATTTTTTATACTCCACTTTAGGTGGCCTCCATGTCACCCTATATGGCCTTGTGTTTGGACATGGCACGACCATCACACAAGCTCTAGCGGGATTGCATTACACATCGTGTACTCATATATAACACGACATGTACTTTGAAAATTTCTTGATTTTCCCCTTTTTCTAAAAAACGACCAGAAAAGAAAAACATACCTAAAAATTAAAATGAAGTTCTTACACCATTCATGGACTATTGTTAAACTATTAACATTTCCTATGGTTTTTTTATTATGAATATTTATGTTATGATTCATCCATTTAATATGGGGAAAGAATTTGACTAATTAAGTGACAAGGGAGGCCTATTAGAGACCATTAATGAATTAGTAGTTCTCATGAGACAAAATAGTTTAAGTCTACACCCATTTCTGAATGGTCTCTAGCATAGGCCTTAACAGTATGGTTATGATGTAAAACAATATGAATTTCCTGATTATAAGATTAGTTATTGATATTACATGGTATTATTCGACTATTATAATATTAATGTGAATCCTTAAATAGAATATATTGGGTTTTTATTATCTTATTCTGTTGAATATTATGTTTTAAAAGGATTTTGTTAATGTTTTATAACATTGATAAAATGTTTAGGCATATTTATGATAGAATTATCTTTATCATTATCCTTACTTTGAATCTGAGATCACCCTTTTCTTTTTTGACATTTTTCCCCTAGATATAGAGATGTATATTATGACTGAAATACAATGATAGATTAAGGTATATGATTGTTTTCAATGGAATAACCAATTTGTGTATTATTTCATAATAAATTGTAAATATTATATTTTTATGTAGTTTTTACAAGGCTACTAATCCAATTTGTCTTTCGGGATTTGATTTCATGCGATGCTGATAATGTAGATATATAAAGAACTATCTATGGGAAACTAGCTTCAGGTTGTAACAGTTGTAATCATTGGATGTATAGTTCAATCCTTGTAAACTATATTTAGGAAAACATTTATTTTGGAATGTCACCCTAATATAGACATTCAAGATAAATATTTAAGAAAATAAAAAAATCATAGTAAAGTATATATTATGTTGTTCTTCGAAGAAATTCATCCCTATCATGATAATTAAACTAGATGTGATTTTGGAACAAATGTACCTAGGATTAATATCTCTAATAATGTGTTCCAGGCCTAGCTCGGGGTAAACTACAACACAAAATTGGACCTTAGTGCACACTAGGGTTTACACTCCTGGGGGATATGATTAGGATAATTCAATTTTTCTTTAAAAACCATTATAAATAATCTATCAGTAAATATGTCCCAAATGAAATCATTTCTTAGATTACTTATTAGATATTAATAAATTTTTAAATTTATGTATTGTATTTTACTAGTTTGAAATTAGTCACTATGATTCATAACCTAATATAGTGTTTTCCACTATTTAGAAATAACGCATAGTAGAATGAATGGTAACTATATCTATACTCACAATCCAAGTAGGTATTTCCCTCCTATGAAAGAAAATGAGAGCAGAGATGGTGATAAAACTATTACTGAATTTCTTATAACCATATAGGGATAGATGAATCAGGTTATTAATAATAACCTTAACCATATAGATTACACTGATCCAAAGTGTAAATGATCATTGTTAGATGACTTTATTAGGAAACAACCTCCAATATTCAATGGTACCACAAATAAACCAATGGCTGAATAATGGATGTGTTCCTTACATAAAATATATCTAGGTTTTGGGAGTGATGAAAGGGAAAACGTTATTATGGATGTTTACCATCTCTAATGGACTGAGGATAAATGGTGGTCCTTAAATCAAAACCTAATGGCAGATGAAGAAATATAAAATATATAACGGAGGGAGTTTGAAGTACATTTATTAGAAAAACATTGATGTCAAAAACAACAAGCTGATATGGAAAGTAAATTTTTGAGTCGGGGGAAAATGAATGATGATTATGTTGAAGAGTATGAGACTAATATTAAAATGTTATCAAGGAACAATGTAGACTACATACATAACACATGAATATACGTTGATCGATTCATTGATGTGTTAAAACCGTTCCTTCAAAAAGCACTATTCTCATAATATTTATCATCATTGGATGATATAATCTCATGTTCTATCAAGATGGAAAATTAATTCACTAATACATATGACTTTTATGTAATGAAATAGAAAAAGTGGGCTTCTACACATATTGGAAAATAAAATTAGGGTGGATGGTAATAGATGACTTTCCACCCAGTGGTTATTACGGGAAGAAAATCCCTAGAATTTTCATAAAGGGAGTTGATGTTCGATACATGTTTAGAGATAATGGCCACTTAAATCGTGATTTTAAGTGGAATAACTAATATATTAATGTAAAATTATATTATTTTTCAAAAAATGGACATTATTCCAATGATTATCCTATGTGTCATGGAAATTTTTACTTGAAATGGCCAATGGAGAATGTCCAGGAATATGCAATCAAAACTGATATGGTTTATGTTCCTAATAATGTGGTGCAAGGTACCTTAAATAACAATCAAATTTATCTACATATTTTTTTGACTCTTTATTATCATAAACAATTTTATCTTCCCTTTTGGATTAAAAAATTAGTTATTTCCAATTCACATTAACATGGTTATTGTCAGTCAAAAACACTAAGGGCAGTCTCATTATAACAAATCTGTGTTATGTAGTTACAATTATGGAATATAAACATGGTCTATCTCTTGAAATTATCACATATCTTCAAAATTTATTTAATCATAGGAATGGATTGGAGATCAAAATATGATAACAAAAATTAACCTATGAATAAGATATTATGACTTGTAAAGACGATGTAGAATCCATTATCATTAGTGAAAAACCTCATAATCTAATTATTTTTGAGATATATCTACGATATGTATTTTTAATGACATTATAGTGGAGGAAGAGAAAAAATAATCCATGTGTGAAGAAAAAAAATATTAAAATTGAGGATGTACCTATTATACAATAATATATTTGTTTATTTTCAAATATTTACTTGAATATCCTCTAGGGTGGGATGTGAATTTTTCTATTAATTTTATCCCAAATATAAGGCCAATATCAATGACATGTTATAAAATGTCCAACATGGAATTATTGGAGTTGAAGATAAAACTAGAGGATTCGATTAATAAGTGATTTATTTTCCTTATTGTTTCTCACTAGGGAGACCCAATTAATTTTATTATGAGAAAGAATAATCAATTAGTATGTCCATTCACAGTAAATAAATTAATGATATTATAATAAATATCAAGAAATATCATTATTTAATTGATAATTTGTTTGATCTACATCATGGAGTACAATATTTTTTTATTCTACATCATTCGGGATATCCTATATTTTTTAAAAATAAGGAATCTATTCAGAAAACATCATTCTTAACTAGGTATGGATATTATGTGTTTAAAGTAATGCCATTTTGGATGACTACTGCAACTTCTATTTTATGGGATCTAATGAACATGTTGTTCAATGGAACTCATAATGATTTTTTCAAAGTATTTATTGATGATATCATGTTATACTCTAAAATCAATGAAGACCATGAGAAACACATGCAGATTTTTTCGAAGACACTTAGAAGAAATGATCTATATTAGAAGTTTAAAAAGTTTGATTTATGGAACCCATAATTTTTTTTGGTGGCCATATTGTCTCAAAGGATGTAATATCTGTTGATCCTTCAATGATAATGGAAATAGAAGAATTTTCAGAAGTAATGAGAATAACCAAGGTGCACAACATTATTGGTTTAGCAAGATACTATCAATGTTTCATCAGGAATTTTCCATGATTGGATAACCCATTATCAAAGAACACACATAAAGGGGTTAATTGTTTTTGAAAAAATAGTTTGAATATTGTTTTTATGAATTAATGAAAATATTATTCAATGGTATTCTATAGCATTTATCATATGGGAATGATAGTTTTGTGATTTGCAGTGATTCATCATGGAAAAGACTTGGTGGGTTCCTTATAAAGAGTTAAATAATTATTTCTTATACATCAAGGTAATTAAATATTCAGGAAGAAAACTACATAACTCACAATCTTCATTGAGAAGCAGTAATATTATCTCTAATGGTATGGAGACAGAATCTCTAAAGTGAACGATATGAGATATAACGGATAAAAAAATTTGAAATATATTTTTTCACTAAAAGATCTCAACGTGATAAAATGGAGATGACTTGAGGTAGTCAAGGATTATGATTCCAAAATACACTACCTCCATGGTATGGAAAATATGTTGGAAGATGATTTTAATGGAAAGGACTTTGTAGTTCTAATGAAATTGAGAGTTAAATATGATACGATGTTCATTAACATAGTAAATAAGGATATTAAAATTATCATGGAACGGGAAAAATAATTAATTTTTCAAATTGTTCCAAAACCATATTTAATAGAAAGGATATAATGTTCTAAGTCAGATGATGGGGATTAAAAAAAATAAATGTAATGAATGATGAGAGGATGATAGAGTTAATATATTAAGATGGAGTTTTGAAATTTGGAAAGCGGCTATGTTTTCCCTCTATAGATGTGATAAGAAGACAATTTTTGAATAATTCTCATAGATCCAATTTCAAAATAGACCCTTGTGGAATTAATATGTATTGATATTTTACGGAACATTTTTTCAGAGAAAAAATAAATATGTTTATTTTATTATTATGTGTCAATATGTTCGGTTTGTCAGTAGGTATATGATTTAAGACAACATCCTAGAACAATAATTCATTATTTATATATTACATTGTGAAAATGGGATGATATTATGATTTAAATTTTCACGGGGATACAAAAATACACCCCAAAAAATGATGTGGTTTGGGTTATTTTTTATAATCCTATCATTTAAACACATTCTCTTTTTATAGGTGAATAATTACAACATTAAGGTTTAGCATGAAATTAAATTAATGAATTAGTAATACTTTATAATGTACCCCGGTCTATTTTTTCTGACAGTGATCCATATTTTATATCATGACTCAGGTATAGTCTTTAGAAATCTAGAGATACTAATCTCAGTTTGAGAATTTTATACCACCCTAAAATAAATGAACAACCTGAAAGGACTATTCAATATTTAGAAGACATGTTGATATCATGGTGGCATGATTTTCAACGTATATAAGATCAACATTTACCTATTGTATATTTCTGGAAAAAACATTGATTCAATGAAATTATTTAGATGGAACCATATGAAGCATTATATTGATATATATTTCATTCACCAAATTTTTGGGAAGATTTTGGTGAAAGAAAACATAGAGGACCTAAACATGTTATGGAAATGACTAAAAAGATGAAAATTATTCAAACAAATATCAATGAAACATAATGTAGGAAAAATATCTATGGTGATTATCATATAAAGGATTTTGTATTTAAAATAGGAGATTGGGTTTTTGTGAAGGTATCTCCATGGAAGGGTGTCATACGATTCAGAAAGAAAGAAAAAATGATCCCATGATACATCAAATCTTTTGGAAATCTCGATTGAATTTCAGTTGTACCTTTCCATTTAGAAATGCTTCAAAGTCTCTTTAATGGTCTCGACATTCGATAAAAATAACTTTTAATGAAATACTTTACTAACCCAGTACATGTAATCACCTATGTAGAAGTATAACTAGAAGATTATATGTCATACTGTAATGATCTAATTGAGATTCTTGAAACTATAGGACAAATGATGAAGGATCAGAAGAAATGACTGGAAATGTTTCTTCATAGATACCATTAAATGAAATTGGTTACACGGGAACCTCAATAAATTATGATGAAAAACAACACAAATATTTTTATGAAATGATATTATAGAAATTTATAGGATGAAATTATTTGAATCAAGGAAAAATGTAACACCTCGAGCTTCCACAATGTGCTTCATTCTAAATAATTGACTAGATTGTGTTGCATGAAACACCAAGTTCTAGCGCACCATCACCTATCAATCTATACATTTAAAATGATTTCATTCATATTATTATCCATATTATGAAATTAATAAATTTTATTTTTCAAAATAGTCATCATTATTGAATTTGTATTATCAAAATTATATTTTGGTGAATTTTTGACATTTTAATTAAAATTATTAATTTTTGATCAATATAGAATAATACTGCATTATTTCAAAAAACAGACTTTATATAATATTTTTACTATAAATTTATATTAATTTCGAAATATAAAAAAAATTCATATATTAATCAAATATAGTTTAGTAGAATAACATTATAACAAAATTAATTATAAAAATTTACTTAAATTTTGAGTGTCTCATTTACCCACCTTCTATCCACATTTTAGAGATTAGTATTAGATGTAATTATACCGCTTCTATGAATATAATTTCAAAACATAGGAATATATGGTTCAAATTAGTATTACAATTTTTTTCTAGTAAGATCCAATTTTTTTTTGAATCGTAACTTTTGGACTATATTTACAACAATTAAAGTTTAATAGTGTAATTAAAGTTTAAAATAATAAAATTATAATTTAAAATTACTCTATCAGTTGTATTAATATCATAGAAAAAAATTAGACCAAAATAAGCCTTAGGTAGAAAATATGATCCATTTGATGCCACTTGTGTTATACATGGACATTTATTATATTTTACTTAGAGAAGAGTTAAAAAAGTCATATTAAAATTTTAATAACTATTATATATTTAATATGAATTTATATTTCTAATGGGGATGTCAATAAATAGTATATTGAAATATAAAATGTTTATCTAAATAATTTTAAATATTTTATCATTTTAGTAAATAATTAATAAAATTAAAAGCTGACATAATGATAATGTAGTAATTGATTTATTAAAGGGAGAATCCTTAAAAGATATAAATAATATTTTAAAATATTTTAAAATATTTGCTGCCATACATTAATATTTTTATTAAATGTACATGTTATGGATGAGTATATGTTGTTGTTTTTTGTGTGAAGGAATCACGTTTTTATGAATTTAAAAATTTGTATTTATAACAATCAAAATTGAAAAATATGAGATTTTAAGATAAATATTATTTTATTAAATGATATAAAAGTGATAAGTTTATAATATTTAGTCAGATAATATGTATAATTTTAAATATTTCATTAATGATCCAATTGAGGTTATTTTGGAATTTTATTTGAAATATACTTACCTTATTTTATAAAAAGTCATGTAGACACAATAAGAGTTTTAATGTTTAACTACGGGTTAAACCCAAAAGATAAGGTTAATCATGTGACCTATTTTTTTCGAAAAATCCTTGGTTGTTAGGAAATAATCCAATCCTATTTTTTCATTTAAATTTCTCACATTTGAGAAATTTGAAATCGAAATTCAATTTACATTAAATTAATAGTTTTGGCGTTTCCAACAGTGCCCCTTCCCTCTCTAGTAAAAGGGCACCTCTCCTTTTTTGATCCACAATTATTAATCTCTATGGAACTACCAAAAGTTTCCCAAATATCCTCCAAAAATCCGTAACATCATCCTAGAGTACATACTTTGGGATGAAATCTATCATATGGAGTAAATTCTTTCTAATAATAAAGAGATGCTCGAAAAATAGGTAATTATTTTACGAATTGTATTCAATTCTATTCAATTTATTTTTCTACATTCTATTCCTATGTTGTTTCCATACTAATGTAATATATCCATTATCAAATACCTGATGAGATTTTATAATGATTATGAGAAAAGTATAATATTCCTTTTATCCATCCTAATAATAATAATATCATCGTGTGTGTGTATATACCACCTACCATATCAACACCATGGTGTAATTTTTTATTCAAAACTACATTATATGTATGGGTATAATGGTGATTATAATGAATATAAATAATTTATATTTCATGATAATTATTCAGTATATTTAATATACCATCCCATTAAAAGCATTTAACAATCAAGGGAATGATATTGTCGCACGTGTGTACATGCAACCTACTATCTCCACGATGCGGTGCGATTCGTACTCTACATTACCATTTAATAATGATCATAAAATTTATACTATTATTAAAATAAATATTTATGATCTTAATATCATTATAGATATGAATAAAATACTTCATATTCATAAGAAACCTGACTTACATTACAAAATATGCAATTGTAAACGAAGCATTTAAAACATGAAAAAATTATAACATTGAGATATAATTAAAAAACAGTATAATCAGATAAATATGTGATATCAAACATTTGTATATGGTCATTTTCTAATTTAATAAAATTAATAAAAAATTATATAGGAGTTTTATTTAACGTCAACTAAAATAATTTAAAGGATAGGGGTTAATTTGACAACTTCATTATTATCTGAGGTTGTTTACACATAAGTATCTACTGGGACATTATTATCATCCATTTCCATGTTTCATAAAATGATATTCAAAATATTATTGAATTTTTATGGATATTTTGACCAATGTTTGGCTTTTAATAATATGTTTTGAATGAAATCTCTCCATTTTTTCCAAATGTGTAACTTTAAGACCATTTTGAAAAAATAGGAGAAGAATAATTTTCATTTAAATTAATCGAACTGGGAGAATATTTTTATCTATTATGACTCATCAAAATATTTAATCTTTCTTTAATATCATACACTGATATTTTCAATAGAAATTTTTTCAATTCTAATTACGCATCATTAAAATGATTGAAAGTAAAAAATATATATTTCTCTCAAAGAGTTTTAGTGATTTTTTAGATTACATTCATCTATGTCAACATCCTTTGATGGATTTTATGTTTAATTGTTGTTGATTTGTTATGATAAAATCAAACCTATTTTACCGATTTCTGTATGGTATTCTGACTATTGATGCTCTATTTTGATACAATTCATGGATTATGGATAATGTATTTACATTCATTTGGTTGCTTTAATATGAATTATTTTGTTATGATTCACCCTTTTCATGTGAATAATTCATTTTATTTATTTTTTTACTGGTGGGTCCTTCTATATCAACTTGATGCATCTATAGGTATCATGAGACAAACTAGTTTGGGTTTTTACCCATTTTTGTATGGTCTTATCATGAGGTTTTAATGTAATGTTATGATACCCGACATTATGCATTACATCATTATGATATTAGTTTTATATATTACTTATGATTATTTCTCTATTTGAATATCCATGTGAATGTTTAAATGGAATAATTTTATTTATTCTAGACATATTATGATGAATATTATGTTATAAAAGGCTTTTGGTTCTGTGTTATAGCATTACATAAAGTTCATGATTAATTATGATAGCATCTAATATATTGTTATCCTTACTATGAATCTGATCTCAAACATTCATTATGTATAATTTTCCCCCAGGATGTGAAGAATCATTTTAGGACTTACCTATTTGGATAGTGTAAATGATATTAGTGTTTTCAAAGGAGATACTATATTTTTTTCAGTTATTGATGTAATTTAAAACATATATTAGTATCTATTTTTTCCAAGGATTCTAAACCAATCGGTCCCTTAGGTTTTGATTCCATTCGATCATGCCAATTTAATAAAATAATTCACTTGTTGTTAGGTCCATAATGCTGAATAACCTGAGAAGGGGGGGGGGGTGAATTAGGGTATGAAAAATTTGAAAGTATTTCTCGTTATGATCTTGTTTCACAGTTAATAAAAACACTCGTCTCTATCATTCCTCTTGCACAATATAATCAAAATGTAAAGAATGCACAAGACACAACAATTTTTACTTGGTTCACCGCTAAGGGCTACGACCAACGAGCATACACCGACAAGTTGTCGGTCGGACCAAATTCCACTAAACTTCACTATCTGTAGATTACAAGGTTCAGGAACAATCACTATGTCACATGCCCACTTCCTTTACAAAGTTTAGGGTAAGCTCACAGCTTTCCCAAGGGTCACTCCATGTTTCTCTCTCTCTGGCTCTATGCAAGTGGAGAGGATCACCTTCTTCCTCTTCCTTTGCTCACTGCTCCGAAAAGGATCCAGTCACAGTTTATAGACCTATAGGTATCTTCATTATCAATAATTAATACATTCTCTATTGTATATGAATGATCTGTTGAAGTCCAACTTTCACCTTTAGATTATTTTCACTTTTCATCTGAGTTATTAGGAAAACATCCAGCTTCCACGATGCCTAAATCCAGTTCTAGGGAATCAAACATACATGGCGCGCAGGTCTAACCCGACACGCAAGTATTGGCGCACAAGTCACTACTGGTGTTCATGTCTGCCTCTACCACCTGCACGGAACAATATTCTGCAACTCCAACCTGCACGACTCAATCCCTTTTACGCCCAAGCCAATATTGGCGCACAACTACGAATCGGCATGCAACATCAAACACTGGTGCGCAAGTCCATCTGTGTGACCACACACCACCTACACGACCACCAAACATGCTCAACGAGAGCTCTGATTTTTCTAAGTGTTGAACTCCATTGAAAATGAGGAGGGGTGGTCCTGTATTTATAGGCATTTGGCCAACCTATGTGGTGTCACACAAGTCTCTCCTCGGCGTGCAAGTCTCAGCACGCAGGTATCTTCCTCTGCAAGTCGATATTCCACCATGAAATCCCCTTTGTCAACAAATTTGTATTACATGGTTTTCATTGTCAACAATGAAAACCCAGATGTACACCTTTTCAACGAACATAATCACTTCAAAAAACCTTCAATGTTTCTTTGAGGGATTTTTTCCCAACAATATCACCCTTTGGGTTTGTTGATAACTCATCCATAAAAAGAAACATCGTTAATTCTTCAGCCACTATTCAACTATTGTGATTCTGATATCGATCAAGGATTTACTCAAAACATACTCTAAGCTCAATTGAGCAATTCTCGACATGAGAAACAAGAGTAAATGAAAATTTCATCAATGAATAACATCATCTCTGACACCCACTGTTGACACCAAACTGATACCAATGTTCTACAAAACTGGTACTAATTTATGGAAATATTCTTAACACATTCCAACACCACATCATACCACATTACAACACCACTTCATACACTTTTATCATGATCATCCACCGTCGTGATATATATTTCCTGATCGATCACTTCTAGCATCGTGAGATTTATAATATCCCCCATTCTCATTGCACCCCCTATCTCACTGCTTCACTTGTCAACTTCTCCCCAAATCAATTATGATTTATAAAATTGCCACACTGTCTCCCCCTTGAACAATCACTATTTTATACCCCTCTGTCAATGAACCCAAAGGTCACTCCTATGTAGGATGTAACGTTGTAGAGAAAACATATCATCACATTAGGGAAAAACACATCATACCTCGGGGAGAGGGGGTGTTCCACATTGACACTCATTCAAGTGCAGGGAGTCGACCGAACTCCCAGAGGCAGTCGATGCCTCTCAAAATCATCCTTGGGTAAGGGGTTTTTTAGAATTTCTATAACCTCTAGCTCTGTAGGCACATACTCC
This sequence comes from Viscum album, assembly GCA_963277665.1. Lineage (NCBI taxonomy): Eukaryota > Viridiplantae > Streptophyta > Magnoliopsida > Santalales > Viscaceae > Viscum > Viscum album. Next base: position 2,046,972,207 of record OY728127.1, read on the forward strand.
AACTTCATGATTCCCTACTCAACATTCTCCTTGATAAAATGATACTTTACCTGAACGTGTTTTTTTCCTGAGTGATGGATGGGATTTTCGTTGAGATTTATAGTACATGAGTTATCACACTAGATTCTGATCGGATACATCAATTCAACACCCATATCTTCAAGCTGCTACTTTATCCACAATAATTATGTCCATTCTTTATTTTCTACAATATACTCAGCTTCCACAGTTCTCATGAAATGCAATCTTTCTTCTGTCTTAACCAAGCAAAACATCATCCACCAAGATAGAATGCACCTCCTGATGTGGATTTTTTGTCATCTGCTGATGCATCCCAATCTGAATCTGTGTAACTCAATAACACTGATTGATATTTGTCATTATACATCAGAATAAAATCCACGGATCCATTGATATACGAAAGTATTATTTTCACTGAGATCATGTGTTATTCCTTAGGATTACTCTGATAACTCGCTTCTTAGAATGTGGAAAAAACAATTTCAGTCCTTGTTGCGGTCAAGTACAATAATATCCCAATAATTTTTCATGTATTTTGTAATATTAACTACCTTGCTGTTCTCATCTTTTGATAATTTCATCGAGGAAGAAATCAGAGTCTTCATATCCTTATAATTCTCCATTCCAATCCTTCTTAGAACCTCTTTGGCATATTTGGATTGAGAAATTAATGTTCTATTCCTTCCTTGTGTCACCTGAAGACCAAGGAAAAACATTAGCTCTCCAATCATTGACATTTCAAACTCATTTTTAATGAAATCTGAAAACCATATGCACTGAGCTTTATCTGATCCGCCAAATATTATGTTGTCAACATAAACCAACACCATCATCCTTTGATTTCTGCCATTGCTGAAATAAAGATTGTAATCGACTCCTTCATGATGGAAGACAAGTTTCTTCAAGTACTGATCAAGCCTTGAGTACTATGCTCTCGGTACTTGTTTCAGCCCATACATCGCCTTCTACAGCCTACAAACTTTGTTCTCATCCTCATGAATGAGAAAACACTCTGGCTGCTCGATATACACCTCCTCTTCCAGAACTACATTCAAGAATGAAGATTTGAAATCCATATGGAAAACATTGAACATTATCTGCACTGTTATGGCAAAAAAAAATCTGATTGCCTCCAGCCTTGCAACGATGGAAATGCCTCATCAACATCTATTCCCTATATCTGGAGGTATCCCTTGCACATTAGTCGTTCTTTGTTTCGAATCACTGTGCCATCTTCATTAATATTATGGCGATAGACCCATTTAGTCCTGATGACATTCTTATCTGCTGGCATCAAAAAAATCCCCCAGATATTATTCTTCTCAATCTGATCAAATTATTCATTCATTGCTTGAACCCAGTACACATCTTCAGCTGCATCAACAAAGCATTTTGGATCTACCTGAGATAAGAAATATGTATACTGCAGTGACATCATTCTCGATGTCTGAACTGGAGCTGTCTGATCACCAATGATATTATGCCTATCAATTTCAGCTCAACTCTATGGAATCCTTGCAGACACAGACTTGACACGTTCTTGTTCATCATCAGTATATTCTTGTGAGTCAGCCTCTGCCACTTCTGCTCCCCCTGTGTAGCTTACCACTCATCACATTCATCCAGAAACTATTCACTGGGTCGTTGATTATTCTGTTCATTTTCATCTATAGTGACATCGTTGCTCTCAATAAATATTCTCAGACTTTTTTGAACCATTTATATACATTTCTTTTCCCTGAGTATCCTTGGAAGATAACCTCATCTCTTTGTGACTCAATCTTCATGTGATTTTCTTTGTTGAGAATGAAACACTTACTCCCAAATATTCTAAAGTACTTCAACATTTTCTTCTTTCAGTACAACATCCCATACAAAGTTTTCCATTCCTTCAGAAATAATAGAGAGCTATTCAAAATATAGAGAGATGTCAGAACTTATTCCTTACAAAATATCTATGGTAGGTCCTTTTCAATAATCATCATTATGTCCATGTTTTTGATGATCCAATTTCTCCTCTCAACCACTCCGTTATGTTGGGGAGTTCTCACTGATGAAACATGATGCCTTATCCCTTGTTTCTCGAGACAGTTTTCGACTTGAATGTTTGTGAATTCTGTATTGTTATCAGTATGAAACATTAGAATTTACCGCCAAAGCCTCTTTTCTGATTCCCTACTATGCTTCTTTATTCAACTGAACACCTATGTCTTATGGGTAATGACAAATACCAAGGCCATTCAACTATAATCATCAATGAAAGGAACATAGTTTCTTTTCCTATTTATTTCTTGTGGTGAGATAGGTCCACATACATCATCTTGCAACAATTCAAGCACTCTGGTTGATTTCCCTTCCTTTGGCATGTATGTCTTTCGGATTATCTACCCTTTTTGGGAAGCATCACACATATGAGTGTGATCACGTGATAGTTTGGGAAGGTCTCTAACAGCATCACACTTTACCAAATCTTCCATGGATAGCTGCCATAAATGACCAAGCCTATTATACCACAGCTGGTTTTCTTCCTCTCTGGATAAAAGTCATGTTTCTTCTTCCCCACCTACAAGGTAAAGAATTCACTTTGTCGTTTTTCGCTATAGAACAACTGCTCCATCCATTCCTTTCAAAACACACATCTTCTTGGTAAATCATATAGAGTGCCCAGAGTCACATAGTTGACTGACACTGAAGAGGTTATGACCATGAAACTCTACTGCCATGACATTAGCACTTCTCTTTTCTTTTCCCCCCCAACCAGGATTATTCTGAGCCAACAATATTTAGGACTTCATCATTTCCAAATTTGATAACTCCCTCTTTGTCATATTTTTTGTCTGCAACAGGATCATTATTACCTATCATGTGAGATGTGCATCCACTATCAAGGATCCACGCAACAGAGCGATCTAATTCCTTAAGGACAATTTCTGCAACCACAACCTTCTCATTTTTCTTCTTCTTGGTCCATACATTTTCCTTCACACTCGGCATGGATTGATACTTCTGTTCATTCTCATAGTATGATGGACCAACTTCATCTTGCAAAGCCGCAAATCTATTCTACATTTTCAACTCACCTGTTGGTTTATTGATCTGCTGCTTACAAAATTTTTTATTCTACTTTGGCACCTTTCTCTGTGTGGTCGAAGTGTAGAACCTAGCCATGTGCCCAAATCCTCCGAACCAAAAGCAGTACCTTTAAAAATATGTTCTAGAAAACTGTTCTCGGTTTGGCTGTCACCTTTTTTCTTGGTCACTTCGATATCTCTTGGCTATGGAACACAAATAATGTGAATGTCCCATTATCCCACAATAATAACACTTGATATAAGGTGCATTCCTTCTTGTTACTCCATCACTACGAGTATCCCCTTGGGATCACTGAATATTCTAATTCTTCATTGTTCCAAAATCAACCTTCAATTTCGGGACGAGTGCATGTGGTCTTACTTTAATTGTCAAATATTTTTTCATCGGATCAAGACATTAATTAGCCATAACATCTGAGCTCAATTGGTACTTCTTTCCTGCTGTACTACTAGAATCCTCTTTCATTTATTCAGTCTTTAGAATGACCTGCATTCCCAAGAATGTATTGGGGATCAAGGGTTTTTCTTGGTCTTTATCTTTCCTCCACAGACTGACAACTTCTTCTTCATGGTCTTAGATATGCTTGACGTGATCTTTCACTTCTTTATTCAAGCCATCGATATCCCTATTCTATTCTTCAATATTGAGATTATACTCACTAACTGATTTTGAGTTCTCTGGTGTTGATAACTTGAGTTTTTTAATTTCATCCATCAACTCAGAATTCTCTTCTTCCTGCTGCTACATATAGAGTTTGGCATCACAAACAACTTTATTTGCTGTCTTCATTTTGTATCTCCAAAAATCAATATCCTCAAGAGATGCTTATAATTTTCCATTCATATCAACTCATCCTTCAAATTATTCTTTTTCTTCTCGAGCAACAGTTTCTTCCTTTTCCTGAGAACTACTGACGACCGCCACCATAACATTTTCTCCTCGATCTTTGCAGTTCTGTATTTCCCCAACTTCTTCAACCTGAAACTCATTTGAACTGTCTATTTCTTGAGAAAGAAGATTCTTTATTCATGAAGAATGTTCTCTTGAACTATTTTTCCCATTCACATAGGCTGAATATTTCTTCTTGGTAATTTAAACATCATTTTATCATTTATTTCATGAAACTTTTTAGGTAATCTTGTTGCATGATGTCCAACTTTTCCATATCTAAAGAATTCAAGAGAAAGTTTCCCTTTGAACATACCTTTTCCTATTTGATGATTTGAGAAGAGGAATGTCATTACCTCATCTGTCACTTTTTCCTCCTGATAATCTTCAATGTTGAGCTTCTTCATGGCCTTAAAGGCCACCTCTTTGGATTCCCCCTTTTCCACAACATCGTTATCTTTATTTATTATTTTATATGCAACATGGGTGCTGTGCAGGTAATCCAATGTCAGTTATTTTAGGTCTTTATCTTCCAAAACATAAACATTTGGATTGAACCGAGGAGGTTTCTTTCTCATGATGCACTTCACAAATTTTATGACTTTGATAATTTCACCAGGACCTCGCATGACTTCTACAACAACATTTACCATGTCAAAGAGTGCATCAACAGACTCATTCAGGTTCATTCTCAGAACTTCATACTTGTTCCACAACACTTGATGCTTTTCATCTATTACCTTTGTATCCCATTCATATATATTCAATAAAATTTCGCACATAGCATGTGATTTTTTTCAAGACATCACCATGTTATATATAGGATGGGATAGGGATCCCCCTCAGGCATTGATTGCATTGGCATCGGTATCCAACTATTAATGCTCAACTTCTTGATAATGCACCACTATTAAGATCAGCTGTTATGCCATGCATTGCTGCTGTGAAAACGTCTATTCCCAAATATTGAAAGTACTGTTACATCTGATTCATCCATTGCTGAAAATTGTTTCTCTCAAAGATCATAATCCCTTTATGATTAGTGACCTCCATTGAGAGAAGAACTACTGTCAACCTTTCTCTCTGATACCAATTGTTAGGTTCACAAGGCTGAGTACCCTGAGATGGGGGTGAATCAGGGTATGCCAAATTTGAAATTAATGCCAGTTATGTTCTTGTTTCACTGTTAATGAAAACACTCTTCTCTATATTTCCTATTTCACTATATAAACAAAAATTAAAGCAGGCACATGACATATAAATTTTTACTTGGTTCACCGCTAAGGGCTATGTCCAAGGATCATACGCTGAAAAGTTGTCGGTCATACCAAATTCCAGTAAACATCACAAGCTGTGGATTACAAGGTTCAAGAACAATCACTCTGTCCCAAGAGCACTACCATTACAATGTTTAAGGTCAGCTCACGGCTTTCCCATGAATCACTCCTTATTTCACTCTCTTTGGCTCACTGCCGTTGGAGAGGATCACCTTCTTCCTCTTACTTTTCTCACTACTCCGGAAACGATCCAATCACATTTTATAGGCATGTAGGTCTGTTCATTATCACTAATGAATAAATCTTCTATTGTATGTGAATTCTCTATTGAAGTACATCTTTCATAGGTAGAATAATTTCACTTTTCATCGAAGGTATCAGGAAAACATTCGGCTTACATGCAGCCCAAAAACAATGCTGGGGAATCTACCTTACTTGGCGTGTAGGTCTAACCCAGGGTGAAAGTATCGGCGCACAAGTCAAAACTGGTGTGCATATCTGCCTCTACCACCTGCGCGACACAATATTCTACAACTCCAAATAGTGTGACTGAATCCCTTTTATTCCCAATCCAATATTTGCGCGCAACTACCAACCGGCACGCAACTTCAAACACTGGTGCGCAAGGCGACCTGCACGACCACACACCACTTGCACGACCACCACACCAGCACGACGGGAACTCTGATTTTTCTAAATTTTTAACTCTATTGAAAATGAGAAGGTGTGGTCCTATATTTATAGGCATTTGGTCAACCTACTCGGCGGCGTGAAATTCTCTCCTCGATGGACAGGTACCGGCGCGTAAGTCCCTTAGCCTTCAATTCACGTGCGCGACCAATCCAATACCAGCTCGACCCTCTATTCTTTTCCATATTTTGATCTTCTGATATTTAAAAACAACAGGCATGGACATTCTCAAACATCCAAGGCATCGACATGCTAGTCTCTTCATGCCGTGTAGGTCACCTGCGCGACCACACCAATACATTTGTAACCCACTTTCCTTTTCCATATTTTGATGCTCTGATCTTGAAAAACATATGACGCGTAAGTTTCTTCTACTTCATGTCAACAACACACAAGTCCATTTTCCAGAATCCACCTATCTTCATTTGATGATTTTCAAGCACCAAATTGTATCTTTTCTTTTCATACCGTCTCCATATCATCCATTCCTTTTTCGACGTTCCTGAATCAAACATAGATCATAGACCAAAGCTCTGGAACTCTACGTTCCCCCATGAAATCCTACATGTCAAAAAATTTGAATTTCATGGATTTCTATGTCAACAATCACAACACATAGGTCCACTTTGTCAACAAACACAATCACCTCAAAAATACTTCAATGATTCCTTGAGAGATTTTTTCCCACCAATATCACCCTTTGGATTTGTTGAAAAATCATCCATAAAAAGATACATCATTAATTCTTCACCCACCATTCAAGTATAGGAGTTCTGAAAGTAGTCAAGTATTTACTCAACACACACTGTAAGCTCACATGAGCAATGATTGGCGTGAGAAACAAGATTAAATGAAATGTTAATCAATGAATCACTTCATCTCTAACACCCACTTTTGACACCAAACTGATACAAATTTTTTACAAAAATGATACAAATTTTTGGAAATATTCATACCACATTTCATCACCACTTCATACAACATTCCAACAACAATTCTTACATTTTTATCACGATCCTCATCTGTTGTGATATCTGTTCTTTGATCGATCACATCTAGCATCATCAGGTTTATAATCTCCCCCTTTTTCATTGCTCCACCTATATCGTTGTTCCAATTGTCAGCTTCTCCCCATATCAATTCTGGTTTATCGAATTTGCATACTATCTCCCCCTTGAACAATAACTATTTTATCCCCCTTTATCAATGAACCCAAAGGTCACTCCTTTGCAAGCTGTAACAGAGTAGAGAACACATATCAGCACATTAGGGTAAAACACATCATGCCTTGGGGAGAGTGGTGTTTCCACATCAACACTCATTCATGTGCGGGGAGTTGACTGAACTTCCAGAGACAGTTGATTCCACTCAAAAGCTTCCTTGGGTTTGTCCTTGGTTAGAATTTCTATAACCTGTAGCTCTGAATGCACATACTCCAACTTCACGATTCCCTGCTCAACTTTCTATTTGATAAAATGATACTTTATCTCTTTGTTCTTTGTACTTGAGTGATGGAATAGATTTTTACTATGATTTATAAAACTTGAGTTATCACATTGAATTCCTATCGGAGACATCACTTCAACACCCATATCTTCAAGTTTCTTATTTATCCAGAATAATTGTGTCCATTCTTGAGTGGCCGCAATATACTCAGCTTTTGCGGTTCTTAATGAAATGCAATAATGCTTCTTTCTTATACAAGAAATTCATAGTCCACCAACATAGAATGAAACTCCTGTTGTTGATATTCTGTCATCTACTGATCCAGCCCAATATGCATCTATGTAACCCAATAACACTGATTGAGATTTGTCATTATACATTAGATCGAAATCTGTGGTGCCATTGATATACAAAAGTATTCTTTTCACTACGTGCATGGTGCATTCCTCGGGATTACTCTGATATCTCACTTCTTTGCATGTGGAAAAAACAATGTCAGGCATTGTTGCGGTTAAGTACAACATGCTTCCAATAATTTTCCTTTAGTTTGAAATATTAACTACTTTTCTATTCTCATCTTTTGATAATTTCATCCAGGAAGAAACCAGAGTCTTCATCTCCATGGAATTATCCATTACAAACCTTCTTAGATCCTCCTTGGCGAATTTGGATTAAAAAATGAATGTTTCATTCCTTCCTTGTGTCACCTGAAGACCAAGGAAAAACGTTATCACTCTAATCATTGACATTTCAAACTCATTTTTCATGAAATCGAAAAACTGTCTGCACTGAGCTTCATCTGAACAGCCAAATATTATGTTTTCAAAATAAACCAACACCATCATCCTTTGATTATTGACATTGCTGAAATAAATATTGTAATATATTCCCCCACTCTAGAAAGCAAGCTTCATCATGTACTGATCATGCCTTGTACCATGCTCTTGGTGCTTATTTCAGCCCATAAAACACCTTCTTCAGCCTGCAAACATTGTTATCAACCTCATGAATGAGAAAACCATATGGATGCTTAATATACACCTCCTCTTCCAGAACTCCATTCAAGATTGCCATTTTGACATCCATTTGGAAAACTTTTACCTTTCATTGCACTGTTATCACCAAAAATTACCTAATTGTCTCCATCATTGCAACCGGGGAAAATGTCTCAACAACATATATTCCCTCTATCTGGGAGTATCCCTTGCACACTAGTCGTTCTTTGTTCCTAATCACGGTTCCATATTCATTCATATTGTTGGGATGGAACCATTTAGTTCTGATGACATTCTTATCTGTTGGCCTCGAAACAATCTCCCACGTATGATTCTTCTCAGTCTGGTCTAATTTGTCATTCATAGCCTGAACCCAGTACTCTTCTTTAGCTGCATCAGCAAAGCCTTTTGTCTCTACCTAATATTAGAACTAAGTCTGCAGTAGTTACTTCATTCTTCATGTCTGAAAATGAACTATTTGATCACCAATGATATTCTGCCTATCAATTTCATCTCGACTCTGTCTTCCTTATAGACACAGACTTGACACTTTCTTGTTCATCATTAGTGTCTTCTTCTGAGTCAGCCTCTACCACTTCTGAACCTCATGTGTTGGTTACATCATCATCAATTTCATCCAGAAACTGTTTTCTGGGTTGTTGAGTATTCTATTCATTTTTAACTGTAGTGACATCATTGCTCTCAATAATTTTTCCCAGCCTTTTGTTGAAGAATTTATATGCTTTGGTTTTCCCTGAGTATCCAAGGAATATCCCCTCATCTCCTTGTGACTCAAACTTCATGTGATTTTATTTTTTGAGAATGAAACACTTACTCCCAATGATTTTAAAGTACTTCAACATTGGCTTCTTTCCATTACACATTTCACACGAAGTCTTCCTTTCCTTCAGACACAATAGAGACCTATTCAAAATATAGACCAATTTCAAAAAATCATCCTTCCAAAATTTCTCAGGTAGGTCATTTTCAATAAGCAGTGTTATGTCCATGTTGTTGATGATCTGATTTCTCCCCTCAACCACTCCATTCTGGTAGGGAGTTCCCACTGATGAAACTTGATTCCGTATCCTGTGTGTCTCGAGAGAGTTTTTGACTTGACTATTTGTGAATTATGTACTGTTATGAGTATGAATATTTTGAATTTTCTGCCCAAATATCTTTTATGATACCCTCCTATACTGCTTTATTCAACAGAACACATTAGTCTTATGGGTAATGAAAAATACACAGTCCATTATGCTATAATCATCAATGAAAAGAACATAATTTCTTTGACAATTTATAGGTCGTGGTGAGATAGGTCCACATATATCAACATGCACCAATTCAAGCACTCTGGTTGATTTCTGTTCCTTTGGATTGTATGTCTTTCTGAGTATCTTCCCTTGTTGGCAAGCATTACTCATATGAGTGAGATCACATGATAGTTTGGGAAGATCTCTAGCAGTATCACACTTTACCAGATCTTCCATGGATGGCTGGCAAAGATATCCAAGCCGCTTATACCACAGCTGGTTTTCTTCCTCTCAGGATAAAAGTCACATTTATTCTTCCCCACCTATATGGTAAAGATTTCCCTTTTTCCTTTTTCCCAGTAGAACAACTGATCCATCCATTCCATTCACAACACACATCTTCTCGATAAATCGGATAGAGTTCCCAGAGTCGTTGTAACATCCCAAGTATGTAATGAATAATTGATATTTTTATCTATGTCTATTAATGAATTAGATAGTGTTTTAGAGGCTTAAAATGAAAATAAATCCAATCTTAAGCATGGAATACACTAATATTTTTTAAAGGATTGTTTTACTGCCTTTTGATGGAAAACCAATTTTAAATATATCTTTTGACACTTTTATAAGCTATGTTTGTCAAAATAAACTTATTCTTTATTATTGGGACATCAAAATTCACTTTGTGTGAATATTTGGTATTTTTCTGACAATGTTCCTTTTTTTATGAATAGTGAAAAATACAGTATTTTACATCAAAACTGCTTTTTAGTCTACTTTATTTATATGATTATATTATCTTTTGAATTGGTTTTAAAGTTAAATTAGAATATATTTTTACAATTTAATACAATGGTGGTCATTAGTATTAATTTCACTTTGGAATTGGGCATAAACTAATGCCAAACTTTTCATAGATATTGTTTCAAAAAAACCCGCTATTTATTTTGACAACGAGAATTATTTTTAAATCAATTATTTCAATTTCTATGTTTGGAATTTGGTAAAATGGATTACATATTTGGAATCAGAAGGTCCAAAGTATGTAATCAAGACTTTTGTTTTTGGACATTATGAATAGTAACGACGGTAATTATCATTAATTATCTTGATTATTGCGTAATCAGGTAGTTAATGATAATAAAATGATATCATAATAATACAAAAAGACCACAACATGTGTCCTAAGGCTACTGGTTGTCTCATGTCCGGCCATGGGATGTCTTGTGGCAAACTTGGGGTCCCCATGGAATCACTTTTGTGAGAAAGTGACTTTTTATTTTTTTATTTTTAAAGAATGTTAATTGTGACAAAGAATGTATCACCTAAGTAAAATATCTTTAATTTTGTATACATAAATGATCTTTTGGACTATAAATATTCATTAGATTTCTAAAAATATTTCCTACATCATGATATATTTTTTATAATTTTTATACATTAAATTTATTAAATTATTTATGACATCATGATGATGCAGCGATTACCTCATTAATAAAGGATTTAAATAAAATGAAATGATAATGTGAAATCTATGACCTCCACATGTCAAAAACCTATTATATGGGTGGATTTAGAACCCTTATCAACTTAACCTCTAATTATATCTATGTGAGACCTTTTGAATCCGAAAATCATTTTCAAATAAAGTAACATTTCTTTACTTTCCAAGAGTGCCCCTCCTCTCCTCTTATAAAAGGCCCCCACCTCTACCTCCATACCCACACTCCCAAATCCTTTGGCTCGGACAAACCCTGCCCATTTTGTCTATCCACATCCCTATCTTACTCCTTGAAGCCTCATATTGGGCAGAAGTCTTCCCAAGGAAGCCTTTGAGCTCAAACCAAAGGGAGTTACCCGATTTTAAGGCAATGTCTTCACTTGAGTCCTTTTGTTTTATTTTCCTTCTCCAACCCCCTAAACACTTTTTATTAATTTCTTTTTTAACAACTGTAGTATATTCAATATACTAGGATGTTGTTATAATAAGGATTCGAGCTACACTTACACACACCTACATCTAATGGTTAAAGGACATACTGTTTCCGTGGATGGTGAATTTATGCCTCCCGAAACGATGATTGTTCAACATTATTTTAACACCTTCAAAGGTGGACATTAAGATGTCACTAAATTTATATATGATATATAATATATTTATGTTTTCCTTAAGCTTCTTTATTTTTCATTTTGGGCATACCTTTATGGTTTCCATTATGGGTAAACGCGATCTCTTCAATTAAGGAAGTGCGGACTGCCGCCCCTCAATGTGATTTGATTAGTTAAATACCATATGTGGGACATAAAAAGGATGGAACTATGATATTATATATTATATTATACTGGAATTATAATATACCTTTATATCATTATGATTCCATTCTATAAAATACGAAATAGAAATGAAAGTAGCGTTCATTCGTACGTACAGCTTACCATCTCCATTTACGGTGCATTTCATTTCTTACCTCTAAATGATTATGTAATATTATAAATTCATGTATATACTGGATATATATGATATATACATAATGATTATAATTCTGGATATAATGGATACATGAACAACTTGTAGTTATAAAGGGTTTATTTTTTACTCAAGTACCGGTGATCGTTAAAACGACCGTTATTAACTTAAATAATTACATAGTGTTCATGACATGGAAATAAGTGATATAAAAGGAACAATGAACATGAAAAAGGTTCTTAAGCAAGTAGAAATTAACTCATGTTTATTATTCAGGACATTAAAGAACGATCGAGTCAAGTCGGAATCGAGGTATGGGACTTCGTCTCAATCTCCTTTCATTGAGGCATATTTTGTTTCATACACAACCTTCTTTTATATGGTGTATAAACCCCTTTGAATTTTACGTTTATTCAAAATGAATCTTTTTATACGATGTGTTTACTAAATGACAAAAGAGAATGTTTTTTTCGTACGTATGCAGCGACAATGACTTCTCCACCACAGTGACCATTATTTGAGTTTCGACTTCCTCTACAAGCCCTACCTTTTTTTAAAAGAAAAATAAATACCATGTTTTACTTTTCTTTTATTTTGGTATTGAAAATGGTTTTCATAATGTTTTTATATCAATGTGTTGTATTGATATCTTGTGATTGAAAGGTGGAAATGTTATGTTTCCTTTATGCAAGTTTTATGTGATACAATTATGTTGAGGTTCTTGGGAATTATTATGAAGACGGTAGGTTCCGTGATAAACTAAGGGCGGGTGAACCTGATATAGCTCTCCAATTCATTGGGTAATGCGAAGGAGTGAAATGTTAAGGTTTCGCCGAAGAGATTTAGGGAATATACTGTGATGGGTATTCCAAATGTAACCAAGAGGGTTACTCCCTACGTAAGAATGTCATGAATGCCTCAAGTTACCTTTATGTATTATGATTTCTATGATTTATTCATGATTTGATGAGGTATGTTAATGTTCTTATGTTTTTTGGGTAATGTATGATTTCATTCTTATGTTATATTTACCCATGTTTCCTTTCCATATTTTTATATCCCTTACTGAGCTTTTTATGCTCATCCCAAGTTTTTTGAAATGTTTTTCACAGGTAAAGGGAATGGTATATGATATGATGATAGTGTCAAGGAAGTGTCAAGAAAGAATCCATGTTTTATTTTAAATATGTTTCCATTGATGGGAAAGAATAATACTATCATTATGTAACCACTTTGTTTATATGTGGAATGTAATGCAGGTTTTATGATCTAATTATCTAAAACTCTAAACCCAAAAAGATCCTCAATGTGTAATCTTGTAATAACTTAATATTAAGTAAGGTTTAAGGCTGGGGACTTATAGTTGGTATTAGAGGTCGGTTTAGATAACTTTAGGAGTTATAATTATATTAAATGATTATCCAAAAATAATTTTTTATGGTCAAATTGAAGTGATATAGTATTTGAAGATTACCATGTTGCTTCATCTAAGACATGTTTGTTCAGAATGGTTTTCCGCAGAGGAAACATGGAAGCAGTGCTAGGAAGGCATGCAGAAGGAAATAACCTTCTGAATCAGCATCCTGAGATGGTCAGAATTGGAACTGAACAGTTTTTTGCAGTAATGGCGCTATTGACTCGAGCGATAAATGGTGGTGGTATCCATGCACGAGATCAGCCAGATCAACTGCAGAGGAACATGTCAGTGGTGGAACATTTAATGAGGCAACATCCCCCATCATTCAGAGGATCATCTGACCCTGTGCAAGCTGAAGGGTGGATTAAATCACTGGAGAAGATTTTTGATGTCATGGGGTGTTCAGAAAATCAAAAGGTTAGTCTTCCTATTTACCATTTGGTGGGTGAAGCAGATCAGTGGTGGTCGATGGTTAAAAATATCAGGGACTCTAATGAGATTGATGCTCTCGACTGGGATGAATTCAAAGGTATGTTTCATGAAAAGTATTTTCCTAAGGCTGTTCAGCTTAGGATGGGAAAAAAATCCTTGGAATTGAGGCAAGAGGAAGACTCAATGGCTACCTATGAAGAACGGTTCACTCGATTTGAAAGGTATGGTTCAAATATTATCCGAGACCTTGATAGTAAAATCAATCGTTTTTACTCAGTATTAAAGACAAAATATCGAAGGGCATTAGCTTCTCGTGTGTTTAAAAGTAATGAAAAGATTTTTCGATGTGCTGAGAAGGTGGAAATGGAGTTTGCCGAAGATTAAGTTTTCTATAACAACAAGCAGAAGAAGAGACCAAGGTGTCAAGAGAAAGGGAAGAATTCTTCAAAAAAGTATGATGGTAAGAATTCTATGTTTCCGGTTTGTGATAAATGTGGCAAAAGGCATGATGGGGAATGTCTTCTGAATTCTAGAAAGTGCTACCGATGATGTAAGATGGGACATAAGGCTCGTGATTGCACTGAAAAAGATCATGTTGAAGGTAAGACCAAATTTGATTTACAGTTAGTGAAATGTTTTATGTGCAATGAGATGGGTCACTATGGAAACGAGTGTCTGACAAAGAGCTTGAGTTATGGGAAGTAGTTAGACTACAAGCAGAAAGGGGTAGTGAAATCCTTTGCAACTACTTCAGCAGATGTCGGGCCATCAAATGAAGTTGTATCAGATACTTTGTTTGTTTTTTTTCAGATTATTCCAGTGTGTTGTATGATTCCGGGTCTACACATTCTTTCATATCTGAAACCTTTTCTAGTAAAATGGGATTACCATATCAAGAAATGACTCATGAACTTTTGGTAAAAACACCTGGGGGAAATGTTGAGGCAAAAAGAATTTATAAGAATCTTACTATCCTTATCTGTGGAAAGAACCTAATTGAAAACCTTATTTTTCAACCTCTAGTAGAGTTTGATGTTATCCTGGGTATGGATTGGCTCTCTATTTACCATGTTAAGATTGACTGTAGAGCTAAAGAAGTTTCTTTTCAGAAATAATTTCAGTTTGTGTACACGAATGAACCCTTACTATTGATAACTTATCAAGAGGCCAAGAAACTTGTAAAAGATGGAAATTAATGTTACCTTGCACACATTGTTGAAAACAAGGGAACTGTTCAGATTAATGATGTGCCGGTGGTAAATGAGTATCCTGATGTTTTTCCTGATGAGTTTCCTGGAATAATACCAGATCGGGAAGTTGAGTTTACTGTTGACTTAGTTCCTGATGCTTAGCCAATTTCAAAACCCCCTTATCGAATGGCTCAAATTGAAATTTTAGAGTTGAAGGAGAAATTGCAAGATTTGTTAGAGAAAGGTTTCATTCGACCTAGCACATCACCATGGGGTGCTCCTATTTTATTTGTTAAAAAGAAAGATGGTTCAATGAGACTTTGCATTGATTATAGTGCCTTGGATAACATCACTGTTAAGAACAAATATCCTTTGCCTCATATCGATGATTTTTTTGATCAGCTCCAGGGAGCTCAGTATTTTTCAAAGATTGACTTGAGATTGGGGTACCATCAGCTGAAGGTAAAGGATGCAGATGTTCCGAACACCGCGTTCCATACAAGATATGGCCATTATGAATTTGTAGTAATGCCTTTTGGGCTAACCAATGCACCTGTTGTATTCATGGACTTAATGAATAGAATTTTCTATGTGTTCTTGGATAAGTTTGTGGTGGTTTTCATTGATGATATATTGTTGTTTTCTAAAAGTAAAGAGGAGCATGAAAGACATTTAAGGGTTATCTTGCTAACCTTAAAAGAAAAGAAAATGTATGGAAAATTCAGCAACTGTGAGTTTTGGTTGAAAAAAATTTCTTTCCTTGGTCACATTGTTTCTAAAGATGGGATAACTGTTGATCCTGCAAAAACAAAAGTTGTGGAAGACTGGCCAAGACCCACAAATGTAACTGAGATTCATAGATTCCTTGGTTTAGAAGGCTATTACCGAAGGTTTTTCAGAAATTTTTCATGGTTATCTAGTCCAATGACTAAGCTAAATCGGAAGGGTGTTAAGTTTATCTGTACAAAAGAATGTGATGATTGTTTTCAGGAATTGAAAAGAAGATTGGTGAATGCTCCAGTTTTGGCACTACGTTCCATGAATGGTGAGTTTGTTATCTACAGTGATGCTTCATTGAAAGGACTTGGTTGCGTCCTAATGCAGAATGATCAGGTAATTGCTTATGCTTCACGACAATTGAAAACTTATGAGGTAAATTACCCTATACATGATTTGGAATTAGCTGCTGTTGTTTTCGCTTTAAAAATTTGGAGGAATCATTTGTATGGAGTAAAGTGTGAAATATATACTGATCACAAAAGTTTAAAGAACATATTCACTCAGAAAGAGTTAAACATGAGACAGAGGAGATGGCTGGAATTAATCAAGGATTATGATTGTACAATTCATTACCATCCGGGAAAAGCAAATAAATTGGCTGATGATTTGAGTCGAAAAAGTAATGCTTCATTAGCAATGTTGTGTTTGGAACGTGATCCTTTGGTTAAGGATTTTATGAACATTGGAATAGAAGTTGTTGGTGCAAGAAGTTCTTCTGTTTTGTTTCAGGTATCAGTGAGAGCATATCTATCAGACAGAATCCAGGAAGCACAGAAGTAAGACAGTGAGTTGCAGAAAAAGGTAGAGTTGGTTCAGAAGGGTAAGTTGCCTGAATTCAACATTGATAATGATTGTGTTTTGAGATTTGAGAAGAGATTGTGTGTGCCTTGTGATTCACAGTTGAAGAGAGAGTTATTATGTGAAGCTCATAGTTCTCCGTTTTCAGTTCATCCTGGCAGTACTAAGATGTATAGAGATCCGTGGGAGTATTAATGGTGGGATGGAATAAAAAGAGATATTGCTTATTTTACTGTGAAGTGTTTGACATGTCAATAGGTTAAAGAAGAGCGGCAGTAACCGGAAGGGATGCTTCAGCCTTTACTAGTTCCAGAGTGGAAATGAGAGAATATATCCATGCACTTTGTTGTGGGATTACCGAATACATCTCGAGGTAATAATGCAGTCTGGGTTATTGTTGATCTCTTGACTAAATCTGCTCATTTCCTTGCTATACGAGATACTTTTCCCTAGATCAAATTTCCCATTTGTATCTTAAAGAGATAGTCAGGTTACATGGGGTTCCCCTCTCCATTGTATCTGATCGTGATCCCAGGTTTACTTCGAACTTTTGGAATGGCCTTTAGAAGTCGTTGGGTACTGAATTAAATTTTAGTACAACATTTCATACTCAAGTAGATGGGCAGTCAGAATGAACAATTCAGACATTGGAGGATATGCTACGAGATTGTTCGATGGATTATCAAGGAAGTTGGGACCAACATCTTTCTTTGGTTGAATTTTTATATAATAACAGTTTTCATTCCAATATACAGATGGCACCATTTCAAGCATTATATGGGAAGTGGTGTCAAACTCCAGCTTTCTGGGGTGAAGTGGGTGAAAGGAAGTTGATGGGAACAGAATTGGTAGAAGATATGGTAGAAAAAGTTTAGCTGATTCGGAAACACATGAGAACATCTCAGAGTAGGCAGAAGAGTTATGCATACAAGAGGAGGAAGGATCTAATTTTTGAGGTAGGTGATCATGTTTTTCTCAAAGTCTCACCATGGAAAAGTGTGATGAAATTTGGTAAGAAAGGAAATATGAGTCCAAGGTTCATTGGACCATATGTAATTCTGGAGAGAGTTGGATCATTTGCATACCAGGTGGCTTTACCTCCGAGTTTATCTCAGCTACACAATGTTTTTCACGTTTCGATGTTGAGAAAGTATATGCCAGATCCATCTCATGTTTTGAGTCCAGAGGTAGTTCAGCTGGAAGAGAACCTATCTTATGAGGAACAACCGGTCCAGATTCTTGACCAAAGGTAGCAAGTGTTACGAAATAAGGTGATTAATCAGGTAAAGGTTTTGTGAAAAAACCACATGATAGAAGAGGCAACATGGGAATCTGAAAAATGCAATGAGGGATAAGTACACCCATTTATTCGATAAGTAAATAAATTGCGGGGACATAATTTTCTAAAGGGGGGGAGGATGCAACATCCCAAGTAAGTAATGAATAATAGATATTTTTATCTATGTCTATTAATGAATTAGATAGTGTTTTAGAGGCTTAAAATGAAAATAAATTCAATCTTAAGCATGGAATACACTAATATTTTTTAAAGGATTGTTTTACTGTCTTTTGATGGAAAACCATTTTTAAATCTATCTTTTGACAATTTTATAAGCTATGTTTGTCAAAATAAACTTATTCTTTATGTTTGGGACATCAAAATTTACTTTGTGTGAATTTTTGGTATTTTTCTGACAATGTTCATTTTTTATGAATAGTGAAAAATACTGTATTTTACATCAAAACTGCTTTTTAATCTACTTTATTTATATTATTAGATTATCTTTTGAATTGGTTCTAAAGTTAAATTAGAATATATTTTTACCATTTAATCCAATGGTGGCCATTAGTATTAATTTCACTTTGGAATTGGGCATAAAATAATGCCAAACTTTTCATAGATATTGTTTTAAAAAAAAACCCGCTATTTGTTTTGACAACGAGAATTATTTTTAAATCAATTATTGAAATTTATGTGTTTAGAATTTGGTAAAATTGATTACATATTTGGAATAATAAGGTCCAAATTATGTAATCAATACTGTTTTGTTTTTGGACATTATGAATAATAACGATGGTAATTATCTTTAATTATTTTGATTAATGAGTAATCAGGTAGTTATGGATAATAAAATGATATCATAATAATACAAAAAGACAACAACATGTGTCCTAAGGCTACTGTTTGTCTCATGGACGACCATGGGATGCCTTGTGCCAAACTTAGGGCCCCCATGGAATCACTTTTGTGAGAAAGTGACTTTTAATCTTTTTATTTTTAAAGAATGTTAAATGTGACAAAGAATGTATCACCTAAGTAAATTTTTTTAATTGTGTCTACATAAATGACCATTTTGAATATAAATATTCATTAGAAATCTAAAAATATTTCTTACATCGTGATATTTTTTTTATAATTTTTAGACATTAAATTTATTAAATTATTTATGACATCATGATGATGCAGCGATTACCTCATTAATAAAGGATTTAAATAAAATGAAATGATAATGTGAAATCTATGACCTACAAATGTCCAAAACTTATTGGATGGGTGGATTTCGAACCCTTGTCACCTTAACCTCTAATTATATCAATATGGGGCCTTTTGAATCCGAAAATCATCTTCAAATAAAGTAACATTTCTTTACTTTCCAAGAGTGCCCCTCCTCTCCTCTTATAAAAGGCCCCACCTCTACCTCCTTACCCACAATCCCAAAGCATTTGGCTCGGCCAACCCCTGCCCATTTTGTCTCCCCACATCCATCTATTACTCCTTGAAGCCTCACTTTTGACATAAGTCTTCCCAAGGAAGCCTTTGAGCTCAAACCAAAGGGAGTTACCCGATTTTAAGGTAATGTCTTCACTTGAGTCCTTTTGTTTTATTTTGCTTCTCCAACCCCCTATCCTCTTTTTATTCATTTCTTTTGTAACAAATAAAGTTTCTTCAATATACTAGGATGTTTTCATAAGAAGTATTATAGCTAAACTTACACACACCTACATCTAATGGTTAAAGGACATACTGTTTCCGTGGATGGTGAATTTATGCCTCCCAAAACGATGATTGTTCAACATTCTTTTAACACCTTCCAAGGTGGACATTAATATGTCACTATATTTATATATGATATATAATATTTTTATGTTTTCCTTAAGCTTATGTATTTTTCATTTTGGGCATACCTTTATGGTTTCAATTTTGGGTAAAGCGATATCTTCATTTAAGGAAGTGTGGACTACCGCCCCATCAAAGTGATTTGATTCATTAAATACCAAATGTGGGACGTATAAAGGATGGAACTATGATATTATATATGATATTATACTGGAATTAAAATATACCTTTATATCATTATGATTCCATTCTATAATATACGAAATAGAAATGAAAGTAGCGTTCATGCATACGTACGGCTTACCGTCTCCATGAACGGTGCATTTCATTTCTTACCTCTAAATGATTATGTAATATTATAAATGCATGTATATACTGGATATATATGATATATACATCATGATTATAATTCTGGATATAATGGATACATGAAAAACTTGTAATTATAAAGGGTTTATTTTTGACTCAAGTACCCGTGATCGTTAAAACAACCGTTATTAACTTAAATAATTACATAGTGTTCATGACATGGAAATAAGTGATATAAAAGGAATAATGAAATTGAAAAAGGTTCTTAAGAAATTATAAATTAACTCAAGTTTATTATTCAGGACATTAAAGAATGATCGAGTCCTGTCGGACCCGAGGTATGAGACTTCGTCTCAATCTCCTTTCATTGAGGCATATTTTTTTTTATACAAAACCTTCTTTTATACGGTGTATAAACCCCTTTGACTTTTACGTTTATTCAAAAGGAATCTTTTTTATATGAAGCGTTTACTAAATTACCAAAGGGAATGTTTTGTTGTACGTATGCGGCGACAACGACTTCTCCGCCGCCGTGACCATTATTTGAGTTTCGGCTTCCTCTACAAGCCCTGCCTTTTTTTAAGAATAATAAATACCATGTTTTACGTTTATTTTATTTTGGTATTGAATATGGTTATCATAATGTTTTTATATCAATGTGTTTTTTTGATATCTTGTGATTGAAAGGTGGAAATTTTATGTTTCCTTTATGCATGTTTTATGTGATACGATTATGTTGAGGTTCTTGGGAATTATTATGAAGATGGGTGGTTCTGTGATAAACTAAGGGCGGGTGAGCCTGATATAGCTCTCCAATGCATTGGGTAACGTGAAGGCGTGAAACGTTAAGGTTTATCTGAAGAGATTTAGAGAATATACTGTGATGGGTATTCCAAACGTAACCAAGATGGTTACTCCCTATGTAAGAATGTTATGACTGCCTCAATTTACCTTTATGTATTATGATTTCTATGATTTATTCATGATTTTATGAGGTATGTTAAAGTGATTATGTTTTATTGGTAATGTATGATTTCATTCTTATGTATATATATACCCATTTTTCCTTTCCCTATTTTTATATCCCTTACTGATCTTTTTATGCTCATCCCATGTTTTTTGATATGTTTTCCACAGGTCAAGGGAAAGGTACATGATATGATGATAGTGTCAAGGAAGTGTCAAGAAAGAATCCAGGTTTTATTTTAAATATGTTTCCATTGATGGGAATGAAGAATACTATCTTTATGTAACCACTTTGTTTATATGTGGAATGTAATGCAAGTTTTATGATCTAATTCTCTAAAACTCTAAACCCGAAAAGATCCTCAATGTGTAATCTTGTAATAACTCAAGATTAAGTAAGGTTTAAGGCTGGGGCCTTATAGTCACATTGTTGACAGACACTGAGCATGTTATGACTAAGAACCTATACTACCAAGACATCAACACATCTCATTTATTTTCCCCCAAACATGGCTTTTCCGGAGCCAACAATCATCAGGCCTTCATTGTTTCCAAATTTTACAACTCCCTCTTTATCATATTTTATGCATGTAACAAGATCATTATTACCTATCATGTGAGATGTGCATCCACTATCAATGATCCATACATCAGAGCGGTCTGATTCCTTAAGGGGAATTTCTGCCTCCATAGCATTCTCATTTTTCTTCTTTTGGGTCCATGCATTTTCCTTCACACTCGGCATGGATTGAATCTTCTGTTATTTCTCAGAGTATGATGAACCATCTTCATCATGGAAAGCCGCAAATCTATTCTGCATTTTTAACTCACCTGTTGGTTTATTGATCTTCTTCTTGCAAACATTTTGATTCTACTTTGTAATATTTATCTGTATGGTCGAAGTGCAGTACCTATCCATGTGCCCAAATCCTCAGCACCAAAAATAGTGTACTTCAAAATATGTTCTGGAAAACCATTCTCGGTTTGGCTCCACCTCTATTCTTATTCACTTCGATATCTCTTGGATATGGACGAAAAATACTGCGAATGTCCCATCATAGAACAACAATAACACCTAATATACGCTGCATTCTTTCGTGTTACTTCATCACTAGGATTTTCCAATTGGGATCTATGAATATTTTGATTCTGCTTTGTGCCAAATCAACCATCAATTTTGGGATGGGTTCTTGCGGTCGGACTTTAATTGCCACAGATTTTTGATTCTGATCAAGCCTTCAATAAGCCTTTACGTTCGAACTCAATTGCTGCTTATTTCCTACCGAACTACTAGTCTCCTATTTCATTTTTTTAGTATTCGGAATGAACTATGTTCCCAAAAATATATTGGGAATCAAGGGTTTGTACTGTTCTTTAACATTTCTCCATAGACTGAAAACTTCTTCTTCAAGCTCTTCGATACGCATGAGGTGATCTTTCACTTTTCTGTTCAAGCCATCAATCTCCCTTTTATTTTCTTCAATCATGATCTTATACTCACTAACTGATTTTGAGTTGTCTTGTGTTGTTTACTTGAGTTTTTCAATTTCTTCCATCAACTCAGACTTCGCTTCTTCCTGCTGCTACATATAGAGTTTGGCCTCACAAACAACTTTATTGGAATTTTTCATTTTGGCTCACCAAACATCTATCTCCTCAAGAGCTACTTCCAATTCATTTTCCATATCAACTCTTCCTTCAAATTCTTGTTTTTCTTCCCCAGCATCAATTTCTTCCTTTTCCTGAGAACTACCGATGACTAACAACATAGCATTTTCTCCTCGATCATTGCATTTCTCTATTTCCTCAACCTCTTCAACCTCAGACTCTTCTGAAATTTCTATTTCTTGTGAAAGAAGATTCTTCTTCATGATAAAATTTCTCTTGAATTGTTTCTTCCCATTCTCATAGGGTGAAGATTTATTCTTGGGACTTTCAACATCATTATCATCATTTTATTCTTGAATCTTTTTGTGGAATCTTGCTTCAAGATGTCTAGCCTTTGCACATCTAAAGTAGGCAAGATGAAGTTTCCCTTTGAACTTTCCTTTTCCGCTTTGTCGATATGATGACAAGAATTCCATTACCTCATCGGTCTATTCTTCCTTCCGAGAATATTCAATGGTGAGATTCTTCATGGCCTTAAATGCCACCTATTTGGATTTCCCCTTTTTCAGAACATCGTTATCTTTATTTCTCATTTCATATCGACAAGGGTGTTGTGTAGGTTATCTAATGTCAGTTCATTTGGATATTTATCTTCCAAAACAGAATCTTTCAGATTGAACCGAGTTGGATGTTTTCTCAAGATGCACTTCAAAATTTTAATGACATCGATAATTTCACCAAGACCTCGCATTTCTTCTACCACAACATTTACCCTGTCAAAGAATGAATCAACTGACTCATTCGGGTTCATTCTTAGATCATCATACTTGTTCCACAACACTTGAAGCTTTGCCTCTCTGAACTTTGTATCCCTTTTATATATATTCAATATCTTTTCCCACAAAGCATGTGAAATTTTTGAGGACATCACCTGGTATATATAGGATTGGATATGGCTCCACCTCAGGCATTGATTGCTTTGGAATCAGCATCAAACTCTTTATTCTCAGCTTCTGATAATGCACCACTATTAAGATCAGTTGTTATGCCATGCATTGTTGCTATGAAAACGTCCATTCCCAAATAATAAAAGTAGTGTTGCATCTGATTCTTCCATAACTAGAAATTATTTCCGTCGATGATCAGAATCCTTTTATGATTAGTGACTTCTTTTGAGAGAATGACTATTGTAAACCTTTTTCTCTGATACCAATTGTTAGGTCCCCAAGGCTGAGTACCCCAAGAGGGTGGGTGAATCAAGGTATGAATAATTTGAAATTAATGCCCATTCCGATCTTGTTACACTGTTAAGAAAAACACTCTTTTCTATTTTCCCTGTTTCACAATATAAACAGAAAGTGAAGCATCCACATGACATAACAATTTTTACCTAGATCACTGCTAAGGGCTACGTCCAAGGAGAATATGCCGAAAAGTTGTCTGTCGTACCAAATTCCACTAAACTTCGTTAGTTGTGGATTACATGGTTCGAGCAGAGTCACTTTGTCCTAGGCTCACTGTCCTTTACAATGTTTATGGTCAGCTCACTGCATTCCCAAGGTTCACTCCCTATTTTTCACTCTCTGGATCACTGCCGGTGGAGTGGATCACCTTATTCCTCTACCTTTTCTCACTACTCTGGAAAGGATCCAATCACATTTTATAGACCTGTAGGTCTCTTCATTATCACTAATGAATACATCATCTGTTGTATGTGAATTATCTGTTGAAGTCCAACATTCACACGTAGATGAATTTCACATTGTGTCTAAGGTATCAAGAAAACATCCAACTTCCTCGTAGCCCGAAAACACTGACAGGGAATCAACCTTACATGGCGCGTAGGTCTAACCCGTGGCGCAATTATCGGCACGCAAGTCACAACAGATGCATAGGTCTACCTATACCACCTGCGCAGAACAATCTTCAGCAACACCAAACATGTGCGACTCGATCCCTTTTACGCCCAATCCAATATTGGCACAAAAATACCAACTGGAACGTAACATCAAACACTGGCACGCAAGTCCACCTGAACGACCACACACCACATGAACGACCACCACACCCGCACGACGAGAGCTCTGATTTTTCTAGGCGTTTAACTCTGTTGAAAATGAGGAGGGGTGGTACTCTATTTATAGGAATTTTAGAAACATACGTGGCGGCGTGCAAGTCTCTCCTCGTTGCGGAAGACTCTGCACGCAGGTCTCTTCCCCTGATAGTCACTTGCTTGACCAAACCAATACCTACTCAACCCTCTTTCCTTTGCTATATTTTGATCTTCTGATTTTTAAAAACTACAGGAACACATGTTTTGAAACATCCAAGGCATCAGCGTGCATTTCTCTTCATGGCGCATAGGTCTCCTGCGCGACCACACCAATACCGACGCGACCCTCTTTCCTTTGCCATATTTTGATGCTCTAATCTTGAAAAACATATGGAATGTATGTTTATTCTACTTCATGTCAACACCGCCACCTTGTATCTTTTATTTTTGTACCTCCTCCATATCATTCATTCCTTTTCCGACATTCATTAATCAAACATGGATTTTGGACCACAGCTCTTAAACTCGACATTCCCCCATGAAATAACTTATGTCAACAAATTTGTATGTCATGGTTTTATTTTTCATCAATCACAACACAGATTTCCCCATTTTCAGCAAACACAATCACCTCAAAAATGCTTTAATGATTCCTCGAGTGATGTTTTCCCAACAATTTCTCCCTTTTGGTTTTTTTGACAACTCTTCCATAAAAAGATTCATCGTTAATTCTTTAGCCACCATTCACCTATTTTGATTCTGATAGCGATCAAGAATATAATCAACACATACTCTAAGCTCACATGAGCAATGCACGGAGTGACAAACAAGAGTAAATGAAAATTTCATCAATCAATCACTTCATCTCAGACACCTACTATTGACACCTAACTGATACCATTTTTTTTTACAAAACTAATTCAAATTTTTTACAAAACTGATAACAATATTTGGAAATAATTTTACCACATTCCACCACCACTTCATAGCACATTCCAACACAACTTCTTATGCTTTTATCACGATCCTCAGTAGTCGTGATATATATTCTTTGATCAATAACTTCTAGAATCGTTAGATTTGTACACTCCCCCTATCTCACTGCTCCACTTGTCAGATTCTCCACATATCAATTATGATTTATCAAATTGCCACAATATATCTACCTTGAACAATCACTATTTTATCCTTCTTTTTCAATGAACCCAATGGTCACTCCTTTGCAGGCTGTAATAGAGTAGAGAACACATATCATCACATTAGGTAAAAACACATCATACCACGGGGAGATGGGGTGTTCCACATCCACAGTCATTCAAGTGTAGGGAGTCGATTGAACTCATAGTGCCAGTAAATGCCTCTCGATAGAATCCTTGGGTAAGGCCTTTGTCAGAATGTTTTCAACCTATATATCTATGGACACATACTCCAACTTCATGATTCCTTGCTCAACTATCTCCTTGATAAAATGATACTTTATCTCAATGTGCTTTGTCCTTCAGTAATGGACGTGATTTTTTCTGAGATTTATAGCACTTGAGTTATGACACCAGATTCTAATCGGAGACTTCACTTCAACACCAATATCTTCACGCTATTTCTTTATCCAAAATAATTGTGTGCATGCTTGAGTGGTCACAATATACTCAGCTTCTGCGGTCCTTAATGAAATGAAATCGTGCTTCTTGATTAACCATGAAATACATAGTCCACCATGATAGAATTCTCCTCCTGATGTTGATTTTCTATCATCTGCTGATCTAGCACAATCTGCTTCCGTGTAACCGAAAAAAACTGATTGAGATTTGTCATTATACATTAGACTGAAATCCACGGTTCCATTGATATACCGAAGTATTATTTTCACTATGAGCATGGGGAATTCATTGAGATTACTCTGATATCTCGCAACTTGGTATGTGGAGAAAACATTGTCAGACCTTATTGATGTCAAGTACAACAAGCTCCCAATAATTTTCTTTTATTTCTTAACATTAACTGCCTTTACATTCTCATCTTTTGATAATTTCATCCGAGTAGAAACCGGATTATTCATCTCCATGGAATTCTCCATTCCAAACCTTCTTAGAACCTCCTTGGAGTATTTGGATTAGAGAATGATGTTCCATTCCTTCATTGTGTCAGCTAAAGTCCAAATAAAAATCTTAGCTCTCCAGTCATTGACATTTCAAACTCATTTCTCATGAATTCAGAAAACTGTCGGCACTGGGCTTCATATGATCCGCCAAATATTATGTCTTCAACATAAACTAACACTATATTCCTTTTATTACTATCATTACTGAAATGAATATTGTAATCAACTCCCCCACTCTGGAAACCATGCATCTTCAAGTACTGATCAATCCTTGAGTACCATGCTCTTGGTTCTTGTTTCATCCCATACAACGCCTTCTTCAGCCTGCAAAATTTGTTCTCATCCACATGATTGAGAAAACCATTTGGCTTCTCAACATACACCTCCTCTTCTAGAACTCCATTCAAGAATGAAGATTTGAAATCAATCTGAAAAACATTGAACATTCATTGCATTGTTATGGGAAAAAATAATCTCATTGTCTCCATCCTTTCAACTGTTTCAAATGTCTCATCAAAATATATTCCCTCTATCTAGGAGTATCACTTGCACACTATTCGTTCTTTTTTCCAAATCTCTATGCCATATTCATTCATATTGTTGCGATCGACCTATTTATTCTTGATTTCATTCTTATCTTCTAGCCTCGAACAAATCTCCCACATATGATTCTTCTCAATTTGGTCCAATTCTTCATTCATAGCTTGAACCCAGTACTCATTTTCAGATGCATCAGCAAGGCATTGAGGATCTACCTGAGATAAGAAAGATGACTGTTGCAGTGACTTCATTCTTCTTGTCTATACTAGATCTATCTAATCACCAATGATATTCTACCTATCAATTTCATCTCGACTCTTTGGCTTAATTGTAGATACGGACTTGACACTTTCTTGTTCATCATAAATTTCTTCTTCTAAGTCATTCTCTTCCACTTCATCTCCCCCTTTTTTGCATACCTCATCATCACTTTCATCCAAATACTCTTCACTGGGTCGTTGAATATTCTGTTCATTTTCAACTATAGTGACATCATTTCTCTTAATAAGTTTTCCCACCCTTTTTAGAAGCATTTATATGCTTTTCTTTTCCCTAAGTAGCCACGGAATGTCCCGTCATCTCCTCGTGACTCAAACTTCATGTGATTTTCTTTGTTGAGAATGAAACAATTACTCCCAAAGATCTGAAAGTACTTCATCATTGGCTTCTTTCCATACCACATTTCATACAGATTCTTCCCTTCCTTCGGACACAATAGAGACCTATTCAAAATAATGACCAATGTCAAAACTGATTCCTTACAAAATTTCTCTGGTAGGTTATTTTCAATAAGCATCGTTCTATCCAAGTTGTTTATGATCTGATTTCTCCTCTCAACCTGTCCATTCTGTTGGGTACTTCTCACTGATGAAACTTGATGCCTTATCCTGTGTTTCTAGAGATTGTTTTCGACTTGAATTTGTGTGAATTCTGTACTGTTATCAATACAAAACATTAGAATTTTCTACCCAAGCATATTTTTTGATTCCCTCCTATAATGCTTTATTAAAATGAACACCTCTGCCTTAGGGGTAATGAAAAATACCCAGGAAATTCTTTTATAATCATCATTGAAAAGAAAATAGTCACTTTTCCCATTTATAGCTCGTGTGGAGATAGGTCCACATACATCAGCATGCACTGATTCAAGAAATCTGGTTGATTTCTGTTCCTTTGGCATGTATGTCTTTCTGATTATCTTCCCTTGTTGGAAAGCATCACACTTATGAGTGTGATCACTTGATAGTTTGGGAAGGTCTTAAGCAGCATCACAAATTACCAGATCTTCCATGGATGGCTGGAATATATGACCATGTCGCATATACCACAGCTGGGTTTCTTCTTCTCTGGATAAAAGTCACATATCTTCTTCCTCACCTACATAGTAAAGATTTCCCTTTGTCCTTTTTCCTTTATAACAACTACTCCATCCTATCCTTTCACAACACACATATTATTGGTAAATCAGATAGAGTGTCCAAAGTCACATAGTTGACTGACACTGAGCATGTAATGACTAAAACACTCTAGTACCAAGACATTACCAAGTCTCATTTCTTTTCCCAAAAACATGGATTTTCCTGATCCATCAATCTTCAGGCCTTCATAGTTTTCAAATTTGACAACTCCCTCTTTGTCATATTTTATGCCCATAATAAGATCCTTATTTCCTGTCATGTGAGATGTGCATCCACTATCAAGGATCCATACACAAGAGCGATCTGATGCCTTATGGGAAATTGCTTCCACCACATCCATCTCAATTATTTCTTCTTGGTTCATAGTTTTTCCTTCCCACTCGTCATGGATTGAGACTTATGTTCTTTCTCAGAGTATGATGGACCGACTTCATATTACAAAGCCGCAAATATATTCTGCATTTTTAACTCATGTGTTGGTTTACTGATCTGCTGCTTGCAAACTATTTGATTCTGCTTTGGAACATTTCTCTGTATAGTCAAACTGCAGTACCTATCCATGTGCCAAATCCTCCGCACCAAAAATAGTGTCCTTCGAAATATGTTCTGGAAAACCGTTCTCTGTTTTTCCACCTCATATGTTCTTGTTCCCTTCGATATCTCTTGACTATTGAACACACATAATGTGAATTTCCCATCATCCCACAACTATAACAACTGATATAAGGTGAATTACTTCGTGTTACTTCATCATTATGTGTTTCCCCTTGGGATCTGTCAATATTTTCATTCTGCTTTGTGCCTAAATCAACATTAAATTTCGGGACGGGTGATTGCGTTCTGACTTTAATTTCCACGGATTTTTTCTTCTTATATTCCCTTGAATTAGACTTAACGTTTGAGATCAATTGCAACCTCTTTCCTGATGAACTACTAGGCTCCTCATTCATTTTTTCAGTATTTGGAATGGCCTACTTTCCCAAAAATGTATTGGGAATCAAGGGTTCTTCCTTCAACATCTTCTTCTCCTCCAGCATCAGATTCTTCCTTTTCCCGAGAACTATCGACGACCGCCACCATAGAATTTTCTCCTTTATCATTGTGGTTATATATTTCCTCAACCTCTTCAACCTCAGATTCATCTAAACTGTCAATTTCATGTGAATGAATAATATTCATCCTGAAGAAATTTCTCTTGAACTGTTTCTTCCCTTTCAAATAGGTGGAACATTTCATCTTGGGAATTTCAACATCATCTTCATCATTTTTTTCTCGAAACTTTTTGGGGAATCATGCTGCCATATGTCCAACCATTCCAGATCTAAAGAATGAAAGAGGAAGTTTCCCCTTGAACATTACTTTTCCTCTTTGATGATTTGAGGAGAGGAATAACATTACCTCATCTGTCTCTTCTTCCTCCTGAGAATATTCAATGGTGAGAATCTTCATGGCCTTAAATTCCACCTCTTTGGATTTTCCCTTTTCTACAGCATCGTTATCTTTATTTCTCATTTCATATGCAACAAGGGTGTTGTGTAGGTTATCCAATGTCAGTTCTTTTGTGTCATTATTTTCCAAAAGAGAATCTTTTGGATTGAACCAAGGTTTATGTTTTCTCAAGATGTGCTTCACACTTTTATGTCATCGATAATTTCACCAAGACATCGCATATATTCTACCACAGCATTTACCCTGTCAAAGAATGTATCTACAGACACATTCAAGTTCATTCATAGATCTTCATACTTCTTCCACAACACTAGAAGCTTTGCCTCTCTAGCCTTTGTATCCCCTTTATATATATTCAATAACTTTAACCACATAGTACATGATGTTTTTCAATACATCACCTTTTTATATATATGATTGGATAGGTATAACCCTCATGCATTGATTTCTTTGGCATCAACATCTAACTCTTTATGCTCAGCTTATGATAATGCACCACTATTAAGATCAGTTGTTATGCCATGCCTTCATGCTGTGAAAACATCCATTCCCAAATATCAAATGTAGTGTTGCATCTAATTCTTCCATAGCTGAAAATTGTTTTGTGTTGAAGATCAGAATACCATTATGATTAGTGACCTCCCTTGAGAGAAGAATTTCTGTCAACCTTTCGCTTTGAAACCAATTGTTAGGTCCACAAGGCTGAGTACCTTGAGAGGGGGGTGAATCAGGGTATAACTAATTTGAAATTAATGCCAGTTCTAATCTTGTTTCACTGTTAAGAAAAACAATCTTCTCTCTCTTTCATGTTGCACAGTATAAACATAATTTAAATATTGCTCATGAAATATCAATTTTTACTTAGTTCACCTCTAAGGGCTATATCCATGGAGTATACGCCAAAAAGTTTTCGGTTTTACCAAATTCCACTAAACTTCACTAGTTGTGGTTTACAAGGTTCGGGCACAATCACTCTATCCCAGGCTCACTTCCTTTACAATTTTTAGGGTCAGATCACTGCTTTCCCAAGGATCACTCCCTCTTCCTCTCTCTCTGGCTCACTGTCGGTGGAGAGGATAAGCTTCTTCCTCTTCATTTTCTCACTGCTCTGGAAAGGATCCACTCACATTTTATAGACCTATAGGTTTCTTCATTATCACTAATGAATACATCCTCTGATGTATGTTAATTATCTGTTGAATTCCAACTTTCAGCCATAGATAAATTTTACTTTGCATTGATGGTAACATATAGACTTCCAGCTTCCATGCAGCCCGAAAACACTGTTGGGGAATCAACCATACATGGCGCGCTGGTCTAACATGGCGGGCAAGTATCGGTGCGCAAGTTACAACTGGTGCACATGTCTGCCTCTACCACTTGTGCGACACAATATTCTGCAACTCCAAACCTACATAACTTAATCCCTTTTATGCCCCAACCAATATTGGTGATAAAATACCTACTAGCATGCAACTTCAAACACTAGAGCGCAAGTCCACCTACACGACCACACACAACCTACGCGACCACCACACCAACATGGCGTGAGCTCTGATTTTTCTAAGTGTTGAACTCCATTGAAAATGAGGAGGGGTGGTCCTATATTTATAAGAATTTGGTCTACCTACACGGTGGAGTTCAAGTCTCTCCTCGGCGCACAAGTCTCGGGATACAGGTCTATTCCCCTACATGTCACTTGCGCGACCAAACCAATACTTGCAGGACCCTCTTTCATTTTCCATATTTCGATCTTCTGATATTTAAAAACAATAGGTGTGCAGGTTCTCAAACATCCAATGAATCGGCGTGCATGTCTCTTCATGGCGCACTGGTCACCTACGCAACAAAACCAATACAAGCGCGACCCTCTTTCCCTTTTCATATTTTGAGGCTCGGATCATGAAAAACATGTGGCATGTAAGATTATTCTACATCAAGTCAATGACGCCACCTTGTATATGTTCTTTTTGTACTGCCTCCATATCATCTATTCTTTTTTTTTTGAATTTCATGAATTAAAGATGGATCATTTACCACTGATCTTGAACTCGACATTCCATCATAAAATCCCTTTTGTCAACAAATTTGTATGTCATGGTTTTCTTTGTCATCAATTACAACACAAATGTCCACTTTTTCAACAAACACAATCCCCACAAAAATGCTTCAATGATTTCTTGAGGGATTTTTTCCCAACACTTGGAATTGGAATCTGGGTTAGGAAGTTACAACTAATTTTAAAATAAGTTCCCCAAAAATGTTGAAAGTTATAATAAAAAAATAGTTTCAATTGTATAAATTCATTACATTTTATGTCTTTTCTATCAAACAGATATGATTTTCAATATAATTTAGATTGAATATAAAACATATATATTTCATTAATAAAATACATAATGTGTGATTTGTTTAATGTTTTGGTAGAAAACTCAATTGTTACCAGAATAATTATTTTTGGAAAATGATTTCTTTTTATTTTAAATTGGGTTTTAATTTCATTTCAAATTAATTGGTCACTAAATAAACCATTATATAAAAATATCTAAACCCAATATTCAAAATATAGTTATTCATATTATTACCTTCCATTTAAATGGAAAAGTGATATCAATAATATATTATAATTTTAATAATTGACCACATTTCTTTTAAGCTCGGTGGTTAGTGTAACACACGATAACCTCAATATTTCGTGTAACATAAGCCAAAAATAATGTTTCATACAATGAAATATAAAATCATTGATAATTTTATAGAACTAAAAAATATTTTTTCTTGTATCCCTAAATATCAATATGAATAAATTCATTTGGAAAACAATATTTCACCAATTCTTATTGTGTTACATTGGACCCATCCTTAAAATTAATTTCTCCTTAAAAATTAATATTTATCTTCAATGGTTTAACAATTTAATAATTTCATTCAAAAAACCCAAATAATATAAATAAATATTAAAATATAATATTAAAAGTAAAATTTTGAATCATTATGGTTACAAAATTTAAATCTGATCTTGGATTCCATATAGGAGAGAAAAGTTTGGAAGTTAAAACATGAACATTGAAAAAATATAAAAAAAAATTATTACAATTGAATAAGTTCAATGATCATAAAAATTATGATGATCCATATATAATTTATGATCATAACACCATAGGCAAAAGATATTTAAAAAGTCCATTGATATCATAAAAATGATGATAACATGACCCAAATTTTTTTAGACCCTTTGTTTAAATTTAAATAATTTATAAAAGAATACATACATTATTTATTTCATCAAATTTCACATGTACAATATAACACTTGGGATTAACCATGATCATTTTACATTTAATGTGTTAAACTATGAAAAGAAGGTGAATTTGGTATCCCTAATGAACTATTAGATTTTAATATGCCTCGATTGAATGATAGGACTTTCCATTTATAATTATATAAAAACGGGTAATCAGAGGTTATCATATATTGAAAAATATTCATTTTAAAAATAATATATTAATCTATAAATCCACATTATATAATCAACTTAAAATATTCAATAAATGTTTATCCATTTAACCCTTATAATAGACTAAAAATCCCAAACAATATAATTATGTTCACTGAATTTCCAAAATGCAGTTATCATGAATCCACAAATACTATAATGTGTCTTATGATAGTAACATAATTAACATGTGAATAACATCATAATTTATTATCTTAATACTAGATAATAACCAAAACTACAATAAAACATTATTCAAAAAATCATTTTTCTTACATCATAAAATTCAAAAAAATGGATATATTCCATTAATCACAAAAAGTGGTAAACTATATACATTATAGAAAAAAAACACATTATTAAAAAATAAAAAAATTATTTCTAGTTAACAAGTACTAGCCAATTTAATTATTCCAATAAATAATATATTTATCAAGGCTAAAATCCATTTTCTAACCATGTAAAAAATATTAAGTGTTACCTTTCCATAATATCATGTTTTCTATTAAATATAACTTCTTCATTAAATTACATATCTATGTCACTTGTACCATTCGTTATATTCTTTCAAAAATATATCAAAAACCTAAAATGAAAATTTCTTATATATTTAATAATTCATATGACATAATAATTGGATTTAAATACATATGTAACTAATTTATCTCTCTTACTTATTACATAATTAACTATATTTAATCATATTATTCATTTACACTTATTTCCTTTCACATGTAATTTGTTGTATCTTTATCATTAATAATATAAAAAATTTCATAAAATGTTCTTTATTCTATTAACAGGAATTCTCCAAACGACATAAATTTTTATAATTCCTATAAATTCAACTTATAAACCATTCAACAATTGATAATACTTTAGTAAGAACCATATATCCATCCATTTTGTTAAAAAAATTCCAAATTTTTCATTTTTTGTTTATCTATTTGTGTCCATATTTTACATAGTGAAAACATCTTCCTATTACTCGAAAAATATAATTGGGTGTTTCTTCCCACATTCTCATCACAAATGAAATTTGTTATTTTTCTCTTTGGTCTCAACTACCTGGACTCTATGTGATATCTTTCATAGTATTCTATGGTGAGTTTGAGAGTTGGTAAAGGTGAGTGTTGTTAATTAACCGTGTTCCATCGGGTTTCCACCATAGAATAAGAACAAAAGTCATGGTCTGTGAAAATCATATCATAAAATTTAACCAATTAATCATTTCAATAACTTATATGATTTTTAAATTTGGAAAACTTATTCTTTAATCCCTTACAACTCTGTTTTATACTAGAAATTACATAGTCGTAATGTATTGAGATCATTTAGGATAGATCATTATGTGTTTTTAAATTTACAAATAATTTACCCAAGGACTACTATAATATGTGTGAAAGAAGTCTCAATATAGTGTGGTAGTCCCTGATTGAGTCTATATTAATATGGTGTTTATGTGGTTTTTACCCCTGGGTATATTGTTTCTAGATCAATGTGCATTTTTATCATCTAAACAAGGATTTAATTTTATTAAATCCACTCAATATAATGTTTACCAAAACTACAAGACTTGTTATAATATTTTAACTCCTATTTATTATTAACCTCAGAGGCATCCATAGAAATAACTTTTGTAATATTGAATATAATATCAATAATTATTTCCCATCCTAGTTTTTAAAGGTCAACTAAAATTTCATTTCATACCATCAATATCAATTCATTATTTCCAAACAAGGATATTACATCACTATTGATTAATATTCATTATATTACACAAAAACATACTTGAGGACCATAATATCATAAATAGTTTTTAAACATGGAAGCATAATCATCAAATTTTGTGAAATATTATCAATGTATCTATGAAAAATATACCCCTTCGTTATGCATATTTAAAACATTTCATTATAAATTGGGAATGTAAACATAATAAATGGTCATATAATATACTATGTATGGGTAAATATAAAATATATCAATCAATTATGATAATAAATATTGAGATACACATAAATTTATATGATAATAAACCTATCTTATGATGTTCATTCTCAACCATTCATAGATAATAACGTCATTGATGCAATAAAATATTATCATTTTTGAAATGATGGCTCACATGGGTGAAAAATAATCTGAAACAAATAATGAACCACAATATCAGTCATTAATGACTGTAAATATAATATATATATATAAACATTTAATGTGTTAAGTTTAACTACCAAGTTATTCAATATTGTGGATTAGGGAACACTTATTTACTATAGTGGATGATGACACACTTGTTTCCCTTAGTGCATAAAAAAATATACATTTCTCATAGAGCCCAATGATCATCAACTTGTTTACAACTTATATCTCCTAAGATATGAATTTTTACATATTGAAATGGAAGGAGATATATATCCCAGCCTTCACATACTGACAGTTATACAAATGTGTGAAAAATGAAAATAAATCTTCATCATAGAAGAACCCATGAAATTAGATTGGTATCATATAAATTTCATCATATCACAACCTGTTGAAAATATGATGGTTTCAAAATCATTTCATTATAACATAACAAATAAAAATTAGAGGGTTTCAAAATTATAAAATAATCATAGAATATGTGGAATAGAAATGGGTTTCATAAATAAATTTTCATTTTAATCATTATCCACTCAGAGAAATAATTATAATGTTATGCTTATATAATATCCCCATTATGTATTAGGATACATCAACAAATTAAATCCTAGATGTATAATTTTTTTTAAATTTAAATTTAAACATCCGTTGAGGATAATATCATTTCTTCAATGAAAATTAATTTTTTGAAAACCAAAATATTTTGAAATTTATTTATATGAAAAGAACGGTGAAATATTATGAAAGACTTTTATAAAGTCATTTAATTTTTTTAAAAAATAATACATGTTGTAAATAAATATTGAATTATAATCATTAAAAACCCTTACATGATGATTTGAAAATAATTAAAAGAAATTTAAAAATAATATACATTTCATTGAAATTTACCTTTGATACCATATTCAGGATGATTTAAAATTCGTTAAAAGTATATTTATAAAATATAAAAACTTAATAAAAATTATATATGAAAATAATATTTATATATCATATAAAAAACACTGAAAATGTTTTTAGCAAATTTAATTTCGGAATAAAATGGATTCCTACCAAAGGGAGGAATAATGTCATATTTTCATAAAATAATATTCTTAACGATGTTATATATCAAAGAGTGAAAAAATGTTACCTATAACTCAATATATCAATAATATAAATAGGAAAATGAAATTATTATTAATTATTTATATGTAAAATATGATATTTATTAATTGGAGATGTGGTCATAATCAAACCAGATAAATGATGAGATTGTGACATAAAATCATTAAAACATTGGTATCATTGAATAATAACTCTATATAAAGAGATAACAAGAAATAAATCATGGAATAGAATTAGTCTGAACAAATCTATGACATTACATTTCACAAGGGATTTATATACAAATCATTAATGAATATTGTCTCACATAATGTAAATTTAGAAAAAAAATCCCATCCCATTTTTGAAAAATTGAAAATGTAAACACCATTAAATTGAGTTCATAAAATGGACATGTAAATCCCAATAATACACATTATTATAAAAATGAGATATATTCATGGTATTTTTAAACACCATATAAATGAAATATTTTGTGAGCATGGAATGTCTCTCTCTGAAGTAAAAAGTCAGATGAAAATATATTACCATGAATTTGTATTTATATAATACTCCTTTCAAGGACCATTATAAAAAATATAAGTTTATCATAATTATAACAAATAAAATATTATATATCATTCCATAAAATATTTTATTATGACATTTTATTACCAGTTTTTAAATGATTCTAATGTTCATGTTATGTTTCATGTAATAACCTCGTTGTTTTATGTATATGTCTTGATTTATCATATAATCGGTCCTATTAATTTTATAATTGTTCAATAACCTATATAATGGTAGCCATAATATTATATAATGTATATTAATTGTAAATTTAATTATATTATTATATAAAAAACAATTATATGAAATGAAATACACTATTCATGGAGATATTAGAACATACAATAGCATGAACACCGCATTTTCATTTTATTGTTTGTTGAAACAAAGAAAAGTAAAGGATATATATTTTCATTATAATATAGTTTTTAAATAATTTATAAAAAATATTTTGAATAATAAAAATATTAATTCATTCCCTGTATGGTGTAAATGAATCACATCACTTTGGGAGATGGTATTCTATTGTACACACGAACAATGTTATCATATTCCCAAACAATGGTAATCGTGTGTGTATGTGTGACATAATAAATAGAAAATATTATTAACATGATAAATATCATAAATATAATTTATAAATTATAAATAAATCATTATTACCAACAATGAGAGTTCATAATGGAATAAAAACAACATCGCATTCTAAGGAGATTGTCTACCATGAAGCCGACCAATGATTTCATAACCCATATGATGGATGTTTGGGTTGTTGTGTGTTTTAACATAAAAAAATCAATATATTTAATATTTTATGGTTATTATATAATAATGGTATAATAATTGAATGATATGAGGAATGAAATTAATAAGAAAATACTCATTTGTGAATGTTACCTCATCTTCATGTATCCTCCTCAGGTTTGTGATATATAATTTTTTTGTCAGATTTATGTACAGAATAAGGATTCTGTGATGAGGTTATAGAAAATGTGTGGTTATTTTTTGTTTATTTTTGAGATAAATAGTATTTTTATAAGTGAAAGTGATGGGTGTCATATTATATTTGAGGAGTAGTGGCATTTTTGTAAATACCCAAAAGTATTCCCTATTGGTTGGTCTCCATTAATTCATGTGGCTGCAAAATTGATTAATAATGGAGGTGTGTGATTACAGGGTATATAAACACTTATAACAGTCAAATGAAACAAATTTGTTACTATTTTATTCCTATGTCTTTATGTTACCCAATTTAAACATTTTAGTTTTTTCCACGATAACTTACATCTTGTTGTTCACCTAAGTAATTGACCCTTTGAAAAAATAATTAATATGAGTTTCATTTGAAAAATAGAACAAAATTATTCAAAATATTAATTTATATTTATAGAATAAAAATCTTATGTCCATGTAAAACTAGTCTTCATACAAACTCATGTAATGTTAAAAACCCCAATTTTAACAATGTCACAGTAAATATTATTAAAATTTTCACTATTCATAATATTAAAAAATAATGATAAAATTATTAGATAATATGAATAATTTATATTCAAAATATTTTATCCAATTTTTAAAAGACTATTCATAATTGTGGAGGAATATAATTTTAAAATTTATCTAATAGATGTGATGATAATGTGTGGTTGTATAGAAGAAAAATATCAAAAGTTAATTACATTTTTAAAGGAATTGTTAATATAAATTTGATTACTATTTTCCTAATATGATTAATAAATTAATAATTTATCTAATTATCCTTTTAAAAAATTAAAATACAAATCAACGTTGTAAATAACATAGGTGGAAAGACAATTTTCAGTTAAAATTTATTATTTTTCGCAATTAATTAATAAATGAAACTTAGAAAAAAATTATACATAGTAATTTTATGTATTACACATTAAAAAAATTATTTTTTGAAATAAATTTTAAAAAAGTTTTACCAATTAATTTTAATATAAATTCTCCACAAAAAGGAGACAAAAATATTTTTTTAAAAAAAATGTTTTAAACAAAAAATTGGAATGATATTTTTTTCATGTCTAGAAAACATATCGTATGAATGTAAAAAATTATGTATACTATATTATATATAGATTTTTAATTATTATTATAATTCAAAAAGAAATATTTCTATGATTTATTGGTATAAAAATCATTTATCCAGATCAAAATATTTTTCTATAAAATGTTTTCATTTTATTTTATTATTTTTATTTCCATTTTGATTATTTATTCACTAATGTATTTAAAATATTAAAGTCTATAAAAGATGTCAATATAATTTATTTAATCTCATTCATAACCTCTATTTCAATGGATACGAGATAGCTATTTTATTATAATATTTTGTTAACATGACATGTTTTTCTATTCAGGGGGCTATGTGTCACAGAAGATAAACTAATACCTTTTTGAAACAAAATCCAAACTAAATGTTCAATAAATATCAATCTAAACTCAGAATTACTTGTATGGAAATAAAAGATTTGTTTTTATTTGACTCTAAATTTCAAAATTATTAAATTAATATGGGAAGAAGATATTTCACAGTATCTTAGTGTGTTACACATTTGGGATTTATTATTACTTTTCTATTAAATTTACATGATCCTCTTTAAGAACATCATTATCCAATGAAATATAATATCATGATGTTATTATTGGGGTTTTATGTATCACATGACTATTGAAACATCATCTCATATCCATGAAATATGTTTTTTGATCCTCAATCTATTTATGATGATAATTCAGAAAATTGTTGAAACCATATACAATCCACCCATACAATTCAATTTTGATGCTTGAATAAAAATTTTACTATAAACATTTTGATCATCATATTTGATTAATAAAATTTCAAAATTTAACTTGTATTTTTTAGCCACTTTATTTTAAATTCAATACTTTTTTTCAGATATGTGTCATTTTTATATCATTGGATTGGCCATCCAAATATTGATTTCTTAATGAAAATATTTCAGTTCAGAATTGGTGTTTAATATTCACTAATACTGAGTGTTTTCAAAAGTATTTTGAAATATCTATGGTATATATATGATTACCAAAAACACATCCTCACTATGTTTCTTATTGTCCGGAATTATATCAATATCAATATCTCCTAAACTAAAAACCTCATGTAAAATCATGTTCTTCTTCTTCTATAATTTATGTTATAAACTCAATTTTTACTTTAAACACACTTGGATTATTTAATCAAGGATTTATCATCATTATTATAATATCATACTTCCATTCGAAAAATTTCAGGGATATCTAAATCATTTCCACAACAGAAAAATGTAAGTGTAATGTTACATTTTAAATTTACATTCTCATTTTGGTATTTAATTAATAACAGGAAATAACCACATCAATATATATATATACAATATCATAATCTATTTCAAGATTCATAATTTCCTTGAATTTTTATTTCTTTTATATATCTTTTCACATGGACTCATTATCAATAATTCTGATCTAGTTTGTAACAAGAGTTTTTGTTATTTATACAACGTCATCATATTTGGGTACTTTTATTTAATCACCAACAATATAACACTGAAATTATTTTTTAATATTATCAATATCCTCTTTATAAATATGTTATTTTTAAGGATTTATATATTTAAATGAATTTCTTACTTAATAATGTTCTCTTGATAAATCAGTAGATCAATACAATCATATGGGATAATAATTAAATCATTATAGTTATTCAATAAAACATTAAAATTATGTTCATGTTCCATGGAATAATCATTATTGATGCTAATAATTTATTGACACATGTATTGTGAGGATTTAAATGACACCCCTTTAATATATATTACATTAGATTGGTATCTTTAAAAAATAGTAAGTCCTTTGGTTTTAACATCAATATACCTTTGGATTTTTATGATAATAATTTTCCTTCCTTTTTGATTGAGATAAACTGTATAAAAAAGTTATAGATATCCATTCCCAAATATCTTAAATAGAAATTAATTAAATTATTTTCATTTTGAATGTCATTTTCACTAATAATAATTATCTTATATTTCATGATATCCTATCATTATTTCAATATGTGATTATCCCCCAAAAAGAAAATGTACCAATGCCACTTATTTTTCGTAATAATGGTAAACACTGTAGGGATGGGGTTCATTTAATATATATCTATCAAAAAAATTACCCTCAACAAAAATATTATTACACCATTAAAAAGAACTATTATATCCCTTATAATAGACATGATATAATAAGGAACATAAATTAGAAACACACATTTTTTCTTAATTCACCCAAAATAGCATAATCTAAATAGTATAATATACAAAAGTGCATATATACTAGAATAATATGGTGAAAAACTTGTTTCATATTATTTATATTAAACCTGTCATACATCTAGGATTATGACAATAAAAAAAATTCAGATCTCACCCATTCCAACCACTTTGAAATATCACTTACCCCCTGTGAAATTACGTCACAATACTTATGATAAATAAATTATATTAAAACAACTATCATGTATCAATAATCTCATCCTTAATCAATTAAATTTAATATATGAACCTTAAATAGGATATAATAATTTATCTTTTAATTTATTCTATATCATTCCAACAAAAATATAGAATATTTTCTTTTTTTCATCTATATCCTATGAAATATTTCTCTTCAATAATTATAGAGTCTCTATGTTTCACCATTAGTTGACCCTAATATCACACTATTTATTAAAGGAAAATTTTATAATTTATTAAATAAAATTGAGATCTTGTATCACATAAATTTAAAAGATATTTCTTATGAGTTATTAGATATGTCACTGTGGATATCTTTTAATTCAGCCTCTTTATAGTGTAATCACCAACATCTCAGTGTGATTATAAGTCTATATATAAACACCAAAAAATTAATCATTTATTCATGGATAACCACATGATTTGAAATCATTACATCACAATAATTTTATAAATATATTAAATTAATATGATCTATAATAGTCATTCTAAACATCCACATATTGTTTCAATCATTCTGCAACCTAGACTTATTCATACATAAAACATTAAATTTAATGATTCATTATAGTTAATTATGAATACTCCAAATATACCCTTACATATTTTATAGACACTATGACATAATATCAATATCAAACATACATGGAGTGACTTTTTTCATCCCATAATATCCCATTCCTCTAGTTAATGACATTATCATTTTCTATAATTTTATAGTTTTCCCTCATGGGGTAATGTTATCTTCAATGACATGATAATTTAATATGATTTTAAAAAGAATTAATATTTTATTTCACATTTTTTAATACATAATGAGAAATAATACATGTGATACTAAACTATAGAATATAATATTACAGAACATCCTATTTACAA
Source organism: Viscum album (assembly GCA_963277665.1). Lineage (NCBI taxonomy): Eukaryota > Viridiplantae > Streptophyta > Magnoliopsida > Santalales > Viscaceae > Viscum > Viscum album. The sequence goes on from OY728127.1 coordinate 2,047,015,224, forward strand.
CATGACCAAGGGAATCACAACGTGATGTCCAACCAACTGACAGAAATCCTAGAAATAATTATAGTTCATTCCAATAATCATTTCTACTTATTCATGAATGTTTTAATACATTATTAATGATTTAAAGAGACTTATAATAATTATAGTCAAAAAATTATCCAAGGCACTTTTTATATTAGTGCTCCCAATCTTTGAGATTCTGTGAACATTTGTGTCTGAACAAATGTATGAAATGAAATAGTCAAATTAAATTCAATGTTATTTATTCGTAGAATATATTTAATTTAATTATTTAATAAATATATCTGTATTTTCTATAAGATAAATATTTTAATATGTTTGAAATATGTTTCCAAAAATATATTTAATTCTTTATGTTCATTTAACATATATTTTGGGAATTGGGTGAAGCAAGGCCTCTTAATTCATTAAATAAAATTAAATAATGATTTATTTTATTGATCGGGGAAACAATTATAATAGGGTAATTTATATTAATAATTAGGATTATATTATTTGAAATTAAATATATATGAATCTATAAATATATAAACTAGTTATGAGATTTTAAAACTATCTATGAAAGCCCAATTAAACCCAATAACACTCAAGGAAACTGATTTCATTATATTTTCTCAACCCTCATACTGTATCTCAATTATATTGTTAGAAAGTGATAGAACAACATTATTGAGTCAATTTAATTCATCAATTAATTCATTTGTTATTTCAATGATCGGTGGTATTTTATAATGTGATTTTGTTCTATATATTTGCACACAAAAGTTAGGGAGTGTAAAATCTATAGATTGTGATGTATTTGTGGAAAATTATTTTGGACTCCTTGTTACACCCCTAGGTTTTAAAAGATGAACATCATGTTCGATATTGTATATTAAAAACAACACCCATGAACAAAGATATTTTATATCTCTAAATGATTATAATATATTTACTTTTATACAAATTCATTCTATTCAATAACATTTATCACATGGTACACTAAATTTCTACAAAACATGATACTCATTTGAAATATAATATTTTATAAATTATATTTATAACATAGCCGTTATTTTTAATAGTATTAACAATGAAATAAAATTTATAAATAATATATGATTTAGACATGAATAAATTAAAATTAATGATTATATATTGATTGGAAATATTATAATAATCATTTATAAGTAAAGTAAATATTTTCTTAAAAACCCATTATATTCATAATGTTGTCCTAGTCAAACATTCTACACATAATTCAAAAATAATTATTACCACATAGGGAAAATAGATTTGAAAAGGTAAAAATCATTTTTTAAGAAACAAATCATATTGATTTTCATATTGAATTATGATATATGAACTATTTAAACTTTTGATCATTTTCACATTGAAAACCAGCTTTATCAACACTTCTACGGGATTAATTTTAAATAAAAAATCTTAAAATATGTGAATAATATTTTAAAAAAAGGACTCTATATTTTTAATAATAATAAATTATATTATCAAATATTTACTTTTTTTCTTAATAAATCATAAAAATAGACATGTTTTTTAAAGTAGTTATTTGAAACACTGATTTATCTCGGGGATAAAATAATATGATTAGAGTTAAAATGACTATATAATTTCTAAAACCAATTATCATGATATATAAATAAATTATAATGTGTTATTATTAATATGAATCAATTTTTAAACATATTTAATTTGAAAAATGCGGGTACACCTTTTAAATTTCAAAAATTACAAGTATGTCACCCACCTCACTTATAAAGTGTCACCAAACTCCTCACATCATCACACCATTTAACCTTTTTTCTCTCAATTGATGATCCGACGAACTCTACAAAAACAAAAAAATAATATAAGAAGTTATTTTTGTTCATTAATTCATTATAGGAATACAATAGTTAAAATCCTAAAGAGGTAGTCTAGGAAGAGTTAAAATTCCTAATAATGATTTGTTGTTTAAAATTTTCTTCAACTTCCTTAAAATTTTAAAAAAAATTATTCATATAATAACAACATATTCTCCAATATATTCAGATGATATTATTTTAAGGCGAATATATATATTATTATCTATTTACCAGAAATGGGAAATGATAATTCCTCTCTTGTGTACAATGGGATACTTCCTCGCGAACTTATCTGACATGTTGTTCATCAGAACCACTTTAATGGTTTAGTTTGATGATGGAAATAAATTAAATATATTAAATTAATATAATTAATTTTCCAATTTATTAATTATATCATATATACAATTTTACTTCTATTCCATAGTGGATACATTGGCGTTGCTTGTGTTTTTAGCGGACTACTACCTTATGTAGTGCTATGATTTGTTTTTTCTAACTCTTTACCTGGATTATAATAATGAGACATTTAATGAATATATGTGATATAAAATAAATATAAATGTTATTAATAACATATTTATCATTTTTAAAGGTTATTATATAAATATCATTCTTAACATAGGTGTCACTAAACTATGATTGCATCATTTATGTAAATGTGGACTACCACCTTCACGTATCAAAATGGATATGTTTTCATCACCACACACTGTGTATGAGGTATATAAGTATATTTTATAATATAATATTATAATTATAATAATATTATAACTCTATAAATATAAAATAGTATTTAAATTCTTTCTAAAATCATCACTTGAAATTTTAAGCACCACTCATGCATATGTACGACCAATGATATTCATGATCGTAACACACTTAATTTATCTAACTAATCATTCATCATTGGTTTTAAATGTTTAATTTCTTTATAAATATTGTAGGTATTTAATCTTAATAATTCTGGACATGATGAAATATTGACTTCAATTACTAATAGCCAACCAACCGATGTCAATTTTGACACCGAAGCCAAATATTGTCGATACACCTGGCATTAACATAGTTGATTATGTAATTGTAAAAATCTTGTTAATAATTGAAATAAATTTAATAATAAAATTGAAATTATTTCTTTTTAATTACTATAATTACTATAATGTTATAATTTATGAAGTTAAAGAATATACCAAACGAGTCAGACTCATGGAAATGGTTTCATAGTTAAAATTTAATTTAATCAGACATATGTCTTATTACAAAAATATTTACATAGTGTGGTGTATAAACAACGCTATTTATATTTTATATCATTAATATAATAATCTTATTTTTATTTATATTTAAATTTGATGAAAATATATTTATGTGCCCTGTAATTCAGAAGTAAACAATGTAGTAAGGGTTGTTTCAGAATCTCATCATTTTTCCTCAATTCTTATGTTTACATCCCCACTAGAGGAGTTCATTAAAATATATATCTTTAAATATAACCATTTTCTTTAAAATTGGTTATTCCTAAAATTATCCATGTCATTGTACAATTTTCGAAATATTTTGTACTTCATATTATTAGAAATTTTTTATGAAATTATGAATTGATATCTCCCTTTGATGAAATATTTTTTCTCATCAAAGACCATGTTTTATAAAAATTATTACAAAAATGGTTTAAATTTCTCTAGATAACGTTTAAATTAAATTATTATCCATATTTATATTTTTTCAAAATGATTTTTTCGTAATTTTAGATCTATTTTTCAAAAGACGATGTTTTCCATGAATTTTATAGTGAATTAGAATGGTTTTTAATTATACAAATTGTACAAAAATACCTACTATTATGAACATCATTTCAATAAAGTTTCCTTTTCAGGTTTACAAGGGTTATATAAGTAAAATTTTCTCGTTTCATTCATGAAATAATTATTATTAAAAAGTGATTTTCAATGAAACGGAATTTTCAATATTTTATTAATTTTCTTGTTTTTAAATACAAAGGGTGATTTTCAATGAATGGTATTTTACTCATGAAATTTTCCATCGGATCACTGAAAATAATTTTCCGATATCTGAATACATCCATTGATTTTATTTATTTTTTAAGGAGAATTTTAACCATTGATCTAATAATATTTATTTCTCTAGATGGATTTTTCTGAATTTGATAAGGGATGAAGAGTTTTGATAGCATCCATTTTACCCTATTGTATTTATGGTTATTTTCATTTAATCATGAAATTATTTAAATTTCATATATGAGTTGAAATATTAATTTTTATGGGGATTATGTTCCACCTATTTCTTATTAGGAATCCATTTGACATAATATGTGATATGTGGTGACCACTATAACCCCAAAATACATCAGTAGGTCTCAAAAAAACAACTATATTGGGTTTTGGCCGAAGGATTACACATTAATTCATATCTCATGATGCAAGCATAGGCATTATGTTTAGATTTTATAGAATAATTAATTCCATCATTATGTATTCATTTATTGATAATCAATGTCATTACTCATTTATTTAGAATATAACTAGATTTGTTTTCAAGATCATGTGGTTATTTATATGGAATTATCAGATCAAAATTTCATCTTACAATATTATTCAAACGTTTTTGATTAAAGGGAATGTTTATCTATTATTTACCACTCCAATTTTATTATATCTTAATTATTAATATATTTTACACTATTTATCCCCATAACAAGCATCTGGTATAACCCCTTTATAATGTTTTATTTTCTATAACATTCAAGGAATTTTTTTAATTTATATTCAAAGATACTGTATCTGGAATACAATATTTACAATGAATGTTGCTTGTTTATTTTATGTTTTAAATTATAATAAGAATATAATGTTTCTAGGTACATTAATAATAATATAATAATATTCAGTCAATTGAGATGTGATACCTTTTATCATATGGGAAAAAATGATGTGGACATAGGCTAAGAGTTACTATTGCTAGGGTTGCAATATAATTAGATACATTGAGAACATGATTTTTGATAAAAAGGGAACATTATATTATTATATAATTTGGGGTTATGTTTAGAAGAACATCCAAATTTTTTAGTACGGTTGATATTTTTTGTGATTTCCTATAAAATAAATACATGTCCAGATAATACAAGTAGAACATGTTATTTTGCAGATGTTTGTATAAGAAATTACTCTTAAATTAGTGCATTGGGATTTACTCGATCATCACATGGATCTTGAATACATAACATAATCACCACTAAGATTGACACTCCATAGAGATATTCTAATGATTTTTTAGAAACCATTATAATGGAGTAGAAATAATGATATACCTAGAGATACTATATTTATGATTATGATAATATGATTGCAAAAAATATCATATAATGTTATGTATTTCATTACTTTTGGGATTAAACATTTTTTTTCATAATTTTGTGATCATACATGGTGGATGTAACTATTTATCAGTGGATTTTAACAAAAAAATGAGAAAATTATCAATACATGTACCTTAAGTACAAATTACCTCTCAGGGCATGATATAGAATATGGAGTTAGAGTTGGAGTTGGGACTGATCAAATTATAACAATAATGGGGAATCTGACTTAGGTTATGGTTATTAACCATCCTTGTATGGTGTTACTTTTTGATACACCATATTTTGTAAATAATCATTGAAACATCATGCATAACCATCCTTTATAAATCTATGCGACTACAAATCAATTTTTAGATCTGTAGTAGTAATGTTCCTTAGAGAAGATATTTCTTAATCTAGAAAATAGTGAAATATAGATATTTTTCATGAAAGTTCGTAATATCATAGAAAATTTATAATAGTGATGGTTATTAATTAAAATCACAAGGTATTGGGACTAAATTTACATCATTTATTGGATGGATTACTAAGTACAAATACTTGAAATTTATTTTCCTCATTAAAAATGAGAAGATTTGAAAAAAAAGTTCTTGAGTCTAAGATAGAAAGAAGTATAAATGTTTCCATGTAAGAGGCCAATATTAAAAGTTTATAATTTAATGATTTAGAATATTTATGTATTCCAATGAACATGATTTACCATTTCATTGATATCATTAAACTAATCTATAGAGGGGAACTACTCTCCCAAAACTTCTCATCATAAAATTATATAGTACCATGAGATATCTTGTATGTGAAATAATTTGTTTTTATTTATTCAAAGGGAATCCAATGGATAAGAGTATATAAGAAAAAAAATGTATCATGAGAATAATGGAAATAAGGGATTCCAAATTGTTAAACTTATAGAAGGAAAAACATTGAGACATGATTAAAATGAAATGATTTTTCATCAATTTGGGAGAAAAAGGACACCATGCTCGTGATTTCAAGGGAAGTGAATAATTTTCCACTATAAATTAATTCCAATAAAATGATATTGGTAAATATGAAAATTAATTCCACAATAATTATTCGAATAAAAATTAGAATATGTTAATGGTTCAAGGACAATATTATGCCATTGATACAACTGATGTGAAATGTTGAATGTGGTTTTTCATTCACATCTAACAATTATGTTATAAATGTATTTCATTGTTGATATTATCATTATAAGAATCATGAAATTAATAATAATTTTACTATATTACTCTTTCATAATTTGTTATAGAGAATATGATGAATGGTATCGATGACCTTGGAATGAAATTCAGTGACAAGTTGAAACACTTAGGAAAAAATGATTTAGTGAGGGTAACACTTAATATGTCACAAATATTGAGAAAATAATGATATATTTATGGGATATTTATTATTACCATAAAATTGAAAAAATGATTGATGGTTTATGTAACATTTATATGTTTTATTACAATTATTTATTTATAGAATATATTAATCAACCTATAATTTAATTTTTATAAGAATTCATGTTTTCATTAAGTTTTAAATATTATTACAGTATTCATATATTTAAAATATATCATTATGAGAAATGTTATATGTTTATGTAATATACTGTCAATTTTGTGAACATCCTTGATAATTGTGTCATTAATATTTTCAATGACCATTAGGGTCTCCATTATGTAGTGGATTAAGTAAATTATTTAGTTTTATTTGGTAAAATGTTCCAAAAATTTTGGTTACATTAAATACAAGAGGAATAACATGTTACTATATTATTGATATTACCATCCAATAAATTTCAAATTTAGTTCTTGAGCCATAAAAATTTAATCATTGATAACAATTTCTCCATGAATGAAATGAATTGGAAAATGACCACAACACAACAAAAATATGAAATTTTTACTATGATGTAGAAAGATATCAAATAATTAGGTTTTTATATATTTTTTATATAGATGGAAAATGAACCACATGTATCAAGGAAAAGGATTTTAAAATAATGTTTTTTCCCATAGATTCATTTATGTTGAATCAATTTCATTTTAAATCATTAAAACATTTGTTTTTTAGTTACATAAAATTATATAGATAAATTAATTTATTATGATCAATAAAATATATCAATATTTATGATTATTTACACTTCTATTCAATTTTTATATCTTCACATTCCACCAATGTTCTCATACTTATAAAAATAGTTATATGTTATTCCATGTGACCTTACTTTCCATTCTATATTTTGAAGTGTCTATTTTATGAACCCTTATTATGAAAAATACATTAAATAAAGCAATTGAAAATCTAAAATCATTTAATGATGAGAAAAATATTAAACCATGAAGATGCTATTTATTTTTCTGTGTGGGGAGAATATAACACCCATAGTTTTTAAAAGGGTAATTTCATGTTTAATGGTGTATATTACACAAAATATCCATCTTAGAAGAGAATTTAACAGCCTATTTATTCTTAATATATTTATTTTTAAATAAATTATATCTCTCGGAGAATATGAAATTCTTTAGACACTATGTTTTAATGAAACATGATACTCAGTTAAGAAATTATTATTTATCATTTCAATTGTAATAAAGGAATTACTTTTTGTGGGAATGGATAGTAATAAATAAACCAAGAGAATTATATGGTTTGCACATGTATAAAATTATTTCAATGCTTATATATTAATCAGAAATAAATTAATAATCATTTTAAATAATACCCAAATATGTTTGTAAAGCCGTGTTTTTCTTAAAGGAGTGATAGTTGCACTTTTCCTAACCAATTTCAAAATAATTTCTACCAATAAATTTTTTTTGATAAAATAAATATCATTTTTTAAATATATACATAAATTATTTTTTGGGGTGATTATGAAAATATTTTTCAAGAAATAAATATTTATTGACTAATAGTAAAAAATAATAAAAATGTGTTTCCAGATTCATTTCATTTATATTATTTATAAATTTAAATTATATTTTAATTTTTGATGGGTTTATTATTTCACATAAATTAAAATTATACAAATTATTTAATTGTAATTAAATTCAATGTAATTTCCCCCTCCACAGAAAGTGTACCCCTAGGCTGGTTATAGGATAAGGGAGATTATGAAACCCAAGTCCCGCCTCTAGTAGGCCCTGGGATGGTGCCTAGAACCGAGGGTATAATAAAAACACAAATGTGTGGGATAACCCTATAATATAAAACATGCAAATGATAGAGAGTATACAAACACCAAAGAAATCATCATTGATACACAATATAAAGGAATACCTATGTGAACACATTTAATGACATGCAAGAACTACTACAATATAATGGAATATTGGAAGTACTAAAAGAAATGTAATGATGGAAGTCACCATGAAGCCTAATAATTTTATTTTAAAACCTGATCTAGTAGTAACTAGGTCGATCTCCATCTAAGTCTAACTATCCTGAAAAACAATTAATATATACATATATGTTGAGTATAATAGTATACACAGTAGGATCCACTATAGATCATCACATGAAAAAGGTAATAAAGGCCTGCAAAGGAACGTTAAACAACAATTGAAAGTAACTCCTCACTTAATCAATTATAATATGTTCACAACATCACCATTGGTACTCTAACTAATTATCTCATACAAAAATATATAATATAACAAATAATATCAAGGGTATCCTGAAACTATTTCCACAATTGTTTTCTACTTTTCCCCAATGTCACATTTCTTGCACATATGTCTCTAAAAATCTACCCACAGAGCCCTAGATGAATCACTATAACTAGCATCTCATGCATCACTCCACAGTTTCCACTGATTCAATAATAACCATATTGTTTCTAGGATCCAACACATACCATAAAACATATACCACATGTAGACTATTATACCTCAATCCCTCATATTACATACACTATGTAAGGAACCTAAAGCGGTCAAATCCTTTATAATTTATAGCTATAGTATTCCTTTGGATTCTATATCTAAATGTTATATCTATGAAATTGCCATAATCCATTACAAACCTCTAGAAAGAAAATTTGGGAAAACTATCCATTATGTGTTCCAATATAATAACTACCACGACAAGATAGAAGGGTCATAGGGGGTAGTCAACAATCAATCCTCCCACAATGAAGTTGGGGAAAACAACACCCATTGGGCTCAGAATCCATGGGGTGTCGAATTCCATAAATGACGGGTTGTAGTATCATAAAAAACACAAAATTTACAAGATATAATATATCTCAGAACCACACTATTGGTATTACTCAGTCTCAATCATAATTATAGCTACTTTCTCTCAGATTTCAACATACCACTAATAAAACCAGTTATACTATAATAAAAAACAATTTAAATATAGACATTTTGTTATTTAATTCATTTTCAATAGTTTAAATTAACAATAATTAATTTGTAACCATTACTTGACCATTAACCATCAACATTAAATTAAATTAGCATTAAAACAAATATTCATGCACTCCAAAAATATGAAAAATAATTCAATGACATCATAGAATTATAACCTCATCACCACAAATTAGATATCCCCAACCCTATAGGTAATATATTTATTAATTTTTTAATATTATTAATTTTCATATTTCTAGATACTCATGGAAAAAATAATAATCTTCACAAAATTTTCAACAACCAATATAATATATCTTCCTAAATCATTGGGTAATGGAAATTAGATAATAAAAATACATGACTATAAGCAAAGAAAAAAATTTCTATAACTGTCCCACCGACATATCAATATTTAAGCACATATTATATGCATCCCATCATATCTAGTGTCCTCACCAACACCCACATTCATATACGAATTCATACAACCACTCTAGGAAACATCATCTTCACCAATAACATGGCCTCCCCGCCCCACAGATCACAATAGCCCACTTTGATCATCCATCACATGATCACATCACAACTGGGCCTCCCCTCCCCACATACCAAATCAACCCTTTTAGATCATATAATATCAAAATAAGTAGGAATCAAACATAGCATGTTAGATCTTGGACCTAAATCAAGGACTTCATCCATAAATCAAAATGATTTCCCATGTCTCTGAAGAATAAGGCACTCTGCATTTTCAATAGAAAGGGAAACCCATACCCTATAATGGAATTATTTCACGGCACCCAGCTGGTTCTTATTCGATATTAAAATAAAAAATTCCATATTTACATGTACTATATACAAGAAGCCTATGAATTATGATATCAGAATATATCTATAATTAAATAAACAATTAATTTAATATGCATTTAATTATTTTTTCAAAAATCACTAACATGCTTCAGGTTCATTAACTAGATGAATTAAACAATAGTTCTGGAATCAATTTTATTAACATAAAATGAAAATAATAACTAGATTAATTAAAACTTTAACTATAATATTTTATCCCATTAGTTGTCAATTAATTGTGGTATTAATTTCATCACAAATATCATATGCTAAACCAACAAAAATAAAAACTGGATAGATATCAAAGTATCTAGAAAATTTAGAGGAAACATGTCATGATGATATTAACAACAACATCACCTAATGATCTATACCAATTTATTATTCCAATATGAGTAATTATTAGATAAATTTTATTGATATAGAAGTGGGAAATCATGATAGATCTATGATTTAATATAAAAAGTAGAAAAGAGAACAATTCCATATATCAAAAAGGTGTCAACATTCTTCACAAAATAGAGTACCAATGTTGTATCTCTTGACGCCCTATATCTAATAATTTCAACCTCTTCAAAATCCAAAACTGTTCCAATAATCAACCATCATTACTCCATTAGAAAAATGGGGATTGAGCACCATCACATGGAAATGAGGAAAGTTATGAAAAATATCATTGAAACTGAAAAAACAAATGAAATAACATGGATCAAAGATTGAATGAGGGAGGGAAGCTACGAATCAATCCATTAAAATATAATCCCAAAATTTCGTAGAGGGTTCATCGGGATCCCTTGAATCAGGAGAGAGGCAATGCAGCCATAGGATTTGACAATATTGAGGGTCTAAAATATTTAAAACATATAGCATTTGGGATTTACAAGATGTGTAAACCCCTTTCAAGTCATGTAATACTCAGGGTTAGGATCCCAAAGAAAAACTCATTTCCCGTCTATTTTATTTTATTTTTAAACCCAGATACATTAAGAATCATTAAACTTAAATTACCACCATGAAAAATGTTTCTGTTATGTGAAATCTCCCTCTACCAAATCATAATATCCTAATTACTACAAAATTTCTTTTAGCACCCTCCTAGAACATGAATCTTTGAAAACATGAAAAGTGTCGATCTACGCAGATCATGGAATTTATATTAGATAAATCTAAAATTAGTATTATCCTCATGAATACAAAACTAACCCATAGAAGAAACATAAAGGGGTCATCCAAATATCCACCACATGAGATTCCTCTCAAGGCTTTCATTTTCAAAGGGTCTCACCCACCTCACTCACAAATAAAGGGCTCAAAATAGTGATATTATAAACTACTCATTGAGTCTTGAACATGTATTGTAGGAGTATAGAATCCACCAACCAAATAATGATAAATATTAAATTAATGTGGTTTTCCTTATTGATCTTTTCATTCCATGGAAAGAGAGTAGGACACAATAATAAAAAAGATAATTTTAAATCAGGGGCATAAAATATCAAAAACAAAAAAATGAATAGCTTTACAAGAGAATAGATAATCCTAAAATAGCATGAGGAACTGAGTGAGTATATTTGATTCATGTTCCGAGGTACTCTCCTTTACACAATATTGTCACCAAATGACATAAAACAAGGGGATATAATGCATGTGCACCTCTTTTTTATGCTGGACCAGGATCTGTGTAAACAGGTCCTTGAAAGTTGAATCTATATCAACATCGATCATGATGAAATCAATGAGATGTGAGTCACCATGAATATAATGATATTGATAAGACCTGTGAAAAAATCATGTGTCCATACCATCTATAATAAAATTTCTATATGATATGTGATTTCTCCATCACGAGCTAACACCGGAAAGTCCCAAAAATTTGGGGGGAAATGTTACTCCCTTGATCAAACCATCAATACCCATGATGGGGATTCACCATAAAGATTAGATATTCCAAAATAAAACTCTATAGGTCTTCTACTATGATCATTATAAGATTTATGACAATCATGCACCACCTTAATCCACTCACTTATCACTTGATCCATCTCTATCATATTCTATACAATTTATTTCTTGATAATTACTGACACACTTACCCTAATCCAAAAAAACATTTTAAATAATTTTATACCATAAAATACATTATAAAACTCCATAACTATGGTGGAGTGACAAATATTTTTTGAAAGGTAACTCTACTAAAGGTAGGAACCTCATCCAATAACCTACATAATCTAGGACTCAACAGCACAAAATGCCTTCAAAATTCAGGACAATCTTCTCTATTTGACCATGTATCTGCTGATGAAAAGCATTACTAATAAATATCTAAGAACTAAAATAATGATAGAGACCTATCCACACATTGACAGAAAACTATGTATCTCATTTGGAAATTATCATCTTCAGGACCCCCTGGATCATCAACACCACCTTCAGATACTCCCTCTATAAAATCTCTAATGATCTCAACACCTGGATTACTATAATGTTGTATTATATCACGAAACAATCCAATAACACCCATGTATCATCATATCCTCCATAGGTATTATGAAAAACAGCAATAAAGTCTGTTGATATGTCCTGGAACGTCCATTGAGAATTATATAATTGTTGTAGAAAAACACTAAGAACACATTAATCTACCCTCACCATTTGGGTGACCAAATAGTATGACATAGACTATTTAACTAAAAAATCAAACCAGGGCCCTAAAACTAACCCATTAAATATCCTTAAATGTTTTTCATGCTAATGTGTACTACCAATGGTGATCTATGGATCATTGTGAGAACATTATCACACACCCCCAATGGAATTAAAATTGTTCTCTTAAAAGAAAACATGGTGGTATTTATCCATAGACAACCACTCTAGGGGCCTTCCACAAAAATCCAAAACTCTCCAAACATCTACCTCAAGATACCCCAACTGGTATTTTTCCAAATTTTTCACCATAGACAACTACACCATCGTCTAAAAAACAAATCCTCATCCCCAAATTCTATCATTTCTAGGTGTAATGTTGAATGATATTCCACCACTCTAGAATAGTCACATAATTACTAAACTTCATCACTATTTTACTTCTGGAATAGCACATTGGACTCAACATGCCCCTTTACAAATGTATAAGATATATCGAAGTCATAATCCTATAAGAACATCATCAGTCAATACATAATCATGTTCAAGTCATGTTGATAGAAAACATATCTCGAGATATTATGATCATTGACGAAAAAAAAAATTACTTCATTTAAGGAATTTTCAAAATAATGTCATGGAAAAAACCAAAATCCAGTAACTATAGATCGTGATTTGCATAGTTACACCCGTGGGGACCTAATTGACATGACCCTTAAAAACTGATATTTGATTCACATGATCATTTCCTAACCCAACACGAGATGCATCATAGAAATCATAAAACATATCTCCTTATTTTATTATAAAGATATCTAGAGCAATAACTAACTTATCATTTAGACACTCAAAATCTATCTTACACCGATCATTCTATAAGAACACTTGGACATTTTTGGTCTTCTTATCCAGAAGAGTCTCTACCTGAGGGAAACTGGCTTCAAAAAACGTATAATATTCTACAAGACCAATGAATCATCACACCTGTTCCACTATCTTGGGGTATAAAAAAAGGCAAAAATACTTCAATCATCGAAGGATACATAAATACTCCATCCGGGGATACACAGTTTCCAATGAAACAGACTACTTGATCACAAAACTCATAGGTTGACAACATTCTAAATAACATTTCATGGTGATGAACTCACTACACAGAATGAAAATGATTTTCATACTTCTCCTCATATTTAGTTTAAAAAAGGTTTTCATTGATGAAAACCACAATATACTTATCTAGGAACACATAGAACACCAAATTCAATATTCCCTCGAACAGTTATGGAGAAATCATCACACTGAATGACATAAAAAACTCATAATTCCCATGAGTACAACCTAAATCTATCTTCAGGATATCCTCATGACACCTGTGTATTTGAAGATATTCAGAACAAAACTAGATCTTCCAGAACCAAATTATACCCTTCATGTGAATGAATAAACTATTAAACCTTAGAAGAGGTTAGTAGTTATTCACTTACACATTATTCATTGGATGATAATCGATTCAAACTAGAAAACATCCTTCATTAATTATGAACAAAACTAGGGGACCCAAAGGAGGAATAACACCACAAATAACCCCACACCAACAGACCATTGAGATTTATAAAAATCTATCGAAAATCATAAGGTTACCTTCTATATAGTGACATCAAGATAAGAGACACACATGGTTGTTCTTCTATCCCAAACTCATTTTCTCATTGAAGCGGGTAACACTAAAACCTCCTTTATAAATGCATCAGGTTACTCTTCTATGACCCTAGGAAAAGGCAACAACTAAAACATAAAAATATTGATCATCAACTCATCCATCAAGCATTAAAAGGTAAGAAGACACCTCAGACCCATTCGAGGGACTTGTTCAGCAAAAAAGAAATGGATATCACTCTACATTAGAGAAAAAACCTAATTCCAAATTAAATCCATTATATCTTTACCTAAATACAAAAAAATATATTATAAGGATGATTTCATAATATTTTATCCCAAATTGTAGAAAATATCTGAAAGAGTAGTGATTCCCCATCACTTTCTCATAGTTTCTACATACATCAAAAAATTATTCTTGACCTCCAAGAGGATTAATCTATACAAAGGAGACTAGAAACCTATGTACATCATGTACCAATGAATGGAAAATGTTATTTGACATGAAGGAGTGTTTCACTATCAGATTAAACAAGGAATGGACCCAAGTATACAATAAGAAAAGGGTACCTAGAACGTCATCTCCATCTCCTGGTGCTAGAACCCCTAAAGCATGAAGCTGACCTAGACCTACTCCATCAACTATTTCAACATGACGACATCTACCTCCATGGCCACACTCTTAACTATATGAACAAGGAGCATCCTAGGTCTATCCAATTCATAGTCATCCACACTATACTGATCCCAATCTACTGAAACAAACTAATGCTTCATTGGATTGATGTATCCTAATAGAGGAAACTATGATTTGAAATCATTCACATAATGACTTCTTAGACTGGTCAGGAACTCTTGATGATGGTAGCCTCAACCTCCACAGGAAAAAAAGTTGTATGATCCATTGTTATTGGACTGAGATCAACAACCCATGGTGAAAATGATACATTGAGGGATATTTCCTACAACAATGGATAAAAATATCTAGTGTATTGAAATCTAGGAAACCCAAAATAGAATTCACATAATTGGGGAATCATGATGACTCCACTCTCATGAAAATAGGGTTCTTCATTACATCCTCTTGATGAAATTTTCCCGATCCAACTCATCAAAATACATCTCTATCATCAATAGGGTGATAAGGTGAAATATCTTAGGTTGAAAAGCCTCCACGAAATGCTTCACATATACCTCCCCATCTAGAAATAGGTCTGAATCATTTAACATATATTTTGGGAATTGGTTGAAGCAAGGGCTCTTAATTCATTAAATAAAATTAAATAATGATTTATATTATTGATAGGGGATACAATTATCATAGGGTAATTTATATTAATAATTTGGTTTATATTATTTGTAATTAAATATATATAAATTTATAAATATATAAACTAGTAATGATATTTTAAAACTATCTATGAAAGCCCAATTAAACCAAAAAACACTCAAGGAATCTGATTTCATTATATTTTCTCATCCCTCATACTATATCTCAATAATAGTGTTAGAAAGTGATAGAACAACATTATTGAGTCAATTTAATTCATCAATTAATTCATTTGTTATTTCAATGATCGATGGTATTTTATAATGTGATTTTATTCTATATATTTTCACACAAAAGTTAGGGAGTGTAATATCTATTGATTGTGATGTATTTGTGGACAATTATTTTTGACCCCTTGTTACACCCCTAGATTTTAAAAGAGGAACACCATGGTTGATATTGTATATTAAAAACAACACCCATCAAAAAAGATATTTTATAACTCTAAATGATTATAATATATTTACTTTTAAACAAATTCATTTTATTCAATAACATTTATCACATGGTAAACTAAATTTCTACAAAACATGATACTCATTTGAAATATAATAATTTATAAATTATATTTATAACATAGCCTTTATTTTTAATAGTATTATCAATGAAATAAATGTTATAAATAATATATGATTTAGACATGAATAAAATAAAATTAATGATTATATATTGATTGGAAATAAAATAATAGTCATTTAGAAGTAATTTAAATATTTTCTTAAAAACCTATTATATTCATAATGTTGTCCCAGTCAAACATTCTACACATAATTCAAAAATAATTATTACCACATAGGGAAAATAGATTTGAAAAAGTAAACATCATTTTTTAAAGAAACAAATCATATTGAATTATGATATATGAAATATTTAATTTTTTGATCATTTTCACATTGAAAACCAGCTTTCTCAACACTTCTATGGGATTAATTTTAAATCAAAAATTTCAAAATATGTGAATAATATTTTAAAAAAAGGACACTATATTTTTAATAATAATAAATTATATTATCAAATATTTAATTTTTTTGTTAATAAATCATAAAAATAGACATGTATTTTTAGAATAGTTATTTGAAACACTGATTTATCTGGGGGATAAAATAATATGATAAGAGTCAAAATGACTATATAATTTCTAAAACCAATTATCATGAAATATAAATAAATTATAATGTGTTATTATTAATATGAATCAATTTTTAAACATATTTAATTTGAAAAATGTGGGTACACCTTTTAAATTTCAAAAATTACAAGAATGTCACCCACATCACTTATAAAGGGTCACCACACTCCTCACAGCATCACACCATTTAACCTTTTTTTCTGTCAATTAATGATCCAATGAACTCTACAAAAACAAAAAAATAATCCAAGAAGTAATTTGTGTTCATTAATTCATTATAGGAATACCGTAGTTAAAATTCTAAAGAGGTAGTCTAGGAAGAGTTAAAATTCCTAATAATGATTTGTTATTTTAAATATTCTTCAAACTTCCTTAAAATTTTAAAAAAATTATTCATATAATAAAAAAATATTCTCCAAAATATTTAGATGATATTATTTTAAGGGGAATATATATGTTATTATATATTTACCACAAATGGGAAATGATAATTCCTCTCTTGTGTACAATGGGATTCTTCCTCACGAACTTATCTGACATGTTGTTCATCAAAACCCCTTTAATGGTTTAGTGTGATGATGGAAATAATGTAAATATATTTAATTTATATAATTAATTTTGCAATTTTTTAATTATATCATATATACAATTTTACTTCTATTCCATAGTGGACACATTGGTGTTGCTTATGTTTTTAGCGGACAACTACCTTATGTAGTGCTATGATTTGTTTTTTCTAACTCTTTACCTAGATTATAATAATGAGACATTTAATGAATATATGTGATATAAATTAAATATAGATGTTATTAATAACACATTTATCATTTTTAATAGTTATTATATAAATGTCATTCTCAACATAGGTGTCACTAAACTATGATAGCATCGTTTATGTAAATGTGGACTACCACCTTCACATATCAAAATGGATCACTTTTCATCACCACACACTGTGTATGAGGTATATAAGTATATTTTATAAAATAATATTATAATTATAATAATATTATAACTCTATAAATATAAAATAGTATTTAAATTCTTTTTTAAATCATCACTAGAAATTGTAAACACCACTCACGCATATGTACGACCCGTGATATTCAGGATTGTAACACACTTAATTTCTCAAAATAATCATTCATCATTGGTTATAAATGTTTAATTGATTTATAAATATTGTAGTTATTTAATCTTAATAATTCTCGACATGATGAAATATTGACTTCAAATACTAATAGCCAACCTACATATGCCGATTTTGACACTGAAGCCAAATATTGTTGATACACCTGGCATTAACATAGTTGATTATGTAATTGTAAAAATCTTACTAATAATTGAAATAAATTTAATAATAAAATTGAAATTATTTATTTTTAATTTAAATAATTACTATAATGTTATAATTTAGGAAGTTAAAGAATATACAAAATGAGTCAGACTCAAGGAAATGGTTTCATAGCTAAAATTTAATTTAATCAGACATATGTCATATTACAAAAATATTTACATAGTGTGGTGTATAAACAACGCTATTTATATTTTATATCATTAATATAATAATATTATTTTTATTTAATATTAAATTTGTTGAAATTATATTTATGTACCTTGTAATTCAGAAGTAAACAATGTTGTAAGGGTTTGTTTCAGAATCTCATCATTTTTCCTCAATTCTTATGTTTACATCCCCACTAGAGGAGTTCATTAAAATTTATATTGTTAAATATAACCATTTTCTTCAAAATGGGTTATTCCTTAAATTATCAATGTCATTGTACAATTTTGCCAATATTTTGTACTTCATATTATTGGAAATTTTTTAAGATATTATGAATTTATATCTCCCATTGATGAAATATTTTTTCTCATCAAAGACCATGTTTTATAAAAATCATTACGAAAAAGGTTTAAATTTCACTAGATAATGTTTAAATTAAATTATTATCCATATGTATATTTTTCCAAAATGCTTTTTTCGTAATTATATATATATTTTTCAAATGATGATGTTTTCCATGATTTTTATAGTGAATTAGAATGTTTTTTTAATTATACGAAATGTACACAAATACCTACCATTATGAACATCATTTCAATGAAGTTTCCTTTTCATGTTTATAAGGGTTATATAAGTAAAATTTTCCCCTTTTATTCATGAAATTATTATTATTTAAAATTTATTTTCAATGTAACATAATTTTCAATATTTTATTATTTTTCTTGTTTTTCAATACAAAGTGTGATTTTCAATGAATGATAATTTACTCTTGAAATTTTCCATGGGATCACTGAAAATAATTTCCCCATATCTGAATACATCCATTGATTTTATTTATTCTCTAAGGGGAATTTTACACATTGATATAATAATAATTATTTCTCTAGATGTATTTTTCTGAATTTGACAGGGGATGAAGAGTTTTGATACATCCATTTTACCCTATTGTATTTATGGTTATTTTCATTTAATGGGGAAATTATTTAAATTTCATATACTAGTTGAAATATTAATTTTTATGGTGATTATGTTCCACCTATTTTTTATTAGGAATCCATTAGACATAATATGTGATATGTGGTGACCACTATAACCCCAAAATACATCGATAGGTCTCAAAAAAATAACTAGATTGGGTTTTGGCCGAAGGATTACACATTAATTCATATTTCATGATGCAAGCATAGGCATTATGTTACGATTTTATAGAATAATTAATTCCATCATTATGAATTCATTTATTGATAATCAATGTTATTACTCATTTATTTAGAATATAAATAGATTTGTTTTCAAGATCATGTAATTATTTATAAGGAATTATCAGATCAAAATTTCATCCTACAATATTATTCCAACGTTTTTTATTAAAGGGAATGTTTATCTGTTATTTACCACTCCAATTTTATTATATTTTATTTATTCTTATATTTTACTATATTCATACCCATAATAAGCATCTGGGATAACCCCTTTATAATTTCTTATTTTCTATAACACTCAAGGAATTATTTTTAATTTATATTCAGAGATACTGTATGTGGATTACTATTTTTAAAAAGAATGTTTCTTGTTTATTTTATGTTTTAAATTTTAATAATAATATCAAGTTTCTAGGTACGTTAATAAAAATATAATAATATTCATTCAATTTAGATGTGATACCTTTTATCATATGGAAAAAACGAAGTGGACATAGGTTAAGAGTTACTAATGCCAGGGTTGCAATATAATTAGTTACATTGAGAACATGATTTTTGATAAAAATGGAACATTATATTTATATATTATTTGGGGGGATATTTAGAAGAACATCCCAATTTTTTAGTAAGGTTTATATTTTGTGTGATTTCCTATAAAATAAATACAGGTCCAGACAATACAAGTAGAACAGGTTATTTCGCAGATGTTTGTATAGGCAATTACTCTTAAATTTGTGCATTGGTATTTACTCATTCATCACATGGCTCTTGAATACATGACATACTATCCACATAGTTTGAAACTCCGTAGAGATATTTTAATGATTTTTTAGAAACCATTATAATGGAGTAGAAATAATGATATATCTAGAGATACTACATTTATGATTATGATATTATGATTGCAAAGAATATCAAATTATGTTATGTATTTCATTACTTTTGGGATTAAAAATTTTGTTTCAAAATTTTGTGATCTTACCTTGTGGATGTAACTATTTATCAGTGGATATTAACAAAAAGAATGAGAAAATTATCAATACATGTACCTTAAGTACAAATTACCTCTCAGGGCATGATATAGAATATGGAGTTGGAGTTGGAGTTAGGACTGATCAAATTAAACCAATAATGGGGAATCTGACTTAGGTAATGGTTAATAACCATCCTTGTATGGTGTTGCTTTTTGATACACCACATTGTGTAAATAATCATTGAAACTTCATTCATAATCATCCTCTATAAATCTATCAGACTAAAAATCAATTTTTAGATCTGTAGTAGTAATATTCCTTAGAGAAGATATTTCTTAATCTAGAAAATAGTGAAATATAGATATTTTTCATAACAGCTCATAATATCATAAAAATTTTATAATAGTGATGGTTATAAATTAAAATCACAAGGTATTGGTACTAAATTTACCTCATTTATTGGACGGATTACTATGTACTAAGGCTTGAAATTTATTTTCTTCATTAAAAATGAGAAGATATGAAAAAAAGGTCTTGAGTCTAAGATAAAAGGAGTATAAATGTTTCCATGTATGAGGCCAATATTAAAAGGTTATAATTTAATGATTTAGACTATTTATGTAGTCCAATGAACATGATTTACCATTTCTTTGATAGTATTAAACTTATATATAGAGTGGATCTACTCTCCCAAAACTTCTCATCATAAAATTATATAGTACCATGAGAAATAATGTGTGTGAAATAATTTTTTTTATTTATTCCAAGGAAATCCAATGAATAATAGGATGTAAGATAAAAATGTATCATTAGAATAATGGAAATAAGGGATTCCCAATTGTTAAACTTAGAGAAGGAAAAACATTGAGACATGATTAAAATGAAATGATTTTTCATCAATTTTGGAGAAAAAGGACACCATGCTCGTGATTTCAATTGAAGTGAATAATTTTCCACCGTGAATTAATTCCACTAAAATGATATTGGTAAATATGAAAATTAATTCCACAATAATTATTCGAATAAAAATTAGAATATTTTAAGGGTTCAAGGACAATATTATGCAATTAATACAACTGACGTGAAATGATGAATGTGGTTCTTCATTCACATCTTACAATTATGTTATAAATGTATTTCATTATTGATATTCTCATTATAAGAATCATGAAATTAAAAATAATTTTACTATATTACTCTTTCATAATGTGTTATAGAGAATATAATGAATGATATCGATGACCTTGGATTCAAATTCAGTGACAAGTTGAAACACTTAGGAAAAAATGATTTAGTGAGGGTAACACTTAATATGTCACAAATATTGAGAAAATCATGATATATTTATGGGATATTTATTATTACCACAAAATTGAAAAAATGATTGATGGTTTATGTAACATTTATATGTTTTATTAAAAGTATTTATTTATAGAATATATTAATCAACCTATAATTAAATTTTTATAAGAATTCATGTTTTCATTAAGGTTTAAGATTATTACAGTATTCATATATTTAAAATATATCATTATGAGAAATGTTATATGTTTATGTAATATACTGTCAATTTAGTGAACATCCTTGATAATTGTGTAATTAATATTTTCAATGACCATTAGGGTCTCCATTATGTAGTGGATTAAGTAAATTATTGGGTTTTATTTGGTAAAATGTTCCAAAAATTTTGGTTACATTAAATACAAGTGGAATAACATGTCACTATATTATTGATATTACCATCCAATAAATTGCAAATTTAGTTCTTGAGCCAGAAAAATTTAATCATTGATAACAATTTCTCCATGAATGAAATGAATTGGAAAATGACCATAGCCCAACAAAAATATGAAATTGTTACTATGATGTAGAAAGATATTAAATAATTAGGTTTTCATATATTTTTTATATAGATGGAAAATGAACGACGTGTATCATGGAAAAGGATTTTAAAACAAAATTTTGTCCCAAAGATTCATTTACGTTGAATCAATTTCATTTTAAATCATTAAAACTTTTGTTTTTTAGTTACATAAAATTATATAGATAAATTAATTTATTATGATCAATAAAATATATCAATATTTATGATTATTTACAATTCTATACAGTTTTTATATCTTCACATTCAACCAATGTTCTCATACATAGAAAAATAGTTATATGTTATACCATGTGACCTTACTTCCCTTTCGATATTTTCATGTGGCTATTTTATGAACCCTTATTATGAAAAATACATTAAATAAATCTATTGAAAATGTAAAATAATTTAATGATGAGAAACATATTAAACCATGATGATGATATTTCTTTTTATGTGTGGGGAGAATATAACACCCATAGTTTTTAAAAGGGTAATTTCATGTTTAATGGTGTATATTACACAAAATATCCATCTTAGAAGTGAATTTAACAGCCTATTTATTCATAATATATTTATTTTTAAATAAATTATATCTCTCGGAGAATATGAAATTCTTTAGACACTATGTTTTAATGAAACATGATACTCAGTTAAGAAATTATTATTTATCATTTCAATTGTAATAAAGGAATTACTTTTTGTGGGAATGGATAGTAATAAATAAACCAAGAGAATTATATGGTTTACAAATGTATAAAATTAATTCAATGATTATATATTAATCAGAAATAAATTAATAATCATTTTAAATAATACTCAAATATGTTTTTAAAACCGTGTTTTTCTTAAAGGAGTGATAGTTTCACTTTTCCCAACCAATTTCAAAATAATTTCTACCAGTATTTTTTTTGATAAAATAAATATCATTTTTTAAATATACACATAAATTATATTTTCGGTTGATTATTAAAATATTTATCGAAAAATAAATATTTATTGACTAATATTAAAAAATAATAAAAATTTGTTTCCAGATTCATTTCATTTATATTATTTATAAATTTAAATTATATTTTAATTTTTTATGGTTTTATTATTTCACATAAATTTAAACTATACAAATTATTTAATTGTAGTTATATTCAATGTAATTTCCCACTCTATAGAATGTGTATCCCCTAGGCTGGTTATAAGAGAAGGGAGATAATGAAACCCAAGTCCTGCCTCTAGTTGGCCCTGGGATGGTGCCTAAAACCGAGGGTATAATAAAAACACAAATGTGTGGGATAACCCTCTACTAGAAAACATGCAAATGATAGAGAGTAGATAAAAAAAGAAATCATAATTGATATACAATATAAAATAATACCTAAGTGAACACATTTAATGACATGCAAGAACTACTACAATATAATGGAAAATTGGAAGTACTAAAAGAAATGTAAAGATGGAAGTGACCATGAAGCCTAATCATTTTATTTTAAAACCCAATCTAGTAATCACTAGTTCGATCCCCATCGTAGTCTAACTATCTTGAAATGCAATAAATATTTATATAGGTTGAGTATAATAGTATACACAGTAGGATCCACTATAGAGAATCACATGAAAAAGGTAATAAAGGCCTGCAATGGAACGTTAAACTACAATTGAAATTAACTACTCACTTAATCAATT
The DNA here is from genome assembly GCA_963277665.1 of Viscum album. Lineage (NCBI taxonomy): Eukaryota > Viridiplantae > Streptophyta > Magnoliopsida > Santalales > Viscaceae > Viscum > Viscum album. The sequence goes on from OY728127.1 coordinate 2,047,039,693, forward strand.
ATAATATGTTCACAACATCACCATTGGTACTCTAACTAATTCTCTCATACAAACATATATAATATAAAAAATAATATCAAGGGTAGCCTGAAACAATTTCCCCAATAGTTTTCTACTTTTCCCCAAAGTCACATTTCTTGCACATCTGTCTCCAAAAGTCTACCCACAGAGCCCTAGATGAATCACTATAACTAGCATCTCATGTATCACTCCACTGTTTCCACTGAATCAATAATAACCATAATGTTTCTAGGATCCAACACATACCATAAAACACGTACCACAAGTAGACTGTTATACCTCAATCCCTCATATTACCTACACTATGTAAGGAACCTAAAGCGATCAAATCCTATATAGATTATATCTATAGTAGTCCTTTGGAATCTATGCCTAAAATTTATGTCTATGAAATTACCAGAATCCATTACAAACCTCTATAAATAAAAATTGGAAAAACTATCCATTATGTGTGCCAATATAATAACTACCACGAAAAGAGAGCATGGTCATAGGGGTTAGTCATCAATCAATCCTCCCACAATGAAGTTTGGGAAAACAACACCCACTTGGCTCAGAATCCATGGGGTGTCGATTTCCTTAAATGACGGGTTGTAGTATCATAAAAAACACAAAATTTACAAGATATTATATATCTCATAACCAAACTATTGATATTACTCAGTCTCAATCTTAATTATAGTTATTTTCTCTCATATTTCAACATACCACTAATAAAACCAGTTATACTATAATAGAAAAACATTTTAAATATATACATTTAGTTATTTAATTCATTTTCATTAGTTTAAATTAAAAATAATTAATTTTTAACCATTAATTGACCATTAACCATCAACATTAAATTAAAGTAGCTTTAAAACAAATATTCATGCACTCCAAAAATAAGAAAAATAATTCAATGACATCATATAATTATAACCACATCACCACAAATTAGATATCCCCAGCCCTATAGGTAATATATTTATTAATTTTTTCAAATTATTAATTTTTATATTACTAGATACTCATGGAAAAAATAATAATCTACACAAAATTTTCTACAACCAATAGAATATATCTTCCTAAATCATTAGGTAATTGAAATTAGATAATAAAAATACATGACTATAAGCATAGAAAAAGATTTATATAAGTGACCAACTAACATATAAATAGTAAAGCACATATTATATGTGTCCCATCATATCTAGTGTCCTCACCAACACCCACATGCATATACGGATTCATACAACCACTCTGGGTAACAACTTCTTCCACAATAACTTGTCCTCCCCGCCCCAAAGATCACATTTGCCCACCTTGATCATCCATCACATGATCACGCCACAACTGGGCCTCCCGTCCCCACATACCACATCAACCCTTTTAGATCATATCATATCAAAATAAGTAGGAATGAAACATAGAACGTTAGATCTTGGACCTAAATCAAGGACTTCATCCTTAAATCAAAATGATCTCCCATGTCTCTGAAGAATAAGGCACTCTGCATTTTCAACAGAAAGGGAATCTCATACCCTATAATGGAATTATTTCATGGCACCCAGCTGGTTCTTATTCGATATTAAAATAAAAAATCCCTTATTTACATGTACTATACACAAGAAGCCTATGAATTATGATATCAAAATATATCTATAATTAAATAAACAATTAATTTATAATGTCGTTAATTATTTTATCAAAAATCACTAACATGCTTCAGGTTCACTAACTAGATGATTTAAATAAGAGTTCTTGCATCAATTTTATTAACATAAAATGACAATAATAACTAGATTAATTAAAAAATTCACTATAATATTTTATCCCATTACGTATCAATTAATTGTGGAATTAATTTCATCACAAATATCATATGCTAAACCAAGAAAAATACAAACTGGATAGATATCAAAGTATCAAGAAAATTGAGAGGAAACATGTTATCATGATATTAACAACAACATCACCTAATGATCGATACCAATTCATTATTCCAATATGAGTAATTATTAGATAAATTTTATATATATAGAAGTGAAAAATAATGATAGATCTATGATTTAATATAAAAATTAGAAAAGAATACAATTACATATATCAAAAAGGTGTCAACATTCTTCACAAAATAGAGGACCAAGGTTGTATCTCTTGATGACCTATATCTAATAATTTCATCCTCTTGAGAGTCCAAAACCATTTCAATAAACAACCATCATTACTCCATTAGAAAAAACAGGATAGAGCACCATCACATAGAAATGAGGAAAGTTATGAAAAAAATAATTGAAATCGAAAAAAATGAAATAACATGGATCAAAGATTGAATGAGGGGGGGAATCTAGGAATAAATCCATTAAAATATAATCCAATAAATTTTGTAGAGGCTTCATTGGGTTCCTTCGAATCGGGAGAGAGGTGATGCAGCCATAGGGTTTGACAATATTGAGGGTCTAAAAATATTTAAAACATACATCATTTGGGATTTACAAGAAGTGTAAACCACTTTCAAGTCATGTAATACTCAGGGTTAGGATCCCAAAGAAAAATAAATTTCCCATCTATATTAATTTATTTTGAAACTCATATACATTATGAATCATGAAACATAAATTCCCATCATGAATATTTTTTCTGTTATATGAAATCTCCCTCTCCCAAATCTTAATATCCTAATTACTACATAATTTCTTTTTGCACCCTCCTAGAACCTTAATCTTTGAAAACATGAAAAGTGTCGATCTACGCAGATCATGGAATTTATATTAGATAAATCTAAAATTAGTATTATCCTAAAGAATATAAAACTAACCCAGAGACAAAACAGAAAGGGGTCATCCAAATATCCACCACATGAGATTCCTCTCAAGGCTTTCATTTTTAAAGCGTCTCACCCACCTCACCCACAAATAAAGGGCTCAAAATAGTGAGATTATAAACTACTCGTTGAGTCTTCAACCTGTATTGTAGGAGTATAGAATCCACCAACCAAATAATGATAAATATTAAATTAATGTGTCTTTCCTTATTGATCTTTTCATTCCATAGAAAGATAGTAGGACACAATAATAAAAAGATAATTCTAAATTAGGGTCATAAAATATCAAAAACCAAAAAAATGAATAGCTTTACAAGAGGATAGATATTCCTAAAATAGCATGAGGAACTGAGTGATTATATTCGATTCATGTTCCGAGGTACTCTCCGTTACACAATATTGTCACCAAATGACACAAACCAAGGGGATATAATGCATGTGCACCTCTTTTTTTATGCTGGTCCAGGATCTATGTAAATAGGTCCTTGAAAGTTGAATCTATATAAACATCAATCACGATGAAATCAATGAGATGTGAGTCACCAAGAATATAATTATATAGATAAGACCTGTCAAAAAATTGTGTGTCCATATCGTCTATAATAAAAGTTCTATATGATATGTGATTGCTCCATCACGAGCTAACACCGGAAAGTCACAACAATTTGGGGGGAAATGTTACTCCCATGATCAAACCATTGATACCCATGATGGGGATTCACCATCAATAATAGATATTCCAAAATCAAACTCTATAGGTCTCCTACTATGATCATTATAAGATTTATGACAATCATGCACCACCTTAATCCACTCACTTATCACTTGATCCATATCTATCATATTCTATACCATTTATTTCTTGATAATTTCTGACACACTTACCCCAATCCAAAAAAAACATTTAAAATAATGTTCTACCGTACAATACATTATAAAACTCCATACCTATGGTGGAGTGACAAATATTTTTTGAAAGGTAACTCTACTAAAGTTAGGAACCACATCCAATAACCTACATAATCTAGGACTCAAGAGAACCAAATGCCTTCAAAATTCAGGAAGGTCCTCTCCATTTGACCATGTATCTGGTGATGAAAAGAATTACTAATAAATATCTTACAACTAAAAAATGATAGATACTTATCCACACATTGACAGAAAACTATGTATCTCATTTGGAAATTATCATCTTCAGGACCCCATGGATCGTCAACACCACCTTCAGATACTGCCTCTATAAAATCTCAAATGATCTCAACACCTGGATCACTATAATGTAGTATGATATCACGAAACAATCCAATAATTCCCATATAGAATCATATCCTCCATAGGCATTATGAAAAACAATAATAAAGTTTGTTGATATGTCCTGAAACGTCCATTGAGAATTATCTAATAGTCGTAGAAAACCACTAAGAACACATTAATCTACCTTCACCATTTGGCAGACCAAATAGTATGACATAGACTATGTAACTAAAAAAATCAAACCAGGGCCCTAAAACTAACCCATTAAAGATCCTTAAATATTTTTCATGCTTATGTGTACTACCAATGGTGATCTATGGATCATTATGAGAACATTATCACACACCCCCAATGGAATGAAAATTGTTCTCTTAAAAGAAAACATGGTGGTATTTATCCCTAGACAACCACTCTAGGGGCCTTCCACAAAAGTCCCAAAATTTCCATACATCTACCTCAAGATACCCCCAACTGGTATTTTTCCATGTTTTTCACCATAGACAAATACACCATCATTTAAAAAAAATCATCATCCCAAAATTCAATCATTTCTAGGTGTAAAGTTGAATGTTATTCCACCACTCTAGAATAGTCACATAATTACTACACTTCATCACTATTTTACTTCTGGCATAGCACATTGGACTCAACATGCCCCTTTACAAATCTATAAGATATATCGAAGTCATAATCCTATAAGAACATCATCATTCAACACATACTCATGTTCAAGTCATTTTGATAGAAAACATATCTCGATATATTATGATAATTGATGACAAAAAATTACTTCATTTAAGGAATTTTCAAAATAATATCAGGGAAAAAACCAATATCCACTAACTATAGATCGTGATTTTCATTGTTACCCCCCTAGGGACCTAAGTGCCATGACCCTTAAAAAACTGATATTTGATTCACATGAACATTGCCTAACCCAACACAAGATGCATAATAGAAATCATAAAACATATCTCCTTATTTTATAATAAAAAGATCTATGGAAATGACTAACTTATCATTTAGACACTCAATATCAATCTTACACTGATCATTCTATAAGAACACTTGGTCATTTTTGGTCTTCTTATCCAGAAGATTTTCTACCTGAGAGAAATTGGCTTCAAAAAACATATAATATTCTACAAGACCAATGAATCTTCACACCTCTTCCACTATCATGGGGTATATAAAAAGGACAATCCTTCAATAATCGATGGATACACAAATACTCCCTCCAAGGATACACGATTCCAAATGAAACAGTCTACTCGATCACAAAACTCATAGGTTTACAACATTCTAAATAACATTTCATGGTGATGAACTCACTAAACAGCATGAAAATGCTTTTCACACTTCTCCTCATATTCAGTTTAAAAAAGTGATTCGTTGATGAAAACCATAATATACTTATCTAGGAACACATAGAACACATAATTCAATAACCCCTCGAACAGTTATGGAGAAATCATCACACTGAATGACATAAAAAACTCATAATTCCCATGAGTACAACCTAAAGCTATCTTCAGGATATCCTCATCATACCAGTGTAATTGATGATATTCGGACCACAACTAGATCTTCCAAAACCAAATTATAGCCTTCATCTGAATGAATAAACTATAAAACCTTAGAATAGGTTAGTAGTTCATCACTTACACATTATTCAAGGGATGATAATCGATTCAAAATAGAAAACATCCTTCATTCATTTTGAACAAAACTGGAGGACCCAAAAGAGGAATAACACCACAAATAACCCCACACCAACTGACCATTGAGATTTATAAAAATATTTCGAAAATCATAAGGTTCCCTTCTATAAAGTGATATCGAGATAAGAGACACATATGGTTGTTGTTCGATCCCAAACTCCTAATCTCATTGAAAGGGGTAAAACTAAAACCTCCATTATAAATGCATCAGGATACTCTTCTATGACCCTAGGAAAAGGCAAAAACGAAAACATCAAAATATTTATCATCAACTCATCCATCAAGGATTAAAAGGTAAGAAGACCCCTCAGACCCATTCGAGGGACTTGTTCACCAAAAAAGCAATGGATATCACTCAACATTAGAGAAAAAACCGAATTCCAAATTAAATCCATTATATATTTACCTAAATACAAAAAAATCTATTATAGGGATGATTTCATAATATTTTATCCCAAATTGTTGAAATTATCTGCAAGAGTAGTGATTCCCCAACACATTCTCATAGTTTCTACATACATCAAAAACATATTCTTGACCTCCAATAGGATTAATCTATATGAAGGAGACTAAAATACTATGTACATAATGTGCCAATGAATGGACAATGTTATTTGACATGAAGGAGTGTTTCACCATCAGATAAAACAAGGAATGTACCCAAGTATACAACAAGAAAAGCGTACCTAGAACGTAATCTCGATCTCCTGGTGCTAGAACCCCTAAAGCATGAAGCTGAACTAGACCTACTCCATAAACTATTTGACCATGATGACATCTACCTCCATGGACACACTCTTAACTATACGAACAAGGATCATCCTAGGGCTATCCAATCCATAGTCATCCAAACTCTACTGATCCCAACCTACTGAAACAAACTAATTCTTAATTGGATAGATGTTTTCTAATAGAGGAAACTATGTATTGAAATCATTCACATAATGACTTCTTAGATAGGTCAGGAACTCTTGCTGATGGTAACCTCAACCTCCATAGGAAAAAAATTTGTATAATCCATAGTAATAGGACCAAGATCAACAACCCAAGGAGAAAATGATACATTGAGGGATATGTCGTACAACAATGGATCAAAATATCTAGTGTACTGAAATCTAGGAAACTCAAAATAGAACTCACATTCTTGGGGAATCATGATGAATCCACTCTCATGAAAATATGGTTCTTCATTACATCCTCTTGATGATATTTTCTCGATCCATCTCATCAAAATACATCTCTATCATAAATAGGGTGATAAGGAGAAATATCTAAGGTTGAAAGGCCTCCATGAAATGCTTCCCCTATACCTTCTCATCTAGAAATAGGTCTGAATCATTTAACATATATTTTAGGAATTTGGTGAAGTAAGGGCTCTTAATACATTAAATAAAATTAAATACTGATTTATTTTATTGATAGGGGAACCAATTATCATAGGGTAATTTATATTAATAATTTGGTTTATATTATTTGAAATTAAATATATATGAATCTATAAATATATAAATTATTTATGAGATTTTAAAACTATTAATGAAAGCCCAATTAAACCCAAAAACACTCAAGGAATCTGATATCATTATATTTTCTCAACCCTCATATTTTATCTTAATAATAGTGTAAGAAAGTGATAGAACAACGTTATTGATTCAATTTAATTCATCAATTAATTCATTTGTTATTTCAATGATCGATGGTATTTTATAATGTGATGTTATTCTATATATTATCACACAAAAGTTAAGGAGTGTAAAATCTATATATTGTGATGTATTTGTGGAAAATTATTTTTGACCCCTTGTTACACCCCTAGATTTTAAAAGAGGAACATCATGTTCGATATTGTATATTAAAAACAACAACAATCAAAAAAGATATTTTATATCTCTAAATTTTTATAATATATTTACTTTTAAACAAATTCATTCTATTCAATAACATTTATCACATGGTACGCTAAATTTCTACAAAACATGATACTCATTTGAAATATAATAATTTATAAATTATATTTATAACATAGTCGTTATTTTTAATAGTATTAACAATGAATTAAAAGTTATAAATAATATATGATTTAGAAATGAATAAAATAAAATTAATGATTATATATTGATTGGAAATAAAATAATAATTATATAGAAGTAAAGTAAATATTTTCTTAAAAACCCATTATATTCTGAATGTTGTCCTAGTCAAACATTCTACACATATTTCAAAAATATTTATTACCACATAGGGAAAATAGATTTGAAAAAGTAAACATCATTTATTAAAGAAACAAATAATATTAATTTTCATATTGAATTATGATATATGAACTATTTAAACTTTTGATCATTTTCACATTGAAAACCAGCTTTATCATCACTTCAATGGGATTAATTTTAATAAAAAAATATCAAAATATGTGAATAATATTTTAAAAAAAGGACTCTATATTTTTAATAATAATACATTATGTTATCAAATATTTACTTTTTTTATTAATAAATCATAAAAATAGACATGTTTTTTAAAGTAGTTATTTGAAACACTGATTTATCTGAGGGATAAAATAATATGACAAGAGTTAAATGTCTATATAATTTCTAAAACCAATTATCATGAAATATAAATAAATAATAATGTGTTATTATTAATATAAATCAATTTTTAAACATATTTAATTTGAAAAATGTGGGTACACCTTTTAAATTTCACAAATTACAAGTATGTCACCCACCTCACTTATAAAGGGTCACCACACTCCTCACATCATCACCTCATTTAAACTTTTTTTCTATCAATTATTGATCCAATGAACTCTACAAAAACAAAAAAATAATCCAAGAAGTAATTTTTGTTCATTAATTCATTATAGGAATACAATAGTTAAAATCCTAAAGAGGTAGTCTAGGAAGAGTTAAAATTTCTAATAATGATTTGTTGTTTTAAATATTCTTCAACTTCCTTAAAATTTAAAAAAAAATTATCCATATAATAACAACATATTCTTTTATATATTTAGATGATATAATTTTAAGGTGAATATATATATATATTATTATCTATTTACCACAAATGAGAAATGATAATTCCTCTCTGGTGTACAATGGGCTACTTCCTCGCGAACTTACCTGACATGTTGTACATCAGAACCCCTTTAATGGTTTAGTGTAATGATGGAAATAAAGTAAATATATTAAATTTATATTACTAATATTAAAATTTATTAATTATATCATATATACAATTTTACTTCTATTACATAGTGGATACATTGGCATTTCTTGTGTTTTTAGCGGACTACTACCTTATGTAGTGCTATGATTTGTTTTTCTAACTCTTTACCTGGATTATAATAATGAGAAATTTAATGAATATATGTCATATAAATTAAATATAAATGTTATTAATAACATATTTATCGTTTTTAATGGTTATTAGATAAATTTCATTCTTAACATAGGTGTCACTAAACTATGATAGCATCATTTATGTAAATGTGGACTACCACCTTCACATATCAAAATGGATCACTTTTCATCACCACACACAGTGTATGAGGTATATAAGTATATTTTATAAAATAATATTATAATTATAATAATATTATAACTCTATAAATATAAAATAGTATTTAAATTCTCTATAAAATCATCACTGGAAATTGTAAACACCACTCATGCATATGTACTACCCAAGATATTCATGATCGTAACACACTTAATTTCTCAAACTAGTCATTCATCATTGGTTATAAATGTTTAATTTATTTATAAATATTGTAGGTATTTAATATTAATAATTCCGGACATGATGAAATATTGACTTCAAAAACTAATAGCCAACCAACCGATGTCAATTTTGACACCGAAGCCAAATATTATCGATACACCTGGCATTAACATAGTAGATTATGTACTTGTAAAAATCTTGTTAATAATTGAAATAAATTTAATAATAAAATTGAAATGATTTCTTTTTAATTAAAATAATTACTATAATGATATAATTTAGGAAGTTAAAGAATATACCAAACGAGACAGACTCAAGGAAATGGTTTCATAGCTAAAATTTAATTTAATCTGAAATATGTCATATTACACAAATATTTACATAGTGTGGTGTATAAACAATGCTATTTATATATTATATCATTAATATAATAATCTAATTTTTATTTATTTTTAAATTTGATGACATTATATTTATGTGCCTTGTAATTCTAAAGTAAACAATGTGGTAAGGGTTTGTTTCAGAATCTCATCATTTTTCCTCAATTCTTATGTTTACATCCCCACTAGAGGAGTTCATTAAAATTTATATCTTTAAATATAACCATTTTCTTCAAAATTGGTTATTCATTAAATTGTCCAAGTCATTGTACAATTTTCCCAATATTTTGTACTTCATATTATTGGAAATGTTTTAGGAAATTATTAATTGATATCTCCCTTTGATGAAATATTTTTTCTCATCAAAGACTATGTTTTATAAAAATGATTACAAAAATGGTTTAAATTTCGCTAGATAATGTTTAAATTAAATTATTATCAAAATGTATATTTTTCCAAAATGATTTTTTTCGTAATTTTATATCTATTTTTCAAATGATGACATTTTCTAGGATTTTTATTGTGAATTAGAATGTTTTTTTAATTATAAGAAATGTACACAAATACATACTATTATGAACATCATTTCAATGAAGTTTCCTTTTAATGTTTACAAGGGTTATATAAGTAAAATTTTCCCCTTTTATTCATGAAATTATTAATATTTAAAAGTGATTTTCAATGAAACAGAATTTTCAATATTTTATTAATTTTCTTGTTTTTAAATACAAAGGGTGATTTTCAATAAATGTTATTTTACTAATGAAATTTTCTATGGGATCACTGAAATTTTTTCCCCATCTCTGAATACATGCATTGATTTTATTTATTATTTAAGAGGAATTTTAACCATTGATATAATAATTATTATTTATCTAGATTGATTTATATGAATTTGACAGGGGATGAAGAGTTTTGATAGCATCCATTTACCCTAATGTATTTATGGTTATTTTCATTTAATGGGGAAATTATTTAAATTTCATTTACTAGTTTAAATATTAATTTTTATGGGGATTATGTTCCACCTATTTCTTATTAGGAATCCATTAGACATAATATGTGATATGTGGTGACCACTATAACCCCAAAATACATCGGTAGGTCTCAAAAAAACAACTATATTGGGTTTTGGATGAAGGATTACACATTAATTCATATTTCATGATGAATGCATAGGCATTATTTTTCGATTTTATGGAATAATTAATTACATCATTATGAATTCATTTATTTATAATCAATGTTATTACTCATTTATTTAGAATATAACTAGATTTTTTTTCATGATCATGTGATTATTTATAAGGAATTATCAGATCAAATTTTCATCCTACAATATTATTCCAACGTTTTTGATTAAAGGGAATGTTATCTGTTATTTACCACTCCAATTTTATTATATCTTATTTATTCATATATTTTACTATATTCATACCCATAATAAGCATCTGGGATAAACCCTTTATAATGTATTATTTTCTATAACATTCACGGAATTTTTTTTAATTTATATTCAGAGATACTGTATCTGGAATACTATTTTTACAAGGAATGTTGCTTGTTTATTTTATGTTTTAAATTATAATAATAATATCATGTTTCTAGGTACATTAATAATAATATAATAATATTCAGTCAATTGAGATGTGATACCTTTTATCATATAGAAAAAAATGAAGTTGACATAGGTTAAGAGTTACTAATGCCAGGGTTGCAATATAATTAGATACATTGAGAACCCGATTTTTGATAAAAAGGGAAAATTATCTTATTATATAATTTGGTGTGATGTTTAGAAGAACATCCCAATTTTTTAGTAAGGTTGATATTTTGTGTGATTTCCTATAAAATAAATACATGTCCAGATAATACAAGTAGAACAGGTTATTTCACAGATGTTCGTATGGGAAATTACTCTTAAATTTGTGCATTGGGATTTACTAGATCATCACATGGCTCTTAAATACATAAAATACTAGCCACATAGTTTGACAATCTATAGAGATATTCTAATGATTTTTTAGAAACCATTATAATGGAGTAGAAATAATGATATACCTAGAGATACTATATTTATGATTATGATATTATGATTGCAAAAAATATCAAATTATGTTATGTATTTCATTTCTTTTGGGATTAAACATTTTGTTTCATAATGTTGTGATCTTACCTGGAATATATAACTATTTATCAGTGGATATTAACAAAAATAATGAGAAAATTATCAATACATGTACCTTAGGTACGAATTACCTCTCAGGGCATGATATAGAATATGGAGTTAGAGTTGGAGTTGGGACTGATCAAATTATAACAATAATGGGGAATATGACTTAGGTTATGGTTAATGACCATCCTTGTATGGTGTTAATTTTTGATACACCACATTGTGTAAATAATCATTGAAACTTCATGCATAATAATCCTCTATAAATCTATGGGACTACAAATCAATTTTTAGATCTGCAGTAGTAATGTTCCATAGAAAAGATATTTCATAATCTAGAAAATAGTGAATTATAGATATGTTTCATGATAGTTCATAATATCATTGAAAATTTATAACAGTGATGGTTATTAATTAAAATAACAAGGTATTGGGACTAAATTTACATCATTTATTAGACGGATTACTAAGTACTAATACATGAAATTTATTTTCCTCATTAAAAATGAGAAGATATAAAAAAAAGATCATGAGTTTAAGATAGAAATATGTACAAATGTTTCCATGTATGAGGACAATATTAGAAGGTATAATATAATGATTTAGACTATTTAGGTAGTCCAAGGAACATGACTTACCATTTCTTTGATAGCATTAAACTAATCTATAGAGGGGAACTACTCTCCCAAAACATCTCATCATATTATTATATAGTACCATGAGATATCATGTATGTGAAATAATTTTTGGTTTTTTATTTATTCCAAGGGAATCCAATGAATAAGAGGATGTAAGATAAAAATGTATCATGAGAATAATGGAAATAAGGGATCCCAATTGTTAAACTTATAGAAGGAAAAACAATGAGACATGATTAAAATGAAATGATTTTTCATCAATTTTGGAGAAAAAGGACACCATGCTCGTGATTTCAAGGGAAGTGAATAATTTTCCACTGTGAATTAATTCCACTAAAATGATATTGGTAAATATGAAAATTAATTCCACAATAATTATTTGAATAAAAATTAGAATATGTAAAGGGTTCATGGATAATATTATGAAATTGATACAACTGACATGAAATGATGAATGTGGTTTTTCATTCACATCTAACAATTGTGTTATAAATGTATTTCATTGATGATATTCTCATTATAAGAATCATGAAATTAATAATAATTTTATTATATTACTCTTTCATAATGTGTTATAGAAAATATGATGAATGGTATCGATGCCCTTGGAAAGAAATTCAGTGATAAGTTGAAACACTCAGGAAAAAATGATTGAGTGATGGTAACACATAATATGTTACAAATACTGAGAAAATAATGATATATTTATGGGATATATATTGTTACCATAAAATTATAAAATGACTGATGGTTTATGTAACATTTATATGTTTTATTACGAGTATTTATTTATAGAATATATTAATCAACCTATGATTTAATTTTTATAAGAAATCATGTTTTCATTATGGTTTAAATATTATCACAGTATTCATATATTTAAAATATATCATTATGAGAAATGTTATATGTTTATGTAATATGCTGTCAATTTAGTGATCATCCTTGATAATTGTGTCATTAATATTTTCAATGACCATTAGGGTCTCCATTATGTAGTGGATTAAGTAAATTATTTGGTTTTATTTGGTAAAATGTTCCAAAAATTTTGGTTACATTAAATACAAGAGGAATAACATGTTACACTATTATTGATATTACCATCAAATAAATTATAATTTTAGTTCTTGAGCCATAAAAATTTAATCATTGATAACAGTTTCTCCTTGAATGAAATGAATTGGAAAATGACCATACCACAACAAAAATATGAAATTGTTACTATGATGTAGAAAGATATCAAATAATTATGTTTTCATATATTTTTTATATATATGGAAAATGAACCATGCGTATCATGGAAAAGGAATTTAAAACAAAATTTTTCCCCAAAGATTCATTTATGATGAATCAATTTCATTTTAAATCATTAAAACTTTTGTTTTTTAGTTACATAAAATTATATAGATAAATTAATTAATTATGATCAATAAAATATATCAATATTTACGATTTTTTACACTTCTATTCAATTTTTATATCTTCACATTTCACCAATGTTCTCATACTTAGAAAAATAGTTATATGTTATTCTATGTGACCATACTTCCCTTTCTATATTTTCAAGTGGCTATTTTATGAAACCTTATTATGAAAAATACATTAAATAATGCTATTGAAAATTTAAAATAATTTAATGATTAGAAATATATTAAACCATGGAGATGCTATTTATTTTTTTGTGTGGGGAGAATATAACACCCATAGTTTTTAAAAGGGTAATTTCATGTTTAATGGTGTATATTACACAAAATATCTATCTTAGAAGAGAATTTAACAACCTATTTTTTATTAATAAATTTATTTTTAAATAAATTATATCTCTTGGAGAATATGAAATGCATTAGACACTATGTTTTAATGAAACATGATACTCAGTTAAGAAATTATTATTTATAATTTCAATATAATAAAGGTATTAATTTTTGTGGGAATGGATCGTAATAAATAAACCAAGAGAATTATATGGTTTACACATTTATAAAATTATTTCAATGATTATATATTAATCAGAAATAAATTAATAATCATTTTAAATAATACCCAAATATGTTTGTAAAACCGTATTTTTCTTAAAGGAGTGATAGTTGCACTTTTCCTAACAAATTTCAAAATAATTTCTATCAGTAATTGTTTTTGATAAAATAAATATCATTTTTTAAATATATACATAAATTATATTCTTGGGTGATTATTAAAATATTTTTCGAAAAATAAATATTTATTGACTAATAGTAAAAAATAATAAAAATTTGTTTCCAGTTTCATTTCTTTTATATTATTTATAAATTTAAATTACATTTTAATTTTTATGGTTTTATTATTTCACATAAATTTAAATTATAAAAATTATTTAATTGTAGTTATAATCAATGTAATTTCCCCCTCCATAGAAAGTGAACCCCCTATGCTGGTTATAGGAGAAGGGAGATAATGAGACCCAAGTCCCGCCTCTAGTCGGCCCTAGGATGGTGCCTAGAACCGAGGGTATAATAAAACCACAAATGTGGGGGATAACCCTCTAATAGAAAACATGAAAACGATAGAGAGTGGATATAAACCAATGAAATCATCATTGATATACAATATAAAGGAATACCTAAGTGAACACATTTAATGACATGCAAGATCTACTACAATATAATAGAAAATTGGATGTACTAAAAGAAATGTAAAGATGGAAGTGACCATGAAGCCTAATCAGTTTATTTTAAAACCCAATATAGTAGTAACTAGGTCGATCTCCATCTTAGTCTAACTATCTTGAAAAACAATTAATATATATATAGGTTGAGTATAATAGTATACATAGTAGTATCCACTATAGAGCATCACATGAAAAAGGTAATAAAGGCCTACAAAGGAACGTTAAACAACAATTGAAAGTAACTCCTCACTTAATCAATTATAATATGTTCACAACATCACCATTGGTACTCTAACTAATTATCTCATACAAACATATATAATCTAAAAAATAATATCAAGGGTAGCCTGAAACTATTTCCACAATTGTTTTCTACTTTTCCCCAAAGTCACATTTCTTGCACATCTGTCTCCAAAAGACTACCCACATAGAACATGATGAATCACTATAACTAGCATCTCATGCATCACTCCACCGTTTACACTGAATCAATAATAACCATATTGTTTCTAGGATCCAACACATACCATAAAACATTTACCACATGTAGACTATTATACCTCAATTCGTCATATTACCTACACTATGTAAGGAACCTAAAGCGATCAAATCATATATAATTTATAGCTATAGTAGTCCTTTGGAACCTATATCTAAAATTTATGTCTATGAAATTACCCGAATCCATTACAAACCTCTAGAAAGAAAAATTGGGGAAAATATCCATTATGTGTTCCAATATAATAACTACCAAGATAAGAGAGCAGGGTCATAGGGGGGTAGTCATCAATCAATCCTCCCACAATGAAGTTGGGGAAAACAACACCCACTTGGCTCAGAATACATGGGGTGTCGATTTCCTTAAATGACGGGTTATAGTATCATAAAAAACACAAAATTTACAAGATATAATATATCTCACAACCACACTATTGGTATTACTCAGTCTCAATCTTAATTATAGCTATTTTCTATCAGATTTCAACTTACCACTAATAAACCTATTTATACTATAATAAAAAAATAATTTAAATATATACATTTTGTTATTTAATTCATTTTTATTAGTTTAAATTAAAAATATTTAATTTCTAACCATTAATTGTCCATTAACCATCAACATTAAATTAAAGTAGCATGAAAAAAATTATTCATGCACTCCAAAATTAAGAAAAATAAGTCAATGACATCATACAATTATAACCTCATCACTACAAATTAGATATCCCCAACCCTAAAGATAATCTATTTATTAATGTGTTAAAATAATTAATTTTCATATTACTAGATACTCAATGAAAAAATAATAATATACAAAAACCTTTCTACAACCAAAACAATATATCTTCCTAAATCGTTGGGTAATGGAAATTAGATAATAAAACTACAAGACTATAAGCAAAGAAAAATATTTCTATAAGTGTCCCACTGACATATCAATAGTTAATCACATATTATATGCGTCCCATTATATCTAGTGTCCTCACCAACACCCACATGCATATACGAATTCATACAAACACTCTGGGCAACATCTTATTCCACAATAACTTGGCCTCCCCGCCTACAGATCATAATATCCCACCTTGGTCATCCACCACATGATCACCTCACAACTGGGCCTCCCCTCCCCACATACCACATCAACCCCTTTAGATCAAATCATATCAAAATAAGTAGGAATCAAACATTGAAAGTTAGATCTTGGATCTAAATCAAGGACTTCATCCTTAAATCAAAATGATCTCCCATGTCTCTGAAGATTAAGGCACTCTGCATTTTCAATAGAAAGGGAAACTCATACCCTATAATGGAATTATTTCATGGCACCCAGCTGGTTCTTATTTGATATTAAAATAAAAAATTCCTTATTTACATGTATTATATACTAGAAGCCTATGAATTATGATATTATAATATATCTATAATTAAATATAGAATTAATTTAATGTGCCTTTAATTATTTTATCAAAAATCACTAACATGCTTCAGGTTCACTAACTAGATGAATTAAACAATAGTTCTTGCATCAATTTTATTAACATAAAATAAAAATAATAACTAGATTAATTAAAACATTCACTATAATATTTTATCCCATTACGTATCAATTAATTGTGGAATTAATTTCATCACAAATATCATATGATAAACTAAGAAAAATAAAAACTTAATAGATATCAAAGTATCTAGAAAATTAAGATGAAGCATGTTATGATGATATTAACAACAACATCACATAATGATCGATACCAATTCATTATTCCAATACGAGTAATTATTCGATAAATTTTATTGATATAGAAGTGTGAAATCATGATAGATATATGATTTAATAAAAAAAAGTAGAAAAGAAAACAATTCCATATATAAAAAAGGTGTCAACATTCTTCACAAAATACTGGACCAATGTTGTATCTCTTGACGACCTATATCTAATAATTTCACCCTCTTGAGAATCCAAAAGCATTCCAATAAACAACCATCATTACTCCATTAGAAAAATGTGGATTGAGCACCATCACATGGAAATGAGGAAAGTTATGAAAAAAATCATTGAAACCGAAAAAACAAATAAAATAACATGGATCAAATATTGAATGAGGGAGGGAAGCTAGGAACTAATCCATTAAAATATAATCCCCTAAATTTCATAGAGGGTTCATCGGGTTCCCTCGAATCGGGAGAGAGGCGATGCAGCCATAGGGTTTGACAATATTGAGGGTCTAAAAATATTTAAAACATACAACATTTGGGATTTACAAGATGTGTAAACCCATTTCAAGTCATGTAATACTTAGGGTTATCATCCCAAAGAAAAACGCATTTTCCATCTATTTTATTTTATTTTTAATCCCAGATTCATTAACAATCATGAAACATAAATTCCCACCATGAAAAATGTTTCTCTAATGTAAAATCTCCCTCTCCCAAATCATAATATCCTGATTACTACATAATTTATTTTAGCACCCTCCTAGAACCTTAATCTTTGAAAACATGAAAAGTGTCGATCTACGCGAATCATGGAATTTATATTAGATAAATCTAAAATTAGTATTATCCTCAAGAATACAAAACTAACCCAGAGACGAAACAAAAAGGGGTCATCCAAATATCCACCACATGAGATTCCTCTCAAGGATTTCATTTTCAAAGGGTCTCAACCACCTCACCCACAAATATACGGCTCAAAATAGTGAGATTATAAACTACTCGTTGAGTCTTCAACATGTATTGTAGGAGTATAGAATCCACCAACCAAATAATGATAAATATTAAATTAATGTGTGTAGAGACCCAAAGCTTGACGTACATGGACATTACAATACTTTTGCGGAATACTTAATACATAACAAAAACCGAAATACAAGGACCGTAATAGTTTAGTGTCTTTGGAAACATGGAACACAATCTTCTAATCATGGTGAAAGATCTTCAACATCTCCGATAAAGATATTCCTTTTTTTTCATACCTAAAACCTTTCTTTATATCCTGGGGAAAAGAAAACATAAAAAGGGTGAGCTCAAATTCTAAGTAAGGGTAAGCATGGGTAAAATAAAACATACCATATACATTTGAACCTAAAAACATGAACATAATGTTTAAACATCAAAAACTTGATCAAAGACATAAAACATAGAAGTCTGTAAGGCATAGATCATAAAGAAACATTACGAATGATAAAATAGCATGGGAATAAAACATGTAATTATGGAAACCATTAAGAACATGTTATGATTTCCATTGTAGCCAAGGCATTGCTTCCAAGACCATCTTAGTGGACAAAGTCCCTTTCTGAATCGAGTTCACTCCTCGTTTTAGTCCTGAAACACTGAACCGGATTAACTTACCGTTCCGGCCATGTCTATCTCATGAGATATAAATCCTTAACCAATGCATTGGAGGTAGATATAGGTCCCACCCATCTCATATAAAATCATTCTTACTTGTGCCACAAAATAAACATACATCATTCATAATAACCCAACCAATAAAACGGGTTTCATAAACATCATCCCATCATAACATAATCCATATAAAAGAAATGTATATCATTTCATAATAAGAAAAGTGAAACAATTTAAATCATAGAGAAACTATACTTGAATCATACACATATGAAATAATGTCATCTTAGATGGAAAATGATTTTGACAAAACACTTGAAATGAATTCTTGAGGAAAATATCCTTTCTTCTTCAAAATCAATTTCTATTTACAAAACATCATGCAATTTTAAAAGAAAATGATTTTTTGAAAATAGTCGTGAAATATTTTGGAGGAAGCTTCATGAAAAATAAGGCTTTAAAAAATAGTAAAAATCTGTTTGTGCTGCATATGTTAAGAAAACATTCTTCTTGTACTTTTGCCGGAAAAGTCAAAAAGTACCTCATAAAAGAACGAATCCATACATACCATGTAGTAAAAGTTAAAATTGTGTAAAAAGGAATTTAAACATACCTGAAACCATATTTAGGAAACATGTACATGGATGAGAACAACAACCCCAGTAAATACTTATGAATAAACAATCTCGGATAAGAATGAGATTGGAAAATTTATCCCATACCTTACGTCTGATATGCTTCGTATGTATCCGAACCTCCTGTATAATGATTTAAATAATTTCATTGACTTATTACAGAATCATATTAATTGTTATGATATCATATATGGTTCACTTATGACTTTATATTACCTATTCTTTTGTAAATTAATGTTAAAGTAACGTTTTGGGTAAAATTGTTTCATTTGTCATTTGTGTTTTAACTTGTAATTATTCATATGATTACATAGATCATGGTTACTTAAATCCAGAATGTAAAACATGATTTATATATAATATATATTCAGAATATACATATATATAATAGATCTATAAACGGAAAGAGATACACCGTTCATGGAGACGGTAGGCCGTATGTACGCATGAACGTTGTTTTCGTTTCCTTATTGAATTGAATGGAATTAAGTAGATGACATACATATATAAATAAATCCAATATCATTATTATGTCATATATTTAATGATTACTTATTATATATACTTTATAATCATTCATGAATGGTTAATCATTGAGAATGAATCTCATCGCGTCATGGAGACGGTAGTCCGTACGTACGCACGAGCGATGATATCATTTCCATGATCGTGGAATTGTATTAAAGTGTATGTATAATATTTCAGAATCAATATCACTTTACAATAATCATATATAATCATTATTTAAACCATTATACCCATCCAAGTAAGGTGGTGGTGGAAAATAGATTACACCACAGTGTGGAGACGGTATTACGTACGAACGCACGCGCGGTGATTTCATTTTCCGTAGGATGGATAAATGGTGAAATAGGGGTTTTTCATACTTATAATAACATATCAGTATATGAGTGATAGTGATGTTATTACTTCATAATTAAACAACTATAGAAGAAGAATTGGAAGAAGAAATAAAGTTGAAAAATCGGTAATGAACATTACATCTTCGTTGAAGCGCCTCTTTGAGACCTCCTCTTAGGGCACTAAAATTGGACTTTGAAGAATACCACGACCTCTAGGATGTTTCTAGGTAAGTGCAGATGAAAATTTGGCAGGGTTTTTCTGAGCTTGAACGCTCAAATTGGTGTGAGGAATAGAGGGAGGAGGTGCCCTTTTATAAGGTAGGGGAGGGGCACCTTTGGAAATCTTAAAAACATTAGTTTATATTAAATTCCAACCCCACATAAAAACTTCCAAAATGACTCATATCAAAAGATTAGATGAGATAGGTTTGTAATCTCATCAACCAATAAAATTTAGACATGTTAGGAATATATTTTAATCATTATCAACTTGATTTATCCTTATTTAATCAATTTAATTCTATTTGTTATAATAACATTATAAATTTTAAAAAATTACAAATAATTACTTATTTATTGTGTATTGTCCATATTTGGATACTTTATAACATTTAAGACAATTTAAATTTAAATTTATAATTTTTAAATATTTTTGTGATTTTTAAACAATTTTATAATATGTTATTTTTATAAAATAACAATAGTGTCAATTTTGACACTATTCATTTATACGAATTTAAATAAAATATATACAGAATATATGTTCTAACTAAAAAGTTTAATAGATTAATAAAAAGCCATATGTATCTAGAAAATTAGTGGAGAACATTAAATAGTTCATATAATATTTATTTTATTATTTTTAAAACCATTTATTTGGTTTATCTCTTAATAAAATAATTACTATAACATATTTGTATAATTATTTAATATACTTATTTTTTGAATAAAAAATAAAAATAAAATCCTATGATGAATATAAATCTATTTAATTTAAAAATAATACTTTTACTCAAATTTATCATCTAAAATAACAATATTTAAATTGTTATATTTATTAAATTATGAAGGTGACAACTTTGGCATCATTTAAAATAAAATAATATAAGTGTCATAATCAGTTTTATAAGACTAAAAACGATTATATATTAGGTAATTAGATTATTATGGTATATATATACACTAAAAATAAGTTTTTTTCAGGTTTTTGGGCTTTTTAATGGGTATTATTATTTCAATAAAAACTATATTACTAATTTTTCACTTAATAAATAATTTCTGCATCATTAATGTATCACCATTAATGACAGTAATTTAATCCCTAAAAATTATAAATAAATTATCATGATGTATATAATTTTACTATATTTTTGGATACTATTCATGTTCAAAGTTTTATGATGTTTATCACTAAATAAAAATTATTATACTTATAATATTTAAGAGAGTGACATGTTGTCACTTTCTATGGTTTTAATAATAATTAAATTATTTTCATGGTCCAAAGTCCATAAAATGAATCTAATCTGAAACATAGGTGATATGGGTCGGCTTTTAGCCATCCAATAGAATTTTGGCATGTGTTAGTGTAATTTTATAATATTATATTTACCCTTAATTACCTGATTTACCTTTAACTATGGTAAATAAAATTTACCGTAGTTACTATTCATAATTACCAAAAATAAAAATTACCCTATTAATATAATTTGGACCCACTGATTCCCAATATGGAATCTAGTTTTTGAAATTCAATACACAGATGTTATAGAAATTAAATTAAAATTAATCCCGTTGTCTAATAAAAACGGGTTTTTGTTTAAAACATTGCAAAAGATTGAATTGATTTAACCTACGAATTCAATGTAAAATCAATGCCAATGACATACATTATATTAAATGGTAAAAATATATTATATTTATACTCTAAAATCACACAATATTTTATTTAACCACATAAATTATTATGATGAAAAAAATTGTTTTTAATTAAAATATAGCGTGTTTTTACTATTCATTAAAATATGAAAGTTATCAGAATAATATGAAAACATTATCCAAGGTAAAATTTTATATCCTGATTCCAAATAATAATTTTATTTTGTAAAATTGAACTTATAAACATGTCAAAAACTAGATTTAAAGTGGGAGCTCCATCAAAAGGCGGCAAAACTGCATTTTTTAAAAAATACATATTTTACCCGAAACATTTATTTATTTCTAATACCATGTTATAGAAAATGTGTAAGATAAATAATAATGTTATAAAATTAAAAATTTAGTTAATACTATTCATAATGGATTTTTTGTAATAATATTATAATAATATATCGTTGTTTAGTAAAACTCGGTATTGCGTACAACACACGCTAACGAGGAAGGTCGTGATTGCATGTAATGCAAGCCATTGCTGGGTTGCGTGTAGTGCACGACTCCTTTTTTGTTGCATATAACAAAATACAAAAATATTTCACTTATACATTGAATATATATATATATACACACACTCAATGTTGTGTAGAATAACAACTATCAAACAAACATGAAATTGTGTGTATCACGATCCAAGAATAATGTTGTGTATACTTCAAGATAATACGGTGTTGCGTAAAGAGAAAGATAATCTTGGTGTATCATACAATAGAAGATATGAATGAAATTAAAAATAATATATATCTTTTAAAATATCAGGTTATTACATTCTACCAACCTTAAAATGAATTTCGCCCTCGAAATTCTTCGGGGTTATAAATGGGTTTCTACATGAATGTTTCTTTAATTGAAACCCAAAATCGTAAAATGAAATACAAAAACTTAACTGTAAAAACTAAAGTATGAAATGTAACGGTTACCCAGATTAACTAATAACTGGGATTCCACATACGAGAACATAGGTGAAAATATGGATATGGAAGAGAAATATAACCATCATGTTCTGATAGAGAGTGGTAGAGAACATGGCTTTGAAAAATCACACAATCACAAAGTCATAGATTTGTGATGATATAAGGTACCATCTAATTTTTCGGATAAAAGAGCACTAGGACAACATTTTTGGTTTTCAATATCATTTCCCTAAAGTTGAAAATTTTGAATTTGAAGAAATACTTTCTTGATTTTGGTACAATATCACTATTGTTCGGGCTTTGAACAATTTCCGCTTCATATCTTAATGAAATGAAGTTTAATTTGTTATTTGTGAAGTTCTAACAGATCATGTGATAGAATGATGGGTCATTCCATCTGTTTCAAACAAAACATTAGAAAAATTTATCAAATATACATAAGTCCTTCTATAGTGAGATTAATCATATATGGTTCCTAAAATGGACTTATACTTCATATATCATACTGCTTAATATAATAAAACTAGTTTCTACTAAACAAGGACTTCATGTAGGTCAGTGGTAGGAGATAAAGGCCAGTACCACATCGGTTGTGGGTTCGATTCCCACTGCCTTGTCCGATGCGATGGGCTGTTGCCCGTCCTGCAGATTGTCCTTTTTCTAAAACTACATTACTATAACATCCCATCAATAATATCGAAAAAAGTTCTATCCTTAAACAATACTAACTTATGTCCAAAATAATCCATTCCAATCATTAGACTTATCTAAAATACTTCGGTCCACGCTCATAGTATAAAGAAAACAATTACTTGAAATGTCATCAACCAAGAATGTGAATACCATCATTTATCCCCCATATATATTACTGGCCACATTCTAATAATGTGAATACCTTAATCATGTATTCTCTTGAAAAATGATTACCCATTAAACCTTTGTGAAAACATGAATGCTGTAAAAAGTTAACTCTTTCCACATACCAAAATCCAAAAATTCTATATACTCAAACCATGATATAACCTTCTCTTTATATCAGTCATGAGCTCATGAATACTATCAAACATTTAATTTTCTCCTTATCCCTTCATTATGCGCATATCATCTATATTCAAAAAATATCTTAATATCCTTTCATGGATACTGGTACCATTAATCATACACTTTCAAAACTCAAGGAAAGACCACAGTGAAACAATCCATATATGTCTCTTTATTCCATAGTACCATGATATTACTTATACAACATTACACTTGATAAACATGTAATCATTCCACTACCTTCTTAAACCATTGACCGAGCTTAAACAATTCTTTCATCTCACATATCATTGGTAGTCTCTTCATCATCAACAACATAAATACTACCCATACGACCGTACTGATTCTCTTCATGAGACTTTCCCTTAGGCCATTGGTTTTCATAATGCATGTACATTCCACATTTAAAACATTTAACCATTGTTGATGTCGTAGCAATACCATTATCCTCAACCATGGTGTTAACTAAACCTTTTCCTTTGCACTTACTGGCTTTGTTTCCTTCTTTTCCACACCTAAAGAATCTTCCAGTTCCCTTGAAACAATCTCCCCGATGCCTCTTCCCACATGATTTACATGAGGGAAATTGAACTTTCTTTCCTCTATGATCATCATGAAACTCCATCTTTCTCTTATTATCTGAGTCGGGAAACTTACTAAAGTTGAGATTATTGATCATATTATGAGATTGCAGATTAGGCATAATAACGATGTTTGGACTTCCAAATCTCTTTTCATTTGGTTTCTCATGAATAATATCATTCCATTGTCCTTCATATCCTCTATATCATGAAACTTTCTGTTTCCAGCCATTTTCTAAAACCCAAAAATAATAGTGTGAGAGGATAAAATCATGCTAGGGAAAACAACATAGTAAAGGGGAAGTACCCTCAATATCTAACATCTTAGGTTAAATTCTATGATCATTACAGTAGTTCTAGGACTATATCCTATAAGTATAATTATCCTTAGGGATATCCCTAGACATACATTAGAAATATCTCTAGGGATCTCACTAACGTTTTCGCATCCGAGTTTCCAAAGGTTGACTAAACCTTTCCTCTGATACCAACTGTAGAGACCCTAAGCTTGATGTACATGGACATTACATTACTTTTACGGAATACATAATACATTACAAAAACAGACATACAAGGACCGTAATTTTTTAGTGTCTATGGAAACATGGAACATAATCTTCTAATCGTTGTGAAAGATATTCAACATCTCCCATAAAGATCTTCCCTTTTGTTTTCTTACCTAAAACCTTTCTTAATATCCTGGGGAAAAGAAAACACAAAAAGGGTGAGCTCAAATGCTCAGTAAGTGTATGAATGGGTAAAATAAAACATACCATATACATTTGAACCTAATAACATGAACATAATGTTTAATCATCAAAAACTTGAGCAATGACATAAAACATAGAAGTCTGTAAGGAATAGATCATAAAGAAACATTAAAAATGATAAAATAGAATGGGAATAAAACATGTAATTGTGGCAACAATTAAGCACATGTTATGATTTCCATTGTCGCGAAGGCATTGCTGCCAAGACCATCTTAGTGGAAAAAGTCCATTTCTGAATCGAGTTCACTCCTCATTTCAGTCCTGAAACACTGAACCAGATTAATTTACCGTTCTAGCCATGTCTATATGATGAGATATAAATCTTTACCCAATGAATTGGATAGAGATATAGGTCCCACCCAGCTCAAAATTAAATCATTCTTACTTGTGCCACAAAATAAACATACATCATTCATAATAACCCAACGAATAAAATGGGTCTCATAAACATCTTCCCATCATAACATAATCCATATAAAAGAAATTTATATCATTTCATAATAAGAAAAGTGAAACCATGTAAATCATATAGACATTATACTTGAATCATACACATATGAAATAATGTCATCTTAGACGGAAAATGATTTTGATAATACACTTGAAATGAATTCTTGAGGAAAATATCCTTTCTTCTTCAAAATAAATTTCTTTTCACAAAACATCATGCAATTTTAAAAGAAAAGTATTTTTTGAAAATAGTCACGAAATCTTTTGGAGTAATCCTCATGAAAATAAGGCTTTATAAAACCGTAAAAATCCGTTCGTGCCGTATAAGTTAAAAAAACATTCTACTCATACTTTTGCCGGAAAAGTCAAAATGTACCTTGTAAAAGAAAGATTCCATACATACCATGTAGTAAAAGTCAAAAATGTGTAAAAAGGAATATAAATATACATGAAACCATTTTTAGGAAACATGGACATGGATGAGAACAACAACCCCAGTAAATACTTACGAATAAACAATCTCAGATAAGAACGTGATTGAAAAATTTATCCCTTACCTTACGTCTGATATGCTTCGTATGTATCTGAACCTCATGTATAATGATTTAAATAATTTCATTGACTTATTACAGAATAATATTAATTGTTATGATATCATATATGGTTCACTTATGACTTTATATTACCCATTCTTTTGTAAATTAATGTTAAAGTAACGTTTTGGGTAAAATTGTTTCATTTGTCGTTCATGTTTTAACTTGTAATTATTCATATGATTACTTAGATCATGGTTACATAAATCCAGAATGTAAAACATGATTTATATATAATATATATTCATAATATACATATATATAATAGATTGATAAATGGAACAAAATACATCGTTCATGGAGATGGTAGGTCGTACGTATGCATGAATGTTGTTTTTGTTTCCTTATTGAATTGAATGGAATTATGTAGATGGAAGAAATATATACATAAATCCATTAACATTATTATGTCATATATTTCGTGATTACTTATTATATATACTTTATAATCATTCATGAATGGTTAATCATTGAGAATGAATCACATCACGTCGTGGAGACGGTAGTCCGTACGTTCGCACGAGCGATAATATCATTACCATGATCGTGGAATTGTATTGAAGTGTATGTATACTATTTAAGAATCAATATCACTTTAAAATAATCACATATAGTCATTATTTACACCATTATACCCATCCAAGTATGGTGGTGGTGGAAAATAGATTACACTACAACGTGGAGATGGTATTCTGTACGTACGCACGCGCGGTGATTTCATTTTCCGTAGGATGGATAAATGGTGAAATAGGGTTGTTTCATACTTATAATAACATATCAGTATATGATTGATACTGATGGTATTACTTCATAATGAAACAACTAAAAAGAAGAATTGGAAGAAGAAATAAAGTTGAAAGAATCGGTAACGAACATTACCTCTTCTTTGAAGCGCCTCTTTGAGACCTCCTCTTAGGGAACTAAAATTGGTCTTGAAGAAGAAAAGGACCTCTAGGATGTTTCTAGGGAAGTGGAGAAGAGAATTTGTCCGGGTTTGGCCGAGATTGAAGGCTCAAATTGTTGTGAGGAAGAGAGGGAGGAGGTGCCCTTTTATAAGGGAGGGGAGGGGCACCTTTGGAAGTAATAAAAATATTAGTTTATATTAAATCCCAACCCCACATAAAAACATCCAAAATGACTCATATCTGATGATTAGAAGCGATAGGGTTGTAATCTCATCAACCAATAAAATTTATACAAGTTAGGAATTTATTTTAAATATTATCAACTTGATTTATCCTTATTTAATCAATTTAATTTTATTTGTGGTAATAACATTATAAATTTTAAACTATAACAAATAATTATGTATTTGTTGTGAATTGTCTAGAATTGGATAATTTATAACATTTTAGACAAAATAAATTTAAATTTATTTTTCAAATATTTTTTTTATTTTTAAACAATTTTATAATATGTTATTTTTATAAAATAACAATAGTGTCAATTTTGACACAGTTCATTTATATGAATTTAAATAAAATATATACAGAATATATGTTCAAACTAAAAGCTTTAATAGTTTCATAAAAGGATATATGTATCTTGAAAATTAGTGTATAACATTAAATAGTTCATATAATATTTATTTTATTGTTTTTAATACCATTTATTTGGTTTATCTCTTAATAAAATAATTACTACATCATTTTTGTATAATTATTTAATTTACTTATTTGTTGCATAAAAATTAAAAATAAAATCCTATGATGAAGATAAATCTATTAACTTTCACAATAATACTTTTACTCGAATTTATAATATTAAAATCACAATATTTAAATTGTTATATTTATTAAATTATGAAGGTGACAACTTTGGCATCATTTAAAATAAAATTATATAAGTGTCATAATCACTTTTATAAGACTCCAAACGGTTATATATTAGGTCATTAGATTCTTATGGTATATATATACACTAAATATAAGTTATGGACAGGTTTGTGGGCCTTTTAATGGGTATTATTATTTCAATAAAAACTATATTACTAATTTTTCACTTAATAAATAATTTCTACATCATTAATGTATCGCCATTAATGACAATTATATAATCCGTAAAAATTATAAATAAATTATCATGATGAAGATAATTTTATTAGATTTCTGGATACTATTCATGTTTAATGTTTTATGATGTTTATCACTAAATTAAAATTATTATACTTATATGATTTAAGAGAGTGACACATTGTCACTTTCTTTGGTTTTAATAATAATTAAATTATTTTCATGGTCAAAAGTCCATAAAATGAATCTAATCCGACCCTTAGGTGATATGGGTCGACTTTTAGCCATCCAATAGAATTTTTCCATGTGTTATGGTAATTTTATAATATTATATTTACCCTTAATTACCCAATTTACCTTTAACTATGGTAAATAAAATTTAACGTAGTTACTATTCATAATTCCCAAAATTAAACGGTATCCTATTAACATAATTTGGACCAACTGATTCCAAATATGGAATCCATTTTTTCAAATTCAATACACATATGTTGCAGAAATTAAATTAAAATTAATCCTGTTGTCGAATGAAAATTGGTTTTTGTTTAAAACATTGCAAAAGATTGAATTGATTTAACCTACGAATTCAATGTAAAATCAATGATAATGAAATAAATTATATTAAATGGTAAAAATATATTCCATATATACTTTAAGACCACTCAATATTATAATTTAACCACATAAATTATTACGATGAAAAAAGTTGTTTTTAATTAAAATATAGTGTGTTTTTACTATTCATTAAAATATGAAAGTTATCAGAATAATATGAAAAATTTATCCAATGTAAAATTTTATATCCTGATTCCAAAGAATAATTTTATTTTGTAAAATTGAACTTATAAACATTTCATAAACTAGATTTAATGTGGGCGCACCATCAAAAGGCGGCAAAACTGCATTTTTTAAAAAATACTTATTTTACCCGAAAAATTTATTTTGTTCTTATACCATGTTCTAGAAAATGTGTAAGATAAATAATAATGTTATAAAATTCAAAATTTTGTTAATAATATTCATAACAGATAGTTTGTATTAATATTATAATAATATATCGTTGTTTAGTAGAACTCGGTATTGCATACAACACATGCTATCGATGAAGGTCGTGATTGCGTGTAATGCAAGCCATGTCATGGTTGCGTGTAGTGCACGACTCCTTTGTTTTTGCGTATAACAAAATACAACAATATATCATTTATACATTGAATATATATATACATATATATACACACTCAATGTTGCGTAGAATAACAACTATCAAACAAACATGAAATTGTGTGTATCACGATCCAAGAATAATGTTGTGTATACTTCAAGATAATACGGTGTTGCGTATAGAGAAAGATAATCTTGGTATATCATACAACATAAGATATGAATGAAATTAAAAAGAATATATCTTATAAAATCTCGGGTTATTACAATGTGGCTTTCCTTATTGATCTTTTCATTCCATGGAATGAGAGTATGACACAATAATAAAAAAGATAATTCTAAATCAGGGGCATAAAATATCAAAAACCAAAAAATGAATAGCTTTACAAGAGAATAGATAATCCTAAAATAGCATGAGGAACTGACTGAGTATATTCGATTCATGTTCTGAGGTACTCTCATATACCCAATATTGTCACCAAATGACACAAAACAAGTGGATATAATCCATGTGCAGCTCTTTTTTATGCTGGTCCAGGATCTCTGTAAAATGTTCCTTGAAAGTTGAATCTATATCAACATCGATCATGATTCAATCAATGAGATGTGAGTCACCATGAATATAATGACATAGATAAGTCCTATAAAACAAATCGTGTTTCCATACCATCTATAATAAAAGTTCTATATGATATGTGATTTCTCCATCTCGAGCTAACACCGGAAAGTCCCAACAATTTGGGGGGAAATGTTACTCCCATGATCAAACCATCGATACCCATGATGTGGAATCACCATCAAGAATAGATATTCCAAAATCAAACTCTATAGGTCTCCTACTATGATCATTATATGATTTATGACAATCATGAACCACCTTATTCCACTCACTTATCACATGATCCATCTCTATAATATTCTATACCATTTATTTCTTGATAATTTCTGACACACTTACCCTAATCCAAAAAACACATTTAAAATAATGTTCTACCATAAAATACATCATAAAACTCCATACCTATGGTGGAGTGACAAATATTTTTTGAAAGGTAACTCTACTAAAGGTAGGAACCACATCCAATAATCTACATAATCTAGGACTCAAGAGCACCAAATGCCTTCAAAATTTAGGAAGGTCCTCTCTATTTGACCAAGTTTATGTGGATTAAAATCATTAGTAATAAATATCTACGAACTAAAAAAATGATAGAGTCCTATCCACACATTGACAGAAAATTATGTATCTCATTTGGAAATTATCATCTTCAGGACCCCATCGATCGTCAACACCAACTTCAGATACTCCCTCTATAAAATCTCCAATGATCTCAACACTTGGATCACTATAATGTGGTATGATATCACCAAACAATGCAATAACACCCATATAGCATCATATCCTCCATAGGTATTATGAAAAAAAACAATAAAGTCAGTTGATATGTCCTACAACGTCCATTGAGAATTATCTAATAGTTGTAGAAAACCACTAAGAACTCATTAATCTACCTTCACCATTTGGCAGACCAGATAGTATGACACAGACTATGTAACTAAAAAAATCAAATCAGGGCCCTAAAACTAACCCATTAAAGATCCTTAAACATTTTTCATGCAAATGTGTACTACCAATGGTGATCTATGAATCATTGTGAGAACATTATTACACACCCCCAATGGAATGAAAATTGTTCTCTGAAAAGAAAACATGGTGGTATTTATCCATAGACAACAACTCTAGGGGCCTTCCACAAAAATCCCAAACTCTCCAAACATCTACCTCAAGATACCCCAACTGGGCTTTTTCCAAATATTTCACCATAGAAAACTACACCATAATCTAAAAAACAAATCCTTATCCCCAAATTATATCATTTCTAGGTGTAATGTTTAATGTTATTCCGACACTCTAGAATAGTCATATAATTACTACACTTCATCACTTTTTTACATCCGGCATAGCACATTGGACTCAACATGCCCCCTTACAAATGTAATAGATATATAAAATTCATAATCCTATAAGAACATCATCAGTCAACACATACTCATTTTCAAGTCATGTTGATAGAAAACATATCTCGAGATATTATGATCATTGACGACAAAAAAATTAGCTCATTTAAGGCATTTTCAAAATAATATCATGGAAAAAACCAAAATCCACTAACTATAGATCGTGATTTGCATAGTTACGCCCGTGGGGACCTAAGTGCCATGACCCTTAAAAAACTGATATTTGATTCACATGAACATTGCCTAACCCAACACGATATGCATTATAGAAATAATAAAACATGTCTCCTTATTTTACAATAAAAAGATCTTGAGAAATGACTAAATTATCATTTAGACACTCAAAATCTATCTTACACTGATCATTCTATAAGAACACTTGGTCATTTTTGGTCTTCTTATCCAGAAGATTCTCTACCTGAGAGAAATTGGTTTCAAAAAATGTATAATATTCTAAATGACCAATGAATCTTCACACCTCTTACACTATCTTGGGGTATATAAAAGGCAATAATCCTTCAATCATCGATGGATACACAAATACTCCATCCAGGTATACACGGTTCCCAATGAAATAGACTACTCGATCACAAAACTCATAGGTTGACAACATTATAAATAACATTTCTTGGTGATGAAATCACTAAACGGCATGAAAATTCTTTTCATACTCCTCCTCATATTCAGTTTAAAAAAGGATTTCATTAATGAAACCCACAATATACTTTTCTAGGAACACATAGAACACCAAATTCAATAACCCCTCGAACAGTTATGGAGAAATTATCACACTGAATGACATAAAAACCTCATAATTCCCATGAGTACATCCTAAAGATATCTTTAGGACATCCTCATCATACCAGTGTATTTGATGATATTCAGACCACAACTATATCTTCCAGAACCAAATTATACCCTTCATCTGAATGAATAAACTATTAAACCATAGAAGAGGTTAGTAGTTCTTCACTTACACATTATTAAAGGGATGATAATAGATTCAAAATAGAAAACATCCTTCATCCAATATGAACAAAACTGGGGGACCCAAAGGATGAATAACACCACAAATAACCCCACACCAACTGACCATTGAAATTTATAAAAATATATCGAAAATCACAAGGTTCCCTTCTATACAGTGACATCGAGATAAGAGACACACATGGTTGTTGTTCGATCCCAAACTCGTTATCTCATTGAAGGGGGTAACACTAAAACCTCCTTTATAAATGCATCAGTTTACTCTTATTTGACCCTACGAAAAGGCAACAATGAAAACATCAAAATATTTATCATCAACTCATCCATCAAGGATTACAAGGTAAGAAGACCCCTCAGACCCATTCGTGGGACTTGTTCACCAAAAAAGCAATGGATATCACTCAACATTAGAGAAAGAAACCTAATTCCAAATTAAATCCATTATATAATTACCTAAATACAAAAAATCTATTATAAGGATGGTTTCATAATATTTTATCCCAAATTCTAGAAAATATCTGCATGAGTAGTGATTCCCCATCACTTTCTCATAGTTTCTACGTACATCAAAAAATTATTCTTGACCTCCAGTAGGATTAATCTATAGGAAGGAGACTAGAAACCTATGTACATCATGTCCCAATGAATGGAAAATTTTATTTGACATGAAGGAGTGTTTCACTATCAGATAAAACAAGGAATGGACCCATGTATACAACAAGAAAAGGGTACCTAGAACGTCATCTCGATCTCCTGGTGCTAGAACCCCTAAATCATGAAGATGACCTAAACCTACTCCATCAAATATTTGACCATGATGACATCAACCTCCATGGAAACACTCTTATCTTTACGAACAAGGAGCATCCTAGGGCTATCCAATTCATAGTCATCCACACTCTACTGATCCCAACCTACTGAAACAAACTAATGCTTCATTGGATAGATGTTTCCTAATAGAGGAAACTATGTTTTGAAATCATTCACATAATGATTTCTTAGATAGTTCAGGAACTCTTGATGATGGTAAAATCAACCTCCACAAGAAAAAAATTTGTATGATCCATTGTTATAGGACCGAGATCAACAACCCAGGGAGAAAATGATACATTGAGGGATATTTCCTACAACAATGGATCGAAATATCTAGTGTACTAAAATCTAGGAAACCCAAAATAAAACTCACATTCTTGGGGAATCATGGTGACTCCACTCTCATGAAAATAGGGTTCTTCATTACATCCTCTTGATGAAATTTTCCCGATCCAACTCATCAAAATACATCTCTATCATAAATAAGGTGATAAGGTGAAATATCTTAGGTTGAAAAGCCTCCAAGAAATGCTTCACCTATACCTCCTCGTCTAGAAATAGGTCTGAATCATGTCACAAAATGTTCTAGAAATGGATATATGACTCCCACACACTAGAGATCCAAAATAAAAGGATTAGAATCTCCTCATAATAGGTTTCCTTCTAGGTTGAAAAAATAATATCCCCTCTGAACTAGTCTCATAACTCCTCCTATGATAATGTCTTCTCCATGAGACTTCTGAAGAACATGATCCACCACTACCTCAATTCCCCACTGAAAATAATCAACACCAATGATACCCAGTGATCCTTCTGAGCACATATTGAAATAATGGTTATCTCAACCTCCTAAAAACATACCTCTATGAATATATCATAATTGAATCTTTCATACCTCTATATAATATGAAACTGAAACTATTTTTGGGTTCTCCTCCATAATATATCATCCTCAAACTCTGTTATACATTAATATAGTGGCACCAATTATTAAACATGTCATATGGATACTTGGAGAAGATGCTAACTTGGAACTATA
The DNA here is from genome assembly GCA_963277665.1 of Viscum album. NCBI lineage: Eukaryota > Viridiplantae > Streptophyta > Magnoliopsida > Santalales > Viscaceae > Viscum > Viscum album. The sequence goes on from OY728127.1 coordinate 2,047,074,718, forward strand.
AATACAAAAGAAAAAATAGTTTGAACTCTTAAGCCTATAATATGGAATAACTTACCATTAATTAATTGATTTATTTTATTCATTTTTGAATTAGCTACCCCATTTCTACATATTCCAACATTGTTGTATGAAGAAAAGAAGGATGCTTCTTTTCTATGCATGTACCCTGCAACCAATATCACCTAATTTAGTAGCTAATGTATGATTACATTTCTTTTCTTTAGATCTCATGGTACATAAAATCATTTTTCTAATCTGGTCTCCCATGTTTTATGTTCTTGATAATCTCACCTAATACCATTTCCATCCCAACATAAGGAAACTCACATGTTCTTAACTCAAAATTACATCATATCCCTCAATCGTACATCTATTAAAACACTTGCATAACCCCATCCTCACATTGTGTACCCCTTATGATGGAAATGGATAAAGATAGAAAGTGAAACCTAAGCCCCTCCTCATTAATACACAGAGTTGGCCACTAACACCGAGGGTATGATAAACTACTTAAATTGAGGAAATACCATTTAAAACCACTTGTTAAAGAGATAGACATGAAAGACACCAAAAAAATTACATTAAAACAAAAATATAAAATAAAATCCATGTAAACTTGTGTAATAACATAAAGGAACTACAACTGAAATGAAAACTATATGAACCAAATGAAATTTATTGGTGATAGAGACCATGAATCCCAAACAGATCATGTTAAATCCCAAGATAGTACTAACATTTCTGACCTCGATCTTGCTGCAACTAACAATAATAATAGATTATTTGTACATAGGTTGAGTATAAAAGTACAGTAAATAGGATCATACTTGGAGACTCTTATGTGAAAGGTAAAGAATGCATGCTGAATGACAGTGAACAATATGTGAAACCAACTCATCCCTTGAACATGTATTATAATTCCCTATCCCCACTATGGATACTCCATCCAAGTATCACATAAAAGAGTATATGTGATAATAAATAATATCACAAGTACCCCTCTACTACTTCCCCATTGGGTTTTTCCTTTCTCGAAATTCTCATGTCCTAACCATCTCTGTAAAAAATGTTATCCCATATATAACAAGGAGAAGAATCAAAACATGTATCTCGTGCATTACACCACCATGTACACATAACAAAAAGTGACCTGGTATGTTTTGGGATCTATAATATACCATATAATGGGTATCATATGTCCTGTACTATACAATAATCCATAAAATACCATACAACGAGAAAGGAACCACAAGACATCACAACCTATAAACCTTATACAAATATTATTCCTTAGGAATCTATATCCCAGATGTGTGTGTTTCAAATAAACACTGGCTATTACAAAATAATACAAAAATATATGAGGAAATAAATTTCATTCATTCCAATATAAATAACTACCATGATAAGAGAGTCGGGTTAAAGGGGGTAGTGAACCATCCATTATCACATTGAGATGATATAAACCCCCCCCCCATACACACACACACCTCCGAATCCAAGATGTTTCAGTTTCCCTAACCAACTGGTTAGGGTATCACGTGAAAAAAATAGATATAGTATTTCTCACAAACACCATATGGTCATAACATAGTTTGAGACTCAACTGCAGTTATGTTATCACTGAATGTTGTCTACAAATACTAATTTTGGATATTCAATAAGAACACAACCATTTAAAGAGATACATTAACCTAATTTAACTGATTTTAATTGATTAAAAATTAAATTATTTAATTCTTAACCCTTAATAGATCATTAAAATTTTAACATTACATTACATTATCATCACAAAAAGGATATATTCCCTCTAATCATAAGAAAAATGAGTCCATGGATTCAATGAACCTCACCATTGTCTCCAGGCATGATCCAAACCCATGGGATAAATATTCATTAATTTATTAACATTATTAAATTACATGTTACCAAGAACATTAAAAAAATCCTACGATACAATGAAAGGTATACAACATCACATCCATCTGCCTCATGTAGTGAGGAAAGGAACATAGATAAAAATACAACATGGCTATCATCCAAGCAATATATTAAATCATGTTTATAGCTTTCATATCATTGGTCATGCCAAAAAAACAACCCATTCAATCTTATCTAGTGTCCTCTCCAACACCTACATTCATATACTGATGCATATCTCCATTATAAGGATCAATTGTTTCCACAATAACCTAGCCTTCGCGCCCCTAAAACCACAATATCCCTCAAGGATCATCTAACCCAAAATCAAGTAACATTAGTGCCTCCCCACCACACATACCATATAAACCATATTGTATCACATCATATCATATGAAGTTGGAATATAACATATAAATAGAGATTTTGACACAATAAAAAGGCATTAATCCATCACAGAAAATGATATTTCACATCTCTAAATAAAAAGGGACTTGGAATTTACAAGTATGTGGGAAACCCAAGGCTTGAAAAATAAATTATATTTTGTCACTAAACTAGATATTATTCCATTATTAATTAACCTATTCATTATTTATAGGTTCCTCCTATATAAACATTAACATAAATCTATGAAATTTTTCAAAACATTATAAAACAATTAATTTTACTTAACATTACTTATTTTATCAACAATCATTAACATGCTTGTAGTTCCTTATCCAATTAAATTAAACATGTGTAATTGAAATAATTTTATTAACATAAAATTAAAAAATAAACCACATTCATTAAACACGACTCTCTCATATTTTATCTAATTAAGTATTAATGAATTTTATCTTTATGTACTTTACTAATTTTAGATTCTAATCCATGAACAACAATCACATTATAGATATCATACTATCTATCAAATCAAGAGGAAACCTATTATCAAGGTACAAATGAAAATATCACAATGTGATATATACAAATAAATTACTCGAGTTCTTGTAATTATCAGATTAATTACTTTGTGTTCTAAGGGACACATCATGATAGCTCTTTGATTTCAAAAAAATAAAGAGAGAATAATAAAATTCCGTACTATAAAATTTTGTCAATGTTATTCACATGATAATGGACTAATTTTAAATATACTAATATCCTCTATTTATTAACTAAATCAACATTATGATGCTACACCACAACCTCTCTAAAAACTATAAACCAAACTCTATTATAAACATGGAGATTGAGATCCATCACATGGTTTTAGGAATGAGAGGAAATAGATAATAGAAACTGAAATAATTGAGTTAAAATATACTATATATTAAATATGTAATAAAGTATATTACATACTGATTTATCCTTCTAAAAGGAGTACCAACAATGTTGAAGTGGGGGTCGATCGGTCGTCTTGAATAGGGAGAGTCATGTATTAGCCCAAGGGTTTGATAAGCACGAGCAGCTGAGGACAATTAAAACACACATCATTATGTATTTACAGAACATGTAAACCCATTTCTCATCATGTAATTCTTTGGGTTATGTTTCCACTAAAAAAAAAATATCCCGTACATATTAATTTATTTTCATACCCTGATTTATTACATATCATGAAATCTACATTCATGTTTTATGAAATGATTACAAATCATGAAATCTCCCTCTTTCCAGTATTCATCAGCCAGACTCCCCCACACAGGCTCTAAGACTACTCCTAGAACCATAGTAAATAAAAAAAATTAAATTTTTAGATTCGTTTGGATCTTATAACTTATATTCATAATTAATATTAATAAAAAAATATAAACATTTGAACATTTTCTCATTGAAAACACACATTATTGTTTCTTATTCAACATTATTTTCAAACTAAAACTTTTCAATTATCTAAATGGAATTTTGAAAAATCGATTCTATATTTGGAATCAGAATAATTTATAGAATTTGATATTTTTATTTTTATGGCCATAATAAATTGCAAAAATTGTAAATAATATTTACCATAGTTAAGGTAAAAACTGATTTTTTGGGTGGTGAAACTGAGAAGATAAATGTAAAAAATGAACAAAATAATTTAAAAATTAAATTTTTATCCATATTTGTAGATTATATTTTTTATTTAGTCATTTTAATCCAATATTTATCCTTTTGTTAGGATAAAAATTTGGGTACACCTTATACCATTAAAAACTACAAGCATTCCACTCACCTCGCTTATAAATGTCCAACAAATTCTTCTCTTTTTATCCCCAGAAAACTACTTTGGTCATGAATATACCTAAATTAATTATTCCAAAATTACATTATATAATCATATATGGTGATTTTTCTTACAAAATAAATTATACATCTACTGTTATATTAATCCAAAAGAGGTGGTCCAAAAAATAGTAAAATTCATATCTATGAGATTTGTTTTATTTCTTATTCCACTTCCTTAAAATATTTTAGATATTTTATTTTATAATAATAAATTTAATTATAATTTGATGAGATGTTATTAATTTATAGTAATCAAATATATCAATCTCCAATTCTGAAAAATGGTACATGAAAACATTGCTTGTGTGAACAGTGTACTACCGCCTCGCGAACAGATATGAAATGTTTTCCATAAACACATATCATTATTAGTATGTTGCTTGATATAAATTTAATATATGATATTTATAAAATAAATATTACTATGGAGTCATTATTACATATATTAATTTTTTCATTCAATTCCATAGGGGATATGATAACAACATTCGTTTGTATGGAGGACTAATTCTTTAGGAAGTTGTGTGATTCGTTTTTCACTAAAAAATTACATTGATGGTAATTTGGATATATATATTGAATATATGTGATATAAATGAAATAACAAAAATATTAATTATAGGATTATCATTCTAAAAATATAATATATCATATTATTTCTTACATTTCTTCCCCTAAATGATGATAATTTTATTTGTGATTGTTTTGAATACCACCTTCATAGAGAGATGTGACTCTCATTTCCTTACCAAAATACATGTATAATACATAATAATATTTATGGGAAAATATGTTATTTATTATATAATGATCACACTATAATGATATAATAACATTTACATTATTCCATTAAGATTGTTGTAACATTAAAACATTAGTCTTGCGTTTGTAAGGCCAACCATCATCTAGAAGGTACTGTAGTTAATTTATCCAAACCAACATTAATGATTATTCATAAATTAAAATTTATTAATAGATAATATAAATATTTTAAGATTATTATTAATATAATGTTCAAATAAAATTCTTTTTTTCCAATATTCAACCAATTATGGACATTTTTTACACAGAATTCAAATATCAATGATACACCAGAGATAAAAATTAATGATTATGTAATACTATATATCATTTTAAGAAGTAAAATAAATGGAATAATAAACCAGAAGATATTCATTATAAATTAAATAACAAAGAGATATTTTATTTTTAGGAATATAATGAACATAAATAATGATTCAAACTCAAGGTAGGGGCCACTTATCTCATTTTAAATTCCGAGATATATATAAAATATTCACAACTTATTTCCATTTTTTTCATATATAAATTCCCTTTGATATCTTATAAGATGAATATATTTAAATTAATTTTATTTAATGATTCATTTTATTTCTTTTCGTTTATGGGGTATACTATTTAGATGTTACCAAACTTGTAAGGGATTATTTTACAATCAATGCATTATTTGAGATTGACAGTGTTTATATATATTTAAGGGATTTATTTATATCTTATTATTATAATAAATATGTTTTATTTAACTTTGATTAGAAATGATATTTATGAATTAATAATTACATTTTTCCACCCCTCTATATATAAAATTATTTTGAAAAAAATTTGAAGAAAAAATTTCTTTATCATCCACAAAAGTTGAATCACATTTATATTTTGAAACAAAATTTTCAAATTATGGTTTCAAAAATGTTTTATATTACAAAAATAAATTAGTAGATAAACATTTAAAATTTTTTTATACTAAAAATATATTTTGAATTGAATATTTTTCAAATTTTATAAATGAGCCACTTTTCTAAACTTTTTATAATAAAATATTAATATTCTTTTTAACATATATAGAATATAATGAAATACAGACCATGAAGAACATAATATAATTGAATGATAGATTCCTTTTTCCCAAAGTTATTTTAAAGTAAAATTTGATTCAAAATATTTTAAAAATTAAATGTTTTTAAATGTTATTTTCAATGAAATTTATTTAGATAATATTTTTGGAATTTTATTATTTTAAAATAAAAAGGGAGACATTCAAATAAAGAGTATTCTTCTCCAAAAATGTTCCATGTGTTATTTAAATATCTTTAACCCATATATCAAGACATAAAATTGTGTATCTTATTATTTTATGGAGATATACTCTAACGGAAACATCCTAATTATTTCCCCAATTAGTTTTTGATTAGTTTGATTGGGGTTGAACTAGGTTTATACAACCCATTTTACAATAAATGGGGTATGATTATTTTTTGGTGGAAAATATTTACATTTCATATTCGTGTTTATATATTAATTTATTTATTTATTTATATCCCTTTGATATAATGAATGAATTTGAATAAGTAAATGACAAGTACAACCCGTTGTAACATTAGGATTTGTCTATAGGTCTCATGGAAATAAATAAATTGGAATTTTTATGAGGTATTACCCATTTATTTAGATGTCTTTTCATAAGGCTATGAGGGAATTTTTTAGATTTTCATCATTATAAATTCCCTCATTATGAATTTTTTATGGATATTCCATGTTATTATTCAATTAGTCATAAAATCCATTTTTCATGTTTCCATGATTATTTGGTTTTTATATGTAATTATATATTCATCATTCATTCATTCAAAATAATGCTGAATTTCTTGAATAAATGAAATTTTCATTAGTTATTAATGATTCCATATTTAATATTCCTTATTTATTTATAGGATATTTTTACACATAAACTAACTAATAATTCGATATCAACCCATTATTTTGATATATTTTCCCAAATATAGTAGGATGTGCATTGTGATTGATATGAATAGTTAAAATATGTGGAAAAATTGAAATATGAAATAAAATACGTTTGTACATTATGATTTAAATTTTAATTTTTAAATTAATATGTGTATCGAGTTTACCATGAACACTAACGCATTCATCATTTTAGGATTAGATTTTTTTAATTATGTTATATTGTAATAATTTTGACATTATCTATGGACTACATAGTTTAGAGTATTCACGCCCTCGATTATATCCTCAAGGATAAAACATGCTTATGAGGATAGAAACATTTCAAGGTATTTGAATCAGATGATTTATCATTTTTATTTTATTATTTTTAATTTTATTGTTGACAAACGATATTTATACTAAATTGTTTAATACCATGAATAATAAATATATTTGTTATTTGATTTAGGGATGTTTCTTTATTTTTATCAGCTTTCACATTTATTATATATTCTAAGATCCAAAATCCTTTATTAGGGAAATATTGCAGGGCTTTATTTAAAACTTTTAATTAAATTTTCTATAATTCATGTATATCCCCTTGAAACATTCCCAACCCCATAGAAAATTCTAGAATTATTTTTCGGATGGGCACAATATGCCTATTTGGGGGAAATAAATTGGGATTCTCCAGGAAGCTTGATATATGTTGAGAAACATCCAATTTGTAAGTGTAGAGACCCAAAGATTGGAGTACATGGACATTAAATTACTTTTTTGTAATACTTAATACATAACAAACACAGAAACACAAGGACCGTAATAGTTTAGTGTCTTTGGAAACCCAGAATTTAATCTTCTAATCGTGGTGAAAGATCTTCAACTTCTCCCCTAAAGATATTCCCCTTTTGATTTTGTATCTAAAAGATTTTTCTATATCATGGGGAAAAGAAAACATAAAAAGGTTGAGCTCAAATTCTCAGTAAGGGTAAGCATAGAGAACATAAAACAATCCATAAACATTTGAATGCAAATGCTTGAACATAAAATCTAAATATCAAAATCTTGATCAAAGATATAAATATTGGAAGTATGTAAGGCACATATCATAAAGGAAGATCAATCTTGATAAAATAGAATGGTAATAAATCATGTAATTTTGAAAACCATTATGAACATGTTATGATTTCCATAGTAGCCAAGGCATTGCTTCCAAGACCATCTTAGTGGTCAAAGTCCCTTTCTAAATCGAGTTCACTCCTCATTCCAGTCCTGTAAAACTAAACTAGATTAACTTACTATTCCATCCATTTCTATCTCATGAGATATAAATCTTTACCCAATGAATTGGAGGGAGATATAGGTCCTACCCATATCATAATGAAATCATTCTTACTTGTGCCACAAAATAAACATAAATCATTCATCATAAACCAATGAATAAAATGTGTTTCATAAACATCATCCCATCATAACATAATACATATAAAATAAATGGATATCATTTCATAACAATATAAGTGAAACCATGTAAATCATAAAGACATTATACTTGAAACATACACATATGAAATAATGTCATCTTAGATGGAAAATGGTTTTGATAAGACACTTGAAATGAATTCATGATGAAATTATCATTTCTTCTTCAAAATCATTTTCATTTCACAAAATACCAAGAAATTTTAAAAGAAAATGATTTTTTTAATAATAGTCATGAAATATTTTTGAGGAAGGATCATGAAAATAAAGCATTATAAAATGGTAAAAATCTTTTCATGCCGTATAAGTTAAAAACATTCTTCTCGTACTTTTGCCGGAAAAGTCAAAAAGTACCTCATATGTGGAAAAAAAGAAATATTCCTTACATACCATGTAGTAAAAGTAAAAAATGGTTAAGAATGAATTTAAATATTCATGAAACCATTTTTAGGAAACATGGACATGGATGATAACAATACCCCAGTAAATACTTACGAATAAACAATCTCGGATAAAAATGTGATTGGAATAGTTATCTCTTACATTACATCCGATAAGCTTCGTATGTATTTGAACCTCCTGTATAATGATTTAAATAATGTCATTGACTTATTACAGAATCATATTAATTGTTATGATATCATATATGGTTCACTTATGAATTTATATTACCCGTTCTATTGTAAATTCCTTGTTAAAGCAGCATTTTGGCTGAAATCATTTCATTTATCGTACTTGTTTCGACATGTTGTTCTTGATATTATTATTTATATACAGATTTAAATAATTCCATAATGTAAAACATAATTTACATATAATATATATTCATAATATACATATATATATGATAGATCGATAAATGGAATGAAATACATTGTTCATGGAGACGTTAGGTCGTACGTACGCATGAATGATGTTTTTGTTTCCATATTGAATTGAATGGAATTAAGTAGATGACATACATATATATATATACATAAATTAAGTATCATTATTATGTCATATATTTCATTATTATTCATTATATATACTTTATAATCATTCATTAATGGTTAACATATAGAATGAATCTCATCACGTCGGGGGGACGGTAGTCCGAACGTACGCACGGGCGATGATATCATTCCCATGATCGAGGAATTGTATTGAATTGTATTTATAATATTTGAGAATAAATATCACTTTACAATAATAATATATAGTTATTTATTTACACCATTATACCCATCCATGTAAGGTGGTGGTCGAAAACAAATTACACCATGGTGTGGAGACGGTATTCCGTACGTACACACGCACAGTGATTCCATTTTCCATAGGATGTATAGATGGTGAAATAAGGTTGTTCCATATTCATAATAACATATCCATATATAAGTAATACTTATGTTATTACTTTATAATGAGACAACTATAGGAGAAGAATAAGAAGAAGAATGAAACTTGAGAGAATCGGAAGAAGAGATTACCTATTCTTCGAAGCACCTCCTTTAAGCATCATCTTAAGGAATTAGAGTTGGTGTTTTTAGAAGACCATAACTTCCTTAATGTTTATAGGGAAGTGGATAAAATAATTGTTCAGGGTTTTGACGAGCTTCAAGGCTCAAAAGTGTGTGAAGAGAAGAGGGAAGAGGTTCCCTTTTATAAGGGAGGAGAGGGGCACCTTTGAAAAAACATAAAATATTATTTTATAATAAAGTCATATTCGGTTTTTAATAGCTAAAAATTGATTTATTTAGAATCTAAAGTGGTTATGGGTAGAAATAATCTCAACCAATAGATTTTTTACCGGTTTGGGGGATTATATTAACCTTATCATTTAGTTTTAACTCTTAGTTAATTAGATTGACATTTACCATGTCACTTTGTATTTATATATTATATAGTTAATAAACATACCATATACATCCCAGAAACCCACTAGTTTTCCATTAATGATACAAATTTCATGATATAAGTATCTTGGCAGAGCCTTATATTTTTAGGAATATAATAACAATTAATAATATAATATTTGTTTTAAAAACTATTTTATGTCAATTTAGACACTATTTGGTAATTGATATTTGTGAAAATTATAACAGAATTATTAGTTTGAAAAAAGTTAATTAAATCAATAATATCAGGTCATAGTAACCTATAAAGTTAGTGGAATTCATAAAAAGTCTTAAATTACATTTATTTGGGTATTTATAACATCAATTATGTTAATATTTCATTAATAAGATAACTACTACATCATCATTGTGTCATAAATAACATAAACTATTTAATGTGTTAAAATTATAAATAAAATACCATTATGTAGGAAGTATTTTTATTTTCTAATGAATATTTATAGTCTAATTTATCTTATGTATAACCCTATATTAAAAATGATTTAGTTATTAAACTTTGATTTTTACTATTTTAACCATTCTTTAAATAAATTAATAATAAATGTCCTAATCTAATCCATGTGGACCTAAATGGTCATATTTTATTAATAAGTTTGTTTTTGGTCGAATTAAACTTATCCAATAGAATTAGGACATGTGTTAGGGTAATAAATATATCATTTTTACCCTTAATTACCCTATTTACTTTTAATCGTGGTAAAAAAAGTAAAAAGTTATTATTCACCAAATATTGTTTTCATCTCATTGAATAACATTTTAGCCCTTGATATTTACCATGTCTCTCAGATTTTCTAAATTCCACTCACAGAAGTGGTAAAATTATGTTTTATGTGAATTTGCAAATTCTCCTAGAGGTGGATAAAAAGACGGTGAAAAGTTCAATTAAATTTTTATATATTTAAAATTATTATAAAATGAATCCAATGAATTACATTGAACATATATAGATATTATGTATCAATTCTTACCTAAAATAAATTTAAATAAAATACATAATTATTTAAATAAAAAGTCGGTTTTTGAATAGTAACCCAGTGTTTTCACTATTCATCAAAAATTGATGTTTTTCAGAAAAATACCAAAAATTCAGACTAAGCTATATTTGATATTCCGAATTCAAAAATGATGTCTATTTTTCCAGATTCAAAACGTAGAAGTGGCATAGATTAGATTTAATATTAATTCCCATTATCAAAACAAATACCGTGTTTTTAAGAATCAATAACTATCAAAAGATTGACACTTGTTTTTGTCCAAATTCAATGTGAAATTAATTACAATAACCAAAATTGGATTAAATGGTAAAAATATATTATAATTACACTTTAAAAGAAATTAAAATGATAATCTAACCATATAAATTATTGTGATGAAAAAAGTTGTTTTTAATTAAAATATAGCGTGTTTTTACTATTCATCAAAATATGAAAGTTATCAGAATAATATTAAAACATTTATCCAAATTATATTTTAATATCCTGATTGCATTGAAGAATTTTATTTTGTCAAAATTGAACTTATAAACATGTAAAAACTAGATTTAAAGTTGGTGTGCCCTCAAAAGGCGGCAAAACTGCATTTTTTTAAAAATACATATTTTACCCGAAAAAATTATTTTGTTCACAAACCATGTTTTATAAAATATTTAAGATAAATAATAATGTTATAAATTTCAAAATTTTGTTAAAACTATTCATAAAGGCTAGTCCATATTAATATTAAAACAATATATCGTTGTTTAGTGAAACCTGTTATTGCGTACTACACATGCTATCGAGAATGGTCATGATTGCGTGTATTGACAACCAAGTCAGGGTTGTGTGTAGTGAAAGCTCCATTTGGTGTTGTGTATTACATAATCAAAACATATTTCATTTATACATTAAACAAAATCTATAATTAATGTTGCGTCGAATAATTTCCACAAAACGAACTTGAATTTGTGTGTAATACAAGCCAAGAATATTGTTGCGTATACTCCAAGCTAATGAGGTCTTTCATATAGTATAAGATAATCTCGGTGTAGTATATAATAGAAGACATCAAAGAAATTAAAAAATATACATCTCATAAAACCTCGGGGTGTTACATTCTACCCCCCTTAAAATGAATTTCTCCCTCAAAATTCATCTGGGATATAAATGGTTTACTAATTGAAAGTTTCTTTCATAGAAACCTACATCGTAAAAAGGAATACATAAACTTTATTTTAAAAAGGAATGTTATAAATGTAACAGTTTCCCAGATTAACTCATCACTGGGATTCCACATAGGAGAACATAAGTGGAATTATGGATATGGAAGAAAAATCTTACCGTCATGTTCTGATGGAGAGTGGTATAGGATATGGCTATGAAAAATCCAATAATCAAAAAGCCATAAATTTGTGATGATCTATGGTACCATCTAATTCATCATATATTAGGGCACTAGGACAACATTTTTGGTTTTAAATATAATTTCCTTAAAGTTGATGAATTAAAAGAAATACTTACATGATTTTGGTATAATGTCACTATTGTTCGTGCCTTGAACAATTTACACATCATATCTTAAGGAAATGAAGTTGAATTTGTTATTCATGAAGTGTTATCAGATCATGAGACAGAATGATGGGTCATTCCATCTGTTTCAAACAAATGGTTAGCAAAAGTTATCAAATATACATAAGTCTATCTATGGTGAGGTTAATCGTATACGATTCAAAAAATGAACTTATAATTCATCTATCATACCACATAATAAAATTAAACCAGTTTCTTCTAACTAGGGACATCCTGTAGGCTAGTGGTAGGCGATAATGGCCAGTCGCACTTCAGTTGTGTTTTCGATTCCCACAGCCTTGTCTGACGTGACGGGTTGTCGCCCGTCCTGCAGGTTGTCCTTTTTCTAAAACTACATTATTATAATTTTCCATCAATAATATTGAAAATGTTATAGCCTTAAACAATACTAACTTATGTCCAACATAATCCATTTCAATATTTAGGCTTATCCGAAATACTTTTTTCCAATATCATATTATAGTGAAAACGATTACTAGAGAGTTCAAATGACAAGCATGTTAATACCATCGTTGATCCCCAAATATCATTAGAAATGTCTTGTTGGTCACATTCCAAACATTCGAAGGCCTTAATAATGTATTCTCTGGAAAAATGAAAACCCATTAAACCTTAGTGAAAACATGAATACAATCAAAAGTTAACTCTTTCCACATACAAAAATCCCAAAATTTCTATATACTCAAACCATGATGTCACTTTGCCCTTATATTAGTCATGAGATCATGATCACTATCGTATTATTTTCTCCTTATCCTTTCATTATGCGCATATCATCTTCTTTCCAAAAATATCTCAATCACATTCCATGGTTATCGGTAACATAAATGTTTTGAAAACCATAATATACTAGAACAGAAATATTCCAATTTTCTACGATACTATATACAACATTATTTTGGAATCCAATTACATAAACACTTAATCATTCAACCTCATCGTTTTCATATTCAACATCGCCAATAGTTATTGTATGTGACTTCCCTTTGTCATTTTCCTTAAGTGGTTGCTCATATAGATCATCATTATCCCTTTGATTAGGGTATTGATTAGCATAATTCCCCATTTCATTTCACTTGAAGCGTTGAAGTGTTGGTGGTGCGTTCTCTGTAGTCTTTTCTTTATTCACATAATTAGCAACACTTTTCCCATTAATACGACAATAAAATACTCGATGAACTTATTTTCCACACTTAAAAACATTTTCTAGTCCCTTTAAGACAATCTCCACCATGCTTTTTTCCACACTTTGAGCATAAGGAAACATTTATCTTTTTTTCACCATTATTCTGAGATTTCTCCTTGAACCCCGTCTTTAGTTTCTTTTCAAAACCATGACATGGATATGTAACACCAACTAATATTTGTACATTTATAGAACAACGGACAATTTCATCATAGGTACTAAAGTCTCTTATAGCTAATGCCCTTCGAAGACTTGGTTTTAATCCACTGAAAAATCAATCAACTTTACTTTTAGGTTGGATGATAAATCCAGATGCATACCTTTCAATTCTTGTAAAATTGGCTTCGTATATACCAACAGATTCATCATCCTTCTTCTTAAGCTCAAGAAACACATTTTCCATCTTTGTTCGAAGAATACGAGGGAAGTACTTACAGAAAAACTAGTTCTTGAACTCGTCCCATTCCATTGATTCAATTTCATCTTGGGGCCTTGTATTCTTAATTAGAGTTCACCACTGGTCTACATCACCTTCTAAACTGTAAACATCTAAAATGACTTTTTCATGTTCTTAATAGTGAAGTATGGAAAATATCTTTTCAAGGGTACATATCCATCTTTCAGCAACAAGTGGATCAGAAGACACATTGAAAGACGGTGGATGTTGCCTCATGAAGGACTCAATAAAATATTGTTCCCTTATCTGATCATTAGGAAATCCAGAATGATTCATAGCTTGTGTAAGTATAGAAATTAGATTTTTCACTCCATCTCTCCTCACATTTGGTTGCTCGAGAGGACAATCATTGCATTGTCCATTACATTGATCAACATGGTTCCTTCGGGTTCCAGCCATCGTCTAAAACCCAAAAAGAACAGTGTGAGAGGAAAAAATCATCCTAGGAAAACAACATAATAAAGGGGGAGTACCATCAATATCTAACATCTTAGGATTAATTATAATATCGTTACCATAATTCTAGTACTATAACCTATACTTATACTTAACCTTAGGGACATCCCTAGACATACCTTAGAAATATCTCTAGGAATCTCACTACATTTTTCGCATCCTAGTTTCCAAAGGTTAACTAAACATTTCCTCTGTTACCAACTGTAGAGACCCAAATATGGACGTACATGGACATTACATTACATTTTCGGAATACTTAATAAATAACAAACATAGACACACAAGAAACGTAATAGTTTAGTGTCTTTGGAAACTTAGAATTTAATCTTCTATTCGTAGTGAAAGATCTTCAAATTCTCCCCTAAAGATCTTCCCCTTTTGTTTTCTTACATAAAACCTTTCTTTATATCCTGGGGAAAAGAAAACATAAAAAGTGTGAGCACAAATGCTAAGTAAGGGTAAGCATAGAGAACATAAAAAAATCAATAAACATTTGAATGCAAAAGCTTGAACATAAAATCTAAATATCAAAATCTCGAGCAAAGACATAAATCATGGAAGTATGTAAGGCATATATCATAATGGAACATCAATATTGATAAAATAGCATGGAAATAAATCATGAAATTATGGAAACCATTAATATCATGTTATGATTTCCATAGTATACAAGTTATTGCTACCAAGACCATCTTAGTGGACAAAGTCCCCTTCTGAATCAAGTTCACTCCTCGTTCTAGTCCTGTAACACTGAATTGGATTAACATACCATTCTAGACATGTCTATCTCATGAGATATAAATCTTCACCCAATTAATTGGAGGGAGATATAGGTACCTCCCATCTCATAATGAAATCAATTTTACTTGTGCCACAAATTAATCATAAATCATTCATCATAACCCAATGAAAAAAATGGGTTTCATAAACATCATCCCATCATAACATAATCAATATAAAATAAATGGATATCATTTTATCATAAGAGAAGTGAAACCATGTAAATCCTAGAGACATTATACTTGAAACATACACATATGAAATAATGTCATCTTAGATGGAAAATGGTTTTTATAAAACACTTGAAATTAATTCTTGATGAAAATATCTATTCTTCTTCAAAATCATTTTAATTTCACAAAATGCCAACTAATATTAAAAGAAAAGAATTATTTTGAGAATAGTCATGAAATATTTTGGAGGGAGATTCATGAAAATAAGGATTTATAAAACTGTAAAAATCCTTTCATGTTGTATAAGTTAAAAACACATTCTTCTTGTTCTTTTGCCGGAAAAGTCAAAAAGTACCTCCTGTGGTAAAAAAAGAAAGATTCCTTACATACCATGTAATAAAAGTAAAAAATGGTTATGAAGGACTTTAAACATACATGAAACCGTTTTTAGGAAGCATGGACATGGATTATAACAATAACCCTAGTAAATACTTTCGAATAAACAATCTCGAATAAGAATGAGATTGGAATAGTTATCCCTTACCTTACGTCTGATATGCTTCATATATATTCGAACCTCATGTATAATTATTTAAATAATTTCATTGACTTATTAAAGAATCATATTAATTATTATGATATCATATGTGGTTCACTTATGTCTTTATATTTCCCATTCCTTTGTAAATTCCATGTTAAAGCAGCATTTTGGGTAAAATCGTTTCATTTATCATACGTGTTTTGACTTGTTCTTGATATTATTATTTATATACTGATTTACATAATTCTAGAATGTAAAAAATGATTTATATATAATATATATTCAGAATATACATATATATATATATGATAGATCGATAAATGGAATGAAATACACCATTCATAGAGACAGTAGGCCGTACGTACGCATTAATGCTGTTTTCATTTCCTTATTGAATTGAATGGAATTAAGTAGATGAAATACATATATATATACATAAATCCAGTATCATTATTATGGAATATATTTAATTATTATACATTATATATACTTTATAATCATTCATGAATGGTGAACATGGAGAATGAATCTAATCGCGTTGTGGAGACGGTAGTCCGAACGTACGCACGAGCGATGATATCATTCCCATTATCGTGGAAATGTATTTAAGGGTATGTATAATATTTAGGAATCAATATCACTTTACAATAATCACATATAGACATTTATTTACACCATTATACCCATCCAAGTAAGGTGGTGGTTGAAAACAGATTACACCATTGCTTGGAGATAATATTCCGTACGTACGCACTCGCAGTGATTTCGTTTTACATAGGATGGATAAAAGGTGAAATAAGGTTGTTTCATTTTTATAATAACATATAATTATATAAGTAATACTGATTTTATTACATTATAATGGGACAACTAAAGAATAATAAGTGGAAGAAGAAAGAAACTTGAGAGAATCAGAAAATGAGATTACCTCTTCTTCGATGCACCTCCTTGAAGCTTCCTCTCAAGGAAGTAGAGTTGGTCATTTGAGAATACCAGAACTTCCATAATGTTTCTAGAATAGTTTAGAAGAGATATTGGCAGAGGTTGAATGAGCTTCAAGGCTCAAAATGGTGTGAAGAGAAGAGGGAAAGGGTGCCCTTTTTATAAGGGATGAGAGGGGCACCTTTAGAAAAACTTAAAATATTATTTTATAATAAAGTCATATTCGGGTTTTAATAGATCCAAATTGATTTATATCAAATAAAAGGTGTGGATGGCTCAAAATACTCTCAACCAATATATTTTAGACAGGTTTGGGTCATTATATTAACCTTATCTTTTATTTTTAACTCTTAGTTAATTAGATTGACATTTACCATGTCACTTTGTATTTTTATATTTTATAGTTAATAAACATACCATATAAATCCAAGAGACCCCCAAGTGGTCCATTAATGATACACCTATCATGATATAAGTATCTTGGCCGAACCTTAGATTTTTGGGAATATAATAACAATTAATAGTATAATATTTGTTTTAAAGACTATTTTATGTCAATTTAGACACTATTTGGTAATTGATTTTTGTGAAAATCATAACATAATTATTAGTTCGAATAAAGTTAATTAAATAAATACTAACATGTCATATTAACCTAGAAAATTAGTGTAATTCATAGAAAGTATCAAATTACATTTATTTTGGTATTTATAGTATTAATTATGTTAATATTTCATTAATAAGATAATTACTACATCATCCTAGTTTCATAAATAAATTAAATTATTTAATGTCTAAAAATTATAAATAAAATACCATTTTATAGGAAATATCTTTAGATTTCTATTGAATATTTATAGTTTAATTTATCTTATGTATAACCCTATATTAAAAATTATTTTGTTATTAAACATTGATTTTAACTATTTTAACCCTTCTTTAAATAAATTAATAATAAATGTCCTAATCTAATCCATGTGGACCTAAATGGTCAACTTTTATTCCTAAGGTTGTTTTTGGTCGAATTACACTTATCCAATACAATTAGGACATGTGGTAGGGTAATAATAATATCATTTTTACCCTCAATTACCCTACATACTTTTAACTCTGGTAAAAAAAGTAAAAAGTTATTATTCACTAAAAATTATTTTCATCTCATTGAACCACATTTTAGTCCCTAATATTAACTGTGTCTCTCAGATTTTTTAAATTCCACTTACAGAAGAGGTAAAATTATGTTTTATGTGAATTTGCAAATTTTCCTAGGAGGTGGGCAAAAGACGGTGAAAAGTTCAATAAAATTTTTATATAACTAAAATTATTAAAAAATGACTCCAATGAATTACATTGAACTTATATAGGTGTTATGTATCAATTTTTACCTAAAATAAATTTAAATAAAATAAAAAATTATTAAAATAAAAAGTCGGTTTTTGAATAGTTACCCAGTGTTTTCACTATTCATTAAAAATTGATGTTTTTCAGGAAAATACCAAAAATTCAGCCTAAGCAATATTTGATATTAAGAATTCCTAAATGAGGTCTTATTTTCCAAATTCAAAACATAGTAGTGGCATAGATTAATTTTAAAATTAATTCCAGTTATCAAAACCAATAGCGTGTTTTTAAGAAACAATAACTATCAAAAGATCGATAGTTGTTTATGTCCAAATTCAAAGTGAAATTAATTCCAAAGACCATAATTAGATTAAATGTTAAAAATTTATTCTAATTATACTTTAAAAACAATTAAAAATATAATCTCACCATATAAATTATTGCGATGAAAAAATATTTTTTTAGTTAAAATACAGTGTGTTTTTACTATTCATCAAAATAAGAAAGTTATCAGAATAATATGAAAATTTTATCCAAATAAAATATTTATATCCTGATTCCAAGGAAGAATTTTATTGTGTCAAAATTGAACTTATAAACATGTCAAAAACTAGATGTAATGTGGGTGCGACATCAAAATGCGGCAAAACTGCATTTTTTTAAAAATATGTATTTTACCCTAAAAATTTATTTTGTTCTCATACCATGTTCTAGAAAATATGTAAGATGAATAATAATTTCATATTATTCAAAATTTAGTTAATTCTATTCATAATGGCTAGTTCATAATAATATTAAAAAAATATATCGTTGTTTAGTGAAACCCATTATTTCGTACTACACATGCTATCGAGAAAGGTCATGATTGCATGTAATGAAATCCAAGTCAGGGTTGCGTGTAGTGAATGTTCCGTTTGGTGTTGTGCATTACATAATAAAAACATATTTCATTTATACATTAATGAAAATATATACATAATCTTGCGTAGAATAATTTCCACAAAACAAACTTGAATTTGTGTGTAAAACAAGTCAAGAATAGTGTTGCGTATACTGCAAGCTAATGCGGTGTTGCGTATAGTACAAGCTAATCTTAGTGTAGTGTATAATCGAAGACATAAAATAAAATAAAAATAATATATCTCATAAAATCTCAGGGTGTTACAGTTAGCACGTGCGGTATATATGGAACATAAAATTTATTTAATAACTAAAATATAAATTATAAATCATTGGTTTCCAAGATTCACATTTTAGAGTATACATCATTCAACTAATGTTTATCATATGAATCATTTTTTAGAATATATGATTAAATTACAAACCATGAACAAAACCTACATTCCATTTGGGTCTAGCTAAACCTAAAGAAAATAACCTTAATAGACCTCATAATGACCTTGTCTCTTTTATAGATCCCATTGGAGAACAAAAAATGACCAAAATTTGTTAAAATAATTATTTAATTATTTTAAAATATTATTAATATAATAAAAAACATTATGGATTATATTTCTTGTAATTAATGAAATAAAATTATTATTAATTTATTTTAATTCATTATAAAATCCTAAGAAGAAATTGTTTTATTTAATTCTTATTTTTTAATAAGAGACAACTTTTCTATCTATTCTCTAAAATCTAAATTATTTAAATATAATGTTGTACATGAAATGTTAATCTAAATGTACATATAACACATTAGGTAAGAAAATTATAACATTAATAAATCATACGATTGATAAAATACAATAATCAATTATTTACTGAAACAAAATCGGGTGGAGAAGATTTAATATTTTAAATGGAAAATTTACAATAAATTTAGTTTTCCATTATAAAATAAATTTTTATTTAAATTATAAATATATAATTTTTTATTTTTTATTTCATAAAAATAAATTCATTTCTTCATTATTGATATAAATAATATATTATTTTTTTTATTTTTTCTTAATCAATTTATTTATAGCTGAATAGTAAAAATATAACAATTTTTCTAATACAATTAAAATATTATATTTAATTTATAAATCCCATGGTTTATGATTTAGAATCATATATCATTTTTACACAAAAAACTATATTTATTATCTTATATTAGAATTTAATTATCATAACATGTAGAAAAAAATTAATGGGAAAACATATTTCATAATTCATATAATAATGATAATAATTTTATTATTGAAAATAATTTTTTAGTTATAAAATTATGATTATTAGGGTGAAATTTAAATATTATGATAGTGGTAAAACTGTTATTTTTAGATAATTGATTGAATAATATTTATTAATTTCTATTTGTTAAAATATAATATATTCATCTAAAAAGTAAATTAATATAATATTTTAATCTATAATAATATAAAAATAATAATTAAAAAATCATGATAATATATAGAACACATAACGGTTAATATAACATTTTTTGTAAATTTTTTATATTTATAAACTGATATAATTGAAATGTTATTTTCTATTTTTTATAAATAAAATTGAATTTAAATTAGAAAAAGAATATTTTATTATACCCAAATTTGGAATGAGTTAATATTTTATATTTTTATTATAAATTTTGTTACTTTTTGAAAAACTATTTACCCGTCTATAAACAAAAAAAATATAAATGCAAAAATATAAATGAAAATGACATCATACATGTATAAAAATGTGTGGAAATATATGGTTGGTGGATAAGTTACTGAAAACATCGCATAATCAATTATTTTGAAAATTTAGAGCCTTTTACAGTTAAATTGTGTAATGATATCATTGAAAAGTAAAGGGTATTCACAAAAGTTCCCCGTAAATCATTTATAAAGGGGGATCACTTCAACCATTTCAATGATCCATAATGCGTTTAATATATTATTGGACCCCAATATTGATATATTCTACTAGAATTTATTTAAATTTTTAAATTCACCCGGTCACTATATGTTATCAAATTCCCAAAATTTATATGGAGTTTATCATAGGTAAATTAAATTTATCATCTTATTTAAGAATTACTCTTTATCCTTTCTTCTTAAATATTAAATTTCATAACCTAACCAAAAAATAGTAATATAACAAAATCAATATAATATTTATACTAAATTTTAATTATATCAATGTAACTCTTCTAATTTATTTCTTTTCATCCACATTGAAAAATGAAATAACATTTATCGTGCATTGCGAATACATCCACCTCCATGAATTGGTATCTTCTGTTCTCACTATTTTATATCATCAATCTTTATAATAATTTGTATGTAGAATTAATTTTAAATATATAACAGAATTATCAATTTATGGAGGAAAATTATGATATACCATTATTTCCTTTCTTTTGTCCTGATAAAATCATGTTAAATATGTGTTGTGTAGTCTACCTCCACCATAAAGTAATGATTATTATTTTTCTTCAGGATTTTATCTATTTAACCAAACTACTTAAATTTGATTTAGAACATTAATATATGTAAATAATATCATTATTATAATGTTATTTTGACATTGTATCAGAAGAATTTCTTTATCCATACTTAACCATTGAATTATGGTATGTCTATTACTCAGATAATCGAATTACATACATGAAATAAATTTTAGAACCATATCGTAGATGAGTATTGGTACAAAAATAATAATATTATAAGAATTAAATAATTAAAAATAAATTTTTTATGTTCTCGAAATGTTATTTAATGTATTGAAATATTGTTAAAATTTGATATTTGAAGGCTAAAAATAAAACAACTAGTTGACACTGATTCAATTTTCACACAAAATAATAAAAAAATCAAATTAATATAGAAAAAATTTTAATAAATAAATATTGAATTTTTATTATAGAATTTTTAATTTTCTAGTAACAGTAACATTTGGTATAATAATAATTAAAAACAACACTATTACAAAATTTGTTCAAAACAATCATGATAACTCATGCTCGATATTTTTAATAGATAATAACTAACAAATATACATATAGAGAATGATTAAAAATGATGTTTATAAATTTTTATATATATGAATAATCATTAATTTTTTTTGGTAAGTAAAATTACTTTTTATACCAAATATTTGTGATCATTAGTGGAATCCAGGAATTAAGGTGATGGTTTAATTCCCCAAATATATTTTCTGGAGATGTGTTTATTATTATACACAATGTTTTATTTAAACAGGATAATTTACAAACCTTTAATATCTTTTTTCATGAACAAATAACCATTCATTATATTTAATTATTTAATATAAAAAATATCCTTCAAGATGTTTCTATTCAAATGATTCTAATTTCATAAGGGTACCTTGACTCAATTTTTAATACATTGGGTAATATTTTAACTTAATTTCAGATATTTATATAGATTTATTTGATGTCGCAACTCCCAAAATTTATATTTTAAATTCTATTTTTGATTTGGTAAATTACAACTCATTTTCCCTAAAAACCTAATTAGTAAATTATTTTTTAAGAAATTTTTAAAAATTTGGATAGAATAATTCACATTTTTTTAAATGGATCTTTTATTCCACTAAATTTTTATTATTCCCAACATTTTTTTGATTTTTGTAGGAACTGAAATATGGATTAATATAGGTTATACTCTTAATTATGAACATAATATTTCATTACAAAATCGATCTCATAATTTATGATATTATATTTATGTAAATGTATTTCCAATGATTAAAATGATATACATATCATGGATATATTTTAATTATTCCACTTCCATTAACACTACTAAAAAATTACATATTTCTGATGTATCCCTTATTAGTGATTCATTAAATATGATTTTTATTATGTCACAAAATGATTCTTTCGAGCCTTTGTAAATTTGAATTTTAAAAAGTCTTTTGGGGCATCATTTCGTAGAAAATATATTAAAAAAAGGATACTCTTTTTTCAAAATTATTTCACAAGCAAATACTTACTATAATTTCAATGTTATATCCAATGTTTCATAGTTTATAACATTTAAAAATTTTAATATTATTATTTAAATTTTAATTAAATAAGGTTTCACAAAAAAATGTTTATTTTTACAAACTACTGAATGAATGAAATATAAATTTTTTTAAAATTATTCTTCATATACCAATTGATTCTTAATATTTTTCCCTTAAATGGGAAATAATAAATCTATATAAGTTAAATGTTTCATCAATTCCCTTGTATTTCTGAACATCTCTGATGTATAACACAATATTTACATTGAATGCATTTTTTCAATGAATAACCTATTTTTCATTTCATTGATTGGTGTCTACAATTTTTTTTAAATAGATTGATTTAGGAAATTATAAACTAAACTATATATCCTTTATACAATCATTATAAATACCATATGAATTATTTTCTTCCTTTAAGGTTAGTTAGATAAATTTTTTTGAATAAATTTTCATGCAGTCTTATTTTACATGGGGTTATCATGTTATTAATATTGATGTAATTTTAACTAAATTATTTACGTGATTCTATTTGAAAAGGATATGAAACCCATTTTATTTATATAGGATATTAATATGTGATGAATGATACCTATATTCCACAACTGGAATCTTTGGGAATTTATAAATGAATCATTTCATGTGGAAGAAGTTTGATCCGATAAGTCATTGGTGGGGTAATATATCACACTAAAATAAATTGGTTAAATGTTATAATATATTTATATATATTAACACCTGTAAAATTTTGTTGTTTATAATCATCGGTGAAAATTAGTGACTCCAGGAGTTGATGTATAAATGTGTACAATTAGGAACTCTTTCAAGAATTTGTGGATTCATGTTACTCTTGACAATTAATAATTCATATGCTAATATTTTAACAAAAATAATATGATAATTTTAATGACTATGTTATGATCTTTTGGATCATTATTTCTGAAATATACTTGAAATATTCTTGTTTAATTTATTATGATATGCCATTTCTTATTCCAAGACTAATGTTTTGTTATAAATGATTTGTCACATATGGATTTCTAATAAATTTTTATTAGTAGATTTTTATTATATTATTCTTAGTTTTTATCATTGATTTTATCAATGATATTTACCCTTATTGATCATTTGATATCATAATTTATTAAGATAAAATTTCATAATTTTTTGAGAATAATAATATTGTGAAACTTATAGCAGAGTGTCATTTTAGGATATTTAGTCAGAGGATTAAATGAATTATTATCTATTAAACATTTTATTATACTGTGGGAAGGATTTACATTAGTTAAAAATTAAATGCTATTTTTTAGAATAAATTTTAATTATTATTTTTCTTTCATATATATAATTTAGATGATGAAATCCTTAGGGACTTATAGCTAGACTTCGATCATGGTTTGTATAATAATATATATTATTATATGAATTGAAAATAGTTTAAATGATTAAGAATTGTGGTAGGTCATATTAAAAATAAATTGATTCTAATATAGATTAGTGGATGTAGTATTGAATATTTTATCAAATTAGATAAGATTAAATGGGTTAAAATTATAGTTGTAAATTTAAAGGATAACGACGATTATTGGAAATCATTTTAAAAATTTGATAATGTGGAGATTCTGTTGATTTCTATTCTATAACATTAACTTCAAGATGCTATAGGTGACTTAACACTCTATAATGTATTTACCAAGGGGTAATAACCCATAAAATTACATTTTGGGTACTAACTGAATCATCATCTAGTGAAAAAAATAAGTCATATGCTCACAAATAGTTATACACTACCAATATACACGATTCTTCAAATATCTATATCATTAATAGTTTTTTTATATGATTGAATATTTTATAAATTTTTTATAATATGTTTGATGGAATCAAAAATAAACAAATATAGATTGATCTAAGAGTGTGCTAGGTTTAACAACAAGCTAATGTTATAATTTCATTAATTTAGAAACTTTTAGGATGATTTTTTCATATAATTATCTTATAATAGTTCTATTTTGGTATTAATTATTCATCACTCTTCATTAACACCATTTTTATTAACAATGTATGATCCTAGAGGAATATATTTAACAATGAATTGTATTTATAATGTAGAAATTTTCACAATAAGTTACCAACTTGTATATGATTTAGAGTTACAAATAATGTGATTATAGAGAATCTTATATAAATAATTATGATTAAATATGTTAACGTTGATTAGATGAAAACACCCTAATGAATATAATAATGGGGTATCAATTATGATTCTCTCACAATGATGATGAAGGAAATATTTTTCTATATACTTTTTGTCAAAATTATCGATGAATTGTGAACGAAAATAAGTTAATAGATAAAAAATAAGTTTCATAATTTTAAAAATGAGGGAATAATATAAATAATATATATTGAAAATTGAATATCTCATTGTACATGATGAATGGAAATTTTTCATCCTAATGGTCAATAGATAATTTATTACCTTTAATGATTGGCAATTTTACATTATCCTATGTAATTACCTATATCAAGTTATGTTAATGATGATATAAACCAAAAACATTCTTGACCATAGATTAACAATATAGCCATATTTATGACAGTTATTTGTGATGATAATGTGGATTTTGAAACATTGATCCCAAAAACATAAAAAATTAGTATTGTATTTATATCTTGTTCTAAGAAACCCCCTCTACCCTGTATGTTTTCAAAGAACATAAAATATCACTAAATAACTACATTTTAAGATATTAATTATAACATTTACCGTTATGAATTTTGTACCCAATTTTTATATCTCATATCTGATTAATCATTATTATAATGAGACTGTAAAAAACATTATTTCCATTCCTCTAGTAATATTTAATGTGATATTATACACGAAATATCACTCTTGACCTAGAGGTCATGATAATATCATAGATTATAAAAAAACATTGAAAACTTTTTCCCATGTTATCCTCTTAATAAATTGTTAACATAAATTATCATCTGAAAATATTACTACCATTAAATTTGTTTATTACTCCCAAATGAATAGAAATAATTTCCATGAATTTTATAATCATATTATGTGGGAAAATATTAGTTTAATAGTACTAACAATGATCGGATGAATGAAACATCATTAGAAATTAAAATTAGAATAAATTTATTCTTGTGGACTAAATTAAATATTTTTTTACAAAATAATAACTAAAATTTTGTGGACATAGATTATTTAATAGGGAATAATTCAATGACACAAAATATACCTATACATTTTTATTAAATAATTATTGTTTTAAAATTTTGTTCGACTATCAAATGTAATGAAAAATGATCCATAAAATATTCAACAAAAATATTATAAAAACAATAGATTATATGCTTAATTAAAAGATTGTTTTCAATTAAAAATTCATTAAAATAACATTAAGAGAAGATAATGTTTTAAAAATTATATTATTAAAAAAATCATATTTCCATTGTATATTACAGATTTATCAAAAGATATATTTTTAAATTTTGGAATTTTAATTAAAAAAACAGATTATAAATGTAATTATTACATTATGATTATTTGTTTGAGATTTTACAAATAAATTAATATTAATAGTAAATATATAAAATTTTTGATAATACTACCTTTTTATTATATAAAATCTAATAATACCATTTCATATACAAGTATATATTTATAATCTAATGTAAATCCTTTAAATATAAAATATTAAATTTATAAAACAATTGTTTAATGTTTAATAAACATTATAATTCGTTGACTCTAACAAATAATTGTAACTTCTTATGTTTGAATTAGTTATCATCACTAGTAGAAAGTAAATAAAAAAAAGAATTTAATATTACATTTAAATATGTAAATATTTTTTTAAATGGTCAATGTCATTTTTTAGCATTAATGTGTGCCTAAGAGTTATAAAGTTAATGACAATAATTATTTCAAAAATTTAATTTGCAAATAATTATTTATAAATATTTTATAATTTTTAACTAATTATAAAACATAATAAATATTAAAAAATTACGTTAATAATTTTTTAAAAATATTTTTAATTATACTATCAGTCATTACATTATTAATAAATTATAAATATGAATAATAACACTTAATACGGAAAATATAATTTGTTTACAAAATAGTTATATCTGTATATATAATATATGTATTTAAATGTTAATTTTATAATATTTAGAAATTGAATTATATTCAATTGTGACTGAAATTATGATCATGAGAACCTAATTTATAATGATGGTTTATTTTATATGTCTAGTATAATTTATGTCATTTGGGTGAGAACAAGTTACTAATGTACGAATAAGAAAATATAAATCTGAAAATATACGTGTACATGACATAAAAATGGTTAAAATAATTTTAAAATACTTCATTTAGGAATTTTAAATCCAATATAACACATTTCTAAATTAAATAAATCATAGTTAGTCTTTTACAAATGAATAATTTAACGAAAAATTATAATATTAAAAGGTTTAGAAAAATGTTCCCTTTTATTACCTTATAATAGGAGACTAATTCAACCTAATCAGTGCTCCATTTTATGTTCAAATTACCCTTATTACCATGATAACATATCCTATAATGTAATTTAATACAATTTCCCCAGTACCTAATAAGACGCAGAAGCCTAAAACACATCTTATTTCAAAATTATTAACAATATTTTCTTATATATAGAAGATGAGGATCTGGAGGTATTGTGTCCACGAAAGATAGTACATATAATTAAATAATCATAAAAATTACACAATATTAATGATTAAATAATCAAAATTGTTATCCTCATACCCATTTATCATTAAAATATCCTAATACATCATGGGGGAATAAATAATGAAAATTATGACACAAAAATCTCAATAAGGTAATAAAAATCAAAATAATGTATATCAGGAGAGTGAAGATGAATACAATGATATGATAACGAGGACGATCAAAATAATGTAACCTAAATAAAAATATTATTTAATAAGATAATAATTATGTTACCAAAATATTAAACATGATAATAAAAACATAATTAAACATTTATTCCAAATACCATTACTATAAAGATAAAAAAGTCTTGTGGTGGATTAAGTTAACTCAAACTACCCTTATAAGAATCTCCTTACATATAAAGAATGAAATATTTTATTTAAGGGATATATATATCTAATTCCACCAATCAATTAAATTTTAGTCCTTCATATTCACGCCATGTTATGAAAATAAAAAATTCATTAATCATAATAATGATCAAACCCATGAGATAGAAGTGGGTTTGATAATTTTGATTTAATTCATAACTATATTCTAAATAATATGGATTCCCAAGGAAGGATAAAAATAAATATTTTAGATGTTCATATTTTATATTAATAAAAAGGTATTTATAATTTATTTTTAAGATAATGATTTAATGAGATGGATATTAAAGAATAAAGATGAAATGTCCCACTTGGGTGATGATTTTAAGGAATGGTATAGGTGGGTTTTAAATAAGGAAAACACTAATTACATTCCACAATAAAATTATATAAATAATAGAAACTTATATAAATTAATGACTATTAAAAGTAGCAATTCATCATTTATCAACATTTTAGGGGGGTGATGCTCGACGTGAGATATGAATTATGAATGTTCTCTTAATCTAAGCATCATTAAAATTCTGAATTTCATATAGAAGTTAATATATATATATAACACAAAAAGGAAATATATATTTATCTAGGTATATATTTATGAGATATATAAAAAAAAATATAAGAGGAACATGATAATCATATATCCTAACATCAGTAAAAATTAAGACAAATTGTAACTAATAACAAATGAAGGAGGTAAAGAAGTTCAATTACATCCTGACTGAAAACACTCATAAAATTCATAAAACATCCTTATTTTAAAAAATAATTTTAATAAAAGGATTAATATTTATTTTATTAGTATATATTTACTTTTTTAACTTTTATTAATCATAATGTTTCATAAATTTAATAAATTTATTAAGCTTTTGTAAATTACAATATGTTCTCTAGTCAATTTTGTAGAATCATTCCTGGAATGTTGACCAAGGAAAATGTACACTGAATTAGATTCATAATCCCCAAAATTATATAATAATATA
Source organism: Viscum album (assembly GCA_963277665.1). Classification (NCBI taxonomy): domain Eukaryota; kingdom Viridiplantae; phylum Streptophyta; class Magnoliopsida; order Santalales; family Viscaceae; genus Viscum; species Viscum album. The sequence goes on from OY728127.1 coordinate 2,047,104,555, forward strand.
TGATTTATTAGACCATTATAACAAAAATTAATTAGGAAAATATTTTTTCTATGAAGAGACACAAACTTGAAATGTTACATTGATATGTCCTTTCATCAGTTCAATCTACTATAACTATTCCTTTTTTATATCTCTAACTAATTGATTAATATTGTCATTCCATAATTATAATGGTTTAGTTAATAATATTTCTATATATTTTATTCATTTTCTATTTCAATTATCTTTTCCATTATGGAAAATAATATAGAAACAACATCATGTAAAACTGGTTGTCTTCGCGTCAGCCTGTCGACATTTTAATTTTTCAAAAGGATATGGAGTAATATATAAAATTGATCTTGCATTAGTGTAAGAAAATAAAATATTAATAATAATTGTTTTATCAAAAACTCATGGTTAATTTTTTTTGGGTGGTAGAAATATAAAAAAATTAGCAGGTGTATTGAAAAATATTACATCTCACTTTTGATGATCTCTTTTGGTCACAACATTATTAAAAATTTAATTAGAGTTTTTGAATGAAATAATATTTTATATAGTAGGGAAAGATATTAATAGGTACTAATATACAAATATGGTTGATTATAAGTGGATTTAGATGTTTTTATAGGGTGATGGATAATGGTTCTTTTTATAAATAAAGAGAAACACATTTTTGTCACATATAACGATTTATTATAAATAGATCATACATTTCACAAAGTATGTTATGATAAAATGGATTATAATAATGTTTATAAAGGGATAATTTATTGAAAATCTCAACCATAATTTTACATAGAAATTTTAAGCATGTCTATAGGTCATTTCATTTTTTATAAACTTTTTCCATGTTTGGTTTTTAACAAGCTAAATTAATTTTACCTGAGTAATTTATTTTTATTACATAAAAAACTATGGATATATTTAATTTGGATATAATTATTTTAAATATATTATATATTATATAAAATGTAGTTTATAATTGTATATAACATTAATTTTATCATTGGTACATATACAGTGTGAAAGAAAGTTTTTACAAAAAATGTTTTTTAAAAATAACTATTATGTTAGAGATAAAGTAATTATTAATATTTATTATTTTGGTATGAAATTATATATTATAATTAATATAATATTTTTTTAACATTACAATATTTAAAAAATAATTTACCCCATTTTATAATTTTAATACGCGGAATATACAAAAAATATTTTTTATTCAATCATTGCTTGAATTTTTTAAAATGTTCTTTATTGATTTTATAGTAATACACATTATATTAAATTATTTAATTTAAATTTATAAAAAATATTTTATTCAATAAAATGGTTTTAAAAACATTCATGTCATTATTTCATAACAATGTCATAAATTTTAAAATATTAATAAAAATGTTATTTTCACTATTCAACTAAAAAACATTTATATTAAAAAAATACAATAAATTAATATCAAGTTTTTATTTCAATGATAAATAGAAATAATAATTTATTTTTTAGAACCTAAAATTAGATATTTATTATAAATATATGAATTGAAAATGTAGTAACTATTATATATTTTTAATATTTTTACTTTTATAATGATCATCCAGAATAATATATTTTTTAATGTATTCTTGTTTTTTAGTTCATTATATCATATAACATATGATACTCAACACAATACATAATAAAGGGAAATAATGGATAATTATTTGGTTTTTACATTCATCCCAAATATGAAATTTTACACTCAAAATTTGATTACATATAATATAGTGAGAAATATATGGTCCTTTTATTTCATGATAACTTAATGTTCCATAATATCCAATTAATTAATTGGTTTTCTCAAATGTACATTGATAATGTGAATTATTTTATTAAATAAAATATATCTCTATGGTTCATGATATTCACCTATTTAACATCATAAAATAGATCATTCTCCAACTATACCACCAATGAATTCATTACATGTAAGTGGGTTTTCATCAAGTAGGATACATAGAACATGTAATAGACTTGTGATATGTTTGTTGGGAACACTAATCACTATTAAAGAACACCAATAAAATTAATAACATCAGTTGATTAATTTTTTATATAAAACAAAAGATCCCCATTATCCAAAATTTCATTACTCTATTCTATATATATAAACAAAAGAACATTTTATCCCAAACATAAAATCAATGTATGATTAATTGTAATCCACCTAAATATTATGTCGACTCTATTCTGATTAGATTTATTTTTTAATGGTTATGACCATTTCAACTGTTTCATTCACCATGTCTACTCATAAAAAAATTCTTCACCTATATCATCTAAACATGAAATAGTGCATCATTTATTCTCATTGATGGATTTTCACATATCCATTTGGATGGTTGATTTGAAACTTTTACTATATGAGAACACGACAAGATAAAATATTTCTCCCATACACTATTGATGTCTTTATGAGAATCTCTAAGTATATACTCATGTGAATGGATATTCTATTTAGATTTTCCATTAGTTTTTTGGATTATTGGTCATAAAAAAGATCAATTATATATTTAGTTCACACTTAAGACTCTTCCATAACATTAATGTGTACCTCATATATTAAAAAGTTATAACCGATTGTTGGATTCTATGAATCCTTACCACTTATAAGATGTTCGTTGATGTATGTGATTATGTTAGAATTTTCCTAAAATAAGATTTTTGTGAACATGCTTTGTATATTACTAATATATAACCCATATATAATTATTACAATTTTATTTTAGTATACTCCATTGAAGGAATCTATATACATGTTTTCCAATTTTCAAATATATAAGATAAATGATTTCATAATATTAGTTGTCTTCTCCTCTATACCTTAACCTCCTAACAAACAATTATATCTAATGTTTATTCCATAATATACTTCATCATCTTTTCCCACCAAATTTTTTCTCAGTAAATTTTTTTATTCTTCTTAAGTGGATGTATAATGTCCTGAAATGAGCTTCATTTAATATCAGATCTTTTTATTCAAATAATGTGGATCACAAATTCAGATCTGAAATCCCATTTTCTATCACCATTAAACATTAACTAACAAATTTATATCCTTATTCATGTAATACACCTTCTTATATATCTCCAATCATTAATTTTACATGTCTTAATATTATAATGTATTAGAGTATGTGATATAATTTGATATTGGTCATATAATGTTATATTATTCATTATTTCCATGCATATCCTTAGAAAGAACAAGATAATCAGATCCTTCTCATTCCTCACCATAGATAAGGATGAATGATATATTCTATATAGACCATCTCCCAATTCAATATCCATAAACATATGGTAGTATATTATGAAATCATAATCCTTTATTATATCTAGCCTTCATCATTAGTGCATATTTTTATCCTTTTAGGTTAATATATTTTTTATAGTCATTTGGTTGTTATATATTACCATTATTCGAAGGTGATCGAGAAGCACACCTCCAGCGTTCGCTGCACTGTAAATTCTATGCCTTGGCCCGCATTTCCTATCTAAAAGGGGACAATCCATGGTTGAACCTGGAACTAAAATCTTGAGTCACTGGCATATGGGGTTGCACAGACTGGAAGATTGTACCCATAGGTAAGGGTTACTTACATCTCTTATTCAAATCGCATGAAGATTTGGACAAAATCTGGCGCACCGACAATCTCCAACTCAAACCAAGTACTCTCTGTATCTCAGAATGGTAAATTGAGTTTAATACATATAACACCAAGAACCCCCTTTTCCAAATCTGGGTGAGATTACATGGGTTAAATTGGTTCTTTTGGCACATGCGGATACTCAACGACATCGCTTCATCCTTCGGTATGTTGTTGAAGATCGACCAGAGGACTCTCAATGTGGAGCTTGGAATGTATGCGAGTGTCATGGTAGAGGTCAACATGGATGAGAAGATCTCAGACTTTATCATCATCCAAGCCATTGACTATCGAGCTGATATTCCTCAGTGAATGTGAACGAATGCCTCCATTCTGTGAACTATGAAAAATCGTCGGCATTTCGTTGCTGAAATGTCGTGTGATTAAGAATCAAGTCATTCAACTGGCAGATGATGGTTGGATTGAGATCATGAAGAAGAAAAATAGTAAGGTCATTCCTCCCATCCATGTCATCCTAAAGAAGAACCCTGATGTTTGGGTTAAAAAAATCCCCATTCTGGTTGAATGCTCTGGATCCTCTTCGGCAGGCCAAGATGAAGCAGAGGATATTGCAGTTCTTGAGCATAACATCAGGTCGGACATTGAGCGGCTTGTCCTGGACACATGCACCTCCGAACCATGCCTCCAGGAGGAGCTGGTTGAGAATCCCCTTATGTTGGTATCGCCCGTATATGTTCCAGTTTCACCGAAGGTTTTCGGCAAGGATGTCATCCGAGGTGGTTGCACATACATCTTCTCTATCCCCTTCTCAATGAAATGATTCCCCGAATCAGGCTTGTGATCTGATACCGGCTCAAGCAGATGGTTTTTAGGCCACTGCTGATACAAATGGTTCTCTTGGTTTGCCTGCTAATAATTTTTCTACTAAGCATGAAGATAAAATTAAAGGGAGTTCCCCTATTTCTCCTGCACAGCCCACTGCCTCACTGCTATCACAGGATATTAATCCTGACTATCAACACTCACCTGTGCTTCCTAGCTCCCGGTTTAGTTGAAAAATTGGCTCCTATAGTGCTGGAAACTACCCCCATATTATATTGCTAACGGAAACATCTCCTACTAAAACTGATCATATTAAGATGGACTCCCCTGATACTTCAAAAAAATTGACTATTTTACATTATGTTAATAACTTGTCAGATTCTCTTATGATCTAACAAGTTATGACTACTCCTTCGACCTCACCCTCCAATATCAGAAGATCTAAGAGGAACAGGGGCTCGAAAGGATCCAAAAAGAAGAAAAGGAGATCGGGCTCCAAAAACAAGTTTTAATGGATGTTCTTTTTTGGAATTGCCAGGGTCTAGAAAATGCTGACAGTCTCCTGACTCTTAAAAGAATCGTTACAACTCACAAGCCTAAAATTTTGTCTCTTGATGAACCGAAAACTAATTTCACTATATCCTTCATGAATAGTTTTACTGCTGGTTAGAATTTTCTTGGTGAATGTTCCAATAATAATTATGTGGACTCTCTTTGGATTCTTTATCACAATTTCTTGGATGATATCCAAATTTGCTTTACCTCTAACCAAATTATAACTTGTGATTTTACTCATGAAATCAAGCACATTTTTTGCACCATTGTCTATGCTAAAAATAGATATCAAGATCGTAGGCCTCTCTTGTATGACCTCTCCACCTTGGATACCTCCATGCATGACCCCTGGATAGTCTTGGGAGACTTCAATGAAATCCTTTCTCCCAGTGAGAAGTTTGGACCATCACACTCCCCCATCTCTTCCAGGGAGTTCAGAGGCTCTATAGAAGATTGTAGCCTGGTCGAAGTAAATATCACATTCTCTAAATTTACTTGGTATCATAGGCATTATAACTGGGTTGTTGCTAGTAAATTTAATAGGGATCTTGTGAATGTCCCGATGCTAGATGTGTGGGATACCATCTCCAGCATAACCCTACCTAAACATAACTCTGATCACCATCCTATTCTATTTTCCTTTCACTCAAAACAATTAAAATCTAGTCTCCCCTTCAAATTCCATAACACTTGGTCCAATGACCAGGACTGCTCCCATATCATTCAAAGTTGTTGGAACTATATGTGTCAGAATTCTGATATTTTTTCATGTATCACTAAGATTAAGCATCTTAAGCTCTATCTCAAGGGTTGTTGCAGTTTTAAATCCAAACAGATTATCCAGGACATCTCTAGTTATGAAAATTATCTTAACCTAATTCAAACCTCCTCTACTAACTCTAACATTGCATCTGATCCCCAAGACGAAATAAACATTGCTCTCAATCTCAACTCCCTCCTAGCCCTCAAAGATAACATTCGAAAATAAGTCTTCAAAACAAAATGGCTCACTGATGGGCACTGAAAAACCAAATTTTAAAACTCCCTTCAAAGGATTAGAATAATCAAGCGTCCCCTAGCCTCTCTGAAACATAATGTTAATATCATTTCCTTTATGGATTCCATCTCTAATCATGTTTTCACTTACATTGAAAATATTTTCAACGGTCCTGATATCAATAAGAATATTCTTCTTGGGATCATCCAAACCTTGATCAATGAAGAAGACAATAGTTTTCTCTTGTCTTCTCCTTTAGATCACGAAATCAAAGCTACGTTCTTCAGTCTTAATCCTGACAGTGCCCTAGGTCCTGATGGATTCAATAACCGTTTTCTCCAGCATCATTGGGAGGATGGTTTCACTGATGTCTGTAAACTTGTCAATCATTTTTTAAGACTGGCTCCCTCCCTAATGGTATAAATGCTCAATTTATCACCCTTATCCCAAAAGTTCCTAATGCCTCGGAAATCCATCTCATTAGGCCCATTGCGCTAATCAACTCTATTTATAAAATCATAACCATGATTCTTGTCAATATGATTTCCTCCCTTTGTAACAAAATTATCTCCTGGAATCAATTCGGTTTCATCAAAGGTAGATCCATACAAGACTGCATCTACCTTGCTTAGGAATGCACGAACTCTATTAACAAAGTCTCCCGAGGAGGCAACACTGCCATAAGCTTGATGTTAGAAAGGCCTTTGACACTATTGATTTGAATTTTATCTTCAAAGTCCTTCAAGACGTTGGCTTCAATGATGTATTCATTAATAGGATTCAATCTCTCTTCAACTCTGCCTCTATTTCAATTCTGGTCCATGGCTCTCCCAAATGTTATTTTAAATGCTCTAAAGGAGTTCGTCAAGGGGAACCTATATCTACCATCATTTTTTCTATTGCATAAAACTACCTTAGTAGATTCCTATCCTCTCATGTTTCCCAAGGGAAACTGAAACCCATATCGGCTTCTAGAAATCTAACTATCCAGACCCATCTTCTTTATGCAGATGACATAATTCTTTTCCTCAATGGAAGCAAACAGAATGTCATTACCCTTAAAAAATCTTTATCCCACTATGAAGAGGTCTCGGGGAAAGACATTATTTGGAAAAAATCCTTTATTTTCTTTTGGAAATAATTCCCGCCCTATTGAAAAGGCCACATTATTGATAATATTGGAATCAAAGAGGGTTCTCTCCCATTCAATTATCTTGGGGTTCCCATTTTTTGGGACAGATCGAAAGCTATTTAGTTTAACATTGTGGTTGATCAAGTGATTAATCATCTTACTTCCTAGAGAGGGAAATCCTTGTCCATGGCTAGCAATATTTTCCTTGTTAAATCAACCATTATCTCAAAATTGGTTTATTCCATCATGATCTATAAGTGGCCTATTGGTATTCTCAAGATAAATAATAAATGTATTAGAAACATTGTGTGGACATATAGCATTATGGAAAGGAAATTTGTCACCATCCCTTGGTCGACCTGCTGCACCCCGCTTGAGAAGGGAGGCATTGATATTAAAAATCTCAGATTGTTCAACGAGGCACTCCCAGCCAAACTCACTTGGAGACTGTTCAATAAAACCTCTGACTCCCTTGATTTTCGTAGAAATAAATTTCTTATGAGGCTAAAAAATGGAAATCTAAACTATGTCCAATCTTCCCTTTGGACCGCTATTAGGGATTCTTTTTTTCTGAATCATGAAAGTTGTTGATGTATACCCCTTTTCAAGAGATGATGACATTCTAGTTTGGGAACCGGCCCATAATGGTATCCTTGACTCAAATTTTTTTTACAATCATTATTTCTCTAACTCTGATTTGGAATTTTCCTGGTTAAAACTCTTCAAAAAACCTTGGATTAAACCATACAGGCTTAATTATACTTTGCTCTTGGTGCACAAACGTATCCCTAATTAGACATATGTCCAATACTTTTACATCCATCTCTATTCCAAATGTCCCCTCTGTCATCAACACCATGAAGAAATAAATCATCTTGTTTTATCTTTTGCTAAGGTGTTTGCTATGGGGAATTTTATAGCTGACATCTTTGATTGCAGATGTCCTCCTTATGATAATACCCTCCCGTAGCTAAAACACTGTGTGGATCATGAGTTCTAGCCGCAAATCAAAATCCTCTTCCTAACTGTCGTGGCAGAGCTCTTACACATTATCTGGTATGACCAAAATGCTATTATTCACAATAATCACTAGACCAATCACATTGCAGGTCACACGATAATTCTGATTGCTATTAAGGATGTAGCCTCAATCCAGAAATCTAATAGTAACAACATGATCTTTGACTTTATGATTCTACGACGTCTGAAGATTGACAACATATATCCTCGGAAAAAGCGCTTTCTTAAAGTCTTCTGGAAATCCCCTCTTCTTAGTTGGATCAAGGTCAATGTAGATGGGGCTTCCAAAGGAAATCCTGGCGCTACGGTCTATGGGGAAATCTTCAGAGACACCACAGGCCACTATCATTGTTTTTTCTATGGTAGCTGCCAGATCACCTCCTCCCTTGAAGCCGAGATGCTGGATCTCATCCACGACATCCATTTCGTCAAAAATAAAGGATGGAACAATATCTGGATTGAAAGAGACTCCACCACCAGCATCCAAGCTATTTGGAATGGGGATGCCCACCTTTCTTGGCCCCTTACAGCAAGTTGGAAGATCTGTCTGAACTCGCTTTTGGAGATCAGGTATATTGCCACGCATATATATCGTGAAGCTAATACGGTGACCGATGGTCTTGAAAATAAGGGGATAAACCAGGCCATTACATGGTTTGATGAGTTTCTGAATGACCTCCTCCCTCTCCTTACTAAGGATTGTAACAAAATTCCATCATTCAGATTTGTGTAATCCTCTCGCTTATTTTTAATAAATTTTGTATTGGTTGTTGACCAGGACATTACCTTTATATATATATATTACCATTATCTTGGTTGAGATAAGGAATCTCTATCATTAATGCAGAGATGACTATATCAAAGTGAAGATGATTAATCAAATATTTCTGCTCATGAACCATCAACCATCTTTTGGTTAATTCTATAACATTATCATATTTTAGGAGTACACAACCCATGACCTTTTTTGAGGTATATATGTAGTTCAAAAAACATTTTCCCCTTGTGTGTATAGTTAGTATAATTATTTTGGATAGACTATAAACTATCTTTTTAACAAACTCTATACATTCATAATTCTATACATATATACAACCCCTATATGTAAAATGTGTTAGTGGGATTGAAAATCAAGTGATGTTTCTCAATAATTGATGATTGTTCTATTATAGTGTGAGTATACTATGGATCTCCATCATAGATTATGGTATTGTACAATCATCAAAAACCGTAATTTTTATAGTTCTAATTAAAACCACATACATGTGATAACATGCTCATATAATTCACATAATCCATATAAAAAACACATTTACAAGACTTTATAAACATCATCTCCATCTTTAAATTCATTAGGACAATATTCAGTTTATCCTATTGTTTCTCTTTACTTTTAGAGTCTATAAAAATTATTATATAAATACTACCAATTATTTATCAATCGATCAAATAAATAATCTAATAATTATATTCCAAATGATTGATGGATAATTATTGAGTACAAAGGGAATGATAATAAATTCATGGTACCACAAAATTATTTAAAAGGGGGTCATGAAAATATCCTCCTTCTTCACCATTACCTGAGGATATCATAAATGAATGTGCAACTTTGAGCCTTATTTAGCTTCATATATCTGATAAATCATGTTATCAATACACTATATAGGATACTTATTCTTTATCATGATCTTTTGGTGTTAATGATAATTGATATATTAAATTGTATACCCATACATACTCATCATAAAGAGGATCGATGTATCCAATATTTATTCATGATGGTATATGATGGTCATGTCTAAATATTATTTTAATTTCAAGTTTAGTTTATCCAATTCAATGTGGGATATTATATATAGAGTTTTATATATCAACAGAGATCACAGTATAAGTTCAATATATAAATCAACCAGTTGTCCAGGAAAAATACTATTTTGTTATTTGTGGAATAAATTTTTTAAATCCATTAGAATTAGATTTTCAGCCAGATTTGACTACCACAATAATTCAATAATTTGAAGAAAATATTCATACTCATGATGAAAAAATATCCTTGAATCTGTATAATATTCATATGGAGATTCATCTCCCTCTTTAAATTTTTTTAGAATCATAGTGTAGGTCAGGATGTTGATGTTTAGTTCTTTCTGCTGATATATTACATGGGGTATATATACAGACAATCATCTCATTAATAGTATAGCCTCAAATTAAACTAAAGGGATTTTAAAAATGATCTCTTAAGATTAATTCTAGATATACAAATTCGATAAGATATATATAAATGAAATGAATCAATAAATCCATTAATTGTTTCATTGATAACATAACTTCCATTATTTGTAATGGTGTTTTAAGAGTAATACTAAATATTATCTATATGGAAGAGTGCATAGAAATAGAATTAGATTTTATTTTCTCTTTTATAGAATGTATAACAAGAAAAAATTTAACCATATAAAATTAATTATACACATCCATAGTTGTAAAATCATAATCCAAAACATTATCTCTTGGAATCAGTGGTTGTTTCCTTTAGTTATATACAATAACCCTTGGCATAATTATTTGGTTTGAATAGTTTCCACATTTCTTGTATTTGAATCAATGAGAAATAATATTATTATTGATCAACAAATTTTCATTATTTATCTTGTTAGTGGTATTGTATATATAAATTATACAAGTGTTGGCCTGATTTCCCCACATTTTAAACTTGAAATATTTTATTTTCCCCTCGATATAGTTTTTTATATTCTCTATTGAAATCTTTTAACCTGTGGGATTATATATTTTCTTATCACCCAAAGACTTATCTTGTGATCCAATAGAATAAAATTATAATCACTAAATTGTATCACCAGTTCCATGTGATCATTTAGAATATCCCATATCTATATTAACTATATGTTTATATCAGAGAACTTCGTCATAGTTGATAAAGTCCAAAACAATAAAATATCTCCACTGTCAATATTGTTTCCAACTAAAGAAGAGGCAATGTTTGAATTAGATTTTAATTATAAAAATAAAGATGTATAATGATATACATGTGAATCTAGGCACATTATATTTAGTATATTCATCATCATTATTATTGATTTCAAGTAACTATATATGTTTTTTTAAAAGGAGGGTGGATTGAAAATACTTATTGATAAAGAGTATGATGAATTAATCCCACCCAATATATTTTGTGACTTCCATGTGTTTTTTATTATTGATCAGTGTCCACCACTTATCAACTTATCCATTATAGAGGTCAATAGACAGTATAAACATAGTATTTTCAGATAATTAAAGGATAATGAATTTATTATTAATTTAAAAATTCTATTTTTTGGCGAACATGGGGTCAAAAGATCCAATAAAATTTGGAGGTATATATTTATTAAAGTAACAAACTGTAACATGATATCTTGGAGGGAGTTCCACAAGGTTCATGTTATTATTGATAATATGTGTTGTCATTCTAATTTCTGTGGTGAGGTATATAGTTCATTCTCTCATCATATTAGTTATTCATATTTTCAAATTTTTATATTTCCCATTTTATATTTTATTAACACAATTTCTCATATTCCAATTTATTTTTCAAAATAATAGATAATTATGGTTTGTAATAATTAATAAATGTATAAATTTAAATAAGAAACATTGAAGAAAAAATTCATACATTATTTGAAGAACCTAAATTTTGAATTTTGACATTTTATATTATCTTATAAAATCATATTTTTGTACACGGTAATGTAACCTATTTATGGTCCCAAAAAAATATATGATAAAATACATTGTAATTTTTTGTAATGTTAATGTGAACTAACTGAATCATACTATTGAGCATTGTCAAACTAGGTCTACATTTAGGGATCTTTTTCATCCACTATCATACGATTGTGTTAATACATGATAAACACTTGTTAACATTATAATCCTTTTATAAAGTTTTTCCATATACAAAATTTACTTATAACATCTAAATATAAATTTTATTTCTTGGAAAAAATATACTCAAGACATTTCAATGCTTTCTATAAGATACCATAATAACTGTCTTACCACTTTGTATAATCCCTAGGTTTATGTCTAATGTTATTCCTCCATAATCTAAAAAATTAAGTATAATATATTATAGTACCAATATTTTTAAAAAATAATATTTACGATATCATTAATATCCATTACAATAGATTAAATCTTTGGATTTAGATTCAAACAATCCTAAAATGATTATATATAAATTGGAATCATATTAAACAAAAAAAGAACACAACTTTTTTAAACTCTTTATATTGATCCAATATCTAATATATAATTCTAAAATCCACTTGATACCCATGTGAAATTGAGTAAAGAAATAAGTAATATATAAAGGCCAATAATAGAGTAAAAATTGAAACAATATATCTTATGAGAATGATAAGGCATACCATAATGTAATAAAGACGATGTTCATAACAATGGAGACATGGAATAAGTAAATAATGTCTTAAGATTGTAAAAAATTATAAACATAATAAAACAATATATCATTAACATATGTTTACATTTATTCCAATTCTATAAACATAATGTGGAACAAGATCCATTATGTACAAGGTCGTCTCCATAATCAATATTATATCATATCTTCATATAAAATGCTTTATATATTTAGTTGGAGAGTTATATAATTTCATACCCACACATAAATTAAATTAAAATAGTATATATGAGTTCCAAAAGGGAAAATAAACCATATATAAATATTAATCATTATGAAATCCTTGTAAAAGAATTGGGTTTCGTAATTATGATTCATGGTGTAAACAAGAGATAAATCATAATGATTACCATGATAAGAACGAATTAAATAATATTTATTTTCATATTAAAAAAATTTAAAATAGTTTCTTATTATTTAGTAATAGTATATAGGTTTTGTATTGATCTATGATAAGAAAAATTAAAAATGAACTACATAAGAGAAAAATATAGAAAAATACTAAATGATGTTTTTAATGACGGGAAGACAATATTATTTTCAATAAAACTATACTTAAACGAATGAGGTTTGTATAAAATAACTTAAAATTTTAGAATTTATTCATAGTTTGATAACATATTATGTGGTTATTCTCAATGGGATAAAAGAAATATAAATATTCCCTAAAAATGGGTTTTCCGAAAAGTGTGAAAATCAAAGGGAAGTAAAAACATTTAAAACCCAAGAATTGATATAGATATTTTACAATAAAAATTTCTAAGGGACCTATATATAATCATATAATAGTAATATTTGGATTTTTTTTATAAATTTAATTAAAATAAAGATAATGTATAACCAAAACTCCCTAAAAGAGTAAATTTAGATCAATTACTTACTATTTAAAATCACTATATACATTCAATGGAATATTTAAATAGTCAAATTATGAGTTTTAAAAACATTACTGAAAACATTATCCAAATAAATATAAATATAAATTTTCTATTTTGCATTATGTTTGAAAATTTTATTTCATTAATTCCTCTTATATATGTTTGTTGATGATTTTAATTTAATTTCATAGAAACTATCATTCTATGATGTCCAAGGTAATGTTCCTATAAAATGATATCATAATATTTATAATTTATTACAATTATGTAATTTACTATTAAATTAACAGATAATTAATTTATTTAAATAGGTTTTAAACAATTTCAATGGTTTAGTAAATGATATTTTCATTCAATACATACATATATTATTACACCCATGTTAGTCTATATAGAAAAAGAAAGAGAGACAACATCACATAGAATATGTAGTTCACATGTTTGCATGACAACATTAGTATTTTTTGAATATTTTTTTATGAATGTTTAAAATATATTTTCTAATAGTTTAACAATATTCCCAAATATTTTTAATAATTTTTTTAACATCCTTAATTATATATAATAGGTTTTGTGTTGTGGAAGTTAAAAAATAATCAATAATGTGTGGTGAAAAATATTAAATGTCACATTTGAAGTTCCTATTTTGTGAAAATGAAGAGGATGTTCCACTTGTTTTTTATAAATTTAAATGATTATATGAAATAGTGAAATGGATATATAGGGACTAGGGATAGTGTGGTTTTTTACTAATGGGATTTGCAATTATGTGGAACATGAGGGTTAGTGGTTCCTTTAGTAATTGAAGAGAAAGGAATTTTTAATACATAAAAATCATTAATATGAATATATCACCTGGAATGTGAAGAATGATTGAATAATAATAGAATATGGGAAGGGTAATTTCTATGATATCCTTAATCATACTATTAAACAAATATAGTTAATGTTTTAATGTAATTTTCACATAGATATATCTTTTACCATTCATTATTTCTATATCGGTATCTAATTTTTGATAACGTAATTTGTTATTAAAGAAAGAGGTGTTCATTAAAATTTAATTTAATAGTAATTATTTTAAATAATATATCAAATTAATCATTTATAATATCAATGGGTAAAGAAAATTAATTTTATGATTAGTTCATTTAATGCTTAAAAAAACATTTTTATAAAGAATATATTTGTTAGTAAAAAATTATGATTTTGATAAAATTATCAGTGATACTAATTCTTTTATAATTAATATGTATAATAGTATTAAATTAATTCTTATCAAACATTAAAATTTTCGTGAACATAATTCCACCATGTCAATATTTTATTGTTTAAAATATCAATAAATAGTAATTGTTAAAACTTTACTATAATATTGTTATATTTAATGTTCCACTTAATAAAATAACATAATAATTAAAATCATATATTTATTTTTACAAATTATATTTGTTATTGTAATATCTTTTTAAAAATATTTATTTTGGTTCTTTTATAATAATTTTATAAAATTGATGGTATTTGTAAAATCAATTTTGTTATATATGCTCATAAATATATATTATTTATTAAAAATTGGCCAAATTTATAATGAGTTAAAAGATACAGAATAATTACAAAAATGATGATATTTCTTTAAAAATGAAATAAAAAATTGATTATAAATATTTTAATTCAACATGATGTTATTACTATCCATTTGTGGTAGCATAATTTCTATAATGGTCATTTTGGATAATATAATTTTACTTATGTTTTTATGTTATCAGAATTTTTTTTATTTCATGTGATAAATGATAATAAATATAATAATTAAAATTGGTATGTAACCAATAATATTTCTAGTTTCTCCATATTTGTTACTACAAGTTATGTTATGTGCTCCAATTCTATGAAATTCATCACGATGAAGTTCATGGTCCAAATGTATGTATTGCTGACAAGTTATCATTTTTTTCATAGTCATTATGTTACAAAAACATACAATACATAGTAATATAATGGACATGTTAACATTAAAATAATAAATACTTATTATATTAATCTAACAACCCTTGCTTATACATTGTCATCATTTTGTTAAAAGATAGAAATTTTAACAAACATTGTACACACTAAATCCTCCATGATGAAACATCATATGGTATTAAACACTAACTATATTAAATGGTTATAAGGGTGAAATTTAAAAAAATTAACAAATATATATTCTATTTTTTATTTTTAGTGGTGAAATTATATCCCCCTTTCATTACCTATCATTAATCGAGTAATAAAATATAAACTATGCATTGCTCTAATTACATCTTCCATGATGATACAATTTTCATTTAATTTTTTTTCATTATTTTTTAAAGATACATAAAATAATAATAGAAATATTTAGAAATTTATTTAATATAATTACACTTTTTGAAAATTATATTTTTTAAGAAAAAATAAATCATTTACCATACTCACCCAACATATTTTGGTACATTCATATTTGGGATGGTCTAACTACCAACATGATCAATGCTATAAAAAACTTCATGAGTAACTATGGGAACATTATTACAAAACATATTATATTTAAAAAATTAAATAAATATATTTTATTGTTTTGGAATGTTTTTATTTAATATTAATATTATTATTAAAAGGTCATTTATGATCTAAAAAATATACAAAATTAGTCAAAAACATTCCCATATTCTCCAAAAAACAACTAAATGTATTATAATGTGATAATTGAATTGGAAATAATTTATTTATCTATTACTGTACACAGAAATAACTAATAATGATGAACATTGGTGCAAGAATAATGAAAAACCGCACTATTGTGAAACACCATCAAATGGAACAATATATTTCTCCCCTGATATTGAAGATAAATAATAACTAACTATTATAAATGTATGAAATACTTATTTATAGTGATTCTTAAAGTATATATAATCGAAGAATGTTTTGAAATATGTGATTGAGATATTAAATTATTTTATATATGAGATTCATTCACATTAGTGGATTTCAGGAATTGTGGTAAGGGTTTGTTATCCCAAATTACATTTCTTAAGACATACTACTTATGATAAAAAATATTCTTTTAATAATGGTGTATATAATACCAGTTTTTATTTTCCAATATGATCTTATCTTTATTCATGTTGTTAAATACTTCATTTTAAATCATATCCTTCAAGGGTTTCACATTTGAATTTTCCTATTGTTGGAAGTCTTTTATTCATTGAATTTACAAAAAATTGGGTTATTGTCTGTCATACAAGAATTTAAATTTCAGAATTTATATGATCCCTATATTTTTTTTATAATATTACCACTTTTATATATTGAATTTTATAATCACCATTAATGATAACATATTTGATACACATTTTCCAAAATAATAGTATTCCATTACTAAAAATAACTCCCATTCGTATAGATGATTTTTTTCTTCCCTGACTATAATTTATATTCTACAAAAGTTTACATTTATGTTTGTAAACTCAAATATAGATTATTTCATGTCATAATTCTACATCACATCCCCAATATTTAGTAGTCAATTTTATTTTCCTATTTATAATTTGGCTTTTCTGTAAATGACTTATAAAACATTAAAAAGGATTACATATCATGATTATATTTCATATCATTCAGCAATATTTTCACTAAAAAACCATTATGTATTATTTAAAATGTAATTATTGATGATTTTTTAGAATTTAACGTAAAAATAATTGTATTTTTTTAATTCCATCCTTTTTTGAAAATTACATTTCAAAAGAAACCATTGAAATTTTCTCTTAGAATTTCATTACTAAAATGTGAAAATAAATTTATTTTTAGAAGTTTTTTTATAAGAATAAACATCCCATAATTTTGAATATTAATTACATTGTTTCATGGTTTTATATAAAATTTCATTTTACAATATTTTTATAATTTTATTATTAGGTATTCCATGGATAGATGATCATTTCTATCATGAATTTATATGTAAATTTCATCTAGTATTATAAAACTGTTCTTAATAAATTAGATCATTTTTACCTATCTGTAGAAAAATCAGTAGAATTGAATATATATTTGATAGATATCTATACATTTTGTTATATTTTATAATCATCATCAGTGTATAAAAAAAATTCATTCAATGAAATTACTTGATTAATAATATATTTTTTGATTCATTTGATTGAATTGTTTTCACCTAGATTTTAAACATTGATTGATATAGGAAATTACTTACATAAGCATATATCCATTTTCTATATGGTTTTAATACAATATTATTTATTATATTTGTAAAAACAAGGATCCCCATTTCAGTTATGGATCTTCATTTCACGTTGTTATTTTAGAAAAAGGAAAAATATGGGTTTTTCTATGTACAAGCCATGTACATAGGAGTACACGTTGTGTAACTCGGTTCCACGTAAAACCACATACTATATGTCTAATGGTATAGTACATGGTCATGTGGTGACATGGCAGACTGTTTATGGCAGGGACCAGCTAAGGCTACTACTCAAATTATATATCTAATAAACATGTCATGCTGTTTTCTTTTTTATTTGATAAAGAAGAATGGGGATGTGTCTTACCCTCGTAAATATATTCTTCTCCCCATTGTTTGTATAGGATAGTGAATGAATTGACCAAGAACATCAAACATCTCCTGATTATTCATCCAACCTTTGATTGATATGGTTTTGGGTGGGTTGGAATCCCACCGACGATTTATCAATTCCCCTAGAGCCTTTCTTCCCGATTAGTCATATCTCATTTGTTAATCAAATTTGGATGTTTTGCAACATTTTTATATACACATCGATCTAGGATGATTCATGGGAAAATGTTGAAGGATATCGATCATGAGACACCGAGGTCAGTGGTTTGGGCCTTTATTTGTTTGTCTTTAGATTCTATATTATAAACGTGTCGCAAACCCATGAATAAGGCTTTTAACGATATGGAATTAAAACTTTTTTATCAACCATTATGGTTATCTTGATTGATAATGGGTGGTTTCACATGCAAGGGTTGAATACCTTGGTAGAGGACACCCCATCGATGCATTTTACCATTATTCAAACTTTATGGTCATTTGTTCTGGAATTTACATTATGCTTATATTTTTTCAATTCCTTGGTTGATTAGGATTGAGTTGATTGATTATGTGAAATTATTTTGGTATAATTTATGAATTTTCATCCATGTAGTAGTTATAGATTATATATTCTACTTGGATGTGATATGAATGATGTTTTTCTAATGGACCGTCAGATCTGTGGACTAGGAAAATTGTTGGGGTTTCCATGTTTATTTAAAAAAGACTGTGAGAGAATTGGTTTAGATACTGACCCTAGGGTGTTGACCATGAGAGATACCCAGGAGGTCATTTATAAGTTATTGATGCCATGTTGACGTAGGGGTACTGATCGTGAGAGCTACCTAGCTGATCATTTGTAAATTCCTAGTGTTATGATAGACCAAAGGGGATAGACCATGAGAGATTTCCCAATGGGCATTTCATTAATATTTTGATGCTTTGTCAAACCAAAGCTGACAGAACGTGAGAGATTTCCCATAGGATTTTTTATGAATGATTGAATGATTAGGATGTGTCTTCCAAGACAAAGCTCAAGATTGGACTTGGTCATGCATGATTCATTATATAGTCTTCTAAGACATGTACTTGTTACTATTACATTGTAGTATATATATATATATTAGGTTAGATATAAAGATTTCAAGATTCAAATTATTGAATAATAGATGCAAATGAATGTAATTTAAAAAAGTAGGATTGTTTTCTTTTGAGTTCATCCAATTTTATGACCTCATATCTGTATTGTATTTCCAGAATTTGTGACATGTTCTAATAAATTCCTAGACACATGTTACATGAATCATATATATATATATATATATATATATATATATATATATATCTCTGCTCTGGTTTTTTATTTACTATATGTCTTCCACTGTTTACTATGTTGCATGGTATTACAGCCTCCATTATTTTTACTATCTTTTTTATATTATTATTTCTCTCCAATTAGGTTATATTTTCCCCATTTTCACACTATGGCCCTCACAACTATTAGAAAACCTCTATCATTTGGGGAAATGTGCATGAGGTTAGGTGACCAACTGGGTTCGAGGCACCTTTTAACGACACCCAAATCCGGGACGTTTCCAAGGTGTATTTGAGCGATTATTTTTTTTATTTTCCTTACCATTTGGAGCCTATAGACCAAGATAGGATAGAATAGTTAGTTGGTAATATTATATTCATGGGTGTAGCTAACACATGTATAGGGAAAAACCAAGTTAACTCGAATGTTTCAATTTTTTTGGTTTTCTAATTTTAAATTTGATTCGATTTCAACAATGGTTGATTTCCTAGTTTTGTGTTGTTATAAATGAAATAATTATAGTTCATTTTCAATTTAAATTAGATTATATGGGAGTATTCCATCTCATGCATCTTATAAGAACATTATAGATTTCATATGTCATACATTCTTTTCATGCCATTCTCTGTGCATTACTGATTGCATACTGTTTTGATAGACATTGTGATAGATATGAATATTGGTGAGATAGATCTCATGATATAAATACCTGATATTTTTATAGGGTATAATTATATGTTAATTTTAATTTGGTTGGATGCCAAGATATAGTCCATGAGATGTCATGAGACCTTTTGGATCAGAATTTGGTGGATTATGATTGAACATTAATTGAATGTTGTCATGTTATTATGTGAAAAAGGATGCAAAACATTGATTCTAGGGGAGTATAGGCTCTCACAGGTCAGAATTTTTCATTACATGAAAAAAATATGTTTGTAAGTGTTCTAGAGAAGTTTCATAGAATTACTATCCAAATACAAAGACAACACGACCAACGGTGTAATGAACACATTCCGTATGTTCTTCTATTTTGGATGAACTGACTTTTATTAAGTACATGAAATGAACAGTATGTACACACCATGTATTTTTTGACCATGTGAATGACTGTGTGAGAAGAGACTTGGGGATGATAAATGTTTAGTAGAACATTCTGTGAACTAGGAGTACATGTCAGTTTGTAAAAGGCCACGTATCCAGCTATGTGAGTAACGACCTTGGTTGACAAACATGGATTATACACACTGTGTAGAGAATATACATACTCCATATAAATAGACTATTTATCCAGAAATGTGACTATCATTATGGGTGGGTGGAACATTCATGGTACACCCCATGTCTCGAGTGTGAACATTATGTAGTGTTACATCGTATGAACTGTGTAGGTCTAGCTAGACAAGAGTACTTGCGAAATAGGAAAGATGCACGTACACGTCATGTATGTTGAGGAACACACCGTTTGTAGGGAGTGTTACATGACCAGGTTGGCTGATGTAAATTCCCATGTTTAGTCATTAGGTAACACATCTTTTAGTGGTTCAACACACCGTGTAACCCTCTTGGGTAAAACATTAATGTTTTCCTTCTCATGTTACATTCTTTCACTACTAAGCTATAGTTCCTTAATCAAGAATAGAGGTGTGTGCATGAACATGTAGAGTCATTCCATAGTGATGTCCTATGATTGTATGCCTAGTAAAAAGAGATGGTTAGACACTACAAATGTTAGATCAGGGGCTACTAGAATATCCCCCCATCGTGCCTCCCTTGGAACCAGATGTCATTCAATATGAAAGTAATGATTAAATTTTCCATGAAGGCTTTATAAAAATGATGCGTACCTTTAAAATAGTAAAAACCCTTTCCCTAACTATAGATGGGTTGAAATCAGTGTTCTAGCAGCAGTATCCTCCCACGTTATTCATGGGATTTGGGACCACATGCTGCAGATTCATGGTTGGAGTCCATGTTTTCTATCATCGATCATTTTTAGGGGACTATTGAGAGGAGGGTGAAGCTCGCTAATTACATACTAAATGATTCTACCAAGAGATGGTGGGATGTTATTTAATGTCCCTGAATTTCTGTGGAAATTGTTTTCATAAATACATTGGAATTTTACGACTTCTCAAAAATTAACGGCTCATGAATATGAGGCCCGGTGTGTCCGGAACCAATTTTTGAATTTTTTTTGGGTCCGTTCAGTAAACGTTCGAGTGAGTTTTTATAACTTTTGAATGAGTTCTCAAAATTTAAATCTGAGGGCACTATATAACTCGTAGTGTAGATAATTGCTTAAGAAGACTTTCACCTCTATGGAATATGGTCAGAAATAAAAGAGAGTTTTTGGGGTTTTGATGAGAGAATATAAAAAATAAAGTTGTAGCTTTATTTTTATTTTTGTTAGTCAAAGCCTACATGTGGAAGTTGTAGGTGGGTACCATCACACCTAACCTCCCATTAGAGGTTATGGTGGTGGGGCCCACCCAATCCTAACCTCCTCTTAGTGTTAAATATGGTGGGGACCACCTGAGGTTAAAACCTCTTGAACTCCCCATTAAGTGGGGAGAAACCTCTTGATCTCCCCACGTAATGGTTCCACCACCCTTTACCTTAATGGATACAACACACAAGCATTTATGGAGCTAAATCATCCATATTAATTATTTTTGCCAACATCTTCATTAATTAATTGGAGCAATGCTAAATAATTTACCATTTGATTTTTTTCCGACGATGAAGTAATAGATAATCTCAACCTATTATTTTGGTTGGGAATTTCTCATTTGAGTGGAATATTGTGTAGTGGAGAGCTTGGGCGAAATAGGTTTCTCCAATGAAGAACCTCATCTCCCAATGAAGAACGATGAACGCGTTCTTCCAACGAAGAACTCTGACAATGATCTCCTTCGATCTTCTTCCCAGGATCCTACCAGCATGGGATGTATTCAACCGACCATTCTTCTGCCTCATCATCATCAAGATGACGTAGCTCGGGATTTAAAGTGTGCGTTAGACGAGATGAATGACAATCTTCTTTGAATTCTTTCTGCGACATCATCGTCGAACAATGATCAAAGGTAAGGGTTTATGTGTGTAATATTTCACTCCTTTTATTCATCAATTGGAAAAGAATCATTATGGTGGTTGCAAAAATAGAATTTCATCTTTCTTCTTAGTTGATGAGTTAAATTTTACCATGCTAAATCCGGAGGGTGCGGGCCAATCCCACTTGGACCAACCCCTATAGTTTTCATGTTTGTGATGACCTTCCACATGGTGATGAGGAAACTTGATGATGAAGGCAACATCCATGCTACCCACTACCTCTGTGAACCATGCCGCCCTCGCAGCGCTCTGGCCAATTTGGCTCTGCCACCTCTGGCCGAACCGCGCCGCCCGACGCCTTCTATGCAGTGGCGCCCGTCGGTCGAGCCCCACGCCAGACCGAGCCGCGCTGACACCCGGACTACTTACCAGCATGCTCGGCCACCCACCGACCTCCTTCCATCCACCTCCAGCCTACCCGCTAGCCTAGCCGCGCCCTGCTGGTTTGCCCGGCTGCCTCATAGCCACCGGTAGTTTGCCTCCAGGTATGCCTGCTGGCCTGCTGGACCTAGCAGGTCACGCCGGGTCAACCCAAACCGGGTCATCCCAGACTAAGTCAGGTCGGGTCAGTACGACCAGCCTGGATCAGACCCAGACCTACTACCAACCATTATATTCTTTTGTCCATATCTTTGGTAAGAGACGTCCATTTGACAAACCATCAGCGACGTTGTTATTCTTGGAGCATGACGGGCCCTTTGTGTATTCCCCACTAGTGTTTTGGATATAGTTGAGATATGGTCTAGTTGGATTGAGCCTGATTCATACCGGGCCCTCGGTACTAAAATGACTATAACTCTCAGAATGGGTGTCCGATTAACCCACCGTATGTCGCGTTGGGTTTCTATTGGCATGAAAAATCTTTTGGATACGTCACATTGGGTCTTTGTGAAATTTTATGTATCGAGACAATGCTTGAGGAGAGGACGCTTCCACATACAAGAGTCATTTTTGTGGAACCCTATGGTTGGTTGTGCTCTGACTACTATTCCTGGATCCTATGTGGGTTTGACAGCTCTAATACTATTCCTGGATCCTATGTGGGTTTGAAAGCTCTGACCACTATTCTTGGATCATGTGTGGGTTTGACATCTCTTTCTATAGTTCCTGTATCCTATGTGGGTTTGACAGCTTGGATTATTGTTCATGGATCTTGTGTTGGTTCGACAACTCTGATACTATTCCTTGATCCTATGTGGGTTCGACAAAATAGATGAATTAGTGGTACATCTAATCATCTCTAACAATCTACGTGATTTGTATACCTGTGTGTGTTGAGTTAGTAACTTTGTATTTTAACTCATGATTGAGATGGATTACTTGATAAATATGTTATATGTATGAGACCTTGAGGGTCTCAAGGTCCCTACTGAGTATCATTATACTCACCCCTGGACGGGCTATGCCCATCCCTCATTGTGTTGGATGCAGACGACAGACAGAGCTGATCGAGGCAGAATATACCAAGACTAGATGGTACCCGGAGGTGGACCACATGATGTGACAGCACACAAAAGTGACAGACGGGTGTGGAGTGTCGTGGAGGCTATCTGTACCTACCCATCTGGTATGATTTCCCGATGGATGATCTAGGAGAATTTTTACCTTTTTCATGTACATTTAATTTCATTTTCTTGTAATTTAACATTGGTCTTTATTTCTGGACCCTTTTACTTTCCCGCACACTTTTGTTATGTAGTTTTACAATGTGTTTTTCTTCGATATTTTACTCTTTTATGCATGTTTTTATGAAATAAAGGAAATTCCTTCCCAGTTTTAGGGATTTACACATTTGGTGCTAGTCGCCAGCCCATGGACTATGGAAGGAGGGCATGGGGTAGTCACTACATGGGACCTGGGGAATGGGTCATTAAAAATTGGTAACAGAGGACTCGATTTTACCACAGAACCTAAAAATCTAATAGTTTCTATGAATAAATAGTGTTAAGGGTATTGAGTGTGGTTTTAAATTCATAGAGTCTAGTGTTGTTGCGGTGGCCTATGTATCAATACACAAGGACCCTGACTTCTGATATATGACTCAGTGCACAAAAACACTGATTGTATGTGTTTTTTGAAGAGTTTTCTTTGTGATATTTATGAGTCTGATCACCAGGTATAATTTATTGAGTGTGGCGCACCTGTTTCTATTTAGGATGCCTCCACATAGACACGCAACTAGAGTTCGATGCTTTGAATGAGATGTTAGCCCACCGAGTGATGAGACCCAGTTTTAGGGCCCTATCACAGTGGTGGCACCAGTGGAATCACCACCAGTTAGGACATTGATGCCACTAGCCCCAATATAAGAGAGTACTCGCCTCCTATGTGCGTTTCACATGTTCTAGTTCTAGAGGCCGCCTAGTTACAGGGGAGAGATAGACCCTTAAGCAGGTGAAGATTGGATGGGGGCTATGGTGAGAGTCTTCAGAGTGCTACGGACACCATCAGACATTATGGTGATCCATTTCGTGTGTCTGCTTCAGGTAGCAGTAGGAAGACGGTGGAGCCTGAAGCTCTAGGTGCATGACGAGGCGACACTTCTCTGGTTAGAATTCACAATACTGTTTTAGGCAGAGTTTATCCCAGCCACCCAATGTGCAGTGTGGATACAAGAGCTACTGTATCTACAGCATGGTACCATGACAGTGGCATAATACTCATCGAGTTTCACCGATCTCTCACGCTACTCCACATATATGGTGCGAGACCCATTCTTCAGGACCCGGACATTCGAGCAGGGGATCAAGAGAGAAATCAGGGCTTCAATGATCTCCCTCAACATCCCAATGTAGGTGGGGGTGTTGTAGAGATACCTCATAGTGGAGAGTTTCCTTTCTGAGTAGCACCAGCAACGAGACCCTCCACCGTGCGTCACATAGTGGATTCTTCTGTAGCAGACAACAGACAGATGTCACAGTGATCCAAGAGTACCAGACCATCTGGTGGACAACCACAAGACACATGATCAATTGTGTTTGGAATAAGAGACAGAGCCAACTATACAAGGAACATGCATTGATTCACATGCGGTGGGCCAGATCACATGGATTCAGACTGTCTGACCCGCCATTTGGATGATCAACAGACAGTTGAGGGACCTCCTAGATAGAGGCAAAGGTTTAATTGAGGTAATTAGTAGTGTGTATGTGGATGTGGTAGAGGAGATGGTCGTGTAGCTGGTAGTGGAAGACTTTTGAGATGTTACCACCTCCACCACTAGAAGTTCCACTCCCCGATCATAGAGAGCAGGTGAACAGGCGAGAGCTCAGCTCCAAGAAGCTGAGGCTTATGATCACTACTCTACAAAGATGATTCAAGGTATGATATTTGTCTTATACATCATGGTTTTAGTTATTATAAACACACATTCCAGTGACTCATTCATTTCCACTGCCCACATTTGTAGCTCGAAGATTCTGACGTAGCCATTGGATCGATCCTTACTGCTAGAGACACCAATGAGAGAAGATTCTATGATTACGCACTGGTGCCTCCAGTGTGATCACATTCTAGGAGGCGAGAGTTTCGACTGGGATCTCTTAGTAGTGTTGTTGAGGCCTTACGATGTGATCTTGGGTATGGATTGGTCATCTACAGTTCATGATCATATCGACTATATTAGGCGCAAAGTGCAGTGTGTCCGCACAGATGAGACCAGGTTCACCAACACCGGAAAGAAGGGAGCATTTGAAGTGCATGATAGACCCGCATGGTGGAGAGTGTTGTCTATCACTCATCAGTTGGATTTCTTTACCCTTGGAGTTGTTGATGTTAAGAGTTCTACTTATCCTGCAGTGGTGGACCGGTACACTGATATTTTCCCAGATGATGTCCCAGGTCTACCTCCTCACAGATAGGTGGACTTATACATTGACCTATACTCTAGGACGACACCGATATCTACACCAGTTTATTAGATGTCTCCATAAGTGCTTCGTGAGTTGCATGTATAGTTTGAGGACATGCAGGGGAAGGGATTCATCCGACATAGTTATTCTCCCTGGGCATCCTGATTCTGTTCACCAAGAAGGCGGATGGAAGCTTGAGGATTTGTGTCTACTACTATAAGCTGATCTTGGTGACCAATAATAACATGCACCCACTCATGAGGATTTACATCCTCTTTGATCATCTGAAGGGAGCATAGTGGTTCTCAAAGTAATAACTCAGATCAGGTTATCACCAGCTCAGATTTCAAGAATAGGATGTGAAGATGACGACCTTCAGATGATGGTACGATCTCTATGAGTTCTTGGTTATGCCATTCGGCAAATGCATCTCTCCATTAATATTCATGTGAGTACTGAGCATGACCTTCCACACATACCTCTATTTCTTTGCTGTAGTATTCATCGAATACATTCTGATATACTGAATAACTAAGGAGGATCATTCCAACCATTTGCAGGTATTACTGGACACACTCTAAGAGCACTAGATTTATTGTATGCTCCCGAAGTGACAGTTTTGGATCTGAGAGGTACACTTTATTGGAAAAGTCATCTGGGAGGATGGAGTTGTAGTAGATCCAGTGAAGATTGAGGTGGTACATTCTTGGGAACCACCCTGGAGTGTTATGGATGTATGATAATTCCTAGGTTTTATAGGATACTACTAAAGATTAGTTCCAGACTTCTCTAGTGTTGCAGAACCACAATAAAACTTGACGAAGAAGGGGCAACACTTCATGTGGTCAGAGAGATGCTAGCAGTTCTTTCGGGAGCTAAGAAAAATGATGACTAGTGCCCTCATCTTGATACATCCAGAGGAGGTGTAGGGTAAAAAGTCTACTATGATGCATCAGGGATGTGACACGGGTCTTTCCTGATGCAGGAGAGATTAGTGATCACATATGGTTCTTGGAAGCTAATATAGCATGAGAAGAACTATGCTACCCATGACATAGAGTTAGAAGAGGTGGTATTTTCTTTGAAGATGTGGTGACACTATCTGATGGGAGAGCGTTTTTCTGTTTACTCTGATCACAAGATATCATGTATATCATCAGTCATAAGGACCTGAACCTAAGGCAACGACGTTGGTTTGAGTTCCTCTAGGACTATGACCATGGGATAATCCATACTCTTAGTAAGGAGAACGTTGTGGAATATGTACTCAGTGGAAGGATTGGTATATATCTATTAAGAAAATCGAAAGAGTAGAAAGACACTTTGTTGGTATCATTTTTGGATAGAGATGAAACAACATTCTAATAGTTTCTCACAGTCACACCCCCACTCCTTCAACGAGTCAGGGAGGCGTAGCATGCAGACACTAAATGTGAGACATGATGTGCACAGATATCCACAGGACAGGAACCTGAAATATTTTATAATGGTTTGGATCATGTCATCCTCATTAGAGGATGTTCTATGGTACTAGTGTCACTTTAGGAAGATGTGTTTAGGGAGTTTAACACATACCCTCTAGTGGTATATCTATGGGAGGCAATGATGTACCGGGACCTTCGACGACAACACTGGTGGCCGGGAATGAATAAGGAATTTGTAGAGTTTGTCTCTCTGTGCCACACTTGCACGAAATTGAAGGCATATCACCAGGTACCAGAAGGCTTGGTTCTTCATTTAGAGGTACCAGAATGGAATTGGGATGAGATATTCATGTACTTCGTGATAGGAAATTCATATACATCCTGCATTCATGACTCATTTTGGGTGATCATAAACCGACTGATGTAGTAGGCCCAATTCCTACCAATCAGAGAGCAGGGTTTAGGAGAGATCTTGGGAAGCCACTACTTGTAGAATATTTTGTAGCTACATGGAGTACCTTCTTAGTTTTTCTCCGATTGTGATTCATGTTTTACTTCCCAATTATGTAAGGGGTTTTATGAGGCTTTCAGGACATATCTTCATCTGAGCCCGACCTTCCATCCACAAACGGATGTCTAGAATGAGTGGACCATTCAGACCATTGAGGACATGCTATGTGCTTGTGTCCTCGACTTTAGTCGCATCTGGGAGGATCACTTACCTTGGGTGGATTATTCAAAAAACAACATATATCACTCCACCATTGGGATAGAACCTTTTGAGTCTTTATACGGGAGACCATGCAGATCCCCCTTGTGATGGACTGACCCTGGGGATTCAACACTAGTGGGAATAGAGATGGTACGAGCTACCATAAAGAAGGTGAAGATCATACAGGAGCAGATGATGACTGCACCGAGAAGGCAGAAGAGATATGCAGACAGTAGACAAAGGCCTCAGGATTACAAGGATGGAGACCACATCTTTCTACAGGTCTCACCTCAACGAGGAATATAGATATTTGACCATGGTGGCATGTTATCTCTGAGATTTATCAGAACATTCCAAGTCTGTAGCAAAGTAGTTGAGATGGCTTACCACATGGCACTTCCCCCTCAGTTGCACCGGGTGCATGACGTTTTTCACTTATCCCAAATGAGGAGATAGGTGCATGATCCTACTCACATAGTCAACCAAGGAGAGTTGGACATCGATGATGGGGAAAATTTACAGAGGTTCCAGTGGGGATTGGAGATTGACAGGAGCAGGTCCTACATGGATGGTTGATACCTCTAGTGAGTGTTAGTTGGCAGCACGAGATCTTTCAGGAGAGGACATGGGAGTGGGTGGCTCAAATGCGAGCTCAATACCCCCACTTGTTCCCTTAGTTTGAGTTGTAGCTAACGTCAACATAAATCCATGATCTGGGGAGAATGTAAAGACCTAGAATTTCCATGGAAATTTTTTTCATAAAAACATGACATTTTAATGAGTCTGCGATAATTGACGGCACATGATTCTGAGGCTCGGTGTTCCAGGAATCAATTTTTTATGTTTTTTTCGAGTTCGTTAAATAAACATACGAGCTGATTTTTATAACATTTTAACTGGTGCTCAGAATTAAAATCTTATGGCATCTTTGAACTCAAAGCGCCGATATTCACTTATGAAGAATTTCCCCTCAATTTCAGATGGTCGGAAATAAAATATAGTTTTGGTGTTTTAATGAATGAATTTATTAAAAATAATGTTGTAGCTTTATTTTTATTTGGGATAGTATAAGCCTCCATGTGGAAGTTGGAGGTGGGAACCATCACACCTTATCCTCCCATGAGAGGTTATGGTGGTGGGGCCTAGCCAAAACTAACCTTCTCTTCATATTAAATTTGGTGGGGACCACCCTAGGTTAAAACCTCTTCAACTCTCCATTATGTGGTCAGAAAACTTTTGAGCTCCCCACATAATTATGCCACCACCCATCCACGTTAATGGTGCCAACACACATGAATTTATGTTTCGAAATCCACCATAATAATTATTTTTTCCAACCTCTTGATTAATTAATTATAGCTTACATAATTACTTAACAATTTTAATTTTTCTACCAACAATGATATAATTGATAAACTCAGTCTATTATTTTGTTGGGGGAATTTGTCTATTGAGTGGAATTTTTGGGAATTGAATGTTTGGGAGATATATATTTCTCCAATGGAAATCCTCATCTCCCAACAAAGAACGAAGAATGCATTCTTCCAACGAAGAATTCTGGTAATGATATCCTTCGATCATTTACCCTTTATCCAACCTATGTTGTATGTCTTCAACTGACTTTTCCTCCACATCGTCATCAATTATCCGACACAGCTTGGGATTGGAAGTGTGTGACATGCATGACGAATGACGATATCCTTCGTCTTATTTCTGTGACTTTTTTGTCGAACAATGATCAAAGGTAGGGGGTTTTTTCTATAATATTTTATTCATTATTTTCTTCTTAGGTTGAAAAAGAATCATTACAGTGGTTATAAGAATTGAATTTCATATTTCTTCTTATTTGATAAGCCAAATGTAACCACCCTAAACACGGACAGTGCGGGCCAAACCAATATTGTCTGCCCCCTCCGGTGTTCTTGTTTGTGATGACCTACGGCATGATGATGTGGAGACAGAATGATGAAGGAAACAACCATATTACCCGTATCCTCTGTGAACTGCGCTGCCCTCGCGGTGCTCTGGTCGAATCGGCTCTTCTGCCTAGGGCCAAACCACACCACCCGCCGGCTCCTGAACTGCACCGGCTGTGCCGCCCGTTGGCGGGGCCGCCAGCCGGCAAGAGCCGCGCTGGCTCCCGGCATGCCCGTAATCCTGGCTATTCCCCGCCGACCATCTTGTCCACCTCCCGTCCCCAAATGGAAACCTCTTGGCCAGCCCGCCAGCCTGGACTGGCCCCTCCGGCAAGCTCGGTAGCCCCGCGACCCCCCGTTTTCCGGGCCGACCACCTCCCGGACGAATCGGTACCCTGGCCGTGCCACCCTCTTACACTAGCCTGCGGCCCCCCTCGCGGCGCCCTATTCGAACCGGCACCATCTGCACCCCCCGGGTCATGCCCTCATGGCTCTCCGAGCTGAACTGGCCCCGAGCCCGGGCCAGACTACCCTCGCGGCCGGCTGGGCAGGGCCCAGCGCTCTAGGGAAAATCCAACAAGTTGGTCCACCCAACAGACCAGTATCGACCGAATGGGTCAAGCTGGGTCTTCTCAAACCCGGTCTTCCCAAACTAATTCGGGTCGGGTCGATCAAATTGGGTCGGATCAGACCAGAACCTACTACCGACCCTTACATTCTTTCAGACATATCTTTGGTTCCGGAAGTCTGTTTGACAAACCACCCACGATGATGGTATTCATGGAGCATAAAGGTCTTTTTGTGTGTAACCTACCAGAGTTTTGGGTGTAGTGGAGATACAGTCAGGTTGGATCGATTACCAATCCATCCTGGCCCCTGGGACTAAAATGCAAATAACTGTCAGATCGGGCATCCGATTAACACACCATTTGTCGCGTTGGGTTCCTATTGGAAAGATAGATCTTTTGGATACATCAACACGGGCCTTCATGGCAGTTGATGTATCATGATTTGTCTTGGGGAGTGGACCCCTCCGAAACCAAGAATTCATAGTAAAGAACCTTGTGTCTGGATGCACTCTGACTACTGTTCCTGGATCCTACATGGGTTCGATAACTCTGATACTGTTCCTGGATCCTAAGAGGGTTCGACGGTTCTGACTACTATTTTTGGATCCTTTCTGGGTTCAATAGCACTGTCTATTGTTACAGGATCATGTGTGGGGTCCACAACTATGATTGTTGATCCTGGATCATGTGTGGGTTCGACTGCTCTGAAACTCTTCCTGTATCCTATGTCGGTTCCACAACTCTGACTACTGTTCATGGATCATATGTGGGTTTGACATAATATATGATTTAGTGGCTACATCTAATCATCTCTAACACCCTACGTGGGTTGTATTACTGTGTGAGCTGATTCAGTAACTTTGTGTTTTCCCTCATGATTGAGATTGATTACTTGATAACTTAGGTATATGTATGGGAATATACCTATGTGGGGTTATTTTTTGATTTCATACCTTGTGGTTTATCCTTGTTTTATTTTGTGAGACCTTGATGATTTCAGGGTCCCTAATGAGTATCGTTATACTAACCCCTACATAAGCTATTCCCACACCTTGTTCTGTTGGATGCAGAATATGGACAGCGCTGACCGATAATGAGTGTACCAGGACTAGACATTGGCCAGAGGTAGAGCACATGGCTTGATGGTAATGGAGTTGACATACAGATGTAGTCTACTGCATAGGCTATCGATATCTACCCTTAATTTAGGAATTCCCGGTGGACAATCCAGGAGCAATTTTCCCATTATCCAATCCTTGTAATTTCGGTTTCATTTATTTTACAGTGGGTCTTGTTTTTTTGGCCACTTTTACTTTTCAGCACTCCATTTTTATAATGTTTTACTTACATTTTTTCTTCAATCTTGTACTCTGTTTCATGCATTTTTAGGATATAAAGGCAATGCCTTCCATGTTTTAGGGATTTACACCTTTGTTTCTAGTTTCTAGACCCTAGCCTATGAAAGTCGGGATTGGGGTAGTCATGGAATGAGCCCTGGAGAATGTATCAGGATATTTTATCTCACAGGACGAACATCATCGGGATATTTATTGGGAAGTGTTTCAGTGGACCATCTATGATTACTTCAACCCCAAGACGTTGAGGGCCAACAGATCCCTAATGTTCATGCATTTGGAGTAAGTTAATCTTTCATAATTGATTATTCATCACTTTTTACAGAGAATCATCACATTAAACCTATTTTGGTAGGGGAATAGTTCTTTTTGGGTTGGAGATTTGAGGATGGTATCAAGTATGAAATCTGATCACAGATGAATGCTTTTAGGATAAATTCTGTGACTAATATATTAAAACAAGAACTTATTACAATGAAAAATATAAGGGAGTTTGGATCTACGATCTATGGGGTTCAACATCCAGGTCATATACTTTATCATTTAATTGTAGGAATCGCCGTAGGGAGCCTTCATGTGGTGATTATAACAGTAGGGATGTATCTTCAGTTTTCCATGTGAGGTGATACCAGTGCGGGAAGAGTGGTAACATGAGACCTCAGTACATGAGAGACCAAATTGAGCGTCGTTCATGCCGCAAGATGGTTCATCTTCAGTGTTTTTTCCATAATTTCTCACTATCAGCTTGTGAGACGGGATCTATTATGACTCCACCTTCCAGATAAGGAAAATAAATTTATTATCAGTTAGGGAACATGCGTTGTCATCCCATTCAGGCATTGTAAGGGGTCGTGGATGTGGTATCCATATAATTGTTTTTCAGGGACAGGAGGGTGGATCAACTTAGTGTATCCAGGATGGGTCACAAATCCGTGTTGTAGTTCATAATATTTATAGAACATACATAGTAAGAGAAGGATCCCAAACCCTCTATGATAAGATGTGTGATTTTAGATTTTTCCATTTTATCATATACTTGGTTTGAGTCAATGGAATCCCATAGTTTCATATCTGTTGTCATTGTGGTGAGTCTTGGGCTTAGGCTATTTACTTCTGATGATGTTATGATGCTAGAAGCTTTTTTGGTGATTTGGGGAGATAGTGTACATTAGTGTAAGGAGTTCCCTCTTGAGGATGAGGGATTTTACTTATTATGGGACTAGTATGTAATTGAGACGACATTATTCAATGTAATTCTCCGAATGGATTGGTTGATCAACATTTATCCATTTATTGAATGCTATTTCAATAGTGTGAGTTTTAAGTCACCATATGGTGGATCTTTTTAAAAAAAGGGTGAATGGGAAGTCCAATCGAGCGGAGAAGGACCCTAGGATCATGGTTTAGGATTAATTGAATCCAAGATTTCTATTTTTTATCTGGATGACCCTAGTACTTTACAGATAGAAATTCCACCAATGGTGGGTCATTTCAGAGATGTCATTCCATAAAACTTTATAGGTTTACCTCTAGAGAGAGGGGTATATTTATCTATTGATCATGTGGTAGGAGAGGCATAAGTGTCCATTATTCCATATATGATGGTTATCCAAGAGTTACATGATCTCAATAATATTTTAGTGGTGTTGGAGGAATAGGGTTTTATTTGACCCATTACTTCTTAATGGGGTTCACCAAAACTTTTTGAAAAGATGACAGACAATACCCTTATACAATATGTGTATTATCAGAAGATAAACTAGTTGATGGTCATAAATTGATATCCCTTTTATAGAGAAAATATTTTCAATTAATTTATATTGAATATCATTGTTTTAAACCCCCAAATGTGTTCCTCTACTATTAATTGTTTCATTTTTATGATAACGGTGTTATTTTGAGCTGAATAGTAAAAATTGGCCATTTTGGATTTTTAACAGTTTTAAATTATTTCTGTATTTGGCCATAAAATTATTTACACTGATCCAAATTGAAAACTTATATCTTTTCCAGATTCTAAACATCCAGGGCTTCATTTACTATTTTTGGACTAAAAGCTGAATCGGACATATGGAAGCTCAAAATAAGCTCACAAGTGGGATAAAGAAAACTATCTGCAGTTATGACTAGTTTTTGTGTGGGACCCATAACTCATCCATGGTGGGCCCAAATTTTGTGATATTCGGTGGGTGGACGCAAAAAAAGTTTTAGAGAATATTTTATGAAGGAAGGGGTGAGTGAATTGGCTGTTTATGGGGTCATTAAATAACCCTAATCCGGAGGATTGCATTTGGGAGAGTCTGAATGGACAGAATAAACGCTCAGAGTAAAATGGCCATAACACTCTGAATACAAGTACAAATCTGCTGAGATGTTTAGAGAACACGGCCAAGGTAATTATGACTGACATTGAAGAAGGGGTCAATGAGAGAAGATGTCATTTAATGGGGCTACAATGCATCATCTTTCAGGGGACAAATTCTGGCTATAAAAGGAGGAGAGCTTCACCCACTCAAATCAACCCATTCTCCACCCCATTCCCACCGGGACACCAAGAAGGAGATCTTTTTAACATACTCTTTTATTTCATTTCTTTTTAATATTTTTGTAATGTATTATTATTCCCCTTTAAACTATATTACTCTTCACATGGAGGGGTAAAACCTTTGAGTGATCGGTGAAGGGGGAGTTTCACTTTTGTAAAGTCAGAGTTTTGAGATTAAATTTAAAATCCTCGTTTTCTTTTGAATGTATTATATTATCTATATTTCCCAATTATCTTAATGTGATAGTGTTTTGATTATGGTTTATTCATTGTTAATAGCTTTGGTTAAAGACCATTAATCTCTCTTCGCCTAGTGCAATTTTTCTCGTTTCAGCAGATTGTGTTAGGTGGTGAGTGTCTAGCGATCGTTGGCACGTGTGTGAAACTATTTATCATTTTCTAGAGTTCTAAGGAGAAAAAATTACCGATCGCGAATTTCCTTAGTCGTTTAGGGATTGTTTATGAACATTCACGCACATAGGAGTGAGTCTAATTTGTTTCTTAAACCATGGGTGATTAATAACTCGATCGTGGAGTTCTTCATTTGTTATTCGAAAGGAAGAGAGAGAATATGATTTTTATTACTATTATGACATTGAAAAATTGATTCCTACCCTGACCTGATAACTCTCTTCATCCATTAGTGTTCGACATTTCTTGTTATTGCTTGATTTATTTTTCAATCTAAACAATTTCAAAAACAACCTTTTCTTATTTCTTAAATTTATGTGACAAACTTAATTGTTGTGCACTCCTCTTCGGGAGAAATCCAAGGGTTAATCACTATACTAAACTTTGAAAATTTAAAAATTGTTTTTCCACTCCCTACGACAGGCATACGTCAATCTTGGCGCTGTTACCGGGGAGGTACTACAACAAAAAGAAAATCAAAATTTAATGACCCGCACCACAAAAGAACCATTAATTGAATTTGATCTAGAAATTGAAAGATAATTAACCCAACTAAGAAAATGAAATATTCCATAAATATTTGAAGAAATAGATATCTCAGATTCAAGTGAAACTCTTAGTGTTCACTCTGAACCTGAAATCATGGCTAGAAATCCCAACCAAACCCTGCGTGATCTATGTGCACCATAATTTTCCATTCATAATAACCAACTAATTGCACCCACTAAACCAAAATATTTTGAATTACGCATCAATATGATTCTTGTGCTTCCAAAGATTCATGGTCTTGCAGGAAAATATCCAAATCGGCACATGCATGAATTCTGATACACTTGCTCAAGCTTCAGGGCAAGAGGAGCACCCGAAGACCAATTTCAGTGGAGGGAACTGTAGAGACCCGAAGCTTAACGTACAAGGACATTACATTACTTTTGCAGAATAATTATTACATAACAAAAACACACACACAAGAACCGTAATAGTTTAGTGTCTTTGGAAACTCGGAACGTAATCTTCTAATCATGGTGAAAGATCTTCAACATCTCCCATAAAGATCATCCCTTTTTTTCATACCTAAAACCTATCTTTATATCCTGGGGAAAAGAAAACATAAAAGGGTGAGCTCAAATGCTCAGTAAGGGTAATCAAAAGAAAAATCAATCACATCATATTCATAAGAGCATAACATTTTGGAAATCTTAACCTGGAAAAGAGATCGTAATATCATAACATGGGATAAATCATAGTAGGGAAATGAAATCCCAATAATCATAACATAAAACATGAATCTTTGTGGAATACACACATAATCATAGAGAATCATTTCTTATTAGTCAAGACTCATTTCCAATACTATCTTAGTGGACAAAGTCCATTTCTGAACAGAGTTCACTCGTCGTTTTAGTCCTGTTTCACTGTACCGGTATAACCTACCGTTCCAGCCATATCTATCTTATGAGATATAAAATCTTTACCCAATTCATTGGAGGGAGATATAGGTCCCACCCATCTCATAATGATACCATTCTTATGTGTGCCACAAAATCATAAATCATACATCATTGCATAACCCATGTAATAAAAATGGGAATCTTAAACATCGTGACATCATCAAACAATTCATATAAGATAAAGGAATTAATAAAAATAATTCCATCACAACAAAATCAAATCAATGTAATAATAGGGATAGAAACAGAATCCTATATTATCTTATATGGAAATTGTTTTTGATAAAACACTTGAACTCCATTCTTGAGGAAAATATCATTTCTACTTCAAAAACATTTTCCTTTCTTAACATGTCATACAATTTTAAACTAAAAGAAGTTGATTAAAAATAAACTTGAAAACATGTAAATTATTCTTCTTGGAAATATTATTTTAAAAATTCATTCATGTCGTATAAGTTAAAAAAACATTCTTCTCGTACTTTTGTCGGAAAAGTCAAAAAGTACCTCGTATGAAAAACGACAAAAGATTCCTTTCATATCTTTTACTAAAAACTCACCGAAGGGTAAAATTGGATTTAAACAATTGTAGGTGGATGGAAACAATATTACATATCTAGGAAACATGGATGTGGATGATAAAATACACACCAGTAAATACCAAAGTATAAACAATCTCGGATAAAAATGAGATTGTGATATTTCCCTTACCTTAGGTCCGATATGCTTCGTAAGTGTCCGAAACTCCTGTATAATGGTTTAA
Source organism: Viscum album (assembly GCA_963277665.1). NCBI lineage: Eukaryota > Viridiplantae > Streptophyta > Magnoliopsida > Santalales > Viscaceae > Viscum > Viscum album. The sequence goes on from OY728127.1 coordinate 2,047,142,106, forward strand.
ATAATGTTATTTACTTATTCCAGAATCGTAATCATTGTTATGATATCATATATGGTTCACTTATGACTTTATATTACCCGTTCTTTTGTCAATTCCATGTTAAAGAGCGTTTTGGGTAAAATTGTTTCATTTGTCGTCCGTGTTTTGACTTGTAATTATTCATATGATTAATTAGATCATGATTACTTAATTGCAGAATATAAAACATGATTCATATATAATATATATTTATAATATACATATATATAATAAATCATTAAATGGAAAGAAATACACCGTTCATGTAGACGGTAGGCCGTACATACGCATGAACGCTGTTTTCATTTCCTTATTGAGTTGAATGGAATTAAGTAGATGACATACATATATATACAAATAAATATAGTATCATTATTATGTCATATATTTCATGATAACTTATTATATGTAATTTATAATCATTGATGAATGGTTAAAGTGGAGAATGAATCTCATCGCGTCGTGGAGACAGTAGTCCGTACGTACACACGAGCGATGATATCATTTTTCATGATCGTGGGACTATATTGGAGTGTATGTATACTATTTCAGAATAAATATAACTTTAAAATAATCATATATAGTTATTATTTAAACCATTATACCCATCCAAGTAAGGTGGTGGTGGAAAATAGATTTCCCTATGGCGTGGAGACGATATTCCGTACGTACGAACGCGCGGTGGTTTCGTTTTCCGTAGGATGGATAGATGGTGAAATATGGTTTTTTCATAATTGTAATAACATATCAGTATATTAGTGATACTGATGTTGTTACTTCATAATAAAACAACTTAAGAAGAAGAATTGGAAGAAGAAATAAAGTTGAAAGAATCAGTAACAGAAATTACCTCTTCTTTGAAGCGCCTCTTTGAGATCTCCTTTTAGGGCACTAAAATTGGTCTTTGAGGAAGACCAGAACCTCTAGGATGTTGATAGGGATGTGGAGAAGAGAATTGTTCAGGGGTTGGCCGACCGTGAAATCTAAAATTTGTGTGAGGAAGAGAGGGAGGAGGTGCCCTTTTATAAGGGAGGAGAGGGGCTCCTTTGGAAAACTAAAAATATTATTTTATTATAAAGTCATATTCGGTTTTAAATAGCTCCAAATTGATTTATTTCGAAGCTAAGGTGGGGATGGATCTAAATCTTATCATCCAATATAATTTAGACAAGTTTAGGTTCCTATTTTAACCTTATCATTTATATTTAACTTTAAGTTAGATAATTTTACGTTTACCGTGTCTTCTTGTTTTCTTACACTATAAGGTTAATAAACTTACTATATCAAGTCAAACGAACCCCAAGTTGTTTATTATTAATATATATAACCTTATCTAAGTCATTTCGCCAATAAATAGATTTTTAGGAATAAAATAATAATTAATAATAGAATATTTGTTTTAAAAACTAATTTATGTCAATTTTGATACTATCTAGTAATTGATTTTTTTGAAAATCATAACAGAATGATTAGTTCAAAAAACGTTAATTAAATCAATACTAACATGTCATATTAACCTATAAAATTGGTGTAATTCATAAAAAGCCTCAAATTACATTTATTTCGGTATTTCTAACATCAATTATGTCAATATTTCATTAATAAGATAATTACTGCATCATATTTGTGTCATAAATAAATTAAATTATTTAGTATATAAAAATTACAAATAAAATACCATTATGTAGGAAATGTTATTATCTTTCTAATTAGTATTTATAGTCGAATTTATCTTATGTATAACCCTATATTAAAAATGTTTTAGTAAATAAACATTGATTTTAACTCTTTTAACTCTTCTTTGAATTAAATAATAATAAATGTCCTAATATAAACCATGTGGGCCTAAATGGTCATCTTTTATTACTAAGGTTGTTTTGGTCTAATTACACTTATCCAATAGAATTATGACATGTTTTTGGGTAATAATAATATCATTTTGACCCATAATTGCCATATTTACTTTTAACCGTGGTAAAAAAAAGTAAAAAGTTACTATTCAACAAAAATTATTTTCATCTCATTGAACAACATTTTACTTACTGAAATCAATCGTGTCTCTTGGATTTTTTAAATTCCATTCACAGAAGCGGTAAAATTAAGTTTTTATGAAAAATTCATTTTTTTAACTACCACTTAGTGGTTTCACTATTCATCAAAAAATGAATGTTTCCAGAAAAATACCAAAAATTAGGCCTAAGATATATTTGATATTATGAACTCAAAAATGATGTCTATTTTACCAAATTCAAAACATATCAATTGCATTAATTAATTTAAAAATTAATTCCCGTCGTCAAAACAAATAGCGTGTTCTTAAGAGATAATAACTATCAAAAGATTGACAGTTGTTTATGTCTGGTTTAAATGTGAAATTACATCCAATGACCAAAATTGTATTAAATTGTAAAAATATAATCTAAATATAATTTATCACTATTTATTATTTCGATTAAAAAGGTTGTTTTTAATTAAAATTTAGTAATTTTCACTATTTATCAGAAAATGAAAGTTATCCGAAATGTACCAAAATTTCACTCTAAGCTAATTTCTATATTCCGAATAAAAAAATGAAGTCCATTTTGAGAGATAAAATTTCTAAAATTTTAAAAGGTGGTTATTACTATTCATGCGGCTAGTTTTAATATTATTTGAATAGCATATCGTTGTTTAGTGAAACTCAGTATTGCGTACTACACACGCTATCGTGGAAGGTCGTGATTGCGTGTAATGCAAGGCAAGTCAAGTATGGGTGTTGTGCAAGCTCCTTTTGGTGTAGCGTACAACACAAGACATTAATGAAATTAAAAAGAATATTTTTCATAAAATCTCGGGGTGTTACAGGAATTCCCCTTCTCACATGAATGAAAAACTAAAGAATGGTTGTACAACCTACAGCCCGGGGAGATTAGTTATAGAGAAGACCAAAAATGAAGTTTCATGCAAAGATTCATTCCCAAATCGAGGAGCACTGACATCATGAAGGATATTTACATCATATGAAAATCAACTAGAGGAACCCTATACGAGTACTGTGAGTGCTTCAAGATGCTATGTTCTAGCTTCCCACATCAAGAAATGGAGGAACACCAATTCCATGTGTTCTTCTACCAAGGACTTATGGATAATGATCGAAATATTCTAGATTCCTCATCAGGGGTCCCTGATTGAAAAGCCTCCTGCAGATATCAGAATACTAATTGAGAAGATTGCTCAAAACTCACAACAATTTGGACTAAGAGGAATGGGAACCCGGGGGATACATGAGGTAAAAACATAAGATTAATCTACATTGATTGAAACCAAATATGATGACCTTGCATGTTTAGTCTGTCAAATGGCTGTAACACAAGAAAATGGAAAACAAGCTTCAGCTCAGGTATAGGGTTTATGTTATTCTTCCACTCATTATACTAACCAGTGCCCTGAGATACAGGGGACAGAATACTGTGCTGCGGCCTTTCAACCAAGAAAATTCCAACAAAATCAAATGTAAGACCAACAAGAATATGGGAACCAACAAAACCAGATGAGACAATTTAACCAGCACCCCAGTCAACCTCCTTACCACCACCAGCAATACCAGAACCCCCTTCCCTTCCAACAATATTATAGACAACCCTTCCAACAACAACAATCTTTTAATCCACCACCATTCAAAAGAAATACATATGAACAACCATCCACCAGAACACTACATTCTATGGAATAGCTACAATCCAAGTATGAGGGCCTAGCAGATAAGGTTGACAAGCTGGCAGACACAGTGGGAAGTCTTGTTGAAATCATGTCCATGAATCCATGGAAGATTCCATCCAAAACAGTGACAAATCCTAAAGGGAATGTTAGTTCAATCATAACAATAAGTGGAAAAGAAATCCCACCTCTATCCAACCCTGAACTTGAAATAATACCACATATTTTGAGGGATAATGATTCAGAAAGTCTTGTGAAAATCCACTAAGAAGATGAAAAGGAAGAGGAGGAGGAGAAGGATAGGCCACAGAATAAGAAACATGAAATACCAATGCAAGAAAAAAAAAGGGAGAAGAAAGACTTACCACCACCATTTCCAACAAGTATGAGAGAATCAATGAAATTTCATGAAGAAGAACTTAAAAAAGAAATTTTGGACACATTCTAGAAAGTGGAAATCAATATCCCCCTACTTGAAGCTATTAAACAAATCCTTAAATATGCAATATTTATGAAGTAGTTGTGTACTAAAAGAAGGAGGCTGGATGGAAATGAAAGAGTCAACTTAGGAAGAAGCGTCTCAGCATTGATCACACCACCGATACCGCAAAAATGTCAAGATCCATGGTCTTTTTCTTTTCCCTGCACTATAAGTTCTTTAAATTTCTCTAATTCTTTGTGTGATCTAAGTGCTTCAATTAATGTATTGCATCACTTGGTATACACTTCTATTCATATGGGAGAATTGAATCCTACTAGAGTGGTGGTCCATCTCGCAAACAGATCCATAGTTTTTCCAGCAGGTGTTCTGGAAGATGTTCTTGTAATGGTTAAAGATCTATTGTTCCCAACGGACATTTATGGGCTTACAATGGAAGAAGATATGAGTTCATCACAATCACCCATCATCTTGGGAAGGTCATTCTTAATGGCAGTGAAGACCATCATCAATGTTCATGAGGGAACACTCTCAATGGAGCTTAGAGATAGTTGAGTGCATTTCAATATACTTGAATCCATGAAGAATTTTTCAGATGTTTATTCTCTGAATGCAATGTACCACAAAGAAGGAAAATAACCAAATAAAAATTTAGAAGAAAAAACATTGAATTCTTGGGTAGTTTGTTAGAAGTGGTTGGAGAATCCAAATCATGGGAGGATGTTGAGATCAAGAAGTATAAACTCAAGGAGGCCGAACGTGAAAATATTATCATAGATATCTGGAAGGAACGTGATATAAAGGAAGAAGAACTAGCTAAGAAGAATTCCATATGCCTTGTAATGGAACATGGGCTGAAGAAGGTCAAGGAAACCCCCATTAAAATTGTAGAGTGTGAAGGATATTTTCAAACCAATAGCAAGAGGGGATTACAAGAAAAAGATGCAAAACCCAAAACAACATTCGTTTGGGTAAAGAAAATTGAGGGTCAATCTCCTGTCTCAAGAGAAGAGAGGAATTTTTAAAGGACACCACAAACACTTAAAAAGAGTTATGTTCACATTGAAACAAGGAAAAAACAATGATCCAAAAAGATTGAAAATAATTCCAGAAGAGCAAGATTTCAGGGGTTTTTCTGGTGTTGTGGTATATATGGACACAAATCAGAATCGTGTTGACACAACATGTATTTACCAGGAAGTAGCAAAGAGCCAGTGGAGTAGTTCAATCTCCTCCAACCTATTTATCAATAAGACCCAATAGTTTGTACCTCTCCTTCACACTTTTTTACTGTTTTGATTCAATAATAAATCTACATACATGTTAAATCCACTTAAATTCATCGAGGACACTACATCACTTAAGTGTGGGGGAGGGAAACTTTTTAGTATATGATTTTCATTTGATGTATGTTTTCACATAAAAAATTGTGTGTTTTCAAATTTTTGTGTGTTTATTTTTCAATTTTTGGTGTGTTTCTGAAACTTTTGAGCTGAAATGATTATGAATACCATTTTTGAAACCCATGACAATGAGTGAACCAATCTATTTCATGAAACTAAGCTTTAATAAATGCTCAAATGACTTCATTTCAAGTTCAAATCTTTTAGATTTTCATGAAAAGTACACTGATTTTTGGAACTCATGCCATATTTCACTTTCTATATCTTTGATATCACATTCTTGTGAGGCTTCTGAACCATTTTTTTCATATTCTTTTCATTCACCTTATTTCTTGAGAGAACCCAACCATTCTTGCTTTAACCAGAATTTGATTTATTCCATTCAAAACATGAGGGTTTGGGGAACGTGTGTTTTAAAAGATTGAGGAATTTATTTTTCTTGAATCCCCCTTTTCAAATTAATCTTTTTCATTATGGCCCACATTTATATTTATCCTTCACTGTAGCCCATAGTAGGCATGAATTGCCTGTCAGGTTAGCCTCATTACAAGCCAATTTTCCATATCCTAGATGCTCTTGAAGTGAAATTGCATGATCTAGCAGAACATAAGTGTGGGGGAAGATGTCTTGTGGTGTACTACCACGTTTGGTTATACATTGGGTGGAAAATAAATTGTGTAAGAGATGCGTGTGATGCTGAAAAATTATTCTGTTGAAAGCTATGCCTTTTCTGAGGCTTTTATGATAAGAGAAGCTATGCCTTTCGGGAGATTCCAATGTAAAAAAAAGAACGTTGTGCCTATCTAGAGCTTTCATGAAAAATAATGTTTGAATGGATTGAAATTTTTGCTGCTGAGCAGATTGAATGTTTATGGGGCCTATTTTCTACAAAGGGGAAGTGAAGGAGTCCATATTGGAGAAAAAAATTGAATCTTGCGATTTTTCCTCAAAAAGAGCCAAGCCCTCCTTTTTTTGGACTTAGAATGTTTAACATCTAAATCCTATCAACTGGAAGCCACAGAAAAGCCCTGAAATGTCTTCATGAGAAACACATATCCTTGACTCATATCGGGTGGAGAAGTAGGAATTTATCAAGCCTATGGTGAATCTTGTATGAGTTTGGATGAGAAAAGCTTGGTTTAGCATTTACATTTGTGAGATTAGAGAAAATTCATGTGAGGTAGGTGTTTTGTCTGCATGGGATAAGAAATGAAGTGGAAATATATTAAAATCATAAATTGAGAAGATGAAATAACTATTTTTGATGAGGCATGATATCTTTTTGTTTCTTGGAATTGATTTGATAGATCTCATTGATATGTGTTTTGGATTTGATTTGATTTGATTTTTACTTGTCCAGGAGTCCAAGTGTTAAGTGTGGGAAAATTTATAGAGAAAATATTTTCAATTAATTTATATTGAATATCATTGTTTTAAACCCACAAAAGTGTTCCTCTAAGATGAATTGTTTCATTTTTATGATAATGGTGTTATTTTGAGCTGAATAGTAAAAATTGGCCATTTTGGTTTTTTAACAGTTTTAAATTATTTCTATAGTTTGGAAATATAATTATCTACACTGATCCAAATTGTAAAGTTTATTCTTTTCAAGATGAAAAACATTTAGGGCTTCATTTACTATTTTTGGACTAAAAGTTGAATCGGCCATATGGAAGCTCAAAAGAAGCTCACAAGTGAGAGAATGAAAACCGTTTTCAGTTCTGCCTAGTTTTGGTGTGGGATCCATAACTCATCCATGGTGGGACCAAATATTGTGATATTTTCTGGGTGGACACACATAGAGTTTTGGAGAAACTTTTATGATGTAAGGGCCGCGTGAATTGGCCGTTTATAGGGACATTAAATAACCCTAATCCAAAAGATTGCTTTTTGGAGAGTCTGACTGGACAGAATAAATTCTAAGAGTAAAACGGCCATAACTTTCGGAATAAATGTCCAAATCCATTAGTATTTTGAGGGGACACGGAAAATATAATTATGAACAACATTGAAGAATTAATCAACGCAAGAAGAGGTCATTAAATGGGGATAAAACGTGTCCACATTTGGGGGACAAATTCTGGCTATAAAAGGTGGAGAACTCCACCCTCTCAAATCATCCCATTCTCCATCCATTCCTTCCGGGACACCAAGAAGGAGAAATTTTTAGCTTCCTATTTTATTTCTTTTCTTTTTCATAGTTTTTTAATGTCTTATTCTTCCTATTTTAACTATATTACCCTTCACATGGAGGGGTAAAACGTTTGAGTGATCAGGGAAGTGGGAGTTTCACTTTTGTAATGTCGGAGTTTTGAGCTTAAATTTAAAATATTCTTTTTCTTTTGAATGAATTCTATTATCAATGTTTTCCAATTATAATAATGCGATCATGTTTTGATTTTGGTGTATTTATTATTAATAGCTTTGGTTAACGACCTTTAATCTCCCTCTGCCTAGGGTAATTTGTCTCGATCGAGCAGATTGTGTTAGGTGGTGAGTGTCTAGCGATCGTTGGCACGTGTGTGAAAGTATTAAACTTTTTCTTTAGTTCTGAGGAGAAAAAATTCCTGATCGGGAATTTACTCAGTTGTTTAAAGATTGTTTATGAACTTTCACACACATAGTAGTGAGTCTCATTTTTTTCTTAAACCAAGGGTGATTAATAACTCGATCGAGGTGTTATTCATTTGTTATTCGAAAGGAAGAGAGAGAATACAATCTTTATTACTATGATGACAATGAAAATTGAATCCTACCCTGAGCCCATCACTCTCTTAATCCATTAGAATTCGACTTTTCTTGTTATTGATTGATTTATTTTTCAACCTAAATAATTTCAAAAGCAACATTTTCTTCTTTCTTAAATTCAAGTGACAAACATAATTGTTGTGCACTTCTCGTAGGGAGACATCCTAGAGTTAATAACTATTCTACACTTAGGAAATTTAAAAATTGTTTTTTCATGCCCTATCACAGGCATGCATCACCCTTACTGAGTATTTATGATCTGTTTTATCTTCTTTGAGGATCCCGTGTGTTCTCAAAGATTTACTTGAGATCCAATTATAATTAGTTGTGTGTTTTACAATCAGATATACCTCTTATAGCCTTTCAGTATTGGTATGATCTATAATAGTCTTTCATTGCATCATTTGGTCTGATGAATTACTGACTGTTTTCATGGAACTGATGAACCATGTCTTCCACCCTTAATTGGATTGTTTTGTTTTAGTCTTCTTATAAATAATCATAGTGTCCTCTAACCCTCAACATGACCATGCCACCCATCTTGTGATCGCATTGTGTACACTGATAGATCCTCAGTTATTTTCAATGATCCCAAAATGAAACATTTGGATTGACCAGATTTACTTCTTGTGTCATGTCATCTCAGAGGCTGGAGTATGATTATACCCATAGAATGTGATAGCATCATTTTTTTGGGAGAAACCGAATAAAATCATTGATGTATAGTGTTTTCTACGGTTGGATGGTTAATACACACACATTATACAGGACTTTTAATGCTTAGTAGTGCCACGGAAGGGCCTGAATAAGAAGGGTGTGATGTACATATTGACATATTCCAATAATTAATCCATTTAATAGATGAAAGTGTGATTGACATCGACTCTGATGCTTATTTTTTCTCTGCCAGGAAAGAGATACACAATTTACTCTATTGCATCTACTATCCGGATGAGTGTAGTGATTATACTAGGGGAATAATTCACTGTATATGGGTCACTACAGAAGTGGCCACATGGGATGAATTACCCAACACATGATCTCAAGTTACTTACAGTTGTGCATGCTTTGTTCTGTTGAGACAATATCTTTTAAGAGATCTTTTCATGGTGTTCACTGACCACCAAATACTCATGTATATCTTTAATCGAAAATATCTGAATTTGATAAAGAAAAGGTAGAATGAGTAACTTCAGTTTATTGATATTGATCTTGACTATATGCATAGAATGGGAAACCCATTGGATGATTCATTGAGAATGAGGTCTCACTTATATACAATTCGGGTGGCCAGCTATGAGTGGTAGCTTATGTCTCTATTCTCTAATATGCATTTGGAGGTCAATTATATATAGTGGAAGTTATTTATTTCTTCTATATATGTTACATATAATCAACTGGATGGAGTGTGAATGAGGAAGGTTTTATATTTTCAAGGCCTGGTCATAATGGAGTGTGTGTCAGGTGAGTATCCTACTCTTGGGTGGTCCATTGGTGAGGGTGAGGTTTTGTTTATTCATGGGACCATATGGGGTGCCAAAAGTCATGTTCAAGGAAATGTTGTGGGATTTTAATCCCTTTATAAGGGAAGATCATCCTCGTTTCACCATGATTTATCGATAAATACATAATAAATAATGGTGTCTAGGTATGAAGACTGATGTTGCTAGTTTTGAAATGAGGTGTCCCACCTATCACCAGGACAATGCAGAGCATCAACACCTGAAAAGGATATTATAAGAGTTACACATTCCTGAGTGGAAGTGTAATGTACATCAAGATGTATATTGTAACATGTTTACCAAGGTCTCCAAGAAGAAATGAGGATATATGGGTAGTTGTTGATAGACTCATGAAAGCTTCCCATTTCATTTCGATCAAGGAAACCTTAAATGTTAATGACTTGGAAATATGTACATCAGATAGATTGTACATTTACATGGGGTTCCAAAAACTACCATTTTAGAAAGCGATGATCATTTTACTTCTCATGGTTAGAAGGAAATGAATAGTAATTTGGGTATATAGGTACTTCTAAGTGCAACATACCATCCCCAGATTGATAGATAGACCATGATCATGATTCAGGTTTGGTAGGACATGCTTTGAGCATGCGTCTGGGATTTCTAGGGAAATTAGGAGACAAAAATACCCCTAATGGAGCTGTCACACAATAAAAGTTTTAATTAAACGATTCTAATTGAACCTTATGAGTATTTTTACATTATTCCATTACGATATCCGTTATGTTGGATATAGGTAGGAGAGGCAGCTATGTTGTTCTCTCGTCTTGTATATGAGACAACTGAGTAGGTGGAGTTCATTCAGATAAAGTTGTCTACCCCAATGTCTCACCAGAAATATTATACTGATCAACGAAGATGACCTAAGGAGTTTGAGGTTGGATATTAGGTTATCCTATGTGTCCCATTGAGGTTGCGACACATGAGTTTTAGTAGACCGGGGAAGCATTCATTAGATAAGTCGGTCAATTTGAGGTCTTGGAGAGAGTCAAGCAGGTTTCCTATTGGTTTCAGTTACCAAAGTGGTACAATGATATGTGTGACATATTTCATGTTTCTCAGAAACGTCATTAATTTTCAGCCATGTCTCAGGTTTTTCAACCTGAGGAGGTTGATTTTATGTGGATACATCCTTCGAGGAGAACCCTATTCATATTCTAGATCATGGGACAATGTTTTTCCATGGTCGGTCAGTTCATTTTATATGGTTTCAATAGAGGAACATGAGATTGCAGGAAGAGACTTGGGAGAGGGGGTAGATGTGTGGTAGAATTGGCCTGATTTGTTCATAGATTCTTCATCACCATATATGGATGGGAGATTTGGGGATTAATATCTTTAAGGAGGGATTTTTTAAGAACCTAGAACTTTGTTTTAGGTATGTTAGTTGATTTCATATCATTTTTATGAAAAAGAAAAAAATTGGGTTTTTTTATGTACATTTTGTGTACTTATGAGTACATGCCATGTACCCGTGTATCACATACAACCACTTACTGGCCATGTATGGACCATGAACATGGTCATTTGGTGGCCTGAAATTTCACATAAGGTGGGGGCTGGTTAAGGCTACTACGCATCATGTATCATTAATGAAAACACCATGTAGTATTAGTTTTTATTTGATAAATATGAGAGGGGTATCGCCTTGTCATCACAAACACCTTTCTATCCCCATGGTTTAAACATGAGAGTGACGGAACTACCTAAGAATGTCAAAGCCCTCTAATTTATCCATCCAACCTCTAATTGAGACGCAGTCGAGTGTGTTGGAATCCCACTAGTGAGTTCTCAACTCACATAAAGAATTTTTCTTGATTATTCCACTCTCTTGAGTTATTCAAAGATGTTTGTATTCACCTTTTTGTTGGTCTACACTGATTAAGGATGATTCCTGGGCTGATTTTCAGGATTATATATTTTAAGACAATGAGGTAGGCGGTCTGTTCCTTTTAGTTTTCAAATTTGGATTATATATGCTAAAAGTGCACATACCCATGATTGGGGTATTGCTTGATTTAAAATTAAACCTTATTTATTACCCATTATGGTTTGGTTGATTGATATAGTGTATTTTAACTTGAATTGGTTTAGATACCTTGGTTGTGGGACACCCCATGAATTTACCCTTGATTGACTATTTATGGACGTTTTGTATAGAATTCATGTCAGGAATATCTTTTTTTCCATGACTGGGATGATTATTAAGGAGTTGATAGATGATATGAAATTATTGTTGCATGCCTTATGAATGTTTATCCATGTATTTTTTATATATTACATTCACTAATTTGATGTGATATGAATAATGTTTTTATACGAACAATGAGAGCCTTGGATTATGAAAACTATGGGGGTTTCCATGTTTATTTTCATAGTACTGAGGGAGATTTGGGTAAGATATAGAACTAGGGGTATTGAAAATGAGAGATACAAAAGATTTATTTTATAAGTTATTGATTCCATGTTGACCTAGGGGTATTGGACATGAGAACTTCCTATGTGGCCTTTCGTAACTGCATATTGCTATGTTAGACCAATGTGGTTAGTCTGTAAGAGCTTTCCCAGTGGGTATTTCTTTAGTGATTTCATTCTATGTTAATACAATGGTGTAATACCTTGAGAGATTTCATAGAGTATTTTTTATTAATGATTAAATGATTTGGACGAGTCTTCCAAGCCAATGTACCAGATTAGACTTTGTTTTACTTTTTTGTATAGATAGTCTTCTGAGATATCTATTTGTTAATATTACACGAGGGGATATATATCGTAGGCTAGATCCCGAGATATCAGAATTAAAATTATTGAATATTATATGAAAATGAATTTAAATGAAAACTATAATATTGTATTCTTTTTATTACTTCATATTTTATTGCTTTATTTCTATATATTACGTGCTACATATATTCATTGATAGATAGGAACAAATATTTTTGAGCTTTCCTTCTGGGATTCTACTCACACCCTGTTTGGGTAATAAATTTGAACCAAAATAGATTATATGGTTTCTGGTATAGATAAGGGTTATCTCACTTCTTCATCATGTACATGATAGTTGTTTGAGCTGGAGAGCATGGGACCATGTTGAGCCTTACGATGATGTTAGACTTTACTAACTTTTCTGTAATTGGTTTTTGTATTGTATTTCATGCATTTTTAACTTGTTCTATTGCTTACCTAGACAATTGTGAAATGCATAATTGATATATATATATATATATATATATATATGTTTCATTTTTTTATTTACTATCAGGATTCTTTAATTTACATTGTTTCATGGTATTACATCTTCTAATATTGTCATTATCTATTCTCTAGTGTGTTTACACTGCCAATAATGGAATAGTTTCCCCATTATCATACTTTCTACCACGTTCCTATTCGGTATCCTCTAGTATTTTAGGAAATGTGATTTAGGTTTTGTGACCAACTGGGATCGGGGCTCTATACGGTGGAACTCAGACCTAGGATGATACAATCATCATCGAAATATATTTAAATAATTTTATTAAATATCTTTGGATACCCATTATTTTTCCAGTGGTTTTTTATTTTTTGGATATTGATGGAATTGTTAAATGTTTTCATTATTTGATTACATTGAAAAATTATATCAATCCCATTTTATTTCAATTGTTCCTTATGATGTGATCAGTGAAACCTATTTTAATTCAATGGAATATTTGTGAAAAGATAAATTACTGATTTAAAGTAGTACACAGATGTTTTTATGAGTAAAAGGCGGGGTCTTATATCCCCATCTAATACATTGGATGAATTTTTAGAACTCATGAAATATTTAAATGTGGGGAAGTTTATTTTGACACAAGCAAGGGTGAATGTTTTTGACTCAGAGAGGTGATGTACATGCAAGTAAGAATAATATTTACCACAAGAAAAGGATCATGCGTGTCATTAATGGAATTGATTTTCCCTATTCAATTTTTTTCCATAGTATTATATTTATATTAGTTACTATGTTTAGTATGAATGTATCATGTTTATTTAAATAGTTTTTAATAATTTACTATTTTTTTCAATTTTTTTGTTTGTAATCATACTCCATGAATAATTATTATTTATTTATGATTTTATTGCTAGGATATTCGTATAAATGTTGATTATACCTACATTTTCACATTGTTCCCAATTAATACCTTTTATTTTTTTCTCATAGACTTACACTTACTACGAATTTCCACTCACCTATCTCTTATGTTACCATTTCCACATCCTTTTAAGAGAAGAAAATCATAAAGTGACTATAAGGATATATTATATAGCGATTTAATGCAATATGTAGTTGAGTTATTTTGGATTATGAAATTTTTTATATATTGTAGAAATTTTAATTCGTTACTAAAGAGATATGTTTTTATATTTAATGTTTTATCATAAATCTCTAAAACTCTATACCTAATATTTCTTGGGAATCAATTGTAATGTAATTTTTTTTTAAATTCATGTAATTGAGACTATCATCACTATAGATAATAAAATATTTTGGGATGTATATGCATATAGAAAAATCATGATTCAGAAAATCCCTTAAAATTTATTTACTTATTTATTTTATTATTTATATATATGGTGAATGTTATCATTAATTAATTTTCATATATTTAATAATTTCAAAATAGAAATAATTCATATCCCACTCTATAAATTAGATATATTGTTCTTTATAAAAATATATTATGTAATAAAATGTAATCATATAACCATAATCTATCTCACATATGATTTAGTAAACATATGTTAATATAGTGTTAATGATAAAGTCACAATTCAAGGATACAATTGGTAAGTAAAAAAATAATTGAAGATACATGATAACATTATGGTGAACTATAATTATAGATAGAAAATGAATGAATTAATTTATATAGTGACTCAAAATATATTTTTTAATGTGTTAACTATTAAATAGAATCACACTATGAAGTCTTTATTTAATTATCATTTAATGTATGGTATATTATTTTATGAATACATGGTTGATGTACAACCATTTAAAATAGTTAATATGGATTCCATAACAAGATGAATAATATTTCATTAAGTGAGTGATATTTAATAATGATTAAGGTGAAAAAATGGTAACATAGGTGAAAGCATGTTATATAGACTCATATTTCATTTATCATGTTAATAAATAAAATTAAAATCACGTAGTGTAATGTAATGACATTAAATTCATTCCATCAACAAAATTTTAAAAACTAATCATGACCTGACCCACTCTGACATTGGTTGGGCCAAAAAAAGTTGAGGGTGACAGACATGGAATACCTATAATAGGCCAGAGTCTTTATATAGGTGAAGAGTTATGATTTAAGAAAATTGGAGGCCTGAGTCCAATGTATCTATATAAAATCACACAACCAGGAAGATTAAATAGAGTTATTGTATAATAAAAGAGTGAAACATTGAATGTGTAATAATTGCATGCAGAAACCTCTAGGAAATACATCCAAGTGTAGAAAGGTAGTAAAAAATATATAAAGGGGGAAAATACATGCCAATCCTATTATGAGATCCCCACCTGAAAACTACTTAGAATGGGAAAAATTGAAGAGATCTTAAATCTTTATCTCTATAGAATACTTCAAAACACACCCAACACCTCCATGTAACATTATTTACTTCTAAAACTTGGTCTAATGATTTCCTTACTAAGCAATATATCATCATTTTAAAAACCAATATATGTGTGAAAATCACATCTAGCAGTGTGTATATACATAACAATAATAACCCCACAAAAGAGAGAGAATGAAATATAAATAAAGGCTCATATCAACCCATAAATGATGTGGATTTTAGAATTGTATATCCCACCTGATTAAAAACATATCATTCATATAAGGAATGATATATCTATATTAATAGAAATTAAAAGATGACTATCAAGTAAAATTAATCTCTATAGTTCCATTCTCATATTCCTATAACCACACACATCTTCCCATGTATCAGTGTGGATGCATTTCTCCTTGATACTATGAACCCCTAATAATGGGACACTATTTTTAATTGGGGACCAACAACAATTCAGATCTTGATAATAGGGGAGTTCCACTCTATAGAAATTGCAACCATGATATTTATTATATTGTGGGGGGGGGGGGGTACCAACCCTTACTATATAACTTTTATATGGGACTCATTACCTTGTGTAACCGGGAATCATAGTCCTTGTAATCTATATTGTGAATAAAATTGATTACTCATTTAATGAATGTATCAATAAATTATATTTCCCTCTAATAACACCTCTTTTAATGTCTATAATTAAAAATTAATTCTAATATCACATAGAATTTGTAAAACTAATTAGGATTGGTAATTCATGAGGACAAATCCATGTCCCATATAAGAAGATACAAAAGGATGTTGTTCATGGGAAATTACATGGAATGTACATAGAGTCACATGTAATATACCCTAACATGAATTTATAGGAGTTTCTCCAAGGATGTGACATAAAATAAGCAATTAAATAATATAAAACTGAACATGGCTAGATTCATGGACAAATTGATGCCTCCCTATAAGCAAGAGGTTGACTACTAGTAATGAAGGTTTAAGGTTGTATTGTGGCAGGAAAATAACATATAGTTAAAAACTAAAGTAAATTGTAACAACAAATAAATAAATGTAAATGGAAGATGATAATAACTATGATTGGTTATGAAAAATATAAATCCAAGATAATATTACTAGGAATGAACATGATATTCCATACATATAATATAGTGAACATATATAAAAGGACTATATATAAAATTCATACATGGAGAAAAGAAAAAATAAATAAAATAACCTAACACATTAAGGCTTCCAGAGTGCATTATCAAATTCTAAACTCTTTCCATGTGTTATCTAAGATGATACAATAGTAATGAGGTATCATTCATTTCCTTACATAAAATAAGAGTCGTCTTTGGGTAACAAACTATTGTCCGAACATAGTTATATTTAAACTCAGTAGGCCACCACCAATGCTGCCAAACACTATCCAATAAATAAGTATAATATTTAAACATTATGTATATAATAATTAATTGAAATAAAAAAATATACTAAAATGAACCATTTCTATATCAGCTTCCTTATGGGATACCTGTTAAAAGAAAACTACTTTTTCCCGTTCTTTAATGGCATAACCATATGTCATAATGGTTTTATATTAAAAAAATAATAGAATCAATACCATAATGTAAACAAAGGGGATGTAGAGATCCTTGTATAATATGTCCAAATAATTTATAAAGAGTTCCATGTCCAATAATTTCAATATACAAGATTAGGAGAGGAATTTTAAATGATTTAGATATAATGATTGAGGAGAACAATGTCAATTGATTTAAATATAAATGTTGAGGTGTTCAATTAAAAATGATTCCAAATGATTTAATATGGGAGATGTATCGGATATCCTTAACAATGGGATCGTGGTGCATCGGGACTGGAAATTTTAGATAAATTAGGTGTAGTTCAAGGACTGATAATATAAATTAATTAATGAGTAGTGAAATTTACAACACAACAAACCAATTCAGTATTCATTAAATAATAATATATTACAAATTTATGATGATCTCATCCTAAGAATTTTATATTAAAACCAAAGTATAACTCATAAAAATATTAGTATGGTATTTCTCTATTTAAGAATTAAAAAAAAGACCATGAGAAATATGAATTCTTTTCAATAAACCATCATTATTCATTTCATTTGTAAAATAATTTCATTTTTATTCATCAATTATAACATGGCATGAAAATTATTTATACCATTAATCAATTCACATACAGTGGATGGGGGAATGAAATGTATATACACATTACATCATGATTCCATTTAATAATTTATATTTGTTTTCAATGATTATTGTTTATATTGATTATTCTAGTCCATTTCACATTTCATTTAATTCAACTATATCTCACACAAAATTTTGTAACAATTACTTCCGACCATGGAGTTGTAGTAAAATAGAAATATTGATACACATTTGATTTATCATATTCCATGTAATTATCATTTCCATTTATAAAATAATTGCATTTAATTATTACTATGTAGACCAAAATAATATTTTTATTCAAATTAATCTTTGTTATACTGTGATTTTGGAATTTATATCTTCAATATATATGTTTTAATTATAGTGATTTAAAAAACAATTTAATATTTTCTTCTTAAAATTTAATGTTATTTTCTCAGACGTGTTACTTTCTCAAATATGTTTTAAATATAATATTTTCTTATTTTTTATATAATGTAATCATGATGTTTGCATAAAAATATAAATGAAATCATAATTTTAACAAATGAAACAAGAAATAAATTTCATGATTTTTTGACCAATCAATGATTCGAAGCTTACCATAATTATTCTCCATATTATTTTCAAGGATAAATATTTTATTTAATATTTGGGGAATTATTATAGATTAAATAATTTTTTTCAATGCAAAAATTATATTTTCCTCATGAAATGATATTGGTGACATTATTAATGTTATTTCAATTTATGAAAAAATCCTTTGATGCTTCCTATTCATTATAGGAGATTTGATTTGATGATTAAATTTTTTTATTTCCCAAGATGATTTATAATTGTGATTAAAAATGTTTATGATTCCTATTTCTTTTATAAGGATTATGCTATGATGAAATATTTATAAAACTCATTTATTTTTCATCACTGATAATATGATGATTGATATATGATATATTGTAAAACATTTGTAAGATTTTTCATTATATGATGGGTTGTATTTGAATAATATATTCCTCCAATTAATTTTGTAATGATGAATATGTCATGAGATAAATTGGACTACAATGGAGAGTGCTCCCAGTTTAGTATAGTTCTCTGAACACTACGATAGATCTTAGAGTGAACCGTGGATACTATGATTGATTAGAGAGTGAACCAAATCCACTATGACAGTTTTGGAAGTAAATGTTGACTTAGGAAATGATTTTATTCTTATCTATATCCCAAATGATTATGTATTATTCTAATGATACGATCTATTGGATAATGTTCCATTGATTACATTATATATTATGTCATGTAAAATACAATGAATAATGACATGTTTGTAGATTATGATCTATTTTATTAATGAAATGGTTTTGAAATGTAATGATATTTTTTAGAAACCCTTAGACTGATGTTATGTTTATTTGATCAGAGATATCTACATGATTAATCTTTATAGAGATTCTCATCACACCCATTATTAGTATACCTTTTCCCATGTTATGAATAATTGTATACAAAATGATATTCCTATGAAGGTTACAAGTTATGATGATAATTGGGTGAGATAATGTATTTCAATTTTTATGTATTCAATTTTCCAATTTTACTACAACTATATAATTATGGTGTGGGTCATTAGTTTTTGTAACAAATATTCATCAAATATGATAAAATATATATGTATAAAAACTAAGTGTTTTAATACATGAAATCGATAGTCTAACAACACATGAACTAGTTCAGTATTGTTGTCATCAATGTGGTCCTAACTTATTTTCATAAAAAGGATGAAGATGTAATGAATATAAGTATCATCCTTTACATCATAAATGTCTGATATAACGGAATCCTTAAAATTATACAATCAAGTTTCCTGATGTTTACATCCATATGTATGATAAAATGCAGTGTAATAGTAGACCAAAGAAATATTGAGATTGTAATGGTATATTACAAACTAAATATAATTATTTTGGTATATGAAATACATTTTCTATATATAAAATTACAAGGATTCAATGTTTATTAATCTTTTATTTTATATCCTATGATAAGCCATACTAAAATGGGGTAGATACATGGTTTGGTATAGAAATTATAGGAAATTTTCATGTTTTCGAAGTTAAGATTGTCCAAAAATTTAATGTTCTAGTTTCTAGAGGAAGGAACAGAGAATATTTTATATTATTATTCTTCGATTCCTATGATAAGTTGTGTGTTTATATTTAGGCGATATGTGATTTCTTGTGTGTCCAAAGTGTTGAGAGCATATGATTCGAACTATGTAACCCACAACTTAGATCTTAAGAAATATTTATTTTCATTGATTATGAAATGATATTATGTTATTGGTGAGTGATTTTAGGTTTGATCATGCGTTTAGAGGCTTCATTATATTAGTTTGTATAGGGACCACAATTATATATATAGGTGGTGGCTGGAGATCCCATATTACTATGATATATAGAGTGCTTATAATAATGGAATGAGAAATTTTATAGCTGATTTATATAGTAATAAATCCCCTGATCAGAATCCAAATGTGGTATATAATAAGTTATAATTGTTATTATTTTATTATTTGGAGATAGGATGCATTTTTAATCCTTAGTCAATGGTGTTGTCCTCTAAAATATTTCATTGGGATATTATATCCTAGATTACCAATAAATATTATGAGGCTATATTATATGATATTGTCATTCATGTTGGACTTAATTGATATTATATTAGCTGGGAGAACATCACCCTCTTCCTGGGGAAGATATATGATCCAGAATTAATCCGTGGGGTGTTTTTCGGTGAATTTGATATCCTCTCATTGGTAGCATATTCCAATGTCATTAATAAAATATAATATAACTTTCTTTACCATTAAATTAAATATCATGGGTGTATAAAGTTCTTATAAAAAATTTGTGGACAAAATAGTGTTTGAGAATAAATTTCATCCAGAATACTGTGTTATGGTACTCCTTACATGTGTTTTGGAAAAAATAATTGATTGGGGAATCTATTTTTCAATATCATAGTGCGCCATTATATAATGACTTACGTTGTTAAATGTTTTTCTCCTTATTAATTAGCGTGTGAAAAATGAAAGATCAATTGTGAAATATTTTAATAATTAACCCTAGTTATAACATGATGGGAATTGGTGATAATATAATTGACTTTAGTTTATTCAAACATAATACCTATTGACTATATCAAATGAATGATTGGTTGTTGCAGGTGGTGTATCATTTTATCTTGATTTTATTATTATGGTTAAAACATACATTAAGTGATCTATTATTCATGTGGGGTATTTTGGTATTAATAATACTTGGTGTTTTTAATCACACATTAGTATAATTGTGTTATTGTTGTTCCAATTTCTCTATGATGTACTATGAATTATATTTAAATAGTAATTTATATATTATATTTTTTAGCATATTTCAATAAACTATGATGTGGATTGGGGTTCATAAAGATTGAGGATAGAATGTTACGGTTTTGGAAATATTTCTTAGAGGGTCATTCATTTAGGAAGTATAATGTTGGTGGCCCAACATACTTTGCTAAATTCCAATAGTTAATGTGGGTTTTACTATTATATTTTGATATAGTAATTAATAAATAGAGATATTATTTTCATATGTGAGATTGATTTATCATTATTTAATCACGATGACCCATTCCCATGTAGTGAATCATTAATTATAAAAATTTATTATATATTTTAGACTTTTCATGAATTATTTATAAATTTATTCAACATTACATAGAACCCAAATTATCCATAGTTGCATCATTGGATATATAATTTCACCCTATGACTTTTTTGAATATCTAAATCATGGTTTGGCCTCCATGAAAACTAAGGTGAGTTATCCTCTCTTATACCTAAATATATTCCTTTTTTTTATTTTTGGGGAGGCTTGGGTTTAAATTTTTATTTACGTTTGGTGTTTATATTTTTAATAAAAATAACTCAGAATGGTCAACAATCAGCATTGTAGTTGATCGTTGTGTATTAGATAGTGTTTGATGAAAGCTCTCATTATCATCCAATGTAGCGGTTCTTTATGAATTTGTGGAGGTATAATTTAATATTATATTCAATCTATAATTCCATAAAAATAATATATTTATCATTATTTTTATTTATAGTTTTAATGGTATTGATTAAGCTAAAATTATGATGAACTAGAATAAATTATCCTCATGGGTTGTGGGTTGTTCCAACGTGCTTTTTGAAACCCCAATATTATTACTTAAAAATGATGGTGTTTTTAAGATTTCAATTAGAGATTCAATTTTAATAAAATTTAATATATATTATATACTATTGTATATAATTAAATACTCTTTTATAATGAGTTAATAAAATTATGTTTTTAGGAATTAGTTTTCTGTAAATAATAAATTATAGTGTTGGTATTTGAATATAAAATTAATCTGGGATATTAAATAATTTTCAATGAAATTATTTATTACTTTGTTTTTTTTTCTATAGTTCATTATAATATATGCATTTTCCTATTGTGATACTAACTGTAATGGATGTTTTTGGTACCTATATGTGGTGATGATGTTTTTCTTGGTTGTATTAGTGGTGGATGGGTTATCGTGTAATTATAGTTATAGTGGAATGGTTGGTTATGATTGAAGGAATTTGGTTTGTGGATATTAGTGTAGATGTCAGAATGTGTTTTGGTATTGTTTATATTGTGATTAGATTCCTTATTGGGAGTATGTGATAAAGTTATTAGTATAATGGAATATTTATAAAAATAAATAAATATATTATGGAAAATTGAATGAAATAATTAAATAATGGTTTATTTAATGAATTTGTTTTTATTAGGAAATACTGTGACTACTAAATGATGACCGATAGAATAAACTTATAATGAAAAATACTAAAAAATTGAAATAATACATGTTTTAATAAATTCTATGAATTAAAAATGGAAGCACGAATAGAAGAATGAATATAATGATACTGGTAAATAATAATTCTTTAATATAATGAATAATGTGACAAAATGGGTTATGGAGAATGTTTTTATGTATATTCAGTGTTTATTGATTTTAAATTTTGTGTGGTTCTAATGGACACAATTTCATTTCATAGATAGTGATAGTATGTTGTTTTTTCGGGAAATAATAAATTTTTTTAAAGGTGAATCCTTGATTTAGGAATTTTTTGACTAACATATTATATTAATTTTCCTGATATCTTATACACACCAAAACCAATTTCCAACTTCCTTATTGGTTCTCATATAGGTTTTGAATACAGAGGTTTTCCTCAACATCTATGATGATGAGGGAAAATATAGATGTATTCTACCAATTCCTCACACTATCATATAATGGATGTATGAGATATAAGGTCTTATTGTTTCTATATGAATATAGATTGTAATTACTTATTTTTTTTGTTCTGTTATATACATAATTACATGTTTATATGGTTTTTATGATGATACATAGTGTGATAATGAATAATAATTGGAAGGTTTGAGGTTGATTTCCTTCATATTAACATTGCCTTATTGTGATGCTTTTTTTGGTGAGCTGGTATGTTATGGAATATGTATATTTTTCTATTATGTTTGTGATACAGTATGTGGTGGTTGGTATGTGATTATGAATGTGATATATTTCTAACATGTGGTATCAAATTTGATATGTTATATGAAGTGTGATGTGATACATGTATAAGTCATAAGAGAACCATGATATTTTTCATTGGGGTGTGAGAAAAAAAGTAGGGAGGTATTTATGGGTTAAAATTTAGGCATATTTTTTTAGATATCATGTTATAATATGTAATATTTTATTGGTTGATTGAACTTTTAAAAGGATCAGTAATATATGAACTGATTTATATGTTAATTGATTTTGAGTTTTTTTAATTTTTAATTAGTATTTTTTTAAAAATGAGAGGTTTTGGGAATGATCATAATAAGGGTTCTTATTATCTAATCCTTATATATATATATATATGCATTTTTTCATGGTTCCATGAGGGTGTTTCTGAAATCTACATTTATTAATTAAACTTATATTTCGAATTTCTATAGGTGTTTCTACCATTGGTGCTTATTTTTAATTTTTTGGAATGTTTTATAACCAATAGTCTTGAATTTTGTATTTAATTTTATATTATGTCTGATAATGATTTTATTTGTAATCTATCATTATTTCATTTGATTTGAAGGGAAAATTAATTCCATTTGTGTTAATCATAACCTTCATTCGTGTCAACAACAGATGCATTACTGGTGGTGGGATTAGATGTTTATACATGAATCTAGTACAAACATATGAGGGATTTCTAGTTATGGGGTGTTGGGATAGTTTCAAATCAGATTTATGTATGAGTGTTTTTTTAGAGACTAAATTTAGTAACTACTTTGTATTTCAGGGGTTTGGTCAACAATGATATTAATAAAACATAGTTTGTAATGTAATATGGAATATCGTCAAGGAAAAAGAGGCTTAGTCCCATAAAGATTCTAAAAAAGGACTTTTAAACATACTATAAACCATTGGAAAGGAAATGATGATTATAAAGTAGGTACATAGTAGAGATACATTAATAATAATTGATTTATACTGGGGTTCAATTAATGTGCCTTGTTTAATTGAAAAAGAACAAAATTTAATGATCCTTTAGAATTACATGTTCTCACTCATATGAGTTTCCATTCATCCCATTTATGAATTTTCTGTCATTTTTAAATGTAGTTCAGATTGGAAAGGTTCAAAAGGTAGACCAGTTGACCAAATGGGGTTGACTAATCTAAGGGGGATGAGTCCTATAGGAAGACACCTCGGGAGATCCATCATCATATATTGTTGATGTATTAATGGAGTGAAATTTATCATGATATAAACAATTGGATTCATGTGTAATATATTTATTTTATCCTTCTTAATTTTAGTAAAGCTAATTTATTTCCATAATATATTATTTATATTAGTGTAATTGTACTTTAATGGGTTTTTCTATTTCATATTTGTGTGAAGATTATATGGTTTCATAGGAATTTATTTTAAATGTCTTTTTTAGAACTCCTTCCTTCAATAATAAAATAGTCAATGTTGTATGAGTTATTTATATTAAATGTATGATTCTGGGTACGTGACAGATTAATATTTAATTAAAAGTATATCTAAATTTTACCCTAAATACTTTCATAGACTAGGATTCCAGAGCATGAGGTTTCATTAACGAACATAATCAAACTATTCTATAATATATTTTCCAATTTCAATTTTTTATGTTTTCATATGTTATTGATAGGGTATATATGATTTATACAATTATTCAACAACGTATAATATGACATCATGGGTTTAAATATATCAAATTGTGTATCATATCAACAAATAGAGGGTATTAGATTTTGAAACACTCATGTCTCTATATAATTTGAGGTCATTCATTGTGGACTTATTAAAAAATTTGATAAATATTGTAGTTCTCATGAATTACACTTAGAGATCCATCATAGTGTTGATTAATAGTGGATTTCATATTCAATTTTAATTTTATTGTTCAACCAAACGTAGATTCTAATATGTAAAAGATATCCATCTTTTTTATTTTTGTCCAATACATAATAATAAATGGCCCTATTATGAGTAGGGTTATTATGCCTTCAATTAGCCAAGGAGAGATGTAATAGGTAGTGGAGAAATAAATGAAATACCTCATATTTAGTTATATAGGACTATGAATGTTTGTTTTAGTGGTCATCAGTATGACCAATACGGACGAAGAGTGTGGTGTGGTCTGTTACATTCCTAGAAGATGACGACACCATGTGGTTAAAATATCATTTGAGGTATTTTAACAATATCCTTTCCCTTGTTATATTCAATATTTATAGGGATTCACATTCTATAAATTTTTCCTTCATTGGTCCATGACATGGGAGTAAAGGTTTTGAGTCTTCTAGTGTAACTAGTTTTGGATATACTTATCGGAGGCCACTATAATTTCCTTGATGTGTAATAGTGTTTTGAGATGAATAGGGGTAAAAATCAGTTATTGAATGATTATTAATTACAATACATATAACAATATGATATCATTTTTTTCATATTTTGGTTTTACTATGTGAATGCAGTTATCAATAATGTCTATATGAGAGTTTTATTCATTGACATGAATTTTCAACATGTAATGTTAATTGGAGAAAAATACCACTAAATTGGTTATAGACATTTTTATCCCAATTGATATCAATTGTATGGGTTGAAATTGATATAAAAAATGGTTCAGTACAGGGTGTTTTCTAGGGTTACCAAGGAGATCTAAGATGTTCTATATAAAGTGGAAATAACACTAACCCCATAATGTTATATCATGTTTGAGATATAATTCTAGACCAATGAAATATTTTTAGATGTAAGTTGATTAGATGAAACCTTTTATGTTGTGGGTATTGTGTATTTAGTCAGATTATTTGATATAATTGCATTTAATATTTCATAGTGGTCACTATGGGGTTCTCTAGAATTTTTTTCTTGGAATGAGGTTAATAAAATGTGGTTGTGTATTCACTACAAATGACTACAACTGGTGAGGGTAAAGAACTATTATCCATTTACGAGGAAAAATAATTTCTTCAATCATTTAATGAGAGAGAAATAGTTTCTGATGATTGATATGTGGTATAGGTTTCATAAAGTGATGGTGAAGGATTAGGATATGATAATGATGTTATTTATCTTTTTTAAGAGAAAATAATTTTAATATTCATACCTTTGAATTCCATGAAAACCATAATAATTTTCGTGGATCCCTTGAACTCATTATTTCATGAGTTCATATTTTTTTCATGTTAGTATTCATAAATGAAAATATCATATTATTTATATCTAAGTATGATCAAAAATTGACATTGGATATAGTAATAGACATACTAAGACACCATCATCTATATAGGTTGTTTTATAAGTGAATGCTTTTACACATTTGGTGCATTTTCATTAGAATGTGGTTTCCAAGAATATAGTTGTATTTTATCTTTTTATAATTAATGGTATTTGTTTAATGAATAATATTAAAGAGTATTGCATAGGTGTATAATTTCCTTGATCATGAATGCAATTATTAGTGAATAATTTCCAATTTATGATAAATTGAGGCCCCTTTCACATCACTAACCATAATTTACCGAGTATCTGTGATGAGTAATCAAATTCGAATTTCTTTTTTATATATTAATAAGCTATTTATCTGTGCTCCAATTCATTAATTTATTAATTAATGTGTCATGATTTCATATTTACATGTTGATTTTCGACATTTAATGATATGTTTTATATGTTGTTGATCGAAATTATCTCATTTGAGTATAGACAATTTTATTCCCATTAGTTTAACTATTCCACCCATGTTCTTGATTTAGTAGAAATGATGTTATTGTTGATACTATAATGGTGTTATCGCATTAGTGAATGCTTCAAGGGAGTCATATATCAAAAAATATTGAGGTATATATTATTTTAATTTAGGATTTAATATAAATTATTTTTAGTTAGTTGAGTTATTATTGGATAATTATTTAATCACCACCATGTACATGGGGAATGGGTTTTTAGATACAGTGATGTTGAGTTGGAATTAATGGGATATTATTCTTTAGCATTTGTAGGCAGAGTGATGGAGGAGATTGTAGTGATTCATCTTGATTTAAGGATATATTGTGGTAGTGATTGATTTTTTAAATTCAAAATACATTTATCATCATTTTAACATGTTGAGGATTCAAAATATATAGATCACGAGGATATGTTTAGTGTTATAATATCATTTTTGGTCATGTTCCATATTTTCAGTTGGAATATGATTGGAATATGTTGATTTTTCAATTGAATTTTTTTTATTCCATCAATGATTCTAGAGGTGGGTTTCCTTAAGTTTCATAGCTCATTATTGGATGTTAATCCATGTAAATACATAAATTTTCATTATTAGGGAATTTTGTTCTCATGGAATGATATGAATTGGTTTTTAGTGGTTGTTGATTCAGGGGGTTGGATCTTATAATAATTAATTATAGAAAATATATACATATACTCATTTTACAGCAACTAGATGTCCCATAGTGGAAGTGGGATGCCACTTTAATGGATTTATTCATTATTATCCTACATATATAGAGTTATTAAGATTCAATATGGATGATCATTGATCATTTTATGATTTTTCCATATTTATAATGGTTAATGAGTTAAAAGTTGTGGATTTTTTAAAAATGTTGTATATCAAAATGTATTGAATCATTACATGGTTATGAGTATTATAATATTTCATTTAAATCCTCTAATAAATTAATTTGTTTGGGTAGGTCATGATTGATATTTTGGGTATCATGTATAATTTACACTTAAATAATTATACAGATAGTCATAATGAGAAAATAATTGACAAACCAATGTATATGTTATGGGAAATTCATTCAATTATATTTGTTTTTGATATAGTCAGATGAGAATTTATTCAGTATCATCTAATGTATTTCTTTAGACCTTATCAAACTAATACCTTTCATATTAAGAATGATATAATTATTATGAAAATCATATATGAGTGAATATATGTTATTGCTAAAACTTTATCTAGATGATTTCATTAAAGAAATAATTATATGTGTTTAACCATGGAGAGTTGGATATGGAATTTTTTCCCATAGTCTTGGGGTTTCGTCCATGATTAATTGGGATAAAAAATCATTCATTTTTTGTGGTTAGGGTTTTTATTTGCATGAGATTAGTATTATATTAATTCTAAGTAAAATTCTGGTTGAAAAAGTATGTGGTTTAAAATCATTTTGAAAGAATATGGGTTAATATCATGTCGGTTATCTTGAGTTAATATTACTCAATCTTTATTATTTACAGAGGTGTGTCATTGTGATATGTTGGTATTGTGGTTTTTTGTTCATAAATTACATGTGACAGTTATCATGTCATGATTCTTTAGGATTAATATTATTTTTTTGATGATTAATTTAATGTGAGTAGAATTAATGAATAATTTTACATATTGGGAAATAATTTGTAGTGTGGGAAATATCCTTCAATTTTTCTATCTTTTTTTTGCGTCATTGTGTCGTCCATTGAATAATGGTTTGTCATGGGGTTCATTATGTTTCAGGATATATGGTCAGAATTTGCATCATGTTTCAGGTGGGATCATTCACTGTGAGACGAACCCCTTAGTCGCATCATAGCCTTCATTATATTAATATAGTTAAGGCAATTTTAGCTCTTGGGTAAATAGGGAGATAATGAGATATCATAGTTATATTTTCACTAGTGTTCTCATTATTCTATTATTTCAACAGGACAACCCTCATTATATCTACGATTCATTAATTTCCTATATTTATTACCAATTTTTTCTTTTTTTCCTCTACTCTTATTCCTTCTACATTTCAAAAACCCCTTGGGGAATAGAGTTTCATATATTGGTATAAATTTTCATCCATTGTTTTTCTTTAGTCATATTCTTCAGGATATCATTAATTTCATGTGAATGGTTAATTATCCCATCTCATTATTGATTATATTGAAATCATTTCTTCATTAAAATTATTTTAATGTAATGTTGATTTAGTTTTGGGGTTTTTTTCATTATTTTATGTGTATTGTGTATGTATATGCATCAAATTTAATATTTTGTTATTTTTTATGCTGTTTAAATGGATCTATATTTTTCTTCCCATATAGTTGTTTTTAATTATTTTATTGTGGTAAGGTATTTGACACATTACTATTTAAAATTATATAACAATTTGTATTTATCATGAATTTTCTTTATTTTGGATGATGATACAGATTAACCTAAAATGATAATGAAATGGGTTAACATAACATTAATAGTTGAGGAAAATATCAATTTTTATTTGTAACCCATTTTGTATTGCAAACATGATGTTTTCTTTGTCCATCGAGATATGTTTGATAAATTTTGAGCTATATATATATATATATATTAATATATGATATGATTTAATAACCACTCAAAATGGGATTATGACACTAATTTTCTAATGAATCTGTTTTATGTAAATATTTAATTATTGTGTTTTTAATGTAATAAATGTCTTTGATATGAAATAATTTAAACAGATAAATTCTATAATGTGAATTGCCACAAAATTTCCCTCTTTATTCTATTATTTAATAGGGTTTTAACATTGTTATTTGTGTATTAATAGATTTTTATAATGGTAAGAATTTTTTTATTCTTATTATGGTGGATGAGATTTTTTGTGATTATTGTTTTAGTGTTATTACTAGATGTACAAAAAGAATGTCAGTTTTTAGTAGTTGTGGAGTGTGTTGGATTGTGTTGTAGAGTGTATTATGAATTTAATGGATAAGTTATTTTATTTTTATGGTAGTTTTTTTAGTGTCAAGGAATAAGATTAGAATTATGAAATTTGTAATGTTAAATTAAAAAAAATTACAAATGATGTAATGTTAAATGAATAATCTTAATTTGCTTGATTGTTTTGATTACTAAAGTATGAAATCATCAATAAATGAATGAAAATGAATGATTAAAAATTGATGAAAAATGAGAATAATTATTGTATTGGATTTGAATATGGTGAATAAATGGAATAATTATTTTATTGATGTTGGAAATTGATATTTTAAAATCAATAAATTAATTTTTTGAAATAGAGAATCAAGAAAAATGTTATAATTTTTTTATGTGGATAGATAGGACCGGTAGTTTAACAATTATGGTAGAGTTATAGTCAAATATGTTGATATTTTTTTGGTTATTATAAGATATTGTGATATCTTATAAATTAGAACCATGGGGTTAAGAATGTATTTGACTAATATATCCATATTTTTACGTCATATGATCCACCTCCGAATTTATGTATCTTTGTCAATGATAATATGGTTATGAATTATGGATATTTCCATAAAAGTTATAATGACTATTGGAGTGAGTGGATAAGAACCACATCTTTATTTCTATTTATTAAATGTGTAGTATAGATGATTATGATCACTGTAGGTATATTCTTGGGGGTAATAATGGATTATGGATTTATTATACAATATACATGATCCCATCGTTATAATATTGAGATGATGATACATTATGTGGGGTCTTCAAGGTAGGACGAGGCCACAAGTTAGATTATGATCATATTTAAGTTACCCAATTATGATATGGTTATAAAATATGGTTTCAATGTGGTATGAATTTATAAGGACCAAGACATAAACATTTCTTATTTTTGAAATAAATGGATAATTCACATTCAGGATCATTCTAGGTTTAGAGTTTTAAAAAATTAAGTCATATCATTAACATAAAAACATGAATATTACATGTAAACAATTCTACTCATTATCCATTGTTTTTATAAAAAAATAACTGTTGAAAAAAAGCTCCATGTCTTGTTCAATGTTTTAGACTGCAAGACTTTTCCTTTATCCCATCCCTGAAGCAATTCACCGTTAAGTCATGTTAAAATCATTTCAATTCTTGTGATGAGCATAAAAAATCCCAGAAAGGATTATAAAATAAAAATGAACTCCTTAGTCCATCAGTACATACAAAACATAAACTCTTTTACTTACCTCATGAAATCATATGATTTATGAACGACACATAGTAATCACAAATCATAAAGGTGCTTATAGAATTCATATCATACTTACATTGTAGCTATCACAGCTACATATGGAGTTATGTTGGAATACCCATCATAGTATATTTCCTAAATCATTTCAGAGAAACATTAATGTTTATCTCCGCCATCATACCCAACGCATTGAAGAGCTATCTCAGGCTCACCCACCCAAGGTTTGTCATGGAACCACATGTACACGTAAATAATTCCAAACAACCATAACATATTCATAACACATAAAACATACACAAAGGAAATATGACATTTCCACATTTCAATCATAATATATCATTTAAATATATTGACAAAAAAATCCTTTACAAAAAACCATCATCAATTAAAAAATACATATAATTTATAAGATATTTATTTTCCTTTAAAAACACTTCATATTGTAATGGAAGCCAAAGATTAAATAATACTTGCGGTGATAGAAAAAGGTAATTTTCACCGCTTACGTTAAAAAAACATTCCTTTTTTTATTTTAGTAAAACCATTCATATATAAAGATTCCAATTGAATGAAATTAAATTTCAATGGGGTTTATACACTGTATAAAATAAATTCATGTATAAGACGAAATATGCCTCAATGAAAGGATAATGAGACAAATTCCATTACCTCATGTCTGACGTGACCTATTCATTATTTAATATCCTGAATAATAAACTAAAGTTAATTTATAATTTCTTAATAAATTTTTTAAATTTCATTATTCCTTTTGTATCACTTATTACCCGTTTATAAACATTATGTAATCAGTTAAGTTAATAATTGTTGTTTTGTCGATATTTGGCACTTGAGTAAAAATTGTACACCATATAATTACAAGTTGTCAATGTGGCCAATAGTCTATTATATCAAGAAAGCTATTAATGATTTATATATATCATATATATTATATATATCCTGTATATATATTTATTTATAATAGTACATAACATTTTTGAGATAATAAATGAAATTCACCGTTCATGGAGACGGAAAGCTTTACGTATGTATTAACACTACTTTAATTTCTATTTCTTACATTAATGGAATTAAAACATAAAGATACATAGATATATTATAATTCCAGTATAATATAATATATAATAACATTAAAACTATCCTTTATATGTCCCATATAGAACATTAATGAGTCATATCACTTTGAAGGGGTGGTAGTCCGCACTTCCTCAATTGAAATAATCGCATATACCAATTATTTAAACCATAAAGGTAGGATATAAATTTAAAAGAAATAAGAATAAAGAAACATAAAAATAATTTATATCATATATAAATATAAATACATCTTAATGGCCACCATGATAGGTGGTAGAAGATAATTGAACAATCATCGTTTCGTCAGGCATTTGTTTTCCATCTAAAAAAACAGTATGTTCTTCCCCAATTAGATGAAGGTGTGAGAAAGTATTGTTCAAATATTTCTCATAAAACCATCCTAGTATATTTAGGATACAGATGTTGTTATAATATAAATGAATAATTATATTTTATGGGATGGATAAGTAAAATAAAGGAAAAGAAGTTAAGAGGAGATATTACCTTTAATTCTGGTATCTCCCTTTGGTTTGAACCAAAAAGATTTCTTGAAGTGTCTTCTAGCATAGGTAAGGCTTATATGAGGAAGAGAGATATATTTAGAGCTTATTTGGGCAGGTTTTGGATGAGGAAAAGGGGTTGATAGGTGTGAGTAATGGGTTAGATTTGAAGGATTTTTATAAGGGGGAGGAGGAGTTTATTCAGAAAGTCGGAAAATATTATTTTATTATATAAGGATTTTTGGTTTCTAAATGTCAAAAAATTATTAAGGACAATAAAAAGACGACTCATGGTAGAAATTAATTCTTCCAAAAAGAAATTGACAGGTTTTGGATGGAATTTTAATATTTATAATCTTATTTATTTAAATTATTTATTAATGCGGTAAATACTGCATCATTTTTGTATTGTAAGTAATTTAATTTATTATTAGTCTGAAAATTATAAAAAAATACCATGATCTAGGAAATATTTTTATATTTCCAAGGAATATCTATAGTTAAATGATAACTTATATAACCCCATGTAAATGTTAATTTACTAAATGATATTTTTTATAACATTTTTGCCATTACTTTATGTTAATTAAAATGAAGTGTCATTATAACTCTTAAGTGGCTCAATGGGTCCCAAAAAGGTCCTAAAGAGGCCCATGGTCGTCCATGACTCAACAAAAAATGTTAAGACAAGTGTTAAGGTAATTATTTCTTTATATAATATTCTTTTTACCTAGAATTACCTTATTTAACTTTAACTGTGGTAAATAAAAGGCAAAATTACTATTCATGGAAAATTATTTGTATCTTATTGAACCAAATTTTACTTAATAATAACAAATATGGATGTTGTATTTTCTAAAATCAATTTCCAGAAGTGATAAAATTTCATTTAAATGAGAAATTCAGTTTTTTAACTCTTACTAAGTGGTTTTCACTATTCATCAAAAATTAATGTTTTTGAAAAAAATACCAAATCATCATCCTAAGATATATTTGATATTCCTAATTCAAAAATGATTTTAATTTTACAAAATTCAAAACATATTTTTTTCATTAATTAATTTAAAATTAATTCCTGTCATCAAAACAAATAGTGTGTTTTTAAGAAACAATAACTATCAAAAGATCAACACTTGTTTATGTCCAATTTAAAAGTGAAATTAATTCCAAAGACCAAAATTTGATAAATTGGTAAAAATATAATCTAATTACACTTTAAAACAAATTAAAAATATATAACCATATAAATATATTATATTAAAAGGCACTTTCTAATTAAAATTCAGAATTTTCACTATTCATTAAAAAATGAACATTATTAGAAAAATAACAAAAATGTACCCAAATTAAATTTTAATGTCCTGAATCTAAATAAGAATTTTATTTTGTCAAATAGAACATATAAATTGAGTCAAAATTAACTAATGTTGGTTCTCTATCATAAGGTGGTAAATCAACCTTTTAATGTAAATTATGACTAAAATTAGATTTATTCACATTTTAATATTCTAATTTTTTTTGGATAAATGTAAAAACATTTAAAAAACATGTATAAAGATATTATAGTTAGTTCTATTCATTATCACCAATACAACAACTAAAAGTTAACTACTATTTAAAATAATAATATTATATTATTATTTTTCAGTATAACCCAATGTTTTGTCCGACATAAATTTCAATGAAACCCATTGTTGAGTATCGGGTAAGAAATAAAACATAAAATCCCCTTTAATGTAAAATTAATATATAATTCAGAACATAATATTAAAAAAGATAATGTACTATTTCATTATTTAACAAAGATGTTACATCCTTCCCCCTTTTGGAAATTTCATCCTCACAATTTTATTCACTTATCAAATAAAAGGGGGTATTTATCCATCATAGAATTTTAATATTCCCACATTGCCAATTCAAAAATATTGGGTTTACACAAAAAAATTACCTATTGAATTACAATATTCCGAAACACTTGTTTTCTACAATCATTATTCTGGACTGGTTGTTCCTCATAAGAGAGGATTCCCTTTCAACTCAACTACCTCTACGCTCAAAACATGAGTTGGATATGGAATATACGTTCTCAACATTGAAAAATGAAAAAAAATTGTGTACCTAGGATAAACATTGAGGTAAATCCACTCTGTAAACTACTGATCAAACATTATCTTGGATTTCATAAAGTCCAATAAACTGCGGACTCATCTTTCCCTTCTTGCCAAAACGCATCACACTATTCCATGGAGAATCATTGAGAAATACATGATCACCTACCTATAATGAGAGATCCTTCCTCCGGTTATCTGCATAACATTTATATCTACTCTGATCTGTTCTCATGTTATTCTAAATCTACTAAACATTTTCTATCATCTCTTCATCCAATTTTTTCCCATTATCTTCCATTCACATATGTCATCTCAAGATGCTATAATTCAACATCTCTTTCCATATAATGCTTCATATGGATCCATCTGTATACTATAATGAAAACTATTATTATATGAAAATTCGAACAATGAATTACTTTGGTCCTATCATTCCTGGTGATCTATTGAACAAGCATGTATCATATCCTCCATGTTCTAAATTTTTCATTTTGAATTCCCATCTGATTATGGATGAAAATCTATACTAAAATTTAATTCAGTTTCCAACGACTTTTGATGGGCTTTCCAAAAGATATATGTAAACCTGAGATCATAATCACATACAATGGAAATGGGAAATTCATGTAACATGACTATCACTTTAACATACAACCGATAAAATTGATCTAGAGACAAATTATGTCGAATAGGAAGGAAATCAGTAGATTTATTCAATCGATATACAATAACACAAATTGCATTATTACCTCAAGATTTCTTGTGTAATCCAATAACAACGTCCATAGATATATTTTCTCATTTCCACTCTGGCACATGTAAAGACTGAAGAATTCATTTTGGTAAATGCCACTCTGCTTTAACCAACTGACAAGTCATACACTTCATAGTAAAGTCATCAATATCTCTTTTCATTCCATCCCACCAGTATTACTCTCAATGATCTTTGTACATCATAGTATTGCCAGGATGAACTAAAAACGATGTACTATGAGCTTCACATAACAACTCATTATTCAACTATGAATCACAAGACACACATAATCTCTTCCCAAACAACAAAAACAATCATTATCATTGTTTAAATTATGTAAAATACCCTCCGGAACCAACTCTACCTTTTTCTGCAACTCATTGTCGTCATTATACGCTTACATAATTCTGTATGAGAGAGATGATTTCATGGACACCTGAAACAAAACAGAAGAATTTCCTATAAAAACAAATTCAATTCCGTTGTTCATTAATTTTTTAATCAAAGGTTCTTGTTCCAAATGAAACATGGTTTTTGTAGCATTAAATTTATGACTCAAATAATCAGCCACTTTATTTTCCATTCCTGGATGGTAATGAATCGTGCAATCATAATACTCGATTAATTCCAACCATCAATTTTATCTCAGGTAAATTATTTTTGAGTGAATATATACATCAGAAATTTTTGGTCAATATATATTTCACATATTACTCCATTCAAATGATGCCTCCAAATTTTTTAAGAAAAAAAGAAAACAACAGCTAATTACAAATCATGTGTAGGTTAATTTAACTAATAATGTTTCAACTAATGTGAAGCATAAGAAGTTACATGATCATTCTGTATAAGGACACAACCATGTACTTTCTACAAGCCTTTCAATAAATAACAAACTTTCCATTTCTGGAAGGCTGTTCCAAAACTGGAGCTTTCACCAATCATAATTACAATTCAAAAAACCATAATCACACTATTTTGTCAGGATAAACATAACACCTTTTCATGTTAACTTAGTTAGTGGGATAGATAACCGTGAAAAACTCTCAACAAACCTCTACTAATAACCTATCAAATAAAAAAAACTATGGATCTCGGTTATATTTGTGGGTCATATCCATTCGTCAACATCTTTTTTTACAGTATCAACAATTATGGCATTTTTTTGAAACAAGGGGTCCATGTGAAGAAATTTCTTGTAATAAAAACTCACACTTGATTAATTTTCCATGTAGAATCTTTTCATTTAATGTTTGAAAGAAAACCCTTAAATAAATTTCATGCTCCTCTTTACATTTATAATAAACCCAAATATCATCAATAAACACAAACAAAATTTATATCTAGAGTCAACTGAGCTATCACTGCAACATAATGTTCAACCTTGATCTTGACAATCTCAGGATACTGATTGACAAGGCAATTTCCCTTTATATGCCTTCCTAGCACAACTACCCTATTTATTCTATGAAAATGAATTATTAACATAGACATATCGTAGGTGAAGAAACATGGTAATATGTAAATGATATATCACTTAAATATAAACATAAATTAATTTATGGATATTAATTTAAAAAACCCTAACTCCAAATGTTGTCTAAACCGACCTCTATTACCAACTATAATAAACTGTCATTAAACATAAAAAATTCATGAATTAAATGGATAACTAACATTGATGATATTTTCTGGTTTAGTGTTCAAGATAATTAGGTCATAACATTTACATAACAAAATTAATATTACATGTAGACAATTCTACTCATATATCATTATTTTCTTCAAATAAAAACTCTTGAAAAAAAGATTCATGTCTAGTTCCATATTTTAGACCGCAAGAGTTTTCCATGACCCCATCCATTACCATATTCATCTTTAAGTCCTCTGATAAAAATATCAATACTTGGTATGAGCATGAAAAAGCTCAGTAATGGTTCTAAAATATGAAATAATCAGTCCATCAATAAATACCAAACATAAACGATTTTATATACCTCATGAAAACATATTATTTATTAATGACACATAGTAATAAAAAATCATAAAGGTACTAATTGCATTCATATCATACATACATTGTAGTTATCACAGCTATATAGATAGTTACGTTGGAATACCCATCACAGTATATTTCCTAAATCTCTTAGGAGAAATATTAATGTTTACCTCCATCATTTTACCCAATACATTGGAGAGCTATATCAGGATCACCCACCCTAGGATTATCACTAAACAACATATATATGTAAATAATTCCCAAGAACTATAACATATTCATTACACATAAATCAAAAATAAAGGAAAGATGATGTTTCCACATTTCAATCCCAATATATCATTTAAATATATTGACATAAATAATCCATTATAATAACCAATTTCACTACCAAAATACTCATAAATTATATGGTAATAATATTACTTGAAAAACACTACGACTTGTTAAGTTACCCAAACAAAAAATAATACTCGCAGTGGCGGAAAAAGGTCATTGTCACCGCTTACGTTAAAAAACATTCCTTTGGGACATTTAGTAAAATACATCATATAAAAATATTCCATTTGAATGAAATTAAAAGTCCAAGGGGTTTATACACCATATAAAATAATGTCATTTATAAGACAAAATACGCCTCAATGAAAGTATATGGAGATGAAGTCCCTTACCCCGTGTCGGACATAACAAGTTCGTTATTAAATCTCCTAAATAATAAACTATATTTAATTTATAGTTATATAAAACCTTTTTAAAGTTTATTATTCCATTTATATCACTTATTACTATGTTATAAACATTATTTAATCATTTATGTTATTAATGGATTTCTTTTTGATATTTTGTACATGAGTAAATAATGAAAACCATATAATTACAAGTTGTCCATGTGGCCAATAGTCCATTATCTCTAGAATTATATTACTGATTTAGTATCATATAAATAATATATATAGAATATATATATATTTATAAAAGTAAATAACATTTTGAAGATATGAAATTAAATTCACCGTTCAAGGAGACAGTAAGTCGTACATACACATCAACGCTACTTAATTTCCATTTCATACATTAAGGGAAGTAAAAACTAATGATACATAGGTATATTATAATTTTAGTTTGATATATTATAAAATATCATTAACAATATAATTTATACTTCCCACATATGGCCTTAATGAGTCATATAACCTTGAGGGGGTGGTAGTCCGCATTTCCTAAAATGAAATTATCATGTTTACCCATTATGGAAACCATAAAGGTAGAACTTAAATGTAAAATACAGAAGCATAAAAAATAATAAACATAATATATGTCATTTATAAATACATTTAAATCTTAGTGTCCACCATTTGAGGTGGTAGGAGATAATCGAACAATCATCGTTCAGTGAGGCGTTACTTTTCCATCCTCAGAAATAGTATGTTCTTCACCCATTAGATGGACTTGTGTGAATGTGTAGCTCAATTACTTCTCATAAGAACATACAAGTATATTGATGATAATATATTTTTTATAAAATAAAGGAATAAAAAGAGTTTAGGGGTTTGATAAGTAATATAAAATAAAAGATGTTAAGAGAAGTTGTTACCTTTAATTCGGGTAACTCTCTTTGGTCATGGGATGGACGAGCCTATCAGTTTGAGTGGTTGTAGGAATGAGTTAGAAGTGAGGGATTTTTATAAGGTGGAGGGGTTCTTTTGGAAACTGTGAAAATAATATTTTATAATATAATGATTTTCGGTTTCTAAAGGTCCATAACCCATTACGGACAAATATAAGATGACTCATGGTCGAAATAAATTTATCCAATAAGAATTGTACATGTTTTGGATAGTATTTTAATATTTATAATCTTATTAATTTAAATCATTTATTAATTTGGTAAATACTACATCATTTTTGTGTTATAAATAATTTAATTTATTTGATGTCAAAAAATTATAAAACAAATACCATGAGGTATTAAATCATTTTATATTTCAAAATAATTTTTACAGTCTTGATTATATCTAATATAAGCATATGTAAATATTAATTTACTATAAGATATTTGTTTATGTTATTTTTTCCTTTACTTTATGTTAATTAAAATAATGTGTCATTATCACTCTTAAGGGGATCAATAGGACCCAAAATTTACCCAAGTACTCCCATTGTCGTTCATGAATCAACCAATAAGGTTAATACAAGTGATAACATAAATTTTCATTATTAAAATATTCATTTTACCTTGATTTACCAGATTTACCTTTAACATCGGCAAATAAAAGTCACAAGTTACCATTAACCAAAAAAATATCATCTTATTGAACGAAATTTTACTTACTAATAACAACTTTGTATGACATATTTTTTAAATTCATCTCATATAAGTGATAAATTTTCATTTAAATGAAAAATTCAGTTTCTAACTACTACTAAGTGGTTTCACTATTCATAAAAAATTGTATGTTTTTAGAAAAATACCAAAAATTAAGAATAAGATATTTTTGATATTCTGAATTAAAAAATGTTGTCTATTTACCAAATAAAAAACATATAAATTTAATTAATTAGATTAAAATTAATTCCCATTGTCAAAACAAATAGCATGTTTTCAAAAAATAATTACTATCAAACGATCGACAGTTGTTTATGTCCAATATCAAAGTGAAATTAATTATAATGACAGAAAATGGATTAATAAGTAAAAAAATAATCTAATTACACTTTGAAAACAAATAAAAAGATAATATAATCATATAAATAAATTATATTAAAAGGAACATTTGAATTATAATACAGTATTTTTCAATATTCATTAAAAATGAAATTTTTCAGAAAAATACCAAAATTTACCCAAAGTAAATTTTGATGTCTTGAATCTAAATAAGAATTTTATTTTTTCAAATTGAACATATAAAAGTGATAAAAACATTATTTAATTAGGGTTGTCCATCAAAAGGGGGTAAATCAACAATTTAAAGAAAATTATGCTTAAAAATATATTTATTCACATTTTTTGCTTCTAATTTTAATTGGATTAATGGAAAATTTTTTATCAAACATGTATAATCATATTATAGTTATTTCTGTTTGTTCCCACCAATACAACGTCTAGTAGTTAACTGCCATTTTAAATAATAAGATTCTATTATTAGTTTTTAGTACTACCCAACGTTTTGGGAAACGTAAGATTTCAAATAAACCCGTTGATGCATATCAGGTACGCCATCATACATAGAAAACCCTTTAATGTAAAATTAATATTTAATTCAAAAAATAATAATAATAAATATAATGTATTATTTTTTATTTACTCGAGATTTTACATTAGTGATTATATGGTTAATGTTTTGTAGGTGTATATAGTGGTTGATATGTGATTAAATTATTAATATGGTTCTATCAAGAGAAAATGGTTTTGATGTGGGATATGATATATGATTTTATAGTTGTGGATTGGATGAAACATCAAGATGATCTCATGTGGTGTGTAAGAATTCTAAACCAATGTATATGCCATTGTTGGGTACTTTCTTATCATTTAATCCTTTGATAAAATGATACTATATTTTCATGTTATATTGGGTGAGTGAGTAATCTTAAGGTTGGGTGATAAATTACTAGATGTATTTTAAATTTGGTTCTACAATATATTCACTATGGAATTACTAAACCTTTCCCAAATATTAATATGTTGGTTTAAGGGAGGATAAAAATATGTTCACTTGTATGCTCATTAATATATTTATGTGTGTGTGTTTGTGTCTCTCTCCCTCTTTGTGTGTGAGTAAATATATATTTTAGGATTCAAGGACATAGTTAGTATCCAATAGAGGCCATACTATCTTTATATTTTGAGTTTCTATTAGAGTCCCTAAATCTTTGAGTCTTATGAAATTCTATTTTTATGATTTTTTTGTGGGATACTAAAATGAAATTTTTATTCTGTTTTGTTTAATATTACACATAGGAATAATTGGTGGATTATATCTTGTTTCATGGATTTATTAGGACAATGCCTATGAGTATTTGTGTCTTGTAGACTTGTTGAATGTGATTTAACAATTACTATTATAATTTTTATCAAGGGACATAGTCATCTTCACATTTATCCCAGGGAAGGCTCCCAAATTGGGATGGTAATGAAAATAAATATTTATATTTACCATATGAAAGATCTTTTATTACTAGTAATGAAGAAGAGAATTAATCAATTTTATTGAAATGTAAAATATTTTTTTAGGTGAAGTTTATGTAATAAGATCCCACTATTATGATGAAACACTTATATATCATATGATATAATTGAGCATTTTTAATAGTGTATTTCAAGAATGGGATTCCGTTATTATAAAAAAGTTTACGATATTATTTTGGTGAATAACAAATGTGTAACCATATAAGATAAATTATTTAATATTCTCATGTATAGTTCAATGGTTATCTTGGGTACATATATTTTAATGAAATTATGAATACATGGATTCCCCATTTTAATTATCTTGGAAAATGATTCTTTTTCCAAATCATAGTTTTGAAGGTGATAGTAGCAATGTTTTGGCATCCACCAACTTTTGGGAAATAATATCACCTAGATACTATATAAAACCAAGAGGTGCATCTAGGTTTATGAAGATATATTGTGATCATTCATGATATATTTACGTATGAGTGTACTAAAATACATATCAATTGTAATTTTTTCCCACAATAATGTCTATGACTATATTAAAATGTAATTTATTGAGGCCTCGTTTGGGTGAAAAATAATATAACCACATTACTGGATGAATATTGTAATAAAGTCACTTATATAATCTATTTTTGTTTTTACTGACAATAAATAAGGTTCATGTGATCAAAAATGGTATAAGAAATACTAAATTGAATTGGGTGTTTTATACTGATACAAGAGGATGAACATTGGATTTTATTAAGGGAGAACATGTGTTCCTCAGTTTCCCTTTTCTTCATAGATTATGTATGATTAAATTGGGTTTTAAGATATATCTTAGTTCCATTGGGTCATTACAAATTATATGGGGGCTGTTGAGATATAATTTCACTGTGTTTTTCCTTTATATATGGACCATGTATAAAAAATTCTCCATGTGTCTAAATTGAGATGATATGTGAAAAAAACTTTTAAACATAATCTAATTGATTGATCATGATATTATAGATTTTTGTAAATATACAGTTTATGTTTCATGTATCTTGTATTAGAATGATAAAATTATTTATGTTTGTGTGATTTCCATGGATAAATTATTTTAGTAGTGTGGGAAAGTATTAGGATAGCACATCGCAATTTGTGAACCAAGTTGGTTATTAGTAAACTAACCATATTATGTTCGCTTTTTTTGAAGATAAAATCATTCAATGGTGTAGTGTATTTTTGAATTTTATTCTTCTAAAAAATACATTAAAAATTATTAAATAATATTTATAAAGGAAGTCCTGAATTTTGATTCATTTTTAGTATTTGATGAGATATCAAAATGATATAAAATATAATTTCCCATTCATGCATTTATAAATATTAAATAACATCATAAATTTCTATCATATAAAAATTCGTACATGATGGATTGTTTGAGAAAAATGTTTAGTAAATCCATGTATATAGAAACCCACACCTAGTAGTTATATTACATTATTGGTAAATAAATATATGTGTTCTTAAATGATCTAAATAGTTAGTAGTCTATGAAAACTAAATAAACCATTATTTTCTCATTACACATGGGAACATAAAATACATTAGGGAAAAGGAATATAAAAAGAGTGTGAGATAAGATGCTCTATAAGATGTATCATATAGATAAATATATCATAACATAATCAAGAAAGTAATAGTATTATAAAAAGGAAATAAATTATCTAAAAATGTGAAAAAATGAATGTAGGTATATATTATTTCAATGACTATAAATAAAAACATTGATAAAAACATATGATATCATACTAACATAATCCATAATTTCAAAAATCAAATACATAATATCAAGGGGTTATGAGAAATCATCATATATAAATGGGATAATAATATACTACAACCGTACCTAGTATATCCGATGAGAGATAATGATGAATCATGGTTGTATCAATAAATGACATGTACCTATAACTATTTCTAACAATCCATCATAGGAGAAAATGTGTAAAGAATACATAATCCCTTTTCTAATAATATTCCACATTGGAATAAAAAACATACATAATTAAAATTCATTAAATATAAAAATAAAACGGTTTACATGATCAT
This sequence comes from Viscum album, assembly GCA_963277665.1. Lineage (NCBI taxonomy): Eukaryota > Viridiplantae > Streptophyta > Magnoliopsida > Santalales > Viscaceae > Viscum > Viscum album. The sequence goes on from OY728127.1 coordinate 2,047,186,081, forward strand.
AACTATTCGAGATAATTAAGGAAGACGATTAAAAAATGCATAATCAAAATTTCAAATTAATAATTTAATATTCATTTTTCATAAAAAACTATATCAATGTTAAATAGTTCCACTATCAATTTTTGGAATAAATTTATAAGTAATCATTATTTAATTATTAAAATTCAGGAAAAGAGTATAATGTTAAGTTAATAATTTATTTATACAATTGATGTTTTTGAATCTTGGTAAAGACCCGTTATTAAATTAAAAGGAAAAAATCATTTAAAATATAATGGTATTAGAATAAATAGGAAGACCATTCATGATGTATTATAACAGAATGAAAGAGTCATTGGATGGTGAATTATTATATAAAAAAAACATAATCCATCTATTAGAATAAGATATTTGGATAAACAATACATATTCGGTATTAGAATCTATGAATTATACAAACTAAAACCCTATGAATTTATTTATAAAAATGAATTCCTAGGATTACTCATCAAGTAATAGTGTGAGTAATGAGATTATACTCAATTAAACATATGAGGGATTACCTTTGGGTATGACCATTCAATTATAATATTTATTAGCTAGTATATAGTTAGGGCAAAATAAATTTTTAAAATTTATATTGGTATAGGTAAATGATTTAATGATATTAAATGACATTTAAAATTTATAAAAGGTATGGTAATGTGATGGAATTATTATAACATTGACATTAATATAATTGTTTTTAATTTAAAATGAAAATGTTGTAATCAGACCCTTTATGTTGGGATAAAAATGACATTAGAAAAATTAAATAATGAAAGGGTACATGAAGTATTTAATTAACATTATATGAAATGGTGGATAATAAAATAAAATTAAAATAATTTATGTAATCAGAATTAATATTATAAAAATTAATTTCTATTATGATTGGAAGAGAATAATGGAGATCTCATTTATTCTTAATAATATTATTAAACATTTGAGGACTAAATAGAACTTTTGAACCCCTTGGTAGCAGTTTTGAGGGGTATAAGGATTAGTAGTTCATAATAAATGAATTTGGGGTGTAGTGGGATGATATAATGGGTTGGAATGTTATACATTATTATGCTTAAACAAGGTATTTTCATGGATAATTTTTTTTGTGAATGGTAAAAATGAAACAAAATTTGTGTTAGGTGGAATAGGTATAATGAATAAATATGGTGAAAAATGTTAGTGAGACATGTGGGTTTTCATTTGACACATTTAATATTAATTAAATAATGTAAATGTGAAATTTTATTTTTAAAAAATTTCAGATAATTCAATTACTCATTTTAGATATATTAATCTTAAATTAAAAAAATTATGGCTATTAATTTATTAATAAATAATTGTATGACCCTCATACCAAAAATTTAAATTCTAAATAAATATTTGGATACCATTTAATCTAAACAAAATTATTATTTCGAGAACATATATTTTTAAATTGAAACATTTGATATAGGAAACAATGTTATTATCGAAACATGACTTTTTATATATGATGTGATTTTTCATATTGCATATTAAATGTTAATTGAATGAGTATTTTTATATCGGTTAATATTTTTAAAATTCATAACAAGGGAAAAATTTAAAATATATTAATATAATATATTCGAACATTATTTATGGAACTCTTATAATATAAACTCATTGAATATAATGAGTTTAATTTTATCTTTATAATTAATCATTAACAAAAGTAATTAATTTTCATTGCCTAAAATTAATATTGACATTATAATGTAATTTCCACCCTGTAATTATATATAAATTTAATAATATGATAGAAAATCAATATTTTTTGGAATAAAATTAATTAATTTTGACATGTAAATCACTATTTTTTTAAAAAAATTGTATTTTAACATATTAATTATTTTAAGAATAAAATAATAATGATATTTATTTGAAATAAAAATATATTTATGTAATAAAATATTAATTTTTTTGGATTTTAATGTAAAAAGAATTATATTTTTTATAGAAATAAAATTTAATAAAAATAAAATAATGAAACATTCATTTATTAAAAAAAATTATATATGTTCAGAAAATGATAAACATGGTTTTTATATAGTAAAATTGGTGTATAAAAAGTATAGTCTTCTTATTTAATAACATATTTTATCATTTAGAGAGGTTTTTAAATTTATAGGTCTTTCTCTTATAAATTCATAAAGGATTCATTTTTTACAACATCTATATTTTTAACTATTCAAAAAAATAACGTATTCTATATAATCCAAAATATTCATTGTAATCTAATTGGGAAATTATTAATAATTTTTTTGTTAATTTGGGAAAGCATAACTTATATTTTATCATATAAAAAATGTAATGAATAAGTGCACTTTAGAATGAAAATTATATAATAGTTTGGAGTAATAGAGTATACCTACTATATCCAGTGTCATATACTATATTTTTCCAATGGATATGTATAATTATTATATTATGTAGAAGAATATAATGTCTGTGGTTTTTCATGTTGTAGTATCAATATTAATACAATTATATTTTTACCATGTTATCGGTGGTGGTATTTAAGTGGAATGTTTGATGATTTTTTGGCGAATTTCCATTTTTTAATTGTTGAAAAAAAATAATAGAAGTATTTAATTCATATAATTATGAAGAATTAATTACTAATGATTGTTCATAACAATTATGGAATGAAATAATTCAGTACCACTCTTCTCTAATACATCTTGTTTTCAGATACTTAAAGGAATATATAATTATACATGTGAAATGAAGAAAATTTAATTTATATTCTTCCAAATTGGTGTGAAATAGAACATTGATGTATTTGATGTGATCAAAATTTTTTATTTAATCACCAATTTATTTGGATTTCATGTAAAAATATTATCCTCAATCCTTGGAATACAAAAATTCCATTTTTTGAAAAAATATATTCAATAATAGCTATCATGGTGAAAATTATAATATATATAATAGATGGGTAATAATAATGAAAAATATTTAAATATATAATTCTTTATCTTAATTGACACAAAAAATGAAAATGATTTTTTTTCTAAATTACATGTCACACATAGCCATTAATTATGAGGATTAACAATGATACCATATGATCTATTGATTAAAAAAATATAATAATTATGTATTAATTTATAATAATTATCACATCTACATAATAATTAATTTCTATTTAATAAATATAAATTTATCTTTATAAATTATGTTTCCAATGTTTATTTAAATTTGAAGGGGCAGGACCTTTAAATAAATATTCCATGTTTTTCAATAATTTTTAAATCATTTCTATATTTTTTCAGGTATATATTTATTATTTGAAGATATTATTAGAAATATAATTACATAATTTTTTATTTCACAATTATAAAATGATTCTTTTAATTAATTAATGATTCAAATGTCATTGTTCCCAAAGAAAATTTTGATGTCTTTATAATACAATAATCATATCAATAATTTCACATTCTTAATTGAGAATATATAATTTATTGTCTAATTATTTTATTGATAATGAATCTCTTAATTAACACTATTAAATTCATCCATGGATATTTTCACCAGACAGTATGATACAAAATTATATAATAGTAATATAAACATGGGTTCGTAATTTTGACAATGGTGACATGTAGGGTTTTGAATAATTTTATGAATCTATAAAAGATAATAAATAAAAAATTATAACTACCAAATAATAACCATAGATAGGCTTGATGATGATATTTTGGGTAACATTATCCTTTAGTAGTGAAATGATTATTAGAGAATATTTTGGATGCAATAATTATAGTATAAAATTGATGGTTTTGATGGACTATGTTTTTTTGACTATATAACATGTAGCGTTAGGTCACAAAATCCACATGCATCATACTCACATTTCTATATATAATAAATTTTACATGTCATGGGATCCATTGTAAATAAATCTATAAACTCAGAAATAATTATAATAGAGTTACACTATTTTTATAAGTCACACATTGACTAATTTAAATTAACATTCCATTTATAATAATAAGGGAAAAATCAATGTTTACTACATTTAAATTCTTAGAACATATGTGAGGTCACTAGTCTATGTTTAATACCCCAGTTTTTCACTCTAGTATGGATCCATAAATTCGGTACTTTAATCTTTACTTTGGACCTGTTATATATGCCTATAGAGTTATAAATGGTTTTGACGATTTTGTGGCTTGTTTAGATATTGAAATACCTCTATTTGGGAAAACAGTACAAGTCACACGATTTGCGCACAATTTGCACACAATTTTCCTTACCATGGATATTGTGTTTTTTCGTATTGTGTCACCTCGCACAGTTGGTGCATTGTCATGCAACCAATCCATGTGCATGCACCTTTTTCCTAGGTTCAGGTATAACAATTTCGTAGGGTTTGCTCACGGTTTGACAAACCATGTAGACGAACTGTGCATGACATTAAAACCTATGTCAAATGACCAAAATACCATTAATGATATATTAATCATCCTCCTTCATCCTTAATATTAGTTTATTTGGGATTTAAATTTATCGCTCTCAATTTTGGGGTTTTTAAGATCAATTCATGGAATTAAGAGATCTACTTCATCCGGTATCCGATTAAACTTCAGTTTATCACATTAGATGTGAAATGGAATGTACTCGGGTTCTCTTTACCAATAATTATTCTCTTTCACTCTCGACTGAGATATCTCCATGTCATATTTTTTTCACCTTTTCATAGATCTAATTTAATATGAGGAAAATCAATTGTCAATACCAGAGGATAATGCTCAAAAAACCCTAAGTTGGGTGGTCTATATCTCATTTCTAACATTCGTTGTTTTTTGGAATGTTAATGTAGGGCCCAAAAAATTTATAGGGAACTGTTTCATAAATTAAAAATCCATGATTATTCTAATTATAATCGTATTTTTATGCTCTTTCCAAATATGTGATTAGTTTTTAGTGGTTTCACCCATAAATCAATCTGCCTCATGTCGAAGGTTATGACATGATTGGGTTTTTGTGTTTCAACATGTTTGAAACACTATTTCGGGGTTCCTTTTCATGACATTTTTAATTGAGATAATAAATATAATAAGTGGATTTTTTGTTATTTGTTATTTCATAATGGCGTGTACCAGGTATGCTCACCACTTGACCCGCCTAAGGTAACTGATTTCAAATGGTTATTTAATGTGAAACATGAAATGTAAAATAGAAAAAATACTATGTATGAAACGAGGACTTATTTAGATGAATTGAATAATGGTTAAATGTTTTTGAACCCCATTTCATTATTATGGTACGTAGTAGAGTGAACCTTATCAATTGAATATGCCTTAATGGCCAACTAAGACTTGATTAAATGGTTGCAACGTTGCATGGACGATATAAACTATTGGAAGACAAGGACTGGACAAATAAATAAATGGTTTCTACTCGACATGACCTATCCCCAATAATGGAAAGAAATACATGATCCAAATGAATTCCTACATGATTAAAATATCAAATAGGTATAGACCAACTAAATCTCACCTTGGATTCTGAAAGGAGAAACCTAGGCTCTCGGGAACCCCATTCTAATTCATTGATATAGTTTTTTTACGAAGATACCCATCAATAAAATTGTTCTTTTCTATTACTTGGATGCTTAGTATACTATATTTGGGTCCCTTTCTTTGTTACATGATACCTTAGATACACTACGTGGATCCATCATTGAATAGTATGTTCCATGGAGAATTTCTATAGGGACATGTCTTTACATATCCCAATTTTACCTTGGTCGATCATTTTAGACTCGGTAGGCACCTTATCATGGAATTACATTGATTAAACTCCTTCAATTACACAGTTATCCATTATCTAGATTCAGATACTACTAAGTATGATTTTTGTGTGTTTTGTTACCTTGGTTTTTACCCAAGAACTCCCCCATTAGATATAATTGTTTGGTTGCCTTCTGACATCTTGGGACCTTAACTACTTATATTATCAAAAGGTGATCTTAGTGTTGGATATCAATCCCATGACCTACTAATATTATGTGGCAATTGATTAGTTAATGAACTGGTTACATTTTCATACAACCTTTGAGGAATTAATCATGTACATGGTGATTTATATATATTGTACATGTTGATTTACTCTATATATGCATGCATATGCACTGGTAAATTCCATTACATGGCCCAGTTTTTTTAAAAACCATTGTTGGTGGCCCAATTAGATTTATCTCACACCATCTCCATGCACCATTTGGTACCCAGAGTAGATTACATGGTTGCTGGTATTGTCAAAGGGAAGCATGCAACTTCTAATAATTGATTGTGTGATGATAGGATAATTCTTGATAGTAGATAACCGAGTAGGTTCTCGGGATGCTTGGAGTAGACATTGTTTTCTTTTACCTTGTGGAATATGTTATTATTATTTTCATGGATCCATTATTATTAGTTATCTACTGACATGGAATTACATCATCACTATTTGAGTTGAAATAGTTATTGTTATTTTTTCATATCTATTGCATTATTTTTCTTCTGATATTTATTTATATTTATTCCATTTTTACAATTCATTTACATTCCATCCAATATTATACACCATTCTAAGGAGATAATAGTATTCCAACAAACACACGCTAGGCCCTTGGTGCTAATCAGCAACATCAGGCACTTGGGAAGATGTTATAGAGGCCATGTGGCCCATCAAGCTTGAGGCAGTAATTAAGTATAATCTAGGCCTGGGTCTTCTTAATGTTTTATCAAAGATGGTTTCTTTTCATTCTATATTATTTGGAGAAAATAGATTGGATAATAGGACTGCTTGGGACTCGGTCATAAGTAGTTCTTGCGCGTTATGAACCCATGTCTGTTGTAAAATCCATGTTACCCCTAATGCAACTATTGCTTTATTTTTTCAATTAATGTTGATATTATTTCACTGTTTGGTGACTCACATGTTTCATGGTGTTAATGATTATTACTATTGTGGAATTTATTTTATACTTGGACCTATGATATGAAGGAAATGTGTATCTATAAATTCATCATTGCAGGCTCATAGAATTCACTTGTTATGCATATTTCCATGCTATATATGTGAATTTCACAAATTTTCATTACTTTATAAGTCTATGATTGTAGAGTGATGTTTTGATAATTTATTTTACATGAATAAACTTTTCTTCTATTGAGTGATTTCCTATCTAAATTAATGAATTTTATAGGCTCTCATGGGTTAAAATGAATAATTTACCAAGTTAATACATTATTCAATAAGTAAATCAGTGTCGTTTTTGGGGATCATTGTATGGGGAATAATTCATCAGAAATGAATATCCCTTATAATTAAAATTCTTGAAATCTAATATGAATTGGTCTCAAATCCTTATCACATCTTGTCATGTCTATTAAAGGCATACGAGTGAACCTAAGAAGTAGTTGCAAAATGACTTAAATCTTATTCATGATCACTTTCTGACACCTAGCTGTCTAAGTAGGTTGTTTGAGTAGTATGTTTTCGGTAGTGAGTATTAATACATTCAACATCCATTAATAATGTTATCTCCATTCATCTATTATTTTTCTAAGGTGTGATCGTGGCATTCGTAGAGAAATTCCACCTTGACTTCCTCGTGTCATTCGCTAGGAGGGTGGTGATGACCATGCTCCAGACATGTTGGGCCCTGAGCCTCCAGTCTTACTTCTATGAGTGCCACAAGAGGCAATGAATACTATACATAATATGGGCACTAATTCCCAAGACTATGGAAGTTTATTTTGTATGATTCAGTCTATTATTGGTTCTCAATGGGTTGCACTTATGATTTCTCATCTGACATGCGAGTTCCAGCAGCAGTATGATCCTAATTTTTTCAAGTGATGGTGGATATCAGGCTGCTGATTCTTGTATAGAGGAAATCTTATCTCTGTTTGAGAATCTAGAGGCCCCTCCAAATATGAGATTCAACATTATAAATACATGTTTTGGGATTCATCCTAGTGTTTTTGGAACGTTTTTACCCCCACTGGATGTCGTCAAAGCATGTAATGGGTTGACTTCTAGACTATATTCTATGATCAGTTCTTTCCTCAGTCACATAGAGATGACAGATCTAGGGAGATCATGAATCTAAATTAGGGTTCTACATTTTTTATGGATTATTTATCAGTTTTTAGAGAGTTATAGTTCTTTTTACAGCTTATAGCTTGTGATGATCTTTCAAGTGCAGGATGTTTTGAGGATGGGATCTAGTATGCCATCTCAACATATGTGAATAACATTCACCTACATACATTCTATAAAAATTTGATCATTCCATTATCACTGAGTGTAACATGAGGGTATAAGTGAGTACCAGGTTTAAACGATTAATGTCACATCAGGCAAGTAGTTCTACCTGTGGCAGCAAACGTTCCCATGAGGTTTATCGTTAGTCCAGGGGAAGCCAGAGTATCTGGTTTGATAGCTCTGTAGTGTGTCATCATTATGGAAAACTAGGGTCTAAGAATCCATAGTGTGACAGAGACCCTATGTATTTTTTCTCTTGTGGAGGTATGGGTTATGTTCCACATTTTTGTATGAACATTAAACCGTCTTTGAGTGGAAAAGATTCATTTTCATCTCCACCTACATGAAGTAAGTTCTTTTATTCCACATCAGGGGGAATGATGGAGTAGCACTGTCTTGTCCAGCTGAGGAGGAGGTTGTGGATGTGGTAGTCCAATCCCTATTCACCAGTAGTGGTAGCAGAGCAGTCATGATCAATGATGTCCATCTATTGGATAGGTTCATTGATCAAGTTAGTTTCATGACGTACAACTGATACCTGATGATCTGGCATCCAAACCATCTACAATACAAGGTACTCTCCTAGTATCTACTATTATTGTATCTTATTTGTTTTATAGAGGATCTTTATACACTTTTATTTTAATATATATTATGGTATTAATCAGACTTGAGATACATTATCACAATGGTGTATTGACCTTCGATACACAGTTGGGAATTCAGAAGGAGGGCATATGCTAGTGAAGGGAATATCCCCTTGAGGTGGGCAGTTACCCCTTCTGGTTGAATCTATTTGTTCTCAAGATTACGAGCTTCTATGTCATTCTCGGGATGGACTGGTTAGTCCATTATCACACCATTGAAGACTATTATCACTGAAGGGTTTCATTTACATCACCAGAAGGCATCAGTTAACTTTTAAAATGAGAGTGGGATATATTGGCTAGGAGAGTGGGAAGAAAACATCATGGGATATGTGATGTTACAGTCCATATTGAAAATCATTTCCGGGAGGATTAGGTATTTCTTCAATGTGATATCCCTCTAGTAGAGGATCCTTTCATGGAAGTACATTTTGATGACTTATTTTTATTACCTCCTTAGAGAGATGTAGATTTTTAAATTGATATTGTTCTAGGAGGAGATCTAGTGTCCATTCCTTCATATAAGATGGAATCTACTGATCTTCAAGAGATCAAGCGATAGATAGAGTACTTGAAGGCCAAAAAGTTTATACAACTTAATAAATATTCTTGTGGTTCACATTTTCTATTCTCTAACAAGGTGGATAGAACAATCCATTTATGCGTGGATTACAAAGGTTGAACCAACTTATGGTCATGAACAGATATCCACTTCCTCGAATATATGATCTCTTTGACCAACTCTGAGGAGAAAAGGTGTTCTATAAGATAATCCTGAGATCATCTAATCATCAGGTGCGAGTCAGACCGTAAGACATACCTCGTACAACTTTTCGAATCCGGTATGGCCTGTATGAGTATCTTGTTATGAATTTCAATCATAAGAATGCGACTGATGGTTTCATGGCATTGATGAGATGGGTTCTCCATCCCTATTGGAATTTTTTTGTCGTGGTCTTTGTGTGTGACATATTGTTGTATTCGTGAACTTGTAACGACCATTACAAAGATCTTGAGAGAATTCTGAGTATACTATGTGTGCATCTTATTTCTTCTATCCATGAAAAATGCAACATTTAGATCAACAATTCCCACTTCATGGCCATATTATTTCATAATCAGGAGTGTCACTTGATGTTAAAATGGATAGTGTTATAGTTTCCTGGAAAAATACCAAGAATGTATATGATATCAAATGATTCATAGTGATGGTTAGATATTACATGTGTTTCATACAAGACATTTGTTATATTGATGCACCGATTACTGGTATTAAAAAGAAGGGTGTCAAGTTCACATGGTCAAAAGCATGCGGGAAATCCTTTTAAGAGAAGAAATGGAGGATTTTATCTACACCTATTATGATTCTTCATGAACCTGGTAAAGGTTATATCATCTTCTACAATTATGAGACATTGGAAAATGAGCATTGTTGATGCAGGAAGGAAAATTCATTGCATACAGATCTCAGAAGTAAAGGCCTTATGAGAGAAATTACCTGACACATGACCTCGAACTAGAAGAAGTTGTCCAAGACATACATTGCAGGAGACATTATCTCTTATGTGAGAACTTGGTGGTGAATACAGATCACAATATTATCTAGTATATATTTTTTCAATGTGATTTGATCCTCAGACAGTGAATATGGGTTAAATATCTACAATCCACAGATTTTGTGCATGCCTATATGTCGAAAAAAGGCTATGTGGTTGCAAATGTACTTTTTTAGAAAACTCAAACACATGATGTGCAAGATGCTAGTGATGAATGAATGTTAATGGACCTATTTTCATGTACATTATCTAGATTTTCACGACAGTCATGAGTAGTCTTACCTATAAGCCTTACCAGTAAGCTCCACCCTCCTTGAGAAAGTGAAGAGTAGTAAATTTTAGATTGTAATTGATTGGTTCTCTATGAGAGTATATTAGGAGATAACCCGCCACCAAATTTTTCTAGGAATATATATATCATCTTGCATCAACGTGGACATATTTGGGATTTTACAGATGTGAGAGAGGAGATGATAAAAAAGTCCCATTCTTTCTAAAGGGAAGTTCATCAAGGCATCTTAACGATGTATTGAGGTATGCGACAACAGTATTGGTGTCATGGGATGAAATGTCATATTGAAGGCTTCATCACTAGGTCTTCCACCTATCTGCAGGTGAAGGTAGAGAACAGTAGATCTGCAGGTGTGTAACAACAACATCCAGTCTTGTTATAGAAATGGGGAGATGTTTCTATGTATTTATTAATCTTCTTACCTAGGATGTCGAGGGGTAGAGATTCTATTTGGGTATTAATTGACCAAATGAGGAAATCATCCCACTTCATTCATATTTGAAATACTTTTTCATTTGATGAGTGGGGAAGACAATATTTATGAAAGATCATATAAGTACATAGGGTTCCATATACTGTCGTTTTAGATAGGGATGCTTATTTCACTTCACAATTCTTGCAGGGTTGGCATAAAGCAATGAGAACTCATGATCTTATAAGAACATATTTTTAGACTCAGACTGATGGACAATCAGAAAAGATAAAACAAGTTTTGGAGGATATGCACCTACCATGAATCCTCGATTTTAGAGGTTCTTGGGAGAATTATATCCCTCTCATCGATTTCGCATATAATAATAGTTTCCAAGTGTCAATTCTGAAGGAAAATTTTGAGGCCTTATATGTTCGGATGGTTCTTTCCCCCTTATCTCAGCTAGAGTCAAGTGAGGCATCCCTACTAGGTCCTCATCTCATTTTGGAGACTTGAAAATATTTTCAAAAGATAAGGAAGCATAAGACTACTTCCCAGTCAAGACTGAAATATTATGATGACCTTTTTCGAAAACCTCTTGAGTTTGTGGTTTGGGATTGTGTTTTTATTTAGGTATCACCTTTTGTTGGGCATAAATGGTTATAAATACATGGTATGCTATCACATCATTAGGTTGTGCCATTTGAAAATCTAGAGAGAGTTGGACCGGTATCCTATCGGTTTCTACTACCTTTGAGGTACCATGCCTTGAACGATGAATTTCATGTCTCATAGATTCTCCAATATCATGATGACCCATCTCATACCATTGATCCTGTGGAAGTTAAGTTAGATGTCGATGCTACTATTGAGGAGTATCCAGTACACATCATTGAATGAATCATGATGGATCCCCAGTGAATGTATGTCCCTCGGTATGGGTGTTTTGGCAGCACATATGAGTACATGATGAGACATGGGAGAGGGAAGCTGATGTACACGCTCAGTGGCCAGATATTTTCTCAAATAGTGTTCCGTATCCCTTGGAAGGAGAACTCAGGGTGTAAGTTCTTGTATGGGGGGAATACTGTAAGAAATCAATTTTTCACTCAGTTATGGATCCTTAAATTTTCAAACCAAATATTTAATTTAGACCTGCTCTATATGCCTAATTAATTAGAAAAGGTTCTGAGGGTGTCTGGGGATTTTATTGAGCTTGTAACAACTATTTTTGGGAAAACATGCCACGTTGCATGGTTTGAGCATAGATAGCACATGATTTTATTTACCAAATGTATTGTTTTTTTTCTGAATGTGTCACCTCGCATGGTTGAAAGAATTCCATGATTCCTAAACATGAAAATGGCCATTTTCCCATGTTCAGTTAAAACCATCTTGCACAATTTATCCTTGGTTTGACAAACCATGCAGATAACCCTTTTGCAAGATAAAAACCTGTGTAAAATGGGAAAAACTACATTAATGATTTATTAATCCTCCTCCTTCCTCCAAAATCAATGTTTATACGGGATTGACCGATTTATCATATAATTTTTTGGTTTTTGATGATCAGTGCATGGAATCAAGTGATCTCATTGGCCCTGACTTCTGATTGAGATTTCGTTTATCACATTCTATGTAAAATGGGATGTACTTGAGTCCTCTTTAGCCATACTTCTTCCCTTTCACTCTCCACATAGATATCTCCATCTGAGCATTTTCACAATTACATAGAACTAGTACGATATGATGAAAATCAAGGGACAATAGTAGAGGAAAAATATCATACAACCCTAAGGTTTGTGTTCTATAACTCGTCCTTAATGTTCATTGTTTCTGGAATGTTCATGTGGGACCCACTAATTTCATTGGAAACCATTTCTTAAAGTAACATGACATGATTATACTTGTTATAATCATTTGGTTATGATCTTTTCAAATATGTTATTAGTTGTTAGTGGTTTCACCGACTACTAAATCTTCCTAATGTCGAATGTTATTCCATAACTGGGTTTTAGTGTTTTGGCACGTTTGAGCCACCATTCATGTCCTGAACCATCCCCCGGGGCCCTTTCCGCGACTACTAAGGATCACTTTCTATAGGCCAGGGGCAGACGACTATCATCGAAAGGCATATTCCCTAAAACGGGAAGCCATTGACTTTAAACCTGAAGAAACACATGGTCTGAGAACAACACAAAATGAAACTGTGAAGTAAACTACTATATTAAAAGAGTACTAAAAGCTGAGGGGTCATAATACAAGACCAACTAGAAAAGTACATGTAGAACTAAGAATTAAAAAACATATAAAAATGTGAAAAGAAACTTTGGGATCATCCACCATGAATCCTACCCGAAGGGTATGTACAACTCACGGTCAGTAGTCCATACGTCATATCACACCAAATTTTCCACCTTCGAGCACCATCCAGTCTTGGGTCCCTCAACCTTTATCAATGTTGTAGGTCATCTATACAAGAAGAAACAATGTTTGGGAGAAGCCTGGGCATGGATGATTATAACAATACTCAGTAGGGACCCCGAGACCCCGTATGATTTTTACGTTTAAAAAAGGGAAACCCCCAATGAAATACATCAACTATACATAGGAATATTCCCATACGTATATCAAATTTACTGAGATATACACATATTTTACATGAGTGAAGACTACCAAAAAGGTAACGCCACTAAGGTAGAATTACCACATATGAAAAAGTACCACACATGTATTACCTCTAAGATAGAACCATGAATGTAAAAATACCACACAGGAATAACCATGATGATAGTAACATGATGGTGAAAGTACCACGTAGGTATTACTTAATTATAACTTGTATAAAACACAGAGAACCATGATTATGATTCTGAACCACACAGGATCGTGATGAATGAAAATAGATAGCCACATGATTCTCCAGGGATAGTATCAAGTAACATCCCTAGTCACAACATCGAACACCTCGGCTGTTGGAGAACTCCTCCGCTATCGAGTACAGTGGGCATGCCACATCACATAGAGGTGATTCCCACTAACCATGGACTAATGAGGTACTCCTGTTGTCGAGTATCATGGGTCAACAACATCATACCGTGGAACTCCCCAACATTGACTTCTGATGTACTGATCCTATTGTGTACCATGGGGGTATCGCGTCACACATAGGAACTCCCCACCATGGCCTTCTGAGGTACTCCTCCTATATAGTACCGTGGTACATCCATGTCACACATAGGTGCTCCCCACATCGTTGTAGAGTGAATCAAAGTATAAAAATCAGCACTCGTCATGTCTCATCCAGTCATAGGGTTCCATATGTAGCGCACTTCAGAGAACCACGCCTCAAGACATCAGACGTATCACAACTGGAACAAAGTGTCAAAAAGGAGTAACCCAATCATTCGAAACATCATAAGGGTTCCAATTAAATAGATGGGGAGTCAATCAAATTCCCGGTCGGTGGGTTGTTGGATTTTCAGTGCCGAGGGCCCGGTTGGATTCAGGTGCGATCCAACCTGGTCGTACTCCAAGTGTCTTCAAAACTCTCATGGAGTATGTAAAAAGGAATATCTTGCTCCATGTATCCCAACACCATAAAAAATTTCAAATGGATGTCTGGTTCACAATATAAGACCCTTTAAGTGTTTCTAGGCTAGGATGGACATGGGTCTGGTCCAATCTAGTCCGACTGCCCCTGCTCGACCCGGTCTGGGCGGGTCGCTGTGGACTCTATCTGCTGGGCCGAGGTCCAGCTCGACCCACAAAGGGGTGGCCTGCAATGGAATCCTGACCCACGGTGGGGCGCGACCCGACCCATGGTGGGGTGAAGACTGATCCACGATGGGGTAGGGCCCCGCCCAATGGACGCCACCCAAACCCACTAGCGATGTCCAACTGGGCATGCAGACCGGCCAGCAGGAGGGCGGTTCGGCGGTGAAGGTTGTGGCCCATGAGGCTTCTGCCTGGTGGCTCAGGGGAGCCACATCCAAGGAATCCTGAATGAACTAAGGATGCTCTGGCTTTGAAGTGGAAGCTCCACATGGGAGTCACATGATCACCTCTGAACCCACCGGAGGCACGGGGTTGGCATCCCCCATCATGGCATCGGTTGCGACCTCCTACTCAATGGCAGCGCGCGATGGCGCGCCACCCTTCCCTTATATAGCCAGTAAATGAGCCAACCATCTTCTCTGATAACCATGGCTGATGAGCCATGGTCCCTTCACATAGGAAACACGTGGTGGCGCGCTAGACCTCCTCTTCTACCGGTCGATGCCTTCTGTTCTGAAGATTGTCAATGATTTTTGTCATGGAGTCCTCTTGTGGTGTGTGCTGGCGCACACCTTCCTCATAGCCTATTGTGGTATTCGTTCTAGAAATCCTTCATGGAAACAAAAAGATATTAAGTTAGCAGAGTGTTTGGCAAGGGTTTGATAGGCCTTCATCCACCATGTTAACTCGTAAACGTGAGGGGAATTGAGGGTTTAATAATCAATTTAATTAAACAGCAAACATAACCCTACAATGAAACCCCGCAACAAACACCCAAAAAAACGAAGGAAGCATTGACCAAACTGTTTGTCGGTCGGTCCATGTTCTTCATATTATTAAATAACATGGAAGAGGAAAATCATTAAAAATTCATAAATTAATAATCTCCCTACCTCAAATTGTCGGAGAAAGGAACATGCTTGAAGATGGGTCAGTGTTCTGAGTTCCTGTTATAGGCTTCCAACGACGCCGCTCATACATCGTCCTCCTGTTCGTGGTTCAGTGTCACCCATCACCTCCCACTAGGATCAGATCCATCCTCTCAGGGTTCGACGTCACAACCCTCCTTTATCACTTTATTAATTGGAAATGCAATGACGGTACCTCACCTCAAGCTCCATATATATAATAGAGGGGATGGTAAGTAATGACATGGTAAACTAATGGGGCCTCATATTTTAGAAACCATCATAATTCAAAAACTAAATCATTACATAGTATTGATAGGTCAATATATTTATTGTATTGACACTTCGTTACCCCCCCCCCCCCCACACCATTTTTATGTTGGAGGATAAGAAAGAAAATAAAAAAATAAAATAATTTTATTTCATTTTTATTAAAAAATCACAAAACATAGCTTTTTCTCTAGACCTACTGCGGTTAAACTAATGTCTCTCTTAGGTGAATACAATGTTGCATATTCCACAGTGCACTCATATTTTTAATCCGAGCACTGGTTTGAACGTAAGAAAACGCCACTCACACGTACCTGAAAAAAAGTTCAATAAATTATTAATGTTCACCCTCAACCCATGTCGGTCAAGGTTATGCTATGAATATGGATAACATGCCCCAAAGAACCCAACAGAACACTCAGATATTCAATCTGAGTAACCGTATACATGTTATGGATTTTATAAAAAAAAATAATTGTTTCTTAATTATTTTATTTACAAACAAAAACTGACATTCACTAGTGGATCACGCCAGCCAATGTTAGTATCAGCCTAGTGAATGAATACCCTAATGAGTTCCGTGGTGGTCTTAAATTTTCAATCCAATTTACCATTCGTGAGTTTTAATAATTTTAGAAATAAAATAATTTCATTTAATTATTTTATTTACGGTTATGCCATTTTTGGGTTTTCTCATAGGAGGCCTGCATCAACTAAACTTATGTTTCGGCCAAGGTATACCCAACATATTTAATGTAACAGTACCCTCATATTTATTATGTAGTAAATAATTTAAGAGTTATTCCACATTATCCAAGACAACTACATATTCATGCTAATAATTGCTTACAAAACATCAACGGATCAATCCAGGAACTCCAGAACTCGAAATCATGCGCCCTCTGATTTCGCGACATTGAAATAATCCCAAATAATTTTTTTTAAAAAAATTATATTGAATTTATAGGTCTATACAATTCAGGTGTGACTTTTCTTGACAATTATAAATGTGAGTGTCTTTATAATAAATTGTTTGTTGTTATTGATAATTGCATACTAACACGTACCATGTATTCTCTCCACATGACCCGCCTAATGTAATGGAATTCTAATGGTTATTTAAAGTGAAAAGTGAAATGTAAAATAGAAAGTATATTGAGAATATATATTATTCATATTTATAAGAATTTAATTAATTATACGTGTCTATAGCACTCCATTCCATGATGATGGATGGTAGCAGAGTGAACCTAAATAATTGAATATTAATTAATGGCACATAATGACTTGATTAATTTGTTGCAATGATACTTGGCCAATCCAGACTAATGGATTATAGGGATTGGACAAATAAATAAATGGTTCCACCTCTAAGTGAACTATCCACACTAATGAACGTATAGACATGAACCAAATGAATTCTTTCATGATTACATTATCAATTAGGAATGGACTGACTCGAGCTGGCATTGGATTTTTAGAGGAGAATTACTTGAGTATTGGGAACATCATTTCGATTCAAAGATACATTTTTTTAGGTTGATACCCACATAATCAGTTGTTCTTATCTATCCTTGGATACACAGTATACTGTAATTGGGTCCCTTTATTTATTTCATGATACCTCATATTCACACCATGGATCCACCATTGACTTTTAGGTGCCATGGTGAAATCCCATAGGGAACTATCATCTTTTGACCTATTTTACCTTGGACTTCACCTTGGACTATGTAGGTTCCTTATATTGGAATTACTTGGATTAAAATCCTTGGATTACACTATTAACCCTTATCTAAACATATATGCTATTGAGTTACATTTCTGTGATATTTTGTTACATGGGTTTTTACCCTAGAAATACCACACTGGATATCAATTTTTGGTTCCATTGTTACATCTTGGAACCTTCAATACTTATACAATCACAAGCTTATTCCAGGGTTGGCTATGCCTCACGTGACCAATTAACATTAAATGCTAATTGATTAATTAATGAACGTGTTACATGTTTAGGCACTAACTAAGGGCTGAAGCAGGTACATGGTTATTTAGTTATATTGTACTGCTTTCATTACATTATATATGCATGAATTCACACTACAATATTCCATTACAAATGCTAGTTGTTATAGAAACATTTGGTGGTGGCCTACTGAGATTTATCTCACAATCTCTATGGGTGTTTTTTGGTACCCAGAGTAGATTACATGGTTGCAGGTATTGACAAAAAGAATCATGAAACTTCCAATACTTGATTGTGTAATAATAAAAGAAAGTTTGATAGAAGATGACCGAGTAGGATCTCTGGATTCTTGGAGTTGACTTTTATATATTTTACCTTATGGAAAATTTTATGCTTGTTATCTTGTATACACGATTTCCAGTTTTCTAGTAACATGAAATTACATCTTCACTTTTCCAGTTGATATAGTAATTATTATTCATGCTTATCTATTGCATCATTTTGATTACTCTATTTATTTATATTTATTCTATTTCTTATTATTCATTTAAATTCATTCTTCTTGGATACAATTTTATCATAATGGGATATTCTTCCAACATACACACCCTAGGCCTTTGTTGTTAGTCGGTAGGCTTTTTCTTTCTGGAAGATGCGCATGAGGCCATCTGGCCCACCTGGCTCGGGGCACCCGTTAAGTGTAATCTTGTCAGGGTCGTCCCACCATGTACCTATATGGAAATAAATTGTGTTTTTTTATAACAATAGTTATATAGAATTAGTATGTGGTCATATTTAATTAATGATCATCCACACCATTTACCATCACGACACATGGTGTGTACTTTGAAGGAAGTAGTACTCTTTGTATTATTATTGCGTGCTTTTCGATTTTAGGAATATGAGTAGTATATTCTATGAATCGGCCCATTTAAAACATAATATTTCATGTAACATATTGGTAGATGTATTATTTTCACCGTTTTTAATTTGTAATATTTTTTTTTTGAATATTAGAGGCTATGATGTCTGTGGGTAGGTGACTTTGGTATCCATAGGGTTGAGAAACCTCTTGGATTATATATACCTTTTGGGTATAGGAAGCTTTTAGGTATATGGATGTTGGTAAACATATTGAATGAGTGTTTTTAAAGAATATTATATTTCCTTAACTCATTATGAAGGAAAACCTCTCATGGATGGTTGTTACACACCATGTGGAACAATCCTATACATAGTCTAGTAAATATCTCAATTGATATACTTCTTAGTGGGGAAAATTTCCCCCATTGTTACTTGTACTGAGGGATGAGGTGGAGGTGATGTATGTGAGGCACTCTAGGTGTCTGGGTTCTGAAATGTTCTCAACAAAACTAGTTCTATTCATATGATACAATACATAGGTCTTATGGTATGGTTATAGATGACCTATGTGAAATTGATTACTTATTATAATATTTAATATATTGTCATATTATTTTGGTATCAATTTCTTTTAACATTTTCCTTATTTTTTTAGACTAATAGGTATATTCATAGTCTCCCCTGCAGAGAAATCATTCCCATGCATGTTGTGTCTATCAAGAAAATGCATAGGTTCATGATGATTTTGTAGGAAGCAGATATACTAGTGATATAAGTTATATGGTATAAGAGATATCAATGGAGTTCATTCACGGTTGGGAAAATTCCTATGTTTATATGACATGGAGTTATATTCTTTACTTGGATCATGTTTAGTCTTTGACATGTTTTTTTATCTTTAACTTCAAATTAATTATATATTTTGTTAATAATGAATTAATTTTCATATTTTTCATTTTTTTAATGCATGTTGTATATTATTTAATGTTTATATCTAAAAATAATGTTCTTCATTTCTATGTATATTGTGTGGGTGTAGTGATAATGATTAGATATTTAAAGTAAAATTCATACTATACATATATATAATATACCTCTATGGTGGGATTCTCCATTCATATGCATATAAGATGTGGGAAGGGGGGGTGTCACACTCTGTTTATCCCTTAACCATGTAGGGTCCCCATGGATTGGGTTAGGAAATTTTCGAAGAGATAATGAATATAAATGTAATAATAATTTTTGAACTTTTACAATATTTGGGATTTTACAAGGAAAAATAAAAAACTAAAATTTCTACAATGGCTGAGTATATGTGATAGATGCAAAACTAAATATTCTATATGAATTGAAATCAAGATACCCATATTAATGAATATGTATTTCCATATAATAGATGTATTAATATTAGTCTATGTAGAAATAATATATACCATATTCTAAAAGAAATTCCAGGAAAATTAGTATACATTGGGGTGTCATGGTTTCATTTGGAAGAAAACAAAATAGGTGATATAGAGATATTTTTTTTAGTAACACAAAAGATGAATAAAATGAATTTTAATTTATTATTGGTCCCATTATTAAATTTCTATGAATCATTATAGGTCATTTAGTAACTTGAATCGGGTACCACATTATCTAACCAAAGGTTTATTTTTTATGTTAAAATCTATAAAAAAATTGATTCGCATATGTAACATACTTACCATACTCATCGGAATTTGTTTTGGAGTAAATAAAAATACACCTTTGGTGACATCCACAAGATTCCAAGGGATGGGAATAAATTAAAATGCATTCAATACAAAGGGGGCGACTTTTCCATTTAAAAAAATAACTACAAACAAACCTAATTTAACCCGAAACCAATATATGAATCAAGTTAAAATTTCAGAAAAATAAATGTATAAGAAATAATACCAACTAATTCAAAGATCCAAGAGAAAACCAATATCAATATAAACTAAATAGAGGAATAAAAAACTAACAACAACTCAGACGAATCCTTGGAATCAATGTCAGAAACGTACTACATGATCCTTGATCCAACACAACAATATAACCCAAAGTATCATGTTTCATTACAGAATAAATGGGATACTTTACCTTTAAGAGTTTCTCATTATACAATATTTTTAAAATCAACAATGTGAAAATGTAGGGTTTGAGTAAAGATGTTCAGTATGTTTTACCCAAATGACATTGCCACTCATTCCACTAGGATATAACATGTTAGAAAATTTATATAATACATTTGATAAAAAATATTTAAAATAGATTATATAATGATCAATCCATTTTTATGAAAACAAAATTCATTCCAATTTTTTTTTATAAATCAATCTAAATCCAAGAACAAAACAATTTCTGTGTAATAAATACAAAAAATATCAATGAAACCAATTAATGAATTAATTTGGAATAACACATTCTCATTCATGCAAAAAAAATTCACAAACTCATCCACACAAGCATGGTGTTACCCTTGATCATGGAACTTTAGGTCCAAAACACATCCCTTTGATGGTTGTACTTTATGACCATTATCTATCCAATTCATGTCAGATTTAACAATTTAATCCATAAAACCAAAAAAAATATATTCCATAAAAATAATTAATACAATAATTTTATTTGAAATAATATCATATTGATTTTCCATGTGAAATCGAGAAAAAATATTTTAAAATAACCTTTTAAAAAACATCTTACAGTTCTCAATTTTAAACGAAATAGTAAATTATCAATATTATATAGACCTTCAATAAGGAGGGTTTCCCTAAATAATTTCAAAACAATTTTACAATCAATATCAAGAAAAATAATTAATTTGAAATAAATACTCCTGTTTATAGAAAAAGGATTTGAGATCAAATCATCCTACCATAGAAACTGAAGAGGAAATTAAGAGACACATGAATTATTCAATGAAAATAGATGAATCTTCAAAAACCTGCCATAGATCAAGTTACATATCATAAAAATATCTATATTCCATCATTAGTGGAAAACAATATCATAGATAAGTCAATAATAGACTAGATCTATAGATCCAAGAGATCTAAGGAAAATAGATCTTAGGATAATAACCATGAACATAGACGTACAAAGGGAAACAGGCTTCAACCAACAATATTTCCTAATGCAAAACTCTTGGATCAAAGGGAAGGTTATCCACAGTAATTGGATATAGTAAAATACAAGATATGGTAAAAATATAGGATACAATTTTTTTTGGCATGTCAAAGTGAGATCCACTTTTTCCGGGAATAAAATTTATCCATGCATGCTTAGTGAAGTAGTTAGTCAATCAATGCACTAACTATGAAAATTAATCTATACCTAATGGTTTATTTCTCCAATGTGGTAGCATAATTGGGCCACATTATTCCACTACCATCCTCCTACCTTGATCCCACTACATCACATTGCACAATTTACTATAACAGTTTTACATTTTGTATTAACCATGCTCAATCTCTGAATCACCAAAATACCCAAAACATTTCAAAATTATCTAAAACCCACCCAAAAAACAATAAAATACATAAAATAATTCAAAAAATAGTTTAAGGGTTACATAAATGAATACATGGGGTGAAAAATTCTCCCATCCATTTTCCATTATGTATTTAGAATGTATAAAACTACAATATAATTGAATGAGTTCAGGCCATTGCATGGGCATTTAATTCTCCATTTCAAAAATTTATTCCTAAATATTACTATTTTTACAAAAAAACCAACTACAATATTTATTTTCCCATTCAATACAGTGTAATACCAATCCAAAATTCATCTTGGAATAGGAACCAAAGAAGCATTTGACATATAGTGAATGTGATCCCATCAAATCATAAGGTCAGGATCTGGAAGATGATTTTTCAACTAAGATACAAGAAAAACATTATTCACTACACTCAAACATAGGACAAAATCCCACTGATATTCTAACTCATAAAACCATTGATATATATCAAAATGTTCTATGTATATTTAAAATAAGTTTAACTTCTTCCCAAAATGATGATTCCTAATACATAGAGATATTTTCATGAATGCATGATCACTCACCTATAATGCTATCATCTATTAATGATAAGATTCATATGATTTATGAAAACACTATGTTGCCTCTATATATTTCTGGATCAACTCATTCATATCCATTGTCTCATAAAAAAGGATTTGGTCAACTAGTGAATTATTAATAGTTTCCACCATAACATGTATATAATGAAATGGATTCACATTAAATTCATTGAATGGTGACAGATGTATCAATTCCTATTATATTTTTTCATACGTGATCTCCACTAACATTATGTTTTCCTCCCATGAGCCTCTATAATATTTACACAATCTGGATTCCGGTCATCAATCATTTTTACCATAATTTTTGTTTTCCTTCCATTTTGATGATGATACGACATACTCTTAGTCAAATAAGTCACATGGGATTTATTTAAGGATTTCAATAAATAATATGTAAACCTCATATATTATTTTGATACAATTGAAATGGGTAACCTATGACTCTTTAACACTTGTATGATAAATATTTTTCAAAATTCCCCCATCATAACATATATATGAATAGGCATGAAATGAGATAATTTTTTTGCTGATCCACAACCATTCATGTGGAATTGTGAATCTGATCCATTCGTGGGTGAAATGTTACAAAGTAAATTTCTATATTAACTAATTTTTAAAATTATAATATTTAAAGACTATATTAAACCTACTAGTCATTAATGCTCTACCTTAACCTATTGACATGTTATGAATCTTGAAACAAACTAATCATCATTAAATTTCATTCCATCCCACAAGGATTATGATTTCAATACATTATACCTCTTCTGTATTTTAAGGCTAAAAACACGTATATTATGGTTTTATTAATTAATATGTTATCCTTGAAAAAAGGCATGAATATCTAATTTTTATGCCACAAAACTAAACTCTCTACTAGATTTCATTCATCAATGGTCTACCCACCATTGATTTTTAACTCATATAATCACATTTTGACTCATACATCTATGTCATCTTAACAATATCAACCAAATACGGAATGAACGATACAAGAAATAAATATGAATCTTCACCTTTTTCCACACATTCCATCTGTATTCCGTCTTGGACAATCATCAACTTGTATTTATTGATGCCTATTTTTTAAGATGACTATATAAATTTCATCTAAATGATTCCCCTGCCAAATTTCATTTACCGAGTTTATAAATAAATTTTTTTAGATTTTGGAGGTACTCAGACAAAATTCATTTTCTCTGATTCAAATCATAATTTGAGAAAATATGTTTTATGCTCTTATGATACATAATCACTATAAAAATATCATCAAATAGAAAATTATGCCAAGTCTTCAATGCATGGACTGTGAAATCTACCACCAAATTGTGTATTGGTTTGTCATTCTCATGAAACAATAACATATGATATACATTAGTGAAAAAGTGATATCAATGATTGAGAACACATCCAATTACATATCCCAAGTCAACACAATAGAACACAAATAATTTTCTTTGCTCTTGAAAAATAATGATCAATGATGATGTAGTTATAACATTACATGTCCATGAAATCACACCTAATTCATCTAAAAATAATACTATTATAGTCTGTAATACAACCAATAATCTTAAATGATTCCCAAATTGACAGTCATGTGTTCCTCATAATCTGCACTTGTCCTTGAATACACCAATATGTCATAAAATCAACCAAAAAATAATCCAAATATTTTTAATTTTTTTATTCATTAATTCCATAAAGGATGCAAGTGATATCGTAAGACTGAACTTCCTAACCACACACATGTAAAGGGATTATCTTCACCTGAATGATATTTTAGTCTATGACCATTCGAAACATGTAATTATTGATATGCTGATTGCATGTAAAATCTAGATAAACACTAAAATAACATCAATTTATCAAAATGATCATCAATTAGTTGATGTGGATATAGATTATATAGCTAATATTATTTAATATTACAACAATATTCACATAGATTAATAGTAACATCCACCTTTTTAATTAAAAATATAGTCCATCTCATTGAGGTATGCTCAGAAGATTGAAACAATTTCAATCTAGACCGTACAACTAAACATTCAAAGTAAACTAGAAAAATACTACACTCAAACACATCCATCTATGACAAAGTCAACACTACTAATGGCTATGGTATCCTTCCAATAAATGGTTCCAAAAAAACCAATGAACCTTCCTTCTCATTCTAGTATCCTTTAATGAGATTTTCAATTCCTTCATTAGTCATGAAACAAACCCATCATTTATGATAGTTTAAGTGATCCTTGAATATATTTTTAGCAATTCATACCAATTATTGTTTTAATAGAAATACATTTTAAGAAAATAAAAATATCTTATCAATTATGAACCATCAATAGTTATAAAACATTTATTACACATAATGGCTCAATTTTATCATTTAACAAGAGGAGATAAATTTTTTCAAATAAAAGGAATCATCTCAATATATAATCCCAACAGATCAATAGCTGAATTTGAAATAATTAATGGGATATAACTATTTCAATTTTTTTTATAAGGGTAGAATTAAAAAATAATTGTTCGATGTACAATCAATAGTTTATATTAATCATCCAAAATTACATTCTAATCTCCATATAACATCTTCATACCAAACTCTATTCATTATTATTTTGTTGAGATTCCCCTTATGGAGGTGTCAGGGGAATGCTAGTATCACCATTGCTAGATTAGTTTTGATAACAAGCGTATTCACATGCCCTCATCATATCAAGATATAGCATATTTGTGAATCATGAGATGATTCATACACACTCAATCTCAGAGTATTGCATCAATAGGGATAATTATTCCCCATATGTATTCAATTGGGGAATGTTGTAGGTGTTGTCATTAAATCTCAGTGGATGTGGTATAAATAACCACATAGTAAACTTCATTTTTATAACTTAGTTTTTGGAGGAATATTTAATCATTTAGAATTCTGATTATGATCCTTTCCACTAAATTGAAAAAATGTGTCACTCTTACACTTGCTACTAGAATTATAGTTCACACTGTTTCCCATAGGTATAAAAATGTTGTGTCTACCTAAATCTCCAAGTGTGTCCCATTTATCCATCATCAGTATTCTGACCATATATGTATAATATGTTATAAAAATATCAACAATCATTGAGATAATATCTTGCCTCATGATAGATTAAAAAAATTAATCCCTTCATGGACACACTTGTGGTGACTTATGGAAAACAGAGGACAAAATTTAAAAACATAGCCACAAAATCTGTCAATGATAGATTCAGTTTCATTAAGTTGAAAATTGTCATCATTCAAACAATTTTTATTTTATGAGGATAGAATTTTTTTAATAAAAATTATTCAAAATCCTCCCATCAAATTACTTATTCGAATTTATCATTAACTTATAAATCCCATAAAAAGTGTGAAAAAAATTATAGCATATACATTTCCTTCATTACATTAATATCTATTGTTGTACCAAGGAAATAAAATATTTTATTCATCCTATTCAGACAGACCATTATCTTCTATGGTTCTGAATCACCCCAAAATATGGGTGGATTATGCTTCTATAACTACTGCTAATGATGATATTGTCCTGAATCAAACCACAATTCCATCTATTCATAGCCAAAAAATGTTGGACAACAATATGAAAAGGAGGTTTGTTCAACTCCAGCACATGAAAAACAACATTTTCAACAGATTCTGTTAGGTGGTTTCTACAACTACTACCATGTTCCATTTTCAATAAACACGTCAAAATCCACAATACTAAATCTATATAAACTCAATACATAACATATCAATATTACAAATTCACAACTTTAACAAAATTATTTCGCAATAATCAATACAATCTTTTTAAAAAATAAAAATTAAAAAAAAAATTTGAATATAAAAACATATTGAAAATACCAATATCATTCCATTTTCAAAATTTCACATTTTCTAAAAAAATAAATACTTTTCAAAAATCAAAATTTATGAACAAAATAATTAATCATATCTAAAAATTATATATTAAATCCTTATGGGAATTTATATCTATCAATAATTTTCTTGGTATTATCATTCAAAAACCCCATGATGATTATATTATATCTTTTATAAGTCTCTCAAAAAAAATTATGTACCAATATCCCTAGTGAAGTTATGTTAATAAAAAATAGGATAACTTTGTAGATTTATTCTCTAAATATTATATTCCATCAATCATACTTCTTTCTACTATCCCGGATCTATTAATAAACTAGATTGAATTTTCAACTGAATTACTAACACAAAATATACCAAAATATCAACCCAATTGATACTACATATCACAACGGATTTGGATCATCCAGGAATGATATCATTTGTAACATCACACCCACCTCATTTTCATGACCTGAGGCTGAGTTTACTCAATGTCTTATATAATATCCCCATGAAAAAAGTGTTGAACTATATTCCAAGTGAATCAATACAATTATGGGACAATTTCACCTTTGAAAATGTACTACCACAACCAAAAATACCATATCCAATAACCATTGTATGATGAATTATAACTATTTTATATAACAAAATGTATAACAAATTAAATGAACTATAACTAATTATCATGTGGATACAAAGATCAACACCAACAACAATGTTGAAGAAAAAAACATTAAAATCTCAGAAGACTCCAAAGACACCAATTCATCAACATCAAACATGCACTATTCTTATACTCCAAAATACAGTTCTACGAATCATGATTCATCATTAATGAAACACGTCAACTTCCCTTTAAATATGTATCGATAAACAATATCTGAAAAAATCGACGACGTTCCAAATCAGGGGGTGAGTAATGATAGTCAATAGGTTTTACTAAAATGGTATCCATTGTCACAGAAATATGTTATATGTTTTTATAAAATTTATATAAATCACTTGAAAATATTTTATATTAATTAAAAACCATTTCAATGTGAATGAGTGCTCATACAAAAATTGTTTAACAAATCAAGGAATCTCACTGACTAAGACCATTTACTAGTTAAGAAACAAAAGAAGTCATTCCAAATATTTTAGTTATTAATTTGTAATATGATTTTATAATTTAACCAACAACATACAAAAAAACCATAAAATTATGGTGTAACCAATAGCTGTGGAACATCATGTCCAAAACCTATTCCTTTTGATGGTGGTACTTCACAATCATTATCTATCCCATTCAACTGATTCATAAACATTTAATCCCACAACCATGCCAAGAAAATATATTCCAAACCATATTAATAAAAAAATTATATTATTAAAAAACATTCTAGATAATTGTTCATGCCTTAATACTATGAGAGAATTTTAAAATCGTGTTACTACTTTAACATTCCACTAAAACTTCCATTTTTACAATTCTATAAATCGTCACTAAAAAGGGTTCCCAGTAAGAAAGTTACAAAAAGTTCACAATAATTTAAACCAAAACATTAAATTAGAAATAAGTCCTTATTATTCTAAAAATAGGTGTCGATATTAAATAAAACAGCTTCAAAAACTATTGATATTGTGATAAATGTCATGAATTATACAATGAAACTGCTAGGAATCTCGATAAACACACATTAAATATTGTTACATTATATAAAAAAGACAATATAAAATAATTATTTGATTCCAATATCCTATATCTAGAACAAAAACACTATTCCAATGACATTAGTATAGGGAATAATAATATATCTAAGGAAAATCCCAATGAACAATGTCTTCTGAAGTGATATAAGACTCACCACACCAATATTGCCCAATAAATATCTCTCAGATAAATGGGGAAAGTCTCGATAACCTTTTTTGTGAGGGAAATATAATTTAGGGTCAAAATAGATTATAGAAGTGTGGTATAATGGAATATGAAATTAAGACCCATTTTTATGATGTAAAATTTTACAGTGCATGGTTAGTCACTTGGTTAGGAAAAATGATAACTAACCATGTAAGTCCTTCTATCCCAAATTAGTAGTTTCTTTACGGTGGATACACGATATTTCTAAAGCTTCTTCCTTCCCAGATAACAAATAATTACATTTCTTGATTTTTATAGGATATTTGTTGTTTGGAGAAACCATTCACAAAATGAAACCCTCCATAAAATCCTTAAATTAATTCAAAAAGTCTTAAAAACCACCCATAAATCCACCAAAAACATATGAATACGAAAATAAATAATGAAATAATTACATTATATAAACTGAGGGTGTTACATAAAACATGATTTGAGTTCAAATTTATGAGTAATTACATTGTTTAGGTCTATAAATGATATATCACATTAGGTAGATTGAGGTTATGTGGGATGGACTTCATTATATAGTATAACTTCATACGATATAGATTATACATTATATAATCTGTGGTTATATTTTATAATTTATGTAGCACACCATATAATTTCATATTGTAAGGAAATTATGTCATTTAGATTATCATTAAAAAAAATTATATTTTTATTTTACTTTTTTTTTACAGTATCCTTATGTCTTGAAATATAGTTACATTCAATATGGGATGTATGTTATGAAATTTATGGCCATTAATCATGGATCTTATGTAATGTATTTTAAGAATATATGAAATAGTCCACATGAATAAAACTTGTACATTCATTTAATATAATACCTATGAATGATTTCATTGTTGAGTATAGTTATGTGTTCTCTATCCATGGGATAAATGGATTATGCATCATTAGTGGAGGAATTATATATAGTATACATACTTTACCATATCCATTCATGTTTTGGAGTATTTTTCTTGGGTATCATAGGAATTATTAATGTTAGTAGAATATGTATATTAATGAAAGATTAAAGGAGAAATTTATTATTGAATAATAATTCTGTATTGTTCAAATGATATCATTGCAGTCTTTTATCATTAATTTTTTCCATATTATTGAAATAAATTTTTAAATATTTTTCTAAAGAAAATTTATAAACAATTAATGCTCGATATGAAGGAAACTAAATGTTTATATGAAATTAGAATTATGTCCTATATATTTGTTAATATAGTATGAATTTTTTTGGGGTATGTGTGGTAGTGTTGTAATCCCATAGTGAAATTGTTAATTTTATTATCTAGTACGTTTTTTCCATATCCACTATCATGTATATGATATTTACTAAATCAATATACAATCTAGTAAAATTTCATCATATGGTGCTATCGTTTGTCATTAATATAAGATGGTAGATCACTAGAATCATATATGCTCTCCATGAATGAAAAACTATTTCGGAACTTATATAGATATTATTTTTAAAGTGATTTTAATTGGTGAAAAAAGTTGTGTGGAACAATAATAGGTTCCTTATTATAACATTAATTACATTTAAAAATCCATGAAATTATGTCATGGTCCAGCCAGGATACTCTGGTTCCCTGATTCCAATGACAAAACTAACATGGGATTAAGGGTGTTCCCAATCCCCACAAGTTGGTGAATATCACATGGAATCAGGAAATATAATATAGGAATTTTTTTTTCCAAAAGGGAACTGATAAAAAGATTAAATATCAATATGACTAAAACTCATAAAGGTGAAAATACTAGAAATCTATTAGTACATCATCACAGTACCGAAGACAGACAATATGAACCCAAATGTCTCAAAGCTATCAACACTCAAAGTCCAAAGGTTCAAAAACATCCACCTCCTCTATGAGTCACATTCCGTACACTGGAATATAATCATATAATATATACAAAATCTCAATGAAAAGGTAGGTTGTAGATAAAAATCCCATAAGGGGATCATAAATTGTGCAATAAATAGTTTCCAATATAAAAAACAAAATAATTCCATTAATTTTATTCCAAACAACCATGGAAGTATATTTTCATATTTAATAGAAACCCTGATTTTCATTTAAAATGATGGGAAACAATTCAAACATGGATTAAATAAAATTTTTATATAATAACAAAAATATAAATCATTATGATCAAGAAAGAAAAAATAATCTATCAGTCGAATATGTATATATATATATAAACAGTCACAATAAGAAATAGTGTCATCAACCATGCATCATGATATCTTCTAGTCATATGATCCTCAAACATATCATAATAGTGATCGAGGAATTATGTATACACACGTCCATTAGGATCACGTCGAATGGTTCCCATTAACATTACATCAGGGATTAGATATGATGAAATCATTTTTTTAGATTTGTAATTATCAATTAGATTAAAGGTAATTACCATCCTTTTAGGCTTGTCCCAAACACCCTCTATCATCCTAGGAGTGCATGTTCTAAATAAATTATTCAAAAATATAAATATTATTTCAAAAGAGATTAAATTACAATTTCCCCATTTTCAATTTCAATATGCCAATTTCAGTACAAAACCTAATAATGAGTTTTAATAATATCATTCCCTTTCCAACCAAAACTAATTACAAGAATTTATCTATTAAATTTATTCTATTTTACATGAAAAATTCCTTAGATCCATCTTTTTCAAAATACACACCAATATCCATTTCCCTTGTAATTCGATGATTTTTTCCAAATCCATAAAATATAAATTTAAATATCAATTCACATCCGTGTGGTGTTTTAAGAAATTAATTGAATGAAAAAAA
Organism: Viscum album; assembly: GCA_963277665.1. Classification (NCBI taxonomy): domain Eukaryota; kingdom Viridiplantae; phylum Streptophyta; class Magnoliopsida; order Santalales; family Viscaceae; genus Viscum; species Viscum album. Next base: position 2,047,217,796 of record OY728127.1, read on the forward strand.
ATATTCATGTTTTACTTATTTTGACAATATTAATTTGAACCATCTAAAATTTTCACAAATGGGATCACCAACAATAGAACTCACTAATAATAATGAATGCACATAAGATATAGGAAGTAAACTGAGAATCCAAATTATATAAAAATGTTTTTTTTCGCAGAAATACCATTATGATCCATGATACTCTAAGGAGGAAGAGTTAGTGAGATGGTGGATATAGTTATATATCTGACCAGAATTGATGAACATCAACCACCATGATGATCAATCATCGAATGGATGGTCAGCAGGGGTTAAAATCAACAAAGTATCATAGGAAAGGATCTAGGGGTAGAGATATAAAAAATTATATGTTATTTTTATTTGATCCACTTATTTAATATAGACTATTATGATTTTACATGTAGTGTAACCCCATGACATATGTGTGGTTGTTGAGTTCCGCATATGCTGAAAAACTTGTCACCTTCTAAATAAAAAACTACTTTTTTTTGTATTTAATGTGCTTACAAACTGAACTTGTTATGTAACATTTCATTCATTACAATAATTTCATGGAATCTTACTAGCGATGATTATATGTCATCTAACCACAATACATGGTGTTTAAATTCCCAGTAGACCACGGAAACTGAATGTTTAATGCTAAAAATTCCAAAAAATCCATGACATCACCATAACTGGTATCATATGGATTACTTCATGACCTTAATCTACCATAAAAAATGGAAAAGAAAAAAAATTTAATAACATACTTGAATAAACATTAATGAGTAGTTAATACCTCCCAACCTAAAGAAGTCCCCATAAGTCAGTCATGAAGATTCCATATCAGAAAGGTGAATCCATTTCCCTCTCATCAGTGCCTCATCCTCCCAAATATCAGGTGATTATAATTGAATTTTCATAGAACATGGACCCATGGTAAAAAACTCTCATGAAGTACTGTAGTCTCAAAATAAAAAATCTATACTATATTATCATTCACGGATAAAGCAGTTTTATCATCATGATCACTCCAGTTCAAAAAAAATATTTAGATCAATGATACTTTGAAAACTATAATAAATTGAAGTAAATTATGTAGGGATTTAATATATATAAAAATTTATAAATAAACACATTACCCACCTGATCATCAACTTCAAAATGTCCCAAAAAATGAGTCGAAATTTTCACATTCCTCTCAAACCGTCGATGACCAAAATATGTTGAAACATTCCAAAGCACCAGGTCACTAAATGGAAAATCCTGTGGTCTACACTAACGATCATTATTACATTTAAAAATGATATGTACCCTCAATATACTATGATGAATTAACATAATCTTTTATATCATTAGACGAACCAAGCACATTTTATAGAACTATTTCCAATCACCGAGCAAGAAAACAGATATTTATACGACTTACTATACAAGTCCAAAAAAGTATCAATTAATATTTAAGACTATATATTATTCTTATAACGAAAATAAAAAGGACCCAAATTGTATTACAAATATCCACCTAAATTAGTGATGCTGGAATGAAGCATATTTTCAAGAATGTACTATTCCCACCCTTCATGTCCTTCGATTTGTTGATGTTTTTGGATAATCAAATGATATAAATATTCAAGTGCCTTATAGAGGCCCCAAAAAATATAGATGAAAAATGGGGATCCATAACATATAATAATGAATATGGGAATTCAAGAAAATTAATAATATCTATCAAAAAAATATTTCTCAACTCCAAAAATTTGGTTTTATCATGAATGGTTATAAGGAGATCCGATTTGGTCAGCATGTTGATCATAAAACTTATCTCATTAATCATTAACATTGTATTCTAAAACCAAACCAAAATTTCCCCAGAGATATCATCCCATATATTTGTAGTAATATGATGTTCTAGAAGAAAACAAGATGGTCTCAGATGCTAAACATTGAGATGTTGGCTGATATTATTTCATAAAATAAGTCATTGATTCCTCATCTCGTACTTGACCTGCAAAATCATTAGCATAATTTGTAAAACCTATTTTTTCCATTTTTCTGTAGCCCACTAGGAATTGTGGAAATTAACCAACACAGTTTTTATCACAGGTATGGGTAAAATTAATAGTTCTCAAAATCATAGTGCACCCTTCATAGGGAACGACAATTCAGGAGTGGTCTCCACACCATAAATTAATACAATATTTATAATTGATTCGTAATATTTTATTCCCTATATAACCATATAATGAAGATTTGTGGTCAAATGATCACTATAAAAGATAACCTCATCCCCTATTTACCAATCTGTAATTTGAAAATGTGAGACAAATTCCATAAAGATCCCCTTTTATGATGAATCAGTCATGGACTACGATGAATGTCTCATGCTCAAATCATCAGCAATGAAATTAAATTTCCAAGGGGTATAGGAAATATCAAAATCAAATTATTTCAGGTACTCAACCCAATTACTTTATTACTGATTGAAATATTATTGAGTATATATATATATATTAATAAATGGTGGTTGGAATACAATGTAATATATTATAATAAATGGTCATTTCTCCAATTGTTGAGTGACTAATTGACAATTGAAAATATTTGTTCACAATGTATTGTATCACATCCAAAACTAGAACATGATGCATAAAAACAGACTACATAGCCCAACCTAACATCTAGAGGATTCAAAAACAGTGTAGAAGACAAAATAAATTCCAAATCAACAGATTAAATCAATTATTACTCATAACAAGAATATTTCAATCCCATATCAATTAGATTGGTGTTTTGAGAAGAGATAATTGAGAAATCCATTACAAACTGATGATAACAACTAGAGAAAACCAAGAAGCTATGAATCTATAAAATGTTATTTGGTTTCCACTATATCATAACAACCTTCACCATCTCAGTATCAACTGAGATTCCATGTTATGTGGAAAAAAGTTCAATAACGCCAGTTACTAAATTAAAACAGCCCATTTTGGAAACATGGAATAAATTAATTGATTTATGAAATGTTCAAAAACAAATCTTCAATGAAGCATATGATCCTACATGGAAATAATTTAAAACAATATGTCATCCAAAAAGACCACAATGAACCAATCATGATTCTTAAGTAATATCTGATTCAAAAAATTAATAATGAATACATGATCATTAGTGATACAACAAGTCCTGAAAAAGAACACATAAGGACCATTCCATTTGTAGAATGTGGTTTTATGAATTTCATATACTTTTATTATCAATTGGTATTAACCTGGTTGATGATAAATCATGTAGAAACAGCTCATGTCTTTGAACTGTTCAATAATATCATTAATCAATGCTAATATATATTTATTATGTATCAGAACTCGGTAGAGTTTTCGGTAATGAATAAAATGATGATGTTTTGAATCAGATCTCATGGTAATTAGAATAGGTTCCAATAATGTTTACATGCTTTTGTGTAAAAATTAATTCTCTAAATAATCATCCACCATAGTCTTTAAATAATTAATTTTAGCCGGTTCCATGTGGTATGATGTAATGAATTATTATCGATTACTAGGAAGTTAATTGATAGAAAATTATACCTACTATAATAGTGGAAAACCAGGGAAGATAAAAGGATAATCATTGGAAAACTCTATGATCACTAGTGGGAAAAAAATTTAACGATTCCTTATAAATATCTAAATCAAACACTAATATTACGTTGCAAATCTCTAGAAATTAATTTCAATATTTACATGTCCTTAGGTCCCACACCCAATGAAAGATGTTGAAAAAAAAATCAATCAGAATAATGTATAACCATAAAAATGAAAATAAAAATCGAAATTACTAGAAATGAATAAACCCATTAAAAAATGACATCAAGATGTATCATTTTATAAACAAAAAAATTTAAAAACAAACTCAAAATTTGATATAGATAACACAAAAGATAGAAAATTTAGACCTTGTTATCCCTTTGTTCGAAGGGGTGTAGCGATATCTATACAATTAGATTATGGATCTGTAGGATGATGCTGAAGATTAAATACATGTATTGAAAAAAATGTGGGATGCACGAGTATAAAATAATGAACTCACTAAATTAGAAGCTGTAGTGATTGTACCTCTCATAGTATGAGGACATGTATATGATTCTTTGGAGGCACTTCCAAAACATGTAGTAGGTTTATTCCCGATTCATATACATGGAATGAAATAGATATTGAAGAAATATATTTCCTAGTTGTACATTCTAGTGATGATGGTTATATTCCATTACATGGAGAATAATAGTGATAATAGAACATTGAAAAATATCATAAAAACCCACATGAACTACTATATATATTGGTTTCATTTGTGAAAACCAATTTATAATGCACAAAATTATCACACATGAATATAATTGGATGGAATATTCTATGAACATTATGAGTTATTGATGAAAAATTTAATCAGGATCCATTATAAGACCCACCTGGATTACTTTTTCCTTTATGGTAACTCATTCCACTAACACGAGAATAAAAGGAATTCCCATCATCCCAGACATTCCAACCAGATCATGTTTGACCATCAATACAATGTCCATAAAGTCAACATAAGGAAATATTTTCAACAAGAAAAATTAGGAATGAATATCATAATGATTTCACATATCAATCTGTCATGTATTCATCTTTACATTCAATACATTTTTGTGTGAGAAGTGCAATAGCTCATAGAATCAGTTCATAGATTTTATCATTGTCATGTCAACCCGATCATGTTTTAAACACATTATATCCTTATCCAGAAACATATATAATTGATATAACTAGTTAGTGAAAATGAAAATGATGTCCTTTCACTCCAATCCCTCTTGAATCTTCACAATCCAATTTGAGTCGAATTTTGTCCAACTAGATACATCCATCATAAAGGTTGAATTCATTACCTTAATGGATTCTATAATTTAATGAAAATAAAAAATTATATTTTTATTTAACATCCTATCATCCACATCTTGTGTATCATTAGAGAATTAGAAAGACAATATTTTTTATGCATCACCTCTTGAGAATGATTCCTTTATCAATATCAACAATTTTCTATAACATAATCCGGAACGTGAAAGTGTTCAACTGAATATTCCATATCCTAGAAAACATGTACTTCATAATCATGAATATTTTAGTCTAAAGGTAGATTTCCTCACTATGGTTCAAGAGATTCTTTCATCTGAATCCTATTTACTGATATTATACGATCCATGTTTCTAAAAAATATCAAAAATAAACATTGAAGACATCAAAATACCCCTAAGATCAAAAAATAAGGGAAGGGAAAAAAGAAATTAATCCCATCAAATAGATAAAGATGATTTTCATTTAAATATATCAAAATAAATTATAGGGAAAATAATATAACTAATCCTCAAGAATCATTTCCGAAAACATCAATGGTGAGATTAGGATTATTACGGCGATTTATAGTCAAATACACAGTCCTAGTTAACCCTTCGTTCCAAACATAATTTCATAGCATCAAACTGACATCAGGATAAGATTCATAACATTCAATTTTGATACTAATTTATCTTTCTATAGTTGGGATACTCTGGTACCCAGATACATGATCTAACACTTTCATGTCACTAAGGGTTTTCCTGATCACCATAAGTAGGAGACAATATCATAGAAGCATACAATATAAAAGTAGTATTAAATTTTCCACAAAACAGCTATAGATACATATGTATATATATATATATTCCATAAAACAATGACCTATATTTTATAAAAATCCAAACATTTTATCATAAAAGTCTTATAAATAGACACAATAACCCCCAAAAACTCATATGTATCAATAAACCAAGTCCATAGGGTCAAGAACAACCACCTACTACAAGAGGTGTTATCCCTTTAATTGAACCTTGCTGTAGAAAACAAACAAAGGCCAAATGAAAAAGGTAGAGTGTGAACTAAATGTACCGCTAAGGAGTCACTGAGTGTTACATAATAATATTTAATAATATTATACAAAATCATGAATTGAATTTTAATGAAAATAGTCATGGAATTTCATTTTTATATTTAAGACATAACATGATTTTCATTTCAAATGGTGGAAAAATTTCAAACATGAATTAAAAATTAATTTTATACAAAATGGTTTATATAAATCACTAGGAATGAAGAAATAATTTTGATATCAATGGAAAAAAATTCAATATAATCACAGAAAAAATCATTACTATCTTCTATATATAATGATAGTTTCTAATAATTTTATTCTAACACATCTCATATCAAGGATCAAGGAAATATGTGAAAACATGTACCTCCAGATCTTTTTGAATAGGACCCATTAACCTCCAATCATGTATAATATATTCTGATTTACTTTTTTGAAGAGTTTTAATCATGAATCTTCTTCCATGGAATTACCATCATGTTATATTTATCCCAAATAACCTAATAAATATCCATTCTCGAATATTCTAGATCAATTAATCATAAATGTGCATATTATTTCATATCAAATTAAACTAAAATTTCCCCATTTTCAGTTTCAATACTCCAATTTCATTCCAAATACCAAATTATAGGATTTTTAACATTTAATTCCATTTCAATGAAAAACCATTTATTTTTTATCAATTGAATTTAATTCATTTTTCAATAAAAACAATTTATAAATTAATCAATTTCAAAATAGATCCTAATCTCCAATTCCATTGGAATTGGGGGGTTTTCCATAAATCCATAACATATCAATTTAATTACCCATTGAAATTAACGTTAGTTTCACAAATATAATTTGAATGAAATTCAAAATAATAATAAATTAAATGTTTATTAAATTGTTGAATCTTAAACATAACCAACTTCTATTCTTGTGGAGAATAAGACAAACAAAGAGTCTTTACAATAAGAAATAAGGAATAGAATATGACGGAATCATGCTAGAATCCACATTCAACAACATAAATATTAGATTCATCAATCCTAATATGATCTATCAAACACCAATTTGAAAAATAGATTGTTAAAAAAACATAGAGGACACTAAAAAAGTAAGATGAACCACAACCAACACGATGATCAATCACTAGTTAGATGATCACGAGGGATAAAAGATCACCAAAATCACTAAGGAGTTGATATAGGTTTATAAGAAAGGAATCCTATTAGAAGGAAATAATATTTTTAGACGAGTTTATTTTTTAAAAGAGACACCCCAGATTTTATATGGTGTGTGACCCCATTACACATTGTGTAATTTTCGAGCCCCACATATTCCAAAAAAACCCATCACCTTTTAGAAATAAATTTAATTATTTATATACAAAAAACATGTATAATTTACACAGTTCATATCCATTCATGATGTGTATCTATTTCATGACATCATATAGGGGATGATTATATTTTTTGAAAATCCATTACATGACATTTAAATCCACAATAGAGTACATAAACTGAATGATTTATGATAAAAATTAAAAAAATATCCCTTATATCACCATTAAAAATATCCACCGAATTCGTTCTTATCCTTACTAAAAATGTGGAAGAAACGACATAATTGTTTTCAATGTACCTAACATAAAGGTAATTGTGTCTTACAAATTATACATACTAAATTATTAGTTTCATTCACTCCATGAGAAATGATGAGTGCCAATAGTGGACGAACATGTTATATGGTAGAGTATATAAATGATAAACATTTATCTTTCAGTTATGTGGTTTTCATAAGAGAAAAATGGTACCATGAAAGATTTAATTGTTATTATGTGGGGTTATCCTCAAGCCTTGAATTCTATAGAAGAATCATGTACAAGTTAAATCTGTAAGAGTAACTATACATGTCATTCTTCTGTGAAAGATAATGTTAAATGAGAAAAAAAATTATTGGGAATGGTTGATTATTTTTTAATTTATAATTTCCATATCATTGATTTTGGGAAAAAATTATGTTCTATAATTTTTTAATAATGATTATAATGATTTGTTAAATTACCATAATATAACCTTTTCGTTTTGGTGTATATTATTATATTGATATTAGCTAATAATTTCAAACATGATATTAAATTATTTATTTTTCTTATTTTTAAATAATGGCGACATCAAAAAGACATTTAATTCCATTTTTTACATTCCTTATTCGTTTTCATAAAAAAGTGATGACCTGCATATTTTTATGATAATTTTTTTAATGCTCCTATAGTTTGATTTGATATCATATTCTAATATTATTGTAATAAATATTTCATGGGTATGCATGATTATTTTTCACAATAAAATGGTTGATAAAATTATTAAATTATTAAATGTTGGAAGAGATATTAGTAGGGTAATATATAATATTTACATTTTTGAAAACAAAAATCATGTGGTTAATTATTTATTCATGTTTTGGAACATATTTAATGATACATTTATTCATATTCTATGTGGGATGGGAATGTTAGATATGTTACTAGAACATAATAATTTATAAAATACTCTTATATCATATTTATTGTATGTTTTTATTCTTTTTTGATTTTTAGATGGTGAATCGATTTTGCCATTTTCCTAAATTACCACTCCAGGATAACTATTTTTATGAATCACAAAACACATTATAATTTCTATAATTTTAATGGATGTGAATTTTAATTTAGTTATATTTTATCTTATTAATATTAAAAAAATATCTATTATATGGAATAATTCATGATTATCTCATTTTGGATACTCATATAATCAACTATATTCCTTCTTTGACATATTGAATAATCACTAAACCATTTCTTTTTGAAGTTGAAATATATTTATATACACCATGATTAGTTAAATTTATGATGGGAATCCAGTTGTTATATATTATGATTAATAAAAAAATTAGTTCTAGGTCCCATGGATTAGATTTTGATAATATATTTTGTGGGATTTTAAGTGCTTATATCTTCCTTAGGGACTGAGATAATTTATTAGTATTAGTTTTCAGTTCAATCACCGTTCTTCTAATTTTTTTATTTTAACAAAAACATAATTTTCCTTTGGTAAATGTTTCTCTTATTTAAATTTTGTAAAAAAGGTTATGGAATTTTACATAGATAATTATATCAATGTTGGCGATAGATGTCCCATGGTATGGTGACATTTCCGACCTTTACTATGGAATCTATGATTAAAAGAACATGATCTCATAATCCAAATAGATCAATGTTTTTCTCAAGATAGAAAAAAGTTATTCTTATCATATTCTAAAAGTTGTTATAGTGAATAAAATTAATTCTAAATCGAGTATATATTATCTAGTATAATATAATGATCATATAATTAGGGTGATTTCATTTCATAACATGGTTCAATTTTAACATTATATTTTTCTATCTACATATTTGGAATGAAATATAAAGAGATTTGGGGATAGAGATGTTTATCACTTAATAAGTATATTTCTTGAATTTTATGGATTTATATATGAACTCCATGACCATGTTTAACATTCTTTGTTGTTAGTTATATTCTTCTTTAATTAAAATTTTACTTTATTTTTATAGAATTCATCTTTCAAGTCAAAAATATTATGCAAACATTAATTATTGTTAATAATAAAATCATTTTTAACATTTATATTTTTATATTAATATTTCATAAACGTTTTAGGTTTGTTAAATTTGTAAAAACGTCATTTCATCCCCTATTAAGAATACTATATGAGGAAAATATTTGGTATCATAAATTGTATATAACTTGATTGTAAATTTTCAATAAAATATTTTTGTTCTTTTCTATTTGAAATTTTTTTTTTCAAATAAAATATTTAAATTTTTTATCTGATCTTTTTTTTATCAATAACATTTATTTAATACTAAAATTGTACAATAATAATGTTATTCTTTATATATAAGGAAATATACAGTAAAAAAATTATATAATTTAAATCTTAGAGAAAATTGAAATTTTATAATCCAAAATAATAATATTAGAGATAAAAATGAATAAATTAAATATTAATTATATCTTGGATAACAATCAGATGATGGTTGGATAATAAGAAATTCATGTTAAAGAAAGTTTACATTTTTTATATAAGTGAGCATGATATATTGTTTTATTTTAGGAATTATTTCATTATTTGGTATTATATTTATCTTTAGTAATTAGTTGGTATTTATAGGAATAAATAGTTATTTTTGGACCATCATTTGGTGGAGCACATTTTATGCATGAATATTATAAATTTTGTGTTGTCCAAAAGAGAATGTGTACCCTAGACAATGTCATTGTCCATGGCGCATGTCCCCCAAACTATCATGTGTGTTAATAATGTACCCAAAATACTGTGTTTTTTAGGCAGAAGATAGACCAAATAAGAATTCACCCTTACCTAGGAGAATGTGCATCCTCATTTTCCTTTGGAATTATGTTTCACAGTACATTTTCATATTTGGGAAACCATGTAGCCAAATCATTTGTACTACAGAAAATAATAAAAAGCTATGTTTCCTAAAAAAGACATCCCATATTTTTCACTAATCCACCCTCAAGTCAACTAATTTGGGATCTAAATACTATGGTACCTACTCTAAACCTTTTAAATACCTTTTACTACGAATATTGGGTGGTTTTGGCATTGAATATTCACGAAACACAATGTAAGAACTTGGGTTATTATTCTTTCATATTATTGGTTCCTTCTCATTCTCTCTTAGGTTCTTTATTAACTATGGATTTTTTTGATCTAATAATGGTTATATTTTGATATCTTGGGTTGAATATGTAAGGTTTTCATCTTTCTATCCTTCTCAAGTTTCTCATTTTGGCGTGGTTGTGGGTTTCCACTGGTTTATTGAAGATTCCAAGCATGAGGTATGTGGTTCCTTGATTTAACATTGGTGGATGATTTTGGTATGATTTAAATTATATATAAATTGGATATATGAATTTTATGAGTTGATATAAACATGTATTATATATGGTTTTTGTTTGATTTAGGGGTTGGGATATAATTTCTTATGGAAATGGTGTATTTTTGTATGCGATCATATTGTAGGATGTGTGTCTGTGAAAGAGGCAATTAATGTGAAATGGGAAATGGAATTAATAACAAAAGGAATCAAGGGGAAATACATAGTTGGAATAGGACTATTATAATATGTGGAATAGTGGGTCCTAGTAATGGTTCCTCATAACAGGATTAATGCTGCAAAAATAAGTTAACATATGGTGATGATTATAGACCACTATACCATGGGATGTGTTTTCCTCGTAGTGGATAATGAATTAAAACATTTTAGGTAATGATTTATAAACCATATCACCTTGTTATGTGTTTCATGGGGTCCCACTACAACTATCGCCTTAGGGATTGACCATGGATCTCATTCAAGTCTATGCATACCATCAGCAAAATGGTGAACATCAGTTATCATTTGAATATGTAAATAATGTTTTTCTATAAAATTATTTCCCAAAAATGTTTTATAAGGTGTTTCCCTCAAACGGTTCATCTCTTTTAGTAAAATATTCATGATAATTTTTATTTTTATTTTATATAATGGAATCTTTTTTGGTGTAATCCTAATCGAAATTGGATGAAACCCCATATAAATCAATGGGTGAATGCAGAACTTTTCATGTTTAACCTGGGTAAATGAAATTTGATCCATAGTAGTGATAGAGGATCATTTGTCAACAAATCCTCTCATTTAATGTTTTGGTGGATTTGGAATGATGGTGTATTCCTTAATGATTCGCTGATCCATGGTTGTTTAGTTTGTTCCAATCTATATTTTGGTATTTTAGGATTTTACTAAAAGATATCACTTTTAACAAGTGAATGTTTTTATTTATTTTATTATGGATATCGAGTATGGTGTTTCATGTCATTCTTGTGGGGTGTTTATGGTTTATTATTTTTATAAAATTCATTGTGAGTTTTGATGATGAAACCCATGCACTAGTTTCTATCTTATGGGGACTGGTGATGCCCTATAGGCATTTCCATGGGCTGAGTCAGGTGTCTAGTTTAATAGAATCCAAAGCTGGTACAAAAAAAAATATATGATTTTCCCATTTCATTATGACATGTTATTAGTGAGAGTATGGATAATAATGATATATGATTTTTAGGGATTGAAGTTTAGGTTACGAACCTGGTTTCTAGACAATACAACTCATAACAGGTCGATGGTTTCCATGGGATGTTGTTAATTGGTTTTAATTATATATAGGTGATATCTACATGATATAGTATATAGATGTTCATCTGGTGGGGATACAGTGGTTAAAATTATTATTGTTAGCGTTTTAGTTTTTTTGGGTTTTGGTTTATAAATATGCTTACATGTTTTTGTTTCTGGATAATTTTTACAGAGGTATTTTTATGATTTTCAACATATTTGTTGTTTTTTTATAGCATGATGAATCCACAGGGAATTTTTATTCACTCATTGGATGATTCTATAGAGATTTATACCACATTACATGATCATATACTTGTAAAATCATTGGTTATGGTTGGTTAATCTTTGGGTCAGGAATCTAACTGTGGTACTATAAATTTTTGGGAAGATGAGTATGGTTTGGAAAGGGAAAACAAATATTTCAAACTAAATAAGATTCCTCCTTAATTATGTGGCATAACAGAACCATATGAATCTAGGTATTTTATTAAAAATACTATATCATGTTTGGGTTTTATGATTATCCTGAGGTAGTTAAGGTGATTTTTTCTTCATAACTTTTGGAAGGTCACAGTCAGAGGTGTTGGGACTCGGTGGTCCATGATGGGAAGAATGAGTAGATGGGATGGAAGGATGTCAAGGTTTTACTCAACGAGTCATATTACCCAGAGAACATTTTATTTTTCCAAGTAAGGATAGTTTCTTTGTCTTTATTAGGGGGAATATAATATGTTAGAGAATTTATATAGTTTTTCATTATTGTTACGGTTTCCACCTGAGATAGATTCAATTGTGGAGTAAAAGGCTAAACAGTTTGAAATAATGTTATGGCTATATATATGATCCTAATAATTCATGTGTTTTATCAATAATTATTTTAAGGTAGTGGATTATTACCTAATCGTATAGATATATCATAGTGAAAAGTCTGTATATACAGGGTGGAAATTTTAGCAGTGGGCTCTGGTACTATTTTTTCTTCCAAAAGGAATATGAAGTGTGTTTTGAAGGATAAGTGGAGTGTTGGTAGGTCAAAACCCATCCAGGAACTAATCATCTACAATTTCAGATTCGTGATCAGTCTTGTAACACCCCAAGCTTCCACGGTACGTTTCCCTTCGAATAATGCGATAGCGTGTGTTGTACGCAACCTCGAGTTCTAACACACACCACAACTAATTAAACTAGCCGTTGTGAATAGTAATACCTAATTTTTGAAATCATATATATTTTATATTTCAAAATGGACTTCATTTTTGGATTCGGAATATTGAAATTAGCCTAGGGTGAAATTTTGGTACTTTTCGGATAACATTTATATTTTGATGAATAGTGAAAATTACTAAATTTTAATTAAAATCAACTTTTTTAATCAAAATAATTAATATTGATAAATTATGAATTTGAGTGGTTTTAAAGTATATTTAGAATATATTTTTACCATTTAATTTAATGCTTGTCATTGGACATAATTTCACAATTAAACCAGACATAAACAAGTGTCAATCTTTTGATAGTTATTATCTCTTAAAAACACGCTTTTTATTTTAACAACGGGAATTAATTTTAAATTAATTTATGACACTTCTCTGTTTTGAATTTGGAAAAATGGATTACATATTTGGAATCATGATGTCCAAATTATGTAAATAGGTAACTTTTTATTTTTACACATTTTGAATAATTACTGCGGTAAATATTTTAATTACCATAGTTAAAGGGTAAATCCGGTAAATAAGGGTTAAAAAATAATATTATAATAATACGAAATTACCCTAAAACGTGTCCTAACCTTATGGGTGGACACATACCCGACCATGGTCATCCTTGGGTCGATTTGGGGACCCCTTAGAGCCACTTGTATGTGGTAGGGACACATTATATTAATAAAGTTAAAATAAAAATAAAAATGGCATAAGCTTACATCTTTTAGAAGAACAATTTTTACATAGGGTTATACATGTTGGATTTTCGATTATAAATATTCATTAGAAAGCTAAAAAGATTTCCTACATAATGATATTTTATTTATAATTTTTAGACAGAAAATTATTTAAATTATTAAAGACACAATAATGATGAAATGTTTACCTCATTAATAAATCATTTAAATAAATAAGATTATAATGATTAAAATATTATCTAAAACCTGTCCAATTCTTATTGGTTGATGTTATTTAGAATATGAGTCATCTTATCTTCGACCTCAATGATTTTTGGACCATTATAAACCGAATATAATTATATTATAAAGTAATACTTTCACTCTTTTCTAAAGAGCCCCTCCTCTCCCTTATAAAAGGAGACCACTCCTTCTCATTTCTTCACACCTTCAAAGCCTTTTGGTTCTGCCAAACTCTTCCCAAATACTCTCCCAACTTCCCTCACTACAACCTAGAGGCCTTAGTTTGATCAGAAAGCCAACCTAAGGAGCCCTTATGATCAAATCGAAAGGAAGAGCCAGAAGAAGAGGTAATGATTTCACCACCTTTTTTCAAGTTCCTTTCTTCTTCCACTTCTTCTTTCTTTGTTCTTACCATTCTAAAATAATAACTCCAGTATCTCACATATACTGTGATGTTATTATAAATATGGTACAACCATATTCAGTATTCTATCCACCCTTTGAATAACATGTCACCATACGTGCGTACGTACGGCTTACCGTCTCCACGTCGTGGTGTAATTGTTATTCAATATATTATTATTTGTATGGGTATAATAATGTTGTGAAACTCATGTAAATAATAAATATAACATGTTAATTATTCTGTATATATGATATAACATCCATTTATATATTATTTTAATATCAAAAGAATGATATTGTCGCTCGTGCGTACGTACGGACTACCGTCTCCACAAACGCGATAAGATTCATTCTCCATCGTATCCATTCAATTATAATTATCATTTGATGATTTAAAAATGATGTTTAAGGACTTCATATCATTCTGGATATGAATAATATACAACCTATCCATTACAAACATGGCTTATGTAACAAAACATATAAAATAAAACAAGTTAACACCCGAAACAACGATAATACTAAGATATTATTATCAAATCAATATTAAAAGATCATATATGATATCATATTAATGTATATGATTATTTTATAATTTAATAAAAATTATTTCACCATTATACAGGAGGTTAACCTACCCCAACCAAGGAAAAGTACAAGGTAAGGGTTATTTCACAATCTCTTCATTATCCGAGGTTGTTTATACGTAATAATCTACTGGGATCTCGTTATCATCCACATCCATGTTTCTTCAAAATGTATTTCAAAACATTTTTAATATTTAAAAGAATATGGGTTAAAGTAATTTATACCCTTGTTTGAATTTTTATAAGAGGTTTATAAGGGAATCATTACGTCGTTTTCCAAATAAGGTGCTTTTTAACCATTTCGACAGAATTAAGATAAGAATGTTTTTTTTAAACTTATACGGCGGGTGCGGTTATTTTCCGCCGTTATAAAATATTCAAAGCTTTCCTTACAAGCTTATAAGAATATTTTCAAAGAAAATGTTTTATTTTATACGGATCTTAAATGATTTCAAAATAAAAGGAGATATTTCCTTAAAAAGAATTTTGATTTCATCTATGTCAACATCCTTTGATGGATTTTAAGATTATTTGAAGTTGATTTATTATGATACAAAACATCTATATTGTATTGAAGGTTTTGTGATATGTTTGACTGTGGATGTGCTATTTTTATACCATTCATAGTTTATGGTGAAAGTATTGACATTTCATATGCTAGTTTTAATACGAATGTTTATGTTATGTTTAAACCTTTTCATATGGGAATGCATTGGACTTAATATGTGACGGGTGGAGCCCGCTATAGCTCCTCGATGAATCGGTAGGTCTCATGAGACAAACTAGTGTCTTGGCACAAGGCCTTAACAAAATCTTATTTGTAGTCTTGGCACGAGGCCTTGACTATGTGGTTATGATAGTCTGGCATTATGCATTCCAACATTATGAAAGTGGTTATTGATTTTTGCATGAGATTATTCAATTAGTAGAATATCCATGTGAATAAGTAAATGGAATTATTTCATTTTATTTATTCCATACCATGTTGAAAGTTCATGTTTGAAAGGCTTTTGTATTAGTTATACATTGCCTTAAATGTTTATTCTTATTTATGAAAGTTTCCGCTATATTGTTATCCTTACTGGGCATCTGAGCTCACCCCTTTTCTATCTATTATTTTTCCCAGGAAGTGAAGAAGTAATTTATGAATGACCTGCAGGGATATTATGTGGGGATATGAGTGTGGATTATGGAGACATTATGTTGTAGTAGTAGTTATTCATTTTATGATGTAATGTAAAACTTATGAATATATCTAGTGTTTCCAAGGCTACTAAACCAATCGGTCTTTCGAGATTTGATCTTTCTTGTGATCATGCCAATGTTACGAAGTAATGCACCGACTCTGGGTAGCTGGGGTCGGGGCATTACAGTTGGTATCAGAGGAAGTTTAGTACAATCCTTGGAAGCTAGATTTAGATAAACTCTGATTAGAGCACGTAGACCTAAGATGAACTTTGAGGATTAGTATAGAAGAACTTCCTAGAATTTTGGTATTGTAGAGATTTTGTGAGTTTTCCGAGAAATACATCCCTGTCTGGATACGAGTAGGTAGAGGAGGCTCTGGCACAGATGTACCTAGGGGTAAAACCCGAAAACACAGCTTTGAGCTAGACTCGAACGGGAACTGGTGCACGACAACGGGCCTTGCTGCACTCTTGGTTACGACACTCCCGGGGGATATGCTTAGGATAACTCTCATTTTCTTTACAAATCATTATGAAGGGTTTATGAGTATATAATTCCTCAAAGAAAACATTTTTATGAATATGGATTATATCCATAAATAGTTCAATTAATGTTGAGTGTTTTATAAGTATGGGATTATGTATTTTGATTCATAAACTGATCTAGTTTATGCCATTGTTTAGAAATGGCGCCTAGTGGAAAAAATGGAAACCGTATCAATGCACGCACTCCGTGTAGAGATTGCCCTCCTGCTCAAGATAATTATAGTGGGGCTAGTGATGCAACTGGTGCCGATCAGCTAATCACCATACTGGGACAACTTACTCAGGTTACGAATAATAACCTTACCCGTATGGAGCACCCTGATCCGCAGCGTGGAGGATCAATGTTAGATCTATTCATGAGGCAACAACCACCAAAGTTCAATGGGAATACAAATCCCTTAGTAGCTGAGCAATGGATATTTTCCCTAGAGAAAATATTTCAGGCTTTGGGGAGCAGTGAAAGGGAAAAAGTTATCATGGAAGTTTACCGCCTCACTGGAGATGCTGATCAATGGTGGTCATTGATTCAAAATACGAAGGAAGATGATGAAGTATCAAATATGTAATAGAGGGAGTTCAAATATCTGTTTTTTAAAAAATACTTTCCTCACGACCATCGAGCAGATATGGAAAGGCAATTTCTGAGTCTGAGACAAAAGGAGGATGAGAATGTCACAAACTATGAGGCTAACTATACAAGGTTAGCGATGTATGCTGGAGATTATATTCGCAACCCAAGAAGTAAGATTGATCATTTATTTGATGGGTTAAAACCATTTCTCTGTCGAGCATTAGTCTCACAATCCTTTTCATCGTACGAAGACATTGTCTCATGTGCTATCAAGACCGAAATGGAATTCTCTAAGTCTTATGACTTTAAAGCAAAGAAAGAGAAGAAGAGGCCTGCTAATCAGTCTAGGAATGGAAATAAGGGGAAGAAAGGAAAGGTTGAATATCCATCCTGTGGTAAATGTGGGAAGAAACACCCTGGTGCTTGCTTGAAGGGAATGGGAGTCTGTTACAAGTGTGGTGAAAAAGGCCACCAAGCTCGTGATTACAAAGGGAAGAAGGAAGCCACCAACATTCAGTGCTACAATTGCAGGGAGATGGGACATTATGCAAATGAATTTCCTAAGCGTCAGGAGAACTTATCTCAGAAAAGGCCAAGGGATCAAGGCCAAGCTTATGCTATCACTACTGCTGAGGTAGAGGCTCCAAAAGACGTGGTGGCAGGTAATTTAATGGTTTCCTCAAGTTTAGCAAATGCATTATTTGACTCTGGATCATCGCATTGTTTCATATCTTCCCAGTTTTCTAAGAAAATTATATATTTCAAATTTGATTTAATAAGGGAGTTGTCAGTTAAAACTCCTAAGGGAAGTATCATTGCAACAAAGTTTTGTGAATCAGTCCCCATTAGAGCACATAAATTTTCTTTATCTGCTGATCTCATCTTCATACCTATGATTGAGTTTGATATAATCCTCGGTATGGACTGGCTTTCGGACTATGATGCGAATATTTATTGTAAGAAGAAAGAGGTTACGATTCATGATGATAATGATAAGGAACACCTTATTTTTAGAGCAGAATCGTCACCACCTAATTCTTATTTAGATCCACCCCCAGTAGCTCAACTTAATTAAATTATTGGGGAGGAAGAGAATGAAATAACTGTGGGTGAGGAAAGGAATGTTCAAATAGAGGATGTACCTGTTTTGAAAGAATTTGTAGATGTATTTCTGGAAGATTTACCTGGACATCCTCCAGAACGAGAAGTTGAGTTTTCCATTGATTTGATTCCTGGATCAAGGCCTATATCGAAGACCCCTTATAGAATGGCCACTGTAGAGTTAGTCGAACTAAAGAAACAACTAGAGGAATTGAGTAATAAGGGATTTATTCGCCCTAGTGTTTCTCCATGGGGAGCCCCTATTCTTTTTGTTAAAAAGAAAGATGGATCTATGAGGTCATGTATCGACTACAGGGAGATCAATGCTATAACGATAAAGAACAAGTATCCCCTACCTCGTATTGATGATTTATTTGACCAACTGCATGGAGCTCAATACTTTTAAAAGATTGACCTTCGATCTGGATACCATCAGTTGTGTGTGAAGAAGGAAGACATTCCGAAGACATCATTTCGAACCAGGTACGGGCATTACAAGTTTACTGTAATGCCGTTTGGATTGACTAATGCACCATCTGTATTCATGGATCTGATGAATAGAGTTTTCAAAGAGTATCTCGATGAATTTATGGTGGTATTTATTGATGATATCTTAGTATACTCCAAAACCTATGAAGATCATGAAAATCACTTGCTCATTATCTTGAAGACTCTGAGGAGGCATGAATTATATGGGATGTTTAGCAAGTGTGAATTCTGGATTTAGGATATTTCTTTTCTTGGCCATATTGTCTCTAAAGATGGAATCTGTGTTGATCCTTCTAAGACCAAGGCAATCCAATAATGGCCAGCACCTACGAGTATAACTAAGGTACGCAGTTTTATTGGTTTGGCAGGATATTATCGACGTTTCGTCCAAAATTTTGCCCGATTGGCTAACCCATTAACGAAGCTCACACGAAAAGGGGTTAAATTTGTTTGGACAAAAGAGTGTGAAGAATGTTTCGAAGAACTGAAGAGGAGATTAGTCAATGCTCCTATATTGACTCTACCATCGGGGAATGATGGGTTCGTTATTTATAGTGATGCATCAAAGAAATGACTTGGTTGTGTCCTTATGCAGAATGATAGCGTTATTGCCTATGCATCACGACAGTTGAAAATTCATGAACAAAACTATCCTACTCATGATCTTGAGTTAGCAGCTGTGATCTTTGCTTTGAAGATATGGAGACACTACCTCTATGGTGAAAAATGTGAGATTTATACTGATTACAAGAGTTTGATGTATATTTTCTCACAAAAATAACTCAACATGAGGCAAAGGAGATGGCTTGAATTACTCAAGGATTATGATTGCACGATACACTACCACCCGGGGAAAGCAAACAAGGTGGCAGATGCTTTGAGTAGAAAAGACCATGGAGTTTTGAACATGATGAGAATTGAAAGGGATCCAATTATCATGGATCTAGTGAAGATAGACATGGGAATAACCAGGGAAGGTGAAACATCAATGATTTTTCAAATGGTTTCCAAATAATCTTTACTAGAAAGGATTAAGAGTTCTCAGACCGATGATGAAGAATTTCAGAAAAAGATTAAAGCTGTGAATGATGGGAGATTGAGAGACATTGTGTATGAAGATGGAATTTTGAAATTCGGGAAGAGACTTTGTATTCCCGATTTACCTGATCTGAAAAGGGAATTGCTGGATGGTGCTCATAGTTCCAATTTCTCTATACACCCTGGGAGCACCAAAATGTATAGAGATTTGAAGGAACATTTTTGGTGGGACAACATGAAGAGGGAGATTGCTGATTTTGTGTCAAGATGTATGGTTTGTCAACAAGTGAAAGCTGGAAGGCAACAGCCTGGAGGAGTCATGCAACCTCTTCCCATACCAGAGTGGAAATAGGACAATATTACGATGGACTTTGTCATGGGGCTACCAAAGACTCCTAGAAGGAACGATGCAATATGGGTTATTGTTGATCGTCTTACCAAGTCAGCACATTTTCTTTCTATAAGAGAAGATCTACCCCTGGAACGTCTAGAAAGACTATACATTAATGAAGTTGTGAGACTTCATGGAGTACTCCTATCGATTGTTTCTGATCTTGATCCCCATTTTACTTTATGATTTTGGAAAAGTCTTCAGAAATCCCTGGATACTGAACTTCATTTGAGCACTGCTTACCACCCTCAGACAAATGGACAATCAGAACGGACTATTCAAACCCTAGAAGACATGTTGAGATCTTGCTCACTTGACTTTCAGGGTATGTGGGATCAATATTTACCACTGGTAGAATTTTCCTATAACAATAGCTTCCATTCGAGTATTCAGATGGCACCATATGAAGCGTTATACAGAAAGAGATGTCGTACACCAACCTGTTGAGATGAGGTTGGTGAAAGAATACTTGTAGGCCCAGAACTGGTGGAGGAAACGGTGGAAAAGGTGAAGGTAATCCAAAATCACATCAAAGCAGCTAAAAGTAGGCAGAAGAGCTATGCCGATAATCGAAGGAAGGATTTGGAATTTCAAGTCGGTGATCATGTTTTCGTGAAGGTATATCCATGGAAGGGAGTCATACGTTTTGGTAAGAAAGGTAAATTGAGTCCCAGGTACATCGGACCTTTCGAAATTCTAGAACGAATTGGGGCTGTAGCTTACCGATTGGCAATGCCGCCAAGTCTCTCCAAAGTTCATGATGTGTTCCACATATCTCTGTTGAGAAAATACATGCCTGACCCAACGCATGTACTCAACTATGAGGAATTAGAACTGGAACCCGATCTGTCTTATTGTGAAGAGCCTGTCAGGATTCTTGATACAAGAGAACAGGTACTAAGAAACCGGACGACGCGTCTGGTAAAAGTTTTGTGAAGAAATCATAAGATGGAAGAGGCAACATGGGAACCCGAGGAACTTATGATGAAGAAACACCCGAGTCTTTTTATGCATTAATACCCTAGAAATTGCGAGGACGCAATTATTTGAAGGAGGGGAGAATGTAACACCCCAAACTTCCACGGTACGTTTCCCTTCGAATAATGCGATAGCGTGTGTTGTACGCAACCTCGAGTTCTAACACACACCACAACTAATTAAACTAGCCGTTGTGAATAGTAATACCTACTTTTTGAAATCATATATATTTTATATTTCAAAATGGACTTAATTTTTGGATTCGGAATATTGAAATTAGCCTAGGGTGAAATTTTGGTACTTTTCAGATAAATTTTATATTTTGATGAATAGTGAAAATTACTAAATTTTAATTAAAATCAACTTTTTTAATCAAAATAATTAATATTGATAAATTATGAATTTGAGTGGTTTTAAAGTATATTTAGAATATATTTTTACCATTTAATTTAATGCTTGTCATTGGACATAATTTCACAATTAAACCAGACATAAACAAGTGTCAATCTTTTGATAGTTATTATCTCTTAAAAACACGCTTTTTATTTTAACAACGGGAATTAATTTTAAATTAATTTCTACCACTTCTGTGTTTTGAATTTGGAAAAATGTATTACATATTTGGAATCAGGATGTCCAAATTATGTAAATAGGTAACTTTTATTTTTACACATTTTGAATAATTACTGCGGTAAATATTTTATTTACCATAGTTAAAGGGTAAATCCGGTAAATAAGGGTTAAAAAATAATATTATAATAATACAAAATTACCCTAAAACGTGTCCTAACCTTATTGGTGGACATATACCCGACCATGGGCATCCTTGGGTCGATTTGGGGACCCCTTAGAGCCACTTGTATGTGGTAGGAACACATTATATTAATAAAGTTAAAATAAAAATAAAAATGGCATAAGCTTACATCTTTTAGAATAACAATTTTTACATAGGGTTATACATGTTGGATTTTCGATTATAAATATTAATTAGAAAGCTAAAAATATTTCCTACATAAGGATATTTTATTTATAGTTTTTAGACATCAAATAATTTAAATTATTAATGACACAATAATGATGCAATGTTTTCCTCATTAATAAATCATTTAAATAAATAAGATTATAATGATTAAAATATTTTCTAAAACCTGTCCAATTCTTATTGGTTGATGTTGTTTAGAATATGAGTCATCTTATCTTCGACCAAAATGATTTTTGGACCATTATAAACCGAATATAATTATATTATAAAGTAATACTTTCACTCTTTCCTAAAGAGCCCCTCCTCTCCCTTATAAAAGGAGACCACTCCTTCTCATTTTTTCACACCTTAAAAGCCTTTTGGTTCGGCCAAAATCTGCCCAAATACTCTCCCAACATCCCTCAATACAACCTAGAGGCCTTAGTTTGATCAGAAAGCCAACCTATGGAGCCATTTTGATCAAATCAAAAGGAAGAGCCCGAAGAAGATGTAATGATTTCACCACCCTTTTTCAAGTTCCTTTATTCTTCCACTTATTCTTTCTTTGTTATTACCATTATAAAATAATAACTCCAGTATCTCACATATACTGTGATGTTATTATAAATATGGTACAACCATATTCAGTATTCTATCCACCCTTTGAATAACATGTCACCATACGTGCGTACGTACGGCTTACCGTCTCCAAGTCATGGTGTAATTGTTATTCAATATATTATTATTTGGATGGGTATAATAATGTTGTGCAACTCATGTAAATAATAAATATAACATGTTAATTATTCTGTATATATGATATAACAACCATTTATATATTATTTTAATATCAAAAGAATGATATTGTCGCTCGTGCGTACGTATGGACTACCGTCTCCACAAACGCGATAAGATTCATTCTCCTTCGTATCCATTCAATTATAATTATCATTTGATGATTTAAAAATGATATTTAAGGACTTGATATCATTCTGGATATGAATAATATACAACCTATCCATTACAAACATGGCTTACTTAACAAAACATATAAAATAAAATAGGTAAGTTAACACCCGAAACAACGAAAATACTAAGATATTATTATCAAATCAATATTAAAAGATCATATATGATATCATATTAATGTATATGATTCTTTTATAATTTAATAAAAATTATTCCACCATTATACAGGAGGTTAACCTACCCCAACCAAGGAAAAGTACAAGGTAAGGGTTATTTCACAATCTCTTCATTATCCGAGGTTGTTTATACGTAATAATCTACTGGGATCTCGTTATCATCCACATCCATGTTTCTTCAAAATGTATTTCAAAACATTTTTAATATTTAAAATAATATGGGTTAAAGTCATTTATACCCTTGTTTGACTTTTTATAAGAGGTTTATAAGGGAATCATTACGTCGTTTTCCAAACAAGGTGCTTTTTAACCTTTTCGACAGAATTAAGATAAGAATGTTTTTTTAAACTTATACGGCGGGTGCGGTTATTTTATGCCGTTATAAAATATTCAAAGCTTTCCTTACAATCTTATAAAAATATTTTGAAAGAAAATGTTTTATTTTATATGGATCTTAAATGATTTCAAAATAAAAGGAGATATTTCCTTAAAAAGAATTTTGATTTCATCTATGTCAACATCCTTTGATGGATTTTAAGATTATTTGAAGTTGATTTATTATGATACAAAACTTCTATATTGTATTGAAGGTTTTGTGATATGTTTGACTGTGGATGTGCTATTTTTATACCATTCATAGTTTATGGTGAAAGTATTGACATTTCATATGCTATTTTTAATACGAATGTTTATGTTATTTTTAAACCTTTTCATATGGGAATGCATTGGACTTAATATGTGACGGGTGGAGCCCGCTATAGCTCCTCGATGCATCGGTAGGTCTCATGAGACAAACTAGTGTCTTGGCACAAGGCCTTGAAAAAATCATATTTGTAGTCTTGTCACGAGGCCTTGACTATGTGGTTATGATAGTCTGGCATTATGCATTCCAACATTATGAAAGTGGTTATTGATTTTTGCATGTGATTATTCGATTAGTAGAATATCCATGTCAATAATTAAATGGAATTATTTCATTTTATTTATTCCATACCATGTTGAAAGTTCATGTTTGAAAGGCTTTTGTTTTAGTTATACATTGCCTTAAATGTTTATTCTTATTTATGAAAGTTTCCGCTATATTGTTATCCTTACTAGGCATTTGAGCTCACCCCTTTTCTATGTTTTATTTTTCCTAGGAAGTGAAGAAGTAATTTATGAATGACCTGCATGGATATTATGTGGGGATATGAGTGTGGATTATGGAGACATTATGTTGTTGTTGTAGTTTTTCATTTTATGATGTAATGTAAAACTTATGAATATATCTAGTGTTTCCAAGGCTACTAAACCAATCGGTCTTTCGAGATTTGATCCTTCTTGTGATCATGCCAATGTTACGAAGTAATCCACCGACTCTGGGTAGCTGGGGTCCGGGCGTTACAAGTCTTATGTCACCGGTGTCCAGAGAAGGGGAATACATGGTTACTGTGTTCAGACCCAAATAGAACATACCATTAGTGTGGAACTATATGTAAATTATAGTGGTTTGGAAGTGTGACATGGCCATATTATGGTGGTGTGGTTTCCACAACTTCAAGAGGAAATTTATCCTCATCATAGATATCTATGAGATATGGTTCACAGTGTCGTAGTAGTGATAGAAGTTATGGAACATCTTCTTGGAAGAGTCATCTTATAACAAAGCCACCGAGCAATTTCCCCTCTCAAGATTTTAAAAACACATAGAATATTCAGGCTATGGAACAAATTATAGTGGAATCAGACATATGAACTAAAATGGTTAGCATTACAGTTATTTCTACATAACCTATTTCTATTCTCTTATTTTACATAGGATCATCTTTTTCATTTGTTTATCTTCTTATATTGTCGATTTTTTTAATTTCCAATCTAATATCATTCCAAATTTTATGGAGTTAATGAAGTTACACTGTAAAAATACTAAGGAGGGTTTTAGGTTTCCATTATGTGCTCATAATCAATTAGGATTTGACCTTGGAGTGGATTTAGTAGTGCAGGAGATGGTCCTGTTTGATGTGATACTCAGTATGGATTGGATGGTGTGTTTCCATGTTCATAGGAATTTCAATCATTAGTGAATGAGTTTTTTGGAATCTGATGAGTGTAACTAGGATTTTTAAGATATGTGGGATCATTGGTCACGAGGAGATGGACCATAAACTTTTTTTGTAGTGTTGATTTTGAGACTTAATCTATCTTGTATGAGGATGACGGTAGTGGTTTTTTGGGCATCTTTAACCATATAGTGGATGAGTTCCCATAGGTTTCCTCTAAATAAATCTCAGAGAGTCCTCCAAAGATAGATGCATATTTGGAAACTGATTTGTTATTGGGGACATAAACGATATATAATACCTCATACCGTATTCCCCTAATGAGTTGATGGAATTAAATAAAAAGCAATATTTTTTTGGAATTGGAAGTATTTATTCGACCGAGCATCATACCATGGACTTCCCATGTGATGTTTTTATAAAAAAATTGATGGATCACATTGGTTATGTGATGATTCCCATATGATTATTGTGATGAATATTTATAATAAATTTTCCATTCCCCATATAGAAGAACCATTTTATTGAATCAAGGGGGAGAGGGGGTTTACCATGGTCAACTTGCATATTACGTATTGTTGTGATATAGTCATAAAAGTGGATGTCTCCAAGACAGACTTTCTGATAATGTATGACCACATTGACTATTTGGTCATTCCATTCTTGTTGATAGAATCTCCAATGTAATTTATGTTTCTCATGAAATTACTATTCATCCCATATAACTATTCCATAATTTTCATTTTTGTGGTTGAGATCCATGTTCACATTGGGACTATTGAAGTGGATGATCATATCTCGACGACCGTGCTCAGAACATTTCATGATCAATATCTCTAAACTATAATTTCCATGTGAACCATATAGATATAAAATGTGATGTTTTTTGGACATATTATTTCATAATTTGGGGGTTTTTATGGACCCTTCTATGATCGAAGCATAGATATCATAGGATTTACCAAGGGATGTTTTTTAAATATTGGGCTATTTGGGCCTAGATGATACTATAAGAAGCTTGTTGATGTATATCTAATCTTTATTTGAACATGAATTCCATTTTCAATAATGGGTAATTTTCAAATTGATACTAGAATATAAATAATCCCTTGAGGAGATTAAGATACAATTTTACATATATCAAGTTTAAATCTTTATGGAAACTATAAATGAATATGTGGTTTATTGTAATTCATCTGGTATGGTTCATGGGTGTGTGTAGTTTTAGGATGATCATGTGGGGCGTATGGTTCCCACCATCGATGAAAAAGAGTGAATAATTTACCTACCCATGATCTAGAATTATAATAAGTGATGAACACCTTGAATATGTAGCATAAATTCCTCATTAGGGAGAATTTTGAAGTCTACTCAGATCAGATGATATTGAAAAACATTTTCCCAAAGAAGATCTAAATCTAAGGAAACACATTCAAGATGAGTTCCTTCAATTGTTCGATTTGGATATAATTTATTCCATGAGAAAAGATAGTGCATTATAATACTCTTTGACCCATACAAATACAAATTCATTTGGTGAATGAGTCCATCTATGAGTGATCTTTGTATTGGTTTTTTCTAAGATTCATCTCGAGAAAATGGATTACAATGGATGTTCATTCATGGACATTTTGAGATGACTCAATCCCATTTTTAATTTATTCAATTTTATAAAACTAATGATGAGTTGTTCAAACAGTCTCTGCAGTTCATAAATGGTATTGAGGTTTCCTTCAATTAATATATTTTTATATGATTCCCTATTAGTCACGGTCTATACTGTTGTGATGTTATGGATACAAATGTTGGTGATTCAATATGACCATCAGTCTTAGTGGCCCTTTCATCTTTGGTAAAAAAATGATGTTTTATGTTTTGTTTCATTAGTTATAGTATCCTGGTAAAAGGTGGGACATTTCTATCTTGTAATATATTTGTTATATATATCAATACTTTATAATAGAGACTAATATGACCCTCTTTATTCTTCATCCACTAGCCTTTCCAACCAAAAAGTGGGAATATTTAACCATGTATTTCCTTATTGGATTATTTTTTACACCCCAACGATGTAACATGATCTGGTTTTTGATTGTCCATATAAAAAAATATTCCCATTTCCTCCCAATTATGGACTCATCCAACTTATAATAATTGAGAAAATTTTATGACCAGATGATAGTGATTCTTCATGGTGTTCCTTCATCTATAATTTGTTGTAGGGACCCCCCATTTTTCCTCTATCTTTTTGGTAGGTCATAAAAACGATATGGTGACCTAGGAGAAGTTGAGTCTGGAATACTATCTTGAAAATGAGGGTCAGAAGGAGCTGAAAAATTATATCTTTGATGACATACTATAGGCTTGTCTGTTAGATTTCGGAGGCTCACGGGTTATCCATTTGTTTCTGGTAGTGGTATTTGTAGAATAAATTTAACCATTTTTTATATGAATATATCTCTTTGAGGTAAATTATGGTTTGAAGTGTCAACTAACTATATGTTGGGAAGAGGTGGGAAATACAACCTTATTGGGATAACGCCTTGTAAAATATAATTATGATAAGATTTGGTTGATCATGCATCATTTTTCGACAGTTTCGAGTGGCCATTAGTCATATTCTAATCAATGTAATTGAGTCTGAGAATTATCAGTTAGTGATCGACTGTTTCTAAAGGAATCCCCTTAGTTGGTTCTCCACCATCTTTGAATGTAAGGGAAGCTAATAAATGGGTATTTTAGATATTTGGATGTCATTTAGTGATTTGGTATGGTGGTATAATGGTAATATTTTTGTCTTGTTAGACATCAAATATGGATTTGTTCTAGGCCTCATAATTTAAGGTGTGCAATATTTCCCCTTCTCTTGTAATGAATTGGGTTGATTTGTAGCCAGACCAAGATTTTTCGGTGTTTGAGAAATATGGAATGAATGTGGATTCTAAATAGAGATTACTTTGTGGAAAATATATATGATTGTTCTGAGTCCTTTCAGATCATGGGAATGACTATCTTGAGGATGGGAGAGAATATCAAAGTTTGAGGTTCAGTACCAATATTTTTACTGATAATAATTTATAAGGTTTTATGAGGGTTGAATGTATTAATGGTTGGTATAATTGTCTCTATGTTATTTATTTTTATGTCTTATTTTTTTAATTTTTTGAATTAATATATCTATTTAATTTCAATGTGTTTTTGGGGAAAATGATTATTTTGAGACTAGTGGTATGTTGTGTACGATGGGGGCATTGTATGTCAAAATTGAGCTCCATCATAAATGAGATAGTACATTACGAGAATTGAACTATCCATGATTAATGACCTACACACTAGTGTGAAGACTTATTGTATGCCTAGATTAGTGAATTATTTTTAGGGTGTAGATCTTCCACATGACTGTGTACCTTACCTCGGATATCATAGATCCTCCTTATATATTAGAAGGAAGTTTTGTATGACTTAATCATGGTATGGAAGACCATGTGACCATACCATGTGGCCTACCTAAAATGTTAAAAAAGTTGAAAATGATAAATAATAAATCCATGATTTTAACTTCCATCTACATCTAATTCAAACCATTATGGATCTCTCTCCCATGGATCCTCTCTTACTCCCATTTATCACCAATGGGATCTATGTCATGGATAGTTTTTGTGTCGAATATTCACTTGAATACATGTAACATCATTTTATCCTCATATTCATCATTTTTATTGGTTCCTTATAATTATATCTTGGGCTATTATTTTTCTTGGGTGTTGGTAAATCTAATCACAATTCAGTAATTACATCATTAGGTTAATATAGATTTGTAATTGTTCTTGATGCATATATAGGGTCTCCATGTGGTGTGGTGTTGGTAAATGATTGGTTCCCATATGTTTTCAAGGCTAATGTAGGTGGTTACATTGAATTAAAAATTTTATGACGTTGGTATATATGAAATGTTTTTTAACAAGATATATGGATTTTGTGAGTGGTGTGAAACATTTTTTTTCAATTTTTTTGTCTCTGTATGGTTTTGGAAGAGGTTTTTCCTCTAAAAATTTTGGATTTTCATTTGTGATCATATTGTTGGATGTGTGTTTTTGAATTGGGTTAATTATGAGACATGGTAATTAAAATTGAGAAAAAAGGTCATTCTAGGCGACTAAATGGTTGGATTAGAAATTATATGAGTGTAAGATAAATGGTGCTGCGTCCATATTCCCCATAGAAAGATTGATTCTAAAATAATAACTAATCATTTGATGATGATTTTTGACCACTAAGACATCCAATTATTTCTCCCATAGTGTATCATGTATGAGGACACTGTTGGTCATGGTTTATATTCCATATCATGGAAGTACTATGTTCCTAGGGTCAAAATAATACATGTTTCTTATGGATTTCTCATGGTTCACATATGATGATATAATTACTATCGACATATGGTGTACTTCACATTTCATTTGGAATTTAATTACATGATTTTCCAAAAAAAAATCTCCCTATTGTTTTTATATGCAGGTTTTCCTTTTATTTTCATACGACATTTCATATTTATTTGTCCAATAATTTTATATAATGGTATCTCTTTAGGTGAAATCCTATTTTAATTTTTGTAATATGCAAACCTTTTTATATTTGACCTAAGTAAATGAAATTTGTTCCATGGTTATGATGGTTGACATATTTTCTAGTTTTTGTCATCATGAATGTGTTGGTAGTGGTTAAATTAGGGCATTGTCCCCTTTTTCATTGAGGCATGATTTTTTAGTTTGATCCATCACTATTTTGTTATTTTCATATTTTATTAAAATGTTTAAAAATTACCATTTGATAGTTGTATTTTTTTTGTTATGGTTATTGTGTATTTTTTGACATATCATTATTTTGAGTTGTTTATAATAGATTATTATCAGATAATTCCTTCCCAACAGATAAATTTATTGATAGGAAATATTTACAGTCTCATGGGGATCACCAATGCCTTTTAGTCATTGCCACTGCGAATGTGATGTGTTGGGACCGAAGAAATCCTAAGCTCATTCGTCACAAGGTAATATTAGAATCTATTTAGTTAAAATTTACATATTATACTATTATGTTTATGATTCCAATCCTCTATATCCAGATATATTCTTGTGATATTGGTATTTGAATATGGAATAAATTATATATTACTCACTTTAAAACATCACTAGCTATACAATCATTGAGAGTTATATTAAATATTCGTTATCTATATTTTTATTTTCATTTTATAGAATAATTTCACATAATAATCAATGATCTATGATAGTTGTTAAAGGTTTATAATTTCTTTTAGATAAAATAATAATCAGTTATTATCTATTTGATAATATTATTGACATACTTCTAAATGAATAGTAAATTATGAGGTTAAATACTGATGACTAAATATATATTAAGAATTTTTTTATGATAAAGTCAATTATTTTTAATGACATGTGAGAATATGTAAAATTGATATGATGGAGAAGTGAAATATATTAATATAAATTCTTTTTTACAATCAATTTTAATGCTAAAACATCATATCCTCATGCTTCAGAATGTAGTTAAATAAAATATTCCTATAATAGAAAAATTGATCTTAGTAAAGGAAAAAATTATTTATGAGAGAAACACATTAACATTATTTATTAGAAGAATACGTCCTATAACTACTATTAATATGATAGAAGAAAGTGTTTTTAGAATTTCAAATGAAGGATAAGAAGTATTATAATAATGTGATATTTTTTGAATATTAAAATTTTAGACAGATCATGATGGGGTCTCCAAGAATTATATTAATTGATATATATCCGAAAAAATATAATAATGAATAAAGTGAATGATATGCATAGATCTAGTTTCACTTGGAGTGATAAATAAGAAATTAAATTGTTACTGATTTAGATAGTTAAGTATATAAAAATACTAAAAAAATATATTCTACAATATTTCATAATTAAATATGTATCTTGGGAATGTTTAATAGTTTCCCCTTTAAAAAATTTATCTTAATTATAAATTTTAATTGGATGAAAAATATGATTATTATTCATAAATTGTTGTAATGAGGGATTTTGTGATGAATAAAAAAATCTATATATTTTATTTAATTATGTATAATGTAGATAAAGAGAAAAATTTTAAATATATTATTTATTGTTCTAGGATTAAATCTATGTTAAAATACAGTATTATTTCAACACAACTAAATAGTTATGATATAAAATAATTTTCATCAAATTATCTTGAAATTTAAAATTTAGAGAAGTTACTATATAATTTTAATTCAAGAAGGGAGAACATTGAAATAAATTATAATTTTTGATAATATATATGAATATATTTGGAATTATATATACTTATTGTTAAATGTTACATTTTAAATGACGTTCCATTAACTTATAAAGTGAATAATTTATTTAATAAATGTGATATGGGGGTGTAATTTAAATTTCTTTTAATAAGTGGAAAATTGTGTTTGATAGAATCTGTGATATGACACACCAAACCCAAACTAAGAGTGATTATTTAAATATAACTATATTAGACAAACCTGTAAATTTTAATAAATGAATAGGATTGAATAATTTAATAATTTTCTATAAAAATTATATTAAACATTAATTTATTTCTAAATTATTATTAAATAATCACGCAATTTTTTGTATTGTATTTTTCATCATCAAACATAATTTTTTATCAAATATACCTCTTATTTATATTTTTGAATGAAATATTTAAATTATTTTATATATAATTTAAATGTTTTGATAAAATGTGCTTTATTTATTATATAATCATACCAAATAAACTTCTCCATAATTTATAGTATATTTCCAAAAATATAGTTTAACTAGTGAATAATTAAAGATAAGGTTTTATGTAAAATTTTATTTTATTTTGAATTATTATGGAATATAAATTTCCCAAAAAAAAATTCATTTTGATTTCACGGTAACATAAGTATTATATATTTTATATTTATTTAAAAAAATTATATTTTAGCCATATTTATAATATATTTTTGAATATGATTATTTTTATAATTAGAAACATGTTTTTTATAAAACCCATGTAAAATGAATAATATTTATATATTATAGTTAAATAAAATAAAACTTAATGTGAAATGATATAAATGATTTTTTATACTATATATATAACCTAATGATTTTAAATTCATATAATAAAGATTTTTAGTAATAGAGTTAACATAAAATAATAGTTTCTTGAAATTTTTTTTGAGAATCTACTTTCTATCGTGCTTGAGAGTTTTATATTAAGTTCAGTTATTCCACATATATATTTTTAATTTCATTAAATATATTATTTTTATAGATTCATCATAAATAATGTTTTGTGCTAAGTTAAACAACATTTTTGGACACTATGAGTAGTAACAAAAATAAATATTTCGAACCATGGGAAATGAAAATAGAATAATTAAGGGAAAAATACTTTATGATGGACTAGAAAAAAAGAATCCTTAAAACTATGAATACTATTATTTTAATTTTAAAATTTTACAAAATAAAATTTTTGTTATTACATTATAACTAATTAAGGAATAACATTGAGAGAAATTATATTCAATATGCTTTAAAACATAAATACTAGTTGGGGAAATATATATTTTTAATCAGGAAAATATTTTTTATTAATCATATAATTTCACAAATAAATTATACCCTAATTAAAATCTATTATCTAAAATTATATATATAAAAAATTAATAAACAATTTTTTGATGTCAAATGTGAATTTCTATAATGGATTAAAAAATAGTTATTATAGCATTATCAATAATTTACGACTATGTTTTAAAATTAAAATGAATATGTTTAGAAATAATTATGGTAAATTATATATTAATATTGGAATCATAAAAAAAATTATATTTATTGATTTATAATATTTAGAGACATTCGAATTTTGGTGTAAACATGAAATTCCATAAAAATGTATATTATGTATTATAACATCCCAATGATCCATAAAGGATGTAATAAATGCTAAAAACTGTATCCATGAAGAAATAAATATTTCTCCGTTAATATAAATATATTTCAGTTTCATTTGATTAATTTTAAAAAGTTTTAGTGAATCTACAAAAGCATATATTATACGTTATGATTTTAAAATCATTTATTTGTGAACATGACTCATATACACATCACAAAGGATAATATTATAATTAGTTTGGAAATTGAGTTATAAAGTATTTCAAAAAATCCACTTTCTTTCAAACTGTGGGAAAAAACCCTTTTAATTTTTCTGCTTTGGATTATTTTATTTTAGAGTCTAAAACCTATTTTTCGAAAATAATAAAGAACCCCTATGATGTATAGTATATATACCAACCCATTATCCCATTAAACATCTACAAGAAACCGTTTAGAACATAATTAATCTACCATATCATTTTTATATATCTATCATGGCTCCACACATCTCTCAAAAATATCTTCAAAACATTTTTAACTACACATTGATGGTTAGGGATTCTGCCCCTATTTTTTTATTCGAGATTCTCATTTATGTTATTCATATTTCTCTCCAAATTTTTAGTTGTTGTTTGGTATGTTTTCCTAAGTAACTCAAAATTTCTTTCTTATATCTATGAAATTTGATACCACTTTAACTATCATTAATCCCTCACATGATCCTTTTTTTATGCCCCTTATGCGGCCAAATATTTCCTATGATTTTTTATAGAAAATGTTTGAGACTTCATAATCTACTATTAAAATTCTAGAAACATAATTATATTTCCCCATTTTAATCTCAAATAATAATTTTACATTAAATAATTGATATCCATAAGTTTTAAAATTTATTTCCTAATAATGATAGATCATTGGTCCCCTATAATTATTTCATTTACCAATGGCGGTAATTTTCTGAAATCCACTCCTTCTCCCAATATTCGTGAATACTTATTATATTATTCCTTTTATATAAATTATCCAATTTTGTGATATGTTATTACATCTTTAGATATGGATATTATTATGTAAAAGTGATTATTTACCCATTTCACTCTCATTAATAGCACCCATGGACATTTATGTGCCTCCATTGTGCTGATGAAATTTTATATGTAATTTTAATTCAAAACAATACGATTGTGATTTCCAAAAAACATTTTCTATAAAGGGACTTATCCTATAAAAATTAAATTTATTTCATTATATAATTTCACATATATAATCCACACTATATTATCAGGTGATTAACTGTGAAGAAATATTTTCTTATGTGTATGATTTATGTGGAAAACATTTCATTGTACAACATATGATGGGTTCACCCTGATAGATATCTAATTCATTGTGTAGTATTTTAGTCTCATGATATAGCATGATTAGTGTATGATAGATTATATGAAAAACATTATAATGATATTTCACTGTGGTTACCGTGGACCCATGATTATAATGTAATGTTTAATGTTTTTTGGAACATTTCTCATGATTCCTTTATGTCACTATGTTATATCATGCCTTATTTTTCATGTTTATGGTTCTAAAAACGTTTATGTTCCCATTAATTCCAATTTCAAAAAATTTAAAAACATATTCATGTAGTGATTAATTTATATTACCTTACTATTCTTTATATACCATCCCTTTCTTCTTTATTTTCCTAGGTAATCCGATATATTTTTGGAGGACCTTTGATTTGTAGGTTCATATCGTGAATGTTTTCAATAATTTCTTCGTATCCAAGGATAATGATTGTATTCTATGTAGCCAGTTCCAGAATAAAATGTACATGATGATTTTATATGTTTTATTATTTTTATTCTTATCTAGTTATTCGTTAACTAATTTACTATACAGGCATTGTTTTTTGTAGTTAGTTTCAATGGAATGATAAGTAATATTGGGAACTAATATTAGAGGACTCTAGAGAAAGGCGTATGGATAATACTAAACATAATAATAAATACCTAAATTATTTTAACATATCGAGTAAGTGGTTTAAATGAACATGAATCCCTATTTTTATACTACTGGTGGATGTGGATCTGGTGTAGATGTACTAAGGGGTACTACCCGAAAACAACTTATTGTGCTAAACCCAATCAGGAACTAGTGCATGTCTACAAGACATGATGCATTCCTCGGTTGACAGTACTGGGGGATATGATTAGGAAAATAAAAAATCTCATTAAGAATATTTGTTAAGAGAACATGAATTCCTATAAGAATCTATGTGAGGTAATATATTATTAATAAAATTTATTAAATCCTATAAATTCATAAATTAAGGAAATATGTTTCATTTATAGGTTATCCATTTATTTAAAATTTCCATACTTATTAGGTGTTTAATACATACAAATTACACATCCATAATATTTTAATTATTTTTTTCAATGGTTGTAAATAAGATGAATCAGTTCAAAATAAAATTTGATAAGAAATGTGATTAAATTCTAAAAGAGAGTACAGAAAAAATTGGATCAAAAGTAACACATATTGTGATTATTCCAAAACAAGAATGAAAATCACAATTAACAACTTGATTATACTAATATATAAAAATACATTTGAGAAGATTTTGATCTCTTATCAAGGAATTTTATATCATAATGGTGATAAATTGTATAATATTAAATTTCATATATGTCAAAAATGAATAAAGGAGCTCCATGGGAAATGGAAGAATGGAGCTCAAAGTTGTTTTAACTGTGGGGAAATAGGAGATAATGTTGCCAGATTCTGATGATAATGAATATTATGATGGATGCGAATAAATTAAATAATATGGAAATGTTTTTCTAATACATTAGATTGGGATAATTTTGTTATTATTATAGTCAATTCATAAATCTAAGGGTGAAATCCTATACAAAGAATGTCTATTTCATTGTAAGTCATTGAAGGGTAAGGATTGGATTGTTTTTCTATTAGTATTTGAAAATTATTATCTATATGTATTTTTATGAATGGAATTGTGGATATAATAATCATGAAATATTTGCGGACTACTCAATAGTAGTTTTCATGTGTAATTGAAACATATATTAAACAATACTGATAAACTATATATGCTATTTACTGAAAGAGATATAATTTAGAGAAGACATTTTTGAGGGATTGATAACCCTTAATATGTTACAAGTTTTTGAATAAACATAATGAGTCTTGGGATGATATTAATATACCTAATATTTTTATGAAATAATATAACATTGAATGATTATATGTTAGTTTTTTAGAAAGAATAATGAATTTTTGTTAATACATATTATATGATATAATCCTATTATTATTTTGATATGAATAACAATTTTGATGAACATGTTTTAATATTTATAGGTCCATATACACTTTAGCGTTAATATAAAGGATTATTTTAGAATAATGAATTTATGTTTTTGGACATTTAAAATTATATGTTTGAGAAAACATTTGGATATAAAAAATTTCATTAATGTTGAGGGTGTTGTTTATATTTTCGAAATAAGATTATTCATTTGTCGAATTATCCACAATAAACCACAAAGTCATTTTTTATTAATAATGATTATTTTATTATGGAATATCATATTATTAGTATCATCTACCATTATTACAACCATTTTCAATTTAGTAATGAAATAAATAATAGAATATTATTATTTTCTTTATTATATGAATATTTAGAATCTTATTATAGTGATTCAAACATAATTTAGAATTCAACATGAGCATTAATTATTATTTAGAAAATAATATGAGGTTGTAGTCGAAATTGTTTAATGGATTTAAATATACTTATAATGAAATTATATTTCCTTATATCCATATTAAAAATTATAATTTAATTCTTTACTAATATGTACACAATATAGAAACTAAAAACCATTCATATTATGCCCATTTCTCAGTAAGTGATGGTATTATACACAATTAAATATTTTTTTGGTTTTAGTTATCAGTTCCAATAAAATTTTTTCTCATCCTATAATGTTTTCCTACATGTAATCCTAGTTATGTATGGACTTCATAGTTCCCCTTATCTCAATTAATGTGGATTTTTTGTTTATCTTTTTTTTTGATTTGTATTTACAATAATGATTGATTGAAGTGTTAAAAAATTTCATACTAATATAAGTTAAAATTAAAATTATGAAATTTATTAATTTGTGGGGGATAAAGAAAAAACCCAATTTTTTTTAAAAAATTAGAAAACTAAGTTTTATTGCATATGTTATACGCAACACCAAATCGAAACAAAAAATGATTTTAATATGTCCACATTAGCTTATCCATAAAAATAAAATATATGAGTAAAAACAACTAATTTATGACATATAAATATTTATTTATTCATTTAATCAACAAAAATTTATTTATAAATTCTTACTATATAAGTTGACAATTATTTGTAATGTTCTTTTCTCATGTATAATGTTTTCATCAAAAAAAGTTTTATTGTTGGGGCATATATTTTTTATTTATTTTCAAGAAAACATATAAAATGAAACTGATAAAATCTTCTCTATTTTTTATATAAGTATAAAAAAGTTATCTTATGATGCAATTTTTGGATTTTTTGAAAAAATATTTTTTCATTGAGTAATAAATATAATAGTGTTTCTATGTAAATTTATCTATTATTTAAATAAATTAAGTAATATTAATGTCACCTTATTTTTTTAATTTTAATTAAAGGTAACATAAGTATTATTTAGTTATATTTAATTCAATTAATTACTTTATATTTTTCCTTATACCAAACTTTTAATTTTTTTTATTTATTGGCATAAAAACTCATGTTGATGAAATTTTTTTACAAATGAATTATGATTATACATGATAAATAGTTATGATAAACCATGATGTTTAAAAATATTAATTTATTATTTAGACTATATGTATATATTTATAAATTGTAATTCCAATAATGAATGTTACTAATGTAATGTAATGTAAAATAATCTATTCTGTGAAAAAATAATTTTTAGAAAACATCATTCCATTGCTAATGTGGGATTTACAATAAATATAATTCTTTAAATTCTGAAAAATTA
Organism: Viscum album; assembly: GCA_963277665.1. Lineage (NCBI taxonomy): Eukaryota > Viridiplantae > Streptophyta > Magnoliopsida > Santalales > Viscaceae > Viscum > Viscum album. Next base: position 2,047,256,546 of record OY728127.1, read on the forward strand.
ATTTTTAAAAATTAATTACTTATATATATAATCATAATTATTAATATTAGGTAATGCGATCAAGTATATTTTTTAAAAATATGAATAGTATCCTTAGTACATATTTATTACCACATGAAAACAAAAAATGAATAATTAAGGCTAAAAATAACATGACAAGGACAATAAAAAAGAAACGTAATCCTATAAATATTTATATTTTCATTTCATAATATTTATAATAATATATTGTTTTTTTATATTATAAATGATTAAATAATTTTTTTTGATAAAAAGAAAATTTATTATGCATTGAAAATTCAATTGTTTTTTGGATAATATGTAATTATAATCAAGACACACATTATTGTTAATTAAATAATTTTTATGTAAATTATATTTTAATTATCTATAATTATGAAATAGTAAATATTATATATAAATGATAAATATAATTTTATGATGTTAAATGTATATTTGTTTAATGTTTTGATATATGTTATTGTAAAAAACATCATTTCCCAATATATACTTTTTATATATTAAATGATTAAATTAAAATGATAAAATAATAATATTGGTAAAATAAATATTATTTTTGGCATAAAAATTTAAAAATTATTCAATGGTCAATTTTTTTATTATTTTACGATATTGTCATGTTTTTCGATTAAAATTAAATACGGTATAAATATATGTTGTGTATTATGACATCATAATGACACAAAAGTGATGTTTTTAATGCCATAAACTTTATCCATGAACAAATATATGTTTCCCCTTTATATTGATTTGATTTTAAATTTATTACATCAAATTTATAAATCTATTATAATTCCTCCAAAACGAAATTTTTATTTTTATGTTTAAAATCATTTTGTAATGAATATGAATGACTTCGAAATGACCATGAATAATATTTTGTTAAGTTTTGACCATGTAAATTTTAATTAATAAAATAAATAATGTTTTTCAAAAAAATTGACAAAAAATTCATGATTAGTTTTTTGGTTGTTATTATTTTGTTATATTGCGTGGAAAACCTATGTTTAGGAAATAATAAAGAACAATCCTATAATTTACATTATAAAACCACAAAATATCTCATCCCTCATCACACTAAAAGGATTAATAATTTCATTAATATTCCTTTCAATCTCAATAATCCTCCAAATATTCCACCATGCTCCCATGAAGCTCATCCCATTCTTTTGGAATCACCCTTTAATGTTAAGGGAATTTCCCTCTCTTAATTTTATTTAAGAAAATATTTTATGTTATGCCTCTTAATTTCCATTTATTATTTTCTGGATAAGTTTTAAAATATTATTACCAATACAATTTTTTATTTACATGGGATTCAATACACCTTTAACTATGATTATTCTCTCCCAGGAACCTATATGTACAACAATTATGCTGTAGAAATTGTCCTGCGATTTACCATATGAAACATGAAAGACTTCTCCCACTTATTTTTTAATTTATGATCCTTCATTATCATTATCATTTTTAATCTAATGTATTTATATTTTCATGACCAAAAAAAATCCATACAAATTAAAATTTATGTCGTAATAAATCGTTAACAATTATCCCCTGTCATTATAATATATACTAAAACCATTACTATATTGAAATGATCACTTTCTCTTATTTATTCAATCATATTCATTATATAGTGCCATTTACCATCAATTAATAAGGTTGGGTTATATTATTCTATAACCCCGTTATTTATAATATGATTTAAACGAAATTATATACTTATTTTCAGCTCATTAATACAAAATACAGACATTTTTGTTCCCATGTTATGCTGTAGAAATTTTACTAGGCTTTTTCATACCAATTTATTATGTTGTTAATTCTCATTCAAATTTTATATCTAGGGTGTTAATAATTATTAAAATATACATATTTTATTAGGTAATTGGTTTTATGTTATCCACATTACATTTTCATGGGATTAATGAGGTGAAATAGGTTATTATATCTTTGAAATGTGTGTCACACATAGTCATATACATGATATGATTATTATGGAATCCTCTATTTAGCACTCCAATGAGCTGGGTAATCTTTTAAACTGAGAATATTCCATTATTAAAGTGTTTGGGATTATACTAAGAACATTTCATTATGATTTCCTAGTGGATAAAGTTTAACTATTTTTATAAATTCATGTTTAATGTTGTTTAAACATTTACCTTGTTTCATTAATATAACACACTTATATTAGGACTTATTGTTCATGTTAATGATTTTATCCCCATTTAGATTCAATTTAAACTATTATTTTCTAATATTTAATAATATATTTATTTAATACTTCTTTTATATTCCCTTACCTAGATTTTTATCTAACCCATTTCTTTTGTATGTCCCACGGTTTTCTCATGTTGTTTCAGATCAATGATAATTACTGAGACCATGTTAATAATTTTTTCAATAATATTTTTGTATTCCATATTCCTAATATTATTTTATGTTCCTATTTACAGAAATAAACTAGAATTATTTATCATATGGTATTTATAATTTATATTCTTATGTAATAAATAATGAATTAATTGGTAGTAATGACACAAGTTGTCATAGAAGGCCACCAGAAGAGTTGCTATTCTTTATAAAAGAAAAAATATTAGGAAAATTATGGATTTTTCCATGATATTTTGGACCTTAGTAGAGTAATGCAGTTTGTTATAGACCCAGGATGAGATTTCACTAAAAACTCCATAGGCTGAATAAAGATCTTAGCAAATGGACTAGACGACATCCCCCTCATTCAGTGGATATGGATTTGATCAAAAATGAAATTCACTATCTAGAGATCATTTTGGAAGATAGTGGGGATGACCAACATTTTAGTGGGGTTTCTGGTAATAATGTGATTGTGGAGTGCATAATTCATCGATATGAGCAGATATCCTGGGAGTAGGCAAGGATAAAAAAGGCTATGCATGAGTAGAAAGAATTATACCATGTTTCTTGCATATATCATGGAAATTAGGAGATCCGATATGCCTACCCACCATCTATATAATGTTATTTATACAGATGATCATAACATGGTAGGGGACTTGGCTCTCTCCCACAATAGTGCGATTATTGGAGGGCCAAAGCTCTGTATGATGGAAGGTTATCATGTGGGATATAAGGAACTCCTTGATTTTATCACTCACTAGGCCTCCATAGACGAGAATGTGAGTATTGAGGATGAGGCATCTGAAAAAGTGGTATATGAAGTGATAAAATCCCTCAACCCAGAGATCACCCTAGGTATAGAGGGTTTTCCCGATGCGTTTTTCATATCATCGTTGATATTTGTTTGGAAAGATCTTACTTTGGAAGTAAAATATTTTTTCCATGTTTCCAACCATCACTATGTGGCTAGTTCTACCACTCTTATTCGTTTTAAAAAAAATTAGATAACCCATGACTCTACTCCATTATATGATAATCAATCTCTGTAATTTTTCATATACGGTGTTTTTCAGTGTGATTAACAGAAGTCTATCATGTTGCCTCTTGTGGTGGATTTCTATGGAGAAAATGGCTTGGTTAAGGGAAAATATATAAAGGGGTGATTGAACCGTCTCAAGAACTTATCAAAGATATTAACATAATGTTCCAAGGCTCAAATATGGCGATCCAACTCGATGTGGACATGGTATCTGATCAGGCTGAGTAGAGTTTCTTCATTATGGTACATTTTTGTATGTGATTCTATAATAGGGAACCAGTTATTCTTTCCAAATGTTTTAGACAAACCTGGATATTTATTTCCTTTATGGGGTGGCCATTTGGTTTTTTAATGTTGTATATGGAATTCAGGTAGTGGGAATCACTCACCCCTACCTCTTCATCGTTTCTCAGGACATTTTTTGTGGAATCAACAATTGGGTTTTAGCGAGGGTTATAATTTTTCCTTATAAGTGTTAGCCATGTCCAAAAAATGTTTCCCATATGATGTTAATGGATTACAAAATTGCCTTTATGAATTTAAGTAAGAGTTTGATCAGAAGTGTTAATAATGTTCTAGATTCCTACTGGGTGTGGAGTGGGAAAGTGATAAATCTATCAAAGAGATTCTTTTACATCTAAAATAAGTTATTGTGTCAATTTTTCTCTTATTTTATTATCAGTATTAATATGAATCATTAGCAATTTATCATGGAATACATGGGCACCTCCATCTCACCAAAGAATATCAATATTTATCACTTTGATCAGATTTTCTGTACAATCTCATGTACAGTTCATAATTGGAAAAAATAGTTTTTATCCTTATAGTGAAGAATCACCCTTATGAATAGTGTAATATCATTTATTCCTATCCATGAGTTATTTACTTTCAGGGTACACAATAAGGTTTTTTATTCCATTGAAATAATATGTTTCTCCATTATTTTTTATTCTCATGGTGAAGTAAAACATCATTGGTTTTAATTGGGGCTGATGGACATGCTAGAAATAAAAGGAGACATCAACATCAGGGATTTAATATTCATTATATAATGAATTAAAGAATGAATATTGAAGGAGTATCAGGAGGATATATTTCATTTGGAGAAGAAATAGCAGAGTAATATTATGTTGGGGAAATATCTAAAATTATAGAGATATCTTCCCATATTTAGACCTTGGTTATACCTTATACAAAAGATCTAAAAAGACACTCTCATAATATTGTAGGAATGTGTGACATTTATTTTCGATTCAAAACTATGTGGGAAATATTTTTGGATTGTCTGGTAGTCTAGTTTTAGAGTTCACGTTCTTGGAGTTCAATAATTTTTTGATTTACATTAGTGATATTATGAACAATGATCAAAATTCATTTTTTAACAGCATTGATATTAGCTCATAGACATACAAATGTTTTTTTACATAGTCCACTATTGGTTCCTTTTCATTAAGGGACTATCATTGGGAGCTTTGGACTAGTGAGGGGGAGGATGTCTGGGAAAAGGAATTGTAGAAGAAGAATATCATAACAAAGAAAAAGTTTAAATTTATGGCTTCTCAGAAATGAAGAACTATCTACAAAAGACAATTTATAACACATTGGAATTTACACGGCCATCCAGTGTTATTGATAAAGAGAATGTAATATAGAGTACATCCGTCACATATTATGTGAAAGTGATTGGGCCTTCTCATTATGTAGTTATCTTGGTGTGTTCATTGGCATCCATTCTTATTATTTTCTCTCATGATAATTTATTCATGCTTGGATTCATGGAGGAAGTGAAAATTTCCCAAAAAAGGTTGGATATATGGTCCTATTGGCCAGTTACTAGTGTATTTGGAAGAACTATAACATAGCTCATTTTGATGGGGTAGCCACCCGAAGTGATTATTTGATCATTTGAAGGATATTGATGATGACTGATTTAACAAGCATTATTATGAATGGAGAGGATTCTCCCCCTTTCAAGAACATCTGATCAAGTGGAACTTCCTCCATGTTTAGATATTGGATAGGGAATTGGGATTGTTGGAACCCATATCACTTGAGACTCATGTTCAATACTAATGTATCTTATTGCTCGAGCAAACATCATAGAGGAGGTTTTGTACATGATTATTGAGACTCTTTCATTTCTATATTTAATTCATACTTTTGGTACATTCTATGCTCTATATACTGATTTTATGACACGACTTAGAGGGTTTGTCCTTTGCAACCCAAGAAAAAAATTTCCTCTTGCAGCAGCTGATATGGATTCCTTGGTACATAATGAATCCTTGGAGGGTGCAGGTAAGATCCCATGTTATACTACCTATGTTATTAGAATATGCAGAACATTTCTATGTTCCAATATAGATGTTCTACATACTTAGTGGGAGGGGAACAATGTATCATATTTTATATCTTCCATTACTTCACTTGGCACTGATATAACCATGTTTACGAATTTGAATACCCTTCCTCTAGAGGGGGAGAGCATTTTTATGGGGTATTCCCCTGACTAGTACTATTTTAATCCTCTTTGAGCGGTCACCTACTTTACATAGATTCTATTATTGAATAAATTGTTGATGAATAGACAGAGTCACATAATTTTGTTTATAGGGATCTAGAATCCATTCAACAGATAAGGGTTCGACCTATATTGTCTCGAATATTTTATTTTATAAAATTTTGAGACCTATAAAATTTTGGGTAAAATTATTTTATATTCATTCATTTTAGGAAAAATGGAATTGTGTTGAAAACTGACATAATTTGTATATTTTGAATATATATATATCAACTATTTTAAGTTTGGGGACTTATAATTGAAATAAATTTCAATGTAATATTAATATATGTATATATACATACGTAAATAAATTTCAGAGTCTCCACATGCATCAAAAAAATTGAAATATAAATATAAGAATAACCTATGTTTGAATAAAATTGGAAATTCATTGCATTATACATGGGTTCCATAAATTATCCATAGTATTTTTAATTATATATTTTAATTTATAAACATATCTTTTTTATAAAAAATTACATTGAGGACTTAGATGTCATCCCTATACGTTCATAATTTCATTAATGTAATGGTGTTAGATAAATAATTATTTCATTATTATTCATGTAATAATAAATAATTTTAAAATATATAAAAATTAATATAATCCAAGTTTTATTATGTGGAAGTCTTAAAAGGATTTTCTTTTTAAATTATTAAAATATCTAAAATTACGCATTATAATTTTAATTGATATTTATATATATTTAAAGAATATCTATTTTAACAGAAAATATCATTTGGAAATTATAACACTATGTAATATTTTTTTAACTGTTTATAAATATTTTATTTTCTAGATGTTTTATTGTAAGTATATTCTAATAAAAATATTCACCTAATATTTTGAACTACTTTTTTCGGTGCTACATATTGGATAATCTGTCATAAATAATATTTATAAAGAGAAAACAAATATTCTATAATTTCATGGTGTTTCATTTTAATGTATATTAATAGATATTTATTAAAAAATATACTTTATATTGAGAGTTCATCACATCATCATGGAACAAATATGTCATTACTTTTATTTTTTTCGATCAAAGAACTTCTGCCATTATAAGGCTCAACAGGAATGCACTTAGATTTTCAATGATAAATATTTCCTTCTAATCATGTCTCAATGAAGAAGAATTTTGGTTAATATATTATACTTTTTAATCCTCTAAATCAATTAATTCCTTGGGTATGGACTTTATATTGGCATTCATCAAGGAATAAATCAACATTATAGCTTAATCTTTTATTATCTATATATAAAAGACACTCATGGGATAATAACTAGTTTTTGTTATCGTTTTATCATAGAATTTATTTATTAAGAACATATATCATATGATATCAATGAATATCTATAGAAAAAATTTATATTCAAATATTTGTAATGGAATTGGCTCAACATCAAATTATGGAGTATTTAGAAATGCGGATTATTTCAATACAACTTTAGATTAAATATTTCATTTTCTATATACAAGATTTTATATCCTTTAAAAATATTTTCATTCCCTTTTATTGATTATTATATCTAAATATATCATATAAGTTTCCAATATTTATCATTTCAATCTATGTTATCATTAATTTTAATTTATTTGGATTATGATGTTTATATCAAACATTTATATTCATCTACATTTACTTATTTTTGTTTCTATAATAGGTTATGAAATTTTATATCCAAATATTTAAATTTTTGTAAGAGTGGTATTTTTCAACGTTTATAAAACATTAATTCACAGACCCCTCTTAATTATTCCAAAATTGCTCAACATTTTACCCTTATATAAAAGAAATAATTTTAATTTATAATAAATTTTAAATAATTTACAACCACTAGTGGGTAATACCAAATTGAATCTATCCCCTATAATACTAATGGACATAATTATTTTTTATCAGAAAAAAATTTCAATGGATGATGAGGAAATGCCCTTTCACTTGATATACATGGAAATTCCTTGTCAATTCCACATGTTTATTCATCCAGGTAATAAAGAAGTTCGTATGCAAACATGTTTTTTGAGGGGTATTGGTTATTATATGATACACGCCACACATTATACGATGAACATATTATATAATATTTAAGGCTGATAAACATTTAATTAACTTTATAAGAATATTTTTAAATCCATTCTATAATAAATTTTTTTGAGAGGTCAATCTATCATAGATCATTGAGTGATCAACCGATTGGTGAATATATGTTTTATAGATTTTTCATATTTTAATGTTCAATAATATATATATATTTTCATACATGAGATTATCAATGTTTTCTAATTGCTTTTCTGACATATATGTGGATATGGGGAACCAAAAAACATAATTGTTGTACCAATTACTTTTTTATCATATATATATTAATTGAAAATGTAGTAACCTCCCTAGTATCTATGGTATAGAGGATCATTTATAATTGGTCATTATTGGAGAAAGTTATTGATAGATTAGAACATATATCCACTTAGTTAATGTATAAAAATTAGATATGAGATAACCTTGTTTTTAATGGAATGAAATCTATCAATTTTTATATATTGTATTGGAAGGGCTTCAATTATTCCTTCATAATGTCAGACAATGAGTGAATTTTTTTTTCACACACATTGCATACAATTCTATGATGTGGTGGTTTAGTATTACTAAAACGGATATCCCCATACCTAGGATGTGGGATCAGTATTCCACTACATTTTTTTAGTATTTGGATAAGAGGAATTATTATTGAAAATGATGATTCTTTATTGAATAATACATATCCCTAGTCAAGTTTGTTGACATTTCGAAAATCATTTATCATCGAATTTGGGATCAAAGTATCCCCATAAATTTAAATCATCCATATATTGGATATTTAATTGGAAGGTAGTATCTCTTTACAATGATTCATTATGTGGAAGATAAAAAAATTTACTAGAAGGATGAATGTCATAAAAATATTCCAATTAATAACTATATATAGTCATATGGTAAGAAATGGACATAATACATTCAGGTAATGAAATCCCAAATTTTTAATCCATGACTTAGTATGATATTATCAATTATGATCAAAAAATTGATTCCATAGAAGTGGTGAACTTTTTTGATACCATAGATAATAAAGAAATTTCTATAACAGAAAAAAAAAACTATGAAAATTATTTTATATTATTTTATTTCTTCTTTTATCCTCAAATAACATGTTGATAAGGTGAAAATTACTATCTTCATTTCATATATCATTATTCAAATAAATAATGTCACTATGAAATTATTTTTTCATGACATACTATTAAAATGTAGATTTATTTTCAAGGGGTTATTTTTAGAGAATGATGTGGTACGTATTATAAGAATAAATGACTGTTCTATTTGGAATTATTTTTACATAAGAAAATAATTCAATTTTTTATTTTATTTTTGAAAAGAGAATTTTTTTCTATGAAACTCAAAATGATGTTTTTATATAAAAAATATTTTTAATCCTTTAAAATAAAAAATATATTAACATGTAATTTCATGTATTTCATGGATTTTATGTAGATCAACATTTATATTATAATGATGACATAATATGTCAAGGATTTTATATACAATGAAAATGAATTCCCATTTTATTGGATTATTTATGAAGGTGTATTGTGAAAGGGTATATTATGATACATCAAGATCAATGAAGTTATAATCATATTGGTATTTTTTAATTTCTAAAAATTTAAATATAATTCACCAATCCTCTAATGTAATTGATAGAATATTTATTTCATTTATAATATTTATGTTTCCTTAAAATTAATTATCCATATGGAAAAATTATGAATTTAGTGAATTAATCATCTTCAAGAGACACATATGCATTTTTTTGTTATTAGATCCAATTATTAATAAAATTTCACAGATTATATCTTTTTCAGTAATTTGAAAATCTACGATTATGTTTAGGATGATTTATTTTGGATAGTATAGATTCATATCATTAATTATGTGAAGATTCTCATTGGTTTATTTTTTTTATATCTTAGATTATGTGGGGAACATATTTCATTTATTGATTCTCATGGATTTTATGTTCCATAATAATCTTTTAAATAATAGCTTCCACTTTATAACCATAAAATAGAATTAGTATCATTACTACTTGTTTTTAGATGTGGTGGATATATGATAAACCATAGTGATTAATAAATAAATGATGATATAAATCCCACATTTTTTATAGATCCGGAGTTGATATCCTAATGTTTTTAAGGATGTATATGTATAAATATTTCTCACCATGATTCTTGGATTAACATGTGAATATATGTCATATATATAGAATTTCACACAAAATTTACCATATTTAGAACATTTATTATGGTGCTGATTCGTTTATTTGTGGAATGTGTTGAATTATAATTATATTAACAATTATAAAAATTACTATGAGTGAATGAATAAATAGATTGACTATCAGATGGGTTCATATTTGTATCATGAACTCTATTGGAATAACACCATTTAGAAATAAATAGAAATTCATTATGATTGGAAACTAACATTTTAATACAGATTTAAGTCCCTAAGACTCAAATGTTTTGTTTGAGGAATATGAAATTCTCAAAAATGTCTATTGCCAATGTATAGTGGATCCTTATTCCAAGAAATAATATGATAGATATTATCATATCCCATTATATTGTACGAGGGTCTCACTAAAATAATCTCTACTGTAGGATGAAATGGATTAAAAATAAATTTTCATTTTTGTTATGAAGATTTGTTATTTTGGTAATATATAATTTAGTTTATATTGTCATATAATTTCATAAATACATATTTTTTTGAAAAATTTAATAGACTAGAAGTAATAAACATTTCATGAAGAAATTATAAGGGATAAAAGTATTGGTTTTGAACCCATTAGGGGTAGATAAATGTGATGAATCATAATGTTTTATTTGATATACAATTATTTTATAGTACCAAACATCAATTTATTGATCATAAAAAGGGTTATCTGGTGTTAAATCATCTTAAATTACCTATAATTTTAAATAAATATTATTTATTTTGAATATTTTATCACAATAACAAACTATTGTGAATAGGTGAAGCCTTAAAATTAATATAAATCATTGAAAATAATCCCACATTCAAAAACCAGGAATATGGAAACATATAAAATATCCAATACTAGGGTTTACTATATGATATTCCTAGTGGTATTCTATAGTATTATCCATAAAGACACAATGTTAAATAATAATCATCATTTAAACATCATTGTTTTACAAACAAAAGAAAGACCGTGTCAAAATAATAATATTAATCTAAAAATTATCTAAAATGTATTGAAATATATTGTATATTTGAAAATTTCATTGTATATTTAAGAGTTATATAATACCTTTTTAATTTATTACTTTATCTACTTATATATTGAAAACATTTTAATGTAATTCAATTGGTTTGGGTTTACAATGAAATATTTTACCCATGTCCACTTTTGTCTCAAGACTCTAATAAATATTTAAAAGCACTAATGAGGGACACAATGAGTTATTCAAAAAAATTATAGATGTCAATAATTGGGTGTGATTACCAAATTATGGAAGGACGTTTAACATTTCATATGATTGAGAAAATCTATTATCCATATTTCAATATATATTCATCTCAAAAGTGGGGAATAATGAATAAAATATCCAATGAAATAGTTTTCTTACGTTTAAATTTGGCGAACTATTTACTTATTTTACTTCTTAATGAATATCATGACTTAAAATATTTGAATGAGTCAATAATTAATTATTTACAGTTGAAATAATATGTGGAAAAAATATATTGAGAATTTTATGGTCTAGGGTTTCATTGAATCCCCTATTAATCTCACCAAATTCGATTTTTCATAAAATGAGAATAATTTATTCTAATCTAATGGAAATATCCCTTAGATCTATGTTATGTATTTGGTATAACACATCAACCCAAAATATTCCCTTGATAAGAATTATGAGATCCTAATTCCAAATATTTTTATAGTGGAGCATACCTCTTAACCAAATGGATTATTTAGTCTTCCATTATAATTTAATTAAAATTATTCAATGTCTTCTAGGTTATAAATTATTCAAAATTGTATGATATCCTAATTTTTCCTTTTTTACATTCATATTTTTCTATAAACAGAGCGTATCACACATGTTACATGTGACATTGGGATGTCTAAATGCACCTGATATTCATTAAATAAATTTTATAGCCTACCTAAAAAGAAAAATATTGGATAATAAGCCCTTCAATATTATGGCAGGGGAAATCATTCTTATGATAATTCCCAAATTTACTATTGGTATTATGGATTTCAATTAGGGAGAAATTGTTTTTACTTGGGTGGATATGTTGTAAGAAACTTGAGGATCACTTGGAAAATAATAAAATGGGTATTAATTTCATTCTATTTATATTATTATATCAATAAATTTACTAAATTCATTCTCATATGGAATTCCTTACAATGAGAATGAATGCCGGATAGGAAATATAAATGAAGGTACATATCCAATGATTCAGTTATCCTAACAAGCTGATGTGGTCCTGATTTTCCTTGATTAATAAAATAGGATTTCTTAGGTTTATATATTTTATCATATCAAGCATGGTTGAATCATGGATATATTTCTTTATCTAGAAAATCATTCTCAATTGAAATATTTTATAGATGAAACTATGAATTTAGCAACATTAAAATATCTACTCTATCATTTTACTATTAAATTTTTATTTTATTAGATAAAATATATGCATATTCTAGTTGTGGCTAGGAATTGATATAGGTATTCCCTTACAATTCTTCCAAAACAATTCTTTCAATCTGTCGGTAATGAAAATCCTGAATGGGATCCAAGTTCATAGTATCACTAATTATGTTTGGTTATTATTCCATCATTATATAGATTAATGAAATGAAAATTCTTCTCAAACTCTTCAAATCTATTATACTACTCATCGACCTCAATTTTTCAGTATTTCATGGATAAGTAATTAATATGATTAAAATTATGAAATAAATTATAGAAACCAAATATTAATATTTATTTGTGAAATAATTGTGCTTGTAAAAATTAAAATAGATCTCAAATATTTTATAATTGGATCCCCTCCTTATATTCTAATTTAAAGGATTTTATGTTTTTTAATCATTATAGAAGCTTCATATTTCATTTAATATATCTCATTGGATTGAAGTCAGATTTTTCCTATGATAATTTATTCTATGTGATGTTCATTTAGCATATACATAATACAATATCATTAAATGTATTGACTTATGAAATGTTATTGAGAGTCCTCTCAATTCTATGAATAATTAATTTCAGGGTGGATGTACATTATTAATAGAATTATATCTTAAAATAAATAAAGATACTAGGGCTTATTGCAAGGTTTAAAATTAAACTCTATCAATGTAACAAAAGTGTATATATACTTTAGTGAAACTCCAAATCACTCACACATAATGTAAAGACAATATTAAGAATCTAAATTCCTTGGAATACTTTTTAGAATAATTTTTTGGGAGATCTTATATTTTATCTAATAAATTATCATTTCCAATTAAGAATTCAAAATCATTCACAATGTAGCTCAAAACATATTATAACCCTCTCGAAGTATCTCTACTAGAAATATACCATATTTAAATGATTTAATTTCATATTGATTTATCAAAATATTAAATTTCACTTCATTAATTTTTCAAAATAATTTAACAAATTTTAATAGATCTTGATTAGTATTTCAATAAATCATTCACCCCCTCAACATTTTTTTTATTTCCATCATTATTAATAGATAAATAATTAATCATAAAATAGTAAAAGACATATATACGATTTAATTTATCTATATTATATCTTATAAGTGACAATTAAATTCCATGTATATTTCATTAGTAAAAAACTCAATGATTAGACCTGATAAATAAAATCATTTTTTTTCTTTTCATATCATATCTTTATGATCATAAATATAGCACTTTCCAATTTCATCCCGATCATGTTGTATACATGTTCCTACAGAACTAATTGATCATTTCAAACATGCATATCAATTCAAAACCACTAACATCAAATGCTAAAGTAACTTAATTAAATCTGAATTTCCAAAAACATCATGTTTCTACTTCATCAACATACTTTCTCATCTATTAATTATTTAATTTAAATATCCTTCTCCCAACCTATAAAGGGATAACTATAAGAAAATAAATTCATGAATCTTTCATTGAATAACCTTATATACTGAGTCATTTATTCTAACTCATCCTTTATTGAAATTTCGATATTCTCATGTTAATTATCACTTCGTGGGAAAAAAACACTCAATATTTATTATTCACTTCACTAAATAATATGAATTAATCAATTATAGGATCTCTCCCCTAAAAACTATTAATTATTTACCATTTAAATTTTATATTTCTAAGATACATTATATTGGAATAAATATTTTCATGTCATAATACCATAACACTCATATTACATGGTTAGATTCTCCCACTCCTCAAATTTTTCATGTAAAATCCCCAATTCAATTGAAATTATATAAAAATATATGACATCACACCCAAAATGAACAATTTTTTAACATACATGGACAACATTATAATATGATACATGATAATATAATTGACAAATGGGTCATAGTGTATTATATTGCATCTCGTTTTATTTATATAATCTAATTAAAAATAGTCATATTTTACTCAATAGTAGAGATAAATATTTTCAAAGTCTTATGAAAAAGTAATCATTGTTAAATGAATGACCATTGTACTATTATTTGATAAAAATCAAAAAATTATTATTTCAATAAACTCCACTTGCACCCTAATTTAAAATAATTCTCCCAAAATCCCAAATAATAAATATAATAATTTAACAATATTAAAATATATATGATACAATATATATATTTGTACACATGATATTTTATTATAATTTGTAATTTTTTTCTAGAGAAACTATAAAATAATGAAAATAAACATATCTAATAATGTGAATAAAAAATTAAGTTCACAAATTTGATAAATATAATTTTATAAAATTAATTTTACTTCATTGTAATGAATTTAAAAATTAACAGAGGTTAATTTATGATTTTTTAAGTGGTATATTATTTTTTTTGAAAAGTGAAACATAGCAATTTTACTAATAAAATATTACATTTAAAAAAATTTAATAATGTGAGAATAAATTAATTTTTTTGAAATATTTTTTTCTGATCCAATATATATTTAATAAACTATATAATAATCTATAGATAAAATTTTATTATAGAAATATATTTGAAACCTATTGGAAATCTAATTAAGGTTTTTTTCAACAAACATATATTTTTTCAACTATTATTGTAATAAATTAATTAAATGGATAAAATATTTTTTTAATGAAAAATATGTATCATTTTAATTAATATAATAAAATTAATACCAATGTAATCATCAATATAATAGAATTTTCAACAAATATTTTTTTATAATTAGAAAAACAATTTTCTAAAAATAATTTTCATTAAATTTTGTAAAAATATATTAAAACTATCTTTTCCCACTTATATTAGTTGATAATGTTAAATAAATTCCATATTTGGAATAAATATAATTATTATTTTTTAATAAGTTGTTTTTTATTTTTTTAACCAGAATAATAACCATGGTAAATATTTATCACCTTGGTTCCATGTAAATGATGTTAAAATGGTTAATAAGAAAGGGATAAGGAATTTTGTTAACGTAATGATATAATTAACAGATTTTTTGAAATTCGAATTCTTTTTTTGGGTTAATAAATTCCATGTTAATTAGTGTAGTTATATAAAACACATTCATTACTTTGGTTATTTTATACTATTATAAAATATTTCATGTTCGGTTTGATTTAATTTTATGAGCCGCAACCATTGAAAATATATGTATTATAATGTCACCATTAACATTAGAATATTATGTCTTATGATGATGTCCAATTTACCTGGAAGGAATAAGTGATGGACTGGACTAGTTGGAAATTACCCAATGAATATCACATGTAGGGGTTTTCATATGATATGGAATAACTGGGATTAGGCCTTCACCAAGTATATGTAGATATTTAACAACTAAAACAAGTGACAAACAATTTCTCTTATAAATTAATGTTTATTAATATCATGAACCAAACTATATTCATCGAACCACCCTAAGAATATGTAACCATCAAACATGTATCACCCTATTACCAATTTATCATGTATTCCATTAACATCGTCATGTATTTTCATCATCATCTATGGTTAGTATACTTATAACAATGACGTCAATTAGTCATTGGGTTTTCATCATTAGCCAGGGATTTCTCTAGGATGTAAAAGGATTTCATGTCAGGTAACTAGGTTTCCGAGAATGTTACCATGATACACACTGAGTAACTGCTATTGAGTACAATCCTTGATAGGTGATTCGAACTGTGTTATTTTACACAACCTGAAGAGTGGATTCATTCCATGAATCATTTAAATAACATACTTTTCAATCAAGGTACCAAATTTTTCTTCAAACATATACACAATGAATTTTATGGCATGTAACTGTATTAATCATCCTGAAACAGGTAGTCTATATTTTTTTAAATTGGTGAGGACATATTTTGGCATCAATTATTTTCTCAATTCCCTTTGGGTGTCAACATAGAGTTCATACAAGGAATTTTTTAGTGATTCTGATCAATCTATATCAATTTATTCAGTGTTGTATATCCTTTGTAGTTGTGGTGTGTCTCTTTGAAGAAGTGATATTTCTACTTCTTTGTTGCAAGTGATCAAGGTATCACCCTAGAATTATGGTATATGATCTGCTGATCTATTTTTTATGTTCCTTCTTGTATTATTCTAGATCTATTTTGAGGTCTTGTTCCAATGTCCATTTAATGGTTATTTGTGGTGTAGTGGCATCCATTCATGAAGTATGTGGTGTTTTCATTTTCCATTGACCCCATGTTTTTTAATTAGATAAATCCTAATATATGGGTATTTGATTCAAGTTTCCTCATTGAAGTTGTTGGGTAACACTGATTTTCAATTCCCTTGTGGGCATGGAAAACCCGAGTTTTAAGGTTGGTGGGTCTGCCTCTAGCCTATGAAAATAGATCTTGTTGATTCTATTACAAGCTAAGTCATAATAAAATATTGGAATGATGTTTTCTGTGTGTTGATAAGTGTTATGAATGAATAATTGGTTTTCCCTATTTATTGATAAATGAAATAAAAAAGGGGTATTTTCGAAGAATTTAAATGAAATTTGAAATTGTTTTCAAATTGTTTTCAAATCACTAAAGTGAATTATGAAAAACGGAACATGGGTTAACTATGTTACTTAGGATGAAGGATTAGATTAATAACATTGTCCATTTTTTATGATTATAAAGAAGATTTTACCTAGGGATTTTCTCTGTTCCCTAGGCCTATTTTTCTAGGGGAACGATATTAACATTATTGGGGGTGGTTACACATGGGGTGTTCCTCTACTTCATAGACACATTATTCTAGGAACTTGTTTGTGGACTTGATTATTGGGGTATGATTAGAGTGTGACCTAGACCATTTTTATTCCATGTTGTTGTGATAATAGTGCATGTGTTTTGTATTTCATGGTTTCAAAGTTTTCATTTGTATGCATTATTTTCTATTATAATTGACATTGATAATGTTGATTGAATTTGATATACCTGATTTTGTATAGAATTTTCTAAAGAATGACAGTTTTACAGTGTTTTCTATAACAAATCTTAACTTATTATCATTCAATGTTTTTACAGAAAATGGGAATACATGAATTTTCATATAGATGATTTTCATGGAACCCCAAGGCGTGATCCTACTACGAATCTTAACTAACACACTTTTCACCTCTTTTGTGGTACGTAGATATTTTATTGTCTTCTAGTGTAGGGAATGACAAGGTTACATATTGAGGGGGGTGTTCGTTACAACTTGTTGGTTATATGGTCATGATATGGTGGGATTTTTTCCATTCCATCATTTGGAGTAGTTGTTTAGATTGGGTATTATGTAGTTCTACTTGTCCATTGGAGATTTTAGATACAATTGTTATTTTATATTTATGATAATTTTATTATAGTAATGTATTATATATCTTGTTCATATTTTTATATTCCCTTTTTTTAGTATATATATATTCCTTGTGGTTGTTCAGGTTGGGTGAAATCATTCCATCTGATTCGTTGTTTAGTGCATGGGTTCTGGTTTCCAGCATGTGCGGATCAGGACCGTACTTCATGTAGTGGATACATCGGGATGGTTTCTAGGTTTGAGGTCACCCTCGGTGGGATGGTTACAATATGGTATCAAAGGATGATCATTAATCAAGATTCTCTGTCTTAGGATGCCTATTATAATCGAGATATGATTTTTAAGATGTGAGAGGTATGTTGCGATTAGTGCTTAACCTTGTCATATTGTAACAATAGTAAAATATCCATCTGATGTTGGTATATCTGTATCTATTGTTGGTTTCAGTTTTAAATCACAATTTCATTTTTTGGGTTTCCTAGTTTGAATTTTCATTGGTTCTATGGTCTAATCGTTTTCATCTTTTGGTGCGATGTAGTATGCCACTGAGACATCTTCCATGAGTTACTCTAGATTTTGTAGCTGATTCACCTAAAGGGATCCCACCTATATATTAGAATATTATTGTGGCTATTTTATGTGTATTTTTTGATGTTGGTCAAGATGTCCCACATGTAAATAATGCAATTGTTCAGGTACATAAAGGAGTTGGAAGAGAAAGTGATCGATCGCGTGAATTCATGTGTGGGAAGCCACCATCATTTAAAGGGATGACTAAACCACAAGAAGAAGAGGACTAGATGGATTGGATCGATAAATTTTTTAACATATACATACAAAAGAGAATATTAGGGTATAAAACACAGTCTTCCCACTCGACGGTACTTGTTTGAGATTGTGGGGTTCCATGGTCTAGAAAAATAGTCATGTGATCTTGGATTGGAATGTTTTCACAAACCTATTCATTCAAAAGTATTTTCTAGAGTCCCTGATGATCCAAAATCCTTTATTGTTCCTATATATACTATAACATCCCAAGATTTCATAGTGTGTTATTTCTTCAAAATAATTCAAAAACATGCACTACACGCAACACCGAGTTCAATCACACCATGACTTACAAAAAAATCCATTCAAAAGAGGTTATGAATAGTATTATCTAAATTTTAATCTTTATATAATCCTTATAATTTTAGAATCCATATTATGAGTTTCTTAGATATAATGCAAGAACAAATTCATTTTCATTATTGCACTTTTATCAACTTTTAATAGTGAACCCTTTTTAAATAAAATATTTTAATCATTCTGACTAAATGGGGACATCAAAAATTTAAAATGAAACATCCCAAGCTTCCACGGTACGCTTTCTTTGAATAATACAGTAGTGTGTGTTGTACGCAACCTTGAGTTTTAACACTCACCACAACCAATCAAACTAGCCGTTATGAATAGTAATACCTAATTTTCAAAATTATATATATTTTATATTTTAAAATGGACTTCATTTCTGGATTCGGAATATCGAATTTAGCCTAAGGTGAAATTTTGGTACTTTTCGGATAACTTTCATATTTTGATGAATAGTGAAAATTACTAAATTTTAATTAAAAACAACTTTTTTAATCAAAATAATTAATAGTGATAAATTATGAATTTGAGTGGTTTTAAAGTATATTTAGAATATATTTTTAACATTTAATATAATGTTGGTCATTGGACATAATTTTACTATTAAACCGAACATAAACAAGTGTCAATCTTTTGATAGTTATTATCTCTTAAAAACACGCTTTTTGTTTTGACAACGGGAATTAATTTTCAATTAATTTCCGCCACTTCTGTGTTTTGAATTTAGAAAAATGGATTCCATATTTGGAATCAGGATTTCCAAATTGTGTAAATAGGTAACTTTTATTTTTAGACATTTTGAATAATTACTGTGGTAAATATTTTATTTACCATGGTTAAAGGTAAATCTGGTAAATAAGGGTTAAAAAATAATATTATAATAATAATAAATTACCCTAAAACGTGTCCTAGCCTTATTGGTTGATACATGTTCGACCATAGGCATATTTGGGTCGATTTTGGGACCCCATGGTACAACTTGTAGGTGATAGGGACACTTTATTTTAATTAAGTTAAAATGAATACAAAAATGACACAACCATATATCTTTGAGAAAAACAATTTTTTACATAGGGTTATATATGTTTGATTTTAGATTATAAATATTCATTAGAAAGATAAAAAGATTTACTACATAGTTATATTTTATTTATAATTTTTAGACATTAAATAATTTAATTTATTTATGACACAATGATGATGCAGTAATTACTAAAATAGTGAAAAATTAAATTAATTGATATTATAAATACCCAAATAAATATAATATGAAACTTTTAATGAATTAAACTAATTTTCTAGGATAATATTATATATTAGGATTGATTTAATTTACTTTTTTCGTTGTTATCAATCTGTTATGAGTTTCAAAAAAATCAACTATTGAATAGTGTCAAAATTGACATAAAAGAGTTATTAAAACGAATATTATATTATTAATTGATATTAAATTCCTAAAAATCTAATGTTCGGCAAAGAGACTTATATCATGATAGTTTCTTCATTAATGGACCATTTGGGGGTCTCTTTGATGTATATAGTATGTTTATTAACCATATTATATAAAAATACAAAGAGACATTGTAAAAGTGAAACTAATTATCTTAGAGTTAATACTTAAAGATAAGGTTAATATAAGTACCCAAACCTGTCTAAATTCTATTGGTTGAGTTGTTTTCTACCTATCCCCACCTTAAAATTTAAATAATCAACTTTGGAGCCATTAGAAACCGAATATTAATTTATTATAAATTAATATTTCTAGCTTTTCCAAAGGTGCCCCTCACCCCTCTTATAAAAGGGAACTCCTCCTTCTCATTTCTTCACACCTTAAAAGCCTTTTGGTTCGGCCAAACTCTGCCCAAATACTCTCCCAACTTCCCTAAATACAACCTAGAGGCCTTAGTTTTATCAGAAAGCCAACCTAAGGAGCCCTTTTGTTCAAATCAAAATGAAGAAACCGAAGAAGAGGTAATGTTTTCACCACCCCTTTTCAAGTTCCTTTCTTCTTCCACATATTCTTTATTTGTTCTTACCATTCTAAAATAATAAATCCAGTATCTCACATATACTGTGATGTTATTATAAATATGTTACAACCATATTCAGTATTCTATGAACCATTTGAATAACATGTCACCACACGTGCGTACGTACGGCTTACCGTCTCCACGTTATGGTGTAATTGTTATTCAATATATTATTATTTGGATGGGTATAATAATGATGTGTAACTCATGTAAATAATAAATATAACATGTTAATTATTCTGTATATATGATATAAAATCCATTTATATATTATTTTAATATCAAAAGAATGATATTTTCGCTCGTCGTACGTACGAACTACCGTCTCCACGAACGCGATAAGATTCATTCTCCATCGTATCCATTCAAGTATAATTATCATTTTATGATTTAAAATAGATGTTTAAGGACTTTATATCATTCTGTATATGAATTATATACAACCAATCCATTACAAACATGTCTTACGTAACAAAACATATAAAAGAAAACAAGTAAGTTAACACCCGAAACAACGATAATACTAAGATATTATTATCAAATCAATATAAAAAGATCATATATGATATCATATTAATGTATATGATTCTTGTATAATTTAATAACAATTATTTCACCATTATACATGAGGTTAACCTACCCCAACCAAGGAAAAGTACAAGGTAAAGGGTTTTCATCTCACTCCTTATTCCCGTGAGATTCATGCCATATTGCCACCATCACCTTTTGTGTGGTGTATGTACTGCCCATAATTATATTCTTTGTGTAATACACTCTAATTTATGTGTATTTACGTATTCATAGTTTGATACCTCTTTAATGGGTTGTATGTTTCATAAGTTACCAAATTGGTAAGGGTTATTTCACAATCTCTTCATTATCCGAGGTTGTTTATATGTAATAATCTACTGGGATCTCTTTATCATCCACATCCATGTTTTCTTAAAAATGTATTTCAAAACATTTTTATTATTTACAAGAATATGGGTTAAAGTCATTTATACCCTTGTTTGACTTTTTATAAGAGGAATCTTTCCGTCATTTTCAAAACAAGGTCCTTTTTAACCTTTTCGACAGAATTAAGGTACGAATGTTTTTTTTAACTTATATGGCGGGTGCGGCTATTTTCCGCCATTATAAAATCATCAAAGCATTCCTTAAAATCTTATAAGAATATTTTCAAAGAAAATTATTTATTTTATATGGCTCTTAAATGATTTCAAAAATAGAAAGATATATTTCTCTAAAAAGAGTTTTGATTTCATCTATGTCAATATCCTTTGATGGATTTTACGCTTATTTGAAGTTGATTTATTATGATACAAAACTTCTATATTGTATTGAAGGTTTTGTGATATGATTGACTGTGGATGTGCTATTTTTATACCATTCATAGTTTATGGTGAAATTATTGACATTTCGTATGCTAGTTTTAATACGAATGTTTATGTTTTGTTTAAACCTTTTCATATGGGAATGCATTGGACTTAATATGTGACGGGTGGATGCCGCTATAGCTCCTCGATGCATCGGTAGGTCTCATGAGACAAACTAGTGTCTTGGAACAAGGCCTTGACAAAATCTTATTCGTAGTCTTGGCACGAGGCCTTGTCTATGTGGTTATGATAGTCTGGCATTATGCATTCCAACATTATGAAAGTTGTTATTGATATTTCATGTGATTATTCGATTAGTAGAATATCCATGTGAACAAGTAAATGGAATTATTTCATTTTACTTTTGCCATACTATGTTGAAAGTTAATGTTTTAAAGGCTTTTGTTTTAGTATACATAGCCTTAAATATTTATTCTTATTTATGAAAGTTTCCAGTATATTGTTATCCTTACTGGGCATTTGAGCTCACCCCTTTTCTATGTTTTATTTTTTCCAGGATGTGTAGAAGTAAGTCATGAATGACCTGCAGGGATATTATGAGGGGATAATAGTGTGGACTATGGAGACATTATGATGTTGTAGTATTTTTTCATTTTATGGTGTAATGTAAAACTTATGAATATATCTAGTGTTTCCAAGGCTACTAAACCAATCGGTCTTTCTAGATTTGATCTTTCTTGTGATCATGCCAATGTTATGTAATAATGCACCGACTCTGGGTAACTAGGGTCGGGGAATTACAGTTGGTATCAGAGGAAGTTTAGTACAAACCTTGGAAGCTAGATTTAGATAAACTCTGATTAGAGCACATAGATTTAAGATGAATTTTGAGGATTAGTATAGAAGAACTTCCTAGAATTTTGGTATTGTAGAGATTTTGTGAGTTTTCCAAGCAATACATCCCTGTCTGTATATGAGTAGGTAGAGGCGGCTCTGGCACAGATGAACCTAGGGGTAAAACCCGAAAACACCGCTTTGAGCTAGACTCGAACGGGAACTGGTGCACGACAACGGGCCTTGCTGCACTCTTGGTTACGACACTCCCGGGGGATATTCTTAGGATAACTCTAATTTTCTTTACAAATCATTATGAAGGGTTTATGAGTATATACTTCCTCAATGGAGACATTTTTATGATTGTGGATTATATCCATAAACTATTTAATTTATGTTATGTGTTTTACAAGTTTGGGATTAGGAATTGTTATTCATAAACTATTCTAATGTATGCCATTGTTTAGAAATGGTGCCAAGTAGAAGGAATGAGAACTCTAGCAATGCACATGATACAAAGAGAAATAAGGATCATATATTTTATGGTCTTAAGCCAGAATTTACAAGAAAAATAGTCTCGCATGTATTATCATCATATGAAGAAATAGTATCATGTGTTGATAAGATAAGTAAAGAGTTTACTGAGTCCTATGGCTTTGAAGGGAAGCAAGAGAGGAAAAGGATGGAAGAGAGAAAGATGGATAACGGGAAGAGGGAAAAGAAGAATTTTCCCATATGTGATAACTGTGGAAAGAAACATCCTGAAACATTCCTGAAAGGAATGGGAGTTTGTTATAAGTGTGGAGGAAAAGGGCACAAAGTACGTGACTGCAAGGGTAAGAAAATGTTTTCAAATGTACAATGCTTCATTTGCAAGGATTTTGGACACTACGCGAACCGATTTCCCAGTCATCAGACTATGCCGAAAATGATGCTATTGGATAATAATCAAGTTATGATACTACCACAGATGAAGAGGAATGATTAGAGTTCTTATGTTGATTATGTCAATTGAGTGTTGTATCAACAATGTACTTGTTATAATAATTATGGAGTATATAAGGATTGTATTGTAGTACTATTTCATTATGGACTTGAGATTGTGTGGAACAAAGAAAAGTGACTCAACAGCAGGATAAATTTTTGGAAAATATATGGTTGAGAGAATGATAAATCATAATATAGTTTTGATACTGAGGTAGTGATTTTGGAATAATATGTGATTGTTTTGGATAAATTATATTGGATATTCTTGACTACCTTGGAACTGATTAATGATTTGTATATTCCATCATTGTTGGGTTTTAAAACATTTTTGGATTAATGAAGTATATCCAGCATTCTATATGGAATAAGGGAGCATGAATGTAATCAATAAGGAATATGGTAATACATGATGAAGGTATTCATATGATATTACAGGGTAAAAAGGATCTATATTATGTTTACCTTCCTTATAAATGTTGGACTGTGAGTTTGGACAGAAGTATTTTGGATAGTTCTAGTTTGGATTATTTTGGATTGCCATAAAAAGACAACCCGGAGGTCGGGCGGCAACCCGTCGCGTCCGGCAAGGCTGCGAGACTTGAACCCACAACTGAAGGGCGACAAGGGTTTATCACCTACCACTGGCCCACGAGATGTCCTCGATTAAATAATGTAGTTTTTATTAAAATATCTTTTAGATGAATTATAAATTCGTTTATTTTGGAACCGTATATGAATAGTGTAAATAGAATATTTTTTTTACATTCTATTATCTTTTAGAGTGAAAGATGAGTTTGTGGTAGAAATTTATTAATGGATAAAACTCTAATTATAAAGTAAGTATATCTCCTTATGATCTTAGCCAATCTCATAAATAAATTCCTCAATATTAAGAAAATAAACTTAGAACAAAAATGTTTTCCTAGATGGTACCTTAAATCATCACTAATTTATGGCTTTGGGATTGTTGGCCTTTTCATAGCCATGTTCTCTACCACTCTCCATCAGATAATTGATGGTTAGATTTTTCCTCCATATCCATATTTTCCTACATGGAACACTAGTATGTGTTATTTTAGGTAATCTTCATACTTTCGACTCTTTATTTTAAATAGAGGCCTCATTAATTCATTTTTCGATGTGGGATTTCAACTAAGATATTTTGAAACGTCAAAAATGTGTTATCCTAATTCCCTGTGTTTTGTTGAACCGATGGTATTTCAAATCAACATAGATTGATGAATTTAAGGACCTCAATTTTATACTTGTTTGTGATTGATGACCTCAATCACTACCTATAAATATTTACGTTTTTACTCCAATTATATGTCTCTAATTGATACCAATGTTCTCCTAATCGAGATCATAATTTGGTGGTGACCATATCATTTCTTTTTTCCTCATATTAAGACTAAATTTCAGTAACCCAATTTCCGATGAGGGTTTTCCCACAAATATATTTTCTATTTTCAACCTTTTATTTTCTAAGAACAATTTCAAATTGCGAGGACGCAATTTATTGATGGAGGGGAGAATGTAACACCCCAAGATTTCATAGTGTGTTATTTCTTCAATATAATTCAAAAACTTGCACTACACGCAACACCGAGTTCAATCACACCATGACTTAAAAAAAATCCATTCAAAAGAGGTTATGAATAGTATTATCTAAATTTTAAACATTATATAATCCTTATAATTTTAGAATCCATATTATGAGTTTCTTAGATATAATGCAAGAACAAATTCATTTTCAGTATTGAACTTTTATCAACTTTTAATAATGAAACCTTTTTAAATACAATATTTTAAACTTTTTGACAAAATGGGGACATCAAAAATTTAAAATTAAACATCCCATACTTCCACGGTACGCTTTCGTTGAATAATACAGTAGCGTGTGTTGTACGCAACCTTGAGTCATAACACACACCACAACCAATCAAACTAGCCGTTATGAATAGTAATACCTACTTTTCGAAATTATATATAATTTATATTTTAAAATGGACTTCATTTCTGGATTCATAATATCTAATTTAGCCTAAGGAGAAATTTTTGTACTTTTCAGATAACTTTCATATTTTGATGAATAGTGAAAATTACTAAATTTTAATTAAAAACAACTTTTTTAATCAAAATAATTAATAGTGATAAATTATGAATTTGAGTGGTTTTAAAGTATATTTAGAATATATTTTTACCATTTTATATAATGTTGGTCATTGGACATAATTTTACAATTAAACCGAACATAAACAAGTGTCAATCTTTTGATAGTTATTATCTCTTAAAAACACGCTTTTTGTTTTGACAGCGGCAAATAATTTTAAATTAATTTCTGCCACTTCTGTGTTTTGAATTTAGAAAAATGGATTCCATATTTGGAATCAGGATGTCCAAATTGTGTAAATAGGTAACTTTTATTTTAGGACATTTTGAATAATTACTATGGTAAATATTTTATTTACCATGGTTAAGGGTAAATCTGGGAAATAAGGGTTAAAAAATAATATTATAAAAATACTAAATTACCCTAAAACGTGTCCTAGATTTATTGGTTGATACATGTTCGACCATAGGCATCTTTGGGTCAATTTGGGGACCCCATGGTGCCACTTTTAGGTGATAGGGACACTTTATTTTAATTAAGTCAAAATGAATACAAAAATGACACAAGCATATATCTTTTAGAAAAACAATTCGTACATAGGGTTATATATGTTGGATTTTATATTATAAATATTCATTAGAAATATAAAAATATTTCCTACATAGTGAAATTTTATTTATAATTTTTAGACATTAAATAATTTATTTTATTTATGACACAATGATGATGCAGTAATTACTAAAATAGTGAAAAATTAAATTAATTGATATTATAAATACCCAAATAAATATAATATGAAACTTTTAATGAATTAAACTAATTTTCTAGGATAATATGATATATTAGGATTGATATAATTTACTTTGTTCGAAGTAATCAATCTGTTATGAGTTTCAAAAAAATCAACTATTGAATAGTGTCAAAATTGACATAAAAGAGTTCTTAAAATAAATATTATATTATTAATTGATATTAAATTTCTAAAAATCTAATGATCGGACAAGAGACTTATATCATGATAGTTTCACCATTAATGGACCACTTGGGTGTCGCTTGGATGTATATAGTATGTTTATTAACCATATTATATAAAAATACAAAGAGACATTGTAAAAGTGAAACTAATTAACTTAGAGTTAATACTTAAAGATAAGGTTAATATAAGTACCCAAAACTGTCTAAATTCTATAGGTTGAGTTTTTTTCGACCAATCCCCGCCTTAAAATTTAAATAATCAACTTTGGAGCCATTAGAAACCGAATATTAATTTATTATAAATTAATATTTCTAGCTTTTCCAAAGGTTCCCCTCACCCCTCTTATAAAAGGGCACTCCTCCTTCTCATTTCATCACACCTTCAAGGACTTTTGGTTCGGCCAAACTCTGCCCAAATACTCTCCCAACTTCCCTCACTACAACCTAGATGTTTTATTTTTATCATAAAGCCATCCTAAGGAGCCATTTTGATCAAATCAAAAGGAAGAAATCGAAGAAGAGGTAATGTTTTCACCACCCCTTTTCAAATTCATTTCTTCTTCCACTTCTTCTTTCTTTGTTCTTACCATTCTAAAATAATAACTCCAGTATCTCACATATACTGTGATGTTATTATAAATACGGTACAACCATATTCAGTATTATGTCCACCCTTTGAATAACATGTCACCATACGTGCATACGTACGGCTTACCGTCTCCACGTCGTGGTGTAATTGTTATTCAATATATTATTATTTGGATGTGTATAATAATGATGTGTAACTCATGTAAATAATAAATATAACATGTTAATTATTCTTTATATATGATATAACATCCATTTATATATTATTTTAATATCAAAAGAATGATATTGTCGCTCGTGCGTACGTATGGACTACCGTCTCCACGAACGCGATAAGATTCATTCTCCATCGTATCCATTCAAGTATAATTATCATTTGATTATTTAAAAATGATGTTTAAGGACTTGATATCATTCTGGATATGAATAATATACAACCTATCCATTACAAAAATGTCTTACGTAACAAAACATATAAAAGAAAACAAGTAAGTTAACACACGAAACAACGATAATACTAAGATATTATTATCAAATCAATATTAAAAGATCATATATGATATCATATTAATGTATATGATTCTTGTATAATTTAATAACAATTATTTCACCATTATACAGGTGGTTAACCTACCCCAACCAAGGAAAAGTACAATGTAAGGGGTTTTCATCTCACTCCTTATTCCCGTGAGATTCATGCCATATTGCCACCATCACCTTTTGTGTGGTGTATGTACTGCCCATAATTGTATTCTTTGTGTAATACACTCTAATTTATGTGTATTTACATATTCATAGTATGACACCTCTTTAATGGGTTGTATGTTTCATAAGTTACCAAATTGGTAAGGGTTATTTCACAATCTCTTCATTATCCGAGGTTGTTTATATGTAATAATCTACTGGGATCTCTTTATCATCCAAATACATGTTTTCTTAAAAATATATTTCAAAACATTTTTATTATTTACAATAATATGGTTTAAAGTCATTTATACCCTTTTTTGACTTTTTATAAGAGGAATCTTTTTGTCATTTCAAAACAAGTTCTTTTTTAACCTTTTCGACAGAATTAAGGTAAGAATGTTTTTTTTAACTTATACGGCGGGTGCGGCTATTTTCCGCCGTTATAAAATCTTCAAAGCTTTCCTTACAAGATTATAAGAATATTTTCAAAGAAAATGTTTTATTTTATATGGCTCTTAAATGATTTCAAAAATAGAAAGGGATATTTCTCTAAAAAGAGTTTTGATTTCATCTATGTCAACATCCTTTGATGGATTTTACGCTTATTTGAAGTTGATTTATTATGATACAAAACTTATATATTGTATTGAAGGTTTTGTGATATGATTGACTGTGGATGTGCTATTTTTATACCATTCATAGTTTATGGTGAAATTTTTGACATTTCTTATTCTAATTTTAATACGAATGTTTATGTTATGTTTAAACCTTTTCATATGGGAATGCATTGGACTTAATATGTGACGGGTGGAGCCCGCTATAGCTCCTCGATGCATCGGTAGGTCTCATGAGACAAACTAGTGTCTTGGCACAAGGCCTTGACAAAATCTTATTTGTAGTCTTGGCACAAGGCCTTGGCTATGTGGTTATGATAGTCTGGCATTATGCATTCCAACATTATGAAAGTGGTTATTGATATTGCATGTGATTATTCGATTAGTAGAATATCCATGTGAACAAGTAAATGGAATTATTTCATTTTACTTTTTCCATACTATGTTGAAAGTTAAAGTTTGAAAGGCTTTTGTTTTAGTATACATAGCCTTAAATGTTTATTCTTATTTATGAAAGTTTCTGGTATATTGTTATCCTTACTGGGCATTTGAGCTCACCCCTTTTCTATGTTTTATTTTTCCTAGGATGTGAAAAAGTAAGTTATGAATGACCTGCAGGGATATTATGAGGGGATAATAGTGTGGACTGTGGAGACATTATGATGTTGTAGTAGTTTTTCATTTTATGGGGTAATGTAAAACTTATGAATATATCTAGTGTTTCCAAGGCTACTAAACCAATCGGTCTTTTGAGATTTGATCTTTCTTGTGATCATGCCAATGTTATGTAATAATGCACCAACTCTGGGTAACTAGGGTCGGGGCGTTACATATACAAAATAGATAACGTTCACGGTCGAAATACACCAATATTTGGGATGAGACACTCTGTTTTTTCTATATATGGTGAAGAATGACCAGATGAATGCTCAATGTACCAACAGGGTTTGTGACCAAATATCATATTACATGTGTTCAGGATGAAACATTCAATATATGAAGATATGGTAAAAAGAGCTATGATGGTATAATTGAATATATAAGGGAATGTTTTATTTTCAACCTCTTCTATTTTATCTGGTGGAGGATCTTGTTGTGTACATGTGAAGAAGAAGAATTAGCACGATCACTGCTAGAGTAGTGGATGTGGGTCTCAGTAGCGGGCCCCCTCCTAACCATCTATTATAATAAGAAATGTGCCTATGTCTTTCTATAAGTATTCAAATTTCAAAAACTGAATGAATTATTTTCATATTCTGATGATGACATTCCACAATTGTGGGTGTGTTGGTCATCAATGATGCTTTTTTAGGTGATGACTATGCCTCACTATTATTGGAGCTAGTCAGCTTTGAATGCAACATCAGTACAATTAGAAGTTCGAAATACTATAAGGCTCTATCCATAGGCCTTGGGAGTGTATATTATTCATGAATTATATGAGACACCAATGAATGTTGATGCAGGTTCATAAATAGTTAGAGGTACTATCCTTATTGCATCTTCAGTAGCAGTTTCTAAATTTTATATTAGTGCCTCCCAATCATTTTATCCACCAATTTTTATGATATTATTAAACATACAATAAAATATTTTTCAATTGAAATATAGTTAGTGACGCCTCTTGATAAGAGGAAATAACACGGGTTCACGGGTCCTTGTTCGTTAACAATAAATGATATAGAGTTGGTCAGATAATTTATCATTATTTTTCAAAATCTGTTTGAAGTATTCATCTAAATTTATTTGATTGTTTCTTATCTTGCAGAGGTTTATTTTTAAAATATTCATTTTTTACTTCATACCATTCATGGGGGATCACTTTTGATTATGTGGGAGTGGGACCAGAGGTCTTGTCATATATGATCTCCCCACCTAGAGATTAAGAGTTAGTAGGTTTCTATTGTGTTAAAGACAAATGAAAACTCTTAGGTTTTTGATCTCCTTATTTTTGTTCAATTATTTCATAAGGTTTTCCTATAAAAAATCACTGGTATTCCTCCTGAAGGATTAGTTGTGTTAATGACTGATCTAGTGCCTGTTACTCAACCGATATTGATATCTTATTTATGTATGGCACTAGAAGAGATAAAATAATTGAACATTAAGATGGATGACATGTTTGAAAATGTTTTCATTCTCACTAGAATTTATACTTCGTAATGTCAAGTTTTAATTGTCCTAAAAATAGATATTCCACTTTGATTTTGTGTGTAAAATTGGATGGTATACTAGGGAACAATTAAGAATAAATATCCATTGCCTCTTGCAGATGATTTCATTGATATGTTAAATGGGTAAAAGTGGTTTTCATTGATTGATCTTTAGGTGGGTTATCATCTGCTCAAATTTTAGGAGTTTGATTTACCCATGATAGCTTTTCAAGGTACTTATGGACATTATGACTATCTTGTGATGCCTTTTGTTCTCAATAATGCTCCTACAATATTTTTGACATTCATGAACCTGATATTCCCTCAATATCTAGACTTTTTTGGTAGACTTTTTAAATGATAATATTTTTTATTCAAAATAAGAATGTTATCATGAGCACCGTCAGTGTTTGTTTTTATAAATTTCCAGATGTTATAATTTTTAGGGATGATTTTGTTATTTTTTTCTAGATTCTATAAGTGAAGTTATTAGTGTGTGTAATTTTTATTCCAATCTTATTAGTTGTTGTGGAGAATTTAATTTTTTCCCATGTATGAAACCATATAATTTCATTGATATAAAATTCTTCCTTGGTTTTTCTAGATACTACTGACAGTTTTTCATGGACGTAGTTATACTGGTGTTTCCGTAGACAACTCACACAAGGAAAGTAATGAAATTCACATGGGATGTGAAGAGAATATATTATTTTGATGAATTAAAATGGATTCTATCATTATATCCTCTTATGATCTTACCTAATCACGGTAAGGGGTGTGAGGAGTTTTTCTATGCTTCTGCTACGTGTTTGGGATATGTGCTTATGCCGGATGACCATATAGTCTCTTACGAATCTCATTGACTTTGATTGCATGAAATGAATTATCCCAATTAAAATTTAGTTCATATTGTATTTATGAATTTTCTTAAATGACTGTGGATATATATTTTTGGGTAATCGTTCATAGTCTTTTCAGATCATAAATATATGAGCTATATATTTTCCAAAAAATACGGGATGGGTAGAATACCTTAATAGGTTTGACTTCAATATCTCCTACTCCCTAGAAAAGTGAAATCAAATTGAAAATAGTATTAGTAGGAATGTAAAATCACAAGATATTTTAGAATCAAAGGGGGAGTTGAACATTATAGGGACTTTCGCTCAGTTTCCCATAGATTATGATGATGATGTTTTATGTATGGTTATATTTAGTGTTAGTTATCATAATCAATCTTGGATTCTATTTTGTAGAGTCATTAATAGGATGATAACTTTCCAAAAAATTTAAAAGGACATTATGTTTGGGAGAACATTTTAGTTTGGCCTCTTTCTTCAATTGGTATGCTTCAACTTTATAAAAGTGTTGTCATCCCAATATTTATGAGGAGTTTAGTCTTGTTTGATTGTAAAAGGACCTAATGGGCCATTCATCCATGCACTTTGAATATGTATTATGAAATGATTCAATTATTCTAGTGTCCATGTATGAAAAGTGATACTAGGAAGTTTGTGTATCATCATTAAACCATGAAATGGATAAAAGTAGAAAACATGAATCCTTTTGGTTTGGATCAACATATTCTGATGTCGATCTACAAATGGGGTGAGGTATCAATGGATTTTCTTGTAAGATTACCATATAACCCCAAAAGGTGAAATTATATTTGGATGGATATTGATTGGTTGATGAATTATACTCATTTCATTATGATGCATGAAAACACTAATATTGAAAATATAGGTAAAATGTTGTTGCCAACAAAATATGAGAAGAATAAGAACAAGAGGGAAGACTCGGGGGTGTCCGCGTGAAGACAATTCGCGGAGCCACATGGCCCTGCACCCTCCGTGGAGCAAGGATGCAGGACACCCCGTGAACCTGTTTGATGTTCATGATCTCGATGCGGGGAAAGGAGGTGGGACGCCCCATGAACCCCTTTGACGTTCTCAAGCCCTCCGTGGAGCAAGGAGACAGGAAGCTCTGTGAATGAATTTGATGTTCACGAGCCTACCGTGGGGCGTGGAGGCGGGATCATCCATGAGCAAATTTGACATTATTGTCCCATAATGGATAAAACTCCATATTTTTGTCAAGGGAGGTCTGCTTCATAGTGCATGTTGCCTACAAATACATGGCTCCCATTGAGCCCAAAGGACAGATCATTCGACCCTTCACCTTTTGAGCTCTCAAATCATGAAGCACATCCTGCTCTACGAACCATGATATTCTAAAGGTAATTTTTCATTTTGAAGTTCCTCCCCCATTTTGTTAATTCAGCCCCTATTCTGAGAGGGATGCCCTTTGTGAGGCCCACATGCCTTCGTGAAGTACAGGGATCCAAAAGGGGGCACAGGTCATCACGAAGCGTTTAGGCTTTATGAAACACCCTACATGAACACACGACCAACATGCTAAGTCATGGTCACTATGCTTCGCGAATCACATTGCTTCACAACACCTTGCATCATGAGGCACCCTTGATTCACGAGGCATTGCTTAAAAAATTCCTTTCAACATCGTGAAGAATCTCCTATATTCACATATTCCATATTCCTCGGCTAGGCCACTTCACTTCACAAAGAATACCCCTTTATGAATCCCCTTCACTAAATGGAGCACCATAGCTCTAAAAAGCTTGTTCCTATGAACACCATTTCGATGAAACAAATTTTCGTGTGCAACCCACCGGGTTCACACGAAGTAACTTCAACGTCCCTTTTGTGGTGTTTCACATTACGGTGCTTCACCTCATACTTCATTGAATAGGCACGCTAATAGCTATTTCTTCTTCGCAAAGCAAGGATAATGTGGACCCCTAATAGGATCACCTCTCGACACCCTCATTTATAGAAATGTTGATTCCTTCCTTCCCTCAAGGGCATGCTGGTATCAGTTATGTTATTCCTAGGGGTGAAAAGAAAACCCACCTCATCTGAGTTGAACGACGTTAAACATTCAAGCACAATCATCCAAAACACATGATGATAAATTGGGGCCTCTCCTTGTACTGTTCAAGTTAGGTTCATCGTCTCAGACATTCTCTATGACCACTGGTCTTTACAGCAGTAAAAACATTCCTCACATGGAATGAAATTCTATTTATCATTGTGGCGTCTATCCGCAGGGAAAGGGAAATTTCCCTGTTGTAATCCCCTGGTTGTTTTTTTGAGAGGTTGCACTCATACTACTCCTCTCCTCCTAGGTTCCAAATCCCTCTCCCATTGGGATTTGTCACCACTCTGGCCTCCATCCTAGAGTTTTCCCCTCTTTCCTCTTCGGGATACTAACCATATGTATGCCCACGTTTTTTCTTTGGTCTGCTAACAATGTGTATGCCCCTATTTCAACTTTGGGCCACCAAATACGTGTATCCCCAGTCCACTTCCCATGGAGACAACTTTCACAACGTGATTGTCAGGTCTTTTTTGCCTCTTTTTTCTCACACCGAGCATAAATCACGTTGTCTTATAGTATGCATCGACAATGAAATCCTCTCCGAGTATCCTAGAGTGTAATCTCCAAACCCAACCTTAACTATGAGTTCATTGAGCCTTTCCAAGTCTAGGTACGTTGGAATCCTACCCGAGGCTCAAGTCCAACACCCGGTCACACAGAAAACCTTCACGTCGGTTCACCAAAACCTCACATGAACTATGAGGTTTTTGATAATTTCTGGGTAAAGGTATGTAAGAAGCCTCCGTGAGGTTCAATCCCACCACCCATTGGTCGCTCCGACCACCTTCATGTTAGTTCTCCAACCCAACCTCAACTGCGAGGTCTTTGATCCATGCCAGGGCATATTACATAGGAAGCCTCCCTAAAGTTCAATCCCAACACCTAGTTACTCTGACCACCTTCACATACGTTCCCCCAAACATCACCTCAACTAGGATGTCATGGATCCATGTCAAGGCGAGTTATGTAGGAACCCTCTCGGATGTTCAATCCCACCATCCATTGGTTGATCAGACCCCCTTCTGGTCAGTTCACTAACCCCACCTAATCTACGAGGTCTTTTATCTATTCCATGGTGAGGTATTTTGGAAGCCTCTCTGAGGTTCAATCCCACCACCCATCGATCACTCTGTCCCCCGTCACGTCGGCACATGAGAAACCATTCTGAACTAAGTGTACTTTGATCCTTTCCAATGTTAGTTATGTAGAAATCCTCTCTGAGGTTCAATCGCAACACCAACTGGTCCCAACCATCTATACGTCATCTCACCAAAACCCAACCAGAACTATATGGTCTTTTATCCTTGCCAAGGCGAGGTACATAGGAATCCTTTATGAGGTCCAAGCCCAACACCTGGTCGCTATTAGAACCTTCACGTCGTTTCACAAAAACCTCACATGAACTAAGATGTCTATAATCCTGGCCAAGATGAGGTAAGTAGGAATACTCCCTGATGATCAAGCCCACCAACCATTGGTCTCTCCAACCTCCCCCTCATTGGTTCGCCCAAAACTCACCTGAATTACATGGTCATTGATCTTTTCCAAGGCACAGTACATAGGAAACTTCCCTGAGGTTTAATCCAATAATCCATTGGTGCTGACCCCCCTTCACATCGGACCAACTCCATTCGACATGACATTAATCTATATCCCCCTTTTCATCCTGCATGATGTTCGACTACATCCACCATCCAGCGGTAAGTTGTTGTGACCCCATCCAGCGGTAAGCTGTTGTGACCCCATCCAGCAGTAATCTTTTGTGTCCCAATCCTGTGTTATGCCGTTGTGAACCCATCCAACAGTAAGTCATTTTGACCCTATCAAGCGGTATCCCATTGTGACACCATCCAGCGGTAAACCTTTTTGACCCCATAAAGTGGTAAGACATTGTGATCACATCTAGCTATAATCCCTTGTTCCCCCAATCGATGGTAATCTATTGATATTCCAAATCGATGGTAAGTAGTCTTCA
This sequence comes from Viscum album, assembly GCA_963277665.1. NCBI lineage: Eukaryota > Viridiplantae > Streptophyta > Magnoliopsida > Santalales > Viscaceae > Viscum > Viscum album. The sequence continues at coordinate 2,047,293,044 of OY728127.1, forward strand.
GATAAACTATGTGGACATCGATTCCCTACCACAGGGATATGTAGGTATCCTCTCTAAGGTTCAAGGCCATCTCTCATGTCTCATACTAATCTATCCCTCGATCTAATGTGTTTTAGGAAGGGCATGCCTCAACCAGGAGGTTCCACTTCTTCCGGGTCCCATTAATTAGTCCTTCCTCACAGGTTGCCTTATCATGTGTCCCATAGCCCCACAGAAAAATTCTGACATTGATCCCCTTCCATGGGGATACATTGGAAGTCTCATCGAGGAACAAGCCCACCACTATCATTACCTTCACGATGGTTCCATCTAATTTTCCACCCACTTCTCTTAACCATCCATCGTCCATTTTGGATCTTACCCAGGCCGCCACATCCTAGTGGGATCATTCCACATAATTCCACATTCCCATTAGCCACAATCGGGTAGAAAAATGCACATTAGACACATCATCAGTGTTCCCTCCAAGGGTCACCTCACCAGATTTTATCTATCTAGTGTTCTGACCCGTCTGATCCATCATTGCGAGACATTTAACTCACATCATACCCTGTGTCAAACATGGGAATATGAGGAAAACCTCAGATACATGACTATGGAATTAATATTCATACGTTCTACAATGGATTCCTCAGGCTTCAACAACCTCATGAAGCCTTATAATAAGTTGAATAAACCCAGAAACACCGGTGTTCCAGTGTCCATACATTCCACTGATGTCCAACATGACTAATCCCCTGACTAAAGGTTGATCACATAACTGGACCGCATGGAATGTCCCAAAAGATGTCGTGTAATTAACTGATGTCCATGAATATATGATACTTGGAACAGTTTTATGAACAATGTATTAATCTATAAGGGTGACCCGAATTAGGTGATGTGTTCTATGGAGGAATCCATATATGGAAGAGCCTTCATTCCATTATCTCATTTAGATCATGGAGAAAATTCCATTGAATAAGGAACAGATGCCTCCCAACATTGGAATGTGGGAATGTAGGGAAACAAACAATGTTGTTGACCTCGAACAAAAGGACATGCGCACCTCGACGAAATCATCAGAAAAATAAATGGTTAACCCAACGTGATGATCTTCCTCTCCATTTGGCGAGTAGTATCAATCAAGGAATCAGTAGATTAGAACATTGTTGGATCCTGCAATCCGGCACTGGGTCCTGCCAAGCAAATAGAGGGCATGACATGAAACTCATCAGACGTTCGGACAATCAAAATTTTGGACATCCCGTTCTTCAATGTTTTCACTGTGGATCAATCTTACCATCCTTGGAAGACAGAATGGAATTGGGGCACTAGTTGTTGATTCATTTCCATTCAGCACTATTGGGATAATCTCATTACTTTTCAAGGAACCAAGCTACATTAGGAATTCAATCACCTCTCGCCCACTGACGTAGGGGCAGGGGAAATTCCCTCATGGCATTCCCATATGGCTCCAAAGCTTCTGAAATAATCCCTATTCCTAAAAATGTTGATTTACCATGTCCCATTTACCCATCTAAATTTATTCAGTGGTGAGTGATCAATGACCATGTATGTCAATATGAGGAGGAGGGATTCTCCTTATTGGGATATGTCCCGCCACGATCTGGAGGCATCTGCACCTCACCTCCAATGCCTCACCCAAGGGCCGTATATGGGAGCCACAACTACCCACACCAACTTATAATCATTTTGGGTTCCTCTTCCAAGAACACCTCGACGAATCTTTCCCATATGTCGTGAAGTAGGATATGTGTGGGCCGACCCAGTCAGGATTCATTTTCGGGGACACCCAAGGAGGGCTCCCACTAGGTCGTTCCTTCGCCGTCACCTAGTCCCATGAGTTGAGGAGCTTGTAAGCCATGCACCTGCACCATTGACTCCTATCCAGTAGACCATATTCCAGCATTGGGTACAGGATGAGGATGAAATTCACCAATGGGTATCAACGTCTATAACTATTATGGCACATTCCACCACCGATGTATATCATCTACCCCATGCATAAGCTAAACAGTGGAGCTAGTATATACGGCCCGGATCGAGGCTCCAATTGCCTTACGAGTAGGATGGGTCGAATCTACCATTTGTCGATGTAGGTAATGCCCGCAGTTAGTGTGGAGGCCCTCCATGTACCACCACCATAGATAACGTGGGTCTTCCCCACTTCTAGGCTCAGCATGGAGGTTCACCTCATGCTACCCTCAGCCCGAATGGGGGGCCTCCCCATGATGGTGACTCCCAATACAGAATTATCTCATGTCCTCATTACATTGGGTATGGAGTCATCCCACCGGCCATAGAATGCCAGTGTGGCGACATTGCACATACGATCGATCTCTAACTTGTGAGTTATCCCCATGTTCTTTCAGTATTCAGAGAAGGGACTTCTCACCTCAGCAACTAGAGGGGTGAAGGACAACCACGCCTCACTAGCATCCAGCACGTAGGCCCCACCTGTGTTCAACAAGACAAGTATAAAGACCTTACTCACACTAATTTCCCCTGGGGAAACAAACACGGGCTTCCAACTTGTGATCTTATAGGCTCTAGCAGAGGTCCTACCAGCTCTATTTCATCCCACAGATGACCTGCCAATATCTCCTTTGATATCAATCTCGTTTCTCCTCACACTCTGGATTTCATAGGCGGAAGCCCTCTCAGCACTAACTCCATTACGACTGAAGGTTCTCCTCATGTCGAAAATCATACCTTCCCTGAAGAACCATCCCATGGTAGGAGGGTCAGTCTTTGCCTCCATAAAAGGAACACTGAGAAGATTCAGTCTAAGATCAAACCTGTTACTTTTTTAATTTCGATGCCAAATATGACTCAATGATGGAACCCTCACCCAGGACCTCTCTGTCATGTGCTGTGGAAAGAACATGGATCATCAGTCTATTAATCACATAATGGGATGTCTTTCAGATTCTCACCTCCCTACATAAATATAACCATGAGGAAGAAAATTTTCAATCCTATAGGTTACAATTGTGAAATTTCCAGCATCATCACCAACATTGCTCTCTACCTTGACTAGAGATCACGAAGAGTAAATTTGGGGACAAATGGTGGACGATCAACAGTGCGGTCCAACACCAGTTGCCCTGGTCTATGTTCTAGAAACTGTGGTCATCAACCCATACTACTGAGATGTGGTGGCTAAGTCAATATTATATTTAGAGGATAGCCCGAGATTTAGTGGTTTGTTGGCTCACACTTTGTACTCTCTACCAGCCAGCCAACCATCCGAGAAGTCTGCTCTGATACTGCTACTGATTCCTTAGCCGCCTCCAGTTGATGAGTGAGGTAATGAAGGGAAAGACGTTAAATCTAATAAATTGAGATTAGGGAATATCCTCACATCGGACCACTTCCTTGAAATGTTTCAGCCTATGGTAGCACCGAATTTCTGTGCATTGGAATCCCTCACCCATGAATAAGTTGATTGTTTCTGTCAAACCCCTTGGTTGAAACATTTCTGCCTTCATCACTAGTGAGTGGCTTATCTGAAGATCCATTCACATTTTGAAGACATTGACGGGAAATGTGGTCTTTTTGATCTATCTTCACTCCCTGTGGCTCAGCGCCATGAGTTTCCAGGCCTCTGTAAGGCCCTCCAACAAATATTTGTCTAGAAATTCATGGAAATCCGCAATATTATCTATGAGGGTTCCCCCCATCAAAATATATGTGTCTCATGGAAATTTTACACCCTTAACATCAATCCTATCAAGCGCCAAACTGAATTTCTAGGTGATATCGAGGACATGCCCCTTTGGTAGAGTTGCAGTCAACATGGTCAGCCAATTGGTAGATGATAACGAGCTAGAGATCCTTGATGGGGACCTCCTCTAGAATGTGTGTCACAACTATTGGATCTATTGAGAAGGGTAAATCACCAATATATGTGCCCACAAGGTCTATAAGTGCCCATTGAGGCATTAGTTCTTAGCTGAAATCATTTTAAGGCTAAATAGAATATTGGAGAAATCAAGCACTCTGACCCATCTGGCATAGTGCAGAAGGCGGAGGAAAAACCTGAGAATGCCATGTTGCGTCATTAACATGCCTAATAGAATAAGGTGGTTGACAACCTCTATGTTGAACATGCTATAGAGAAATGGCCACACTACGGTGATCCTAGGTTGGGGCAGCAGGTGCAGGCACATCCTCCCCTAGGATAATTTTTTCATGTTGAAACTGATCATCCTACCCATGAAGTCAGGGTGGACTCTAGAGGATATGACAAGTGGGAATGGTACATATGGACAAATCCTCCTAAACATCATAATGACCCTCATGATCTAGCTTTCCCCCCAACTTCCCCATTGGTGGTCATTCCACCACTGCCCCACTAGCCGATGGGCCATCTTATCATGTTTAAAAATCCTCTAACGCACTGGGGGTTAGAGATCCCCGTCAAGACAGAAACCCCAACAAGATGATCCAATAGAGGATATTATTTCTCGTCTCGAGGCATTAAACACACGACAAGTGGTGATCCCGCCTGATGGCAAGCCATATACGGCGTGGGAAGATGATATTCCAGCACCCCTAGGTTTTTGGGAATTCCACATTTTTCCCCTTCAATGGGATAGGGGACCCACCAAAGAACCTATCCCACAATACCTCAAGGTGTGGCCCCATGTTGGGAACTCCGAAGTAGTAGGATGCCACCAAGATCCGAATTTTGAGCAGACATTGGAAGGGCATTCCTTTGTTTTATAAATCCATCTCTCCATCGGATCAGTAGCCAACTAGGAGGACCTCCATAGGAAATTCCTCTACTAGTTTAGTTCCATCACATGGAAGACGAGTATCACTGAACTCTTCAAGTTAAAACAGTGGCATGATCAGTGCATCACTAACATTCTTGCCTGGAGGAAAGGAAACATGTATTCCCTTGACATGCCACCGACTGAGGAGAAATTGTTGAGGTTGTTCATAGAGAACATCAATACGAAGCCGGTTCCCACTCAGATCACCCATAACTATCCCGGGGGATTCTATGTCTTCTCTGATAGGGCTCAGTTCTTACTGGAAGCCTTACATAATGCCAAGTAGTCACAATCATTGCCTCCAGTGATACCCGTGAGATGGGCCACGAGGGTCGTGCCTACCGTAGTGGCCCAAATAGAGGACCCCAGATGAATAGAATTGTTTCTAGGGGAGCCAACTCCACATCCTTGTAGAGTAACCCTGCCATAGGCGCCACCACCAACCCTGTCACGCCCACCCATGAATCGTTAGGTGCCCCGGTGCAATGTTCTGCCACCGCTCGGGTGAGATAACCAAGCTCCACCTCCTCTACAGTGTCATCCAGGCCCTCGACAGGGTCAAAATCCAATCGCCCACTTTCCAAATAAGAGAAAATGAACCTACTCATTCAACGAGGAACATGGCCCCTATTACATCCAAAATGCCTTGGAGTATAGGATTCTACATTTTCCTGAGTGTAGATGATCAGATGTGGCAATCCTCACAGATCACCCTAATTACAACACCTACCACTGGATCCTGGGGAACAAACTCATGAATTGATAGGTGATCAAATACTGGCATCAAGACCATGTAGATAACAACATAGTCTTTTTAGGATCGAATCTGGTACATGTGTCATGCTTCTTCATGAGGCCAGACAGCAGCAATGATAGCGAGGGTGGTTTGTATCAGGCATCCAATCACAGGTCCCAGAAGTATGATTATTGGATGGCTCATAAAAAATTTGACCATGTTCATGGGGTCATCTGGGAATGCATGAATCGGCCAGATCCTTCAAAAGCTGTAGCCACCCCTTCTGCATCGTCAAATCATATAGCCTCTTCCCAGAAGAGAAAACACCAGTGATACAAGGGAATGAAAAGTCCCCTGCGGATGCCATCGTCATACCATACTCTCGGAGACTCCATGCCCTCGGAGATGGAAGTCCCTCCCAGAATTTTTCCATTAATAGACGACTCATCAAGTGAATTTATATTGTATGCCATGGTTAAATCCATCGAGCTGGTAAACCCCTATATGATTCTTGACATTGAGAAGTGCTATGTAGATCCTCCCAACATCCCTAGCCATCGTCAGCGTTGTCAAAGTCATGGCTATATGGGTTGTCAGCGTGCCTCGATAATCACTTCCCTCCAGGCTGTGCATGCTACCAAAACCAGGCAATAGACTCAGTGCAAAACTCAACATGCACAATCTTCTAATCTGATGGCTTCAGTCCCACCTTCACCGCCTTTTGTGATTATGGATCAGGTTGAGCCACCCCTGACATTATCACAACTATCCAAACTCTACTATAGGCTTGTCTCTGTCATTTGGACCTCATAGGCTAACCATTACACATGCATCAACCAGTGGGAAGCAAGATGTTCCAAGTACTATTCAAGCGTCAGTCCTATTAGCAAGGCCCATCATACCTCCATTCATAGGGTGACATCCTACAAGAATAATTTCACACCTGGTGTGGAAGTACAATGTTTTTAATAATATCCCTATTATTCCAGCATGACTCTCCATCCTTGAGGCCCTTTACCTATCGTCAAATATACATTAGTCCCTCCCTGATGCATTGAGAATCCCCATCCAGTTCAAGATGGATGTAGATTTCATATAAGCCTTGACATTGAGGCTATCGAGAGTAATGAATTCCATTCCATCCTCATGATCTATATAGAATTTGAAGGATTTCCAATAAAAAAGGAAAATTTGACAATTGTACATCACCGGCCAGTTCAATTGCATGTAGGCTTGTCGTTGTCTTGTTGACAATGGATCTAGAATTAACCTAATCCCGTCTCTGACACTACAAAAGATGGTATTGTGAGAATATGATCTGAGTCCCTCTGACCTAAGATTCCCTGGTAATGATAGGATGGAAGAAACACCAGTTGGTATGATCTTCTTGAAGACCCAGTTTTGGAGCCATCTTTCCAGCAACAAATTTATGGTTTTCTCCCATGACCCCACCTACAATGCATTGATGGGAAGACCATGACTCCACCTGCATACGACAGTTCCCTCATCAAATCACCAGTGTCTCAAATACTCCCTTAATTTTTGAGTGGAAATTATTCAAAGTGATGTCTCTCCCTTTTCCACTTACAAATCCCACTACCTAACGGCTGACTACTACAAGTGTACGGAAAATAAAATTCATACTAATGAGGTTGAGCATACAATATCTGCGACTGACCCATAGACAGATCTAGATGATGCCTATTTATTTCATATCCACCAATTAGATGCTTCGACCCTATACATGGGACAATGCTTCATTATTTTTTGGGTTCATGGGGGAACACATTCCTAGGCCTATGGGACACCCAAAGATCACCACGTACTCCTATACAAATCAGGAACATGTGATCTCAGAACCTCCTACCCCCATAAGGTATTGAGATGTCCACCACATGGCAATGACGATATATCATACGTTCTTATTCCATTGGGAAGAAATCAACTTTCTCAGGCAAATGCACCATTATTTATTCGACATCATCAAGCGTGGCCTCCCTGGGCCATAGGACTAATGGGATCAAATCAACAGCCTTTGTAGCTATGGTTGCGAATGCAAAAGAGTCCTTTGATGCGGTGACCACTACCGCTCAGGCTAGTACCAACCTCCCGTCTGGATCAGCCAACTCAGAAGAAAATCCTCCTGATGAGGATTCCACATCCTCAAGTTAAGAAGAGAGTATAGAGGAAGATCCTCCCATATTTTAAGATGTAAACTCTGTAACAGTTGATGAGTTGGTACATGTGAACATAGGTAGCGAGGTGGACTCATGACCCATTTTGGTCAGTGCCTCCATGCCCCTTGAGGAGTAAAAACAATACATTGGAATCTAAAAACAACACCACAATGTATTCGCCTTGAGTTTTGATGAGATTCCATGAATAGATCCTCAGGTATCTATCCACCGCCTCGGTCTCTTGGCCAGTCGTCATGGGTTCAAGCAGCCTCCCAGAAAGATGTAACCTTCTCACGATGCCATGGTAGAGGCAGAAGTTGATTATCTAATCCGATCCAGGTTTGTTAAGGAGGTATAGTACACCAAATATCTAGATAATATTGTGCCAGTAAGGAAGATTAATGAACAAATCAAGGACTATATTGACTTTTGAGATCTCAACCGTCATTTTTCAACGGATGATTTCCCCATCCTATGATGGAGTTGTTGATTAAAACTACATCTGGATTCCAATGTCTTTCTTTCATGGATGGGTACTCCAGGTACAACCAGATCCGAATGGCCCCCAAGGATGAGGTGTTCACAGCCTTTAGGGAAACAGAAGGTAAATTCGGTTACCAAATCATTCCCCTCGGTTTAATAAATGCAGGTTCCACCTACCAGCGGGCTATGCATCACATATTTAAGTCGATATCTAGAATGTCGGTGGAAATCTATGTGGAAAATCAGTTGGTCAAATCTGTCCAGAGTCAGGACCATCTCAAAGACCTTGAGAAATAGTTCATCTTCCTTTTTTCCCATCACATGAAGATGAACCCATTGATGTGTGCCTTCAGGGTCACTTCATGAATGTTTCTCGGCTTCATTGTCAGATATTGGGGCATCGAGATCGACCCAAAGAAGTTCATGTCCATTATCTAGATGTCTCATCCAAGAAACATTCGAGACCGTCAAGGTTTTCAAGGCCACATAGCCTATATATTCCAATTCATTGTGAATCTGTCCGAAAAGTGTAAGGGCATTTCTCAGATCATCAAAAATGGAACACTCTATTTGTGGGATGAAGAATGTTAGTCTGAATTTGATGAGATCAAGTAGTATCTACCCTAGCCACTAGTGATAATGTCACTGGACTCCAGAAATCCATTTTTCCTTTATGTGACCACACTATAATGATATCTCAGCACCCTTCTCAACCAAAATAACAATTAGGGGATGGAGGATATCCTTTATACCTCAACATCATGCTCCTCGATACAGAGACCAGATACTCCCCGATTGAAAGAATATGCCTTGTGCTGGTATTCGTAGTACAAAAATTGTGACATTACCGGTAACACCATGAGGTACATCTGGTGTCCCATTTAGATCCACTGAAGTACATTTTGAACTGTCTCATGTTGACAGGCTGTCTAGCACATTGGGAAGTAATTCTACAGCAGTTTGATATTAGTTTTTTCCCTTGGAACGATATTTAGGGGAATGCATTGGCGGATTTCCATGCTTCCCATTCGACTCCAACTGACCAGTCCTTGAATCTAGATATCCACGATGAGGTGATCTTATCGGTGGATGAAGCCATTCCATGATGGTAGATTCACTTCGATGGCTCTTTTTGAAGCCCCATCATTATGTTTCTTAATGACCACAGGCTCAACAGGGTAGGCCTGGGCATCATCATCATTACCGCGACACAAGACATCCTCCCATACTCATTCTTATTTTCATAAGGATACACTAAAAATGAAAAACAGTATCAGATCTCATCATTTTCCTCAAGCTAGCTCTTGAGAATGAGAAACCCCATTTTCTTGTGAAAGGGGACTCCGAAGTGGTCATAAAGCAAATCAACGGTGATTATATCTTTAGAAAGGCAGAGCTCAAACCCTTTTTGGAGTGAACTCACCTGAAAATGGCATAGTTCCCTCTCAGCCAGAGGTTACCCATGTCCCTCATTCATTTAATGGTAGGGCATACTCCTTTGAAATCCTAGATGCATCACTTGTAGAGGCCAAGCAGGATGATCTGATTATCCATATGGTACACTATAGGGTCATATCTCTCGTCACTCAAGATAATGCTGACAACACATAGGTAAGCCAACATACCACCTGCGCCTCCATGTCAGGACCCCCAGGTCCCTTGGACATGGTGATTGGAGTAACTCCCATATGGAGGACACCATTGGATGAATACTTCCATCATTTTATTCTCCCAGTAGATCAGGCCGAGTGCTAGCGAATCTGATGCCACACATTGTAGTTTACCCTCCAAATTGTTCACCGCTTTGAACAGATTATCTACAAGCATGTGTTGGATTTTAATATCTTTGTTTCATCAAAAGAGTAGATATTTATTTGGTCATGTAGGAGGATAATGCTAGTTCCTACAGCACCCAACTGACTAGTCCGAATTTTCCTCATCAGATCTGAAGACTGGCATATTTTCGGACCTCCAGGATCCATGACTGCGTCAAGTTCACTAAAAGATTCCATGTCTGCCAGATTTATACTAACTACATGCATCTCCCACCAGAACCCACCACTCCACCAAGTACACTTTTCCATTTGCAGTGTAGGGACTCGATCTCGTGCTACCATATCCATCGACGATAGCTCGCAAGTGCAAGTTCATGCTGACTGCCACTGATTTCTTCTCCATGTGGGCATAGGAAGTTCCTCTCAAGGAGTTCAAGGACTCTTCTATTATAGAGTTCATTATTTCCAATATCATCTAATGATTTTGAATCCCTCAGGATGTCCTCAATGATATCGTCAGCAACTTCTAATCAACTGAGCCGATGAAATTGTAGGCTATGTACAACTTATGTTCTAATCGTACCTCTTGTTATCATGCACAAGTAAATGGAGAAGTAAATGTGTTCAACAAAACCATCTCTATCAATTTGTAGAAAATGGTTGTTCAAAATAAGAAGTTTTGGCCAGAAAAGCTATCCAATTCCCTCTGCGCTTGACATACGACGACTCACAATTCCACACAGGTGACCCCATATTCCCTATTGTATGGGGTGATGGTCGTCCTGCCCATCGAGATAAAATTTCCATCATTGAGTACAGATGTATATGATCATAATGCACCATATAAAGTAGCCAAAATCAATTTGGATATGTTGGAAGCACTCGACGAGATCAAGAATCATGCCCTGTATAATATAGAAAGGCATCAGAATAAGATAGTCCGATCATTCAACAAGAAACATAGCCTCCGTTAATTCTTGAAAAGAGAGTTGGTATTTCCCCTCAAGAGACCCATGATAACTGGAAGGAAACCACCCTAATTGGAGCCCAAATCAAAATGTCCTTTTGTTGTTCACAATGATTTCCCCAATGGTGTGTACTCACTAGTTACCATGGATGGTGTGTGTATAACTCCTTAACAAGAGGGTCCGGCATGACCCTAAACTATGTGGTCACACATGACCATAAACTGCCATGTCCTACATGTACTTAAACTATAAAATGTCCTTCATGAAATTATATGAGATTTCATCCTGCATGACGTATAAACTACACCCTTAGAACTAAGTACATCTTGATTTCCATCTATGTGGGATACGTTGGAACACTCAAATGTTTCATCATGATTCCTACCCCCAAACCCTTTTCATTGACTATCCCCCCCGGGAGATGACCTCTTGGAGGATCCTTACACTATGTAGTGAAGGCATCATTGGCCTCGCTCATGTCAGTATTATAATGATCACACCATGTGCTACCTCATCATTCTTCTAGTCTCCCACATCCTAACCGGATGATGTTAAAATTCATGGCCTTTAAGATATACGTACAACTTGAATACCATCCTCATGGGATATGTAGGAACCCCCATACATTTCTTCTGTCCACCCAGCAAAAAATTCAGAATCTCCCCCCAGGTTGGGACACATTGAATTTTACAATCATTTTCCCCAACTCATGTTGTGCTCATCTTGATCCCGACATATGTCCCTCTCCCTGGAGATTTACTTCACTTTCACCACATTGCATGAAATTAAAATACCTAGTCACATTTATGATTTACACACTCAATTGATTAGGACTCCATCATCTTTTACTGCCAAAAGGACCCTCGACTGACATTGATTGTCAGCCTAAGGGCTCTCCTACAACTTCGGGAAAACGCCATAGAGGATGTTGAGAACCAAATTGATACATGTCACGCATTTTGAATATGGTCAGCAGTTGATGCTCATTTTTTTCCCATTTAAGGTCACACTATAAGGACATGGTTTTTCAAAATTGGTTAGTGGTGAACCTTTTTCATTTTCACAACACCCGTAGGTCCCAAACATTGAGTGTGTTGGTTCATCCTTCCCGCTATAACTATGTTTCATGATTCCATTCAGGTGATGCCAGCTATCATACCTTTATATTATAGGGAATACCAAATTTGGATCTATGTATCCCACACAAAGCACATATCATGTGGTGTTAGGATTTGTGATGAGGCGGTAACCGTAAATGAGGTCATATGGTTGCAGCCATCCGGGATGCCCAACCTTAGGTCCCTCGACCCTTTTGGCCCCTCGACCCGAGTGCTGGTTTTTGACTGATTTGTATGGAATGATCTTATGTACCCACTCATGTCTGGCTATTTTTTCACGCCCCACATATCCCCATGAGGCCATCATCCATTTCTTATAGCACTTTCTGCGAGAACAGACCCCACAATGCATCGTTAGCCCCGTCATTCGGTTTCCCATTATTTCTAATATAAAATAGGACCCCCCAAATTGTATAGGTGCTCGGATAAAGGGTCCTCCAACTATTATGAGACAATTGCATCGAGGATTTCAGGCAAAAATTGATACAAGTACTGTTTTTCCAATACTCACCTGTTGATGTTAACTTTTTTTCCATGGCCTCCAGTCATGCCAAGTGGGATGTTTTGTTGCGAATATAGTAAATCGTTGTCCTATATCGTCATTTTTGTTTTGAAAATGAGGCATCTATAGTCCGAGCTATTTGAATTTAATCTAGGATCACTATCATCTTCACTTCAGGATGCTAAAAAACAATCTATTCATGTCATTCTGTATATGGCCCAATCTCGTCCCCTGTATGAAGCTCTAACATAGAGTTGTATGGTGTGGTACATGATTATGTATTCATTGACATAGGGTTACTCGCAATTTCTTACACAACCCACATTGGGGTATCACACCCTTATTTATTTCCTCACTGCGTGATGATGAAACTACATGGCCTTTAAGAACTACATACGACTTGATTACCATTCTCATGTGATACGTAGGAACGCGCAGACATTTCTTCTATGGGCCCAGTCCCATCTCTTAGAGATCTCCTTGTTATCTATGCCACTTGGTTTTAATTCGTCCATTAGAGGGATATATGGTGCGATATTGGCTTATGTCCACATTCACATCGGGTTTGTATAAACCACGCCATGTACCTATTTATACTGATAGTTCTCCGTCACATTGTCATATACTTATCTTTTCAAATTGGCTTCCCATAACTTTATCCCATTAACCCTCTACGGTGATTCACCAATGCACCCAAGAGTACTCTGGTTCAGCTCTTATAGTGTCATATTTTACCCAGACATGGTCCAACCCACCTTCATGGATTCATGTTCCCATTTACTAGGGAATTAATCATTATTCACATCTAAAGGGACCCCAAAATTGCATGGTTTCCCAGCCCAAGGGCCCTCATACCATTACCTTCAAATGACCTCAAGCGTTTCAAACAATAAATTGATAAAAGTCTCACATTGTGATTACAATCAATGTTTGATGGCCATTTTCTATTCCAATTACGGTCACATGAAATGGATACAATTTTTCGAACAAGGTCAATAGTAATCCTCCATCATCACACAAACCCAATTGAAACGAAAATATTGGTCACATGATTCACATCATTTTTCACCTCATCAGTTATAAATTGGAATTTCTACACTCTTTTTACTATCCCTCAGTGCACATTTGTAGAGTTTGAGAAAAAAACCGTGATAAGGCGTTCTTTCGAGAACCACACCGATTTATCTTCAACATATATTCTAGGTTTTTTGAAGACCTCTTTCGCCCATGTTTCCCACACCGAGATCAACACAAATGGGATTAGTGCTAAGTTCAATTTCTACGTTTATTTGGATGAGTATCGCTTCTCTATGGTCCGAGCTATAAATACCTTAATCTATGGCCACATTGTATTTCATTTCTTAAGAATTACGTATGGATTGATTCTCATCCTCATGGGATATGTAGGAACACCCATTCATCTTCTCTTTGAGTCCTGCTTAGTTTTTTCTTGCATGACATTAAAAGGCACTTCCATGAAATAAGTATTGCTTGATTCCAATTCTCATGGGTTTCGTTAGAATACCCAGATATCTCATCTTTGGGTCCAGATCAAATGATAGCTAAATTCTCCTATCCAATATCTTATACTCGTTTTTAGTCCCTTTCACCCAATGATTCTTTCATGGAATCACACGTGGTGTGATGTGGACCTCGTCCTTATTCACGTTGGGTATGCTTTACCACACCGTGTACATTCCCCCTTAAACCTCATATCTCCTACATATTCCTAGTCTCACATGACATTAAACTATTGAATCTAACCTACAAGATGATAAAATTGCATGGACTGGTCCTATCAAAAGACCATAAACATTGACATTATCGTCTTGGCCACACCACGAAAAATGGAACTGCATCGTGATGTCCTCGCTCGAGGGGAAATCATGTATGGTGTCAATCATCTACCATACCATTTTTCAAGGCCTATATATTGATTGATTTTTATGGTGATGCCTATTATTTCTACTATAGTTCTATACTATCACAATAATAATATCCATTCACCCTAAATGACAAAAAATACCCATTATATGTCGCTAATATTTCTAAGAAGGCTAGACCCAAACAAAATTTTTATCTCCAGCATGTGTAACGTATCATGCCACTCCTAATAACGATGTGTGGATTGATTCCTATCCAAATGGGATATGTAGGAAAACCCATTACCATTGCTTTGGGTCTAGCCTATCATTTTTTTCATTGGGTTTATTGCAACCTCACCACGTACTCCTCTTTTGGGATCTCCCCTTTCACAGTATTTCTTACCATATGATGTTAAAATACCTGAGTTCATATTTCCTTGATGAATTTCATTAAACTACAGTTCTACCTTTAATAAGTTTACGATCCCCCCATGATAATCATGGGATGCATCAGCTTCCTCGCTAGAAGGGATTCCCCCTACCCGCATTAGTCTCTGACCACGCTATGTTGAAGAACTTCGTGTGGCATGATTCACATTCTTCTGAGATATGTAGAGACACCCATGTGTTATGCCTCGACTCTATCCCATGGAATCATAAGTCACATTCCCCCTCTTGTTTCGGTCCCTTATCCTGAACAATTTTTGGGAACCATGAAATTGCATATATACCCTGAACAAGTTCGGGATTACCCCTGAAAACATTGGGAAGTGATAGCCTCCTCACTAGAGAGGTCATGTCTCGATGTAGTAATGAACCATGATCAGACTAGTGAACCCACCTAATGTTTTTACACCATGATGGAATCATGTTATGAGTGTTGTGTTTTGTTCGGATAAACCATCACTCCACCTTTCCCGCTTTGCATGCACCATATTTAGACCCTCATCCTTTTTCATGTCTAAAAAATTACCCTCTAACGGTATGGATGCTTGGCTTATGGATCTCCTGATATCCTGGGCTAATGTTCTAGAAGTCCAATGGATGAAATTATGAGTCAGGCCCCATGTTTTGATTATGGTCAGCGGTCATGCCACATTTATTATTATCGTTTCAGGAAAATGAAATACAAATAATTTGTTTCAAACATGGTCAGTAGTTATCATTTATTATCACGTCATCCCCACAGTGTTCCAAATCTGGGGTATCGTGATTCAAAATTTTCACTCCATTATGTTTAAATTTATTTCCAACCCTCTGACGTTGCACCGCTCATGCATTAGAGAAAATTGGGCAAATGGAAATTTGAGAGCTCTGAGGACTTCCTCGTCGAGTTGAGCATCTCCTCATTTCTTTAGGAAATTTGGATAAACTATTCAAACCCTGGGATACCTAAATCATTGTTTTCACTAACAAATTTTGATAGAGTAATAAGGTTGTCATCTCTTGTTTCTCACATTGGGCCTGACCCACCAATGCTTAGGTAATGATCAATGGATCCTCCATGATGGTCACAATAATGCAATAAAAAACACAAATAATGGATCTCATGCATACAGTTGGAAAAAAATATCAAAGCATGAAATTAAATTCATATTTTACATGAATTAGAACACCCTAGGATCGACCCCTCCCATGGAATAGATGACCCCATCCAAATAGCACTGTAACTCCACCACCCTCTATCTTTTGGCTTCCATGAATTGTTGTCACCTTTTCATCTCCCGCTCCCCCTCGACAACAATGGGGCATAGCTCATTAGCCACAATCTTGGAATGCTCCATGCTGGTTTGGATGATGGTTAGTTTTTGGAGACTCACTTCATGCCCACTTCGGCCTCTGCCAGTTTGGCCTACAATCACAATATAAGCTCTGATTGTGCATTGAGGGATGTTGAGTGCTCTTCTGTCATGCTCTATAGCCACTGGAACTCATTTTCTTCCTACAAGAGCCTCTTGATGTTCACTACAGTCCTCCACTAACTTCCCACACCAAGTCCACAGTCATAAACCCAAATTTTTTCCATCATAAGATCTTAGAATATCATTTGGGGACGGTGGGCATCCATTCCCCCAGCACGCAGTTCTCATAGTGGCGAGAAAAGTATATCCATCTCATCTAGCCATATTGTTTTGGGGGAGTCAACAATGAAGCGCTTGATTAGCATCTACAATCGGCGACTGACTATCTTTGTATCCTCTTCGTCAGAGGTCATCTCTTCCCAGTCAGCATGATTGGTAGGCTCATATTTGGTGCAAGCCCCTAGGAACTCGTCAAAATGGTCGGTGTCTGGTGTTTCATCGGGAATGGTGGGACATGTGCCATCTGGTCAATCCACATCATCGGACCCCACCTCAATAATCTCAGGCTCAGCCCCAATAATAGCCCCACCAGTGATAAGGACCACAATAACTTGGTCGGTCTGGATATCCGCCTCCACAATCATCAACATTACATTGGGAAAGGCACTATTGGGAGTACCAAACATCCATGCTAAGGAAACCCACACCATTTTGAGAACTGTGGATACTAAAAGGGTGGATTGAATGTCAGTTAATGTGGTTAAGGGGGTGACAATCAGAAATTTGGAAAAGGAATAAAAAGATCGAATTCCTAGTCTTGTATTTGGGTTGATGATAGAGAGGCCCCCAGGTGTGGCCCTCTATATATTGTCGGAAGGTCTGAAAACTCTAGAGCCACCACAGGTGTCCTAGCCCTACCAGACGTACTAATCTCCATAGTGGTGGGCACAGATCTTGAAGGCCGCACATCTACATCCATTGGGGGACGAGTACGGGTTCTATGTATAAGGTCCTCCTATATAGTTCTGATATTAGTCAAAAGTCCAAAATGACCTGGTAGCAAACCCTAAATAATGGTTTTGAGATTTTACCTCGACTGCCTCTACAAAATCTTCCAGATCTGGGTCCTGATCACTAATTTCACCCTCCTCTAATGGGCACCCTCTACTTTCCTCATCCCCCAGGAGGAATCATTCGATTCTTCCGACAGAGGGATAAGATATCTCATTTCAGAGGCCTATAACTTCGGAGGGACTGTTCAATCCAACAATACCTTGACGCAGTCTGTCATTGGATGTAGGGAACATCGAGAATGCACAAACACCTCCAGATCTTCCAGATATTGCTCATCCTCTACCCAAGTCATCGCAATTCTGACCCTGATTGGGAATATCCTCGACAAATCCATCGTGAGATGGTCGAATTGTTGCCACATCTCAAAAAGGCCGATGAATTTCCAGTTGACTTCCTAGATGTCCAAGGACTCTGGGAAGACAACATTCCTTGGCATGTCTATATGGCAAAAATTCGTTCCTAGAGCCTAGGTGGTTATCATATAGAATCCTCTTAGTTGACTCCCCTCTAGATAACCATGTTTTTCTGGGACCACCGGGTCTGCTACCACTGCTGGATCTGTTGCGATCTTTCACCCCCTCAATCAGTGTGGGCCTCACTACCACAACAACCTTACCACATAGAGATTCTCTTTTTTCATTCCAGACCCAGGCATGGGGTTGGGAAGGCTCACCATCATTGTCTTGAATGTTTAGTTGCTTCAGCATCTCCCCCAAGTAGGTCTCCACCCATCATTGGGCATACATCATTACCAACAAGAAAAAATGGTAGGAAGAGGTAGCTCATTCTGCATCTTCATGTTTTACCATTTGAACATGTGCCAAATCTATCTCATCACACACATGTGTTTCTCGTGGCACACCCCTAGATAGATCTGCATGGTTAGTCGTTGCAGACACTGAAATTTCTTTGAAAATCAGTGCATGGTGTGCAGCACCCAAGGGGGATCACGGTCCACCCTTTCCACCAGCACTCCACCTCGAAAGTCTAAAATATAGTATTTGTGCTCTTCCATTACTTGTTTTTCATCAGAAAAAGCACCCGTGGGAAACATAAATTTGTAAAATTTGAGTTCATCCACCTTCCACACCCGGTTCAGTACTAACAGTGTGGTCAGCTTTTCTAGAAATCATCTCGCGACATTCAAAATTGATGAGCTGAAGTTCTATACCAGATGCGAGATGAGGTTCAGGTATTCAAAAACCCCTATAATGTGTGTCTCTATCCACACATACATGAGGTGGAATGGCCCACACATTCTCTGGGTCTTCTTCCACTCGCTGGTATTCCACATCATCTTGTATAGCTTTGAGAGCATCGGGGTCCCATGGTTGAATCTCCATCCATTCGACAAAATGGACACCATGATGAATGTTCTTGGTCACATTCCCATGTTTGAAGCCCTCACTGGCAGGATCCAACCATAGATGAGATCCACAATGAATGCCTCCAGCTTGACAATCAGCTGCTGCTCGGTGCTGAGGCTAAATCACCAGGTGTCCCACCGGTTGTCCTCCAAAAGATGCTAGTGCATGTTCTCCTCGCCTCATTGATCCCCCTTCGGTAAAGTCCGAGGCCTCCCTACAAACTGCCTCTCTTTCGAAAAATTCAGAAACTTCTTGAACCATCACCTGAAATGGACATCCCCCACTGCTACCTAGTCCTCTTCGGGAACCAGTGTTATCAACACCATTGCCAGAAAAGAAATTTTCTCTAGATCCTCCCACACACCCATAATGGGGAGGAATTCATCAAAGATCACCCCTAATATAGGGAACCCTGAGATCTAGTGCACATCCTACAAGCTGATTCCAACCTCCCCGTGGTGCAAGGGGAAGGTATCTGTCCTCGACAACCACCTTCTCAAAAAATATTGCATCAGCTGCTTCATTTGGTAATTGTGGAGTTGGGAGGCCCATGCCAACTCATACAGAACAACACTTCTCAGCTCCTTCCTAAACTCCTCACACGAGGCACCTACCTAGTAGGACCTGGACCTGTCAAATATGAAGTTGTCACCCTAGCACATGTCCCAGTGCTCAGACCATCCCTTCCTTGGGATCCTCAAGGATGCCTTAAAAAACTTCACCTAAAAATGGTGGGATGACTCCAGCTACAGTGCATTCACATCCATGATGTTCATGGGGTTATATAGGCAGTCATCATTGATGGGCATGATGTCTTCTCAGGAATGGTCGTAAGCTGCCAAGAACCATTAATGATAACATGGCGTACTCTTGAACCTGTATTCCAGCTAATCCTTACTAGCATTAGGAATGGTGACGCCATCCCTCATCCAAATGTTGTACATAGGAAGCCTCTTGCACAATGGATAGTTCCTCTGGATCTCAGATAGTAGCTCCACTAATGATCAATGGTCGAAATTTCTCTGTAATAATTCCCCGAGCATCAAGCTATTCGCCATATCCTCTTTTTGGGAAGTTTCCTCAAGGACCCCGATGGCAGCCTCTCGTTGATCCATTCAGTTTTTTGTTTGGTTGAATTTTGTGTTTGGTTTGCGAAGATAGTTCATGGAGTGCATTTACGAAGACTGTTCATAGGACCCTACCCCAGACTACCGACACCAAGATTCAAAGCACTAAAGTGGGAAGTCAAATACTAAGTATGCGCCACGATCCGGAATACCAGATTATTGTAGAGAAATCATAGAGTACATGGGAGCTTTGTGAATCGTGAGGAGTAAAAGGCAAATCTCTGAGAAAAATAAAGGAAAAAATAGACCTCATCTTCCCTATTTCTAGGTGATGAACTTCAGAGAATTGTGGAATGTCCATACTGCATCGATCCTCACGGTTTCTTCTGCCTGAACATCGGATATCCGCCTCGCAAGCCCTGTTCATGAAACAACTTCGTGGATGACTGATGGATTTTGGTGATTGGCCTTCAGACATTGAACTTTTATTTCTCCTCATCTCCAAGTCTTAGGGGGGTAATTTTTAGCTGCCAAAAGTTGGAAAGATGAAGAAAAAGAAGTAATGCTCTAGGGAATCCACACAAAGACCTTTTGCGGAGCCCCATGGCCTCGTGCCCGCTGCAGAGCAATGAGGTGGGACACCCCACGAACACATCAGACGTTCACGGGCCAACTGCAGAACAAGTAGATGGGATGCCCTGCGGGCCAGTTTGACATTTATGATCTCACTGCAGGTCAAGGAGGTGGGATGCTCCAAAAACCAATTTGACAATTGTGAGCCCACTGGAGAGCAAGGAGGAGGGATCCTCTGTGAGCTGATTTGACGTTCACGACCTGCTCGAGAGAAAACTCCATAATTATACTGAGCGAGATCTGCATTGTAGAGCATCTTTAATATAAATATAGGGATCCCCTAGAGCCCAACGGGTGGATCATCTGACCATTCACCTTATGAGCACTGAAATCGCGAATCACTTCTTACTCTGTGAACAATGAGATTTTCAATGTACTTTGACATTGCGAAGTGCCTCCCCCATTGAATTAATTAACCCCTCTCCTGAGAGGGATTCCTTTGGTGAATCCCATGGGCCTTTACAATTGAAGGGGATATCCACAGGGACTCAGGTCATCGTGATGCCTTTATTCTTAATGATACACCTTCCATGCACATGCCACCCAAATGCTAAGGCATGGTCACTATGCTTCGTGAAGCACATTTATTCACAACACCTTGTTTCCCAAGGCTCCATTGCATCATGAGGAATTTCTTAGCAAATGCCTCTCCACTTCATAAAGCCCCTCCTATATGATCATGTTCCCTATGCCAAGGCTAGGCCACTTCACTTCTCGAATAATACCCCTTCATGAAGCCCCTTCACTACATGGAGCGCCAGAGCTCTACATGGTTTCTACCATTGAACACATTTTCCATACAACTTCTTTTCTCATGCAACCCTATAGGTTTGCACGAATTCACAATAATGTCCCTTTGGCGGTGCTTCAGATTACATTTCTTCACCTTATGCTTATTCTCATAAGCAAGCTAACGAATAATGCTTCTTCCCAAAGATATGCTAACGTGGACCCCTAATAGGATCACCTATCGACACCACCCACTCATGGAATAGCTGATGCCTTCCTTCCCTCAAGGGATAGTGGGTATCAGTTTTGTATGTCCTAGGTGTGTGGATAAAACTCACCTCTTCCGAGCTACAGGACTTAAAACTGCCAGGTGCCATCATTCTACGCACATGACATTAAATTGGGGATTCACCATGTGTTGTTCACGTGGGGTGCCCCATCTCGAACATTATCTACACCCATAGGTCTCCACGAGAGTGATATGATACCTCACATGGAATGTTATCTTCTTTATCGAAGTGGCGTCTATCCATGGGGAAAGTGTAACCGCACTAGTGTAAGCCCATATCAATATTTGTACGAGGCACACCCATGCTCCTCCTCTCTTACTGGGTGCCAAATCCCTCTTCCGCTGGGCATTTTCACCACCCAGGCCTCCATCCTAGAGTAATCCCTGATTTCCACATTGAGCTTCTAACCACACTTAAACCCATGTTTCCTCATAAGGATTCTAACCCCGTGTAAGCCCATGTTTTCTCATTGGGCCTCCAACTACATGTCCCCCCAATCCACTTCCCAAGGACACACCTTTCATGATTTAATCATCATGTATTTTCTGCCTCTTATTTTTCACACAGAGCATGACTCAAAATGGGTTAGAGTAATCATTGACCATGACAGCCTCTCAGGGAAACCTAGAGTGTAATCCAGAAACCCAACCTGAACTACGAGGTCTTTGATCCTTTCCTGGGCGACGAACGTAGAAAGCCTACCGGAGGTTAAAACCAAAAACTCGGTCGCTCTTACCACCTTCACATTGGTTCTACCAAACCTCATTATATCAACAAGGTCTTCGATCCCTAACAAGGTGATGTATGTAGGAATCCTCCCTAAAGTTCAAGCCCACTACCCATTGGTCGCTCCGACCACCTTCACGTCTGTTCACCAACACAAACTGAAGTACGAGGTCTTTGATCCTTGCAAGGTGAGGTACGTAGGAATCCTCCCTGAGATTAAATCCCAACACCAGGTCGCTCTGACCACATTCATGTCATTTTTCCCAAACATCACATGAACTACGAGGTCTTTGACCGTTGCGAAGGCGAGGTACATAGGAAGCCTCCCAGAGGTTCAATCCCACCACCCAATGGTCGCTCTAACCCCGTTCACGTCAGTTCTCCAACCCCACATGAAAGAATGGGACTTTGATCCTTGCCATGGAAAGGTAGATAGGAATCCTCCCTAAGGTTCTACCCCACCACCCATCAGTCGATCCGACCCCTTCACATCGACTCACCAAAACCCATTCCGATCTACGCCGACTATGATACCTTCCATGGTTAGGTATGTAGGAAGCCTCTATGAGGTTCAATTGAGACACCCATTAGTCCCATCCATCTTCATGTTGGCTCACCAAAACCCAACATTCACTATGAGGTCTTTGATCCTTGCCATGGGAAGGTAACTAGGAAGCCTTCTTGAGGTTCAAGCCTAACACCTGGTCGCACTGACCACCTTCACGTCAGTTTTTCCAAACATAACCTCAACTATGGAGTGTTTGATCCTTGCCAATGAGATCTATGTAGGGAGCCTACATGAGGTACATTCCCACCACCCATTATATTCTCTGACCCCTTCACGTTGTTTCTCCCAAACATCAACTAAACTACATGATCTTTGATCCTCGTCAATGCATAGTACATACAAAGCCTCCACAAGGGTCAAGCATACCATATGATAGTTCCAACCCCCTTCATGTCGGACCACCTTCATCCCGCATGAAGTTAAACTTTATGCCCCCTTTTCATCCTGCATGATGTTCGAATGCATCCACCATTCAACAGTAAGTCATTTTAACCCCATCCAATAGTAATCCATTGTGACCCCATCCAATGATAAGCCATTTTGACCTTATCCAGTGGTAATCCATTGTGATCCTATCCAACGGTAATCCATTGTGACCCAATCCCATGATATTTTATTGTCACACCATCTAGTAGTAAGCTATTGTGACCCCATCTAGCGGTATGACATTGTGCCCCCAATCGATGTTAAGCTGTTAAAGTCCCAAATCAATGGTAATCCATCATCAGATGAAATATGTGGACTTTGATTCCCAACCACGAGGATACGTAGGAAGCCTCGCAGAGGTTCAAGCCCTTACCTCATGTCTCATCCGGATCTATCCATTGACCTTATGTGTTTCTGGAAGGTCATTCCTCAACCTGGAGGTTCCACTTCCTTGAGGTCCCATCCATGCATTTATCCCCACGGGCCACCTCCTTAGGTGTCCCCACATCCCACCGAACAATGCTGTCATTGATTCGCTACCACATGGATACGTAGTAAGACTCTTTGAGGATATTCCCAACACTAACTTCACCTTCATGATAGTTCCATCTCATTCTACACCAACTTATCTTAACCAGACATAACCCATTTTGGTTCTTACCCGGGCCGCAACATCTTGGTGGGATCATTCCACGTCATTACCCATTCCCCTTAACAAAAATAAAGTAACTAACTGCTCGTTAGCCCTAACATTGGTGTTCCCTCAAGGGGTCACCTCAACTTATCTACTCCTGTTAGTGTTTCGTTCAATCTGACCCATCTCTTCTAAACGTTAAACTTGCAGAATACCTGACTTCAAACATGGGAAGATGAGGAAACCCTTAGATACATTCCTATGACATAAAATTCCCCATGTTCGACATGGGATGAATTGGGATTCCACGCCCATGAGAAGCCCTATAATAAGGTGAAGAAACCCAGACGCACCAGTGTTCCAACGTCCAAACATGCCAGTGATGTCAAACCCGACTACTCCCTCGACTGAAGGTTGTTTCCCTAACCAGACCCCATGGAATTTCCTGATAGAACCAGTGCAATTAACTAGTGTCCATGAATATAGGGAACTAGGAATAGTTTCACTAACAACATCATAATCTATAAGGGAGAGTGGAATTAGGTGATGAGTTCTGAAGAGGAATCCAGAGAAGAAAGAACCATCATCCCATCATCCCAATTTAATCATGGAGCAGATGTCCCTAAATAAGGAACAGATGCCACCCACCATTGGAAATCGGGAATGTGGGGGAAAAAACAACATTGTAGACCTCGAACAGATGGACACACTCACCCCAATGAAAGATTCAGAAACAAATGTATATGAAATGTATTGGTGAGGTTACATGGGAGTCATTCTACTTTTTTAGATATTGATCTTTGGTGTACCGTGAGGTTTTGGATGAATATTTAAGAGGTAATGGGAACTCTCCACATGTTAAGCACATCACACCATCCATAGACATATGGTAAGATGGAGAATGTGATTTGAATTCTAGAGGATATGGTCTATCCCTATGTCTAGGATTTCTGAGCATTGTGGGATAACCATTCAGGATTAGTTGAGTTTTATTTTCAATAATATTTTTCAGTCATCGATAAGAATGGAGTCATTCGTTGTGTTATATAGTATCCTGCTTATATCACATCATTATTTTTTGAGGTGAGATATGTATGTCTAGTTATAATATTTTTGGTTCAGTAGATATCTCTGATGATTCAGGATGTGCATCAATGTCTGATAACATCCAAGAGTTGACGGAATTCGAATGCAGAATAGTGGAATCAACCACTGTATTTATTCCTAGGTGACTAGGTTTTCTTGAAATTATATCCTCATTTTGGTCATCGATGACTATTAAATCCATGAATGTATTCTCCGAGACATGTTGGAACATTTAGGGTCACTATGCGACTCAAACTATTTGCTTATTAGTTATCACTTCTAGTTTATTGGAAATGTATTCATAATGTTTTTCAAATGTCTCGGATCGAGAAATACCATCATAATCCCACTCATGTTCTAAGATGGGAAGAACTTGAGTTACATCAAGATGCTTCTGTTTTGGGGGAAAAATTTGAGATCATTGACTTTCAAATGAATGTAAAGCATGGGAAGAATATTCCCTTGGTCAACGTTCTATAGAATCAAAGATTAATTTAAAGTGAGACATGGGAGTGAAAGTAATTGATATGGTATATGTGGCGTCATATTTTTCTAGTGATAATATCATCAACATTAATTCCCTTCCATAAATTTCATTATGACAGGGATTTTGTAACACCCCTTTAGCATTTTATCAAGTACACCTTTAACCTCATCAGGGTATTCCCTTCCTTTGAGATTGAGAGGATAAATATAATTCGGGAGTCAGAGATACTTTGTACTTTCATTCTTAACAAATTCATTATTTTGGATGTAAATGGATTTCAAACTTTATTCCAAGGGTATCGATCATATAACTGGTGAGGGGTACAACATGGGAATGGGAATTCACACTTTCAAATTTTACACGTTGGGAAGAGTGGATTCATATCATGAATCATGAAAATTACATTTTTTTATCTAAGGTTATTGTTTTTTCCTGAACTTATACAACATGAATTTCGTAGAGTGTAACTATATTAAATGCCATGAAATATTCATTGTATAGTTTCAAAAAAAAAGGGATTGTTTTTTTAGTTTAGTTCAATTCTACAAACCCTTTTCTGTTGAATTAGAGTTCTTCAGAGGTGTTTTTGAGAGACACTTATCCATTTAGATCCATATATTTAGTTTCAGATCCATGATTCAGTTGCAGCGCATCTATCTTTAGTAAGTAGTGTTTTTTTCTTTGTTGAAATTGATAATGATAACACACTAGAAATATGGAATCAAATTTATTGATCTATGATTGATGTTCATCCTCATATTCTTCTAGATCCATTATGAGATCTTTCTCTAGAGGCCATTTGATGGTCAGTTGTGGTGCGATAGACATCCATTCTTGAGGTATGTGGGGTTTTTGTTTAACTCCAACCATGTATTCAAAATTTGATGAATCCTAATATGTGGGGATTTGATTATAGGTCCTTCATAGTAGTTTTTTCATTTTTTAATCTTGTATTTCATTTTGGAAATGTGTAACCTGAGTTTTAAGGTATGTGGTTATGAATCTAGCCTATGATAATGGATTTTTTAGTTTTTATTTATAGTGTCATTCATAATTAAATATTGACATGATTTTTAAGTGTGTTGAGTAGTGTATTAAATAAAAAATGATTTTCCTTGGTTATTGAAAAATGGAATTTAAAGGAATTTTTTTTAAGAATTTAAATGAAATTTCAAATGGTTTTCATAGAATTGAAATGAAATGTGAAAAAGATAACATGTGATACCTTAGGTACACAAGTGGATGTTTTATCATGAGTCCATCATCAATTGTTTCTGATTATTAAGATGGTTTTTCTTTAGTCTTTCCTCTATTTTCTAGGACTATTTTCTTAATGGGCTAATATTAACAATGTGGGGTGTTTATTCAAGGGGTGATCCATTGATTCTAAGTCTTTTTTTTCTAGGAACTCGTATGTCCACTTGGTTAGTGTGTTATAAGTACTATGTGACCTGGACCTATATGATTTCATCATGTTGTCATAGATGTTCTCTTGGTTTGTGTTTTCTTGGATTTCTGAGATATCCTTGATGGCATGTTTACTCCACAATCGCATACAAAACATGTCATAAGTAAAAATCATCACCAAATGCATTGTAGTGCTACCTAGATTTACCCATTATTAAATTTAAATGATTATTATTCCATAGAATTGAGATCAATCAATATTAAAAAAAATTATATATACCCATGGAATGTTAATGAGATGAAAAATATTTACTTAGATCATAATCTAAGTATATTTCATAAAGAATGACTTTGGTAAATGAATATATGTTTTGTATTACCCATTATATGGAAGGCACAATGATAATTTTATATGTTTTAGATACAAAATCAATAATTTATAAGAAATATTCTATATAAGAGATCTTAAATGGTATCGAAAATTACATTAAAATTTCACATGGAATTCTTCCTGTGAAAAATAAAATTATCAATTTTAAATTTAATAATTAATATTAAAAAATTAGAAAATATTATTAAATAATAGTTCATATAAAAGGAACCATATAAAATCCTAAACGATGCATTAATTGATTATGTGTCCATGACATTAGGAATATTCTATTGTTGATATTTCTATTAAAACAATAATCCATTTGAATATTCTATGAAAAGATAAAATGTAACTTATTTAGAAAACTATAATAATGTAAATTTTAAAAAGTTTTAAAAATTTAAACAGTGTATAAAATAATTTAACAAATAATTTTACTATTCTAAAATTATTTTGTTAAATAATTTAGTTAAAATATCAATTTTAACGAAAAATATCTCCAACTAAGTATACAAACAAGATATTTTTCCACAAAAACATTCACTTTGTTTTGTGAGTATTTAAATGATTAAGATGAAATTATAACTAATAATAATTATAAATAACTATAGGACAATATTAAAGACTATTTTTATGATTTAAATATCAAATAATTCTCTCAATGGTTACATAAAATTAATCAATCCTAAATAATAATGAGATTCTAAATTAAACTATTACCACATTAAAACCATCAGAGTCATACTCCCCATGAAATAATAACTTCAAATGGAACATTCAATATCATAAAACTAATTAGAAAAATTATTTAATAATACCATTGTAATATATAATAAATATAAATGAAATTCGAAACATAAAATTAAAATATTCATTAATAAATGGAAATTGAGATCAAATCCCTTACCAAGAGTTTGCATAATCATGTATATAAATTATATTCAAGAATAAAAATCATTTGATTTATATTTAATTTATTATTATTCTTCAACAATTGTATTATCCAAATTATTTTATTTTTAACTAATATATATTTATTTACACAATCAATTAAGATCACATCTATCGTTTTGACAATATTCAGTTAATATGTAAAAAATGACATCATAATGTTGACATAGGTCGTTGAGGAAATTAATTTTCATATAAATAATAATAATAACTATATTAAAATAAATAAAATTCAGACTGATAAATTATACCCATAAATACAACCCTTAAATATGAATATGAATATTTATGTATGTTTCAATCATAGTTATGAAATCTTTTATGTATGCATGTGTGACATTTCCTATTTATAACATTCATAATGGAAAAAAGGTAATTGTAATTTTATCTATATTAATTATTACTAAATAATAAATGTCATATTTTTTCTAAAATTCACATGTATATACATTCCATGTGATGATATGGCGACAAATTAATCACATTTATTTGGGGAGGTGGTAGTGCACATGTACTCACTATCAATGTTATAATTTTTCATTGAACTGATGTTTCTGAATATATATGGAATATGAAATTAAAAAAATTATTAATTAGTGATTAATTTAATTTTTATTTATTAAATCCATCATAATAAACTACTATAAGGGGATATGATGGGAAATAATTAAAGTGGTTTGTACGGTAGTAGTCTATTGTAGACATGAATGATGGATTCATTTGCGATTTGATGGATGTTGATATTGATTTAGGATACATAATTCAACTAATGACAAATTAATATCTGGGAGATAATTGTTTTGTTATATATCTATGATTTAATATGTTCTTTTGGATGTTAATTAATAAATAGAAAAAGACACTCGGCTATGAACGATATATCATCTTTAGAAATCCACATTAGGTTTGGACCAAAATCTATCCAATGTGTAATGTCTCAGAACATCTATGTATATTTTTCAATTCAATGGAATTATGTTGAGAACATGAAATTCAACAACACATGAATCTGAATTTCCAAAGATCCTGAAATAGAATTTTGATCATTTATTAATGTATGACTAGTAAACAAATGATTAGGATGATACTTATTTTGAATAGGTGGTTGGATAAAAAATCTGGGGGAACCATTGAATTCAGAACATCAGAATTCTCCTAAAAAAGGCTTAACATGTACTGGGAAAGGATGATCAAAAAATTTTTTAGATATTTCAAGAAAAATAATAAAATAATATAAAGGAATTATTTTATTTCTTTCTCACAGTAGGGTGGAGGATGAAAACACAGTGACACGGAATCGAGGCAGCGACAAGGAACATTAATTTTGAAAAAACAAATCCCACTAGAAACATCAATGTTGATTTTATAATGAGTCATTAAATGTGGATCATTTAATGAAAATCATTAATTGATGCAATGAAGCTTCTTATTTTGATTCCTTTAAATATTTTTTCATGTTGGAGATAATGAAATTAATCCTAGAAGACTCTTGGAAGAATCTCTATTGTGAATTCCACTCCAATGAATAATGATGAAAAATACCAGGGATACATCACTGGCTTCAAAAAACCTCAATGAATGGATCTGGATGTGATAACATCGACATGTTGATTCCCCAAGGACAAAGGATTCAACATCTAACATCAAAGAGGTTGGGGTTTGAGTTTTATTTCAATGATATTCCTAGTTCTTATCATTCTAGAAATGACGGATATGGATCAACCCATGACCAAGTTGATACCTGATTTTTGCATTATGTTGGAAGGTGAATTTTTTTAGGGATTCTTTTTCTGGGATTCAAACGTTGCATGAAATGGTTGAACTATATTTCCTAATCCTCCCCCTTGATTTAAACATCTCATATAGAGGTCCCAGACCCACACGAACACGACCCAAGCACCACTGCAATGCATTATTTAGGGCCATAATTTCAATTTGGGTGAAATTTTCTACCACAGCTTAAGTAGGGATGGAAGTGACCCAGGAGGCCCGTAGGCACCGAAGGATCATAAAACAGACCACTAGAGAAACTCCAACGTCATGTGGAATGTGCTGGCAGCAATGGGTGATCGGCCCACATAGGCTGCATGAGGAGGGCAGCTCCAATGGGAACTACATCAGTAGTGGATGTGGTCGGCCCTCATGGGGCACTCTTTAAGAATGAGGCATTACATCGGTGATTGTAATCATGGTGTGAGGCGGGCACCACGTGGAAGAGGGTAGTAAGTGTCTTGGCCACCCAGGTGCTAGCGAGATGTAGTCCATCAACAGCTGTATGAGGGACCCTGTATCTGTAGGTCTAGAGGAGAGGACATGAAACAACACAAAAGCCATGTCTCAATCAGGGTGCAGACCCTGATTGTCCGTTGTAGTTAGGCCTCAGGTCGTCAGGTCGCGCCCCAGTCAGCGGGCCAGACCTGCAGCCCAGCAGGCCCGACCTCCGATGGTGGGCTGAACCCACTCCCAGTGGGCTAGACACATGATGGTAGGTTGGACCATCACCCTTAGGGCCAAGACAGATAGGACTGTGTCACCAGGTGACCTAGTAGGCTGGACCCTCGGCCAAACTAGACCAGGTCCAGCGAGGCCCTTTGGGCTTATCCAATTAGTCAGACCAGACCAGACCAACCCATACCCAAAATAGGTATGTTCCAGTTGGTCAATCATACAATAATGTGTGTGGGACCCCCATTCCAGTTTGGTTGGGTCAGCCCGACTAGGTCGGATAGGGCCCCATCGCAACCGGCCCCAGTTTACTAAAATGCTCATATAATGCAAACAGTGTGTCCCAATGAAGATCCATTTGCAGTGTCTTGACCTTCTCGATAAGGAAGATATTTATAAACACTTTTTGTGGATAGTAATGTATGTTGATATGAGACAAATGGATTGAGTATAGGTTCTTCCTATCACACTACGTACGGAAACCAACAGTTGGCAGAGACCTGAAGACTGTTGTCTTTCGACTCTGTATGACTTGACCATGAACATGTGTGATGAACTTCTCTATGTGTTTTTATTCCCACTTATATTCAAAAAGGATGACTATTTCAGTTCAAATGATTAGTGGGAATCACTTCTCTGTGACATTTCATGACCATAGTATTATGTAGGGAGGTGTTCCTATCCAGTCCAATGTTTGTCGGAAGGACTTCTTCATGAAATGGGAAGCCCACTATACAATTTAGGTGTAAATTTATCCAGAATCTTAGGTTTTAGATGATGTGATAAATGATTATATTTATAGTATCCTAGAGTATACATGGTATGAGATGTCTCGTGTTTCGTGCTTTAGGATGAGAAATTGCATTGTGCTCATTCCTTTTTTTGAGTCCCTATTGAGTACTATGTT
Source organism: Viscum album (assembly GCA_963277665.1). Lineage (NCBI taxonomy): Eukaryota > Viridiplantae > Streptophyta > Magnoliopsida > Santalales > Viscaceae > Viscum > Viscum album. The sequence continues at coordinate 2,047,324,424 of OY728127.1, forward strand.
AATCACCCCTACACGGGATTCTCCCATTATTTTGTGACTCGTTCCGAAGACCAAGATTTTGATAGGGGAGCTCAGGGAGATGGTGATGACAAATGCTACGATGGTGGACATGATGTCCCAACCCTTGGATATCAGAAGGTGGTCATGGGATTGTAATGGCACACGCCCTGGGGAATTGGTCATCACTAAGTGGAATTTGAAGGTGGTTTATCTTACCACAATGACTGGGAGTCTATTTTTTTAATTGGTTCAACATTTTTAAGTGTTTTGAGTCTGAGTTTTAGATTTTGGAAGTCCAGTCTTGGTGTGCCGACCAACGTATCTATACACTAAGTACTTGTATTTGTGTTTTTGGCTCTATAAACAAAAATATCGGTTCCATGAATGTCTCTTTATATTATTTTGAATAAAAATAACCTCAATAGGTATATCCATTTGACCGTAGTATAACATGATCTATTTCATGATTCCATACAGTGGATAACTGTTCTGTATCCCAATATGATTTCAGGAGTATAGCCCGCCCAATGATGAGGCATACATTCATGGACCAGTCCTGGAGATGGAACCACTATGTGGTGCGACATTTCTACCACACCTTGATGATCAGAATTTACTGCCTACTGTTTCAGCAGAGTATGATTTTTGGTTGAGTGTCATACATGAGTTTCAGAGATAGAAAACTCCCAGGTTCAGGGGATAAGGGGATCCTTAGGTCACTGATGACTGGATGGAGCCTATGACACATGAATTCTACCTAATGAGGACACTACCAAACCAGATGGTGATCTTGGAAATGATCCTTCTGCAGGGATCAGTCGGTAGATGATGTAGTTTAACGACCCAGTCACACGATGAGGCGACCCATACCTGTGCAGACTTCGATTGTCTTTTTCACGAGGAGTATTTTCACATGACCTTGAACTAAGTGCGCATTTAGAATATTTTTCACCTTCAGCAGTGTAGAAGGATAGTAGCTGAGTACATAGTGAGGTTCAATGTTCTATCTCTCTATTAAAGAGTCATGGTGTGAGACCCTTTCATCAAGGCTTGATCTTTTGAGAATGGAATTAGGTGGGATATCGGAACATCAGTGTTGTTTCTCATCCTCCGAACCCCGACCAGGGATCTGGATTGAGCCCTTATAGTAGAGAGACTATTGGAGGATTAGTCTTGCAGAACTAGAGCTTCTAGAAGACCCTAGGTGGTTGAGTATTTGGTAGGAATCAAAAAAGAAGACTTTATGGCCTAAGAGGTCCATGTCTTTTAGGAAGCAGCCCAAGGACTCATGTTTTCTGTTTGAGGATCCCAAACCAGAGGGAGTCAACAAGGAACCAATATTTTCTATTCATGTGGGAAGGGACACATGGCTCGTTACTACCTGACCGGCTGCATAGATGACCAGCATTTGGTTGATGGGCTTCCGAGACAGTGAGTACGGTTCAAGAAAGGATGTCCATAGGGGGCATACATGGAAGGGAAGAAGGCCCACTAGTTAGTGGTGGGCGACAGTATGAGATGTTACCACCACCATCCCCAAGTGGTCCACTCCCACCATATGGAGTAGGTGTATAGGGGAAAGAATAGCTTCAGAAAGTAGAGGTTTAAGACCATGGTACTCCATAAATGATTAGAGGTATGATATGTGTCTTTTCTATACAAAATTCAGTCCATATAGACCAATGTTCTAGTCACTCCATCCTTCCCACAACCCTCTTTCTGATCTCAACGATTCTTGTGGATCTATAGGCTCGATCCTTATGGGTATAGACTTATATAGGAGGGGATTCAGTGATCACTCAGAAGTGATAATAGTGTGAGCTTACTCTATGAGGTTAGAGATTCGACTAGGATTAGCTAATATCTTTGTTTAGGATTTACGATTCCATAATGGTTATTTACTAGATATCAAAAATTCATGAATAGATCGACTATTTTAGATGTACGGTGCAGTGTGTCTATGGAAATGGGACCAATATTTCTAGAATAGGAGAGAAGTAAACCCTTGCAAGGCATAATGGACCATTTTGGAGGAGGGTGTAGCCAATAACTTACCTGTTGGATAGCCTCACCCTTGGTGTAGTGGATGCGAGGAGTTATAGATTTATTGTAGTGTTTGATGATTATGAGGATGTTTTCCCTGAGGATGTCATGGGAATACCTCCTTGGTTATTGGTAGACATTTTCATTGACTGGTACCCCCTATGGACATTGATATCCACATCATCATTTCAAATGGCTCTTGTAGAGCTTCGTGAGCTGAGGGCACAACTAGAGGACTTGTAGGAGAATGGGTTCGTAATGCTCGGCGTTTCACCAGGGGCTACACCAATTATTTTTTTCCAATAATGAATACAACATATTGAGGTTGTGTGTGGAATTATGGTTCTTAAACTAGGTCACCATGGAGAACAAGTATCTACTACCGATAATTGATGTCCTCTTTGTCCTTCTGAACAGAGCGAAGAGGATCAAAATGATAGACCTCAGCTCAGGCTATCACCATCTTATGGTATGAGATGAGGATGCACTGAAGACATCTTTCAGGTGCCAAAATATCCCCAATGAGTTCTTAGTGATGCCTTTTAGCATGAACAATTCCCTAGCAGTGTTCATGGCCCTCGTGAACAGGATCTTCCATCCTTACCTTGACCATTTAGACATGGTCTTCATTGATGACATATTACGGTAATAAACGTCACAGGAAGAGCATGGAATGCACCTTTGTATTGTCCTAGATAAAATTCAAGGTCACCATATTTATGGTATTCTCTCAATGTGTATATTACTGATTTAGAAATGCCACTTTCTGATACAATTCATCTTTGAGGATGTAGTTTCAGTACTTCTAAGGAAGTTAGAAACAATAATATCTACGGAGCCACCAAGGAGCATGACTTCGGTTTGGAGATTATAGTAGTTGGCTGGTCAATATCATAGGTTTGTACCCAAATTTTCCAAAGTATAAACACATTTATCTGCATTGACATGAATGGGAAAAACCTTCATTTGGAAGGAGACATGACAACAAGGTTTTTAGGAGATGAGGAAGAGACTGACTAGTGAACCCATCAGTAGACTACCCAAGGAGGGTGTTGAGTATGTAGTTTACTGGGATGTATCATGGACATGAAAGGGTTGTGTCCTAATCCAATAGTGGGCAGTGATCCCCTAAATCTCATGATATTTTGGAAATCATGAGCAGAACTATGCGACCCACAACCTGGAGTTAGCAATATTGGTTTTTCCTTGAAGATGTGGTGAACTACATGATGGGTGAACTGTTTACAGTTTACACCGACCGTAATAGCCTAAGGTGTATCTTCAATTAAATGGACCTAAGCGTGAGATAGTGATTACAGATAGAGTTCCTCTAGGACTATGTCATTGAGATAGAATATACTCCTCGAAAGGGGATCATGGTGGGTGATGCGCTCGGGAGGATAACAAAGTTGCAATTGTTGAGTGATGCAACATAGAAGTTATCCATGATGTAGATATCATTTGTGGATGATGGTGAAACTGCTAAACATAAGGTAATGACTGTTACTCCCCCAACGTTACAGCGAGTTAGGGAGGTACATTTGGATGATGTTGACTATGTGTCCTGATGTTCTTAGTTTTTCTTAGGATGGGATCATGGAGGATTTTCATTTGGTGGGGTGCACATTTTCCTTTTCAGAGGAGGCACCATAGAAGCTATCGAATTATGAGTAGAGGTGTTTAGGGAGTTCCATCAATCCCCTGTGATTGTACATACTATAGTGGAGAAAATGAATCAGGTCCTCAGACATCAGTACTGGTGGCCAGGGATGAAAAAACTGGTGGTAGAGTTCGTTTGTATATGCCCCACCAGTAATCATGTGAATCTCGAGCATCAGGTTCCAACAGGCCTGACCACACCATTCGAGGTAGCAGAGTGTAAATGTGATGGAATCTCAATGGAATTCATGATAGGGTTACCATGTACATCTAAATTCCATGATTATATTTGGGTGATCATTGACTAACTCACCTTGTCGACTCACATACTACCCATACAAAAGTAGTAACCAGTTGAGGTCATTGGATGCCTCTATGTCCAGTAGATAGTGCGGCTTCACAGAGTGACTTAAACTATCACTTAGATCATGATTCCGACTTTACATTACTATTGTGGAAGGGATTATAGGAGGCGTTCGAGACTCAACTGTGTTTGAGCATAGCTTTTAACCCCCAAATTAATGGTTAGATAGAGAATACCATACAAAACATGAATAAACTGCTTCATGCTTGTGTACATGAATTTGGCCATGTTGTGAGGACCACCTTCCACTGGTTGTAATTTTTAACAACAAAAACTATCCCTCCATGTTTGGCATGTCACTGTTGGAGGCCTTGTATAGGAATATATTTAGATTCCACGTATGCTTCACTGACCCAGGGGAGTCGGAATTTAGGGGTTTAGAGTTGGTACAAGCAACAACCAAGAAGGTGAAGGTCATCTAAGAGCATATCAAGATCACACATAGTAGGATTAAGTGTTTAGGAGATTTTAGATCTAGAACCTTGAAATTGGAGGAGGGGATCAAGTTTTCCTTTGGGTATCTCCACGTCAAGGATTGTAGAGATTTTGGCCATGAAGACAATCTATCTACGGGGTTAATAGGTCATTTTCAGATCCTGAGTAGAGCTGGAAAGCTGCCATACTATCTAGATTCTCCTCCACATATGGACAGGGTGCTTGATGTTTTCCACATGTTGCATCTGAGGAGGTATGTTAAGGATTAATCACTTATCATTGACTAGGGAGAGATGGACATTGATGATGGGGTGTCATTTCAATGCTGATGTTAGTGATAAAGTTTCAATACGAGTGGGTCCTATAAAGACAATCAATTCCTCTTGTGCACGTTCGGTGGTAGCACGAGAATCTCTAGGAGAGAACATTGGAGTGGGAGGCTCAGATTTATGCCCAGTACCTCCATCAGATTGTTTTGTTTTCATATGGATTTTTTGGATGTAAATCCCTATGGTAGGGAGAATGTAATTTCTAGGAATTTCGGTGTATTTTTTTAATTAAATGGAATTATTTCAAGACAACAAAACTTGACGACACACGATTCTGTGGTCTGGTGTTCCATGAACAGAATTATGAACTTTTTTAAATTACATTTTATAAAAGTTCATGCAGAATTTCCTAATTTTTTTAACCAGTGTTGGGATCAAAAATTCGAGGGCACCATTGATTTAAGAACCCCTAAATTCTCCTAGAAATGACATAACTTCGGCTGGAAATGTCTAAGTGGAAATGATATTTTTTTAACAATTCATTAAAAATAATAAAATAAGTTAAAGGAATTATTTTATTTTTCCTCACCGTTTGGTGGTGGATGGAGATGTTGTTATGAAATGATGTGGCAACAAAGAGAAACATTAATGGAGAAACAATAAAGGCTTCATTGAAACAAATATGATAATTTTATATTGACTAATTTTTTGTTCCACAAAAAATGAGGACCATTTATTGAGCATCATAAATTGATGCAAAAACACAACAATATTATTTCCATTAATTATTTTGGAATGTTGGAGACGTTGAAATTAAACCTCGGAGACTATCTGATGAATCTCCAACAGGAATTCATCTCCAATGAAGAATGAAGAAGAACGCTGGAGAGACATCACCACCTTCAACGTACCACGATGAACGTAGCTGGAAGTGATGACGTTGACACATCGAATCCTTGAGGACAAGCAATATGACATCAAACATCAATGAGGTCAGTTTTTGAGTTTTATCTCAATGTACTTCCCCATAATCCACATTCTAGAAATGATGAATGTAGATCAACCAATGAACATGTTGATCCGTGATTTATTCATTATGTGGGAGTTTGAAATATTTAATAGGGATTTATTATTTGGGATTAAAACCCTGTATTTATTGGTTGAACTATAATCCCAAACCCCGAATTTAAACTACAAATTTGAAGGGCCTGGGATGACACGAATATGGCCGAAACACCAAGTCTCTTGCATTCATGGTGGCAACATTTTCAATGTAAGTACAATTAGATTCTGGGGCCAGATCATGGATAGTAGAAACCTGAGAGTCCCGTAGGAACATAAGGATCATAAAATATACCACAATAGAATCTCCAATTGTAACTTGAAGGTGTCATCAATGCAACACCATAGTCGCGGTGGCTCCGACCACTAGTGGTGGCCGACCAACACTTGCTGCATGAAGAGGTAGCACCAACAGGTGCTGCGGTAGAAGGGGAGGTGGCTAATCCTCATAGGCCACACTAGAAGATGGTATCATGCCATCAACACACTTCAGTTACAGGAGGCCACCTACAATCAGTTGCGGTGGAGGGCGCATCATGGAGGAGGGTGCCTCACCTTTGGTCCACTCAGAACCCGGTGAGCCATGGTGTGTCGACTATGGCTGGAGGGGCATCACATATGTGCTACTAGAGAAGTTAGAAGGACGTTTCATGTCTTCCATGTCTTGGTTAGGTGACACAACTTGGCCACCTCATACAGGCAGGCTATAGATCGGTGGGCTGCACCCCAGCCTGCTGGCCGGACCTACAGCCCATATGGCCTATCCCGTAGCCCAGGGGGCCTGACATGCATCCCAGTAGGCCAGAACCACACTTGTGGGAATGACCCATTATAGAAGGATGGATCGAAAGTGGTGGGTGGGTATTATAATGCTGGGATGGACCCTCCCCAAGCGAGTCGGGCCGGACTAAACAAGGTCACTTGGCGGCCAGGCGGGCTAGACCCTCGGCCAAACCATTCATAGTACATCGAGGCCCATTGGATAGAACGAACGAGACAAAACTATATCGGAATCGAGTTAGGTCGAGTTAGTCGATCTTAAGCTAGGTTAAGTGGGATCCCCAGGTCAGTTTGGTTAGGTCAGTCTGATAGGGTGATACCGGGCCCCATCGCACCATGCCCCCTAATTACTAAAATGCATGTATCATGCAAACCATGTTTCCGATTGATCAGTCATGTCTGGTGTTGGGACCCACTCGATGTGGAGGATATTTTGGAATTATATTCGGTGAATTTAATTTATTTTGAGTTGCAAAGAATGGATTGAGGAGCGGTTCTACTAGGACAACTACATATGCATCATGCCGATTGGCTAAGACATGAGGACTGCTGAATTTCAATTCTATATGACTCAATTATGGCCTAGTTGAATGCACTAATTATTGAATTTATAGGAACATGGTTGGATTCACATCTATGTGAATTTTCATGTTCTATGTATGTGATGAGTATGAGTACCTCAATTTTCCATGATTAGTGGTAAGAACTTATTTGTGACTTTACAGGCCCACACTACTCAGTGGGGTGGTGTATCTATGTATTCCAATGGTAGTGGGAGGAAATATTTCACGACTTGGTAGTGCCATTTTAATCGTTAGAGGATTAATTCTCCTGCAGTTGAGGTGTTCGATGATGTGACTGATGATGATATTGTTACCATCCATGAATATACATGTTCTATTCTATATTTCATATCACGTTTTTTATTGAGATTTTTTTGGTCTTTCCCTACTGTTTTAGGGTCCCTACTAAGTACAATGTTACTCACCCTAGCACTGGCTTTTCCATCATGGTTTTTTTCTAGTATTGAAGACCGATGTCTTAATAGGGGTTCCCAGGTATAATGGACTAGTAGATGCTATGATGGTAGACATGGTGTCATAGGGCTTGGTAAGGCCTAGTAGGATTGGGAAGACATTACATACTACTTTGACTTCTAGTAGATTCACCACTCTCATGATTAGGTGGGGTTTCATGCAGTTGTCCATCATAGATTCTTTTTTTTACTTTCTGTTTTTAGTACTTTGTGGGGTTTTTATTATAACCCAATTACCTTTAGTTGTACTTGCACTGACTGTTGTTTTAGTGGTACATATTTTCCCCTTTCAATGTGATGAGATGTGGTTGTATTTGTCTGTGCATATATGTACTGAGTAAAATGCCTACAAATTTTCGATTAACACCATCAGTGCTAATCGACATCCCCTAGTCATTGTGAGGCAGGCTTGGGGTAGTCACAACATTCCCCCTGGTGGATGGGTCATTAAAAAGGGGTATCATCGGGAGGTCTATCCTACCACAAAGACTAGGAGTCTTTGTTTTGTTTTGGGGAAACATTGTTAAATGTTTCGAGTCCGACTTTCAGATTCAAGGATTTTAGTGTTGGTGTGGTAGCCGATGTATCCATACACAAGAACCATGAATTATACATTTCAAATAAATAAATGAAAAAACTGGTCGAATAACTATCTATTTATGTTATTTTTCAAGAATATCATCTCACCGGGTATATCCTTTAGACCGTGGTAAATCATGATATATTTCAAGATGCCTCCACAAGGATGACCAGTCAGGAACCCCATATGAGTTCGTGAGGACATCTTACCTAGAGACAAGGTGTTTTTTAAGGTAATAGTCCTAGAGATGTCCGCACTGAGTGGTGTACTAGCACTACCACAACCCGATGGTCATGATATACTATCAACGGTTCTGGTAGAGGATGTACATATACTCAGTTCCCTATATGAGATTCTAGTACCAAGACCTCCCAATACAAGGGGAGAGATGGATCCTCAGTTTTCTGCAGACATTCTGGAGGTTGTGATGTTGGAATTTTTCTTATATAGGACACTTCCATAAAAGATGATGATCCTTCTAGTTAGCCTTTTGCAGGGCTCAGTAGGGAGATAGTGTCGTTTGACCACCCATATACACGATGAGGAGACCCTTACCTAGGTAGAGTTCAAGTGATTTTTTGGGAGTACTATTTACCCACAACCTTGCACTCTATAGGCATTCAGGAACTGCATCACCATGAGAAGGGAAACATGATGGTAGATGTGTACACAGTGTGGTTCACCGAGCTATCTTGGTACTCCCCAAACATGGTCTGAGACCCTTTCCTCGGGGCCCAAGCCTTTGAGAAGGGACTCAGGTAGGTGATCATGGCAATAGTTATGTCTTTCAGAATCCTTTCCCTGTACATGGTGCTAGAGTGATCAATTCTAGTAGAGAGGTTCTTGGAGGTGTAGGCTCCTACAGTGAGAGCTGCCATCATAGCATAGGTGGAAGAGTATTTGGTAGATATCATTCATCAGACACGAGTTCCCAGGAGGGCTACGTCTTTCGAGTGACTGCCCTCGGATTCCCAGTAATAAATGCGAGGCTCCTATACTAGAGGGAGTTAACCGAGAACTGTGATTTTTATTCATGATGTGGGAATGGACACAAGTCCCATGACTGCTTCACTGGATACATAGATGGCAAGTAGATGGTCGAGGGACCGCTAAGATAGTCGCATCGGTTTGAACAAGTATTTACATATGGTGGTAGATGTGGCATCGAAGAAGGACGAGTAGTCGACAGTGGGAGGTGGTTTGAGAAGTTACTGCCACCACCTCGAGGTGGTCCACCCCAACCTAAGGAAGATTGTGGAGATGGACAAGTACAACATCAAGTATGAGAGACTTATGACTACAACGCGCTGGAAATGATTTGAGGTATGATCTGTGTTTTCTACACCATACCTAAATTACATATTGAGACATGTTATTTTCACCACTTCCCATCCATGGCTATGATTCAGAGAATAGAGATTTTGGTGGAGTTGTGGGCTTGATCCTTATAGCATAAAACTCATACGGGAGGGGATTAAACTATCACACACTAGTGCTTGTAGTGTGAGTTTACTCTAAGATGTGATAGATTCAGCTGGGATCTCCTAGTATCAATGTCATGGATGTATAAAATAATCTTTGGTTTTGAATAGTAATCTATAGTCCATGATCAGATCGGCAATTTCAGGCACACATTGCGGTGTGTCTGGTGAGATGGGACCATGCTTTCCTTCATCGGTGACAAGTAAACCTTTGTAGTGCATGGAAAAATATTTTGTAGGATGGTGCAGCCAACACTCCCCAATTGGATAGACTCACCCTCGATGTATTGCATGAGAGGATTCCTATATTTCCTGTAGTTATTATTAGAATTTGGATGTTTTCCCTGAGGATGTTCTAAGACTACCTCCTCTCAGAGAAGTTGAAATTTTCATTAACTTATATCATGAGACCACAACAATATCCACACCATTATATCAGATGGCTCCTATGGGGCATTGTAGGATGAGGGTAAAGCTAGGGGAATTGAAGGAGAAGGGGTTATTAACACCCATCATTTCACAATAGCCAGCCCCTGTTCTTTTTGAAAATTAGGAAGATAAGGTATTGAGGTTGTACATAGACTTTCTACACTTGAATTAGGTGACCATTAAGAAAAATAATCCACTTTTGATAATTGATGACCACTTTGACAATCTAAAGTAAGGGAAATGGTTCTCTAATATAGACCTCATATTAGGATATCACTAGCATTGGGTACAAGATGGGGATGTATAGAAGATAGCCTTCAGGTGTGGATATGGACACTATGAGATCCTTGCGATGCCTTTTGGAATGACCAATGCCTTAGTAAATTTCATTTTTCTCATGAATATGATTATCCAACCTTAACTTGATGGGTTCATCATGGTATTCATTGATCACATCTTTGTGTACTCGGTGTCAAAGGAGGAGCATGACACACACCTATGGATTGTCCTAGAGACACCTGGGAGACCCGAATTTAATGTATGAAAATGAAGTGTGAGTTTTGGATTCAATAATTCCACTTTCAAGGACACATCATATCAAAGGATAGAGTTGCAGTAGAACTAGTGATGATAGGATAAGTTATTACTTGGGGTCCTCCTAGGAGCCTGACTATGGTGCATAACTTATTGGGGTTGGTTGGTTACTATCAAAGGATTATACCTGAATTTTCCAGTTTAGTAACACCACTATTGGAATTACCATAGATTGGAAAGACCTTCATGTTGACATAGAAATGCAAGAAGAGTTTATAGGTGCTGATGCAGTGATTGACTGGGACCCCCACCTTGAGACTTCAAGTGGATGGATTTGGGAATGCAGATTACTATGAAGCATCAGAGAACAAACTTTTTTGGGTCATAATGAAAGATAGGGAAATGATTGCCTATGAATCATCAAAGTTGAGGAAAAATGAGAAAAACTACATGAACATTGACCTGGAGCTAGTAGCACTAGCCTTTCACTTGAATATGTGGTGACACAACTCGATGGGTGAACAATTTACAATTTAATCTAACTTTAAGAGTCTCAAGTACATCTTATCTTAGATTGACCTGAACCTGAGAAAGTGGTGATGATTAGAATAATTCCAAGACTATGACTTTGAGATAGTCTATACTACTGGATAATGGAACCTGGTGGAAGTCATGCTCGGTTTGAGGACATGGTTGCAGCGGCTGAGTGAGGCAACATAGTAGTTAACTGCGATGCAGATAAACTTTTTGAATGATGATGAATATAATTACATATAGTCAATGATTGTTACTCCAAAACCCTTATAGCGATCTAGGGAGGCACAACTGGTATATTTGGATTGTGAGAGCTGACGTGCCCATTTATCATCATGAAGAGCTGCTAATGTATTTTGATAGGAAGGGTGCGCATCATCATTTTTAGAGGACACACCACTATACCTGATTAATTGACAGAAGAGGTGTAGAGGGAGTTCCATAACTCCCCTTTGGAGGAACATCCTTGAGTGGAAAAAATTTACCAAGACAACTATTGATAGTACTGGTGTCATGGATGACGAAATTAGTGGATGAGTTCATTTCTTGATGCCTCAATTTTTAGCATTTGAAGGATTATCATCGTGTTCCTTCATGAATGGTGTATCCACTAGAGGTACTAGAGTGGAAATGGGATTGTATCTTGAAGGACATTGTGATGGGGTTACCACATATGTATAGAATCCATGATTTAATTTGGGTGATCACTGACAGAATCACTTATTTATCTCACTTCATACCCATCTGTGTGCTAGGACTAGGAAAGGGATTATGATGCCTCTATGTGCATGATATTTTGAGGATTAAGGGGGTGCCTTCATAAATCATCTTATTCTGTGATGCCTGATTTACATCTCGGTGGTGGATGGAATTACATGAGTCATTTGTGAAACAACTATGTGTGAGAACATTCCCCCCTCCCAAATGGGTGTTCAGGAGAAACCAACCATACAAACCATTGAGGGAATGCTTTGTTCATGTGTACATAACTTTTTTCATTGTTAGGAGGGACACATCCCACTAGTGGAGTTTGTGTAAAACAATTTATATCACTCCACCATCGACATGGCACCATTTGAGGCCATGTATAGGTGGCCTTGCAGATCACCCATATGCAGGACATACCTAGGAGAGTAAAAACATAAATATATAGAGTTGGTATAGGCTACCACTGAAAAGGTGAAGATTATCCTAGAGTAGATGAGGACTTCAGAGTGTAAGAAGAAGTCTTATGCCAATAGGAAAAAGAGATCCATCTAATTTGAGAAGGGCAATCATGTTTTTCGTTGTGTATCACCCCGTTGAGTAATAAGTAGATTTGTACCAGGTGGAAAGTTATCCCTAAGATTAATCAAACCTTTTCATGTCCTGAGAAGAGTTTTCATGGTGGGGTACCACCTATCTCTTCCCCACATATGCACTAGGTGCAATATGTTTTCCACATATCACAGTTGATGAGGTACATGCATGATCCATCACATGTCATCAACTAGAGAATGTTGGAGATTTACGATGGGGTGATGTTTTTGGTATTCTAGGTGGAGATAGATGATCAATAGATGTTGGTCTGATTTGGATAGTCGATTCCACATGTGATATTTTATTGGAAGCCTAGGAATCTTCATTATAGAACCTGGGAGCATGAGGCCCAGATTCGTGCTCAGTACAACCATCTATTTGTTTAGTTTTGTATCGTATATTGGTGACATAAATCCCTAAGATAGGGATAATGAAATTTCTTGGAATTTCTATGTTTTTTTACCAAATGAAATTATTTAGAGATATAGAAATTCTATGAAATGTGATTATGAGGTCCAGTGTGACTGAAATGGAATTATGATCCTTTTATGGTACATTATGTGAACGTGCAAGCATTAATTTTAATATTTTGAACTGGTTCTCAGATTCAAAATCTGAGGGCACTGTTGAATTTGGATCGTCAGTATTATCCTAGAAATTAAATAACCTTTTCTGTAATGAGTCGAGATGAAAAGTTATTTTTTGGACTCTTCAAGAAAAATAATAAATTAATTTTACAGAATTATTTTATTTCATTCTCACCATTGGGTGGTAGACATCAATGTTGTGGTGCATCGATGAGGTAGTGAAGAGGAACATTAATGGAGAACCGATAATGGATAATTTGAAACTGGGACGCTAATATTATAATGACTATATAAATGAGTCTCATTAAATTTGGTCCATTTAATGAGCATCATTAATACACACAATGAAGATGTGATTTTGTTTCCATTAATTATTTTGGCATGTTTTGGATGGTGAAATTATTCCTTATATAGACTCTGATGAATCTCTAATTAGAATTAATCTTCAATGAAAAATGAAGAAAATCGTCAGTGATACTTCACTGACTTCGACGAGCATTGAAGAACATAGCTAGATGTGACAACGTTGGCATCTTGAATCCCTCATGAAAAATTCATTAGCATTGATTGTCCACAAGTTGGGGGATAAAGTTTTATTTAAATTCTCGTTCCTATTCTTGTCATTCCAGAACCGATGAACCTGGATCAACCCAAGAAAAATTTAATCTACATTTCATCGGTTATGTGATAGGTAGACTTATTATTATGTATTAATTATTTGGGATTCAAAACATGCATAAATTTTTTGAACTACTATCCACAAACATACCCCTTGATTTAAAACTCTAACACGGAGGTCCCAGGCCGACACTAATAAGGCCCGAGAAACTCAACTCATGCGTTCTGGGTGGCTGCATTTTCAAATTGGAGGAAATTTAATTTCGAGCCCTTAGAAGGTATGGAGGTGACCGAAGAGGCCAGGAGGTGGAGAATTATCATAAAACGGACCACACGTGAAACACTGGGGGCCCGTGGAAGGTGCTATTGGTGAAGGGGAGGCCGACCAATGTAGTTCACATGAAGAGGGCGGTGCCAACAGGCACTGCGACATTATCCCAGGTAGTCAAACCTCTCTGGCTATAATGGAAAATAGTGGAGCACTATGATGTCTGGAGGTCACAACCAACCATTCGCGGTGGTAGGAATCATCATGCCAAGTAGGATCCTCAGGGAGGACAGTGGCCCACGTTCGGGCCACCTTGGAGCTACTGATATGTGATCTTTCAACCTGAGATGGAGGGGCCCTACATCAATGGGGCTAGAAAAGTGGGCAGGACATGGTGTGGCTGTCGTATCTTTGTTGGGTAGCACACCCTAGTCTTGTAAAACAGTCATCCCTCAAGCTACTGTGCCACACCCAAGCTAGTGGGTCAGACTCACCGAGTGGGTCGGACCCCCAGTAGTGACCAGGAGCCATGATGGTGGGCTGGACCCATTCAGGTGGGCCATACACATGCCAAAATTCTGAACCTACACCCTACGGGATGGGTCGGACTAGACTGGGTTGACGAGCGACCCGACAGGCTTAACGATCAGCCAAACGAGGTAAGGTCCAGCGAGGCCCACTGGCCAGACCTAACCAAACTAACCCAGACCTCAATCAGGCAAGGCTGAGTCAATCGATCTTAAACCATGGTATGTGGGACCCCCCATTCAGGTTGGTTGAGTCAAGTAGACTGGGATGGACTGGTCTCCATTGCAACCGACCCCCTAGTTTTTAAAAATTCCATTATCTTGTAAATCATGCATCGTATTGATGATTTGTTTGAAGTTATGGGACCCTTTCGATGATTTGGATCATTTGGAAGACTCATTGGTGACTTTTATGGAATTTGAGAGGCAATTAAGTACATGAGGAGTAGTTCTCCATGGTATGCTATGTATGGAAACAAGTGGTTCACTGAGACCTAAGGACTGTAGAATTTCGACTCTATACAACTAGAACATGGATGAGTGGGAAAATCATATCTATGACATTGCTGGTCCATAGTGGGATGCACTTCTCTGTGACAATGCGGGCCCATAGTACAAGATTAGAAGGAGTACCTCATTTGGCCATGATTAGTGAGAAGCACTTCTATGTGACATTGTAGGCCCACAGAACGTGGTGGGGAGGTGTACCTATGAAATCCAATATTAGTGGGATGCACATATTTGTGACTTCACATGCCCATAATACTCTTTAGAAGAATAATTCTCAAGCATCCATGGTGATCGATGATGTGACAGATGATTCTATTGTTACTATCCAAAATATACATGGATTGAGATGTCTTTTGAATCATGGTTTACAATGAGGAATTATTGTGTGGTCTTTACTTTTTGTTTTGGCATCCATAATGAGTATTGTGATACTCACCCATGCAGATGATTCACCCGCATGTGTTGTGTCTGGTGAAGACAACCGACGGTTTCATAGGGGTGCTCAGGGAGGTGGTACAGATGCACTATAAGATGGTGGACATTGTGGTCTAGGACATGTCATTTCCCAATAATATGGGAAGGACAACAAATACTACATTGAATTCAAGTAACTCAACTATTCATACGATCAGGTGGGGTTTTCAATGGATGGACCTCGAAGTATCATGTTTTTACTTGTTGTTTTCAATTATTTGTTAGTTTAATATTTTGTACAATTTACTATTAGTTATACTTGAACTCGGATTTTTTTAGTGTTTGTTGATTCTCCCTTTCAGGGTATTGGGATGTGGTTGGGTGTGTGAACTGTGCAGGTAATCAGGAAAATGGCTTCCATTTTCAGTTTAATGCCTTCACCGCTAGTCGCCAGCCCCTGACCTTTGAGAGGTGGGTTTGGGGTATTCACGACACAGGGCCTAGGGAATGGGTTGTGACAGAAAAAGGGTTTTATAATCAATAATTGCATCTACTAAAGGTATTAGGGATTATGCAAGGAATCTTTGACAAAATTTTAAAACAAAATAATTAATAGAAGTGCGTAGATGAGATGGTATTGGTGCTCTTTTATATGATAGATAGAGTGTAATTTTCATTAATACCCAAAACTATTTAATAATTAGAAGTCCCTCAGAATCCATGTTCTACTAAAATTGATAAATAATTTATTTTATTTTATAAAATGACATTAAACACACAAAAAGAAAAAATAAACATTTTTTAAGACTTATAATTCCCTTAAACTCTAATGTTAATGACGTTTACCAAATTTATTCTCACCATGATAACATATTTTTTCACCTACTAAAATTTTATTTTAATAAATAAAATTAAATGATAATTACAAGATTATTTTTAAACACATATTAAAAATATTAAATAAAATTTACAACAAAGTGATTCTATATATGCGTAATGGTAATTTTCCCACTAGAACATGAAATGGGTCAAACCCTATTATAAAATAACCATATTAATGAAGTTTTTACTCTATAAGAGTAAATATATTGCCTTTTAAAATAAAATTTATCCACAAATGGATCTATTATTATAATATATTAAATATACCTACCATTTTTTCACATTTATTTTTTTTGTTTTTAAATTATTTAATAAAGCATTATTAATTTAAATGCATATTAAATCCCAATATTTATTATATTCAATTTTTTTTTTCATTAAAAACATCAATATAATTTAGGAAATTTAAATATACACCTTTCACACTTTCACAACAAGGTATAAATATATATTTAATATTTGGGAAAAATAATTTTTTCAATTTATATTAATTGAAATATTTTTAATATCATTTATTTCATTTTTTTATCTCTTTTAATAACTATTGAGTTGACGTTTTATAAGACATTGATGTAATTAATTCCTTAAAAAATAATAAATAAATTTCAATTTAAAAATATAAATTATAATAAATGTTATTATTTTAAACAAAACATTTCAAATTTTTGTCCCTATAACAAATATAATCTTTATTAAAATAAAGAAGGTGAAAATTTTGGATTTTCATCACATCACTCATTATAAGGGTCAAAATAATGATCATATGTGTCCAACATGACAAATTTATAGATGTTATAAGATATGGGGTCTAAATAATGTCATATAATATTAATTAAACATGTTTTAGGTCATTAAATCCATTAACTCTTTAGTTGAACCCTCAATAAACAAGATTTATCCTTAACCATGGTAATTGATTTTTACTATTTTTTCCAATCATTGTGACCAAATGTTATTTTTGACCATATTAAAAAAAATTAATTATAATATTTAAAAATATTAAATCCCTTTTTTAAAATTCATTTCAATATAGGGTTTTTATTTCATTTCAAAAATAACTCCCAAATGTGTCAAAAATGTTTTTTAATGAATTGATTTTTAATCATAACATTGTTTTAAATTTTTTATATGAAAATTGATCATCACTCTATCGATTTAAATTAATATATAGATATTTATAATCTATAAATTTAATTTATATTACTCATTATTAACCATTATTTTAATTTATAAAAATTCAAATACATTGTTTTTTTTAAAACAATTTTCAATAAACAACAATACTTTTTACTAATCATCGAAAAATACAACTTTACTGAATTAATCACAAAGAAATATAAGATAATTTTATTTTCTTATAGTTATAAATTTATCTCATTTTATGTAATGGATTAATTATATGTGGAGAAATTTATTTATATTATTCCCCAAGAAATCGTTGTTTGGAAATTTTATTTATCATATCCATACCCACCCATTTGGTTGAATGTTTATAAAATAGATATTTAAATACTAATCTTTCACGTCTAGTTTAGATGCGTTGTATCTAGTTCTATATTCTAACATACATAATGTTATTCTTTTAAAATATAAGCGTGTTTCCCATTCTATCAATGATGAAGTAATTATTTTTTATGCCTATTCAGAAGAACATTTTTTCTTCTATATTCTCTATTTCTATTGTATCCCCAAAAATATAATGAATCAGAATTAACAAATATCGTGAGATGTTATTATAACTATTGAACAATCATTTGCAACCTCCTATAAATTCAATGGTTAATTAAAACATCACACATTCCTAAATAAAACCTGACCTCACCTTGTAGGGTTGTAATTACTTTTTCAACATTATTTTACATGGATGGTAATAAATATTTGATTAGGGGAATATATAATTTTTTTAATAATATTATGATTATAGTGATAGAAGATATTATCATCCTTTTTTATCATCCATCCATTATAAATTGATAATGTTACTCATGTGTATGTGTGGACTACAACCATGTCTAAGCGATGTGATTCATTATTAAATTATTACGATGTGTGGATGATTTTATAATTTTACCTAAAGAATATAAAATATATTTGTAGCATCATTAACATTTTGGAGAATATTGAAACATTTGAAAACAACATTTACAATGAAAAATATTTTAATGTAATTTTTGGAGAATTTAACTGAAAAAATATATGTGGATAACATAAGAGAGATCAATGAAATTAATGGATTTAAAATCATTAAAAAAGGACCATAAACAGGAATAAAGTAGAATATTTTCTTTGATCATGTGTTTATAAAATTAAATTTCATACACATGGAGATTAAACATGTATGAAAAATAGATACACAAGGAATGTGATATCTATTACAATATCATTTAATCGAAGTTTTTTTACTATCGTATTATATTTTTTAAAATTATCGGATCTTTATATCTTAAATAAATCCATAGTACGTCTAATCGTGTAATTTTGGGGGGTTATTCATTTATTTTACACTTATTCTCTTGATTAATGTAGAATAAATAAGCATGTAAAATTTAATGTAATTTTTAAGGAATATATTTTTTTAATTATTGCCACATCCTAACCCACCATGGCTCTCTTAGAAATTTGAATGATATGTGTTATACTACATTTCTATCTCTAATAATCTATGGGAAAGGGTCTAGAATTGATTAGGAATATCAAAAACATGTGAGGCCCCATCAATGTACCTGTATTCACACACAAACATCTCAATAAACATAAAAAAAGAAATAAATGAACATATGATACAAATAATTACTAAATTAAAACTATCGCACATCAGAGAATGGTAAAATTCTTGTGAAAGAATAATTGTTTAAAAAACATCTCAAAAAGAATATGAAATAATTTTTATCCTAATTAAGTGGATGCTAACTCTTAAAAATTTAATAACAGTATACACCTCAGTCTTTCAAGCCCAAAAAATTCACCACCTTATCTTAAAAGTCCAATGAATATGCGAATGTTTTATTATATACATAAGATACTAATTTTGTGGGATGAGACAATGATGGGTTGAGTATAATTATACACAATAGGAAACCATGAAATCACCAAACATAAAGCATCTAGAGTAGCCATATCATCACTACATAGATTTCTCAATCATGGAATGAATCAAAATAAATAAAATGCAATGCAATATGTGTTACTGATAGACACTACGTTTCAATGTGAGGTCATGAAATCATCATTAATCTAGGTATCTTCAAAATCCTAAAATTTATAATCATATTGGAGAAATATATCCATGATAAATCCAATCCTTGATGGAAATCATCTCATATGAGGAAATCATCATATCTTACAACATGAATTGAACTATACAAATAAATCATTTTCATCATGTCTTATAATGAATAATTATAAAGGAAACTGAGAGTGTTTATTTTATATTCACATTTGATGGGAGTATACGTCATCTAAAAATATATAATATTGATAAAATGGTTGGGGATCTTATCCATTCCCATGGGGACACCAAGAACACTCACTGTATTAACCATTTAGTAAGTGGATCAATGCTCATGTATATTGGTCATTCTTATAACTCAAACCCCACATTTTGAAGAATGATAAAGGAATAAATAGTGAGCATAATAGTGTTATTTTTGTACTCTAAATTAGGATAATCCTTTACAGTGGATCATATCTAGTGCCACAAATTTGATGGATCATTTTACCATCATGGGGAAGGACAATGGGAACTCACCAACACGAAATGGTATGAGGGAACTCACACAAACTCAAACTAGTTATTAATTAAGAATAAATATTGTTCCAAACTATACATAATAGAGTACAATACTGTTCCCCTGGGTTAATGATATAACTGAATAATTCTAACACTTCAAGTTTCTTGTTCTCACACTCAAATCAATATTTCCAAAAATGACAGCTTGTCCCATAGCACACAGAGTGCGTAGATTTCCATCTGGTACTGGATGTGACATCATTACTAGGTTATTCCCGACATGTCATTTCCACAAAAATATGGACTTCATCTGTACTCAGATCATATTTAAGTACATTCCCAAGGGTACATGGGTTGTGCCCCATATGACATGAAATGTGTGGGATAGTATTGAACTTGGTGTCTGTCGTCTTCCAATTATCATGTACATTCCAACAAACATAGGGTGTTAGTCACTATACAAGGCATAAATAGCCACTTGTGATCTTAGTTATGTACTCCTTTTACTTTTCGATCTGTCTGCATTGTTTTACATGACATTTGATCTGTTACACATAGTGAGAACCAATACATAGCCTCTTGGTAGTGTACTCCCTATTCATGCTGAGATGTATGACTAAGGGTCACCAAACATGTTACACATGTCTGATGGTTTGTGATATATAACACATTTTATAATTCCTATGGCCACATATATATCCCCACATGACGTCTATCTCCTGACTACACACCATGTAACATGATATTTTATAGAATAATTGTGTAATTCTCCAATTCATCCAATTATGTTGATACTTTCACAAATAATTCTAAAAAATGTTGATCTATGGTTTAATGGAAATTTAATCACTAATCATTGGAATATATCTATATAATAAGATCAATATAAACGACCTACGACTCGCACCATTGATGTGTATTTCAAAAATGGAACAAAAATATTCACTAGTCTAATTCAGTATACCTTAGATCACCATCTACCATCAAAACACCTAGATCACACAGATTACTGTGATCTAAGCCAATGGTATATATCCATTGGACTTTCAAATAGTTATGAAACACTCGGTTTCATGGTATTTTACAAACCAACATCTAAAGAAAATTAATTCAATGAATGTGGGGAGGAATGTGGCAGAAAAACATAAAACACCAAAGAGGAATAACATATAGATATTTTTTGGGTTGCAATCAATTAAATTTTGATTATAATGATAAAGGAACATAAATAAAAGAAGAAAAATAATAATTCCCCAAAATCCTATATAAATAAGAACGAACATGAATCATAATCAACGGAAAACTCAATATGATTATTGTTATGATTCATGGTCACCATGCAATAAATAAATTACGATAAATACATATAAAGAAACCACCTAGATTGAGTTAAAATCAGTCTGTGATGATTAATTAATCAATGCATTCATTGTTAGAGATATCCATGAAATCTACCTTCATTGGAAATCACTGTAGAACACTAATTGAGAATTCATAATCAAGACATCTGTCAACACTCTGTTACTCTCACCTCTCAATGCCTTGTAGGATCCATCTATCCCAGGATATTTCTCATAACATGTCCTAAATAATGTCATCTATGTATGAAATAATAAATACTATATGTAATTATTTTATAATGATAACAGTGACATATTCTGAACGAAACACATATCATTGGTAAGGGATATAGAATTCCAAGGTATAAAAACAAATTTCCATATAAAATGAGGAACTCATTTTACCCAATATATTATCATTTTAAGGGATATTCCTCTTTTTTGATATTTTATTTGAATGATTTTTATATTCATAAAATTTATTTAATAGTTTTTAGGGATCCCAAGACATGTAATTGAGCACCATCATATCATGTAGATCTGAAACATTCCAAAATATATTATGAAGTATTACATAGAAAAAATAAAATGTTATATTCACTATTCATTGGGTACATTTTTATATATAAAAAATACTACCCAAAATGGATGATAATAAGATATCAATTCAGTTTCCCACTCCCACAAGCTCTTTTAAATAATTCAATGGTATAAAAAACAAGCAAAATATGGGAAAAATTATAATATAATATTTTTCGATGGGTGATAGTAAAATATTATCAGGATGCTCAAGTTCCTTGAAAAGTTAAAACAATAACTAAATCCAAATATATCTAGGTATACATCATCTAATCTGTCTCACACATGTTTCAATATCTATGACACGTGGAATTCACCAAGAACCTATTCCAACAACTAATATTTAATATATTATATGGAGCCACTCAATAACAATAAAAAATAATGGGTATACATACATTGGGGCTAAACTGAATCCCTAGATATATATATAAAAACCTCAAAGATTATATATAACTCTGAACCCATGATATCATCATTAAACCCCATAATTTTTGCCATCAGAATATAAAAAAACTACTAAAATTATGGGTTAGTCCTCTTTTAATTCTATATGAACTGATACCTTCAAAAATACCAATAAAACCAATTTATAGTCGACAGGGACTATCACATACAAGCTCTGACCAGTACAATGTAATTGTATAAGGTCTCCCTTACATGGCCCAAAATGGTTCTACACTAAAAATCGATCATTATATTTTAATATAAAATTAAAATCCACTATTGAGAGGATATCCACCTATCTATATCCCAAATAAAATATGGAATCTCTATGTATGTCCACCACAATCTAGATTGTGTGCTTTTTTATTATCCAACTATATGGTGTGGAAAAGGTGTTCTCAACAAGAAATGAGTCTAAGATCCCCTGGAATACCATCTATATCTAAGATATGAAGTGATCATCATGGAATTAAATTTTCATTGAGGGAATTTCACAATGAAATATTACATCCCACACACACAAGTATAACAAACAATCCACTAAACTATTCAGGTATTCTCATACTAATAGGAGATCCATTAAGAGATCAACATATCAATAAGTTATAACATAATTTATCAATAGAAATAATTTTAAAATATCATGTTACATCCCCATCCCTCATGGACATATTACTATGTGGAAAAAAGTCCTCCACAACTTCTTTTCTCCTCATAACTAGTGTAATTTTTATTCTTAGGAAGGATCACATAATTCTGAAATTCATAAAATCTATTAAGAATATGTCTATAGGATATTTGGTCATGATAGATCTCCAAATCGATATCCCCAGGTTCTTTATCCATGAATCACTTATGAAGAGGACGGGTAGAAAATATCAAATGGAGGTACACTGTACCATACTCCTCATTAAGGGTTAACTACCCCAACTCACTACTAATACATTATGAATAAAAAACCTATATGTGAGCATCTTCAACTAAGACTACACTCTCATTGGGATTATAAACTAGAACTGTCTCAAACAATAATGGTTTCACTATCACTCCCACATCTTAGAATATTATTCTCTATATGTTGACCAACATAATATTGAAATGATAATTTTAGATATTTTTATAAATATAATACACTTTTTAAATATCAGAAACTATTTTCAAGTGTCTCGTGTAGTCCACAACTGTTTGAGAGAACACTATTATGTCTTTTGATAAGACTACAATGATCTAAATACAAGTAGAAGATATTAATTATTCAGTAATACAAATTACAAAAAGGAATCCAACACCATAAAAGGTATCACCATTATACTATATTTAGTATATAATCTCTTGGAATCCACATTTATATGACCTCCTTACAAATCTAGAGTTACTGATAAACCATCTTAAGTTCAAAATATGATAACCAATTCTATCCTTATCACTATAAAAAGTAATCATCAGATATTATGTGTGATTAATCCTCCATTTTAGTATCCTAGTTCATGTTATGTTTGTCCCCACCTATCCTCAATTACTGATCAACCTCATAGTTGAACAATAAAATGGTTCCCAAGAAAAAACATTGTTCCATGTGAATCCATAATATTATATATCCAAAAAATATACATTAAGAAATCATTCACTATGGGACTCTATGTCCAATCCCCTCCCTCGATGGATTCTCCTCAAGCAATAGTAATGATGATAGGGAGATAATGACCCTTAATTCCCACTACTAGCATGCCTCTATGTGGAGACCATCACCTAGGGTATAAAAATCTCATAAAATCGGAGGTATTACCATTTTTATAGTAAACTGGATTGGGAGATCAGATGTATCAACCTCCAAAAAATTCGAATATATATATATATAATCCAAAACCATCCCACTTGCTTGTCCAAAAAACATTATTAATATAATTAAACTCAAAATATGTACCAATAATAAAGCAATGTAGTGACAGAACAACTGTCCCATCATCAAAGTTAGTATCATGCAACATGATCCTTATAATCCTACTAGAAACCTAAAAGATTTTTATGTCGTACAATGATCATAAAATTATACATTGTTGGAAAACCAATATCTCTCATGTACATGTGTGAGAAGCATACTGAGGATCTTGTGAGAAAACTGAAGAACCAAACACACCAAGCAACATACAAGGGCCTGGCAACTCTATCTATCTCATAGACACATGGGCCACATATGAAATCCCATCCCTCCATTGAAACATAGGAAATACCACAACCCATCCTTCTCATAGACTCCTGGGCCACTACCATAACAAATCCCACCTACAGACACCTAGGCCACACCCACACCTAATCCTAAAGACATAGGTGGAGGAAAAAACATCTCATCACAAATAAACATGGGAGACAATACTCTTTCACACACTCCTAGGCCTCACAAACCACCTCCTTCCAGAAGAATATCTTGATTTCATCGCCTAGAAGAGGCATCATGGAAGAGGGAGAGGCCACATATCCATCCTCACACAAGGATGTGTTGGAATGAAACCCTCCCCCATGATAATGTTAGTGTTTGGAATATAGTTCTAAACTGGTGTGGGGTTCTTGTAGATATCACAATCCAGAATACAAGTATATATATAATACCAAACACTCAGTCCCAACCTATGGGTTTTGAACAAATACCAACACACAAAAAATACATTTTCTACTACCTATGAATGTAAAACCACACAATTTGTGACAAAATCAAATCATACCCCTCTATAATTTTCTAATAAACTTATCATTCATTATTCTCAAATAATTTATTCATTCCATGAATACTCATGAAACTATTAAACACATGACACAACATGAAAAACGCATAATGTCATATCATAAGGAGAAGATCCATATATAATAAAGTAACTTTATATTCCTATATTGTAAACACCAATTCATAACATAACCTAAATCGATCCAGAGACACGTGGTGGTGCATTCTTTATGCCACAGATGGAGAAATTTTGTGAAAATTACCCATAACAACCACTTCTATCATCATTCATCAAATTCATTCAACCCAATACATCATATCAACCTGAAAAACACAAACTAATAATAGTACCCATAAAAATATCTAACCAAAACCATACTCTTCATACCTTCTAAAAAACTAAACCACACCCATCACATCCAGTAACATAAACATAGAACTATCAAATGGAATACACATTGCACAACACTATGTATCCATTGTAAAATAAATCAATCTCTTAATCCTAGTATCCATTACACCACTTGTACCACACCAAAACAGAAGACAATTCCCAAAACCATACAATCACACAATATAACAAAACATATATAAATTTTATAAGTAATATGTTCTTCAGTTAAACTAGTTCACATCCTAGGTTCTCATAGAAACCGTTTGATCACATGGCATCCATTTATTAGTCTATGTTTTGTGGGTAATCAATTTATTATATATAGAAATGGTATATAGAAGACCAATAAAAATTATTCACAATCCATCATAGGATTTCACACTATGTTCACCAACGACCATGAATTTTAGTGGCTGATTTACCCATATGAAACACAATATTAATAAAAAGTATTAAAACTGAAACATGTGTCACTTTTTCCCAACCCTTGTATATTGATCCTAAATAGAATAAATTATAATTATTTATTTTTAATTCATCAATATTAATAATGGAAAACATCATAAACTATCCCATCATGATACCCAAATTAATGGGAGATGAAGGGATCCCTACATGGAAGAAAATGCAATCGACACATCCTTATTGTTCAAAATAGGGGGTTCACAAGAAGCCTAAAGAAACACTTGGGAGAATGTGACCCAAAATCTATATCATAACAAATATTTCAATGGGGAATAATGGTTCAAGGAAAACAAATAGAAAATCAGATCACACGTGTTAGGGAAGGCCATGAGTTTTTAAATCTCAGATCCTATATCAACAGATGTACTAGGTTATAAAGACCATTAAAGTTGGGTATTCACCAAGACCAAATGGTTTTTTAATTTTATGGATTATTTAGGTTTTGAGACAATAGATACGATTCAAAATGTCTCAAAAAATAGTAAATATGATTTTAAATTTAATTCACATAAAAGGAAACATTAAAAGGGAGGAACTAAAAAAACTGGAGAAAACTAGAATTTTGAAAAATTTATGTAAACGATTCATCAGTGGTTGAGTTACCAGCTCAATATACCGATGATGATATATATATGGATGATTCATTGTTGGGTGATTGACTGTTGACTGATATACTAGGGGATGAGTCACTATTCAGTGACTCGAAATTGGATGAGCTATTGTTTGATGAGTCATCATTGGTGACACACCACTGGAGACCTACCAAAATTAACTACCATCATTGAAACACCATTGTAATTCACTGATTCAAGTATCCATTCTTACTCCCATATCCTGACTCAATGGTCCCGACTTACCATTCATGAGTCACTAGTCATGAATCATCATCGCTTGTCACCATTTGGACCTACAATCGGCACCTACTAGTCATGGCTCATCATTGGAAAACTGTATTTTTTACCAACTCAAGAAATGAGTCACTATGACCTCCCAAAACACTACAGAACATGTATTTTCACAATGTATTGGAATGGAGAGGTTTGAGGAATTATATTACATAAATCTCATGCTATTCTTTACCTCTAGAATTCCAAATCAAACCCAGATGGAAATGAGTTTTCTGGAAACCAAATCTATGAGACACCTCTCTAGGATCTCGCTACACAGGAAACACCACTACCAAAATCAAATTTCAACGTTAAACCACCTTATGTTGTTAAAAATATGGTGTGAATCCTAAACATCAAATAACACCTCCTATGAAATATTTTATCCGGAACAATGATAAGTCAAAAATCACATCCATAAGAACTACATTTTACGAACAGATGAATTAATGAATCCCATCCTCCTTGTCAATATACTATTTGCTCTAAGAGTCACATAGTCTCCCACATGTGTTGAATTGAATCAAAATTAAATCATCACAATTTAGAATATCTTATTCCTATTTTCATAGTTTAGGATAGTATCACACATCATGAAACAAGGATACAACTCACACCATAAAAAACTAGGTTCAAATTTTAAATTTCAATGATAAAAGGAATATGAAAACATTTAGAGCAACTCTTTGTACGCAACATGAATATGCTCTTTTCACCGGCAAGAAAACTCCTCCAGGGCACCATGCCACTATAACACATAAAACAAAAGGATGAGTCATCCATATAACACATTATAGCAATTATACTTGATTTATACTAGCTCCTCCATGGGAAAAGCACAGGGACTAGAAGTTTAAAATAGAAACTACACAGGTAGACTCCCCGCTAGTTGAAACCTCGAATGCCCTAGCACCTGCGACATGCTCCTAGTAACACTGCCTCTCAATGAACTTTGTTGGATACCCTATTGCAATAATCCTCCTATCTATTGAATCCACTCGATTACCTACATGTTCTTTTGGACATCCATGTATGTCCAAAACAAAATTGTGGGGACCGCATACTGGATAGATAGACGAAGTGCCAAATCTAGTCGTCTCGCACAATACTCCTCATCCTGAAAGATATCCCTTGAAAATTGAAAGAGATCCTTGAACTAAATCCCTATATCTAAAACTAACATACTCCCCTACTAGAGGGAGTGTATGTCTTAATAAGTCTCATCCTTCATGTATAATGATAGGAATTATGATCAAAACTCCTTATTGAAATCGAATCATATTATGATAGCATCCTTTATATCCCCTAGGTACAACTTAAACCACTTTTGTTCATCTCCCCGCATCGTGCATAGATCCAATGGAACCTAGTACTCCATCGGGGCCAAGATAATACTAAGGGTTATATCAAACTCTTTAATCTAGCTCTCCATCTCCAGGTCTAAAATATTGCGCTCATACTTTTATATGGCCTATCGCTTGAAATAAAATAATTTTCGATACCACTAGCCATCCTCATCTGATGGATCAACACTTCACTGAACAACATGATCATCCTATTGCGGCTCATCTTCCCCATACACAAAATAAAAAATACTAAGTACACTAATTTTAAAGAAAAACAAGGAATTATAATGCTCATGTAGTATGGAATTTTATTTATGATTCATTTTAATTCATTTGAATCATATAGTTATTCATTTCAAATATCTCGAACCAATCCAATTTAGACAAGACGAAAAGTCATCATAATCCCTGTATGTTTCTTAGCGTCCCAAAACGACAAATGCTATAGCCGCACTTGGTCGTTTAGTAGACTAAGAGTCCTTGAATCATATCATGGGGGTCCTAAGATCTTGTGTCTTAGATGGTGTTTCATTGTCTATTTCATGCACCAGGATCTCCTACCACTATTTCCCTACGAACCCATGCAATCATAAGTGTGACTAACTCTATACCCAATCCTATAATTCAAAAATCCCTATGATAATAGGATTTCGTGACCCCTCCCTTCAAATATGACCCTCTTAGACTAGATATTAAGAAATGTTGATAATGACCCCTAAAGTCCAGCCTTTAGTAAGAACCATGGTTCAAAACATCCCCAATGGAATATAATTTTCTCAAAATGGTTGGCATTACACCTTTTAATAGTAAATAAGAATGGGAGATAATATGTATCATTCTCAAAAAAACCAGGACATATATATATATTTAATAAATGCAAATCTATCCCACATTCTTTTAAAAAAACATCTAAAAATAAAAATAAACTCAAAAGTAAGTAAAAAAGTAATTCTAATAAGCGACACACTAACTATACCAATGTACGATCAAGTATCTCCCATGACAGTCTATGTAGTCCTCCAAGTAAGTTAAATTCCATTTTATATTGTATCATGAGAATACATGTATACTACGTAGGAAAAATAGATACTCTCATGAACAAGGGGAAGAATCATAATAATTCTCCAGTGAGAAAATTGATAAACAAACAACACCTAAAAAAGTATTTTAGCCAACCCCATTACACCAAAGAACACTCACCTTGAAATGAATGTCATGTAATTTAATATATTAATCAATTTGATGTTTGGGTACCACATACCATTGTCCTGATGATTAGACTCTCTCTCACCCTAATATAAAATGTCATGGCGCTCCCACCTCTTCCAAAAGAACAACGTCACAAACTGCCTAGACACAGCATGTCCAAAAAACTACTTCTCAACCAAAGACACCAAAACAAATTTCCACTTTGCATCCCACCCATTTGGCACTTGGGCCACTTCCACAACACATCTTTCCCATAGACACCTGGTCCCCTAGCAAAAAAAATCCCTCCCAAAGACACCTAGTCCACAACCAAACCTCATCATGAAGAAAATATGTTTGAACACCACATCCATCAAAAATACTCCTGGGAAATAGAACTCGTCCAAACGCACCTGAGCCTTACAAACCACCACATGTTCAATGAATTGATTTCCTATAACCACATTTAATATGGAAAATGGAAGAGAAGGTGGAAAACCATCCATCCAATAATCATGATTGTTGGGAAATACACCCTCCCCTATGATAATGTTTGTATTTTCAATGTAGTTCTGAACTAGGGTGGGGTGCATGAGGAAATCACAAATGAAAATACAAGTATATAGATATGACACCAAAGGCTCCTACACAAACACTGTATATTAAAACAAATACAAACTCATAAAATTTTTATTTCACCTACCTCTAAATGCACAACCATCAATCATCCAAAAAATCAAATCTTACTCATAGAATATAATTTGACCAATTATTTTTATTTATTAACAAATTATTTATTCATTCAATCACTTCGTTGGAAACCACTAACAAAAATACAAAATAGGAAGCTAATATAAATCCATATTATAAAGAGGGGAGACATATAAACTAATGAAAATTCACATACATATGAATTTAGAACCAATTCATAACATAATATATATAGATCTTCAGATACATGGTGATTCTTTCTCCATGATACTCATGGAGAATCTTCAAAACAGTTACCCCTACTAACCATTTCCATCATCATTATAAAATTCATTCCTTCCAATTAATCTTCTCAACCAAAAAAACCCTCAAATCACATGCACACCCAGTATCATATCTCACAACAACTTTTCGTGACATCCCTACTTCATAAGCACTCCAAACTCATCACATCTAGTAACATAAACATTTCACCAAACAATGGTATCCCCACTGCAAAACACTACCCATCCATTCCAATATCATTCAGTCTCTCAACTTGAGATTCAATTACACCACCCATACCACCCCATAACAATAGATGGTTCCCAAAACCATACCACCACCCAATCCAAAAAAAACTATTCATATTTTATAATTCATCAATTCATTAATTCAACTTGTTATCCTAATATGTTATATTAGAAATAGTGTGATCACGGGGCATCCATTTATTATCTTATTGTACATGGTTAATCAATTTCATAAATAGTCGGTTGTTCAATAGAATACTAACACAGTGAATTCACAAGAAACCACACTTGAGCACACAAATAACACTAATGACTATGATTTTTAGTTGGTTATCAGCCGATTAGAAAACGTAATATCAACACCAAATAAAAAAACGGAAACATGAGTCAATTTTTTCCTAGCCCCATTATGTTATTAATAATTTGATTATATTATCCTTATTTATTTGTAATTCTTCTATAATCACAAAGTAAAACATCATACAATGACCCCTAACAATATAAAAATTAACAAAAGATGAAGGGATCCATACTTGGAAAAACAGATGATCAATACTTATTTATTAAAACAAACAACCTATTGGGAAAACAAGATCCAGATTTTACAACAAAACAAATTTCTCCTCAAGGAAGAAATGTTTGGGGCACACCAAGAGAAAATGGTATCCCCCATTGAAGAGAGGGTATTAGGTTTAGAAATCCCATATCCTATATAATTGGATATAAGAAAGTAATTAAAGTCCATTTATAGTAGATAGTTACCATGAACATGTGGTTTAAATGTAAAATGATGTTTTAGGTTTTTACAAGATAGATACAGTTGAAAATAGATCCAAAAACCAATTAATATGGGCTTAAACTCATTTTTTTCAATGGAAACAATAAATGGGTTGAAATGGACAAATTGATGAAAAATGGAATTTTGAAAAATAACTTGAAAATAGTCACCAAGGTATTAGTCCTAAGAGGATTACTCAACGGTACACACTATCGATGATGAGCTACTATTGGATGAGTCACTACTGTGTCACTCACCATTGGAGTGGATATCCGTGTATGAGTTGGAATTAGGTGACTCAAAATTTTATAAGCTACCGGTGGATTATTCACCATTGGATGACTCACCGTTCGAGACCTAACATCATGACTTATTATCGTGACCTACTATTATAGACTCAATATTGCGAGTCACTAGTTCAACTAACAATTATTACTCACTCACTAGTACTAGATCACTATCATGAGTGTCTATTGTGACCTACCTTCCCCAACTACCGATATTGGCTCACTGTGGGATCAACTGGATTTTTATAAAATCTCGAAATGAGTCAATGTGGACTCCCAAAAGACTCCAAAAACTGGATTTTCACATATTTAATGACTAGGGAGATCTGTGATATTAAACAATATGAAATAATGGTGAAACTGTATACCCATCTGTGGTGCATGTATATGAACAAAAATAATATTATATGGAGTGGTAATCAATACACATAAATAGGAAATGCAACCATGTTATCATATCAAAACATAGAGAAGAAAAATATTATAACATGTGCTACTCTAATTGTCATACTAGAATTTGGATGACAATTGGATGTATCATCCTATACATGATCTCATCCATCTCTTCATGAGATTCCCTATCATGAATTAAGTACAATTATATCCCACCATAATGAGTATTCTTTTAATCTCCCTAGTAGATGTAAAACACCAATTTATAATAAAAAACTAATCTATATCGTGTTAAACGTTATAGGGACTCACTTTTGCTATGGTACGATTACACAAAACACTATCTCTCTCCACATATAAAGGTCATAGTATCCTTATGTGTGAGTTATCGCTAATACTCTCTACTAGAGTCTTGAACAATAGGTTCATGATAAAATGATATGTTGGTATGACTATATCATGAAAATGGATTTTGTTAAGGGAAATTTCACTTTTGAATATATTCTAAAGCAGAAGCTGGAATAGCAATGGAGCATGTCATTCATATAACCACGCTCTTTGATTTTGGTTACAATATCTCTCAGCATGATAATATCTATTTCTATTACCATCATTTAAACCAAAACTATTTCCCCTAACAACAAGTTATTTAATAAGAACAACCTATACCCAACATGTTAATGGAAACCATCCACCAAAGCTGGATGATATCTTCATTGGGAGGAACTCATCAAACCACATGGTTTTAAATCATATAATAAGAACATGTCTTAGTGGGGAATATTTCCTTCTAAATTTTTGCGTCCAAAATCATGTGAATCACCACCATAATAGGGCTCTATTAATGCCCCACATCAACAAATAGTTTTTTTAAAGCATGAATCACCCTTAAGAGGGGTACTATCAAAGAAGGAAACGTGTTCCACATGCTCATACTAGTCCTATAACAATTTATATGGGTTTATTCTCCCAATTAATAATAATAAATATTTATCTCATGAACTCATGAATAAATTTCAACATAAGCGAGCCATCCTTTAAAAATACTAGAATGGATCTCTTCTCAACATTACAAGGAGAATCTACATGGAAACAATTGTGGTTTATCTGTGTGTTTGAAAATTGGTAGATACATCGCTCCCTTTGGTCCTAGAGTACCTGTCTATATAGATACCCCAAATTTTTTCACAAGACAATTACATCATTTTAATGATAAACATCGTAATAGTTTTAATAATCTAAGACACAAATGTTACATGTATTTGGATAATTTGGATCATACAGAAAATTTATAAAATAAAACATAACAAAGTATATAATCATACTAAAATGTTCTTATAAATATTTTTATCACCATACTACATCTAATATTTTGAAAATATACATCAAATATAACATGGACTAAAATAAAAGTAACAAGATGAATAAAGGACATGAAACAATATGAAATGTGAGAGATTAATAATCATCCAAAAATAATATGAATATGATTATATTCATAATAATGTTTGGAATCGTTAAATGAAGTCATGTAATGTGTTAATTCCTAAAAATGAATCATCATTTCATTGTGGTAAAAAACCCAAAAAATGTTGTGAACCAACCTAGAAACAATTTCATGTATAAGATATATGACCAATAATAATATCATCATACTAAAAAAATAGGGAATAATTTTCACAATTAATAAACATTATCTCATGATATAAATGAAATTACACAATGAATTGTAGGGCTATATAATTAAAAGAACAACTCTCACATCCTAATATTTAGGTAGTCATGCATTCTACATATAACATATAAAATATATAGTTATGAAATAATATAGGGAAGGGAATGGGGTTCATAATGATTTCATAAATAAATCATTCATTTAAAATATTTGGGGGTTCTAAAATAATAATGGAGATCATAGATTGGAATAAGATATAATTTTTCCTTAATGGTATGTTTTGTAAATAAAATACCTTTTTGGAAAATCATTGTATTAGTGTTAAAAATAATGTTGGAAACATATATATCCACTAAATAATAATGGTTATATGAGAAATTTATATTTATTTTATATTAATTCAATACCAATATTTAAATTGATGTGAAATAGGGAAGAACCAATGGAAATGTGTAGGGTTCGAAAATCACATTTCCATAATTCCCAATTTCATTAACCTCATTTTGTTCTGCTGAATGATAAACATAGATTTGTTAAAAAATTTATCCAAATGTAAATAATTTTAATTTTAAAAAAAAAATCAATTATATTCCTTTGATTTTATCCCTTAATATTCATTTATTTAATTGATGCAATATGATATCATGTATTTGAAAAAAACACTATTTCAATTTGATTTATCTTTTTTGATATAATTTGAATTTATAAAAAAATATAATTAACTAAAGAATCATTGAATTCATGTAAATAAATATTTATATATTATATATAATTCGAAGTATCTATCCATGAATGTGATTATAAAATTAGTCTTATAAATTTATCTGTAGGTAGTTAACCGAAATTCAACAATATTTTGTCGATGGAACGAGATATAGAATTATTAAATTTATATATTTCATAAATATGATACATTTAAGAGGGTTAAACAATTAATATGTTTTTTAAAATTATTAATAATTAATTATAAGTCATAATTTTTAATTTTTTTTGGAAATAAGTAATAGTGGAAGAAAAATAGAGAGGATTTGATAGAATCAGACTCATTCATCAGTGTAACTTATTAGGCATGACATATTACCTCCCCTCAAAATTATTATTACATTAATCTAGAACGTCCATTAGGATTATAATAGGATTAATATTGAGGATTTTGGTATATAATTGTTTTTTTAATGTGTAGGAGGAGTGATTTTCCTAGTGAAGTGAGATGTGTAATTTGTACATGAGGAAATGAGTTTTTTGAAAATAAAATATATTATAAAATATTATATCAGTGGTAAACCTTGTAATAGTTAATATAAGAATTTAATAATAACATATAAATATAATATAATTATTTTATGACATTAAGAGTATTTTATAATTAGGATTCATTGTTTTATTAAAAAAATATGGAATTAATGAAAACATGTTATTTTGTTGATTAAATTTTGACTTTAGGTTTTGGAAAATGATTTTTAGGTTATGAAATTATTTTAATTATATTATAATTTTTCATTTAGGAAAATATTTATATCATAAGATAAAATCAAGTTCATTAAATTATTAGTTCATTATTACATCATGAATTATGAAATTTAAAAAATAATGGTTATGTGAAGAACTATATTTTTACCATTAAATTTAAAGTTGAAATATATCAGAAAACATAAATAAAATCAATAATGGAAAATATTTATGTGGTGATTTAATATATTATTTTAACTTTATAAATTTAAATTTATGTTTTAGTATAAAAATTATGGTTATTTAAATACAATAAAATATAGTTTATTAAAACCTGTTTATATTTTATGTTCATGTTTATATCATGATATTTATTTTTCGACATTATAATTTTTATATATAATTAAATAAATTATGAAATATTATATTTGAATTAAAATTTATTATTTTGAGGTAAATTTAATATTCCAGCGACCATGACGTAATTTCCAATGGCTAGGTAACTAGTCTCTTAGTCACATTATCTTCAATAAATATGTCATTATTCATTAATATATTATTTAGATAAATTTATCTAAGGGACAAATATTTTTATATTCTATAATTTTTCCTAGTTTAATAATACTTTTTTTATATATTTTTTCATGGGTTTGAATGAATATAGAAGAAATGGGTGATCCATATTTACCCATTTTTTCATTTCAATTTTATATTTTTAGTATCCTTGTAATATATAGTTTTTTTTTGGGTTTATTCAATTTATAATGTAATGATATTCCTTAATGGTATAATGTAATTTTTTATAAAAATAATTTTTTATAATAATGTAACACATAATTGTTTTTTTAAAGAAGATAATGTCATTTATAATATCTGGTCTATTTCATTATTCCACACTTTATACATTCTCTCCCCAAAATTTCCCCACATTATCATTATTTTGAATATATTAGGGTAATTTTTTACATTTTTTCTTCTTGTTCCCACCATTTTGTAAAATTCATTGTGTATAAACTGGATTAAAGTAAATATAATAATCAATTTATAACGTATTATTTTTCACATTTAAATTTAAGGGCATATCAAAAGTGATCCCTATGTATATATCTTTTAAAAAACAAAATTATAAATATATAGAAATTTACTATGTGTCTCCAATAATTTTTTTTATCCAAATTCCAACATAAATAATATGCCAATCTGATACATATATAGTGAAAAAACTATTTATTACCTAAATAATGCATTGTTTTAATGATAAATAATATAATAGTCTTACAAATGTATGATTCAAAGATTTAGTGTCGTGAGAAAACATGGAGTAAAAATTAATTTTATATAATAAAACATAAAAACTTATTTAAATAATTAATCTCTATGTGTCAAATGATTGAGTTCCCCATAGTAAATGTAATCCCCTATTGATATACTTCAATTTAATATATATGCCACTAGATGTGTAAGATGTCGAATAAAGAAAATGAATAAATATAACATGGTTTAACATAATCCTCATCAATATATAATAATAATTCAATCATTATCATAATGTAGTAGGAAAACATTAGATAATTGAATGTAATGTGGAATTGGATTAAAATGAAAAATCATGTCACAGTTTACAAATACTATACAAATATGCGAATAAACATGACATCATCATCACAAATAACATATGTGAATAATAATAATATCATAATTGTGGAAAAATATTTCATCAATATCACACATAATACATATTAATTAATGAGATATATCATGTTACCAAATGCATTAGAGGGTTAT
Source organism: Viscum album (assembly GCA_963277665.1). Lineage (NCBI taxonomy): Eukaryota > Viridiplantae > Streptophyta > Magnoliopsida > Santalales > Viscaceae > Viscum > Viscum album. Next base: position 2,047,361,420 of record OY728127.1, read on the forward strand.
ATAATTCTAGCCCCTCCAATCACATCATAATATTTACAAAGTCATGCATTCCTAATATAATTTATAGCCTTTCTAGTATTGAAATATCCAAGGCAATGAAAATGTTTTTTAAGGATTCAATAAATCATAAATTCATGAAAAAAATTTCATTCGCCCAAAAAATGTTCAAACATAATTTACAATATGAGATCATTTCATTCTGGAAGATTTGTTTCGGAATGAAATGTACATTTTAAAAAATAACTGTATTTGAATTTAAAATCATGGTACAAACATGTTTATCCCAAAAATAAAAGGGAAGGATAATGAAATTATATTTAGGGAAAATTATTGTAATATCCAAACAGAAGTTGATTTCAAATATGGAATACCTAAATAAAAGGAGTGTGTGTCAGTACTCGATTACACTAATTCACACATTATTTTATCTTTTTTATGTCTCATGATTAATAAAAATAAATTTATTAAATCAATGATAAAAAATATAATGAATTTTTTTTATAAAAATATTTTTTTATTATAATAACTGGATTATATTGTTTAATTTATGTTGATGAAACTTTATCATTTTATTATCATGTTTTTCTTTAAAAAATCATATTTGGCTTCTAAATATCTATTTTTACAAAAATAATTTTATACAAAAGTATAATTAACACTATAATATTAGAATTCAAGTAATTAAATTTTTTTATATTTTATATATTCATTATTTCCATCTATGAGTGTAGTTATATAAATTTTCGTGGAAATATCTATGTATGTAGTTAACCAACCTTTAATAGAACAATTTTATGGTGCAGGAAAGAGAAGTATTATGTTTATACATTTATAAAATATGATAATTATAGTAGAAAAATATAATTGATATATTTTTAACATTATTATTAATTAATATTATATATTTTAATTTTAATATGACTTTGGAAAAATAAAATTTTAGAAGAAAGTTATAGTGGAGTTTATAGAAATTTAGTAGTTCCTTGGTAAAGCTTTTCAAATACAACATTACGACTCAATTGATGATTTTTATTGTATTACTCTAAAAAAACCCTATGGATTATAAAAGTATTGATGTAGAGTATTTTGGAATATATTATTATTTATAATGGGTAGGAGGAGTGGTTTCTACATTAAGTGGAGGGGTAATTTGTTCCTTAGGATAAGGGTATTTTTAGTAAACAACATTGAATAAAATATTTTATCAATCGTTACCCTTGTAAAAGTGACTTCATGAAAATATATGTAATATATCAATATACTATATTTAATTCATGACATTAAAATACCTTTATAATATTAATTCATTAGTTTGTTAATAATGTAATATTGAAAGAACAAACAATTTTTATTTTAATGAAATGATTTTCACTTTACGAGTTAGAATTATTTTATGGTTTGGAAATTATTTTAATTGTTTTTTAATAAATAAATTATGAAATAAAATATCCCATACCCTAAGAACATTTTCTATTAATTTTATAGATTTTATAAATTAGGAATTTTTATCATTTGAAAGATACACAACACTTTAACAAAATTATTTTTACTATTCACAATAAATGATGTTTTTTAGAAAATTTTAAAAATTCAAATTTTGAAAATTTTGAAAAGATGATTTCAAAAATGAAATTAGATAGATAAAACTATATTTATTTCTTAGTTAAATTTAATATATATTATCAATTTCGGATTTCTATAAAATATATTGAAATTGAGTTTATTAAAATGTTCATATATTTCATTTCGGTTTTTAATCATGATATTAACATTTGAAATTATATTATATAAATTTAATTAAGTTACTCATGATAAATATTATATACATCACAATATACTATTTTAATGTTAAATTTATATTCTAGCAGCTAGGTTACTATCCCTAACGGTCAAGTTACTATTCAAATTTTCACACTGCATTCTATAAATACCACTTCATTCGATAATTCATTATTTTTTTCAATTAATCTAAATGTTGAAAAATTATAGTCTATATAATAGAGATATTTTTACTAATATACTGTTCATCATATATATATTTGGCCCTAGGAGGAATGAATCTATATGACTTGGGTTATCTATATGTTCCCACTTTAGCTTTTCAATTTTATATATTTTTTTCCACATTGTTTTATTTGTCATTTTATTGGAATTACTAAATGAATAATTTAATAATTTTAAATAATGGAATAAATTATTGTTCATTTTTATATGTATTATATGAGTATAATAATATATATTATAACAAAAATTTATTTCAAAAATAAAATATCATTATTAAACTCTGGTTCATTAGAGTGTCTTATACAGATCGATAAATTTATGCTTAAGCATCATGTATATCATAACCAAATATTTTTATAGAATTATAGATTTATATCATATTTGATGCATCATGTGAATGTGGAGATGAACCATATATAGAAGTGAAAATATTGGGTGAAAAGTAATGAATGAAAATTAAGCAAAACAATTTATGATGCCTACACTATGATATTACATAAAACAACTTACTATATATGATTAGTCAAATAAGGGATATCAATGTCATGGTGAATGCATATGTTATCTTATGAACATGCACTATAGTCCCTATCATCACATATATATTCTGAACACTTTTACTATTTTCCCCAAGTTCACAAATGAAAGCTCGCATCTAGAAAAACATCTCTAAACTCTTTTCCTAATATGAAAAATATAATACCAATCTATCATTTCCATGCCCACTGTGTCCTACTTGGAAAATTGTAAATAGAATGTGACACCACACTCACTCCATTTTAATTGCAATGGGAAAATTTCTAGTGCCATGTAAGCATATCACACATGGGAGGATGTAGAAAAAGTAATTATACACACATACAAATTTCCAAGCTCATAAAGTGTTGAAATATAATGAAAATTTTATATCAATAAGTTAGGAAAAATATCAATCCCATATTATAGTATAACAAATAAAATGGATAATAATATATGGAAAATATGATATCCCATTAATTTTTTTTTAATAATTTTCAATCTATAAAGAAGGTGGTGACTGCTGTCAAATGAAACAATAGTATACACCTCGGTCTATCTAGGCCAAACAAGGATCCACCTACTCTCATTCATTAAATGTCTCCATAAATGGTATTTAATCTACATTATAAATGAAAATTTAGGGAATATAACAGGTGTGGGTGAGGATAACAATTCCCTATTGGACATGACAAAATCAATTATGATAAATAATCTAGATTAATCGATTCATCAATAAAATTGTATGCCAATCAGGGTGTGAGTGGTGATGATTAATAAGGATAACCCATAGGTTCTTTGTATAAATACATATTCCAAATAAGATTTCATGACCACATATTCATCATAAGATTATACTAGAGAACCAATAATACCCCATGTTTGGTAGAAATATATCTACCAACCCTTCTAATCCCAAATTCACTTATTCAATATATTTCACTCATAAAGTCCTATTGAAATTATTGGACTAGGTTGACTGTGGTTGATTGTTAAGTCCTTACATGATAAATAATAATGGAAACTATGTTGGCACATCCAAGATAGAAATTAAATCAGAATATAATTTATCAAGAAAGAAAATATGTCGATATATAAAATATGGGATCCCATTTAGGTCCATGAATGACACTAAGGACCCTAAATATATTAACCAACTATGGAAGAGTTCTTCTACAATTTATTTAGGGCACACTAATTCATCAAACCTCAGCTTGAGAAGAATGGTAGAGGATCCCACTGTGGGCCTCATGGATGGAATCCATAACTCTACAGAAGTCTAAACCAATAGAGGGAATCACATCTTGGGGCATGGGATGTGATGCCTCACAAAACCATTAATGGTATGGTACATGGGAACTCACCCAAAATAAATTGTCCATGGTAACTCAATTAAGAACATATCATTGTTGAAATGAGCAGTATGGGGGATCTAACATATCCTTAATGGGGTATATGGTGTGTTCCTTATGATATAATGTATGTGTAGCTATGCTTTGTAATTTAAACATCTCTTAGTAATAGGAAAATCGATTTTGTGAAAATTCATTGAATGTTTAATAGGTTAAATATCATATTCTTTCCTATCCATAAATTGACATTTCATCATCCTAAGCTCGTATACCATGGGTCTTGCACCTATAATTATGTTCTGATATCGTACTATGTCAATGTCCATATATATTATTTGGGGTATATATGTTGTACTCCACATCACATAGAGGATTATGGCTTTATGTCATGTGATGTGTCTTTTTAGACCATTCCCATGTAATTAACAATTTACAGAACATGTGTTGTCACATAAACTTCACATGGAACCAATCACCATATGGGCTTGTACTCTTTGTACACATTGATATGTCTTCCATGGTTCACATGTTATGTGATCAATTACAAATGGTGTGTACCACTAAATGACCTCATATGCATGTTCTATATGTACAAACCATAATGTTTGGATTAGGGTAACCTGGAATATAATACTTTTGAAAAAATATGTGATTCATATCATTTCATGGATAGATTAGCATTGAATCCAAGGCCCCCGATTGTGTGTATATCTAGACTACACATCATTTATTGTGTGTTTTTATAGAATGATGTAGTCATTATATATGTCTATTGACATTGATGATGCCACCATGAATAATGAATGATATTGAAAATATATTGTTGACCGAACATTCATTTCTACTAGTCAGAATCAGTCTTTGAGTTCAAATTTGAAAACTATTTCATCGCCTCAGAACATTTTAATGTGTGTTAACCCTATAAGGATGAAATTTTTTCCCAAATAGTTCTACCTCTATCATCATAAATTTTAATAAAACACAATTGTATCCAATATCAGGAGACACAGACCATGATTTTGATACATTTGGATAATCAATAGTTATACAATGATCGAATAATTTATATTCATCATATCACCATCAAATGAAAATGGTTGTGATGAATATGTGTAAAAGCATGATATAAAACAATGAAACACCAGTTTTGAAAAATCCAAACCCATTTTTAATGTGTCTGGTATTTTTTTCATTTATAAGGACTATAAAATATAAATCATCGAAAAAACAATAAATTCCCTCAAATAATACTAAATAATCACGCATCCACCACATGATCGACCAAATAATCAATATGTTGGTTGATTTTTTATAATGAATATGGGGAAAAATTCATATGGATAAATAAATGTATAATAATGTTCTACCAAGAGTTAGTATCGACCAATTATGAATAATGAACCTGGTTAATCATTTTTATTTGATCCAAGGATATTTCCATCATTATTTATCCATGTGGTGGTCTGATTGAGGAACCATGAACCTACTATTTTCCAAATCACTTCAACACACTATTATTATTCCCTAAGATTATGTGGACAACCTAACGTATTCTCAATTATATGACATAAATAGTGTGGGATTGGATTGTTGAAACATATAAATAAATAAATTAAATAATTTATAATTATGTCTACCATAACGTATTAACCCAACACCATATACTGACAAAACATATGGTGAACCAACTATTAAACCCACATTCCAGACTCAATAGAGGCCTCATATTTCGAATCCTTGACTATTTTTATGGGATAAAATACTTTTTTAGGAAAAAAATTTCATTCATTATTTTAATATATATATATTTTTAGAATATAAACATTAAGATGACCATGCCTCATAATTTTACAACCTCTATGTTCTTGGGTCTAAAAATATTCCTTAAAATATTCTAACGTATTCTGTGTAAAAAATGGATGTTAGAATGTGTTACTTCTAACTGTGTTTCATCTATATTGAGGTCGAATTAAAGTTCTCAACAACGTTCATAAATATGACATTGAGGTTAAGAACAGTTTTTCATATTTTTGGTATTAGAGAAAATATAATTAAATATAAATATTATCAATTTGTTAAAATGGGACATTATTTTTACAAAGTTAAAAATGGTTTTTGAAGATATAAAGATTGAATTAAATTTCCAGTCATTATAGCTATTATATATTATCAATCATCTATTGTATTTTTTCAGTTTTATATTCTATGAAATGATCTGTATCATTAATCTTTATATTTTAATTTAAAATTACATTATTAAATATATTTTATTTTCTTCAAATTAAAAAATATAAATTCGAAAACTGATTTCTACCTTTATTTTTACATGAAGTTCAAAGTAATTCCATGTTAATTATTTAATTAATTTTTTAAAATGGATTAGTTTCACTAGAAAACTGTTATTTATAATGAATATATGGTTATTTATTATAATTTTTAAAAAATGGACTATTCATTATTTTGAGATCATTTATATTCTTATAATCATATTAATTATCACTCTCTATTAATCATTAAAAATATTTTCCCCCCATTATCCAAATTTTAAATATCAAGGACAAATTTAAAATATATTATTTTATTATAATGATTTTTAAACTATATATAAATTCTATATACTATATCTTTTGAGTATAGATTATTAATTATGTTATTTCTTTTAATGGGTTAATATATATTTTTTATATTATTGTGTTAATATTTATAACTATTTACTTGAAAGAGTTCCATATAATAATGGTATTCATCATTATAATTTTAAGGATTTTGTATGCATTATATTCATGGGTGGGTCACATTTTATTTATAAAACCATGATTCATTAATATTTTTCATGATACATAGTAGTAAGAATTGAATATTTAAAAAATATATGGATTAACCATACCAATTTATTTACACTATTGTCCTGGCAGAGAGGCCGTGATTGTATGAATCATGATGATTTTAGCATTATCTGTATTAAATGTTCAGGAATATTTTTATTTAGGCATTTATATTACTAATAATACATTTCGAATTATCCATGTGATTTATATGATGATTCTAACGACAAATATATATTGAATTGAATTTACCATTTCAATGTAATGTGTTTTGATAATCTACTCTGGAATATTGATTATGACTAATTTACAAATTAGTTTCTACAAGACATAACCCTTACTAAATATTTGAACAGAACAATTATTTTTTCACCTTGACCGAGGATATGATGAATTATTTTTTAGATTATTAAATTGGTAAAATAATTTTTAATATGTTATTTTTATAAATATTTCCATTCTTAAAATTGAATTAAGTATTTATCTAATTTTCTGAGAATATTAAATTAATTGACCCAGGGTGGTGAAAATATTTTTATCCAATACCAGTGTAATTATGTAATCACCATATATATGTAAATTGATTTATGGTGTTACAACTTATATTTGTGATATTTTTTTAAACCATGATAAAGAGATTTCAATGGATGAAATATAAAATGATAATTATGATTATCCATTATTGTATTCATTACTATTTATCCTTATATTGATTTTTATTTTAGTGATTGATACTCATGACGATTAAGAGTTAACATAGTGTGTGAAGTATTTTAGATATGGATTATAATATATGAAAGGGATTTACTTTTAATAATATATTTAGGGATTTTACTGGGAATAAAGAAAATACATAAGGTGATTTAGATAAGAAGATCATGTCTATAATAAGTAATTTGAATCTAGTTATTATGAATAACATGAACCATATAGATAAAATGTCATCATATAACATAATTAACCTATGTTGGGTCACTTAATATGATATATTACTTCATCATTATAAAGAAATTCCAATCCATTGGTAACTGAGACAATTATTATGTCCCTTGAATTGAGATTCCTTAATTTGTGATGCAATGAATGGGAAATAATTATTCTGAAAAATATATAATTTTAAGGGATTTTCTAATAAATGACATTCATTGATCCCAATAATTAATGGTGTTTATGAAATAGAATTTATAGAATTGATAAATTTTAAATTGATATTATTTGATAAATAATTTCCTCGATACCAATGAGTCGAAATGGAGTGCATGATAATAAATATAAAATATAATGAATAAGAAAACGTGATAAGGTAAGAGAAAAAATTTACAATATTTTATGTATAACGATCTTATATTTTAATAAGGAAACAATATGTTCAATAGCATAAAAGACATGTCAAATTGTGCTTAACTGAATAACAAAATTTATTTATTTAAATGTTAACATTAAAGCAAAACTATTTAAATGAAATATAATATAATTATGAAATTAATTATGTAAATGTGTTTAAAAATTTATAAACAATTAATTTTTATGCTGAAAATTTATTTATAAATTAAAAGAAAATTCATTTGATAATAGGTGGACATATTCTTTTGAAAAACTAATTAAATGAGAAAATGTAAATTTGGTTGAAATAAACTAATAAAATAACTATTATTAGAATAAATTATAATATAATTTATTTATTAATATTTTTAAAATTCTACATATTTTTTTATATACCTGATATAATAATAAATATAATTTTACCCATAAAATGTTTTATTTTTCCAATGCATGTTTCCTCTTATTGATGGTATACCTATTATAAATCTATTTTTTCACATAGTTTTAAATATTATTTGAAAAAAAAATCATCATTTTTTAAATAGTAATATCAAAATTTAATTTGGCTAAACTTTGTGTATTTTTTTATTATGGTTTAATTTTTGATGAGTAGTGAAAACTACTACATTTTAATTGAAAACTAGATTTTCATATAAATATTTTATATTATAATATTATATATTGAATATGTCTAATAGTATTACCATATCAATTATACCTCTATTAATCTAATTTATTTCATTTCAATCAATTTTATAAAGAATTTTGATAGAAATTTTTTTCACACATTTGAATATTTTCATTTTAAATCCTCATGTTCACATATCATCCATGATACTATTTTTTAATTAATTTTAGCAACATCATTAAATTATATATTGATAAATAATATTTCATATTTTTAAATAGAAGGTCTAATGTATTTAAATTGGTAAATATTTTTTTTGACATTATATATTGTAACTTATGTTATTTTAGTTTTCATTGTATGAGGTAGATCAGGTAATTTAGGATAAATATAATATTATAAATATGATAAAATGAAACTACATTATTCCTAAATTTTAATGGTTTAATAGGTTTAATCCATAAAAATTAATATATTGGTTATGTGAATTTTTCCATTTGGAAAATAATATAGAATTTAAAATATTTTATTCAATTAAAAGTCAAACTTTTCAAACTTTTGTTTTTAACACATTAATGTTTTCATAAATAATGTTACATAGGGTATTTTTTCGACTATAAATATAATTTTTTATTTTTTATTTTTTTATTCATCCTGAATATTTATTATTAATTTTTTTTGGAGAAAAGTTATCTTAAAAAATTAAACAGTGATGATAGAATAATTATTTAATTGATGGATATAACAAAGAAATGCTATTAACAATATTAAAATAAATATAATTGAAGATATAAATTTTATACTATAATATAATGATTAAATTTATATATTTTATATGTATTATAAGTATTTTTCTGATGATTCTTTTTTGTTATGATATTTTTTAAATTATCAGGTAATAAATAGTGTCAAAATATACATTACGGAAATTCTAAAATAAATAACCTCTTATAAATGATATAAATTTTAATAAATTATATATTCATTTAAATTATTTTTATAGGGCTTATAATATCCTCTATAATTCATTTATGGCGTTTTTGGAAAATTATTGTAAATATATTAACCCGTAATGAATAAAAATCCATGTTTTGACAGTAATAGTTAAATGTTTTGAAAACGTGTTAATATCCAACATAGATGATTAATATATATTAAAATAATGTATAATATTGATTATATGATTTTATTTCATCCGATTATCATCCTAAATTCAAAATAAATTAGTTTTAAAACATTTATAAATGAAAATTATTTTATATTAGTTTAATATATTGAGAAATTAAATGAGTTCCTCTACCATATTTTATAAAAGATCATTCATCATAAATTTTTTCACAAAAAAAAACAATTTGGTGGGGCTAATATCTACCAAAATACCACCCTTAAACTAATGACCACATTATAGATGCCGTATTTTATGTATGAAACTCTCCTTATAGGTGTTAATGTGTTAATTAAATGTGATCATCCAAACAAGAAGTATCGTATTTAATTAAGGGTATATATGTTCATTATTATTCCTCCTCTTAAAAATATTATTCAACCATAGTAAAATAATAACTCCAATATCTTAATGTTAATAATATTTTATTATGTTTCTATCAACACCTAAATCCATGTCCACTTCAATCAAATTGAAAAAACAGTTATCATTCGTCTGTGCGATGAAATATTGTCTCATGAATGGATGTAATTCATCTTCCATAACCATACCATAATACCGATTATGATAATTTATTAATGATTTAATATGATATCCATGACATTTTAATAATTATTCAATGTTTATATATCATTTATTTTCTTTATTTCCATGAAAATTTAAATTGTATCCTCTAGCACATGTGAATGTGAATTACCACCCGTGTATAAGTATATTTAAATTATATATTTGATAAAAATGATATTATAATAATTATTTAATGATAAAACTATAATTAAATTATTTCCATAATGAATATTGTTAAATGGAAAAACGTTGCCCTTGCATACGTACGACCTACCGTCTCCATGATTGTAACATAGTTCATTTTTCATATACATATTTAAAGGATTAATTTTAATGTATAGATTTTGTATAATATTGATAATTGTTCCCTAATTATTATTTTAGAGAATATGGACTAATGGAAATTTTTACAATAGTCATTATACCAATGTCAATTTGGACTCACGTTTCGAATATCAAAAAAAATGATGTGAAAAAAAATTAGTTATTATAATGAGATAATAAGTGTTATAAAATTAATTTTTAAATTGAAATATTTGTTCAAGAAAATATAAATTTAACATATGTTTATTTCATAGTAATATAAAGTTTTAATATGATGATTCATTCTAATGGAAGAGTATGAACTCTCACTCTATTTTCATTGAGGCATATTTTGATGTTATAAAACTGCCTTGTATTATGAGGTATATATACATTCCCTTTTACATATTACACAATGAATATATTTATTCTCATTCTATTTAATGTTTTATTAAATTTTCTTCACTCACATGGATTATTATTAAAATATTTCAAAGTTTAATGGTGCACTATCATTTAGAAATATATTTTCTATAATTAATGATTTAATTTTAATGTAATTCCCCCATGAAAATATAATGGGTATTAAATCTTATGTAAATTTATATTGTTTTAAATGGATTATATATGGACTTTTTTGTAAATTTTTTATTTAATTCATACTTATCCAAAATAAATTTTTATGTGTTTTATGTGGAACACTTTCTCAAATGAAATAATAACTCTTCTATTTTTAATGTAAATACGAACACAAAATTTTTCATGATCGGGAAAATTATTTAATTTATATATTAATTTTAAAAATTATATATATTAATAAATGAAAAAATTCCATTTCCTTTTATAATATTTTTTTAATAGTATATGGGTTTACAATGAACATGGTTTTTGGTAATTTAAAAATATTTTTAAAATGAAATGGTTATTTTTACACAAATGTTATTTTAAAATGGGATTAAAATAGTTTTTCAGAAAAATTATAATGATTTTTATTTATTTATGAAATGGTAACTCAGAATTATATGAAAAAAACTTCCTCTTAATACTGGTTATATGAAGGGTTGAGGCCCATTATGGGTCCCAGGTGAGCCTGATATAGCTTATTCTAAGGGTTGAGCAACTTTATAGTTAATGAAAAATGGGTGAGCCCGATATATCTTATATGAATGGTTTATCTGCATTATATATCATGAGTGATAAAAACATAGATTATATAAAGTGTGATCCCTATTCTATCTGTCAAATTATTTTTTTACTGAAAATATTATATTTTATCTATATGATTATTCCAATTTAGAGTGATTTTAATGGGTTTTATATATATGATGATCAAAGTCACCAAAATGTGTTTTAATTTCATTATTTGGGTTTAATTTATTTTATATTAGAAAAATTATTATATATTTCATATGAAATATTTAATGTAAAATTATCAATTAAAAATGATGAAATTGGTATATCTTATATAAATTTTAATATTTGTATTGAACTAATGGTTTCCTTTTATTATGTCTCCTAAAGTGATTTTTTTACTCATCTGAAGGATCAAAATGTTTTCAAATGATTAAAGTATTATAAGGGAAAAGGATGAGGGAATGATAAAAATTTTAAATAATTATCATGAAAATGAAAAACATATTATTTTAAATGGGTTTCATTTTGTGAAAAAATGGATACATAATATAATTGTCCACATGTAATTTATGGATTCACTATATTAGAGTTTTTTATATAAAAAAGTAATCCTAAAAGATATTTGTTAAAATTATGTTACATATAGTTTTAAAATATATATTTTATGAATTATTTAATTACAAGCCCTTAAAATTGATATATTGGTAGAGTTAAACAATATTAGATATTATGATTTCTTACATAGAGTTGTGGATATTATCATAGGTTAATAATTTTAAGACTTATCAGTAGTTAAATGTCTTAGAAACCACTCTTGATGTAATATGTTAATATAAATTTATTGTCTAATGGTATTTTTGGATACATTTAATTTTTCACGCAATTATGGGGTTTTATATTATGGGATACAAAAGGAACGGTAATATATACCCATTTATGATAAAAAATATGAAGGATATTTTTGTGGACATTTTCTACATTTAAATAAATTTATTAATTATTATATAAATAATGTTTTAGAAAAAAAATCTTGATGCATGGGTGAAAAATTATCAAATGTAGTAAGGCTATGAGAATTAATCCCAAAAATAGATGGTGAAAAATGAGTATCACCGACCACTAGACAACACTTGGGTTTTCTCGTTTTGAAAACTATTTGATGGATTAATAACATGTTTTTTTGGTTAAATTTGTTTTCTATAAACTATGTACATGAGATTTTGATATTATTAGTCGTCAAGTGACTAATGTTATTTTGGAATATGGTTACTAATATATGAAATCTATATGATTGTGGTAAATAGAATATTATGGGATTTGGTTTCAGGAATAATTTTTGAAATGTATTTTGGTGTCAAATATGATTTTAATGGTTCCTTATGGAAGTTTAGATAATTTATTGAAATGGATAGATTATACTAAAGGTTATACGATATTAAAAAAAATTGTAGTGTGTTATTTTAATGGCTCTTTTATTTTATTTGGATATAAATGATAAAATTTATATTGGATGACTATGCTGTCAAATAAATTTAATTTTTTTCTTTTAATCATAGTCTAGAATATTTTTATACAATTTAAATGATTTTAATTTGTTTAATGATAAATAATGAACATTGGGGATTAATATTAAATTGTATAATTGAAAGTAGGATTTCATTGTATGAAGGTTTATTCTTTTGTAGAGTTATCTCACCATATCCATATCATTTTGGTTTTGGATAATTTTTCTAAACATGATAAATATATACTGATAATTGTTTTTGGACTATGTGACTCCCTAAAATATTTTTAAATAGAATCAGGAAAGAAAAAATCATCTAATACAATCATAGTTGGGATATATATTCTACTTTTTTGTTGAAATTGATTAATTTATGAAACTCAACTTGTTAGTTAAGAATATTTTCTTATTTTCATATTCTATTTAGTTGACTAATTCATAAAATTATTGAAAAAATATAAAAAAGAAACACAATCTATTTTATTTTCATACCATGTAATAAATTTACTTATATTTAATTGTAAATTTATGGTTTTATTATGTTAAAAGTTACAACGAACATGTTTTATATCACCCACCATCAGAAATTGTTAGTTTCTTTCACATCCATTTTCATGGTTTCATACATGGAATCCTTATATGTTTATCTCATATGACCTTCGTACATTCCATTCTATCTATTCAAATTGATTTTTAATGAACCATTTTATGATGCAGGAATTCAATAAAATTCTTATGAATAGTTGAAACCTGGTTAACATGATATAGTTCAAATTCATAAGATTCAATTTATTAGAAGTGGGTTGAGTGAATGTGACTTCCTGATATTTTATATTGGAAATATTGTGTCTAATATCATAAATTATATTTCACATCGATCTAAAAAAACAACTACATAATATTATTTAAATATTTCCATTATGACATTACCGCTTAAATGACAAACATGTACATAATAAATAAAACATTGAAAAACTGTTTTAAATATATATATAATTAAATATTTGGTGTCCAATTAATTTTATTATAAAATTAAACCCTATTGAAAATAAAAGAATTTAAAAAAACAATTTAAATGATAAAAGTTTAGTTTTATAGAAAAAAAACAAAAAAATAACACATATTATAAATGTTAATATATAATATATTAAATATAATGTGAAATATTCATCATATGCGTTTTAGAGATATGTTATAAAACAATTTTTAATTTTATACGTAATTTATTTAGTTATAAAATAAATTTTTCATCCATTAGAAGGTGCACATATTAAAAAATTAGACTTTTTGGATTTTGAAAATATTATTTTACAAAACAAAAAATTTATCATAAGAATATAAATATTTAAATAACATTAATTTCTGGAAATTTATGAAAATTTAAATTTGTTTTATGAATACGGAACCATAAAACAATTCAATTGTAAACTAAAATTTCATTTTGATAATTTGTAATGATAAATTAAATTTCAAAGTAGTTTTACAGTAAAAAAATTGTCAATTGTACATATATTAATCCAAAATATTTCATGGGAATCATTTTAAAATTTCATTTTTATATAATAACATTTTAAACTTTTACTGATTCTTATATCCATAAAATACATTCTTATCAGGTTAATGGAATTAATTTTAAATTAATTTTATCAAAATATTGGTTATATATTTTTAAAAATATATTTCATATTGGTAATTTATTATTCCAAATTATGTACTTTTTTCTTCTACATTTTTGATATTATACTTAAGAAATTTAGTAATTTTTAATACAATGAAAATGGGAAATTAAATTTATTAAGGGTAAAAATAATATTATAAATATTTGGAAATGACCTCACATATGTGCCAATTTTATAATATGTATATTTTTAATGAATAGTATTTAAATTATCAGTTTTTTTGACAATTGTTTCCATTTAGATAAAAATATATTCTAAATAATATTTTTTTTCAATGAAAAGTTGAAGAATTCATAATATTTTTGAGAAGTAAAATATTTTATATATGGGGTTATCTATGGAATATTTTTTACTATAAATAGGAGTATGATATATAAAATATATTTCTTCCACATGGAAATTTATTTATAATTTTTATTAATGAAATATTTCACATAAAACTTGTACAATGATTATGCGTAATTATTTAATTAATGAAAATATAAAATAAATGGTATTAAAAATATTTAAATAAATATAATTTTATAAAATAAATATCATACCATTACTTTATAGTGTAAATTTACATATTGTTGAAGTATTAAAATAATTAGTTTGATGTTATCTTTTATTTATGATATTATTTTAAAATTCAAGTAATTAATATTGTCTAAATTAACATTAATGATATTTTTAAATAAATAATATTTAATTAAAGGGTATAAATTTGCTAAAATCATTTATTTGAAAATATTATTTGAACTAAGTTGAAGTTTTCATCCATAATTCATTTATTATATGTTTTTATATTTAGTGTAACTATATTAACACATAAAGTGTAAATGTTAATGTTGTCACAAAAAAAGTTAAATATATTAAATAATGGATAATGAGAAATGAGAACGATTAATAAATTATCAGAATATATACAAATTTCAAAGTATAAATTTAATTTAACCCCTCATAATCATATATTCAAAATATTTTTGTTAGGACCCATTTGTTTTGAAACATTTATTTATATTAATTTATTATTTTCTAAAATTCCAAGAGTTCTCCACACATATTTTATAAAAGGAATAAATTCTATTTTATTCACACATTTGTTTTTTTGAAGACAATATCAATAAAATTATATTATAGGAATTGATAACCAAAATCTATTTGAATTATTAGGAATAACATTATCCGTAGAGGTGTTAAGATGTTAATTAATGGATATCGTCTGATGAAGAGTCTTGATTTTGGATTATGTTTTAATTTTTTGTTTCTTCGCCTCCAAATATTATTTCTACGTTAAATAATATGAAATAATAACTCAGGAATATTAAATATATTGAGATGCTAATATAATCATTTAAATCAATCACCACATCAATCAAATGGAAAATGATGTTATCCTTTGTGTATACAGTAAACTAGCGCCTCACGAACTGATATAATTAATTTTATTTCACTATATCTAAATATTGGATAAAATTATTAAATAAACTGTTTAATATTATATAAATTGAATATTTATAATTATTTAGGAATAATATATCAATTTTTACCTTTTTATGCAATGAAATATTATAACATAATTCATGGGTACATGTGAAATGTCGCCTCTATGAAGCGATATGAATCATTTCTCTTTCACACATCACATGAATGATATATATATGTATATCAAATTTTTAATATGATAATAATTATATTATTATATTTATAAAATTATAAAATTAAAATTACCTTATTTCCACAATGAAAAATGAAAAATTGTAACCATTCTCAAGCATATTTACAAACTACCATCTCTAGGAATGTAACATAGATCATTTATCATATACTTTATTGGAGGATGTAATCAAAATTATAAAATTTATATAAAAATAATAATTATTTCATTATTATTATTATGTATATTATTTAGTAAAGATCACTTTGACTGTAGACATAATTCCAATGTCATTTTGGACATATGTACTGAAAATTGTCAAAAAGATCAATATGAAATTAAATATTCAGATATATGATATAAAATGATAATATATTTTATAAAATTAATAATTAATTATAAATAGGTTATCATGATTTTTAAAAAAATAAAATATTTTTATTATTATTTAATATAATGTTTTTTATTACGATTAGGACTCATGGTAATAGATTTCATATCAATCTTCTTTTATTTAGGCATATTTTTTATTAATCCCCACCTTATTTTATGAGGTGTATTTACATCCCATGTGACATATCATATGATGATTTTAATTTTTCTCATGTTATGTATTGTTTTTTTAAAAATTATTCTATCATACATATATTGTATCAATTATTTCAATGTGTTGTGGGAAAAATTACAAAACAATATATTTTAAAATGGCTAATGATTTAATTTCAAAATAATTTCCCCCATGTAAAAATTATTGAAATTATTTCTTATACATAATAATATGGATATAAATGTGTCATAAATTATATTTTAGTTCTATATTTAATTTAATTCATTGGGTTTGAAAAATAATGTTTTTAGAAATACTATAAAAAGTGTTTTGAGAAACATAAACCGGAATTTTATATTTTAAAAGTACACTATGACACAAAAATTTTCACCAATATGAAAATAATTTAATATCATGAATAATTATAAATTTTACATGTTATATTAAATTTAAAAAATTAATTCTAATTTTTGGTGCAATTTTTAATTGATAATGATTTTTTAACCAAAAATTTATTTTTGTATGAAAATATTTTTCAAAAGATAAATGTAATATTATATAAAATTGCTCTTCAAATGGGATTTGAAGAGATTTTAATAGGGGTTTGTGATAGATTTTTTTTAAAATTTTACTTGAAATTTATATGAGAAATTGTCTAGCCCAATACAACGTCTATAAAAGGTTAACCACCATTATAGTACATTTTTGAGCTCAATGTTTCTAGTAAGAATGTTTGAGTCCCATTGTAGATCATGTGAAAAAAGTGATCCTGATATTGGTAATATTCAGATTGGATCCCCATTATAGATTACAATTGATATATATATATAAATATATATATATCATAAAAGGAGTGTGATACCCATTATATATCTCCAAATCATTGGATAATAACAATATTATAGTACTGGCATATATTTATTCCTATTGAAATGGGATTAAAAAAATTTATGTATATGATGCTCTATGTCACCTAGAGGATTTTTAATTACATGATATAGGTTTTTATTATTTCATTGCAATAATAATTTACCGTTTAATGTCTAATTTTTTTTATTCTTATCCTTATTGATATGTGATGATAATGGTAATAATTATATGATTTTTCATGTTGTTACTAAAGTAACGGTATCCTTTTCCTTTATCTGTCTAACGATGAATTTTTATCATAAACTAAAATTTAATTTTTTTCACATGGTTAAAATATATTTTGGAAAATGGATGAGGAAATGGTAAAAATTTGGAATATTTACAGTGAAATAAAAACAAGTTTTATTTTAAATGTGTTTCCTTTGGTGAAAGAAGGATACTCAATATAACTATCCACATGTACTTCATGTGTTTACTATATTTGTTATTGTCATAATTATTTAGTCCTCTAAAACTAAACTATATTTTGAGAAATAATGTGATTTCATGTTTTAAAATATCTATAGTATGTATTTTTTAAGGTTGGGTATTTGTAGTTGGTATCTGAGTAGGGTTTAGGTGACATTTGATATTAGGATTTCTTTTGAACAGTTATTGATATCATCAATGGATTATAATTTTGTTGTTGATAATAATTTTAATGTCTTATAAACCCCTTTATTGGCTTTATGATATGGATTTTTAGAGTGACTAGCCGAATTTTTGGAAACATTCATTTATTGAGGATATTATTGATTGTTTACATTTTGGGATGAAAAATTTACTGTATGATATAACCGTTGATGATAAAAATTATTTTTGAATTTTTTTTAGGAAAGTTATCATAATTATAGGAATTTTGTAAGTATTATATAAATAAATTTTTCAGAAAAAAGAACATCCCTCTAATGCACCAAACCTAGTTACCTAGAGTCAATGCATTATTACAAAACAATGGCATGATCTCAAAGGACCAAATCCTGAAACACTGATCTATTTAGTAGTCTAGGATGTACTATATATGTTCATACATTTTGAAGTTGAAAAACAACATCATTTTGCTTCCTTTTAACACACTCATAAACCATATCATATTACTACTAGATAATAATAATATATTTCTTCACATCTTGGGAATCATAAAACATAAGAGATGGGTTAGAACAAATGCTCATTAAAGATAAAAATATAGTGGAATCTATCATAAGAATACGTAAAAATTTAATTCAACATATAAGACTAATAAAAATCATTTTAAAATTAATTTTCATCATAATATGTTAATGATAGATCAAATAGTATCATTTATTTGTTCACATTGTTGTTCTACGAGTCAAATAATCACATGTAATATCAACAACTAATTTCATAATGATGGAATGGAAAATGATGGTCAACAAAACCACATAGTCAAAGACCCATGTGAAGAACAAAAATATTATTATTTCATGGCATTTTACTAATACATATGTTTTTATCATGAGACCTACTGATGCATCAAGGAGAAATAGAAGTCTCCACCCATCACATACTAAGTACAATGCATTTCTCATATGAAAAAGATGAAACATATCATAAACAACTTCATTAAAAATAGCATAAAATTGTTAATACATTAACCATAAAATGTGAATGGTATATAAATAACACATCCACAATCAAACATATCACAAAACATTTAATATTATATTGAATAACGTATAAAAATAAATCACCTTCGACAGGAGTAAAATCCATCAAAGGAGGTGGACATAGATGAAATGAAAACTGTTTGAGAGATATATATCATCATATTTCAAAATGATTTAATAGTCACATAATTATAAATGAAAACATTAATTTTTAAATTATTCTTATAAGATTTTATGATAATCTTCGAAGGTGTTATAACAGTAGAAAATATCTACACCAAATGTTTAAGTTATAAAAACATTCTTACCTTAATTTCTCGAAAAAGACATAATGTACCTTGTTTGGGAAAACGATGAAAATATTCCATTTAAAAAAATTTATAGAAAGTAAACTAATTGTATAAATTAAATTAAAACATATTATTGGAAATAGTAAAAAGTATTTGAATTAATTTTTTAGGAAACACAGATGTGTATGATAAAGCGGTCCCAGTAGATATTCAAGTATAAAAAATCTCATTTAAAAATGAGATTGAAAAATTAACCCTTACCTTGTACGTTACTTTTGTTATGTATGTAATTTTCCTTATGTATAGGATGTATATAATTCTTATCCAGATTTATATTATTTTATAAAAAAAATTTAATCATTAAATGAAAATTATTCATGAAAGGATACGATGGGGAATGAATCAAAACATTCATGGGGACAAAAAACTGTATGTCTGAATGAGAGAAAATACCATACTATTTATGGTGAAATTGTATTTAATTGGATGGAATATCATATATACAGAATCATTAACATGTTAAATTTCGTATTTACAATAATTATACTCCTTATTATAACCATCCAAATGATGAAGTGTGGATTAACAAACTACACCATGATGTGGACACGGTAAGCTGTACGTACACACATACGGTGACTTTTTCATTCATAGGCTTGATAGAATAATGAATATGATTGTACCGTATTTATAATAAAATCAATGTATGTAGAATTTAAAAGTGTTATTATATTGTTATGGAATCAACAAACAAAGAGGATGTGGAAGAAGAATAGAACTTTGAAAGAGGTGATGAAATTATTACGTCATTTTTGGTTTCATCATTTTCATTTGATCAAAACTGCTCTTTAGGGTGGATTTTTGATCATTTTATAGCATTTATATTGAATCGAGCGTAGTTGAAAAGATATTTGAGCAGTGTTTGGCTGATAAAAATGACCTTGGAGGTGTGTTTTTTAGATAAGGGGAAGTACACTTTTATAAAAGATGTGAGGGTCACTTTATGAAAAGATTGAAATACAAATTTCTTATAAAATATTATTCGATTTATAATTTAACCAAAAGGATTTATTTTGATGATAAGAAGGTTATAGGTTAAAAACCTGATAACAAATAGGTTTTAGACCAGCTTAGGTCACCATATTAACCTTATCTCATATATTTAACTCTTTGATAAATAGTTTGACTATTATAATGGATTCTTTTATTTTTATATTACAAGGTTAATAAACGTGCTATTAAATTCCAAGAGAACACCAAGTAGTTAGTTAATGACATATATATTATTATGTATGTCTTTTGGAATAACCTTATCTTTTTACAAATATTAAATCATTTAATTATGTAGTATTTGTTTTAATAACTCATTTATGCCAATTTTGACACTATTTAGTATATAGTTTTTGTAAAAGTCATAAAAACATAATCATTTCCAAATTTTTTTAATAAACCATAACATGCCATATTAACCTAGAAAATTTGTGTAAAAAAAGAATAAATTTAAAATTAATTTACTATTTATAATATCAATTATTTAAATCGTTCTATAATAACGTAATTATTGCATCATTATTTTGTCATAAATAAATTTAATTATTCAATGTCTATAAATTAAAAAAATTACCATTATTATGGAATTTTTTAATATGAAATATTTATATTCGAATTTATATTTTGTATAACCATATATTATAAATGTTTTAGTTAATAAAATTTGAATTTAACACTTTTAACTATTCTTTAAAAAATATAATAAATTTCCTAATCTAATAAATGTTGATAAAATAAGATCATATTTCCTTCCGGAGTTATATTATTGTTGAAATGAACTTATCTAATAGAATTATTACACGTGTTAGGGTAATTGTAGTTTCTTTTTTACCTTTAATTATACTATTTACTAGTAACCGTGGTAAATAAAATCCAAAAGTTACGATTCACCCAAAATTATTTTAGTCCATTTAAAATAAATTTTACCTACTAATGTGAACCTCATCTCTTTGATTTTTTAAATTAAAATTATAGAAGTTGTAGAATCACAATTTATGAAAATTTTCAAACATTCATAGTGGGTAGTTAAAAGGCGTTAAAAGGGACAATAAAATTTTTTACATCTAATATTATTATAAAATGACTCTAGTAAAATAAATTGATCTATTATAGGTATTGTGGTTCTATTTTGACTTAAAATAAATTTTAATAAAATAAATAATTTTTAAAATAAAATGTAGGTTATAAAAAATAATTCTGTGTTATTCACTATTCATCAACAATTGAAGGTTTTTATAAAATACCAATAAATCACACTAAGCTAATTTTGATATTATGAATGCAAAAATGATTTCCATTTTGAAAAAAAAAATTATTAAGTTTCAAAAAATCGGTAATACAATTCATAACAGCTATTTTTATTGATTGTGGTGTGCTAGAAATCAATGTTGAATATTACACAAGTTATTGTATTGTTTAAAAAGAAACATACCGTGGAAGTTTGGGGTTTTACATTATTCCCTCCTTGAAATGATTTCATCCTTGAAATTTATAGAATATTACTACATGAAATGATTTTGGTTGTTCTTAATCATATGTCTAAAAAAATTTAACCCCTTTACATGTGAGTTTGGTTAACAGGTTAGCCAATTGGGAAAGATTCTAGATGAACCACCAACAATAACATTCTAAGTCAATTAAAATGTATACCTCAGTTATAATTGTCGATGCTGGACATTCTTGGATTTTCTATGCCTTTGACGGATCAATATACAGTCTATACTTAGTGACAATATGGCCACAAAAATAAATTTCCTGAATCCAAATTTCATACATGATAAAGTTCCCATATAATTCATTTCATTTGAGGATTTTCAGAACATGGTGCAATGGATTTCCATGATATACATAGCTTTTTGAGTATACTATGATTTTATCAATAAATACAACTAAATATTAATAAATATAATCCTTGAAAACCTTATCAATTTGACCCATTAAATTAGAGGGTCATTTATTCAGTTCAAAAGGAATTATTGTAAACTCTTAATGTCAGTACCCAGTTCGAAATGATGTTTTTGAAATGTCTTCCTTCATCACACACAACTCTTGATATCTCTATCAAAGTTCAATCGTTGAAAAATATTAAGCTCCATGATGTTGATCGAATAAATCATCAATGGATGGTAGGGGATACTTGTTTTTTATTGATACTGCATTGATCTACCTATATTCAATGCACTGCCTTGTAGATCCAACCTTTTTAAGAAATAAATGATTAAGGGATTCCCATGTAGAATCTATAGAATGAATAAATTATTTATTGCTCAATAGATCCATCTTTCTCATCCATAGGTTATTGGAATATGAGAAGTTTGATTTGGATGGATTCCATACCTTGGTCCCTGAGGTACTATGGTCCCTCTTTTATTAGAATTTGGTTTGTCATGTTTGAAATTTAATTGAAAATTATCTAGTTTTGAGATGAATAAGGATTTCATACATTGATTCGTGGGAGTTTGGGCTCTCACGGGTCTGAATTTGTAATGACTTGGACAAATTTTTATGTTTTTAAGTGTTCTATAGAAGTTTCAAAGGATTATTATCTATAAACACAGAAAAGTCATTGTGTGGTGTAATTAACACATGCCTTGTGTTCTTATGTTATGTAAGAAACAACATTCCTAATGTACACACTATGTACAAGGTGTATATGCTGTTTAGTAATTGACCATGTGATTAAATGTGTGAGTAGAGACATGGGGTCGTGAATTTTTTAGTAAAACATGTCGTGCCTGGATTCTACCAGATGTGATGTAGAGAACCGTGTGACCGAAAACATGAGTGGAAGAAACACATGTCATACATTTCGTGTCCAGTTTATGAACATCATGTCATGTTTACCTTATATCTAACTATTTATCTTTTGACACGGGCCGTTAGAATGTAAATATTACATGTCATGTCTAGGGTGAACATCTCATGTAGTGTTACCCAGGAGAGAACTAAGTAGTTCTAGGAGTGTAGAGGATCATAGGAAGGAGGGAAAATTCATGTACCCTCTATATATCCGGATTAACACTCCATGTGTATGGCTGATACATGACTAGTTTCAGAAGAAGAACATGCCTTGATAAAATCATAAATGAACATGTTGTTTTTTGGTTATACATTCCTGGTAAACGTGTTTAGTAAAATATAAATTCTTATTCTCTGATTTTTTTCATTCAATTCTAGGTTATTTTCCTTGATAATAATTTACTAAGGTGTTCTATTGACCTTGTTGATTCATTCTTCCTGGACTTCCTGTTGTTGTACACTAGGTGTAGGGCTATGACCATGCACTGGAAAGGATAGATCAAGGACTTCCAGCAGATCCTCCAATCATTCTGGTCTTGGAACCATCTATTATACCAGACACAAGTGCTGATTCATAGATCTATGATGTTATTATGATGATGATGCAGACCTTATAGGCATCACCACATCTTACCAAGAATATGGAAGATTTGACACGGGTCTTCCAGTAGCATCATCGTCCCACTTTTTCAAGGGATGGAGGACAATAGGCTACATAGTCATGGTTGGAGGCCATATGTTCTATCCTTTATAATATTTAGATGCACCCAGAGAGTACGATGATTATTTCTATGTACATGGGCCATGATTCATTTAATATATTGTGTTATGTTCTCACACAGGTGGGATGTTACCGTGATATAGCCAGGGAAGAGTTTTATAGGATAATCTTTGATTAATACTACCCCAAGATGTTGATGGATGATAAATAGTGAGATTGCATGCATTTGGAGTAGAGATATATTTCAGTGGTGGGTTTTTCATATTGTATTAAGATGATTCATAACTTTGCAACTACACTAGGAGGTGTTGAGTTATTATTGGCTAGGCAGTTTGAGGATTGTCTAAGGTAGGACCTTCGATCGCAAGTTAATGTCTTCATGATGACTTCAGTGACTACTATTGTGAACATGAAACTAATTAATTAGCAAAATCAGAGTGAGTTAGGAGTTGCACGATAGTATGGTTAAGAATACTATGTTGGTACTCCATCGTATGGATGTAAGAAAGGTTGCATGGATCATTTTTGTGGGGATTCTTGTAGTATGGAGGTATGTACAGGTATCCATTTGAGGTTCTACCAGGGTGATATGAGTGGGATCATAAAACCTTACTTTTTGAGAGACCTAGTTGAGTGACAATGATGTGATAATATGTGACATATTTAGTTATATTTCCAGACATTCTATCCAACTGCTAGTGATATGGTATTAGTTATCACTCCATGACTAGGATACAATACTCCAATATCTCATCAGTAAAATAAATTGAGTTCGTTAGACCTTTCAGACTAAGGATGTGCTCATTGATGTGCTATCTGGATGGATGTTTTTCAGTAATTGTAGGGTGGATCAGCTTAGGGAAGTTAGGTTGGGTTGCATGGATGTGATATCTGTCAGAAATTTATAGTGGAGTAGGCCAATCTAAAATAGGATCATGGACCCACTATGGTTAGAGGTATGATAATAGTTGCCTCCATTTTCTCTTCGTCTATTTTTGATATAGGGGCATCACATTGTTTCATAACTATTTTTTTATGGAGAGCCTTAGGCTTGGAATCATTACTTGTAAGGATGTTATGACTCGGGACACTCTGTTGGGGATTAGAAAGGCTAGTGTACATCAATACATGGTGTTCCCTCTTGATGTTGATTGGTTTCCCTTATTTTGGAACCTCATTTCAATAGAGATGGAATTCTTTGTAGTCATTCTCATAATGGGATGGTTAGTGTCCTTCCAAGCCTTTGTTGACTGTTATGACCATAGGGTGAGTTTCACATCTCTAGATGGTTGGAATTTTCTACACAAGGGAGAATGTAATGTCTAGACGGGAAAAGATGGACCCAAGAATCATGTTATTGTAGGAAATACATCCCATATTTCTTGTTTATATCTGTAATACCTAGGGAATTCCCATACTAACTTTCCACCGGTGGTGGATCGCTTTAGGGAAGTATTTCTAGACGAAATTTCAAGCTTACCTCTAGAGAGATAGGTAGATTTATCTATTGATATCACTCTTGGAGTGGCACCAGTGTCCATTAATCCATATAGGATGGTTACACCCAAGATACAGATGCTAATTAAGCAGTTAGAGGTATTATATGAAAAGGGGTTCATTAAACCCAGTACTTCTCCTTGGGGTTTGCATGTCATTTTTTTTTGAAAAAGGTTGATTGTACCCTTAGACATATCATGGAATATCAGAATATGAACCAATTGACATCCAAGAACCAATATCACTTTCCTAGGATATATGATCTCCTCGATCATCTTTGAGGATATCAAGTGTTCTCAAAGATTGAAATTATATTTGTTTATCATCAGTTGTGCATTATAATATTAGATATATCTCTTACAACCATTTAGATTATGAATTGTCTATTCAAGTAATTGGTTATGCCATTAAGTCTCACGAACGAGACAACAGATTTCATGGAACTGATGAATCGAGTGTTCCATCCTTACATGGATGGTATTGTGGTCGTTTTCAAGGACAATATCTTGGTGTAGTCTCACACTGGACAGAACCATGATACCAAAATTGATATTGTTTTGAGTACACTTAGAGAGCATCATTTACATGCTATGATATCAAAATGCCACTTTTGGATGGAACAGATTCACTTTTTGGGGCATGTTATCCTAAAGACAAGAGTATTATTAGAACCATAGAAAGTTAGTGCAGTAGTTTCTTAGGATCAGCCAATGAAAATCCTTGAGGTATGGATTTTTCGAATGCTGGAAAGTTACTGTTAGAGCTTTATACAATACTTTTCATGCTTAGAAGTGCCACTCACGGGCCTGAATAAGAAGGGTTAAAAATACATTTGGATAGATTCTTATGTATAGATAATTAATGAGATGAAAGGGATATTTACTTCACCACAAATAATGATTTTTATGGAGTTGGGAAAGATTTACACCATTTACTATGATGTATCAAGTATTGGGATGGGTATAGTGATTATTCTAGATGAAGGAGTCGTTGAATATGTGAATTGTCAATTGAGGCCACATGAGAGGAACTACATGACTAATGATCTCGATCTGGAATATTTTGTGCATTTTTATGTTTTTAGAGAAATTATATTATTGGAGTTCATCTTGTTATACTCACTGACCATAATATCCTCAAGTATATATTTACTCAACATTATTTGAATTTGAGATAGTGATTGTGGGTTGAGTTTCTTTAGGCCATTTATTTTTATATTGGCTATGTGCTTGTAAAATGAAACATAGTGGTTGATGCATTGAGCAAGAGGACTCAGATACATGTTATGAAGGTGTAGACCTACAATAGAGTGTGTCATGAGAGGAACCAACTTTTGGGTGGGATGTGGGATACGACGAGGTCATGCATTTTAGGGACACGTATCAGTGTCATCAGACATATTTGTGGAGTATCTGTGAGATTTTCATTCCTTATATTGGGTAGTTTATCCTGAATTTCCTATGATTTATTGAGATATATATCATCAGTATTGGGGGTCAGTCATGATGAACGATGTAGATTGTTTTATTTTGAGATTTTTTCTTGTTAGCAGGTGAAGGAAGACCATCAGCGACTAGTTGGGGTTTTATTGCAGTTAACCATTCCAGACGTGAAGCAAAATGATGTCATGATGGAATTGGTGATGGGATTATAGAGGTCACCTTGAGATAATGATGCAGTTTGGGTTACTATTTCCAGACTAACAAAATTCACTGATTTCATTCCAATCGAGGAATCCTTCAGTTTTGATGACAAAACAAGATTTTTCGTTTGAGAGATTGTACGTTTTCATGGGGCTACACATTCTATCTTCCCATATAAGAATTCTCATATTAATTATAATATATGGAATGAACTACATTGGAAATTTGGTACATAGGTAAGTTGGAGAAAATTATACCATCCCCATATTCATGGAAAGTCTCATCATATGACACAATATTTGGAGGCCATGCTATGAGAAAGAGTACTGGATTTCAGGGGCTGTTGGGAGAGTAAAATACCCATAGTGTATTTTATTCATAATAAGATTTTTTAGGTTTCAATTTAGATGAACCTTTTGTGGATTTTTATGATATACCATGCCGATCAACCCTATGTAGGATGGAGGTGGGAGGGGAAGCTATAATAAGACCTCATATTTTCTATAAAACCACTATGTATGTAGAGTTGATTCCGAAGATGATGGATAATGCATAGTCTCAGCAGAAATCTTATGTTGATTGATAGAGACAACCTCTATAGATCGACGACAGAGACTAGGTCTTCTTATGTTTCACATTGCAGATGGGACACAATAGGATTAGAGGACATGGGAAAATTTTATAGAGATATGTCATTCCATTTGAGGTTTTGGAGAGAGTTTTTTCGGTTTCCTATCGGTTGTAGTTAACTCAGTGGTACTGGGAAATGCATGACCTCATCCATGTTTTTCATCTACAACGTTACATTTCAGAACCATCTCTCATTTTTTAAATCCCAGGAGGTTGAGTTGAAGGTGGATGCATCCTTTGAGGGAAAACCTATTCAGATTGTGGATCAAAAAATGAAGGTTATGTATGGCTGGTCTATTCCTCTGGTATGTGTGCTATATCAGCACATGCAAGTACAAGACTAGACTTGGGAGAGGGAGTCTAACATAAGATCACAGTGTTTGGAGTTGTTTTATTTAACTTCTTATCCAACCAAGGAAGGGAAATTCAGTGATGAATTTCCTTAAGGTATGATGTATTTAAGAACATGGATCTCTTTTTAATGTATGGAACATTATTTTTGGCTTGTTTTAGGAAAATTGATGAATGTAAACAAAATTTAAGTACACACCCTGTACTCTTGAGTGATCACTATGTACCCGGTTGTCACATGTAGCCGTGTACAAGTCGTGTAATGGCCAAGCACATAGTTGTGTGTCTGATTTATAAAACCAAAAAAAAGGTCCATTTAGGGCCAGTACAATCCATGCACATTAAATGAACAAACCCTATAATTTTATTTATTTGCTATACAGGTGAGGGAACACATCCCATATCCAGAAACACATTATTCTTCCCATGTGTCGTACATGAGGGTGACATACGACCAACGATCATTGAGCTCCCCCCATTGCCTTATATGAGCTCTGATTGAGACAATGCTGGGTGAGTTGGATTCCCACAGATGAGTTCCCTCTTCCCCAAGATTCTCTCTTCTAGATTTATCAATTCTCTTGAGTTATCCAATTTTGAATGATTTTATCCTTTTTTATTTCTACCTTATTATAGTACAATTCATGTGTTGGCATTCAACTATTATGATCTCCCAACATAGAGTTCAGAGTCTTGTTCTTTATATCAATTATATTTGGATTATGTATGTTTAATGTTTTAAATACATATGTTTGGAGAATTGCATAAATTTATTTTTGATGATTTTTAATACATTATATGGTTTTGTTTATTTATTAAGGGTGATTTTCTATTCATAAGACAATATACCATTGTCTATAAGACACCCGTTGGGTTAATTCCATTGATTGACTATTATTGGCTATTTGGATTAGGTTTCCTATGAGTCATACTGTTTTTTCTATGCCTTTTTTATTTATTATTGAGTTCATTGGTTATATGTTATACATATTTTTATGCAATGTTTAATGTTTATCGATGTAGTAGTTTGAATTAAATGTAGATACTTTAATGAATTTTGAAAGCACAATGATATTCAAATGGACTGTGTGTGCCTTAGAACAGAAAAATGGTGGGGGATTCCATGTTTATTTACACAGGACCGTGAGAGCCTTGGTGTTGAATTTGAACTATGGGTTATTGAGTTAGAGTTCTAGCCAGAGGCAATTTATGATGATTTATACTACAAGTAACCTTGAGGTATTGACCATTAGAGCTACCAAGAGGTCATGTATAAATTATTAATGTTTTGTGGACCCAGGGGTATTGACCATGAGATCTACCCAGGTGGTAGTTTTAAAAATTTTAGTGCTATGTTTAAACCAAAGGGGTTAGACATTTATAGATTTCTTAGGGGGTTTTAAAAATGATTTATAGTTTTTGTGGTGAGTTTCAATGTCAAATCAAAGTATTGGAATCAGTCTTAATTGGTGTTTGAGATGTTCTTCTAGGATATTTGTTGTTACAATTGTGCGGAGTGATATTGAGAGGGATCTAATGAAAAACTGACCATCTCTCAAAATGGTCCATGGATGAAAAAATTATTGGGTCACTACAGGTC
The DNA here is from genome assembly GCA_963277665.1 of Viscum album. Taxonomy (NCBI): domain Eukaryota; kingdom Viridiplantae; phylum Streptophyta; class Magnoliopsida; order Santalales; family Viscaceae; genus Viscum; species Viscum album. The sequence goes on from OY728127.1 coordinate 2,047,391,727, forward strand.
TCAATATCCACCATATATACAAAATTGTATTCAAGAGAAAATATAATTTTTTTTATTATTTTACATGGATTAGACAATTAAATATGCACATTATTTTTTACCATGTGATCTCAAATAGATCACATTTTAATTTCAGTAATATTTGTAAAAAGTGGAATAATTTAGACCACCCACTCTTATATAGATGTTAATGAAACAATTTACATATGTAACCCTAATATAATCATAGATGGAGATGATCTTATTAAAAACATAGTTTCCTCAAACATCTAGATCCTATCATAACTCAAAAAATTAATGAGATCACAATACCAGAATAGATGATAGAAAATGAAATAGGAAAACCAATATAATGGAACATAACAGAGATAAAATACTACACCATGTGGTCTGAAAAAAAAAATTATTCACATTAAATATCTAGAAATCACCTTAGGGCTTGAGAGATAATTATTATTTATAGAATGTGAGTAAAACCAAATGTGGAGCATGGGTTAAAATGCTAATCCCGAGACATTCATAATGAGAAATCCTTTAACAATGTATATTAATTTATTTATTTTATATTATGATAAATGCATCACATATGTTTAAAATAACCATGATTGATTTTTTAATGAATCGATCCAGAGTTTTTGTATATAACCATTTCATGATCCGAACCATTTCAATCCATTTACCCAAGAACAAGTTCATAGCACATAAAATTTTCACGACAATAGAGTGTCAAACATAAAACACTCAGGCTATATTTTGCAGAATGGTCCTATTCCACCTGTATATATTCCCACACAATTAGAAATCCCCCATAAACCATTTTACAAAATTATACTCAAACTACCACAATTTAATGAAAAATTTATTCCTAATCATTTTTTTACCTGCTTAAATCTATCCACCCAACATAAATATCAACAAAAAATGTTTAAGTTAATTAAATCCATAATAGAAGATAAATAATATAATAGTAAAATAGAGACATAATATGAAAATAAATGGTTCCTACAGTAGTTAAATTGGAGATATGTATGATAATCACATGTGTTAAGGATTACTCATATTGGTTTTATGATTATATGTGGTGATCTATGTGTATGATGACTCTTTTCATTTTCATGACATTTAATTAAATACTGTATTTGATTATATTTTTTTCCTATCATTATTGAAATTTATGGAATTTTTAATACAATGTAATATTGTTAATTATTTTCTAAATAAGGGAAATGTGTGCGAATTTATTTATAAATTATACTTGAAAATATTGGTATACGAAATTAATTTTTTAAGAAATATATAATTTTATTATTATATATATTTTAAAATATTAATATATGATTCTTATTCATGAAAAAATTAACAATTAATTAGTTAACTAAATACATTAATAATAAACGATATTTTTTAAGATTAAAGGGTAAGTGGATTCTGACACTTTTTTGAATAAGTGGTATTTGTCTTTATTTCACTCTGATAGTGATTTAAAAAATAGAGATCAAAACCATTGTACCGATAAAATATTTGGTGTTCTAAAATATATTCACATGTATAGTTTTTTTGAGGATATATGGAGGGATCTATGACATCATAAGTTGGATAATTGGAGGGAAGATGTAGTTTATTATAAGTGATGGAGATGGTCCAACGTGGTTTCATTATTATTATATGTATATAAGTTACTCATGAATTCAATGATGCCCCATTATGATTAATGGATCATATAATGATTCATGTTGTGACTTTAGGCTAGGTATTTTCCTATTCCCTACTCGACATTTCACATCATGCTCTATGCATTCCCCACCCAAATGGGATGAGGGTTCTTTTATAGAATTTGTGGGTATTCCCAAGGTAAAAAGGGTGGTTTTCAATTGTTTTTGTGTACAATAAACGGAGAAAAATATTAAAATTTTAAGATATTAGTTTTAAATAAAAAATGGTTTTTGTGGATATTCAAATCCCATCCTAGTAGTTGTCACTTTTTTTCTCGAATTTTATTCCTTATGTTATTGACATGGGTTCCCATAGATATTTTTATACGTAATATATATATATATATATATATATATATATATTCATGTAAATGTTCTCTAGGTTGATAAATCCTTAATGTTATTTCACATGTGGGACATGGTGTGCATTTAAAATTAGGCAGTGGTGGCAGAATTAATGGGATTTATTATTTTATTAACATGGATATGAAATTGTTTTTTGATTGATGTCATGTGATATGATATAGATTACCTACTATATTAATGTATAATTTTATGTTAATCGGTCGATTTATATGTCTTTTCACCTAGGATTTCATATCATTTATTATGCTACCTTTTGAAGTTCAGTTTTTTTAATTACATTTATTTATATCTGAGAAATTATTATAGTTATGATATTCACCAGAAGTGTATATTTTATTTTAGTAAAAATGTAAAATCTGCATAATACATCAACTGATTTATGGAAAATGAATATATAATGGAACTATTTGGATGTTGTGTTGACAAAGGCAATAATAATTCGATATGAACAATGGTATATTTTGATTAATACACTATGAGTAGGGAAATTTTTTTAAATTAAAATGTTATTTAAAAATACGATTAACTTGTAAATAATATGAAATAATTAACATTGGAATTTTGAAGGTGTTTTTTATGTCTTGGAACCATATTCCACTCTATAGGTACCCCAAGCTTGGTGGACCCCATGGCCTCAAGTGCATATCCCCAATCACTAGTGGCTTTCGACAAGCAACAATGGACTAGGATATCGCGGACCAACCATTTATTACATTACTATTACATCATTTTAATGATAAACAACATAATATTATTAAACATATAGGATAAAAAGGTTTAATGTATTGGGAAAAATATGACCATACATTAAAAATACAACCTCAAGAATAAACATTTATTTATCTTCATCTTCTCTAACTTAATATTGGCACATGTCCTATCCTTAGTACATGTATCCACCTGGGGATATAAATCATAATGGTTGATCAAGAAGCCCAATAAGAGGATAGACAAGAACAATATAGCATGGGGTGATCATACTAATAACATGGTAAAAATATCATGAACATAAGTGGAATCATAAATATTATACTTGACATGTTACAATGCATAAAAATGAAACATCATGTCTATGTGGTTAAATACCATACATACTTGTGACCAAAGCTAGCATCATGTTCACACATCATTTCAAATTTACTCATGATATTCATCACTTTACCCAATTCATTTGAGAACTATATAATTCAGGGCACACTCATCACATTTAAACATTCATATTGCACAACATCATTCTTGGTGCACCAGTCACATCATTACATTATCATTTATCATGCATGCCACAATGAACATAAAACATATAATAACATAACTAACCCATGAAAAGGAATGGGTTTCATCTCACTAAAACACATTCATATACATTGGATTCCCAAAAGAAAGAGGGAATAACATATATGTTACATGAACAGTCAATCTTGAATGATAATTAAAAGGCGTGTTCTTAAAAGAAGAGTTCCTTTGGAAAACATTTAGTTTAAAAAAACCAGTAAAAAAGTATATTGTATAAAAGGAATGATAATGGTGTAGAAATGTTCTTTAAGGAGTAACCATGTCACAAATGGATAGAAAGTGGGAGAAACTGAAGGATGAAAATTGGGATCGATAATTTCCCCTTACCTAGTATCTGAATGTTTCCTTCTCTTTAGTGACATCTTAAATATTCCTCTAGAGATCCTCCTTTAGGATGCTGGGGATGGTCTGTTGATGAGACCAGGAGCTCATTAATGTGGGAGAGGGGCTAGGGAGGATGTTTGGGCATAGTTTAGAGAAGGCTTGGAGATTGAGAGATGTGAGGAAATGAGGGTGTGAAGGGTAGTTTTTATAGTGGAGTGGAGAGGAGTTTCCTTAATATAAAATTCATTAGTTTATTAATTTATCCTAAGACAAGGAATAATGAGTCTGGAATGACCAATATTAGTAATTTTATCACGTGATCTGGAACCATGTGCGCATACATCAGAAAAACATCACACATGACTCTATTAATAGCATATTTAACTTATTTTTGTAATTTATGGTATTTCACTATTTATAAAAAATCATATATTTCAGAAAAACCACAAAATATACACCAACCCTTTTTTGACACGTAGAATCCTAAAAATAATTCCATTTTTCAAAAATAATTTTCTATATATGATTAATTTAATATCTAATTAAAATCATGGTTTATTACTAAAAAATAGTTTTAAAACATTCATTTACTTATTCTAAAATATATGTACATCATACTTTCACTTGAAAATTATTTTTATACTATCATAGGCAAGATTACTGTTAATTAGGGTATTTCACTATTAATAAAGGTATGTTACTATTCATAAGGTTGTGTTTCTATTCACCAAAAATTATTTTTGTTTTATTTGAATCTAAAAATCATCTTGAACACAACAGTTTATGTAAGATTTTAAAAATTCCAAACACAGAAAAGACAAACATATTCTAAAAGGACACCTATCACATAGTAGTTCATTATGTTGTTTTTATGTTACTTTATGACATAATTATAATATGGTAATTTCCATTGAAATCATTGGGTCGTTACATTCATCCTCCTTAAGAACTTTCTCCCCCTAAATTTCACTTTACACAAACAGGTGAGGGTACTTCACCTTAATTACCTATTCTGGTTCCCATGTTTCTTCCCCAAACTTATGGTACCTCTAAAAAACATTGACACAATGGTTTGTCTTGTTGTATATAACCTTATATATATGATCCATAATCTTTACTATCCTCTCCTCATAGGAGAGATCATCTTCCAACTACCCCACCTCTGTGATTAGTACATGTGAGGGGTCTGGTATGTACTTCCTCAGTAGTGATACATGAAACAGATCATGAACTCGAGCCATATTTAGTGTATGTGCAAGACGATAGGCCATGACTCCTTTGCGGTCAAGTATCTCAAAAGGGCCAATATACATTGGTCATAGATTCCCTTTCTTCCCAAATCATATGACTCACTTCCATGGAGATATTCGAAGGAAGAAATTATCTCCAACATCAAACTTGATGTCCCTTTGAAAGTTGTTAGCAATACTCTTTTACCAAATTTTTAAAATATTTGACGTGTTTCTAGATGACATGAACCTTCTCCGTCATCTCTTTGACAAGATCAGGTCCAAGTAGCTTTCATTCTCAAACTACATCCCAACTTGATGGATTTCTACATCGCTTTCCATACTGAGCATCATATGGAGCCATCTGAATACTCGAGTGGAAGAAATTGTTATATGAGAAATCAACCAATGGGAGATACTGATCCCATCCATCTTTGAATTCTAGAGATCAGGCTCTTAGCAAATCGTTAGGATTCTCAATAGTTCATTCAGACTGGCCATCAGTTTGGGGGTGATAGGTCGTGCTGAAATTTAATTCAGTACTCAAATCATGTTGAAGGATCCTCCAGAATTTAGATGTGAACCTTGGATTATGGTCAAAGACAAATGAGAGTGAAACACCGTGCAATCTCACAACTTCCTTCACATATATCATTGAAAGTTGTTCAATTGATATATCTTCCCGAATAGCAATAAAATTGGATGTCTTGGTGAGTCTATCAACCACAACCCATATCACATTATTTCCTTATGACATCTTTTGGAGACCCGGGACAAATTCCATGGTAACAATTTTCTCTTTATGCATGGGTATAGGCAATGGCTGCATCATACCATTGGACTTTTTTCTTTGATCTTTAACTTGCTTACATACCAAGAACGTTGATATATATTACACAATCTCCTTCTTCATTTTATCCCACCAGAAGTGTTCTCTAAGATCAGATTACATCTTTGTACTCCCATGATGGATAGAGAATATTGAGCTATGTGTATTATCCAATAGCCCCTTCTTTATCCCAGCTGTTGAAGGCACATGAATTAATGTTCAAAATTGAATCACACTATCATCATCGATATGGAACTATGGCAGATTTCATTCATTTACTTTATTCACCCTCTATTGTATCTCCACATCACCCCTTTGTGCTTCCTTAATCCTCTCCCGGATGGATATTTGGGCAATCATTTGGGCATGGTAGGATGTATCCACTGCCCTTATGATTTCCAAATCCATTCTTTCCATATCCCGGAAGTTGTGGTCTTTCTCAATCCGCAGTATAGATATAGTTGTAGGTTCTTTTCTTCTTCGAGAATTAGCTACCTATTTCACCTTTCAAGGATGATATAGAATAGAGAAATCTTAATACTTGATTAGCTTTAACAATATCCTTGGATGCATGTTGATATCCTTTTGTGTGAATATATACTTTAGGTTACTTTTTTCGGTGTATATGTCTCGCTTTTCTCCATAAAGGTAGTGTTGCCTGATATTCAGGGCAAAAATCATAGCTGCCAGATCTATATCATGTGTCGGGTAGTTCTACTCATGGATCATCAACTGTAGTGATGTAGAGACCCAAAGAATGACGTACATGGACATTACATTACTTTTTCAGAATAAATAGTACATAAAAAAATAGACACACAAGGACCGCAATAGTTTAGTTTCTTTAGAAACTCGGAATATAATCTTCTAATCGTGGTGAAAGATCTTCAACATCTACCATAAAGATCTTTCTTTTTTTTCTTACCTAAAACCATTCCTTATATCCTGGGGAAAAGAAAACATAAAAAAGGGTGAGCTCAAATGCTTAGTAATGGCAAACATAGTGAACATAAAACAATCCATAAACATTTGAAAGCGAAAACATGAACATAAATTTAAACATCAAAATCTTGAGCAAAGACATAAATCGTGGAAGTACGTAAGGAATATATCATAATGGAACATCAACCATGATAAAAAATAATGGGAATAAAACATGTTATTGTGGAAACCATTCAGCACATGTCATGATTTCCATAGTATCCAAGGCATTGCTGCCAAGACCATCTTAGTGGACAATGTCCTTTTATGAATCGAGTTCACTCCTCGTTTCAGTCATGTAACACTGAACCAGATTAACTTACTATTCCAGCCATGTCTATATAATGAGATATAAATCATTAACCAATGAATTGGAGGGAGATATAGGTCCCACCCATCTCATAATTTAATCATTTTTACTTGTGCCACAAAATAAACATACATCATTAATAATAATCCAACGAATAAAATGGGTTTCATAAACATCATCCCATCATCACATAATCCATATAAAATAAATGGATATCATTTCATAATAAGAAAAGTGAAACCATGTAAATCGTGGAGACATTATACTTGAAACATACACATATGAAATAATATCATCTTAGATGGAAAATGGTTTTGATTAAACATTTGAAATGAATTCTTGAGGAAAATATCCTTTCTTCTTCAAAATCATTTTCTTTTCACATAATGCCATAAACTTTTATAATAAAAGTATTTTGTTGAAAATAATCATAAAATATTTTGGAGGAAGCTTCTTTAAAATATGACATTATAAAACCGTAAAGATTCATTCATTCCGTATACATTAATAAAACATTCTTCTCGTACTTTTGTCAGAAAATTCAAAAAGTACCTCGTAACGTAAACAAAAGAAATATTCCTTACATACCATGTAGTAAAAGTAAATATGGGTAAAAAGGAGATTAAGCATGCATAAAAACACTTTTAGAAAACATGCACATGGAAGATAACAATAACCCAAGTAAATACTTATGTATATGCAATCTCGGATAAAAATTAGATTTTCAATATAATCCCTTACCTTAGGCCTGATATGCTACGTACGTATCCGAACCCCCTCTTCTATGAATCGCCTCTTGAGACCTCCTTTTAGGGCACTAAAATGGGTCTTTGAAGAAGACTAGGACCTCTAGGATGTTTCTAGGGAAGTGGAGAAGATGATTTGGCAGTGTTTGACTGAGCATGAAGGCTTAAATTGGTTTGAGGAGGAGAGGGAGGAGGTGCCCTTTTCTAAGGGAGGCGAGGGGCTCCTTTGGAATAACAAAATATATTATTTTATTATAAAGTCATATTCGGTTTTAAAGAGCTCCAAATTGATTTATTTCAATGGTAAGGTGGGGATGGATCTAAAGCCTCTCATCCAATAGAATTTAGACAAGTTTAGGTACCTATTTTAACCTTATCATTTAGATTTAACTTTAAGTTAAATAATTTTACTTTTATCGTGTCTTCTTGTTTTCGTACACTATAAGGTTAATAAACATAATATAAAAAGCCAAACTAACCCCAAGATGTTTATTATTAATATATATATCCTTATCTAAGTCATTTGTCTTATCCTTAGATTTTTATGAATAAAATAATAATTAATAATATAATATTTGTTTTAAAAACTATTGTATGTCAATTTTGACACTATTTGGTATTTGATTTTTGTGAAAATCATAACAGAATGATTAGTTCGATAAAAGTTAATTAAATCAAAACTAACATGTCATATTAACCTATAAAATCAGTTAAATTAAAAAACAGTCTCAAATTACATTTATTTGTGTATTTATAACATCAATTATGTCAATATTTTATTAATAAGATAATTACTCCATCATCTTTGTGTCATAAATAAATTAAATTATTTAAGGTCTAAAAATTATAAATAAAATAACATTATTTACGAAATCTGTTTAACTTTTTAATGAATATTTATAGTCGAATTTATATTCTATATATCCCTTTGTAAAAAATGATTTACTTATTAAACATTGATTTTAACTATTTTAACCCTTCTTTTAATAAAATAATTTTAAATCTCCTAATCTAATCCAAGTGGGATTAAATGGTCATATTTTATTCCTATGGTTGTTTTTGGTCGAATTAAACTTATCCAATAGAATTAGGACATGTTTTAGGGTAATAATAATATCATTTTTACCCTTAATTATCCAATTTACATTTAATCGTGGTAAATAAAAGTAAAAAGTTAATATTCACCAAAAATTATTTTCTCCTCATTGAACCACATTCTAGTGATTGATATTAACCGTGTCTCTCATATTTTAGAAATTCAATTCACAGAAGTGGTAAAATTTTATTTATATTAAAAAAATTCTGTTTTTTAACTACCACTAAGTGGTTTCACTATTCATCGAAAATTGAAGTTTTTCAAAAAAATACAAAAAATTCAGCCTAAGAATTATTTGATATTCCAAATTCAAAATTGATGTTTATTTTTCCAAATTCATAACATATAAGTGGCATTAATTAATTTTAATTTTAATTCCCGTTATCAATAAAAATAGCGTGTTTTTAAAAAACAAAAACAATCAAAAGATTGATACTTGTTTATATCCAATTTCAAAGTGAAATTAATTCCAATGAACAAAATTGGATTAAATAGTAAAAATATATAATCATTACACTTTAAAACCAATGAAAAATATAATCTAACAATTTAAATTATTGCGATGAAAAAAGTTGTTTTTAATTAAAATATAGCATGTTTTTACTATTCATTAAAATATGAATGTTATAAGAATAATATGAAAAATTTATCCAAAGTAAATTTATATATCCTGATTGAAAAGAAGAATTTTATTTTGTCAAATTTAACTTATAGACATGTGAAAAACTGGATTTAATGTGGGTGCGTCATCAAAAGGCGGGAAAACTACAATTTTTTAAAAATACATATTTTACACGATAAATTTATTTTGTTCTCATAACATATTCTAGAAAATGTGTAAGATGAATAATAATGTTATAAAATTCAAAATGTAGTCAATAAAATTCATAACGACTAGTCCTTAATAATATTATAACAATATATCATTGTTTAGTGAAACCTGGTATTGTGTACAACACACGCTATCAAGGAAGGTCGTTATTTCATTTAATGCAATCCAAGTCAGGGTTACATGTTGTGAAAGACTCCTCCATTGGTTCTTATAATAGAATCCAACCATATTTCATTTATACATTAAATATATATATATACATATTTATATTTATATATATACACGCAATGTTTCGTAGAATAACTTCTATCAAAATTATGTGTGACACGATCCAAGAATAGTGGTGTCTATAATGTAAGCTCATACGTTGTTGCGTATAGAGCAAGGTAATCTTGTTGTATCTTAAAACACAAGACATCAATGAAATTAAAAGAATATTTTTCATAAAATCTCGGGGTGTTACATTCTACCCCCCTTAAAAAGAATTTCGCCCTCGAAATTTGTCGGGGTTATAAATCGTTTACTATTTATAGAAACCCACATTGTAAAAAGGAATACTAAAAATTAATTTTTAAAAACTGAAGTATGAAATGTAACGATTAACCAAAGTAACTCATCACTGGGTTTCCATAGAGTAGAACATAGGTGAAAATATCGATATGGAAGAAACATATAACCATCATGTTCTGATGGAGAGTGGTAGAGAACATGGCTATGAAAAATCCATCAATCACAAAGCCGTAGATTTGTGATGATCTCAGGTACCATCCGATTCATCAGATATAAGGTCACTAGGACAACATTTTTGGATTCCAAGATCATTTCCCTAATGTTGGTGAAATTGGAATTAGAAGAAATGCTTTTGTGACTTTGGTACAGTCTCACCGTTGGTCGTTCTTTGGACAATTTATACTTCATCTCTTAAAGAAATGAAGTTGAATTTTTCATTTGTGAAGTGTTATTAGATCATGTGATAAAATGATGGGTCATTCCATCTGTCTCAAACAAAAGGTTAGAAAATTTATAAAAAATACATAAGTCCATCTATAGTGAGATTAATCATATATGGTTCCTAAATTGGACTTATACTTCATATATCATACTTCTTAATATAATAAAACTAGTTTATACTGAACATGGACTTCCTTTAGGCCATTGGTAGGTGATAAAGGCCAGTCGCACTTCAGTTTTGGGTTCAATTCCCACAGCCTTGTCCGACACGATGGGCTATCGCCCATCCTGCAGGTTTTCCTTTTTCTAAAACTACAATACTATAACATCCCATCAATAATATCGAAAAAACATCTATCCTAAAACATTAATAACTTATGTACAACATAATCCATTCCAATATTTAGGCTTATCCATAATACTGCAGTACACTATCATATTATAATGAAAAAGATTACCAGAGATTTCATATAACAAGCGTGTTAATACCATCGTTGATCCCCATATATCATAAGATATGACTTTTTACTCACATTTCAAAAATTTGAAGGCCTTAATCATGTATTCTCTTGAAAATTGAATACCATTTGAATCTTAGTGAAAACTTGTGTGTTATCAAAAGTTAACTCTTTCCACATACCAAAACCCCAAAATTCTATATACTCAAACCATGATATAACTATTTCCTTATATCAGTCATGAGCTAATGTATACTGTCAAACATGTCATTTTCTCCTTATCCCTTCATTATGCGCATATTATCTTTTTTCCAAAAATATCTCAATCACTTTCCATGGTTACCGGTACCATAAAATTATTGAAAACCATAATAGACCAATACATAAATATTCCAATATTCCATGATACTATATACAACATTATTTTGGAATCCCATTACATTAACACTTAATCATTCCACCACATCATTGTCATATTCAACATCGCCAATAGTGATCGCATGTGACTTCCCTTTGACCTTTGCCTTAAGTGGTAGCTCGTGTCGATCATCACCAACCATTGGATTAGGGAATTTATTAGCATAATGCACCATTTCCATGCACATGAAGCATTGAAGTGTTGGTGTTGCATTCTCTACAGTCCTTTATTTATTCACATCATTAGAAACCCTTTTTTCATTACCTCGACACTCAACTGCTCGATGAGCTTTTTTTCCACACTTACAACATTTTCTAGTCCCTTTAAGACAATCTCCACCATGATTATTTCCACACTTTGAGCATAAGGAAACATTCATCTTCTTTTCACAATTATTCTGAGATTTCTCCTTGAACTCCATCTTTCGTTTCTTGTCAAAACCCTGAGATGGATAAGTAACACCAACTTCCATTTCTACCTTGATAGCACAATTCACAATTTATTTGTAGCTACTGAAGTCTCTTATAGCTAATTACATTAGAAGATTTGGTTTTAAGACACTGAAGAATCAATCAACTTTACTTTCAGGTTAGATGATCAAGCCAGATGCATACATTGAAAGCCCTGTAAAATTCGCTTCATATACACCAACAGATTCATCATCCTTTTTCTTTAGTTCAGGAAACTCCTTCTCCATATTTGTTCGAAGAATACGAGAGAAGTACTTATTGAAAAATAATTTTTTGAACTCGTCCGATTCCATTGACTCAATTTCATATCTTGGCCTCGTATTCTTGATAAGATTCCACCATTGATCAGCTTCACCTTCCAAACGATATACTGATAAGATGACTTTATCATGTTCAGAACATTGAAGAACTGAAAATATATTTTCAGTGGTACTGATCCATTGCTAAGAAACAAGTGGATCATAAGACCCACTGAAAGAAGGTGGGTGGTTCCTCATGAAGGACTCAATAGAATATTGTACCCTTCTCTACTCATTTTGACATCCAGAATGATTCATAGATTGTTTGAGTATAGAAATAATATTTTTCACTCCATCTCCCATAACATTTGTTTGTTGAGGAGTACAATCATTGAATTGTCCATTACATTGATCAACACGGTTCCTTCAGGTTCCATCCATCGTCTAAAACCCAAAAATAATAGTGTGAGAGGAAAAAATCATGCTAGGGAAAACAACATAATAATGGGGGATTAACATCTATATCTAACATCTTAGGTTTAATTCTAAGATCATTACCTTAATTCTAGGACTATAACTTATACTTATACTTAACCTTAGGGACATCCCTAGACATACCTTAGAAATATCTCTAGGGATCTCACTAAAGTTATCGCTTCCTAGTTTCCAAAGGTTGACTAAACCTTTCCTCAGATACCAACTGTAGAGACCCAAAGCTTGACATACATGGAAATTACATTACTTTGGCGGAATACATAGTACATAACAAAAACATACACACAAGGACCGTAATAGTTTAGTGTCTTTGGAAACTCGGAATATAATCTTCTAATCATGGTGAAAGATCTTCAACATCTCCCATAAAGATATTCCTTTTTTTCATACCTAAATCAATTCCTTATATCATGGGGAAAAGAAAACGTAAAAAAGGGTGAGCTCAAATGCTCAGTAAGGGCAAACATAGTGAACATAAAACAATCCATAATCATTTGAACGAAAAAATAGGAACATAAAATTTAAACATCAAAATCATGTGCAAAGACATAAATCGTGGAAGTACATAAGGAATATATCATAATAGATAATCAAACATGATAAAATATAATGGGAATAAAACAAGTTATTGTGGCAACCATTCAACACATGTCATGATTTCCACAGTATCCAAGGCATTGTTGCCAAGACCATCTTAGTGGACAGTGTCCCTTTCAAAACCGGGTTCACTCGTCGTTTCAGTCCTGTAACACTGAACCAGATAAACTTACCTTTCCATCCATGTCTATCTCATGAGATATAAATCATTACCCAATCCATTGGAGGGAGATATTGGTCCCACCCATCTCATAATGAAATCATTATTACTTGTGCAACAAAATAAACATACATCATTCATAATAACCCAATGAATAAAATTGGTTTCATAAAAATTATCCCATCATAACATAATCCATATAAAAGAAATGGATATCATTTCATAATAAGAAAAGTGAAACCATGTAAATAATTGAGACATTATACATGAAACACTCACATATAAAATAATGTCATCTTAGTTGGAAAATGGTTTTGATAAAAAAATTGAAATGAATTCGTTTGAAAAATATCCTTTCTTCTTCAAAATCATTTTATTTTCACAAAATGCCATACACTTTTTAAAATAAAAGTATTTTGTTGATAATATTTATAAAATATTTTGGAGGAAGCTTCATGAAAATATGGCATTATAAAACCATAAAAATCCTTTCATGCTGTATAATTTTAAAAAACATTATTCTCATACTTTTGTCAGAAATGTCAAAAAGTACCTCATAATGTAAACAAAGGAAAGATTCCATATATACCATGTAGTAAAATATAAATTTGGTAAAAAGGAAATTAAACATACATAAAAACACTTTTAAAAAACATGTTCATGGATGATAAAAATAACCCCAGTAAATACTTACGTATTTGTAATCTCGGATAAAAATGAGATATGAAAAATTATCCCTTACCTTTGGTCTGATATGCTTCGTACGTATCCGAACCTCCTCTTCTTTTAAGTGCCTCTTTGAGACCTCATTTTAGGGCACTAAAATTGGTCTTTGAAGAAGACCAGGACCTCTAGGAAGTTTCTAGGGAATTGGAGAAGAGAATTTGGCAGGGGTTGGCTGAGCTTGAAGGCTCAAATTGGTGTGAGGAGGAGAGGGGTGAGGTTCCCTTTTATAAGGGAGGAGAGGGGCACCTTTCGAATAACAAAAAATGTTATTTTATTATAAAGTCATATTTGGTTTTAAATAGCTCCAAATTGATTTATTTCTAAGATAAGTTGGGGATGGGTCGAAATCATCTCATCCAATAGAAATTAGATGAGTTTAGGTAGCTGTTTTAACCTTATCATTTAGATATAACTTTATGTTAAATAATTTTACTTTTACCTTGTCTTCTTGTTTTCTTACACTATAAGGTTAATAAACTTACTATAACAAGCCAAACGAACCCCAAGATGTTTATTATTAATATATATAACCATATAAAAGTCATATCTCTGATCCATAGATTTTGAGGAATAAAATAACAATTAATAATATAATATATGTTTTAAAAACTATTTTATGTCAATTTTGAAACTATTTGGTAATTGATTTTTTTAAAATCATAATAGAATTATTAGTGCAAAAAACATTAATTAAATCAAAACTAAAATGTCATATTAACCTAGAAAATTAGTTAAATTCATAAAAAATCTCAAATTACATTTATTTGGGTATTTATAACATCAATTATGTCAATATTTCATTAATAAGATAATTACTGCATCACCTTTGTGTCATAAATTAATTAAATTATTTAATGTATTAAAATTATAAATATAATTCCATTATGTAGGAAATATTTTTAGATTTATAATGAATATTTATAGTCTAATTTAACTTATGTATAACCATATATTAAAAATTATTTACTTATTAAACTTTGATTTTAACTATTTTAACCCTTCTTTAAATAAATTAATATTAAATGTCCTAATCTAATCCAAGTGGGACTAAATTGTAATATTTTACTCCTAAGGTCGTTTTTGGTCAAATTACACTTATCCAATAGAATTAGGACATGTGTTAGGGTAATAATAATATCATTTTTACCCTTAATTATTCTATTTACTTTTAACCGTGGTAAATAAAAGTAAAAAGTTACTATTCACGAAAAAATATTTTCATCTCCTTGAACCACATTCTAGTCCTTGATATTAACTTTGTCTCTCAGATTTTTGAAATTCAATTCACATAAGTGGTAAAATTTAATTTAAATTAAAAAAAGGCAGTTTTTAACTACCACTAAGTAGTTTCACTATTCATCAAAAATTGATGTTTTTCAGAAAAATACCAAAAATTCAGCCTAATAATTATTTGATATTACGAATTCAAAATTGATGTCTATTTTTCCAAATTCATAACATATAAGTGTAATTAATTAATTTAAAATTTAATTCATGTTATCAAAACAAATAGCGTGTTTTTAAGAAACAAAAACAATCAAAAGATTGATACTTGTTTATATCCAATTTCAAAGTGAAATTAATTTCAACGAACAAAATTGGATTAAATGGTAATAATATATTCTAATTACACTTTAAAACTACTTAAAAATATAATCTTTCCATATAAATTATTGCAATGAAAAAAGATGTTTTTAATTAAAATATTGCATGTTTTAACTATTCATTAAAATATGAAAGTTATAAGAATAATATGAAAAATTTATCCAAAGTAAATTTTTATATCCTGATTCCAAAGAAGAATTTTATTTTTTCTAATTCAACTTATAGACATGTCAAAAAAAAGATTTATGCTATGTGCGTCATCAAAAGGTGGGAAAACTACAATTTTTTAAAAATACATATTTTAAACGAAAAAACTATTTTTCTCTCATTCCATATTATAGAAAATGTGTAAGATGAACAATAATGTTATAAAATTCAAAATGTAGGTAATACTATTCATAACTACTATTCCTTACTAATATTATTACAATATATCGTTTTTTAGTGAAACCTGGTATTGCGTACAACACACGCTATCGAGGAAGGTCGTGATTGCGTGTAATGGAAGCCAAGTCAGGGTTGCGTGTTGTGGAAGACTCATCCATTGTTTCTTTTAATAGAATCTAACCATATTTAATTTATACATTGAATATATATATATATATATTTATATTTATATATATACACTCAATGTTTCATAGAATAATTACTATCAAAATTGTGTGTAACATGATCCAAGAATAGTGTTGTCTATACTGCGAGCTCATACGGTGTTGCGTATAGAGCAAGGTAATCTTGTTGTATCTTATAACACAATACATCAATGAAATTAAAATAATATTTTTCATAAAATCTCTTGGTGTTACATATAAGTCCCCAGCCTTAAACCTTACTTAATCTTGAGTTATTACAAGATTACACATTGAGGATCTTTTCAGGTTTAGAGTTTTAGAGAATTAGATCATAAAACATGCATTACATTCCACATTTAAACAAAGTGGTTACATAAAAGATGGTATTCATTTTTTTCATCAACTGAAACATATTTAAAATAAAACATGGATCCTTTCTTGACACTTCCTTGACACTATCATCATATCATGTACCCTTCCCTTGACCTGTGAATAACATTTCAAAAACTTGGGATGAGCATAAAAATCTCATTAAGGGATATAAAAATATGGAAAGGAAACAAGAGTACATGTATACATAAGAATGAAATCATACATTACCCATAAAACATAATCACTTTAACATACCTCAAAAATCATGAATAAATCATAGAAATCAGAAGACATAAAAGTAACATGAGGCATTCATAACATGCTTACGTAGGGAGTGACCCTCTTTGTTACATTTGGAATACCCACCACAGTATATTCCCTAAATCTCTTTGGAGAAACCTTAACGTTTCACTCCTTGGCGTTACCTAATGCATTGGAGATCAATAGAGGGCTCACCTGCCCTTAGTTTATCACGGAACCACCGGCTTCATAACAATTCCCAAGAACCATAACATAATCGTACCACATAATACATGCATAAAGGAAACATAACATTTCCACATTTCAATCACAAGATATCAATAAAACACATTGACATAAAAAACATTATGAAAACTATTTTCAATATCGAAATAAAAGAAAATTAAAGCATGGTATTTATTTTTCTTTTAAAAAGAAGGTATGGCTTGTAGAGGAAGCGGAAACTCAAATAATGGTCACAGCGGCAGAGAAGTCGTTGTCGGTGCATACGTATGACAAAAACATTCCATTTTGTCGTTTAGTAAAAAGCTTCGTATAAAAAAAAAGATTCCTTTTTGGATAAACATAAAATTAAAAGGGGTTTATACACCATATATAAGAAGGTTGTGTATAAAATAAAATATGCCTCAATGAAAGGAGATTGAGACGAAGTCCCATACAAAGACGGTATCCTCGGATTCAGGATAAATCAATTACATAATTATGTGTGACAAACTAATACACCAAATATAAGTGGATATTAAGTGTAAAACAATCAGAGGTTATTCACACATATTCATATAACTACATATTCAATGAGTACAAGCTTATCCCAAAGAATAAAAATTGGGTTAAGAAGTTCCCTTGAAAAAATTTGACAGCCTAACGACATCACTACAAAATTCAGAAAATGAGTTGATGAGAGATAAAAAAGGGTATCTCATCACAAGGACATAAAATTTAAATCAATAAGGATATAGAATAACACATCCAGACATAATAGTATGTGAATTAAAAGAAATAACAAAAGAAGTCTTTTAAAAAGAGGAGGGTGAAAGGTTCCCTTACCGACATGGGTATCTTTCGAAACATACGCCCCGTGAAAGAATGACAATACAACATTGATGTAAATAATGATAAATTAAATTATATTACACAATGTGTAAAATATTTGGTAGTACATACACCACTCAAAGGAAATTGTGGCAAATGTAGCATAAATCTCATGGGAATCAATGTGAGATGAAAAATCCCTTACGAAAACTCGGCAGCCTAACGTCGCCACATAAAACGTACAAAAATGGATTCATGAGATCAAATAGGGTCTCTCATCATATTAACATAAAGTTTACATAAAGAGGAATATAAAAGAATATCCCCCAACATATCAAAGAGTAGCTTAAAAAAAGTGACATAAAATCATCTAACTAAAAGGAATCAGTCAAACTAACCAGGGACTTCACGTAGTCCAGTGGTAGGCGATAAATACCAGTTTCACTTTGGTTGTGGGTTTGATTCCCATAGCTTTGTCCAACGTGATGGGTTGTCACAAGGTCTGCGTGTTTTCATTTTTCCAAAACTATATAATTCTCAAATTATTCCCCAAAAAGAGATAAAATCATCAAAAATAAACCTAACATAATTTAACATCAATTTTATCTCATGACTTTCACTTCAATCATAACATATAGTAACCCATAATTACCTCAAAAGTAAGGATCATATAAACCGAAATGGTTCTTTATAACTATGTCCACAAAAGAACAGATAACTATTCCTTGAATAAAATTTTCATATATTAAACATCAGAGTTACACATAATATAAAAAGTCTTCTAATGTAACCCTATGATCAAAAGAGAATTAATACTCTTAAGAATTTCACCATAACTCTTGAAGCCCTTATATGTTGACATCTTACTCATTCAACATTCTTCATGATCCATTAACCATTCCTTTCCAACTTATTCTGAAATAATTCTTTCCTACAAACAAAATCATGAATCATAGCGTAAGATTCCAAAATAGGAAAACAATAGTCATGAAATAATCCATACCATTGATTGGTCATTTTCCGTTTCTTCATCCTCAGTCGGAATGGCATTAGGTATTGGTAAATGATCAGTTGTACGATCTTGGTGATCCCATTCACGAAACTTCTTCATAGAACATTTGTTTTCATAATGACCATGCACACCACATTTAAAACATTCAATTGATCCCTCAGAAAGAACTTCTTTCCCTTTCCTCTAGTCAAATGGATGCTTCCTTTTTCCATGGAAGGTTCTAGCTTTATGACCTTCATTTCTACATCTATAGCATATTTCTGTCCCTTTGAAACATTTTCATATGTGTTTCATTCCACATTTTTGACACATAAGTTTTTGAAAACACTTACCTTTATGATTATTACCTGTAGTTCCGTAGGGATTTGTTTCTTGCATATATGACGCCTTAGAGAAATCACCAAGGTTTAGGTGGTCAATCATGACTCCAGATAGTTGATTGAGGATAATCACAAGTGTTCTCATTGCAGCTCCCATATCATTCAGTTTCTTGATCAAAAAACTGTCATAGTTTCCTTCACATCCACTGTTACTTTGGTGCCTACTAGATCCAGCCATTTACTAAAACAAAAAAGGTCAGTGTGAGTATATCAACAAAACCACCATGTACTAATGAGGAAGATAAACACTAAGATATACTTACTCATTCACTTTATCTAAAACTATGACTCCTTCTGAAATCCTAACCATTATGGTAATGTCACTTATGCTTAAAGAATACCCTAACCTCTAATGTTATCTAAATAGACCTCGGATACCAACTATAAGGACCCAGCCAAAAACCTTACTTAATCTTGAGTTATAACATGATTACACATTGAGGATCTTTTAAGGTTTATATTTTTAGAAAATTAGATCATAAAACTTGCATTACATTCAACATTTAAACAAAGTGGTTACATAAAATATAGTATTCATTTTTTTCCATCAACAGAAACATATTTAAAATAAATCATGGATTCTTTCTTGACACTTCCTTGACACTATCATCATATCATGTACCCTTCCCTTGACCTATGAAAAACATTTCAAAAAAACTTGGGATGAGCATAAAAATCTCAGTAAGGGATATAAAAGTATGGAAAGGAAACATGAGTACATGTATACATAATAATGAAATCATAATTTACCCATAAAACAGAAGCACTTTAACATACCTCAAAAATCATGAATAAATCATAGAAATCATAAGACATAAAGGTAACTTGAGGCATTCATAACATTCTTACGTAGGGAGTAACCCTCTTGGTTACGTATGAAGTACCCACGACAGTATATTCCCTAAATCTCTTCGGAGAAACCTTAACTTTTCACTCCTTTGCGTTACCCAATGCATTAGAGATATATATTGGGCTCACCCTCCCTTAGTTTATCATGGAACCACACATCTTCATAACAATGCCACAGAACCATAACAAAATCGTACCATATACTACATGCATAAAGGAAACATAACATTTCTACATTTCAATCACAATATATCAATAAAACACATTTACATAAAAAAATTATGAAAACTATTTTCAATACCAAAATAAATGAAAAGTAAAGCATGGTATTTATTTTTATTTTAAAAAGAAGGTATGGCTTGTAGAGGAAGCCGAAACTCAAATAATGGTCACGGCGGCGGAGAAGTCGTTGTCGCCGCATACGTACGACAAAAACATACCCTTTTGTCGTTTAGTAAAACGCTTCATATAAAAAAAGATTCATTTTTGGATAAACATAAAAGTCAAAGGGATTTATACACCGTATATAATAAGGTTGTGTATAAAACAAAATATGCCTCAATGAAATGAGATTTAGATGAAGTCCCATACAAAGACGGTATGCTTGGATTAAGGGTAAATTAATTACATAATTATGTGTGAAAAACTAATACACCAAATATAAGTGGATGTTAAGTGTAAAACAATCAGAGGTTTTTCACACATATTCATATAATGTCATATTAAAGGAGTACAATATTATCCCAAAGAATCAAATTGGGTTTAGAAGTTCCCTTGCAAAAATTTGACTGCCTAACGGCATCACTACAAAATTCAGAAAATGAGTTGATGAGAGAAAAAAAGGGTATCTCATCACATGGACATATAATTTAAATCAATAAGGATATATAATAACATATACCAACATAATAGTATGTTAATTAAAAGACATAACAAAAGAAGTCTTTTAAAAAGAGGAGGGTGAATGGTTCCCTTACCGACATGGGTATCTTTCGAAACATACGCCCCATGAAAGAAGGACAATACAACATTGATGTAAATAATCATAAATGAAAGTATATTACACAATGAGTAAAATAATGGGAAGTAAATACACCACTCAATGGAAATTGTGGCAAATGTAGCATAAATCTCATGGGAATCAAAGTGAGATGAAAAATCCCTTACAAAAACTCGGCAGCCTAACGGCGCCACATAAAACTTACAAAAATGGATTGATGAGATCAAATAGGGTCTCTCATCATATTAACATAAAGTTTACAGAAATAGGAATATAAAAGAACATCCCCCAACATAACAAAGACTATCTTAAAATGTGTGACATAAAGGAGAGTACTTAAAAAGAAAGAGAGAGGTTAAATCTCTTACGAAAATTCGGCAGCCTAACAGCGCCACTAAAAAATTCCAAAATGGATTGATGAGAGAGAATAGGGTATTTCATCACATTAACATAAAAATTACAGTAAGAGTAATATAAAAGAACATCCCAATAACAAGACAGATGATCTTTAAAAGGAATGAAATAAATGAGTGCACTTAAAAAGAAAGAGAGGAGTAGGATCCCTTACCTCAAGTCCAACTTGTCTTGTTCGTTTTTTATATTCCTGAATAATAAAAATTGGTAAATTAATAATTGATTAAGGACCTCTCTATAAAGATTATTATTCAGTTCATATCACATATTTTAATGTTATAATAATAGGTTAATAATAAGTGTTCATATAAGATGTTTTTGTCGATGTTTGGTACATGAGTTAAAAATTGAACTTGTTGGAAAATACTTTTCCATGTACTTATAGGTAAATCATATCCATAATAGTATTGATGTTTTAAATATCATATATATATAGTATATATTCATTTTATACTATTCCATAGCAGTTGGAGGTAAAAAACGAAAAGCATCGTTCATGGAGATGGTAGGCCGTACGTACGCATGAACGCTACTTTAATTTTTGGTATTTTTCATATTAATGGAATTAAAAATAAATGATATATATATATATTATAATTCCAGTATAATATATATGTTATATATATCACATATGTTCATTAATTTCATTCATTATACATTCCATGTATTGCATGTACGAGTCACATCACTTGAGGGGGCGGTAGTCCGCACGTCCTCATATGAAATTATCACATTTACACAACATGAAAAGAATAAAGGTATTGTTTAAATATAAAATAAAGAAGAAAATATTAAACATAAATACCATATATATCATATATAATATACAGTGACATCATAATGGCCACCTTTAATGGTGTTAAAAGAATATTGAACAATCATCGTTTCGTGAGGCAGAAAATCACCAACCACAAAAACAGTATGTTCTTTAACCATTAGACGAAGGTGTGTGTAAGTGAATCTAGAATAAATCTTATAAAAACAACCAATTATATTTAAGATAATGGATTTGTTACAAAATAAATTATAAAATTAATTTAGGGGGTTGGAGAAGCAAAATAAAACAAAGGGACTCAAGTGAAGACATTACCTTAAAATCGAGTAACTCCCTTTGATTTGAGCTAAAAGTCTTCCTTGGGAAGACTTATACCAACAGTGAGGCTTCAAGGAGTTATATAGGGATGTGGAGAGACAAAATGGGTAGGGGTTGTCTGAGGAAAAGGCTTTGGAATTATGGGTAAGGAGGTAGAGGTGGGGACCTTTTATAAGAAGAGAGGAGGGGCACTCTTGGAAAGTAAAGAAATGTTACTTTATTTGAAAATTAGTTACGGATTCAAAAGGTCCCAAATTGATATAATTTGAGTATAAGGTGATAAGGGTTCGAAATCCACACATCCAATAGGTTTTGGACATGTGTAGGTCTTATATTTTACATTATCTTCCAATTTTATTTAAATCGTTAAATAATGAGGTCATCGCTGCATCATCATGATGTCATTAATTATTTAATTTTTTTAATGTCTAAAAATTATAAAAAAAATACTAAGATGTAGGAAATCTTTGTAGATTTCCAATGAATATTTATAGTCAAAAATATGACTTGTATAACCCCATTTAAAAATTGTTTTAGTAAACTAACTCATGTTTGTGTCATTTTAATTTTAACATTAAATAAAAAAGTATTTATGTCATTTTCTAACCAAAGTGGCTCCATGGGGTCCCCAAGTTGACCCATGGATTTTTGTGGTCGTCAATGACTCATCCAATGAGGTTAAGACATGTGTCTAGGTCATTTCATATTATTAAAACATTATTTTTACCATAAACTACACTAATTACCTCTAATCGCGATTAAAACATAATAAGTTACTATTCACCCAAAAAAATATTTTAATCCCATTGAACCACATTTTACTTCTTAATGAAAACCATGTATGTCGGAATTTTAAAATTCAACACACAAAGGTGGCAAAATTTCATTTAAACGGTAAATCAGTTTTTATAAGTACCACTTAGTTGTCTCACTACTCATCAAAAATTGAAGTTTTTCAGAAAATTACCAAAAATTCACCCTAAGCTATATTTGATATTCAGAATTCAAAAATGATGTCTATTTTTCAAAATTCAAAACATATAATTTGCATTAATTAATTTAATAATTAATTCACACTGTCAAAACAAAGAGCGTGTTTTTATGAAACAAAAAGTATCAAAAGATTGACACTAGTTTAAGTCTGATTTCAATGTGAAATTAATTCCAACGACCACTATTGGATTAAATGGTAAAAATATATTATAATTTCACTTTAAAACCAATTCAAAAGATAATATAATCATATAAATAAATTATATTAAAAAGGGGTTTTGAATTAAAATAAAACAATTTTCACTATTCATTAAAAATCGAACTTTTTTGGAAAAATACCAAAAATTTACACAAAGTAAATTTTGATGTCCCGATTCTAAAGAAGAATTTAATTTAGTCAAATATAACACATAAAATTTTCAAAAAGTGGATTTAAAAGAGGTTCTCCATCAAAAGGCGGTTAATCGACCTTTTAAAGAATACTAGAATGTTTACGCTTAAAATTGGATTCCTTCGCATTTTTAATCCTCTATCTTTTATTGTAAAAAGTAAAAATATTTGAAAAACATATATAATTATTTCTTAGATAGATCTGTTCATTCCCTCCATTACAAAGGCTAGGCATTAACTACCATTTAAAATAATATTATTTTATTATTAGAGTGCAACGTAAGATTCCCAATAAACTCGTTGTTGCGTATTGGGTGCGCCATCGAGCATAGAGTCCCCTTTAAAGTAATATTAATATTTTAATCACAAATATGGATAAATATAAAAATGTAATATTCTTTATTTACCTGGGGTGTTACATCCTTCCCCCCTTTTGGGAATTTCGTCCTCACAATTTCAAAATTGGGCTTCAAAACTCCATTGAAAGTCCAACATCAGAAAAGTAGTAAATTAAACTATCACTTTAAAAGAAATAAAGGGACGTACAAAGGTCACCCGAGTTAACCCATACTAGGATTCCATGTATGAAAATACGGACATGGAGGAAAAAAAAAGGGTCGATAGTAAACATGTCTAGGGGGAAGTTAACCATTAGAAAATCACAAACTTGTGATGGGTTAAACGGTATTCGATTCCTCCATAGGAAATGTTAGTAGACAACATTTTTTTAAGTTACATTTTATTGAGGAATTTGTTCATAAGGAAACATAATCACTTATCATGTTGACTTTCATCTTTTATTAGATTCCTTACACAAACTCATATTTTTTCCAAAATACGAGTATTTAGGAAGACTTGTTCACATTAAGAGTACTATAATAAACTTCTATAGAATCACCTAATCCACAAAAGAGAACTATATACTTCCCATGTTTTTATAATTTAACCAAAACCAAAACCAAAATGGTTAGTACAAGATCAGATAATCCAGAAAAGGATAACCCTTTATAAAAACAAAAACTATTCTTAATCTCCAAAATTTGTCCAACAAAACCCAAAGTTCAACGAGGAACATTCGATAAAAAAATTTTTCATAAAATTCTTCAAAGTAAATCAAACTAATATTGAAACCCAAATATTTGAAGGATTTAGTCACATAGTCTTCCAAGTTAAATCGTAACATTTATCTCCAAACAAAATCAGTTGCTCTTAAAGTCTCGTATTGAAAAGTAATTAGCCTAATCACATATCCTCCATGATAGGTTAATATATTTCCATAGAAAACCCAAAATCAAATTACTCTAAATTCATAAAATCATCTAACTAAAAGGAATCAGTCAAACTAACTAGGGACTTCGCGTAGTCCAGTGGTAGGCGATAAATACCAGTTGCACTTTGGTTGTGGGTTCGATTCCCATAGCTTTGTCCAACGTGATGGGTTGTCACAAGGTCTACGTGTTTTCCTTTTTCCAAAACTATATAATTCTCAAATTATTCCCCAAAAAGAGATAAAATCATCAAAAATAACAATAAAATAATTTAACATCAATTTTATCTCATGACATTCACTTCCATCATAACATATAGTAACCCATAATTACCTCAAAAGTAAGGATCATATTAACCCAAATGGTTCTTTATAACTATGTCCACAAAAGAACAGATAACTATTCCTTGAATAAAATTTTCATATATTAAACATCAGCGTTACACATAATATAAAAAGTCTTTTAATGTAACCCTATGATCAAAAGAGACTTAATACTCTTAAGAATTTCACCATAACTCTTGAAGCCCTTATATGTTGACATCTTACTCATTCAACATTCTTCATGATCCATTAACCATTCCTTTCCAACTTATTCTGAAATAATTCTTTCCTACAAAGAAAATCATGAATCATAGCCTAAGATTCCAAAATAGGAAAACAATAGTCATGAAATAATCCATACCTTTGATTGGTCATTTTTAGTTTCTTCATCCTCAGTCGGAATGGAATTAGTTATTGGTAAACAAACATTTGTACGATCTTGGTGATCCCATTTACGAAACTTCTTCATAGGACATGTGTTTGCATAATGACCATGCACACCACATTTAAAACATTCAATTGATCCCTCAGAAATAACTTCTTTCCCTTTCCTCGAGTCAAATGGATGCTTCCTTTTTCCATGGAAGGTTCTTGCTTTATGACCTTCATTTCCACATCTATAGCATATTTATGTCCCTTTGAAACATTTTCCTAGGTGTTTCATTCCACATTTTGACACATAAGTTTTTGAACACACTTACCTTTATGATTATTACCTATAGTTCCGTAGGGATTTGTTTCTTGAATATATGAAACATTAGATAAATCACCAAGGTTTAGGTGATCAATCATGACTCCAGATAGTTGATTGAGGATAATCAAAAGAGTTCTCATTGCAGCTCCCATATCATTCAGTTGCTTGCTCAAAAAACTGTCATAGTTTCCTTCACATCCACTGTTACTTTGGTGCCTAATAGATCCAGCCATTTACTAAAACCAAAATGGTCAGTGTGAGTATATCAACAAAACCACCATGTACTAATGAGGAAGATAAACACTAAGATATAATTACTCATTCACTTTATCTAAAACTAGGTCTCTTTCTGAAATCCTAACCATTATGGTAATGTCACTTATGCTTAAAGAATACCCTAACCTCTAAAGTTATCTAAATAGACCTCGGATACCAACTATAAGGACCCAACCATAAACCTTACTTAATCTTGAGTTATTACAAGATTACACATTGAGGATATTTTCAGGTTTAGAGTTTTAGAATATTAGATCATAAAACTTTCATTACATTCCACATTTAAACAAAGTTGTTACATAAAAGATAGTATTCATTTTTTTCCATCAACAGAAACATATTTAAAATAAAACATGGATTATTTCTTGACACTTCCTTAACACTATCATCATATCATGTACCCTTACCTTGACCTATGAAAAACATTTCAAAAAAACTTGGGATGAGCATAAAAATCTCAGTAAGGGATATAAAAATTTGGAAATGAAACATGAGTACATGTATACATAATAATGAAATCATAATTTACCCATAAAACAGAAGCACTTTAACATACCTCAAAAATCATGAATAAATCATAGAAATCATAAGACATAAAGGTAACTTGAGGCATTCATAACATTCTTACGTAGGGAGTAACCCGCTTGGTTATGTTTGGAATACCCACCACAATATATTCCCTAAATCTCTTCGGAGAAACCATAACATGTCACTCCATTGCGTTACCCAATTCATTAGAAATATTTATTGGGCTCACCCTCCCTTAGTTTATCACGAAACCACCCATCTTTATAACAATGTCCATGAACCATAACATAATCATACCACATACTACATGAATAAAGGAAACATAACATTTCCACATTTCAATCACAAGATATCAATAAAACACATTTACATAAAAAAAAATTATGAAAACTATTTTAAATACCAAAATAAATGAAAAGTAAATCATGGTATTTATTTTTATTTTAAAAAGAAGGTATGTCTTGTAGAGGAAGCCGAAACTCAAATAATGGTCACGGCAGCGGAGAAGTTATTGTCGCCGCATACGTACGACAAAAACATACCCTTTTGTCGTTTAGTAAAATGCTTCGTATAAAAAAAAGATTCATTTTTGGATAAACTTAAAAGTAAAATGGGTTTATACACCGTATATAAGAAGGTTGTGTATAAAACAAAATATGCCTCAATGAAAGGATATTGAGATGAAGTCCCATACAAAGACGGTATGCTTGGATTAAGGATAAATCAATTACATAATTATGTGTGACAAACTAATACACCAAATATAAGTGGATGTTTAGTGTAAAACAATAAGAGGTTATTAAAACATATTCATAGAATGATATATTCAAGGAGTACAAGATTATCCCAAAGAATCAAATTGGGTTTAGAAGTTCCCTTGCAAAAATTTGACAGCCTAACAGTGTCACTACAAAATTCAGAAAATGAGTTGATGAGAGAAAAAAAGGGTATCTCATCACATGGACATATAATTTAAATCAATAAGGATATATAATAACATATCCCAACATAATATTATGTGAATTAAAATACATAACAAAAGAAGTCTTTTAAAAAGAGGAGTGTGAACGGTTCCCTTACCGACATGGGTATCTTTAGAAACATACGCCCCATGAAAGAAGGACAATACAACATTGATGTAAATACTCATAAATGAAAGTATATTACACAATGACTAAAATAATGGGAAGTACATACACCACTCAAAGGCAATTGTGTCCAATGTAGCATAAATCTAAGGGGAATCAAAGTGAGATGAAAAATCCCTTACGAAAACTCGGCAG
This sequence comes from Viscum album, assembly GCA_963277665.1. Lineage (NCBI taxonomy): Eukaryota > Viridiplantae > Streptophyta > Magnoliopsida > Santalales > Viscaceae > Viscum > Viscum album. The sequence goes on from OY728127.1 coordinate 2,047,420,304, forward strand.
CCTAACAGCGCCACTTAAAACTTACAAAAATGGATTGATGAGATCAAATAGGGTCTGTCATCATATTAACATAAAGTTTACAGAAAGAGGAATATAAAAGAACATCCCCCAAAATTAACAAAGAGTATCTTAAAATAAGTGACATAAAGGAGAGTACTTAAAAAGAAAGAGAGAGGTTAGATCTCTTAGGAAAATTCGGCAGCCTAACGGCCCCACTCAAAACTTCCAAAATGGATTGATGAGAGAGAATATGGTCTTTCATCACATGAACATAAAAATTACAGTATGATTAATATAAAAGAACATCCCAATGACAATAAAGACGAGCTTTAAAAGGAAATAAATAAATGAGTGTACTTAAAAAGATAGAGAGGAGTAGGATCCCTTAACTCAAGTCCAACTTGTCTTGTTCGTTTCTTTATATTACTGAATAATAAACATTGGTAAATTTATAATTGATTAAGGACATCTCTATAAAGATTATTATTCAGTTCATATCACATATTTTAATGTTATAATAATATGTTAATAATAAGAGTTCGTATCAGATGTTTTTGTCGATGTTTGGTACATGAGTTAAAAATTGAACTTGTTGGAAAATAATTTTCCATGTACTTATAGGTACATCATATCCAGAGTGGTATTGATGTTTTAAATATCATATATATAATTTATATATTCATTTTATACTATTCCATAGCAGTTGGAGGTAAAAAAACGAAAAGCACCGTTCATGGGGACGGTAGGCCGTACGTACGCATGAACGCTACTTTAATTTTTTGTCTTTTTCATATTAATGGAATTAAAAATAAATAATATATAAATATAAATATATTATTATTCCAGTATAATATATATTTTATATAGATCACATATGTCCATTAATTTCATTCATTATACATTCCATGTATTGCTTGTACGAGTCACATCACTTGAGGGGGCGGTAGTCCGCACTTCCTCATATGGAATTATCGCATTTACACAACATGAAAAAATAAAGGTATGATTTAAATATAAAATACATAAGAATATAGTAAACATAAATACCATATATATCATATATAAAATACAGTGACATCATAATGGCCACCTTTAAAGTTGTTAAAAGAATATTGAACAATCATCATTTCGTGAGGCAGAAAATCATCAACCACAGAAACAGTATGTTATTTAACCATTAGTCGTAGGTGTGTGTAAGTGTAGCTCGAATAATTATTATAACAACATCCTAGTATATTTAAGATACTTTAGATGTTACAAAAGAAATTAATAAAAATAGTTTAGGGGGTTGGTGAAACAAAATAAAACAAAAGGACTCAAGTGAAGACATTACCTTAAAATCGGGTAACTCCCTTTGGTTTGAGCTAAAAGGCTTCCTTGGGAAGACTTATTCCCAATATGAGGCTTCAAAGAGTTATATAGGGATGTGTAGAGACAAAATGGGAAGGGTTTGGCCGAGCCAAAGGCTTTGGAAATGCGGGTAAGGAGGTAGAGGTGGGGGCCTTTTATAAGAGGAGAGGAGGGGCACTCTTGGAAAATAAAGAAATATTACTTTATTTGAAAATGAGTTTCGGATTTAAGAGGTACTGAATTGATATAATTCTAGGATAAGGTGATAAGGGTTCTAAATACACCCATCCAATAGATTTTGGACATGTGTAGGTTTTATATTTTATATTATCTTCCCATTTTATTTAAATCGTTAAATAATGAGGTCATCACTTTATCATCATGATGTCATAAATAATTTAATTTATTTAATGTATAAAAATTATAAAAAATACTATGATGTATTAAATCTTTATATATTTCCAATTACTATTTATAGTAAAATATCTGACTTGTATAACCCCATTTAAAAATAGTTTTAGTAAAACAACTCATGTTTGTGTCATTTTAATTTTAACATTAAATAAAAAATATTTATGTCATTTTCCAACCAAAGTGGCTCCATGGGGTCCCCAAGTTGACCCATGGATTGACTTGGTCGGACATGACTCATCCAATGAGGGTAGGACATGTTTCTAGGTCATTTCATATTATTAAAACATTATTTTTACCTTAAACTACACTAATTACCTCTAATCGCGATTAAAACTTAATAAGTTACTATTCACCAAAAAAATATTTTAATCCCATTGAACCACATTTTACATCTTAATGAAAACCATGTATGTAGGATTTTTGAAATTCAAAACACAAAGGTGGAAAAATTTCATTTAAATGGAAAATCAGTTTTTATAAGTACCACTTAGTGGTTTCACTATTCATCAAAAATTGAAGTTTTTCAGAAAATTACCATAAATTCACCCTAAGATATATTTGATATTCCGAATTCAAAAATGACGTCTATTTTAAAAAATTGAAAAAATATACGTTTCATTAATTAATTTCATAATTAATTCCTGCTGTCAAACCAAATAGCGTGTTTTTATGAAACAAAAAGTATCAAAAGATTGACAATAGTTGAAGTCTGATTTCAAAGTGAAATTAATTCCAACGACCACTATTAGATTAAATGGTAAAAATATATTCTATTTTCACATTAAAACAAATTCAAAAGATAATATAATAATATAAATAAATTAGATTAAAAAGAGGTTTTGAATTAAAATACAACATTTTTCACTATTCATTAAAAATTGAACTTTTTTGAAAAAATACCAAAAATTTACACAAAGTAAATTTTGATGTCCTGATTATAAAGAATAATATTATTTAGTCAAATATAACAGATAAAATTTCCATAAAGTGGATTTAAAAGAGGTTCGCCATCAAAAGGCGGTTAATCGACCTTTTAAAGAATATTAGAATGTTTACGATTAAAATTGGAATCATTCGCATTTTTAATCCTATAACTTTTATTGTAAAAAGTAAAATTATTTGACAAAAATATATAGTAATTTTTTAGTTAGTTCTGTTCATTCCCGCCATTACAACGGCTAGGCGTTAACTACCATTTAAAATAATATTATTTTATTATTAGAGTGCAGCGTAAGATTTCTAAGAAACTCGTTGTTGCGTATTGGGTACGCCATTGAGCATCACGTCCCCTTTAAAGTAATATTAATATTTTATTCACAAATATGGATAAATATAAAAATGTCATATTCTTTATTTACCTGGGGTGTTACATTACAAGTGAGGAATTGGCTATCACATGGTCATTTTTCATGAGTACGCTAACACAACCTTTCATTGATGTTTCACTGTATATCACAAAACATTCTCCACATTTTGGTAGTGCAAGTACAGGTGCAGTGATAATCCTTCTCTTTATCTCCTTGAATCATCCCTCACATTCTTCCATACATACATACTTTGCCCATTTCCTTGTTAACTTAGTTAGCGGTCTTGACAATCGTGATAAGTTTCTCACAAAACATCGGTAGTACCCAGCTATTCCAAGAAAACTACGGATTTTTGTGACACTAGAGGGACATTTCCATTCCTCAATCACCTTTTTTTTAATGATCCGCAAAAATTCCCTCACTTGTGATCACATGTCCCAAGAATTTGACTTTCTTCATTAAATGTCACACTTTCTGAACATGGTGTAAAACTTTTCATTTTCAATGTTTCCAACACAAGTCTTATAAGTTCTTCATGTTCCGCCTTTCTCATGGTGTATATGAAAATATCATCGATAAAAACTACATTAAATTTATCAAGGTAATTTTTAAAGGCTCTATTTATAAAATCCATGAACATTGCAGGGGAATTAGTAAGTCCAAAGGGAATCACCAAAAACTCATAGTTCCCATACCTTCTTCAGAAGGCAGTCTTCTAAATATCTACCTTCTTCACCTTTACCTGATGATATCCAGAACAAATATCCACCACTGAGAAGTATTGAGCTCCTCTTAACTATTCAAACAAGTCACCAATCCTTTATAGAGGATACTTGTTCTTTATGGTGACCTTTTTGTGTTCTCGATAATCGATACATAGCCATATTATTCCATTCTTCTTCTTTAAAAAGAGCACAATTACACTGTATGGTGATGCACTAGGGTGTATGAACCCTTTGTCCGGATGCCCTTGTAGCTGCTTCTTTAACTCCTCTAGTTTGATAGGAGCCATCCTACAGGGACACATCGAGTTAGGAGTTCATCTGGGTATGAGTTCAATTGATAACTCTACCTCACTATGCAAGGTAATTCGGTGTAACTCTTCGGAAAATATGTCATTGTATTCCCTAATTATGGGCATTTCCTCATGGTTGGAACATTCCTTTGATGCAACCATTTGGGCATCGTATGTTTCTTCATTGGGAATCAAAGCCCTCACCATTGATGGATTTTTCATAGAATATTCATGGTCTTCCTTGCATTTGTAGAGAATCATGTGATGGTTCAGAATATGAAAATATTTTTCCTTTTCCTGATAGTTGATATGTGCTCTATATAACGTTAGCCAATCCATACCCATTATAGTGTCAAATTCCACCAAAGGATGTTTACAATATTTTCTGGAATAATTTTCCAAAATATTCCATTAGTATAGGAGTAAAACACTTGGTTATTAATGATTTCTCCACTTGGTGATTTTACAAATATCCCTAATTCAAGGTTTTGGGGATTCGATTCAAAAGTTATATCAAACATGCAAGATATAAAGGAATGATTAGAACAAGAATCAAATAAGACTTTCACCATTCTTGAGTGAATAGAAATTTTACCTTGTACGACTTCATTATCTTGCTCCACTTTAGTAATAGTGATCGCATAAGCCTTCCCTTGTTCGTTTGGCTTTGGTGGATGCTATAACTGATTACCCTTGAGAACTCGAGATTTAGTGCACTGGTTTTCTTAGTTCCCTATCTCACTACAGATGTAGAATTGAACCGTGAGTGGTTCTATCCTTTCATTAGAAACATTATCCTTCTATTTCATTTCTTTTCAACACTCTTGAGCATGGTGTCATTGTTTACCACACTTGAAGAATTTCCATGTACCTTTAAGGCAATTCCCATGGTTCAACATCCCACATTTTTGGCATGTAAGTCATTGAGTTTTCTTCCAACCATTATCATTAGATCCATTTTCTTGAAAATACGTCTTTCGTTTATTATAACAATAGCCATGGGACCACTCTCCAAACTCCATCTCACATTGAGGGCACATTGAAAAACTTCTTCATAACTCCCAATGTCTCGAATTTCAAGGGCCTTTCAAAGGTGTGGTTTTAATCCATTAAGGAATCTATCAATTTTTCTATCATTGTTGATAACCAAAACTGAAGAATACCATTAAAGCCTTGGGAAATTCAATTCGTAGGTTGTGGAAGATTCTCCTTTTTTTGCATGATCTTTGTGAATTCTCTCTCTATCTTCATGTGAATAGATCATGGGAAATACTTGTTCAGAAAAAATATTGTAAAGTATTCCCATTCCATCTCATCAATTTCTTCCCTTGTCTTGGTGTACTTAATCAAATCCCACCATTGATCGACTTATCCATCCAGACGATAAACAGCTAAGGTCACCATCTCCATATCAGAACATTAAAGAACAGAAATGATCTTCTATATTGAGTTGACCAACTATTCCGAAGCTAGTGGATTATAAGATCCATTAAACTTTGATGGTCCATGCATCATAAAACATTCGATATCCAGTTTCTCCCTCTTTATCGAAGGAGGACGTTCCCCGTTGTTATGGTCATTGTTCATAACTTGGGATAATTGAGTAAGCATCACCATAATGATTTGAACTCCACCTACCAAATCATTGGGGATGTCATTCAGGCAATCATTGCATTGACCCTCACAAGAGTTGTGGGCCTGATTTCTCCTGGCTCCCACCATTTTATAAAATTGAAAAGGTTAGAACAAAACATAAGACAAAAATTCATGAATAAACTTCTTATTTATTTGAACAATTTATACTAAAATCAATACATATGGGATCCATACGTAAATTTTCGTCTGTACATATTGGTACATAGTCTCATTCTATAGGTTTTCTCTAGGGTTCACTAATCAGAATTCCCAGATTAACTAATCCTTTCCTCTGATACCAACTATAGGGACCCAACCTTTTCTTACATTACTATTACATCATTTTAAATATTAGCAACATAATATTATTACACATAGAGTATCAAAGGGATTAGTGTCATGAGAGAACTAGAACCATACATAAAAATTACAACATCATGCATAAACATTAATTTAATTTCTTCTTTTCTAGCTTCTTATTGGCACTTGTACCCCAATAGTACATGTAGCAACCTAAGGATATACATCAATAGGGGTGAGAAATATTCCTAGTAAGAGGATAGGTAATAAAAATTTAGCATGGGGTGATCATAATAATAACCTGGTAAAATGATCATGAACATTATAGTAAACATATATATAAGACTTGAAATGTGGCAACGCATAAAAATGAAACATTGTGTCTTAGTGGTTAATTACCACAAATACATGTGAACCAAGATTGATTCTTGTTCACACATCATGTCACATTTACTCATCAGATTCATCACTTTACCCAATTCATTGGAGCACTGTATAATTCTAGGGGCACCCATCACATTTAAACATTCATATAACGCTATATAATTCTGGGCGCACCCATCACATCTTAACATTTTCATTTATCATGCATGCCACAATGAACATATAACATAAATAAACATAAATAACCCATGAAAAATAATGGGTTTCATCTCATAAGAACATATTCATAAACACTTTCTTCCCATATGAAATAGGTAATAACATATATGTAACAAGAACCATCAATCTTGAATGAGAAGTAAAATGCTTGTTCTTAAAAGAAGAGTTCATTTGGAAAACATTTTATTTGACATAACAACTACAGAAAAAATGTGTATCCAAGAAAAGGAAAGGAAATTATTAAGAAATTTTCATGATGGAGTAACCATATCAAAAATGGATTGAATTAGGGAGAACCTGATGATAAATGTTGTGTTCAAGAATTTCCCCTTACCGTGTATTAGAATGCTTCCTTCTCTTTAATATAATCTTAAATCTTCTTCTATATATCATCTTTAAGGAATATATTCATTGAATTTTGATGAAACCTACAGCTCTTGAACATGGGAGAGGGGCTAGGAATGTTGTTTGGGTAGAGTGTAATGAAGGATTTGATCTAGAGAGGTGTGAGTAAATGAGGTTGAAAAGGGTGGTTTTTATAGTAGAGGGGAGAGGGTTTTCCTTAATATAGAATTCATTTGTTAATTTATTTAACCTATGACATGAAAGAGTGAGTCTTTAATGACCAATAATAGTAATTTTATCATGTGATCCTGAACCATGTGTTTTTAAATCAGTAGAACATCACACATGACTTTATAATTATCTTATTTAGCTTGTTTTTGTAAATTACAGTATTTCACTATTCATAAAAAAATCATGTATTTCAAAAAAAACCAAAAAATTTACCCCTATCATTTTTCAATGTTTAGAATCAATAAATGAAGTCCATCTTTCAAATGAAAATTTTTGTATATGATTAATTTAATATTTAATTAAAATCATGGTTTATAACCAAAAATCAGTTTTAAAAGATTCATTTACTTATTTTTAAATATAGGTACATCATAATATAACTTGAAAATTGTTTTTATACTATCATAGTTAAGGTTACTATTAATTAGGGTACATAACTATTCATAAGGGTATGTTACTATCCATAAGGGAAGGTTACTATTCACCAAAAAATTAAGATTTTTTATTAGACTGACAAAATACTCTTGAAAACAACCGTGTATGTCAGATTTAAAAAATTCCAACACATAAGTGACAAACATATGGTTAATGGTCACTTATCACAATTTAGTTCATTTTGTTGTGTTTTAATGTTATTTTATGACATAATTATAAGATGGGAATTCCCATTGATAAATTTGGGTCGTTACATAGGATGTGTCATAGGGGAGACTATTCCCACTTTACCAAGTTTAGTGCAATTTATAAATAAAAATATAGGTAAATAATTGAAGCAATATATGTAAAAATATGGCACATTATAAAGTGGAGAAATAAACAACCAAAACAAAATTAACTGTAATAAAATAAAAGAATACGACAACTCATGATGATATTTCATGTCTCTATAAAACAATAAAACATGGATATAATAATATATGAATAGCAAGTTCCACAAAAGTATAAAGGAAATTAGAAGACTTTACCAAGCTTCCTGAGCTCTGGCTTGGTTATATACTCTTAATATCCATCTCAAAGATAACTAATCAAGTGTTTTATGTTGTATTGTTCTCGTTATTGACACCTAAATTCATTTATTCTACCCAATGATCCAAGATTCTCCTAAAGAGGGTGTGACATAAATATCAGTGGACCATCACCAATGGTTTCTATAACATCTGGAACATGTAATATAAATATAAAACTATGAAAACCTACATATATAACATAAATATTTATAGTGTAACTAAATACCCAATTACATACTTGAGACCTTTTATGGAACCTAAACACATAACGATTTATTTAATTTATTATTATCAATTTATAAACATGTCACACTTTCTTAATAGTGAATGTTCAAAGATATAACAAGGAAAATGGTAATGGTATATAATAATTGAGTTCCAAGTTAATAACAAAGGAAACATATACGTATATGGTTTCCAACTCAATAATTATTATAGCCTATCTAGGGTAAGATATTAATCCAAGTAATTCTATAATATAATTTATACTGAGTTCAAGGAGTTCATCTTAGGTAAAACAAGGATAAGAAAAGACTATACCCAATGGGCTTTAACCATGGCACATACTTGTCAAATATGGATCGAGGGATTGGATCTAACGTATCATGTAATAATACATAAGGTATCCAACAATGTCGTACATGGCATCCATGAACAGATAGGGACCATGCCTATGGTGTGTCTGAACTAAAGCAGGTCGCATCCCTGAATTATAATGGGCTTCCTTTGAGCTCAAGGAATTTCCTATGGAATCTCATTTGATCTTGAGTCAATATAGTATTTTGTGCTAATAAATTAATTTATGATTTTTAAGTTTCAATCAATTACTTTTAATTGTAGTGACAATGATAATTGATCATGCAACCATTTAATCATGTCTTTATTAATTAATAATATCATTTGGTTAAGTAATTTCATTTAAATAAATTGATAATTCAATGTAAAATGAAACCATTCACTAATTCAATATATGGAATTTAAAATACATAAGGTTCACTCCTCTACCCTCCAATAAAATGTCAAGGGGTGCTACAGACATGCATCCCATTATTCAATCATAATAAATAAGGTCAAGTCGTATACTATTTATGCTTTCCAATATAAATTTCATATTTATTTATCAATTGAAGAACATACCATAGCCAAATCATGTATTGAGATTTCATTGTACTGGCCATTATGTAATTAAAAATATAAATAATCCATTTAATATTGAAATGATTACCCTTAGGATGTTCAATCCATGGAACTTCCGAATGGAAGATCAAACATGAAAAAACAATAAAATGAATATTGTGGCATAATATTATACATGTGATGGATGGTGTTGTGGGAGTAACCATAATCATCTAATCACATATTTGGAAAGTGACTAAAATTATAGTCTTAATTACAATAATCATGGAATATAAATTTATTAAATGATAGTTGGTAAAATATATGGTCCCCACATGACAGATCCAAACATATCAAATGAGGTGGATGAGTTATAGACACCCCACCTTAGGGTTGTATGAATCTCCTTTTGTAATAATAGACACTAATTCATCTTGGATCAGAGTATATCTGAGAAAAGAATAAAAAATATCACACCTCAATAAAAAGTTTGAGAGCAAGAGCGAATAATAATAGATCAATGATATTTGATAACATATCATTGTGCATAGAACATAATGATCCTAATCTCCTGAAGATCTAAGATGAAGGAGATCTACTTATCCCTCTATTATGCCATATAAATTCTCCAAAATAAGAGGAAATATTGATAATCCTTATATAAATCTAATTAAGGTGGAATGAGGAGCATAATTACCATATTAATGGATACAATGTAATATTACCCAAATTTTAGCCTATTAAAGGTTTTACAAACCATTCACCAACTGTAATCAAGTAAATAAAAATAAGGGGCACTAGAATGGTTAGGCCACATGGTTAGGGAAGCCTTCCTCCAACCACTCAAGATACATGTATCTAATATTTCTGACCTTTTACATGGTTAGATCTAACCATGTGACCTACCAACAAACATTTCTCTAACTATGCGATAGAACAATTTTTTACAAAATATGGGTTTTGGGCTTCAAATAAGCCTAATAAACCCTTATAACCATCACTGACTCCTTAAGAATGCATATTAGGTTAAAAATAATTTTTTAGACTTAATTTTTATGTAATTATTCCATTGTGAAAACCCAGTTTCATATAATAAATACCAATTAAAGAACTTGTCCCTATGTTCACCATCCAAAGGGGGAGATATACTATCTGAGAAAAAGTATAGGCACTAGGCACATGTGTCAGCCTCCCACTCACATGTCTCGTCTTTCATACTGATGTGAGGCCATAGAACCCGTACTAGAGGAATAGATTGGCCACCTAGAGCCATAGTGATCTGGTCAACGATGAATTGTAGATAAAGCTCTATAGTTGCAACAGTATCTAACTCAACTTCCTTAGAAAAAAATGTATTAGAAGGGTCGGTATGATGTTGGAAAAGCGATGAAATAAGGACAAAATTATTCATGGAATGATACCACGGAGGTAGTATAAAATGATAGAATTTTCCCCACCTCTCTCACAAATCTCAGGAAAATCATACATAGTGAGGGGAATCCATAAAATTATTACATTTATTCTCTTTAGTGAGAACATAAATCAGGATTGTTCTCAAAAATATAAATAGGATATATGAGGGAATCCATAAAATGAATGTGGTGATAAAAACCCATGTAAGGGAGTTTACAAGATAAAGAAACATAACAAATGAGAAAATGTATAACAGTATATCATAAATTTGAAGGCTAATGTGTGATAACATGGAAGAATAACAAATAGATCATGGTATCATAAGATTATAGAAACAAAATAAATTTAACATAATCACAGAAAATGTCATAATCATGATTCAAGGATAACTATTTAAACAATATCACATGTTAGATTGAGACCCATAATTACTCATTTGAACTCCCAAATACTATATATATAGTTTAATGAGAAAAAATATTTTCTAAATGTTTTAGAGATATATCATAGAGAACCAATCATAACATGCCCATGATTAAATATTCACTAAAACTGAAGTCAATCATATGATACAGTAATAATAATAACACATTGGAGGAAAAATGTGTCTCATATTATTTCCTAAAATTTAATTCAAATGATATTTCTTGAAGAATTAAAAGTTGAAATTGACATGTTACATATATTAACCCATCTGTATAAGGTATACATAGATAGGTAAACATATAAGATATATATATATATATATGATATCAATATTACTCATCGTTGAATAAAATGTCTTTCAATTCTCTCATAGATAATTTCTTCATGAAAACACCCTTTTCACATTCAAATTAACTTTTTAAAATATGAAAATATAATAAATATTTTAGAAAGAATTTACATTTAAATTTAAAATTTAATATTCTAAATGAATCAATAAATTATTTGTTGGTCTTGATGGTGTGGAAAAAAATTCATACCGAGTATGCTAAAAGATGTTCCTTTTAGATTTTCAGTAAAATGTCTAAATTTCTGTCAATTGGAAATGACTAGAACATTACATATATATATATATTATTATTATTTAAATTAGAAAACATATGTATACTTGTGTTCGATTAATAATTTCAATAAAGTACAAATATTATTGATGACATGTTAAGGAATATATGTACATGGAGGGAAAATATTCTAAATTGAATAGTAGAAAATTAGTTTTCATAACAATTTTTTTAGATATCTTACAAAATATAAAAATAATTTGAAAATAAAAAATTTAAATTAATAACTACATGAGATGAATATAATTTTTTTTAAATTTATATATAATATTATTATTCCAATATAAAATTAAAATTAAAGAATCAAATGTAAATATGGGATTGTGAAATAAACCCTTTCCACATTGGAATCATTTCAATCATTACCCTCATGAGTGAAATAACATATAATTATATTTTGAATAATGTAAATATGAATTGAAAAAGGAGATAACACATAATCAGTAATATACAATCACCTCATAAATTGAGAATCATGCGTTGGATAAACATATGTCCCAATGAAAACAAATTTTAGATGAATAACGGATACACATATCATATAATTGAAATAATAATTTATTTATTGATATTTTATTTTAATGAAATAAAATCCCCATAAAAATTATGAAATAAATAATCATACATTAAAATTAAATTTGACACATAATAATGGAATAACATAGACAATTAAGTATATATTTATCCTACTGAATAGTTATTAAGTAAAAAAACCCATACCTCTAGATAAAATTTAAATAAAATCCCCCCTAATGGTGTAAAATAAATTGTAACCCAGAATAACAAAAATTTGGAATTATTAATTATTAAATATGTATAAAATATGTTTGTTCACGTTTTTAAAAAATTATGTTCATAAAAATAAAAAATAACTTAATGATGGAGAATTGATACAAAATATCGTGTGTCTTGTTCAACATGCCATGCATTTATTATTTATTCATTAATAATAAATTTATGTTAATTATATAATTTTTTGATAAAATAATTAGTTTTAATTATTTATTTTATTTTAATTATGTTTATATTATATTTATATACATAATCAATTATGTTCGGATGAGGTGTTTTAACATTATTCAGTTCATCAATAGAAAATTACATTGACAAGTTCTCCTGGGTCAATAATGACATTATTTTATCAAATACGAAATAATATTAGTTAAATAATAGTAGTTTTTATACATCATGTATTATTTTTGAACCAAACATGAAATATGGTTATGAAAATTGAACTAAATTACAAGCATGGAAAAGGTGGGACATACATACACATGAGTAACATTCCCATTTTTAGAATATCATAATAGAATGAATATAAGTGTTATTTTATCATTTAGAAAATAAAAAATTACTATAAATATAATATTATTTATTTACAAAGACCTTTATATTCTATCCATGTTTTTTGTTGACATAAAATCAAATAAATTGATTCATGAATGTGTTAATCCATAGGTACTCCATAATGATGTTATAATATTTTAAAGATTTATAAAAAAGAAAATATATTATATTTTAATTTAATATAATGAAAAATATTTCTTTAATTTAATATATAAACATTATATCTACATTCATAAATATCTGTGAATAGCATTGATGGAAAATTAATTACATCATTTCATGAGAGAATATTCTACCATACACATAAATGATGGGCTCGATTCACATATGATGTTAGTGGAATTGGATGTAGATTACTAAATTAAAAATATAACATTTAAATAAATATTATATACAGCTTTAATTTTATAATCATTGATGGAAAAAATTTTAAGGAGGTGGATGAAAATATATATTAATATTCTCAATTATGAAATGTAACTCTAATTCGGTCATCCTATTTATGGTTTCAAATTTGTCCATCCATGTATGGTTTTATAATAACATAAATGTCAGTACTATCAGGTAGGGGAATTAATTAATGGTTTTGGTATTTTATAAGGATAATATAAAGGCTCTTAATGTTTTTAGAGGAGAGGAGAGTGGGTGCTCTTGTTTATCGGGGAATGATTTCCATTTTTTGGTAAATATCCAAAACTATTCAATAATGGGAATCCATTTTCAATCCAAGTGAATAAGAAATTTATTATTAATTTATGTTGAAGAATACATTTTCTATAATCCACTACAATGTTAAATGTAATTTTTAACATGATATTCTCTATTTCCCTATGGTTTCACATATTTACAATTTTACTGTGACCATGATAACTAGTTATTTTCTTTAGGTGATTTAAACTATTTGTCTAAAAACTGATTATTATTACATAATTTGATCCAAAATATTTAATATATGATATAAAAATTAAAAAATTAATATATGATGTTGGTAGAAAATTACTTTTAACACATGTGAATATAAAATGAAACAACCAATTTAAATATATCCACAAAAATAATTTTTTTACTCTATAGGGGTCAATATAGACATTATTAAAGATAAATTGGTCTACAATTTTACAATATATTAATTTTTCGCAATGAAAATATCGTAGAAATATTAAATTATTTTCATGGATTTTTAATAATTTAAGGAATCTTTAATTATTATAAAGTATCATCAAGTTAAATTTTGAAAATATTTATTTAATTTATCTTTGAAAAAATTATAGAAAAGATTGAAATATAAAATATACCATTTAATTTTTTAAATTATACAATTATCTCTGTATTATGAAGATCAATATAATGTATTCAAATTAAGCTAATATTTATAATTTTTAATATCATTTCTGTTATTTTTTATTATTATTATATAAATAATACATCAGCATATCAAAATATTTTATGTTAATTATTTCATGAAAAAATAATAAATAAATAACCATGTAATAATTACTTATAAATAAAATATTTATTTATAACCTTAGATAGGTTACTATATTCTTGGTCACAAAATATTTTTGTTATTAAATAATTAAGTGGAATCATATTATCAACTATAGGGTAAAAATATGGGTGAAAATTATAAATTAGAATGTTTTATTTCATTATATCTGGAATATCTATAATATAACCCCCAGAAACATGGTTTTAACATCAACCATATTAAATTTTTTTTGTTGTGTATTCAGTTCATTATGAAGAAAATAAAAATGTATTTATTACATTATATTAATTATTTTTAGTCAAAATATTAAATATATATTATGAAATTAAACTCAAATAAGTGGTATAATTCATATTAAAAAATAAATCCATAAAACAATTCAAAAAGTTTTTTTTACGGAATGCAGTCTTCCAGAAATAAAATATCTTGATGTTGAATATATGAATGGTGATCATCATTTTAGAAATTTAAATTATTATATATATATCATCAAAAAATTTATATTAAAATTTTTCATTTCCAGAAATTATTTTATTTATTTATAATGTAATGAAATTATTCTTTAAAAAATTCAAGAAATTTTTTTTTATATTTTAGGGATAAATATAACTTTTCAAAAAAATTTAATTAAACCACCATAATTGAATTCATAATATTAAATCAAAATGTAATTTAATTTAAAAATTTTTATTTTTCAAAAGATATAATATTTATTATATTATTGTCTATCCAAAATTAGTTGGAATCGTTTTTGAAGAAAACATAATTTTGAAGAATAATTTTACATTACAAAAAATTATTTGATTATATACTACAAATTATTCAATTCATCTCTATTGAGTTATAATTTAATATATATTTCATAATTCAATTAATAATATTCATAATAAAAATTTAAAATCTAGATAATAATAGTTATAAATTAATAATAATATTTCATTGTTTATTTAGGATAGGTGTAGCATAATGCATACAATATCAAAAATAATGTTCATCATTTAAAATTTCAAGGTGTTATAGTGTCAAATTATATTTATTATATAATATTTTTTGGATTTTATATTCTGATAACAAGTTTTGGGAGAAGAGTAAATAATTTAAGGGATTGGGTTCTAGATTTTTTCCTTGTCAGCTAGGTTTGAATCGAAACAAATGGACAACTTTTACATCTTCTAATATCTCTAACAATACATAGAATGATGTGTAATCATATTCAATATTTAGTGGCTTATAGTAAATTTTATGTCTCTACATAATGTTATATGGATCATTTTTTAAATATATAAATGTGGTTGAGCTATATTGTCTTGATGTTTTAACAGTAACATATATTATAGTTACAGTGATTTTGGTTTTTCATGATGCACATTCATTGGATATAATGGATTGAGGTATAATTTAAAATACACGTTTTTAGTTGTTTATATACTTAATATGGTTACAAATGTGATGGGATATGTCTTATAGGGTGAAATTTGTGTTGTGGATTTTCTATATATTCATGGATTAATGAACGAATTCATAAATGGATAGTAACGTCAATAATATTCATTACAATGTGAGAGAGGAAATCCAATGTTGAATTAAATGATAGTTACCATTAGTTTCTTATTCTTCTTCTGATATGAAAATTCATTCTCATAACCATTATTTAAGGATAATTAGAAGCTAAGGATGGGATATATTTTAACATGTCAAGGTAAGTATTTGGTTTCTTTGGTTTATTCACGCTGATTTATTATTCTTATTGTCCCTTTTATTAGAAGTTATCAGGAGAGTATTTTTGTGTATATATATTTTATCACCCTATTTCAATATAGACTATTTTAGTTATACCATTTTAGTTTTGTTATTGACATGGGTGTTTCATAATCATTATGGTCATTCAGAATTAATATTTGTTCGTGGGAACTTTCTAGGAATGTTTTTGATATAATATATGTCATTCATTATGTAGGAAATTTCGATTATGTATATTGATTTCTTTATATATAATTGTTATTTTATTGATTGGTGGACATAATTTTATCTATTACTATTAAATTTAAATAGTATTGAAATTCTTATCATTTGTATATATTTTATAAATTGAACATTAGTCATAAACATGTCCCCAATTAGAGAAAGATTTCGACCATCATACACCTCTTTTCTATTGTTCCTAGATGTGTTAATTTAGAGCAGTTTCTTAAGAGTGTGGTATTAGAGCTAATCTTTGATATATATTATGGATTTTAGATATAGTAACTAGTCACGACATCATTTTTTGGTAGGATATTAATATTAGTTTGACTATTAATGTTCTGGAAATAAGGGATACTACATTGGAAAATATTGTTTTGGACAATAATTATCAAATTGATGTAAATTTAATCTTACTAAAAAACAATGAGAAATGATGCTTCTTAGTGAGTAATGGCCAATATAAAGATTGTGTAACATAAAATTATTCACCAAATTTTAATGGGATAGAAAATTTTATTTCTATTGAAATTAAATAAATCAATTAATTATTTACATAAATGTATTTAGGATTATTACACCAAAATGTTAAAAAAATTATTGGAAGTGCTAAAGAAAAACACCATTTTGATGTTCAGATAATTTTTTTAGTTGTTTGAATGAATATATACCTCTATATTTTTGATATATAATTTCAATACATAGAGGATGATTCTTTAATAGTTTTATTTCTGGGATCCATAGTAGTATAAGGGATACATTTTAGATAAGTAGAGTAAGGATTTGTTTGAGGAGGATATTTCATTTCGTTCAAATCATTCTTGGAGAGAGTAATTTGATTCATTGGTGTTTCCTATTCAATTTTTTTAGTTTAGTAGTATTATTTAATTTAATTGATTTATAATTAGGTTTTTTACATTTTGAGATAAATGTTTCATTCTTAATTTAAAAAAGATTTTATCACTTCATTTTTATAGGTGTTTTATTTACTTGAGATCCTTAATCTATGCTTTGGGAATAATAATGTGAGGGAGTTTGATATGCAGTGTACGAACCACTTCCACTATTAGTTTTAACTCCCTCATGTTTTAGAGGCTAGGGTGAGGTATTTGGATAATTATTTTCAATACATGTGTCCGGTTTCCAGTTATCCCATTTATGATTATGTAAACATGGACATACTACCAAATATAGTGGTTAGAGATAGGGTGTTTTCTGGAATATATTGGCATAGGAGGGGATTCATTATATATCTATTATGGGGATAAAATTGTTAATGTTTCATTGTTTTATGTGAAATTAAGTATTTGGATATAAGCTATTCAATTCCATTATCATATATCTAGTTTCATTGGGGATGGTCGTCCTACGACACCTTCAAGAAAATCATGCTTACTTTATTGTACATGTTTATGTTTTGGATAATAGAATATATATTTCCTAATGAACTATGTTTGTTATTGTGGATCTAGCTTCCCTCTACATTATCAATCACTTCAACAATATATACTAAAGTATAATCAATAGACTTGATCCCATTATTTTTATTAGTTATGTGGTCATGAGGATGGAATCCAAATACACTGTGATTCCACTCATCCTTGGGGATAATGATCAAAGCATAACCATGATGTTAGATTCAATTAGGTTTATGGAAGCTGAATAGTTTTACGTGGTCAGATTCATTTTTTGAGTGTCCTATTATAGGTTATCAAGACAATGTGTAGGGTATTATCATTGTTATATTCTTTTCATCTGTATGTCTTATTTCAATCATGAGTTACAAATTCATTTATAACATCCACCATAGTCTAAATATATAGAGATTAGATAAAAAGGATTCATGTGACCCTAATATTTAATAAGTATGTAAGTGTTTTAAATAGATAGTATGATATATGAAGAGTTCATGAGTTGATTATGGGTTTATAATCACACTTGGGGTGATTTATCATGTTTTAATATATAATCATACATATTCATACTTATTATTTATTGGATTTTTTCGATGAAACCTGTAATTTATTTTTAGGGTAGGAATATTAAATTCGATGAAGATGATGGGGGGGGGGGTTCAATACTATGTTTTATGGTGACACTAACCCTAATATGGTCTATAGGATTGATCAATCCATAACTTCCATATTGAATTATCTGATATTGAGATTAATAATAGATAAAATATTGGGGTTTCTGTGATTTTAGAAATTAAGTTGATGTATTTTTGGATGAGGTTCGAGTACTACTCAATTTACATGAGATCGAATTATGTATATAGTTGTTATATGTTCTTTTGTAATATTTATTTATATTTATAGGATGATAAATCCAATGTTAATGGAGATTTAAAAATAGAATGAAGAAATTCTATTGAATGGATTTATTCTAAATTATGTGTTTCCTTGGGGTGATATACATTTTTGTATAAAAAATCACAACTAGAAAGATTTGATAGTGAGGAACTAATATCCTCTCACAAATAATGATAATATATATGTTCATTGAAAGGGATCGATAAGGTCCTAAAAACAATTTGTGGTCTGGGTATCATCATATATGAGTATAGGATATAGATATTTAGATTGATGATTAAAAATCATATTATAAACATTAAAAATTAATTATGATATTTATTTTTGTAAGAATTTATTATACTATGTTAATATGAAAAAATAATTTTGTTTTTTTTGAGCTTGTTGACATATTATTGGTGATGAATATTGATAAATTATTAGTCTATTTTTTGTCTATAGAGGGTCATTCATAGAATTATTTTATGGTTTTGGGATTTTATTAGAATTATCATTGGATTGATAAATTATTTAAATGTGATTTTTGGGAATATGATTTCCATTTAATGGGATATTTTGTATATTTTTGTTTAGTAATCATAAATCATTTTAATATTGATGGATTTTTTTCTTATGTATCCTCTATGAACATTGAGAATGTGCAATAATTCCAACATCCTATAGTCTATTAACTGATATTTTTACCTAAGACATCATTGAATTTGAGTCATATAATTTACATTGTTAATAAGGATCGATTTTTCATGTTGACTTACATTTTTAATGGTACTATCGATTATTTTATATAGAATCTATTCAATACGATGGTTCATTATTTTCTAGTTGAGGGAATTATTTTCAATGTTTACTGTAACTATTAATGCATTAAAACAACTCATACTATAATACAGTAATGTTATGATTTCTCATGTGGGTATCAATAGTTTTGTAATCATGATTTTAAATACACTACTGATGATCCTGACAATGTTGCAATTGAATTTTTTCTAATTTTATGGAGAAAGTTCCACATTAGTGAGTCATTTTTGTCCATTGAAGTAATACAAAGAATGAAATATATCTTATCCCAACCTAATTTGATTAACGTAGAAGTGGTAGAGTGTTGATGAATTCATGATTTCATATATTTCATTGGAAGTCAATTCAAATAATTGTGCATTGAGAAAGACATCACACAATAATTCTATGCAAGATTTTCCTTATAAGTGCATGTAGTGAGATGTTGTCCTTATAAATAATCATGATATGAGAGCTATTGATGGTAGAGTTTCTATATATCAAATGACAGTGAATTCATCATTAGTGGAATAGGTGGATGAATCCCATATTTGAGATTCTAGTGTAGAAGATTATTTAGATCATGAAGTATGTGATGGTTCTCATAAGAGATAGTATGTGGATTATTGGTACCAGGTTTGTTCAATATAAAGCTATTAGTTCCATTTATGATACATTATTTTGTTCTTAATATATTATATTGATCTCCCAATGTTGTGTAGATCCATGTATCGAAATTATTCTTCTTAAATATATTTTTTAGTTTCTCTTGCCGGTGATAAAGAGATCAACCACACAATTTTTCTCTCGATGCTTTTATTGCTTGAGGGTGAATGATGAGCAACATATTCTTATTGGTTTTCTTCAACCACATTATTCCCCCTAAAGGATGTTATCGGATATCTGTATGAAAAAAATCACTTGTATGACTCTATCATATGGAGGACATGGTGAAATAAGTGTTTTCATAGAAATATTGAAAATGAAATCTCACTTCGTGGAAACTGGGTATTCAATCCCTGTGGGAAATTTTTTTAAGGAAGCATCTGGAGGGGGTTTTGAGGCATTATAGGGATCCAAATATGAATATTTCTATTCATTATTTTCATTTATTATCCAAGCATTGGAGATCAATTGATTGTTCTTTTAGATATCATCTTTTCCAAAAAAAAACCCATTCATTTTCTGGTACAATGAATTACAATGATCTATTTGGTTTTTAATTGTGTTTGTAGATTCTACTATTCTCGAGCTGGAATTTGTGATGCTCATAACAAATAAGTTTTAAGATATCTCTGTTTTTATAAAAGTAGAAAATCCACAACAAAATTTACATGATTTAGAAATGAGAAGCATTATATTTTTGGATATTTGGGATAATAATTTCATGATGATATATTCTCATCACTTAAAATAGTGGTTTAGTAATAGGAATAAGATTTATCAATGATATTTTGAAATCTTTGGGGTGTTCATGCATGTTGATGCTGTGTAATATCAATAATCACATTCCATTAAGATGAATAATATTCATTAATTATTTTTTATATAGAATTAATATTATCTCAATGATTATTACAATGACATTTCAATGGATTGTTTATTAATTGAAAATTTTGAAACCTCAGAAGAGTGACCTATTGAGATTCTTGTAGTTAATAAGAATGTGTTTCATGGGTATTCTATCCCATTTTTATGTGTCTTATGGTGACATTATTTCTTGGAGGTGTGTACCGAAGAGTGGTATTCTATATAGTAACATAATATATTAATATTCTTGATATATTAATTCTTTTGAGATGATATGGTTTTCTATTTTTATTTATGACATGGTTGTAGATGTTTTATATTTTGAAACAACTGACATTAATTCTTTGGTTGTGTTTTTATCATTGAATGTGCATGGAATGATTTCAGAGGGGGTTGATTTTTCATTCAATTTTAATTACTAATTTATGGTTTTGATTAAATTATTAAGGGAAGGAATTGATTTTGATTAATGTGTATCTATACTTTTTAGGATACAATAATATGTGTTTTTTCTCTTATTGGTGTTCTAGAAGAGGTATTGTGACATGGAGGATGAGAGAAAGAATTTTGGTAACATTATTGAATCTTACATAGTTTCATTATGGAATAGTAGTTTGTACATGGCTATGGATTCGATTATTATATACATTAAAATAAACATTGAAAACATTCCCTATGGAATATTCATATAGCGTGTAACATGTTTTGTTTTTCTATAATGACTTTAGTCGATGTAGTGGTCCCTAAAAAATAGAGGACTGATATGGAGGGTTTTCCTGAATATTCAATTTACTAATAGTAAAGTCTTGTGTTTATTAAAGAAATTGAATCTCATGTAATTGGATTTGATTGTGTTTTGTAAAGGGAGGCATATGGAGGGATTTTTAAAATATATTACAAATGGTGTATTTTACTAGGGCCATTATGGCATGATTATCTTTAATAAATCATAGTATTAGTTGAATCCCTGGTGAGTGCAGTGTTACTAATCAAAATAAAATATTGTCTTAAATGATATCAAATATGTATAATGTTTAGACCCTTATAAAATTTCATATGTCTCTTTAATTATCAAACAAAACCAATGCTAACCATGGGAATCATTCTGAGATGTTTACCCCCTTTTAAGGGTTTACCTCCTAGATATTGGAGATAAGTATATTTTTGGTCTAATGTAATTTATCTTAAAAATTTGGGCCTCCCTCTCACATTATTAATTTTTATTCTATCTAGAAATTATGTAATTGAATTGTACTGAATAAGTTTGATACTTTCCTTATGGTATGATTTCTATAGAAATCAAGGGATTCCATTTTGAAATGTTTTTTTTTAATATTCACAACTATTCTAAAGTTATTTCTCAAAAAAATTCAATGTTGTATCATAGCATAGGGGATTTTAGAACTTTATCAGTTTTTAATATTATTAATTATCATTACATTGTTATTATGGGTAATAGTGTAATTTTCCAAATGGATTATAGTAAATTTCATAACGTATTAACCAAAATATCACTCTTATTGTTTGTCTGGATGATATGTTGTTGATTCCACATATTATTTTTGAAACATTGTGTAATCCATTTTTCATAATAATTTCCCCTGAATGGTCTACTTACTTGATACTATTTAAAAAACAAATATTTTAAAATGTTTAATCAAGTAACTGAAATGGTGTGTCAATTTAATTACATTTCTTGCATAAAAATTATTAAAAATTAAATAATTCTGTGAAGCAGGTTATTCATAATTTCATATCTACAAGTAGCTACTTATTATTTGTTTCTTATTAATGATAAATTTTATTAATTTATTAGTCAATTTTATATCGTAATTAAATTTTTATTTACAATATTACTGTTTATTTGGATATTAGGTTCCAAACCATATTATGATGACATGTTTTCTATGCATATATTCTTGATGATTTTTCATGGTCTTCCCTATGATTTTCCTTCTGGAAATGAAATTTAATTTCATTTATATGTTTTCTAGGATTTTAGATAATAATTGTAAATTGATGTGTGGTTTTTTGTTATGGTGATAAAATTAGTGCATGGTTTGATAGAAAAATAAATTTCTGGGATTATTTTTTTATCCATTTAAATTATGTCAAGGAATTGATTAGTTGAATTTGTTTAGATTTGGTATTTCATATTTCAATATTGTTGTGTTGGTTTGTTTAATGGAATCATTCTATGGATTAATAACTAGGATTTACATATTTTCTAATGAATTATATAGTTGTTGGTGTTATCATTTTTTGTTATTTGTGATTTGTATATTAATTCCACAATTGACCTATAAACAAGTAGTGCATATCCATAAGTGGAATACTAGGTAGAGTCTTATAAAACCTAGATTATGCGATAATAGATGACACTATAAATGAATAAATTTCATGGTTTTTGATGATAGTGATGGTAATTTAATACGAACCACAAATGGTTGAATAACTCTCAATAAGTAGTGGATATAAATAATGATATTTATTAATGAAAAATAAATAATGTTGGTATACGAAAGAAAGAAATGGTTATTGTTGAAATTTAATGTTTTTAATGAATGGATGTAAATTGAAGATTAAATAAGATAAATGATTATTGATTTTATAGCCTTGGATCATGATAATTTTTATGATATATTTATCCCTAGAAGTTAATAGTTATGACAAAGAATCATTTGTGATGATTTATATAGTAGATTCTAAGGATAATTAGTTTCACTTATATAGTTGTGTGGTAAAGAATTAATTTCATGTTCTTATTTCATATTATCCACAACATTAGTTATGTAGGTATTGAACACCCAAATTTTTTGGATTTGATATGTTTTCCCAAACATCCATGTTGGTGATTGATAATATGATTGACAACTCACTATTTCCCACTATTCCACTTGACATATCATTATATATATACATACATAGGCTATAATGGATTATAATATATGATATTAGCCTACATAGGTTGTGATATATCCCACATTAACTATTAATGTCAGTTCGAGATGTATAGGCTTGAGATTTTAAAAAATACAATTATTGTAATTTAAGTGAATGGAGTTTCTGTTAGGGTTATTTAATTGAATGTGATATTCATTAGGTATTGTA
Organism: Viscum album; assembly: GCA_963277665.1. Lineage (NCBI taxonomy): Eukaryota > Viridiplantae > Streptophyta > Magnoliopsida > Santalales > Viscaceae > Viscum > Viscum album. Next base: position 2,047,444,614 of record OY728127.1, read on the forward strand.
TAACAATTTTTTATAATAATGGTGTATATAAATTATATTATTTGAGGGTGTGATGAGATATGTGTGCACTGGGTCCCGAATCAATGGTAGAAGTTATATATATGAAAGTGTAATATGATATTTTATAGAAGAGATTTTATTATAAAAGTTTCTCTGATGGGTGTATTGGATAAAAACTAGCAGCTTACAAAAAGTAAGGTATAATAGATTTTTTCTGATTTTTATATGGTTATTATTTGATGTTTTCGTTACTAAGTAATCCTCCCATTATATGGATGAGATATTTTTTTACATAATTTATTAAAAAGTTATATTAATTTTCTTCCTTAATAGGATTTTGTTTTATTCATTCAAGTATTAATGATAGTTTTTCTAGGGGATCATAAGGAGTTTACATTTACAATAACTGAGTATATATATATAAAATATTTATCTATTTTTTAGGATCATGTTGTTAACTAAGGTGGGAATTAATTACTCATATTAGATAATCATGACTTGTTTGACCAATATATATTCATTTTATGTTAGTATTTACTACATTTTTGTGATGTTTCATTTTTATATAAGAATTTTTTATTTATCTATCTGATGGTGTAGATTGGTGAATATCATCATATAATTTTTACTTATATTTTTATAAACATTATAATGCCTTAAATTTGTTGAATTTTAATCCATAAATTAATGTCAACGATCCATTGACATTAGGAGGGAATGATTAAGGGTCATCCCCATCACTAATACCAGCCTTGGAGGGGTAGTAGTTAGGGGTCATGAACTATAGTTTTTATAAATTCTAATTTAAAATTAAATATTTATAAATTCTATTACAATTATATTAATTAAAAATTAAATGTTTATTTATAAAATTTATTATTAGGTTAAAATAGGAAACAAAATAATATAAAAAATCTTATAGATCTATGTATTTATGAATTATTAAATTTAGTTTATCTTTTCAATCTACACACAAAATCTTTATTTCAATTTTAACATCAATTATTAAAGAACCATCAGATATTGCATCAATTTATTTTTCCATCAAAAGTAATAGAATATATTGGATGGTTAAATTAGAATTTTGAAAAAATATCCCAATTAATCCTTAATATATAGATTGAATTTATTTTATAATGGGTCCCCGCTTTCTCACAATATTATCAATCTCCTTAATAATTATGAACGACCACATTATTATAAATGAATGAAACACATATATTATATCATTAAATATGGTAATTATATGGGAATATAATAGGGATGATGAATTAAGCCAGATAATGTTAAGATGATTTTTTCTTTTATTATTAATTTATGTTACTTATATTTAATATAGTTATAATCATTATAATAATATTACGTATTTTTTAATTCATGTGGAAAAAATTATATTTAACTAAATAAGGTTTTGAAAAACTCTATGTAATTTTTAATATTGATTTTAATATTATATAATAATAGGTTTACAAAATAATAAAATTTTAAACGCACAACATCAAATTAGATAACGTAAGATATATTCAAATTCTTGAAGTGGTTATTTTTTTATTTAATATTGATAAATAATAATATATATTGAAAATTGAATTCTCATTAAAATAATTTAACAAATAATTTGTTTAAAATGTATGTAATTATAAATTTTGTCATTTATATCATTAATAATATTATTAACAACATTTTAATTTATTTTATAAAATTATTATATAAAAATAATTTCAATACATAAAAATACAATTTTATAATGAACAATTTTTCATCAAATTTTTTTGGTTAATTATAAAACAAAATTATTACACATATATGAATTTAAATTAATAAAATAGAAACGTTTTTCGAATCATAGTTATTAATATAAGGTAACATGGTTAGAGTAATTTATTGGTTAAAATGACAAGAATAAAGAGTAAAAATATATTATCACATATATGTAAAAATTGCTATATCAATGAGAAAAACATTTGGGATAATTGTAAAACTAACCTTGAAAAATTTCAAAATTATATTGGATGGCCATATTTCAACCCCAACTAAACTAATATTTTGATTCAATCCATTTGTTATCAATTATTCTTTATTAATACGTTGTGGTATTTATTATTTTTGAAAATTCGATTTGTGTCCCCTACCGAAATTATAAAAGTGAATTCATTCTTATATTATATAATTACTTTATGGTATTTCATGTTCATCAATTTAATTATTAAATACCTTCAATAAATCCCAAACCACTTCTTATTGGCCCTACTTTAATTGAAAAGCTACATAGGATTTTTGTAGTTAAAATCCAAAAGAGGATGCCCGAATAAGAGGTATTCTTCTTAACTGAGAGTTTCAATCTTATTTCTTCCTGGACCTCCATAAAATATTATATAAAACATATTGAATAAAATTACCTACATTAATTCAATTTTTATCCAAATTTTATCTCATTTATCATGTTGAACAGAACCACCGTGGAGAGCTCCACTATTTCAACTAGTCTATGAATCAATAGATCTCTTTCATCTGGTGTCCAGATCAGGATACATCCCCCTTTTTAAATCCATCCTATTAAAGGGTAAAATAATTATTATCTTTTAATAATTTTAGTTGGTATCAAGATCTATTTTTAGATTCAAGCAAATATTCTTAATTTATAGGGTCATTAAATGTTATAGGATTATCTCTTGACCAGAGTCAAATTAAGATCTTATAATGGATGATCTACCTACAATGAACCTATGGTAATTTTTATGGTTCTTTCCCATCAATTTAAAAGTGTTATATACATATTTTTTTGTTCCAAATTCCCAATACTTGGAATGTCACCATTCGAATGAATTATAGAACATAAATTAAATGAATAGGTATGGATTATTAAATTAATGTTACCCGATGTCTATTATTTATTGGAGGGGCACTAGAATTTAAACAACCACATTGGTTATGTAATTAATATAATATAACACCACCTGTTTCTATTGAGTTATGATTGTTTATGTTGTTCCTTTTTAAATTTTTTTCTGGGGTTGTTAATATTAAATTAAAATGATGAATTTAATTGTGAACTGGGGGAGTTTAATTTTAATATCAATTTTAAATTTAATTGAAATATATAGTGGAACAGATGCCATTTAATCAGGCACATTACATGTATTTTTATGTTTAGAATGATATTTTTGTAATAATTAAATGATTAAATGATTTATATTATAGGTTATACCATCTAAGGTTATCCGATGCCTTCTTCCACTATCTCGGATCAGTTTTAAATGTATTGAAAAGGTGGAGACCCAAACAAGATTATGTGATAATTGTTAAATGACATTGAATTTATTAAATGACTATAATCCTTTTGTGAATCATGAATTCATATATGATTTCCATGGATGGAATCATTTGTTATCTATAATGATTATTTCTGAGTGACGCTATGTATCCTTCTATTGACATCGATGGATAATGTCCTTAGGGATAACTATTATATTCCTAGTGAAACATAGAATACATATAGATTTCAAATGACGTACAATTAGGGTGGTTGATTACAAATTCCATGGATGATACATGGGATCCCAGAGTGGCCCGCCAAGGAATGAATCGAGAGGCTATAATTTTATACCTACCATTGTGCGATACTTAGCTTCATGAGAGGATCTCTATGGTAGGCTTGTAGGGTTTTGGTTTATTTTATATCTGACGTGATAGAAGGATTCTGAATGAGTAACTATAATGATGAGAAATGGATATGAGTAATATTATTAATTAAATTGTTTAGATGATATAAACTCCAAGTACATTAACATGATTGGATTTTGTCTTTGTAATACTCCTTACTACGGGAATGTCTAGGTTTTCTTGATGAAAACACTATGATGGATAATGGGATATGCATTGATTCCAAAGAATAATTAATTAATTGATACTATTAAATTAAATGATCTAAATTATAAAAGGGTAAAGGATATACTATTACTTTAGAAACATACTTTTAATATTATATTGATGAAATTGAATGGTTATTAAATTAGAACATGTGCATTATATGATTTTATCTTTAGGTACTTCCATTATAACATAAATTACATCCTCCACATTGTTATTTTTATTTATTCATGAAATGGATGGAACTAGACCATGGTTTGTTTCCTTGTAGGATTATGTATAACCACATATTCAAGCAGCCCATGGGAACCCCAAATGACTATATGATTTTAGTTATGTTCAAAGGAAGTCACCTTGCTATAAGATTATGATTTGTTCTTAATAACAAGAGTTCATAGTACTGTGTTGGGGATTTTTATACTAGTTAGATTATTTTTTGTCATTATGAACATATGTTACAAGTATAGGACTAATTCCATGTTTACGTATTCTAGATTTTTGGTAGAGAAATATGTTCATATTCATTATCATCTCTATATAAGAACACGTTTGGAATTATTTATAAATTCAAGACACGGTTATTAATTTTATGTTTGATTTTTTTAATGATTTTATATGTATTAATTATTATATTTCATCTATACTATACTCTGGTGATGTGGGAATATTTTCCCCATAGAAACACATAGGCCTTTTATGATGGTCTATATCCTCTAAAATTTTGGCAGATGTGATTGGGGATTTTTGGAAAACAAGACTCCATGAACAATTGAGTGGTGTAAGGGAACAATGTGTAACAAAATTAAATTAAATGAGATTACTTTCTTGTTTCATTTGTTATTTTGAAAAATAGATGGGTATAAGAAGGAAATGGGGTTTGGAAATGAGTAATGCCTAGGCATAACAAACCAACATACCAGAAAAATCCAAATTTCCTTGAATTAAATTGTTGTTCTTTGAAATTAAATTAACACCATTCCAAGGTTGGATGATGCACATGAATTGTGATGTTATTATTGATAAAATAATTGGTTATATTTTGTTGAAACAAAATGATATGGGCGTGTTACACAACAAAAATCATTTTAGGAACATTATAAGATACTCATTCCACACATTATTCCATGAAATTTTGGATTCGTTACGTTTTTTGTAATTATTACTGGTGAAAATATAGATATATCATCAATTGGGGAAGGTATTATATAATTTCATACATTTTAGATTATGTGGGGGAAAAATTTTGTTTCATGGGGTGTATGATTCCATATAGATCAAAATTTGGGGAACTATTGGTTTATATTTTTTTTTCAAATTTAACCTGATGTAGATGAAAAAACTAACTGTTGAAATTACAAAATAAATTTTTTATAGGAGAAAACATGAAAAATACCCAAACATAGTAGTTGGATTTAGCTAGTATTTTTAAAGACGCAGAAATTCCATGGAATTTTTTTTAATACATTGAATTTTTACAAGTCTGCGAAATTTTACGGCGCTTGATTCCGAGGCCTGGTGTGCCCGGAATCAATTTCTGAACTTTTGTTTGGGTATGTTCAGTAAACGTACGAGCAAGATTTTATAAATTTTTAGCTGGTGCTCAGAACTGAAATATGAGGGCACCGTTGAACTCCCATCATCTATATTCGCCTAATAAGACGTTCACTTTGACGATAGCGAGTGGAGGATAAATGTTAGTTTTTGGGTTTTCTTAAAAAACAATAAAATAAAGTGTACACTTTATTTTATTTTTTTGAGCAGCCATGTGAGTGTGGGTAGTTGGAACCCCCACATGGGAGTTGATGGTGGGACCGCCACACCCCAACCATTCATGAGAGGTTATGGTCATGGGGCCCACCTGAGCATAACCTCCTGCGAGAGGTTACGACGTGGTGACTTCCCGAGACCCATAACCACTCTATTAAATGATAGGGGTGGGGACCACCAGACCCCTATTGATGATGGAGGATAAAACCTCCCACCTCTCCCTCTTTAATGAGGGACAACCTCTATCCATCCACCTAATTAAATGTGACACCTCTCATGAATTTAATAATGTAGGGAGCACTCATTTAATTAATGAATTTTGAATTAAGTGCCAACGTAATAATTGAAAAACCATCATATTATTTTTGTTAGTAAAATCTTCTTTTTGGTGGAGGCTTTGAGAGGAATTCTAGGGATAAAAACTCCAAACAAAGAAATCGAAGAATGAAAAGAACGTGAAGAACACTAGAAACACTGTTTCCTATTCATCTTCTTCCCCGACCACCAATCGATAAACACTCCCAAATTTCGTCAATGAACCGATGCAACTCGTAATTGAGGATGTGCAACGGATGCAAAAAATGACAATCTTCTTCATCTACCTTTCAAGACTCCGTAAAAAAACGATGAGCCTCAAGCGAAGAATCAAAAGATAGGGGTTGTTTTCATTAAAGTACCATGTTTTTCCTCCCTTAAATGAAAAATGTAGTTGTATATCTTTTACGGATGCGGTGTTGTGTTCCGTTCTAGAGAACCTATTCCATCTACCCTAAATGTGGAGGGTGCGGGCCAAACCAACATGGACCAACCCCTCTGTTGTTATTTTAGTGATGAATCTATGATGACATGACAATGAGGCGATGACAAAAAAGATAGAGAACAAAGGTTGCGCTACCCAGGGCTTACCAGCGTGCTACTCTGTGTGCTCCGGCCTATCCCACGTCCTGCCTGCGTGCCGTCGCGCCCTGCACCGGCATGCCTATGCGCCGCCGCACTGCCCTTCCCGTACCACACCACACCCCGCTCCGGCATGCCCGCGTGACGCCCAGCCCCGCGCCGCCTACCCACCATGCCACGCCCTGCACCGCCTACCCGCGTGCCCCGCACCACCTTCCCGTGTGCCCCCGTGGCCCCCTACTGCGGCCTGTCTAGCACCCCCGCTACCTGCCCGACGCCCAACCGTCCCGCCCGCCCCCCACGCGACTTGCTCGCTGGCCTCCCGAGCCGACCCACGGTTTCCACCCACATTATCACTAGCCAAACTGACCCGACCTTCACGGATGATTCACCAAGATGCCTACGTGGAATCATTCGTGCCGAACTGCCCTCGTAGTCCGCTGGGACGAGACCAGCAGATCGGGGCTAACTCAGCAGGATGACCCACCCAACGGTATGGGTCTGACACATTATTTCTACCCAGGTTGACCCAAACTAGGTCGGGCCAGACTGGGTTGGGCCGAGTATGTCAGACCTGGTCCGACCAGACCCTGGCCCACTACTGACCCTTTACTTACATTGGCTGTAACATTGGCATCGGACGTCCATTTGACTAACCATCATCGGAGACGATATTATTTGAATGAAACAATATCTTTGAGTACACCCCAGTGCAGTTCGAGGTATATTTGAGTTATGGTCAGGTTGGATTGCACACAAATCCAACCGGGCCCCCGGGACAGAAAGGCTAATAACTAATAGACCCATTGTCATATTGACGCGATGTCTGTTGCGTTGGGACCACAATGACGTTTGATTCCTTTTTTATAATTCTACGTGGTATTTCATGAAACTTGGAGTATCGACATGTATCTCATGGAGTGGACCCTCCCGGTGACGAGCGAGCAGATTCCAGAGACCTAGTTGCTGGATGAGACTTGACGACTACTGATTGATCGACTCGGATTGATTCCGATGGCCTAGTGGGGAGATCATGGTTTTAACAGAAGACCCACGGTGGAGGAGCACTTGGTTGTATGGGCAGAATCGCGGTACCTGACAGAAGAAGTACATATGTAGGCTATGAGGGGGAGCACCTGGTTGTAGCGGAAGACCCATGGTGGGGAGCACCTATGTGTGAGCGTGGAAGACCCACAATACTCGACAGGTGGAGTACCTCAGTAGACCAAGGTTAGTGGGAAGTGATTGGTTATAGTGGCATGCCCACTGTACTCGATAGAGGAAGAGTTCTCCTGCAGTTGTGGTTTCAATGTTATGAATAAAAATCATGGTTTGAGCTGATTAAATGATTTTTGTATTTTCCTCATAATTGAGATGGTTTACTGGATAACATAGGTATATGTTTGGGCATATAACCATGTAATGGTTATTTTTTTATTTCACACTTTTTGTTTTATCCTTATTGGAATTTGTGAGACCTTGAGGGTCTCGGGATCACTAATGAGTATTGTTATATCGACCCCTAGACGGGCTAGGCCCGCACGTCGTTGTATAGGTTGTAGATAATGAACAACACTGAATGGGGCCGAGTGTAGCAGGACTAGATGGTACCTGATGGTGGACCACTCGGCGTGATAGTACATAGAGTGGACAGACAGAACTGGAGTGCTGAGGAGGCCATCTATAACTACCCTTCTGGTAGGAACCCTTGAGAATGACCTAGTAGCTACTTCAATTTTCTTTAGTTGAACTTTCTTTCGGTTGTACTTGTATTTTTCCAGTTGGTCTTGTATTTCTGTCCCCTTAACTTTTAAACACTATTTTGTATACATATTTCCTTAGTATTTTACTTCCAGCTCATACTCTATTGTGTGTGTTTTATTTTATAATTTAACACCTTCCCAGTTTAGGGATTTACGCCTTTGTTGCTATTCGGCAGCTCTTAGCCTATGGAAGGCAGGCAAGGGGTAGTCACGATACGGGCCCCGGGGGATGGGTTGGGACAAATTTGTTTCAGAGGGAGGTACTACCGCAGAACATAGGACTCTGATATTTTTTTTTGAAGAAATAGTGTTAAGGGTACTAAGTGTGGTTTTAATTTCAGGAAGTGCAGTGTTGGTGTGGTTGACTGACGTATCCATACACCAGCTCACTGACATCTGATTTCCGACTCAGTGCAAGAAAAACACTGATTGCATGTTTTTTTTCAAATGTTTTTCTTTATGTAAGCTCAACCAAGTCAGCTTGCTAGGTTTAGTCTTTTGACAGTATCACATATGTTTTATTTTAGGATTCCTCTCCATGGACAACTAGTTAGAGCCCTAGGAGTTCTACGTACTGACATCCCACCGAGGGAAAAGGCCTCGGTGTAGGGACCTCTTCTAGTTGAGGCGCTAGCGGTACCACTCCCCAATGTGACATCGATGGAACCAGCACCACAAGAAGACAAAGCACGCTTTTTGAGTGCATTGCACACGTTTCAGTGCCATATTACACCTAGGTTCTGGGGAGAGACGGACCCAAAGGCAGCTGTGGATTGGCTGGAGGCTGTGGTGAGAGTCTTGTGACTGGTAAGGACACCAGCTGACTTCATGGTGATCTTTGCTGCCAGCCTCCTTTAGGAAACAACAGGCATATGGTGGATCCTGATACTCTAGAAGAAAGATGAGGTGACACTCCTCTGGTCAGACTTCGGGAGCTTGTTTCGGTCAGAGTTTGTACCAGCCACCCTTCGTGCGGTGCGAATACAAGAGATACAACATCTATATCAGGGTAACATGACCCTAGCACAGAACTCAGCGAGGTTCATCAACCACTCACACTACTCCATAGATATGGTGTGAGACCCAAATAATCAAGGCCTGAACATTCGAGCATGGGTTCATGCAAGAGATGAAGGCACAATTTATCTCCCTCGGCATCCTGATGCATGCATGGGGGTTAAAGAGATTGCTCCTAGTGGAGAGTTTCCTCGCTGAGCAGTCACCAGCAGCGAGACCCACCACTAGACGACATGTAGTGGAGTCTTCCGCAGCTGGTAGTAGATAGAAGACACATAGGTCCAAGAGGACCAGACCTATAGGTGGTCGACTGCATGACTCAGGATCAAATGGGCGATGAATCCGCGGTGGAGACAGATCTTCCAGGAGCGGGTAGTGTTACTCATGTGACGGACTGGGTCACATGGATCATGATTGTCCGACATGCCACATAGATGATCAACATACAGATGAGGGACCTCTTATGCATAGGTAGATGTTTGATCGAGGTGGTCTGCAGGGAGGGGGTGGATGTGGAAGAGGAGGTGGACGTGCAGCTGGCGGTGGATGACCTTTTGAGGTGCTACATCTACCACCACTAGGAGGCCCACCATGACCACATGGAGTGGGTGTAAAGGGTGGAGCACAATTTCAGGCACCTGAGACCTATAATCCCGATGCTCTAGATATAATTAGAGGTACGATCTGTATCTATTCCACCCTAGCTTCAGTTCTTATAGACACAAGTTCCAGAAACTCTTTCATTTCCAAATCCCTTGTTCGAATCATGGAGATTCCGAATGGTCCCTTAGTTATATCGTTATGTCCAGATACTCCTACGGGAGCTGATTCGACGATTACGCACTGGTGCCAGCAATGTGCACTTACTCTAGGAGGAGAGAGCTTCAACTGGGATTTCCTAATATAGGTGTTGAGGCCTTATGACATTATCTTGGGTATAGACTGTTTATCTATAGTCCATGACTAGATCAACGGTATATGGAAATAATGTGGTCTGTCTGCATAGACGGGACTAATATTAACTTTATTCGCAATAAGGGATTCTTTGCAGCACCGGACGTAATTACTCGGAGGAGGGTGCATCCGATCAATCTCCAGTTGGCTTGCCTTACCCTCAGATCAGTTCATGTGTAGAGTATTATTTATCCTGTAGTGGTGGACCAATACGCCGATGTATTCCCCGACAATGTTCATGGACTACCTCCTCTCAAAGAGGTTGAATTCAATATTGACATGTGCCCCAGGATGGAACCGATATCTACACCATCATATAGGATGTCTCCTACAACGTTTCGTGAGCATCAGGTACAGGTGGAGGACTTGTAGGAGATGGGATTTATCCAGCCTAGTGTTTCTCCCTGGGCAGCCCCGATTCTATTTTCCAAGAAGGTGAATGGGATCTTGGGGATTTGTGTCGATATTCGTCGCCTGAATCCAATGACTGTGAAGAAAAATTACCCACTCCCAATAATTTACGATCTATTTGATCAGCTCAATGGAGCATTGTGGTTCTTGAAGATAGACCTCAGATCAGACTATCACCAGCTCTGAGTTCGAGATGAGGAAGTGCTGAAAACGACCTTCAAATGTTAGTACGACCACTACGAGTTCTTGGTTACGCACTTTGGCATAAAAAATGTTCCAGTAGTGTTCATGAGTATGATAAACAAGATTTTCCAGCCTTACCTCGATCTATTTGTTATAGTCTTCATCAACGACATATTGATTTACTCGACTCCTGAGGAGGGGCATGCCTACCATTTGCCGGTAGTACTGGACACACTCCAAGAGAACCATCATTATTGTATCCTCTCGATGTGCCAGTTTCAGATTCGACAAGTTTTTTTCTCGTGACACGTCATCTCAGAGGCTGGAGTTGCAGTGGACCCAATGAAGATCAATGTGATACTTTTTTGGGAGCCAACCAGGAGTGTAATGGTGGTAAAAAGTTTCCTAGGACTAACTAGCTACTATTGGAGGTTCGTTCTAGACTTCTCTAGAGTTACAACACCAATATCATCATTGACTAAGAAGAGGAAACCCTTCGTGTGGTCGATTAGATTCCAGCAGAGCTTTTAGGATATGAGGCAGAGGCTGACTAGTGCACCCATCCTGAGGCTTCTAGAGAAAAGCGTAGGGTACATAGTTTTCTGCGACGCATACAGGACTAGACATGGGTGTGTCCCGATGCATGAGAGAGAAGTTATCACTTATGGTTCTTAGAATATGACTCAACATGATCATAACTACACTACCCATGACTTGGAGTTAGCAGAAGTGGTTTTCGACTTAAAAATGTGGCAGCACTATCTTATGGGCGAATGTTTTTCTATGTACTCTGATCATAAGATTCATAGGTATATATTATCTCTGAAGGACCTGGACCTGATACAGCAGTGATGGATTGAGTTCCTCCAGGACTACAACTTTGAGATAGTCTATACTCCAGGGAAGGGTAATGTTGTTGAAGATGCACTCAGCCGGAGATCTGGTATGTAGCTGCTAGGAGAGGTGACAAAACAGCTGGATGACTTACATATATCCATTGTGGATAGGTATGGAGCATCCTTTATTCAGTCTCTTACAGTCACTCCTCCACTTATTCAGTGAATCCAGGAGGCACTGCATGGGGATGCAGACTATGAGATGCGACGTGCTCAGAAATCTACAAGGCATGCACTTGATGGATTTTCTGAAGCTGGGGTGCACGTCATTCTTTTTAGAGGATGTAACTTGGTACCAATGTCACTTTTGGTGGATGTGTTGAGTGAGTTTCACATGTCCCCTCTCGTGGTACATCCATGAGTGGCTAAGATGTACCACGACCTTCGACGATAGCACCAGTGGCCAGGTTTGAAGAAGTCAGTATCGGATTTTGTCTCACGGTGCCTCACTTGTCAATAAGTAAAGGCGGAGCACCAGGTACATGTAGACTTGGTTCATCCATTAAGGGTCCGAAAGTGGAAGTGGTATGGGATATCCATGGACTTCATGATGGTTCTTCCACGTACATCTAGGGGTCATTCCTTGATTTGGGTGATTGTCTACTGACTCACCATGTCGGCCCACTTCATACTGATCTGAGAGCAGGGATCATTAGAGAGCTCGGGATTCGTCTACGTGAATGAGACTATGCATTTACATGGATTACCATCCTCCATTTTCTTAGATCATGATTCATGATTTACTTTCCAGCTATGGAATGGGTTGCAAGATGCATTCACGAAATAACTTCACTTGAGCACCACCTTCCACCCTCAGACATATGGTCAGACCGAGAAGACCATCCAGAACCTCGAGGTAATACTCTATGCATGTGTCCTTGACATCGGTCATATTTTGGAGGATCTTCTACAATTGGTGGAGTTTGCGTACAACAACAACTATCACTCCACCATCGGCATGACACCTTTTGAGGCCTTGTATGGTCAACTTTGCAGATCGCCACTGTGTTGGGCAGACCCAGGGGAGTCAACATTAGTGGGGACTGAGATGGTACAAGCTACCATGGAGAAGTTACAGATCATCTAGGAGAGAATGAAGCATGCACAGAGAATACATAAGTCTTATGATAAATTGATAAGAAGACCTCTAGAGTTCTAGGATAATGACCATGTCTTCCAATGGGTATCAGCTCAACAAGGTCTATAGAGATTATTTCAAGGTGTAAAGTTATCTCCCAGAGGCATCGTAATTTTCTTGGTCCACATCCGAGTTGGCGAGGTGGCTTACCACCTAGCTCTTCCAACTCAGTTGCATCGGGTGCATTAAATCTTCCATGTGTCTCAGCTGAGGAGATACGTGCATGAACCTTCTCAAATCATAGACAATGGGGAGGTGGAAATCAACAACTGCAAGGCTTTTACGGAGGTTCCTGTGGAGATTGAGGATCGATAGGTGTGGGTCCTACATGGACGTTCGATACCTCTAGTGCACGGTTTCTGGAAGCATGAGAACCTCCAGGAGAGCACATGGGAGTGAGAGTCTCAGATTTATGCTCAGTATCCCCATTTTATCTCGTAGTGTGAGTTTTACCTTATGGGGACATAAAGCCCTATGTAGGGGAGAATGTAATGACATGGAAATTCCATGGAATTTTTTAATACATGTAATTTTTACGGGTCTGTGAAATTTTATGGCGCTTGATTCTGAGGCCTGATGTGCCTGGAATCAATTTATGATGTTTTGTTCTGGTACGTTTTGAAAACATACGAGCATGTTTTTTTAAAATTTTAGCCAGTGATCAGAACTAAAATCTGAGGGCACCATTAAACTCGCATCACCGATATTTCCTTAATAAGACTTTCACATCAACGATAGTGAGTCGAGGATTAAAGTTAATTTTTGGATTTTCTAAAAAATAAAAATAAAATAAAGTCTAATACTTTATATTAATTTTTTGAGCTGCCATGTGAGTACAGGTAGTTGGAACCTCCACTTTAGAGTTGATGGTGGGACCACCAAACCCCAACCTCCCATGACAGGTTATGGTGGTGGGGCCCACACGAGCAGAACCTGCCACAAGAGGTTATGGCATGGGGACAACTCGAGACCCAGAACCTCTATATTAAATGATAGGGGTGGGGACCACCTGACCCCTATTGATAATGGAGGATAAAACCTCCCACCTCTTCCTCTTTAATCAGAGAGAGCCTATAGCCATCCAACTAATTAAATGTGACAACTCTCATGAATTTAATCAGCTGTCATACACTCATTTAATTCATAAATTTTGAATTACGTGCCAATGTAAAAATAAAAAAACTTCATATTATTTTCATTGGAATAATATTCTTTTTGGTGGAGGATTTGAGAAGAAAGCTATGTAGAAAAGATCCCAACGAAGAATGGAAAGAAAACAATGAATGCCGATGAAGCTCTTTCTTCTTCGATTTCTTCCACAGACACCTACCCATCAAATCTCTGCAAAATCATCAACTAACCGACATTGCTTGAAATTTACGATGTGTGGTGGACGCGGAAAATGAGAGTAACCTCCATCTACCTTTCGCGACTCCGTCAACAAAAGACGAGCGTCGAGCAACAAATCAAAATGTAGGGTTTGTTTCCTTTAATGTACAACATTGTTCCTCCCATAAATGAAGAAAGTTGGTGTTCAACTTTTTTGGGAGGCGTGTTGTGTTCCCTTCTTGAGAACAAATGACTCGATGATGGCATGACAATGAGGCAAAGAGGACAAAGATGGCGTACATAGGCCATGTGATCTGCTGCTTACCCGCGTGCTACTTCGTGCGCTCCGGCCTGCCCTGCGGCCTGCCCACATGCCATCGTGCCCTGTGCCGGCCAGCCTGCGCACTTCCACTTCCTGTGACTATCTGGTTGCTTCCCACCGTGCCCCGTGCCGACTGCCGCCCGCACCGTGCTTCCTGCCCGGGCGCCCCGCGCGGTGCCCCGCACCGTCTACGCCCTGCCCGGAACCCCGGCGCCACCTACCCCTTTTCCATACACGCAGTTCAAAACCCCCAATGCTCTGCCTGACACACCCACACTGCCTGCCTATGTGCCCTGGCGTGCTGCCCATGTGCACTGCGTGACGTTCCCGCAACCCCCTGTCGTGGCCCATCCACTGCACCCACAACCTGCTCGGCATCCAGCCGGCCTACCCGAGCCCCGCAAGAACTTCCCACAGGAATCTCGGCCATCGACCTCCCAATATGTCCCACAGTGTCCCCCCGCAGTGTCTCTAGATAATCCATCCTGACCTTCTGTGTCGTGTCACCGAGCCGCCTATGTGGCGACTTTCGAGCCGAACCACCCTCGAAGTCCACTCGGCCAAGCCCAGTGGACTAGGCATAACTGGGTATGATGACCCACCCAAGGGGCTGTGTCAGACCCATCGAGTCATCCCAGGTTAACCCATACCAGGTCAGTCCAGATTGGGTTGGGCTGAGTCAGTCCGACCGGGTCGGATCGGACCCTGGCCCACTACCGACCCTTTGCTTACTTTGACTATAACATTGGCACCAGACGTCTGTTTGATGAACCGTCAATGGTGTCAATATTCTTGGAATGAAACCATCCAATTGAGAATACCCCACTGGAGTTCGGATTATATTTGAGTTAAATTTAAATTGGATTTCACACGAATCCAACCGCCCCCTGGACAAAAAGGATAATAACTAACAGTCCAGGCAAACCATTGATGCAGTTTCTATTGCATTGAGACCCCGATGATGTGGCAGTACTTTATGATATGTCTACTTGGGATTTCATAAAACTTGTAGTATTGACTTGTAGATCATGGAGTGGACCCTCCCTGTGATGAGCGAGAAAATTGGAGAGACCCAGTAGCTTGCAGAGACTTGAGGACTGTTCATCGATCAAATCGCGGTGATTCAGATGTCCTAGTGGGGATGAATTTGTTATAGCAGAAGACCCAAGGTGGAGGAGATCTTGGTTGTAGTGGAAGACCCGATGTACTCGATAGAAGTAGTGCCTCTCTAGGCTATGAGGGGGAGCGATAGGTTGTAGCAGCAACCCCATGGTGGGGAGTGTCTCTATGAGTTCATGGAAGACCCACACTACTCAATAGGTGGAGTACCTCAACAGTTCCAGGATAGTGGGAAGCGCTTGGTTGTAGCAGCAGGCCAACTGTACTCAACATAAGAGGTGTTCTCCATCAGCTATGTTTTCGACTTTGTGAATAAAAATCCTAGTTTCAGCTGAGTCAATTACTTGTATTTTTCCCTCATAATTGAGATGGGATACATGATAACTTAGGTATATGTATGTGCATATACCTATGTAATGGTTATCCGTTGATTTCAAACATTTTGGTTTATCTTTTTTGGAGTTTTTGAGACCCGGAGGGTCTCGATGTCCCAATTGAGTATTGTTACACCCACCCCTACATGAGCTATGCTCGCACCTCATTGTGTTGGTTGCAGACGATGAGCAAGACTGACTCGGGCAGAGAGTAGTAGGACTAGATGGTACCCTGTGGTGGACCAATCAGCGTGATGGTACACAGAGTGGATAGACGAACGTGGAGTGCTGAGGAGGCCATCTGTACCTACCCCTCATGTAGGAACCCTAGAGGATGACCCAGTAGCTGCTTCACAATTCTTCAGTTTAACATTCTTTCAGTTTTACATGTATTTTTTCAGTTGGGCTTGTATTTATGGACCATTTACTTTCCAAAACTCTTTTTTATATATCTTTTCTTAGTATTTTACTTCTAGATCATACTTTGTTGTGTGTGTTTCAGTTTATAAAGGAAATTCCTTCCCAGTTTAGGGATTGACGCCTTTGTTTCTAGTATCCATCCCCTGGCCTATGGAAGTAAGGCTTGTGGTAGTCACGGTACGGGCCTCAGGGGACGGGTCGTGACAATATCTTCTGGTTATACATGAAATGTTAGTCGCCCAGACCTGACTCATGGATTATGCAGAGGCGTGTTTTTCTTATATAGAATTACTTATACATATAATATAACAAATAACTGCACTGCATATTCTGAAAATTTATAATAAAATTGATATGAAAAATTTTCATAGCATTTGTATAAGTATTCTTCCATGATTTCCTCCATTCTTATTCCATGAGGGTATAGATGACCATACTCCTGAGGTGGTCGGCCATCAGATATCAATAGATCCTATCGTAGATCCAACATTGGAACATGCGATTGTATAAGAAATAGGTGATGAGGAAAGGTTCTATGAAGGCTTATGTGATTCATAAATTCTATATAGGGAGCACCACAACCATCCTTAACTGTGGATATGCTGATGTGTGAGTTCTCAGAGAAGAATCCCCAAAACATTTTTTTGGGCATGTCAGACCACAAGTTGGAAGGTTATATCTATATGACATGATAACAATTTTACTACATCCAGAGACACAACCTAAGAAGAGGGTATATATATATATCTATTTATATGATTTTTCATTCCATCAATATATTGTTGATTTTTATTACTCTAAAATAGATTCATTGGTAGATGGGGTTAAGGGAATTTCCTATGGTCTGCTATGAATATGTCTATCCAATGCAATTAAGGAATGAAGAAGACCAAGATACTATGAACCTTAAGTTGAGAATTTAATTGGGTGTGGATTATTCAGAAATTTTTTCTGAGATCATATTAATTGAACATATTCTGGGGGTGATTAGTTAGCATAATACCAGATATTTTATGATAGTCTCAGGTGCGACCTTTGATCACAAATCAATGTCAATCGACATACTACCTTGTCTATAATAGTGAATTTGGACCATATAATGAAGTGTAAACCGATAGATAATGAAGGGGTGAGATAGGGTGGTTCATCATATTTATTTGGTGCTTCATAGACTGATAGTTGGAAGAATAATTTTCCATATCCATGTGATGAAATTAGTTTCCAGAGCACATTTTTAAGTAGGTAGAGGAGTTTCTACCAAGGTGGTAGCTGAAGAAAAATGAAGTGATAATGTAGAAGACGACCATTTTTAGTGATGATCCAGAGGCAATACGCTATATATACTATGATTATATATAATTTTTTTTGGAATCTCGAGAGAGGGTATTCACTGACACCACATCCAGGAATTGGATTTGTGGATTCTCATTGGGCAATGAGATGGATTATAACCAACTAATCAAGTCGATCTATTTTTTATGGACATAGTAGTCATTTGACTATTTTGTAGACATTGTAGTGTGGATCTGCTCAGGGATGAAAGGTAGTACTACATTGTTGTCGGTCATGGATCATATATGTTGTGAAACTGACACATAAGGAGAATGATAATAGACAATAAATAGTGAGGGGTAAAATTTTAGTAGCCTCTAATTTTTAATATTCACATTTTTATTCTGATGAATATCAAATCATTATGTTGTCTTCAATTTTGTAGGGAATTGTGCTCTGTTTTTGGCATTATTACATCTTTATAATGATTCAAACTCTATTGACGATCAAAAAAGAAGATGCATGTTAGGAATGGAAGAACCCCTAGAGATTTTTGATTGTCACCTCATAAGGGAACTCTTTTTCATCAATATAACATGTATTGAAATAATTTTTTGGATGAACTATCTAGCATTTCCACATATGTTTCACTAATTTATAACCCCTAAAGAAACTATTACCTCACTAGATGTTGTTGATTTTATTCAATTGGGTGTGTGGGTTTTCTTGGAGAGACATGATGGACCCAAGAAACCTGGTATTTTTTTAATTACATCATATATTGTGATTATATATCCAGATGATTAGGGATCTTGCTGGGAGAATTTCCCTATATTAGTCGATTGTTTCAAGGATATTTTTTGGGATGATTTTTTTAGGATTA
Source organism: Viscum album (assembly GCA_963277665.1). Classification (NCBI taxonomy): domain Eukaryota; kingdom Viridiplantae; phylum Streptophyta; class Magnoliopsida; order Santalales; family Viscaceae; genus Viscum; species Viscum album. The sequence continues at coordinate 2,047,463,229 of OY728127.1, forward strand.
CATCCAATGTTTGAGGTTTTTTTCTATATCAATCTTGTTCCATTAGTTTCACATGTGTCTATAACCCTTTATAATATTACTATTTGTGAGATTTAATAGCTTAAGAGGCCACTATAATATTTAGGTGAATATGGGTTTATCTTACCCAGTACATCACCATGGGGTTAAATCAGAGTTTTCACAAAAAAAGAATGGCATAAACCCCATGTTATGTGGGTTTTACAATAAATTAAACCAAATGAAGATATTATATGGATATAATTTTCCATGGATTGATGATCACTTTGAACTTCTCTGAGGTACATGGGATTTCTTGAATATCTACTTGAGAGTAGGTTATCAACAGGTGTGTGTTAGACCATTGGAAATACCTAAAACATATTTTTGTAGAATGCATGATCTATATGAGTAATTGGTGATACCTTTCAGCCTCACAAAATCCCCAACAGTTTTCTTGGAACAAAGGAACAAAATTTCCCATCTTTATTTTGATTCATTTTTAGTTCTTTTCATGAATGATATATTTGTGTATTCTAAAAATAAACACAAACACTACAAACATCTTGAGATCATATTAAATACACTGATATAACATCAATTATTTTATAATATATCAATGTTCCACTTCATGATATATACTATTAATATCCTAGGTCACATTAAGTCAAAAAATATTATCAGTTGACCTGGAGAAAGTGAAAGCTTTAGTTTTCTATCCAAATACGAATAACGTCTTATAAGTATGATTTTTATTGGGTATGGATATGTACTAATGTCATTTCATATAGGAAATATCACACATTTCAATTCCACATACATTCTTGACTAACATGGGTTTAATTTTTGTATGGTAGGATTCCAGCGAGATAACCTTTCTGGAGAAAAAAAGGTAAATTGACTTCAGTGAAATTATATATTTTTAAAGAATTATAATGTACTTACATTATTTATTATGATTTAGGAGGTTTCTATATTGGATCAGTTTTTATGTAGGGGGGATTGTTTCATGTTATATGAGTCTTGATAGTTGATTTCACCTGATAAGAATTACCTGACACAAGATTTCGATATGGATATAGTTGATCAGACATTTCACTATTTGAGAGATTAAAATATTGGAGTTCATTTTCTGGTATTCAATGGAATAAAATTATCATGTACATATTTATAATGAATTACGAGAATATGTGGTAGTGAATGGGGTTTGACAAACTGTTGTCTTTTATCATTTATATAGCATGAATTATTCTTTAAAGAAATGTACATGTCGATGCACTAAGAATGAGTAATAATATACAAGCAGATAAATTTTCTTGTATTGAGTGGAAGATCATGGATTTATACTATTACATGATCTTGTAGATTCATAAAATATAGGGGAAAACTAACATATAATACATATCCATTTCATCTATCCTTATGGATAGAGTAATTATGATGAGACATTTGGAAGTTGTGGGAAATTTTCTACATGAGTGTGTGGCAGGTGGTGACAATTTTCGTTTTAGACAATATGTGAGGATGATATCCAGTGTATTCATAGTTGAAAATGGTATTCTGAATACATACAGAAGGAAATGATCAGATATTTCATGCTAAATCATGGGAAGTGAAACCTGAAATAATCATGATTTATTAGGATTTACATCACTAATACTAGTTTTCGGGTATGAAAGTGATTATTATGGGTTTCTTATGATAAGATCCATGTATCGACAGGTGAAGGAATAACACCAATGGTTACCAATGATTTAATTGTCTCTTATCATTCTCAAGGTATAATGGAATGAAATTATGATGCATTTTGTGATAGATTTAACATGGTCACCTTGAGGATATGATTCATTTTCTGACTTTTTTTAATGGATCAAAAGTTATCTCATTTACTACCTATAAAGGAAGAATCAACAGTAGATGATCCTAGGAGGTCATATATCAATGATATAGTATGAATTCATGGGGTCCCAAAAACTATCATTTCAAAAGGGGATACCATATTTAAATATATTTTTTGATAGATTTTACAAATGGAACTGGGTTCATAGGTGCCTCTAAGGACAACATCCCTCCTTAAACCTGATTTCCAATCAGGGAAAATGATAATTGTGATTGAGGGAATGATAAGATGTTAAGGCCAATATTTTGGGGGATCATGGGAGAGGTATATACCACATGTTGATTTCACTTATAATAATTTATTTCATGGTACTAAAAATATGGAACCAAATAAGGATGTGTATTATATCCCATAAATATCACCCATTTGTTGGTTTGAGATAAGAGAGGAATCTATTCATGGACCTCAACTTAGTTTGGGGACCATAGAGGTATTTAAATTTATTTGGAAACATATACCTACTGCATTGTCTCATCATATATCATATGCTAATCATCGTAGATTTACTATACAATTTGAGATCGAGCATTAGATATTTTGACATGTTTCAATAATGATGGCCGATATATACATAAAAAGACAATTCTATATTTCACTGAGTAATGTTGTCCAGTACCTGATTACAAAGAGAGTCCGTCTAGAATCCAATTAGATATAGTTTCCTCATATGTATCAGGCTATGCAAGGTGTCTTCCATGAATCTTATTTTCTCCACTATTTTTCAGAAATTTATCATGAATTTCTTCCTGAGTTGGTTTAAGTACATGTACAAATTTTATTCAAGGAGCAACATATACCTATTGTTGACCATATCATGATTGTTTACATAGTCTGGTCAGTTCCTCTAGTAATTGTGAAATGGACGTACCACTGAGTACAACGATAAACCTAGGAGATGGAGGCTGATGTATGATCGTAGTGACCAAAATTTATCATATAAATTCTTGAAATCGTTTTTGAGTGTATTTGAGGATGAATTTATTTAAGGGGTGATATTTGTAATATCCCAGTTCTTTCATAGGGAAAAAATTTATTTAAAATAGATTAAATTTATTTTTAGATAATCAAATATTTCTTAAAATGAATTATCTTGAGGTGGTGTAGGTAAATTGTGTGTCGAGGCGAGTATATAGAATGAAACATAGCTTTTGTGATGAAAAAAATCCCGGTGCGCTGTAATATGAAATTGGGTGGGGCATTCTCATGGTCACGTATAGCCATGTAGGTATATAAAAATGATTCCTATAGGAATCATTTATTGAGAAAACTTGGTATTTTCTATACACATACACTATATAATGTCTTCAATTTTACAGAGAGGTTTTTCGTGGTTTGAGCAAGGTTAGTTATATTGTGCATACATATCATGTGGTATGCCCCATCCTTTATCAATTGGTGCATGTTTGTAGAATAGTTTCGATAACCATGAATCCAAGGGATTATTTTTTAAAAAATTTATAAATTAACATATTTAATTAAATTAAAAATCCAATTTTCTCTCAATTATTACATTGGAATGAACAACAATTGGGATTTTCTCTTTGGTGAATATTATTGGAATCAATAGAACTATTTTTTGTTTGTGTGAATAAATATTGGTTCAACACCTTGGATCTATATCAGTATTATACTGATTCATTTTATTCCATTCATCAATTTTTTGGTATTTTGTATTCAATTTATGTTAAAGATAATATTACAGGTTTATAGTTTCTTCATATGTTATTCTGTTTTCTCATTATCTAAGTTGAATCAATAGGTGATACTGTACAAGATATCCACTATGTAACTATGATTGATGGTATCATACATTTACTAAAATGTTCATGGGCTATATATATATATGATTTTGTGCCACATGACTAATATTAATAGTGTCATTAATGAAATGTATTTTAGACCTACAAATAAATGAAAATGTGTGGCCCATTGAATTAATGAGTCCTAATTATTATAGATTAAAGGCCATGAAACTTTAATTAAAACCACCATTTTGGATGTGTTATTAATTTATTAGACAAATATATGGTTTTATATAATTTAGACAGCATATTGTTTTCCAATTATCCCTTTTCCATTTCATGTGAATCATAAATTAAAGTGATGGATCCAATTGTGAATAGGAATGTGTGGAATTTTAATATCAATTGTAAATTGAATTTATAGATATAAGGAAATTGAATCCATGCCCCAAGAAAATATAAATTTATTGGATTTTTTATCATGAGTTACTTTTATATGTTATTCCCATGTGAGTTAATCTAATGAATACTTCTTCTAAGATTATCCAACTCATTCACACATGTTCTACGTTGATTTTTAATTGAAATGAAAAGAGTGGTGAACTTAACCTGATTAATTAATATTTATTAAATGTTATTGAATTGATTAAATTATTATATAAATTGTCTAACACGTGGAATCATATACTAATTCTAGGTATGGAATAATTTGTTATTTATCTTGATTATTCTCACGTGAAACATGGATTGTTTTTATGTATTTCCAATGACGGTGTCATGGGGGAATATTGGTAGATGTTGAGTGTCACATGGATTCCTTATTTATTTCAAATGACTGACTCAAAGGTCAGTTGATCATATATGATATGGGTGATACATGGGTTCCATTAGTCAACCACCATGGAAAAATGTGAGTGACTATATTGTTCTACCACACCTAGAGTTATTTATGGGGTCTCGTAAGGATCTATAAGGATGATCATATAGGGTGTTGGTTAATATTCCCTAGAGAGATAATATGATTGCAAATGAATAAATTCAAGGACATGAAATGATTCTGTATTTTATAATGAATCGAGTTAATTATATGATGTGTCTTCCACAAAAATGAACAAATTTGGATTTGGATTTTGAGTTACACATTGTTGATCACATGTTTTAGAATTATTGATCTTATCACTATGGGTGATGTTGTGATATGAGACGGTTCTAGAGAATCATTAATTAAAAGAAATTTTTTATTTAAAAACATTCAATTAAAAAATTTCCAATGAATTACTATTATTATAGAGACATAAATACCAAATGAAATTGGTAAAATGAACTGATCATTATATGAGAAATCATAATATATATGATATTACATTTTTGTACATCCTTTACACCATATATTACATCCATTGTATTTTTATTATTATATATTTAAAAACTGAATGAAAATAGAAAATTAGTTGATACCTACTTTGATTAGGTCTCAAAACCTATTCTAGCTATGATAGGGTAACCAAACATACTATAGGATTGCTGGTATGGTCATGGAAAATATCCATAATATAGTTCTATGATTGTTTTTACGGACCATTAGTACATTGTACAATGATGATTTTTGTGATTATAGATGGATTATTTTTGGTCTTTTTAACATAAGTTACATGTATTTTAATGATTCCTAGAATATATATTTGGGATGTTTTGTAGACACATATGACATTTTCCATCGACAAAAGTATCAAATTTCAACTTTTAAATTATTTACAAACACCATTAATTGTTATTTATCATCTGTCTGATTGATTTAATGCTTCCCATACAATTATATTATTGTTTTTCCAGTGTTTTAAACATTTCTATTTGGGGAATAGTCTCCCCATTGAAACACATAACCACTTTATACTACTCAGAAATGTCTAACATTTTGGGATATGCAAATGATTTCATGTGGGCACCCAGTCATGGGCCACTACTGAGTAGCATCTCTGTTTAGGATATTACACCATAATTCATGTGTATGAGAGTCTACATCCACATGAACATATGTAATTCATTTTCCATGATCACTTCTCACGAATGTTTATGATGAAGTGTTTAAAATATATATATATATATATACATATGATAATAATGATATTTACTTTAATTATTAAATGTTAATATATCATATATAATTTAAAAAACCATTCATTGAAAAATAATAATATTATTCATGTGTATGTGTGGATTACCATCTCCATGATGTGATGAGATTCATGTTTCATTTTCTGATAACATTAATATTATATATAAGTGTATTTATATAAATAATACATTAGAGGTGATGTAATGATTAATATAAAAAGGTAAAGTAGTTGTTATATTTTTTACAACATGAACATTTAAAAATAGAAACATTACTTATGTGTACGAATAACCTACCATCTTCATGATCATATCAATGATATATTACTCAAAAACATCCCTAATGATTAATTTAAAAAATTTAACAAATGAATAAAAATTATAATTATTACAAGATCGTTATTCTAGTGTTTATGAAATAATAATATCTTTTACCTCAGTAAACATTGCAATTTAATTTTGGAAATATGAGAAGAACATTGTAAAAACATACATCATGAACCATTATAATTATTTAATTGGACACATAATTAATATTACGAAAAAAAATGTAATAATAAAATGTAAAGAAGTTCATAAAAATATATTTAATTTAAATAATTAAATTTTCATGGAAGATAAACAATTTATGTTAGGAATCGTTATCGATGTTCAGGATCATTATAACCAACACTTTTTTTATGATATGACCTTTAAAACAATCGATATCTCATTAATGAGAGGGAATTTATCTAAATTATATATATATATATATATATCTCTTTTAATAATATTTTTCAAAATTATTATCCCATACATTAAAGGTGGGATACATTCCTTATGTTCATTATACATGTACCTTCATTTTAAAAATTATCATTCATTATGATATTAGCGATGATTATGAAACCCATTTATTTCCATGGTTAATTATTATGTTTAACCTATATTATTTATTTTATTTTTTTGGAATACATAAATAATGAGCATGTTATGATAGGGATATCATAATATTACTAAAATACATTCAGTAATAAATTTTTCTAATTATAAATTATATATGGGATGATGGATTAAACCTAATTTATTATGAGAGATTTTCCCACATGTAATTCTTCCAGGGTTGTTTGTAAGGGGTCATGTTTATATACTTTTACTTATTGTTTCAACACTTGTTATATTAAAAAAATATTGGATTCTATGTTCTTTATGTGTTTCTTCAATGTGATTAGTAATGGACCTAATCTTTTATGATATAACGTTGTATAATTGACTAAAATCTTATGCTTCCAAATCATGTAAATTATATCACTGGGGTTTTTTTCTCACCTATTTCATTTATATATTCCATAGGATTTATTAAATTTTATTAAGAGATAAAATCAATTATTTATCTCTTTATATAATATAAAATATAAAATTTATGTTCAATAAAACATTATGAAGTATCATGATCCATTTATTATACAAAAACTATGCCTCATGATATTTATGGTTATTTTAATTGTATATTTAAGGTTAAAAATATAGTAAAAATATGTATAAAAGTTAAGAGTCACTATAAATTAATCCACACAAAATATTATATGGAAATTCGACATCACAACCTCCCAGTCCAAAAATATCATGTCATCATTGAAATTAATCAATAACTAATAAATGGAATGATATTAGTAATGATTATATTGAAGATTCTATGACACAAGGAATAGAATTAAAACATAATACAACTATAGAGGCAGTTCCAGATGATATGGAACAACACTAAGATATTGTATCTCTTCAAAAACAATAAAAATTTAGGGTGAGAGATTACTTCCTCAATCAAACCCCAAAAAATTTAAATGAGGGGAAGGATGTAGGAATATATTCTATCAACACTTGAAAACCAAATGATTCCTTTCTAATCTATATATACCCTCGTAGAGTCATATTCTACATTAATTAACCCCTAATACATTTGAATCAACTTAGTCATAAACTATAATAAATATTATATATGAAAAACTGGCTCCTAACCATTGGTCCATAAAAACTATTTTTGAGAAGATAATACAAGGATTTCATGATATATAACTATCAATGAGTAAGGTTGGATAAATTATTAATATGAAAACTTATAAAAGAAATTTTTATTAATCTCTGATCCAAAATAATCAATCTAACAAAAATAAAACATTTCCTCCATTATTTTAAGGGTGAAATCCATTTTCGCATCGATATAAGGATGAAATTTTGAACATATATAGTGTTGAAACCCAAAATCATTCCCAAGACCTCACTATACATGGATGGTAAAGTTATGATCTAAATATAATATATTGGTCCTCAGTACCATATGAGTATATATAACCTATCCTAAAACCTATCTCTTTGAAGATTCTATAAAAATTATACATTTATTTTATGTTAAAATAAATGGAAAAAATAATTAATGAAAATATATTGATCCCATGAAATAGTGTCCAAACAAGTATAAATTAGTGATAATATTAGGTAATAAGTAGGCACACCATGTAAATTTTTTAAACAAAATAAAAAATAAAAATTATATTAATTTAAACCTAGGTAAAATGTTATTTATCAATATATGATGTTATTAAGATGATTTTCATAGTGGATGACCTTCCTATCATGTCATGTAGTACATCAAAGAAAGAGGTACACATTCAAAAGCTTTAGTATTTTATTTATCTTACTAGGTGAGGGGGATAAAGAAAAAATGATTAATCAAAATAGAAAAAACCAAATGTAAAAAATATTTTTTCTATGTTGAAATAAAATTTCATCACATATATTTAGAAAAGGATGATATGAATGTTTTTTAAATCATATGTTGGATGTTATAATATGATGTTAAAAATTTAATAGATTGTAAAATTATCTCTCTAAATAAATATTCAATCATGAATAATATAAAAAATACTTATTTTGATATTTTTAATATGGGAAATTTTTCTGAGAGTAATATTACACAAATCTTTATAAGAAAAGAATCATTTTTTTCTTATACTGCTAATAATTTTATATTGGACAAGAGGACAAAACAATTTACATAAGAACAAAATTAAAATTACTAATTGATAATGATAAATTCCCTTCTATTATGCTCACACTAATGGGAAAAATCGATTAAAAATTATTCAATTAATTAAATCCATTGTATTTATTCTCTAATTAGATAATAAAGTAGCGGTGTTGATTGTTCTGAAATTGAGAACCATGGAAAAGTAATATATAATAAATCATAGAGATAAAAAATTATTCCACCTAGGAATATATTATCATTAAATTATCAAGAAAAAAATATATGATGAAATATTTTACAATTGTTATCTGAAAATGGAAATAATTCATTAAGGGTTACTTTCATTAGAAAATTTTAGGGTTGAAATATATTACACATTTGATTTCTAGAAAGTTATTATAAAATTTTTAGTAAATGTTATATCATAAGGTTATATCATCATTCAATAATTTTTAAATAAATCACCGTGGAAATTAATAATTTTTTTATAAATTAAAATAGGTTTATTATTTGATGTTTGGGAATGCTGTGGAATAAAATTTATTGGTTTTGCTTCATTATTTTTAATATTTTTAGTAAGTTTTTCGTGAAAGTATTGTTAAAAATACATTAAAATATGTGCATAAATTGACATCAATGTGTTTTAAGACAAAATTTCAAAATATAACGAGGGAAAAAATTAGTATATGATAATTAATTTGTGTTTTTATAATTACAAGATTTAAAAATGTAAAATATTTTTTAATTACAAAAATGCATATTTTTCAACCCAATAATGACACATCTAGTAAATAAGTTGAATAGATTATGTATCATTTGTAATAATGGAATGATTCTATCCTCACATATAGATTAGTAATTATTTTACTTAAACTACATAGTGATAAGAAAATGAAAATTGTATATTGAATTGTTGGAGATGAAAGAAATCACACGTTCATATCTGATGAACATATTAACATAGAATTTTCTATTTGTATTTACGTAAAATATAAACAGGGATATTTCTAATCCCTCATTATGTGTGTTGTATTTTTAGAAATATAAAATGAATATTTGATATAAGTATTTTTAATAAGAATCAAAATACCATATAATATTAAATAAAATGGTATTGTATAACCCATGATTTTTTATGAATATGATTAGAGGAAAATGAAATATTCATGAAAATGATGTTGTTGTTTTTTATATGGACGATACATGATCTAATTCATTTCTGATTCATAACGGTGTCAGTTTCTACAATAATTTAATCTTGTAAATTTATTAATTATTTTAAAATATATATTGTATTTATATTATTCATTCATACATGTGAATATAAAAATATTTTAATAGTTCTATAAGATAAGTATTGTATGATATTGAATTTTATGTCACGTTGGATAAAGCATTAATAAATAACTATACTGATTTTTGAATGTGTACAATGTAAAAAGAAATGTGTAAATTGAGTCATATAACTAATATAATGTTTACTAAAAGTTAATAATATCATTAAATATATTTATTTTATTTAGTAATTGATTGATTATTATGATGAAATAATTTATTTTTCTATTTTTTGTAGTGGAGAATTCTATTATGATTTTTAAGAAGATTATATAGATAGATGAAGTCCATGATTTGTTCGGATATCATAGAGAGAATATTTTTATAAATAATTTTAAATGAATTAAAAATTTAATACCTTATAATTATTATTTATATAATATTGGTGCTCCATAAAAAATGTACAATAATATAAATCTTTCAATTCTAACATAATCCCACACATGTAGGTGTTGGCTCCGTCGATTGTGAGAAAATGTTGTTCCCAACACCCTAAAAAATAGGGTGTTGGTAGTACTTTATTGTATCCATCAAGAAAACATGGAAGAATAGAAATGTCACAATCCAATAGTGAGTAAAGGGGTGATCATCGGTGTGTACATGGAACTCACAGAGCACTCCATAGGATGCCTAATGTACCGCACAAGTGTTTTCATTGCCCATGAAAAGAAGAGTGTGTGCACAGTTTCCGGTGATGACCCAAGTGAGAGCTCAAGATATTTAAAGAATTAAATAGAAATTATAATTGTTATCAATAGAAGAAATGATCAATGAGTTATGGGATATTTGGGGTGTTTTAATACATTATTAATTTTTTTATTATAATGAAATTGATTGATCTAATCAGACTAGGATATGAAATATGTCTAGAAGTGCTCATATTGAAAGGATTTACAATATGTACGTCAACACTTATATGATGATACCATTGACTAATATTAATGTATATCCTTATAAAATAGTTAAAAAACATTTTTACGTTTACATCGACTATAAATCCCTCTAGCAATCCTATATAATCTTCTTCTCCTACAATAAGATGAAAATTTTGAATATATGGGAAAATTCAAAAAATAGTATATCTTCTATTGAAATATAATGTTATAGATGTACATTTGAACATTATGACACTTGAACATTTCATGTATTTTATGAAGATATTACAAGTGATTCCATATCAAATTCACATGAGTGATCTTCAAGATAGAAGTATCCAATTACATAAGGGAACCATAATTTTCTATTTAATTCATGTATCATGATTACAATGAATCATGAAGGATGTTCAAGATACTGAATATTTTTAAAATTTTAATACATATACATGAAAAAAATTAATTTTATATATTATGGAGGATCCAAGATGTTGTATAAAACTAGATGACATGTTAATAAATATTCATCAATAAATATCATGTGACCGACCCAAAACCCATTGATTAAAATATTAAGAGCTATCTTTTCATCAAATAAAATGATAGGTTATCCATGAATCACATGACATCAATCAAGATAGATTAATGAATAAAATACTACATGAATAAGTATGAAAATATTCCATGTATGGTGATGTATTTATCTATGTAATTTTATTTTGTTTTGGGAAAAATAGTTCAACATAAAATAAATTTTTTAAATAATAGAAAAGGGTTATTTGAATAATCATATACCATATTAGTTCATATACACAAAAAAATTATTATATCTAGATACTGTGATGTGTATCATCCTTCCACGAAGGATGTTGCATGCTAGTTTTGTTTATAGGAATGATAATGTACCATTTTCTTTATTCAAATGAATACAAATATAATGATAAAAAAAAGGATTTTATAGAAAATATTTCATGTATCTTGATATATTTGTGATATGGCATTTGTGTCATTTTATTATTTAATTTATTTCAGATAAAATGATTTTCCATTTTGTCAAATAATTAGATTTTCCTCTATAATTAATATGAATCCAAATATTCATCTTATAATATATTAATATGTTGTAAAGAGTAAAATATAGATAAAGGATAGCCATATTGTTTTCATAGGAGAGTACCAAACAATATTTTTAGTGTACGAGGGACTAATATCAACACAAGTAATATTTCATAATGGTTGTATAAGCCGAATATGTTTTAAAAAGGGAAATCAAGCACACTTTTACCTTATTCCTTATTGTTGATGGGATAATGGGTTAATGGTCATACCATTTATAATATTTTAATTGATGATAATAATTGAGTTTTTTGTGGGGGGGGATAAAAACCACTATACACAATGGATATAAACAACCGTTGGAAGAAGGACCTCATTAGGAAGACTAGTTTTCTATTGTGCAGTTTTTCAATTTGTCATATAGTAACACTAGATAATGATATGAAAAATAATATAATGAGAAATAATATCCCATAAAAATTGAGTACATTGTAATGGGATAAATGTTTTAATTGATCATCCCATATTAATTCACATCCCCGCTCAACATGTTTAAATTCGATTATAATGTTTATTTATAAATTTTTAGTGAAATATTTTCCACTTTGATTGGAATTTATTTTATTTGATAATATTTAATTATTCTATATGTAATATAGATCAAAATACTAGGGTAATTATATAAATAATTGATCAAAATTTCATATATATTAGGGACCCAATAGAACACAATTAATAACAAGATAAAAAAGAAAAGGCCAATCATTGAAGATAATATGGATCTAAGGCTGAAATTTCAATATTTTGTGGGACGTACATCTTGAAATTGTTTAATTATTTATATATAGACTCTATAAATGATATTTAAATGTACACATTTGATAAATTATTCCCTATCTATTTATATTCACAATCTATATTTTATGTCAAATTAATTTGAAATATGGATGCTGAGAAATGGAGATAGTACCATCAAATAAAACTATGGTATTTAAAATTATGTGAATAAAAATAGTTTCCCCTTAAAGAGAAAACTGAATTAGTGATATGGAATATAATTCTAACATTTTCAACCATGGATAGATTTTTTCCTCAAGAAAAAAATTGTGGGAATTGATAGTAATAGTACATCTTTGGGAACATGGTTGTTAATTTATTGAATAATATTTATATAGATAAATTTATAATATAGCCTAAAATGGTGTATAATATTTGATGTTATGAAATAATAGAAACAAATTTATCACTTCTAATAAAATGATCAAATCATGTATATTTATGTGTTATTTTGAATAATAGTTGTCATAGTTGAAATTGATGAATAAATAAATCATTCCATCATGAAATCGAAAGATGATAATAGAAAAGACCAATGAAGTTAGAATTACAATTATCCTTTCATTAGAGTGAATTTTGATATATTTTTTATAATGTATATTCAATGTATTTTATTTATTACGGATGAACAATTATACATAGATACTAAGATGAATGAAAAATTTGATCAAATAATATTCATGTAGCGTTAAAGTGTGTGACACCCTATTGAATAAGATTCATATATTGTTCCATTAGTGGACCACAATGAATTTTTTAAATAATTCATTGAATATAGATTATTTGGTTGTAATAAAAAGATATAATGTTATGTTTTAACCTATTAATTATATAATTTGATTTGTTTGGTGGATGATATTCATAAGATTCCTTGTCAAAATACCAAACCAGAGGTAAAATTATAAAATAATTTCTATTTATCTGTCCTTAAATCCTCAAAATTGAAATAAAAATAATTTTATTACAATAGAAATGAAAATATTAAGTCATGAAAAATAACTTATTTGACGAATTTGAATTTCATGAGAGGGTTTTAGAAAATTAAGATCCTAAAATTTATAGAATTTTTTGTGGGAGTGGAAAATAGATGGTCAAATTCAATGGACATTATGAAACTCTCTTGTGCTAATGGAAAATTAATAATTTTATATAAATGTTTCACCAGATGATATTTCATCTCTGATACATTTTTTGGGCATAGGATACCACAAATTGGGAAAATACAAGTGTCAATGCTACTGAATTCTAATTTGAAATCTAAACATTTCATCATTAAAAATATTATATATTATAGAATAGAGTATAATTGACTCGCATGGTTTAGTAGAAATTGTCATCATTTCTTCTCGATCACAACAGAAATATAGATTACACTTTATTCCGAAAATCTATTGTTTTGTACACATATACTATGTATGAAACAAATTTGTGGGGTTGTTTTTTATAAAATATAGAACTAAATAAAAATAATTGTGAATAAATAGTAAAAAATTAAAAATTTCTATCATGGAACAGTTTTACAATAAATTGTAATTTCATATTACAACTCATGAAATTAAATTCCAATATGTTTTTAAATAGAGATAATCACTTGAGGGGGTGTTCATTGGGAATTTTTAGGAGTTTAAAATTTATACACGTTATAATCCTTAATTTTTTTTTCATTTGCAAGAATGTCTGGATTTTATTTATTCATTCAAGTTTTATTCTATCATAAAAGAGGAAAATAATTTCATTTGATGGAAAAAAGGGTTGATTCCTAGATGTTATAGGGATATATGAAAAAACATTCTATTATCACCTGGATGTTTTTAATTCATCTGCAATGTCATTTAGAAAAAAATTGGGAAAAATCACTAGATATATTTAAATTTTATAAAATCAATAATCATTATCAATAATTCCGATGAATTTTTATATTTCGTATATGAGGAATGAAATAATGTACATTGATAAAATTTTCATTCGATGTAATGAATATAAATTTTAAATATTATTACATATTATTCATTTTTTTTGAAGATATAATGTAAAAATTTCTAAAAGTATTTTTAATATTAAAAACATCATGTCAGATCCCCATAATGATGAGATCCTTGAAGTTCTATGAAAATATTCATAATATAATTGTACAGTTTGATAACATACTATAACGGGTCATAATGTATTTTGAACATTTGTTGCGTGTGAACATTAATGGATGAAGAATATTTTTGTGAATCTCATAATTAGTAATATTCCAGATAAGGAATTATGAGAATCAGATCTTTTGTAGCAATTTATCATGTTTTAGTGTCATCATATATTCCTATAATATTTCATGTTTAAAATAATTATACAATAAAATTATTGTTAATATATTTCATGACTATCTCACTTATTTTAAATAATAAAAACCATGATGTCATTTGCTGGTGCATAAAATGGCGCGTTTTACGTGTCATTATTGACATTTAATTAATGAAACAAATCATGGATTTATTTTTTCCATCAGTATTTGTGGATGCTCATATCTCATCCATTACATTGGAATAGAAAAATATCCATAGATTCTATGGTCATGGTCTAATGATGTGTACATTTCTGACAGTGAATGAAATGTATCATGTAAATAGGTTGATGACACTTTTTTGAAACCTTCATGAAAATATATTCAAAAATGGGACAATAATACATACTTTTAATTCTAATGTGGTTGTTAACATATATATTTTAATTTCATTCTCTTGGGTTCCTTGTCATATATCCAGAATGTAATCATGGACATTCTAAAATCTTACATAATGGAAATGTTAATAAATCTTATTTAGTCACACACTATGTAATTCTATTGATATTGATTAAAATATATTTGAGTTTAAAAAATTGAATTAATAGTTTTATCATGTATGAGGAACAAATCTATCCATGTTATGCAAGTCACCGAAATTTGAAAACTATTTATTTTCTGGCATATCAATAAAAATATATATTTATTTTATTGAATATATAATAAATATTTAATTAATATTATGTGAATAAAATATTTTTTAGGAGTTTTAAAAAGGAGAGAGGAGTTCAAAAAGTCCATGACCGTTTCCGGTGAAAATTATTTTTTAAAAATATATTTAAATTATAGTTTTTATTACACATGTTGGTACACAACACCAAATAAAAAAAATATTATTATTATAAAGAATTGTGTTTAATAAATTTAATAAATGTAATTTTATAGTTTGAATCGAAATAAATAATATTTTTACATAATTCCTACATCTATAAATAAAAAGTTTATCATATTCTATAAAACATTTTAAAATTGAAAATATATAATTTTTTCACATAATGAATTATATCTCAACACCTTATTCTCTTTACATATAATAAAATCATAATTGAAAGAGAGATTTATTCGTAATCAAAATAAATTAAACAATAACAAACTATTTGGTACGTTCAAATCACAGTTATACAACCTGAAGTTCAAGTGGTGTTTCTTGGGTATAACAGGATCACATGGGGACCATGGATAGAGGCATTCATTCCCTGTATCTTGATAGCACAATAATTATAATTTGAAAGGGTATTTATAGAAGATCAAAATTAACCAATGAATAAATTTTATAAGCCAATGAATTTATTTAATGAAATATTAAATAAATTAATTTTATAAATGACATGAAAGAATCATTGTTTTTGTTTTGAATAATTATTATTTATAATATATATAACATCATCTCATGCTCTTGCTATGCTTGGAACCAACAGTAGGCATCACGTCGTTCATGTTTAAATTTATAATTATTTATTTGATTTTTTATCTGTACATAATTTTTTTAGAAATTAAATTCATTTAATTATTTATTTAATTATGTTTTAATTAACTTGTTGAAAAAAGTAATATTAAAAAATTTATGTTTCAATTTATATAGGATCTAAGTGTTGATAAAGAATCACTGTAGATGAAATTAGTGAGTCATAAAAGTATATTATGGAAAATTGGTTTACATAGAATTTATGTCGAATACATTCAATGTTTCCATAAAAACAATAGCAAGACCCAAGGAGGAGTGAATTATTCATGGTGAATTTATTTTAAACCACCCGTTGATGAGTCCAAATGAAACATGGGATGTCGAATTTCATAACATGTCATTTGCATAATTTTTTTGTAGTCTCCACGGGATAGAAGTGCAAATTCTGTAATCTAGGTGGTCATTATGAATAGTGAAACTGAATGGGACAGATGACATGGGAAGTTTTTGATATTCTATATGTGTATGTGGTGTCAAAATCACATAGTACATCATATACCATGTATAAAGAACATAATGTGGTTTTGAAGGAGAAATGTGGACACATGTAATAATGGATTCAAGACTTTTAGTTTTTTTGTACACATCGTGTGATCCAATCAATATATACTTCAATTACCATGGAGATAATCTCGACCACACAGAAAGTTGATATACAAAACGTATCTAGAAAGTACACATCATGTAGTGTAGCCATGTTAACAAACGAAATCCCATTTATGTATCCTACTTTCAATACAATAGAGATACATATTGGGTGGATATATTGAATTCCTTATAGTCAACCAATTAATGGAAGAAAGAAATAAACTAAAAAATAAATATTGTGTAATTAACACAATATTTTATTTATTGATAGATTTTGTGTTCGAAAATTTGATACTTGTTTTGAAAAACTTATAATGATTATTTAATATATTTTAATAAATATATATTAATTTGTTTTACTATTTTTTATATGAATTTAATATATTATGGCTATTTCAAATTATGTGTGGATGATAATTATGCTGAATTGGAAATGATTTATTCAATAAATAATTAATGAAATTGCATTAATCTTAATAATAAAGAACAAATTATTAAATGATTAATATCCGTTTACTTTTTCTCACATTTTTTACATTAATGTATGATCATGATCATAACCAATACATATATATGTGTAAGAATTTATATAATTTTATTTATTTTATAGATTTTTAAATTATTCAATATCAAATTAAATGACAACCGACTTGTCATAAATCCTTCAATTATTGTGGAAAGCATTTTTTTATAAGGGAATTTATGTAATCCCCAATAACCAATCATTTTTTTTCCTCTTAACAACATGTGAGTAATAAAAACATTTACTCAATATAGAATCCAATGGTGCATCATGGATGTTTAATATCAATCCATTAGGATTCCAACGAAACTGATACACTAGTGGACATGTGGATTACATTAACTTGTTCAAATATCATAAAATGGAGTTATTCCCATAGATAATATGTTTATTTCCTTTCATCTCATTAATTCAACTACTAGATAATATCATGGTTGGTTAATTTAATTTAATTATATATTTTTGTCTATAAATTATATATTTTATTGATTTAAGTCATTGATCACACAAATAATTGATTTCTAATGAAAATATGGAAATTAATGAATTTAATTAGAAGTAACTTTTTTACCCAACATTCCAAATTAATTATGTCACACATATATAATAATAACAAGTTGTATAAAATATAATACAAGATAAAATTTGTTAATAATAAATTAAAATCCATCAGTTAATATTATTTCAGAATTTTTGTTTCATTAATCTAGGAATGGTGAATACACTCAAGGGACCAATTAGCTATATTTCCATTTTTGGGAATGTACTACCTTACTAAATACCTTCATGTTTCGTGATTGTTCATTTTTGAGGTTTTTTAAAATATATATTTATCCACTACACTAAAATGATAAAGAAAGTAGATATTTCAAGTTCAATGGTGGGGGATATTAACTCTTCGTTAAATAGTGGTAGATAGAATAAAATCAATTACATAATTTCTCATTTCAATTTTATGAAGAAAAAAATAATAATTTAGTTATATTTTAATTATAAAATAAAAATAAAATCCCATTGTCCATTTTATCCAAAAGAATGAATATTGGATAAGGACATCCTCATAACTGTATGTATCTTCTAGAAGCAGATTAGATGTATTTATGTGGTTTCATGACATGAATGAAAATCTAACATGATAGAATCATTAATATTTTATCCATCATCAAATGAGGAAAGTAATGAAGAGTTCTTTTCATTGAAAATCACTTTAGTGACAGGGTTGATGTTCAATGTTTGATGCATTCATTAATTTCTAGTAAACTAATTATGTCTCATGAAAAAAAGGATTTTCACATAACACTGGAGTCCTCGATGGTATTTATTTGGATTGAGCTATATATTATTGGTTTCATATTTATAAAGAGTTCTTTTAGAGCCTAAATTGAGATGGTTCCCTAAAGGGACCTCATGTAGTGAAGACCAATGAATACATTGACCTCTTAGATGATTTATTTTTTAAAACCGACATAAGAATTTGTAATTGATATAATTTAGGCCTCAATCATTCATATATTATCATGATATGTTTTTAATTATGACATTAAAAACATTGAAAATTCAATGATGTTTATCCACACTCTTTTGTTCCATGTAAATAGTGATACGGAGGATCAAAATTATTTTTTTCTTTATGATGAACAAATTGTAATGGAAGTAAATTTTAATTAATAAAAAAATTTCTTTAGTACATTCCATGAACATGAAGATCATGTAGAACTCAAGGGAACATGATTCTGTTTATTTCACAAGTGGAAATAAGGGACACTAGAAGAAAAAGTACAACCATCCATAGAAGAAATAATAAGCTTTATGTGAAATTTTTATCAATTTCAATTTATCTATTTTGAAAAACTGGGAACAATTTACAACTCTTTGGAATCACATTTTTATTAAAATAAAATAACAAAGTAGATTTAGAAATATTGAACAATCTGAGGTTTAACTATGCATGTCCAACATAGATAAACATGTTGTTATAATAATCGAGTAATACCACATCATCTTTTTGAATGTAATGATATTTGTTTTGAAACGATGCTATTAGGTTACATATTTTGAAAATAAATACTTTTTTATATCTAATTAATAAAAATATTTTTTTTTAATTTTCGAATAAATTATAATTTTTTAAAATGATAAATTTTTTTATTCTGAGGAACTGTTAAATAAAAAAATATGTTTTGCATTATGAGAAACCAAAAATGATAATCGATAATGATGTTACCTCAGATGTCTTATACCCCATCCAACATTAGAATCACTATCTAGGTCATGAAAATGAAAATTTTATTACTAAATTTATATTTGATTGATATTTAGAGTCTTTTTAACTGTAAACCATTGGTGTGTGACAGAAATGATTAAAAATAAAAATTACTAAATCTAAATTTATTGGGACAGATTAAAGGGACAAATAATTTCTTCAATTAGTTCATGCAGATGTGTCTATTCAATTTCATATTTAATATATCTGGTGGGTAATCATACTTAAAAACTTTTACTGATGACATTAGCTGATATATAGTTTTTTATTTAATGATTAATAAGTAATATTCAAATGATAAATACAAGGAATAAAATAATGAATTTGATAACTAGATTGGTAGGAAGATTAAGAAACACCACTGAAATAGTGAATGAAAATATGATAATCAATACTTCGTTGAATACTTATGGGAATTTGGGATCATATCTATACTAATTCCTTCTAACACACCATAGTGGATCAGTTTAATAAAAAGGATGAATTTTACCGTATTAGATGTAGTGATATCAATAATGATTCACAAGATTCATCCATTATCATTTTGGCGATATTCATTAAAAAATAAGAATATATAATATACCATGTTTGATCGTAATTGATAAATGGTATCCCATATGAATTTTTATATGGTTTAAATCCAAAGTTTTTTATTTTAAAAGTGTGGTGATGCAATTATTTTTTCATGGCCTCTCAGGTAACAAACATAAACCTTGTGGCACATCGTGAACCTTTATAAGATACCTCATGTAAAAAATAAAATATAACTTAATGAAATCCTCATAAAAATGTTATGTTGGAGTGTCACATGATTTTTTATGAGAGAGAGTACATCACTAAACATGATAGTGGGAGTGAGAAAGACATTGATGAATATGGGGATCAAATTACACAAGTGTTAGTACAAGATCTGATTCCCAAAACACATAGGGATGATGAAACTATTTTGGAAAAAGAAGCATTGCATAGAAGTACAATAGAGTTTAGACTAGTGTATTTTTTTTAAAACAACATCAATAAAATAACTATGGTAAATACATTTAAAATTTATCAATATTTAAATCCTTAAAAATTCTACATGGAATTACCATGTACCATGATTATGATATTTTAAAATTAAATTTCAAAACATCCTTACTTTATGGTAAAATTCATGAATCTGTCTATGTTACACAACCCGAAGGGTTTATGACTCCAATGTTTTATAACATGATATTAAAATTGAAAAAACCCATTTGTTTTATAAATTATTTATCACATGGATGGGCCATTAAATAGGATCAATACATAATGGAATTTATTTCCATAATGAAATAATGTCTGCCAAGTGTCTACAAATGGTTCAGTGGGAGGGTAATAATTTTTCAAATATAGTAGGTTGATGATATATTACTAAAAAAAATGAAATACCAATCGTATATTCTATTAATATGTTTTTGAATGAATAATTATTCATGATGTAATATGGTTAAAATTTTTATTTTCATGGGATCATGATTCACCATGAATGATTAATGAAACTACTCTGTATATGTCAATATAAAAACATTGAGATTATTCCTATGATATTGGATATGGCAGAATATAATAGGTTATTGTTCATATAATCAATGGAATTCAACTGTCATGGGAAATTTGTCACCATCCTTATGAGGAATAAAATATAATTGATGATATTCTATATGAATCAGAAATTTCATCAGCAATGAATGTTATGACATGTACTATGATTGATGATTCCATTGAATTCATTGTACAATATAGATTCCAAATTGATCCAAGTGATATCCAATGGATGAATTTTATTTCTATCATTATTTATCTGAGTCATACAATGTTTATGATCCTAGTCTCTATAGGATATGGGGAATAATAAATCATAGGATATATATATTTTAATTTACATGTTGATCAATATTATATAGAGTCACAAACATGTTCTATATTCACTATCAATAGAGGTGATGTGAGATGGAAGAGCTCAATGAAACTTAATGTTCAAGATTCTACATTAGAGTCTGAGTATATTGTGGGTTATGAGGTAGGTATGGAAGTATTACTAATCCACATCATTGTATATAATCTTAATGTGGTACTAATATGTAAATATCATATCACAATCTTCTGTGATAATATTGTTGTGGTGGATCCTGAAAAATTTCCATGGCCACATCAATTGATGAAAAAAATACTTCAAAAATATCTTATGCTGTTAGTTTTTTCCCAAGGAGTATCAATTTATTTGATAAATATTCCCACAAAGAACAATTTAAAAGAACCCTTCAATAAATCCTAGACTATAATGAAACAATATTATCATGTGAGGGCGATTTGTCTGAAAATTCAAGACAATTGGATGTATTCCAACATAGAGTTTGTTGTGGTTTTTGTCCTTATAAAAACTACTTGTACAGTTATGTCATGTAATTTTGATGAATAGAATATTTACATAATTCCTTATTATATAATATTCACAGTTTATTCATTTATTTAATATAATAATTTCATATATTATTTTTCAAACTGATAAGATACATATTATAATATGACAAAATGTATTTAGACCAACTTGTTTGATTTCTCGTAAGAAGATGTCTCTTCTTCTCATGAAGAGCACATTTGGAAATTTCCACGATTAGATATTTTACTTACCAGTATTGAGGAATTCCACATGTTTTATTCTAATAAAATATTCCTATATGTGAGAGAGTGTAATGGTCGACATACTTGAATATTATTATTAATGTATTTCATTATTCACACAGGCATATTTACTAAAAAAATATCCACCCAATATAGTTTATGGATGTTGGATTTTTTTGTTGCATGACTATCAACATGTCATCAATGATTAAATTTGAGGAAGGATTAGATCCATCCATATTTATGGAAACTGATATATCATCTTATAAATTGGAATAGAACTACCTAGGTAAATTCATTTTCCATGGTGTAACGAAAAGTTTAATTTAATTATTCATAGAAATAAATATCACGTAAATAGGTTCATGAAATCATCAAGTGACCACCTTGAATAGATTTTATGATGAAGGGAATATTATACACAAGGATCATTAATATATGGTTATTGATGCAACAAAATAATGATATTTTTATTGGGTGTTTTTGCTAATTGGTAAAAAATATTCTTAGACTTCTAGAAATCCCACATAATGGCAAGAAAAAGTAATCATAGTGGGTCACACACTATTTGTTTTAGTTGATCTCAAATAAATTTAATCTGACTATAATTAATTAAATTAATTAAATTAATATTAGTATCAATTATGAAGAAAAATTTTATTTATTTCATATTTATCTCATTAAATGAATAAGTATTTATTATCTACCATGTGAATAAAAATATATATATTTACATTATGGAATTTTGAGTAGATATTTTTTTTAGTAGAATGTGAAAGAAATGAATATTTACAAATAAAATTATTATTCAGGTGTTAAAAAATTTCCAGATGAGTTCAAAGAGACTAGGACTATGCGTGCGGACAAATATTATTTCATATTCTTGTTATATATTAGTTTTTGTTTTTGTGAATGATGGGGCATGGAAAAAATGACTATATTATAATTAGTGTTATTATCTATCTGGATTATTAATGTTATGTCATGACTGGAACCCACATGGCTCCAACCGCCACTCCCCAATCCCACCTCCAATATGCTATTGGTTGTAGAATAGCATTGTGTAGGTTATCAAACACATGGGAGACATTAGCCTAAGGTACCTGTACCCACAAACCCACATAAACCTCCATGGAACAGTGCATATATATATATAAACTGAAAATAAATTCATGCGTACATAAAACCCACAACAAGAGTTCATCAAAAAGTATAAAAAGGAAATACATGGCCCACCAAAAAAATAGCAAATGCATCCAACCTGTTATGAAGGAGGGGATCACTATCAAAAGAAATTGTTGTAAAGCTCCAATGTACATTTCCGATGAACACCACGGTCAGTGAATCTCACTGAGCTCTACCTACACTGGGTACACCCTCGACATTATCAAAAGGCTTGTCATCTGCACAAGACAAAAACATGTGTGAGAAAATCCCATGCATGGTTGAGTATTAAAAATACTCAGTAGCAACCCCAAAAGCAAAAAAAAAGAGTGAAACTGAAATACAATAGTCATCTCATCCCAGAAAAAGGGAACTCAAACTAAAGGGAAATTCCATCTTGAGAACACTCTAAAAAAACATGAATAGTTATAAAAACTCATATATAATCCCATAACAATACCATAACATTTTGGTATACTCATTACAGGAAACAAGTGTAATGAGGTTACAGACTCATTTCCAGCTATTGGTTCTACTCAATGATCTATGGCCCACAAAAACTATAAGAACACACTCCATGAGATCTATTATATCATATGACACTATTACAAGAGATACATTCTCTTATGCCTCACTCCACAATCCCAAATGGACCATCTGAGAGAACACTATCATAATTCACCATCACTATGAAAACCAGGATCAAATAATGGAAAGAAAAAATCCCTCAGATAGGGGATCGCTTATAGGGTCCTCTAGAGGATACATGAACCTACTATAGTAACACCATGCTATCACAGATATGCGATCACCCTGCTTGACATGCTGGGGTATACCACAACAGGATCTGAAAGTCCACAAAACACTTCACATAGATAGAGGATCATCGTCCTTGTAAAGGTGTTAATGACGATCCAGGAAACCCAATTAGGTATTACTTGGGAAGAAAGTGATCAAACTAATGATTCCGAAAACCCTACTAATACCACAAATTGAGTAGGGGATTACATTACCAATGATACCAAAACCCTACAAAAGATATCAGATTGAGTACAGTACTGAATACCAGATGATTCCACAACCCTACTAATACGTCCCACTAGATAGGGGATCAAATTCCCAATGATTCCTCAAAACCTACTGGTTTTCCCTACTAGATAGCGATTCATATCCCATGGATATGTGGTCACAATGATTCCAAGAACCTAATATAGAAAAGCGAAGCTCGGGGATCCTTATCTGGACTCACCAACGGGATTCATCAACAATATCTGAAATTCATCCTCCCGCATGGACTAGAAACCTCTATTAGTTTTATAATGCCACATGATCCCTAATAGGAATGAAGTAATGGAGATCACTCATCAAATGTTCATCTAAACATCGCTAACCCAAGACAAATACAATATCTCCTCCCTACACATCTCCTAGGCCCATACCGTAGCCACCATCATGTTCTATATGGAAAAACATAAAGGATGGGCTACTTACTCACCCCAAATGGACAACATGTGAAAAATTACGATTATCCATACCAAATTAAAGTTAGGATGACACCTTGATTATGAAATTCAACAATTGGATTGCCCCATTGTGATTCCCTCAGAAAAATGCATGAGATCGACTACTCGTTCGTCCAAAAAAGACAACAGACCAAAAGTAAAGTTTCTATGTAAATTTCTAAACCCATCGTTGTGTGTCCAACACCGTGAACTCGGTCCCATCATCCCAAATATATCTTGAAAATTATTCTTTAACATCAGGATCACTAGGCTACTAATGGAACATCAATAAGACGCTTCAACCATAAGTTATAGTGAGTCAATGTTGAATAATAATTAAATATTATTATTATTTCAATATTTCATTGACCCAAGCACAAAAAACAACTCATAAAATTCTATATACACTATAAAAGTTTCGGTATCAATTAAATTATTGGGTTTACATAAACCGATTGCAAATATGACTTCTGGATAGCGAGTTCCGCAGGTTTAAAAAAACTCTAAAAAATTCTTGTCGGACCACCACTTGTCTTACCCAAAACCACCGAAGGGGAGCCAGAAACTGCTATGTCGGAGACAAAATCCACCACACCAGAGCTAGAAACAGTCATTTCAGAGCCATGCCACCACTGTCCCCACCTTATTATACCATGGCCACCATGGGAATGTGGCCTTTACCATGAAATTTTTCATGGACAACTGAGATTGCCCCAGTGCTCCAAATCCAGATCTAAAACATTTTTTTGGATAGCTCGAGTCCCAATATACACTACCATTACCATAATTTGTAGAAATAAAAAGCATATATGATATGTGGGATTTTAAATCTCAAGCCGCCTACCTTTTTGCAGAATGACAACACATTGCACTCTCTGTTGCTGTCACAGCTCGATTCAGGAGAGTCCGCTTTCAAGATATAAGACTGGGAGTGATTATTTTGCTCAATCTGGTGGTACTTCGGTGAAGAATGGTGGGTGGGGGGAGGGGGAACGATTGCGCCAACATGTTTGTGTTGTGTGTGTGGGGGGTTGATATATTTTATATTTAATTAATTAATTTAATCAACATTCGTCTATTCCCCGAAAAAACCACCCATAATGTTGAATATTAGGTCACACCTAGGGTAAATGTGACATTCTGAAATAAACCACAAACTCTGAATTTCACAGGACATTATATCCTAGCTCTATAATTAATCTAAGAAATATTCCAAAATCTGACATGGCCAAAACCTGAGTCGATACATGATAATAAATATTATTTAATTGATGGAGTGAAATTAAAAAAATTTAACATAATGCTTTACTCTAATAGTATGTATCTATTTATATTATTTATATCATAAAAAAATTATAATAGAAAATTGTTTTTCAAAATGAATTCTATCTCAAATCCTACACTATATCTATCCTGACTAAGAAGTAAAACATATATTTCCTCTGGAAATGAGAATTACATATTAGGAATGAAAAATGACTAAAAGTTTACTCACTATAATAGCACTCAATTATCGAGTTGTGTTGCTGGGATATCATAGGAGAACCTGTGGATCATTTCTAGAAGGATTTTCTGTTTGGATCACTAATGTGCAATGTTGGTTTTCCAAAATTAAATTTCTAATGATCATAGATGACTAATAATGAAATCAACCATTCCTTTGTTTTTATTTCATTAATTATAAATTAAAATAATTATTAATTTGACATCCAGGATCATCTATCATTGTTTTGTGAATGTTTTATGTAAATAAATATTTATATATCAGCACACATGAAAATTTCCATTAATCTCATTACCAACATGAAACAAATATTATTGAATGAATTATAGATTGTAAATAAATATAATTTGGTATAATTTAATGTTTTTTAAATCAAAAAATTTGTTTTCTAGCTCAAAACAACATGTTTTCTAAAACAATAATTGATGTCATAGTCATTAGGTGGAATAAAAGATGGAACATTTATATGAATGAAATGACTCAATCCTCTCTATTTTAGAAAAATTTAAATGATATCAATTAGTATTATATAAAAAAACATTCCATGGATTACAAGGGAGAGATGAAATAAGTCATATGAAGTTATTTTATGAAAACATGGGCCTGAAATATTCTATTTGTGTTCACAATTAATATAGATGATTTTATTTTTTATAAAAAAATTTGGTTTTTATATTTCATTTAGTTGAAAAGGATTTTTTTTACGTCAATATGTTGATGAAAAATTATATTATAGTATAATTTTTATGATTTTTGTTTTGTAGAACCAATAGATTATGAATAAGAAGATCCTAATATGTGGAAATATTTTATAAAAACAATTTAATAATAAAATTATGGTTTTTTAATATATATTTTCTAACAGAAATATAAAATGGTAGGATATTAGGTGTTTTATATGGATATCATTTGAAATTTATACACTGATGGAAATGAAATATTATAAAGAGTTAAGGCATTCTATTCTTCTTATGAAAAAACATAATTTTTTAATATTATTTGGTGAAGGTTGATGAATATTTCATTATATATCAATCAAACTAAATCATGAAAAAATAACTATAAGCACTGTTTAATGGGTCTTTTGTTAAAAGTGTTATGTCAATTATAAGGACCTAGCCTTAAACCATACTTAATATTGCGTTATTACAAGATTACACATTGAGGATCTTTTTAGGTTTAGAGTTTTTGAGAATTAGATCATAAAACTTGCATTACATTCCACATTTAAACAAAGTGGTTACATAAAAGATAGTAATCATTTTCCCCCTCAACGAAAACATATATAAAATAAAACATGGATTCTTTCTTGACACTTCCTTGACACTATCATCATTTCATGTACCTCTCCCTTGAACTGTGAAAAAAATTTCAAAAAAACTTGGGATGAGAATAAAAAGATCAGTAAGGGTTATAAAAAAAGGAAAGGAAACATGAGTTCATATATACATAAGAATTAAATCATACATTACCCATAAAGCATAGGCACTTTAACATACCTCATCAAATCATGAATAAATCATAGAAATCATAAGACATTAAAGGTAACTTGAGGCATTCTTAACATTCATACGTAGGGATTAACCCTCTTGGTTACGTTTGGAATACCCACCAAAGTATATTCCCTAAATCTCTTCGGAGAAACCTTAATGTTTCACTCCTTCGCGTTACCCAATGCATTGGAGAGCTATATCGGGCTCACCCGCCCTTAGTTTATCATAGAACCACCCGTTTTCATAACAATGCCCAAGAACCATAACATAAACGTATCACATAGAACATGCATAAAGGAAACATAACATTTCCACATTTCAATCACAATATAACGTTTTAGTATATTGAAATAATGAATCCATTCAAAAAGAAACCATTTCCAAAACCATTTAAAACATTTAATAAAGAGATTTTTTAATCAAAGTGTCCCATACCACCTTGAAGCTTTTAAAATTTTAAACCATTAATATCCATATAAATAAATCCTTAAAACCATTTTGAAATCATGGATATTAATAAGAACAAATAATTAAAACATTTAAAGCTATATTTTGGTTAAAGGGGTTCTACCAAAATTAGGGACACTTGAATACAATAATTGAGGAATAACATTTAGTCAGAACATTATAATATCATGAGAATAAATGGATTCATTATATAATATTCCAAAGGACAGTAAATACACCATATAAGAGTGAATTGGTGAATAACAACAATGAAGTCTCAATAGAAATGTCAAATGTGATGAATTCCCTTATAAAGAAGGTATCCTTAAATTAAAGATAATTCAATCTCAAAATTATGTGTGAATAATATAAATACCCCCAATATAAGTGGATATTAAGTTTAAAACAATAAAAGGTCATTCAGACTCATTCAAAAGATTACATATTCAATAACTACATGTTTAACCCAAAGAAATCGAAATTGGGTTAAAAAGTTCCCCTGGTAAAATTCGACAGCCTAACGGCATCACTTCAAAATTCAGAAAATGAGTTGATGAGAGATAAAAAGGGAATCTCATCACATGGAAATAAAATTTACATCAATAAGGATATAAAATAACATATCCCAACATAATAGTATGTGAATTAAAATTCATAACAAAATAAGTCTTTTAAAAAGAGGAGGGTGAAAGGTCCCCTTACCGAGTTGGGTAACTTTTGAAACGTACACCCCATGGAAGAAGTGTCATACAATGAAGATGTGAATACACATAAATGAAACTATACTAAAAAATTGTATAATAATGGGAATTACATACACCACTCAAAGGAAATTGTGGCAAATGTAGCATAAATCTGAAGGGAATAAAAGTGAGATGAAAAATCCCTTATGAAAACTCGGCAACCTAACGACGCCACTTAAAACATCCAAAAATGGATTGATGAGATCAAATAGGGTATCTCATCATATTACAATGAAATTTTCAGCAAGGAGAATATTAAAGAACATCCCCCATCATAACAAAGTGGAGCTTAAAAGAAGTGACATAAAGGAGAGTACTTAAAAAGAAAGAGAGAGGTTAGATCTCTTATGAAAATTCAGTAGCCTAACGACGCCACACAAAAATTCCAAAATGGATTGATGAGGGAGAATAGAGTCTCTCATCATATGAACATAAAAATTACAGTAAGAGTAATATAAAAGAACATCCCAATCACAATAAAGATGAGCTTAAAAAGGAATGACATAAAAGAGTGTACTTAAAAAGAAAGAGAGGAGTAGGATCCCTTACCTCGGGTCCGACTTGACTCGATCATTTTTTAATGTCCTGAATAATAAACTTGAGTTAATTTACACTTTATTAAGAACATTTTTCAAGTTCATTATTCATTTTATATCACTTATTTCCATGTTATAAACATTATGTAATCATTTAAGTTAATAATGTTTGTTTTGTTGATATTTGGTTCTTAAGTCGAAAGTGGACTTATTACAATTACATGTTGTTTGTGTGGTCAAAGGTTCATTATATCCAGAATGATATTCATGATTTGGATATAATATATATCATATATATCCAGAATATACATCTATTTATAAAATTACATAATCATTTTTAGGTAAGAAATGAAATGCACCATTCTTGGAGAGGGTAAGTCGTACGTACGCATGAACGCTACTTTCATTTCTATGTCATATTAATGGAATTAAAACTAAATGAGAGGTATGTATATTTTAATTACAGAATTATATTAATAATTTATATGTAACATACATAATATATAATAACTTTAAATACATCCTTTATACATACCACATATGGCATTAACGTATCAAATCACTTTGAGGGGGCGGTAGTCCACACTTCCTAAAATGAAATTATCATGTTTACCCACAATGGAAACCATAAAGTTATGACACAAAAGATAAATAAAGAAGAATAAGTAAAAAATATACATATAATATATAATATATAAATATAGTGACATCTTAATGGCCACCTATTAAGGTGTTATATGAGTGTTGAACAATCATCGTTTCTTGAGGCAGAAATTCACCATCCACAGAAACAGTATGTTCTTTAACCATTTGATGTAGGTGTGTGTAAATGTAGCTAGAATTATTCTTATAAAAACATCCTATTATATTTAATATACTGGATTTGTTACAAAAGAAATGAATAAAAAGAGTTTAGGGGGTTGGAGAAGCAAAAAAAAACAAAAGAACACAAGTGAAGACATTATCTTAAAATCGGGTAGCTCTTTTTGATTTGAGCTCAAAGCCTTCCTTGGGAAGACTTCTGCCCAAAGTGAGGCTTCTATGAGTAAGATACGGATGTGGAGAGACAAAATGGGCAGGGTTTGGCCAATCCAAATGCTTTGGAAGTGTGGGTAAGGTGGTATAGGTGGGAGACTTTTATAAGAGGAGAGGAGGGGCACTCTTGGAAAGGTATAAAATTTAACTTTATTTTCAAATGAGTTTCGGATTTTAATTGTCCCACATTGATTTGTTTCTAGGATAAGGTGATAAAGGTTAGAAATACACCTATCCAATAGGTTTTGGACATGTTTAGGTATTAGATTTTACATTATCTTTCCGTTTTATTTAATTCGTTAAATAATGAGGTCATCACTGCATCATCATGATGTCATAAATAATTTAATTTATTTAATTTCTAAAAATTATAAAAAAAATACTATAATGTATAAAATCTTTTTATATTTCTAATGAATATTTATAGTACAAAATATAATTTATGTAGACAAAATTAATAATATTTTACTTAGGTGATACATTCTTTGTTACATTTAACATTCTTTAAAAATAAAAAGATAAAAAGTCACTTTATCACAAATGTGATTCCATGGGGACCCCAATTTTGGCACAAGGAATCCCATGGTCGGACATGAGACAACCAGTAGCCTTAGGACACATTTTTTGGTCATTTTTTATTATTATGATATTTTCTTATTATCTTTAACTACCCGATTACTCATTAATCAAGATAATTAAAGATAATTATCATCGTTACTATTCATAATGTCCAAAAACAAAAGAGTCTTAATTACATAATTTGGTCCTTCTGATTCCGAATATGTAATAAATTTTACCAAATTCAAAAAACATAAATTGCAATAATTAATTTAAAAAAACTTCCCGTTGTCAAAACAAATAGCGAGTTTTTTAGAAACAATATTTATGAAAAGTGTGGCACTTGTTTATGCCTAATTACAAAGTGAAATTAATCCCAATGACCATCATTGAATTACATGGTAAAAATATATTCTAATAAAACTTTAAAACAAATTAAAAAAATAATATAACAATATAATTAAATTATATGAAAAAGTAGTTTTGATGTAAAATGTTGTATTTTTCACTATTCATTGAAAAATGAACATTGTCGTAAAAATACTAGAAATTAACCCAAGGTAAATTTTAATGTCCCAATCATAAATAATATGTTTATTTTGAAAAATAGAGCTTAAAAAATTGTCAAAATGTGGATTTAAAAGTGGTTATCCATTAAAATGCGGTTAATCGACCTTTTAAAGAATATTGGAATGTTTGCGCTTAAAATTGGATTCATTCGCATTTTTAATCCTATAACATTTATTGTAAGGAGAAAAAATATTTGACAATCATATATAATCATTTTTAGTTAGTTCTTATCATTCCCTCCATTATAACGGCAAGGTGTTAACTACCATTTAATATAATATTATTTTATTATTAGAGTGCAATGCAAGATTTCCATGAAACACATTGTTGCGTATTGGGTACACCATCATGCATAGATTTCCATTTAAAGTAATATTAATATTTTATTCACAAATATGTATAAATATTAAAATTTCATATTATTTATTTCCCTTGGGTGTTACATCATTCCCCCCCTTTTGGGAATTGCGTCCTCGCAATTTTAAAATTGAGCTTGGAAACATCCTTGAACGTCCCACATCGGAACAAGAGTCGGTAAAACAATCACTTTAAAATAAAGAAAGATTAGTACAAAGGTCACCCGAGTTAACCTATACTAGGATTCCATGTATGAAAATATGGACATAGAGGAAAAACAAAGGGTCATGTTCTGATGGAGAGTGATAGTATACATGTCTAGGAGAAATTTAACCATAAGAAAATCACAAACTTGTGATGGGTTAAACAGTATTCAATTCCCCAGTAGGAAAAGTTAACAGACAACATTTTTATTTTAAGTTACTCTTCATTGATGAATTTATTTTTGATCATAATGAAACATACTTACTTGTCATGTTGACTTTAAACTTTTACTATATTTCTTACAAAAACTCATACTTTCCCCAAAAGATGAGTATTTAGGAAGACTTGTTCACATTAAGAGTACAATAATCAACTTCTAGAGGATCACCTAATCCAAAAAAGAGAACTATATACTTCCCATGTCTTTTGACTTTAACCAAAACCAAAACCAAAAAGGTTTGTAAAATATCAGACAATCCAGAAAAGGATAACCCTTTATAAAAAGAAAATCTATTCTTAATCTCAAAAATTTGTCCAACAAAACCCAAAGTTCAACGAGGACCATTCGATAAAAAATTTGTCCATAAAATTATTCAATGTAAACCAAACTATGATTGAAACCCAATTATTTGAAGGATTTAGTCACATAGTCTTCTATGTTAAATCGTAACATTTATCTCCAAACAACATCCATTTCTCTTAATGTCTCGTGTTGAAAAGTAATTAACCTAATCACATATCCTCCATGATAGGTTAATAAATTTCCATAGGAAACCCAAAATCAACTTACTATTAATTCATAAAATCATCAAACTAAAAGGAATCAGTCAAACTAACCAGGGACTACACATAGTCCAGTGGTAGGCGATAAATACCAGTTGTACTTTGGTTGTTGGTTCGATTCCCGCAGCTTTGTCCGAAGCGACAGGTTGTCACACGGTCTGTGTGTTTTCCTTTTTCCAAAACTATATAATTCTAAAATCATTCCCCAAAAAGAGATAATATCATCAAAAATGATCATAACAAATTTTAACCTCAAGTTTATCTCATGCCGTTCATTTTCCATCATAACATATAATAACCCATAATAAACTCAAAAGTAAGGATCATATAAACTCTAATGGTTACCTTTATAATTATTACCTGAACTTCCACATAGATTGGTCATCTCATACATGATGCATTACAGATCATACCAAGGTTCAAGTGGTTGATCATGACTCCTTGATAGTTGGTTTAGAACAACCACGAGTTTCCTCATTGAATCCCCCATTTTATCTAGTATCTTAAATCAGAGAACCACCACAGTTTCCTTTAAACCTGTTGTCTCTTTGGTGCCTTCTAGATCCATCCATTCACTAAAAACAGAAATGTCAGTGTGAGTATATCAACAAAACCATCATGTACTAATGAGGAAGGTAAACACTAAGATATACTTAATCATTCACTTTATCTAAAACTAGGACTCTTTCTGAAATCCTAACCATTATAGTAGTGTCACTTGTGCTTAGAGAATACCCTAACCTCTAAAGTTATCTAAACCGACCTTTGATACCAACTATATGGCCCCACCCTTAAACCTTACTTAATCTTGAGTTATTACAAGATTACACATTGAGGATCTTTTTAGGTTTAGAGTTTTAGAGAATTAGATCATAAAACTTGCATTACATTCCACATTTAATCAAAGTGGTTACATAAAAGATAGTATTCATTTCCCCCTCAACGGAAAAATATTTAAAATAAAACATGGATTCTTTCTTGACACTTCCTTGACACTATCATCAATTCATGTACCTTTCCCTTGACCTAAGAAAAACATTTCAAAAAAACTTGGGATGAGCATAAAAAGCTCAGTAAGGGTTATAAAAAAAATGGAAAGGAAACATGAGTTCATATATACATAAGAATGAAATCATACCTTACCCATAAAACATAGGCACTTTAACATACCTCATCAAATCATGAATAAATCATAGAAATCATAATACATAAAAGGTAACTTGAGGCATTAATAACATTCTTACGTAGGGAGTAACCCTCTTGGTTACGTTTGGAATACCCACCATAGTATATTCCCTAAATCTCTTCGGAGAAACCTTAACGTTTTACTCCTTCGCGTTACCCAATGCATTGGAGAGCTATATCGGGCTCACCAGCCCTTACTTTATCACGGAACCACCCGTTTTCATAACAATGCCCAAGAACCATAACATAAACGTATCACATAAAACATGCATAAAGGAAACATAACATTTCCACATGTCAATCACAATATAACGTTTTATTATATTGAAATAATGAATCCATTCAAAAAGAGACCATTTCCAAAAACATTTAAAACATTTAAAAAATAGATTTTTGAATCAAAGTGTCCCATACCACCTTGAAGCTTATAAAATTTTAAAAAATTAATATCCATATAAATTAATCCTTAAAACCATTTTGAAAACATGGATATTAATAAGAACAAATAATTAAAACATTTAAATCGTTATTTTGGTTAAAGGGGTTCTACCAAAATTAGAGACACTTGAATACATTAATTGAGGAATAACATTTAGTCAGAACTTTATAATAACATGAGAATAAATGGATTAATGATATAATATTCCAAAGGAAAGTATATACACCATATAAGAGTGAATTGGTGCATAACAACAATGATGTCTCAATAGAAATGTCAAATGTGATTAATTCCCTTATAAAGAAGGTATCATTAAATTAAGGATAATTCAATCTCAATATTATGTGTGAAAAATATAAATACACCCAATATAAGTGTATATTAATTGTAAAACAATAAAATTTCATTCACACTTATTCAAAAGATGACATATTAAATGACTACATGTTGAACCCAAAGAAATCGAAATTGGGATAAAAAGTTCCCTTGGTAAAATTCGACAGCCTAACGACATCACTTCAAAATTCAGAAAATGAGTTGATGAGAGATAAAAAGGGAATCTCATCACTTGGACATAAAATTTACATAAATAAGGATATAAAAGAACACATCCCAAAATAATAGTATGTGAATTAAAATACATAACAAAAGATGTTTTTTAATAAGAGTAGGGTGAAAGGTCCCCTTACCGAGTTGGGTAACTTTCGAAACGTACACCCCATGGAAGAAGGTTAATACAATGAAGATGTGAATACCCATAAATGAAATTATACAACACATAGTTTATAATAATGGGAAGTAAATACACCACTCAAAGGAAATTGTGGCAAATGTAGCATAAATCTCACGAGAATAAAAGTGAGACGAAAAATCTCTTATGAAAAATCGGCAGCCTAACGACGCCACTTAAAACATCCAAAAATGGATTGATGAGATAAAAAAGGGTCTCTAATCATATTAAAATGAAATGTACATCAAGGAGAATATAAATTATCATCCACCATAATAACAAATAGAAGCTGAAATGAAGTGACATAAAGGAGAGTACTTAAAAAGAAAGAGAGAGGTTAGATCTCTTACGAAAATTCGGCAGCCAAATGGCGCCACTCAAAACTTCCAAAATGGATTGAAAAGATAGAATAGAGTCTCTCATAATATGAAAATAAAAATTACAGTAAGATTAATATAAAAGAACATCCCAATCACAAGAAATATGAGCTTAAAAGGAATGACATAAAAGAGTGTACTTAGAAAGAAAGAGAGGAGTAGGATCCTTAAATCGGGTCTGACTTGACTCGATCGTTCTTTAACGTCCTGAATAATAAACTTCTGTTAATTTCAACTTTATTAAGAACCTTTTTCAAGTTCATTATTACTTTTATATCACTTATATCCATGTTATAAACATTATGTAATCATTTAAGTTAATAATGTTTGTTTTGTCGATATTTTGTTCTTAAGTCGAAAGTGGACTTCTTACAATTACATGTTGTTCATGTGGTCAAAGGTTCATTATATCCAGAATGATATTCATGATTTGGATATCATATATATCATATATATCCATAATAAACATGTATTTATAATATTACATAATCATTTAGAGGTAAGATATGAAATTCACCATTCATGGAGACGGTAAGCCGTACGTTCGCATGAACGCTACTTTCATTTATATGTCATATTAATGGAATTAAAACTAAATGGGAGGTATGTATATTTTAATTACAGAACTATATTCATCATTTATATGTAACATAAATCATATATAATAAATTTAAATACAACCTTTATACATCTCACATATGGCATTAGCGAATCAAATCACTTTGAGGGGGCAGTAGTCTGCATTTCCTAAAATGAAATTATCATGTTTACCCACAATGGAAACATTAAAGGTATGCCAAAAAAGAAAAATACAGAAGCTTAAGTAAAAAATAAACATATTATATATATAATATATAAATATAGTGACATCATAATGAACACCTTTTAAGGTGTTATATGAGTGTTGAACAATCATCGTTTTGTGAGGCAGAAATTCGCCATTCAGAGAAACAGTATGTTCTTTAAACATTTGATGTAGGTGTGTGTAAGTGTATCTCGAATTATTCTTATAACAACATCCTAGTATATTGAAGATACTGTATTTTCTACAAAAGAAATGAATAAAAAGAGTTTAGGGGGTTGGAGAAGAAAAATAAAACAACAGAACACAAGCGAAGACATTACCTTAAAATCAGGTAACTCTTTTTGATTTGAGCTTAAAGGCTTCGTTGGGAAGACTTCTGCCCAATGTGAGGCTTCTAGGAGTAAAAGAGGGATGTGGAGAGACAAAATGGGCAGGGTATTTCCGAGACAAATGCATTGTATGTGTGGGTAAGGTGGTAGAGGTGGGGGCCTTTTATAAGAGGAGAGGAGGGGCACTCTTGGAAAGGTATAAAATGTAAATTTATTTTCAAATGCGTTTCAGATTTTAATGGTCCCACATTGATGTGTTTCGAGGATAAGGTTTTAAGGGTTCTAAATCCACCCATATAATAGGTTTTGTACATGTGTAGGTCTTAGATTTTACATTATCTTTCCATTTTATTTAAATCGTTAAAGAATGAGGTCATCACTGCATCATCATGATGTCATAAATAATTTAATTTATATAATGTCTAAAAATTATAAAAAAACTACTATGATGTAGAAAATCTTTATAGATTTATAATGAATATTTATAGTCCAAAATATCATTTATGTAGACAAAATTAAAAATATTTTACTTAGGTGATACATTCTTTGTTACATTAAACATTCTTTAAAAATAAAAAGAAAAAAGTCACTTTCTATAAAATGTGATTACATGGGGCCCCCAAGTTTGGCACAAGGAATCCCATGGTCGGACATGAGAAAACGGGTACCCTTAGGACACATTTTGTGGTCATTTTTTATTATTATGATATTATCTTATTATCTTTAACTACCCGATTACTCATTAATCAGGATATTTAAAGATAATTACCGTCGTTACTATTCATAATGTCCAAAAACAAAAGAGTCTTCATTACATAATTTGGACCTCCTGATTCCAAATATGTAATCCATTTTACCAAATTCCAAACACATAAATTTCAATAATTAATTAAAAAAACATCCTGTTGTCAAAACAAATAGAGGGTTTTTTAGAAACAATATTTATGAAATGTTTTGCAATTGTTTATGCCTAATTACAAAGTGAAATTAATCCCAATGAACATCATTGAATTACATTATAAAAATATATTTTAATTACAATTTAAAAAAAATTAAAAATATAATATAACCATATATTTAAATTATATGAAAAAGCAGTTTTGATGTAAAATGTAGTATTTTTCACTATTCATTGAAAAATGAACATTGTCAGAAAAATACCAAAAATTAACCCAAGGTAAATTTCAATGTCACAATAATAAATAATATGTTTATTTTGAAAAATAGAGCTTATAAAATTGTAAAATGTGGATTTAAAATAGGTTCTCCATTAAAAGGCGGTTAATCGACCTTTTAAAGAATATTGGAATGTTTACGCTTAAAATTGGATTCATTCGCATTTTTAATTCTATAACATTTATTGTAAGGAGTAAAAATATTTTAAAAACATATATAATAATTTTTAGTTAGATCCGTTCATTCCCGCCATTACAAGGGCTAGGCGTTAACTACCATTTAAAATAATATTATTTAATTATTAGAGTGCAATGCAAGATTCCCAAGAAACTCATTGTTGCGTATTGGGTACACCATCGTGCATAGCGTCCCCTTTAAAGTAATATTAATATTTTATTCAAAAATATGGATAAATATGAAAATGTCATATTCTTTATTTACCTTGGGTGT
This sequence comes from Viscum album, assembly GCA_963277665.1. Lineage (NCBI taxonomy): Eukaryota > Viridiplantae > Streptophyta > Magnoliopsida > Santalales > Viscaceae > Viscum > Viscum album. Next base: position 2,047,502,291 of record OY728127.1, read on the forward strand.
TACATCAATGGATTATATGAATTAAAAAAATGATTACTATATTTAGAGAAGTCCATGAAATTAACTACTTACATGGGAAATTATTTTAAAACTAGGAAATTATAATTTATACATTAATAATTAAATATGGAATATTTATATGTGAATTTTTGAACAATAATGAAAATATGAATGATTTTCCTGGAAATATATTTCGCATATCAGGAATAATATTTAATAAATGAATTTTCATTTTCATGGAAATCTATTCGTTGTAAATATTATGTATATTATTATGGAATTCAAAACAAAAATACCTACATATACCTAATAATCTATACCAACAAAATACCATACATGTGGGAGTTGGCTAAAACACATAGAAGTGACAAACATAAAATTAGGTTTATGGATTTTGTATAAGAAGGATTGTATAGTATATAAAGATAATATACAGAGAAATATCATCATATCGGCCATATAATGCTCAGAGGGGTATGCATAGGAATGTGGCTGGCCTGTGTTGAGCATTCTAGAGGATTCATGGGGGTTAGTCAAAGTGTGTTTCACATCTCATGAAAGGAAAAGAGTGTGATGTGTTATCGGTTCCCACCCATGTTTAATAATGAAAAGCATATAGTATGTGATAATATATATAACATATAAATCTTTTATGTTGGAATAGAGTTTTTGAAGTGATAATGACCATGTAAAGAATGTTAATCTTATAATTTATCCATTATATTGAATCAATATTGGACATATTCAAGATTCCATGTGATTCATGTTTAAAGGGCCTCCCATAAAAAATTATATTACATGAATCAAACCTTATAATATGGGACCCTTATGTAGTAGTGAGGCATACTTTTAGGAAATATTTTTTAAAATGTTTATGAAATCATGTTCAACATATATCTTTCTAGTGATCAAATGTGTTCAAAATCTCCTACCTACCAAAAAAGTATTTTCAACCTTTGATAATTATTATTTTTAACAATTATCCAGGTGAAATGAATTTGTAAGATGAAATTTTTACATCAGAAAAAATGAAAGATTCATAGAATCTATTTCTTTGATACATGTGACCCTATATCGCATGCAGTTGAGAATTCTTTTCGAAATAAGAATCTAGTTATATAATGATATAATATTATTGGCGTTCATTAAGACACACGATTTTATCGAAAACTACCTGAATATTAATATAAATATATCATAAAAAATATAAATATTAATACGTGAAATGATATTTTAAAAAATAATATTCAGGAGGATCCTTGATGAGGAATAAAACTCAGTGGTGATTCTTTTTTTATTCTATGAAATATATGGAATAGATCTATGGGCCACTAATGAAAATGCTTAAAGTTTTGTATTTCAAATAGAAAAAGGTTATCTATGATCCACTCAACTTTATGAAGGATAGTTCCCAAACAAATATTTCTTGATGATGAACATGGAGCATCCATGAATCCCAAAATATATTTATAAAAAATATTGTAATATTTGTGAAGGATAATTATAAGAACCTTTTCTTATAAAATAAAAAAATGTGGCTTAAAAGAAGAAGAATATACTATTTCAGTGTACATATATATAGATATATATTAATTAGTATCCAATGAATCATATCTTTTAAATGAGAATATTTTTTGCACATGGATTTTATGATGGAGAGAATGAAAAGTCTTTTATTCAAATGATGTAAAATATGACATTAAACACATTGAGATAAATAAAATATCATTTTACAAGATAGATTTGAATATGTATCTATTGATATTTTATAATATGATAAACAATTGGAATTTGATAAACTAGTACGTGACATGAATAAAATTACCTTTGAACAAATGTAGAATATTTGTGTCTAGCATACTATATATTCTTAAACTATATTAGCATCAATATCATCAAAGAGTTTAATCAATTTATATAAGTATAAAAAGAATAAAAATTAAAATATTCTATGAAGGACTCATTTTATCACAGTTGATATTGCATCATGATTGTATAATCGTACCCTCTTGTAAAAATGTCCATATGGCCCACAATTTCTTTAAACAATGATGGTTCCTGGATAAATAGTTCTCGAAAATTAACATTATGATTATTTCATTCATGATTTGAACTTTGTTTTGTATCCAAGGGTGGCAGAAAAAAACATCATATAGTATGTAAATAGTAATCCATAGGCATGAGAATCATATAAACAATAATTATGTTCCCTTGAACATATTTATTAATCAAAATCTTCAAGATGTAACAAAAAATCAGATTATATTATAGAAAGAGATTTCAAAACACTAAACAAGTTATGAGGTAACAAAGGGGAAAATGTTTTAATAGGTCACCATGCACTAATTAACCAACTATCATTGATGGGTCAAATCCATGAATAATCATATTTAAACTGTGGTATAGAAATAATCCTTAAATGATAACTTATATATTTGTTGAAGGAAAATATATAACAAAAAACATCACACATTTCTCTCATTCACCTTACTAAAAATGACCACATCCACAAAATATGTTATCCATGGATCACTATGGATTGAAACATCCGCAAAATGATTATTAATATCATAACATTATTTTCGTGGAACAAAGTCCCACTTATCCTTTATTTAAAATGACCATTGCAGAAATTATTGATAATGAAGATGATAATAAACCTTATCACATGTGAGATAATGGAATTCGATAAATTACCAAAAGAAAATATCACCAATCGAAATGTAAAAAAATATAATTGAGGTAATGTTAAAACAACCTTATAGGGGAAACCCCAAAAACAATTGAGATTAGGATGGAAGAAAACATCTGAGTCCAACTCTTTTATAATAAGAAACTCTACTGAACATATAAAATTGACCCACTATAAAAAAATATTCCCTTTAGGGTGATTTTAGGACTCCCATATCTAGATGATCCTTACAACACATTCAACCTTTAAACCGCCTTTTCATTTTTCATATCTGATACATTCATAGGAATCAAAAAAATGAGATGAATTCATATTGAATGATAAGAGTTTGTGCCTCCAATAAATGTTTCACTCTCATAATATAATTATGGAAAAGATTTCAGGAAGAAAAAAATATGTTCTTAAATAATATCAAATTCTCTATGACACTTCGGTTCCCATAAAAATTTTACATATTCTCAATCATCATTGATACTCTCATCAATGAAGATTAAAAATTAAATAAGAATTTCCCTATAAAAATTATCAAATAATGAATCTTCAACCATATCTTATAAATGATACAAGATCAACCACCTAAAAGATAATCAACACATTTGGAAATGAAATAAGTATACACAATACCCACAGTAGCATATTTTTTGTTAAAAAAATGGATAAATATAAAAAAATGATCTCACCGTCTCTAATTAGATATTTTGGCCACATACAATACCATGAAATTAATTTTTATCTCACACAAATTAATTCTATAATCCTAAGCCCCCGTGAATGATTTTACCCTATTATGATCAACAAGTTTATAATTATGATAATTTCCAACTAAAACCATGTGTGGGAGATGATAAATTACCATTTATGAAAAATTGAAGAAAAAACATAAGCCTGAATGTGTATAAATTGGATAAGAATTACCTTAATTATATTTCTTCCATATTTTTCCAAAATTAACCCAAATTCAACCTCACATAATTAATATCACGATTCATGTAAAACAAATACATCAATTAACAAAATAAATTACATTTTTTATCTTGTTTCGAATGACTAATTTCCTCATGTCAGGTCATAAGTAACCGTAATATATTATGTCCAAAAAAGTCTCATTGAATACCTCATAAACTAATATAAACTGATGATGATTACCTGAAAACCAATGAAATCCTAACTAGTACATAAAATATAAATCAATCCTGTCAATTTAAATACTCTAATATAACAATTTCATGAATACCCCACTAGGAAAACATCCTATGACTAAATAGATGAAAATGTTTTCCACAATTTTCACCTCATATATAAATTGGTTGATGACTTCTTCTAAGGGTATATATCTTAATAATATTAGTCATTACCATATTATATTCCATGATTATAATAATTAATCCACTAATTAAAAATATAATATAATATATGAAAACCCAAATAATAATACCTAATAAATGACATGTTTGACAAATACCAGCCTCAAAATAAAAAAAAATACAAAAAATTCATTTTCTATGGTGCTTATGTGAATGGAAATATCCATGTCATAAGTATTCAGCTAATTAACAAAACATAACATGGAATACTGAAATTTTCTTATCTTCTTTGGGTTACCAAAATAAGTATTTTCTATATAATCAAACTTAATATCTATAATGAAAATGTGGAATACACATACTAATTTTTCTTTAAAAAATAACTGAATGAGATGGAACTGATAAAATAAAATGTATTCCAAAATCATTGAGGATCACTCGCTAAATAACTTATCATATCATAATAATGAAATATTATTCATATAGTCAAATGGTTTCTCCAATAAAATAGCTACAAATTCTTTCACTCCTTCACTCCATAATAAAACAAAATGTTCCCATAATCTGATATATTAGCATCTTTAAATGCAATATACAAATCCAATAACATCTGGGATGAATCAGACAACAACCTTACTTATTGGATCATCCCTCATGGTCTAAAATCTCACGTGTTAATAAGTCTACAAATACAATAATGATTACTTAAAAACCAATCTCATATCATTATCTCAATCACACATCATAACCCCACTAGATATCATTCATAGTAATGTATCTTGAACATAAATAAAATCAACCATTTCCCCCCCTCCTACCATGTAGCACCACCATCCTATATCAACATAATAATGACACGATAAGTCTAGTACACCACAACTGTATGGGAGGGATATTATAAGGATGTATTTGATCATATCATCCCTCAATAAGATATATATATTTTATATAATAATAAAAACAAAAAATAATAAAGTGTTATAATGGTTATATAACTTGGACGACATGCATTTGAAACCAAAATAAAATAAAAAAATAATAGGAAAAAAATGGGAAAAACCATGATGGTTTAAACATATAAATTAATATAAAATATTATAAAAATTCCCACATCTCCAAAACCACACAACACAACCATTTCCCACAAAATAACTATAACCCTTCCTTGCTTTCAAAATAAATTGAAACCAAAACATAGAATAATAACCACTATACCACAAAATTTCTCCCATTAAATGATTTACCATTCCTATCAATATAATATTTTATATACCATGTAATTCAATATTAAATTAAAACTAATTTACTTCAACTCCCATTATTATATTATCCATTACTGATATATTACTTGCTTTATTATTTCAAATATGATATTGATTTAATTCAAATCTTCTCTTACAAATCTCTATGTAAAACATTACCTGTTATTTAACATTTTAGAATAAAACAAAAAAACTACACTAAATATATAGGATATAATAACACAATAAACACTAAATCTACTATTCCGAACTATGTATGGATCATAGTGACCTACTCCACAGTCCACACCATCACCCCAACACAATAAAAATGAAATAATCGCCACATATAAATCTTATCTTTGACCTATTTCAAAATATATACCCTAAATAAATGTCTAAAAAATCCAAGTGATTCAATAAAACTAATAAAAAAATAAATCTTTTTTATCATATTGAAATAATTTTCATAAAACACTACTATTATTTCTTACTTAAATATTACATCCATATTAATTAACCTTAAATCACATGAATATGTAAAGATTGAATTCATAATTATTAAAAAAAATTCATTAAAAATATAAATTATTATAATTTAATTAAATATGATTTTTAAAAAAAATCATATAAATAATAATCCATTCAGGTAGTAAATAATCATTTCCCCTAATAGTAGGAAAGGGGAATTAAACAAGAAGCAAAAATAATTGACATAGGTTATAGAATTTAAAATATATAGTTCCCATTAATTTATCAATGGTTGGTTCATTATCATAACAAATACAAACCCTACCATCCAAACCATGAAATAAAAATCATTGTAGTTTCACAATACGCACATAATAAAATAGAGTTTTTAAATCTCTTACATAAACTGATCGTTCAAACTATGATGTTCAATGAAAAAATGGGGTTTCCAAAAAAGAAAACAACCTTAGGGAATTCACAAATAACCAAAAATAACAATAATACCATGAAATAAAATGAACCAATACTACAAAATTAATACAATTACCAAAACATTATCCTTATAAATGGAAGAGATTAAACAAAAAAGAAAAATTGAATAAATCACCTATACTTTAATACTTATAAATCTCAGAAAGATTAATATAAAAATATACTAAATGGGGTTTTTGTTATTTCTATAGGGATCCATATATAACTGGAGTATTGATATAATTCACTAGAAAATATAGACAAATATATCATGTTTTCAATTTAAAATTTTCATTAAAAAGTGTGAATAATAGTGTGTTATGGCATGGTCACACCATGAAATAATGGAATAAAACTAATTTGATGAAACAATTTATGAATCAACATATATTTACCACATCACAAAGTAATTTAAATTTAAAATTATGATATTATTGAATAATTTTCATGTTGTAACCCTCATCAAAACAACAAAATATAACCCTAATAAGAGACAAATAATGTCATCAACCATTCTCTAACATAAAAAAATAATGTCTATGTTTCATGAACCATTTGAGAAAAATCACTTATAATCCCCAAAAATTTATTATAATACAAAAAAAAAACATTACATGAGACCACCTTTAATATGGAATTGATGAATTTATGTATCAGTCATTTGAATCATTATAATCCTACATCCCATTAAATATCAGGTTTCATGACACTTCAAATCATGATCCAATATAACATCGCTAAGAACCGCTTAATTTAGCCTCAATTTTTCAATAACAATGAAAACATGGTAACATATTTCTTCCATATACATATAATGTAAAATTAAAACTATCCAGAAAAATTAAATTCACTAAAAATTCTCTCATGCAAAAACTCATGATAGGAAAAATCACATTTTACTAATTTCAATACCTTATTTCATGATTTAAATGGATACACTATGAACTCTTACCCATAGCTCAAATTAATTACCAAATATCACTATTATGAAACTGTACTTCTGCCAACACCACTATTAACCAATTATTCCAACAGAATGATATGGTATGATCTATAACATTATATGATCATTTCTTCTAATGTTCAATTTTGTATTCCATCAATGAATTAGTTTTTGGTATATTGAAATAACTATATTAGAATTTCTCTAAATATATACATTAATTTTATTGCATCAAGTATATTACATTGTAAATTATGTATATATGATCAATTTACAAAATTCCAACTCATCCATTTGAATTTTTCATGTCAACACCCCATTATTATTAAAATCACTAATATTGTAATTATAAAATAAATGGAGAAATTATGTACAAAAATACATAAATATATTTTCTAAAATTAATTAATAACTAATATCATGAAATGAATTTAGGACCGATAGTATATATACAATGCTGTATGAATTATATAATTTGGCAAAAAATAAATATGTACATGAATGGATAAATGTTTTTCATAACATAAAAAATTGAAATTAATATATTATTTAATCCATTTAAAATATATTTGAAGTTGAAAAATAATAAAAATATTTTGAAATATAGAGGAAGGAAAATCCTGAATAAAAATAGTAACTTAATATATTTTACACACAACAATATTCAGATCTTTTTATTTTTCAACTGTATCCATTATTTCCAATCATATTTTCATCATAATATTTATAATAATCATTGTATTATAGAAAATTGTTTCCTAACAATATATATTTTTTATATATTAAAATATTCATTTAAAAGATAATTTTTAATATAAAAAATTTTAAAAAAATTAAAAAATAACCAAAAAGTAAACATTAATATTTAAGGGAAAGTGTTTTTCGGATATGAAAAAATATATTATTCATGAATGTTCTAGTCATCAATTTTGGTGGTTCTAAAAACACGAAAATAGTCATCTCTTTCATTATATTTATACTAGTTAATAAATTAAAAAATAGAAAATATACAATTTGAATTAAACTATAAATTTTACTAATATTTTTTATGGTATCCATACAATTTTGAAAATTCATTGTAGTGTTATGTATTTTAAAAAATATACATTTTTATATGATATTAATTATTGATTATAATTGAATATAAAATGTATTTGACCATAATACAATTTTTTTATATAATGAATGTAATAATTCTTATATTTCAAATATCATGAATCATTGGGGTTAAAATAACCAAATTAATACTACATAGTCACAATAAATTGATAAAAATAAATTATTTATACAAATTATTCATCAACCATTAGATTAACTCACAAGTTGTGTTAAATGATGAATCAATCCAGTAATTTGTAGCCAATGAAATTATCTAAACCTATGAAATAATTTTTTATTCCATGATCAATAAAGAACATAATAATTTGGATAAAATATTATTTTATATGTCATGAATCATTTCATAAATACCATGTAAAATGAAATTAAAATTGTATATAATAAAATATGAATAATTTTACAAAATGAAGATATCCTTAAAAATAAAAATACATTTAAAAATATACCCTCCAATTATATCCAAATCATTTAATGATTTGTAAGCTCATACTCAAGTGATGATATATAATGATAGGATATATATCATCAACTATAACTATAAAAAAATGAGGAATAATAATCTTTAATGGACACCAAAATATCATATCATTTCTATATTATATTCATCCTTTTACTGATATAAGTATCCATCCAATATGATTTTAATACATATTCAAAAACTATAATATAATTTAATATATATTAATGGTTAATTAATCTAAATCCCTGGCATTTCATCATTAAATTTAGAATTTTCAATCTATGTAAATTTTAAATATCATTAAAAAATAAAATCCATTTAAATTTATTTCAAATGTTTTCAAATTATTTAGACATTACCACTTATATTATTAAATTAATTTCACTGTATAAAAATATCTATTTATTTATTATATATAAAATAATAAAAATTTATTCATTCGTAATATTATTTATTTATTTTATTCATAAATTCTAAAACCAATGCATATTTTTTAAAATTAGATTAAATTTTCTATATAATATTTATAAAAAACATAATGATATAGGGAAGACAAAATTTCATGTGGTTATTTGATTATTACATTAAAATATTTATTTACTGTTCATCCCTAAAAAATCATGTATATACAAAAAATATTATTTTATATATTTTAATTTATTCAACATTACACAACTCTCATTACCATCTACATATATAAAAGGAATTTATGTTCATCCTCGGTCATCATTATTATATATATTGGTCAAAATAATTATAAATTCATTATTTATCTAATATTAATTAATAAAAATTAATAATAGTTATAATATATCATGAATAAAAAATTAAAAATTTGAAATGATTCTATATTATATTTTTATTCATATTGAATTTAATTAATTCTGTAATACCTTTTTGATGGAATCTAATATCAAGGGATAAATGAAACTCATTACAGTATGATTTTAACTCAATCATGACACACCATTGATATTTAAGGAAAAATTAATAATTCCAAATAATTTAAAAAGAATATTTCATAAAGAAACTAAAGGATCATATTTTAATAAATTACTTAAACACCGCGTAAGATGAATTAATTTTTATGTATAATATAACAAAATTGAAAAAGATAATCATCATATATATCTTCATTCATATCTATAATATGGGGACTATTGTATATTGATAATAAATATAGGATTCACCTTAGAGATCTTCTTTTCATGTGTGGTTTTACCACATGTCGTCCCTGAGATTACTAGGTGGTGAATTTCAAGGGAAGGATGGACAATAGTCCAATTTTGGATCAAAGATGTCTTAGGAAGAGGATGTCAGAATTAACGATGTCTATCATCTCATTTTTGTGGTCGATGTGTCATATATGGTGTAGATATTTGTTTCAGAATAGATATAGTCTGAATAATCTAGGTATAGAATCCTAAAATAGTTCTATGAGGTACGATGGTCGATTGTTGTGATTCAATATCTATTTTGTTGTAGTTATCCTTAAGGAATCCATGATTTCTGGTGGTTTCTTATACATATGAAGGTTTTTTTTCGGCATGTCAGCACTTGTAGGGTTTGGAAAGTGATATGGGCCTCTCTTGGGGTTAGCAGTTGGTCATCTGTGCCTGGTGTTAGTGAGGAATCAACGACATCTCGATGGACGGCTCATTTTGTAGGTGACTGTATCAGAATTTTACTTTGGTTGCGGCTTCCCATGGTTGGGTCTCAGAAAGGTTTTATGGCTGTATAAGAGATTTGCGGTGGAGTGCTATCCTAGATGGACGTGATGGAATTCGCCTATAGTTTCATTGTTGTTATTGTTTTTACCCCTAGTAAACTATCCTTCAATAATTTTCTCTTTGCAATTTTTCTACTAGGACATTGGTCCCTGTTAAATCTATTTTCTATATCATTTTAGGTTCCAAATAATTGAATGATGTCTATTCATGTTAAAAAATATATTTTCATATTTTTTGATAAATAGGGATATTCCTTATCCTTATTATTATATTAATAAAAAACATATTAGCCATTAATTTACAAACATCATAATATAAAAATTTATATTCCCACTAAAAATTCCATAATGTGTTTGGTAAATAAGTTAATACTATTATTCTTCATTTCAATTCCTAAAAATTTCCAATATTATAATATCCAAATATTTATATAAACATGTCACGGTGAATAATTCATAAAACTTTATATAAATAAATTGGTATTATAAAATAGTCATATTCTAATTACATTTCATTATATTTTAATGCACTTCAAAAATACCATCTCAATCAGTAATATAGTATTTCTATGAAAAAATAAATTTTCAATAAAATCCTAATAATTTTCCACAAAAATAATAATAATAAATAACATAAAATTAGTACCAATTATACACTAATTAAGGATCATTGTAAAATTATAAAAATTTCATCAATCAATCAGATAATCACACTCTTTCCATTATATTTCATGGTGAATTACATTGGGATATTGTTCAATTTAGAGTCACCCATATCATCATAAAATATTTCATATATTGAAAATTTTTCTATCCATCATCTGTAGGGTATGTCCATAGTATATGGTCCCAATATTATACATAAACCAAAAATCTTATCATATATTTATTAGAAATAAAAAATAATTAATAAAAATCTAATAGTACACTCATTTTTACATAAAAATAATTTTTATATAAGAAATAAAACATAATAACTTTTTTATTATTTAAAAATAAATTCAAATTTTATATCAGAAAAAAAATTCATTTTATGTAATGTTATAATTTTTTATTAAAGAAATTTTTAGTACAACAATGATAGTAAATATCATTTTTTTAAAAATCCATGTACATTATTTTTTAAATTGTTTATAAAGAACCATCTATCCATTATATGACATATAAATTCCCCAATCATTTTTTTTGTTAAAAAAATAAAATAAAAAACTAAATAGATTTTATTCCACCATTGGAATAGAATTTAACCAATAACCCTATAAGTGACAAAGGAAATCAACTAATCAATAATTACAGATATCATAATTTATGATAATATTTGAATCTGTTGCATATAAATTCATAGGTAATTTTTGGATCATCTATAACAATTATCAAGATAAATGTATTAGGGTTTATATTAAATGATTTGAAAAACTAATAATGGAAAGGTAAAAATTAGTTATTATTACCTTATTTATATAGCTTGATCAGCAAATTAATGGGTGATAAAATAATAAATTATATTATTAAAATGTTTTCCAATGAATATTGTGAAGTAATCTGTGTATACATTAAGAGTAGAATGAGTTTAAATTTAGCAATTACATTAATTAAATATGAAAATATAATAATATTTAATTAGGGAAATTTATTCTTCTATTTCCATAACCCATAAATGAAAACTATACTTTATTTCCTATTTTCAAACCCAACCTAATATCAAAAAAATAATTTATTAGTAGGAACACATAAATAAAATATATTTTAGTAAAACATTAACTATTAACAAAAAAACATTACATTATATGGATTCATAGTTTAAATACTATTCTATAATATATATAGAATCATGTAAGGTAATATTTTATAACATGTTTAAGCTATATAATTTTATAAAAATTACATGAAACATGAATCAATTATATTTCACACTTAGTAATAATTATTAACATGAAATTTAATATTAATATAATAGTAACTTCCTTACAACAATATTCATAAAATAAAAATCTATGAATAACAAGTAATATTATTCAAATAATTACTCAATTATTATCATCAATATTAATCCATATACCCACGAGGATGTAATTTTATATTTTCTACTTGTGGTATTTTAAGAATCTATAAAGGAATCGACAAAATTATTTCAATTAAAAAAATTTGGAAATTGTGTCTATATATATTTATTCTTGTTTTTTAACTATGTCCTAAAATTAAATACGAATAAGGAATATAGAGTATCACCCCTTATAAAAATATTTTTCAAAAAGTATTAAAAAATATTTAAAATATCATAATAAACCATTCTAATATATAGAATCGATTTGATCATTTATTTTAATCCTAACTATTGAGTCATTATATATTATTTTTATATATCAATTGGATATATAACCTAAAATTATTATTTTTAATATCTTTGAAGATGTTTATAAGAAATAACTAATGGGTTTTCCATATTTGAATAGACAATAGAAAATTATATATTGATAAGAAATAAAATATTAAAAAAACTAGTCAGCATGGTTCCACAACCCATATGTATAATTAATCATGTTTATAATGTATCTGACATATAGTATGAAGATGGAATATGGACCATGCTACCCTTGTTAAAAATCTGTATAATACATTTATTGACTTCACCCAAATGTGAATGAATAATTTTAGGATCAATGAATTTCCCTATTAATAGGGTATTTGTTCACCACAAATGAATATAGTAAAATCATGGATACCCAGAGACTAGTGTCCCAGGTTACATAGATCACATGAACCTTAAAAGTAATCATGATCACATGACCCTTAAAATGTTATACAAAAGTATCATGAATTCATCATGATCAGATAATGATCACATGATGCCCCATAGATGAGTGCATATGATCATTCAAAGCCCCAGAGACATAATGCTTCATCATCAAAAGACCTTATGAAAAGGAGTCTTGACATTAGGAATATTTAATCTCTTTATTTCCTCAATCTATGTGAAACTTCAACAAAATTATTCCTGAAAAATATCTAAATACACTAATTAAAATCCATAAAACGGAATACTCATCATATGATAGATGTTACAATGATCTACTAGAGAAGGTATTATACACCTCATGTGATTTGTTAACAAATAACATGGGATAACTAGAGGTATATAATCCATGATTCAAAAAATCATTTGGGTAATTCACAATTATCAATAGAACGCACATTATTATTTCAATTTTACCATATGACGCGCTTTCAGATCCACATAATTGTAGATCTATTTCTTGTGTCAATTCTCTACTACGACCATGATTTTCAACAAAAGGAATGAAATGTAACACAAAAAATTAAAGATACCGTCCATCTCAATGATATAACAATATCTAAAGATAATATTTTGACCATGTGACACCCTGACAGACAGTAATGGGAAAAAGTGAAGAGTCTTTGAATATAAGAAGAAAAATACATGGAATATAATGAAAGATCATAAGAAATAATGATATATTATATATCATGTGAATAGTGTATGTGGATCACATGATAATCCCATTGATTACACAAAATACCTATTCACAAACAAACTCCATCCTTCAAATTCCACAACACATGTCACTTCATTCATTTAAATAATTTTAGAAATGACCTTTTAATAACATGAAAAAATGAGAAAAAATATATTGGTATACTCTATAAGTATTGTAAAATAAAATATAAAAATGGATTTACATTATGGTGAGATGAGTTATTATGTTTTTAAATGAGAAGGTTCAATGAAAAGACATCTTGATCCAGTGATGGGTCCAAGGCATATCTCATGTGATCATGAGAAAACCCCTTTAAATTTAATCATGGTCTTTAAAGACTCCTTAGAATGTGACTTTGATCTTCTAAATTCCATTTCACATGAAAATTTTGTTATGAAAAATCAATTTTAACCAGAATGGGTAAACTAAATATGGTTATAAAAAATTGATATTTAGTTTTCTTTTATCATGTTAGACAATGATAACTCCATTGACGACCTATGGATAGTTTTGAAGATACAATGGATTCTAAAATGAACTATGACAATATTTTTTGTACATGCATAATAAAAAGATACAACAATCTCGGGTAGTGAGTGTAAAAATAACTCCCACATTGCATAAAACCCACAAAAACACACTCATCTAGAGTAGAGAGCTTGAATTTATTTTCATAGAGGAAAATTCAATTCCACTGCAAGGGTCTTCCAGTCAGTAAAACTAGGGAATGACATAAGGGGATATGAGGTCTCTATATATTCTTTACGTGATGACACCACTAGTCATTTATATGACTTGTGGTGTTCCAACAAAATTATGTAATTTTGTCTCCACATTTTAAATTAGTTGTGTCTTGCATCAAATCATTTGTTCATGATGAACATTATGATATTTGTGTGATAAATTATTGAAAAGATAGAATTTATATATGAATATAGATACACAATTATTATTATTATGTGATCATATGATTCACATGACCTATTATGTACTCATAAAACTAGATGCATAAATTTCATCCAAAACATGTGATAGTTCTCCGAACATGTAATCCATGAAGGGGATAACACTCATTCAAGTTAGTGAAGTCACTTACACGCCTCTAGATATTTTATACAACTCATGTGGAGTCTTCAATATATATCATCACATGCACATGATGTATTTTTGACATATCAACTACTTCATGTGAATTCCCCCAGTTATATCTTCCAATAATAGTTAATTAATCTACACATATAAACTTAAATCATGTGAAAACAAATAATGAATATGTCTTGATCACATAACAAATTATTGTAAAAGTAGTATAAATAAGTTGGAAACCCTAAAACATGACATCCATGTAATGTAAAGATTTCTATAAATTTCATAACAGCATGTTAAGAGTCATCCATACATGTCATACTAATCTTTTGGTACCCCTCTTACATATTGGACTTGATCATGTAAAATCACATTGACATAACTTCTTTGATCTTGTGAAGAACCTCATAAAAGTGAACATTTTAATGTGAAAACCCTTTGAGAAGTAATATTTAATCATTTAATGAATCTGATGGAATATAATACAAATTAAAAAAGACAATCATGACAATTCATGAATAAAATCATGATATTTTAGGTATAAACAGCTGAATTATTTGGTTGACATTGTGGACTAGTTAGGATGACACCCTAGACATGTCATGTAGACACCTTGGACATGATAATAAGAAAATATTGACATGTTAGGGAGGCACATCTAAACTTGTGAACCCCAAAACATTAGTGTTTGTAATTTTATACCATTTTCTTGTAGTATGTTTACATAATGGGTTATGAATGGGAACTAATTCGATAATATATGTATTATGCAATCTACATGAAATCTGAACATGCTAGGAGGAAAATTGTAATTTCAGCTCATTATCCCTATGAGGGTAAGGATCAAATATCATCTAATTGGGATCCATCCAAGAATATGTACATAATATTTATAAAACACCTAGTTACCAAAAATTTAATGGAGTGTAATCACCCAATAAAGCCCACTAGTGGTTTACTAATGAATTATAATATGATAAATATGATTCCTATCCAAACAATAAACATTGGATGATTACAAAAGGTATGATATCCAATGGTAATGTGCCATTGTATTGGTCGATCCATTTCTCAAACACTATGACCATTTTGAGCCAAACTATATAATGGTTTAATTTTTATTTATCATCAATTAGTGGATTGTGAAGTTATTTGAACATGGAGGACTTGGATTATTCTTATAAGCATGATATATAGGATTCAATTATAAGTCCTAAGATTCATATTAAAAACTCCATAAGGGTCCCCCTAGTTCATAAGTCATGAAACCATATACAGGGATCCTGATAAATTTTTTTCTTGTGTTTCTCACAAAAATAATAAGTCGTGTTGGCATAGTGATTTATAATTATCATATCAATAGATTTATCAATTTTCCATAAAAAAGAATCATTCATCCCTGTTACACATTCAGTTATATTTTACGATGACCCCCATTCAATGGATCCACCTAGGATTATGCATTAAAGGCATTCTAATATTGTTAAGCATTTTGACTATAACACTTATGGATACTGATCAATTATCCCGCACCAAATGCAGGGTGAGAGAATATCATTCCATGATGACATTGATTCCAGATAGAAGTAAGAAACATATAAAAGATTCCCGAGGCTCGATATCTATACATAGTGGTTATGTCTCTTCAATTTATTCCATTTATACAGGTTTGATACAACAGAACATAGAATAAAATTATCTTCATGGGTTTTGATTCATATTATAAACATGATACATAGGAATCCTCTTGAAAGATCATTCCAATCCTCAAAATAGTTATCACCACTATATGGATTTAAACATCATAGTTCAAATTTATGTGGATACAATATATATCTTTCACCACATATATGTAAAATAACATTAAATGAATATATAATAATAATAAACCCATATAGATGGTCCATTGATAGAACCCTCATTATATACTAATGAATTATATAAGTGATCAACTTATTATTGAATCCAATCTCTTATTATTATATAGGAGATATTCATAAACATGTATAAATTAATAATAGATTTCCTTTAATTGGAAAAATTACCCAAAAAGGGATGCGATGAACCCATATATCATCTTTTTAACCATTATGAGTTCTCAAGAATCATTGTGCTTGAAACGCCAAATGACCACCTGACATTGGAAAGCAGGTATGTACCTCATTGTATATTTGGAAACCATTATGAGTTTCAGTTAGGAATGAATTTCTTATAAGATATGATAATTATTCTGAAAATATACAAGAAAACCACACAATAAATTTTCCATGACCAAACCATCTGTTACAAAATAAAATGTTTATCCCACTATGAAATCATGTAATGATGGCATAACTGAATGTTTATAGGAATTATTCATCGTATCTCCTAAACATGTGGGACCATAACATCATTTAATGAATTATATATATCATATACATAGGTACATGAACATATTAAGACATATAATTTATAAATAATTATAAAATAGTTTATTATTATTTTTATTTATAAATATTGTAGTGACATTCTATTTACATACATGAATAATTACCTATAAAACAACACATGGAGTATTATTTAGGATAAATAATATAATCATCAAAAAATCAATATAATTCTAAAAATATGTCATATTGAACACTAGATATTAGATTTAATAGGGTTAGTACATATCACACATATCAAAAAATTGATATGTGAATGATATACCCTGTGAGAAACCCAAAATATGAAAATACAATAACTTTATATTGTATATATCAATTCATAAAATTTATGATTCAATGAATACAACATTTAACAAGTCTTATAAAAAAATATAAAATCATGTCTAACCAATATTAAATCTAGTATTATATATTGATCAATAAGTTTTTCATGGTTTACTCTAATTATAAAACATTGTCCATAAATAATTGGAATATTATGATGATAGTAAAATAGTTTAATGTTGTATAAGGTAAATATAAATTAAATAGATAAATAAAATCTATTTACAAATGAAATTATACATGTTAAATCTATTATCTAATGTCATCATCTGTATATTTTATATAAGGATAATAAGATCAAAATATTAATTTTTTACATGTGAAAATACTAATCTGTACCACAAAATATTGATCATATGTATCATATATAAAATTTTACACATCAATTTATAATAAATAAGTACCGAATCACATAAAAATGATATTTATTTTCATTAACAATATTATATTTTCCAAATTTATGTTTTTGTGATTGACTAAAATTTAATTAATTTTAATTTTCCATATTATTTTCATTATTTTATTTAACATTATCCTTAACGAGTGAAATTATATATAGTTTAAAAACCAATTTCATAATTAAACTACCATCTTCATTTCATTTATACTTTTGTTTTTTAGAATTAATAAAAAATTAAAAAAATTTCTATTTACTTATGATGAATCAAAATAATAAGTTTAATTTTTTGACCAAATACAATACATGAATTTTATGATCATTAGTTATATAGAATATGAAATTTTATTCTCTAATACGTTTTTTAATCAACATAATAATTAAGATGATATCGGAAATAATATAAAGTTAGTTTGTGTAGGTCATGACTAAAATATTTTTCATTTTAGTAGTTATATACATAAATAATTTTCATGATTTATGTATTAATGTTTTCTAGGAAATATTATGTCATGTGTGAATAATGAATCCCATATATGATTCATCGCGTATTCCATCCATGTAATTTATCTCCCCGCCAAAATAAAAAAACAATTTTAAATGTAAATTTATATATATAATGGTTATATAGAATATAAATGAATCATTATTTTATTTATACAGGGTTTTAGAAAATAAGTATTTTTTGAATTTTTTCATATGATTCACAATTTTATAACCACATATTTCATTAAAAATAATTGGTATATTTCAAATAAAATGTCTCTAACTAAATTTTTTAAAAACTTATTTCCATACAAATAATAAATTTTAATTTTTAATATGCTCGCATAATTCTATTTATATACACATTGATTTACATCACACATGAATATATTTCTCTCCTCAATTTCCTTATGAAAATACATTTTCTGACAACATGAATGCTACTTATATCCATAAATATATAACTGTAAGAACTCGATTTTATATAAATGGTTCAGATAAAAACGTACTTGTGTTTCATTATATACACTTCCTGGATAATGATACCTTTAATGAATATTGTTTATTACTATATTTTATTATTTAATAACTAAATATGATTGATTATTATAAATTATTTAAATATTAATGAATAAAGAATATTTCATTTTTTTCATATGAATTTTCTTGAAATATATTCAATTATTTTATATATAATAGTAGATATTTTACCTCAGATATTAGTCTTCAATTTTTTCCCAGTTTATTTATTTAGATCTGAAAACCCCAATTTAATTAACAAATATAATATCATGGTATGTATACATGAATAACATCTGGTCCTTCTTGACAACAATTCCATTATTATATCTAGAATAATTAATAGGTTCTATATTGGTGGCCAAATCATCATTAAACCAGCAACCATATAATTATAATATAAAACCAACAAAATTTTTTCATTTCTAATTTATATTATGTTAGATTTACCTCCATTAATAATTTTGGAAATAACTTATCCATATATAGTAATAATGCATCAATATTATTCCGAACACAAAAATCATTAATTTAATCAATCTAATTTTCATATAATGGAAAATTATTTTTACTTAAATATATATCAATCTATAAATATATATCTTTGGAATAGATTTATATATGTTAAAATATTATTCCCTATAAATAACAATGATACTGAATGTAATTTAATTTACATCATAACATGGATGATTCTAAATTATTATCTAATGGTTGATAAAAAAATATTTAAAATATTAATTGTTGATTTTAAATAATCATTTTCATATAAAATTAAATTTCAATGATATTTTTTCGAAAATAAATTAATGGTAAATTGATTTATTACTATATATTATATACTAAAATAATTATGTTATAATATTTTATCATTTGTAATTAAATTGTATCCAATATAGCTATAATTTGGATAGTTATATATAAAAACCTGTAAAGTTATTTTAGGATGAAAGAGATATGGTGTAATAAAAAAAAGTAAAATAAAAAAATATAAGAATTTCTATGTTTCATATAACATATTATGCATGGGTTATATTATATTATGATATGCTTCACAATGCATTTCTCTAACTATTATTCTACATGAATTATCATTGATTCTAACTCCAATGAAATTAATTTCTTATAATATAGTTTGAAATTCTTTTTCTGAGAAATTCAAAATTTAATTCATCGTTTGTCTTAATATAAAGTAAAATATAATGGGATGAAACTTAGTCTACCTTGATGATACAAAAAATATTAATTTTATATGATAATAGACTATACATAAATTAATTAATGATACTAATATATTTTGAAATAAAAGTTGAAAAAAATATAGACCATTACACTAAAAAGTCCAAAGCTCATTAAAAAACACTAAAACAGACTCTCTTGATTATATGTATTTGCTTATAATTTATATGAAATCCCATCTTGATTAAAGATATAAATAATAAAAAATTCCATGTAGGTCAACAATCAGGTAATCACTACTTTGGTAGAAGCATAATGGTAATCACTTAACATTTATTTTTTTTCTACCAATTTTTTTGAAATAAAAACATTGTTTTTGTATAGTGTATATATTTATATTTAAATAATATATTTTATTTATTCATATTGTAGTTGATATTTTAATTTATGGGTTTTTATTGAACTTTATTGATTTTTATAATATATATGAAACTCATAAGCAGTATCAAATATAAAAAATAATTAATTTAAATAATTATATGATAAGTTACAATGTTTATTTTTTTTTCAATGAAAAGGTATCATAGATCATTAAATATTAACATTTACTATTTTAAAATCATTTTAATTTATGTCACTAGATTCTGGCCATCACATTACATATTTTTATATACGATTGGGTATCGAAATATGATTCATGTATAGAGACCATAACCTTAAAAACATTAACATTTAATAACATATACAGAATAAATAAAAATTATACAAACAAACGACCAAAGTTGGTAGTTGTTATAGTTTCTTTTGAAACTTTAAAAAATCAGAAAATGGTACACATTATAGCTATATAATCTCCCACTAGCTTATTCATGATAAGAACCGATCATAGAAAAATAAACACAGTACATATCATCATTAACTTGGAAAATAATAACATAGAAGGGGTGATATGAAAAGCTCAGTAAGGTTAAACAAGTTAGATGTGTAGTCATAAACATGATCATAATGGTATTAGGATGTGATCGTTAAAAAATATGAGCATAACCATCATATAAAATACCATAAAAAATAATCTAATAAAGATTGAATGTTCATAAGAACATAATTATATTGAAATAGATATAATAATCCATGAAATCATATCATAAGAATAAAACAAGGAGTTGTGGAAAACATCTAAGAATAAAATGATATCCTTAGTAAATATAAAATAAATTTCATGACCATATTAATATTCACATTACACTCTCATGGAAATATTAGTTTAATGAGTTCACTCCACATACCATCGTAGTTTCCATGGATAACTCTCTTAACAATCTTATTACTCAAGGATCATTCCCAATACCATCATAGTAGGAAGAGTTCTATCCTCATGTTATCATGGTCTATTTCATGAGATTTTATACATTCCCTATGGAAATGTAGTGAGATTTAGGTCTAACCATTACATAATGATTCATATAAATGGATGTTATCTTACTTAAGAAATAATATTGTAATATCATTTAATTTAATTTTTTTTGGAAAATATAATTTCAATTTTGAAAAAAAAAATTTATAACCAAAAAACAATAAAAAATATTTTACATTTAATATATCACGGAATACATATAAAGAATACATGAAATAATTATGGAAAAAGTAATATATGAAAAATTATAAAATATATTTCAAAACAAATTTAAGTACTTATTCTTTAAAAACCATTTGAAAACCTTTAAGGGATGCTTGAAAATGATTTCAAACCATTGTACCTGAAATGTTATAATATTAGATGGAAATCATTTTAAAAACCAATTTTTACAAAAATATAAAAAAACATGAAAATTAATTCAAAAACCATTTTATCTGTAATTTTTTTAATAACATTTTTTTAATTATTTTCCTTTTAAAAAATTAAAAGGGGTACTCTCAAAAATAATAGTGGGTAAATCTGTACAAGTCGTAGAAGGTCTAAAGAGGATTCAATTTGCACAGTGTAAAAGGACAGAAATGTACCTTCTTCAGAATGTCACAAGAATATTTCTTTTAATATAATTTTTAAGGAAAAAAGTGTAAAAATTATCATTTAAACGGAATATGATAATGGTATAATATTCTTGGAAACCCATTTTAGAAAACAGTTATTTCCAATCGAATAAAGGGTAATGTTGAGCATTCCTAAAAAAATTTATAATGATATTATGTAAATAATATTAGAATTTAGGAATAATACATGACTATTTAATGAAATAATATATGATAAGGAATATAATTAATATTTTTGAGAGATGGAACATAATATTTCATCTATGTATGCATAAACATAAACATCCTTGAAAAGAAATGACATTATCCCATTAAACTCTTATAAGATGGAATATTGGGTTTATACAGTCATTGTTATGAAATTAAATTAAATGAATAACATAATATAATTATTATATTTATATTTTTTAAATTTCATGGATTTTAGAAATGTATGCACTAAAAAAATCATTTAGGTGCATAATAAAATAAGATTATCAATGATGGAAAATTGAGTCAAAACATATTACCAATTTGTTATCATTTCAAAGATAAAACCAATGATAGAAGAATAAATCAATGGGAATTTTAATAATAATAAATTTAAGAATAATATAAATATAATAAAATCAGGTCTTGTACATACACCATTCTAGTGGAAAGATTGGTGAAGGTAACATGTATCTCATTAAAATAAAAAGTGTGATAAAATTCTCATACATTTTGTGTTCACTCTATCTGTACTTGTAAAAGATACATGTATAATAAATAAATTTTTTTTAAATCAATTAATGATTTTTATTCATATAAGTAATACCATATATGGTTTCATTATGAGATTATATTACCCTCTTGTTAACAATCCTACTGTAAAAACTCACTTCAAAAAAATTCACATTGCTCTCCTCATGTGTCTTAATTTTTTATATTTTTGGTCATCATACATATATCATGATTCTAGAAAGTAAATAATTATATGATTATCATTTATATCCATAATATTTGTTTTATATGTTTCTATAGAATATATGAGTAAGAAATAGAATACACTATTCAATGAGATGGCATGTTGTACGTACACATTAACACTACTTCCATCTTTATTATCGTATTGAATGAATGAATGAAAATGGATTATATATATAATTAATAAATAATCATGAATAAATCATATATATCATTTATTTTCACTATACCCATCCTTAATACATAACATGTGGTGTGTGAACGAATAAAATCGCTTTGTGGGGGCAGTATTCAAAACATCCTAAAACATGATTATTGTATTAACACCAAATGTAAAGTGAAGAGCTATGTGTTGTAAAAGGGACAAAGAAGCTGATATAAATTATAAAAATAATATATGACAAATATAAATATATTTTCCATAATAATGTACACCATAAATGGTGGTAAATGATAAAAAAATTTATCATCATTTTTTGAGGAAGTTGTTCTCCATACATAGATACAATATGTTCAATATCC
The DNA here is from genome assembly GCA_963277665.1 of Viscum album. Lineage (NCBI taxonomy): Eukaryota > Viridiplantae > Streptophyta > Magnoliopsida > Santalales > Viscaceae > Viscum > Viscum album. Next base: position 2,047,526,136 of record OY728127.1, read on the forward strand.
ATTAGATGGAGGTGTTTGTAAGTGTAGTTAGAAATATTTTATAAAAAAATCAGTTTATATGATTAATATTTACTTTTCCAAAAAATAATGGAATATATAATGTGGATTAATTGATGAGGTAAAATAAGAGATAGAAGCTTTGGAGAAGATGTTACCTCATAATCATACAATCTAATTTTGGTTTATGTCAAATTGAATGATTGAGATAATTTTTTTTCTAAGGGAATCATCAGGATCTATGGTAAGATTATTGGGTGTCTATATGGGATGATAATTTCCAAACGTAAAAGTTTTTCATGGAGTGATGAATGTTTAGATGTGGTGGCCTTTTATAGTGGAAGAAAAGGACTCGTGTAGAATTTTTAGAAACATGTTACGTGTGCACAAATTTTTACCTAAAATATGTCATAAAAAGAAACCCAAACTAAAAAATATAATTTTTATGTCTTATATATGTACATAATATTGGTTTTGGAGATGTTTTAATGTCTTTTTGGATATAAATTTAAGGATTAGTTCTTTATTAACCTAATTTTTCTCTTCACCGACAATATATATTTTAATCACCTTAACTAATATTTTTTGTCATAAAAACATTGAACATATTAGATTTTATAAATTATGTTTATTCCAAATATGGAATCCATTTTTTAAAATTTTAATCAAATAATTATCCGATATTAAATTTATACTAATCCCATTATTGGGGAAACATTATATGTTTTTACAATAAAAATGAATGACTGTTGGATATGTTTTTAGGTCCAACTTATATGTGGAAATGGTTCTGATGAAAAAATTTAATTACTAGAAAAGAATATTTCCTTATTAAAATATGTAATAGAATAAATATATTTTTTATCCTAAAAAGTTAAGTAAATAAAAAATCAATTTTTTATTCAATATCAGTATTTTTTATTATTCATCAAAATATAATATTTTTTAGAAAAATCAAAAAAATTTACCCTATGATACTTTTGAAATTATAAACTAAAAAATGAGTTTTATTATATCAATTATTATTTTTAAATGTGTCTAAAATTAATATTATTATAAGGGCATTTAAATTGAATAAATAGACACAAAAGTAATTTACCAAAAATCATATCTTTCCTAATATATATGTTTTATATACATAAAAAAAATTTACAAAAAATTTTAAATTTATTTATTATTATTGATATATCAAATATTAAGGGATTTGTTATGATTATATTATTTACACAATAAAATGATGTTTTTTAGAAACTCAGTATTGTTGGTATCCAACTCCAACTCAATCAAGCATGTATCGTATGCCAACTTAGTGTTGTGTGTATCATATTCCTACTCACTGTTGCATGTAACATACGTCATTTCAGTGTTTCATGTGACACAAAACATTTTATATTAGTGTGAATATATTGATTGAAATAGTGAAAATTATTTTTCATTATTTCATGGAGTGAGTAATATTAAACGATTAAATTAAATTTAAAAAAAGTCACCAAAATATCGGGGTGTTACATTCTAACCCCCTTTCAATGAATTTATTATTGAAAATGCATCTAGGTTATAAAATATCTAATACATGATAGTTTTATTCATAGAAACCCTAATTATAGAAATGGAAAATAAAAAATCCCTTAAAAGGGGAATTTATGACCATTTCGATTACCCAAAGTAACATATAACTTTATTTCCACATTAGTGAAAATATAATAAGAGTGATGATTGGAAATGGGGGAATTGTAAATATTTATATGGAGTTACTGTGGTGATCAATAAAAAACAATTTAATGGTAAAATGAATTTTGTGGGAATAAATGTCATAAATCGGTTATGATTTAAATTTCCATCATCTCAAAAAAAAATTATGGTTTTAGTGCAACAATTGTTTTGATAACATTTCAAATATTAAGAAATTAATGATAAATTTATATAAATAAAAAATAATTCTTGGTTTTTTCTTTCAAAAACATCTCATACATCCTTCACCACATGGAATTAATATATAGATATTATCTTTGATGCATAGAACACTAAAATACAATTTTAATGGATTTTAATGCCCATTAAATAATGAAAAAATCTTTATATTTTTCATTTAATATCAACATGAAAAAACATAAAAAGTTATATCACTAGTTAATCATAAAGATTTATTTTATAAATATAAATATACATTACCAAATACATCACATAGGGTGTTGGAAGGCATGAAACCCTTATCATCCATCATTCATCTGATCAGGGCCTATGGCTTTGACAGACTTGATTAGTTGTAGACCAACATTCATGATGTCATATTCAAAAAATATAAAAAATTGATAAACATATAATGAGGTTAATAACTATATTTCGTTTGAACTATGGTTCATAATGCCAACTCAGTGAACATATACATTCTTCAATGATTAACATAAAAATTACATTAATGGTTAACCATATTTCCGTTCATAATTATGAACATTCAAAACATTAGAATGAGAGTCTATAAATAATGTTAACATTGTTTCATATGTATATCACAATGTTTCCCTTGGTTATTTCATTCCAAACAAGTTAATACCCTCCTCATATATTCACTTGAAATATGTTAACATCCCGAATTACCTTTTATCATTTTGGAGAACATTAATAAATACAAATTCCAATGTATATTGGATTAACACCATAATTAGATTTTTTTAAACATCATTATTGATTTCATAAAAAACATATAAAAAATTCCTCACTTAGTTAAAATTTAATAAATGCTATCAAATTTACTTATTCATATCCCACATATCATTATCCATAAAACATTATCATATCATAATTAAAATTTTAATGGTTAAATTTCTATAGTAAAAATATCATCTTATCATTAAATCATTTCACTAGTCCAACATAAATGTCTAAATACTAAGTGAAAAAATAAGTAGAAAAATCCATCTATATTTCATCATTCTTAAAATTTTAATACAAATACATAAATTGTTTTATTAAATCATCCTTAATTAATTAAAAGCAATACATAGTTCCTTTTAAATTTCAATGTTACAATCCTCATCATCTAAAATATAACCATTACTCACACCAACATTTTATTATCTTAAAGAATGTTCCTTTTGGGAAATTGGGATTAATAATTACTTTTTTCTCAACACATAAACCACTTATCCATTAATGAAAACAGAGTGAGGCTATAATCCCCCTATGTTTCATTAACGAAAATATTCATTTTTTCATTACAATTCCCTGCATTGTGTTGTTCTTTTCCATAGTAAAAAATAGTATTTTTTCCTCCAAGACAATAACATAGTTGATTCATTCCATATTATTGATACAATGGAAAAAAATCTTCTTAACATCATCATCTACATTACCAGAACTCTTAGAAATTTTCATTTTTATCATCCTTAGTGTGAAAGATAGTTGGATTAGTTAAACATTGTTGATCATGTTTTGTGAAAAATGATTAGGGATGATTATGAAATATTTCACACAATTCATCATCCCATTTACTGATCATCTGAAAATCCACCACGACATTCAACATTAATCATGATCCTTCTTGTTCCATCCAATAACTAAAACCAGATTCATTTTGTGAGAATTACTTATCATAGGAGAAAACCACATAGCTATTAAAATACTTACTTATTTGATTTAAAAATCATTAAACCTTCCATAATGTATAACCCCATGGTTTTATCAAATGCTTTTTGATAGCTATATTATTTGTAAATACATCATAAATGTTCATGAATATTTTGTGACGTCCCAAATCATATCTCATAAGACTATCAAAAATGATTTTCTACAATGATCATTCTCCTGCATCTGATTACCCCAAGTCAAGCTTAAAAAATATTTTTATAGTTATTAAACCAAGGAACATATATTCTAGAGAAACATATACATGTATTATCCCGGAAGGTTTGTATTCATTCAAATCTAATCACTCAATCCTTTAACAAAATTCAATGAAATTGCCCTAAACATTAAATCATCCTTGTATATATCCTTAATTAGATCCTGACACATATAAATATAAATATTCTTGGGGATGTCATGATGTATTTATATTTAATGTTTCTAGTTGATAATTATACATATTCTCTGATACCATGTATAAGGACCCTTGATTTTTGAACATGAAATTTACATAAATTTTTGGGAATAATTAATCATTATTTAAATAAAAGAGAATATATCTTAGTTGGTATACGGCCTTTCGAAAAAATAAATAAATAGGTACATATGTGAGAAAGAGCATCTCCCACATGGTTTATTTTACATGGACCCTTATTATACATATCTAACATAAAACATATCCTCATAACATAGGGGGAATGATAATAAATAATGGGTGAGCTCAAATGCTCAGTAAGTGTAAATAAGAGAGAGATGAAAGCATTAACATAATCATAAAGGTAGGTGAATTTGACCATGAAAAAAAAGATCATACCCTACATATCAACTAAAATAATAGGGATTATGGAATAATGATTGTTAGTTCACATGAAACATATCATTATGAAATAAGGTGAATAATCCTTGAAATTATAACATAGGAATAAAATAAGGAATGATGGATGACACATAAGAATATAATTATTTCCATATTAGCCAATTAATCACTACCATGTCCATCATAGTATTAGTCATTAGTAACTCCCATGTCCATCTTAGTAGCATTAGATCACTTATCATACCATCTTAGTAATCATGTTTCACTCCCATGGACATCATAATAGTCATCGATCATTCCCAAGACCATAAAAGTCCTATAAGATTAGTCAACATACCATCTTAGTCTATATCTTAAGATATAAAACATTATCCAATTCAGTGGAGGGAGACATAACTGCTAACAACACATAATTAAATCATCAATACATGTGACAAAAGATTATAAATATCCATATGATAACCCATGAACTGAAAGAGGTATCATAAACAAGTTAAAAAATAATAACCACTGAAGGAATCATGGTTCATAATAATTTAATCATAAACCTACCGTGTTAAAAGAAGAGGTATTTAAAAGCATATAACTCGTGAATGTTAAATGAGTTTCATAGCATCCTAAAATTAACATAAAATCCATTCAGGGAATGAATATGAATGGAATAATTGAATAATTTCCCCATTATGTTTTGAGAAATACTGATGGATGTTTTCCTAAATGAGATAATATTTTTAAATATATTTTCTATCTATATCTTGAGTAATGTATACTTTTCTCTATGTAAAATACTTTTTATATCCTAAATCCTATTAGAAACCTATTACCTCAAAATAAATTTTAAAACATATAATGAATACATGAAATATTGTTCAGCACTTTATTCCATGATGATATATAAAATTAGTATCAAAATAATTTAAAAACCTTTTTTACTGAATACTAATTACAAACCATTAGTGGAATCATGAAAATGATTTGAGAACCATTGAACATGAAAACCTATAAAATAATCAGGAAATAAATTTAATAACAATTTTTCAAGGAAAAAATATAAAATAATATTTAATATATCATTACAAATATTTATCGAAAATTTCATTTAATATCATTTTCATAAATATTATTCATTTAAAAAATTAAACTTTATCTCCGAAGAAATGACGTCATGTAAATCTGTCATACCATACGAGGTCAACAAAACATTCCTTTTGCTCGGGAAAAGTGATAAAAAATTTCATAGTTTAGAAAATGACTAGAAAATTTTAAATGATGAGATTGGAAAAATAAATTTATTTAAAAAATTACATTTAAATCTTATAGGATAATGGTATAATATTCTTCAAAACCCTTTTTAGAAAACATTATATCCTGACTGATGAAAGGTTAATGTTAGTCATTCATAGAAACACTTCTTTAATGGTATTATATACCTTAGAGTATAATAAAGTTCTAATAAATTACTACATAATTGAATAATATATGATAATGATACACATGACTATTCTCGAGAGATGGATTATAATATTTCCTAAAAGGATGAATAAATATATAGAATCTCAAAAGGAAATGAGATTCTCTAAATAAAGTCGAATGCCATGGTATATTGGGTTCATACTCTCCATGTAAGGAATATAAATTACATGATGAATATAATATCATGAAACTATTTAGATTCATGATATTTCATGATAATTTCTAATGTATGAACCTAGAAAAAATAGTTTCGGTGAATAAAAAAACATGATTCTTAAAAGGAAATTTGGGACAAAAAAATATAACAATTTGGTATGTTTTGGATGTTATACAACATTAAATAAGGATAATAATATTAAAATGGGAATTACCATATGTTTAATTATAATATACTTAGAATAAAATCACGGTGAGTACATACACCACACCAGAATAATGACTGATGAACCTAACATGTATAGAATAGAAATAAATAGAACGATGAAATCCCCATACAATGTATTTTGATTGTCTCTGTACTCATAAAATTTTCTTGTATAATAAATATAATATTATTATAAATAATCTATATATAAATATTATTATACATAATAATTTATATGGATTAATTATGAACTTATATTACCCACATTTTAGTGATCATATGTTAAAGATTCACTTTGGGTAATATTCTCCTTATTCTTCAAATGTGTCTTGATTTGATAATTAATTTGTAATTGTACTTATATCATGATTATAGAAATAAAATCGTGATATAATTATCATGTATATGAACTATATCTATACTATAAGAACCTGTATAATGTAGTAGTACAAAATAGAATACACTATTCATGGAGACGGTAATCCATACGTAATCATGGATGTTGTTTTAGTCTTTATAGTCATTTTGGAATAAATAAATAAAATGACACACACACACAAATATATATATATTGTATCATTAATATGTCGTATGTATCATATAATTTCCTTATACCCATCTTTAATACATTCCTTGCTGTGTGTGAACGAATCACATCACTTTTATGAGGTAGTAGTCCACACATTCTTAAATGTGATTATTATATTAAAACTAAATGGAGAAAATTGAAGTTTGATATAAAATAAATAAATAATCATAAACAATTGATAAATAAATTTTATGACATATATAAATATATTTTCCTTCATAATGGTCACCAAGATAGGTGATATATGAAAATTGAACAATCATGGTTTCATGAGGCAGTAGCTCACCACACATCAAAATAGTATATTAAATATCCATTAAATTTAGGAGTTTGTAAGTGTAGGTCGAAATATTTGTATAAAAAATCATATTTCTTGTATGATTTTTTTGTTCTCACAAAATAATGGAATAAAGAGAGTGGACAGTGTGATGACAGAAAATAAAGGAAATGATATTGAGAGAAGATGTTACCTCTTAATCAGTTAACTTTATTTTGGTTTATACCATTAGGATTCAACAAGAGGATTTATGCCCAACTGGATACATCAAGGAAGAATGGATTATTTATTAGAAACTACTTGGTCAGATCGTGGATAAACATATATGGTTTGATAGGGGTGGGGAATGGGTAGAGGTGGTATACATTTATAGGGATGGAAAAGGACTCCTTTGGAATTATTTGAAATAAGTTAGGTGTGAAAATTTTATTACATATAATAAATCATAATAAACCATCCCAAGTGATTAATTTAATATTTATTGATTAACTATGTACATAATTAGTGTTTGGACATGTTTTTATGTATTTTTGGGTCATAAATTTAACGTTTATTACTTCACAAAGCAAAATATTCTCTTAACCAATGTAATTAATTTTAATCCCCATCATTAGTTTTTTCTATCAAAATCAATATTGAAAATATTATAAATTATAAGTTTTTTTATTTTATATACCCAATCCATTTTTCTAAATTATAAATAAATAATTCTGTGAAATTAATTTAATACTAATATCATAGTTAGGAAAACATTGTGGGTTGTTCTAGTAATAAATATTCATATTACGCTATGTTTTTACATTGAATTTAAATGTTGAAATATTTCTAATGACCAAAAATGGATTAATTGATAAAAATTTTATGTAATTAATATGTGATACAAAAATAAATTGCATTTTATCCATATAAATAAATTAAAAATAAAAGAGTATATGAATTAAATAACAGTAATTATCATTTTTCACCCAAAAATGATGTTTCTCATAAAAATACCTAAATATCACAATGAGCTAATTTTTAATTTATAAATAAATATAATATGATCAATTTTAAAAAAAAATTTATAGTGTGTCGAAAAATAATTTTTTAGATTTAAATTTTAAAAAGTAATTTTAGACACATAATGACATTACAAAAAAAATTATAACTCGTTATAAAATGGATAATTTATATTAAAAATTTCAATAAAATGTATGAAAATGTGTGATTACATTTAATATAACAATTTTTAATGGATAGGTTTTGATAATTTTAATTAAACGATAAAATTATTTTTGAAGAAACTATCTGTTGTGTGTATCATATGCCTACTCAGCCCTACGTGTATCGTATGAGAACTCAGTGTCATGTGTAACGTATGACAAGTCATTATTTCTTGTAATGCAAGACCTGAATGTTTTGTTTTAGAATAAATGTTTGACTTAGTGAAAATCTATTTTCCGTGTTTCATGGTGTGATGAAATTTTAAAGATTAAATTAATTCAATTTATTGTCAAAATCATAGGGTGTTACATCATGCATGGAATCATGCTGTATATATAATACATTGAGCCCTTAATTGTAAATTTCAACATAAATATTGAGCTCATAATTTTTTTTATTGGTGTGATGGTGTCCTTGTTATATGGTAGGGAGGTTTGAGGGATGGAAGATAATTTTTATCTAAAAAAACATTAGGTAAAAACATAACATAGTGTATATTACGATTATTTGATGTCCTAATAGGGAGTCTAAAAATAATATTTATATGAACATTTATAAATTGTCACAATTTTTTTCACTTTGTTATAAATTTTAATGAAGAAATTAAATATTATAATATTTATCAGTTGAAAAACAAAATACATACTTCATTAAAAAACAATTTTATTGAGAAATTTAATATTTAATAGAATTTTTATTTGGCTAGTGAATTTATATTGAAAATCCTGAGTTTGTGTTGTTAAAATTCATTCCTATTTAATTCAATATTAATATCTGTGAAATATTCCCCTTACTAGAACATTGGAGATTTTTATCAAACTAGTAAAATAAATGAGTTTAATTTTAACCTTATTATTAGTAATTTTCCAAAACATTGCATTTAATTATTATATTCTACATATAGTACATTAACCTGTTCATTGATATGAAGAATATCATCAAATATATTTTTTATAAAAAATAATTTTATATATTAGTATTCATAATATTATAAATATCAAAAATTGTGATATAAAACCTATTAATTATAATAACGATTTTATGAAAAAATTATTCTAATCCACTATATACTATAAATAGATATCTGATATCACTATCTGAAATATTTAGGACAATTTAATGTGATTTTAATATTACTAATATTATTCAATATCAAATTATTTTTATATCCATAATTATATGGAATGTTATTTTATTAAATATAATTTTAATTAAAATTAATAATTTCCAAAATACTTAGTTTGACCCATGCATAATCCACATGAAATTAGATGGAAAATAATTTAATTTCATATATAATGATATCATTGTCTAATTTTGTAAAACCATATATAAAATATATGAATTTTAAGTAAATATACAACATATTTGATATTTAAAACTATTTAATTTACTAATTTTTTTATTATTTAATATATATTGTTATAAATTTTTCTAAGGAATTTCATTCCATATTATTATTTGAAATCATTATAGTTATATCATATATTGAAACATAATTATGGAGATTTTAATTTATAAAATTAAAAATAAAATTTTAATGTTTAATATAATTTTACGTATATATATGCGAATAAAATGTCGTTTAAAATTTTAATTGACTCCTTTATGTTGATCATCTGATTGTGTGAATTAGGTTTTCACATTACTTTGGCCTAATTGAGTAGGATGAAATCTAAAATGTGCAAGTTCTCTATGTATCATAGCATACATGATCATGTATCTTATTATATTTTAATATTATCAAAATTTATTTGATTAATAGCGTTTAATGAAAAATTTCAATATCATGTATATTAGTAATTTTTTATTGTAATGATATGGTTTCAACTGATATGTGCTATATATTTTCTACATTTATGAAATAAAAATTATTGTGTTTGAATAGTGTAAATTTTGATTATTTCATTAAGTATTTGTTAAATAATTAAAATCAAATAGACGTTAAGGGAGTATAAAAAAATAAAATATACATGAAATGGATATTTTAAAATATTATAATATTAAACACCATTCAATATTAGTGAAATTGGTGCATTTCATTAATATAATTGATTGATTATGTGTTTCAGAAATGGGATTTATGTTGACTAATTCATCCAATAAATATATGATTTATTTTAAATGGTAATATTATTTATGAACTAACATAATGTGTAAATAAAATTTAACCGATTTATATAAACACATATTAGACCCTTTCATACAATTGTTATTCTATTTCATGAATATTCAATTATTTGATCATCCCTCTCAATCCTGAGACTATGAAATCGATGATGGTAATCAAATTAATATCACATTATAAATAAATTTCATTTTCGTTTAGAAATCATATAGAAATTTGACATTTGTAACATTATTAACACAGGCATCTAAAAATTTAATAATGAATGTGTAATTTCATTTTGCTACAATTTTATTTTTTATATGGAACCGTTCATGGATACTTTGCACAATTATACACTTTTAATGCGTGAAATATATTTTCCTCACATTAAAACTTATTGAATGATAAGATTTATTTTTTTCGTAAATAATCCTTTTTATGTGATTTAAATAGGTATTTGAGTCTATATATGAAATATCAAGAGTTAAAACACATACATGACTCCATTTTTTTTGAAATTATTATTCCCAAATGAATTTTGATTTTGTATTACCCACTGTTTCAGGTATATAATTCCTTTCCTCGTGATTTTTAATTTGATGAGTATTAATATAGAGTGTTTCCATAAAACAGAGAGTTTCTATAAGTTTAGATATTTCAATATTGTTGGATGATTAAAAAAATTTGGATATTTCCATAATGTTGGTTGTTTCCATAAATTTGGATATTTCAATAATGTTGGTTGTTTACATAAATTTGGATATTTCCATAATATAAGTAGTTTCCCTAAATAAGGGTGTTTCCATAATGTTGGTTGTTACCATAAATTTTTGTGTTTCCATAAAGTGTGATGTTTCCATAAATAATGTGTCTCCATAAAATGGGTTAAGGTGAATTAAGAGAGAGTGTAGGGGTTTTATAAGGAGGTTGGGAAAATAATTAAGGTAGCATGATCCATACACGGTTGGCACAAACTGTGCGTTCAAATATTGCACAGGGGTTAAATCTATATCTTATTTTCTATGAGCTTGATCGTTTTTTCTCTATTTATTTCGTTTTGGCTTCAAAAAGCCCCAAATTTTATATTACACTCCCTATATGCTTTTAGAACCATTCACACATGAGTTTAAGCCTTTCTAGAGCCTTCCCTTGGTCATTTTGAGTTTTATTCTTCAGGTATGTCACCACCCATTACAGATTTGTCATTATTCTTTATGGATTTGACATCATTTCTTAGATCGACAAAGATCTACCTCTCGGATCTCCATTGTTTATTAACTATAATCCTATAGTGGGTAGATATACGTTTTTGGATGCCAAATATTTCAATTTTGAGTAGTTATCTTTCTAGGATAAGTGATCTAAGGCAACTCGTGGAGAATCGACCTGCTTTCTTGTGTGTTCCTATTCTGTTGTTAATGTTTCATCATGAAATTAGATGAAAGTGGATTCTCTCTAGATTTTTTTTGATAGAGATTATTTTCTTAGATTCAAATTTTTTTATTGATTGATATATTCAAGGAAAAATGTACATTTTTGATTATTTATGGTTTTTGTGAAATTGTGTGATCTTGGAGAATTGTTTTACAAAATGTTGTTTAATTAAAAATGATGATTATGAATTATGGATTTTCATGTATTTCTAAATGGTTGATGAAAAAGTTGTTTTCAATAGAATGTTTTTTCCATAAAAATATAGTTTTATTAAAATGGTTTGGAGTTGGAATGGTTTGGAATTGAAATGGTTTTGACAGAAATATTTTTCAAAAAATGGGTTTTTATTGAAATGTATATCTTGGATTGATCATTGGGAATATTTCTTGTGTGTTCATATTGCATATAATTGGATTAATTGAAATATGTCCTTGTGATCAGTTCTAATGGTTTAATGTCACATGAGAATTACATATACTAGGCTTAGTTGAAATTTGACCTTCTGGTTAATGCCAAAAGGATTGATGGAACATGGGAAACAATTAACTTATGAAGACTTGTAAGATTGACGAAAAACCACTAATGAGTATGGAACTATCATATTGTAGAATGAATGGCTGTTTACATGGGTTTTATAAATGGAGTGGTATGCAAAAAAAGGATATTTTGAAGTGGTAATAATGCTTGTTTAGTTATTTTTCTTGAAAAAGAACATGCTGGAAAATGGGTTTAAATTTCACTTGAATGATTTTGGTTGGAAAATGTTTTGGGAAACTTGTTGATATTTGTATATAGATAGTTTTTCATAAATAGTTTTATATAAATTGTTTTATATAAATGTTTCTAACTCTTCTATCATAGTGGCATGAATAGGGAAGTCATTGGGGAAACCTACAGAGTTTTATACTCACCCCTACATTGGATCTTTGGTGCTTTTGCAGATGTCGTGTTCTGAGACATGAGTAAAGGTAAGGCATCTCATTTCTACTGGTTTACGGTGATAAATGGGTCATGTGGATGTGCTTGGAGCATGGAGCTTGGTGTGGAACCATGGAGCGTGTCTTGGTGTCTTTTGAGAGTCTTGAGTTGTTTTTCAGCTCTTGTGTACTTTGATGTGTTTTAAAAAAATGATGTTTCTTAGTTGTCTTTCAATTGTACATGCATCATATAGAAATTTTTTTTATGTTTAGTTGGTTCATTGGGTTATTACATAACGGGTAAATCGTCCTCCACTTGTATTTGAAACCCTTCAGCAATTATTGCCAGCCTTCAGCGTCTTGGGGATGTCTCTTAAGGCATAGTAATGACTCGGTGTGCTCTCAAGAGAATGATAATAGTCAGGTAAATACAAATGGTAACAACTTATTCTGTCCATTCCTAATAAGTATACAATGATGTACCTAGTTTTGGAGATGAAATCCATTGTTTTCTATTCCTTGTGTGGGAATCTTATAAAGGAGTAGGATTGTCGGAGCTTGAAAGTTATATCATAAAATGACATAGCTAACCCTTTTATGCTGAACTTCATGTTACCATGGAGTTGGGTAAATAAGTGTTTGGAGACACTACTAGGATTTTGAAATATCATTGTCATGGGTTTATCCAATTAGATAAGCATTACAAGCATTATAGAAGAATGACATCTCACATGTAGTGCATAAAAAATTTCGATTAATGATCATTTTTGAAAAGTATGGAATTGGTTTTCAAATGAATGATTTTGAAAAGGTGAATGACTATATTATTTTGTAAATGAATTAAATTTCAAAATCATGTGAAGTGGTTTCAAAAATAGTTGATCATGGTAAAAACAATATTTTAAAATACAATGTTGAGATAATTAATGTGATAGATTTTTAAATTCTATGCCACCAGTTGCTAGAGAGTGAGATTAATGGAGTTTGTTGTTAGTTTAGAAAATGGCACCTAGTATGCATCGTCGACACCAACCTGAAGAAGCCGTGGGGAATGTGGTAACAACTATACCACATGTAGACCAAGAGCAAGTTCAGAGTATTGTCCAACTTTTCAAACTGTGGAAACAGGGAATAGGAGGAATGAGCCACGACTTGCGGATAATACCATCCTGTTAATGAAGAAGAATCTGCCTAATTTTAGGGGTAATTCCAAACCTGAGAAGGAAGTGGTGTGGTTAAGTAGGATGAATCATATCTTCGACTTAATCAACACACCAGTAGCTCTATAGGTCAAACTGGATATGTATTTGCTCTAGGTTCTTCCACGTCAGTGGTGGGATTTAGCGGTCATGCTAAATTGGATGAAGGACATACATTGGAGGATTTTGATGAATTGTTTCACAAACAATTCAATCCTCGGATGTTCTAGATCTAGAAAACGATGGACTTCTTGAGCCAGAAATAAGAGTATGTTCTTCAAGGAGTTGGTGGCTATGTTCTTGAACTATGTACGATTTGCGACAGAAGTTGCGGCAAGTGCATCTTTAATGGTACACATCTTCGAATCCGGGATACGACTGTCGATTTGATCGAAGATTTTAGTACTATGTATTAAAGAATATACAGAGATGGTGAACTAAGTGACTATGGCTGAACGTGATATTTCACTATCTTTGGGAGGAGGCATGATGATACCTACAAGAAACGGTGTGAAATCAACTACTGGGATCAAGAGGAAAAGGGAAACCTATTTCCATAGTGCAAGTGGAAATCAGAACTAGATGATGGGATCATTATAGCATCCTCCACGACCCCAGTGAAAATCATGTTGTTTTCAATGTGGTATGCTTGACCGCATAAAGGGAAATTGTATGGCACAACCTTGAGCATGTCATAATAGTAATAAGATAGGACATATTCTGAGATATTATCTCAGTGCTCCTAGGTCAGGTTCTCAAGACACTTCTCAGTTATCGTAATAATCTTATGCATCGAATGGATGAGGACAGAAGAATCCGTCTCGTACCCAGAGCAGAGCTATCCATGGTAATTCTAGAAAAACCATGACTCCTTAACTAGGGAAACATCATCAAGGAAACAAGGAGAACAATATAGTGTAGAAATAGATATATGAATCTAATAAAATGATTTTCAATGACTCGGATGTACCATATACATTGATATGTATGATTCTATTGAATTATACCTTTGTGCAGGTGTTGTTTGATATAGGTTCATCAAATTCCATCAATTCTTCTCGTGTTGTTTACTTGCTATGTTTAAAACTGTAAATGATGCCTTATGTTTTGAAAATGGAAACTCCTCTTCGTGAAATAAAATGTCAATCCTTTGTGTGTAGAGAATGTGCTATAACTGTTGATGGAGCTGAGTTAAAATGGAACTTATCATTGTTGGATATGGATGCCTATGATATAATCCAGGGTATGGATTGCCTGACAACATTCATGGCTCAAATCAACGGTTATAGGAGAACAATTATTTTCATGACTGAGGATGGTATCGAGCATCTCTTTAGTGGAGAGAGGATTGTAAAGATATTTGAAAAAATCTTCTTGGATACAATGGTGGGAATGATATCTTACCAGTTGGAAGCGTTGACTTTGGCACCAATGGAATAATTTATGGAAAATAGCTTTCCATCTATTGTGGATCAATTTATAGATGTCATTCCCAAGATCTTCACAGGGCTACTACCTCTAAGGGAAGTGGATTTTACGATAGATCTCTTTCCAGAGACTAATTTTAGTTCCTTTCCATCTTATAGGATGGAACCGATAGAGTTACAGTAATTGAAAGTGTATTTAGAGGAGCTGGAATGTTAGGGTTTCATTCGAACAAGTACCTCTCTTTGGGCAACACTAGGTTTGTTCGTAAAGAAGGAAGATGGAACTCTTCTGCTGTGTTTAGATTATCGTAAGCTAAACCATGCTTTTATAAAGAATATATATCAACATCCATGCTTTAGTGATCTAATTGATCAATTAATGGGGTCTCAGTGGTTCTCCACAATTGACTTGCGATCCAGATATCACATGTCGAGAGTTGGGAATAAGGATATTCCAAAGATTTTTTTCAGAAGTAGATATGGCCACTTTGAATATATAGTTATTCCTTTTAGTCCAAAGAATGAACCATAAGTCTTCATGGAATTGATGAAATATATATTTCAACAATATCTGGATTCTTTTATTTTGGAGTTTTTGGATGACATTTTGTTCTATTCAAAGACAAGTGATGATCATGAGGTGCACCTGAAAATAGTGTTACAAATCTTGAGAGACCATCGATTGTATGCCAAATTTTCAAAATTTGATTTTTGGATACATTAATTCAGTTTCCTTAGCCATGTCACATCTTAGAAAGTTATTTCTTTTGATCCTAAAAAGATAGAAGCCATTATCTATTGGAAACCTCCAAAGAATGTGTTCAAGATAAGAAGTATTCTTAGTCTAGCTAGTTACCACCGATGCATTCTTTGTGATTCCTCTCGACTAGATTAACCAATTACAAATCCGACAGAGAATAATGATGCATTCCAATGAATAGAAAAATGTCAGAAGCCTTTCCAGCAACTAAAAGTTCAACATCCATCGGAAGATATCATTATCATTATAGAATCATGATAGGGGTATGAGCTGTATTGTGATGATTCATGAATAGGGTTGGATTGTGTTCTCATGCAAAGAGATCACGTGGTTTATTATGGTTCAAGGCAGTTGAGGGTGCAGGAGATGAATTACCCAACACATGATTTGGAGTTAGCTATAGTCATCCATGATTTAAAAACAGGGAGACATTATCTCTTTGGTGATAAATTTATAGTGTTTACAGATCATAGAAGCTTGAAAAACAATTTCTCACAGCGAGATTTGAATCCGAGGCAAAGGAGCTGGATGGAATATCTCCAATTGTTTGGCGTTAACTTGATGTATACACTAGGGAATGGAAATTAAGTGGCTGATGCATTGAGTGGAAATTCATATTCTTAGTTTGCAAAAGAAGCATCAGATGAATGACAGTTGATGTAAGTATTAGCTGACATGCATGTGGAATGTGAAGACTGAGGTGATTTAGCCTTATTAATTTCATCTACTCCTGTTACTAATTTATTAAAAATGATCAAATATCCAAAAATGTCTGATGCCGAATATCCAGTGGTATGTACCAAACCCAATGGTGGCCAGACCATTGATGGCTCGATACTTGAAAGAGGTTCAGTATTGCGTTTATGAGATCGGATGGTTGTACATATGGTTTTTTAGGAACAACATCTTCATGCATACCACCATTTAGGATGAGTTCTATATCCATGTACATTGAATATGTATTAGGTGTTGAGGGCACATTTTTGGTGGAGCAACATGAAAAGGAAGGTTGATGAGTTCATCTCGCAGTGCCTAACTCATCCGAAGGTTAATGAAGACCATCAGAAACCAGCTGGTATGTTACAATATTTTCCCATCCCAGTGTGGAAATGGGATCAAATAGAAATAGATTTTGTTATAGGTCTTCCATGAAAAATCCAAAATCACGATTCCATTTGGGTGACAGTGGATTGTCTAACCAGGTAGGCCAAATTTCATCCTGATTCGTGAAACTCATATGGTAGAGGATCAATAAAAAAATCTATATCCAAGAAGATGTAAAGTGGAATGGTGTACAAGTTTCAGTAGTATCTGATATAGTTCCGAGGTTCACATCTCATTTCTAGATATCATTACAGCAAACCCTAGGAACTCAGTTGACTATGAGAACCTCATATCATCCTCAAACGTATGGGAAATATGAGCGGACAATACAAAAATATGAAGACATGTTGCGGTCTTTTGTAATGTATTTTTGTGTCTCATGGGAGGATCATATACCCTTAATGGAGTTCTCATATAATAACAGCTATCAATCATCAATACGCATTGCCCCATTTGAAGCATTGTATGGGCGTCCTTGTCCTTCTCCATTATATTGGGTGGAAACTGGTGAAAAATCAAAAGTCAGGCCAAGCCATTTACATGAAACAACAAAGAAGATATAATTGATTAGAATGAGGATGGAGACAGCTTAGAGTCGTCAGAATTCTAATGCATATCACCATTGAAGATCGTTTTCATTCATTTTGGGTGATAATGACTTCTTGAGGATCTCTCCAAGGATTAGACATTGTCATTTCGGGATGCAGGGAAAGCATTACCCCAAATACATTTTCCCTTTTGACATACTAGAACAGGTTCTAGAGGTGGCATATCGGTTGGCATTACCACCACAGTTTAGTTCGGTGCATAATGTGTTCAACGTATCCTAGTTAAAAAAGTATCACCATGATCCTGACCATGTGATCAGATGCGATCATGTTGAGCTAGAACTGGTTTCATTATTGGTACATAATCTTGTAGGGATCATGGATAGACAAGAGAAAGTCTTTTATGGGAAAAGCATCAACCTAGTGTGGGTTTTATGGAAACATGGTCATATTCAGGAATATAATTGGAAATGTGAGAAGGAAATGAAAGGGCATTGTCGGGAACTCTTTTTAGAAAGTAAGGGTTGTCTACTTTCTGAGGACGGAAAGAAAAATTTCGGGGAGAATGTAGCACCCCTGGTTTTGGGTTCATAATCCCTTTCCTCACATTTTTTAATTTTTGTGTATTAAAATAGATAGTTTCCATAAAATTGTGAGTTTCCATAAATTTGGATATTTCTATAATGTTGGTTGTTTCCATAAATTTGGATATTTCCATAATGTTGGTTATTTACATAAATTTTTATATTTCCATAATCTGGGTTGTTTCCATAAATTTTGATATTTCCATAATGTTGGTTATTTCCATAAATTACAGTGTTTCCATAATGTTGGTTGTTTCCATAATTTTGAGTGTTTCCATAAAGATTTTTGTTTCCATAAAAAAGGTGTTTCCATAAAATGGGTAAAGGTTAAGGATGGGAGAGTTTTGGTGTTTTATAAGGAGTGTTGGGACAATAATTATGGTCACACTATCCACAATCGATTGGCACGAACCGTGTGGTCAAATCTTGCACATAGGTCAAATCTGGATCATATTTTCTAGGAGCTTCTTCATTTTTACTCAATTTATTTATTTTTCGCCTCAAAACGCCCCTAATTCAAGATTACTCTCCCTATAGGGTTTTAGAACCCTCCCCACATTAGTTGAAGCCATTCCAGAGCCTTCACATTATTATTTCGAGACCGATTCTTGAGGTATGTCACCATTCTTTACGGATTTCTCCTGATTTGTTATATCTTCATAGATCTTCTTATTTAATCTCCATTAAATCTAAAATATGAACCTATAGTGGGTAGATATAAGTTTTCTGATTCAAAATATTTCCATGTTGAGTCATGATCTTTCTATAATAAGAGATATAAGGATGCTCTTAGTGAATCGACTCACTTTCCTGTGCGTTCATTGTCTGTTGTTAAAGTTTTTTCACGACCTTCAACGTAGGTGGCCTCTATCTCGACTCCTCTTGAAATAATTTATTGGAATAAATTAAAATTTTATTATTTATTGTAAAATTCATGGAAAAATATGCATTTTTTTATGATTTATGGTTTTTGTGAAATAGTGTGATCATGGTGAATAGTTCTGCAAAAAGGGGTTTAATTTAAAATGATGATTCTAATTTATGGATTTTCTAGAATTGACAAATGGTTGATGAAATTTTTTTTTCACTAGAAATGGTTTTCAATAAAAATGTAGTTTTAATGAAATTGTTTATATTTGAAATAATTTGGTATTGAAATGATTTTGACGAAAACAGTTTTCCATAAAAAGGTGTTTTTATATAATGGTTTATTTTGGCTTGATCATTGGGAATATGTGTTATGTGTTCATATTGCATATACGGGTCATGGTTGAAATATGATATTGTTCTCGGTGCCAAATGTTTAATAGATCATTATAATTATATATACGGGGCTTGATTGAAATATGACCTTGCGCTCCGTGCCAATGGATTGATGGAACATTGGAAATAATTACATTGTGACGACATATTAGATTGACGAGAAACCACTTATTAATATGGTACTGTAATAATGTAGAATGCATGGTTGGATACATGGGTTGGAGAAATTGTTGTGTTTGAAAATAATGTATATTGTGAAGTGGTTTTAATGTATTTTTAGTTATTTTTATGGAAAATTAACTTGCTGGGACATTGGTTTCAATTTCACTAGTATGCTTTTGGTCGGAAATGGTTTCGAGAATCTTGTTTATATTTGGTTATAAACTATTTTTGAGAAATTTATTTATATAAATAGTATTATAGAAATGTTGCTAACTCTTATATCCTAGTGTCATGATTTGGGAAGTCATTGGGGAAAACCTACTATGTTTTATACTCAACCCATATTTGGAACATTGGTGCTTTTGTAGATGTCATATTCTAAGACACATGTAAAGGTATAGCATCTCATTGCTAGTGGTTTGTGGTGATTCTTGGGTGATGTGGTAGTTCTTGGAGCATGGAGTTTTGTGTGGATCCATGGAGTGTGTCTTGGTGCCTTTTGAGTGTCTTTAGTTGTTTTTGCGCTGTTGTGTACATTTTTGTGTTTGAATAAAATTAAGTTTCTTAGTTGTCTTTAAATTTTACATGCTTCATATAGTAAAAGTATGGTTATGGTTGGTTGGTTCATTGAGTTATTTAGTAAAGGGTAAATCATCGCCCAATTGTATTTGAAACCCTTCATAATTTATTTCCAGCCTTTGGCATCTTGTAGATGTATCTTACGGCCTAGTAATTACTCGTTGTGCTCTCAAGCCAATGAGAATTTGTGGGTCATTACAATTTTCTGATGTCCACTCATAAATTATGTGAATTGGTTACTTAAAACCCTATCAAACATGTTCTATTCTAGTACAATGTTTTTCTGGATCAATATGTACACATTTGTATGTTATTATAATATTTTTATTACAACATTAGATACTTTTATTAAATTTTGTGACAAATGGTTATAACGGTTTACTATGGTGACGAGAACTATAAGATTCTAGGAAAATATTTATAAATCATGTATTACAGACTAAATACATGAATATAACAAGGAATAGATTCATCATAGAGGAGATTATTATTTTTTTCATTTAATTATGTTGTAACATGATAATCTAAAAGTAATAATTATTATGATTGTTTTAATTTTCAATAGGTGAACTATATTTTTATATTTTCCTTAGTTTTTCCTAAATCAAATAATTTTATTTTGTTCTTGAAATAAGAAATTTATTAATTAATGTAAATAAATTTCACATTTAACTCATGAGGAAAACCCTAATAGTATTTGATTATGGATTTATCTATTATGATCAGTATATTATTATCGGAAATATATTAGTTGAATGACCAATATTGGATTTTCAAATTCTATTTTATAATTTTGTTACTAAATCCTTTTTACCTAGATAACTAAGAAATTATTATTTTTATAACAATGATAGATGATTTTATGTCCTTTTCATATAGTGGAAGGAATAAAAATAATTAATTACAGGATAAAAATGAAAAATATGCATCCCATTTTCCAGGATATCACTTAAAAAAAGTATATAATGACAGAATATATAAATGGTTGAAATTATTTAATTATAATTATTCATCCATGTCTCTTTATAGAAAATGATATAGTTCTATATAGGTACATATATATGTTATTTAGAATAAATTTTATCAATACAAGTTCATATAGTGTCACATATAAAGTGTTTAATGATGTTAAACCAAATTAGATAAGTTATATTTTTAATAAGAGTCTTGATGATGTTCATGGTATAATGAATGCCGTGTATGTAAAATTATCATATCTATAAAAAATAATTTAATTTTCTTTAAAATATTGAAAAATAATAATTGGATTTATTTATATAGGTATTAATATTTTTTAAAAAATAATTAAATATATAAAATGTTATTTATAAATTATATATATAATATTTTGGACTTATTAAACATATTTTTAATGATAGTGAGTTATTAATGTATAAGATTTTCAAAATGAGATAGACTAGTGTCCGAAATATGTGATGAAATATTAATTAAATGAATTATTTTTTCCATAGCATGCATTACCCATCATGATTAGTTTAAAATGTAACATTTTTATATTTAAAAAGAAATAATATATTACATTTCACAACTCTATTTAATAATATTTTAGACAAAATAATATTGTTGAGAATATTATTCCTTCATTTCATCTTACATCATTCTCTCTCTTTAAATCCTGAATGTGAGAAACAATATAAAATAATATGACTGTATAAATTTTTAATTGATAATCTATTAGGTATTACAATATTAATCTTACAGAAATAAAAACAATATAATTAGCTTCTTCATTCACATTGGATATCAAGACATGTAGTTACCGGACACCTTCCAAGGCCATTAACAATGGTCAATTACTAAATATTATAGGCCATGGGTTGGAAACTATCACTGAGGGTATGAATGGTGAATATGGGAGTACAAAACCTCATATTGTCATAGGCATGATAGTATGAATCATTAATCAACACATATAAAATGTATTCCACAAAATGATTTCTAATCATTATAATGATTCTATTGTATAAATTAGAATTAATTATCAATAAATCATGATATTGGAGCCAAAATATATATTCAAGCTATCAAAATAATATCATAATCCTCGTAATTTCATCTTTTAAACACATAGCAAACAATATTAGGGTGAGAACATGTGAGTACATTGTATGATCACCATTGTAAAATAAATAAATAATTATGTATAATATTTTTAAAAGTTTGTGAAACAGTGATATCATTCATTTAAACAATACAATCAATGGAATAAAAAAATACGAACATAACTCAAAATAACTAAATGTTGTATCCAATATAATTTTCCACCATTTCCCCCATTTCTAATAAATCCTTCAGAATTTAAAATAATAAAAAAATAAAAAAATTACACACCCAAATATAATATAAATTAGTCATATCAATAAATTAAAAAGGAAGATAAAATCACCACAACTCCTACATGTCATTTCATAGTCTTATCAAATTAAAAGTTAGTAGTAACAAAAAAGTATGTATCCATAAAAACTAAATAGGGATTATAAAATGATATTAAATAAATAGAACTTCAAGAATATAATTAAATATATACTCACCACAAAAATTAATTTACCTTTCACATATCATGTCCCAAATGATGTCTGAAGGACAATAGCCCAATCCAACTAAAGTACAAGTATTGTATATACTCTCTTAATTGTATGATTCAAAGAATACCAGAACTTCAAGTACATCCATGAACCATGTATCCAAAATTCAAACAACATATTTTTATGTACATTTAAGGACAATGGGAAAAAAATCAATTCTTTGCCCCTACACTTCCCCAACCAAAATACCAATATCCTTATCACAACATAATACATTGTTATCATTGACATTAAATACATCAATCACATTCCCTCCTCATACCATGCATGAAAACTAACATGTATCATCTTCAAATAAAATTAAATATTGTAAATCTATATTTTTATTACATAATAATTGAATCCATGAAAACTATAATGTTACACAACATCATATTCCCAGAACAAAATTGACCACATCAAAAAAAAAATTAAATTTATAATTTAACAAAAAAATTATTATAATCAATATAACAACAAATAATTTTTAAAATAAAAAATATAATTAACTACTCCTTGAGACCATATCAGTACATTTCCTCCAATAATCATTTACAACCATAATTAGATTTATTATTATATTCAATGTCACATTCCAAAAAATAAAAAAGTTATTCACATTTCTTATTGGTCATTAATCATTCATTATAATTTATTTCCCAAAATCAATCATCATTGATTTTAATCATAAATGAATTCAATTTAATACTTAAATATTTAACCATTCCATTTCACAATTCATTATCATCCTTATTAACATCATAAAACCATTGGCAGGTATAACAATACACAATAGAAGGGATGAAATAATGCATAAATGATAAATTTTATTTCCTCATTTCCCTCAAGATGTATTTAACGAATCCTCTTATAATCATTCTATATTGATTTTCTTGATTCACTTATATTTCAAAACTAACAATACTATTTATAAAGAAATATAATTATTTAATGAAAAATAAGAAATATCAGAAAAATATTCTACTCAAGGACAAGGAAAATTAGTACAAATTACAACATTATGTATAAAAAAATTTCAAAACTACTACTCTAAAATTTTAATTTAAAAAATTTCTATTTCATTACAATTTTTATGTGGTTATTAAGTTTTAAATGCAACAATGATATAGGATTGATTGAATAAAATTTAATCCAAAACAGAAGTAATTAATTAATAAGTATACAAAACTATTAAAATAAAATGTATCCCCAAAACACATTTTAAAGTAATAATAATTATATTGACAACATACATGGTTTAATACATTGATTTAATATTATATAATTTTTGTTATTGAGTGTTCCATTTTATTCATCATTCATCCGATGAAACCAGAAAAAACATGATGTCTCATTAATAATAATTTAATAAAAAAAATATTTTATTAATGGGATCAAAATATTCCAGTCAATAAATTCCATATATAACATATAAGATTGATTTATAAATCCCCTACCTGAACTGCAGATTTACAACTACATTAAAACATATGATAAGAATAAGGTTTCAACAATATCCAACCACATAAGTGGAAACTGATATAAATAGAATCATTGATGAATCCCCTATTATGAAAAATTAAAATACAAAAACCCTCCATGACTGATGAAAAATGAGATAATGATGAATAAGAATATTAGATAAACACACCATGGTTTGTAAGAATATTTCCTCTTGAATATGAGGGCTATGTCCAATTCATGGATTCTCAAAATTAAGAGATTGGGTGATTTAGATATCTCTTTTATAGAAAACAATAATATAATATGTATTTATATTGGATTCCAAAATTTATACCAAATCAATGGAAAATAACCATTTCAAATATGGTAGTTCCATGCCATAGTGGGTTTAATTAGTGTTAATATACAAAACTCACACATATTATCTCCCACTAAAACATGGTCAACCCCCAGATTAAATAACCCCGTGGGTGGAAAATTAAGTAGGGCTTATATGAATGACATAAAACCTGACCTTAACTTCATCAAACAAATTCCTAGTGTAAGGCCATGACACAAATAATGGACCAAAGCTTAGGATCCCCTAAAATAGAGTGACTCATTTTAATACTCCAACAAGATGCACACATCATCAAAATTAAACTTATCACAGTTCATTATATACAAAAATAAAACCAAAATTTTTTAATACCATTATAATACATTGGGAACTACACAATTATGAAACTAAAATATTTTTCAACTGGAACTAGATTCTTAGCCAGTTTGTCATAAAAAACATCCTACATCACCACCCAAAAACCAATTCAAGCACACCTTTATTATATAGTATGAATCCCAATGGATTAATTATATTGCAATAACACAAATGAAATATTAAATTAACCATTCATAAGTAGATACAAAACATAATAAACAAACCATTCCACATCCAGACCACTAGAAAAAAACTCTTTAGATAAACTAGAAAAATAATGATGTTACACTAACCCCTTGTTGAAATTTCAATTTAATCCCAACCATTCATTCATAAATCAACATCTCTAAATCTATAACACTAAAAATGAACTTTTTTTTTAAATAATCAGGGGCATTTCATCAGATACCTTTGAAATTATTTTGGTCCCACATATCAAAATAAGTCCCAAAATAGAAGAAACCATATCCTATAAAATATAAGGGGAGATAATATTCAAATTAAATAAAAATAACACTAAAACTATGAGTTTAATATAATAAAGATACATCTAATAATAAAACCAGATTGAAATAATTAACACCTTAGGATATACTATTTAAATTAGAAAATCTCCACTCAATGAATAGATATATAACAATAAACATCACAAATTACGTCTTACACCTCATAATTTTCTCATTTACCATCAATAATTATTCAAAATATTAACACATGATAAATAAATTTACACCATTGAAAATATTTCCAACAATCATATACCCGTGTGGTATATGATTCTGCTTGGCATCCAAATGACCTAGGATCAAATCCCAAAAGGGACTAATTTCCAGGGTATTGTAACATGGTTCTATAGGAGTATTATAGTAGCATCCAACTATACTAGTGGAAACACTATTGCAGTTGATGACTATATCATGAACAATAGTGGTTCAAGTACTATAGAAGCCCATGTGTTGTAATAGAATTGTTCACCGAAGGGTCCTTTATGCCATTAAATGAGCTTTCATGCCTTGTATTTAGGCCACATTGCATTGGACCTCCAGGATATATAATTGGTCTCAGTCTGCCTTGTAAAAACGAGCTCTCTTCATTAAATAATAAAATTAGGCTTATTCCCCAGCCATTAAAAAAACCATTGATTTTTTTTAATTATTATAGTTCATATTGTTTTCACAGGAACACAATAAACTAAATATTTATAACATAAACCAAAAGTAAAATTCCAATAGTTTCATAATCCACCATATGGAATCAATGAATATTTAAAATTCATGAAAAACACTCATGAATATAATCCTCTAGAAACTATTGGGAATTATTATGAGTCCTAAAGTTGTCATACAAATGGTGCTCAATGAAATTACATCAGAAATAGATTAAATAGAAATTACCTAGACAAACAAAGAAACTAAAATCCAGAGCAGTAAGCCACACAAATAACTTGAACACTCTTATACTCTCTTATTATTTGAAATATGAGTACTAAATATTAATATTTCATCTCATCAATCCCAATAAATTTTTATGGTTTCAGAACAATTATTCCACTTTCGATCATATATTTTTTTTATATATTATATTAATTATGAGTTAATGGTTTTTTATTTTGATGATATTTTAATATCGGGGCTTTTTGTGTTTCGTCTTATGTTATCACGTGGCTGTAGGATCTACGATATAAACACCACTGACTTGAAATAGTGTATCCCATAGGTTGTGATTTTTATATATAACATGAATATATTATTGGGTTATCCACATATTCGGTGTTGTTCCACCATAGTGTATAGGATAAATTATAGGGTCCGAGGAGCCAATATCTCTATCATCTCTTCTTCATTGAGGTTTCCTTAGAACATGCAATGGGAATTGTCGTAGTGTCTTCAAATAATGTGAAACCACTATTAATTATAGAGGTAAAAACTATGGGGGTTTATTGTAATGGGAATGAACAATCTTACTACTAAATTTTAGCCATGGCAAAACCTATTATATATTACATATAAGATTCCATGGGAGGGTCATAGTGACCTCAAACCCTGTGAAATTAAAATCAAATACAATAAAAATTATATTAGAAATGAATAAATGATATTTAAAATATACCCTCTCTTAAAATAAATAATGTTACCCTATTAATTCACATCATAATGTCCTCTTTACTCAATCTTGTCAAAAAAATCTCCCATATTCAACAAAATCGTAATTTTTTTGTTTAATTTTTAAACTATAATTCAAATAAACCACATGTAATTTTTTCTTTTTCAATCCATTTTTTCTATTCCCCTATCCCTATTATATTTCATTGAACTCTATATTTATGAAGAACAAGGATATAGGGTAGCTTATTTTTATGTTCTTTTGTTTTTCATTTATGATTGATTCATTCCTCTATATGACCCCTGTTTATATCTTAGGAGGTTTTCCATCATAAGATAATTATTTTATAGATTAATTGTTTGTTGTCCCATGTGAAACACATTTCTTAGGATAATATGATTATAGTAATAATTTTAAAAATTATTTTTAAAAAATTAATGACATGACATGATATTTTTTATTTATAATAATATAGAAAATGATGTTTTAAATTTTTTTCCACTAATTATATAAACTAAAAGGATTCTAAGGAATAAGCTGAT
Organism: Viscum album; assembly: GCA_963277665.1. NCBI lineage: Eukaryota > Viridiplantae > Streptophyta > Magnoliopsida > Santalales > Viscaceae > Viscum > Viscum album. Next base: position 2,047,553,958 of record OY728127.1, read on the forward strand.
TTTCATTAAGGTTATTGGATTGTGATATATTTATTTGATGGATTTATAATGGATTTGATGTGATTGAAATAAATATTATCAATTGATAACCTGTAAATACATGGTTGATGGTAGGGGTTATATACCCTTTTTTATAATGAATCTATATATAAATATATTATACATTGATACAAGTCATTATAATGTACATGAAAAAGATCCGAGAAATAGTCCAAGGTATTTACACAATAACATCTATTCAAATGTGGAGTTGTGGGATGTGTGAGATCATACAACTCGACAAACAATTGAACTCATTAGTATTTTTTCAGCAATTCAATTTTCCACCTGTTTACAAGTTAATATAGGACCCTATGGTTTTAATAAATTTAGAATTACAGAAGGACCACTATTGCTAATTATGTATTTTTTTAGATAATATTAGGAAGTTTTTTTATGGTTTATAAATATTTTATTTCATCTAAATTTAAATTATTAATAACATATGGAATAAATGAAACTAAAATTATAGTGTTTATAATACAAGGGTAAATATAATATTTTTTTGGGATCCAAAATAATTAGTACATCTCGCACCCAACACACACCCAATTGGTGTTGGTAGATATTTATATTAAATTTATGTATAATTATTTCTTTATATGGATGTAGTGTGTAAAATAATTTTTATATATCATGATGGTGATAGTGTCATGAAGGGGATGTATCTATTATTTCAATTAGATATGGGTACTTTTTGATTAATATTTTATCACCAATTGAGATTCCATCTCATTTACATTTTTATTATTATATATTCTTGTGACTCTTTCATTTAGATTACATTGTGGATGATTTTTATGTTCAGGATTATATTTATCTATTATTTTTTATTAATTCTAATGTAATGAAATATTGATAATTTTAATACATTTTATATTACTCGTGAATCATGAATTGAAAATTCATAGAAATATTAATCCATTTTCAATGAAAAGAACCATATGATTAATTTTAGGATAAACTCTCAAAAATGTGGGTTTCATTATTTTCTAAAACTTGGTTCTATCCCATGGGGATCATGAGCATAATTGGTGAATTGAAACGTTGAGGATTTGGTGCATTGTTCATTGATTACATGGGTACATTTGTTATAAAATGGTTTTATAGATCATGTTTTTGGGATCAATATTATTTATTTATTATAATTGGTAGAAGATAATATTTTCATAGAATAGGGAAGAGGTTAAAAGGGTTTTATATCTCACCCATTTAGTATCTACCCATTTGTCAATAGGAAGTTATGTGAATATGGGAGGATCATGGATGTGTAATTAACTTTTTTGTATGGTGAATGGGTCACTAACCTCACACATATTCATAGTTCTGTACAATTATTTGGTTCTATAATTCATTTTTTTTCAATATGCCTTTAAATTTTATATAAAAACATTTTTATGAATTCACTAGTTATCATTAGTTTTTACCATTTTCATTCATTATTTATTTCTTATATGATTATTTCCCATGAAAAGACACCCCTGAGTCTTATAAATTAAATTTAATATGACATTTCAGATGTATACCCATTAGTGTATTATAATAGGTTTGTTGTAGTTATCATAGATTTTCAAGATATAGACTATGAAATTGGTTTTTTCCATGATCTATACAAGGTAGCCAATATTTATCCTAAGAAGAATATATATCACATACCAAAAATGTATTTTTATCAATATTTCCCTGTTATATATTACAATTATGATTCTATGGACTGTAATGATACGATTGAGTGGATTTTATATTTGATATTCCCTCTTCTATGAAGATGAATTGTGCAATAATTATTCTTGATGGACACTAGTATATATATTGAGAATATATCATTCATGAAATTCATCATGAGAACCTAGAAAGGAGGGAATTTAAAAAGGTTTTAATGAAGAATATTTACATATATATTTTTTCTATTACCATGTCCAAAAAAGTCCTTCTGTCTTGTATAATTATAGAACAGTTATAGTGTATTGAAATTTATTTTCCAATACTGTTAGTTTTTTAGTAGGGATAAAATAAATTGAGATACTAAAGGCTCAATGGTTTGAAATGTATGCTCAATCATAGATAAAATATCATGTATTTCCCATGAATATCTCTTTGTATATTGATTATTTATAATGGGTGATTATGGTAGGGATTTATTATGAATTTATATTAATGATGATAAATAAAAGTTATTATATTTTTGAGTGAAATTGTAGTCCTACTAAAAATATATAAGAATTTGATGAGATTAGAATGGTATGTGGAATTGGTTATAACCACCCATATTAGTGCCTATCATCAAAAACCATTGGTATGTGATCAATAATTACTTACTAGTCTGTTAGTTCAATGATTATGAGTCCCTTATGCAATGATTTCCAAAATCAATTAAATTATTTTACGTTTATTTTCAATTTTCATATATTATTCATGGAATGACCTCCCCAATGTAGTGTATCTTCCATATCCTTCAAGTTATGTGATGTCCAATATGACTCCTATAGAGAAGATAGTCCCATTTATAAATGTTGTAATGGTGTATCCCATTAATATTATAGTTAGTGTCAACTATGAGTGGAACTCTATAAAAGTGTATTACCTAAATTTTAGTGCATGAACATGATGATTCCTATAGTGGACTCGGTTTACAGGGAGTCTAGGTCAAGAGCATTGTTAGTGAGAGGTAAAAATAGTAGTGGGTCATATCTTTTGATTAATATATTATAAAATACTAATTCTAACTCATTTATATCAGAATGTGTCTTTTAATTCTTAAATCATCCAACCGATATCATGATATATGTTTGAGAAATCATAAAACCCAATATAAAAAATGAATATAAAGGATTTACATTCCATCATTTCATTATTTCTATCTCATAATTTGACATATAATGGTATTTTTTATCCTTGATATTTAATATATTGATATCTATATTCAATGCTAAGTTGATGGTTGGCTTTAGGGATCATGTTTGTCACAACAAGGGGATTTTTACATTCACAATTTCTGATGGGAATTCCAGTGTGTCTGAAATGATGTTGTGACCCAATACCAGGATGGGTAATACCCACCTTCCCAATGAGGCAAGTCTGTATTTTTAGTTGGATTTTATTTTTTCTATGAATGATGAATGGAATTTCAGGTCTAAATATTTCCTATTCATGAGGGAATTTTTAAAGGTGTTTGATTACGAATTCTTGGGCTCACCTCTACATCATTAGTTCATGTTCTATATAGAGTGGACCGTTGGAACATATAAAACGTCCTTATATTATTTTATCATTGAACGTAACAGAATAAATATCTATAAATAATATTTGATGATCAGGATGGTAAGTGAATCATCCACTAGAGTGTGTCCCCTTATGCTACTCTAATTATCTTCCCCAAGATGTCTAATGATATGATTCTATAAATTATTTATTATTTGACGTTTATCCATGTAACTATCAATATTAACTAAACATGACAAAGAATGGTCATATTTAAATTATGAAGGTGATATTATAATATTAATCACTAATCATGGTATCACCATTTTAATGGGAAGGAATGATATGTTCCAAAAATTTAAATTAGAATTATGTATGATCATTTGATATAGATAATGATTCCATTTGGGTTGAATATCTATTTAGTGGGTTTTATTGAGATGATAATGTAGTATTACCCTAATACCCCAACACCTACATGATATAAATATAAATGACAACAGTTTTCATTAGGACTGCTATTTTTATTATGATTATCATATGAGATTTGTTTTGGGGACAATTTTTTACCTCTATATCAATAATATACTACCTTAAAATAGTATCATGGTAATTTTTTTGGTAAATCACTAGTTAATTAATCATTTGAAATAAGATTAATATAAAATCTAGATAAGATGACAGTGGTTATTCTCTAGGGGGATCCCAGGAATGTCCTTGTAATATTATTATTTTTCAGTCTATCTGGTTTCTATTTGTATTTTTATTAGAATTTATCCAAATAAAAATACCATTAAATTAATCTCAATATGATGGGGTGAAATTTTTGTACAATTAATTTTAACATGACTTGATTGTTGGGTTGAATAAACCTTCATCTCATCCCCTATATTGATACATTATTATATAGAACACGGATATGATTAATATTTTGATGTCACTATAATGGGTTTTGGATTTTATGTTGTTTTAAAGAGAAGATGTGGTGGATTATGGTCATTTTTCCTTATAACCATATATGATGAACAATCATACCCATATTCTAGATAATTCCCCTCATAGTAAAATTCTGAAATTATGGTGACACAATCTCTTAATTAATAATATAATGGATTTATTTTTTATAACATATTGTGTAATATTATCTCAAAGAGGCATTTATTCATATATAATAGATGTGGAGATAATTACCTATATTAATTAAATTATGATTTTAATTATCATTTGGTAATGTAATTTTAATTATATAATCTCATAGTAATATCTTTATATATTATGATTTTAATGAGTTTAATGAGGATTTGATGACCATTGTTCTCATTCAAAACCTACATGGGGTTGAAATTAAGGATAAATAGGATCTATTTCTTGGTAATGTATAGTTTGATCCACCCCTCATAGAGTTTATTTATTGATTATAGTTGGAGTATAGATTGTACCAATAACTTTGAGGAGAATTATACACAATGGAGTCCACTGAAAAACAATATCTATATCCCTAAGTTTATCTTCATTTTGGTATATTGATTATAGTCACTTTATCCATGTGGAAGTTGGTGTTGGAGGGAATCAACCGATCACACTAGTTTATACATCCCAAGTCCACCAATATGTATTAAAATATAAATGGTTGATACTAGTGGATAGGTATGAGAAGAGATATATTAGTCTTAAAATCTCTAGGTTACATATCTCAATATGTAATGGAAGAATATTAGTGACCATATTGATTGTTTCAACCTCCTCATGAACATTAAATGAAATGTAAAAATGTATCCACGTATTCTTCTATTAGAATACCTGATAAACATTTTGGATATAACACTATTTGGATTCTAGTCAATTAGATAAATAAATATACACATATCATTCTAATCAAAAAGTAAAAAAATTAAAAGGTTCTTTTTAGGATGAGCATCAATGATGTTGTGATGATACATAACTTTAAAAATACTATAAAATCATTCTAGGACTATATTTTTACATCATCATGATATATATAACTTAAATATGTGACGTATTCTCAGTTTAAGTAGATAATAAATTAACATCCTCAGATGAGTGGGAATATATTGAATGATAATAATATTTTAGATGATATTCTAATGGAATGGACTCTCAAATTTAGTGATTAATGAGTAGCCTTCTAGGGATGGATAAATTATATTATAATAAAATATTATAGTATTTTATTGGGATAACCCCATTTTGAGATCATTATGCTAATTTGTGTAATCCACCTATATGACGGATGAAGTTAGCTGATACCACATTGTTAAAGCATATCCTCATTTTGTTAATTAATAATAAGAATCCATATATTCAGTAACATTAGGTGACAACTGGAGGTCCCCATAAATATTATGCTGATCATCAGTATCATTTATTAATATTTTATATTTTGGGACCATGTGTTACTGATGGTGTAACCCAATATAGGTCATTATAGATTATGAAATAATGTAAACCCCATGGCGATGAATGTTTTTCACGTTGTAATCAAAGGATATGAAAAAATGTATTCATATATATATATATATTTATTATTTTCCACCTCATCAAATAGAAAAACATAATGTGTTCGTTTTTTATCAACCGAAGGAACTCCAATTTGGTCCATAACATGAGATTATATATGAAAATTTCAAATTGGTGTAAGATATATTTATCACTGAGTGACCTAATTTAATTTACATATACCATTATTTGGATATTTGAATAAAATATATCTATTAATATTATGTATTATAACAACTAATATTAGTATCACATGATTCATGGGACCAATCTACTCCAATATTTGTGAAATGAAATCATTTTTTATCAATATCACAATGGGTACACTTTTGTAAAATAAAAATTAATTTGGTTGGGAGAGTTATCACAAAGATAACTTCATTTGTTGGTGTGGAATAATTTTATTTATTTAATTATTAATTATTTTAAGAATATCATGGATCTATTTTTAATATATATTTTATTTTAAGTAAGATTTATATTTTGGGTTTTAGTTATTGTGATTCTATTTGAGCAACGATATGACAATTATGTACATAACATAAAGAACTATGTAGTTTGGGGTAGTAGCATATCCAACTTTTTTATATTATAGATTCCCCATTAGAGTGTTTATATTTTATACATAAATCATTTAATTATAGTCATGAGAGTGTAGGGACCAACCAATTATTCCTCCCTAAGGTTTTCCATGACATAACCAAGGGGATAAGTTTTAGAGGTGTCATGGGGAATGATTACATGCTTCAGACTAAGGGACTACATTGAGGGGTAATTTATTATGGTTACTAACTCCTTTCCTCCCTGAAGGTGCACAATGGTTTAGTCTTTTAGTCTATTCTAACAAAGTGTACATGGGAGGGACAATATTTCATACAACCCTCTTCTATGTTGTGGCATACTTATGTAGAAATATTTTTAAAATTTGAAATAAATTTTTACCACAAAATTATTATTTCAATTGAATATTATATCTCTCCTTCCATTTAACCTCATGAATTATAGATCACATTTATTCCAGAAACACTCTCCACTATTCACAAATGTTTTGTATTTTTGGTGTTGTTTTTTTCATAGAAACCACTATTAAGTGGGTGTCATTCATTCAATTTTATCATTTATTTAATAAATCATGAATATATATATATTATACATGTTTAATCTAACCTAGGTTTTGGGATATTCGATTCATTATGTCGGGGGTTTGTTGATTGTTGTATATTATTTACTCTATTGGACCCCTCTTGATGTAAGAGTTGGTTTTATATCACATAAGTACATATTTTGATTTGTTAATTGTTTTTTGTTTCATGTGAAAATAATATTTTATGATACATTCATCCTTAATACAGCATATATTATGTTTTAATTAATATAATATACTGTATAAAGGGTTTAGGTTTGAATTACATACCTCATGATGGTTTCAATTTCATTACCCTCATTTAATAGATGAAATAGTTTCCAAACCAATTCATGAATTTGATAAATGTATTGTTGTTGTGGTTATTTTTTTGGAAATCCTATGAATGTGAATGGGTTGTGTTTATAATAGAAATTATCTCATTGTAACATGGGAATATAAGGGGGTGTACTATTGTAATTTAACACTGTAAAGTTAACACAATATAAAAAACTATATTAGATAATGATTAAGGTCATGTGGTCATAGAAAGGTGACACCAAACCCATATTATATGGAATATACTCCATCGTATTTGAGAGAATGTGGGGAAATGGGATTAGTAACATAATACCAGTAGTCAAATGCATTCCATTCTTATTTTTATTTTCACACACAATGATTTACCACTTGTTCAGATGTTTATACAAGATCCTAGGATTCCAATAACATTATAATGACATAACCCCCATGGATAATGTTTATTGAATTATTATTTTCAAAGTATTACATACCATTTATAATCAGTTAAATATTGGTACATGTTTTATATTATCTTGAAGTAATATATATACATTATTATAATTTATTTAAAACTGTAATTCACATATTCAATTATAAAGTTTAACTTGTGATACTATTGTATTGATTGAATTTGACTAGTGTGGACCGCACCTCACATATACTAAATTGGTGTATATAGATCTTGTTTGTAATTATCTATTTAATGAAAGTGTTTTTTATATAGGCCATGGGGTATATTGAAGGTTTGGTGAAATGATGGGGGTTTATCACTCAATTCACATATTTTTGGGTAGAAAATTTTATATAATTTTTCTTATACATGATGATGTATATACAATCACCTACAAAATATCTACATTATTTTATTTTTTATTTATGATGATTCTTGATACTTTCCATTTTTTTCTATTTTTTATACGATGGTATTTTAATGGATTATTATTTCTAATTTTTAGTAATTTATATGTTATGGGATTCAGATAAGTTATTTAATTTCATTATTAATCATGGTGCATGGACTCCCATGTTGTGTAAAATAAATTTTCAGTTATTTGATTTAAAACATGTGAATATTTTCAAGTGTATGTCAATGAATTTATTTTAAGACCATGGAGATAAAGAAAAACCTACAAATATTTTCAAGAGTTGTATATGGTGTAAAATTAAGGGTTTTTTATGATTTGTTTATAAAATATGTGGATTATACTAAAACTATCCGTCAAAGATAAATATATCTCTATGATATACACTTGATATCTCATTAAATCTCAATACATAATCTAATGTTGGAGGAAATATTTTCAATTAATCACCTAACATGTAGACTAAACAATTATCACATATTCTTTTTCATCAAGCTAAAAATGAAAAGATCCATCTAATTATATCCATATAGTGGTTCCCTAAACTGTAAAAACACATTAATCAATAAACAATATATTGAATATATTCTATATAATCCCACATATACACCTAAGTGAAAAAATCTGTGTTGAATAATTAAAGGCATTAACAACATAAAATATATTCTCTAACTTAACAAATTATCTTCTATAACGTAATTTTTATTAATAATTGAACAAAAATTCAACGAAATATTGAATCCATTATGTGTTTTCAAAAATCAAAATGAAACCACTAAAAATTCCAAAAAATACATGACATCAATGATGGAGGCTCTATTGAAAAAATATTTTAATTTCTATATTTAAAATTTCAGAAATTCTATGTCATATGATTCCTATTTCTCCATTAAATTTCCAAAATCTCATTGGTGTTGTAGGAAATACCATTTATCCTAACATACAAAAGGTATGAAAAAACCTCAAATGGGAAAGAATCATTTATACAAATAATATTTCCTAGAAAATGTATCCTCCAGTATACCACTCCTCCTAAAATTCACATTGAAACGACGTTATATTGATCCAAATCATCATTCACAATTTATAAAAACATTATACCACATTTATAACTTAAAAAATATAAACTCATTCAAAAAAGGACATAAATCACACAAACCACCATTCATAATTAATCAATTAACCCTTAACATCCTAAATTATGTCACCATTACATGTACCAAATGGCACAAATATTTCCAAATCATGTGAGAACACATACATAAATACCATAGCGACCAACACTATAACTATATGTCGCTTCCTCATCCTAAAGTAGCTGCAATAACAATTTCACCACATCAATAATATATTGATCTCAAACCCAATGAAGGAACCAATGATGTTGTATTTATCAATACATCCCAACACAAATAACTAAGAAAAATTACCTTTGCAAGACCACCCATGATAAATCAATAGTAATGAATCCAACCACAACAAACCCCACAAAATAACACAGTAATAATTCACCTTTTCAATAAACTTTTCATATGAATAATGAGGGTCCAAAAAGAAAATCATTCAAACAATTTATATTAATATTACAAATTAGTCAATAATAAATAACTTTTATAACAATTAATATCATTTTATTAAATAAAATCCATTTTTGAAAGAAACTTTAACCACAAAAATATAAAACATTATTGAAATTTATCAACTCAAAGTAATATTATAAGTGAACAAAAAACTACCATTTCTAATCATCATTATTATTGTAATTTTTTAGTCATTCCTTTTCAATCATATATATTTCATATGATAGATACAATTAATGAATATTTATATTTACATTGATTAAATCAATAATAATTTTCGACTATCAATTTCATTACATTTATTATATCGAAATAATCATATTATGATTTTTTCGAATATCAATAGATCTTATTTAAAATTTTAAATTAAAATATATAATTGGGTTTTTCTCATGGTTAATGATTGTCATGAAAAAAAATTATTATTTAAAATTTTAATCCATATTTAAATTTTTCTATATATTAAGTAATAAGTGATATGATTTATGTTCATTATCTTATTATTATATTATATGCACACAAAACACTTGGAAGGATACATAGTAGTGTTGTAATAAAAATTTACAACAAAAATCATCAACATTGGACTTGATATCCAAAACAAAATATCATTATATTACCCATACACACGATTATCCACATTTAGAAAACAATATTTGTCTTTTTTCATTTTTTTCTGTATTTAACTCATAAAAAAATATTATTTAATTTTTCTATAATATTTAATTTTAGAAACATGTTAATTAATGAAAATGATTCAAATTTCTAAATGGGTTATCACTAAGCATGTTTTTCATCTTCCAGGAAATATTTCATTAGAAACAAAATGCTTAAAATAAATACCTATAAATGAGTATACTATATCATTGGTTATGGTTAATATATTGACTAAAAATATTCTTTAAAATTATTTTTCTTCTTGTATTGGATCCAAAAAATTAACTTAATAGAAATGATTTTCTAAAGGTGTCTAGTTTTATAAAGGAGTTACAAAATGAAACTTTATATTAAATAAAACAACATTATGAGGGGTTTACATAAATATTTAAAAACCACACAATAATAGAAAGATGATAATGATTTAAATAATGATGATTAAAATAAAATTCTGATGAAAAATGTGGTAGAATGCATGGACGAAATATAGTAAATTATCAACATGGAATATATCAATATAATGAAATTAATTTAATCCATACATAAATATTTCCATTTAGGTACACTAATATGGTTAACAAGAAAATAATAAATTCTAAAAATAATAAATATTTTATTTTAACAAAATAAATCTTATATAATCCATAATGATATTATATATTCATAAATTTAAAAAAATTCTAGAACTTACATATTATTTAAAATTTGAAATGGTTAAGAAGTCACCTAACCACGTCAATAGGTTTTCAATATCATGGTGTTGGATAACAGTTGGACCAAAACAAATATTTTCTTGATGGAATTAGTTTTACAAATTAGAACATACACATCATATTCACTTCTTACTGATAAATCCCATAAAATAATCCACAGTGAATAATTTTACTCTCCATTATAAAAACCAACCAAAAGGTGTTATACTCATCAACCACCTGCATGGTAATCCCTCTCAGGAAAAACATTCAGGGGTATCCACTAATACTCACCTCCAATATGCCTTAATTTTTATACAAGATCCAATGGTTTAGAAAAAAGGGTATCTCTGTAATTATAATAATAATTTAAAAATCATTATAAAATTAATGAGTAATAAATAAAAAATTCACTATAGAAGAAACAATTTGGTAAAAAAATGATGCATTTTCATAAATTACAATGAATTTTAAAAATATATGAAATAAGACCTCAAAATTCCAATAATTCATTAATAATATAAAATACAATGCATTTTTATAGTTATTTTGAAAAATATATTTGAGAATCCATTTAGTGGATATCATCAAAGGTGGTATCATTTTTTCATAAAGTATTTTTTATGGTCTTTTTGATACATAAATAGCACAGGATTCAACAAAAAATACAAAAAAAATCATGAAAAATATTGTATCATAGGTATGGTGTTCACAGTAGATGAACAGTTAAAAAATGAATAGAAAATATGAAACCTAAAAAAAGGTCTCATGATTTGTGAAAGGTTCAAAAACCAATGTACACATACATTGAAACACTTCTAGGAAGTATTTATAAGGTAAATGAGTAGTACAAACCATGATAAATGGTTTAGTATATCCTTATGATAAGTTTCAATTCCCTGAAAATTTTAATTTTTATTAAGAAACACCCTTACATTGACATAAATTCCAAAATAAACATTTTTCAATCGATTTTATTTAGGGATCTATCTAGAGTGGTTTTGTCTTCCCTAACCTCATTTGATTGTGAATCAAATTTCTTATTAAAATGGAGATCCTCTTTAGATATGTTCTTATCATCAGTACCTTCAATATATATTGTTATTTTGATTCATTATTCATAAGTTTTATTATGTACTAGAGATTCATTAGTGCATGGATAATAGATGCGGAATACCTGATATAGGTTGTCATATCATTTCCATCGATATGTCTCTTCCTAGACCCAATGATCACCTTCAAAGGTTACATAACTCATTTTTATTTTAGATGGAAACCAAATAATACATGAAGTTTTTCCATGATTTTTCTTTATCATATGATTAATTTTATATGAAAAATTCTATGATATGTGTGTTTCTTTAATATTTAAGACAATTTTTTTTAATATTTTCCATGATATTCCATGTTATTGATTCCATGACACTATTATATTTGAATTTAGCAATGAACAAATTGAATGTATATAATCCTAATATGTCTCTCCATATATGATTTTTTAATTCTATTTTTATTTGGATATATTATAAATGAACATTCAATGTATTATCTTGGAAATGAGAGGGATTTTAAACAAAAGATATTTTTACTAAAATTAAATTCCATGATTTGAATAAAAAGAGATGAAATATTTAATGCTTTCTAAATATTTTTAAATTAATTATTTTTTGGAATAACCTAGACACCACAATGAAGTATGATTTCAATTTTTTTTTAAAAATTACACTTACTTAGGTGATTTTAAATTAGTTTTTTAAGGGATAAGTGGTTGTAAACCCATGTATTCCTATGATTATAGTCCATTTTAAATTTTGAATATTCGTTGATATCAATTATATTATTTTTATATAATTTTTTCTATTAATACAACATTTTTATTTATAATAATTATTTTCAAACAACTGGTTCTGTGTATGTTTTTTAGGATTGAATTTACTAAAATAATTTAAATGGATATGGATGATTTCAAACAGCCAAGTTAACACTTTATGATGATCCTATATTGTAATTGTACAATAACATAAAATTATTCAATCATGTACTTCCAATTAATGGGTATTAAAATAGGGATTCATTTCATCAAGGGTGTTCAGGGTTGGGAGTGATATATTATTTTTGAACATGTTTTGATGATGAAATGTATAGGGAATCATCCCATGATTTATTTTTATATGAATCCCGGTTGTGAGCCTCATTACATGATGATATCACCCATCTATATTGACAAATCACGTGAAAATTATTAGCAATTTTTAATGAAGTATTTATATTATTTACTAATAGAATCACAACTCGTAAAAAGCATCTAATGAGAACCTTTATGATTAAGGATACAGATTTGTAACATAGAGTATGTGTGGGCAAGGAATGGGTTTTATTGTGACCCAAGAGACTATTTGATTGACCGATGATTAGTTGTAAAATATTTCAATTAGATTCATTAGGGGTGAAACACCACAAGATTATGTAACACCCCAAGATTTCATAGTACATTATTTCTTCAAAATAATTCATTACCTTGCGCTACATGCAACACCAAGTTTGAGCCTACCATGACATACTGAACTAGCTATTCAAAAGTAGTTAGGAATATTATTTTCTGAATTTTTAATTTTATATATTCCATATAAATTTTAACATCCATATTATGTGTTTTTAAACATAATATAAGAACAAATTCATTTTTTTCAGAAAAAGGAAGTATTTTTCATAAAATGCAAGTTTACCCCCTTTTAATGGAGAGCCATTTTAAAATCCAATATTTGAAACATTTATATAATAAATTTTACAAATTAATCATCTTCTTTATTATTGAGTCAAAAAAAATTTATTTTTTATACCATTTTGTTTTTTTTCAGATAACATTCATATTTGGATGCATAGTGAAATCCACTAAATTATAAATGAAAAAAACTTTTTTAATAAAAATAATTTAAATTGTTTAATTATAAATTTGAATTGTTTGGATTTATAATTATATTATATTTTTACCATTTAATAAAATTTAGGTCATTAAAAGTAATTTCACTTTTAAATTTGACAAAAACACGTGTTTATATTTTGAATGTTTTTACTGTTTAAATACCTGGTTTTGGTTTTGCAAAAGGGAATTATTTTTAAATTAATAAATGAAACTTCTATGTTTTGAATTTGTTAAGAAAGACTTCATTTTTGAATTAATAATATCAAAATTATCTTAGCGTAAAGTTTGGTTTTTTTCTAAAAACATTCAGTTTTTGATGAATACTGAAAAACTCCGCGTTATATTTTAAAACCGACTATATATTTAAATGAATATTTATTTCATTTGAATTTTTTATATGTGAAAATTGATATATAATTCTTATATATGGTCAATTTAATTCATTGGATTCATTTAATAATAAAATGATATATGTATAAATTTATTGAACTTTTTAACATTTTTTACCCACATTCTAAGAGCTTTTGATAATTTGTATAAAACATAATTTTACTTTTGCTGTGAGTTGAATTTTAAAAATCCAAGAGACATGTCTGAATTTAGTACTAAAAATTTGGTTAAATAAGATGAAAATAATTTTTTTGTTAATTGTATATTTTGACTTTTATTTACTGTGTTTAAAAGTAAATAGTGTAATTAAGGGTAAAAATGATATTATAATTACCCTATCACATGTCCAAATTCTATTGGATATGTTTAATTCGAGAAGAAACAAAATTTGGACTAACATATAATCGTCTTCAATTGACTTGGATAAGATTATTTCATTGATTTTTTTTTTAAGGAAGTGTTAAAAGTGTTAAATTCAATTTTTAATAACTAAACCATTTTTAATATAGATTTACAAACAATATAAAATCGAAAATAAATATTAATTATAAATATTTTATGATTTCTTACATAATGGTATTTTTTTATAATTATTAGGATTTAAATAATTTAATTTATATTTGACATAATGATGATGCAGTAATTACCTTTTAATGAAATATTAGAAATATTGATATTATAAATATCCAAATAAATTTATTTTGACACTTTAGATTAATTCCACTAAATTTATAGGTTTTATGACATGTTAGTGTTGATTATAAAATTTTTATTATGATGTGATAAGCATTTTATGACTTTCACAAAAACAAAATAACAAATAGTATCAAAATGGACATAAACTAATATTTAAAAAAATACAATATTATTAATTGATATAATATTCATAAAAATATAAGGTTCTCCCAAAGGTATTAAATAATGTATATATGTAATTAATGAACTTATTGAGGTTCTTATGATTTTTAGAATATCATTATTAATCGTATAGTGTATGAATACAAGAAGACACAATCAATGTTATATTATTAACCAAATATCTATATGATAATGTTAAAATGGAAACATAATACCATCTAAAAACTATAGGTTGAGATATTTTAGACCCATAACATTTAATGGATTAAAATAAATTCATTTGGAGCCATTATAAATCGAATATTACTATATAATAATTTAATATTTAAACCACTTCCTAAAGTTACGGTCACCCCTGCCATAAAAGGGATCTTAATATTCTCTTAATTTAATACCTCCAAATCCATTTTTCTTGGCCAAACCTTTCCCAAATAACCTCCCAATATCCCTCACCTAAACCTAGAGTCCTTACATTTATCATAATTCCAACCTATGGATCCCATTTGATCAATTCAAAATAAAACACCCGAATAAGAGGTAATAATTTCACAACCCTCTTTCATGTTATTTTCATCTTCCACTTCCTCTTTATTTGATGTTTCAAAATAAAAATATTAACTAAAGTACCTCATACATATTTTTTTTTGTTTTTATAAATATGTTACAACAATATTGGTTATTTTATCCATCATTTAAATGACAAATTCTCCATACATGTGTACGTATGACTTACCATCTCCACGTCGTGGTGTAGTTTGTTATTCAAACACTTCATTATTTGGATGGTTAATTTAATGAGTATATATGATTTTAATCATAAGTATAACATTTTAATGATTATGTATATATGATATACCATCATATTACATACGATTTCATAATCACTATAATGATATTGTCGCTCGTGCGTACGTACGGATTATCGTCTCCACGAATGCGATGAGATTCATTCCACATCGTAATAATTGAAGAATAATTTTCATTTTAGTATTAAAAATAATTTTTATGAACTTATTATCCTTCAGAATATGAATAAAATACATCATATCCATGTCAAACATGGATTACTTAACCAAGCATATAAAGTAAAACAGGTCAGTTGACACCCAAAATG
Source organism: Viscum album (assembly GCA_963277665.1). NCBI lineage: Eukaryota > Viridiplantae > Streptophyta > Magnoliopsida > Santalales > Viscaceae > Viscum > Viscum album. Next base: position 2,047,570,218 of record OY728127.1, read on the forward strand.
ATGTTAGTACAAAAATATTAGTATCAAATTAATATTGGTATATCATTTATGATATAATATTTTTGCATACGATTCCTATATAATTTAATAACAATGATTTAACTATTATTCATGATATTAATGTACCGTCAAAAAAGTAAAATTCAAAGGTAAGGGTTAATTATATAATCACTTCATTATCTGTGGTTGTTTTTACATGAGTATCTATTGGGACCTCATTATCATCGACATCTATGTATCATAAAAATATTTTCAAAATAAAAATTATTATGGTTTTATGGTAGGGGATAATTACCTATATCATCATTTTAAATGGTTTAAATATTCATTATTCTAAATCATTCCCATTAATGTCCATGTTTTCAAACTAGTTTTGAATGATTTACTTATATAGACATGATTATTTTTAGAATGTTAATTCCCTTGAAAAGATTCAATGTGAAATGAGACACATTGATTAAAAATGAATTTAAATGACTTCCATTCTAAATTGTGTGACTTTTAAATATATTCATTAAAAATATATATGTCTCACAAAGAGTTTTACAAATCATTTTCATCTATGTCAATATCCTTATATGGATTTTAAACATGTTCGATGTTGATTCATTATGATACAAATCTTCCATATTGTATTGAAGGTTTTGTTATATGTTTCACTATGAATTTTTTATTTTTATACCATTCATGGTTTACGGATAATGTATAGAAATTTCATATGATAGTTTTAATATGAATTTTTATGTTATTTTTAAACCATTTCATATATGGAATGCATTGGAATTAGTATGTGACGTGTGGAGTCCACTATATCTCCATGATGCATCAGTAGGTCTCATTAGACAAACTAGTGTCTTAGAACAAGGCCTTGACAAAATCTTATTTTTAGTCTTGGCACGAGGCCTTTAATATGTTCTTATGAAGTTTAGATTTATGATTTCCATCATTATGAAAACAGATATTGATATTAGAAGTGATTATTCAACTAGTAGAATATCCATGTGAATAATTAAATGGAATTATTTGATTTATCTTCTCCATATTATGATGATGTTAAAGTTTAAAAGTCTTTTCTTTTAGTATTATAAATTTACTTAAATGTTTATCCCTATTTATGAATGTTTCTACTATATTTTTATCCTTATATAACAACTGAGATCACCCTTTTCTTATGTTTTATTTTCCTAGGATTCCAAGAAGTGTATTATGATTGATACGTAGAGTTATGATAGGGGATTAATGGTTTTCTAAAAGAATCATTAATGTTGTGTTTTATTTTCAAGTGTGTATTGTAACATTCATGTATGTAATCTATATTCCAAGAATTCTAATCTAATCTGTCTTTCGGGAATTAATTCCTTGTAATCATGCCATTGTATTAAAATAATGCACCAACTCTGGGCTTCTAGGGTCAGGGAATTACAGTTGGTATCAGAGGAAGTATAGAAAAAAACATGGAAATATATTTTGATAAAATCTGATTAGAGAACATTACCCTAAGATAGACATCAATGATTAGTATAGAGGAATATTATAGATTTTTAGTAATGTAATGATTTTGTGTATTTTTCCAACAATACATATCTGTATGGATATGTGCAGATAGAGGTGGCTCTAGCACATATGTACATTGGAGTGAATACTCTGACAAGGAGTTTTGGGATTAAATCAGTGTATCCTGGTACATGAAAATGGGCATTACTGCACTCTTGGTTTCAACACTCTAGGGGTATATGCTTATGATAATTCACATTTTCATTACAAGACATTATGAAGGATTTATGCGTAAATACTTTTTCATGAAAACATAATATTATTATAGATTATATGCATAATATTTTCGATTTATGTTTTTTATTTTACAAGTTTCTAATTATGCATTGTGATTCATAAAATAACTGAGTGCATGCAATTGTTTATAAATGGCGCCAAGTAGAAGGAATTAAAATTCCAGTAGTACACATGATTTAATGATTAAGAAGGATCATATAATTCCTGGAATTAAGCTAACATTTAAAATGGAATAGTATCCCATATATTCTCATCATTTGATGCAATAGAATCTTATTTTGATAAGATAAGTAATAAATTCTCTATGTCCTATAGATTTAAAGGAAATAAGAGAAAAAAATGATGGAAAAGAGATAAATGTATAATGGGAAGAGTGGGAAGAAGGATTTTACCAAATGTGATAATTATAGAAAGAACGACATTGGTAAATTCTTGGAGGAAATGAGAGTTTTTTATATGTGTGGAGAATAAGGACACCAAGAACTTGATTACAAGGGTAAAAAATGGTTTTAAATGAACAAAGATTCATCTAAAAAGAGTTGAGACACTATGTGAATCAATGTCCAAATCATCAGTGTATACCCCAAATGCTGCTATTGATAATAATCATGTTATGATACTACCAATGATAAAGTGGAATTATTTGTGTTCTTATGATGTTTTAATCTATTGTGTAATTTGAGTATTGTATTAATGAAGAACATGTTATATTAATTATAAAATATATAAGGATTGTATTGTAGTAATATTTCATTAAAGACTTGGGATTGTGTGGAACCAAGAAAAGTGACTCTGTAGAAGGTAAATATTTTTTGGAAAAAATATGGCTGGGAGAAGGACAAACCATAATATTGTTCAGATACCGAGGTAGTAATTTTGGAATAACATACGATTGAATTGGATAAATTATATAGGATATTCTTGACTACCTTGAAACTGATTAATGATCTGTATATTTCATCAATGTTGTTGTTTAAATTTTTTTGGGATAGATGATGTATAACCTATATTATATAAGGAATAAGGGAGAATGAATGTAATAAATATTGTTTTATGGAAATTCTGGGTGTTAAAGTGTTTTAAAATAATACATGATGTTGGTATTCGTATGTTATTAGGTGGAGAAAAAGGATCTTCATTGTGTTTACCATACTTATAAATTTTGGACTGTGAGTTTGGACAGAAATATTTTGGATAAGTCTAATTGTTGGAATCGATTAATGTTATCATTGGATACTATTTTTAATGTTAAATCATTTCATGAGGTGATTCATGGATTTTCATAAAAAGGACAACCCCTATGTCCGGTGACAACCCGTCACGTCCGGCAAGGCTGCAAGACTTGAACCCGCAAATGATGGGTGACAATAGCGGATTACCTGCAACTGAAATACGTGATGTCCTGGTTTTTATATTGTAGTTTTTTAATTGTCTGAAAATTGAATTGTAATTTCATTATTATTGTACCATATACAATTAGGATAAATAGAATATTATTGAAATATATAATCATTTGAGTGAAAGATGAGTTTGTGGTAGTAATTAGTTGAAGGATAAAACTCTATATTTGAAGTATATATTTTACACTTATTTTATGAATAAATTAATTCCTAAAAAATTTGGAAGGGATCTTAAAACCAAAAACATGTTATCATATTACCTAATGTTTTGTTGAACCGATAGTATTCTAAATCATCATAGATTGATGTCTTTAAGGACCTCAATTTTACATTTTTCTGTGATTGATAAACTCAATCAATACATATAAATATTATTATTTTCCTCAAATTATCTGTCTCTAATTTACACAAATATTCTCTTAATTGAGATCATAATTTGGTGGTGACTTGTTCATATCTCTTTCCATCTTATTAAGACTAAATTTTATTAACCCAATTTCTGGTGTGGGTTTTCCACAATGGTATTTTACTATTTATATTTGTTATTTTCAAAGAATAATTTAAAATTGTGGGGACATAATTTATTGGTGGAGGGAAGAATTTCACGCCCCATGATTTCATAGTATGTTATTTCATAAAAGAAATTCAATTACGTGCGCTACATGAAACGCCATGTTCGAGCACACCACAACATACCAAACTAGCTGTTCAAAATCGATTATGAATACAATTATCGGAATTTTTTTATACTTATTCCATATAAATTATAAAATACATATTATGTGTTTCTTAAATATAATATAAAACAAATTAATTTTTTCAGATAAAGTTAGTATTACTCATGAAATGCAATTTAACCAAATTTTAAGGGAGAATCCTTTTAAAACACAACATTTTACACATTTATATATTAAAATTGAGAAAAAAAAATTCTTCTTTAGAATTGGGAAATAAAAATTTAGTTGTGATAATTTTTTTTTTGTATTTCAGATAACATTTATATTTAGATGAATAGTGAAAGATACAAATTTTTAATTGAAAACAATATTTTTAATCAAACTAATTTTTAGTATTAAATTATACATTTCAATGGTTGTGAAGTTTAATTAGATTATATTTTTATCATTTAAATCAATTTATTTCATTAAAATTAATTTCACATTAATATTTAATATAACACATGTCAATCTTTTGATAGTTTTTACCTTTTTAAAAAATTATTTTTGGTTTTGATAATGAAAATTAATTTAAAATTAATATATCAAATATTTAAATTTTTAATTAGGTAAAATATACTTTATTTTGGAATTTTTAATACTAAAAAATAAGTTAGTGTGAATTTTTGGTATTTTTCTAAAATTATTTTATTTTTGATTAATATTGAAAAACAATGCGTTCTTATTTAAAAATGAATTTTTATTTAAAGAATTATTTATTTCATTTAAATTTAATTATTATATATATATATATAAATTACCTATATATGATCAATGTAATTCATTGATGTAGTTTTATAATAAAATTAAATGTATACAATTTTATTGATCTTTTTAACATTTTTTACCCACCATATAGGTTCTTTTGAAAATTTGTATAAAACAAAACATTACTGTTTCCAGGGGTTGAATTTCAAAAATTCAAGAGACACGGTTTACATCAATAAGAAAAATTTGGTTCAGTAAGATGAAAATATTTTTTTCTTGAATAGTATATTTTGACATTTATTTACCATGGTTAAATGTAATTACGAAAAATAAGGGTTAAAATGTTATTTTAATTACCCTAAAACATGTGAAAATTCTATAGGATAAGTGTATTAAGACATAAAAAACATAGGAGTAAAAATTTTTCCTCCTTGGTCCACTTTGATTAGATTATGTCATTTATTATTATTTTATTTAAAAAAAGTAAAAAGTGTTAAATTCAATGCTTATTAACTGAACCATTTATAATATAAGGATACATACAATATCAATTAGACTATAAATATTAATTAATAAGATAAAGCAATTTCCAAAAAAGTGGTATTTTATTTATAATTTTTAGATAATAAATAATTTAAATTTTTATGACGCAACGATGATGCAATAATAGCTTTTTAATGAAATTTTAAAATAATTGATATTATAAATATCCAAATAAATGTAAATTGAGAGCTATTATGAATTAAAATAATTTTATAGGATAATATGAAATCTTAAGGTTAATTAAATAAATTTTTTCTAAGTTATAAGTTTGTTGTGACTTTCACAAATATAAAATACCAAATAGTGTCAAAATTGACATACATTAATTTTTTAAAAAACAATTACTATATTACTGATTGATATAATATTCCGTAAAATCTAATGTTCTGACACAGGGCTTAAAAAAAATTATATATGTCATTAATAAACCACTTGAGTTTCTATTGGATGTTCATAGTAAATTTATAATCCATATAGTATTAGAATACAAGCCGACACGATACAAGTTAAACCATTAAACTAAGAATAAAATCTAAAAGATATGGTTAAAATGGAAAACTAGACTGGTCTAAAACCAATTAGTTGAACAGATTTTGACCCATAACATCCTAATTCTCAAAATAAATTCATTTGGAGCCATTATAAAGCTAATATTATTGTATAATTAATTTATATTTTGTTTTTTTCTTAATGTGACAGTAACCCCTTTTATAAAAGGGAACTTCCCTTTCTCTTAATTTCAGACCTCTATAGCCATTTGGCTAGGCCAAAACCTTCCGAAATATCCTCCCAACTTCCCTCAAATCATCATAGAGTCCTTACATTGATCATAATATCATCCTAAAGAGCCCATTTTATCAACTCAAAAATAAAAAACCCAGAGAAGAGGTAATAGTTTCACCACCCTCTTTCATGTTATTTTCATCTTCCACTTACATTATCATTGTTTTTTACATACCAAAATAATAACTCCAATAAATACTACATACTTTTATGTTATTATAAATATGGTACAACCATATTAATTATTATATTCATCCTATAAATTAAAAATTCTTCATACATGTGTATGTACGAATTATCGTCTCGAAATCGCGGTGTATTTTTTTATTAAAACAATTCATTGTTTTTATGGGAATAATAATGAGTATAAATAACTTAAATAATAAGTATAACATGTTTATAATTATTTATATACGATATACCATCCAATTACATACAATTTCACCATCAGTATAGTGATATTTTCGCTTGTGCGTTCGTACGGATTAACGTCTCCACGAAGGCGATGATATTAATTCCCCATCGGAATCATTCAAAAATAATTTTCACTTTATGAGAAAAAATAAATTTTATGAAATTAACATCATTCCTGATATGAATCAACTACATCCTAATAATTACAAACATGGCTTATGTAAACCAGCATGTAAAGTAATATAGATTAGTTAACACATGAAATGATGATAATATTAAAATATTATTAACAATGAAATATTGGAAGATCATATATGATGTAACAACCGAGAATTTTATAAGAAATATTTTGTTTTTATATAAATCATCAAAGGAATATTTCACTACATGCAACAATAGCTTGGCTTGCTTTACACGCAATCGCGACCTTCCTTGATAGCTTGCATCCTATGCAATACCGAGTTTCACTAAACAACGATATGCTATTAAAATATTATAAAAAAATAGCCGCTATGAATAGTAATAACCACTTTTTTGGAAATTTTTAAATTTTATTTTTCAAAATGTACTTCATTTTTGGATTCGGAAGATCAGAATTAGCATATGGTAAAATTTTGGTATTTTTCTAGAAACTTTCAATTTTTGATGAATAGTGAAAACACTTGGTTACTATTTAAAAACTGACTTTTTATTTAAATAATTTTTTATTTTATTTAAATTTATTTTAGGTCAAAATTGATACATAATAACTATATAAGTTCAATATAATTCATTGGAGTAATTTTATAATAATTTTAGATATATAAAAATTTTATTGAACTTTTCCCCGTCTTTTACCCACCTCCAAGGAGAATTTGCAAATTTACATAAAAGCTAATTTTACAGCTTCTGTGAGTGGAATTCCAAAAATCCAAGAGACATAGTTGATGTTAGTAAGTAAAATGTGGATCAATGAGATAAAATAATTTTTGGTAAATAATAACTTTTTACTTTTATTTACCATGGTTAAAAGAAAATAGGGTAATTAAGGGTAAAATTGATATTATTATTACCCTAAGACAATTACTAATTCTATTGGATAAGTTTAATTCGACCAAAAACAACCTTAGGAATAAAATATGACCATTTAGGCCCACTTGTATTAGATTAGGACATTCATTATTAATTTATTTAAAGAAGGGTTAAAATAGTTAAAATCAAGGTTTAATAAGTAAATAATTTTTAATATAGGGTTATACATTAGATAAATTCGAGTATAAATATTAATTAGAAAGATAAATATATTTCCTAAATAATTTTATTTTATTTGTAATTAATAGAAATTATATAAGTTAATTTATTTATGAGACAACGATGATGCAGTAATTATCTTATTAATGAAATATTGACATAATAGATGTTATAAATACCCAAATAAACGTAATTGGAGATTTTTTATTGATTGCACTAATTTTATAGGTTAATATGACATGTTATTATTGATTTAATTAACTTTTTTTGAAATAATCATTCTGTTATGATTTTCACAAAAATCAATTACTAAATAGTGTCAAAATTGACATAAAATAGTTTTTAAAACAAGTATTATATTATTAATTTTTATTTTATTCCTAAAAATATAAGGTTTGTCTAAATGACTTAGATAAGGTTATATATTTTAATTATATACAACTTGGTGTTCTTTTGGCTTGTTATAGTATGTTTATTATCCTTATAGTGTAAGAACACAAAAAGACACGGTAAAAGTAAAATTATCTAACTTAAAGTTAAATCTAAATGATAAGTTTGAAATAGTAAAATAATCTTGTCCAAATTCTATTGGATGAGAGGATTTCGACCCATACCCACCTTTTATTCGAAATAAATCAATTTGGAGCTATTTATAACCGAATATGGCTTTATAATAAAATAATATTTTTAGTTTTTCCAAAGGAGCCCCTCTCCTCCCTTCTAAAAGGGAACCTCCTCCATCTCTTCCTCACACCACTTTGAGCCTTAACTCTTGGCCAACCCCTGAAAATTTCTCCTCTCCACTTCCCTATAAACATCCTAGAGGTCCTGGTCTTCTTCAAAGACCAATTTTAGTGCCCTAAAAGGAGGTCTCAAAGAAGCGCTTCAAAGAAGAGGTAATGTCTGTTACCGATTCTTTCAACATTATTCCTTCTTCCACTTACTCATATTTACTTGTTTCATTATGAATTAATAACATATGTATCACTCATATACTGATATGTTATTATAAGTATGAAACAACCCGATTTCACCATCTCTCCATCCTACAGAAAACAAAATCACCACGCGTTCATACGTACAGAATACCGTCTCCACGCCGTGGTGTAATCTATTTTCCACCACCACCTTACTTGGATGGGTATAATAGAGTAAATAATGACTATATATAATTATTTTAATGTGATATTGATTCTTAAATAGTATACATACACTCCAATGCAATTCCACGATCATGGGAATGATATCATCGCTCGTGCGTACGTACGGAATACTGTCTCCACGATGTGATGCGACTCGTTATACATGATTTTCATTGCATAATGATTACATAAATGAATTGAGTGAATAAATATGATATATATTACAGTAATACAGTTCTTGAAATGAGGTATCTATAACCTAAAAAGAAGAATAAGAATTTATTCGACAAAACACACATAAGAACAAAAAGTAATAAACACCAGAAGAACAAGTAGCAATGAAATATTACTAATAATAAGCTAATAATATGACCATATATGATTTCATAACAATTAGTATGATTTTTTAATAAGTAAATGACATTATTTAAATCATTATATAGGAGGTTCAGACCCATACGAAGCAAATCAGACCTAAGGTAATGAAAATATCACAATCTCATTTTTATCCGAGATTGTTTATACTTTGGAATTTACTGGGGTGTATTTTATCATCCACATCCATGTTTCCTCAATATTTAATATTATTTCCATCCAACTACAATTTTTTAAATCCAGTTTTACCCTTCGGTGAGTTTTTAGTAAAAGATATGAAAGGAATATTTTATCGTTTTTCGTACGAGGTACTTTTTGACTTTTCCGACAAAAGTACGAGAAGAATGTTTTTTTAACTTATACGGCATGAATGGATTTTTAATACATTATTTCCAAGAATCTTCCTTTACAATTTTTCAAGCTCATTTTTAATCAACTTCTTCTAGTTTAGAATTGTATGACATGTTATGAAAGGAAAAGTGTTTTTGAAGTAGAAAGGATATTTTCCTCAAGAATGGAGTTCAAGTGTTATATCAAAATTACTTTCCATATAAGATAATAAATGGTTATATTAATATCCCTATTATTACATTGATTTGATTATGTTGTTATGGCATTATTTTTATAAATTCCTTTATCTTATATGAATTTTTTTATAATGTCACTGTGTTTAAGAATCCCATTTTTATTACATGGGTTATGCTATGATGTATGGTTTATGATTTTGCGGCACAATAAGAATGGTATCATTATGAGATGGGTGGGACCTATATATCCCTCCAATTCATTGGGTAAAGATTTTTTATCTCATGAGATAGACATGGCTGGAACGACAGGTTTAACCGGTTCAGTGAAGCAGGACTGAAACGAGGAATGAACTCAGTTAAGAAATGGACTTTGTCCTCTAAGATAGTCTTGGCAATGAGTCTTGACTAATAATAAATGATTCTCTATGATTATGTGTGTATTCCATAACGATTCATGTTTTGTGTTATTATTATTGTGATTACATTTCACTACCATGATTTATCCCATGTTATGAAATTATGATCTCTTTGGCAGGGTAAGATTTCCAAAATATTATGTCCTTATGAATATGATGTGATTGATATTTCTTTTGACTACCCTTAATGATCATTTGAGGTCACCCTTTTGTATATTTTCTTTCCCCAGGTCAGGAAGAAGGTTATTAAGTAAGATATGCTAAAAGGGACTATAGATATAATGAAATAAATGGGCGACAATGTTGATGCTTTATGAACCAGTTGTTTATGTTTCCCAGTTTCTAAAGACACTATACCTATACAATCCATTCATGGTTTTTTATATGTTGTAATAAGTGTACATCAATTTTGAAGAACTAACAATGTATGTGAAGTATGGGTCGTTAACATTGTTATCAGAGGAATGGTATAGTCAACCTTTGGAAACTAGGATGTGAAAGCCATAGTAAGAACACTAGGGATAAGTGTAAGCATAGAACACAATATTAGTGTTTTAGAAATGGCCATGAATAACCTATGATAAGACCTTAAGTGTGAAGTTTTATTCTTGATTATGTGGTTTTCCTATTATAATTAGTGTTTCTCACAATATTATTCTTGGTTTTAGTCAATGTATGTATCCTGAAGGAACCCTGTTAATGCGGAATGCGATGGGAAATGCAATGATTGTCCCCCTAAGCAACCAAACATTATGGGTGCTGGAATGAAAAATCCTGTAGCCATGCTCACACAAAATTCTCAAGCTATGAATCATGCAGGACTTCAAAACGAGCAAAGGAAGGAGCAACATTCTGTTGAATCCTTCATGAGATAGCGTCCACCTTCATTCAGTGGGTCTACTGATCCATTAGTTGGTGAACAATGGATCAGTACTACTGAAAAGATATTTTCAGTTCTTCAATGTTCTGAACATGATAAATCCATCTTAGCAGTGTATCATTTGGAAGGTGATGTTGATCAATGGTTGAATCTTATCAATAATACGAGGCCAAGAGATGAAAATTGAGTCCATGGAATGGGACGAGATCAAGAACATATTTTTCAATAAGTACTTCTCTTGTAATCTCCGAACAAAGATGGAGAAGGAGTTTCTTAAAATAAAAAAAATGGATGATGAATCTGTTGGTACCTATGAAGCAAATTTTACAAGACTTTCAAGGTACGCTTCTGGTATTATTATCCAACCTGAGAGTATGATCGATTGATTCTTTAGTGGCTTAAAACCAAGTCTTCGAAAGGTGTTAGCCATAAGGGACTTCAATGGCTACAAGGAAATCGTTCGACGTGCTCTCAAAGATGAGATGGAGATTGGAGTAACCCATTATTCATATGGGTTTTATAAGAAGAGGAAAATGGAATTCAAAGGAAAATCTAATGAGCCCACTGAGAAGAAGATGAGTTTTCCCTTATTCTCATAGCGTGGAAAGAAACATGTAGGGAGTTGTATTAAAGGAAAAAGTAAATGTTTCACATGTGGAAGGGAATGTCATCGGGTATTTGAATGCCGCAATGATGTGAATAAGATGTCTAGTGATGCGAACAATGAAAAGGATACATAGAGTGCACCTCATACACTTCAATGTTATAAGTGAAAGGAAATGGGGCATTATGCCAATCAATGACCTAATCCAAGGATTGTTGATGATGATCGACTTCAACAAACTCATATGGCTAAAGACAATGGAATTTCACATGCAATTTCTATCAGCAATGTGGAGTACGATAATGAAGTGGTGAAAGGTACACTTACCATCCACTCTAAAGTAGAAAATGTTTTATTTGATTCTGGATCCACCCACTCCTTTATTTCTGATGAACATTATAAGGGCATCACCATATTACCTCAATAATTAGATGTTGAGTTAGCTGTGACAACCCCTAATGGCACAACCGTCACATCAAAAGTTTATAATTCTTCTCTGATTGAAGTTTTTGGAAAAGTGCTTCCTGCAAATCATGTGATACTTCCTATAGTGTAATTTGATGTGATTCTTGGAATGGATTGGATTTTTTTATATGGAGTTCATATCAATTTCCAAAGGAGGGAAGTCACATTTCATATTCCAGATCAATCATTGATCGTCTATCGATGCAAGGATGAACATAACCATCCAGTGGAAATTTCTTCCATCTTATGGGTCTTGATTCCACTAAATGAAGGTTATTTATCTCAAATGGTTGGTGAGAAACTCATGATTAAGAATATTTCCATTGTACGGGAGTTTGATTATGCCTTTCTGGAGGAATTGTCGGGTCTTCCACCAAATCGTGAAGTTGATTTTTCAATAGAACTCGTACCAGGTGCTTTAACTATTTAAAAGACACATTTTAGAATGGCCCCAATTGAGTTGTAGTAATTAAAGAAGAAAATCCAAAAGAATCATTATAAGGGGTTCATATTCCCTAGTGTGTCACCTTGGGGAGCACCTGTTCTGTTTGTTAAGAAGAAAGATGGATCAATGAGACTCTGCATTGATTATTTAGAACTTAACAAGATCACTATCAAGAACAAATATCCTCTCATGCGCATTGATGACTTATTTAACCAACTATGCGGAGCTCAATACATTTCCAAGATTGATCTTCGTTCAGGGTATCATTAATTAAGGGTCAAAAGGGAGGATATACCAAAGACCGATTTCTGCACAAGGTATGGACACTATAAATTTATAGTGATGCCATTTGGTCTTACTAATGCCCCTTCTATCATCATGGATCTGATGAATAGAGTCTTTAGAGACTATCTTGATCAGTTTTTGGTAGTCATTATAGACAATATTCTTGTATATTCAATGATTAATGAAGAACATGAAGATCACTTGAGAATTATATTGAAGACCCTGAGAAAGGAGAAGCTTTATGCCAAATTTACCAACTGTGAATTTTGGCATCATAAAGTTTCATTTTTGGGTCACATAATCTCAAAAGAAGGGATATCTGTGGATCCAGTAAAATTAGAGGTTATCAAAATATGGTCGAGACAAACAACAGTAACTCAGATCCGAAGTTAACTTGGTTTATCTGAATATTGTCGACGTTTTGTGAAAGATTTTTCATGATTATCTAATCCACTCACCAGGTTGACTTGGAAAGGAGTTAAGTTTGTTTGGACGGAGGGATGTGAATATAATTTCAAGGAGTTGAAAAGAAGGTTGTCCAGTGCACCTGTGCTCACACTGCCTTGTAGTGGAGAAAGGTTTGTGATCTACAGTGATGAAACCATGAAGGGATTGGGGTGTGTTATTATGCAAAATTTTATGGTGATAACATATGCCTCACAACAGTTGAAAATCCATGAGCAAAATTACCCAACTCATGATTTGGAGTTAGCTGCGGTAATATTTTCATTAAAGATTTGGAGGCATTATCTTTATAGAGAAAGGTGTGACATTTATACTGATCATAAAAGTTTAACGTATATTTTCACACAAAAGGAGGTGAATATGTGCCAAAGAAGATTGTTGGAGCTGATTAAGGATTACGACTGCTCAATTCATTACCACACTGGGAAAGCAAACAAGGTGGCAGATGCATTAAGTCGAAAAGACCATGCCAGTTTATCCATGATGAGGATCACAAAAGATCCAATATTTATGGATTTAAAAAGGATGGATCTTGGAATTATAATGAAAGGGGAAAAATTGTATCTTTCTAAAATGAATGTTCCACCATCTATACATGCTAAGATTAAAGAGGAACAGAAATAAGATGTAGAGTTACAAAAGAAGGTGAGAAATGTTCCTGAATTCAACCTTGATTGTGATGGGATAATAATGTTCAGGAATCGGGTTTGTGTTCCCCCCATCGCTGAATTAAAGAAGGAGTTGTTGGATTAGGCTCATAGATCTTCATTATCTATTCATCCTGGAAGCACGAAGATGTATAGGGACCTGAAAGACAACTTCTGGTGGGATGACATGAGAAGAGATGTTGCTGAATATGTCTCTCGATGCTTGGTTTGTTAGCAAGTTAAAGCTGAGAGACAGAAGTCTAAGGGAATGTTACAACCATTACCCATACTAGAATGGAAATGGGAAAACATCACTATGGACTTTGTCAAAGGACATCCTAAAACATCCATAGGCAATAATGCTATCTGGGCCATAGTTGATCATCTTACAAATTCTGCACACTTCATTGCTATTAGAGAGGATTTCTCTCTAGATCAGCTTGCCAGGATATATGTAAAGGAAGTGGAAAGATTGCATGGAGTACCACTTTCTATTATATCTGATCATGATCAGAGGTTTACCTCAATGTTATAGCGAAGTCTTCAGCATACTCTGGATAAAGAGTTAAGTATCAGCATTACTTAACATCCTCAGACAGACAGTCATTCTGAGAGAACAATTCAAACTCTAGAAGATAGGTTCATAGCTTGCTCTATGGATTTCAAAGGTGGTTGGGATAAACACCTACCTTTGGTGGAATTTTCGTATAATAATAGATTTCACTCTAGTATTCAGATGCCTCCTTATGAAGATCTCTATGGAAAGAAATGTAGGACTCCAACTTGCTGGGATGAAGTTGGGGAAAGAAAGCTATTAGGACCTGATCTTGTTGATTATATGGTAGAAAAGGTCCAATCTATTCAACAACACATAAGAGAAGCTCAGAGTCGACAAAAATGTTATGCCGAAAACCGAAGAAAGGACTTAGAGTTTGAAGTGGGTGATAAAATGTTCTTATGAATATCTCCCTGGAAGAGAGTAATGAGATTTGGAAAAAGGGAAAGCTGAGACCTAGGTATATCGGTCCTTTCGAAATACTGGATCTTGTGGTGAAGGAAGCTTACTGATTGGCGCTTCCACCGAATCTCACTCAAGTTCACGATGTGTTTTATGTATCTCTCCTGATAAAGTACATACCTGATCCTTCACATGTACTCACCTCAAAAGATGTACCACTGGAACATGATCTTTCTTATGAAGAACAGCCGGTAGAGATTCTCGATCGTAGTGAAAAAGCCCGACGGAACAAAACCGCTCGCTTGCTGAAAGTTTTATGGAGGAACCACCAATTAGAAGAAGCTACATGGGAGCTTGAGGATATGATGAGGGAATGGTATCCTCATCTGTTTGTTACAAGTGACGAATTTTGAGGGAGAAATTCATTTTAAGGGGAGTAGAATGTAACACCTGAGACTTTTATAAGAAGTATTATTTTTTTATATAAATCATCACAGGAATCATTCACTACACACAGCACTAGCTTGGCTTTCATTACACGCAATCACGAACTTCCTTGATAGCTTGCGTCGTACGCAATACTGAGTTTCACTAAACAATGATATGCTATTAAAATATTATTAAAACTAGCAGTTATGAATAGTAATTAACACTTTTTGAAATTTTGTAAACATTATTTTTCAAAATGGACTTCATTTTTGGATTCAGATTATCGAAATTAGCCTTGGGTGAAATTTTGGTATTTTTCTGGAGACATTCAATTTTTGATGAATAGTGAAAACACTAGGTTACTATTTAAAACCAACTTTTTATTTAAATAATTATTTATTTTATTTAAATTTATTTTAGGTCAAAATTGAAACATAATACCTATATAAGTTCAATGGAATTCATTGGAGTAATTTTATAATAATTTTAGATATATAAAAATTTTATTGAACTTTTCACTCTGTTTTACCCACCTCCTAGGAAAATTTCTAAATTTACATAAAACATAATTTTACCGCTTCTGTGAGTGGAATTTCAAAAATCCGAGAGACACGGTTGATGTCATTAAGTAAAATGTCGTTCAATGAGATGAAAATAATTTTTGGTGAATAGTAACTTTTTACTTTTATTTACCACGGTTACAAGTAAATAGGGTAATTAAGGGTAAAATGATATTATTATTACCATAAAACATGTCCTAATTCTATTGGATAAGTGTAATTCGATGAAAAACAACCTTAGGAATAAAATATGACAATTTAGGCCCACTTGGATTAGATTATGACATTTATTATTAATTTATTTAAAGAAGGGTTAAAATAGATAAAATCAAAGTTTAATAAGTAAAAAAAATTTAATATAGGGTTATACATAAGATAAATTTGACTATAAATATTCCTTAGAAAGATAAAATGCTTTCCTACATAATGTTATTTTTTGTAATTTTTAGACATTATATAATTTAATTTATTTATGACACAAAGATGATGGAGTAATTATCTTATTAATGAAATATTGACATAATTGATGTTATAAATACCCAAATAAATGTAATTTGAGTTTTTTTTTGAATTAAACTAATTTTATATGTTATTATGACATGTTAGTATTTATTTAATGAACATTTTTCTAATTAATCATTCTGTTGTGATTTTCAAAAAAATCAATTACTAAATAGTATCAAAATTGACATAAAATAGTTTTAAAACAAATATTATATTATTAATTGTTATATTATTCCTAAAAATATAATGTTCGACCAAATGACATAGCTAAGGTTATATATATTAATAATAAACAACTTGGGGTTCGTTTGGCTTGTAATATTATGTTTATTAACCTTATAGTGTAAGAACACAAAAAGACACGGTAAAAGTAAAATTATCTAACTTAAAGTTAAATCTAAATGATAAGGTTAAAATAGTAAACTAAAATCGTCCAAATTATATTTGATGAGAGGATAGCGACCCATACCCACCTTAGATTTGAAATAAATCAATTTGGAGCTATTTTAAACCGAATATGTCATTATAATAAAATAATATTTTTAGTTTTTCCAAAGGAGCCACTCTCCTCCCTTATAAAAGGGAACCTCCTCCCTCTCTTCCTCACACCACATTGAGCCTCAAGCTCATACAACCACTTCCAATTTCCTCTCTCAACTTCCCTAGAAACATCATAGAGGTCCTGGTCTTCTTCAAAGATCATAGTTCCATAAAAGGAGGTCTCAAAGCGGCGCTTCAAAGAAGAGGTAATGTCCATTATCGATTCTTTAAACTTTATTTCTTCTTCCACTTCTTCTTATTTAGTTGTTTCATTATGAATTAATAACATTAGTATCACTAATATACTGATATGTTATTATAATTTTTAAACAACCCTATTTCACCATCTATCCATCCTACGGAAAACGAAATCACCGCGCGTACGTACGTACAGAATACCATCTCCACGCCGTGGTGTAATCTATTTTCCACCACCACCTTACTTGGATGGGTATAATGGTGTAATAAATTGATATATATGATTATTTTAAAGTGATATTGATTTTAAAATAGTATAAATACACTCCAATACAATTCCACGATCATGGGAACGATATCATCGGTCGTGCATACGTACGGAATACCGTCTCCACGATGTGATGCGACTCGTTCTACATGATTTTCATTGCATAATGATTACATAAATTAATTGAGTGAATAAATATGATATATATTACACTAATAACATTCTTTATATGAGTTATTTATAACCTAAAAATAAGAATATGAATTTATTCAACAAAACACACATAAGAAGAAAAAGTAATAAACACACGAATAACAAGTAGCAATGAAATATTACTAATAAAAGCTAAGAATATGACCGTATATGATATCATAACAATTATTATGATTCTTGAATAAGTCAATTACATTATTTAAATCATTATACAGGAGGTTTGGACACTTACAAAGCAAATCATACATAATGTAAGGGAAATATCACAATCTCATTTTTATCCGAGATTGTTTATTCTTTGGAATTTACTGGGATGTATTTTATCATCCACATCCATGTTTCCACAATATGTAATATTATTTATATCCACCTAAATGTTTTTAAATCCAATTTTACCCTTCGGTGAGTTATTAGTAAATGATATGAAAGGAATCCTTTTTTATTTTTCGTAAGAGGTACTTTTTGACTTTTCCGAAAAAAGTACGTGAATAATGTTTTTTTAACTTATACGGAATGAATGGATTATTAAAACATTATTTCCATGAAGCTTACTTTACAAGTTTTCAAGTTTATTTTTAATCAACATCTTCTATTTTATAATTTTATGACATGTTAAGAAAGGAAAAGTGCATTTGAAGTAGAAAGGATATTTTCCTCAAGAATGGAGTTATAGTGTTTTATCAAAATCATTTTCCATATAAAATAATACAGGTTTCTGTTTATATCCCTATTATTACATTTATTTGATTTTGTTGTGATGGAATTATTTTTATGAATTCCATTATCTTATACGAATTGTTTTATGATGTCATGATGTTTAATAATCCCATTTTTATTACATGGGTTATGCTATGATGTGTGGTTTATGATATTGTGGCACACATAAGACTGGAATCATTATGAGATGTGTGGGGACCTATATCTCCCTCCAATGCATTTGGTAAAGATTTTATATCTCATGAGATAGACATGGCTGGAGCGGCAGGTTAAACCGGTTCAGTGAAACAGGACTGAAACGAGGAATGAACTCGGTTCAGAAATGGACTTTGTCCACTATGATAGTTTTGGCAATGAATCTTGACTAATAAGAAATGATTCTCTATGATTATGTGTGTATTCCACAAAGATTCATGTTTTGAGTTATGATTATTGTGATTACATTTAACTACCATGATTTTCCCCATGTTATGAAATTATGATCTCTATTGCAGGGTATGATTTCCAAAATATTATGTCCTTATGAATAAGTTGTGATTGATATTTCTTTTGTTTACCCTTACTGGTCATTTGAGCTCACCCTTTTGTATATTTTCTTTCCCCAGGCCAGGAAGAAGGTTATTAAGTAAGATATTCCAAAAGGGACTATAGATATGATGAAATAAATGGGAGACAGTGTAGACGCTTTATGAACCAATTGTTTATGTTTCCCAGTTTCCAAAGACACTATACTTATACGGTCCTTTCATGGTTTTTTTATATGTTTTAATAAGTGTACTTCAATTTTTATGTACTAAAAATTTATGTAAAGTATGGTTCGTTATATATGATGTCATTTTTTTGTATATTATCCTTTTATAATTTAATAAAAATGATTTTACTATTATACATGAGGTTAGCATTCCCTCAACCAAGGAAATTTACTAGGTAAGGTTTAATTCTACAATCTCATCATTATCCGAGGTTGATTTTACATGAGTATCTACTAGGAGCTCTTTATCATCCACAATCGTGTTTCGTAAAAATATTTTCCAATGGAAAATTTTGAGGTTTTATGTAAGGAATCTTTAACTAGATCGTCATTTTAAATAGTTTAAATACTTATTCTTCAAAATCATTTTCAATAATGTCCATGTTTTCAAAATGGTTTATAAATATATATTTATATAGACATTATTTTTTTTAAATGTTATTTTCGTTCAAAAGATTCAAACTATTATGGGAAAAGTTGATTAAAATATGTCTTTAGATGTCAAAATTTCTAAATTGTGTGAAATTTAAATATTATCAATAAAAAAGGGTATTTCCTTAAAATAATTTTTCAAATAATTTTCATCTATGTCAACATCAATTGATGGATTTTAAACATGTTTTAAGTTGACTTATTATGATACAAATATTCCATATTGTATTGAAGTTTTTTTGATATGTTTTAATGTGGATTTGTTATTTTTATAAAATTCATGGTTTATGGATAATGTTCTGACATTTTGTGTGTCAGTTTTAATAAGAATGTTAATGTTACATTTAATCCTTTTCATATGAGAAATGCATTAGACTTAGTAAGTGACAAGTGGATCTCTCTATATATCCCTGATGCATCAGTATGTCTCATGAGACAAACTAGTGTATTGGCACATGGACTTGAAAAAATTCTTATTTTTAGTCGTGGAAGGAGTCATTGACTATGTGGTATAATGTCTTAAATTATACATTCCATCATTATGATATTGTTTATAGACATTACATGTGATTATTCGACTACTATAATATCCATGTGAATATTTAAATGGAATAATTTGATTTATCATTTCCATATTATGCAGAAGTTTATGTTTCAAAGGCTTTTGTTTTATTCTTATACATTGCGTTAAATTTTTATGCTTATTTATGAAAGTTTTCTCTATATTGTTATTTTTACATAGAATCTGAGATAACCCCTTTCATTTAATTAATTTTCCCAGGATTCCCTGAAGTGTATTATGATTGATAAGAATGGTTAAGAAATGGGATTAAGGCCACTATCAAAGGATAATTTATGTTGTGTTTTATTTTCTAATGTTTAATGTAATGTTCAAGTAAGTAATCTATTTTTCAAGACATCCAAACTGATCAGTCTTTCGGGACATGATTCATTACAATTATGCCAATGTATTAAAATAATGCACCGACTTTGGGCATCTAGGGTCAGGGAGTTACAGTTAGTATCAGAGTATGTTTAGCTACAACCTTGGAAATAGATTTATATAAAATCTGATCACAGAACATTAATATAATATAAAAATTTAGGATTAGTATAGAATAACATTATATAATTTTTTTAATGTAATGATTCTGTATATTTTATATGATATACATCCATATCTGGATACAAGCAGGTAGAGGTCGCTCTAGCACAGATGCACGTAGGAGTGAAAAATCTGACATGGAATTTCAGGCATGACTCGTGGTATCCTGGTAGATGACAACTGGCCTTCCTGCACTTTTGGTTTTGACAATCCCGGGGGATATGATTCATATTATTCACAATTTCATTACAAGCCATTATTAATGATTGAGGAGTAAATACCTATCCAAAGAAAACATCATATGATTATATATTATATGAATAATTTTTTCAACTTCTGTTATGTATTTTACTAGATTGGAATTATTCATTGTGATTCATAAACTAACCTAGCGTGTTTCATTATTTAGAAATTGTGCCTAGTAGAAGGAATGATAATTCTTGCAGTACACATGATCAAAATACTAAGAAGTATTATATCATTCATGGTATTATAAAAACATTTAAAAGGGAAATTTTCCTCCATGTATTATCATCATATGATGAAATTGTAACATGCATTAATATTATTTGTAAATAATTCTCTATGTCTTATGGCTTTGAATATAAGTAAGAGAATAAATGGATGGAAGAGATAGAAATGGATAAAGGGGAGAAAGGAAAGTAGTATTTTCCAATATGTGATAATTGTAGAAAGTATCACCTTTGTAAATGTTATAAGAGAATTAGATTTTTTTATAAGTGTGGAGAAAAATGAGACCCACTACATGATTGAAAGGGTAAGTAAAAGGATTCAAATGTACAATGATTCATCTGCAAGGAGTTGGGACACAATGTGAATCAATGACCAAATCATCATAGTACACCTCAAATGATGTTATTGGATAATAATAATGATATGATACTACTGACGATGAAGAGGTATGATTATATTTATTATGTTGTTATTAAAGTTTTGTTACATTTGACTATTGTATTAATGATGTACATGTTATAATAATTATATAGTAAATACGGATTGTATTGTAGTACTATTTCATTAAAGACATAATATTGTGTGGAACAAAGAAAAGTGACCCAATAACAGGTCAAATGTTTTGGAAAATATGTGGTTGTGAGAAAGATAAGTTGTTATATGGTAATGATACCGAGGTTGTGATTTTGGAATAATATATGACTGATTTCGATAAATTATATTAGATATTCTTGACTACCTTGAAACTGAGTAACGATTTGTATATTCAAACATGTTTGGTGTATATAAATTTTTTTGATATTAGAAGTATATCCAGTATTATATAAGGAATAAGGGAGCATGAATGTGATCAATAATGTATTATAGTAACTCAGGGTGTTACGATGTTATAAAATAATACATGATGATGGTATTCACATGTTATTACATGTAAAAAGGATTTTCATTGTGTTTAACATCCTCATAAATTTTAGACTGTGAGATTGGAAAAAAAGTATTTTCAATATGTCTAAAGGTTGGTATCGATTATGTATGACATTGGAAACCATTTTTATGGTTAAAAAATTTATTTAGATTATTTTTGTATTTTAATAAAAATGTCAACCTGGAGGTCGGGTGACAACTCGTCGCATCCGTCAAGGTTGCTATACATTTACCCATAACCGAAGGGTGACAAGGGTTGATCAAATACCATTTGAAAATGTGATTTCATGGTTTATATAATTTATTTTGTCTAATATTCTGACAAATTAATTACAAATTCATTATTTTTGGAACCCTATACGATAAGGATAAAGTATTTTTTAAAAAATCTATTTTTACACGCAGTGAAAGATGAGTTTGCGGTAGAAATTAGTTGAAGGATGAAACTCGAAATGTCAAGTAAATTTTTTTAATCTTATTTTTTGAATAAATTAATTATTAATCATTAGGGAATAGATACTAAAACCAAAAATGTGTCATCCTAATACCTAATGTTTTTCTGAACTGATGATATTTTAAATCATCATAGATTGATGGATTTTTGGCCCTCAATTTTCACTTGTTTTTGATTGATGACCTCAATCACTACATATAAATATTTCCATTTTTCCTCCAATTATTGTTCTCTAATTTCCTAAAATGTTTTCTTAATATTGATCATAATTTTGTGGAGACTTTTTCATTTCTATTTCATTCTTATTTAGACTAAATATTATTAACCCAATTTATGATGTGGGTTTTCCACAAAGGTATTTTTCTATTTTCAACCATTTTTTTTCAATGAACAATCTCATATTGCTAGGATGAAATTTATTGAAAGAGGTAATAATATAACACCCCATGATATCATAGTACATCACTTCTCCAAATTAATTCAATAACTTGCGTTACATGCAACACCTAGTTCGAGCGCACCAAGACATATCAAACAATCTGTTAAAAAGATGTTATGAATATTATTATCTTAATTTTTAATTTTATATATTCCATAAAAATTTTAACATCTATATTATGTTTTTATTATTAATAATAGAATAAAGAATTCATTTTTTTCAGATAAACGAAGAATTTTTCAGAAAATGAAAATTTAGAGCCTTTTAATGGAGAACCCTTCTCAAATACAATATTTGACACATTAATATATTTAATTTTAATAAATAATCTTATTCATTAGAATCATGGAATAAAATTTTAGTTTTGATAATTTTTTTGTTGGTTTTCGAATAACAATCATATTTTGATGAATAGTGAAAATACTAAATTATAATTGAAAACAACATTTGTAATAAAAATAATTTATAGGGTTCAGTTATAAATTTGAAAGTTTTTTATGTATAATTATATTATATTTTTTTATATAATACAATTTAAGTCATTAAAAGTAATTACACATTTAAATTTAACCTAAACACATGTCAATCTTTTGATAGTTTTTACTTTTTAAAAACATGTTTTTTTGTATTTACATCGATAATTAATATTAAATAAATAAATTAAACTTCTATGATTTTAATATTGTAAAATAGACTTCATTTTTGAATTCTAAATATCATAATTATCTTAGGGTGAGTTTTTGGTATTTTTCTGAAAACATTTAATTTTTGAGGAATAATGAAAAACATTGGGTTATTATTGAGAACCATCTTTTTTTTAAATAATTAAGAATTTGACATAAATTTATTTTACGTAAATATATATATATATATATATAATACCTATATATGTTCAATATAATTAATTGGAGTCATTTCAGAATAAAATTAGACGTATAAAATTTTACTGAACTGTTTAACGTTTTTACCCATCTTCTAAGAGCTTTGGAAAATTTGCATAAAACATAATTTTACCATTTCTGGGAGTTGAATTTCAAAACTCAAAGATACATGGTTGAAATTAGTAAGAAAAATTTGGTTAAATATGATGAATATTTTTATTTTTTGAATAGTATCTTTTGACTTTTATTTAGCTATGTAAAAAAAATAAATATTGTAATTAAGGGTAAAAATGATATTATAATTACCCTAACAATATCCTAATTAAATTGTATAAATGTATTTATACTAAAAATAACCTTATTAATAAATTATTATCCTCTTTGGTCCACTTGGATTAGATTTTGACATTTATTATTATTTTATTTAAAGAATAATTACAAGTGTTAATTTCAATGTTTAATAACTAATCCATTTTTAATATTGGGTAACACCCAATGTAAATTTGACTATAAATATTGATTATGATGGTAAAAATATTTCATACATTATGACATTTTATTTATAATTTTTAGAAATTATATAATTGATTGTATTTTTGACAAAATGATGATGCAATAATTACCTTTTAATGAAATATTAATATAATTGATATTATAAATATCCAAATAAATTTAATATGAGACTTCAGATGAATTATGATTATTTTATAGGTTAATATGGTATGTTAGGGTTGATTAAAATTTTTTATGATGTTATAAGGATTTTATGACTTTCACAAAAAAATAACAAATAGTGTAAAAAATCAAATTAATTAATTTTTAAAACAAATACTATATTATTGATTGATATAAAAATTATAAAGCTCTAAGATTTGTCCAACAGACTTAAATAATATTATATATTTCATTAATGAACTACTTGAGGTTCTCTTGATGTTTATATTGTGTTTATTAACCATATAATGTAAGAATACAAGAAGAAACATCAAAAGTTAAACTATTAAACAAAGAGTTAAATTTAACAGATAAGGTTAAAATGGAAACCTACACTTGTATAAAACATATTAGTTGGGAGGATTTCGACCCATAACCACCTAAGGATCAAAATAAAATCATTTGGATCCATTATAATACGAATATTATTGTATAAAAAAATTAATATTTTATTATCTTCCTAGAGTGACCCTCACCCTTGTAATAAAAGGGAACATATCCTTCTCTTAATTTCACACATCCATAGCCATTATGATGGGCCAAAAACGACCCAAATATCAACCAAAAATCCATCACATCAACCGATAGTCCTTAATTTGATCATAATTACAACCTAAGGATCCCTTTTGATCAATTGAAAAGAAAACACCTGAAGAAGAGATAATAATTTCACCACCCTCTTTCATGTTCTTTTCTTCTTCCACATCACCATTCATAGTTGTTTCCATAAAAAAATAGTAACTAAAGTATCTCTTACATACTGGGATGTTATTATAAATATGGTATCACCATATTGTTTATTCTATCTATCCTATAAATGAAAAAGTCATTATGCATGCGTACATATGGCTTACAGTATACACGTCGTGGTGTAGTTTGTTATTCAAATACATCATTATGTGGATGGTTATAAAATTTAGTAAAAATGATTTAAATCATAATTATAACCTGTTAATGATTCTATATATATGATATACTATACAATTACATATTATTTCACCATCAATATAATGATATTGTCGCCCGTGCGTACGTACGGACTACCGTCTCCATGAACATAATGAGATTAATTCCCAATCGTAATAATTCAATAATAATTTTCATTTTATAATAAAATATATTTTTTATGAACATTGTATCACTCTAGATATGAATCAAATAAATTGTATCCATAACAAACATGGATTACGTATCAAATCATATAATGTAAAACAGACCAGTCGACACCTAAAACAATGATACTAATAATATATTATTTACCAAGAAATATTGGAATATCATATATGATATCATATTTTTTTATATGATTCTTGAATAATTTAATAATAATGATTTAAATATTATTCAGTATTTTAATGTACCCTCAACCAATAAAAATTAAAAGGTAAAGGTTAATTATACAATCTCTATATTAGAGGTGGTTTTTTTTACATGAGTATCTATTAGGACCTCTTTACCATCCACATATGTGATTCAAAAAAATATTTTCAAAAGAAAATATTTAAGGTTTTATGGAATGGAATATTTAAGTAGATCATTATTTTAAATTGTTTAAATACATATTCTTCTAAATCATTCTTATTAATGTCCATGTTTTCAAATTTGGTTTTATGTATTTAATAATATCGACATGAATGTTATTAAAATGTTAATTCATTTCAAAATTTTCAATGTTGTAATATACACTTTGATACAAAAATAACTTTTAATGTCTTCCTTTCTAAATTGTGTGACTTTTAATAGTTTTAATAAATAATGGATATTACTCTCAAAAAAATTCAAATAATTTTCATCTACTTCAACATCATTTTATTGATTTTAAACTATTTTGATGTTTATTTATTATGATACAAATATTCCATAATGTATTGACGTTTTTGTGAAATGTATGACTATGGATGTGTTATTTTTATACCATTAATGTTTTATGGATAATGTATTGAAATTTCGTATGATAGTTTTAGAAAAATTTATATGTTATGTTTAAACCTTTTCATATGAGGAATGCGTTGGACATAGTAAGTGATAGGTTGAGCCTGCTATAACACTTCAATTTATTGGTAGGTCTTGTGAGACAAACTAGTGTCATGGAACAAGGCCTTGACGAAATATTTTTTGTAGTCTTGGAAAGATGCCATGACTATGTGGTTATGATGTCTGTCATTATTAATTCCATCATTATGAAATTGGATATTGATATTACTTGTGATTATTGGACATTTAGAATATCCATGTGAATATATAAATGGAATTATTTTATTTATCTTTTCCATGTTATTTTGATGTTTATGTTTCAAAGTATTTTTTTAGACTTATACATTGCCATAAAATTTTATGTTTATTTATGAATGTTTTCGCTATATTGTTATCCTTACTGAGAATCTGAGCTCACCCCTTTCTTATGTTTTATTTTCCAATGATTCCAAGATGTGTATTATGATTTATTATATGGGTTAAGATAGTGGATTAATGAAGTTCTCTAAGGAACATTTATGTTGTGTTTGATACTCTAATGTGTAATGTAACATACAGGTATGTAATCTATTTTACAAGAATGCTAAACTGAACGGTCATCCATGCATGATTCTTTGAAATCATTCCAATATATTAAAATAATTCACCGACTCTATGCTTCTTATGTCAGGACGTTACTGTTGGTTTTAGAGGATGTTTAGCAATATCCTCGGAAATAGATTTAGACAAACTCTTATTACAGAACATTACCTTATGATAGACATTGTGGATTAGTATAGAATAATTTTCTAATATTTTGGTAATGTAGAGATTTTGTGTATTTTCTAAGCAATACATCCTTTTATGGATACGTGTAGTTAGAGGTGGCTCAGGTACATATGTACCTTGGAGTGAAATATCTGACAAGGTGTTGCTGGCTAGTTTCGGGGTATCCTGGTACACGAAAACATTCCGGGATTCACATCTATTTTAAACATTCCCAGGGGATATGATTAGGATAATTCACATCTTCATTACAAGACATTATGAAGGATTTAGGAGTAAATAATTCCTTGAAGAAAACATTTTATGATTATAGATTATATTCATAATCATTTCAATTTATGTTAGGTATTTTTCAGGTTTGGAATTATGCTTTGTGATTCATAAAATATCATATTGTATTACATTGTTTATAAATGGTTCCCCATAGAAGGAATGGGAATTCCAGTATTACACATGATAAAATGATTAAGATGGGTCATATATTTCATGGTATTAATCCAACATTTAAAAGGGAAATATTCTCCAACATATTCTAATCATATGTAGAAATAGTATCATTTGTTAATAACATACGTAATGATTTATCTATGTCCAATGGATTTGATGGGAATTAAGAGAAGAAAAGGATTGAAGAGATAAAAATAGATAAAGGGAAGAGGAGAAAGAAGGATTTTCCCATATGTGATAACTGAAAAAAGAATCACCTTGGTAAATTCTTGGAGGGAATGTGAGTTTGTTATAAGTATTGATAAAATAAATACTTTTATGTGATATCAAGGCTAAGAAAATATTTTGAAATGTACAATGAAACATCTATATAGAGTTGGGACACTATGTGAATCAATGTCCAAATTATAAGAATATACCACAAATGTTGCTATAGGATAACAATCTTGTTATGATACAACCGAAGATGAAGAGGAATTGTTAGAGTTATTATGTTATTTTTAAAGTATTGTTTCATTTGAGTATTTTATTAATGATGTACATGTTATAATATTTATAATGTATATATGGATTATACTGCAATACTATTTCATTAAAAAGTTGTGATTGTGTGGAACCAAGAAAACAAACTCAATAGCAGTTTAACTTTTTTTTAAAAATATATGGCAGAGAGAAGGAAAACCCATAATATTGTTCAGATAATAAGGTAGTGATTTTTGAAAAATATATTATTGATTTTGATATATTATATTTGATACTCTTGACTACCTTGAAACTAGTTAATGATTAATATATTAAAAAATTGTGAGAGTTTTCATCAATTTTGGATAGAAGGTGTATATATAGTATTCTATAATGAATAAGGGAGAATGAATGTAATCAATAAGGTTTTATGGATACACAGGGTGTTATAGTGTTTTAAAAGAATTCATAATGAATGCATTGACTTGTTATTACATGGAAAAAAGGATCTTCATTATGTTTACCTTCCTTATAAAATGTGTACTGTGAGTTATGTACAGAAGTATTTTGGATAATTCTAAAATATGGAATCGATTATGTTTCACGTTGTATACTATTTATATGGTTAAATCATTTAATTAGATTTATAAAAACCAAATGTTTTTTTGATCAGATGATATTTTAAATCATCATAAATTAATGGCTTTGAGGCCCTCAATATTACACATGTTTTTTATTGATGAAGTCATTCATTCCCTATAAATATTTTTGAATTTTCACCCATTATGAGTCTCTAATTGACACAAATATTCTACAAATCTAGATCATAATTTTGTGGTGTCTTTATCATTTTTCTTTCCCTCTTATTAAGAAATTTTTTTATTAAACTAATTTCTGTTGTTGGTTTTCCACAAAGGAAAATTTCTATTTTTAACCATTTAATATCAAAGAAAAATTTAAAATAGTGATGATGCAATTGATTGATGGAGGGGAGAATGTATCAACCCAAGATTTCAGAGTACATTATTTCATCAAAGTAATTAAATAAATTTCTCTACATGCAACACTATGTTTTAGCACACCACGACTTACCAAACTAGGTGTTCAAAAGCGGTTATGAATAGTATTATCTTCATTTTGAAATTTATATATTCCATATAAATTTTTACATTATTATAAGGTGTTTCATAGAAATAATATAAGAACAAATTCATTTTTTTAGATGAAGGAATTATTTTTTAAAAAATGAAATTTTATAGCCTTTCAATGGAGAACACTTTTTAAATTCTATATTTTGAAACATTTATATATTAAATTGGATAAAATAAACATCTAATTTAGAATAATTATAGAAAAATATTGATCTGATAATTTTCTGTTATTTTTCAGATAACATACAGATTTGGATGAATAGTGAAAATACAAAATTTCAATTGAAAACAACATTTT
This sequence comes from Viscum album, assembly GCA_963277665.1. Lineage (NCBI taxonomy): Eukaryota > Viridiplantae > Streptophyta > Magnoliopsida > Santalales > Viscaceae > Viscum > Viscum album. The sequence continues at coordinate 2,047,599,712 of OY728127.1, forward strand.
TAATCAAATAATTTATAGTGTTAAATTATGAATTTTAATCATTTAGATGAATAATTATATTATATTTTTATTATTTAAAAAAATTTAGCTCATTAAAAGTAATTTCACATTTAAATTTGACATAAAAACATCTTAATCTTTTGATAGTTTTTTACTTTTTAAAAACACAGTTTTTTGTTATGACAATGAGAATTAATATTAAATTAATAAATGAAACTTATATTTCTTGAATTTGTTAAAATACAGTTCATTTTTAATTCAGAATATCAAAATCAGCTTAGTGTGAATTTTTAGTATTTTTCTAAAAATATTCAAATTTTGATGAATAGTGAAAAACACTGCATTATTATTTAAAACCAATTTTTTGTTAAAAAACTATTTCTTTTAATTAAATATATTTTAAGTCAAAAAAATATATAAAATACCTATATATGTTAAATGTAATTAATTGGATTCGTTTTATAATCAAATTTGATGTATTAAATTTTATTGAACTTTTTAACGGTTTTTACCTACCTTCTAAAAGATTTTTCTAATTGTCATAAAACATAATTTTACCATTTCTATTAGTTTAATTTCAAGAATCCAAGTGACATAGTTGAAATAATTATGAAAAATGTGGTTTAATAAAATGAAAACTAATTTTTGGCGAAATGTATCTTTTGACTTTTATTTAACACGATTAAAAGTAACTATGGTAATTAATGGTGAAAATGATAATACAATTATCATAATACATGTCATAATTCTTGTAGGTAAGTTTATTTCGACCAAAAAAAATATTATAAATAAATTACATTCCTATTTGGTTCACTTGGATTAGATTATGACATTTATTATTATTTTAATTTAAGAAGAGTTAAAAGTATTAAATTTAACTTTTAATAACTAATCCATTTTAATTATAAGGTTAAATAGAATAAAAATTTGACTATAAGTATTCATTATAAAGGTAAAAATATTTCATACTTAATGTTGTTTTATGTATAATTTTTATACATTATATGATTTAATTTATTTGTTACCCAATGATGATGTAGTAACTTCCTTATAATGAAATACTAAAATAATTGATATTATAAATATCCAAATAATTGTAAACTGAGACTTATGATGAATGAAACTAATTTTATATGTCAATATGACATTTTAGGTTTTATTAGATAATTTTTTTATGTTATATGTGTGTTATGAGTTAAAGAAAAACAAAATACCATGTAGTGTCCAAATTTACATAAATTAAATTTTCTAACAAATATTGTATTATTGATTGATATAATATTCCAAAAAATATAAATATCATCCAAAAGGATTAAATAATATTATTTATGTCATCAATGATCCACTTGAGGTTATTTTGGATTTTTTTATTAAGTTTATTAACCATATACTGTATGAATAGAAGAATACACGGTAAAAGTTATACTATTAAACTTAGTGTCAAATAAAAAGAAAAATGTTAAAATGGTAACCTAAATATGTTTAAAACATATTGGTTGATAGGCTATCGAACCATTACCACCTAAGTCTCGACATATATTCATTTTGAGCCATTATATAACGAATATTATTGTATAATAAATTAATATTTTAATCATTCCCTAAAGTGACCCTCACCCATATTATAAACAGGAACTTCCCCTTCTGTTAATTTCACACCACCCAAGCCATTTTTCTCAGCGATACTGTGCCCAAATATCTTCCCAACATACCTCTAATTATCTTAGAGTTCTTACATTGATCATAAATCCATCCTATGGAGACCTTTTGATCAACTGAATAGGAAACACCCAAAGAAGAGGGAATAATTTCACCACCCTCTTTCATGTTCATTTCATCTTCCACATCGTATTTCTTAGTTGTTTCCATCACAAAATAATAACTATAGTACCTCATACATAATTTGATGTTATTATAAATATGTTAAAACCATATTCATTATTCAATCCATCCTATAAATTACAATGTCACCACACATGCGTACGTACGGCTTACCGTCTCCACGTCATGGTGTAGTTTGTTATTAAAACAAATCACTATTTTGATGGGTATAATAATTAGTAAAAGTGATTTATAAAATTATAACATGTTAATGACTCCGTATATATGATTAACAACCAATTACATATGATTTCACTATCAATATAATGATTTTTTTCGCTAGTGCATATGTAACGATTACAGTCTCCACAAACGCAATGAGATTCATTCCCCATCATAATCATTCAGGTATAATTTATTTTTTATGATAAAAAATAATTCATTAGAGCTTAATATCATTCTGAATATGAATCAAATAAATCCAATAAATAAAAAACTTGGTTTAAAAAACCATGTATATAAGAAAAAATGGATCAGTTAAAACCTGACACAAAGATACTACTAAAATATTATTAAAAATGAAATATTGGAAGATCATATATGATATAATATTTTTGTACATAATACTTTTATATTTTAATAACCATGATTTAACTATTATACTGGAGGTAAATTTACCCTCAACCGTTGAAAAGTACAACGTAATGGTTAATTCTACAATCTCTTCATTATCCAATTTTTTTTACAAGATTATCAACTAGGACCTATTTATCATCCACATATGTGTTTCATAATAATATTTTAAAAAAGAAAATATTAAGGGTTTTGGGGGGGACTTTAACTAGATCATAATTTTTAATGGTTTAAATATTTATTCATCATTATCATTCTCATTAATATCCTTGTTTTCAAAATGGATTTTAAGGATTTATTAAAATGTATATGAATGTTTTTAAATGTTAATTAATTAAAAATATTCATATTGGTATGGGAAAATTTGATTCAAAAAGTTATTTAAATCTATTCCTTTCTAAACTATGTGAATTTTAAATGATTTCATGAAAACATGTTTTTAATCTCAATGATTTTTACAAATAATCTTATTCTATGTCTACATCCTTTGATAGATTTTATACTTGTTTGATGTTGATTTATTTTGATACAAATATTCCATATTGCATTGACGGTTTTGTGATATGTTTGAATGTTGATGTGTTATTTTTATAACTTTGATGGTATATTGATAAGGTACTAAAATTTTTTATTCTAGTTTTTATAAGAATGATTGTGTTATGTTTAAACCTTCTTCATGCCAGTGTTGTGAATATAAGAATTAAGAGAGTGTATCCCATATATTCATCTAGGGGAACTAGGACCACTAGGTCTGGGGTTTCATTCGAAGATTCACATGATACTCCCCCAATGCGTTGAGCTTCGATTCCTTTGTGGAGAGTTAGGTTTAGAGGGAATATGATTCTAGTAATGAATGGAGGGTGAGATCCATCATTTTCAACACTAGTAGTTTGTTGTATGGAATGCAAGGAACTAGGCCAGGATTGAGGGGATCACATCTATGGGGTGATCCATTACTACTATAGTATGATGTAACCTGGTCGATTTTTTGTGGCACTGATGATGACTACAAGAAGACCCCCTCACTTTGCAGATTTTTTCGGCATCAAAATGAGGATCAGTGGTCCACCCCCAAGAAACAGGAGCTCTCGGTACGGTGGAGTGCTACTGAATTTTGATTCAAATTGAACATCGATGGTTCTTGCATGCAGGTTGAGATGAGTAGTGGAATCAGAGTCTGAGATCTTAGGGGATGTTTGTCCATGGCCTTCTCGATGCATTATAGTTAAGGGAATTATATGCAGGAAGAGGTGAAGGCGGTTCCCACAGGTATCCCTATTTGCAGACAGTATGCACTTGACTTCTCCCAAGATGAGACTAATTCTATGGTTATTCATGATTCCTTGCATGGAAAAGTTAAAATCCCTTGGAATATTTCATACACTATTCAAAAATTAAATTCTCTCCTTGATAGTATCAAAAGAGTCACCAACTCGTGGAGGGAGGGAAACAAGGTGTCAAACCACTTGGCCTCTATGGAAACCCCTGGTAGCAAGATCAGTTGTGGTATACATGTCTCTCAATTTATTCCTGACAGGGTGAACATGATTCAGGGAGATGACCTTGGTCTCCATTAATTTAGCCCCCCCTAGACACTGTTCATATATCTCTATCTGTCAATACTTTTGAAAACAATTTGTAACGTCTGATTAATATGGGAAATTCATTGGACATGGTAAGTGACGGATGGAGCCTGCTATAGCTTCTAGAGGTATTTGTAGGTCACATGAGTATAACTAGTGTCTTGGCATAGGGCCTTCATAAAATCTCATTCGTAGTCTTGGAACGAGGCCTTGACTATATGGTTATGATGCCTGGAATTAAGAAATAGATCATTATAAAATTTTATTTTGATATTACATGAGATTATTTGACTAGTAGAATATCCCTATGAATAAGTAAATGGAATTATTTGATTTATATTTTCCATATTATACTGATGTTTATTTTTAAAAGTCTTTTGTTTTAGTATTATACATTTCCTTAAATGTTTACGCTCATTGGTTAATGATTCCACTATATTTTTATCCTTACTGAGCATATGAGCTCACACATTTTTTATGATTTATATTGCCAGGATTCAAAGAAATGTATTATGATTGATAAGAAGGGTTAAGGTAAGTTATTAATAATATTATTAAAGGATTATTTATGATGTGTTTATTTTCTAATGAGTAATGTAACATTCATCTATTTAATCTATTTTCCAAGACTTCTATAATGATTGTACTTTTGGGACTTGATTCCTTGTAATCATGATAATGTGATAAAATAAAGAACCAACTCTAGGCTTCTAGGTTCGGTGAGTTATAGATTCAATGGTAAAATTTTTTATATAAATTAAATTACTAGTGTTTAATGCTACACCCTGATAATATTGAGCTACATACAACAACATTTTAGCTTGTGCTACCCACAAGACTGAAATTGAGCACCCCACAACTAGCCGTTTAAAAGGGACGTATAAATGGTATTAACCAACTTTTGAATTTTATATATTTTATATTATTTTAAAATCCTTCTTAGGTGTTTCATAGATATTTTTTAAGGAAAAATTCAACTAATCAGACAAAAGCAAATTTTTTCAAAAAAAGGTGTTTTTAGACATTTTAAGGTCAAACCCTTTTTTAAGCCAATATTTTACACATTTATATGTTCAATTTTATTTATTCATTTTCTTCATTCAAATATGGACATAAAAAAATTGATAAATTTCTATTGTTTTTCTGACAACATTCCTATTGTAATGAATTTTGAAAAATAGTGAATTTAAATTTAGAACTATTTTTTATCAAATTTATTTATATTGATAGATTACTATTTTAGATAGTTTTAAATTATAAATATTTTTTTTCATATAATGTAATTTAATTAATTTTTAGTAGTTTATAATAGATATTTTATATAAAAAAAATCAATATTTTTATGGTTTTTTTGTAGAAACATGTTTTCACGTTTGGACAAGGGTGTTAATTTTAAATTAATTACTATAATTTTTATATAGATAATTTGGTAAACTAAATTACAAATTTAGAATAAGATGGTTCAATTTTTTTAAATTCGCATGTTTTATTTTTAGACATTATGAATAATAGCTTCAGTATATTTTTTCCATGGTTAAATGTTAAATAATGTAAATAAGGTTAAATAATAATATTATAATGATACAAAACTACCTTAACACGTATCATAATATTATTTTATGCGTAATTTGGAAGAAAAACAATCCTTAGGTAGATTTGTTGGAATTTTTTTCCCCTTGGATTTTATAATTACATGTTATAATAACTAAATTAATTTAAAGACAAATATAACAATAAAATGTATCTTTTTATTAAAAAAATTTTATTGTGGGGTTATGTAGATGATATCTTTTGATATAAAAAATCTATAAAAAAATATTTCCAAAATCATGGTATTTTATTTAAAATTTTTAGACATTAAATAAATAAATAAATTTATAAAACAATAATGATGCTGTTATTACCTTATTAATGAATGATAGAAATAAATGATTTTGTCAATACAAATATAAATGTAATATGAGGATTCTGATGCCATACAAGATTTTTTGGGATAAAACAGACTTGCTAGGTATGATTTAATAGATTTTTTCAATGGAATCAAGTTTTTATGACTTTATCAAAATTAAATTATAAATACAGTCAAATATTTCAAAAATGAGTTATTAAATCAAAAAATAATTTATTAAATAATATAATATTAATAAAAGACTATTATTTATACAAATGATATATAAATTTTATAAAATTTCATTAATGATCTACATGATTTACTAAAATAATTTAATAGTAATAATATTACCCATATATTGTTAAAATACCAGAAGGCATGGCAGTAAGTAACATATTTTACTTACTATTAAATCCAAAAGATAAGGTTATATTTCATTGATAAACATGTCTAAAACATATTGTATGAGATTTTTTTGACCAATATTCATTTAATAGACTAATTATTTAATTTTTTATCTATTATAAAAGGAAAATAATTTTATAATAAATTAATATTTTATGATCTTCCAAAAATGCCCCTACCCCATCTAATAAAAGGAATCTTCTATATCTAAAAACATTCATCATATCCTATTAGATGATAAAAATTGTGTATAAATACATCCTATAGATTTATTTTTCCCAAATAAGTAAGAGGCACCTGAAAGAGGTCATTATATTATCACCTCTTTCAACGTTCTTTTCTTCTTCAATGTTTTTTTCCAATTTTTTTGATACCAAAATAATAAATCTAGTACCATATACATTCTGATAAGTTATTATATTTTTGGTAAAATCATATTCCACATTTACCCTTCTTGTTAATTATAATATCATTTTGTGTGTGAACATAGGTTTTACAATCTCGACATCATAGTTTCAATTTTTTTTTCGTGTACAAATTATTTTTATTGGTATAATGATGAATATAATTGATCTAAATAATAAACATTGCATGATTATTTCTTTAAAATAAATATTCCATTCAATTCCACACCATTTAACTATTATGAAAATGATATAGTCCCTCATGCGTAATCACTAGTTACTATTTCCAAGATGAGATGAGACCCATATTCCACATTCACCATACAAGAATGATTATAAGAATAAATATTACTAAAAGAATGAAATATATGAAATAATAATTCTAATGGTTGATATATATACATATATATATATATACATATATGTCACTCACATACTTCCTTTCAATATGATAAAAAATAGAAACATCTTTCATCCTCACATTCGGCATATCGTCTCCATGAATGGTGAGTTCCATTTTCTATATATCTATTATATATATTTAAATAAACAATATATATGATAAATAATTAATGTTTTACATTATTAGAGTATGTAATTTTTGATCATTTTAACATGATCAAAAATAAAAAGTTAAAACATGTTGACCCAAAAAGATATTATTACACGAAAAATTTCATTGAAATTGAAATTGTCAATAAATATAAAATATTATTTCATAAATGAATCATATATGATATCATAAATGTGGATATTGTCCTGTTATAATTCCATTAAAATTTTTTAGTCATTATAAAGGAGTATAACTCAACCAGCACTAATGGTAATTATATGGTAAGGGTTAATATCACAATATCTATATTATCTGAGACTATTTATAAGTAAGTATCTAATGAGAAACACTTATCATCTATTCCCATGATTATTAAAATTTAAATAATAATATTATCAAAAATAATTTAATGTTATTTTTATAAATGATAGACTTTATATAAAATTAATTGAAAGGATAATTCTTGCCATTTTCTAAATTAGGTACATTATAATGTTTTCATCATATTTATTGAATGAGTGGTTTTTAACATATATGGTGCAAGAAGCTATATTACACTATTACTACAACTTAACAGTTGTATTATTTCCATAAATATATATACGGATTTTTTCTTGTGAATTTTTTTTATAATTGTGTGACATCTAAATGATTTCAATGTTAGAAGGGGAATTTTAGTCAAATATTTTTAATGAATTCGTTATATTATATAAACTTTGTCAAAATACATTGTTGGATTTTATAGTTATTTTTTGTTGATTTATTTTCATACAATATTCCATATTTTATTGAAGGGATTGTGATATATTTGATTATGGAGGTGTTATGTTTCCACCATTCACAATATATAGTTAACTTATTGATATTTCACATTTTAGTTTTAATATAAATTTTTATCTAATGTTTCACCATTGGAATAAGAGTAATGAATTGGAATTAGTATGTGACGGGTAGAGCCTCCTATATCCACTCGATACATTAGTCAGTATCTTGATGAAAACATGTGTCTTGTCACGTGGATGTGATAGAATATTTGGGTATGGTCATGGTACGAGGCCTTGACATAACGGTTATGATGTTCGACATTGTGTGTTACCTCATTATTATATTAGTTATTAATTTTATATTTGATTATATTTCCTGATAAATATCTATGTGAATGTATAAATGGAAATATTTTGTTTTCGTTCCATATTATGCTGAATATAATGTTTTAAAAGTTTTCAGTTTTAGTTTTTTATGTTTCCATAAATGTTCATACTTTTATGTGATAGCTTCCACCATATTATTTATCCTTATTGAGAATTTGAACTAATTCCTTCCATATGTTTTATTTTCCCAGGATGATAAGAAGTGTTTTGTGAATGAATATATGTGTTATCTAAGGGAATATTATTGTTCTCAAAGTATTATCTAGGATGTGTTTTATGATAGAAATTGTAATGCCAAGTTCATTTATGTAGTCTATTTTTCAGGACTGAAAATTTAATCGATCCTTCTATATTTTATTCCTCGTAATCATGCTAATTTATTAAAATAATGCACCTACACAAGTCTTCATTAGTTGGGGCGTCAGAGTTGGTATCAATATATTTTTATCAAGAACCTTGGAAATTAGATTTAGAAAACATAGATTATAAAACATATACCAATGAATTATTATTATTGAAGGTCTATATATAGTATATAAAACTATATATTTGGTAATTGCTAACCTTGTTAAATCTAATGGACTTATGGATTGAGAAGAAGAAGAAGTCATTTACAGATCCTATAAATTATTTTTCATCAATATATCTCTTGAAGTAGTGTTTCTCATATTGTTATTTTATTTTTTGTTAATGTATAAAATCAACAATGTCATAAATGTAATGGTTATACTGTTGACGATGAGAGGCTATAAAATAAAAATGAGATTATATATGTATTAAGTAATAAAATGGTGATGTGTATTTAATGATTTTAGAGTGAAGTGGAATTATTGTGGTTATTTTGTATTTAGATTCCATAATTATTAAATCAATCGATATATCATTTTAAAATTAATGACATATATAAGGATTGTTCTACAATACTATTTATTTTTGGATTTGAGATTGTATGGTACTATGTATAGTCATATATTTTCAATTCCAACATTTTGAGAAATATATAGTTGAGAGAAAGATAACCCTTAATTTTTTTTCTGACACTAAGATAATGATTTTGGAATAAAGTGATGATTTATTCCGATAAAATTTATTGGACATTTTTTTCTTCCTTTGAAATGATTAATGGGCTTTTATTCGATCATTATTGGAGTTTACATTATTTATGGATTTAAGGTGTAAATCAAATAGTCAATGATATATGTATAGAATAATGAAGCATGAGTGTATTAAAATAATTTTTTTAGTAAATTAAGTAATTTAAATGTTTTAAGATAATACATGATGAAGGTATTCACATGTTTTTTATGTGACAACAGTATGATCTGTATTATGTTATGGGACCATCTTTATAATTTTTTTGGCCTGTGCGACTGGAAAAAAGTATTTTGGATAAGCATAATGGTTAGAATAGATTAAGTAGGACATTGGATAGTATTATTTTAAGGAAAATACAATTTTATGTTTATTATTGAATATTATATTAATAATTTTTTATAAAATTGACAACTCACCCATCGGGAGACAACCCATCGCATTAGACAATGCTTTGGGAATCGAACCCACAACCGAAGTGTGACAATGCATTATCTCTTACCACTAGCGTAAAGGAAGTCTCTTGTTAGTATAACATATTTTTTATAGTAAAATAGTATAAATTTATATTTGTAACTTTATAATATTAATATAAATTAAATATTATTTGAGATGTATTATATTTTGAAGATAAAGATGAGTTTCTGGTAAAAATTAGTAAAATGATGTAAATATACATATCAAGTAAGTATGATTCATTATGTTATTAATCAATGAAGTAAAAGTATTATAAAACTCTATTTTAAAGAGAAATGTGTTCTTAGTACATTCTTGTTTATTAATCAATTGGACCCTAGGATTATCATAGATTTATACGTTTAGGGTTATAAACCATTTCATAATCAAGTTCTCGATCACTCTTCATCAGAACATAATCATTAGGCTTGTCTTCCGTGTACATGTTTTTCCTATATGGAATCTATGTATACATTATCGTGGGTAATATTCTAACTTTACTTTCACTATTATATCATTGATGATTTATCGATAAATGTTTCCAATGTGGGATTGAATAAAGGTATTTTGAATAATCCAACATTAGGTAAAAACCCCAAATTTGAAAATTGCAATAACATACTTTATTGATATAGGAGAGAATGTAAAACCAAATTATACCACAAAATTTATATTTTTAAATAAATTCATAATTTTTTACCCAACAATATGATAATCTTACGCTACACACAACACCATCTTAGCATTCACTACACAAAACATTGAGTTTTAGCACACCATGACTAAACGTTTAAAAATTACATATGAATAGTTGTGACCCTATTTTGAATTTTATATTTCCCATTTAATTTTTTCAATAATATTATATATTTATTAGCCAAATTTTGAGAAAAATGAAATTTTTTAGATAAAAGAAGTATTTTTTTAAAAATGTGTTTTTCATTTTTTAATCGAAAAACCTTTTTAAATCCAATATTTAAAAATTATATATTTATTATTTGATAAAAATAAATATTATTTAGATGTAGGATTTAAAAATTTATTCCAGATAAATTTTTTCTTTTTTTATGATAACATTATTATTTTAATGCATCGTGAAAAATACTAAATTTTAATTCAAAAATTCGTTTTCAACTAATTTATTTTTATTGATAGATTATACATTTAGTTGGTTTTAATGTATAATTATTTTATATTTTTATCATATAAAATAATTTAATTCATTGGATGTAAATTCACATAGAAATTTGACATAGTCGCCTATCAATCTTTTGATAGGTTTTTACATTGAAAACATCAATTTTGTCTTTTAATGGGGGTTAATTTTAAATTAATTTCTCCAACTTATATATTTTGAATTTGGTAAAATGGATTCCTTATTTTGAATTAGAAATTAATTATTTTTAAATAGGTGCCTTTTATTTTTGTACATTATGAATAGAAATTTCATTAATTAATTTTATTTACCATGGAAAAATTGAAAATCAGTTAAATAATGACAAATAAAGAACATTATAATAAAAAAACAAGACAAGCAATTGTCCAGATCTTATTGGATGAGTCATTATTGACCAAAAAAATCCTTCTGCCAAATTCCTGGCAATTATGTGCCACATGGGTTTTATAATGACATGTTATAATAATTAATTTAATGAAAAGGAAAATATAACATAAACATGTATATTTTTACTAAAAAAATTTAATTTTGGGTTATATTAATCATATCTTGTACTAAAAATAGTCAATATGAAGTTTAAAAAATTAAATTATCATAGAATTTTATTTATAATTTTTTTACCATAATTAAATAATTTTATTAATGATGAAATAATTAGCACTAACTTGCATATTAATGAATGATTGAAATAAATGATATTATAAATAATAAAATAAATATTATTTATGATTTTGTATTCCATCCTTGAATTTTTTAGATAAAATTTAAAATTTAGGGATGATTTTATGCATTTTCCTAATGATTCATGTTTTTATGACTTTAACTAAAATAAGTTACTAAATGGTATCAATATTGAAATACATGAGTTTTAAAAAAACACTATTTCATTAAATGATATAATATTCATGAAAATATAATATTCAACCAACTGACTTATATAGTGACTAAAATTTCATTAATTATCCACTTGAGGATATCTTGGAATATTATAGTAAATATATTAAACATATTTTATAAAAATACATGAATACATGGTAATATTAAACTTATTTAACTAAGGGTTAAAGCCAAAATATATTGTAAAATTTGTCACACAAACATGTATAAAACATATTTATTGAGATGATTTAGACACATATTCATCTTATCATCCAATAAAATCTAATTGGATCTATTATATAACTAAGAATCATGTTATAATAAATTATTATTTTAAAATAATCCAAATGTACACATCGTCCCTCTTATAAAAGGAAACATCTACTTCTCCTTGATTCACAACTCGAAACAGCTTTGTATTTGAAATATCCTTCCCATTTCTTCTCCCAAAAACCCTCATATCATCCTATAGGATATAAATTTTGCATAAAGCTATACTATGGATTCGGTTTTTTAAATAAAACGAGATTACTGAAAAATGTTCATTATTTTATCACCTCTTTCAAAGTTATTTTCATATTCTAAGTCCACATTCTCTATATTTTCAATAATAAATTAGCAACTCCATTACCATATACATTTTGAGACGTTATTAAAATTATGGGACAACAATATTCCTTATTTTACATATCATACAAAAAATAATTTCATCTTGTCAGTGTTCTTACAACTTACTCTCTCCATGCCTTGGTGTAAATTATTATTCATGTACACATTATTTCTATGGGTGTTAAAATGATTAAAATTGATTTAAATAACAATTAAAACATGATTTTGTTTATTTAAAATTCATATTCCATTAAATTATAAAATATGTAACCAATAATGAAATGATACCATCTCTTGTGTGTGTGTACGTCATACTGTCTTCACAACGCTATAAGACTCATATTCCTCCATCAGCAACCAAGAATGATTATATGAATATATATTATTTATAAGTCTAAAATATATTTCATAAAAATTATATTTGTATGATAGATATATATACATATATATGCATATATTAAATTCACTAATTTCTATTCAATACGATAAGAAAATAAAAATATTGATTATTCGTTTGTATGGCCTACCGTCTCCATGAATGGTTTATTACATTTTATTTATCTATATATTGTAAATATTTATATATAGAATATATATTATATATAAATAATGACATACATCATGGAACTAAGAGAATTATTATCTAATATAAATGATAAAAAATAAAAAGATGAAATTTGTCAATAAAGAAAGTGATTAGTACACGAATCATTTCATTAACATAGAAATCTTTAATAAAGTGGTACTATAAAGTCATAAAAGAATCATATATGATATCATAAATATTGATATGGTCCTAGTTTGATTTTATATTATTTTTAACCATTATATAGGATTAAAAATCACATTTGACTAAAGGATGGTATATGTTTATAGTTAAATTCATGAACTCTTTATTATCAAATATTGGATATATATAAGTATCTACTAAAAAATATTTAGCATCCATGACCATGCTTACTAAAATGTAATTCACAATAGGATTAAAAATTGTTTAACAATATTTTTACAAATGGTATACATTTTCATAAATATATTGATATGAATATTTTAATCATTTTCCAAACGTGGAAATCTATACCTTTTTCGATATATTTATGGAATGAAATGTTTTTAACATATATTTTTCAAGATTATATTGATTTTCCATTATGGCCTCTTAATATTTTGACCATATCCTTTCAATATTATAAGTTTGTTTTGTAAATAAAATTTTTCTAATAGAAATTTTATGCATTTAAATGATTTCCAATTAAAAATGGATATTTACTAAAAAGTGTTTTATTGAATTTATTAAATTATTTTTATCAATGTAAACATACTTTTTGTGATTTTATGATGACTTATGGTTGAATTATTGTGATACAATCTTCGATATTGTAATAATGGTTTTATGATTTATTTGATTGTGGATGTTCTATATTTAAACCATATATATTTTATCATTAATTTATTAACATTTCTTATGAATGTTTCTATTTTATTGATAATTTTATGTTTCACCATTTTCATAAGAGGAATCCCTTAAAATAAGTATGTGATATCAGAGGATCACTATAGCCACTCGATGCATCGATACGTCTAATGAGACAATCTAATGTCTGGAGAAACGCCTTGATAGAATATTTTTATATTGTCTTTGCATGAGGCCTTAACGTAGTGGTTATGATGACATGAATTATTCATTCACTTATTATAAGATAAGTTACTTAGTATAAATGTGATTATTTTACTAATAGAATATCCATGTGAATTTTTAAATGGAATTAATTGATTTCTTATTTCCATATTATGCCAAATTGTATCCATCAAAAGTCAAGGGATTTAGTTTCATACCTTTCATTAAAAATTTGTGTTTATTTATGTAATATTATGCTGCATTTAATATCCTTTCCGAGCATTTGATCTCAACACGTTATTAGGTTTTATTAAGCTATGATGCTCAGAATTGTATTATGATTATTATTCAGGGTTACGATGGGGGAATAATTGAATTCTCAATGGATTATCAATGATAGGTATTATGTTAAAAAAATTAATGTAATGTTCTTGTACATAATATATTTTCCATGATTAATAAATTGGTCAGTACTTTTTGTTTTTATTCTTAATAATCATGTTAATGTTTTAAAATACTACCTCAGCTCCGAGCTTCTAGGTTCGACGCGTTACAATGGAGGACACATTTTCATATAAATTCTATAGCCCTAACATCCATGTAAATGATTATATATACATGATATTGTTCATTTTCGATACATGGAACTACAATTACCATGCTTGATTCACTCATCCTATTTATTTATCTGTAAATGAAACTCAATAACCATAAATCTACGGTTTTGGCACATGTTTAACTATGAATATGGTGTTCATGTTATTACATTTTCATATTTGATATGTCACTTTCTTTGAAAATGTTTTCAATTCTTTTCAATTATATATTACATTTAATATGGTGAAATGGAGTGGTTTAATATTTTGATTTGATAATTTATTTTTAAATCATTAAAACTCATTTTTTAAATCCATTATTCAAACTATCATTACTATACTCTTCTTTTAGGAAAATGAATATGCCTTATGGAATATGTATGTATAAGTTATTGTTTAATCATATCAGGATATATATATTACACTATTCATTTAATTATTAGAGATTTCACCCGTTATGATCCTATTTTAGGAGATCATTATTTCGTATTCCATTGATGGGTTGTGCTTGGTTCACCAAGGTAATGTGAGTTGGGAAAATGATGGTGGTCTTGTGCCACCAGAATATGTGTTAGGGACATTATTGGATGACATGGATCAGTATGAATTAGGTTTTAGATATTATGTTGTGCATTTAGGTTTTATAGAAACTCTTTGTATTTCAACATATCTGTACGAAAATATTTATAAGGAATTGTTTCCGTATGAAATTTTATTTCTCCAATGAAAAATATCAGTTTATATGTGATTCCTAGTTTTTCCCTTACAAATGTCATCATTTCTTGTCATGAAAAATATGAATGAAAATTTATAAAATTATATTATGTTATTCTAGATGAGTCATGTTAGAAATGATATTTTCAATATGTCTGGATACAAGTGGTATCTTGTGATATAGTACATGATCTCAATTTCATGGCATTGGGACATGAGTTACCAAGGAATGTGGAGACATGTGTATTTTAATTATATTATTTTTTCCATAATGAAACAATTGATTTGTAATATTAATGATAATATAAATAGATTATTTAAATTATGAATTTTAGAATCAGAAGGGGAAGATTAACATAGTCAAACTTTATCATCATGGTCTGAAAAAAATAATGAATTTTTGTGAACGATTTATAAATCAATAAAGTATTTGATGGAAGGATGGTGTGAGGTTTACCATCCGATAATACCATGTCGTTCATAGTTATATACCAGTTACAAACATTATACCTTTTTATTTGGCTTCTATAAGACTTCACCTATGTCTGGATAGGTATATGGGTTATAGATATGGTATATTTCATGCCCTATTTTGGATGTCCCAAATTTAATTACATTGATTTCACTTTAAATGTGCATTATGAATACCCAAATTTAGGTAATTAAAATGTTTTTTTGAAAGTTCTGAAAACTGTATTCATTTACAATTATGTTTGTTCTTATGAAATATTTTGTGGGAAAACGATTTCTGCCATAGCCTTGTGTTTAATGTTATGAATAATTTTTTAAGAATATTTTTCGGTTATAAATTTATTTCAAGTGTTGACGGATTTCAAAGTATGAAATAGGATTAATTTTTTTAAATAATGGAAATAATTTTCATGAGTTGTTTTTGGTTTTAAAAAAAAGTGTGATGAATTAATAAAATTATTTATATATTGGAAAATAAATATTAATATTTCATATAATAAAAAATAATAATATCTATGAAATCTATGATGCAATGGAAAAAATTGGTAGTATGTTTTTAAAAAATAGTTTTTTCTCTATTTGAGTTTTCTCAAATTGTTATTTTTTTTGTTGTTTTTAGTATTCCCCTAGAATGTCTTTCATGAATGATATAATGTTTATCCAATGACATAGTCCCTAGGGTAGTTATTAATTTCTTTATAAAATTATTATAGAATGTGGATGATAAAATAAATCATAAAAATTTGTATGGGGGAAAGAGAATTTACATCCTTTATACCTCACCCAAATCATCATTCTTTCGAATCCTCTTTCATATAAAGGTGAGTGAGGTTCTACTGAGATAGTAATGTGGATTGGATATGTTGATGGGATCTTCAACTCACTCAATATATTTGAAGTATTAATGATGCATTCAATCAAATAAATTTTTAATAGACCTTTATAATGTTGTTGGGATGCTATTATTCCTAGTTTTATATATGGAATAATTACTTTAGAATTTATAATGTTTGTATTTTTTTGATATCATTGTCATAAAAAAATGTTGAAGGAAAAGGTTTTTATTTAAAATGTTTTTAATAAGATGTTTTATCAATTTGTGTGTATTATATGATATTCTATTTTTTTAAATACCTTATATACCATTTTATTATATTCTATTTTTTATGAATATATGGTTTAGAAAATGTCTCCACCCATACTTTTTCCTATCATCCATGCAACCTAACATATTTCATATAAGGAGATGTTCGATATGGATTTTTAAAATATTTTTGAATAGAAAATAGGAATAAATGGAAGAATAATTCATTCAGCATTTAGGATGGAATGTATCATATGGAAAAATAGATATCATGTGTTTTCCTATATTGGATAAAATAGTTGTCCAAATATGTTGCAATCAAAATATATGATTGTTTGTTAATGGTGTCATCATTTGGGTCTCATAAAGGGGTTCTATAGTATTGGATTCTTGAATGGGATATCATAGTAAGGGATCATCATCTCATGAACATGGGGTAGAGTATACTAAAAGACAACAAGGCTGAACATATAAACCTCAGAGTGAATCATTTCATCCAGATAAAGATCATTCAGTTTCTAGTGGTGGTTGATATTGATCCAGGTTATTTATTATGATTACGAAGTGGGAAATACATGAGATTTTCCACCTCAGGGATATCATATTTTTGGGATAGAATTTCTATTTATATCATGTATGATTGATTTGGGATATATTTTGATTATACCTCAAAAAATGTTGTCATCCAATGTGTTTTTTTAAATAGTTCCTCAGATGTTTCCCTTGTGGATGTGTTCTATTTATTTTTTCTCAGTAAATTATTCCCAATTTTGTTCGAATATTTTTTTAGGATCCAAGTGATGTTGTGTAATCCTGTTCTAAGAATACATGATATATTTTTGGATTGTTTCACTAGTATCCCGCCTCAATATACCTCATTGGATATATTCTTATAGTCAGTGATATTTACTGGTAATTTGGTTTTTTTCTTTGGTACCTTCATTTATATATTCTAGTTAGAGAATAATATAAATGTTATAGAAAATCTCACATTTTATATATAAGTTTCCTACAATTAAAAAAACAAATATATCGATTTTTATTAAGAATATCATAAATAAACCAATTGTAGAATCTTAGGTAAATATGATGATTCCATGTACTGATGTAATAGAGACCCAAACATGATTTAGTGTGATATGTTCGAAAGTCCCATTCCAATATGGATTTTGATGGTGGTCTGTGGAAGTTATCATTGGTGATTGGTTGAAGTCAAATCTTTAAAACTAAGGAACATTCTTTTCCAATGTTACACCACTTTGATAAATCTATAAATGTTCGATGTATTATTCTAGGAATCTTTTATTTCTCCTAAATGAAATAATGTCATGGTATCTATGTGTTGATCATGATGTTTTTCAAGTTGTCAGATTTTGAATGAGTATCTATTTTAGGATATGGATCATGAATTTAGAAAACGTATTGGTGGAGTTAATATTGTCTCATATTTTCCTATCATTCTAACTAGATTCATTATGGGAACATACTGTCCTTTATCAGGGATATTATAACCACCAATTAGTTTTTTTTGTTTCTTGTCCTTCGTATTTTCTAATCCATTTATTGGATCACTTAGTAGGTTGGTTCTAGTTGATTTTTGTATTTTTTTTATGAATTCTACACATGATCTTGGTTTGAGAATATTTTGACAGACCAAAAATCCATACTAAATAATCCTTTCCATTATCCATGGTAGATGTGCATGTTTGGAAAACAACTAAAAAACAATTCATCTAAATATAGAAACCTAAATATAATTATTTGAATAGTTTGTGCATGGTTAAAAAAGCCATGTATACTAACCATGTAGCTCTTCTAGTGGATCTATTTGGGGTTCACAGTAAGGAAATTGGTTACTAATAACCATGTGACCTACCATAAGAAACAATGAAGATGGATTTTCATACCTTGAAAATTGTAATTACAATTTTATAGACACACACAATTAATACTAATGTCCACCCAATAAATCATAAAACATTAAATTGGAATTTCATATCCATATAGAGGTATTTTGGATCCCCCAACCTAATTTAATTTTCAATTAATGTGAAATATATGGGGTTGTAATATTAATGTATGGTCATCTCTAATTGGACATCGATCTCTCTAATTATTTAGAATTGTTATTCCCCTATATTATGATGGCCATTTTTTTAATTATTACATGGAGGGTTGATGTGTTATATTTCATATTGAAGCTTGCTTGAATTCTATAATTATCTCTCATACATGATATGGTCAAAACAATTATATGTGACACATGTCATACATTTTGATGTGGGATTTCTATTATTTTCATGTGGGTGTTTCTATTATTTTACATCAGCATATAATTCATTGTGTTTTAAAAATCATGTATGTTGGGTAATTAATTTAAAAAATGATATAAAAATTATGACCATAAAATTACTTGGGAAATCTTATTTGACTATATTCTCTTTGAAATGATCATGGCCTGAATTGAATCCATATAATATTAACCACTCCCAAGTTATTATAATTTGTTTCATTCCATGTTTTTGGATTTCAATTGAAATATCATCTAGAGGATTATTCATTGAATATGAGGGACATGAACTCTTTTTTTATTTGAAAAACTAAATTCTTTAATTTGAATGAAGTGATTTGATCTATGTGATTTTCTCTAAATGGATTCAAATGCATGAATTTGTGTAAATATCATGATCCCTATTTGAATTGTTTACATTTTTTATAATATTTTCACTTGGGTGAATTTAAATGATATATTCCATTACATAGAATATAGGTTATAAGACAATGTTTTCAAATGACCATAATTATTTTAAAATTAGTTAACATCCATGAATTCCATTGAAATTTTATAAAATAAATTATTGTTTTAAAGGACATTTTTCCATAGTGTTGACGTTTTTAAAATGAACTGCGTATGATTTACTTTTTATAATGTTATATTTTACCAACAATTCCATATACATATATTATATTGAACCGCCAATGTGAGATGGAATCCATTTTTCCAGAAAAGTGACCCCACTGTAATTTTTTAACATCTACCTTTCCTCCCCCCTTAATTCTTGTATAATCTCCAACCCCATAAATAATCAAATTAATCCTCCAAATATATCTACTGTATTATACAATTTTTTTGATGAAAAATTCATTCTTGAGATTATTTCAAAAATCATGAAGCTCTCTAATTTGTTATTTTATTCATTGGTTCACTAGTAATTATTTAAATATGTCTATTAAAATAGAATGACATTGGATCGATATAATTAGTTTTCAATTGAACATTTGTTTAGTTTAATACAACTCATTGAGGATTATAAGAGGTATTGTTTATGGTTTATAGTTAAGATTTATATGAGATTAATTATTTATAATATTTCTTTTTAATGTCTATGTTTTTCATTGTTTACTCTAAAATGAATTAGGTCGAATATATAAAAAATTTAAAAATAATATAATTAAGTATACAGTTTTTCTAGTATATCTATGAGATACAATTTGAATGTTTATAAATGATTATCATGTTTTTCATGTATGATGGACTATTAACCCTGTAAAAATAAATGTGTGGCCCACATAATGGGTATATGAAAAAATATGAACTTCGTGAACTAATAATCTCTACAGGGAAATCATATGTTATATATATATCTATAAAAATATCACATAAAATATAATAATTTTTGTAGTAATTATGGAATTAATTATAATTTTAAGGATAATTATAGAATGATATTTTAAAGAAATAAAATTATATTAATTATATATTCCATTATTAATTATTATGTAGAGTATATTTTTGTTACATGAAATATGTGGTATGAAATAATCAATTTTATTGATTAACTATTTGAAAAAACCGACCCATTTATGATATTTTTATTATACATATATTATTTTTCCTAATTTAATAACATATATTTTTAATAATCTGTTTTATATTATATATAATGCAGATATATGAACATAACATGGATTTAATATTATATAATGGACAATGTTTTCCAATAGAAATTATAAAATATAATCTAAAATACCTTATATAATCTTAAGAATATATGAGTCTATATATATATTGAGATTGGTTCTCTTGACTATAATGATTGAGATAATAGAAATTTTAAAACTTAATAGAAAAAATTAGATGAGAAAATGAGTTTGTTTTAATTTATACTTATTTTATATATAATGTATCTCCCTTATAGTCTTAATTGGTTTATAATATTCATTATAATTTATCCATGTATTATACATATCATGATAAAATAATTATTTATTTTTTTTATTATGAATTATTACATTTTCATTATGAAATAAACCATATTTGTTCATTCAAATGAAATTTTAAGACTGAATATATATCCCCAATTCTAAAAATAAATTAAATTTTTTCCCAAATTATGGAAGAAATTTAAAATCAATTTAAAATAATGTACTATAGAGAAATTAAAAAATCTATTGGAAATAACATCAATCAATAAAACATATTTATATAAAACTACAAAAATATATAAGTATTTATCATCAGAATCATTCTTATATATCATACAATTGATATATTCATCGATTATATATGTTTAATGGAGATATATTGTTAATTCATATATAATTTACATGTTAAAAAAATAATTTTACTAATTTAATGAATATTCGGTACCCAATTAATGTAAATATAATATGTTAATAATATAATATAGTAATTGAAATAATGAATATAAATAAATTTATTCAAATTATGTAAATTATTTAGAAATGGGGAGTACATAACATACCTTTGTATAATTATTCTTATGATGCTCATTTTATCAAACCTAGAAATAATGTAGAGTCACTATATATCTCTATTCTCTAATGACCATGTTGAACATTACCAGGTACTATTTTAGAAAAATTACTGACATTGGAGTCTCATGATCATAGCAATGACTATGAGATCTATGTCAACAGAATTACTACCATAAACTACTATGAATACATATCTCACTATTAGGGAATATATTGAGGCATGTTTATGTAAATTTTTGGATGTTCATTTCATTTATTTAGTAATGAAATGAACTGATATTTATTTAATTATATTTTTTTAAATGTTCATTTTTTATGTTAATAATATTTTTATGTAACGTCACATTTATAGAATTATTATAATGTCATGTATGATTTATATATATAAAAAATTAAATTATCTAACATATAATTATTTTTCTATTGGTAAAAATATGTTTATAATATTTTAATGTTTATAAAAAACCGTTCTAAGGATTATTTTTTATACAATATTTTTTTATTTATAAATTAATTTATATGATGTTTCTGATTATAATTTATTAAAATAAATATTTTGTTTTTATATTTCATGTATAAATTAAGAGAAATATGATTTGATGAATATTTTTTTAATAGGGATGCCATGGTAGAAATAAATTATAAGTGATATATCGTGATCATTATTAATAAAAATCATAGTAAATTTTTATGAATTATAATTTTATTCAAAATATTTCATAAATAATATAATCTAGTAATTTTGAAATTAAATAATAAAAATCATTGATGTTATAATTTGATTCAAACATTTTAATTTTTTTTTAATTTTAATAAATATATTCTATAACAAATTGATCATTAAAATTAATTATTACACCATAATATTAAATTTATTTCTATACCTCCATGGAATAAATTTGAAGCATAAAGAATGATAGTTATAATATTTTTACCATAATATATATTTTAAAATTTGTCCATTTAATTAAAAATATTTCATGTGAAAAATAATTATCTAAATCATCATGAAATCTCAATTTAGTGCTTTCATAACATTGATATTGTTAGAAATGGTTGGATTTGTATTTTGAAGAGATAAGCATTAGAATACTAAATGAAATGAATAGATTAAGTAGATATTTTTTTATTAATGTAATTTTACATCGTATACATGACCTAAATGAAAAAAAATAAATCATATATTTAATTAAAAAACAATATTAAATCTAAAAATCAAAAAATTATATAGGTAAAACTAATTTTTAACTTAATAAATATCCAGAGATCTATATCCTATGTTATACGTTGATAAGAATTACATGTCAATATATTTTACTATTTACTATAAAAAATTGTTGTTAAATTACAATACCTATATATTAAATCATTTTTATTTAAAAAAAATTCGCTTATACTCATATATAAAATATCACCACCTCTAAAAGCATAAAATAAAAACAATGATTTATCCCTATCAAATACTTTTCTAATATACATACTTAATAAACACCACTATTTTTTTTACTTCTAGTCACTACGTCATGTCCAATATTTTTCATTTAAAACACATTCCTTCAACAAAAACATGACTCATAAACACAAGTGATATAATTTTCCTTAATTATATCCTTTATCTGTTTCATACCGATCTTATTAAATAACATTAAAAAATTTACACCATGTTTGTGGCCTCAATATAGAACTATAAAAGTGATATTATAATAATACAAAAGAAATTTCATAGGGATTAATTTTTATTAACAAGTTATTTTTTTTCTTTTACAGACTACATATGTTAGAATATAAAATATTAATCCAGAATAAATTAGAAAAAATAATATCAAATACCATTATTTATATTAATTATTATATTAATTATTATTTTTAACTTATCATATGTATTTTGAATTTTTTTGATTTAGATTTATAGAAAAAATGATTTTTTATTCACATCACTATATAACACTACTATTTATAGGTTATTAGGTTTATATGGATTATTTAAAGCTGTGGGATTGTTTTGATAAGATAGGTGATATTATTTGATGTTTTAAAAGGTATTTAAAATCAAATTAATGGATCATGATTATTTAATAGTAAGGATATACTATGATCTAACCTCATGTAAACCACATGAGATGTTTGGGGGTCATTTTTTTATATCACAGTTGGGGTATGGTTTGGAAAAATAGTTTGATTAACCATGAACCATGTAATTTTTTAGGACATATACATTTTTTATTGTTAATATATATACTATCAGACTTTCTTTCCAAAGAATTATATGGATAAATTATTATATAAAAATTAAAATTAAAATACAAAACATTTTACTAATGCCATAATTTTCTTCATGTAACATTGGACCAAATTTCTATGGTTCAATGAGGGGAACGATATTTATCATTTATGTACAGAGTCTAATTTATAGGATTATTCAAGTTCATTATTTAGGAAATCAAAAGTATGGAATATTTTTTTCTATTTTTTATTGTATCCTATCATATCATCTTAAATATATTAATTTATTATATTTATTATACAAGGATATATGGGATTGAATGAGTTTTAATATTTTTTACAATGGTTATATTGAGAAATTGATTTAATGAATTATATCATTAATATTTTATAAACAATAATTTGGTTGAACTAATTTTAGATTGGTTGTTTTTTATTCTCATTACATATTTTTTGTTAATTTTAATTTCAAAATTATAATGAATGATTTCATTCATGATTTAATGAAAATTACATTACCATAATATATAGAAGGACTTCCCAAATTTATTCTTCTGATTCTCATTCATGTTCATTGTATGCGGTTGATAGATCTTGGGATTTGAATATATTTTTTGCATATGTGTTTTTTGGTAAGACATTGCAGTTTATATGGTTGTTATTATAATGGATTAGGTTGGATGTGTTATTATGAAATTTGAAAATTTATAATTCAAGCAATTCATTAATATATAAATTCAATTTTTTCGGTTCATCTTATTCTATATGTGTGTCTGTAGATATTCAGAATCAAAATGATATTGTTTATTAAAAAATTTGTCATTAATTAATCATGTATTGAAGTCACAATTATGAAATTGTATTTCAATCATGTTCTGGATATACCTAATTATATTTTTGGAATCACACAATTTATATTCCCTGATATATAGGTAAACTATTTCAAATTTTTTTTCAAAAAATTATTATTTTATGAAATAATAATATTTTTATCACCTCTTTTTGATAATATTTATTAATAATATCTTCATATAAATTCATATATTTATAAATTATTTTATTTTTCCTCTGAATCTCTTCATGTTATGTTATAAAACTATTATTTTGAATGATACTAGTCATAGTTACATGTTGGAAATGCCAAACAAGGTTTCTAACTGGTTTGTTTTACTGACACTAAAATATGCACTTATAAGAATATTTAGAAGTTATATTACTTTATATGGGAATGTTAAATATATTTTTATATCACTTGTGGATCAAATAAATAATATAAATCATAGATATTTAAATATATATCTCTGTGTCAGGGTTGTGACTTGGTGTTTAGTGGGACTCCATTATGATTTCTATGTTTTCAAATTTTTTGGAGTCAAAAGAAATATTGTTCATTTTATTCTATTATTACGAGGAAATTTTATTGTAGATAAATTGAGTTATTAGATAATATCTCATGAATTGATTTATTATATTTCTATTAATTATATATATATATTCATATGTATCATGAGTCTTTTGAATGTGTTTTTCTGTGTGATTTAGGGTAAAATATTCCACTACCTTATTTGGATTTAATTCCATATATTTATTTATAACCATTCATATAATTGGATTTTCATCAATTGTATGTATAAAAAACAACATGGGAAAAAAATTATATGGACATAGATGTATCAAATTGTATTCAGTTTTTTGGTCCTTGTTTTGAGATTGTATCATGGAGATATGATATATGAGGTCATGAAATATATACAATTAAAATCTATAT
This sequence comes from Viscum album, assembly GCA_963277665.1. Taxonomy (NCBI): domain Eukaryota; kingdom Viridiplantae; phylum Streptophyta; class Magnoliopsida; order Santalales; family Viscaceae; genus Viscum; species Viscum album. The sequence continues at coordinate 2,047,625,619 of OY728127.1, forward strand.
GAAACATTATTTTGATAAATATCCTATTACGAGGGAATAAAAATTACAAAATGATTTTTTAAAAACTTTTATTCATGTTTTCATCTCGTCATAATTTGTTTAGGGTATGATTCTTTTTATCATTCATTAGTGAAGAGACATCCGACTAAGCCTTCTTTGTTAAACGGTTATTTGATAATAAAGAGATTATATCGAAATTATCATCCCTTTATATAAATGACTGATAATGGTATAAAAATATTTTAAATGGAATTATTTTAAATTATAATATTTATTTATAATTAAGATTCTATTATTGATGTGAACCCGAAACAAGGAAATGTGGTTCTACTCAAATAATTGTTAAAAAATATCTGATTAAGAATATATTTTAATTTTTCTTTGATACTGATAAGGGGCCTTTAAAATACTAATATAATCTCATAAATAACCCTTCGTAGTTGGATATGAGAAATTAATGATATGTGAACACTTTTTTTAGTGTTTTATAGAATGGGTAAAAACTATTAACTGAAAAATAAATCACCATTTTAATTTATTAAAATATTCCCATTATATTAAATATTATGAATTCATAATAGTTATTCAATTTATCCAATGAATTCGTAAAATAATATGCGTATCGATGAATATCTTATGAGTTAATTTTATTTATTACTTTAGATATTGGAATATAAGGATTATGTGGACTCATATTCTCAATGTGGGTAAACAAAAGTGATATAAATCGGTGATGATACATGGTCATAAAATGAGAATGTTTTTATAAAAAACATATATATTAAAATATTAGCCGAACAAAACATATACCATAAAACATGTGAGAAAATTTACTAAAATTAAAACATAAAATATAAATGATAATACCATTACCATGTAATAAGTAATCTAAAAACGATGCATTAATTTTGATACATTGAACATACAAACTAATATGGACCAATTATAAATATATTATTTATTATATTTGTGATCTTGGATACACCAAACTATTCAAATATAAAATTATGATTACATCTAATCACCATCACACTCACCATTTGGGAGACTAGCTACTAGATAACCTATTGAGCTAATATTTTTATCTTGTAAGATATGATATGTTAACCAGTGTATTGGTGGCAGATAATGGTATTAACCATATCATAATACTCATATTTCTATGACATGGGAGAAATGTCATCATATACTAAAATGAGTCATAAAAATAATACGGGTTTCATAATATTATCAAATAATCATATTAGAATCCCACTGAAATATAATACATTTTTTTTATAATTGAAGTAATAATTGGAAATTTTAGTAAATTATTTCCAAAATAATTTTATATAGATGTATGTAGCTAAAAAATTGAATCAATGGAATATATAATATGGTATTTAATGAGGCATGTAATTGGAAAAAAAAAATTCTTTCTTATATAGATTGGATGATTGAAAAAACTAATCTAGTGATGAATAATGTAATTAAATGTAATTATTTTGATATAATAAATCTAGATACATAAAGAGGATATTATAAATCCTTATATTTCTTTATTTGTTGAAATATATTTTAAATTATATAGACATGGATTAAAATAATTTAGAGGGAATTTTGGGGAAAATTTAAAATATAACTTTATTTGATCACATAATATTATTTTTGATGAATAATTTTATAAAAGTGGAATCAGAATATTTTACTTTTGATCTTAATTAAAAAAAATAAATTTGTTTTAGGGAAAATAAAAAAAATAGGAAAAATTATTTGTTCACAGAGAAACTATACAATTTGATTATTTTTAAGCCTAAAAAATATACCATATAGAATAAATGAAATGGAATTATGATAAATAATTATTAAATGAATAAATATTAATTGAAAATACCAAATATAATTTTTCCTACAAAATTATAATATAAATATCCCTAATGTGTGGAGTTGAAGACAAAATCATGATTGAATTTTTTTTAAAAAAATACATTATTTAAAAAAAATCAATTATTTTTTTAAATTAAATTTTAAACAAGTTAATGGGATATGTAAATGAAATAATTATATCAAAAATATAAAAAATTTACATTAAATTTAAAATTAATGTCTATTAAAATTCCCCGTATTTATTAATAAATTTTAGGGATCTCAATTTTTTTAATTATGTCGAAAATAGATCTTTAAGACATATTGAATATATATGTTAATATTAATAAAAAAAATATAAAAAAACATTAAACTAAAATACCTGGAATATAAATAACTAATTCATGAAATATTATATCAAATAATAATTGTACTACAAAAATGAATTATTTTGGTGCATAAAATTAATATAGGTCGAAATGATGTGAAATTGAGTAAAAAATCATTATCTAATTTCCTTCAATAGTTAACACTTTATACACCACTAAAAATTATATATACTTTAATAATCTATTTTAAAAAATAATTCATATAATTTAACATTATAAAAAACATTTATAATTATTTATTATGTGTATGTTTCCGGGTGCTAGCCTTTTTGAACAATTGGGTGTTCGTAACATTCACTATTTTCAAATGTTTTAAAAAAACATTTTTATTACCAAATGATTGATTCCAATTTCACCTACCAAATATTATATAATATGGTCCATTATTAATGATATATATAATTTTTAGATTAATTTTATCTTTTTATTAGTTTTTTATTATTATTATGTATGAAAAATGAATCAATGTAGCCTTTTTTGGTGATTATATCAAACAAATTTGATAATGTAATGATAAGATATAATATTAGTATTACCAATCCCTAACTATATATCAATAAATATTTGAATATTACTTTACTAAATTTTTTTATGTTTTTGTATTCATAAATGAAAGAGTATTTGAGTATCATTAAAGTATCTTATTATACTAACATTAATAAGATCGCATATTAGCTCAAAGGGTGAGGATGGTTAACAATCCATTTTGATTGACTTAATATAAATATAATAGGTGTAAAAACATATTAATTTTATTTTTTTATGTTATTTAACTGCATGTTATTATTATTTATAAATTATGAATATATAGATTGAAAAAGAAAATTGTACATCATATTGTCAATTTTCATTGTACAGAGGCCAGTGATTTACCATCTATTCACTGTATATGGAAATGAATAAACAATGGTTGTGAAATTTAAAGAAAAATATCAGTATAAAAATTATACATATTTAATCATATTTTTAAAATTTAAAAAGGTTTATAATAGTATGATTAGGAAAGAAAACATACGGATTAAATAATAATGGTGTTTGAGATTTGGTCAATCATTTGAATAATCCTTAAATTTGATGGGAATACAAATAATTAGCATGAGTAACAGATTTAGGAAGTTGTATCATGTATTATTAGTAAATTAAAAAATTATATTTAATGTGTAAATATAAATTATGGGTAACATTGACATGGTTTATTCGGAATACATTTATAGGATTAGAAAATGGATCTTTTTCAAATAAACTTCATTTGTTCCATAATGTCATCACCATATTGATATTCTAATTGAATAATGTAAATATTACAAGGAATTCGGTCTATATATGGTTTAAAATTAATTAATACATTCATTTCTTCTTTTGTTATGTGTGAGAGAAGTCTTTTAATTTTTTCAATTATTTATATACAAAAATTAAATTGTGAAAATTTATCTAGTTTTCTGACTTAGTTATTTGATATCATATTACTAAGAAAAGGAAAAAATTATTATAAAAAAGTTTTCTCATGAAAATAAATATGATATCCATATAATCTAATAAAATTTATAAATAGGTGCATATTATAATTAAATTTAATAAATATTATTTATTGAAAAATTGTTTCTAAAGGGATGCTCTTTATTCAACATTAATTGAACATAAACATATTTAATATTGATTATACATTATATGGGAATTCATATATTTATATAAATGTTTAAAAATCATGTCATTGAAGAAAATTAAAATATATTCTTATAATTTATTTGAAAAAATAATCATTCTCATTAAAAAAATTCAAATGAAGGATTTTCATCAAATATTTGTTAATTTTCACTAAACATAGTGATATGATAATTATTCTGAAAAATAAAATTTCCCTTTTATAATATTATTAAAATGATAATCTACAAAATTATATTAATTTTATAAAATTAAATTTCTACATTTATGAATTTTTTTCCCATATATGACATTTAAAAATCAATTTCTTGAATAACTTCATTTTTAATAACAATGTTTATAAAGAGAACAATGTCATCAATTTAACGAATTTTATTTAGGTTAAAAATACTTATATTTTTAAAATATGACTTATATGAAATTAAAATAAATACAAAACCTCATTTAATATTATATAAATTTAATTAAAAATGAAATATAATTGTAATAAAAATATTAGTTAATTTTCTAAAATAATATTCATGGTTTTTATAAGTAGGAAATTGTAATTTTGATAGCATATATTAACTAATAAATATAACATATTGTATAATAATGTTTCAAAAACATTTAATTCATATTAGAGTTCATTTTTTAGAAAAATTAGTTTTGTTCAATATTAACGTAAATCTCAATTATTTTAGAAATATTTTATAAATACATCATAATCCAATTTTTATTTATTGAAAAAAAAATATGATATTGTATAAGAAAAATGTTATTTTTAATATGAAAAATATAAATTATATATTTAAATACTTTTATAAAAAATATGATATTTTTAAAATTATGTGCTCTTTATATTTTTCCATATTCGTTTCTAATTTATGTGAGTTATTATATTAATCAAAATATAATAATATTTTAACAATTTCCATATCTTTCAACAAAAAACTATTAATTACATAAATAAAATATTCATTCGATAATAATATTGTGGATATAATTAATATGTTAAAACAAAAAACATTTATTAATTATTTTAATTCAAAAATATTATTATAATACTAAATTATCATTGATATATTTATTTCAATTTTATTTCAACTTCATATATTACATTAATGTTAATAATAAAAATAATAAAAATAATTTTATATTACTTGTGTATTTGTATATATGTATAATTCTTTAGTATCACATTTTTGACACATTAGGAGTTATATTTTTCAAAAATAGAAAAAGATAGTTTGCTATTTTAAAATATATCCAATGAAAATATTTAGAGTGAAAATATTTTCAATGAGAATATTTTTATTAGATAGATTTGACTAATAGATATATAATTACTAAATAATTTTTGTCCACTACTACATCACAAGGAACACTTTGTCTAACATAATATGGATTTTACGAAGTAATTTCTTCTATAATTTTGATTTACATATTATTAGTTTTTCCAATAAATTTTTTATCATAATTAAATATTATTTTAATGGAGATTTTTTCGTTTTAGATATTTTAATCATTATCTATAGTTTTCCTCATATTTATTTTTGAAATTTTAGTGGTTGTACACCATCCAGAGTGATTAAATATTCATGGTGTGGAATATACAGTACAACGTACAATAATAATTTTAACCATATCAATAAATTAAGTGTTTTTAGTTGAAATCATTAATCTAATGAAATATTTATTTATAAATGTATATATCATTTGAATATGTTCAGAATTATAAATATATGTTTTATAGAAGGAATAATTGGCATAAAAACCATTAGAACTATGCTTTTCTCTCATAAATAAATTGAATACACTTTTTTTTACTATCAATTAATCAATGTATGTGAGGGTGTTATTAAAATGTATCATTTTTTGAGTTATAACATAAAATTAAATAGATAACATACTTTAATAGAATATACCAAGTTACTCAGCCTTTATAATACACTAATAATCATTAATCCAATTATCTACCCTATTATATATATAAAATAATAAAAAATTATAGATAACATACCCTTTTCGAAGACATTTTAATATCAACACAATTTAACCAAAGTGAAAAAATATATTTCTTAAAACAGAAACTCTTATCTACAATAAGTAGTTCATAAAATCAACATGTAATATATATATATACAGTTTAAGAAAACTATGAGTTATCCATTCCTCAATGATGTGTTCATGAATAATTATCATATAAATTAAATCCAAATTTTTATTCCATATTTATTAATATGTGTTTTTACATGTATTCACACAATAAAATTAACAATACTAAAAAATAATCAAAATACTTTTCTCATAAGACATTTAAAATTTAGAATATATTATTATATCATTGATAAAAATCACACTTTATTGAAAATATAAATTATTATACTTTATTATGTCATGTACTACACAAACGTAGTTAAGACTAGTAAACACAACTTTTTAAAAAAAATGTCTTATATTATTCTTCTTAAATTATGTTTCATTACAACATCAGTAAAACGATATAGTTATGATTGGATAAATATCATTCTCATCCTTATCAATGTTATAGAATTTAATCTAAATACAAAAACAAAAAAATTGTGTGATAATATCCAACTTAATCATTATGTATGAATTTATGTTCTCATTCATAATATGTATTCTAAAATTATAAATTCCATTCAAAATATTATACTTTTCATCAACCATTTCATAATTGATTAATTATATAACACTCTTGGTTCTTCGATGTCTATATTTAGTTATTTTATGGCATAAATTGTTTTTTTCCTAATCTCATAATTTATATATGAAATTAATAAATCATAATGTCTCAAAAATTGAATGTGTTATGTTGAAGAATATCCCAATGGAGTGTGTATCCAAGGGTGTAGTTTGTATAAATTATCATGCACTATTTTACAATTGATTTAATACCCACAACACACTATTATGAATTATTTTCCCTAGGTACATGTGTGTTTGAGAATGAGTCAACTCTCCATTATTGTAACACCCCAGGTAATTAAAGAATATGAAATTTTCACATTTATCCATATTTTCTAATAAAATGATAATATAACTTTAAAGGGGACGCTATGCTCGATGGCATAACCAATACGCAACAACGAGTTTCTTGGGAATCTTACGTCGCACTCTATTAATAAAATAATATTTTATTTAATTGTAGTTAATGCCTAGATACTGTAATGGAGGGAATGGACAAAACTATCAACAAAATGATTATATATGTCGGTCAAATATTTTTACTTTTTACAATAAATCATAGAGGATTAAAAATGAGAATGAATCCAATTTTAAGCGTAAACATTATAATATTCATTAAAAGGTCGATTAACCGCCTTTTGATGACGAACCTCTTTTAAATCTTCTTTTTGAAAATTTTATGTGTTATATTGTAAAAAATAAAATTATTTTTTAGAATCAGGACATGAAAATTTACTTGGTGTCAATTTTTGGTATTTTTCTGATAAAGTTCTTTTTTTAACGAATATTGAAAATGATGTATTTTAATTTAAAACCTCTTTTTAATCTAATTTATTTATATGATTAGATTATCTTTTGAATTGGTTTTAAAGTGAAATTAGAATATATTTTTACCATTTAATCCAATAGTGGTCGTTGGAATTAATTTCATATTGAAATTGGACTTAAACTAGTGTCAATATTTTGATACTTACTATTTCATAAAAAGCACGCTATTTTCTCTGACAGCGGGAATGAATTATTAAATTAATTAATGTAACTTATATGATTTTAATTTTGTAAAATAGAAATCATTTTTTAATTCAGAATATCAAATATAGCATAAGGGGAATTTTTGGTATTTTTCTGAAAAACTTCAATTTTAGATGAATAGTGAAAACCAGTAAGTGGTAGTTAAAGAAACTGATTTTTCATTTAAATGAAACTTTGCCACTTCTGTGATTTTATTTTCAAAAATATGACATACATGTTTGTCATTAAGAAGTAAAATGTGGTTCAATGATATTAAAATAATTTTTGGTGAAATGTAACTTTTATGTTTTATTAATCGTGATTAAAGGTAATTAGTGTAATTTATGGTAAAAATAATGTTTTAATAATTTGAAATGGCATAGACACATTTCCTACCCTAATTGGATGTGTCATGTCCGACCAATACAATCCATGGGTCAACTTGGGGGTCACATGGGTCCACATTGGTTGGAAAATGACATAAATAACTTTTTATTTAAAGTTAAAAAAAAAATGTCACAAACATGTGTTGCTTTACTAAAACAATTCTTAAATGGGGTTATATAAGTCATATTTTTGAATATAAATATTAATTATAAATATAAAAATATTTCATACATCATGAATTTTTTTTATAATTTTTATACTTTAAATAAATTAATTAATTTATGACATCGTGATGATGCAGTGATTACCTCAAAAATGAACGAATTAAATAAAATGAGAAAATTGGGTGAAATATAAGTATTACTCTTGTCACAAACCTATTGGATGGGTTTATTTAGAAACCTCATCACCTTATCCTAGAAATATATCATTTTGGGGCATTTTAACTCCGAAAAACATTTTATAACTTTCCAAGAGTGCACTCCTCTCCACTTATAAAAGGCCCCCACCTCTACCACCTTACACACACCTCTCAAGCCTTTGGCTAGGCCAAACCCTGCCCATTTCATATCTACATATCCCTCTATTAATCATTTAAGCCTTACTTTGGGTATAATCCTTTCCATGGAAGCCTTTGAGCTCAAATCAAAGAGAGTTACCCGATTTAAAGGTAATGTCTTCCCTTGTGTTCGTTTGTCTTATTTTGCTTCTCCAAACCCCTAAACTAATTTTATTACTTTTTTGGAACAACACCAGTATATTAAATATACTAGGATGTTTTTATAATAAGGATTCTAGCTACGCTTTCACACACCTTCGTCTAATGGTTAAAGAACATACTGTTTCTCTGGATGGAGAATTACTGTCTCACGAAACTATAATTATTCGATATTCTTTTAACAACTTCAAAGGAGGCCATTAACATGTCACTTTATTTATATATGATATATAATATGATTATTCTTTCCTTAAGATTCAGAATTTTTCATTTATGTCATGCCTTTATTGTTTCCATTATGGGTAAACACGATATCTTCATTTTAGGAAGTGCTGACTACTGCCCATCAAAGTGATTTGATTTGTTAAAACAATATGTGGGACATATAAAGGATGTAGTTAATGGTATTACATATGATATCCTACTGTAATTATAATATACCTTTATATCATTGTTTTTTCATTCCATTGAATACAAAAAAAAATTAAAGTAGCGTTCATGCGTACGTATGACTTACCGTCTCCATGAAAGGTACATTTCATTTCTTGTCTCCCAATGTTATATACTGTTATAAGTACATATATATAATGGATATATATGTAATATATTACATCTAAATTATAGATATCATTCTTTAATTATAATATATATATCTCTCATTTTGTTTTAATTCCATTAATATGACAAAAAATGAAAGTAGTGTTCATGCGTACGTACGACCTACCGTCTCCATGAATGGTGCTTTTGATTTTTTTTCCAAATGATATAGAATAGTATAAAATGAATATATAATGTATATATATGATATTTAAAACATAAATACTATTCTATATATTATGTATCTATAAATACATGGAAAATTCTTTTCCAACAAGTTCAATTTTTACTCATGTACCAAATATCGACAAAAATGTATGATATGAACTCACTTTATTAACCAATTATTATAACATTATAATATGTGATATTAAATGAATAATAATCTTTAAATTAGGTCCTTAAGAAATTATAAATTGACCAAATTTTATTATTCAGGAGATTAAAGAACGATCGAGTCATGTCGGACACGAGTTAAGGGATCCAACCTCTATCTTTCTTTTTTAAGTAATATCTTTTATGTCATTTATTTTAAGCTCATCTTTATAATGTTTGGGGATGTTATTTTATATTCCAAATACTTTAATTTTTATGTTCATATTATTAGAGACCCTATTTGATCTAAAAAATCCATTTTTGGAAGTTTTAAGTGGCGCCGTTAGGCTGCTGAGTTTTCGTAAGGGATTTTTCATCTCACTTTTATTCCCGTGACATTTATGCTACGTTTGCCACTATTTCCTTTGAGTGGTGTATGTACTGACCAATATTATACTCTTTGTGTAATATAATTTCATTTATGGGTATTTACATCTTCATTGTATGACCCTTCTTTCATGGGGTTTACGTTTCGAATGTTACCCAACTCGGTAAGGGGACCTTTCACCCTCCTCTTTTTAAAAGACTTCTTTTGTTATGTATTTTAATTCACATACTATTATGTAGGGATATGTTCTTCTATATCCTTATTTATGTAAATATTTTGTCCAAGTTATGAGATACCATTTTCTCTCTCATCAACTCATTTTCTAAATTTTAAAGTGACGCTATTATGCTGTCAGATTTCTATAAGGGAACTTCTTAACCCACTTTCAATTCTTTGGGTTAAACCGCTACTTATTAATTTTATTATGCCAAGATTATATGTGTAATATCTATGTTGTAATTTCCACAAACCATTGTGTAGATATATAATTTCTACACATAATCATCTCATTGATAAATTCTTACGAACTTGTATGGGAAATAATAACCCAATATCATTTCATTGAGTTAAATACCTATGTCATTGGTTCTGTTTTTCCAAGATTATGTGTGAATGACCTATGCTTGTTTAACAATTAATATCCACTTATATTGGGTGTATTAATATTTCTCAAACATAATTATGTGATAGATTTATCCTTAATTTTAGGAAACCATCTTTATAATGGATATCATCTCAATTTACATTTCCATTGAGACTTCGTTGTTGTTATGAACTAATTCACTCTTATATGATGTGTATACTGTCATTTGACATATTATATCATGAATCCTTTTATTCTCATGATATTATAAATCTAGGATTAAATTTTATTCCACAATTATTTGTATTCATGTGTCTCTAATTTTGTTAAAAACTCTTTAACAAAAATATCATTTTAAATGTTTTAAAGATTCATTATTCTAAATCATTGTCTTCAATGTCTGAGTTTTCAAAATGGTATTCAGTATTTATTTATATGGACATTAATTTTTTAAAATTATAATTAAATTAAAATATTCAAAGTTGTGTTGGACACATTGATTCAAAAATCTCTTTTAAATGGTTTTTGAAAATGGATTGATTAATTCAATATCTTAGAATTACTTATTGTGATTGAAAATGATATGTTGTTATTAAAATGTTTATATTTTCAATATTTTATGATTAATTATGGTACTTGGACATTTTATGGGTGGTTACGTGATAAACCATATGACAGGTGGTGCCGTGAATACAAGGACTGGTGGTTACGTTATAACCTCCAATGCATTGGGTTTGGAAGGTGGACGTATGAATATTCCATTAAATATGTTTGGAAGTTGACTTTATGGTTATTCCATTTATGTATGTTTATGTCCCAAATTACCTTTATATGTTATGTGTTCTTTATATGGGTTTTATTGTAATCTTTTGGTTACAAAAGGGTATGTAATGGTCTTTTATTCCAGGAATACTTTTTACTACTTCATAAAGGTGAAAAGTATTACTTTGGTAAAGTATTCATGGTCATCCTATTGATTTGAAAAAAACTAACAATTTTCCTTCTTTGGGTATCCTTTAATGGGCTTTTTATGTTCATACCAAGTTTATAAAATGTTTTCCATATGACTTAATGATAAATAGGGTCAAGGATGGGTTCAAGGAAATACATGCTAACTAAAACATGGAACTAGACATGTTTCTTTTTAAGAGTTTTTATTATTATTATTTTATGGAAACTTAGTAGAAGTGTCTACTATGTGATTTTTTGAGATGTAATAGTTATGATCTAATTATCTAAAACTCTAAACCTGAAAAGATCCACTATTTGAACTATTCATTAAATTCACGATTATGTAAGGTTTAAGGTCGGGGCCTTATAGTTGGTATCAAAGGACGGTTTAGATAAATTTAGAGGTCAGGGTATTCTTTAAGCATAAGTGACAATACAATAATGTGTAGGATTTCAAAAAGAGTATTAGTTTTGATAATGTGAATGAGTAAGTATATCTTAGTGTTTATCTTCCACATTAGCACATGATGGTTTTGTTGATATACTTACACTGACATTTCTGTTTTTAGTGAATGGATGGATCTAGCAGGCACCAAAGTGACAATAGGTTTGATGGAAACAGTGGTGGTTCTCTAATTAAGAGACTAGATGAATTGGGGGATTCAATGAAGAAACTTGTGGTTGTTCTAACCCAACTATAAAAGATTCATCATCAACCACTTGTACCTTGGTATGTTATGTAATGCATCATGTATGAGATGACCAATCGATGTGGATGTTCAGGTAATAATTATAAAGGTAACCATTAGGGTTTATATGATCCTTACTTTTGAGGTAATTATGGGTTATTATATGTTATGATGTAAAATGAAGGGAATGAGATAAACTTGTGGTTAAAATATGTTATGATTATTTTTGAAATTGTTATCTTATTTTGGGGAATGTTTTACGAATTATGTAGTTTGGGAAAAATGACAACACACAGACCCTGTGACAACCCGTCGCGTCGGACAATGATGTGGGAATAGAACCCACAACCATAGTGCGACATGTATTTATCGCCTACCACTTGACAACATGAAGTCCCTCGTTAGTTTGACTAATTATTTTTTGTTATATAATTTTAGGAATCAAGAGTATGTTTATTTTGGGTTATCTATGGAAATTATTATCCTATCATGGAGGATGTGTGATTAGGTTAATTACTTTTTAATATGAGACATTAAGAGAAAATGAAGTAATTTAGAGATAAATGTTAATTTGTACCTTGAAAGACTATGTCATAAAATCCTTCAAATATTTGGGTTTCAAACATTGTTTGGTTTACTTTGATGAATTTTATTGAAAAATTGTTTATCTAATGGTCTTTATTGAACATTTGGTTTGTTGGACAAATTTTGGAGATTAAGAATAGATTTTCTTTTTTATAAAGGATTATTCATTTATGGATCTTGTTCTTACAATTTTTGGTTTTAGATTTTGTCTAAAGACATGGGAAAAATATTGTTCACTTTTGTGGATTAGGTGATTCTCCAGAAGTTTATTATAGTACTCTTAATGTGAACAAGTCGTCCTAAATACTTGTCTTTTGGAGAAAATATGAGTTTGATTAAAGAATCTAGTAAAAGTTGAAAGTCTACGTGACAAGTAATTATGTTTCATTATGATTCAGTTAATCTCAAAAATAAATTCCTCAATGAAGAGTAACATAAAACAAAAATGTTGTTTGTTAACTTTTCCTATTGCGGAATCAAATACCATTTAACCCATCAAAAGTTTATGATTTTATTATGGTTAACTTTCTCCTAGACATGTTTACTATCACTCTCCCTCAGAACATGACACTTTGTTTTTTTTCCATATCCATATTTTCCAACATGGATTCCTAGTATGAGTTCGCTCGGGTGACCTTTGTACTTCTATTTGTTTATTTTAAAGTGATTGTTTTACTGACTCTTGTTCCGATGTGGGATTTTCAATGAAGCTTCCAAGCCCAATTTTAAAATTGCGAGGACGCAATTCCCAAAAGGGGGGAAGGATGTAACACCCATGTTAAATAAATGATTTGACATTTTCACATTTATCCATATTTGTGAATAAAATATTATTATAAATTTAAAGGGGACGCTATGCTCGATGGCATACCCAATATGCAACAACAAGTTTCTTGGTAATTTTACGTTACACTGTAATAATAAAATAATATTTTCATAAAGTGTAGTTAACACCTAGACACTGAAATGGCGGGAATGAACAGAACATACTAAAAAATGATTATATATGTTTGTCAAATATTTTTACTTTTTACAATAAATTATAGAGGATTAAAAGTGCGAATGAATCCAATTATAAGCTTAAACATTCTAATATTCTTTAAAAGTTTGATTAACTACGTTTTGGTGACAAACCTCTTTTAAATCCACTTTTTGACAATTTTATGTGTTATATTGGACAAAATAAAATTCATCTTTAGAATCAGGACATCAAAATTTACTTTGTGTAATTTTTTTGGTATTTTTCCGATAAAGTTCATTTTTAATGAATAGTGAAAAATGTTGTATTTTTATTCAAAACGTCTTTTTAATATAATTTCTTTATATGATTATATTATCTTTTTAATTGGTTTTAAAATGAAATTAGAATATATTTTTACCATTTTATCCAATATGGGATGTTGGAATTAATTTCATCTTGAAATTGGACTTAAACTATTGTCAATCTTTTGATACTTATTATTTCATAAAACCACGATATTTTCTCTGACAGCGGGAATTAATTAATAAATTAATAAATGTAACTTATATGTTTTGAATTTTGTAAAATAGAAATCATTTTTTGAATTCAGAATATCAAATATAGAATAGGGGGAAATTTTTGGTATTTTTCGGAAAATCATCAATTTTGGATGAATAGTGAAACCACTAAGTGATAGTTAAAGAAACTGATTTTTCATTTAAATGAAACATTTCCACTTCTGTGATTTGATTTTAAAAAATCCGACATACATTGTTGTCATTAATAAGTAAAATTTGGTTCAATGAGATTAAAATAATTTTTTCTGAATAGTAACTTTTAAGTTTTACTAATCGTGATTAAAGGTAATTAGTGTAATTTAAGAGAAAAATAATGTTTTAATAATATGAAATGACATATACATGTGTCCTATCCTCATTGGATGTGTCATGGCCGACCAAGACAGTCAATTGGTCAACTTGGGGACCCCATGGAGCCACTTTTGTTGGAAAATGACATAAATAACTTTTTATTTAAAGTTAAAATAAAAATGTCAAAAACATGAGTTGTTTTAATAAAAAAAATTAAATAGGGTTATAAAAGACATATTTTTTACTATAAATATTCATTAGAAATATAAGAATATTTTATACATCATGATATTTTTTTATAATTTTTAGATATAAAATAAATTAATTTATTTATGACACCGTGATGATGTAGTGATTACCTCATAAATGAACGATTTAAATAAAATTAGAAGAGAGGGTGAAATATAAGTCTTAAACATGACACAAAAATATTGGATGGGTGTATTTACAAACCTTATAAACTTATCATAGAAATATATCCTTTTGGGACCTTTTAAATCTGGAAAACATTTTATAATAAAGTAATATTTTATAACTTTCCAAGAGTGCCCCTCATCTTCTATTATAAAAGGCCCCCACCTCTACCACCTTACACACACCTCTAAAGCCTCTGGCTCGGCCAACCCCTGCCCATTTCATCTCTCCACATCCCTATCTTCATCATTCAAGCCTCACATTGGGAATAATCATTTCCAAGGAGGCCTTTGAGCTCAAATCAATGAGAGATACCCGATTTAAAGGTAATGTCTTCCCTTGTGTTCTTTTGTCTTATTTTGCTTCTCCAAAGCTGTAAACTATTTTTATTACTTTTATTTGTAACAAAACAAGTATATTAAAAATTCTAGGATTTTTTTATAAGAATTATTCGAGCTACACTTTCACACACCTTCATCTAATGGTTAAAGACCATACTGTTTCTGTGGATGGTGAATTACTACCTCACGAAACGGTGATTGTTCAATATTTTTTTAACACCATAAAAGGTGGCCATTAAGATGTCACTATATTTATATATGATATATAATATGTTTATGTTTTCCTTAAGCTTCTGTATTTTTCATTTATGTTATACCTTTATTGTTTCTATTATGGGTAAACGTGATATCTACATTTTAGGAAGTGCGGACAATAGCCCCCTCAAAGTAATTTTATTCGTTAATGCCATATGTGGGACGTATAAAGGATGGAATTAATGGTATTACATATGATATCCAACTGGAATTATAATATACCTTTATATCATTATTTTTTGATTCCGTAGAATACAAAAAAAAGAAATGAAATTAGCGTTCATGCGTACGTACGCCTTACCGTCTCCATGAAAGGTACATTTCATTTCTTATATCCAAATGTTATGTACTATTATAAGAACATATATATAATGGATATATATGTAATATATTACATCTAAATGAAAGATATAATTCTGGAATTATAATATATATATCTATTATTTTGTTTCAATTCCATTAATATGAAAATAAATGAAAGTAGCATTCATGCATATGTACGACCTACTGTCTCCTTGAACGGTGCTTTTAATTTTTTTTCCAAATGATATGGAATAGTATAAAATGAATATAAACTGGATATATATGATATTTAAAATATAAATACTATTCTGGATATGATGTACCTATAAATACATGGAAAATTCTTTTCTAACAAGTTCAATTTTTACTCATGTACCGAAAATCGACAAAAATGTCTGATATTAACTCACTTTATTAACCAATTATTATAACATTATAATATGTGATATGAATTGAATAATAATATTTAAAGGAGGTCTTTATGAAATTAAAAATTGAACAAATTTTATTATTCAGGAGATTAAAGAACGATCGAGTCATGTCGGACACGAGGTAAGGTATCTAACCTCTCTCTTTCTTTTTTAAGTACTCTCATTTATGTCATTTCATTTAAGCTCATATTTCTTATGTTTGTGGATGTTATTTATTATTCCTCATACTGTACTTTTTATTTTCATATTATGAGAGACCCTATTTGATCTCATAAATCCATTTTTGTATGTTTTAAGTGGCGTCGTTAGGCTGCCGAGTTTTCGTAAGGGATTTTTCATATCACTTATATTCTCGTGACATTTATGATATGTTTGCCACTATTTCCTTTTAGTGGTGTATGTACTGACCATTATTATAATATTTGTGTAATATAATTTCATTTATGGGTATTTACATCTTCATTTTATGACCCTTCTTCCATGGGGTTTAGTTTCGAATGTTACACAACTCGGTAAGGGGACCTTTCACCCTCCTCTTTTTAAAAGACTTCTTTTGTTATGTCTTTTAATTCACATAATATTATGTTGGGATATGTTCTTATATATCATTATTTATTTAAATTTTATTTCCAAGTGACGAGATACCATTTTCTCTCTCATCAACTCATTTTCTGAATTTTAATGTGACGTTGTTAGGCTGTTGGATTTCTATAAGGGACCTTCTTGACCCACTTTCAATTCTTTGGGTTAAACCTCTACTTCATGATTTAATTATGCCAATATTATGTGTGTAATCTCTATGTTGTAATTTCCACAAACCATAGTGGAAATATAAAATTTCTACACATAATCATCTCATTGAAAAATTCTTACGAACTTGTATGGGAAATAATAACCCAATCTCATTTCATTGAGTTAAATACCTATGTCATTAGTTCTATTTTTCCATGATTATGTGTGAATGACCTATGATTGTTTCACACTTAATATCCACTTATATTGGGTGTATTTATATTTCTTACACATAATTATGTGATAGATTTATCCTTAATTTACGGATACCATCTTTATAATGGATTTCATCTCAATTTACATTTCTATTAAGACTTCATTATGGTTATGCACCAATTCACTCTTATATGATGTGTATACTGTCATTTGACATATTATATCATCAATACATTTATTCTCATGATATTATAAATCTCAGATTAAATTTTATTCCGCAATTATTTGTATTCAAGTGTCTCTAATTTTGTTAAAAACTCTTTAACAAAAATATCGTTTTAAATGTTTTAAAGATTAATTATTCTAAATATTTATCTTTAAGGTCCATGTTTTCAAAATAGTTTTCAGTATTTATTTATATGGACATTAATGTTTTAAAATTATAATTCCAATAAAATCTTCAAAATTGTATGGGACACTTTGATTCAATAATCTATTTTAAATTGTTTTTGGAAATGAATTGATTAATTCAATATCTTGGAATTACTTATTGTGATTTCAAATGATATAAAGTTATTAAAATGTTTATATATTCAATATTTTATGAGTATTGATGGTACATGGATATTTTATGGGTGGTTACATGATAAACCATATGACGGGTGGTGTCGTGACTACTAGGATGGGTGGTTACGTTATAACCTCCAATGCATTGGGTATAGAAGTTTTCCGTATGGATATTCCATTAAGTATGTGTGGAAGTCGACCATATGATTATTCCATTTAAGTATATTTATGTCCCAAGTTACCTTTATATGTTATGTGTTCTTTATATGGGTTTTATGGTAATCTTTTGGTTACAAAAGGGTAAGTAATGGTCTTTTATTACATGAATAGTTTTTACTACTTCATAAAGGTGAAAAGTATTACATTGGTAAAGTATTCATGGTTTACCTATTGTTTTGAAAAAAATATCAGTTTTCCTTCTTTGTTTATCCTTTAATGGGCTTTTTATGCTCATCCCATGTTTTTTAAATCATTTCCATAGGACTTTAATATGAATAGGGTCAAGGATGGGTTCAAGGAAAGACACTCTATCTAAAACATGGAACTAGACATGTTTCTTTTTAAGAGTTTTTTTATTATTATTTTTTGGAAACTTAGTAGAAGTGTCTACTATGTAATCTTTTGAGATATAATAGTTATTACCTTATTCTCTAAAACTCTAAACCTAAAAAAATACTATATGTGAATTATTCATTTAATTCATGATTAAGTAAGGTTTAAGGTTGGGGCCATATAATTATCGTGAAAATTATACATCTATTAGTAATAATATAAAAACACAACTTCACCAAAACCGATAAATGTTATTCTAAATACAATATTTACCCATAGAATTATTTCTATTATTTCTACTAAGGTTATATTATATGAAACCCCATAAAATTATATAATTTGGTCAAAATGGGTTATCCATGCTGTTGATATTAATATAACACATGTCTTTTCAAACATTGTTGAAATTTAACCTAGAATGTTATCATTAACTGATAACATCATCACATCCCATGTTAACCAAATAGATTAATGATACCATATATGAGACCCAAAACATAATAATCTATTAATTAACTGATGTAAACAAATTAATAAATTGTAATAAATCCTGAAGATCTAATAGTATTATAGCTTTAATGATTTTATAGATGTAATAATATACAAAATCCGATTTAATATTATAGTAATTTATATTTTCAAAAAATATTATATAATTACATAATCATTAATAATTATTCACCATCATTCCCAAATTGATCTCATAAGAATCCAATAATGAAACCTATTATGTATCAATTCACATAATAAGAAGAGGTAATTGAATCATTAGAAAGGGGTGAGCTCAGATGATTAGTAAATGAAAACATTAAAGATCACAATCAATGGTTATAACTGAGAATAATATGATAATATGTGTATCAAAAAGAAATATTATAAAATCACAACTCAAAATGATAATTCATAAAAAATTTCTCAATGATAATTAATTATTAAAATAAAACAAGAGATTATAAATTTTTTACAGGGGTATATGAAAACAAAACAAGATGTATCAATCATGAGATATGTTACATAGGAAACATTTCTTCCCACCATATCTTTACAGTAACAATTTATTTTATATCTAACATCAAACACAATATTCTTTTTTGAACCCTACTAATCTATATCATATTAACATAAAATTTCAATTATTTGAGATATAAACCATTACCCATTGAATTTGTAGGAGATATATTCCACACATCACTCATAATCTATATATTTTCATCCCACAAAAAAAATAGTCATCAGATCCTAAAATAAACTAGTGTAAGGAAATCATAATAATGAAATATCCATATAATCAAATAAACAATGCATTAATGGATAACTAGCTTCATTATACTATTATAATTGAATGGATAAATAGGAATATATTATATTAAAATTTTAATATTGATAAATAAATGTTGTTATTTTATTGAGATACAAATACTTTTTGTCATCACATTTCAATCGAAGGAATCAAGAGTATGATATTAACCAAGGAAATTTGTTAGATGAAAAATAATTCCAAAAAATTTTAGATTGTTTTAATATGTTTCAAAAAATTTAAATGATTTGATAGATCATTTTTTATATATGTTATGATTAAGAATAATTAGATTAATCTTTAGTGATATCCGTTTAGATCTTTTTGGAGGTTCAATGATAATTAAAAACTTTCTTCATCCTATACCACTACTATCTTGTATATTAGGTAATTCCAGAAACTAATAAAGATAATATCATACAGGCTAAAATATGATTCAACTATTAAAATTTTAATACAAATAAATTTTAACTAAGTAAAGATATATGTAAACACATCATTTACAATTTTGGTAAATCCACAATCAAGCACATTTTTTTTATTTTTGGTAAAAGAATATGATTAGAGGAAGAATGCTGGTGAATATTTAGATAAACAAGACAAAAACTCTGAATATATATTTCATACATGAGATTTCATAGCTATTGGATAAGTGGATGAGAATACATAATAGGAAATGAAATGTATTGAAATGAAAACACAAGTAAATGAAATTGGATTCTCACCTCTTGATTTTTTCTCCTTGAGATCCTCCTTAAAGCCTCTGGTTTGGGAATTTTGGTGACACCAGTAGGTCTTGGGCTAGGTGTAGAGCCCTGGGGATAGTATTTGGCATACATTATACAATTTTCATGTCTTGGGAGATGATTTGGGAAGAGGGGAATTATGGTGGTATTTGTAGTGTAGGATGTGAGGGATTTTACATTATTTTAATCATTATTTTAATAAATTCTTCCAATACAATGAATAGTATTCCTTCATGTGATCAAAATAGAAGGTAGATCTTATGAGGAGCTAAAATTTTAAATTTTTCACACATGATGTAAAAAATAGTTTATTTAACTGGTTATTTGAATATACATATTCTACCATATATCACTATTCATAAATACATCATGAATTTAGAAAAATCAAAAAAATTCAGAATAATTTTTTGTATAACTAAAAAATGTACTAAATTATTTATAATTATTTTTATAAACACAATTAATTTAATTTTCAAATAAAATCATACATTATTCTATAATAAAAAATTTAAAACATAACTATTTT
The DNA here is from genome assembly GCA_963277665.1 of Viscum album. Classification (NCBI taxonomy): domain Eukaryota; kingdom Viridiplantae; phylum Streptophyta; class Magnoliopsida; order Santalales; family Viscaceae; genus Viscum; species Viscum album. Next base: position 2,047,646,640 of record OY728127.1, read on the forward strand.
AATATTAGCTTGAAAAATTAATTAGGATTTAATTATCATAAATCCTTATGAATGTAATATAATAATACAATAAATATTCATTAGGGACATATTACTATACACAATGGTTTATTATTATTAATAAATAATCGTGTTGGTTCCCTCAGATTCCAAATAACATAGTAAGAAAAATTGTTGATGGCTATTAATTAATAATAAAAACATATATGTTGAAAAATTTTGTTTAAAGTTTATTTATAAAAAACGTATTAAAAAAAGATTATTGATTTTCAATTAAACTTTTAGAACATTGGGCTATTAAATTCTCCCCAAAATCATAAAATTTTATCCACACTAATTTTATTTACTTATAAAACAAATGAGTGCATATTTACCTCATAGAATTAGAATATTCCCATGTTTCTTATTATACTATTTAGTTTCTCTAGAATCCATTACGAGGTAGAATAATTTATTCCACAATAATTATTCTCTACTATCAAGAATCATAAGTAGCTTTTATTCAAAAGAATGGTTCTTATATTGGTGAACTGCTTCTCGGCTCAGAACATGAGATGAATCTAGAAAAAACATTCTCAACATTAAAACATGAAAAAAAAATTGGGTAAATTTGATAATCGTTGATGAAATACTACTCAGTTGGAAACCTATCCAGTATTCTCTAGAATTTCATAAGGTCCGATAAATCGTGGAATAATCTTCCCTCAATTTCAAAAATGCATAAAACTTTTCAATTGTGAGATTATACGAAAAACATGATACCCTACCTCAAAAGAAAATTATTTCCACCTATGATGTGCATAAATTTTGACCTTACAATGAGTTGTATTCATGTTTTGCTGAATCATCTTCACATTCATAATAACATCCTCTACTAATTATAGTCCAATCCACTTCATTTCCTCGACATAATCTTAAAAAGATATTGTTCAACAACGATTCCTATACAATCCCTCAAAAGGATCCATCTATATACTCAAATGAAAATTATATTATTAGAAAACTCAACTAACAAATTATTTTGATCCAAAATTTCAATGTAGTCCATTGAACATGATCGAAGAATATTCTCCGAAGTCATAATCAAATATTCTGACTCCTCATATGAGAGAGGATTCACATTGTACTGAAATCTAATTTGGATCCAAAAAACTTCTGATGTCCCTTCCTAAAATTATAAGTGATCCAAGGATCCCCGTATGATACAATAGAAAGAGGAAAATCATGTAACATGATAATCACTTTTACGTGCATTCGAGAAATATAATCCAATGAAATCTTGTATTGAATAGGATGTAATTGTGTGGATTTATGCAGTCAATGAAAAAATAACCCATATTGCATTGTTACCTAAAAAATTCTTTGGTAGTCCCACAACTATGACTTTGAATAAATTTTACCATTTCCACTATAGAACTGGAAAGGGATGAACCATCCTCTTTGGTAACTTCTGCTTTTCTTTATCCTGTTTACATATAAAACTTTTCAAATAAAAATCATTAATATCACTTTTAATTTCATCCCACCAGTAATACTCCTGAATGTAACTTTACATATTAGTACTGCATAGATGAACATAAAATGAAGAACGACGAGATTCACACAAAATTATTATTCTAATGTGAATCACAAGTCACACACAAAATTCATCCAGATATTAAAACATAATCAATATCAAAGTCAAATAATGGAAACTTTCCAATTTTAAACAAATATACATTTCTCTATAGCTAACAATCTTAATTATATTCAACCTTAATTCTGTCTGATAACAGTGACTACAGAGAAGCCTGAAAAAATGGAGATCTATTTTCAGCACCAACCTCATCGATGATAAAAGTAATCAAATCATTAATTGGAATACCATGTTCCAAACATAACATGGTTAATGATGTGTGATGACATAGAATCAAGGTATCTCCTATATTGGATTCTTTTTCAGTATGGAAATTGATCAGGAAACAATAACCATTTATCAATTCAACCACCTTATCTGCCTCATGTTTAATTGCTTCATAGTGAATATATAATTTATAAATTTATGGTCAGTATTTATTTGAAATTTGTCTCTATATAAATCGTGACTTCAAATTTCCAACACCAAACCCACAACTTCTATTTCCATATCAGTTGTGGAATAATTTAACTCATGATGTTTTGGTATTCATAAAGCATAATAATTTACCAGATCATTTTTTATTAGAGGAAAACCACGTCCCGTCAATAAAGAATAAATGTAGATGAAAAAATCACTCATTGAAGAATTAAATGAAAAAACTGGTTCATTCAATAAAATATTTTATAGATCCTAAAAACCAACATCACATTATTCTATCCAAAGAAATATAAACCATTTGGTGATAACATAGACTGAGGGATATATAACAGTGCAATGTTTTTAACAAACTATCAGTAATATACAACTAATTCATGAAAACTATGAATAATTGTATCATTTGAAGGTATTTGACATTCATCAACCCCTTTTTGTTGAGAAGGATCAACTTTGATTCCATCATTATTTATGATTTTCCCAGTAAAAGAAATCTGGGGCATCCAAAAATAACACTTTCTGAATTATACATATAGTTTCTTTTTCAATCACGATTTTCAAAACCACACAAATTTATTTTCATAGACTTCTTAGCATCTAGAATATACCGTAATATCATCAATATACGCAACCAAAAACATATCCATCATCTCATGAGTAATTATACTCATGTGATCCTCAAATATAGAACGTTCATTAGTTATCTCAAAGGGAGTATCTACAAATTCATAAAGACCATACCGAGTATGAAATTTAGTCTGCAAGATGCCTGAATCCTTACTTTATATTTACGATATCCCAACCGAAGTTCAAAGTTCAAAAAATATTCTACTCCCAAGAGTTGATCAAACAAATCATCGATATGAGTAAAGTGATACTTCTTTTTAAAAATGATTTTATTAAATTACCTATAATAAATAAAAAATAACATTGAACTATATTTCATTTTAACAATCGAGATAGAAAAACCACATGGTGAAGTGAAAGGTCAGATAATTTCTTTTATCTTATAAATTATGTAACATCATTTTAAATTATATAAGTTCCGTTTAATATATTTAATAATGGGGTTTACAAAATCTCTTAACATCATGGACTGATTCAATTGTAAACTCAACGTCACGATTAATAATAAAATAAAGAAAATCATTAAGACAAATATGCAAGAATTCACTTTCCATTGCTACATATTAAATCAATATAGTTCCCTTATATTCAAAAGTATGAATAAGATTACATTAATTTAAATCTATTATCTATTTCTTGTCAACCTAATATGTTATCAATGGAATTGGTTTATTCTTGTACACAAAATTAAAATCTTTTCCAAAAATCATTATTTTCTCTACAATCTATCACAACCTGATAAAAATATATTATGTCCATACCCAAAGTTACATCATACACCAATAGAGGAAATACAATAAGGATTGTAGGTAAACCCTTTCCATAGAGAAATATAGGTTGATTACTATAATTTTATATTTAAAAAAAATTCTCACGGTGTTCATAACATGATTTCTTTTTTCATTTAATGTGGCGTAATTAAAAGTTATTCCCAAAAAATCCTCAAAAATGAAAGAATGTGTAGATCCCGAATCAAAAAACACATTTAAGATATATGTAAAAATAATTAATTTACCTGATACAAACTCATTTGATGGATCATCATCTACTAATTTTTTTGAAATGGATTTTATTACACCCTTATGCATCCAATCATGCCAATTATCTGCCTAAGTGAATAGAATCGGACAAACATTGGAAAAATGACTCAATTACATACCATTAAATCATTTCACTATCAGATTCTCATTAATTTTTGGATCGTTTTCCCTACACTCATAAAATATTTTTCCAATATTCCTCATTGGTATCATTTATCGGAATTTACATGACATTCACATGTATGTGTTTTACTATAATTTTCACATGAAGGAAAATTGATTTTCTTACCTCCATATTTCGTTGATGATTTTATAAACAATTTACTACCAACTTGACTACTTTATACTATTTCCATCACGAGAAAAATACATGTTAGAAAACTACATCTCCACTTTTTTATCAAATAAAACAAGTTTCTTATTTCTTTTAATCCTTTATAAATCCAAAAATAATCTTCCAAAATGGTTCAAATCAGAGTAAAATATATAAATTTTACTATTAAAATATTGATTTGAATCTTGTACATACCAGGACAGTCTTGTAAAATTTTCTTCCTATGCTACCACTGAATCATCTTCTATCTTCTTTACTTCCATGAATAGTTTCTCTATTCGAGTCAAATGATTTTAAGTAAATATTTTTCCTCAAAAATACTCTTAAATCATCTCATTCCAAACTATCATGGTCGTCTATTTCTCATGTATTCTATTCCAAATATCACCATTTATGTTATTCACATTGAAATGATATATTGATAGTATTACCTTTTGTAATTATGAACAAACCCTAACATCAAATATCATTTCTGGATCATTGTTCAATCCTTCATCTATCCATGGACTTGTGGATCCACTGAGTGATATATGATATTTCTTCAAAAAATACTCCAATAAAGACATGTTTATTCATGGTAGATCATGATCCACTCTATCATGGATACCACCTTCGATTATGGCTTGAATCGACCATTCCATTGATATCACAAACTAATTAGATATAATTCCAACCCATTAAATGATATATATTCGGAAGACATCAGCCTATTGGTGCCTTCATACATCAGTTTCCCGATTTTCATTGCATAAAACCCTTAGGAACAGACATATCTTAGATAATAAAAAATGATAATCGTAAAATGCTATAATACTTTAAAATAACCATTGATTAAAAATCATTTAAGGTATTCTATAAAACATCCTAACCCCTAATGTTATAAAAACCACCCTTTGATTCCAAATATAAGGCCCTGGTCATTATACATTATATAATACTGAGTTTCGGACACGATAATTCCGTCTTTCACAGATTATTTTTTCAACTTTAGAGTTTTAAGTAATTAGGACATGAAATGTACAAAACATCACAAAATCATAGATGTTGATACTATTAAAACAATATCCATTTTTTCAAAAATCTTATACTGTTAGAATAAATCATAATTTCTTTTAAAAATATTCATTAAATTTAATTTTTACTCCTTCATTCTCTTACACATCCCTATAGCCAATGAAATATAATTATAAAACGTATATGGGAACTAAAATCTCATCATGGGATATAAGGGAAGAGATCAATATACAAGTGATAAGTTAAAACATAATAAAACACATTTCATAAATACTTGTTAACATGCATGGAAAACCCATGTAGTTAAAATGGGAGATATTTAACATATAACACATACAATCATCCATACACCTATAATAACTATCTGGTCAAATTCCATCTCTGGAGTACTCAATTCATATGATAGCTATAATGGGGTCAACCATAATATAGTTAATTATAATGGGATCAACCCAACATATATTGAGATATAATGGAATCAACCAAAGATGAATTTGTCAATGTAACATATCATGGTAATAATATATCTTGAAATCATGAGAAACCACTAATTCCATATATATATATATGTGCATAATATTATTGAATTTTAGTATGGAGATTTTAAAATGGATTTTTAAAGGCAAGTCCCTTATAAATATAATTAGGGTGAAAATTAATGGAATGGAATGGATATGTGTATACAATATACATACAAATAATAGACCATAATATTATAAAAATTATCCCCAAAATAATCTCAATACAACAAAATGAAAAAAGTGGATGGCTAATCCAATGATTGGAAATTGGATTAAGAAATTCCTTACCTCGAGTTCAGTGTAATTAAAACATGATTTAACCTGTTATAATATGGTAAATAGAGTGTTATTAATATCTTGTAGAAATATATTCATGTTTGTATCACTATAAATGATCACTTCATGACAACATTTTATACATTAATTATTATTATTTGATTCCATCCACTATTTTGGGTGTGTTCTTTACCTGATATCTCTGATCGGTTTGGATTTTATTTTCTTGTCAAATGGAAATGAAATTTGTTTAGTGGAATGAAATGGTAATCATATGTTTCAAGAATATTAAATTTTTCCATAAATCGTTTTGGTTTTTTTATGATAATTAATCATCAGATAAATCTTTTGTTACATCCCTTTAGATATTTGTGTTGGTTATTTGATAATAACGAACATGATTCATCGTATACCCCTATAATTATGCACATATGTTAAATACAGAACCTAAAAATAATATTTAATATACATTATAATCTTATTCAACCATTAAAACTGCTTTAAAATAGATTTTAATGAGTTGATGTATATTGGAAACACATTATCCATGATTTTGGCAAATCTGAACATCAAGGATTGTGTTTTTATTTTTAGAATAATAGGATGATGAGATGAATAATGATGATGAATCATTACATAAATATCATAAAAATACGGAGTATATATTTCTTAATAGATATTTCATGCATCTTGGATAAGTGTAGTTTTCAATATTATAAGAAAAATATTTGAAAGGAAAACATGAGAAAATGAAATAGGATTCTTACCTCCGGATTTCTTCATAATGATATCCTATGTAAGGCATTTGGTTTTGGCCTTTTTTTGATAATAGAAATTATTTTATATCAGTAATAGCCTTGGGGGAGATGTTTTAAAACATATAATATATTCAAGGATTGGGATGTGATAGGAGAAGATTGTAATGATGGTGGTATTTATAGTGGAGGAGAGGAGGGATTTTACCTTACATTAATCATTATTTTTATAAATTTTTCCATGAAAATTACAAGTATTAATTCATGTGATAAAAATACTATAGAGTGAAAGTGAGTTTGAAACAAGTGGGCTCAAATTATCCATACTTTAAAAATTAGTGTTTTGAACTGATAATTGTTATATAAAGTATTTTACTGTATTTCACAATACATAAAACATTCTAGAATTTCCAAAAAATATAAAAAATTCACCCTAAACCTTTTTGGATCCATGGAATTAAAAAATTAAATCACTTTTAAAATAATAATTTTAATATCCTTAATTTAATTTTCTAATAAAAACAAACTTTATTCCCAAATTAACAATTTATAAACTATTAATCATTTTATATCCCCATTAAAAATTAATTAATATGCCATTATCATAATGCATTAATAAATTAAAATAATAATACAATTTATTATTAATTTTTACCTTTTTCATATTCATATTACAAATCATAAGGGTATGTTACTATTCAAAAAAACAAGTTGGTTACATCAGACTCAAAATGACATAATGAGTACAATTGTAGATGGCTGTTTTTTCAAAATTAAAAACATAGATGTTGAAAAAATATGCTTAATGGGTAGTTAAAAAAATCTACATAATAATTGTCTTATTATTTTAAATTTATTTTGAAATCCATGGGTTGTTATATTCTACCCAAATTAAGAAAATTGTTGCTTTGCAACTATGTTTACTTTTTGATCAATTTTTGGTATCTTTCGAAATAGCATTTTCATATACTCAAGTTACTTATTTTATCATGTGGTTTCTCTACAAAACCATTACCTAGTGGATTAATTTATTCCACAATACATATTCCCTTTGATCATGTATATGAAATGGTTTCTCATCATATGAATGGTTCTCTTCTAGCTGAATTCCTTCTAGGATCTAAACATGAAATGAATCTCGAACATACATTCTCAACATAGAAACATGACCACCATTTTGTACCTTTGATAATGTTGAATGGAATGAAACTCTCTACGAAACTGGTACAACATTCACTATAATTTTATTAGGCCCATTGTACTATGGTCTCAACATTCATTTCTTACAAAAATGCATAAAAATTATCAATGGTGAGATTGTTAGAAAAATTGGCTCACCTACCTAAAAAGAAAATTATGTCCTCCAATTTTTTTCATAACTTTTCTACATAGTCTGAGATGTTTTTATTCATACATGATCGTAATCTCTTTCTTATCATCTTCCTCTAATAATTATGGTCCCATTGACACCCATTCTCCAACATCAGCTTAGAAAAATGAATGTCGACATTGTTTCCCATATAATCCCACAAAATGTTTCATCTGTACTCTTTAATGAATAATTTTATTATAAGAAAACTCAACTAATGAAATATGATGATCCCATATTTTATATTAGTCAATTATATATGCTCACTAAATATCATTCAATGTATGAATTGTTCGTTTTGATTACCCATCTATTTGGGGATGAAATGTAGTACTAAAATTTAATTATTTTCCCAATAACATGTAAAGGTCCTTACCAAAATTTGAATTGAGAATGGGATCTCAGTCATGCATAATGGAAAGAGGCACTCCATGTAACCAAAAAATATATTTGAGGTACAGTCAAGAAAGAACATCTGAATTAATTATATCTCAAATAGGATGGATATGCATATATTTAGTTAGTTAGTCAACAATGAACCATATTACATTGTTACCTCGATATGTCTTTGGTTGTCCCAAATTAAGACCATGGATATATTTTCCAATTTCTAATCTAGAAATAGTAATCCCAAAACAATCCCCATCAGTAACTACCACTCTGATTTAACTGATTGACATGTCAAACATTTCACATTAAAATATCAAATATCCCTTTTCATTCCATCCCACTAGTAATACTCTTGATGGTCTATGTACATCTTATTGCTGCTAGGATGAACTGAAAATGGAGAAATATGAAATTCACAGAACAATTATTTTTTCAATGGAGAATCACAAGTTACAAAAAACCTTTTTATAAATATTAATAAATTATCATTATAAATGATAAATTATGGAATCATACCCATTTTAACCAGTTCATTTTCTTTATAGCTAATGGTATTCCCTCTACACTTGCTTAATTATGTATGATAACAATTATTACACTGAATCCTGAATCAGAACATATTTTTTTCTTACCAGAACAACTTATAATCCAAATTTCATTAATTCATTATTCAAAAGACAATTCTCTTAATGGAACATGTTTAAAAATAAGTGACGTTGTCAAATCAAGGAATATTCCACATTATTTTCTATTCATGGATGGTAATTTATCAGGAAATAATAATCATTTATCAATTAAAAAACATTACCTACATCATTTTTAATTCCTTCTGATGGAATATATACTTTAGACACTTTGGGTCAGTATTTACTTTATAATTGGCACATTAACTGATTCCTCCAAAATTTCAAAGATAAAACCACAACTGCCATTTCCAAATATTGTGTGGGATTATTTAACTTATGGTATTTTAGATTCAATGAATCTTAAGAAATTACCTATTAGTTTTTCATTAGAACACATCCATTCCCATTAAATAAATAATATTTTTAGATGTAAAACACACCATTTCAAGAAGGATATGAAATAAGTGGAGCATTCACAATAGTTCCTGAAAAAAAAATACACATTCATTAGAAATCAAAATTATAACACCTATTGTGTTAAAATAGTTAGCCTACTAGATAACTGTGAAATGTTGCTCACAAGCCATGTGTAAAAACCTACTAATCTAAAAAAACAAAAAAATTGTAACATTTTTATGTCCTTGACATTTATCATCCTATTTTCTTTTGGAAGGATTAACTATCATTCCATCCTTATATAAGATTTTCCCAATAAACGAATTTGTTGCATCCAAAAATCAATCATGGTGAATTTCCCATACTGTTTCTTTTCTTTTATGGGTTTAAAAAAACCCTTAGATGTTTTCATGCCACTTATTACATCTAGAATAAACCGGAATATAATCACTAAACACTACCAAATATTTATCATAGAAATTAGAAAATATTATATTCATAAGATCCATATATATATTGAAGGTGCATTAGTTAGGAACAATATTATAACTACAAATTCATAATTACCATATATACTAGATAATGTCGTCATCAGGATGTATGAATCATTTACATTCAGCTGACAGTGCCCTGAATTCAAGTCAAACATTGAAAATAATGTACTCCTTGACGATAATCCAAAAAATGACTAATAGGAGGCAAATGATAATTTTTTAAAATTTAATTTATTAAAGGTTCTAGAATCAATGCAATTTTTCATTGAAACATATTTATTTTTTGGGGACAAGATAGAACCCCATGGTGATGTGGTTGGTTGGACGAGGCCTTTATATAACAATTCTAGTATTTTCATTTTTAATTCTAGAAGTTACATTTGATGTATTTGATAAGGGTTTTTTTAAATTCACATATAATTTGGAACTAAATCAATACAAAACTCATCCTCTCGATTATGAATAATATCACAAAAATCATTATAAAAACCATCCAGGTTTTCATTTACCAATGGTACACAATTAATCTAGATAGATGTTATATCTAAAATAATACGAACAAGATAAATTTCATTTCTATAATTTATCACTTTATTATGATCCTTATATATTATAAATGGTATGTTACTATTATTTTACACAAACTGAGTTTTTTTTGAAAAACAACATATTTTCCCTATAGTCAATCATAGTAAGAAAAAAAATCCAACCCATACCTTGGATAAAATGAAAATCAAATAGAGGAAATAATTTTTTTTTTTCTAGTAATCACATTCCACAGATATTTATAGATATATTAATATAATTTATTCATGACACAAAATTTATCCATGGTGTTTTTAAAATTATTTCTGGTTTCATTTCAAGAGGTGCAATTCAGAATTATTTTAAAAAATTTTAAAAAAGGAAGGAATGTGTAGACCTTGAATCAAACAACACATTTGAAAAATCTGTAAAAACCTTAAATTTACCTAATACCACCTCATATGATATTTCATCATCTACTGATGTGGATTTAATGTATTTTATCACAACCTTAGGCTTCCAATCATGTTTATTCCTTGCCTTAGTTACTTGAATCATACCAACATTATAAAAATGACCAAATAACTTATAGATAAAGTATCTCACCATAAACATATCATTAATTTTCAGATTGAATTCCTAAAACTCATAACAAACATTCCAATCATTTAAAATCCATAGAATTTCCCTTAACCAGATAGTAACCCGTATTCTTTTTTCCACAATTTTAGAGGAAGGGATTTTGATTTTCCTACCTCTAGATTTTATTGATGTATTTTTCCTAAATGTCAGTCAATGTGAACAATTATTATTCTTTCCATCACCGGGAACATACATTTTATTAAATTATATCTCCACATTTTTAGTATAATGAAATTGTTTCACATTTCTTTTAATCTCTCACAAAGCCAAAATTAATCATAAAAACGGTTTTAATGCAAATTAATATGTATTAATTTTAATATATAAATTCGTTGTAAAATATGGTACATACATATCCAGTATTGTAAAATTGTATTCATATTCTTCCACTGAATCATCATTTCTATGATTTGGCTCAAAAAATAGTTTCTCCGTTCTATGTTATATAGTTTTAGGAATATATTTTTCCAAAAAAATACACTAAAAATCATCACAGTCTGGACTGTATTGAAAATATAATTCTCTCTTATTCTTAACATGATACCATCATTGATCAGATTAACCATCAAATTGGTAAATGGATATCTTTTCTTTTTACATTCTGAACATCTCATGACATCAAGAATATTTTCGAGTGCATTGATCTGTCCTTCGACTATCACTAGAAATATGGGTATACTAAATGTTAGGTGATGTTTCCTCATTAAATGCTCCAAAAAGACATGTTTATTTGTGTTAGATCTCATTCTGACCTAGCATAGATCCCACCCATTTTTATTTCCTAATTCAATTGATCCACTACTATCACAAACTACTCAGTCCGGATTCCCACCATTATAAGCAATATATTCGAACAGACATCGGCCTCTTTGTTCCTTCCTACATCAATATCTCTTTTATTTATGTAGAAAACCATTCTAAATAAGAATATATTATATAATGAAACATCATAATATTTAAATTTTATAACAATTTGTATTAACAATTGAGAAGAAAATCATCTATGGAATTCATTAAACATCACCATAACCCCTAGAATTATCTAAACCATCATTTGATAAATAATATATTGAACTATCCATAATACATTATGTTATCATATGTTTTAGAAAAGTACTCACATTCTTACACCTTGAGGATATTTTCAGGTTTAGTTTTTTATGTAATTAGGTAATAAAACTCACAAAACATCTCATAATCATTTATGTGGATAATGTAAAAAATAGTGTCAATAATTTCAAAATATAAAACATTTCAAATAAGATATATTTTTGTTGAAAAATCTTCATTAAATTAAAATAGACGACCTTCTTTTTCTTACATATCCTTATAGCATGAGAAACAACTTTAAAAATATGGGATGATCACAAAAATCATATTAAGGGATATAAGGAAAATAATTGTTAGTTGGGTGATAAAATAAAAACCAATAAAAACCATTTAATAAAAATTTCATCACATAAATGTAAAAGTCTTGTATTTTCCTTTGGACATATTTAACATTTCATAAATACAATCTCATATACATATTGGATAACCATTTTTTCAAATTCCATATATGGAGTACTTAATTCCTTGATGACCAGAAAATGGGGCACAATCATCATATCTTGAGCTATAATTTCCTCAACCCTACATATCTTGAGAAATAATGAGCTCAAACCAACATAAATATGGAAAAAGAACATATCATGGTAATAAACGTTAATGAAATTAGGAGAAACCACTCATTAGATATATATATATATAAACAATTTTTGGTAACTTTATTTATAATACATTTAAATTCATTTTAAAAGGAATGTTCCACACAAATATAACTGAGTAAGAAATAATGGAATGTAATAGATATTTTTATACGCTGTAAATAATAATTATACAACATAATATAACAAAAAATTCATCACCTAAATAATTTCAAAACCACATAATGAATAAAGTAGAATTTCAACTCCCAGATTGGAAATTGGGTTCTGAAATCCCTTAACTCATGTAATTCATAATTCAAACATGTTTAAAGCACATGTAATATGGTTAAAATAGTGTTATTAACATCTTATAGAAATATATTATTGTTTTTAAAACATTATATGATAATTTCATTTCATCATTTTATCCTTTAATTATTATTATTGTGTTCCTTTAATTGTTTCTGGTGTGATCTATAAATTATTTCCTTGGACGATTTTTATTTGATTGTATTGTCATGTGGAAATGAAATTTTATAAGTCGAATGAAGTTTTTTTCATATGTTTCCATAATATTAAATTATTCCCTAATTTATTATGGTTATATGGTATGAATATGAATCCATAGATAAATCATTAGTTATATCTATTTAGGTTATTTTGGTGGTTCCTTGATTATCACAAAAATGTTTCATCACATACCATTACTATTATTCATATATGATAATTATAGAACCTTTTAATGTTCATATCATACACATTAAAATTTTATTAAATCATTAAAATGTTTTTACAAACAGATTTGAATGATGTATATGAAATTTTAAACAAATCATCCCCAATTTTGGTTAATTGACACATCAATAATGGTGTTGTAATTTTTAGAATAAGTGGAAGAGGAAAGAATAAATGTTGATGATTCATTCCATCAACAAGATAAAAATTCATAATAAATATCATACATGATCTTTAAATCCTCTTGGATAAGGGGAGGTGAAGAGAGTATAAGAAATGAATAAAGTTGAAAATAAAACATAAGAAAATGAATGAGGAATCTTACATCATTGTTCTCTTCAACTTGAGATCCTCATTAAAGCCTTTGGTTTTGGTCATTTGGTTAGACCATAATGTCGTGGACGAGGGGAATAGAATTGCAGTGGGGATGTTTAAGATCATAGATAATGCTCCAGGATTGAGAGGTAAGAAGGTAAATGGGGAAATGAAGGTGGTATTTATTGTGGATGAGAGGAGGGAAATTACATTTTTTTATAATTTTGTCCAGGGCTTTGTAAAGACTTTACTATTTTTATAAAAATATAATATATAAAATTTTATTAGAAAATGGGGTCTTACATTATCCATGATATCATAAATGTTTTATTTAACAGATAATTTGTAAATGTGTTATGTTACCCTATTTCACAATTCATAAAAAATTATGGAATTTTAGAAAAATCAAAAAAAAATCACCCTATCCATTTTTTTATGTGTAGAACATAAAAATGAAATCCATTTTTTAAAAATAATTATTAATAAAAAAATAATTTCATTTTTAAATAAAAAAATAAATTATTCAAAAAGTAATAATTTTTAAACTATAACTCATTTTATATCAATATGTAATTTAATTAAATGTTATTTTATTAAAGCCTTAATAAAACAAAATTATATTATAATTTAAAATTCATTAGGGTCAAATTACAACTCATAAGGTATTGTTACTATTCACCAAATATAAAGTAGGTTCTATCAGACACAAAATAACATACAAAACATAATAGTAGATGACCATTTTTTAAAATTCAATACATAGAAGATGGAAAATGAAATTTAAAGGATAGATATATCAATGAAATAAAAACATGTTTTAATGTATTTCAATGTATTTTTAAAACCATGGCCTTTTACTTTGAGTGTGAGGGATATTGGCTATCCCTACAATTAAAGTTATGCAGATTGGATTCCTATATATGACTACTAAGAGGAGAACCATTTATCTGGATTTACTAGTACCATCTAATAATTAACTATTGAGTAAAAGTTGTGTATTTCCATGTATTTGTTGTCAATAGTTTTCAATGAAGATCCAAATGAAGGAGATAACAAAAAACTCTAATGAAATGGATGAATTGTGTGGTATCATCCATCTGACTATGATTAAATAAAAATACCATGAAATTAATCATCATTGCATTAGAAATTGGGGAGGTCTTAATTGACGAATAAAATCATATTATTTTCATGAATTAGATAACTATCATTGAAGAATTAGATAGAGTATGGAAGGGATATTCATTTTGATATTCCCATTCATTTAACATTATAGCTAAACCATCTGATTTCATGGTGATTTTAATTTCCAAAATATCATAAGTTTGGAGAAATTGTGATGAAATACCCATGAAGGAAATGGGGATCAAATATGATTCCAGTCATATAATGTTTTTTTGTATATAATGATGCCGCTATTTGATAGGTAAGTTGGAGTACTTCTCATTGAAAACATGATGAGGTTAATTCAGTTCGATCGAAGGATACATATCATGATGATGTTTTTCGTGATGGATGTTGGATAATGGTTATGGAATATATTAAAGATAATAATGAAAAAGGAATTCATGATCTTGAGGCATCATAAAATAATTTTTTAAGGAAAAGTTGTTCTCTAGGTTTTTCTAAAATTGTTAGCTAAAAATTGAGAGAGGGAGAAATGTTATTTTGTAAAAGGATGTTGCACACAATCTTAAAGATGTCATGTAAGATGTGCACAAGTGGAGTTCTATAATGAAAACATCATAATCTAGAAAAAAATATGCTTTCATGAATGATTTTTTTTCACACAATATTTAACGGAATTTGGAATGTTGTTTGCAAGGTCTGATTCGGGGCTAAAAAATTGAAATATTGAAAATCCATTAATTGCACGAAATATTGAAAAGTGCATGAAATATTAGTTTGGCACAAAAGGGATATACATTCCTAATGTTACGTCAAATGCGGTTTTACTTGACGCTTTAGTATCATGCATGAAAAATCGTGGTTTTTTTGTTTAGGGGTTGGCAATGTCTATAAATAAGAAGTGACCCCCTCAGAGTGATAGAGCTTGACACATAGTGAAATCCTAATCACGGAGGGGAGAAATGATTTTAAGGAAATGTTAGTGAAAAAAATAAATAGAGTTTCACACAATAAGGATATGTTGCGTGAAAGAATAATGGTGTCTGCAAGACTAAAGATGGGTGCAAGAGGTGTTTTCAAAAAATTGTAAAATCTAAAGCATGTGGCATAAAGGTTTTTAGAATGACAGAAAAAATGGTGTACATAAAATTTGGGTGTCCCAGAGGCCTTCGAAATCTACATAGAACTCTCAAAGTGGCTTCCTGAAGAAAGAAGTACCATGAACCATTCAGTTTTACTAAGATGTGTATTGTCGCAAAAACACTTCTGGTGATTAACACCTTCATTGTGCTTTGAATAGTGAATAATAATGATACCTGTAAGTAAATTCATATCTAAATAGAAATAATGAATTACACCAATACAATTTGATGTTGGTATTAGATATTAATGGAAGGGAATAAGAAGAGGAACATAGTGTTCCCAATTGAAGATTGTGAATTATACAGGGAGGTCCAATTGTGATAGTAATTTGAGTAATTGGGTTTTGTGTTCAATTGTGTCAATTGTATCAATCTAGGACTTTGATGAAATCATTGTCTTGTTATGGATTGAGACAAATTCTTCAATGAATAACTATTAAAGTGACCTTCATGTCTATAAACTGAGTGGGACTTCATTTAAGGATGTGAGCCAGGGGGAGTCAACGAGAGTGACCCAAGGGAAACAATAAGTTATCCTTGATCCATTATAAAGGCAGTGAGTCTAGGATAGAGTGACTCTTCCTGAAAAATTTTAATCCACAACTAGTGATGATTAGTGAATTTTGGTATGATTGAAAACCATTTGGTGTATTCTCTGTGGATGTAATTTTATGTGGTGAGCCAATTAAAAAGTGTTGTTTTGTTTTTTTTAAGTTTTAATTACTATGATCATCCCTCATACATGTTTGTAAATGTTCCATCAAATTGGGGAACATGATCCAGAAAAGAAGAAAGAAACATGACACCGTGATTCGACCCCTCCCCTCTCAGGTTGGTTTAGGCTCCTTCAATTGGTATCAGAGTACAATGTTCATGTATTTTAGATACTTTATATTAATTATATTTAGAAAATGATTTGAGTTTTCTTCTAAATTCAACAATGAAGTGCCGTCTTGATAATGATTCAGTAATTTTTAGCTGAAGTATGCATCTAGAAATTCCTTCACAAGTAAGAAAGATAATGATACAATGAAACTAAGGATGTCCCTCATATATAAAGAATATGCAATGTATGGCTCTACATTCCCTTCCAATATTGAATTAATATATGTTTTGGAATAAAATGAGCTGGAGGCTCGAGTTTCTACTAGAGTAATATAAGAAACTTCTATATCATTTTCAAGTGATCAGGGGAAATTAAGAACATATCTACTTTATATTCCTGAAGAAAGAGTTGAGAGTACTTGTATAATGTATCAAGGTATATAGCCTAATATCACCCGACTGGGAAAAGAAGATTAAAATATAGAGGAAGGAATAGTAAAGAATGTATTAGAAAGTTATAAGCTCTTCAGAAAAATTGAATCACTTCAAGGAATAATGAGGAAACACGAAATCAATACATCAAGATGGTTCAAAGATGTTGATGAGGATGAAATATCCAGAAAATATCATGAAGAAATGATCCATATGAATGAAGGGAAATTGAATAATTGCACTAATGTCAAGTGTTTTCAATTCGATGTGATATCCATGAAGGTCAAATAACATGAATTTTGATTAAGAATAAAATGATGGTTCCTGAGGAATAATTTTTTTGAATAAACAATTCTTGTGAAGATAAGATGACTATGATTGATGATCAGAAGATCATTCTCCATGGTAAATGACTAGAACTAGATGCTCAGTTGACTAATCATGAGAAGAAACACATTGATACATCACAAAATATAGAATCTGTTGCTACTGGTACTCAATGGACACTTAAGGAATCTAATATCACAAGACATCCAACAAAGGATAATAATATCATGAATTCACTCACAGATCTATCGGAAGCTACTGAGAAAGTGAGATACCATCCATACCATCTTTTACTATTTTTCGTAAATATTTTTCTACAGAAATTGGAGGGTGCAATAAAAATTATAAATAATTTTTTATAAAGAATGGTGAGAAGAAAAAACCTACCACCATGGATAGGGTGGATAGGATGAAAAATTTGGAATTTGGTTTCCCAAATAGATGAAAACACATTAAGAAAAAAGGGAAACTACCTTATATATAAGATATAACGAAGACAAAAAATTTCGGTCAATGTTGGTGCTATAGAAGAATAGGTATTTATGCACTGGATTTTTGGAATAATACCTTAAATGAAAACACACATATATATCATCTATCAAATGGTATAAAGTAAAAGAAGAAGAAGCAACATTCATAGCTCTAGAAGAACTTGGTTTACCACAAACAGAATTTGATTTCATTATAACATCTTTGTTGTATGCAACAGAAGTGGTCACAAGGTTGGTACATGCCCAACTCAATATGTATTCACTATTATTATGATAAGAAAACATCCTATGTTAGCTAGTTCTGAAGAATTTACAATGGAATTTTATTAGAAAAATATTTTGAACACATACTATCCCAAGAATATTTCAAGTAGGGAAGTTAAGAAGTCCCTATATTTTTTATCCATGAAATTAATGTGAAATTCATCCAAAATAGATACTAAAAGGGATTAACCTCATTCGAATCCAAGCAGAAGATCCAAACCTGCTACAACAGATGAAATTGATATGTTGTTCAATTGTCCATATATTTTAGAAAGAATAAAGAAACATTAAAATGAACAAGCCATGGCTAGTGGTAATGAAAAAGAAAAACAATCACGTGATGAAGACAATATGCATGAGAGATTGAAACCCAATAGAAACACACATGTCAAAGAAATTTTATGTGAGAAACGATTGGAATATAGTCACATAGAAAAAGGATTTCCATCCTTAATATCAAATGTGGAACTAGTCTATAAAAGGTGTAATAATTTATCATTCATGATGGTTTTTAAGAAAAAAAAATATCCACAAAAAGAAATAGATAATGTGATGAAATCTATGCCCCATCAACAAAGATCAGAAAATTTGTTGAAAAGTGTAGGCATACAGACTGGATGAAATGGAGGAATTTGGTTGAGAAATGAATCTGAACCATCCAACTCATATTTATGAATCAAAGAGGAACCACCATATTTCATTACTGATTTGTGTATAGTATTTGTGCTAATAATAAAATGTATTAAAGGAGAGGAATACTCTCTGGGGGAGTAATTAAGATGTAGTGAATTTTTTCACCTCTTCATTGTTATGCTGAAGATGCTTCCATCCTTGGAAGATTGATCAAGTGATATTAAAGGATAAAAATGATTAATGATCACCCTTGATGAATATGATTATGTGGGTTTCCCTTTGAGGGGAAGCAGATTAATAAGCTTCTAGAATTATTATTTCAATCAGTTTCTAAATCAGTTGGTATTATCAACCATTACTATGAAAATTTCATGAAAAACATGTCATTAGAAAAGGCATGTCATTTCTCAATCTCTCATCCTTGGATAATCAGAACAACTAACATTTCCAAAGGGGGTGAAACATAATTAATTAGTGACATAAGAAATTTGGAAGTACCACAAGGCCTCTTATCCTTCCAGTTACACATGGATGTTTTTGATATGATTATTGATGTGAGTGCTGGAGTGTTAGGTTGATTATTTTTTATCTGATTTAGACTCATCTTCCTAGAATGAAAATGGAATTCCCTTCAAGAAAACGTACATGAGTTCTCATCTCATTTGGTTTCATGCATATTTAATAATGGACAAACTTGTTGTATAAAAAAAATCCTCTTATTTACTACACTGAGAATTTATCAAGTATACATATAGTGAAATTATTGATGGAACATTTATTAAGTATATATTGATACCCTTTCTACAATTAACTACCTATATCATTTCAACAAGGGGGATACAAAGTGAAATGAATGCTTCAAAAGTAAATCTGATCTTGAGAAGATTCTCATTTTAACTTTGAGGTATTCAATTCAAGAGATATTCAACGTAATGGAAAAAAATACAAATGAGGAGATTATAGGGACCACATTTTGTATAAGGATGTATTTTTTGTCAATAGTTGTCAATAAAGATTAAAATGATGGTGATCAATAAGAACTCTAATAAAATGGTGTAATGGTGTGGTATCATCCATCAGAGGATGATATAAGAAGATTACAAAGAACTTTTTCATGATTTCATGAGAACCATTAAAGGGATTCATAAAAAGTGAATCATATGATTTTCATGAAGTTGAGAATGATGGTTGATGATAAACATAGAGTTTGGAATGTAATTTCCTTCTAAGATGGCCAGGAATTTCACAATGTAGCTAATTCAAACAATGACTTGCTGATTTTTATATCCCAAATATACTATGTTTGGGGAAATTTTTATGAAAGACTTGTTATGGAAATGATAATTAATAATGATTCCAGTCATATTCATTTTTAATGGGAATGAATGATGTTGCGGGAAGGTATGGAAGTTGCAATACTTCCTATTGAAAATATGACAATGTTAAAGAAGATCGATCAAAGGATACATATTAGTATAGTGAATTTTTGGATGGAAGATAATAAATATTTATGTAATATAGTAAATAGAATCCTAAAAAAGTAATTTATGATCTATAGGAAGTATAAAAGAACGTTTTAAGCACTCACAATTCTCTAGTGTTTTCGAAATTTTTGGGGATGAAAATCATGAAAGAAGGAAATGTGATTATGGAAAAGTATGTATTGTGCATTCTTGAAGATGGCTTGGAATGTTGTGAACATGTGGATTTCAATGATTTGAAGATCAACATGTGGAAAAGGATAGTCTTGCGTGAATGATTGGTTTTTTCACACCGGATTGAAGCATGATTGGAATGTTGTGCACAAGGTATGATTCAATGATAGAACATTGAAAAACGGAAAAGGCATGAAGTGCGCGAAGAATTCACGAATTTCTTAAAAGATAAAGTTGGTGAAAAAGAGACATACATTCCTAATGAGACTACAAATATTGTTTTGTGTGACGCATCCGGATCCTGCATGACACATCAGGGTTTTTGTGCATTCGGATAAATGATGTCTCTAAATAAGAGGTGATCCCCAAACATTGATAGAGCTCGACACATAGATAAATCCTGAACATTGAGGTGCAAATTTTTTTTATGAAAATGGAAGTGTGTGATAGAAATAGTGTTGTGCACATGAAGGATAATTTGCACACAAGAATAAAGTAGCAGCCCTGAATGAAGTAGTGTGCAAGATGTGTTTCACGAAAAAAGTCTAATCACGTTCGTGTGGAATAACATTTTTTTCAAGACACATAAAAGGTTGAACACAAAATTTGGTGTTCACATAGGCCATCTATAGTTGCTTATCACTCTTGAAGAGTCTTCAAAAAGAAGGATGTATTGTGAACCATTCAGTTTTACAAAGAGATGTAGTACTACAGACACACAGTTGGGGTTTAACACCCTCATTGTGCTTTGAAAAATGAGGAACAATGATATGTGAAATTAAACTCAAATCTACACTAAATAAAAGAAGTATAGCGATACACTTAAGAGTTGGTATTGGAAAATAATGGAGGTGGAGAATAAGAGGAACAATGTTTTCCCAACTAAAAATTGCGAATTTTTCAGAGAAGTATAATTGTGATGGTTCATTGAGTATCCAGCTTTCTAATTTAATGCTTTCAAGGACATCATTACAGGACATAGATGCAAGTAGTGTCTCATGCTCATCTAAGTCGAACACATCAATGAATATATGTTGAAGAGACCATCATGGATATAAATTGATTGGGACTTCACCGAAGGTTGTGAGCCAGGGGGATTCAATGGGAGTGACCTGAGGTATGTACTGAGCTATCCATGATCCATTGTAAAGGCATTAATCATGAGACAAAATGACTATTCCCGAAACATTTTTATCAATAGCTATTGAAGATTAGTGGAATCTGATATGAAAAATAACTTGTTAGTATATGCACCTTGGACATTACCAATAGTGGTGAACCAAGTAAAAAGTGTTTGTTGTTCTTATGCTTGTTTTCAGTACTGAAAATATCCACCCTATAGATTTAAACATGTTATTACCAATGTTGGGACCTTGTTCTAGAAAATAAGTGAAAAATTGATACCCTAATTCACCCCCATCTGGGTTTCATAGTGTCCTTTATTATCATGGGTCTTAACTTATATAATGGGATCTAATTTTCATCGTCTAAAAAATTATTTCATTTTCAATATATAACTACTAAGAATATATGTATATTTTTCTTGCTTAAACTTATAAAAATTATTTTCTATAGTATAAACTATTGAAGATAACTAATGATACGATACTTTGTGATCCCTTATGTATTATTTCTGATGTCCATTTTAATTTTTTTATATAAATTTAAATTTATCTTCTTCTTAACTGCTATAATTTAATTTATTTCTTTACTTGTTTCAATATAAATTATTTTATTATTAATAAAAGAAATTAATAGGATATTCACCACTCACACATTAATCATTATGTATAAAAAAATTTGTAAAAAATCCAATAATTATAACAAAAACCTAACCATTATTATAAAATGGCCACATAAATATGAAACATCGCAAAAATATTAATTGTTCTCTAAAAGGAAAAGTGATTTATAGATACACATAATATTATGGATCTTACTAGGTCTATTGTAAAATAATGAATCTCTAAAATTCCTAATGTATTATGATATCTATTATTGAATTTTTCTATTCATTTATATACCCCACCAATGAAAAAAAATAAAATACGACTCCCAATGATATAATATTTTTTTAATGTACCATCCATGATTCCCGATATTTTGGGTAAAATAAGAATAGATTAAATTGAATTTATGTGTGTTAAAATGCTTATGAGAATTTTAAATTACTGGAATTCACAAAATTATATCACATTAAAGATGAGTTTCTCACTCTCAAATAGATGAAAAATTGGGAGATGAACAATAGTAATTATTTCTATGTGTCAACGTGGAGAAAAATTGAGGACTCTTTCCCCACAATTTATTAGAGATATGGAATCACCGTGTTCCTCATGGATAATCATTTGGTACATCAAGGGGTAAATATTCCACATTTCATTATCCTATGTCCATTTCAATTTTATTCGACATCGATGTTGAATGGACCATTTTTAAAAATGATTTTTGTGCTTAATTCAATATTCAATGAGATGAAAAAGATATGAAATCAATTTTTTGAAAATGATTTTAAATAATTTTTAAAAAAAATTGAATCCAAATGTGTAATATGGATTGATAAAATATTTTATATCAAATAATAATGAAGATAAAAATTAAATATCCCATTTATTATTTGATCAAAATTGTAGTTTGAATATTGATTTAGTTTATTTTTATGTAAAACAGGTTAGTATAAATGATCAAAAAAAAATTAAAAATTAATTAATAAAATAAATGATATAAATAATTCCATTTCAATTATCAGACTTGTTGAAAACAATCTGAATTTAATTTTGGGTTCCTAATGTTATGGGGTTGGTACGTTCAGGCATGGTAATCCTTGTTAATCATGGACCTTGATATATTAAACAACTAAAACATTTTTACAGGTATCTCCATGTATTTGGTATTTACTAATTATAAAAATATATAGGATTTATTTATAAAACAATTACATGAAATCTCATTATAGAAGGATACAATCTATTATTATTTATTCCTTTTTTATAAAAACATTTTCATATAAACTGAGGGTTCCAAAATCAAATTGGGAAACAATTTTTAGACATAAATTTTAGGATACAAAATCATTTTCCTATATATTCTTTTAGAATTTATTTCTCAATATAAAATCATTATATACTATATAGATGGGGAAATCATGAGTCACATATATTGTTGAAAATTATAATTGTTCTTTCAAATATTAGCTTTTACATTATTCATGAAAAATAATGTTATTTAATAATCACTTATTTTAGTATTTCTGAAATCAAATTTCATTACATTGTACATAACTTGTTCTTAATTATATTGATTTTTTGATTAATTATGGAGAATATTTATTGCATGGAAATAATTTCAAATTTTAATATTTAATGAATTAATAATTCATTTCTTTTTACTAATATTTACATATATTGTTTTTCAAAAAATGATCCACATTTAAAATTTTCAATTTAGTTTTTCAAGGGACATATCAGCTATCTATTTGAACCATAGTGGGTATCCAAAGGGTCATTATAGGACATAAGATCTACAATTATCCAATAATACAATCAATATAAATCAATGGAACACTAGTTTCGTCATGATGGGATAACTTACATTGGTCGACTGAGAGAGGTTTAATGGAAAACCCCTACTCCTTCCACAAGAGTTCAGCATTTTATTTTATCATATTTGGGCATCATGAGTATAAAAAAGCATTATCTTCTACAATACTTAAAATAATCACGCCTTGGTAAAAATATTTAAATTTAGAGTTTCCTTCCACAAATATTTGTGTGTTCTATTTTGATCATAAGCTTTTTTATTACTTTTACAAAACCTAGATTTAATTTTTTTGATCCTTTTTAATATGGCCACTAGAAAAATTCAACCATAATATTCTAAAAACTGAAATGACATATAATTTTTTACCATCCTCTATTTGTGATGGTCAATCAATTTTGGGAGTAAAAAATTAATTATATATGGTATGATAATTGATTTATATTGGATCAGATATTTCCACATATATATTAAAGGGTTATTAAATTTCATTACTTTAAAAACCACATCAACAAACTTGTGAAGGTATAATGTGTATATAATCACGAAAGACATTTCCAAATTCATATTTTATCAAGATTATTAATTTGATATAATAAATTTCAAGGTAAATTGAATATATAACCTCTATTGAATTAGATCATATGTGTGGATTATTCCCTTGGGCCCATAATAAATACCTAAAGGAAAATTTACATGATAATTCAAATTTAATCCTTATGATTCCCTTATATAACTATCTATTAAAATATCATCATCCATTTTTGGACATCAGGGTTCTCTATCATAAAACAAAACATTTAAAGAGATAGTCAATAATATATTTTACCCATCTTGTATTTATGTATAATTTCTAGAATATTTATATTTTTATAATGTTTTTCATTTTATAAAAGATTAATTTTAATCTCTTACAGTTTTCAATTTGATCCGAAAACAATATATATTCTCTTAAACAATGTTTAGGGGATTTATCTTTAATAATGTTTCGTACTAATATTTACTACTATGTTGGAAATAATCTCCCTGAAATTGCATTTTTTTATCCTTGTTAAGGATATTAATTTAATAAATTTATGTATTAAAACATGTATATCAACAACAATTACTGGTACAAATAATTTTATATGATCATATCAGGATTCGTATGAAATAATCTTCTTAAACTGATCGTAGGGATGAATATTTTTTTATTCTCTTAAAATAGTAATGTAATTTCCTCTTGACAATAATAACGGTGATGAAGAAGAATATGGTCGAAAAGGTGGGTTTTAATATTTTATAAATTACATTATATATTACAACCATGATTATTTAGATGTCATGAATGATAGTGATTCCCCTCTATGTGAGACAACAACTATGGTATAGATCCCACATGATTATATATATTTAAATGAGGATATAAGACATATTATCTTTATGAATAATGATATGAGGCTCATTGATATGGAACATACCACCTACACAAATCATGTGTTAATAGAGTAGATTATCAATGATACACATTCTTTATTCTATATCCTTTAGTGTAAGACTCAATGACAAAAATACTACTCTCATCATACCCATAACATATATGATTTTTACTACAATTGGTGTCAACTGTATTTAAGATTATGTGACCTATGAATTTGAATGTATTATATCTAGTATTACTTGTTAATGTTTAGATTATCTTTTTAAATATTCTGACTCCATATTCATGCTAATAGTATTTTTAGAATTTGATATAATTTTAATGAATGATGAAACTTAGAAATATTGGTTTATTTATTTTTTTCCTTTATATTTTATCTTCTATTTAAATTATCCTACTTATTCATGATGTTATTTTTTCAAGTATTTTTTGTTCTATCTTATTAATAAACTATATATCATTAATATTTTGACTATGGTTTTTGAAATACATAATCATTAAAAAAATTCCACTCTTGGAGTTGTTATTATTTATATTTATATTTATTTATTAAATTATAAAATGAATAGAATGGATACATTTAAAATAAATATTGCGATCATTGATTCATTTATCACATTTTAGATAAAAGACTTATTGAATCTTTTTTATTTTGTTTTTTAGTTATTTTCTCTCACATTTCAATAAAAACATCAGTTACATAAATTTGGTGGCAATTAAACCCTATAATGTATGAATTTTTGGGCGCTTAAACACTGTGGACGGATCCCCCCGTCCTGAATGTGGGAGAGGGTGTAGGTTCTCCCTCGAACTCTGATTACATGGGAAGCTTTTGTACCATTATCTAACCCTAGCTTTATTCCTATTTTTCTATCGATTTATTTGAGTATAAAGGATCCAAATTTGTATATTGGGGACCCACAACTTATGATCTCTTCGTTAGCGCTCTCATAGGCTTTGAATCTATTTAATTTGACCCTTCTGGCTCACTTGAACCATATAATACCTTCATTTGATAAGTTCGACAGACTTATTTTTAGAAATTGGGATCCATAGGATCATGCAGTGGTGGGTTTGATTGATAACATTAATATGATGATCTGTTTCTCCTCGAAGGAAGATTTAATTTTTCCTTGGTCTAGAGCTCCTCGATGTTGTGGTGGATGCAGGATGTATCTATTCTGATGGAAATTTTATCTCTATATGAATCAGGACTCGCCCTTTGTCTCCAACTGTGTAAGATTTCCCCACCATCCCTTTCCCTTTCAGAATCCCATGATTATCAGTATATTTGGGAATCTGGTGGGGTGTTTTCTTTTCTATGATGATCACAGGTCTTTGGTAAGTCACCATATTAACTCACGGCTATGCGTTGAGCTGGACGCTTCGATGTCGCCCGTTGACTGGATTTGGATTATGGTTTGTAAGGAGTTTTTCTGGAATCAAGTGATGGTCTTTGAATCTTGGGTTGATTACTATCCGAGATGTCATTATCTAGGTCACCGTGATGATCAAGGCCATAATGGATGCATTCCAGTTCGAGTGAAAAGAAAAGGTAAAACTACTGTTCAGGGATAGATGATTGTCATTGTTGTAATGAATGGAAATGGAGTGGGTGGCTTGGACTTGAGAAACCTAGATTTTTCTATGTTTTTTGAGAGATTGAAGCAGGGCCGCAAGGCCGGTGTGAGTCATGTGGATGTTGCTTCTTTTAGAGGTGGCATAGGGTAGGATTCTGCCATAGAAACTCCTAAGGGAGGGTGTGCTATTAATGATGGTCATGTGGTTTGTGGTCTTAGGATGTTTGTTGATGGTGTTGGGCATTACCTTCTTGGTCTAATGGGGGGGGATGATTTTTAACTCGGATGGGTGTGGGAAAACTTTGGATGCTAGTCCATGTCTTCAAATCCATCCTACTGCTTTAGGGAGTACTGTTGGAAAATGTAACTGGTTCCAAGAATTGGCGCCTGATGAGGTTTTTCAAGTGGAGGTGGGTGATGTAATACAACATGGTACCAATATGCTATGTGTTTAAGATGATGTAGTGAAGGGGATTGATTTTCAATAAGATATTGAGGGGAAACCTAAATAGGTATATTAAGTGGAGGTGGTTGATTCAATGAAATAAGGTAAAAATATGCAGTTAGTTTCGATTTATGCACCGATGGATGTGGATGCTAGCCAAGAGATTGAAGGGAAGGAGCATGATTCGCACTGCTTGACTGTAACATGAAATATGAACATACTTGAGGGGTGGATGATGGTTTCTATGATGTTTTGGTTTCTGGATATTGGGGGGATGCCTCAGACTGTGACAAGGAAAATGTGATGCTTAAACCTTCCTATTGTGATGTTCTCAAGGATGGGAAGAGGAAATCTGGAAAAGAGGTGTCCACCACAACAAGGTGACAGATGAATAAGGACTACTTAGAGTTTCTGAAGTTGTTGTCCAATGGATCATGTTTCAAATAATCTCCACATGACTTGATCTCTTTTTATAAATTTATCCATAGTAGGAATTATAAAAAGATCCTAAGACATTATGAAAGCTCAAAATGGGGGATGACCACAACTGATGGAGGCTCTAATGGGGGTTTTGATGGGTATGATATATATGATATGTAATCGGTTTCTGAATTGCGGTATGTTCTTTTTGTACTTTTCTTTTTCTTTAATAAATATTCTAGGGCCTAACTCTAACTTACTTTCCTGGTACTTTAATTATTATTTTTCATTGGAGAACCATTTGAAATATTTTACAATTTCAGGTATTTGTATTTCTCAACTTGAGAGAGAGAAAATAAATTTTATACATCAAAATATATTCATATAAATTCACAAATTTTCCTAATTATTGATTAATATGTTAAAAATAATATTTTTATCATTGCTAATGAGGTTTTTTTCTATAAAAAAGAAGGAAAATTTCTGAAACTATGAAAACAATTAATGTATGGGTTATTTTCTTTTTTAACTTTCTTTACATGTTTTTGAGAAAATCAATTATATTTTGTAAATGAAATTGTGAAACAATGTATTTTATGAAATTTTAATTTTAATTTTATCAATATCGTTTTTTGAAAAAAATTACTCACATTATAATCCTTCAGTTAATTGTGATAGAGGATTAGTTGTTTAATTAAATGTAAAATTTACCTAATAACATATTTAATCTAATAATATTGATGATTTTGAAATATATATTATGATTATATATATTAAAAGGGTGTAATTATTTTTTCAAAATATTTCAATAATTTAAAATGGTTTGTATTTATATTTTCTAATAGGGAGAAATATTTTATATGAATACTTTATATTATATTGATTTTATTAATGAAATTTTTTAGAATATATTATTCTGTAATTGATTAATTTTTTTTAAAATATTGCATATAAATAAAAAAATTATTTAATAAATTTTGAATAAGTTAAGATTTTTAGAGGGATATAAAAAATTATTGATTTAAAATGTTGTATTAATTTAGAATTGAATTTTTTTTCAAAAATATAAATTTCAATGTTATCGTAAAAGTAGAATGGGGTTCAACATAATCACAATTTGGAAATTTTTTAAAAATTGGATTAAATAATTTTTCAAATCATTCCTTAATGACCAATATATATATATATATAATATTTTCATTCTTAATATAATTTATTTAATTAAATAATTAAATAATTAAAATATTTTTAGTCAAATAAATGATAAATGCATCATGAATATCCTCATCTAGTTAATTCTCTTATGACATTTTGATCCAAAAAATTGGGTAATATCCATCATTTCACTGTCTTTTGTTGGGGCAATTAACATAATGACCATGTAACATTTCTACCATTTTAATTATTTGTAATTAGTTTTTATTATTTTAGATAATATTACATTTTGTTTCAAGATTGAAAATAATGATTAAGACGAATGATAAGGCATTAATATAAGTGAATATTAGAGTGTCTATTTTTTAGTATACAACTAGCTATCTGGTTGACCTCTATAGTGACTTCATGGGGTTTAGAATGAACTTTTTACCCCTAGATAATATGCGTCACTAAATGATGATATAGTGTTCATTTTATGGAAAAAATAACATAGCCATATAATCAGTGACAACTTGTAATATTAAATCCCATAATGGTTATTCAATCCCTTTAGTGGTTATAGAATTTTTTTAATACAATATGAATCTATTAATAAACATCCATGTGTCCTTGGATGACCCCAATTACCTTGAACATTAATTATATAGCCAAATTCGTTCAAATTTCTCTATTTCTTGTTAATTTTTTCTACTCTATAACTTTTTCCCATAACATTATCATTTTATATTACTAGAGAAGATTGAGTGTACATTAATGGCATATCATTAAGAAAATATCACCTTTTTTCTATTCTTATTCTCCCACAATCATTGGGTGTGAAGACGATTGATCATAATTTTATTTAGTGTGATATATTGGGTTCTATCTACTATTAAATGTGAGGGAGGTATGTAATCCCTACCTTTAATGTCAGGAATATTAGGTTAATATCTATATCCAATAAAATTGTAGAATTATATTTTGGTTACATGGTAGAAAAACATAATATCAGGGGATTTACTTCTTATAACATGCTTCCTTATTTAATATCTTATATGAATGGTTCACATTTTTTGATACCATCCCTGGAAATTAGGGTTTCAATTCCATGAGGAAACCATTAAAAATAATGTCTTCAAACAATATATATCACCTATAATGGGGGGATGAGACCGGAATATCCCTTATGGATTATTTTGAAATTTATTAATCAATTTCATAATTTTTTTCTTTTAAATATACAATTCCATCATGCATAGATATTATAATTATTATTTCTCAGATTAATTTTTCGAATTTCTTCAATATGTCATTCAATGACACTTATGTTATTTGAATAAAATTTTCCTAGTACACTTATAATAATTAAATATACTAATATTTGTTTAAAATTATCATTCTTTTTTATTCTTTAACATAACAAAACTATAAAACATATTAACTAAATGGGTGAGTATTGTTAACAATGTGTTTCTATTGATATAATATAATTATAATTATAACATAATTGAACTATATTTATATTTTCATTATGATGGGATATATTTAATGATTTTTTCATGCACAATGAAAAGGTAAATGAAAATTTGAAAATGGTTCATTATGGAGGCATTTGTTTAAGAAAACATATGATTGACATTATATATTTTTTATAATTGGATAAAAAATATAGTAGTACTATCTATATAAAAATGTATTACAATACTGATGATATATAAGAAGAAAAATTATTATGGGCATAATATATTATTATAAGTGTTATTAATAAGAAAAATTTATAATTATATAATAATAACATGGGAAATGTGATCATTCCATGGAATACTCCTAGGAATACAATGGTTTACGATAAAATATCATGAGATGGACCATTAGTATGTGGAATTAGAGAATTTTCCATTTAAAATGGATGAATTTTTTGGGTAATTAGAAGTTGGAGTGTTATTCTTAATGCGTAGAAGTGGTGTAATTTTATATGAAATTAATAAGGGTATTTTTG
Organism: Viscum album; assembly: GCA_963277665.1. NCBI lineage: Eukaryota > Viridiplantae > Streptophyta > Magnoliopsida > Santalales > Viscaceae > Viscum > Viscum album. The sequence continues at coordinate 2,047,677,875 of OY728127.1, forward strand.
AAACATTAATAAATTTTAAATATTTCCAGGAATGAATTATAGGTTTAGTGGATCAAATGTTGATAAATATGTGATGTGGGATAAATTAAGTTTGAAACCACTTACATTATTTTTTTTTTACAAATTGTAATAATTATTAATATATAAAATTTTTACTATTATAATTTTTAAAAAACTTAAATTCTTCAATGAAAACATGATTTTTAAACAAATTAATTTGACATATTATTAAAATAAGGTAACCCATCATTAAATAACAGATTATTTTTAAATTATATTTTTATCCTAATAAAATAACTTTTATATTAAATAATTTTATTCAGATAAATTTTTTTAAAACTAAATATTATCACAATTAAATTTGATTACATTACCCACCTATGAATAAGTGGAAAAATAAAAACAATGAAACTACATAAAATATTTACAATTGGAATTCTAATGTTTGAAAATATATATTGACCAAATCATCTATGATTCCTCAACACCATGTGAAAAATTTTAAAAAAATTTCAAATTAATAAACAAATCAACATCCCATTAAAAGAAAATTTGAAACCCTAGGATGAACTTTTTTCAATTTTGAGTGAAATAGGTACATTGGTATTTATAAATTATTAATAGAAATGTGTCTATTGGGATTCAACAATTATTATAATTAAAGTGAAATATTTTAATTTTTAAAATATTAATTTTTCGATTTTAACATTTAAAATTATACCCATTGGTAATAATTTTACTTTTATATTTATTTTTTTAAAGTATTAATGAATGAAAATCATTACTAAAAGGGTAAATTATAGACCCAACCATTACAATCATCATATTTGAATTCATTTTGTATGAACATGTTACGGCGGTGGAAGAAATGGTTTTCTTCCGTTATCGTTCCCTATTTTTGATTAAAATTTGAATCATTAAAAAAATAACATACTGTTGAATTTCTTGTTAGTGGATATTACCACTCTCTCAATTTTAGAGAGCCACCATATGATGATACGACCATCATTCACCATTCTATTACTGTGTATGTGGTTGTAATAAGTGGTCCAATTTCTAGCCCTCAATTTTATAATGTCTTATTTCCTTTTTATAAATAAAATGGATATTGCTAAAATTTCATTTTAATAATAGTTTTTCATTTTGAAGTATATGTTAAAATATAGACAAATATCATAAGTATACTATTAAAGACAAATAATATATAATTTTTTTACAAAATATTTACTCTATTTTTAATTATATATAATTTTAAAAATTATACTCATTAAATTAAATATTCTTCTAAATCCTCATTAAAAAAATATAGTGGATGAAATTATTTTATAACATACGAGGAAATTTTTTATTAGTGTTATACATTTTAGTGTCTAATCAACTACAATTTTATATAAAATAATTATTTTTATATTTAATACAAATAATTATAATTTATATAGATAATTATATTGATAATGTAAATTTTATATATTAAATTATCAAATAAAAAATAGGATTATTTTTTAGAATTTTCATATAATAATTAATTTTTTACTGAATAGTCAAAATACCATTTTCAGTTTCATTTGTGTTTACAGAATCATATTAATTCCATCATGTTTTAATGATCTATTAAAAATAATCTATAAAATATTTTGAGTAATTTTATTAATATTAAATATTTAAAAATATCATAATCAACTTCTGAACCTATATGTGAATTTCAAACAATTAAAATGAAAAAATTAAATTAAAAGAGCAATAATTTTGTATATATTACATTTTGATGAAATAAATATATTATAAATAGTGTCTGCTTCGAATGTATTTTAACAAAATAAATGTTTCACACCTTTCCCAAACGATTATAAAAATAAATGGGTAATATAATTGTTTTTTAAGTTCCCTAACAAAGAATTATAAGACCTATATTTGGAAATAACAAAACAATTCCTCAACATTTGCAATAAATAAAAATCAATTTCACCTTTCTTCATCCTCCAATGTATAAAATAATGAAATTTATAATTATTATACCACCCAAATATTCCCCTCATGTTTTTCATAATACCCCAAGGTTCCATCCTCATTATTTAGGATCTACACTTCATGGTAAGTTGAATATGTACTTCTTTTTTTCATTGATGTTCCTCTTTTGTATTATGACTTATATACACAGAAATGATTTTTTTGACACATTATTTAATCTCACAACTATTATAACAATAACTAAGAAATGTGAGGTCATTTTAACCCATCCTTTTCCTTTTCAGGAATCCATGTTTTATACAAGTCATGATGGTGAATTTATTTCTCTTTTACATAAGAAATTATAAATTATTATATTAGTTTCAATTATAAAACATCTTCAATTTTCAATGGTAATAATCATGATTCATGTTTATTTATGTATTAATTTATTTACATTTATATTACACACATTACTATTATTTATGATAGAATAATGTAATAATCTTGTATATTATCAATTTTTTATCGATTTATTTATATTGTAATCTTCTTTCTTATACTTCATAAGTAATAAATAAAATGAATAATTCGATTCAATTTAGATTTCATGAAATTAATTCAAACTAATTTTGTTCCACAATATCACATGAATTCATTTAGTAATGAACTTAATCTCTATATAATACATGTTTTATTATACCTTGATTACTAACATGGCAATTTTTATTTATGATACTGTGTTTACAAACCATGGTGATATGCTTACGAATTCCATTTTATTATATTTTTTATCCACATATCCATAAAATTATTCATGTTTTTTTATTTATGATATTATTCATGTTCAATTTATCATTTTTTATTGTTATACAACATGCTATTATTGATTTCTTCAAGATCACATGTTAAATCACTCCTCTACATATTTCCTAACTGGTCTCATTCTCAACCCATTCTATTGAATTACTCCCCAATTATATATATACAGTAAAATTATATTTTGGTGAACCCATGATAAATTATTTAAAGTTTACTAGATTAATTTTTTTGGGTTTTCTTATATTGTTAGAATAATTTCATATAAACAAAACTTTACAAGTTCATTAATTTAGTTCCATTTAGTGTAATTTTATTATAATAAAATTCCATGATTTCATTGTTTTTACTAGAGGATAGATTGTTTAGTGGTGGAAATTTGAAATTCAACAGATTATTAATAAGTCTACATATAAATATCAACATAGGAAATAATCTATGTATTGTTGTGATAACTATTAAAGTTAATTCCATGAAAATACATCATTGACTAGAAACTCAAATTGGATGTGGATTTTACACATATGGACATTAGGGTCTCACCTGAAGACCCCTAATTTATATAGAATTAATTGAGAACTAGTTATTGAAAATGTTCCTTGCTTAGAACAAGGTTTGACACTATTAGAATATATTATTGTACAATCAGATACTTTTTACGAACCATTTTATATGATATATGTAAAATCTAATTATTATTAGAGTATAATAATTAATAAAATATATACAAATGGTTATTTATGATGTAACACCCTTTAAAATTATTTGATTCATAAAATAAAAATTTATGTCATTAACATTTTCTTCTTTTAGAAAAAATGTGGAAAATATAAGGAAATACGAAATTCATTTGTGTAATAGACGATGCCTCAGTGGCCTTTTGATACAAGATGAAATGAATAACTCCATGGGGATGGTTAAGCGAATATCTTGAGTCATGAATAATAAAATTAATTGTGTTGAGAGACCTGTATAACCTCAAGGGGAATAACAATCCCTTTGGTCATTTATGCATTCAATACTACAATATTAAAGTGAGTCTACCAAACCATGGATTATTTAACAATTTATTACCTATATAGAAATGATAATTTTTGTAATATATTGTTTGGTTCAAGTGAATGTCACCATTATAGTATACCACATTCAAGGATAATTTGATTACTGGTGGAATGTAATCAGAAACATGAATTGAAATAATGTGATTTAAATATAATATTTTGAAGAGATCATGTGAATATTTTTCAACAAATATATCCCCCATTAAATGAAAAAAATAAGTAATTTCAAGAGATATATAATAATGAATAACAATCACTGGGAATATATGAAATTAAAATAATGATACACTCTAGAGAAATATAAATATTTATAATAAATTAAAATGGAAAGGTTAATATATTCATACGTAGACTAAGAACCCATATATGGTGAAATTCGGCCAATAAAAACCATTAAATCCATGAATATGTAGTGAGGAGTGCTATAAATGATGAATTGTATTTTTGAGAGATGTCGCGGTCAAATTGGTTCGATTAATACAATAGGAAAATAGATCTAATCTCAAGGATATATATAGATCATGGATGTGAATGAATGAAATATAAACATCCCAAGTGAAACAAATATGGTAAGAAGACATTGGGGAACTAGTTTCAGGGGAGAGTGATGTGCTAACAATGTTTATGATATTGGAATAACTAGTAACTATCATATTGATGTGAATCATCAATATCTCATCCCAGATGATAAAGGTAAATGGTGTATTCCCAACATCATGTTTAATGATTTGGTTGTGGGAATCTTGGGCCCATTGACAACAAATGTACATTTTGGAATTTAGTAGATTGAAAATTCCAAAAACTTCAACCTAGGCCATATTGTAATTTTATAAATTTCATATCCTGAAGTTTGATTTAGGGGACCCAAATGAAATTATATAATTTACACTCATAGTGATCTAGTATCTTGAAATTACATTATTTGACATTGGTTCTAATCATTCAATTATTTAATCCATGTTTGAAATGATTATCAAATAAATACCCAACCTAATTTAAGTGGAGTTATCAGCCAATAATTTTGAGGGAGTACCCTATATTTAATAGTGTATGAAACTATATTAATAATTTGAGAGAGCATAATCTACTAGAAAATAGAGAAGTCATTCCCATTGTGAAATTTGACATTATTAGTAGAATATACAGCCAATAAACTTATACTTCTAAAATAAACTCTTAGAACATTTGAATTAATGTACTCTTGAATAAAAAATAAATTTTTTATGAGGTATATCCTTGTATGATATTTTTCTAGAAAGACCACTCATATCATTCCTTATAGAAATGATTAATGAATATAGATAAGGAAATGAATGTATATGGATAAAAAATGTACCCATAGTACACGAAAACATTGATGTATTTCCTGATGAGTAAGCTAGAAATCCTTGAGTAATATATGTAGAGTTATACATTTAATACATACCTAGATCAAATATGATATTGAAGACACCATATAAAATTTTAAATGATTAATTATAGTAAATAATGAAACAAATTAAAGATCTTTTGGGGATAGTATTTATCTGATATATTGTGTCTCCAAGGGAAGAACATGTTCTCATTAAAAATAATAATTATTTATCAATGTGGATATGAATTGATAATAGATAACATAAAGGGATCACAATTAATAAAAATTATCATCTACCATGGATTAATGATTCATTTTAATTGATTTTTGGGGCTCAATTATTCTCTATTATTTACCTCTGATATGGGTGTCATCAATTTATGGTAAAGAATGTCAATATTCCGAAGACATAAATATGAAAAATATATTTGTCTTATGTTATTTTTATCATTCACTTTGAAATCATTATTTCTTCTACTATATTTTGTTATTTCATAAATAGATTCATTTGGAAATACCTCGAACAATTCGTTGTAGTTTTTACTAATTCTCTTCTAATATATTGAAAACAATATGTGTACAATAATGATAATATAAGGGTTATATTGAAAACAATGAAGAAGGAGATTGTGTTTATATTTTTCGGAAATTGTAAATTCCCATTACAATAGGTTTCATTGATGAGGACCACTTTTACAAATGATGAATTCTTAGTTGACCGTCCAAATAATAATTGCATTAAGTTGCGGCATCATCCAAAATAACAAATAATTATTTGTTGTTAACTTAGTTTTGATTGTTTTTATAAGATTTTTTTGAAATAATTTTTATTGATATCACAAACAATAACATGTTAAACTACAAAAGGAGATAATTTAATCTAGAAAAATTAGTGTGATGAATAATTCTAGGAACTGAATAATATATAGGTTACTGCACCTTCCATAACTCTACCCACTAGTGGAGAAGGATTTTTTATAGTGATGTATTTATGAAAGGGCCTAGGTGTATCCTCAGAGAAATTAATATAAGATAACCTATTCTTCTTTATAGTTAAATCCTTAAAAGAAGACTTATATTATGCATAACATATAGTTTTCTATTCTAAATTTTCATCTGAATATATGTGGCATGATATTTATAAGTAGAAATGTGATACATAAATTTATCAATATTGTTTGAAGTATATTTTTAGTAGAAATTAATTTACAAAGGTAAAAATGAAATGGTTGGATATTTTCGAATAATATTTTTTTTCAATTTATTATATCCCTTGAAGATAAAAAAATGTTATTGGCACATTAAGTGTGAAAGACATGGTTATGACGGAAATGACAAGGATTCAAGGGTATCCATTAATGATGGTCCTGGTAATATTGGCTGTAGGAATAAAAAAAGGGAAATCATCAATTGTATCACAAATAAATTATTATAAATAATTACTTCATATTACTAAGGGATATCAAATAAATGATCCATTAAAAAATAGAAACACTAGGAATAATTATGTGTTTCTTGTGTTCAATATAGATTAGAAATATTTATTAAATATTATTTGAGGCAATTTTCCCATATATCTCAGATATAATGTGAATGATAATGGATTATGATCCCAGATATATAGTTTCTATACATACTTGGGGAACCAAAATTAATTGGGTCCTTTATGATCATTATTTGGGGGATAAGATGTAACGATATATTTAATAATATAGTTTATGTTTCTTGGAGTGTCAGCAAGTGAAGGTATATGAATAAAGCATCCTAAAGTTTTATTTCAACCACTATCCATACCAACATAGAAGTGGTACCTAATCACTGTGAAAATCATCACTAGTATTTCATGATAATTTATAGAAAATAATGTGATTATGTTTATAGTAGATTGAAACACCATGACATACTATTTCATGACTATATGAGATGATTCTTTCCAGGAAAAACATTCTATGATATACATAAATGATCTTATAAGGAATCATGGGGAAATAAATTGAATCATTTCTGATCATGGTCTAAGTAATTAATGTAAAAATAGTATAAGTATCTAATAATCTTTGAATTCTGAATTGAATTTATTTAGGGCCTATCACAATCTAAATGATATCTAATATGAATGTATTATTCAAATTATCGATTTCATGATGAGAACAATATCAATAGATTATTAAGGAGGATGTGATCAAAAACACCCATTATTTGAGTTCCCATAAAATAAGTGCTTATAATAGATTATTGTAATAGAAACCTATAAATCCTTATATTGGAAGAGATGAATAAATCGTACAATATGGCAGTAGTCTGGTCAATGGAATCTATTTGGGGTTGATCTGGTGGAAAAATTAATATAAATCGTTCATTCCCTATAAAATCATATAAAACCTATAAGAGTTAGAATGGGATATATTCCGAAAATTGTCAAAGGGATGCATATATTTAGGTTTGAAATAATTTTTCCATCAGATATCACCATACTAGGGAGTCATGAGATTTGTATTGAATTGGAATGTAATCCCTATAAACATTTTCTTATTTGAAATCCTTGATCATATATGAGATGTGGCTTATCATATACAACATCAAACAAATATAACTAATGAACATGTTGTATTCCGGGTATATATTTTAATAAATTGAATTATTAACCCTTGAAATTAATGTAATTTAATGATTGTTAAAAAAGAACATCTTATATTTTATAAGAAGAAGATGTTTGTGTTTTTTGTGGGTAGGGATAATGTTCAATCCAACTAGAATAGTAAATATGACAAAGTGTATTGGAGAAAAAATAAGTATGAATATGTGACGTGGGATCCAGAGGAAAATGGAATCCGAAGTACCCTTACATATTATTAATGAAAAATATGATTTCAAATATCAATGAAAAAATTTCTAGGGTGGATTAATGACCAAGGGAATTTAAATGAAATTTATTTCCTATTTTTTGTTAAATTATATAAATCATATATGTTAAAAATATAGAGGAGCCAAAAAATGATTTATTTCATAAATAATGATAATTATATTAGCCAACTATGAAAACCATTAAAATTCCAAACAATACATAGGGAGAAAATTTACGATAACCTTGATAAAATATAAAAATATTAATCTCCCCAATATGATTTAATCACCTCTAATGGAGAAATTTCAATATAAATAAAAAACCATAGTATGAGACTTGAAATCATATAAAAATAAAATATATAAAATTTTAATTTTTTTTTTCTGATTATTGATTGAAATAATTAGGTTTAATAGATTTAGTATAATTGAAAATGTGATGATCAGGATAAGACTATAATGTGACTGTCAGTCCATATATCTATAGCTTTATTTTAACATTCAGAATAGTAAACATTGGTAATAATTTTATTATTATAATAAGTTTTTGTAGTTAGTTATGAAAAAGGTAAATTAATGCAAAAATGATAAATAATGGCCTCAAATAGTGGATTAATTTCATTTGAAGCCCATTTTTCAAAACATGGGATGGATAAAGTGTCAATAGAGTTCACCAATGACCATATCCAATCCAAACATGAAAATGTAAATCACGAATCAAATATATTATTGGATATTTTTATGTTCGTCTAAATTACCACTCAATCAATGGTAGTCGATCTACACAATGAAACTATCAACACCACACATTGTGACCTGAGGGTGTACATGGGTGTAATGAGGGGTTATGTTTCCCGTTTTTAGTTTCAAAATGTATAGTTTCCATTTTTTACATAAAATTTATATTCAATAAATTAAATATTATTAATATTTTTAAAAATAAATATATATATATAAATATATATGAACTTCATATAATGACTGTTGGGAATAAATAAAATGGAATTTTAATTTATTGAATATACATAAAAATTTATAATATTATCAGGTATAACGAAGAATATATTATTCAATTAAATAAATTTTTAGATCAAATTTTATTCAATATAAAAGATAATATAATTTCATAATTTATTAACAGAATATTTATAAGTGTTAGAAGTTCCTCTATGTTATAAAATTTATATTTATCAAAAAAAATTAATGATATTTATATTTAAAAAAATATAATTTTCATATTTAGATAATAATTTGTAAATAATTAATATTATATTCGAAATTATCAAGTAAAATTTTCCTTAAGGTGAATTTCATACAATTTTCTATATTAATTTATTTTTCCCTGGTAATTTAAAATATAATTTTGGGTTTTCAACAGGTTTTATTAAATTTTATTTAAATCATAATCATGTAATAATTATTTAACCATAATCAACTACCTAATTTTTTTAATATTATTTATATAAACATGTTTTAATCAATTTTAAAACTAATAAGAGACTTTCAAATTTCTAAACTAGAATATTTAATTTAAAAAATATTCTCTCTGTAAAATTTACTACACATTTCCAAAAGGTTATTTAGAAAATGTATTTGTGAAATAATAGATTAAAATTAAATAAATTTTACTGAAATGTAAAATAATTTGAAAAAAACTATGTAAAATCCAAAGTTTTTTCTTTTTCCTAAAGAACTATTTCCATGATCTGTATTTGAATATTATAAAAAAATACCCCTAGTTTTTTCTAAATAAAAAATGAATTTGAACCTAATCCTTCAAAAAAAAATAATATATTATTTTACATTGATTATTCTTCCCATATAGTCCCCCATGTATTCCATAATCCCATGAGGTTACATCCCAAATATTTCATAGAAACTCTTCACAATAAGAGAAAAACTCAATTCAAATTAAAATTCAAGTACCATTTTCAGGTATGTATTATATTTGTGAATATAATACATTTAATCCACATTCTATTATTTCATTATAGTATTAATATTATTTTATCAAATGGTTGAGCTTTTTCCCTCTCATTTTCAAATTCCATAATCCATGTTTTTATCTGACTTGCTACCACAATTATTTATCTATTTTACTTGATAAATTTTCATTTATTTTCCTTCTGGGAATTAACAAGTCATCTCCCTTTCAATTAGTATACAAAAATATGTAAATATATTTATTTATTTAGGTATTTATATATATTTAACACAATATATCTATCATTGGATATGAGTGATGCACTAAACATTCCAAAAAATGATTTTGTAAGCCATGATCTTTCAATGAAACTAATTCCTTTTTATCTACATATTATTATAGAAATGATTATTATGTTCTATGTGGGTCACATAAAATTTATACATAAAAAGGGTTTACCTTGAAATTTCCATATTACATTTTTTAAATAAAATAATCTATATAGATGTCATTTTATTCATTACCATGGTAAATTTCCTAAATAATTTTCAATTATGTTAATATGTTCATATTCTTACGTATGCCTCATTTTTATATTGTTAAATATTTAAATATAATTATTCATGTTCAATTTTTTATGAAAATCATAGAATAATGTTGATTATGTTTTACTTTCATACATTTCGTTCGGGTTTATATACCTCATGATCACATGTTAAATGTAACTATATCTTATTCCCTTACTAGGATAATGCTCACCCCATTAAATTAATGTGTGACATATAGATCTGATATTATTTAAATTTAAAGGTATTTAAAACCATGAAGAATACATTCAATTTATTTATATTATTGATTTATGTTTTCTTTTATTATGTTCATAATTTTTAAAAAAAACATTAAATAATCAATTGTTTTTTTCAATTCAATGATACAATTATCTAACAAAATGAAATAAATCATACCTCGTAACTAATTTTATTATAATGAACATAAATTAATCATAATATTATAAAAATAAATTTTATAAGTATAGAAAAATATCAGTTAAATTAAAATATATTATATAATGAAAATTTGTTTTTGTAAAAAAAAAATTTATCAAACATTTTGTGTTATTAATCATGTTTATTATTGATTAACCCAAAAATGAATTTTAATGTATTTATATATAATTCTAACCAAAATATCATCGTAATTGTAAAAAATATGTTAATATAATTTATTTTATTAACATTACTTATTCTCATTAAATCAATTCAAAACTAAAATTTTCAATATTAATGTGGTAATTAACATTAACCATGGAAATCCATTTTATATGCCTAAAAATAATATAATCACAATAAAATAAGTGTATCATAATGATAAAATATATTTGATCTTTTTTATCAAATTAAATATCTATATGTAACAAAATGATTTTTAAATTTATCGTACATTTATTATAGATATAAACTATTATAAAATATATTATTATTAATAATGATTTATTAAAAAGAATATTTATCAAAATTATATTTTATAATTATATTAAGAAAGAAATTATGGTTCAGAAAAGTATTATAAGACATTTAATTAAATAAAAATAATAATTTAACAACATGTACATTTAATTAATGAAGTAGAAGAACATATATTAGAATAAATTATTACTCAGTAATTTTACCTGATATTTATGGGTTTTATATATTTAAAATTTTAATTTTATTAAGGAATCCTACATTTTTATTACATAACATTTATTCTCACAGTAATAACTTGTGATATTTTAATGATTAGATTCTTATAAAAAAGGTGACTTTTACATGAAATCATAGAACATTATTTTAATCCATATTAATGGATTTTTATTTCTGTCACAGTATGTTAAATTATTGCATCTCAAATCATTGGGACATACATCAAAGTTATGGGTTAGCATAAGTCCTGGAAAGGGAAAATGTGGGACGTAGTTTGCCTATGATATTGATTAATGTCAATTAGAACCTAAAGAAATAAATAATGGAAAGACAAAGAGTCATATCATAATAATAATAAAATTATTCATAACATTGAAATGTGTCAACAACATTTTATTTATTCATTCATAAAAATATAACCAAGGTGTCATAAAAATTACCAAGTTTATTCAGTAAGGTATCGTAATCATGTCATCACTCAAGATTAAATTATTTATGTTGTGAATTGGATATCTATATTGGAAAACCCTTTATACCTATAAATTAATGTGATACACAAATATAATAATATATCATTTCATAAATAACTAATGGAGAATTAAAAAATAGGTTTCAAATAAAAAACATGGCATTTTAAAATGATGTGCTTAATGAAAAGTCCATCATATCACATTGAATCCAGGAATATTGAAGTTGGGTTTGAACTATTATAAAACATAAAAATATATATTATTAATTCATATACATTTATTCCCTGGTAATATAAAAAGTATTGGGTATTCATAAAAAAAATAAATACAGGAGAAAAATGTGGAGAAATTTTCAGAAGAAAAAATTACAACATAACGAGTATGAAATATTTTTGTAGAAAACAATAAAAATAATGTGAAAAATATTAAAACATTAATATGATACTCATAATATAATAAAATTATAGATTATAATTTACATAAGAAAATAATGGGAATTTTAAAATTACACCACATAAATGGGGGACTTGAAATGAATATGATATTTTTTATTTTCTATTCAATGAATATTAACTCCTAAAACACAATGATTGGGACCTCGGGGGATTGAGGACACATTAGGATTACTAATTGGGGTGTTAATTTGATATATAATCATGGATGATGAATTGGGAAGAAAATTTAATGGATATATGGGTGGGAATTTAGAGATAAAACTATGGATTTGTTTAATATTTTCCATGGACACCTAGGAAGTAGTATATAAAGAACTGTGGGCTAGCCCCTGGTATTTTCCAATGCTATTATCCAATTGGTACACATATGATGATATTATAATCCAAAAGATTCAACTGGAATTTTATATTACTTATTACATCATTATGTTGATAGTAATCATACCAAAAGAATCAAACTGTATTTTTATTATTCATTTAAAGATAATAATTTTTAGAAAAATCACATTGATTAAAACAAAAATAATTTTTACGATTTTATTTTAAAAAAATATGATTATTTAATCTGAATAACTTTCTATGTATGTTATATTTAACATTTAAATATAATACTCCACAATTATTATAATTAATACTCGAAAACAAATTCATTGTGATACAAAATTGTGAAATTTCTAAAATGTGAAAAAATTAAAATTATTTTATCATTTTAATTTAAAAACTATGATATCAATAATAAGATTTCATAAAAAATTTCATTATTAATAATACTACATTTTATTATAATATTTACATGATTTCTAAAAATTACAATTTCTATTCAGAAAAAATATATATATAATTCATCGTATTTTAATTAAAAACTATTATCAAAATGAAATTGATGGAATAGAAATATTATTTATAAAAAGGGATTAAATATTTGTAAATTATAGCCTCAAAACATAACCCCTTAAAAAAATTGCGAACATTCTATATTTACAATGTTTGATTTTGGCGACAATGGTTTTTATAAAACAATTCATTTTGATTTATATTCACACTTATGAATAAAATATTTATATTATGTCAACGGGGATTCTTTTATGATTGCATACATGACACACACCAACTGGCTTCTCCAAAATCTTATATTGCACACAACATTGAGTTATACTGAAAAATAATACAATAATATTCTTATTATTTTAAATGGTATTTAACACCTTTCCATTAGAATTTATGGAATGAATAGTATCCATTTAATTTTTAAATATGGTTTTCAAATGATTAAATGATGATTCATTAATTTCAATATTTAATATAAATGGAAATAATATCCAATTAAAGAAAATGGATGTGTTTTTTGAAAACCTCTTTAAAAGGGAATTATTGTGTTTTCATATCACTCTTCATGGATTTTTATTTAATAATAACTATTTGATATATATTCAATTCAATGTTTTAAATTCATCTAATTTGTTTTTTATATATTATATAATAATAATTTCACTTTTTATATAAAAGATATATTTTTCTAAAAATATAGTTTTACATCATTTTGATGGTGAAATCTTTTTATATCATGCTATTGACAATTTTTTCCTTATCTGAAAAAATAAAAATATTTTTTAGAAGGGTAACATTAAAATTATAATTGGTTGAAATTTTGGTATTTTTCTACTAAAGTTCATTTTTTAATGAATTGTGAAAAATACTTCATTTTAATTCAAAACTATCATTCAATCTATTTTATTTATATAGATAGATTGTAATTTCAATTTGGTTTAATATATAATTAGATTATATTTTTTTCATTTATTACAATGTTGGAAATTAAAAATAATTTCACTTTTAATTTGTACCGAAACTCATTTCAATCTTTTTTTATAGTTTTTATATTTGAAAACACGATTTTTGGTTTTGACAACGAGAATTAATTTAAAATTAATTTCTACTACTTATGTGTTTTGAATTTTGAAAAATAGATTCCATATTTGAATTTCTAAGGTCCAATTTGTTTAAATAGTTAACATTAATTTTTAGACAATATGAATATTAACTTTAGTAAATATTTTTTTTACTATGGTTAAAGGATAAATCCAGTAAATATGGTTAAAAACATTATATTATAAGAATATTAAATAAATAAGACACATTTAATAACACAATTTGAAGAGATATTTCCAACTATGGGAAACCTTAGGTCGATTTTAGGACACCATGTGTAACATCCCAAGTAAGTAATGAATAATAGATATTTTTATCTATGTCTATTAATGAATTAGATAGTGTTTTAAGGGCTTAAAATGAAAATAAATCCAATCTTAAGCATGGAATACACTAATATTTTTAAAAGACTGTTTTACTACCTTTTGATGGAAAACCATTTTTAAATCTATCTTTTGACAATTTTATAAGCTATGTTTGTCAAAATAATCTTATTATTTATGATTGGGACATCAAAATTTAATTTGTGTGAATTTTTTGTTTTTTTTCCGATAATGTTCATTTTTTAATGAATAGTGAAAATGTTTTATTTTATTCAAAACCTCTTTTTAATGTAATTTATTTATATGATTAGATTATATTTTGAGTTTTTTTTGAAGTGGAATTAGAATATATTTTTACCATTTAATCCAATGGTGGTCATTGGAATCAATTTCACTTTGAAATTGGACTTAAACTGGTGTCAATCTTTTGATACTTAATGTTTCATAAAAACACGCTATTTATCATGACAGTTGGAATTAATTATTAAATTAAATAATGTAACATATATGATTTGAATTTTGTAAAATAGACACCATTTTTGAATTCAGAATATGAAATATAACTTAGGGTGATGTTTTGGTATTTTTCTGAAAAACATCAATTTTTGATGAATAGTGAAACCACTATGTGGTTGTTAAAGAAACCGATTTATCGTTTAAATGAAACGTTGGCACTTCTGTGATTGGATTTTCAAAAATAATACATACATGGTTGACATTAATATGTAAAATTTTGTTCAATGAGATTAAAATAATTTTTTGGTGAATAGTAACTTTTATGTTTTTAATCGCGATTAGAGGTAATTAGTGTAGTTTAAGGTAAAATTAATGTTTTAATAATATGAGATGAGCTTTACACATGTTCTACCGTCATTTTATGTGTCATGGCCGACCAAGAAAATCCATGGGTCAACTTGGGGACCCCATGGAGCCACTTTGGTTGGAAAATGACATAAATAACTTTTTATTTAACGTAAAAGTAAAAATGACACAAACATGAGTTGTTTTACTAAAACAATTTTTACATGGGGTTATACAAGTCAGAGTTTTTATTATAAATATTCATTGGAAATATATATAGATTTCCTACATCATAGTATTTTTTTATAATTTTTAGACATTAAATATATTAAATTATTTATGACATCATGATGATGCAGCGATTACCTCATTAATAAAGGATTTAAATAAAATGAAAAGATAATGTAAAATCTATGACCTACACATGTCAAAAACCTATTAGATGGGTATATTTGAAACCCTTATCACCTTACCCTAGAATTATATCAATTTGGGACCTTTTGAATCCGAAACTCATTTTAAAATAAAGTAACATTTCTTTACTTTCCAAGAGTGCCCCTCCTCTCCTCTTATAAAAGTCCCCCACCTTTACCTCCATACCCACAATTCCAAAGCCTTTGGATCAGACAAATCCTGAAAATTTTGTCTCTCCAAATCCCGCTCTTACTCCTTGAAGCCTCACTTTGGGCAGAAGACTTCCCAAGGAAGCCTTTGAGCTCAAACCAAAGGGAGTTACCCGATTTTAAGGTAATGTCTCCACTTGAGTCCTTTTGTTTTATTTTACTTCTCCAACCCACTAAACTCTTTTTATTCATTTCTTTTGTAACAACTCCAGTATCTTCAATATACTAGGATGTTGTTATAAGTAGTATGTGAGCTACACTTACACACACCTACATCTAATGGTTAATGAACATACTGTTTCCGTGGATGGCGAACTTATGCCTCCCGAAATGATGATTGTTCAACATTCTATTAACACCTTCAATGGTGGCCATTAACATGACACTATATTTATTTACGATATATACTATGTTTATTTTTTCCTTATTCTTCTGTATTTTTTATTTATTTCATACCTTTATGGATTCCATTATGGGTATACGCGATATATTCATTTTAGGAAGTGCGGACTACCACCCCTTCAAAGTGATTTGATTCGTTAATGCCATATGTGGGACGTATAAAGGATGTAATTAATGGTATTATATATGATATTATACTGGAATTATAATATACCATTATATCATTATGATACCATTCTATAAAATATGAAATAGAATTGAAAGTAGCGTTCATGCGTACGTACAGCTTACCGTCTCCATGAATAGTGAATTTCATTTCTTACCTCTAAATGATTATGTAATATTATAAATGCATGCATTTACTGGATATATATGATATATATGTGATATATACATCATGAATACCATTCTGGATTTAATGGATACATTAACAACTTGTAATTATAAAGGGTTTATTTTAGACTCAAGTGCCAATGATCGTTAAAACAACCATTATTAACATAAATAATTACATAGTGTTAATGACATGGAAATAAGTGATATAAAAGTAATAATGAACGTGAAAAAGGTTCTTAAACAAGTATAAATTAACTCAACTTTATTATTCAGGAGATTAAAGAATGACCGAGTCAAGTCGGACCCGAGGTATGGGACTTCGTCTCAATCTCCTTTCATTGAGGCATATTTTGTTTCATACACAACCTTCTTTTATAGGGTGTATAAACCCCTTTGACATTTAAATTTTTTCAAAAGGAATATTTTTTATATGAAGCATTTACTAAACGACAAAAGGGAATGTTTTTGTCATACGTATGCGGCGACAATGACTTCTCCGCCGCCGTGAACATTATTTGAGTTTTGGATTCCTCTACTAGCCATACATTTTTTAAAAGAAAAATAAATACCTTGTTTTACTTTTATTTTATTTTGGTATTGAAAATGGTTTTCATAATGTTTTTATATCAATGTGTTGTATTGATATCTTGTGATTAAAATGTGGAAATTTTGTGTTTCCTTTATGCATGTTTTATGTTATATGATTATGTTGAGGTTCTTGGGCATTATTATGCAGAAGGGTGGTTCTGTGATAAACTAAGGGCAGTTTAGCCCGATATAGCTCTCCAATGCATTGGGTAACACGAAGGAGTGAAACGTTAAGGTTTCTCAGAAGAGATTTAGGGAATATATTGTGATGGGTATTCCAAATAGAACCAAAAGGGTTACTCCATACGTAAGAATGTTATGAATGCCTCAAGTTACCTTTATGTATTATGATTTCTATGATTTATTCATGATTTTATGAGGTATGTTAAAGTGATTATGTTTTATGGGTAAAGTATGATTTCATTTTTATGTATATATGTACCCATGTTTCCTTTCTATATTTTTATATCCCTTACTAAGATTTTTATGCTCATCCCAAGTTTTTGAAATGTTTTCACAGGTCAAGGAAAAGGTACATGATATGATGATAGTGCCAAGGAAGTGTCATGAAAGAATCCATGTTTTATTTTGAATATGTTTCCATTGATGGGAAAAATGAATATTATCTTTAATGTAACCACATTGTTTAAATGTGGAATTTAATGAATGTTTTATGTTCTAATTCAATAAAACTCTAAACCTGAAAAGATCCTCATGGTGTAATCTTGAAATAACTCAAGATTAAGTAAGGTTTAAGGCTAGGGCCCTATAGTTGGTATCAAAGGTCGGTTTAGATAACGTTAGGAGTTAGAATTATATTAAATTATTATCCAAAAATATTTTTTTATGGTAAAATTGAAATGATATAGCATTTTATGATTACCATGTTGCTTCATCTAAGACATGTTTTTTCAGAATGGTTTTCCGCAGAGGAAACATGGAAGCAGTGCTAGGAAGGCATACAGAAGGAAATAACATTCCGAATTAGCATCCTGAGATGGTCGGAATTTGAACTGAACAGTTTGTTGCAGTAATGGCGTAGTTGAATCAAGTGATAAATGGTGGTGGTATCCATGGACGAGATCATCCAGATCAACCACAGATGAACATGTCAGTGGTGGAACATTTCATGAGGCACCATCCCCCATCATTTAGAGGATCATATGACCCTGTGATAGATGAAGGGTGGATTAAATCACTGGAGAATATTTTCGATGTCATGGGGTGTTCAGACAATCAAAAGGTTGGTCTTGCTATATACCGTTTGGAGGGTGAAGAAGATCAGTGGTGGTCAATGGTTAAAAATATCAGGGATGCTGATGATATTGATGCTCTTGACTGGGATGAATTTAAAGGTATGTTTCTTTAGAAGTATTTTCCTAAGGCTGTTCGACTTAGGATGCTAAAAAAATTCTTGGAATTGAGGCAAGAGGAAGACTGAGTGGCTACCTATGAAGAAAGGTTCACTCGATTGGCAAGGTATGCTCCAAATTTTATCTGAGACCTTGATAGTAAAATCAATCATTTTTACTCAGGATTAAGGCCAAAATATCGAAGGTCATTAGCTTCTCGTGAGTTTAGAAGTTATGAAAAGCTTTTTTGATGTACTGAGAAGGTGTAAATGGAGTTTTCTGATGATCAAGTGTTCTATAACAACCAACATAAGAAGAGACCGATGTGGGAGGAGGAAGGGAAGAATTATTCAAAAAAAGTCTAATGGTAAGAAATCTAAGTTTCCAGTTTGTGATAAATGTGGCAAAAGGCATGCTGGGGAATGTCTCTTGAATTCTGGAAAGTGCTACCGATGTGGTAAGATGGGACATAAGGCTCGTTATTGCACTAAAAAAGATCAAGGTGATGGTAAGTTCAAATTTGATTTACAGTTAGTGAAATTTTATAAGTGCAATGAGATGTGTCACTTTGAAAATGAGTGTCCAACAAAGAGCTCGAGTGATGGGAAGCAGTTAGACTACAAGCAGAAAGGGGTTGTGAAATCCTTTGCAACTACTTCAACAGATGTCGGTCCATCAAATGAAGTTGTATCAGGTACATTGTTTGTTTCACCAGATTATGCCAGTGTGTTGTTTGATTCGGGGTCTACACATTCTTTCATTTATGAAAAAAATTCTAGTAAAATCGGAATACCATCTCAAGAAATGCCTCCTGAACATTTGGAAAAAACACCTGGGGGAAATGTTGAGGAAAAAAGAATTTATAAGAATCTTCCTATCCTTATCTGTAGAAAGAACCTACTTGAAAACCTTATTGTTCTACCTCTAGTAGAGATTGAAGTTATCCTGGGTATGGATTGGCTCTCTATTTATCATGCAAAGATTGACTGTAGAGCTAAAAAATATTTATTTTAGAAGGACTTTCAGTTTGTGTACAATAATGGACCCTTACAGTTGATAACATATCAAGAGGCCAAGAAACTTGTAAAAGATGGAAATGAATGTTACCTTGCACACATCGTTGAAAATAAAGGAACTATTCAGATTAATGATGTGCCAGTGGTAAATGAGTATCCTGATGATTTTCCTGATGAGTTGCCTGGAATAATACCATATCGAGAAGTTGAGTTTACTATTGACTTAGTTCCTGATGCTAATCCAATTTCAAAACCCCCTTATCGAATGGCTCAAATTGAACTTTTAGAGTTGATGTAGAAATTACAAGATTTATTAGAGAACGGTTTCATTCGACCTAGCACGTCACCATGCAGTTCTCCTGATTTATTTGTTAAAAAGAAATATGGTTCTATGAGACTTTGCATTGATTATAGAGCCTTGAATAACATCACTGTTAAGAACAAATATTCTTTGCCTCATATTGATGATCTGTTTGATCAACTCTAGGGAGATCAATATTTTTCAAAGATTGACCTGAGATCGGGGTACCATCAGCTGAAGGTAAAGGATGCAGATGTTCCGAAGACTGTTTTTCGTACAAGATATGGCCATTATGAATTTGTAGTAATGCCTTTTGGGCTAACCAATGCACCTACTGTATTCATGGACTTAAAGAATATAATTTTCCATAAGTTCTTGGATAAGTTTGTGGTGGTTTTCATTGATGATATTTTGGTGTTTTCTAAAAGTAAAGAGGAGCATGAAAGACATTTAAGGGATATTTTGAAAACCTTAAATGAAATGAAATTGTATGGGAAATTCAGCATGTGTGAGTTTCGGTTGCAAAAAATTTCTTTCCTTGGTCACATTGTTTCTAAAGATGGGATAACCATTGATCCTGTAAAAACAAAGGTTGTTGAAGAATGACCAAGACCCACAAATGTAACAGAGATTCATTGTTTCCTTGGTTTGGTAGGCTATTACTGAAGGATTTTTAGAAACTTTTCATGGTTATCTATTCCAATGACTAAGCTAACTCGGAAGGGTGTTAAGTTTATCTATAACAAAGAATGTGATGATTGTTTTCAGGAGTTGAAAAGAAGATTGGTGAATGCTCTAGTTTTGGTACTACCTTCCAGGAATGGTGATTTTGTTATCTACAGTGATGCTTCATTGAAAGGACTTGGTTGTGTCCTAATTTAGAATGATCAGGTAATTTCTTACGCTTCACGACAGTTGAAAACACATGAGGTAAATCACCCTACACATGATTTGGTATTAGCTGCTGTTGTTTTCGCTTTAAAAATTTGGAGGCATCATTTGTATGGAGTAAAGTGTGAAATATATAACGATCAGAAAAGTTTAATGTACATATTCAATCAGAAATAATTTAACATGAGACAGAGGAGATGGCTAGAATTAATCAAGGATTATGATTGTACAATTCATTACCATCCGGGATGTAACACCCCAAGAATTCATTGTGTGTTATTTTTTCAAAATAATTCAATAACATGCACTACATGAAACACCGAGTTCAATTGCACCATGACTTACCAAAAATCCATTCAAAAGAGGTTATGAATAGTATTAACTAAATTTTAATCTTTATATAATCCTTATAATTTTAGAATCCATATTATGAATATCTTAGACATAATGCAAAAACAATTTCATTTTCAGTATTGCACTTTTATCAACTTTTAATAGTGAACCCTTTTTAAATACAATATTTTAAACTTTTTGACTAAATGGGGACATAAAAAAATTTAAAATGAAACATCCCAAGCTTCCACGGTACGCTTTCTTCGAATAATACAGTTGCGTGTGTTGTACGCAACTTCGAGTTTTAACACACACCACAACCGATCAAACTAGTCGTTATGAATAGTAATACCTACTTTTTGAAATTTTATCTCCCAAAATGGATTCATTTTTGGATTAAAAATATCGAATTTATCCTAAGGTGAAATTTTGGTACTTTTCGGATAACTTTAATATTTTGATAAATAGTGAAAATTACTAAATTTTAATTAAAAACAACTTTTTTAATCAAAATAATTAATAGTGATAAATTATGAATTTAAGTGGTTTTAAAGTATATTTAGAATATATTTTTACCATTTAATATAATGTTGGTCATTGGACATAATTTTACAATTAAACCGAACATAAACAAGTGTCATTCTTTTGATAGTTATTATCTCTTAAAAACACGCTTTTTGTTTTGACAGCGGGAATTAATATTAAATTAATTTCTGCCACTTCTGTGTTTTGAATTTAGAAAAATGGATTCCATATTTGGAATCATAATTTTTAAATTGTGTAAATAGGTATCTTTTATTTTTAGACATTTTGAATAATTACTGCGGTAAATATTTTATTTATCATGGTTAAGGGTAAATCCGGTAAATGAGGGTTAAAAAATAATATTATAATAATACTAAATTAACCTAAAACGTGTCCAAGCCTTATTGGTTGATACATGTTCGACCATAGGCATATTTGAGTCGATTTTGGGACCCATTGTGCCACTTGTAGGTGATAGGGACACTTTATTTTAATTAAGTTAAAATGAATACAAAAATGACACAAGCATATATCTTTTAGAAAAAAAAATTTTAAATTGGGTTATATTGGTTGGATTTTAGATTATAAATATTAAATAGAAAGATAGAAACATTTCCTACATAATGATATTTTATTTATAATTTTTATACATTAAATAATTTAATTTATTTATGACACAATGATGATGAAGTAATTACTATAATAATGAAAAAATTAAAATAATTGATATTATAAATACCCAAATAAATATAATATGAAACTTTTAATGAATTAAAATAATTTTCTAGGATAATATGATAAATTTTTATTGATTTTATTAATTTTTTTTGAAATAATAATTCTGTTATGATTTTTACAAAAATCAATTATTGAATAGTTTCAAAATTGACATAAAAGAGTTTTTAATACAAATATTGTATTATTAATTGATATTAAATTCTTAAAAATCTAAGGTTCGGCCAAGAGACTTATATCATGATAGGTTAATCATTAAGGGACCACTTGGGGGTCGCTTGGATGTATATGATATGTTTAGTAACCATATAATATAAAAATATAAAGACACATTGTAAAAGTGAAACTAATTAACTTAGAGTTAATACTTAAAGATAAGGTTAATATAAGTACCCAAACCAGTATAAATTCTATTGGTTGAGTTGTTTTCGACCCATACCCACCTTAACATTTAAATAATCATCTTTGTTTCCATTAGAAACCGAATATGAATTTATTATAAACTACTATTTCTAGCTTTTCCAAAGGTGCCTCTCACCCCTCTTATAAAAGGGAACTCCTCCTTCTCATTTCTTCACACCTTCAAAACATTTTGGTTCGGCAAAAATCTGCCCAAATACTCTCCCAACATCCCTCACTACAACCTAGAGGCCTTAGTTTGATCATAGAGCCAACCTAAGGATCCCTTTTGATCAAATCAAAAGGAAGAAACCGAGGAAGAGGTAATGATTTCACCACCCTTTTCCAAGTTCCTTTCTACATCCACTTCTTATTCCTTTGTTATTACCATTCTAAAATAATAACTCCAGTATCATATATATACTGTGATGTTTTTATAAATATGGTACAACCATATTCAGTATTCTATCCACTCTTTGAATAACATGTCACCATAGGTGCGTTCGTACGGCTTACCGTCTCCACGTCGTGGTGTAATTGTTATTCAATATATTATTATTTGGATGGGTATAATAATGATATGAAACTCATGTAAATAATAAATATAAAATGTTAATGATTCTTTATATATGATATAACAACCATTTATATATTATTTCAAAAGAATGATATTGTCCCTCGTGCGTACGTACGGACTACCGTCTCCACGAACGCGATGAGATTCATTCTCCATCGTATCCATTCAAGTATAATTATCATTTGATGATTAAAAAATGATGTTTAAGGACTTGATATCATTCTGGATATGAATAATATAAAACCTATCCATTACAAACATGTCTTACGTAACAAAACATATAAAAGAAAACAAGTATGTTAACACCCGAAAAAACGATAATACTAAGATATTATTATCAAATCAATATTAAAAGATCATATATGATATCAAATTATTGTATATGATTCTTGTATAATTTAATAACAATTATTTCACCATTATACAGGATTTTAATCTACCCCAACCAAGGAAAAATATAAGGTAAGGGGTTTTCATCTCACTTCTTATTCCCGTGAGATTCGTGCCATATTACCACCATCACCTTTTGTGTGGTGTATGTACTGCCCATAATTATATTCTTTGTGTAATACACTCTAATTTATGTGTATTAAATATTAATTGTATGATACCTATTTTATGGGTTGTATGTTTCATAAGTTACCAAATTGGTAAGGGTTATTTCATAATCTCTTCATTATCCGAGGTTGTTTATACGTAATAATCTACTAGGATCTCTTTATCATCCACATCCATGTTTCTTAAAAATGTATTTCAAAGCATTCTTACTACTTAAAAGAATATGGTTTAAAGTCATTTATACCCTTGTTTGACTTTTATAAGAGTATTGTAATGGAATCTTTCTTTCGTTTTCCAAACAAGGTGGTTTTTAACCTTTTCGACAAAATTAAGGTTAAAATGTTTTTTAACTTAAACGGTGGGTGTGGCTATTTTCTGCCGTTATAAAATCGTCGAAGCGTCCCTTACAAGATAATAATAATATTTTCAAAAAAAATGTTTTATTTCATAAATACAAGACTCTTAAATGATTTCAAAATATAAAGAGATATTTTTCTATAATAGTCTTTATTTCATCTATGTCAACATCCTTTGATGGATTTTAAGCTTATTTGAAGTTGATTTATTATGATACAATAAATCCATATTTTATTGAAGGTTTTGTGATATTTTTGACCGTGGATAAGTTATTCTTATTTCACTCATGGTTTTTGTTTAGAGTATTGACAATTCATAAGTTATTTGTAATCCAAATGTTTATGTTATATTTCAACCTTTCATTCAGATGAATGTGTTAGACAAGTATGTTCCGGGTTGGGGATCGATAAAATTAAGCCCTCCAGTTTGGTCTCTGATTATTAGAGGAACTCCAGTTTGGTCTTCGGTTATTAGAGGAACTCCGGGTTGGTGTTCGGTTATTAGAGGCACTCCGAGTTGGTGTCCGGTTATTAGAGGCACTCGGGGTTGGGTTACAGTTATAGTTATCCACTAGGTCTTGGGATGAGGCCTTGACAAAGAAATTAAAGTTCAGCATTATGCATTCCGACATTATGAAAGTGGTTATTGATATTACATGTGATTATTCGATTAGTAGAATATCCATGTGAATAAGTAAATGGCATTATTTCATTTTACTTTTGCCATACTATGTTGAAGTTCATGTTTAAAAGGCTTCTGTTTTAGTAATGCATTCCCTTAAATGTTTATGCTTATTTTTGAATGTTCCTCTATATTGTTATCCTTACTGGGCATTTGAGCTCACCCCTTTTCTATGTTTTTTTCCCAGGATGTGAAGAAGTAAGTTATGAATGACCTACAGGGATATTATGAGGGGATAATAGTGTGGACTATGGAGACATTATGTTGTCGTAGTTTTTTTTCACTTTATGATGTAATGTAAATCTTATGAATATATCTAGTGTTTCCATGGCTTCTAAACCAATCGGTCTTTCGAGATTTGATCTTTCTTGTGATCATGCCAATGTTATGTAATAATGTACCGACTCAAGGTAACTGGGGTCGGGGCGTTACAGTTGGTATCAAAGGAAGTTTAGTACAAACCATGGAATCTAGATTTAGATAAACTCTGATTAGAGAACGAAGACCTAAGAATAACTTTGAGGATTAGTATAGAAGAACTTCCTAGAATTTTGGTACTGTAGATATTTTGTGAGTTTTCCAAGCAATACATCCCTGTCTGGATACGAGCAGGTAGAGGCAGCTCTGGCACAGATGTACCTAGGGGTAAAACCCGAAAACACCGCTTTGAGCTAGACTCGAACGGGAACTGGTGCACGACAACGGGCATTGCTGCACTCTTGCTTACGACACTCCCGGGGGATATGCTTAGGATAACTCTCATTTTCATTACAAATCATTATGAAGGGTTTATGAGTATATACTTCCTCAATGAAGACATTTTTATGATTATGGATTATATCCATAAACTATTTAATTTATGTTATGTGTTTTACAAGTTTGGGATTAGGTATTCTTCGTCATAAACTAATCTATGTATGCCATTGTTTAGAAATGGCGCCCAGTAGAAGGAATGAGAACTCTAGCAATGCACATGATCCAAAGAGAAGGAAGGATCATATCTTTCATGGTCGTATGCTAGAATATATAAGAGATATGGTTTCGCTGTATTATCATCATATGAAGAAATAATATCATGTGTTGATAATACAAGTAAAGAGTTTACTAAGTCCTATGGCTTTGAAGGGAAGCAAGAGAAGAAAGGGATGGAAGAGAGAAAGATGGATAAAGGGAAGAGGGAAAAGAAGAATTCTCCCATATGTGATAACTGTGGTAAGAAACACCCTGGAACTTGCCTAAAAGGAATGGGAGTTTGTTATAATTGTGGAGGAAAAGGGAAGAAAGTACGTGACTGCAAGGGTAAGAAAATGGTTTCAAATGTACAATGCTTCATTTGCAAGGAGTTTGGACACTACGTGAACCTATGTCCCAGTCATCAGACTATGCCGCAAATGATGATATTGGATAATAATCAAGTTATGATACTACCACAGATGAAGAGGAATGATTCGAGTTATTGTGTTGATTATGTCATTTGAGTGTTGTATCCACAATGTACTTGTTATAATAATTATGGAGTATATAAGGATTGTATTGCAGTACTATTTCATTAAAAACATGAGATTGTATGAAACAAAGAAATGTGACTCAATAGTAGGTTAAATTTTTGGAAAATATATGGTTGAGAGAACGATAAACCATAATATAGTTCAGATACCGAGGTAGTGATTTTGGAATAATACATGATTGATTTGGATAAATTATATTGGATATTCTTGACTAACATGAAGCTGATTAATGATTTGTATATTCCATCATTGTTGGGGTTTAAAACATTTTTGGATTGAAGGAGTATATCTATTATTCTATAAGGAATAAGGGATCATGAATGTAATTAATAAGGTTTTTTGATAATTCAGGATGTTGCAGTGTTTTAAAAGAATACATGATGAAGGTGATCACATGTTATTACGGGGCAAAAAAAGGAACTTCATCGTGTTTACCATTATTATGAATTTTGGATGGAATTATTTTGGATAGTTCTAGTTTGGATTATTTTGGATTGCCATAAAAGGACAACCCGGAGGTCGGGCGGCAACCCGTCGCGTCCGGCAAGGCCGCGAGACTTGAACCCACAACCGAAGGGCGACAAGGGTGTATCACCTACCACTGGCCCACGAGATGCCCTGGATTAAATAATGTAGTTTTTTTTAAAAGATCTGGTAGATGAATTATAAATTCATTTATTTTGGAACCCTGTACGAATAGTATAAATAGAATTTTTTTTACGAGTGAAAGATGAGTTTGTGGTAGAAATTTATATATGGATAAAACTCTAATAATAAAGTAAGTATATCTCATTATGATTTTAGCAAATCTCATAAATAAATTCCTCAATATTAATAAAAGGAACTTAGAACAAAAATGTTGTCCTAGATTGTACCTTAAATCATCACTAATTTATGGCCTTGGGATTTTTGGCCTTTTCATATCCATGTTCTCTACCACTCTCTATCAGATAATTGATGGTTAGATTTCTCTTCCATATCTATATTTTCCTACATGGAACCCTAGTATGTGTTATTTTCGGTAATCATCATACTTTCCACTCTTTATTTTAAATATAGGCCTCATTAATTCATTTTTTCGATGTGGGATTTCAACTAATATATTTTGAGACGTCAAAAATGTGTTATCCCAATACCCTATGTTTTGCTGAACCGATGGTATTTCAAATCATCATAGATTGATGAGTTTAAGGACCTCAATTTTATACTTGTTTGTGATTGATGACCTCAATCACTACCTATAAATATTTACGTTTTCCCTCCAATTATTTTTCTTTAATAGCCACCAATGTTCTCCTAATAGAGATCATAATTTGGTGATGACCCTTTCATTTATCTTTTCCTCATATTAAGACTAAATTTTAGTAACCTAATTTCATATGTGGGTTTTCCCACAAAGATATTTTCTATTTTCAACCTTTTATTTTTGAAGAACAATTTCAAATTGTGAGGATGCAATTTATTAAAGGATAGGAGAATGTAACACCCCAAGAATTCATAGTGTGTTATTTCTTCAAAATAATTCAATAACTTGCACTACACGCAACACCAAGTTCAATTTCACCCTGACTTACCAATAATCCACTCAAAAGAAGTTATGAATAGTATTAATTAAATTTTAAACTTTATATAATCCTTATAATTTTAGAATCCATATTATGAATATCTTAGACATAATGCAACAACAAATTCATTTTCAGTATTGCACTTTTATCAACTTTTAATAGTGAACCCTTTTTAAATACAATATTTTAAACTTTTTTACTAAATGGGGACATCAAAAAATTTAAAATGAAACATCCCAAGCTTCCACAGTACTCTTTCTTCGAATAATACAGTAGCATGTGTTGTACGCAACTTCGAGTTTTAACACACACCACAACCGATCAAACTAGTCGTTATGAATAGTAATAACTACTTTTTGAAATTTTATCTCTCAAAATGGACTTCATTTTTGGATTTGGAATATCGAATTTAGCCTAAGGTGAAATTTTGGTACTTTTCGGATAACTAAAATATTTTGATGAATAGTGAAAATTACTAAATTTTAATTAAAAACAACTTTTTTAATCAAAATAATTAATAGTGATAAATTATGAATTTTAGTGGTTTTAAAGTATATTTAGAATATATTTTTACCATTTAATATAATTTTGGTCATTGGACATAATTTTACAATTAAACCGAGCATAAACAAGTGTCAATCTTTTGATAGTTATTATCTCTTAAAAACACGCTTTTTGTTTTGACAGCGGAAATTAATTTTAAATTAATTTCTTCCACTTCTGTGTTTTGAATTTAGAAAAATTTATTCCATATTTGGAATTAGAATGTATAAATTTTGTAAATAGGTAACTTTTATTTTTAGACATTTTGAAGAATTACTGCGGTAAATATTATATTTACCATGGTTAAGGGTAAATCCGGTAAATGAGGGTTAAAAAATAATATAATAATAATACTAAATTACCCTAAACGTGTCCTAGCCTTATCAGTTGATACATGTTCGACCATAGGCATATTTGGGTCGATTTTGGGACCCCATTGTGCCACTTGTAGGTGATAGGGACACTTTATTTTAATTAAGTTAAAATGAATACAAAAATGACACAAGCATATATCTTTTAGAAAAACAATTTTTACATAGGGTTATATATGTTGGATTTTAGATTATAAATATTCATTAGAAAGATAAAAATATTTTCTACATAATGATATTTTATTTATAATTTTTGGACATTAAATAATTAAATTTATTTATGACACAATGATGATGAAATAATTACTATAATAGTGAAAAAATTAAAATAATTGATATTATAAATATCCAAATAAATATAATATGAAACTTTTAATGAATTAAACTAATTTTCTAGGATAATATGATATATTAGTATTGATTTAATTAACTTTGTTCGAAGTAATCATTATGTTATTATTTTTACTAAAATCAATTATTGAATAGTTTCAAAATTGACAAAAAATAGTTTTTAATACAAATATTATATTATTAATTGATATTAAATTCTTAAAAATCTAAGGTTCGTTTAAGAGACTTATATCATGATAGGTTAATAATTAATGGACCACTTGGGGGTCTCTTGGATGTATATGGTAAGTTTATTAACCATATAATATAAAAATACAGAGAGACATAGTAAAAGTGAAACTAATTAACTTAGAGTTAATACTTAATGATAAGGTTAATATAAGTACCCAAACCTGTATAAATTCTATTGGTTGAGTTTTTTTCGATCCATCCCCACCGTAACATTTAAATAATAATCTTTTTTTCCATTAGAAACCGAATATGAATTTATTATAAACTAATATTTCTAGCTTTTCCAAAGGTGCCCCTCACCCCTCTTATAAAAGGGCACTCCTCCTTCTCATGTCTTCACACCTACAAAACCTTTTTTTCGGCAAGACTCTGCCCAACTACTCTCACAACTTCCCACACTACAAACTAGAGGCCTTATTTTGATCATAGAGCCAACCTAAGGAGCCCTTTTGATCAAATCAAAAGGAAGAACCCGAAGAAGAGGTAATGATTTCACCACCCTTTTCCAAGTTACTTTCTTCTTCCACTTCTTCTTCCTTTGTTATTACCATTCTAAAATAATAACTCCAGTATCATATATATACTGTGATGTTATTATAAATATGGTACAACCATATTCAGTATTCTATCCACTCTTTGAATAACATGTCACCATAGGTGCGTTCGTACGGCTTACCGTCTCCACGTCGTGGTGTAATTGTTATTCAATATATTATTATTTGGATGGGTATAATAATGATATGAAACTCATGTAAATAATAAATATAAAATGTTAATGATTATTTATATATGATATAACAACCATTTATATATTATTTCAAAAGAATGATATTGTCCCTCGTGCGTACGTACGGACTACCGTCTCCACGAACGCGATGAGATTCATTCTCCATCGTATCCATTCAAGTATAATTATCATTTGATGATTAAAAAATGATGTTTAAGGACTTGATATCATTCTGGATATGAATAATATAAAACCTATCCATTACAAACATGTCTTACGTAACAAAACATATAAAAGAAAACAAGTAAGTTAACACCCGAAAAAACGATAATACTAAGATATTATTATCAAATCAATATTAAAAGATCATATATGATATCAAATTATTGTATATGATTCTTGTATAATTTAATAACAATTATTTCACCATTATACAGGATTTTAATCTACCCCAACCAAGGAAAAATATAAGGTAAGGGGTTTTCATCTCACTTCTTATTCCCGTGAGATTCGTGCCATATTACCACCATCACCTTTTGTGTGGTGTATGTACTGCCCATAATTATATTCTTTGTGTAATACACTCTAATTTATGTGTATTAAATATTAATTGTATGATACCTATTTTATGGGTTGTGTGTTTCATAAGTTACCAAATTGGTAAGGGTTATTTCATAATCTCTTCATTATCCGAGGTTGTTTATACGTAATAATCTACTAGGATCTCTTTATCATCCACATCCATGTTTCTTAAAAATGTATTTCAAAGCATTCTTACTACTTAAAAGAATATGGTTTAAAGTCATTTATACCCTTGTTTGACTTTTATAAGAGTATTGTAATGGAATCTTTCTTTCGTTTTCCAAACAAGGTGGTTTTTAACCTTTTCGACAAAATTAAGGTTAGAATGTTTTTTAACTTAAATGGTGGGTGTGGCTATTTTCTGCCGTTATAAAATCGTCGAAGCGTCCCTTACAAGATAATAATAATATTTTCAAAAAAATTGATTTATTTCATAAATACAAGACTCTTAAATGATTTCAAAGTATAAAGAGATATTTTTCTATAATAGTCTTTATTTCATCTATGTCAACATCCTTTGATGGATTTTAAGCTTATTTGAAGTTGATTTATTATGATACAATAAATCCATATTTTATTGAAGGTTTTGTGATATTTTTGACCGTGGATAAGTTATTCTTATTTCACTCATGGTTTTTGTTTAGAGTATTGACAATTCATAAGTTATTTGTAATCCAAATGTTTATGTTATATTTCAACCTTTCATTCAGATGAATGTGTTAGACAAGTATGTTCCGGGTTGGGGATCGATAAAATTAAGCCCTCCAGTTTGGTCTCTGATTATTAGAGGAACTCCAGTTTGGTCTTCGGTTATTAGAGGAACTCCGGGTTGGTGTTCGGTTATTAGGGGCACTCCGAGTTGGTGTCCGGTTATTAGAGGCACTCGGGGTTGGGTTACAGTTATAGTTATCCACTAGGTCTTGGGATGAGGCCTTGACAAAGAAATTAAAGTTCAGCATTATGCATTCCGACATTATGAAAGTGGTTATTGATATTACATGTGATTATTCGATTAGTAGAATATCCATGTGAATAAGTAAATGGCATTATTTCATTTTACTTTTTCCATACTATGTTGAAGTTCATGTTTAAAAGGCTTCTGTTTTAGTAATGAATTCCCTTAAATGTTTATGCTTATTTTTGAATGTTCCTCTATATTGTTATCCTTACTGGGCATTTGAGCTCACCCCTTTTCTATGTTTTTTTCCCAGGATGTGAAGAAGTAAGTTATGAATGACCTACAGGGATATTATGAGGGGATAATAGTGTGGACTATGGAGACATTATGTTGTCGTAGTTTTTTTTCACTTTATGATGTAATGTAAATCTTATGAATATATCTAGTGTTTCCATGGCTTCTAAACCAATCGGTCTTTCGAGATTTGATCTTTCTTGTGATCATGCCAATGTTATGTAATAATGTACCGACTCTAGGTAACTGGGGTCGGGGCGTTACAGTTGGTATCAAAGGAAGTTTAGTACAAACCATGGAATCTAGATTTAGATAAACTCTGATTAGAGAACGAAGACCTAAGAAGAACTTTGAGGATTAGTATAGAAGAACTTCCTAGAATTTTGGTACTGTAGATATTTTGTGAGTTTTCCAAGCAATACATCCCTGTCTGGATACGAGCAGGTAGAGGCAGCTCTGGCACAGATGTACCTAGGGGTAAAACCCGAAAACACCGCTTTGAGCTAGACTCGAACGGGAACTGGTGCACGACAACGGGCATTGCTGCACTCTTGCTTACGACACTCCCGGGGGATATGCTTAGGATAACTCTCATTTTCATTACAAATCATTATGAAGGGTTTATGAGTATATACTTCCTCAATGAAGACATTTTTATGATTATGGATTATATCCATAAACTATTTAATTTATGTTATGTGTTTTACAAGTTTGGGATTAGGTATTCTTCGTCATAAACTAATCTATGTATGCCATTGTTTAGAAATGGCGCCCAGTAGAAGGAATGAGAACTCTAGCAATGCACATGATCCAAAGAGAAGGAAGGATCATATCTTTCATGGTCGTATGCTAGAATTTATAAGAGATATGGTTTCGCTGTATTATCATCATATGAAGAAATAATATCATGTGTTGATAATACAAGTAAAGAGTTTACTAAGTCCTATGGCTTTTAAGGGAAGCAAGAGAAGAAAGGGATGGAAGAGAGAAAGATGGATAAAGGGAAGAGGGAAAAGAAGAATTCTCCCATATGTGATAACTGTGGTAAGAAACACCCTGGAACTTGCCTAAAAGGAATGGGAGTTTGTTATAATTGTGGAGGAAAAGGGAAGAAAGTACGTGACTGCAAGGGTAAGAAAATGGTTTCAAATGTACAATGCTTCATTTGCAAGGAGTTTGGACACTACGTGAACCTATGTCCCAGTCATCAGACTATGCCGCAAATGATGCTATTGGATAATAATCAAGTTATGATACTACCACAGATGAAGAGGAATGATTCGAGTTATTGTGTTGATTATGTCATTTGAGTGTTGTATCCGCAATGTACTTGTTATAATAATTATGGAGTATATAAGGATTGTATTGCAGTACTATTTCATTAAAAACATGAGATTTTATGAAACAAAGAAATGTGACTCAATAGTAGGTTAAATTTTTGGAAAATATATGGTTGAGAGAACGATAAACCATAATATAGTTCAGATACTGAGGTAGTGATTTTGGAATAATACATGATTGATTTGGATAAATTATATTGGATATTCTTGACTAACATGAAGCTGATTAATGATTTGTATATTCCATCATTGTTGGGGTTTAAAACTTTTTTGGATTGAAGGAGTATATCTATTATTCTATAAGGAATAAGGGATCATGAATGTAATTAATAAGGTTTTTTGATAATTCAGGATGTTGCAGTGTTTTAAAAGAATACATGATGAAGGTGATCACATGTTATTACGGGGCAAAAAAAGGAACTTCATCGTGTTTACCATTATTATGAATTTTGGACTGAATTATTTTGGATAGTTCTAGTTTGGATTATTTTGGATTGCCATAAAAGGACAACCCGGAGGTCGGGCGGCAACCCGTCGCGTCCGGTAAGGCCGCGAGACTTGAACCCACAACCGAAGGGCGACAAGGGTGTATCACCTACCACTGGTCCACGAGATGTCCTGGATTAAATAATGTAGTTTTTTTTAAAAGATCTGGTAGATGAATTATAAATTCATTTATTTTGGAACCCTGTACGAATAGTATAAATAGAATTTTTTTTACGAGTGAAAGATGAGTTTGTGGTAGAAATTTATATATGGATAAAACTCTAATAATAAAGTAAGTATATCTCATTATGATTTTAGCAAATCTCATAAATAAATTCCTCAATATTAATAAAAGGAACTTAGAACAAAAATGTTGTCCTAGATTGTACCTTAAATCATCACTAATTTATGGCCTTGGGATTTTTGGCCTTTTCATATCCATGTTCTCTACCACTCTCTATCAGATAATTGATGGTTAGATTTCTCTTCCATATCTATATTTTCCTACATGGAACCCTAGTATGTGTTATTTTCGGTAATCATCATACTTTCCACTCTTTATTTTAAATATAGGCCTCATTAATTCATTTTTTCGATGTGGGATTTCAACTAATATATTTTGAGACGTCAAAAATGTGTTATCCCAATACCCTATGTTTTGCTGAACCGATGGTATTTCAAATCATCATAGATTGATGAGTTTAAGGACCTCAATTTTATACTTGTTTGTGATTGATGACCTCAATCACTACCTATAAATATTTACGTTTTCCCTCCAATTATTTTTCTTTAATAGCCACCAATGTTCTCCTAATAGAGATCATAATTTGGTGATGACCCTTTCATTTATCTTTTCCTCATATTAAGACTAAATTTTAGTAACCTAATTTCATATGTGGGTTTTCCCACAAAGATATTTTCTATTTTCAACCTTTTATTTTTGAAGAACAATTTCAAATTGTGAGGATGCAATTTATTAAAGGATAGGAGAATGTAACACCCCAAGAATTCATAGTGTGTTATTTCTTCAAAATAATTCAATAACTTGCACTACACACAACACCGAGTTCAATTTCACCCTGACTTACCAATAATCCACTCAAAAGAAGTTATTAATAGTATTAATTAAATTTTAAACTTTATATAATCCTTATAATTTTAGAATCCATATTATGAATATCTTAGACATAATGCAACAACAAATTCATTTTCAGTATTGCACTTTTATCAACTTTTAATAGTGAACCCTTTTTAAATACAATATTTTAAACTTTTTTACTAAATGGGGACATCAAAAAATTTAAAATGAAACATCCCAAGCTTCCACAGTACTCTTTCTTCGAATAATACAGTAGCATGTGTTGTACGCAACTTCGAGTTTTAACACACACCACAACCGATCAAACTAGTCGTTATGAATAGTAATAACTACTTTTTGAAATTTTATCTCTCAAAATGGACTTCATTTTTGGATTTGGAATATCGAATTTAGCCTAAGGTGAAATTTTGGTACTTTTCGGATAACTAAAATATTTTGATGAATAGTGAAAATTACTAAATTTTAATTAAAAACAACTTTTTTAATCAAAATAATTAATAGTGATAAATGATGAATTTTAGTGGTTTTAAAGTATATTTAGAATATATTTTTACCATTTAATATAATTTTGGTCATTGGACATAATTTTACAATTAAACCGAGCATAAACAAGTGTCAATCTTTTGATAGTTATTATCTCTTAAAAACACGCTTTTTGTTTTGACAGCGGAAATTAATTTTAAATTAATTTCTTCCACTTCTGTGTTTTGAATTTAGAAAAATGTATTCCATATTTGGAATTAGAATGTATAAATTTTGTAAATAGGTAACTTTTATTTTTAGACATTTTGAAGAATTACTGCGGTAAATATTATATTTACCATGGTTAAGGGTAAATCCGGTAAATGAGGGTTAAAAAATAATATAATAATAATACTAAATTACCCTAAACGTGTCCTAGCCTTATCGGTTGATACATGTTCGACCATAGGCATATTTGGGTCGATTTTGGGACCCCATTGTGCCACTTGTAGGTGATAGGGACACTTTATTTTAATTAAGTTAAAATGAATACAAAAATGACACAAGCATATATCTTTTAGAAAAACAATTTTTACATAGGGTTATATATGTTGGATTTTAGATTATAAATATTCATTAGAAAGATAAAAATATTTTCTACATAATGATATTTTATTTATAATTTTTGGACATTAAATAATTAAATTTATTTATGACACAATGATGATGAAATAATTACTATAATAGTGAAAAAATTAAAATAATTGATATTATAAATATCCAAATAAATATAATATGAAACTTTTAATGAATTAAACTAATTTTATAGGATAATATGATATATTAGTATTGATTTAATTAACTTTGTTCGAAGTAATCATTATGTTATTATTTTTACTAAAATCAATTATTGAATAGTTTCAAAATTGACAAAAAATAGTTTTTAATACAAATATTATATTATTAATTGATATTAAATTCTTAAAAATCTAAGGTTCGTTTAAGAGACTTATATCATGATAGGTTAATAATTAATGGACCACTTGGGGGTCTCTTGGATGTATATGGTAAGTTTATTAACCATATAATATAAAAATACAGAGAGACATAGTAAAAGTGAAACTAATTAACTTAGAGTTAATACTTAAAGATAAGGTTAATATAAGTACCCAAACCTGTATAAATTCTATTGGTTGAGTTTTTTTCGATCCATCCCCACCGTAACATTTAAATAATAATATTTTTTTCCATTAGAAACCGAATATGAATTTATTATAAACTAATATTTCTAGCTTTTCCAAAGGTGCCCCTCACCCCTCTTATAAAAGGGCACTCCTCCTTCTCATGTCTTCACACCTACAAAACCTTTTTTTCGGCAAGACTCTGCCCAACTACTCTCACAACTTCCCACACTACAAACTAGAGGCCTTATTTTGATCATAGAGCCAACCTAAGGAGCCCTTTTGATCAAATCAAAAGGAAGAACCCGAAGAAGAGGTAATGATTTCACCACCCTTTTCCAAGTTACTTTCTTCTTCCACTTCTTCTTCCTTTGTTATTACCATTCTAAAATAATAACTCTAGTATCATATATATACTGTGATGTTATTATAAATATGGTATAACCATATTCAGTATTCTATGCACTCTTTGAATAACATGTCACCATACGTGCGTACGTACGGCTTACCGTCTCCACGTCGTGGTGTAATTGTTATTCAATATATTAGTATTTGGATGGGTATAATAATGATATGTAACTCATATAAATAATAAGTATAACATGTTAATGATTCTGTATATATGATATAACAACCATTTATATATTATTTCAAAAGAATGATATTGTCGCTCGTGCATACGTACGGACTACCGTCTCCACGAACGCGATGAGATTCATTCTCCATCGTATCCATTAAAGTATAATTATCAGTTGATGGTTTAAAAATGATGTTTAAGGACTTGATATCATTCTGGATATGAATAATATACAGCCTATCCATTACAAACATGGATTACGTAACAAAACATATAAAATAAAACAAATAAGTTAACACCCGAAACAACGATAATACTAAGATGTTATTATAAAATCAATATTAAAAGATCATATATGATATCATATTAATGTATATGATTCTTGTATAATTTAATAAAAATTATTTCACCATTATACTGGAGGTTAACCTACCCCAACCAAGGAAAAGTACAAGGTATGGGGTTTTTATCTCACTCCTTATTCCCGTGAGATTCATGCCATATTGCCACCATCACCTTTTGTGTGGTGTATGTACTGCCCATAATTATATTCTTTGTGTAATACACTCTAATTTATGTGTATTAAATATTCATTGTATGATACCACTTTTATGGGTTTTATGTTTCATAAGTTACCAAATTGGTAAGGTTTATTTCACAATCTCTTCATTATCCGAGGTTGTTTATACGTAATAATCTACAGGGATCTCTTTATCATCCACATCCATGTTTCTTAAAAATGTATTTCAAAACATTCTTACTACTTAAAAGAATATAGGTTAAAGTCATTTATACCCTTGTTTGACTTTTATAAGAGTTTTGTGAAGGAATCGTTCTGTCGTTTTCCAAACAAGGTGCTTTTTAACCTTTTCGACAAAATTAAGGTAAGAATGTTTTTTAACTTAAACGGTGGGTGTGGCTATTTTCCGCCGTTATAAAATCGTCGAAGTGTCCCTTACAAGATAATAAGAATATTTTCAAAAAAAAAATGTTTTATTTCATAAATATAAGACTCTTAAATGATTTCAAAATAGAAAGAGATATTTTTCTAAAATAGTCTTTATTTCATCTATGTCAACATCCTTTGATGGATTTTAAGCTTATTTGAAGTTGATTTATTATGATACAAAACATCCATATTTTATTGATGGTTTTGTGATATTTCTGACTATGGATAAGTTATTCTTATGTCACTCATGGTTTTTTTTTAGAGTATTGACATTTCAAAAGTTATTTGTAATCCGAATGTTTAGGTTATATTTAAACCTTTCATTCAGATGAATATGTTAGACAAGTATGTTCCGGGTTAGGGCTGGTAAAATTAAGCCCTCCAGTTTGGTCTCCGGTTATTAGAGGAACTCCGGTTTGGTCTACGGTTATTAGAGGAACTCTGGGTTGGTGTCTGTTTGTTAGAGGCACTCCGGGTTGGCGTCCGGTTATTAGAGGCACTCCGGGTTGGGTTCCAGTTACAGTTAGCCCCTAGGTCTTGGGATGAGGCCTTGACAAAGAAATTAAAGTTCAGCATTATGCATTCCAACATTATGAATGTGGTTATTGATATTGCATGTGATTATTCGATTAGTAGAATATCCATGTGAATAAGTAAATGGAATTATTTCATTTTACTTTTTCCATACTATGTTGAAGTTTATGTTTAAAAGTATTTTGTTTTAGTTATGCATTACCTTAAATGTTTATGCTTATTTTTGAATGTTCCGCTATATTGTTATCCTTACTGGGCATTTGAGATCACCCCTTTTCTATGTTTTATTTCTCCCAGGATGTGAAGAAGAAAGTTATGAATGACCTACAGGGATATTATGAGGGGATAATAGTGTGGACTATGGAGACATTATGCTGTCGTAGTAGTTTTTCACTTTATGATGTAATGTAAAACTTATGAATATATCTAGTGTTTCCAAGGCTACTAAACCAATCGGTCTTTCGAGATTTGATCATTCTTGTGATCATGCCAATGTTATGTAATAATGTACCGACTCTAGGTAACTGGGGTCGGGGCATTATAGTTGGTATCAGAGGAAGTTTAGTACAAACCTTGGAAGCTAGATTTAGATAAACTCTGATTAGAGCACGAAGACCTAAGATGAACTTTGAGGATTAGTATAGAAGAACTTTCTAGAATTTTGGTATTGTAGATATTTTCTGAGTTTTCAAGCAATACATCCCTGTCTGGATACGAGCAGGTAGAGGCAACTCTAGCACAGATGTACCTAGGGGTAAAACCCGAAAACACCGCTTTGAGCTAGACTCGAACGGGAACTGGTGCACGACAATGGGCATTGCTGCACTCTTGGTTACGACACTCCTGGGGGATAATCTTAGGATAACTCTCATATTCTTTACAAATCATTATGAAGGGTTTATGAGTATATAATTCCTCAATGAAGACATTTTTATGATTATGAATTATATCCATAAACTATTTTATTTATGTTATGTGTTTGACAAGTTTGGGATTAGGTATTGTTATTCATAAACTAATCTAGTGTATTCCATTGTTTAGAAATGGCGCCCAGTAGAAGGAATGAGAACTCTAGAAATGCACATGATCCAAAGAGAAGGAAGGATAATATCTTTCATGGTCGTAAGATAGAATTTATAAAAGAAATAGTTTCGCATGTATTATCATCATATGAAGAAATAATATCATGTGTTGATAATATGAGTAAAGAGTTTATTGAGTCCTATGACTTTGAAGGGAAGCAAAAGAAGAACTTGATGGAAGAGAGAAAGATGGATAAAGGGAAGAGGGAAAAGAAGAATTTTCCCATATGTGATAACTGTGGAAAGAAAAACCCTGGAACTTGAATAAAATGAATGAGAGTTTGTTATAATTGTGGAGAAAAAGGGCACGAAGTACGTGACTGCAAGGGTACGAAAATAGGTTCAAATGTACAATGCTTTATTTGAAGGAGTTTGGACACTACGTGAACCTATGTCCCAGTCATCAGACTATGCCACAAATGATGCTATTGGATAATAATCAAGTTATGATACTACCACAGATGAAGAGGAATGATTAGAGTTATTGTGTTGATTATGTCATTTGAGTGTTGTATCAGCAATGTACTTGTTATAATAACTATGGAGTATATAAGGATTGTACTGCAGTACTATTTCATTAAGGACTTGAGATTGTATGAAACAAAGAAATGTGACTCAATAGCTAGTTAAATTTTTGGAAAATATATGGTTGAGAGAAAGATAAACCATAATATAGTTATGATACCGAGGTAGTGATTTTGGAATAATACATGATTGATTTGGATAAATTATATTGGATATTATTGACTACCTTGAAGCTGATTAATGATTTGTATATTCCATCATTGTTGGGGTTTAAAAGATTTTTGGATAGAAGGAGTATATCTATTATTCTATAAGGAATAAGGGCTCCTGAATGTAATTAATAAGGTTTTATGATAATTCAGGATGTTGCAGTGTTTTAAAAGAATACATGATGAAGGTGATCACATGTTATTACGTGGAAAAAAAAGGATATTCATCGTGTTTACCTTTCTTATAAATTTTGGACTGAAGTATTTTGGATAGTTCTAGTTTGGATTATTTTGGATTGCCATAAAAGGATAACCCGGAGGTCGGGCGGGAACCCGTCGCGTCCGGCAAGGCCGCGAGACTTGAACCCGCAACCGAAGGGTGACAAGGGTGTATCACCTACCACTGGCCCGCAAGATGTCCAAGATTAAATAATATAGTTCTTTTTAAATATCTGGTAGATGAATTATAAATTCGTTTATTATGGAACCCTGTACGAATAGTATAAATAGAATTTTTTTTACGAGTGAGAGATGAGTTTGTGGTAGAAATTTATTAATGTATAAAACTCTAATAATAATGTAAGTATATCTCCTTATGATATTAGAAAATCTCATAAATAAATTCCTCAATATTAATAAGAGGAACTTAGAACAAAAAATTTATCCTAAATGGTACCTTAAATCATCACTAATTTATGGCCTTGGGATTGTTGGCCATTTCATAGCCATGTTCTCTACCACTCTCCATCAGATAATTGATGGTTAGATTTCTCTTCCATATCCATATTTTCCTACATGGAACCCCAGTATGTGTTATTTTCGGTAATCATCATACTTTCCACTCTTTATTTTAAATAGGGGACTCATTAATTCATTTTTTCGATGTGGGATTTCAACTAAGATATTTTGAAACGTAAAAAATGTGTTATCCCAATACCCTATGTTTTGCTGAACCGATGGTATTTCAAATCATCATAGATGGATGAGTTTAGGGACCTCAATATTATACTTGTTTGTGATTGATGACCTTATTCACTACCTATAAATATTTACGTTTTTCCTCCAATTATTTTTCTCTAATAGCCACCAATGTTCTCCTAATAGAGATCATAATTTTGTGGTGACCCTTTCTTTCTCTTTTCCTCATATTAAGACTAAATTTTAGTAACCTAATTTCTTATGTGGGTTTTCCCACAAAGAAATTTTCTATTTTCAACATTTTATTTTCAAAGAACAATTTCAAATTGCGAGGACACAATTTATTAAAGGAGGGGAGAATGTAACACCCCAAGAATTCATAGTGTGTTATTTCTTCAAAATAACTAAATAACATGAACTACACACAACACCGAGTTCAATTGCACCATGACTTACCAAAAATCCATTCAAAAGAGGTTACGAATATTAGTAACTAAATTTTAAACTTTATATAATCCTTATAATTTTAGAATCCATGTTATGAATATCTTAGACATAATGCAAGAACAAATTCATTTTCAGTATTGCACTTTTATCAAATTTTAATAGTGAACCCTTTTTAAATACAATATTTTAAACTTGTTGACTAAATGGGGACATCAAAAAATTTAAAATGAAACATCCCAAGCTTCCACGATACGCTTTCTTCGAATAATACAGTAGCGTGTGTTGTAAGAAACTTCGAGTTGTAACACACACCACAACCGATCAAACTAGACGTTATGAATAGTAATACCTACTTTTTGAAATTTTATCTCTCAAAATGGACTTCATTTGTGGATTCGGAATATCGAATTTAGCCTAAGGTGAAATTTTGGTACTTTTCGGATAACTTTAATATTTTGATGAATAGTGAAGATTACTAAATTTTAATTAAAAACATTTTTTTTAATCAAAATAATTAATAGTGATAAATTATGAATTTAAGTGGTTTTAAAGTATATTTAGAATATATTTTTACCAATTAATATAATTTTGGTCATTGGACAGAATTTTACAATTAAACCGAACATAAACAAGTGTCAATCTTTTGATAGTTATTATCTCTTAAAAACACGCTTTTTGTTTTGACAGAGGAAATTAATTTTAAATTAATTTCTGCCACTTCTGTGTTTTGAATTTAGAAACATGGATTCCATATTTGGAATCCGAATGTTCAAATTGTGTAAATAGGTAACTTTTAATTTTAGAAATTTTGAATAATTACTGCGGTAAATATTTTATTTACCATGGTTAAGTGTAAATCTGGTAAATGAGGGTTAAAAAATAATATTATAATAAT
This sequence comes from Viscum album, assembly GCA_963277665.1. Classification (NCBI taxonomy): domain Eukaryota; kingdom Viridiplantae; phylum Streptophyta; class Magnoliopsida; order Santalales; family Viscaceae; genus Viscum; species Viscum album. The sequence goes on from OY728127.1 coordinate 2,047,720,932, forward strand.
ACTAAATTACCCTAAAACGTGTCCTAGCCTTATTGGTTGATATATTTTCGACCATAGTCATATTTTGGTCGATTTTGGGACCCCATGGTGTCACTTGTAAGTGATAGGGACACTTTATTTTAATTAAGTTAAAATGAATACAAAAATGACACAAGCATATATCTTTTAGAAAAACAATTTTTACATAGGGTTATATATGTTGGATTTTAGATTATAAATATTCATTAGAAAGATAAAAATATTTCCTACATAATTATATTTTATTTATAATTTTTAGACATTAAATAGTTTTATTTATTTATGACACAATGATGATGATGTAATTACTATAATAGTGAAAAAATTAAACTAATTGATATTATAAATACCGAAATAAATATAATATGAAACTTTTAATGAATTAAAATAATTTTCTAGGATAATATGATATATTAGTATTTATTTAATTAACTTTTTTCGAAGTAATAATTCTGTTATGATTTTTACAAAAATCAATTATTGAATAGTTTTAAAATTGATATAAAAGAGTTTTTAATACAAATATTATATTATTAATTGATATAAAGTTCTTAAAAATCTAAGGTTCGGCCAAGAGACTTATATCATGATAGTTTAATCATTAATGGACCACATGTTGGTCGCTTGGATGTATATGGTATTTTTATTAACCATATAATATAAAAATACAAAGAGACATTGTAAAAGTGGAACTAATTAACTTAGAGTTAATACTTAATGATAAGGTTAATATAATTACCCAAACCTATATAAATTCTATTGGTTGAGTTGTTTTCGACCCAGACCCACCATAAAATTTAAAAAATCATCTTTGGTGCCATTAGAAACCGAATATGAATTTATTATAAACTAATACTTCTTGCTTTTCCAAAGGTGCCCCTCACCCCTCTTATAAAAGGGCACTCCACCATCTCATTTCTTCACACCTTCAAAACCTTTTGGTTCGGCAAAAATCTTCCCAAATACTCTCCCAACTTCCCTAATTACAACCTAGATTCCTTAGTTTGATCATAAATCCATCCTAAGGAGCCCTTTTGATCAAATCAAAAGGAAGAACCCGAAAAAGAGGTAATTATTTCACAACCCTTTTCCTAGTTCCTTTATTCTTCCACTTCTTCTTACTTTGTTATTACCATTATAAAATAATAAATCTAGTATCATATATATACTGTGATTTTATTATAAATATGGTACATCCATATTCAGTATTCTATCCACCCTTTGAATAACATGTCACCATACGTGCGTACGTATGGCTTACCGTCTCCACGTCGTGGTGTAATTGTTATTCAATATATTATTATTTGGATGGGTATAATAATGATATGTAACTCATGTAAATAATAAATATAACATGTTAATGATTCTGTATATATTATATAACAATCATTTATATATTATTTCAAAAGAATGATATTCTCGCTCGTGCGTACGTACGGACTACCGTCTCCACGAATGCGATGAGATTCATTCTCCATCGTATCCATTCAAGTATAATTATAATTTGATGATTTAAAAATGATGTTTAAGGACTTTATATCATTTGGGATATGAATAATATACAACCTATCCATTACAAACATGGCTTACGTAACAAAACATATAAAATAAAACAAGTAAGTTAACACCCGAAACAACGATAATAATAAGATATTATTATCAAATCAATATTAAAAGATCATATATGATATCATATTAATGTATATGATTCATGTATAATTTAATAAAATTATTTCACCATTATACAGTAGGTTAACCTATCCAAACCAAGGAAAAGTACAAGGTAAGGGGTTTTCATCTCACTCCTTATTCCCGTGAGATTCATGCCATATTGCCACCATCACCTTTTGTGTGGTGTATGTAATTCCCATAATTATATTCATTGTGTAATACACTATAATTTATGTGTATTTACATATTCATTGTATGATACCTCTTTTATGGGTTGTATGTTTCATAAGTTACCAAATTGGTCAGGGTTATTTCACAATCTCTTCATTATCCAAGGTTGTTTATACGTAATAATCTACTGGGATCTCTTTATCATCCATATCAATGTTTCTTAAAAATTTATTTAAAAAAATTATTAATATTTAAAAGAATATGGGTTAATGTCATTTATACCCTTGTTTGAATTTTTTAAGAGTTTGTAAAGGAATCTTTCTGTCGTTTTCCAAAAAAGGTTCTTTTTAACCTTTTCGACAAAATTAAGGTAAGAATGTTTTTTTAACTTATACGGCGGGTGTGGCTATTTTCCGCTGTTATAAAATCATCGAAGCTTCCCTTACAAGATAATAAGAATATTTTCAAAAAAAATGTTTTATTTCATAAATATAAGACTATTAAAGGATTTAAAAATAGAAAGAGATATTTTTCTAAAATAGTATTTATTTCATCTATGTCAACATCCATTGATAGATTTTAAGCTTATTTGAAGTTGTTTTATTATGATACAAAACATCCTTATTTTATTGAAGGTTTATTGATATTTTTTACTGTGGAAATGTTATTCTTATGTCACTCATGGTTTTTGTTTAGAGTATTCACATTTCATAAGTTATTTGTAATCTGAATGTTTATGTTATATTTCAACCTTTCATTCAGATGAATGTGTTAGACGAGTATGTTCCGGGTTGGGGACCGGTAAATTTAAGCCCTCCGGTTTCATCTCCGGTTATTAGAGGAACTCCGGTTTGGTCTCTGGTTATTAGAGGAACTCCAGGTTGGTGTCCGGTTATTAGAGGCACTCTGGGTTGGTGCCCGGTTATTAGAGGCACTCCGGGTTGGGTTCCGGTTACAGTTAGCCCCTAGGTCTTGGGACGAGGCCTTGACAAAGAAATTAAAGTTCAACATTATGCATTCCAACATTATGAATGTGGTTATTGATATTGCATGTGATTATTCGATTAGTAGAATATCCATGTGAATAAGTAAATGGCATTATTTCATTTTACTTTTTCCATACTATGTTGAAGTTCAAGTTTAAAAGGCTTTTGTTTTAGTAATGCATTGCCTTAAATGTTTATGCTTATTTTTGAATGTTCCGCTATATTGTTATCCTTACTGGGCATTTGAGCTCACCCCTTTTCTATGTTTTATTTTTCCCAGGATGTGAAGAAGTAAGTTATGAATGACCTGCTGGGTTATTATGAGGGGATAATAGTGTGGACTATGGAGACATTATGTTGTCGTAGTAGTTTTTCACTTTATGATGTAATGTAAAACTTATGAATATATCTAGTGTTTCCAAGGCTACTAAACAAATCTGTCTTTCGAGATTTGATCTTTCTTGTGATCATGCCAATGTTATGTAATAATGCACTGACTCTAGGTAACTGGGGTTGGGGCATTACACGGGAAAATCAAATAAAGTGGCTGATGCTTTGAGTAGAAAATGTAATGCTTCATTAGAAATGTTGTGCCTGGAACGTTATCCTTTGGTTAAGGATTTGATGAACTTTGGAATAGATGTTGTTGGTGCATGATGTTCTTCTGTTTTGTTTCAGGTATCAGTGAAATCTTTTCTATCAGAAAGAATCAAGCAAGCACAGAAGCAAGACAGTGAGTTGCAGAAAAAGGTAGAGCTGGTTCAGAAGGGTAAGTTACCTGAATTAAACATTCATAATGATTGCGTTTTGAGATTTGGGAAGAGATTGTGTGTGCCTTGTGATTCACATTTGAAGAGAGAGTTGTAATGTGAAGCACATAGTTCTCCATTTTCAGTTCATCCTGGCAGTACTAAGATGTACAGAGATCTGCGGGGGTATTACTGGTGGGATGGAATGAAAAGAGATATTGCGGATTTTACTGTAAAGTGTTTGACTTGTCAAAAGGTTAAAGCAGAGTGGCAGTTACCGAAAGGGATGCTTCAGCCTTTACCAGTGCCAGAGTGGAAATGTGAGAATATATCCATGGACTTCGTTGTGGGATTTCCAAAGACCCCTCGAGGTAATAATGCAATCTGGGTTATTGTTGATCGCTTGACTAAATCATCTCATTTCCTTTCTATACGAGATACTTTCTCTCTATATCAACTTTCCTATTTGTATCTTAAATAGATATTCAGGTTACATGGAGTTCCTCTCTCCATTGTATCTGATCGTGATCCCAGGTTTACTTCTAACTTTTGGACGGGCCTTCAGAAGTCGTTGGGTACTGAATTAAATTTTAGTACAACATTTCATCCTCAATCAGATGGGAAGTCAGAACGATCGATTCAGACATTGGAGGATATTCTACGTTCTTGCTCTATGGACTATCATGTAAGTTGGGAGAAACATCTTTCTTTGATTGAATTTTCATATAATAACAGTTTTCATTCCAGTATACAGATGGCACCATTTCAAGCATTATATGGGAAGCGGTGTCGAACTCCATCTTTATGGGATGATGTGGGTGAAAGGAAGTTGATGGGACCAAAATTGGTAGAAGTGTTGGCATAAAAAGTTCAGCTGATACAGAAACACATGAGAACAGCTCCGAGCAGGCAGAAGAGTTATTCAGACAACAGGAGGAAGGATCTATCTTTTGAGGTAGGTGATCATGTTTTTTTCAAAGTGTCACCATGGAAAAGTGTGATGTGATTTGTTAATAAAGGAAAGATGATTCCATGGATCATTGGACCATATGAAATTCTGGAGAGAGTTGGATCATTTGCATACCGGGTGGCTTTACCTCCGAGTTTATCTCAGGTACACAATGTTTTTCATGTTTCGATGTTGAGAAAGTATATGCCAGATCCATCTCATGTTTTGAGTCTAGAGGTAGTTCAGCTGGAAGAGAACCTATCTTATGAGGAACAACCGGTCCAGATTCTAGACCACAGGAAGCATGTTTTACGGAATAAGGTGATTAATCAGGTAAAGGTTTTGTGGAAAATCCACATGATGGAATAGGCAACATGGGAATCTGAAAATGCAATGAGGGATAAGTACCCCCATTTATTTGATAAGTAAATAAATTGTGGGGACAAAATTTTCTAAAGGGGGGAAGGATGTAATATCCCAAGTAATTAATGAATAATAGATATTTTTATCTATGTCTATTAACGAATTAGAAATTGTTTTAGAGGCTTAAAATGAAAATAAATTCAATCTTAAGCATGGAATACACTAATATTTTTAAAAGATTGTTTAACTTCCTTTTGATGGCAAACCATTTTTAAATCAACATTTTGAAAATTTTATAAGCTTTGTTTGTCAAAATAAACTTATTATTTATGATTGGGACATCAAAATTTACTTTGTGTGAATTTTTTGTATTTTTCTGATAAAGTTCATTTGTTAATGAATAGTGAAAATGTTGTATTTTAATTCAAAACCTCTTTTTAATATAATTTATTTATATGATTATATTGTATTTTTAATTGGTTTTGAAGTGGAATTATAATATATTTTTACCATTTAATCCAATGGTGGTCATTGGAATCAATTTCACTTTGAAATTGGACTTAAACTGGTGTCAATCTTTTGATACTTATTGTTTCATAAAAACACTCTATTTGTCACGATAGCGGGAATTAATTATTAAATTAACTAATGTAACTTATATTATTTGAATTTTGTAAAATAGACATCATTTTTTAATTCAGAATATCAAATATATCTTAGGGTTATGTTTTGGTATTTTTCTGAAAAACATCAATTTTTGATGAATAGTGAAACCACTAAGTGGTAGTTAAGAAAACTGATTTTTCGTTTAAATGAAACTTTTCCACTTCTGTGATTTGATTTTCAAAAATATGACATACATGGTTGTCATTAAGATTTAAAATGTGGTTCAATGATATTAAAATAATTTTTTGGTGAATAGTAACATTTATGTTTTTAATCGCGATTAGAGGTAATTAGTGTAGTTTAAGGTAAAATAATGTTTTAATAATATGAGATGAGCTTGACACATGTCCTACCATCATTGGATATGTCATTGCCGACCAATACAATCCATGGGTCAACTTGGGGACCCCATGGAGCCACTTTGGTTGGGAAATGACATAAATCACTTTTTATTTAATGTAAAAGTAAAAATGACACAAACATGAGTTGTTTTACTAAAAAAAATTACATGGGTTTATATAAGTCATATTTTTTATTATAAATATTCATTGGAAATCAAAATATATTTTCTACATCATAGTATTTTTTTATAATTTTTAGACATTATATATATTAAATTATTTATGACATCATGATGATGCAGCAATTACCTCATTAATAAAGGATTTAAATAAAATGAAAAGATAATGTAACATCTATGACCTACACATGTCCAAAAACTATTGTATGGGTATATTTATAACCCTTATCACCTTACACTTTAATTATATCAATGTGGGAACTTTTTAATCTGAAACGCATTTTAAAATAAAGTAACATTTCTTTACTTTCCAAGAGTGCCCCTCCTCTCCTCTTATAAAAGGCCCCTACCTCTACCTCCTTTCCCACACTTCCAAATCATTTGGCTCGTCCAACCCCTTCCCATTTTGTCTCTCCACATCCCTCTCTTACTCATTGAATCCTCACATTGGGCATAAGTATTTCCAAGGAAGTCTTTGAGCTCAAACCAAAGGGAGTTACCCGATTTTAAGGTAATGTCTTCACTTGAGTCATTTTGTTTTATTTTACTTCTCCAACCCCCTAAAATATTTTTATTAATTTCTTTTGTAACAAATCCAGTATCTTAAATATACTAGGATGTTTTTATAAGATGGATTCTAGCTACACTTACACACACCTACATCTAATGGTTAAAGAACATACTATTTCCGTGGATGGCGAATTTCTGCCTCCCGAAACGATGATTGTTCAACATTCTTTTAACACCTTCAAAGGTGTCTATTAATATGACACTATATTTATTTATGATATATAATATGTTAATGTTTTCCTTAAGCTTCTGTATTTTTCATTTATGTCATACCTTTATGGCTTCCATTATGGGTATACGTGATATCTTCATTTTAGGAAGTGCGGACTACCGGCCCCTCAAAGTGATTTGATTCGTTAATGCCTTATGTGGGACGTATAAAAGATGTAATTAATGGTATTATATATGATATTATACTGGAATTATAATATACCTTTATATCATTATGATTCCATTCTAAAAAATATGAAATAGAAATGAAAGTAGCGTTCATGCGTACGTACGGCTTACCGTCTCCATGAACGGTGAATTTCATTTCTTACCTCTAAATGATTATGTAATATTATAAATGCATGCATGTACTGGATATATATGATATATATGTGATATCTACATCATGAATAACATTCTGGATATAATGGATAAATGAACAACTTGTAATTATAAAGGGTTTATTTTTTGACTCAAGTGCCAATGATCGTTAAAACGACCGTTATTAACTTAAATAATTACATAATGTTCATGACATGGAAATAAGTGATATAAAAGGAATAGTGAACTTGAAAAAGGTTCATAAACAAGTATAAACTAACCAATGTTTATTATTCATGAGATTAAAGAACGACCGAGTCAAGTTGGACCCGAGGTATGCGACTTCGTCTCAATCTACTTTCATTGAGGCATATTTTGTTTTATACACAACCTTCTTTTATACGGTGTATAACCCCCTTTGACTTTTACGTTTATTCAAAAGGAATATTTTTTATACGAAGCATTTACTAAACGACAAAAGGGAATGTTTTTGTCGTATGTATGCGGTGACAATGACTTCTCCGCCGCTGTGACCATTATTTGAGTTTCGGCTTCCTCTACAAGCCATACCTTTTTTTAAAAGAAAAATAAATACCATGTTTTACTTTTCTTTTATTTTGGTATTGAAAATGGTTTTCATAATTTTTTTATATCAATGTGTTGTATTGATATCTGGTGATTGAAAGGTGGAAATGTTATGTTTCCTTTATGCACGTTTTATGTGATACGATTATGTTGAGGTTCTTGGGAATTATTATGAAGACGGGTGGTTCCGTGATAAACTAAGGGCGGGTGAGCCCGATATAGCTCTCCAATGCATTGGGCAATGCAAAGGAGTGAAACGTTAATGTTTCTCCGAAGATATTTAGGAAATATACTTTGATGGGTATTCCAAACGTAACCAAGAGGGTTACTCCCTACATAAGAATGTTATGAATGCCTCAAGTTATCTTTATGTCTTATGATTTCTATGATTTATTCATGATTTGATGAGTTATGTTAAAGTGATTATATTATATTGGTAATGTATGATTTAATTCTTATGTATATATGTACCCATGTTTCCTTTCCATATTTTTATATCACTTACTGAGCTTTTTATGCTCATCCCTTGTTTTTGAAATGTTTTCACAGGTCAAGGGAATGGTACATGATAGGATGTTAGTGTCACGGAAGTTTCAACAAATAATCCATGTTTTATTTTAAATATGTTTCCATTGATGGGAAAAATGAATACTATCTTTAATGTAACCACTATGTTTAAATGTGGAATGTAATGCTAGTTTTATGTTCTAATTCTCTAAAACTCTAATCCTGAAAAGATCCTCAAGGTGTAATCTTGTAATAACTCAAGATTAAGTAAGGTTTAAGGCTGGGGCCCTATACCATGGATCAACTATTGTGTTAAAATGACATTTAATAACTTTTAATTTAATGTTAACAAAAATTTAACCAAAACATGTATCATTTAGAAAAAAATATTTATATTGAGATATATAAGTTATAACGTAATCTATAAATATTATTAAGAAATATAAAAATATTTTATACCTCATTTTATTTTATTTATAATTCTTATACACCAAATAAATAAATATATTTATGACACAATGATGATGTAGTGATTACTTTATTAATGAAAGATTTAAATAAATAAGATTACAAAAATTAAAATAAATATATTTTCAAACTATTAATGTCATACACAAATTTTAGGGATTATTATGACTTGTGGTCTTTTAATTTAAGTTGTTTTATTAAAATAATAATTTTTTTCATGATTGTTAAAAATACATTATAGGAATTGTATTATGATTCACATTATTGAGTTTCTCTAAAAAAATTTATTAAACGATATAATATTCAATAAAAAATACTATTCTTCCAAATGGATTAGATAATGTTTGAAATTTCAATAATGAACAACTTGAGGTTCAATTAGCAGTTTATGGTAACTATATTAACTTTATAGTATGAATATTCACGAAGACATGATAATAGTTTAATCAGTTATATATGGGTTACAGTAAAATAATAACGTTATATTTGAAACAAAAAAATGTATAATACCTATTGATTGATAGGATTTTGAACAATCATTATCTTATAATTTAATTTCATCAGTTTACAACCTTTTGAAAATCAATATTCTTTTAATAATAAAATAATCTTTCAGGACATTCCTAAAGTATGCCTCTGACATCTTATAAAAGGCCACCACCTATAAAATTTACAAAATGAATTCAATGGAATATTCCTTGTGTTAAAATAATTATAGTTAAGTTGATAGATAAGAATATGAAAAATATTAGTTCATGGTTGATAATTCATATCGGTATATAGACATTACTGAATATAATTATGTCCTAGTTTTTTTACTAATCAACATTCTCCTCAATTTAATTGTTCTGCTAAAATAGTCTCAATAATCATAACCCCATTCCAAAACCATTAGTTCAAACCTAAATGGTTGTAGACAATGTATTGGGGTAATTAAATATTCTATTTTATGTAATAAATTATAAGTTTTGATTTGGGGTTATTACCTAAATTCCTTGTTGGCACTTATTTTTTGAAACAAAAACCATCTAACAATTCCACTTAAAATTCATTGGCACAGTGCTGATTTACATGGTTATATAATGGTTTATGTAACATTATATCCCCTCTTATTAGCTTGAGTGGGAGATGGTACATTACTATGAATTAAGGTAAATCATTAAGAGACCAGTGGATGGAAATAAATTCCTAAGGGTTTCAATACATTGGTTAAAAAATTTACCATTAATGAAGAAAACTACTAAAAAATAATACATAACAAAAAAACCACTATACGATTCATTATTATGATAAAAGATAACTCATCATTCAATTTATCAACATCATACTAAAATAATGTTCCTTAATTAATGACTAAAATATCAAAGTATATAGGGGAAGATAAACTAATAAAACACCAATATAACCACAGGACACAAAGCTCCACAAGCTCCATGATCCAACATCCCCATATAGCCAAAGTAACATGACGTAGTGCTACATACGTGTGGTACATTACCTTTTTCCATGTCATGGTAGTGAACATCTGAAATTCCCCAAATGTACAAATTAGGGTTGAGTAATAAATCATTGTCAGTTTTCCCTATTAATTCCCTATACACACCAATAGGATAGAACATCATAGAAACATTTAAATAAATAAATAAATATAAAATAATTTCCAAAACAGTTTATATCCAAATATAATCCAAATACATTGTAAAATATGATTCCATAGAAAGCATACAACTAATTTATTAAATCATTTAACATTAAATTTTGGATCAACCACCTCCTATAAACACATCCAAACATCCAATCATTCTTATAAAGCATGGTCCACCATAAAATATCATGTGGGGAGTCATCCTTCAACTATGACATCACATATTGAATTACTTTTATTTGGGTACATTATGTCCATATCAATTTTAAACATTAAAATGAGCGTACTTCACAGCCTTATCTATCCCTATTCATATGAAAAAACCGAAAAAAACTACTCCAAATTCATTTAAAACTATGTCTGTTGAAACCATTTCTATAGAAAAATCCTACTTTTTATTGAAACACAATTTTTTCTTACTATAAAACTAGAAAATATATTAAAATCAACATTTTTAAATAATGTGATCTATATTCATTCTAATAACACACCAATTTACAAAATTTCCACAAACATTCATTCAAGGGGGTTATTAATAATAATTTTACAATAGAAAAAAGTTCAATTTCAATCATGGAAATCAATATGAAACTATGATATATTGTTATGAAATGGAGGATTTGAGAGGGAATCCAAAAACATTTATATCATTGGAGAAAATGATAAACAACATTAAAAGTGTCACAAACCATGATGAATCACAAAAAACCTACAATATATATCTTCCCATATCAAAACAATACCATATATGATATAATTTATCATCTACAACCTTATATCAAACCACATAGGGAATAGATCAAAGAAAACAAGAGAGACAGAGAGAGAAGTGGATATAATAGAAACATCAAGAATGATAAAGAAAAATAATTTACTACAATGAATCGAATTATAATCACCAAGGGAATCCTTTATATCAACTCCAAATTGATGTAAGAACCCTCTATGACCATTGATAGAGAAACATTCTCAGTTATGGCCAAATTAGAGGAAAATAGATGGTGTCATATGTCTATACCAAACTAGATCCACTTTTAAAGGATCATGATTTTCATTGTGCATTATTTAGTCACACAATTACACAATCGAAGTGAAAACCACTCATTATCCCCCAACATACGGATAATACACAACTAGACATCTCTAATAATCAGAAAACCATGCACCATCTGTGCTTAATCCCTAAACTCAAAAATGACAGAATCTATTTTTCAATGCACAATGTTTTTAATATGAATCATCATGCTTTATTCAAACCACGTGTCACCGATGTACCTTATCTTTTCCCTATATCTTATTGTTCCTAGTTTCTAGCATGTGACTTGTGGTTTTTACAAATTGTTCACCACAAATGATCCTTTTTAATATACCCAAAACACCATTAAAGTTATTAAAACTCTCCCAAACATCACCCTTATAATTTAAATACATAAAATCAAAAATAAATGGTTACATACCAGAATCTAGTGGTGATAAAATCTCCCCCCATTGGACATTCCATCCCTGGAAGTTATAAAACTATAAAACTCACAAAAGAGTTCTGGACATTTCCCTTTAATAAATTTTTCCTGATCCCATTTCAATTCATGAATTTGACTTTGATTCTATAGAACCCACACTAGAATGATGCTTTTCCCCAAAAAATCATTCTTTATCCTACGAAATATAAACACTAGGTTATATACCAATAAAGAATATGAATCTTGGTCAAAGTGATCCCATCTGATAACAAGGTCAGGATTAAGGTGATACAATTTCATATAAGATACATATAACCATTTTTTCACCACACACGATCATTGTGGTAATTCCAACTGATATACCACCTCTCCCACTCATTCTAGTGTCTTAAAAGGGTATATGTATCTAGGATATTACTTAACATGATTCCCAAAATGTATAATTCCAAACCCTGGAGAAATCATCAATAACACAATATCACTCACTATGAATGAAAATGACCATTGATGATGATCCACAAACATTTCTACTGACTCTAAGCCTCCACCATCTGTTTCATGATAAAATGAATCTAATCCATTATTTCATGAGAAATGATCATTCCCACTTGTGAATAATCACATATTTCCACCCAATAATGTAGATAAAAATAAGAATTCCAATAAAATACCTCAAACAGAGCCATATGTATTGAGTTCATGTAAATACTGGTATTTGTGAACTACACCAATAAAACATTATCTTCTCAAGATCCAGAAATATTCATTTCAAAAGCCCAAAACATGTCTCCAAATGTTTATATCATCCTTTAGGATTACCATTTGACTGAGGAAGATACAAAATAATTATAGTCAACTGAGATAAAAGGGATTTATTCAATGATTTCTAGAGGTATGATGTTAACCATGAATCCATATCTATCATGATTGAAACTAGTATGACATGTCTATTTACCACTTCAACAATATAAATTTTTCATAGATACTCACCAATATATGTATCATGATTACAGATGAAATGGTCTTACATCCTGAACCAATCCACAATCAGCGATATTGAATCTAGTTTCTAAAACGTTCAAGGGAGACTTATTGAAAAATCAATAGATATATGCTCCCATTTCCAAACTAGAATAGATAAATACTTTAGTATAAAAACATGTCACTAGTGTTCCTCTGTAACTTGATGATATATTATGCATATTAAAACAAACAGAACCACAATATTTTTTCTAAATATCCACTAAAATTCATCATCAATTCCTGATACATCATCATAATTCCAGGACGGAAAACCCATCTCAAAAGGTTGTAATCAAGGAGAATTTTTCCTAATAAGTCACTAGAATAATGATACAATATTGAAACCCAAAAATAAAACATTCAACCAGTCTCTAGCACTCAATGGTCTCCCCACCATCAAGTTTTTACCTCATTGCAACACATTCTACATCATATATCAGTTCCTCATTTACCATCACAAATATCGGCTAGGACCAACATCTTTTGTTAATCATCAGAATCTACTATTTTCAACTAAACGTATAAATTTATTCTTAATTCACGAGATACTAAATATTCTTTTCCTATTCTATATTGCATGTCAATGATGAAAATTTTAAGATACACCATCAATATTATTTTCCTCTTATTAAAATCCCATTGTGAGAAAATAAGATTCATTATTTTATGATCAATGAACATATTAAATACCTTACTGAAGAGATAATGACACCATGTTTTCCAAAAATGGAATTCTATATATAACACAATATCATGTAATGGGATTTCTTTCACATGCACCATTAACATCCTTGATCTATAATAAACAACATGGTCTCCTTTTAGGATAATAGACACAATCCTAGATCCTGAATCATTACAATACACCACATACCCCTGTTTTGATTTCTAAAAAATCATGACCAATATGAATGTAAGGAAAATCGATTGGTTATAAAACGATTCTTTTCAATTTCCACTACAATTGAATGTAATGTTATTATTTTTCAATGCTTTCATTAGTAATTATTTTTATGAAAATTCTATCACATCTTGGATAAGAAATTCGTGTACCTAAAAAAATTCATGATAGTTTCCAAGACATAAAAATTTATATCTTTTTTGGATCTAATTAAGGACCTATTTTACAAATTACATGTCCAATAATGTGTAATTATTATATAAAAAAATTAAAATTACATCATACAAACAAGTTTCCATCATGATATCAAACATATTCTCAAATTTTTTTTCATTCTTATACTTTTCCTTTAAATACCCCATGATTTTTTTAAACACTACGAAATATTAATGTAGATATACTAGAATATATGATTCATCAATTCACTAAAGGCTACTGGTTCATTCATAAGACCAAAATGAATTACAACATATTCGTAATAGCCAAATATGATTCTGAAATCAGTCTTGTAAATATCATCTATCTAAAATCGCAAATAGTGATATCATAATTGCAATTAAACCTTTGAGAACTATCAGTATCCCCATAAGTGATCAAACAGATCAATAATACATTGAATTGGTTTTCTATTTTTTATTTAAACATGGTAATGCTATCGATAATCCACACACATTCGAAATGTTCCATCAACATTATTTATGAATAAATTAGGGCGTCCCATGGAGACATTCTCATATGAATGAATGTTTTTCATTAGAATACTACAACATCAATTTTGATTCTATTAAATTATTTCGTTTTAATTTATAATATAGATGTGATGTTGTACTGGTCCCCAAAATTTTATCAATCATAAACTCCACTTTTCTCACATGTGGAAACCCTAAGAGTTTATCAGGGAATAAAATTAGAAAATAAAAAAATTCCGAAAAATCACTTCTCCAAACCACTATCATTTATTCTAAGGAAAAAGACTCCAAAATATAAGAGATAATTCCCATATCTCCTGAAAATGATCTCTTGGAAAATATCATTACATACCTTTCTCTTAGAAATAGATGTTTCATGTCATCATCAGTAGAAAAAAACTATTATTTACAAAATTTGATATGACCCTTGAATGATTTCAACCAATCCATTTGTTGGATTACATCGTATAAATCCATCTCCACCACATAGAAATACCATTTTAGCACAGCCCCATCAATATTTATATAACATGATATACACATAAAAGATCATAATTCTATTTCTCCAAGAGGATATTAATGTGTTATCATAGAGGGAATCATATAAACTTTTTAACCAAGAAATCAAATTGTACTAGATGTAATAAAATAAGTAGAAGAAAAAATATCAAAAATAACATTAATAATGGTTGTATTAAAAAGAATTGTACCTCTCACCATAGATAGTCCCACCCAATCATCCACAATCACCTTATCAGCTCCATATATCTACTTCATCATGGCACTTTATTCTTTGTTGATCTATTTTATCACCATTATTGAGGATTCATTGTATTCCTAGAATCACCATGGAAATAATTTTCCTTCTTATGAAATTGGTTCTTATTTCCTCAAATGTAGAAGAATAAGATATTTGCAACACCAGAGATCTTTCTCGAGCACCAAACCTTGCTGAAATGTGATAATGGCACTAAAGAAGCCCCATATGTTAAAAGTAGTGGAATTCTCTCTATTGTATCATACAATCTCTCTCTCTCTCGTAATTTGGTCAATTGATCCACATTACAAAAATATTATTTTTTACTTTGTAAATGGAGGAAGTATTAGTAATCTAGTTGGCTAATTCTGTTTCATACACCTATCTTGGATGTAGGTGTCCCTATTCCTCTTTCTCCCTGAATTATAGTTCTGTCCATTTCGTATGTGTATTAAAATAATTCCTCCACCCATAGCTCCAAATATGAGTATTTTTTGAACCATAACTATATTCATCATCATTGTATATTAATTAATATACGGAGAATATATATTTGACTGAATATCCCACTTTATCACCAATTAAAAGATATGTGCCTTCAAGGAAGCAGTTGACACACCCTTTGGTGAATAGTGTACCCTAAAAAATGAATTTATCCATATAATTAGTGAAATTGTGGTTTTCCAGATTCAAGATGAAAATGTATGTCATTATTTGAATGTCAAACATGATTGGAAAAAATTAGTTGTTGAAAAAATCCTAAAATGAACCCAAATAAGGCCTTGATCAACTTTTTCATGTACTGCAAGATCCCAATACTGGCATGCAAGATCCTCAAGAATATACTTTTCTAATATTACATTAAACTATGCTTCTATGTCAATGAAATCCATTATATGATTCAACCTTTTAATCTAAAAATATTCTATTTATATTTCATATTCACCATAGAAGATGGGTGGATTCTAATTTTGGAAGAAGACTAAATGATCCACTTTACCTACCTCATTCCTCTAATTCCATGTGTTGATAGATTGAAATTATAGGATGATAATTTAAATAATTTATTCATTTACCTAGGATTTATGAGATACAATATTATCCATATATTTTTTTGGTGGTTTCTATATTGCATGAAGGGTTCCATTTTCAAAAAAGAGACAAAAAATCCCATCTGACTGACTCTTAGGAAACAGAAGACATATTAATTTCAATTTATAAAATATCTACAATCACAAAATTCATTTCCAAAATCATCTTTTTCAACTTTAAACCATTTCTTAAAACATGAAATTTATGTCTAAAAATCAAAACATTTTTAAATTACAATAAACATGATCATTTTAAAAATATTTCTTTTGAAAACACCTTCAAAATTTTATCCAACCATCAAATTTTTACAATATCATAAACCATTACTCAAAATAAAATATTAAATACTATTGGGAAGTCATTAATCTAATTTGTGTCACACTTTTCCCATTGGATAAACCCTTTACATTGAGATTTTCAAATCTTATATGTCTCTCTAGAATACATATGTACCCAAATCCACGGTAACAAGAATTTCATCATAAAAAGGTTATATATGTCTTTTTATTCTATAAATTTCAAGTCCTAAAAATAGAACACCTTTCTACAAAATCACCCTAAGGAATGGATCCAAATGATTATCAACTCCAGTATTGAGAAACTAATTACCTATTGTCCAATAATGGTAGGAGAATTATTATACCAGTTCCATAAATAAACATTTATTACAAAAAAAATTGATAGCATTTGTAACATTTGTTCCCTTTTCATTGGCTTAATGAGATGGTGAGAAATTACTTGTCCTTAAGAGACACCCGAATGACGCCAAATTCCCGAATTAAATCCTGAATGGTTGTAATACTGTTGGGGGATGATTTACCCTTTATTAAAATAACCACTAAAAATAATCAATAACAAACAACAATTATATAATGCCTGATATTATTGTATTAAAACACCACATTAAATTTACATTGTCATACTATAACAATGTTCCACAATAGAAGTGTATAATATCAATGTAAATAGTAAAATACTAACTAATATCTTTCCAGGATAACCAAATAACTCCATACTCAACAAGATGCCTGACCCATATTTACAAAATCGAAAAATTTTCATAATGTAATGATAAATACGTATGATACTTTACATTTTCCCACGTCTATATAGATTCCATTTGTAAAAGAACTGATGTTCCAAAGAAAGAGTGAGAACAAAAACTCAGTCGGTTTAACACCAATGAAATCCCAACTCATTCCACTATGATAGAACTTATTACTAACTTTTATGTAATGAAACTTACATAAAACAATTTCTAAATTAGTTTATATCAAAAGATAAACTATATCTATAGTAATATATTTTTTCATTTAATGTCCTTAAACAATTCATTATGTCATTTATCATTCAATTTTTTCATAACCCCTTCCATTCCACACAACCAAACATCAATCCAAGCATACAAACCGGGGACCACCAAATACTCGAGAGTGGTTCTTCTTCCTTCTATTAATCTATCACTGAGTGGACCACATTGTTAGGGCTACTTCACAAACATACTCATCCCAACCATTTTTTTAGAGGACCTCATGCCCATTTCCAGCCAGATCATGAAAAACCATTCCACACAACCTTTCGAAACTCATTCCAAACAATTTCTTTTCAAACCATATAAAATGAATCATATTTATTATAAATGAAACCCATTATTCCATGAATAAAACCTTATATTATTTCAAAATCAGTAAATTAAAATAATGTTATCAATATAAATTCCAATAACACACCAATTTCCCCAATTTACAGAAACCATAACACAATAAGGGTATTAACTATAATTTCAAAGAAGTTATATGATCAATATCAATCACAGAATATAAATTGATACTAATTTTTCATGTTATAAAATATAAGAATCCTGAGTGAAGCCACCAACCTCGAGAGTTCTGGCCAAAACATTAAATTAAATGAAAAACATCAAAAACATTGTTGAATATCCATGAAACCTCCTTAGATAACTTCCTATGTCAACAAAACAATAAAATTTAAACATATTGGGAATCCATAATCTTATTTCTACACACATCACAGTTATATATAAAAAACAATAACGGAGATGTAATATATTTAAGAGACACATCAAGAATGTAAAACAATGGTCGTTACCATCATGAATCGTCTTCCAATTATCATGGGAAGCATTCATATCACCAACGCCCCGATTTCAAAACCAACTGTATCTTTTAAGATAGAATAATCTAGTTTTAAAGCCATAATGATGGAAAATTAGTGTTATAAAGATTATTCCAACCAAGATTCACTTTTTACGGATCTTATATTTTACTATTTAAGGTTTAGTCACATGGGTGGGAAAACTAGTTGTTATCCACATCCATTAGAAAAAAACTCACATACTCATCTCACACGGTGTCCGAACCGTGATCCAAACATATTGATACAACTGCCACAACATTACTGAATCCATTTTTTAATTGCATGATTTCTACAAAAAAAGCTTCATGGTTTGGAAAAACTGTGTGTCGCCAGTGCACCTTCTCATTCATCCATGTCTCACGATTCATTGTTTCCGGCATGTGTTTCACAATTTCATCAAACCATGCACCTCCCATAATCCAATAAAAATCCACAAAACACATTAAATGTTCTCCAAACTTTCCCAAACATCACCATTATACTTTATATAAATAAGATAAAAATTAAATATTTACTTACCTGAATACAAGAGTGCTAATGTTTATATAATCTTTTTCCATAACCATCTGATGAAAAAATAATTAGTCATAAATTAGCATTAAAACACAAAATATGTCTGAAAAGAATAATTTTTCCTCTATTAACCTAGAATGACAATTTATATGGTTCAATTTAGAAAAATTAAATGATCATCAACATTTAAACTCTAATAATGAATATTCTTCATGTGATTAATCATTGAAATCAAATGTTATCACTCAATTTTCCTTCATATATTAGATTTTTTACACAACGAATACAACCTTATATAAAAGTTATTATACCCATTTCTATAAGATCATATGGGTTTTCTAATAGCTTGATATTTTAAAATAACACTCTCATTGGTATATTATTCAATATAAAACATTGCGTATATGAACAAAAAAATAAAATTAAAATATTATCACTTAAATATTATTATTTTAATTAATCCATAAAATATGTGGATAGAAAAAATTAATTAATCATTTCTAAAATGTCTATAATGGTTATACTAAATATAATTTAATTTATAAAATCAAATTAATGATAAAATCAATTTTAATCAATTTTATTATATTTATCCAAAATATGTTTTCATTAAAAAATAATTTTCCTACTATCCAATCGAAAATAATATAAATAGAATTTTTATAACATTTTAAAACATATATTATATAATGGAATTAATTTTAAAAATTAATATATTTATATTTACATAGGGTGAATGTTTTAGATTTTTTAAGAGACATTACTTTTCAATCGAATAGTGAAAAATATAGATATTTATAAAATTTTCATTTTTTGTTAAATAAATAAGTACATTAAATGTTCCTTTATTATTTAATATGAATTAATTTTAACATTAATATTATTAATTTCTATTCAATCCAATAAATTTTATTTAAATAATATTTATAATTGATTTTCGTATAATATTATCATCAGTGTTAGAAACACATTTTTTCCAAAAACATTCATAAAGTGAATAATGTTGTTATATTTTATTTAAGATTAAAGAGAAAAATAATACCATATCAGAATATTTAAATATATTTATTATATAAATGTTAAAATTAATTGGAAATAATTTCATTGTTTTTAATTTTCATATAGGTATTATACGATCATCATAGGTTTGAGAAAATTTATATTCCTATAAAATCAATTTTTATATTAGTATTCAGGTTTAATAACAAAATCAAAAATTAAAATTTGGGAATTAAATTTTAAAAATAGGCTTATGTATTTGATATCATAATAATTTAAAAATTGGAATATGTTCAACACAATATTTGAACCTAATGAATAGTGAAACCCAAAATATTAATGACATGAAACAGGTTAAAAAGGGTTTACCTGAGGTTAAACAAAAACAATAACTGTTAAAAATGACCCAAAATATGGATAAATCATATTAGATAGAAATATGTCCAAATTATATCTTATTTTTTAAAATGTCCCATTTTAATTTATTTTGGTATGTGATAATCATAATGGTAATTCATTATTTTAATAAAATTGAAATGTGTCCTCTTTCTAACTTATAAATTCATCACCCTATCATATCCTTTCCATACATCCAAAACACATAGGTTAATATGTTCCAGTTAAAAACAAAATCCTTACAAACATCCAAAAATCAATAAGAAATTTGTTATCAGAATGAATTCCCATGAATGAATTTGGTGAAAACTATTAGAAGATGTTTGAAATAGAGGTATTGATCATTTTTTGATCATGATATACCAAATATTCACAAGAAGGGGGTGAATTGTGTCTTTTCAATTTCTTTTCAAAATCGTGATTTGACCTTTAACATTTATATCAAAGCATTTAGTAGAAAAAACTAAATAGAGTAAGAAACACGATGTATAGTGGTTCAGGGAATAGAAGTCCCCTAGTACCCTCCACCAATTCTCTACTCCACGAGCATTGTGATTTTCACTATTTGGTCCTCTTGTAAACAGACTGTTCCACAACTGAGCTCAGGTAGTTGACACCATTACAATCTACGGAAAAACATAGCCTTTCATTCAAACACATGACCCAATACACTGCTTAGTACAAGAACCTTATCACAAAAGATATAAGAGTATTTGATATATGAAAATTCATTCATATTCATTCTTCATAGTTGCAATAGAATGCATTTGATAGTAAATGGATCCTCGTCTTCAAAAATGATGATCTTAAAGTTAGTGTCATTCTGAGTCGATCCAGTTACAATAGATATAGAAATATAATTCTCAACTTCAATAGTAGATTCAAAATATATTTTTTATGTCTAATAGGTGAATCTTATATTGTGTTTCATCTTCTTCAACAAACTGAGCTTTGTTTCTCTTCATCACCAGCAGATCTATAGATCTTGATAGTCTCTAATTTTTCCCTTTTTATATTTTTCATTTGTGTTCAACAGGTATTATATACAGAATCATTGTTTATATCACATCTATATTTTTAAAATATATATAATAACGATGAACACTTCTTCTGTAAATTTAGATCCAAAAAATTCACTTTTATACTCGCGATATCCAAAAATTTGAATTAACAGATGTGTCATATCTCCCCTTGAAATTATGCATGAAAAGAAACTTTTAAATTGATACATTGAATAATAGATAAAATGGATTTGAATTATTAAAATACACATTTTAAAAACAGATTTCAATCTGGATTAAAATCATCCTATTAATCCGCTTGTAGACAAATGCATAATAATAATGGTGTTAATTTTCTGATGCCAAACAAAATGATGAACTGTATATCATGCATCTTATGAATGTATGGTGGATCACAATCATAAGGTTGTTGACGCATCCTTAAAACGTATGGTTGAACACCCACATAAGGTCAATCATCTATAATTTTCTTTTCCAAATTCAAACAAATGATAAATGATCCATACTTTCATATGCTTCCAAACGTAAGGTACATGGTCCATACATTTGATGAAACGTAAGGTTGTTCAAAAAATTAGTGTTGATGAAACATACTTTTCCAAATCAAATGTATCATTTAAAACATACATATTGTTCATCACCCATACATTTCAATATCCCAAACGTAGGGTTGCTTCATAATGTGGGGTTCTTATTCGATACTTTTCCAATAATATATGGTTGATTAACCATATTTTTCTGATATCTCTTTATAGTATACACCTCTTTCCATCCTTAAGCAATGCTTCTCCACGTAGTGTAGGAAAAGTGTTTCTAGAACACGCTGAATTGATTTTTGAACACTTAAACACTTGTTTCACACTGTATAAATACTTGAATACTCTTCCAAAAATCAGAATATATAAAATATTTAATTCTTTAAAAATACGTAAAGTAAAATCATTAGAAAATATTTATGGGTATTTTGTGAGAATCAAAGTCATTATAATGAATTAGAGTTTTGTTCTCAACAATCTCCCCCTAATTATTAATAAAATCATGTATTTTTTAAAACAAAACACTCTCAACAATCTCCCCCTTTTTGATGATCACAAAAACATAAAATAATAAAATAAATTAACTTCTAAAATTAATTACATATTTTTTAAAAAATTTATTAGATAAAAAAATATTTAATTTTAACATGAGTATAAAAAAATGTATATCCATAATCATAAAATCAAATTTCTCCCCCATTTTCTAATGTGATGAAATTTTTTTATCAAATTTATCCCCCAATTTAAATAAAACAAATTTCTACACTAATTTTAAATTAATGATTTAGAACAATTAAAGTACAATGTGAAATAGTTAAAATAAAATGTTGTTTTTATCCAAATTCCACCCCCCTCTTTGTGACATCAAAAAGAATGGTATAAGATGGAATATAACAAATTTTAATGTAACAATGTACTTATGTAAATGATATTATGAAATTTTTGTTATTAAATGATTATAAATTACAGGAATATCTAAACAAAGACAGGAAAACAAATAGAAACATAAAAATATAGAATGAAATGAGATTTCATTATTAAATATGTAATTGTTACAATTATTATTAACACAAGATTAAAGGTGTGGTAAGTGTATGAGAGATGGTCTATCTCTTCTAAACTACTACTTGTGTTTCTGTCAACTGCTCTCTTAGTCGTCTCATTATTCCATCTCCCATTTTGATAACAATTTCTCTATTATCCTGAGCCATATGTATATATTCTATCATATTAACTATGAAAAACTCACGAAGGCTCTCTTACTACTCCATAAATAGAGTTAACTTCTTTGTGAACTAAGTCATTACAATTCTAATACTTGGTTCACATGAGGTCAACCGGTCAACTGGAAACTTCTAATTATCTAACTGTATCGAAAAATCATCCCTATTACATTGAAGGTACTGAAATCTTGCATTCATATTCTCTATGACCACTATAATATCCTGAAATTTTCTGATTAAATCATATGAAGTTCCTGATGTACTGGCCTCACTAGGTTTTACAGATGCAAATTATTTCTCCATGAATGATCTACATAACATTATATATGTCTTCATAACCATCTCTACTTTCAAATTGGTAACATCATTTAACATTTCATTCTTAAACACTTGAACATGCTGTATGGAAATATTACGTGGTTTCAATCTCTGAAAATTCAATTATTCTTTACCCAATCCTCTCTTCAGAGCAACATTTTTAGATTCCAAACATGACAGATTCCTATACAGATATTCTACTTTTCCATTCACTGAATCAAAGGAACCTTGTTCTTGATTTTCATTATCTTCTAATACAATATGCAACAGAACTATAGGTAATGACTCTACATCAGATTTTTCCTTATCTTCCTCCCACGCAGGTCTTTCCAATTTTTTATCCTATGAGTCTCATCCATAGAAAAATTCCCATTTAGTACTTCAATATGAATCGTAGAAGAATTATCTTCTAGGTTTTCATATTCTGGAGGATTCCCCTCGTGATAATAAAAATTTTGGTCTTCTTATATTACTGGTTTTTCCAAAACTATATTTTCTTGATCAACCTGGACGTGATTAATAGGATTTCAGGCCACTACATATCCTTCACCTGGTGTTGTCTCAGTGGAAGTTTTTTTTGAGCTTCTTGTTCTGGCACTTACTGAGCCAAACATTCATTCTCTATTGGAGGATTCACCTTATCTTGATCCACTACTCTTTGTATTACTTCTTCATCTGTAGTTTCTCTCACAACCTTATTGCTTAGGAGGTCACCAGATTGGAAAAAATGTGAATTTATAGCAGGATCTTCAACAGGATTAGGATCCCTGGTATTTTGAATTGTATTCCTTCCAGACATATTTTTTCAGATACATCCATATCCTCAAACCTAAATATTCTTGATACAGCACTGATTCTAGATTTACCTTGTCTTTCCTTTCATTTTGCTGGTTCGGCCTATGAACATTCTTCATCCTCTTCAGCTCTAATAGGTATTATCATTCAATTGATAGTGCTCCAGAAAAATCCAATTTTTTTCAATGTACCAGCATTGATGATATTACTATGGTGGAATATCACTCAAGGATCCACTAATCACATCATATCTATCTTAAGCATAATTTTTTAGATGAGCCATCAAAAATGATAAAGGATTATCCATGCCTCTGGTAGGATATAGTAACAGAGATACCTTACAATATATCTTGGATTGATAAATTTTATATCACTCAGCAAAAAAAACAATTTTTAAATATCTATGTAAAGTATCTATTCCGTATCAGACATTGTTGGAGCAATACCAGTTTGCAAATACATAATAAAAATTTTCTGATCTGGATCCTAATCATACACAAACATTTTCATTATAGATGTATTTACAATTTAAAAGGATTTAATATCTCTTGACATATGTATAGAATCCCCAATATTCTTTACATCAAAATAAAAAACACCCTCACGAGGGTATTTAAGAATTCGAGAATTTTATATAGGTGAGATTGAAAAATATCAATCCTCAGTCTTAGCAACAATCGAATCCACATCAGTTCCCAGAATAATATGTACTAACATAATGAAATTATCAAATTCTACCTCATATAAAAAATCTGTATAATCTCCATTAAATTCCTGTTCAATATTTTGATAAGTAATATATTTTTTCAGAAATGAGTTCGTTTGAACTAACCATTCTAGATCTATGACTTTTCCTTCTGAAATATTCATTCTAGCCGAGCTCTACCACATAGATGTGCAAGGCTCATCCTCATCAGTTCTTTTCATCCTAGCCATTTATATTTTGAATCTATGATGGTTCAAAAAAATAATACTATTTCGAAGGTTCAGTATTGGATTTAAAAAGAGAGGTAAAGCTTCACGGGTGCGAAAGGGTTTTTGGTAGAAATGATACCGTTCATGATTCAAATGGTTTTTGGCAGCCTCGATTCCCATTTTATCAATAATGATTACAAAAATGTTAAAAACAAATAAAATTGTACGCATTTAAAAATAAATCTAATAAACTAAATTATTCTGTTTTAAAAACAAATAACTAAGTTATTATAAACAATATAAATAGAAATAGAATATTCAATTGAAAAAATAATTCTTTGTTTAAAATTATTTAAACATAGCTCTCCTTTAGTAAAATGAACCCTTGTTGTGGGTAGTGGTTTAGTAAAAATATCAGCTAATAGAATTTTAGTGCATACCAATTCTATGGATATATCCTTTTTAAGAACATGGTCTCTTAGAAAATGGTGTCTAATATCTATATTCATTGTCTTATAATGATTAATAGGATTTTTTTAAAATATTAATATCATTAGTATTATCACATAAATAGCCGTACTATTAAAACTGTTCCAAAATCTATAAGAATGGTTTTCATCCACAAAACATGTTAAAAGAAACTCCTAGAAAATTCATGTTCTCCCTCAGTTGTTGACAGGACAACTGAGTGTTGTTTCTTACTTGACCAGGACACTTAGAATTTTCCTAAAAAGTCAAATGTTCATTTCGTGATTTTTTTCTATCTAAGCTAAAACTTTCAATGGCTACAACTGAATATGAAATTAAATTAAAATCATACATTTTTGGATAAAGATAAGATTGAAAAACATTTCCATTTAAATATCTAAAAATTCTTTTAAAAACTGTTAAATGGGTTTATTTAGGGTTTGATTGAAATATTTCACAAAGAAATACTAAATAAATTATTTCTCTCTGCTGGTAGTAAGATATAAGAAACTTCGAATCATACCTCAATATAACTTTTTTTCAACAGATTTTCCAGTTTCATCTAAATCACATTTTATTTAGTACACATAGTAGTTTTATATGTCTTGATGTTTTTTATGATCCAAATTTTGTTAGTAAATCAGTAATGTATTTACTTCGATTCATTAAATTTCCAAAATATTGTTGAAAAATTTGTAGTCCTAAAGAGAAATTTAATTCTCTTATCATATTCATTTCAAATTATATTTTAATTAGTTTTTAAAACTCATGGCAAAGAGATTTATTTGTTTATCCAAAAATTACATCTTAAAAATAAATTTGAACCAATAAAATATATGAATTTATAGTTTCATAAATAGTGTTGGATCTTCCATTCAAACAGTAAAATAATTTTTCAAAAGAAAAGAACTTAATCTTTCATATCATGATCTAGGTGCTTGTTTGAGCCCCTAAATAGCATAATTAAATTTGAAATAAAAAATCTTGTTTTCGTAAATTTTAAAAACTAGGAGGATGCTAAACATAAAATTCCTCCATTAAATAACCATTTAAAAATATAGACTAAAAATCCATATAAAATAATTTAATGCTCATATGATATGTATATGATAAAAGGATTTTAATAGCTTCTAATCTTGCTACAAGTACAAAGATATAATAATAATCTATACCTTCTTCATGATTATATCCATTACCTAAAGTATTACTTTATTCTGAGTAATTATTCCTTGTTCATATTGTTTATTACTAAGACCCATTTCATTATAATTACTGGAAAATTTTGTGGTTTATCAACTAATTTGTAGACTTCAGTTCATTTGAACTTTTTTTCTTGCATTTATATCATCCAACATTCATCATCTAAAGCTTATTCTATAGACATGGGATCAAAATTGGATAGAAATGCAGAAAACTCAACATGATTTCCTATTTCGTTTTTATTTTTTATTCCTGTTTATAATTCTCCTATTATAGTTTCTAGGGGTTGATTCTTTAGTGTACTTGGCTGTCTAGGATGTACACTTATAGTTTTTTAAGTGTCAAATTCTTCTTGACTAGAAATTTTTTTATTTATATCTTTTTCAAAATCATCTTTTAAGTTCAAAAGTCTCATGTTATCAATATATTCAGATTCATTAATTTGATCTGTCCTTTTCTCAAAGGGATTAGAATCATGAAATTTCACATGAACTGATTCTTCATCAATCCTTGACTTTTTGTTTAAAACACTATAATCTATTGAAGTAGCAGAATATCTTATGAAAATTCCTTAATTGTATTTTAGATAAAACATACCAAGATTGTCCTTGGTGTTTAATGTGTAAACCTTGAATCCAAAAACATTGAAGTAATTTACATTTGGGTTTCTATTATTCTAGAGTTTGAGGGGTTTGTTTATCAAAATTGCTCTAATTAAAACTCTATTCACTATATTGAAGGATATACTTATATATTCTACCCAAAATTGGTAGGAAGACTATATTCATTTAGTATAGAACTAGACATTTCTTGAATAGTAAAATTTCTTCTTTCCACAATTCCATTTTGTTGCGGTGTTCTTGGTGAAAGGAATGTGTGTTTAACACCCATATTGGAGAAAAAATAATTGAATTCCATATCCCCCTCCCATGATCACTTCGAAATGAAATTATTTTAAAAACTTTTTACTTTTGAACATCATCCTGAAAACATTTTAATATTGTAAAAGATTCATTTTTAAATTTTAAAATAAAAATCCATGAAAATCTAGAAAAGAAATAAACTAAAACATATACATATAATTTACCAGCCAAGATTTCTACTCTTGAAGGTCCAAAAAAATCAATTTGATTAAGCTATAGAGAATTACATATATCCATTATGTTAACATATTTGAAGGATGTTTTGTGTTGCTTGAGAAGTTGACATGCATCACAAAATCTATCACTTTCAAACAATAGACTAGGAAAATCAGAAAATGATTATTTCTTGGATAACATATGTAAAGAATATATATTGAAATGTATAATTCTTCGATGCTAGATATAGGATTCATTTTTCTAAGTAGTTATGTAGTTTACTTGTTGTTTACACAAGGAATTTAAATTTAGGGTATATAAAATATCAGTTCCATGTTATCTAAATTATTGTTATTTATTTTCAAGAACAGAACAACAATTGTTAGGGAAATCAACAGCATAACCATCATCACATAGTTGCGAGATACTTATCATATTGTGTTTCAATCCTTGTACATAAATTACTTTAATGAATGAGACAACTTCTGGATCTCTAACTATTCAAATTCCAGTTATCATGCATTTGAAATTGTTACCAAAAGTGACTAGTCCACCATCTTTTTGAGTTAGTCTTCTGAAATTTGACGAGTTTCCACTTATATAGCAGAAAAATCCCCTGTTCATATACAATATGGCCTTTTTTGCTTCTTTGACCTGCTTCCTACAAAGTCTTTTAAACATATTGTTTTGGTAACCATATTCAATTGGTTCCAGTTTTGTTAACCAAAAATGATATTGTAATCTAGACTTGATTTGTATTCCTAAAATCAACAGAATCATATAAATTGTTTGAGACAAAGGCTTTCTTTATTACACTTATTTGTGGTTTCCTTATGTAAAAATTCATAGAAAGATGACCTTTTCCACAATTAATGTCACATTTTACAATTATAGTACCTGGCACCACATAATTTTTTTACAGTTTATGCTTTTGATCATTAATACCTATTCCATATCTTCCCTTTTTAATAACAATATTTCCAAGAATTGCAATTAGTGAATTTTATTCTTTTCTAAAAATAAGAGCTTCACTTTTATATGTTTCTACATAATTTTATAGTGGTTTTACCTTCGTTTTGTAGTCTTTATAGTTAGTGTTAATTGAATTATACTTATTAGTTAACCCCTTAAGTTGTTTCTATATTGTATCTCTTTCATCTAAAACATCCTCGTGAATGTTCATTAATGAATTATTTTTCATCAAAAGAGAATCATATTTTTTCTTCAAGAATTTTGCATTATGATACATGTTTTTCATTAGAATAGATTGTTTCAAAACTAGAGTCTACATTATAACAATAAGAATAGTATGATTATACCTCAATTGTATCTACTATAAAGAAAAAGTTGGCATTAAAATTTACCTTTTCAATTTCTGAGTCTAATTCTGAAGGGCTGATGGAGTCTTCAGAAACACTCCATGTAGCGTTCATTGATTTCTTATCTTTTTTTATCATATTCATTCATCTTGAAGAACTTATTCTTCTAGTAATCCATTAATTGAGGACAGTCATGTATGATGTTCCCCATTTTCATGCACTCATAACATCTGACTCCTTTTTCATCATCTTTGTATTTTTTTCTGAAGCCTTTCTTCTTTCTGTAGAAATTACTAAACTTTCTATATAGCTGAACTAGTTCTATATCAGAATTTTATGAATTAAAACTTTTGGATTTCACCTTTACACATTTTTTCAGAAGCTTTTAGCTTTTACCATGACAAGATTCTTTTAAGGAAGTGTCTTTTCTCTTGATCAGAACCTTATACTCATTTTCTTAATCTTGAATTTTGGATTGATACATAATAAGTGTTCCAATAATCTCTCTCATGGTTAAGTCTTTGATAGGTGTTTATTGTATAATTGCAGCAGAGATTCCATTCCACATAGTATGTAGTACTCTTAGTACTTTCGAAGCATTATTGGATTGTTTGATTGGGCCTCCCAAAGTAGTTATATTGTTGAAATGTTCTGTCAATGTTCCATTCATTGGAGTAATTATTTCACCTTCAAACATTCTGAATGTATCAAATTATAGCATGGAAGTATAATATCTCAATATCCGGACATTGTCAGTTCTGTCATAAGCAACAAAAATTGTTTACCACATATCATATGATATTAGAAATTGAGATACATTGTTAAATTAATCAGGTCCTAGACCACATATAATTTCATTTGATTCCTTCAAGTTCATATCATATTCATCTTTAGTGGCTGCACTCCATATATCAAGTTTTTATGGTATTTTATATTGAGTGAGAATCATATAATATACTTTGTGTCCAAGGTTTTTCAAATAAATAATCATTCACGACTTCCAACATACAAAATATTGTCTATTGAAGTACGATGTTATGACCATATAAATTCCCTCTATTATATCAGTCATCATGCTCTGTTTAAAACAACTTTCATCTTTTTAAGGCTTTATAAGAAAGGTGTTCCATTAATACCAATTATTGGATCAGGTTATAGCATATATACACAAGAGGTGGGTGAATTGTGTCTTTTTCAATTTCATTTCCTATTAGTGATCCGTCCTATTACCTTTATATCAATGAGTTTAGTAGTGAAAATATATAGCGCATGAAAAATTATGTATAGTGGTTCAGGAAACAGAAGGCCCCTAGTTCACTCCAACAACACTCTAATCCATGAGTTTATGGATTTTCACTATCTTTTCCTCTTGTAAATATACCGTTCCACAACTAAGTACAGGCAGTTGACACAATTACAATATAAGGAAAAACAGATCCTTCTAGCTCAAACACTGAACCTAATACACTGCTCAGTACGAGATGTTGTACACTCAGTATAAAATTGAATTTGATCATTGAAAATTATTTCCTTGTTTTTCTTCAAAATTGCAAAAGAATGCCACTGATAGTAAATGGACCGTCTTCTTCAAAAATAATGATCATTAATTAAGATTCATTCTGAGTCGATCCATTTGCAGTAGACATAGAAATATAATTCCCAACTTTTGTAATAGATTAACAATAGATCATTGATGTCGAATATGTGAATCATCAATCATGTTTCTTCTTCTTCAATAAACAGATCATTGTCTCTCTTCATAATCAGCATATCTATAGATATTGATAGTATTAATTTTCATCCTATGTATATTCATAATTTTTGTTCATCAGTTTATATATATATAATCTCTATCTATATAACATCTATATTTTTAAAATAAATATAATAAGGAGGAGAACTTCTTATGCAAATTTAGTTCCAAATATGTCACATTCTGACTCATGATATTCAAAAATTTGAATTAACAGAGTAGTTGTAAATCCCATTGAAATTCATCATGAAAAGATCCTTTTAAATTGATCATTTGACTCATAGGTAAAACAAATTTGAATTAGTCAAAGACACATTTTCGAAACAGCTTTTAATCCTTCTTAAAATCAGCCTTATAATTCGCTTGTAGACCATTCAATAAAAATATCATCTTTAATTTTTCGACGCCAAATTTAAGGTTGAACTGTATAGCATACATCTTAAGAATGTATGGTAGATCAAAAAAGTAAGATTGACAATGAAATATTCAAACATATTATTGAACAAAAACATAAGATTGATCATCCATACTATTCATTTCTACATTCAAATGAATGGAAAATGATATGTACTTTTATAATCTTCCAAACCTATGGTACATGATCCATACTTTTGATAAAACTTAAAGTTGTTCACAAATGTAAGGATGATGAGCCATACCATTGTGAGAAAAATGTAAGTTTTAAAACATACATGCATTTGTTCTCCCATGCTTCTCAATATCCTAAATGTAGGGTTCCTTCCTAAGATTGGGTTCCTCTTACATACTTTTCTGATAACATTTTGATGATTATCCACTATTTTCTGATATATCTATATATTATTCACCGCATTCCATCCTTACGTTGCGTTTCTCTACATAGGTTATGAATAGCGTTTCCAAAATATGCTGAATCTTTTTTCCAAACTCTTTAACACTTGTTTCATGCTGTATAAATAAATGAATACTCTTCCAAAAATAAGAATATATAATATATTTAATTTCAACAAAATACATAAAGTTAAATTATTATAAAAAATTTAAGGGTATTTTGTGGCAACAAAATTATCATAATGATATAGAGAATTGTACTCAACAATCTCCCACTTATTAATAATAAAATAATGTATTTTAGAAAACAACACTTTCTCAACAATCCTAACTGAGCATCTTGTTTAATATAATTTTAGATATCATTAAAATATGATTAAAACACTATGATATAAAATCTGCAATATCATCCATATTTATATATGTTTTTTTTGATATTGAAACAACATATAACCATATCATCATACATCCAAAGGGAAGAAATATTGTTGATCCCTTGTAAGTTGTACTACCACATTACGAAGCGATTTAATTAATTTTCCATCAAAACTTATCAATGTTTGATAAGATCATGTATTTAATATTTATAAATTTACATTATTTATAGTATTATGATTCAAATTAAAATATCAATTATACCTCATTTTATTTCACATTCCATATGGAATAAAATAACATGATTTGTGTGTGTATTTGATTACAAGCTCTCAATTTGATATGAATATTTTTTGTCTTATTCTTTACATGGATGGTAATATGTAATAATTTAATACATATATATATATATATATATATATATATATTTGATATAAATGAAATATGAATATCTATAGAATAAATATTATCAAATAATTTCTTACATTACCCTACATTGAATAAATGATAATGCAATTTGTGTGTGTGGAGGACTACGACCTCATGAAGTTATGTGATTAATTTTTTTATAGCAGTGCATTGATTTTATGTGTAAGGGAATTTTATTAAATAAAATGAAAATTATGTCATAATAACCATCCTGGAATGATAAAATAAGGCATAAATTTATCAATCATGATCATTGAAAAATAGAATCATTACCCATTCATACAAATTGCCTTAACTCAATGATCATCGATTAGATATTTTTTCCTATCAATTTTTCATTGTTAATATTCAATGTATAATGAATACTATACAATTATAAACATTTCAAAATTAAAATTATATATTTTATTAATTAATATTATTTTTGTCATTATTCAACAAAACATAGTCATTTTGGTCATATTATTCGTTTATTGTTAAAATTTCAAATGTGAAATTAATTGGTAACACAATAGAAAATGACATGGTAAAATATGAAATAAATTTTATTATATAAATGAAAAAAAATCCTATGTATGTAAATAATTATAATCTTTTATTTAGGTATAATTTCAATTGACGTGATGATCTAGAGTTAAAGAAAGGGTGACATCTCAAAACATATTTCATTCTAATATAGTTTCTTTTATGGAAGTTGTTTCTTTTATTTTTTGTTTATAATAAAAAATTACTTATTATATAATTTTTCAATCATAAATAATATTATTTTATATTATAATTCATCACCCTCATTCATTGGTGTTATGAATATAAAACACCATATGGAGTATGGTTTAATTTCTAATCTATATTTTTTTCATGATTGCTTATGAATTAATTTACATTTAAGAAAATTACTTGATAACTATATACAAAAAATTAATTTCCTTCAATTAATTTTATTTATTTAATTATCAATTTATATCCTAAATAATCTCTCTTTCGTATGAATAATGATATAGATGTTTTTTTTGAAAAATCTACATTATTTATATCTTTAATAAAATACGACTATTTTCCATGTCCATTTTCACTTTAATGATTTTTATAAATTTTAAATTATTCATATATTATTTTTTAAATTCATATTTAAATATTTTATTCCTTTTAAAAAATAGTTTAAAAAATATTGTCTTTAAAATGATGTTCTTATGGGTTTTTTTTAAAAAGTGAAAATGGAATTTTTTAATAATTTTATTGAATTAAAATAATTTCTCTATATAATTATAATTATTTAAATTTAAGAATAAAATTTATAATTAAAAGTTTATTTTTTAAAATATAGTTTATCTAAATATTATAGTCATTTATTTTTATTCAAATATCATTTTCAATGTTGAAAGGATATTTTCTTCCATGTGATTTTAACCATTTTAAATGCATCTTCATCAATTATTCAAATAATTTAAGTAATTAATATATTATAAGTTATCTATAAATTTCAACCACATATATACCGATATAAATCTTACTTACATTGATGTGGTAATAAATTTCTTATGTCCATCTCTCAAATGGATTAATTTTGAAATATTCTTTGATTATGATATGAGACATGCTTATGAAATCCATTTAAATTCATGGGTAATTCTTATATATATCAATTATCATTTTTTTATCTATGTACAACAAAAATCATGAATATTTTATGAGGGTTACACTAAGATAACATTGGGTTATCCCAACATATATTATACAATAGGTGCTCCCATATAGTACATAGGCACATTGGGTAAAAATTCTTGTATGATGAGAGATTATGTTTTGGATTATAGTGTTTAACTAATACATTTTGCGACATTTCCATCCATGTTATATTATCTAGGAATCAATACCCTGACAAATATATATGTCTTTTTTTCTATAACCTCTAAATTCATAGTGGTTCCATGTTATAATAATTCAAAGATCATATGAAAATAATTTATTTATTTTATGCTTCCATGTGATTAATCGTATTACGGGTATTATATAATATGTTATTATTTATTCAATGGATATATTTTTTTCCTTATGTTGTTTAATGAATTGGTAGTAATTATGTTCCCACATTTCATTTACCGATTCCCTAGGCTAAACTATTTAGTTTTACGAGATAAAATATATTTTAATGATATAAATGGATTGGAAAAAATAAGAATTCTATTTTTTAGTTTCCATTAATATATTTGGATCATAGTCTTCCCAATACACATGTCCTCAAAATGTTTCATTTTTTAATTATTTAGTATTTATTATTAAAAATAACTTAATAATATGTGTCAAAGGAATGTTTTTTAATAGTTGGTATCATGATAAATTTTTATATATTACCTGAAATCAGTGTGAGAAAATTATCTATTGTAACCCAAATAACATGTTAAACGATAATATGAGGTGTAGAAAAATATCCTAGAATCAGGGTGATGTATAGAGTGAGGGAATTCAAAGAAATTAATCTCAATTTGTATAGATCAAGGGAACATGGTTGTGTAATAGATGTACTTTTTGGGATATATCCCCGAAAAAATACATTTTAGAGTTATATTTAGAAATAAATTGTCAAAACTTTGTCCTAACTTCACAGTAGATTTAAACAATTAGATGATATGTGTTTTATGTTCAATTTCTCTAAATGAACCATTACGAAGGACTGAATATAATTTTTAGGTTAAAAAACAAAATTTGAATAATTATCATGGAAATATAAATTGATGATACTAAAATCCTAAATTATGATGTAAAAAAATTATAAGATATTTGATTAAAGTTTATAAGTTTATTATTTTTATGTTTATTATTTAATTTATAATAATTATATTTCAATATTTTAGTAACTGAAATAAAACAGGATAAATCATTACAATAACCAATGTGATGGACATTGTATTGATTTTTTAAATGAGAATAAAAAATTAATGGATGTGGTAGTTATAAATATATTAATAATTAAAAAAGGGTATAATAAATTATAATTGACAACTAGAATAATGATCAGTATCCAAAAATGCAATGGTAGATAAGAAATTAATCTTATGGAAGTCGATGTAATTATTATAAAAACAAAATGAATGTGTAATTTCATACATGTGAATGATATTGGAATTTGTATCATGGAAAAATACTTCAATAAAAACTATGATTATATATGTTTTAAATAATAGGGATAAAAGTATATAATTAATGAATATGAACAATAGATGATGATGAATAATATATAGGGAAATAAAGATCAACATATGCAATAGATAAATATCAACAAATTAAATTTAAAGAATATGTTCATTATCAATTTCATTTAACTAATCACACAATTAAATATTTCGGTATAATGACTATAAAAACATTAAATTGGAATTATTGAATGTTTTAAGTGGTTTAATTAGATAACAATGTTGTTGGAGATATATTATGAATCACATCCTAGTTATAAGAACCATGAAACATCTAATCATTCTTCCATAATATTTTTTCTCTATTAATTTTAACATATATTTTGAATGATATTAATGACCTAGAAATTTCATTTAGTGATATGGTTATACTCTATAAAAAATACATTATTGAGGAATGGAATATATGACAAAAATTAATATTATTTAGGTAATTATAGTTAATGAGATTTTGTAGATTTAATTGAAATGATTGATCCCTATTGAGAACCATATTGGTAAAAAAAATTATTTGATATTTTCATTGAATACGATCATCAAATTCATTAAAATTTATATGGTCAAGTATAATCATGAATCTAAATATCAAATTAATTTTTCAATAGTTTTAAAAAAAATTATATTTTTCACTATTATTCCTCCAATGGTTTTTATATTTTATTATTCTATAATATGAATATGATTACTAATATTCTAATTGAATTATATTGTGTTATTTATAGCGGAGAAAATTATTTTAGATTATAATTATTTATATTTTCATTTTCTATTATTACTATTTTCTAATTTTACAATTTTAATATATCTTATTTTTGTAGTTTTAGTTGTTGGAAAATGTAATTATCTATATTACTGTAATAATGTGATGTTTCTATCTCTATGTGATGTATGTGTATAATGAAAAATTTCATCAAAATAATTTCTGAGATATGAATCATTTATTATTTATAGGTCTTTAAATGATTGTTTTGTGACTAATACTGATATCATATAATGAATAATGCATGACCACCTTCAGTGAACAATGTAAATGATAAGAAATATTTCCAATATGGGTGGATGACATAACTCATAATTCCAAAATTGTCATATTTAAAATATAAACATACCAAAATTGTAATTACTTAAAATTGAATATATATATCTAGTTGATGAACATTGAATCACACATCATGTAAATTATGTGTTCTTAATATCATATATCAAATAATGTAACTAGAAGAAACATAAAAACATTTATGAATTAATAAATGATAAAAAATAAAAAATAAATAATTAATGATAATCATATATATGAAAGCATAAGAGAGTTATATTCTCATAATTACAAAAACATTATCTTGTTTTTAAGATAATTAAATCTCATATTTAGTGTAGATTAATAAATCGTAAAATCACCCAATGAAAGCACTACGATGATACCCTATGGTCATGGTGTCATAACCCAATCCTGAAAGCATGTATCAAAACAAATTAAATGGTTTTATAATTCCTATACTAAATATTTAGTACCTTAGAAAATAGGTTCAATTTATACTTTAAATTGGATGTTCAAATTATAATATTTTCAAATTAAACCGATGGTTTTATATTAATGATATTTAAATTTCCAGAAAAAAAATGATATAATAATTATCACATTTCACAAGTTGTTTAATCAATATAAAATTTCTACGGTGAATGTATGTTCACCCCAGGATTGGATAAATAGCTATAAAATCATTGTAGACTATTGGATGATTCAGATTCTAATGGAAAAAGTCAATAAATCCTATATAATCCATATAATATTACCAAACCATGATGATACAATGATATGGTTATGAAAATGATGATTATATATATAAGATGATTCATATCCCAGCCAGTACCATCCACATATATAGAAATAATCAGGAAAATATATGGAATTAAGGTATTCCAATAATTGAACTATGAGGATGAGGAGGGACCAATAGGAGATATAGGACTGCTATTTGCTGAAAAATGATAAAAATTAAAATTTAAGAAATTATTATAAATGAATGTACAATTTAAATTAGACCATTATTTTATAAAACCATCCATGTACCATATGTATAAATATTGGACATGCACAAGGAACACATAAAATGGTAACTACGAACAATATCTCATATAGACCCCCCCAATCATTTCGGGTCACCTCCACGACCTTCATATTAGACTGGAATATACCGAATAAAGTATCTTTCAAAATTTATAACCAAGGGAAATATTCTAGTTCTATGAAATTTCCCTATATCATTGCTCAAGATAAAAATTACTCAAAATAAAATCAAATATACACTATTTAGTGGAATGTAAAACTGATATTGAACTAATTATTGATTATGTATGGTATAATTTTTATAAAAATAATAATAAAAGTAATCAACAAGTTACATAGAATTATAAAAATGTAATGTCAATTTAAAAAATATGATTTTTAATTAATATTAATTAATATAGATGTTAAATGATTTATATTCTATGTTATTATAATTGTTTATAAGTTATACTATATCATCAAAAGGGGTGGAATTATTCCATTTGAGTATAAATAAGAATAAATATTTCTGTAATAGATTATAATAAATATATTAAAAATAATAAAATAAAACAAAAAAAATAATAGTCATAAAGAACGTTGATGTAAAATAGAAATAATAAATTGAGAATATATGAATTATTCAAAAAAATATTGTATATTTATGATGTAAAAAAATCAATTGAAGAATAATATTTAGATTCAAAAATATTATTTCCCCTAATAAAATGTTAAGATTCATTATGAGATATTGTTTGGTCATTTTATATAATAAACAACAGAATGAAATAAAAAACATAATTTTCAATGAAAAGGTGTTTAAGTCATTAAAATGGATCACTACCATATTTATCTACAAATCAAAATTGAATTATAAGTAATATTAATAATATATAAAGTATGTTTTGTTATAAAAATAATGTTTTCAAAATATGAATAAATAGAAAATAGGGGAATAATTAGAATATAGTACCAATGAATGGAAATGGAGACAAATAATCATTTCCATGGATTCAAACATAGTTTATATCCATCTAACCACATATATAATTCAGTTACATTTATTTTAAGCTAAAAAGTAAATAATTATTATTTATTTAACAATGTTACATTATTTAAATATATCTGCCATCACATTCATTAATTATTTGTTAATATATTTTGAATTCATGGGCGAATCATTCAATTTATTCTATTAATACTTTAGTAATACTATTTTTCTCACTCTCATTAATCAATTATCCATAATATCCATAATAGTAATGGTTATTATATTAATTAATTTTTTTAAATTATATAGTTCAATGTTAGTTTCATTGTAGTTTTGGAAATCCTTCCAAATAAAAAAAATATGAAATTTCAAATCTTTTTAATATTTAACTTGTAAACATAATTGATTATATTTTTAAATATATTTTTCTGGTATAAATTTTTTTAATAATAAACAATAATAAATTTATCATTGATACAATATATTAATAGTAATTTTTAGGAATTTTTTTTCCAAGGTTATAGAAACATTCATATAGGTGTTATGATAAACATAATTCAAAACATTATATAATAAATGAATTTATAAAAACATGATATTTATGAACTGAAATATCATTATAATGGAAGTGTTTTTTAAAATATATATAATTAATGTGGTTAATCATATTTATTTCATTATGGATAAACTAGTTAAAGGAAAAATGAATATGTAAAATGTAATATATATATATATATATATATATATATATTGTAGAGCCGAGTCTATTCTCAATGTCCCTCTGGAAATTGAAGGATTTTTTACTCCTCCTCCTGAATATATTTTAATATTCATTATAGAGGAATATTAGATAAATAATTTAGATAAATAATAATGAGAAAAAAATATTTCTTAATCGATAAAGAATAATTTCGTAGTATATTAGAAGTTTATTGAGGGGCTTCACATGGAATTATTATTTAAAATTTTACATTACATTATATCAAGCATTTGAATCAATCCGTATTATCCTACTCACCTATAACAAATCACCATTAATATTTTTACAGCTAACATTAGGCCATAATAAACAAATAGATTGATTTTTATCATGATTATTTATATTATATCTTATTTTTATTATATACTTATATTACCTTATTTTCATCAGAATTTTAATAATTTTAATTATAACAATATTCTGTCTTAATTATATTATATCTCTATATTTTATCAATTTAATCATTATTTTTCTAATTTTAATGATAATTAATATTATTTTTTTAAACCATCTTTCTAAATATAGAATCCAAATTATTAAATTTTTCTTTTAATAATGATATTTATTAATTTAAAATTTAATACATAAAAATAATTAATATATTTTTGTGAAAATAAATAATTCTCAATAAATTTATACATTTAGTATGCTCTAATGTCTTAGTAAATATATTTTGAGTATTGTGTTAAATTATTACACTAAAATAAATTTTGAAATATTTTTATATTATGAAAAAATTACTGAAACCTATAACAAAACATCATTTGAATAATATATCATTTAACAAATAATTAAATATGAAATGTGTTTAGTTTCATTATATGAAATTTATCTACTCATTTTTATTTATATTTTTGGTTCACTAAATCTATTTAGTTAAATTATATGTGGATGTATAATAATTCATTATGTAAATAAATATATGAGAAATAATATATATTTTAAACAATCTATTAATATAAATGAATTAAATTTATGTTAAAAAAACATTGAAAATTTCAATTAATTTTTATATATGAATAAAAATAAATTCACGTAATATGTTTACTGATATTATACATAGAGAATATTAATTGAAAATGAATTATAAGCCAAGATAAAATATATGTACAGTGCTCATATATCCCAAATGACAGTATATGATGAATAAAATTGTAATTACCATACTATATTAGCATATAAATCCTTACATACATATGTTGAATCATAATACAACTACACCATTTTATTCCCTTGTTTTAATCATTTTTCCAATTTGTAGTATTATATCTATTGTAATTATTGGGGACATATTCATCATGAGTGATAATGGTGATGAATAATTTAGTATTTTTTCTATTTCTTAATTATTTATTTATTTCCGTTGATAAATTTCAATTTTTTTTATTAATCTATATTTTATGTTGTACTAAATTTTAATACTATATAAAAAGTTTAATAAGTATTTTTTTCATCGTAATTCCATTATTTATGTATGATTATACATCATGCACATGAGTTTAATATAAAATAATTTGACTAATAAAAATTTGTAGAGATAAAATCAAAACCAATAAAAAATTATCACATGAAATTTCATTACCAAGATAATGATGTTTAGGGAATAAATTTTATCACAACATATTCATGTTCCTATATAACATTCCCAAAAATATTATTTTACCATGTTATAATTAATGAGATGGGTTGTCTTATTTAAGAGTACATTATTTAATAACAAAAAAATTCATTGGATTTTCCTTATAAGATAGACCATGTTACAAATGGATGGACTATTTCTTTAATTTGTGAAATTTATTTGTAATTTATTTTTTAAAATAATATAATTTATTGACCATATGAATATATGAGTAGTTTGGATGAAGAACATGGTGAAATGATATCTTTTACATGAAATGATGAATATGAAAAGGAATTAATTGTCCTTTCATTAGGAATCCTATTCCTAAATTTTGGGTGGTATTTAAATTCATATATTTCCACAATACAATAACTCTTAATGACATTTAGTATTATTAGCACATATATTCTATAAAATATTAATTCCTTTAATTTATTATTAATTTTCTTGAACCTTCTATTTCATTTCCCATGAAACATCTTCCCTTAAAAAATTCTTCTATCAAACATCATCAAAACACATAAGATCTATAAATATTTTCCGATATGGATCTTTATTTGGTAATTTTTTAATACATGAATGAAAACCACTATAATATGATAATACTAAAAAATGGAATTTTTTTGTCAAACATTATATAAGTCTATAGATAAATTTATATGTATAAATTTAGTTTTATCTATATTTTATTTAAATTGATTATTTTTGTTGGGATTATTGGATATGGTTATTTTTAAATTATTACCTGATGTATATTATAAAATATTATAAAAATTTGATATTAACACTAGATTTTAATAAAATATAATTAAGTATTGTAATTAATTTCCACATATTTAATCCATTATGTATGTCATGGTAAGTCCAAATTTCTTGATACACACTCATATTGTAATTTAATATCCTAATATCATATGTTGATCTTCAATAACATAATTGAAAATAATTTATTTTTAGTTAATTATAAGACCTATTATAAAGTCCATTTTATTATTTAACCATTTCTATATGGGTATGGATAATGGTTTATCATACAATTAGGTTACATTTTGTTCATCCATGTCTTTTTTTCTCAAATATTAATTGAGATTTAATCCATCTATTATACCTAATAAACTTATCCGACAAGATTATCTCATCTAATAATTTTTTTCATATTAGTTATTTATTGGTGAATATATAATTATTAAATCTATTAATCATATATGATCCCCTTTTTAATACATACCAATTAAGGGACACATATAAATGACCCAATTCATATAACACATTCTTTATGAACTCTGAACACTTCTATACTCGCTACATTGTCCAGTAAATATATATCGTCACTACACTCTTCTATGGAAAAAACAATGATTGATGAATTTACATAATTTATGAAAAATATAATAGGTAAATATTTATTATGGGTTATTTTATTTTATATCAATTAAATGTAGGAATCATTAAATTCAGATCCTAGAAATATTTTTATGCTATTTTCTGTTAAAATAATTACATACCTTCTTTTTATTCCATGTAAAATAATGTATTATGAAATGATAATATTTTACTATGTTGAAAAATATTTTTTTTAAATGTGCATATCTATAATGGTGGATATATAATTTATTTACCAATAATTTGATTTTTTATTTCACTTCTCCATATAATTATAATTCATCCAAATATTTCATGAATATATTACATAATTTAGATAATGATGATGCACAATGTAATTTTATTCATAAAATATTAACATATGTATAAAATATAATATCAAGCTTAATTTTTTCATATAAACACATCTCTAAAAATTTATTTAAGCATTGATTTTTAATTAAAAAATATAATTTAATGTATTGACCGAACAAGTGTGTTGAAAATATTCTTTATATGAGAATTAAATTATTTTTTACAGTTTTTAATACTGAGGAATTTGACTTTGTTACATAATAACATTATTTATAAAAATACTAATCATATAAAATTTCTACTAATGAATAAATAAAATATTGTTTTTTTATAAAAAAAATAGAAATTAATATATTATATTAACAAACACATGATTTTTTATATATATTATTTGTCATAATTAATGAAACACATTTAACACTGATCCAAAAAAACAAAATAGTTATATATATATATATATTTATGTATTTATAAAAAAATTATATTTGTATGATTGTTATAACATAGGTGATTTTTTGGATATTTTGAATTTGAATAAGAATAGAATTTTTTTTGTACCCCAATCTTCCTCGGTATGCTTCTCTTAGAATAATATAGCAGCGTGTGTTGTACGCAACTTCGAGTTCTAACACACCACATCCAATCAAACTAGCCATTATGAATAGTAATATACATTTTTTAAATTTTTATAAATTTTATTATTAAAAATGGACTTGATTTTTGGATTCGGAATATCAAAAATATCTTAGGGTGAATTTTAGGTATTTTTCTGAAAACATACTATTTTTGATGAATATTGAAAACAATGAGTCATTGTTTAAAACCTAATTTTTCTTTAAATTATTTTTTTATTTATTTAAATTTATTTTAGGTAAAAAGATATACATAATACCTATATATGTTCATTTTAATTAATTGGAGACTATTTATAATAACTTTGGATATATAAAAATTTTATTAAACTTTTTACCATTTTTTACCGACCTCATATGAGTATTCACAAATTAACAGAAAACATAATTTTACTAGTTCTGTTAGTTGAATTTCGAAAATCCGAGAGACCTGGTTAATAACAAGGAGTAAACTATGGTTCAATAAGATGAAAATAATTTTTTAATAGTTACTTTTTACTTTAATTTGCCGCAGTTAAAAGTAAATAAGGTAATAATGTGTAAAAATGATATTATAATTACCATAACAGATGTCCTAATTCTATTTTATAAGTATAATTCGATCAAAACCAACCTTAATAATAATATATGAACCACTTTGGTTCTATTGTATTAGATTATGACATTTATTTTTATTTAATTCAAAGAAGAGTTAAATGAGGTAAAATCGATGTTTAATAACTAAAACATTTTTATTAATGGGATACACGTATGATAAAATCTACTATAAATATTCATTCAAAATCCAATAAGATTCACTACATGATGGTATTTTATTTATATTTTTTAGGCATTAAATAATTTAATTTATTTATGACACAATGATGATGTACTAATTACCTAATTAAAGAAATATAAAAATAATAGATATTATAAATAACCAAATAAATATAATTTGAGACTTTATATGAATTCCAATAATTTAATAGGTTAACATGAAATATTAGGGTTGTCTAGATGAATATATTTCTAAGAAATAATGTTGTTATTAATTTAACAAAAACAAAATACCAAATACTGTCAAAACTGACCTAAAAGAGTTTTTAATCTAATATTATATTATTAATTGATATTACATTCCTAAAAA
This sequence comes from Viscum album, assembly GCA_963277665.1. NCBI lineage: Eukaryota > Viridiplantae > Streptophyta > Magnoliopsida > Santalales > Viscaceae > Viscum > Viscum album. The sequence goes on from OY728127.1 coordinate 2,047,765,605, forward strand.
ACAAATGACTGGCCAAAAGTCATATATAATGATAGTTTTATCATTAATGAACAACAAGGGGTTTCTTGGAATTATATATTATATTTATTATCCATATAATATAAAATTGAAAATGGACATGGAAAATGTCAGACTATTTAACTAAGAGTTAAATCTAAAAGATAAGGTTATTATAGTGACCCAAACCTATCTAAAACCTATTGGTTTAATGGTATCCGACCCATAACCACCTTATACATGAAATAATCCACTGTGGAGCCATTATAAACTGATAATGATTTTATTATTATTTAATATTTCGATCTTTTCCTAAGGCACCCCTCACCCCTCTTATAAAAGGGCACTCCACCTTCTGTATAATTCACACATTATTATCCATTTGGATCGGCCAAAACCTACCCAAATACCCTCTCAACTGTCCTCCATGAATCCTAGAGGCGTTCCTTTAGTCATAAATCCATCCTATAGAGCCCTTTTGATCAAATCATAAGGAAGAACCAGAAGAATAAGTAAATATTTCATCACCTTTTTAGAGTTCTTTTCTTCTTCCACTTCTCCATTCTTTATTGTTTCCATTATAAAATAATAACGAAAATATATTATGCATAATTTTTTGTTAATTTAAATATGGTACATCCATATTAATCATTGTATCCATCCTTTGAATGACATTTCACCATACGCGCGTACGGAAGACTAACCATCTCCACGCCATGGTGTAATTGTTATTCCATACATTATTATTTGGATAGGAATAATGATGAAGTGTAATTGATGTAAATAATAAATATAACATGATAATTATTCTGTATATATGATATTACATCCAATAATATATTATTCTAATATCAACAGAATGATATTTTCGCTCGTTTGTATTTACGTATTACCATCTCCTCAAATGCGATGAGATTCATTCCCCATCGAATCCATTAAAAACTAATTTTCATTAGATTATTATAGGTAATTTTTAATGAAATAAAATAACTCTGAATATTTATAAGATAAATCATATCCATAACAGTAATTACTTATGATACAAATAATATAAAGGAAATTGAATCAGTTAACACCTGAAACAACAATAATACAAAGATATTATTAAAAAAACAATGTTAAAAGATCATATATAATAAAATATTAATATATATGAATCTTGTATAATTTAATAACAATTATTTTACCATTATACAAGAGGTTAACCTACCATCGACCAAGGAAATGTACCTGTTAAGGGTTAATTTCACAATACCTTTATTTTCCGAGGTTGTTTTTACGTAAGTATCTATTGGGACTTTTTTTCTTCCACATCCATATTTTTTAAAAATTTATTCCAATTTTTTTTATATATACTAGACTATTGGTTAAATTCATTTTTACCCTTATTTGACATTATATTTTTTGAAATGAATCTTTTTGTCGTTTTCCAAACAAGGTATTTTATGTCCTTTTCGACAAAATTATGGTAAGACTGTTTTTTTTAACTTATAAGACGGGTGTGGATATTTTCCTCCACTATAAAATCATTTATTATTACTTTAAAATATTATAAGAATATTTTCAAAATAAATGTTTTCTTTATAATTATGTCACTCTTAAATGATTTCAAAATAGAAAGAGATATTTCTATAGAAAATAGTTTTGATTTCTTCTATGTGAACATCCATTGAGGGATTTTATGTTTATTTGATGTTGTTTTATTATGATACAAAACATCCATATTGTATTGAAGGTTTTGTGATATGTTTTACTGTGGATATGTTATTTTTATACCATTCATGGTTTCTGGTTAAAGTATTGACATTGAATATGCTAGACTTAATACGAATGTTTATGTTATGTTTAAACCTTTTCATATGAGGAATGCATTGGACTTTGTAAGTGATGGGTGGATCCTGCTATAGCTCCCCGATGCATCGGTAGGTCATATGAGGGAAACTAGTGGTGTGGCCTAAGTCCTTGAAATTTTTTTATTTTTTTTCTTGGCACAAGTCCTTGACTATGTGGTTATGAATTTATAGCATTATGCATTCCATAATTATGAAAAGTGTCTATTAATATTTCATGTGAGTATTCGACTATTAGAATATCCTCATGAATAAGTAAATGACAATTTTTTTATTTTATCATCGTCATATTATGCAGATGTTCAAGTTTAAATGGGTTTTGTTTTACTCTTATACATTGCAATAAATTTTTATGCTTATTTATTAAAGTTTTTGCTATATTTTTATCCTTACTGAGCATATGAGCTCACCCCTTTCTGTGTTATATTTTTTCCAGGATGAAAAGAAGTATATTATGACTAACCAACAAGAATAGTATATGGGATCTTAGTGTATTTTATGGAAAAATGTTGTTTTTTCTTTCATTTTATGATGTAATGTAAACCTTATCAATGTATCTAGTACTTCTAAGGCTACAAAACTAATCTATCTTTAGAGACATGATAATTTGTGATCATTCCAATTATACGTAATAATGCACCAACTATGGGTTTCTGGGGTTGGGGCATTACAGTTTGTATCATAGAATGTTTAGTATGAACCTTGGAATCTGGATTTAGATAAAATCTGATTGGAGCACATTATCTTAAGATTAACTTTGAGGACTATTATAGATTAATGCCTTATACATTTGGTATTATAGATATTTTGTGTGTTTTCCATGAAATACATCGATGTTTTGATATGAGTAGTTATTGGAGGCTCTAGCACATATGTTCCTAGGGGTAGAACCTGAAAACACCGCTTTCAGCTAGACTCAAATGAGAACTGGTGCATGAAAATAGGCCTTTCTGCACTCTTGGTTATAAGACTATAGGGGGTTAAACTTATTATAATTCTCATCTTCATTACAAACCATTACGAGGAGTTTATGAGTATAAACATCCCCAAATAAAACCTATTTTATGATTATGGATTATATCCATTAATTTTTCAATTTATGTTAACAGTTTTACACGTTTGGAATTATGTATTTAGATTCATAATCTAATCAAGTATAAGTAATTCTTTAGAAATGGATCCTAGTGGATGGAATGGAAACCATATCAATGCACGCAATCCATGTAGGGATTTACCTTATGCAAAAGATAATTATAGTGGAAGTGGTGATACAATTGGTGCTGATGAGCTTATCACTATACTGGGACAACTCAATCAGGTTATGAATAATAACCTTAGCACTTAGAGCACCCTGATCCACAACGTAGAGGATCAATGTTAGATCGCATCATGAGGAAACAACCACCAACATTTAATGGGGGTACAAATCCACTAGTAGCTGAGTCATGGATAAATTTCATAGAAAAAGTGTTTCATGTGTTGGGGAGTTGTGAAAGACAAAAAGTTATCATATCATTTTACCACCTCACTAGAGATGGTGATCAATGGTGGACATTGATTCAAATCACAAAGGCAGATGAGGTAGTCTCAAATATGGAATGGAGGGAGTTTAAAGATATTTTCTAAAAAAAATACTTTCATCATGGCCGTCACATCGATATAGAATGACAATTTCTGAGTATGAGGAAAATGGTGGATGAGAATTTCGAAAATTTTGAAGCATACTTTACAAGGATAGCTAGGAATGCTACAGATTATATACATAACCTAAGAAGTAAGATTGATTTTTTCTTCGTTGGGATAAAACCATTTCTTCATCAAGCCATAGTCTGACAATCCTTCTCGTTGTACGAAGATATTGTCCCATAAGCTATCAAGATAGAAAAATAATTCTCTTAGTCTTATTACATTAAAGAAAAGCAAGAGAATAATGGATCAGCTGATCACTCTGGAAATTGAATTAAGGGGATGAAGGTAAAAGTTGAATATCGATCATGTAGTAAATGTATGAAGAAAGACCCTGGTACTTGCAATAAGGTAATGGGAGTCTATTTCAAGTGTGATGAAAATGTCCACGAAGCTCATGATTTCATGGGGAAGAAAGAGGTTTTCAATGTTGAATACTACAATTACGGAAAAAGGGGAAATTATGCGAATTAATGTCCTAAGCGTCAGGGGAAATTACCTTAGAAAAGGCCAAAGGATCAAGGCCATGCTTATGTTATCACTACACATGTGGTTGAAGATCCGAAAGACATAGTAGAAGTTAAATTTATTAATTACTCATATTTATGAAATGATTTATTTGATTTTATATCATCACATTATTTCATATCTTCCCAATTTTCTATGAAAATTAGATATTCCCAAATTGGTTTAACAAGGGAGTTGTCAGTAAAAACTCCTGTGGGAAGTATCATTACTAAAAAGTTTTGTGAATTAGTTCCTATTAGGGCATATAAATGTTCTTTATCTATTGATCTCATTGTCATACCTAGTTATTGAATTTGATATAATCCTCAATATGGATTGGCTCTTGGACCATGATTCAAAAATGTATTGTAATAAGGAGGTTAATATTTTTGATGATGATGATAAATAACACCTTATCTTAAGAGCAGAATCCCCACCACCTAATTTTTATCTAGATACACCCCCAATATCTGATGTAAATTCAATTAATGGGGAGTAAGAGAATAAAACAACTATGGGTGTGGAAAATAATGTTAAAATAGAGGACATATCGATTGTGAAAGAATATGTTGATGTGTTTCCAGAAGATTTACCTAGACATCCTGCAGAATGAGAGATTAAGTTATCCATTTATTTAATTCCGGGACCCTGGCCCATATCCAAGACCCCTTATAAAATTTCCATTGTGGAATTTGTGGAACTAAAGAAACAACTAGAGGAATTGATTAATATGGGATTTATTCCCCCTAGCGTTTCTCGATGGGGAGCCCCTGTCCTTTTTGTTATGTTGAAAGATGGATCGATGAGGTTGTGCATTGACTAAAGATAGATAAATTCTATAAAAATAAATAACAAATATCCCCTACCTCGTATTGAGGATTTAATCAACCAACTTCATTGAGGTCAATACTTTTCAAAGATTGACCTTCGATCTAGATATCATCAGTACTGGTAGAAGAATAAAGACATTCCAAAAATAGCATTTTGATCTAGGTACGGGCATTATGAGTTTACAGTAATGCCTTTTAGATTGACTATTTCACCCTTTGTCTTCATGGATCTAATGAATAGATTTTCAAGAAATATCTAGATGACATTTCAGTGGAATTTATTGATGATATCTTGTAATACTCCAAAATCTACAAAGATCATGAAAATAATTTTCCAATTTTTCTAAAGACTCCGTGTAGACATGAATTATATGGGAAGTTTAGAATGTGTAAATTCCGGAATCAAGAGATTTCTATTCATGGACATATTATCTCTAATGATTGAATCTCATTTGATCCTTCTATGATAAGAGAAATCCAATAATGGACCGCACCGATTAGTATAACTAAGGTACACAATTTTATTGGTTTAAAAGGTTATTATCAGAGTTTCGTTCATAATATTGCTTAGTTGGCTAACCAATTAACAAATATCACACGAAAATGGGTTCAAATTGTTGTAATAAAAGAGTGTGATGAATTTTTTGAAGAATTGAAGAAAATATTAGTCAATTAACCATCTTTGACTCTACCATCAGATAATGATTGGTTTTTTATTTATAGTGATGCATAAAAGAAATGTCATGGTTATGTCATTATGCAGAATGATAGGTTTATTTCCTATGCATCACGAAAGCTAAGAATTCTTGAGCAAAACTATCATAATCATGATATTGAGTTAGAAGCTGTAATCTTTGCTTTGAAGATATGGAGACATTATATCATTGGTGAAAAATGTGAGATTTATACTGATCACAAGAGATTGAAGTGACTTTTCTCACAAAAAGAACACAACATGAGGCAAAGGAGATGTCTTGAACTGCTCAATGATTATGATTGTACGATACACTACCACTAAGGGAATGAAAATAATGTTGTAGATGCTTTGAGAAAAAAAGATCATGGAGTTTTGAACAAGATGAGAGTTGAAAAGGTTCTTATATACATGGATCTATTAAATATGGATATGAGAATAACCATGGAATGTGAAAGTAAAAAAATTTTCTAATGGTTTCCATTCCATATTTACTAGAATGGATAAAAATATCTCAGTCTGATGATGAGGAGTTACAAAAGAATATTAAAGCAGTGAATAATTTGAGGTTTACATACATCGTATATGAAGATGGAATTTTGAAATTCGGGAAGATACATTGTGTTCCCAATATACCTGATCTAAAAACAGAATTGTTGGATGATGATCATAGATCCAATTTCTCTGTACACCATAGGAGCACAAAAATGTATAGGGATTTGAAGGAACATTTTTGGTGGGACAACATGAAGAGGGAGATTGCTGATTTTGTGTCAAGATGAATGCTTTTTTAAAAAGTGAATACTGGAAGGAAACAACCTAGAGGGGTCATGAAACCTCTTCCCATAACTGATTAGAAATTGTATAATACTACAATAAACTTTGTCATGGGATTACCAAAGACTCATAGAAGGAACGATTCAATATGGGTCATTTTTTATCGTCTTACCAAGTCAGCACATTTTCATGTTTTAAGGGAAGATTTAAAACATGAATTTTTAGAAAGACTATATATTAATGAAGTTTTAAGACATCATGGAGCACAACTATCGATTGTTTCAGATCATGATCCACATTTTACATCATGATTCTGGAAAAGTCTTCAGAAATCCATGGATACTGAACTTCGTTTGAGCACTGCCTAACTCCACCAAACTTATGGACAATCAAAATGGATTATTCAAACATTAGAAGATATGTTGAGATAATTCTCATTTGACTTTCAATGTATGTGGGATCAATATTTACTTTCGGTAGAATTTTCCTATAAAAATAACTTCCACTCAAGTATTTTGATGGCTCTATAAGAAGCATTATAAGAAAAGAGATGTCGCACACCAACCAGTTAGGATGATGTTGGTGAATGAAAACTTTTAGGCCCAGAACACGTAATGGATACTATGTAAAAGGTGATGGAAATCCAAACCTATATCAAAGCAGCTCAAAGTAGGAAGAAGTGTTATGCCGCTAACTGAAAAAAGGATTTTGAATTTTCGGTAAAATATCATATTTTCTTGAAGGTATCTCCATGGAAGGGTGTTATAGGTTTTGGTAAGAAGGTAAAATTAGTTCCCAGGTACATCGGACCTTTCAAAATTCTAGAATTAATTGGTGTTTTAGCTTACCATTTGGCAATGCCCCCATGTATCTCCAAAGTTCACGATATGTTCCACATACCATTGTTGAGAAAATACTTGTCTGACCCAACACATGTACTCACCTATGATGAATTATAACTAGAACATAATCTTTCTTATTGCGTAGAACATGTCATGATTCTTGATACAATAGAAAAAGTGTTGAGAAATAGGATGACTTGTGTGGTAAAATTTCTATGGAGAAACCAAAAGTTGGATGGGGAAATGTGGGAACCCGAAGAACTTATGATGAAGAACCACCTAAGTGTTTTTATGCATTAATACTCTTGAAATTTCATGGATGAAATTATTTGAAGGAGGGGAGAATTTAACACTCCATGCATCCACAGTATGATTCTCTTTGAATATTACAATAGCATGTGTTGTATGCAATTTTTAGTTCTAACACACCACAACCAATCAAACAAGCCGTTATGATTATTAATACCCACTTTTTGAAATTTTATAAATTTATTCCTTCAAAATGGTCTTCATTTTTGGATTTGGAATATTGAAATTAGCTCTAAGTGAATTTTTTTTCTTTTTCTGAAAACATTCAATTTTTTATGAATAGTGAAAATCACTGAGTCTTTGTTTAAAACCAAATTTTTATTTAAATAATAATTTATTTTATTTAAATTTATTTTAGGTCAATATATATACATAATACCTATATTTGTTAAATATAAATAATTAGTGTCATTTTATAATAATTTTATATATATATATATATATTATGGGACTTTTTATAGTGTTTTATGCACCTCCTAGGAGCATTTTCAAATTTACATAAAAAATAATTTTACCACTTATGTTATTTAAATTTTGGAAATCTGAGAGACATGTTTAATATTAAGGAGTAAAATGTTTTTTCAATAAGATAAAAATAATTTTTGGTAAATAGTAACGTTTTACTTTCATTGACCATGATTAAATGTAAATAGGGTTATTAAGGGTAAAATGATATATTATTACACAAACACATGTCCTAATTCTCTCAGATTAGTATAATTAGACCAAAAGTATCCATAGGAATAATATACGAACATTTTTGGTCCTCTTGGATTATATTAGGACATTTCTTATTATTTCATTCTAAGAAGAGTTAAAAGAGTTAAAATAAAAGTTTAATAACTAAAACATTTTTAATATAATGTTACATATAAGATAAATTCGACTATAAATATTAATTAGAATGATAAAAATATTTCCTACATAATGGTAATTTATTTATATATTGTAAATATTATATAATTTAATTTATTTATGACACAATGATGATGTAGTAATTGCCTAATTAATGAAATATTCAAATAAGTGATATTATAAATATCCCAATAATTGTAATTTGAGACATTTTATGAATTAAACTAAATTTATAGGATATTATGACATAATAGTGTTGGTTAGATGAAATTTTTTCGAAATAATATTTCTGTTATGAATTTTGAAAAAAAGAAAATACCAAATAATGCCAAAATAGACATAAAAGAGTATTTAAAACATATATTATATTATTAATTGATATTATATTACTAATTATCTAAGGTTGTGCAAAAATACTTATATAGTGATAGATTTATTTTTAATAAACAACTTGGCGTTATCTAGTATGTATATAGTATGTTTATTAACCATATAATATAAAAATACAAACAGACATGGTAAATGTCACACTATTTAACTAAGAGAGAAATCTTAATGATAAGGTCTATATAGTGACCAAAACCTATCAGAAACCTATTGTATGAGTGTATTTAGACCCCTACCATCCATATATTTTAAATTTTCTACTTTGGACTGATTAGAAACCGAAATTTATTTTATTATAAAATTATATTTCAAGATTTTCATAAGGTTCCCCTCACCCCTCTTTTAAAAGGGCACTCACCCTTATCCATAATTCACACCATCAATTATATTTGGCTCAGCCAAACCCAGAGAGAATACCCTCTCAATTTTATTCAATTCATCATAGAGGCCTTCCTTTTGTCATAAATCCATACTACGGAGCACTTTTGATCAAATCAAAATGAAGAACCCGAAGAAGAGGTTAATATTTCATTACCTATTTCAAGTTCTTTTCATTTTCCACATCCTATTTCTTTTTTGTTTCTATTAAAAAATAATAAATACAGTATCTTCTATATACTATGATTTTATTGAAAATATGGTTCTACCATATTCATTATTCAATCGATCCTTTGAATGACATGTCCCCAAATGTGCGTACATAAGGCTTACCTTCTCTACATCATGGTGTAATTGCAATTAAAAATATTATTATTTGGATAGGCATAATAATGATGTTTAATTGATGTAAATAATAAAAATAACATGAAAAGGATTCTATATATATGATATACCATCCAATTATATGTTATTTTAATATCAAAATAATGATATTGTCGCTCGTGTGTACGTACAAATTACTGTTTCCATGAATGCGATGAGATTCATTACCAATCATATCCATTCATGACTAATTTTCATTAGATGATTAAATATAATTTTTTCAAACTTAATATTATTTTGAATATGAATAATATACATCCTATACATAAAAAACTTTACTTATGTAACAAATCATATAATGGAAAACAAATCAGTTAACAACTAAAACGACAATAATACTAATATATTATAATCAATACAAAGTTAAAAGATCATATATAATATCAAATTAATATATATTATTCTTGTATAATTGTTGAAAAATTATTTCACCATTATACAGGAGGTTAACCTACCCTCAACCATAGAAAATTTCAAGGCAAAGGTCAATTTCACCATCTCTTTATTATCCGAGGTTGTTTTTATGTAAGTATCTACTGGGACATCTTTATCATCTATATCCATGTTTCATAAAAATGAATTCCAAACCATTTTTACTATTTAATATAATATGGGTTAAATTCATTTTTACCCTTATTTGACCTTATATGATTTGAAAGTAATCATTCTATCATTTTACAAACAATGTAATTTATGACGTTTTCAAAAAATTAAGGTAAGATTGTTTTTTTAACATATACAATGGTTACGACTATTTTCTGTCATTATAAAATCATCAAATCTTCCCTTACAGGCTTATAATAATATTTTCGAAATTAATGTTTTCTTTATATGTATGTGACATTTAAATGATTTGAAAATTGAAAGTGATATTTCTCTAAAAAAATGTTGTTATTTAATCTATGTCAACATCATTTGAGGGATTTTATGTTTAATTGATGTTTATTTATTATGTTCCAAAACATCCATATTGTATTGAATGTTTCGTGATATGTTTGACTATGGATGTGGTATTTTTATACTATTCATGGTTTATGGATAACATATTGTCATTTCGTATTCTATTCATAATATGAATGCTTATTTTATGTATAAACCTTTTCATTTGACAATGGATTGGACTTAGTAAGTGACGGGTGGAGCCCGCTATTGCTCCTCGATGCATAGGTATGTCTCATGGGAAAAACTAATTTATTGCACTCACGGCCTTGAAACAATCTAATTTTTAGTCTTGGCACAAGGACTTGACAATGTAGTTATAAAATTCTAGCATTATGCATTCCATCATTATTGTTGGTCGGAGTGGATACTCAAGAGGGGGGTGAATTGAGTACCAATAAAAATTTCTGTTAAAAATATTTGTCTTAAAAACCACAACTTTGAAAACAAAGTTAAACTATAGTGAATTTATATAGATTGTAAAGGTTCAATTAGTTTCTTAATGATTGATTGGATCTCAGTCAATTTAATCATAGGATTAAATTATCTTTTGATGCTATCTTACTGGTTTACGACAAGTATTAAAAGAAGCTAATTTAACTATCAATGTGACTTTAAAATAGATTTGTATTTCAAAGTAATAGCAGTGGAATATGAAATATATAGTATATTTATGACTTAAATTAAAATGCACTACAAATGTAACCAAGGGGATCAGCCTCAAGCTGAGAAATTATCCCCCCAACCAATTTATATATATTTGATCCACACCCTGGATCAGGGTTAACAAAAGTATAAGACTATCCAGGCCACATAGGGACCTCTAACACAGTTCTTCGTGGGAAACAAAAACAATGACTAGGCTAGACAAGGAACTCTTCCACAGTTTTCATGGGTAAACAAGAGTAAACAAATTTGGTTTGAGGATTTTGATATCCTCCAGTTCAGCACAAGAGTCTATGTGTGTGTGTGTGATGTACAGAGTACACACACTACTCAACAATGTACGTAAAATAATCAATAAGAGAGAATGATTCAGAGTTTAGAAAACTCTAGTGATTGGAAGTGCAGCTCTGGACTTGTTGGATTTAGCAGAGATTCTTCTGAGTCCTTCTATGGTTTTTCTATTGAAAATAGAGTATCGTGGTTCAGCTTGATGTCCTTCACAAGTGAGTGGGTTCTCTGATTTCCATAGTTCTTCGTGTGTTCTTCAGTAGTAGTGGATTTCATACATGAGAGTTCTCTTGAGATCATGTAAATGCCCCTTCAACTTCTTCATGTGTTCTCCCTTTTCGTATGTTTTTTCATGGAAGAATTCTCTCTCTATGCCTTTTTGTGAACACACTTTTACTACAGCTCAATCTTCCTTATATTCCACGAGCTTCGAGCTCCTGCAATGGGAATGATTAACTTTTCATAGGTAAGAGGTATGATCTCCAGACATGCCAACTACTAACATTAAATATCATTAATTTCATTAAAATCATCAAACATGAATGTTAGAATAAAATAATAATTTATATAAATTCATACAGTTTTCATAACTATCGGTGAGTCAGGTGATCGGTGAGTCACATTGAATCTGCATTGGTTCTGTAGCATCAACATCAGTGTCTCAACATCAGTGTCTCAGCATCGGTGTCTCAGCATTGGTGTATCAGCATCGGTGACTCATTATCAATGCGACGGTTGTCATCGGTGCGAAAGTTCCTATTATCGGTGCGACTGTTCATCATCGGTGCGACCGTTCATCATTGGCGCGACCATTCATCATTGGTGTGACCGTTCTAATTATCGGTGCGACCGTTCATCATCAGTGTGACCATTCATCAACGGTGTGACCATTCCTATTATCGGTGCGACCGTTCATCATCGGTGAAACCGTTCATCATCGGTGCGACCGTTCATCAACGGTGCGATCATTCATCATCGGTGCGACCGTTCATCATCGGTGCGACCGAATATCACAAACAGTGGGTCAAGATAAGAAATTCTCACAAAGTGTTTGTTCAGTCCAGAATACTTCCATGTCACTAGTAATACATAACATAACATAGATAAACATGTATAAATATGATTTAAACAAATATTAACACATTTAGAACAATTTGAACAGAAATACTAAAGTGTCATACATATAGTAATGATTTGGGATTATTAAAATAACCATCTCACATAGAGTTCAACAATCTCCCCCTTTTTGATAATCACAAATCAAGGGCACAAGGAAGAGAGAATATAGTAGGTCATTCAGTATTCTCCCCCAATAAAAAAGAATATATTCCAAATGATAAAATAGTATTAGAATAGAAAACAGAACTTGTAGAACTGATTCATTAACCCCATATAATACAAGTCGGATAAGTCAATTTTCCCTTGTGTATGCAAGCATATAGTAATGCTGGCTCATATGCACATTTAGTTCACCAACTCATATGTATGAGCTTCTTCATTTCTCATGAGAGCTTCCTGATTTCTCCCTGATTTCTCCCCCTTTGGGATTATAAAAAAGAATGGAGAGGGAAGATAAACAAGAAGATTTCATAGCAAAAAGTGTTTTAACGTGATGAAAAACATCATAGACTCAAGTAAATCGTACATGAAATAGACACCCTATCAAAAATTGACAGAAACAACTATTTCACGGGTTCTAAGGGATTTTTTCCTTTAGTAGTGGGAGGAATGGATGGTCTAGATGGTGGTTGGGTGGAAGGTTGAACTGGCCGGATGGAGAAAGGAGGTAGGACAACTCGAGCTAGACGAATTGTGGGTTCCAAGTTCACCTGCTACAGAGAAGGTCTTTCGGAAGTTTATTGTTGAAAGACAAGTAGAATACTAGAGAGATCTTGAGAAACCGACATCTGACCGGGAGCAACATCTGATGAATGCAGAGACTCAGCAGTAGGAAAAATAATGTCCTTAGCTTGCACATGAAGGTAAAGTTTGATAAAATTTATGAAGTCCTGTATGACTTCTCCACCGTACTTCATAGCCTTTTCAAAATCATCCTTATTCTGCATGAAATTTTCCGAAGTGGGTGTAAAATCTTTTAACTGCTGAACTTGAGCTTTAAAAGGTTGAGTCACTAGAGGGAGTCTCAAATTATCAGCCAGTACTTTAAAATGATAATTCAACTCATGATTTTTGTAGACCTTAGAGAAATAATGATCCACTTTCTCCTTAATCTCTTTTTGAGCCTTGGTAGCATCTATGGAATACAATTGCACCATCTTATGAATATGATCACTATGATCTTTCATATTTTTCAGAGAATCTAAATCCAAAATCTTCCCAAGATCTGCCAAATATTCTCTAACAACATCTCTTAAAGTATCTAATTCACAACCAGAGATCTCGGTCACCTTGGCATTGAAAAGCTGAGTAAAAACATGAGTGATCTCAGCATTTAACATCCTCAAATATGATTTCATCAAATGTCCTATTGTATTTCTTAAAACATAAATCATACCAGAAATGGTTATTCTGTACTCACATGACAGAGAAGAAAGATTGCTGCCTAACTCCATGTGTGTTTGATTCAAAGAGGTAATGTGCCTGCCAATCGACTAACTATAATTGCACAGGTCTGGTTTAATAAGGCTTACCACTCATTGAGGCAACTCATCCATAAAAGGTTCAGATAAAGTCATAGGATCAGTAGCAGGAATATGAGATAAATCATCTTTAACAGTCTCCCTAACATCTTGAATCAGTTCAACCTTGAATCTATCAATGTTTGACTGAGAAACTACAGGATCCGGTCAACCTTCAGAAACTAATGGATCGGGTCTAATATCTGTTCTTTTCATAAACACTGCAACTAATTGAGCCTTAACTGAATCACTTATTCTTGCAAGATCCACTTCTAAACCTCCCTATTCCTCTCGGAAATCTAATCCAAGAACAAAAAAACATGGATGGTCTTCCCATGTGGCATTGTATGAAGGGCACATAGGTTTCACAAACTGAGCTCGTCCAGAATTTTCATGAAGGACATCCCCGTCCCCATCACTCTCCAACTGTTCTGACCTCTTAGCCTTAAGAACATTTTCATGCTCATTGGTTGGGGTTGAGGATCATCTTTTATAACATTCATACCTTCTACAGGTCGTGTATTAGTATCATCAGCATCACCACCATTACTATCACTTCCACCACTACCCCAATCACCATCAGCATCACCCTCATCATTATCATTTCCTTCATCATCATCATCATCATCATCATAATTAATTGATCTCTCACTTGAAATTTCTTTACTTCCAAATTCATAATCCTTAGTAGTTGATTCATTAGTCTCACCTTCTTATTCATCATCTAAAAAAGGTTCAATCTCTGTTAATTTGAGAGGAGGGATTTCCGAAACAAATTATATCCTTCTTTTCTTCGAGCTAATAGTATCAGGATCACTCCTCTCATTAGGAGATGATTCAGCCTCTTTTTAGCATTTAGATTCTCATCAGTATATTCTTATTCTTTTGTTCCTTTCTTACTGGATGAAACAATTTCATTTGGAACAATAACATCCTCTTATTCATCTGAATAAATCACTTCCTCTCCAGGTTTCAAACTTGGATCTCTTATCTCCTTTGGTCTCCTTGGATGATCATTAGTATTGAAGGATTCCTATAAATTTTCTTTATAAGCAACCCAAGCTTTCTTCCACGAGTTTCAATTGATTTTCATCCTCTTACAAATAAAATTTTTAAAACAAAAGCTAATTGATGAGATACACTCATCTCCATCATTCACACAGCTTATGAATTTCATCATGGTAGAAATCTATTTAGAATAAAATAGAGTCGTAGCTTTCTTTGAAGGTTTTATCATCTCAACAATATGCCCAACAAAATATCTACACAGATTGATCTTTTCACCATTAAACAAAAGGAATAGCAGAAAAACGTATTGATACTTAACAGAATAAAAATAACATTTTCTCGGAAATATTTGATGTAGAATATATTTAAACAGGATTTGATTCTCACCATCGAACTCAGCAACAGTTATCCTTCTCGATTCGGACTTTCTAGTCAAAAACTCCAGGGCTAGCTCATAAGAAAAATAATTAGATGTGGGAGGAATATTACCAGAATATTCCATGTATCTTCCATTTGTGAGGTACCCCTACACATTTAGCCCACTGTTTTGATGAAAAAGTGATATTTTTCTCTTTCACTATAGAAGAAAATCTCGTAGCCTCTACTCCGTCCAAAACTATATCCAGGTTCAAATATAACTCGTGCACCAGCATTGGGTAAAAGATTATATCAATATTACAGAACCACTCCTTCCATCCTTGTGTCTCCCACACATTCAAGAAAAAATATTTTCTAGATAAAACCCATTCTGATCATATTTCCTTTTCATCTAGAACTTTTCGTTCATCTAGCTCCGGGTTCACAGACATCTGCATCGTACTACTCGACTCACCACGAGCACGCTTGACGGGTGAAGTTCTTTCAGATTCCTTGCCCTGCCACATTTGCTTGGCCATTTTGAGGAATGAGACAATCGAGAGTCTTGGAAAGATTCAAAAGCCTTAGGTTATAGAGAAGAGAAGAGAGAGTTCAGCTGGAAATAGAAGGTCAACAGTCTTTAGAGAATGAAATAGCTGCGTGTAATTATTTTTATCATATAGGGTTACAAATAAAAAAATATCGATTAAGTAAAACATCATCATTTTAAATAGACAATAATGATAATAATTTAATTTTATTTATTTAATAAAAATAGTACAACCCAATCGGTAGCACTGATCGACTTGACAGATCGGTTTGAAAGATCAGTTTCACAGATCGCTTTGATAGATTGGTTTCACAGATCGGTTTAACAGATCAGTTTCACAGATTGGTTTCACAGATTGGTTTGACATATTGGTTTCACATATCAGTTTGAGAGATTGGTTTCACAGATCTATTTCAAAGATGGGTTTGACAGATCGGTTTGACAGATCGGTTTTACAGATCGGTTTGACATATCGGTTTCGCAGATCTATCATACCTAACTCTTTTTTAATCGAGTATATCCTTTCAGAACATAAGGGCTTGGTGAAAATGTCATCTAATTGATGTTCAATACCTATAAACTGAAGAGTAATATCACCTTTTTTGGTAGTGAACTCTCAAAAAGTGATGTCTGAGATCAATGTGTTTGGTTATAGAGTGAGACATAGGGTTATTTGAAATGTTAATTGCACTAGTGTTGTCATAGTTTGTTTAAACATGCTTAAAATCATATCCATAGTCCAAAAGAGTGTGTTTCATCCACAGAATCTATGCACAGCAAATACCAGCAGCTATAAACTCTGATTCAGTAGTAGACAAAGCTATAGAATTATTCTTTTTACTACACCAAGATACTATGGATTTTCCAAATAAATGACATGTTCCAGATGTTCTTTTTCTATCCAAATTGCAACCAGCAATTTTAGCATTTGAATAACTCATTAACTCAAAGGATTGTCATTTTGGGTAAAACAAACCTATTTTTACAGTGTGTTTAAGATACTTAAAAATACATTTAACAACAAGTAAATGAGATTCCTTCGGATTATCTTGAAATCTTGCACACATACACACACCGAACACAATATCTGGTCGACTAGCAGTAAGGTAAAATATTCTTCAAATCATACCTCTGTAATGACTTTGATCCACTGGTTTCCAAGTTTCATCTGCATGCAATTTACATATTTTACTCATAAGAGTATCACATTCCTTAATACTATCCAAACCAAAATGTTTTAAAATATCCTTTGTATATTTACTTTGATTCAAAATAATACCATTTTCATTTTGAAAAATGTGAAATCCAAGATCATATTGGAGTTATCCCATTAAACTCATTTCAAATTAATTTTTCATACTCTCTGAATAATCAGTACATAAGGAGTGTTTAAAAGATCCAAAAATAATATCATCAACAAATATTTGAAATATTAAAACATCATTAGAAATTATTTTAATAAAAAGGGTTGGATCAGCAATCCATATAGTAAAACTTTTTGAAATAAGAAAATTACTACGTTTATCATACCAAGCTCTTGGACCTTGTTTTATGCCATATAAATCTTTAGAACGTTTAAAAACTCTATTTGGAAAATGAGGATTAGTAAATCCAGGTGGTTTTTCAACAAAAACATCTTCAAAAATAAAACCATTTAGATAAGACCATTTAACATCCATTTGATATAACTTGAAATTCAGATGAGCATCATAGGAAAGTAGATTTCTAATAGATTCTTATCTAGCTACATGTGCAAAGGTTTCCTCATAGTCTATTCCTTCCATTTGACTATATCCTTGTCCAACTAGCCTAGATTTGTTTATAACTATGTTTCCTGACTCATCAACTTTGTTTCTAAACCCATTTAGTGCCTATTTTCAAATTTTTCGTGGGTCTATCAACAAATTCCTAGAAATTGTTTCTTTCAAATTGATTTAACTCTTCATCCATTACCCAAAATTCATCATTGATTGCATCATTGACATTTTTAGGTTCTAGATGTGAATGAAATGCTTGACGTTCAACCTGAATTGTTAGAGATTCTCTAGTATGTGTACCTCTATCAAGATTACCAACAACATCATCTAGAGGATGATTCTTTAGAATCCTAGTTTATCTAGTAAAGGTAGAACTAAAAATTTGAGGTTCTTCTCCAAGTTTGGGTTCAATAAGAGCAGATTCTGGAATATGTCTAGAACAGGTTGTTTTTATAGCATGTTCTTTAGATTTATTATTAAGGTCCAGAACAAACAAATCTTCTTCATGATTTTCAAGAGAGGTTTTGGGTTCATGTGGATCGGTTTCATCATACTTGATGTGAACAGATTCTTCCACACATTTGGTTCTATTATTAAGGACTCTATAGGATTTTCTAGTTAAAGTATAACAATGAAAAATTCCTTCATCACTTTTAGAAGAAAACATGTCCAGATTGTCCATTGTATTAAGAATAAAAACATTGCAGCCAAAGACTTAAAAGTAACTAAATTTTGTTTTCCTATTATTTCATAGATCATATGGGTTCTTCTTGAGAACATGTCTAATTAACACTCTATTAATAATATATCAATATGTATTTACATCTTCATCCCAGAAATAAATAGGCAGGTCATACTCATTAAGCATGGTTCTTGCAATTTCATGAAGGGTTCTTTTTCATCTTTCTACTACACCATTCTGCTGAGGTGTCCTAGGAGAATAAAAGTTGTGACTATAGCCATTGTGTGTGCAATAAGAATCAAACTCATGATTTTCAAACTCTCGGCCATGATCACTTCTTAGTGTTCTAATCTTAAGTCCACTATGGTTTTATACAGACATAAAGTATTTAACAAAGTAATAACAAGATTATCTTTTGTAAGATAAGAAGTTCACCCAAGTATATCTAGGAAAGTCATCTACTAGGACATAGACATAGTGCTTCCCATTTATACTAGAAATATAGAAGGTCCAAATAAATCCATGTGAACCAACTTAAGAGGTTGAGAAGTTGAATCTTGTTTCATTGATTTAAAAGAAACTTTATTTTTCATTCCCTTTTTCTAGGGATTACAAACTTTTTCAATTGGGAATTTATGTTTAGGTAGGTCTCTAACAAAATTCTTCCTAGTTAGTTTTATAAGTGAATGGATTTTGCAGTGTCCTAATCTTCTATGTCACAGCCCAGATTCCTTATGAATAACATTTAATCATGTAACATTTTGTTTAGCTGAAGAATTTAAATCAACAACATAAACATTTTCATTTATTAAAGCAGAAATTATTAAAACATTTTTATAATTAAAAACATTAAGGAAATAATTTTCAAAATTAACATTAAATCCATCATCACATAACTGAGAAATACTTAATAGATTGTATTTAAGTCCATCAACAAATAAAACTTTAGAAATTAAAACTAAATTAGTGTTACCAATCTGGCATAGGCCGATGCTTTTTCCTTTAGAATTATCACAAAAGATGACATGGCCACCATTAACCTTTATTAAGCTTTTGAAGCATGAATAATATCCAGTAATGTGTCTTGAACATCCACTGTCCATGTACCATACCTTTTTGTTAGAACTCTTCAAGAAGGTTTCCTACAAAACAGATTTAGATAGAAAATGGCTTTGGTACCCAGATCTTTTTGGGTCCAAAAAGGTTAGAAATCACAGATTTAGGTACCCATATATGTCTTATGGGTCTCATATAATTTACAGAATAAATATATTTTGAACAATAAACTTTATTTGATCTATAACCACATGGATAACTGGTTTAGGCATAGAAATTTCCAGAACGGGAACTAGCTGAATTTTGTCCAGACATAGGAAGAAATTTAGTTTTTGTGAACTGTCTCTGTCTAGGTTGGCATCCCAAAAAAGTAGTGTACATTAGTGAAACTTTTTTACCTAACATTTGAGTAAGTTTATCATTTCCCTTTGTGAATTTTTCTATGTCCTTTCTATGTTTCTCATTAGACATTTTCAGTTCAGTATTTTCCTTTAATAGTTGAGCATTATTTCCCTTTTCTATATCAAATGAAGATTTAACATTGGCAGTAAGAGCATTCTATTTTTTTAATGACTTATACTTTTCCTTGAGTTCATTACATGTTTCTTCTATCATGTTACAATATTCAAATAGTTCTTCACTAGATATGTTTTCGGATACAGAATGAGTTCTAGAATAATAATCATTAAGTATAGGGGAAACAGGTACCTAAGAGGTATTGTTCATGAAGAACATGTTGACATGATTCTATTCAGAATCATAAACTTCAGATTCTATTGTGCTATCATCTGAAGTACTCCAAGTAGATTTCATGGCTTTCAAGGACATATTGTCCTTGTAGTCATATTTCTTTTTTAACTTCAATTTTGGACAGTACTCTTTAATGTGACCTTTCCTTTTGCATTCATAGCAGACAACGTCATCATTCTTTTCATCATTCTTCCAATCATTCTTCCAGTAACCTTTTTTGTCATACTTTCCACTGTAGATTGATTTTCTAAAGAATCTCTTCTTCTTATAGAACTTTTTGAATCTCCTGGCTATTTGAGCCATCTCTGCATCACTGTCAGAGTCTGAATCTTCACTTGTTGAACTTTCAGTTTGTATTTGAAATTTATATTTTCCTTGCTCCTTGAAGTAGTAGATTTAAGAACTAGAGACATCCTTTTACTTTCATCACCTTATTCCTTGTTCACTTTGAGTTCTTATTCATACATCATAATCTTACCAATAAGCTCCTTGACTGGTTGTTTGCTTATGTCACACGATTCTCCAATTGAGACAGAAGTGCCTCTCCATTGATCTGGTAGACATCTTAATATCCTCATGATTTGTTCCTTAGCAGCAACATCACTTCCAAAAAAGATCATTGTATTGAAAATCTCATTGAACCTGAGATACATGTCAGAGTTAGGGTCATCAGTATTCATTTTAAAATTATCATATTTAATATTATATGTATTAAATATCATTTATTTAACATTAGTTGTTCCATCATGAGAAACACTTAGAGTATCCCATATATCATAGGATGTTTTACAATCAGATATTCTATTGAACTCTTTATCTCATAAAGCACAATACAGAGCATTCATAGCTTTATAATTTATTATTGTAAGCAGTCTTTGTAGGTTCATCCCATGTAGTTCTTTCATATTCTGGAATCTTATATTCAGTTTCTATAGAAGTCTAGATATCAAATCCCATACTCTCTAAATGTATTTTCATTTTCATTTTCCACTAGGCATAATTGGTTCTATTGAAGAAAGGTGGCCGGTTAGTAGTATAACCCTCTAATATATTATCCATAACTAGATTTTAGAAAATAATTTTTAAGAGACAAAATTTAGAACTAACAGAAATTTAGGATCATTAGTGATGAAACTAAAATCATAGTTGAACTAACATAATGTTCTGAAAATTTGTATTAATAAAAACAACATCTGATACTAAATATTGTTCGGAGTGGATACTCAAGAGGGGGTGAATTGAGTACCAATAATAATTTCTATTAAAAATATTTGTCTTAAAACCCCCCAAATTGAAAACAAAGTTAAACTGTTGTGATTTTATACAGATTGTAAATGTTCAATTAGCTTCTAAAATATTGATTAGATCTTAGTCAATTTAATCACAGGATTAAATTAGATTTTGAAGCTAACAAACTGGTTTACAACAAGTATAAACACTTTCTAATTTAACTATCAAAATGACTTTAAAATAGATTTGTATTTAAATGTACTAGCAGCACAATATGAAATATATAGTATAGTTATGACATAAATTAAAATGCACAGTATATGTAACCAAGAGGTTCAGTCTCAAGCCGAGACTTTTTCCTCTCAAACAATTTATATAAATTTGATCCACACCATGGATCGGGGTTAACAATAATACGAGACTATCCAGGCCACACAGGAACTTCTACCATAGTTCTTCGTGGGAAACCAAAATAATAACTAGGCCACACAAGGACCTCTTCCACTATTGTCGTGGGTAAACAAGAGTAAAAAAATTTGGTTTGAGGGTTTTGATATCCTCCGGTTCAACACATGAGTCAGCGTGTGTGTAAGATGTACAGAGTACACACACTGCTCAAAAATGTAAGTAAAACAATCACTATGAGAGAATATATCAGACTATAGAAAGCTCTAGTTATTGGAAGTGAATCTATGGACTCATTGGATTTAGCAGAGATTCTTCTGAGTCCTTCTATGGTTTTCATGTTGAAAACAGAGTATTGTGGTTCTACTTGATGTCCATCACAAGTGAGTGTGTTCTCTGATTTCAAGTGTTCTTCATGTGTTCTTCAGTAGTGCTGGATTCTATACATGATAGTTCCTTTGAGATCTTTAAAATTCCCCCTTCATGTTCTTCATGTGTTCTACCTTTTCGTACGCACATTCACGGAATAATTCTCACTCTATGTATTTTTTCGCACACACTTTTACTATAGAACTATATTCCTTTTATTCCACGAGCTCCGAGCTCCGACAGTGGGAATGATTACATTATCATAGTTATGAGGTACTGTCTCCTGACATGACAAAAACTAACATTAATATTATTGATTGCATTAAAATCATCAAATATGACCGATATAATTAAATAAGAATTTATAGAAATTCAAATAGTTTTCATGACTATCATTGAGTCATGAGATCGGTGAGTCCCTTTGAATCTACATTGGTTCGGTAGCATCAGTATTGGTGTCTCAGCATCAGTGTCGTAGAATCGGTGTCTCAGCATCGGTGTCTCAGCATCGGTGACTCATTATTGGTGCGACCATTGTCATTGGTGTGATAGTTCCTATTATCGGTGTGATCTATCATCATCGGTGCGACCGTTCATCATCGGTGTGACCATTTATCATCGGTGCGACCGTTCCTATTTTCGGTGGGACCGTTCATCATAGGTGTGACCGTTCATCATCGGTGTGACCGTTCCTATAATCGGTGCAACCGTTCATCATCGGTGTGACCGTTCATCATCAGTGCGACCATTCATCATCGGCGCGGCCGTTCATCATCGATGCGAACGAATATAACTAACAGTGGTTCAAGACAAGAAATTCACACAAAGTGTCTGTTCAGTCCAGAATACTTCTAGGTCACTAGTAATACATAAATTAACATAGATAAACATGTAAAAACATGATTTAAATAGATATAAACACATTTAGAACAATTTGAACAGAATGACTAAAGTGTCATACATACAGTAATGATTTGGGATTATTAAAATAACCATCTCACAGAGAGTTAAACAATTATAAATGTTTCTATTTGTATTACATGTGATTATTCGATTTGTAGAATATCCATTTGTGTAAGTAAATAGAATTATTTTGATTTTAAATTTTCCATTTTATACTGATGTCCAAGTTTAAAAGTCTTTTGTTTTATTCTTATACATTTCCTTAAATGTTTATGCTTATTTAAGAACGTTTCTACAATATTGTTATCCTTACTGGGCATCTGAGCTCACCCCTTTCTATGTTCTATTTTTCCCAGGATGTGAAGAAGTATATTATGACTGACCTGCAGGGATAGTTTATGGGATCTTAGTGTTGTCTATGGAATCAATGTTTTTTTATTTCTATTTTATGATGTGATGTAAACCTTATGAATGTATCTTCTACTTCAAAGGCAACTAAACTAATCTGATTTTCAAGACGTTATCTATTGTTATCATGCCAATGATACGTAAAAATGCAACGAATCTGGGTTTCTGTGTTTGTGGCATTAAATTTTCACAATTGATCATAAAGTCACACTTAGGTGACAGTAAATAATTTGTGGCTTTTTCTGGAATTATTGTCATCAAATTTTACCATTTTCAAATTCAAAATACTTAAAACTATTTAGATGATAATATATTTTATATTTATTCAAATTAAAATAAGACACATTATAAAATATTTTTACATGGTTTTGTACTCAGAACTACACCATTCCATTTTATTTAAACCCAGACATGGATTATCCACTATGATAATTTAATGAATGTTAATGGTTTAGGGAAAAAAGTATTTTATACACTAAATTTGTCTATCTATTGATTATTATTAGTTTTTCCCCTATCAATCCATCTACTTTAACTCTATTAGTGAGGACCCCAAATAGTATTCATTAGGACTAGTTGTAAAACCCATCCTTGATCCTTGTTACCAACTAGTTAAATCCAATGTTAAAATGCTCCATTTTCATCACCAATTTTAATCATATTAATATAATGATATATAACACCATTGTAGTTTTTATCAAATGAATAAAAATTATCATCAATCATTTTTACCGATAAAAAATAATTCTTTTTATCAAATCATGGACCACATTATATTATTAGTCTGGTATTGTTATTTTCAACACCAATGATTGACTCATTTACTGTGTGAAATAATTATCAAGATTTTTTTCCATATAATAATGATGTCCACATCTCAATAGAATATATGATAGTTATGTATGAAAAATTCATCAAATTCATATTATGCATTATCAGACATCCATAATCACTATAAAATATATCGTCGATCATTAAAAACATAGAAAACCCATAAAAATTTAATATAAAATGATTATTGAAGTTATACCCTAGGTTCTTCCTCAACTCATTAAAAACTATTTAGTTATTTTTTATCACATGACCATTTCTAAATACAAATGATTTTATAATGGGAATCATTTTCTCCACAATTTCAATTAGATTTTTATGTAAAAATATAATTATTTGTGAATGTTATCACACATATCCTTACATAGAACTATTTCAGGCCTTTATACTACATTTTCATGTTGGTTTGAAACTATTTAATTTGAATCATATTTTCACTGTGCGTTAATGTAATCACATGTACCATGAAAACTCATACACTAATGCATATCATCTGTTTCTTGTATTTAATCATGTAACTAACTCAAATTCAATCATTTTTATTGTAATTTTAGGCATTAATATCAATATTTCTTCTTCAAATAATTAGAAATCATGACCCTAACAGAAAATGAATACATGAATCATATTTTATTTTCATTTCTTATAACCATAATACCATCATAAAATAGTACACATAATGTTTTCTTCCCGTCATTCTTATTTTTTATCTATATACTCATGAACATATTCGAATCATTTTTTATGTATAGTGTGGATATATAACCAACCTCATGGTACCCATTCCTTCAATAGGAGAATGTGATTAACTTGTATATAATTGGTGCACCCGATTTCTGTATACATTTTAACATAGTCTATTCAAAAATGAAAACAAAGTATCAGAAAATAGATACTTATTTAGTGAAAAAATACTTTTATTTTGGTGATCTTGTTCATTTTCAAGAGTTTTATGGCCATATACACACAACGGGGGAGACTAAAGAAAATTTACAGACTACACGGTGTGTACTTATTTACAAGCCATGTACATCCAGAATCAGACATGGATTGACTTAGGAAAGTACATGCCCATGTAATCAGAATCTGGTATACACCATGTTCACAAATTACATGCCATGTACACCATTCTAGAAGCAGTTGGAGGATGAGAATACGTCTACACACCCAATTATCCGGCTAAAGGGTACATGTCATGTTCAAAATATACACGCCGTATAGACCTTTCGAAAATATTTTGGTAGCTGAGAAATGGGACTAAATGCTGTGTGTGGTGTCGTGACACACCGTGTATCTCTACCTACCAGGGGATTCTATGTTCCATGTCAAAGACAGCATGTTAGGCCTATGACATGTGGATACAATAAATGAATATTTTCATTGAAAAAAGTACACGGCATGCATTTTTATTTTCTTTAACAGAAGAAATTGGCCACTAGTTTGATTGGTGGTGGGTGGAGATAATGTGTGGAGAAAATGATGAAGGTCCAAATTAGTGAAGATCTACAGCCATACTACTGCCATTCTTGCATCTACCAAAGAATCATTCCTTCCTAGATGTTCCATGAATGATCTCAACATGTATCACGAGATTTGTGTTTATCATTTTATATATGTGTAACAAAATACCTAGTTTTTTTGGGTTGTGGAAGATGATGAGTTTTAATTTAAATTATATGTTATGAATGTGTTTATTCCTTTTAATCTATTTGTATTCTTCTTAAAATAATTCTAATTATTACTGAAAATTACGAACCAGAACAAGGGTAATATTTATAGAGATTCAAAAAAAGAATAACGATGAATACATCCATGATCACATGAAATATTTGTCGACTAAAAATGGACTAATCCAAATAATGAACTTTGAAACACTGACTACCAGACCAAGGATTTAGTTTCTTCAACTCTAAATACATGTTTACCAGACCAAGGAATCTTAATAAAAAAATTTAAACATGTACTATTCAGTTATTATGAACAACACAACTTCATAGGCAATTTGATTTAATAAAAAACATATCATTAATCCATAATCCCAGTGAACATCTATATATATATATATATCAAAATCATTTTTCCCATATTTACATTTATTCTATTAAGTAATTTGTCAAAAAGAAACTTAAAACCATTAATTGTTTAGCCAATGAACAACAATCAACTATAAATTTAGCAAAATTCATTATAAAATACAAACTTAGTTAAACAAGATAAAAAATAACTTATTGTTCCATGTGGATCGACCCCTTACTGGTGTTATATGTGTTAGGGTAAAAATAGTTTGGGACAAGAAAAATATACCTTCAAAGAAATGATTAACCAAATTCTGGCTTCGTTACTGGGTAACGTAATAAATGATAATTTTATTCTTGTATTCATTTAGATCGTTTCAAATTTTAGTGAAAATAAAAATAAAAAATTCACCAATATCACATTTCAAATATAATTTATTTTTATCATTATTATTCCTCATTTATGCTTGGTGTGTTTCATATCGTGCAGGACCTTTGGAGTTTGAATGGCTATCTCACATGTTCCCAGAATGCTTAGTCATCAGGTTATCATTCTGATTGTCGTAGAGATTGAACAGACACTCTTGAGGCACCAACGAGCACTTATGGCTGATCATATACAAAACACTCTACTGGCACAAAACGAGGACGTAAATCTAGCCATTGTCTAAGGATCTGGATAGCAGTTTGGTCCGAATGACAACCAGAACCAGCAAGCACCACTTGATTCAGTGTATGTCCTATAGCAACTCCAAAAATTCCAACCAGAGAGGATTACATTTTTCAACCAATTTTAGGGGACGAACTTTTCCCCTCAAGAAGAACAATACATGCC
Source organism: Viscum album (assembly GCA_963277665.1). Taxonomy (NCBI): domain Eukaryota; kingdom Viridiplantae; phylum Streptophyta; class Magnoliopsida; order Santalales; family Viscaceae; genus Viscum; species Viscum album. The sequence goes on from OY728127.1 coordinate 2,047,792,789, forward strand.
AACTCCACTCCCTTAGCACAAACCTATAGACCATACTCTCATGTAGTTCGAACTTCCATCTATCCATATAGCTGACATATGCATAGTTCGTCCATCGGTGCAAGCCCAACACTTCAAGATCAAGCCTGCTATCTTGAAGCTGATCTGTAACACTGTTTAGTTTGGTGTCTTGCCCAGCCAGGATCCCGATGCCCTTCTCTCCAATTGTATGGAGGTCTACGACACATTTTGATACCATAGAGTGTCCACAAACGTTTTTTTGTCTTCGCCTCATCCCCTTATCTAAAAGGTATATGATGAACTAATTGACTAAAGGATTGACAAACTATCCATCCTCACCTGGGAGGAGCTAGCCCGATGTTCCTGTCTAAATACATCCCACCCTCGAAGACGGTGACTCTGCGGAATGAAATCCACATCATCCAATAGAATGATGTTGTGTCATTATACAATTCATTGGAACTCTTCAAGGAGATGGTGCAAAAATGACCACACCGTGAACCTACACATTGGATATATGTCGAAAAATTCTATGGAGGGTTGAAAATAAATACAATGTCTTTGGTGGATGCTACTGTCAGAGGTACGGTAATTAGGAAATCACCCAAAGAACATTTTAAACTATTTGAAGATATTTCTTCCAACAGCTTCTAGTGGAATTCCGAGTGGGGAACCCAGAAATGATGAATGCATAACTTTGATGCAAATATTATACTTGTTGCCCAGTTGGACGTTGTGTCCAAAGAAATCGATGCACACAATCTGAATGGAACATCTCTAGTACATGAGGCTAACCATCCAACAAGTAGGGAATGTGAACGTAACCACATCCAAGGAGAATTCTTAGGTTCTTCTGGGGGCCCAACACCAATCGAGGTATGTAATGTTGTCCAAATTTGAGGGCCAAACTAGTACCTGCAGTACCAAAACCTAGAATGGTGTGATCAACATAACACAGGCTGGGGCCAACAATAGAAGAATCTTCTGGCCCAACGACCGCCTAGGTACAACCAGCCTCCTTATCAGAACCAATACCAGAGGCAGAAACATCCCCAACATGGCTCTCATCCCCCGTAAGGGTATCAAAACCATCGCCCACAGCAGCCATGAGAGCCACCACCTCCCTCAGCTCAACAACCACCTCAGTAGGAGAAAACCTCAAGGATAGAGGATCTTATTAAAAAATTTGTATATACTTCTAAAACAGAATATTAGAGTAAATAGTATTCTATTCGAGGCTTGGGGAACCATATTGGTCAATTAGTAAACCAACTCTTGGGGAGGCAACCGAGTACACTACTGGGTACCACTGAGAGAAACCTAGGGGAGTAAGCCCATGACACCATTCTTCTATATGGAATGGAGCTACCATAGTAGCCACCAGCATAGTCAGGTGCACCCACATATGTTATTGATTATGAAGGTAAAAATTCAAAACCCTCCTCATATAGAGGACCACATAAGAAGACCTCACTGAATAAAGGAAAAGGAGGATGTAAAACCCTTTGAGCCTGCCTTAACATTCCTGGAGTGATTGATGCAGAGAATGATGTACCACCAGTTCCAAAAAAATCATTGACAATTTTAATATGTTTTACAAAAATATTGAATTTGTAGAGGCACTGACAGAGATTCCCAAATATTCCAAATTAATTAAGGAAGTACTCTATAGGAGATGAATTATGTAGGATAGCGGCACCATTTCCCTAAAAAAGGACTGTTCTACAGTCATCCAACATTCGATTCCTCCAAAACTCCAAAATCCAGGTAGCATTACCATTCCATGTACTATTGGACCATGTGATTATTGGAAGGCCCTATACGACATAAGGTCCAGTGGGAACCTTATTCCACCTAGGATGTTAAAAAATATATGGCCCAACAATTTGAAGCCTACCCAAGTATCCCTTATATTTGTTGACCGATCAATCAATATCCAAAGGGGATACTAGAGAATGTGTTGGTCAAGTTGTGTAGGCTGATCTTTCCCAAAGATTTAATCATCCTCAAAATGGAGGATGGCTTGGCGGATCCTCTCATACTAGGAAGAAATTTCTTGTACATTGGGAAGGTACATATCTACATGCACTAAGGGGAGATAATTTTATAAGTAGGAGACGAGAGAGTCTCCTACGATGTTCTCATGGCCGTTAAGTATGCATCATTTTCAGAGCATGAGGACGGTTATTTAATAACCACATTGGATGATCATTTGACCGAAAAATAGGACAAACTTTTATATTATTTTATTTTAGATAACATTATCATTCCAGACATTCTAATTGAGGAAGAGCTGGAAGACTTGCAATTCCTAGAAGGATAGGGCGACCAAAATTTGAAACGTGAAGTTGTTCCTAATATTATGGAATGGGAAAAGGTGAAACCACTTGTGAATTCGATTTTAATGGTTCCTGAAATAGAACTGAATCCTCTTATATATTCACTAATGTATGGGTATTCAGGAGAACATCATGCATATCCTGTTACACTTAACACAGCACTATAACAGGAGTAAAAAGATGCACTTCTTTTGGTTCTGAAATAGTGTAGGAATACTATTGGGTGGATAGTCACTGATTTTAAGGGTATCATCCCTACCATTTTAATCCACAATGTTCTACAATAAGATTGTTCCATGCAATATTTTCAACCACAGGAACGACTAAATCGTCCCATGAATGAAGTTGTAAAGAAATAGGTGATTTTTTTGGATGCAGGAATCATATATCACATCTCAGATAGTCCATGGGTGATCCCTAACAAGTGGTTCCCAAAATCGTGGTATCACTGTGATTTAAAATGGTAAAAATGATCTCATCCCCACTAGAACTACCACGAGCTGGAGAGTCTGTGTCGATTACCAGAAGCTGAATGATTCCATAAGGAAATATAATTTCTCCTACAATTCATGGATCAAATGCTAGATAGTTATGTTGGGCACATTTTCTATTGCATTTTTGATGAATATTATAGCTATAACCATATTTCCATTTCTCTAGAGTATTAGGAGAAGAGAATAGTAACTTTTTCCTATGGTATATTTACTTACCGATGGATGATTTTCAGCAAGTGAAGTGCCACCGCCATCTTCTAGTGATGTATGCTAGATATCTTCCAGGACATGGTGGAATAGAACCTGAAGGTACTCATGGATTATTTTTCCATTTATGTAAAATCATTCACCACATGTTTGCGGAACCTCGAGATAGTTCTTGAAAGATTTGAGAACACTAACATTGTTTGGAACTGGGAAAAGTGTCAGTTCATGGTGCAAAGTGGCATCTTCCATGGCCACAGAATCTCCGAAAATGGGATAGTGGTGGACCCGGTGATGATATAAGTCATTTCACGACTACCCTCTCACACTTCTGTAAAAGCCATCAGCAACATCCTGGGGCCTGCAGTTATTTTCAGGTTGTTTGTCCAGATCATCCCAAAAATATCCCAGCCCCTCACAACTCTTCAAACCAAGGATGCCATATTTGAGTTCGATGAGACATGATCCATATCATATGAAAACTAGAATCTGGAACTGGTGGAAGCTCTAGTAATGAATTCTCCCAACTAGGATGAACAATTTGAGGTGATATGTGATGCTAGTGACTACCAAGTGGGAGCAGTCTTGAACCAATAGTTTTATGGGATTTTCTGACCTATATATTATACCATTAGGATTCTCAATGAGGAACAGATCAACTACACCGCCATAGAGAACGATATGCATGGACTGGTTTTGGAATTTCAGGGGTTTTTTAATACTTAGTGTTGTATAACGTTATTTTTTATATTGACCATGTAGCACTAATGTACCAACTGAATAAGAAATATGTGAATCCCATATTTTTTTGGGGTACTCCTCTTACAATAATCTGATCTGGAGATTCGAGACATGAAAGGGATTGGGAATGTTGTGGCTGACCATCTCTCCCACCTAGAGCTGCCTCATTTAGAGAAGGAGGTAGATCAGAATATCAGAGAGGATGTCCCTGATGAGAACCTCTTCTTGGTCAATGAAACACCTAGACCATGGTATGTGGATATTGCTAATTTTTGTTATTGGGGTCATCCACCCTGACCTCTCCTTCTAGCATAAGAAGAGATATTTCTCTAATGTGAAGAGGTACTTTTGGGGAGATCCTCTCCTATTCTGATCCTTGGGCGATGGGGTGATCCGCCATTGCATCCTAAAGAATGAAGTTCATGACTTCCTATAGTTCTGTCTCACCACAACAGTTGGGGGGCACCATGGCACTGACCATACGATAGCCAAGATCCTACAATCTAAATATTTCTATCCCACGATGCATAAGGATTCACAGACCATTGTTTCCTATTGTGATCTCTATCAAAGGACTGGTAACATGGGATTTATAGAAGAAATTCCCCAGCACCCCATCAAGGAGGTCGATATTTTCAATGTCTGGGGTATAGATTTCATGGGTCTATTTCCCATATACTTCTAGAACACTATAATTATTGTCTGCATTGACAATGTATCCAAGTGGGAGGATGCCACCGCTTCACCACACGACACAACCAAGGTTTTCATGATCTTTTTAATGAAACATATTTTTTCTAGGTTTTTGTGTTCCCAAATTACTGATCAATGATAGAGGGACCCACTTCATCAACACAGCAATGAGAGGAATGCTATCAAAGTATAGTGTAATGTATCATATGGGGACACTATAACGACCCGATATTTTTGAGTAGTATATTAACTTACTCTTATTGATTTAATAAGATGCTAATGGTTAATGCAGAAAGAGGAGTCGATGGATTCATCCAGTAGACTCAACCCTTATGAAGCCCACTTATCAGAGCTTGGGAAGGAGGTAGCATTTGTGGGCTTCGCTTTGGACCAAGCCCAAGACGAGCTCCAGCGTGTCAAGCTTGAACGGAAACGCCTACGTGAGAAGTTCAAATTAGTAGAGATTACTACTAGGGCAATGTTATCTGAGCCTCCCTCAGATTCTCTCACCATAGCACACCTTACACTTAGGTCATATGCTGGTGTTATAAGGGGCTATGTGGCGAGACCCTAACTTCCTTGTGTAATCCCTTCGGGTGAATAAATTGATATTTCTTCCATTAGTGATGTTTGTGAAATTTCAAATATCCAGATAATTTTAGAATGTATTTTATTGATGAATTTCGAAAAAAAGGATATTTTATAATATTTATGTAAACCCTAAATAACTAATGATGTGTAATGATTTTCAAAAAATGGTCTTCTACAAAAGTGTTCAGTAAGGAATTTGGAGTCTAATAAGATCAACATAATTTTTGATGAATAATAAATTATGAATAGTGATTTTACGCTTAGGATTAGTAATGTGACCAAATGGATTAGTAATTTCACTCAAAGAAAGTTTTAATATAATTTTGACACCTAGATTAAGTAATGTGATTCAATAAAATCGGTAAATAACGGTTTCATAAATTATTAGTCAAGTATTAGTTTTTTTGGATGAATAGTGTTTTTTATTTAAAAATTTAATTAAAAATAAATAGAAAAATTATTTTTATAAGAAGGACTTTATTTTTGAACACAGAGCATCGATATTATGTTAAGGTAATTTTTGGGGATTTTTCTGAAAAAAATGAATTTTCGATGAATAGTGTTTTTATTTAAAAATTAAATTAAAAATTATTAGAAAATTATTTTTATAAAATGGATTTCAGTTTTGAAATCAGAGCATTTATATTTGGTTAAGGTGAAATTTTGGGATTTTTCTGAGAATGTTGAATTTTCAGTGAATAGTAAAAATACAGTTTTAGGGTTTCGGTATGTTTAATGACATCATAACTGTGTCATGATGATGACATGAGATATTTTAAGGGTTGTCCGGCCAAGGGTGATGAATTATTGTTTTGGGAGGCCCATGTGGCCTAACTCCTTGATAATTTCCAAGGTAGAGCACATGGGTTTGAGAACTGCACATGTGAGGTGTCCCTTGGCCATTATTGCCTTGTCCCCTCAGTTTCCCTATAAATACCCACCCTTTCCTCCTTCAGTTTTCACTCCCAACTCTCCCCCAACGAATTTCTGGTCTTCTTACCTTCCAAGGAGTCCTCCCAAGGTTCCCCCAAGCCCTCAAGGTCCAAAACTTTGAGTTTCAAGAGTCACGTTTTAAGGTAAGGGATCCGACCTCTCTCTTTCTTTTCATGTAATCTCTTTTATTTCATTCCTTTTATGATACATGTTCTTATGTTAGAGGATGTTCTTTTATATTCCTCTTACTGCCCTTTTCATGTTTATATGATTAGAGATCCCCTATTACTCTCATCATTTCATTTTATGAATGTTTAAGTGACGCCGTTAGGCTGCCGAATTTTTAAGGGATCCTTTCACCCTTCTCATTTTTCAAGTTCGATTTTCATATCAAGTCTTTCAAGTTCCTTTTTTATTATGTTGGGTTATGATCTATATATCTATCATACTGATCTCTTCTTATCATATGATTATAGACCCTATTTGATCTTGTCAATTCATTTTTATTGAAGTTTAAGTGACGCCGTTAGGCTGACGAATTTTCATAAGAGAAATCTAATTTTTGTCTTCCTTCCATGTTTTTCATTTCAAATGGTATGTCCTACAAATTTCATTACCATGTCTATATATGCTTCTTATTCCGTCCCCCTACTATTTTATGGATCATTTATGAGGGGTTGACCCATGTCCCCTCTCTTTTCAATGTTTTCTAAAACCCCAAAACATAGCCGTTATGCTGCAGAATTTTTGGTCTCAAAATGCCTCTCTCTTTTCTCAAAATTATTTTATGTTTAAACTGAATACTCAAAGATCTTATTTCTACAAGGGTATTCACATATATATCAAAATTATTTATTTTAAATTCTGTGATTTACATACATGAGACCCGCTTTCCCTTTCCGTGGGTTTAAAGTGACGTAAGGATCATGTCTTTAAAGCAGTTTTTTAAACGTTATGATTATGAAATGAAACCCATTTATTTTATGCTATGGGTTATTTATGAATTGTTTGACGATGATATATGTGGCTCACATGATAATAAAGAAATATTTAAGGGTGCGCCCTAATAGCGCTCCAATGCATTGGGTAATTATGTAACCACTAGAGATTACAATTTTCACGATACCTTGGTGAATAACCTTGGTAATTTTCAAATGACACCTTGGGGATTGACCTTGGTGATATGTTCATGATTGTCTATGATAAATTATGTAGCCACATCTTCAAGTTATGAAAAATGTTATTTTTATTATGAAATGCCTCATGATTACTTTCTCATGACTTAAAGTTCTTTTCATGTCCTTATTGAAGTATATCAAGTTCACATGTAAAATGTTCCTCTTTTTTCCCTTACTAGGCCTTCTGGTCACCCTTTCTTTTGATGTATGTCCCCAAGTTATGAGATGCAGTAATTAACCTAGGATGAACTTAAGGAGAAGCCTTTCAAGTGTTTAAGAAGAATTATTTTTTTTGCTTTCATATATTTTGTTCCTGGTTTCCAAGACACTAGACCTTAAAGATCCTCAGTTTTGTGTAATGTAATGAATGCTTATGTTATAAAAAAAGGCGGGATGCTATAGTTGGTATCAAAGGATGGTTTAGTTATTTGTGGAAATTAGGATATAAAAACTTTAGGAAGAACCCTATAGAAAAGTTTAAATATAGGAAAACTTCCTAGTATTTTGGTAAGTATTGAGTAAGTGGTTTATCAAACTAATACATCTCTGTCTCGATACGAGCAGGTAGAGGCGGCTCTGGCACAGATGTACATAGGGGTAAAACCCGAAAACACCGCTTTGAGCTAGACTCGAATGGGAAGTGGTGCACGATAACGGGCTTGGCTGCACTCTTGGATACGACACTCCCGGGGGATATGTTTGGTTAATCACAATATTTTTATGAATCATTATGAAGGAATTATATAAAAGTGTAATTGTCTAAGCATGAAGTCTTAGTTAAAAGATCCATATATGAAATAAGTTTCTTACTAAGGTTTTATTCTTTTAGAAAATGGCGGGCAATAGGAGGAACCGTGTCGATGGTGATCGCCATGCACCATGTGCTGACGGCCCTCCGATGGAAGCCGGAATGGAAACATTCATGCGAATGATAAACCAACTGACTCAAGTTATGAGTAATAACTTGAATCAAGCTGAGAGGCCGACCTCACCACGAAGGGAACAACTTTCTGTTGAGTCCTTCATGCGTCAACGACCACCAACATTCATTGGATCTACTGACCCATTGGTTGCGGAACAATGGATAAGCTCCATTTAAAAGATCTTTTCTGTACTTCATTGTTCGGAACAAGAAAAATTTACCCTTGCTGTTTACCACCTAGAGGGAGAAGCTGATCTGTGGTGGTCACTGATCAAAAACACGAAGCCACGAGGAGAGATGGAAGCTATGGAGTGGGAAGAATTTCGGGGAATTTTCTTTAACAAGTATTACCCTCATTCCATGAGAACGAAAATGGAGAAAGAGTTTCTCGAGATGAAGCAGAAGGAGAACGAATCTGTTGGAACCTATGAGATGAACTTCACAATGCTTTCCCGTTATACCTCAAGCTTTGTCATGGACCCCAGTGGGAAGGTTGATAGATTATTTGGCGGACTACGACCTCATCTGCGGAAGAATCTAGCCAACAGTGACTACGATAGCTATGAAGAAATAGTTCGAAGTGCTATGAAAGTTGAACTAGAGTTTGGGGAGACACAATGGTCTCGCAAATCTAATGAGAAGAAGAGAACTCTAGAACCAAGACTGGGAAGAAGTTTTGATCAGGAAAGAGGTGGAAAGTATATGCAACATCCCACATGCAATAAATGTGGAATGAAGCATTCGGGGAACTGCTTGATCGGAAGTGGTAAGTGCTATAGGTGTGGAAAAGAAGGCCATATTTCTTGGAATTGTCGTAGTGATGTGAAGCCTCAACTTCCCAACACTAACGACAGAGGAAAGATGGTTTTGGCCCTACCCGAAGTCACATGCTTCAAGTGTGGACAGCTTGGGCACTTTTCTAATCAATGTCCAAATCCGAGGGCGGTGGAGGGGAATCACCATCAACCTCAGCAGAGGCCAAGGGAGAAAGGTCGTGCTTTCGCTATCACAACAGCTGAAGTTGATGTCCCGAACGATGTGGTAGCAGGTACTCTTGTTGTCCTCTCAAAACTAGCAAGTACTTTATTTGATTCTGGTTCTACGCATTCCTCTATTTCCTCCAAGTTTTCAAGGAATATATAATCAATCCCTGAACTGATAGAGGTAGAGTTGTCAGTCAAGACTCCAAGAGGGATTATCCTTGCATCAAAAGTATTTAGAGACTGTAGTGTTTACTTTGGTGAGCACAATATTATCTCAAATCTAGTAGTCATTCCCATGATGGAATTCGACATTATACTAGGGATGGACTGGCTCTCAAACTATAATGCTAAGATCAAATGCAGAAGTAAGGAAATCTCAGTAGTCTTGAATGAACGACCTACAGTTTTCTTCCGAGGAGAGATATCCCGAACTGATCCCTATCTAGAAGCACCTCCTATAGCTTTCTTTATGGAGTTAATCGGTGATGAGGAAGAAGGGAAAGGGAGCATACAAATTAAAGATGTTCAGATTGTTTAGTAATACATGGATGTATTTCCTGAGGAGTTACCTTGACCTCCCCCAGAAAGAGAGGTAGAGTTCTCCATTGAACACGTACCTGGGTCTCAACCGATATCAAAGAATCCGTATAGAATGGAAAATTTGGAGCTAGAAGAGCTAAAGAAACAACTCCAAGACTTGTTGGAGAAGGGGTTTATCCGACCGAGTGTGTCTCCTTGGGGAGCACCAGTTCTCTTTGTGAAGAAGAAGGATGGATCAATGCGGCTATGCATTGATTATACAGAACTGAACGGGATCACAGTGAAGAACAGATATCCTCTTCCAAGAATTGATGATTTATTTGACCAACTTCGTGGGGCTCAATTCTTCTCTAAGATTGACCTTCGATCTGGTTATCATCAACTGAGGGTGAAGAAGGAAGATATTCCAAAGACTGCCTTCCGATCAAGATATGTGAATTATGAGTTTACTGTTATGCCCTTCGGCTTGACTAATGCTCCTGCTATTTTCATGGATTTGATGAATAGAGTATTTAAGGACTACCTTGATAACATTGTGGTAGTTTTTATTGATGATATTTTGATATATTCAAAAATTCATGTGGAACATGAAGATCATCTAAGGGTTATTTTGAAAACTCTACGGAAGGAGAGGCTCTTTGGAAAGTTCAGCAAGTGTGAGTTTTGGTTACAACAAGTGGCTTTCTTGGGGCACATGGTAACCAATAAAGGAATCTCGGTTGACCCTGCAAAGACAATGGTTGTGGAGGAGTGGCCTCAACCCACAACAGTAACTGAGATTCGTAGTTTCCTTAGTTTAGCGGGATATTATAGGAAGTTTGTGAAAAACTTTTCACGACTTTCTAATCCACTAACCATGTTGACTCCAAAAGGGGTTAAGTTCATCTGGACAAAGGAATGTGAGGAATGTTTCCAAGAGCTGAAGAAGAGATTGGTTACTGCACCTTTGTTAACACTACCCTCTATCGGAGAAGGTTTCGTTATTTTTCGCGATGCATCTCTGAAAGGGCTTAGGTGCGTCCTCATGCAAAATGACAAAGTAATTGCTTATGAATCTCGACAGTTGAAGATTCATGAGCAGAATTATCCAACGCATGATCTAGAGCTGGCAGCAGTTGTTTTTGCTCTAAAGATATGGAGGCACTATCTTTATGGGGAGAAATGTGATATATACACTGACCACCAAAGTCTAAAGTATATTTTCACTCAGAAAGAATTGAACATTAGACAAAGGAGATGGTTGGAGATTATTAAAGACTACGATTTTTAAATTCATTATCACCCTGGAAGAGCAAACAAAGTCGCGGATACGTTAAGCTGGAAAGATCCTGTTGTTCTGGAAATAATGAGGATCCTGGGAGAACCCTTGATTAAAGATCTAGTAAAACTGGACATGGGAATTATAAGGAAAGGGACATCATCAACCCTATCCCAAATGATTTCTCAACCTTCATTACTAGAGAAGATCAAGAAGGCTCAAAAATAAGATCATTTGCTGCGGGAGAAGTTGGAGGCTGTAAAAGATGGGAAGTTTCTGGATTTCAATATTGATCAAGAAGGTGTATTAAAATTTCATACAAGACTATGTGTCCCATCTATTCCAGAGATAAGGAAAGAACTGATGGATGAAGCTCATAGCTCTACTTTCTCTATACATCTGGGAAGCACTAAGATGTATAGAGACCTTCGTGATCATTTTTGGTGGGATAACATGAAGAGGGAGATTGCCGATTACACTACAAGGTGCCTGGTGTGTCAGCAAGTAAAGGCAGAACGACAACTTCCTAAGGGGGTATTACAATCGCTACCCATACCAGTATGGAAGTGGGATAATATCACTATGGACTTTGTAACTGGTCTCCCGAAAACATCCAACGGAAACAATGCGATATGGGTTATTGTGGACCGTCTCACCAAGACAGCCCATTTTATCTCTATTCGGGAAGATTTCTCTCTGGATCATCTTGCCAAGATATATGTGAAGGAAGTGGTAAGGCTGCATGGGGTACCACTATCCATCGTATCTGATCGTGACCCAAGATTCACATCAAAATTCTGGAGAAGTCTTCAGCATGATCTGAATACTGAATTGAATTTTAGTACGGCCTATCATCCTCAAACTGATGGCCAATCTGAAAGGACTATTCAGACCCTCGAAGAAATGTTGAGATTATGCTCAATGGAATTTAAAGGTGGATGGGATCAACACCTCCCATTAGTGGAGTTCTCCTATAAAAACAGCTTCCATGCGAGTATTCAGATGGCACCCTATGAAGCTCTGTATGGAAAGCGGTGTAGAACTCCTACTTGTTGGGATGAAACTGGTGAGAGGAAGCTTCTTGGGCCTGATCTCGTGCAAGAGATGACGGAACAGGTTCATGCCATCCAACAACACATAAAGGCTGCTCAGAGTCGGCAGAAGAGCTATGCTGACAATCGTCGAAGGGACTTGGAGTTTGGTGTTGGTGACAAAGTCTTCCTTCGAATTTCTCCATGGAAGAGAGTCATGCGGTTTGGGATGAAAGGGAAGCTCAGCCCTAGGTACATTGGCCCCTATGAAATCCTTGATCGCATAGGAGCAGTGGCCTATCGTCTAGCACTTCCACCGAACCTAGCTCATGTTCATGATGTCTTCCATGTATCTCTCTTGAGAAGTACATACCCGACCCTTCACATGTACTGAACCCAGAGGTGGTACAACTTGAACATGACCTCCCTTATGAGGAGCAGCCAGTGGAGATATTGGACCGTAGAGACAAGGTTCTACGAAACAAGACTACCCACCTTGTGAAAGTGTTGTGGAGGAATCATAAGTATGAAGAAACGACTTGGGAGCCTGAGGAAACGATGAAGCAAAAGTACCCTCACCTTTTCGACTAGGCCTCAAGTATAAATTTCGGGGACAGAATTTCTTAAGGGGGGAAAAATGTAACGACCCAATCTTTTTGAGTAGTATATTAACTTACTCTTATTGATTTAATAAGATGCTAATGGTTAATGCAGAAAGAGGAGTCGATGGCTTCATCCAGTAGACTCAACCCTTATGAAGCCCACTTATCAGAGCTTGGGAAGGAGGTAGCATCTGTGGGCTTCGCTTTGGACCAAGCCCAAGCCGAGCTCCAGCGTGTCAAGCTTGAATGGAAACGCCTACGGGAGAAGTTCAAATTAGTAGAGATTACTACTAGGGAAATGTTATCTGAGCCTCCCTCAGATTCTCTCACCAAAGCACACCTTACACTTAGGTCATATGCCGGTGTTATAAGGGGCTATGTGGCGAGACCCTAGCTTCCTTGTGTAATCCCTTTGGGTGAATAAATTGATATTTCTTCCTTTAGTGATGTTTGTGAAATTTCAAATGTCCAAATAATTTTAGAATGTATTTTATTGATGAATTTTGAAAAAAGGATATTTTAAAATATTTATCTAAACCCTAAATAACTAATGATGTGTAATGATTTTCAAAAAATGGTCTTCTACAAAAGTGTTCAGTAAGGAATTTGGAGTCTAATAAGATCAACATAATTTTTGATGAATAGTAAATTATGAATAGTGATTTTACGCTTAGGATTAGTAATGTGACCAAATGGATTAGTAATTTCACTCAAAGAAAGTTTTAATATAATTTAGACACCTAGATTAAGTAATGTGATTCAATAAAATGGATAAATAACGGTTTCATAAATTATTAGTCAAGTATTAGTTTTTTCGGATGAATAGTGTTTTTTAAATAAAAATTTAATTAAAAATAATTAGAAAATTATTTTTATAAAAAGGACTTTATTTTTGATCTCAGAGCATCGATATTATGTTAAGGTAATTTTTGGGGATTTTTCTGAAAAAAATGAATTTTCGATGAATAGTGTTTTTATTTAAAAATTAAATTAAAAATATTTAGATATTTTTTTTATAAAATGGATTTAATTTTTGAAATCAGAGCATTGATATTTGGTTAAGGTGAAATTTTGGGATTTTTTTGAAAAAGTTGAATTTTCAGTGAATAGTAAAAATACAGTTTTAGGGTTTCGGTATGTTTAATGACATCATAACTGTGTCATGATGATTTCATGAGATCTTTTAAGGGATGGACGGCCAAGGGTAATGAATTATTGTTTTGGGGGCCCCATGTGGCCTAACTCTTTGATAAATGCCAAGGGAGAGCACATGGGTTTGAGAAAAGCACATGTGAGGTGTCCCTTGGCCATTATTGCCTTGTCCCCTCACATTCCCTATAAATACCCACCCTTTCCTCCTTTATTTTTCTCTCCCAACTCTCCCCCAACGAAGTTATGGTCTTATTATTTCCAAGGAGTCCTCCCAAGGTTCCCCCAAGCCCTCAATGTCCAAAACATTGAGTTTCAAGAGTCACGTTTTAAGGTTAGGGATCCGACCTCTCTCTTTCTTTTCATGTAATCTCTTTTATGTCATTCCTTTTATGCTACATGTTCTTATGTGAGAGGATGTTCTTTTATATTCATCTTACTTCCCTTTTCATGTTTATATGATGAGAGATCCCCTCTTACTCTCATCATTTCATTTTATGAAAGTTTAAGTGACGCCGTTAGGCTGCCGAATTTTTAAGGGATTCTTTCACCCTTCTCATTTTTCAAGTTTGATTTTCATATCAAGTCTTTCAAGTTCCTTTTTTATTATGTTTGGGTATTATATCTATATCTATCATAATGATCTCTTATGATCATATGATGAGAGACCCTATTTGATCTTGTCAATTCATTTTTATGGATGTTTAAGTGACGTCGTTAGGCTGCCGAATTTTCATAAGAGAAATCTAATTTTTGTCTTCTTTCCATGTTTTTCATTTCAAATGGTATGTCCTCCAAATTTCATTACCATGTCCATATATCCTTCTTATTCCGTCCCCCTACTGTTTTATGGATCATTTATGAGTGGGTGACCCATGTCCCCTCTCTTTTCAATGTTTTCTAAAACCCCGAAACATAGCCGTTATGCTGCAGAATTTTTGGTCTCAAAATGCCTCTCTCTTTTCTAAAAATTATTTTATGTTATAAAGTGAATACTCAAAGCTCATATTTATACAAGGGTATTCACATATATATCAAAATTTTTTATTATAAATTCTGGGATTTACATACATGAGACCCGCTTTCCCTTTCTGTGGGTTTAAAGTGACGTAAGGATCATGTCTTTAAAGCAGTTTTTTAAATGTTATGATTATGAAATTAAACCCATTTATTTTATTCTATGGGTTATTTATGAAATGTTTGATGATGATATATGTGGATCACATGATAATAAAGGCAAATTTAATGGTTCTCCCTGATAGTGCTCTAATGCATTGGGTAATGATGTAACCACTAGAGATTACAATTTTCACGATACCTTGGTGAATAACCTTGGTAATTTTCAAATGACACCTTGGGGATGGACCTTTGTGATATGTTCATGATTGTCTATGTTAAATGATGTAGCCACATCTTCATGTTATGAAAAATGCTATTTTTATTATGAAATTCCTCATGATTTCTTTCTCATGACTTAAAGTTTTTTTCATGTCCTTAATGAAGTATATCAAGTTCACATGTAAAATGTTCTTCTTGTTTCCCTTACTGGGCCTTCTGCTCACCCTTTCTTTTGATGCATGTCCCCAGGTTATGAGATGCAGTAATTAACCTAGGATGAACTTAAGTAGAAGCCTTTGAAGTTTTTAAGAAGAATGATTTTTTTTGCTTTCATGTATTTTGTTCCTGGTTTCCAAGACACTAAACCTTATAGATCCTCAGTTTTGTGTAATGTAATGAATTCTTATGTTATAAAAAAAGGCGGGATGCTATAGACACCATATAATACCCAATCTAGAGGACAAGTGGAGCTCTCCAACTTTGATCGCAAGAAGATCCTAGTGAAAACTCTGGACACTTTGAGGAAATACTTGTCCAAGAAGATAGATGCTGCATTGCGGGCATATCAGACTACATTTAAAACACCATGGGAATGTCCCAATTCCACCTAAATAATGGGATGTTGTGCCATATGTAAGTGGAGTTGGAAAAAAAAGCCTACGGGGCCATCAAGGACATAAATTTTGATCTGATGTCAGGTGAAGAGAAGAAAATGTTTCAACTGTCAGAACATAATAAAATCAAATTAGAGGCGTATGATAATTCCAAGACGTACAAGGAGATGACAAGAGAAAATCATGACCGGATGATTTCATTTAAATCAATCTAACCCGCTGATTTTTTACTTCTCTTTAGCTCTTGTCTTCAATTACTCCCAAGGAAGTCAAAGTCATGATGGTGAGGACTAGTCCATGTTACACACACATTCCATCATGGAGCAGTGGATATTTCTAGAGAGGATGGTCAAGCATTCCAGGTGAATGAATAGTATCTGAAGGATTAGCATCACATTGATGACACAGTGGAAACATTGTCCACCATACAACTTATGTATGATGGGTTAAGTAGGTCGAACCAATGACCAAAAACAAAGACGCTTCTTGGGAGGCATCCTAGCAGATACTTGTTGTGTACAACCTGCAAACACGATGTGTAATTTTTTCTTTTCATTTATTTTCTAACTATTATAAATATATTTTTTAACTAGTAAATAAATAGGGATGTTTTTGGTCTTGATGGTATGGTCACTGGAGTTTATCAATGCCATCACTGTTTTGAATCCTTTCGACCTACCTACAGAACAGGTTTCCTCCGTTTTCTCTATGTATTTTCATACATGGAATGTGTGGTAGATTTTCATATATATATATATATGATTATAAGAAACCCCATTATCAGGATGGATTGTTTGGCTATGATCATAGAAAAGATCCAAAAGTCTCAGGTCGAATCCTGAAAACCACCCCATTTCCATCATTTGTCCATTAAATTAAAACACATTTTGGGTATTTTGATATATGTCATGTGTTCCATGCTTTGCATCTAATAACCAAAAAGATTTTTTCCATAAATAATTCTTTCTGGTGAATATGGAATATTGGTAGAGTCCCGAACCTGGATCAATACAAACCCGTGTTCAAACACAACTAATATATTTGCTTCATCCATTTTTGTCTAATTTAAAATCACACGCCCTGCGTTTACTTTATTCCTATGTAGTATAGTTCATATAAATAATATATATATATATATATATATTAAATAGAAGAAACACTATTATTTTCTCCTATGGTTGGGGGATTCGATTTGGAATGGCTGATCAGTGGTTTGAACGTTGCCCCATGCACCGGACAAAAGGTTGTACTTCACTTTTTCCAATTTTAAGACAGTCGACATGTATTTCCTAATACATTATGTGTATAGTATTATTTTTTAATTTTGAATATATATACACATTTACTATTTTATTATTTATTATTTATTATTATTTAGTTTACAATAATATTTATATATATCTATATATATTTTTATTACTTAAAAAAAGGGATACATGACATTGTGACTATGGTAAACATCATGTACCATGACTATAAAAGTTGTGGACCACCCAGCTTTAGTCCATGTTTGACGGACCCCTATCTCTATCCCTTTCATCCCCCATACGCCACCCGACCTCCCAACTCTAAAATCCACTTATTTTGGGTGTTTCTTGTTCAGATTTTAACTTCATTTTTATCCTAGGTCCCTGTATGCCCTTTTACACCCTATATTTTGAGTTATTATAATTATTTATGGTGATTTCTAGATCATCCTACAATTCGGCTTCTGTGATACATGGCCATGATATAAAGAACACACGCTGTGTTCTATTGTACATGACCACACACTGAATGATTCACAATTTGAATATGCCCAGTGTGTGTGTTCGATACACACCGTATATCAACCATCAACGTTCCCATGTATCCTTTGCACATGGCCTCACAAACCATGTTCATATACATGGCGTGTGTGTTAAGTACATTCTTTGTATTCCATTTAATTGGGCCATCCTACGTGAAGACCCCCACACTACCAAGTTACCTTTGATTGTGCATACGCCATGTTCACCTCGTACATGGCATGTCCTATATTTTTACAAACTAATTAAATGGTGTCCAGGCCCTTGTCAACACATGATACTGGCCACTTTACATGAACATGTTGTGTATGTTCAGTACATGCCATGTATCCTTCTCTGGTCTATCCCTTTCTCCCTCAGCGTCTCTATCCAGAGAACACTGGGTGGTAACCCTCTTCCACTAAACACCGTGTACTCAATAACTATATGTCGTGTAGTTAGTTTTTTTTTATTTCAAATATTCTCACATTATATTATTTTCTTATTTATTTTCTTTTTATTTGGTTTTGTTTTTTTTTTCTATTTCAGGTTATGGCAGATAGTGATCCTTCCCACGGGAAGCATCCCGCCTCCGACACTGAGGGTGAGAGGCCCATTTATCACCGGATCCGTATCTGGCCTACGACATGACCTTATACGGACTCTCCGGTCAATCATATCCCATCATTGGCCATCCATCCACTCTTCACTCCCTTTGACAAGGCTAGTCTAAGTAGAACTGCACTTTCACTATCTTTCACTGAGCCTTCGAGCACCATAATTCCTTCCCCACTAGCTACCACTCCACATAATATCCCCTCATTTGTAGTCGGCCCCTCATCAATGGCCCCATCCAGTGAGCCTCCATCGACTTCAGCCTCTCCACCCCTAGAGGCAGTCACTACTACACCTCCACCTGGCCCTGGAACTGTAGGTTTTCCAAACCCTTGAATGGTGTTCACGATCAATGATTTGGCATATGACAGAGCTTGATGCTACTCTCGCTGCCTGACTCTGTTGAGTAGTATCTATCTGGAAAGCAGTGCCTAAAAACAGCTAGGCATCTACTGAGATTTGGAGGTTCTTCTCAAGCACACTACCTTACTTACGATATTCCAGTTCAACACTCCTATTTTTTGAGATATATTTCTATAGATTGTTGAATCATTCATGTTCGACGGGGCTGAGTTCCAAGTGATGCCTGGTGATGTAGTACTAGTGGTCTGATTCCGTCTAGGTGGCTGATAATTTTCCATTACCATAACCGAGTTCGACTGAGGGTGCTGTTTTATTCCTCATCCTATCACCCCACCTATTGTTTCATCCATTACCGACCAGAGCACCCTCACCACATTACCATGTGGTAGGATATTGTTGGGCATGACCACGGTTATAGCCCTACCACCTAGAAGAGTACCCTTATCACTGACATTATCCTTCGTTTCACCCATTAGTGCTTCAACACCATTATTTTTCCTAGTCATGAGGATATACCAGTCGTGACCAGTTGTGGAATGGATCTCCTTACATGTGTCATCTAGAAGGAATACCCGAGCCTCCCATACCTAGTGGCCTACTATATTCAAGCCATGTTTACTAGCCACCAGGGAAACTTGTACAACGATTTTTACACCACATGCCTTTCCCACCACCATGGGATTTTTTAGCCATCTCTTTCAAATGAAATGTTAGGTTCCCCACATCGGATGGAAAATCTCATGCTTATTCACATGGTAATAGTCCAAAAGTAGGGGTACCTACATCCTTCATCAGGACCCACCACACCCACCTACTGACCCTCCTGCACCCGCTGATGCACCTCCTCCTCCTTTCCCATCCCACCACCTTCTTTTGACCACCATCTTCTAGCCTAACTTCTTCTAATTTCCTTCCAACCCCCTACCCCCACACCCTCAATCGATCTCACCTCGTCCCTCCACCTAGATGTGGTGGAGCATCACTTGGTCTGTCTCAATCGGCATCAGAACCGACTAGAGAAGATGTGGGGGATACTTCTTCTGCATCATTGTATTCTACTACCCCAACCACTTGCCCATGCTTTGGCTCCTATCCCTTCTTCTGTAGATCCACCGCCCATTACTATGCTGGCTATAGATTCCATTCTACCATCCATTGTGGGCCTTGCTACTGCCATTATTAATGCCTTTCTAGTAACTGATTTCGAGCTTTCCCTACCGAGTCTAGCTCATGCAGCTCCTACTTATAAGGCTTCTCTTCCAGGTACAACAACTTATCCTCTAGTTTCCATGGCTTTTGATCCATCACTTCTGGCTGGTTCTGTACCAGATTATTCATCTTCTGATGTGACCCCCTAACTAGTTTTTGGACACATGTTTTTCAATATATATATATATATATATATATATATTTGATATCTTCTTCCTATTTATGTTGTGTATTCTTGTAGTCTTCTCATCTACCCACCATCACGGGTACTCTATCACATTATTGGGGTGCACTATTTCATCACCACAACTTTTTTGTGGCTAGACATGAAGGGAGTATTTTTTAATTGTTTTCTTTACTTTCTTGGTTTACTTCATTCCTTACTTCCCCTCGTTCTAGTCCATTATTCTATCTCTACATTCCCTTCATCACATTTGGGAACATGGTGGACCAAGTGCGGTAATCAGTATGGCAGAGCATCTCTCTACCCTCTTAGTCTTTTCCCTTATCATCAGTCTAGGAGACATCATTATTAATAATATATATTTTAAAATGTGAAGACATTTTGGTTAACCATATTTTTAAATAATAAAACTGAAAGTGGAAGCTTTGTAATGTTGCATGCTTATTTTGGTTATTATGAATTTAGATATGAGTGCTGATATAGTTGAAATTCAAACATGTTATCGTAGAATAATTACATCGATTAGACTAATCCATCACATGAATTTCCTAACCAAGTTGTCTCTTTATTTGTTTTACCACTCTTTAGAGGTATTCTAAATCCCTTTTCATATTCTTCCTAGAACCTTTTTTAATGGGAGATTCTTACTATATACATAACTAATAGAATTTTCATGTTTTCATTTCAAAAAATGAGTAATTTTTAAATTACATTAAAATGATTGTGGCATTACATTGTTTTAACCACTTTATCATGATACCTACCTCACATATTATCTTCAAAAATCCCCTATAAACCATGATTATCCATTATAGGAAGACATATTACAAACCTATTTTACATCCTACCCAAAATATTTTATGGGTTTTCCTGATTATTCCTTTTAGCTTAAAAGAAGGGATTGGAAACACATGGCATGCTTTTGTAAATTGTCATGAAATTAATAATGGGGAAGAGACTATTGATTAATTGGAGCAAAAAGGGTTCTAAACCTCTATTAGTGGAAATTATAAAAGGTCCCCTTAGTTTTTTCTATAAAAAACGATACAATCAAAGGAACCTTATACTCAGTTGTTGGTTTGGGAACTCTGCCTACCCTACTAAGGGAGATTTCGAGATCATTTGTTTTAGGTTGTTAAGGACGCTTTTAAAATGAGATTAATTTTGAATTTCATGAATTTTTATTTAAGAATTTATCCTCCTTTTTAAAACCTCTGAGTTATTTTCAGTTCTTTACCAATACACCTTTATCCACAAAGACATCTGTTGACTATTACAAAGCCCTCATGATTTTTGTAAGTCGAATTTTCTGAAATAGAGTACTAGATATCTTGAAAACTTATAGATAGAGTCTATATATCATTGATTGAGAATAACATAGATTAAAAACATCTTGAAACATGTACTTGAGTGTTTATTATATCATTTTTAGGTAAATCATCATGTGGCGTGCTTATTTTTAAAGTATTGAAAAATGTGTTTAAAAGGGGATTTCAATTGTTAATTTAATTGTGTATGAGGCATGATTGGAATATCTCTATAATTGAAACCGTTTTGTACCTTTTTATTAATTTCTCATGTAACAAATTATTTAAATATGTGATTGACAGAATTCTATTCTTTTAAAATATATATTGTTTTAACTACATGTTAAATTTTTCTCTAGGGCTTGAAAATGACTAAGTATGGGGGAGTTTGTTGCACTCGATTTTTTTATACATTTTCATATAATGTATTAAAAAATAAAAACATGTTTTTAGAAAATACCTACTTCTTAGTGGACAAATACTTTGATTTTGGTGATCTTGTTCATTTTCAAGATCTTTCTGTCCAAATACACAAAACAGGGGAGACTGAGAAAAATTTACAGACTACACGACGTGTACTTATTTACATGCTGTGTAAATCCTGACTTAGACATAGATTGACTTGGGAAAGTACATGCCCAAGTAATCAGAATCTAGTACATGCCATGTTTTTCAAATTACAATCCATGTACACCATCAAGAATTGGTTGGGGGATAAGAAGAAGCCTACACGTCCATGTGACCAGCTGAAGGGGAAATGTTGTGTTCATCTTATTCAAACTGTGTATTACTTTCTAGAAGCCATTGGTGGCCAAGAAATGGGACTATGAGCTGTGTGTGGTGGTGCTACATGCTGTGTATAGCTACCTACCAGGCAGAAATATGTTCCATATCAATGACGACGTGTTAGTTGGACTAACAGTGGATAAAACAAAGGGAAAATAGTTCATAAAAAAGTAAACGTCGTGTACTTTTTCTACACGCAGTGTATTTATATTTTCTATAAATAGAGGACATACCCTCCAGTTTTATTGGGGGTTGTGTTGAGAGAATGTGTGGAGAAATTGTTGAATGTATGAAGGAGTGAAGCTGTTCCACCATACTGCCCCTATACTTCTACAAACTAAAAATTCATTCCCTCATCAAAGTTCCAAGAATAATCTCATCAATTATCATGAGAATTATTTTTACCATTTTCTATATGTGTAGCTAAATACCCAGTGTGTTGGGTTTGTGCAAGATGATGAGTTTTAATTTAAATTAGATGATATGAATGTGTGTGTTCCTTTTATTCTCTTCTTATACTTCTTAAATCACTTTTTAATTATAAAAAAAATATGTTGAACCATATCAATGGCATAATATAAAGAGATTAAAAAGAAGAATAATGATGAATAATTCCATTACCATTGGAAGTATTTTTCGACATAAACTAAATTAATAAAAATAATGATCATTGAAGCACTAACTACCAGACCAAGGAGTTAGTTTCTTCATCTATAAATACAAGTTTACTAGACCAAAGAAGATTTATTACAAAATTGACACCCATAGTGTTGGGTTATTATAAACAACACAACCTCACAAGAAATTTGATTGACTAAAAAACTTCTCATTAGTCCATAATAGAAATGCACATCTCTCGTTATCTTTATCAAAACCAATTTTCCCATATATATTTTTATTCTATTATGTATGTTTATAAAAGAAACGTAAAACCAATTGTTCATTTTATCCAATCAACAACAATCAACTCTAAATTTAGTAAACATCATTAATTAAAAATTAGAAATTATGTTAAAAAAATATAAAAATGACATCTTGTTACATGTGGATCCACACCTTACTGGTGCTATACTTGTTAGGGTAAAAATAATTTGGTTACCGATAATATACCTTCGGTGAAACAACTCTCCAATACTATCTGGAATGAATGGATTTATTATCATGAATACACTGTTATTTTCTCAGATTCAATCTGAACGTCTTTCTTTTATTTTCATTTAGTTCCAAGCCAAAATATTTTCATGGATGAGAATTTAAAGGGAATCGGAAAAACCTTATATTGTGAACACAAAATTACTCCCCCAATATATATATTCCATAATTTCTATGTCCTCTAATAGAACTACTTATGGGATATTCAATGTTTCAATAATCATATAATAAAATATATTTCCACTAAACTATCTATGTTAGTAGATCACACCACTGACATGGTATTAGAAACCCCATGAATATGAATAATTGAATTGATCTTATCCAGATATTTGAAATTTTTTGTTTGGTCTATTTTCATGTTCTCATGATTATTGAGGATTCAAAAAAACACTAGTAATGATTCATGCTAGATGATGATTGTAGCATTAAATAGATCATTTTTTAGGATCATATAAGATGCTTTTCTAATTTTGTATATTCATTATAATTGATATAATGTTATATTGATAGATGAGTCCCACACATATGATTCATTAGAATTCAATCCACTTAATAAAAATATACCCCAACAGATTATTTAGAAGAGTTTAAAGCCCATGGTCCTATCCCCAAACAACATCACATTGATATCTATCACAGGTCGTGCCTCCACATGAGGCCCAAACACCCTCATTATTTCATTATCACCTATTACAAAAAACATATTGATTCATAAAATACCTATAGGATATTTTCATGATTCAACCCCATTAGATCTCTTGTGTGGTATGTCTCTCTAATAGTGGAGGTTGTCTTTGGCTTATGTGGGCTTGAGATTGTCCTTTGGATCAATTTGATCAATAATGTTTCAATAAATGATAGTAAATATTATGGTGAAATTCATCATCATGAGTTCCATATAATTATCATAATAAATATTCAAGAAAAAAGTTTAATTATTTCCATTAATATTATAATATTTCATTCATTTTTTTAATTTAATAATCAAAAAATAATCCTCAAAAACTAATACTATGTTATAGGATCCTAGAAATCCTATATTGATATTCATTAAATAAAAGAATCAAATCTAATTCTTCTTCAACTCCTAATTTATTGTATACATTGTGAGATACCCCAAAAAATAGTATGCCTTACACACTAGAACCTATTCAAAAATCATTATATATAAATCACATGAGAAATTAATCATCACAATATATTTATAAAAATATAATCTTTTGAAAGTATTAATTAATAACATGGTCTATATAATCTCCATAATTGGGGTATTTCTCGATTCACATTTATATTTGAAGGTTAATGATAAATTTTCCATATTAATTTCCATAAAACTATAGATACATATATGAGAATGAATTTTCATCTTTCTAAAAAGAATTTTTTAGATATTCATTTCCCCTTATGTGAATTATAACCATATTTACCCCAAAGACCAATGAAATCACCCCTATCGTTATAATGTGGACACAATAATAAAATATATTTTTATATTGGAAATTACCAATGGAAAAAACAATAAAGTTCAATTATTATTTCAGGGATATAAATAAATTTATAGTATGTTAAACATAAATATAAATATTATTTTAGTGGTTGTTTTGAACGATTTAGATATAATGTAATGAATTATTCACAACTAAAAGTCAAAAAAATCAATGTAAATCATTTTAAAAACCTTATTCATGTTATATTTAATTTTTTAGAATGTATTAAATCCCTCCATTATAAAATATTTTGTATTAAATATATAATTAAATGATTCCAATATACCTTATTAATTTAGAGGTATTAATAATTAATGAAATCGGTTACATTCAAAAAATATAAATTAAATTTTTTTGAGATCTGAAATTAGATAGATATATATTTTAGTTGTTATACTATTATCCCCCTCCAAATATATGATATCTACTTATTCATCATTACGGTAAATTTTCTATAATAACTGCAATGCATCTCTTAAGATTAACTAGATTGATGGAATGAGGTAACTTGGTGATAATATTTATGCATGATGGATAAACTTCTAGTTATAAGATGTCCTTTGATTTTATCCTCTTAATGTAGCCCCATGAATACCATCATAAGCTTCATTTACCTGCATGCAATGAAAATAGAATGTCTATATTGGAATACGGTTTTCATTATCCATCCCAAAGGGGACCGCATGGACGGTGATGAACCTATTATGACTAAAATATGGTAACTCCAATTAGGATAAGGGTTGGAGAACACGTCTAATTTGTGAAAACAAATATATCAGTGGAATTATCATGATATTCACGTACACCCAAACATAAATCCAATAGAATACAATGATTAGAAAGTAAAAACAATTGATTTTATAAATATATTTTCAATATCTATCCCATATTTGAGTATTTATAATATTGTTAAATTGATAATGGATAAAAAAATTAATAATGAAAAAATTAATAACTTTAAAATATGTTAATAAGGAGTTGATAGCTTTCAAATGAAACTACCAAAACAAATCTTGTTTAGTCTATCTATCTATTCTATACATGCCCCATATCCTCCTAGAATACTATCAAAAATTCCATAATCAGCTAAATTCATGACATGATTAGGAATATACCATATAGGTGTGATTATAAAAATACCAGTAATGGATACCTATAACAACTAGGCATTATGATTCATGATTAGTTATCTAATATCTTCTATAAAATAAATTTTTTTGATATAATTAGAACTAAAAAACACCCCAATTTGGAATCTACCAATACTAATATACGCAAGATACTTCCCCCATATTTTAAAATATTCACATTCCTAGTGAATCCAGTCCATGAGACATTATATCATTAGTAACACTAATCCATGAATCCATGATGTTTGGGACACACTTAAGATGAACTTTCTGGATCTCCGAATATCTAGATATGCATATAGTGGATCATATATATAACCTTTTTGTGAAAAATAAAATAAAATATTGGATCAACCTACAATTTAGTGGATCATATGAATGAATATACAATTAGTACTATTAAAAAAGACAAAAATATGGTGGATCAATTACTAATGCATTGTTTTGAGTGGGATTCCATGAACCTCACATATTGTATAAGAGCGAATTATAGTGAATGGAATCTCATTCTCATGGAGGGACACCTCAAAATATATATAATTATCATCATAAAATGGGAATCATAATCAAATTTTTAGGATGTAATTATGCACTATATCATTTTTTAGATTCACCAAGTGAATTATCCCAACTAATGTAGGTTCGTACTGATGAGACAATTGAATCTATTCTATATAAGAGGAAGTGTGTTTCTTATACTTAGGGTACATGTCATGTTTCCCTAAATAAATATTCTCCCATGTCCATTCACATGTTTCCATACTAATTACCATGATCTTTGGGTCCTTTTCTTGTACTCATGATCCTTTCCCATTTACATTGATTAGAATGTATACTCTGGCCGTGTTTGGGTACACATATTAGACCATGTACTCATCACTTGTGCATATATACACTCTGATACATTGAATTACACCAGCTAGAGGTCACACCAAATATGTAATTATGAAAAAATAAAATGATCCTTATGAATTCATTGGAAGACCTTTCAGCATATTCAAGCGCACACATTATATATAATACAATATTACATTTTTTGTAATGTGGGATTTGCATAAAACCATAGTTCTTCCACTTTCTCGACTATATAGATCCATAAATCCATAAATATTTCTTGCTAACTTAGATATTAGTTAATATGATACATCACCTAACCATTCACAGTTATTTGGGCTCTGAACATCATGTAAATCGATACATCAAGTTTCATCATCGATGTATCGTTTCATTGTCACACATCAAAAAAAATTGATCGATGGAAAGAAGTCCAATCAAATACACCTCCATTATTCAACCACCCTCAAACTTACATTATTCCATCAAATGTGAACCTCATACATTTAACTAATCAATTGAGTCAATGAATATTCGTTTAATGGTCAAATACCTAGTAATTACTGAACAACTTGACAATGAAATTTACTGCCTAGAATAGGCAATGTAATTGGCGAGGAAACCACAAAACATAAAAATTGGAATATAACCACTTAATTTATATAATTAATTCCTAGAACTAGTGTAATATAATAGGCTAATTAGGTAGAATAATCCCCAAAGAATATTTAAATCATCCATAAAATAAACAAACTATCAAACTATGATTGAATTAATATCTATTGAATTAATCTACATATTATACATGATAAATAAATGTGATTAATCCAAATATATCATGCATACTAAATTTATTTTAGATCAATGTATATTGATTTTTTTTCATTGATTCCATTAGAAATATCATTGAACTGTATTGGCATAGATGATTTCGGTAGTACTGATCTAATCCTTTGGTTAAATATTGTTCATCATCTTCTATCTAATACATCATCTCTAGGTATACAATGATAAGTGGAAAACCATTATACTTATAAATAATAGTGTATTTAAATAGTAGATATATAATACTCATTACCAAAAAAATATTTAAAATAATATTTTTTATTTAGTATATTAACATGGGAAAAATATTAAAAAATTGAAAACACTGAATGTAGTTATGTCTACTCTTGGAAAATACAACATTCTGAACTCAAAAATAGAATCTGATTTCTAATATGACACCAGTTTAGTATTTGCTTCAATTTTTTAGTAAAATTGTACAATAATGATTGTAAGGTATTTAATATTTTCCAAATATTAATTCTTGTAACAATACACCTTGAAATGTGACATGATATATGCAACATGATATGAAAATATCAGCGTATATATTTAAAATATGTACATGGATAGTTATGATATATTATATTATCCCCAAAATATGAATTTTCATCCAAAAAATTGAGAAATACTACTCAAAATGGCCAATGAAATGAGAAAACGTACGAGTATCGCTCACCCATTTTCAATAATGGGATTCAGATGCTACCACTGGGCATGCCACAAATAAATCTCACACACATGGATAATCCAATCAAGATGATACATTATTTTCATTGGGTACTAAAAAAAGTTATCTCCATTCATGATGACCACATTTATCTAGTTGATAACGTGAAACATTCAAAGCATGTATCACCTCAGTTATAACACATGGAAGACATCGACAACATAGTCTATCAAGATATATTTGGAAAATCAGTATTTCATGACATAATAAATATAAAATGTCCAAAAATGGCCAAATAAAAGTACAGATAAATAACCTCCCAAAAAAAATCAAAAAAATTCACAATAAGGTGAGACCGTCTTCAAAACATGTTTTCCATTTACAAACAATAAAGTCCACCATCATTGGTCTGCATAAGACATATAAAATATTTATATAGTTTTCAAACACTGATGGATGATCTTCACATTCTCATTCATATATCAAATCTACAGAAGGACTATGAGGGATGAGTAACATGGATTATTCTAAAAATGTAGTGACCTGAACGGGTTCCCTTAAATATCATGGAATGGTTCCATACTGATAGTAAACATATATTTATTATTAGACACAATATTTACCACTCCAATTTTGTAGAGACCCAATGCTTGACATACATGGACATTATATCACTTTTTCATAATAATTAATACATAACAAAAATAGACACCCAAGGACAGTCGTAGTTTAGTGTCTTTAAAAACGGTAATCATAATCTTCTAATCATGGTGAATGATAACCAACACCTCCCATTAAGATCTTTGCCTTTTGGTTTCTTAACTGAAAGAGATATTTATATCCTAGGGATAAGAAAACATAAAATGGGTGATCTGAAATGATCATTTAAGGTAAAAATGGAGAACATCAAACAATCCATAAAACATTTGAACGTAAAATCATGAATATAAACATGAGTAATGACATAAATCATTGATGTACATGAGGAATAGATTAAAAAGTAAAATTAATCATGATTAAGTATCCTGGGAATAAAATAGGTAATTTTGGAAAACTATTAATCAAATTTTATGATTTCCATAGTAGCCAAAGAAGTGCTGCCAAGACCATCATAGTGGACAACGTCCATTACTGAACCAGGTTTACCAGGCTTTCCAGCCCTGTATTATTAACCAGATTTTACATACCATTCCATCCATGTCTATCTCTTGAGATATAAATAATTACCCAATGTACTGGAGGGATATATAGGTCCCACCCATCTCATAATGAAATTATTATTACATGTTCCACAAAATAAACAAAAATAATTCATCATAAACCAATGAATAAATTAGGTTTCACAAACATCATACCATCAAAACATAATACATATAAAACAAATGGATATATTTTCATCATAATAAAAATAAAACCATTAAAATAATAGATACATTATACGCGAAACATAATCATACTAAATAATTTCATCTTATATGGGAAATAGTTTTGAAAAAAAACCCGTAAAATGAATTCTTGAGAAAAATATACATTCATCTTATAAATCATTTTCTTTTCACAAAATGCCATTTAATTTAAAAAGAAAAGGAATTTTTTGAAAATAATCATGAAATCATGTAGAGTATTCTTCATGAAAATAATGTTTTATGAAACTGTACAATTTTGTTCATGCTGTATAATTAAAAAAAACATCTTCCTCTTACTTTATTCGGAAAAGTCTAAAAGTACCTTGTATGATAAACAAATGAAACAATCCTTCCAAACCATGTGTTGAAAGTAATAAAATAGAAAAATCACATTAAACATACATGGAAGTATAGTAAAAATTCTATGAAAACATTTTGACCAAAAAAGGGCATGGATGATCAACATAACCCCAAAAAATACTTAATAATAAACAATATCAGATAAGAACAAGATTGGAATAATTATCCTTTACCTTATATCCAATTTATTCCACATGTGTCTGAGTATAATGTATAGTGGGATTTAAAATATTATTAACTTGAATCATAACCATAATAATATATATTATATCATATATGATTCACTTACGTGTTTATATTAGCCTTTCATTTTTCAATTCCATGTTAAAGCATCGTTTTGGGTAAAATTGTTTCATTTATCATACGTGTTTCTACTTGTAAATATTCATATGATTACATGGATCATGATTACATACACCCAGAATGTGAAACATGTTTTATATTTAATATATATTCAGAATATATATATTATTAATCGATAAATGGAATGAAATACAACATTTTTGAGATCGTAGGTCGTATGTACACATTAACAATGTTTTCGTTTCCTTATTAAATAGAAAGGAATTAAAGGGAATATATATATAAAAATATAAATCCACTGGAATTATTATGTCATATATTTTATTTTTATTTATTATAAATACTTTATAATCATTCTTGAATGGTTAACCTTGAAAATGAATCTCGTCACGTCATGGAGAAGGTAATTCGTATATACGCACGAGCGATGATATCGTTCCCATAATTATTGAATGGTATAGGATTGGATGATATATTATATCAAAATTAGAATAATGTTACAATAAGAATATATTGTTATTATTTACACCATTATACCCATCCAAGTAAGGTGGTGGTGGAAAAACATATAACACCGCTACTTGGAGATGATATTCTGTACGTACGCACGGGTGGTGATTTTATTATTCGTAGGTTGTATATAAGGTGAAATAGGGTTTTTTCTTATTTTTGATATAATATAAGTATATTATTTATACTTATGTTATTAATTAATAATGAAATAACTAAATATGAGAAAGAATAATAACAAATAAATTTGAATGAATAGGTAAAAGATATTACCTCTTCATCGACGTCCATCTTCTAAACCTCCACTTAGTGCACTAATGATGGACTTTTGAGAAGAAAAAGACTTATATAATATTTTGAGGGAAGTGGAAATGGGATATGGTCAGGGTTTTTCCAATATTGAATGCTCAAATTGTGTGAGGAGGATAGGGAGGAGGTGCCCTTTTATAAGAGAGGAGATGGGCACTTTTGCAAACATCTAAAATGTTAATTTATAATAAAATCAAACCCCACCTAAAAACGTAAAAAATGTCTCAAATTATAAAATGGGATGAGATAGGATATAATATCATCATAAAATAAATTTAATAGACCTTTGGATATTATTTTAAACCATATCAACGTGATTTAACCTTATTTAATATATTTAATTTTATTTGAGGTAATAATATTCTAAATTTTAAATTCTAATAAATAATTACGTCTGTGTTGTGAAATATACATAAATAGATAAATTATAAAATTTTAGACCATATAATTTTCAATTTGTAAATTTAAAATATTTTTGTGAATTTTAAACAATTTAATAATATGATATTTTTATAAAATATCGACAGTGTCAATTTTGAAACCATTCATTTATTTGAAATTAAATAAACTCCACAGAAGAAGATATGTTCGATCCAAAATATTTAATATATTAATTACATGTCATATTTATCTATAATATTATTGAATCACATTAATTAGTTCATATTATATTTATTTTTATATTTTTAAAACTGTTTATTTGATATTTAAATCAATAAAATAATTTCTACATAAATATTTTGACACCATTAATGATAAATATTTAATCCCAAAAAAGTATAAATAAATTCTCATGATTTAGATAATTTCATTAAATTGATTTTTACTATTTATTTTCGTTGGTTTATGATTTTTATAACTAAATTAAAATTATTACACTTATAAGTTATAAGAGAGTGACATGTTGTCACTTTCTTCGGTTTTAATAATAATTACATCATTTTCATGGTCAAAAGACCATGAAATGAAGTTATTCCTACCCTTGTATGATTTGGGTCGACATTTATTAATCAAATATAATTTTGGCAGGTGTTAAGAAAATTTTATAATCTTATATTTACCATTAATTACATCAATTACCATTAACTGTATTGAATAAAAGTTTCCTTAGTTACTATTAATAATGCCTAAAAATAAAATGTATTCTATCAAGATAATTTGGACCTAATTATTCCGAATATGGAATCCATTTTTCCAAATTCAAAACACTGAATTTGTAGTTTTTAATTTAAAATTAATTCCACTGTTGAGAAAACGGTGTTTAAAAGTTAAAATATTTCAAAAGTTTAAAATGTATTTACCTATGAATTCAATTTAAAATTTATGATAATGAATTGAAATAAATTAAAAGGTAAAAATATTTTATATTTATACTTTAAAAACTTTAATTATTGTAATTCAACCATATATATTATCTTGCTGAAAAATGTTGTTTTTAAAAAAACATATTGTATTTTTACTATTCATCAATTATATAAAAGATTACAGAAAAATATTAAAAAATTATCCGAAGTAAATACTAATATAATTATTGCAATTAATATTTTAATTTTGTCAAATTAAACTCATTAAGGTGTTAAAAACTAGGTTAAATGTGTGTGCTCCATTAAAAGGCTACAAAACTGCATTTAAAAAAAATACTTATTTAAGCCGAAAAGTTTATTTTGTTCTCATAACTTGTTATAGAAAATGAATAAGATGAATTAAAATGTTATAAAATTAAAAATTCATTTTATATTAGACATAACAGCTAGTTCATAAAAATATTATAACAATATATCATTGTTTAGTGAAACTCGATATTCCGTACAATACACACTTTTGAGGAAGGACACTCTTCCATACAAAACAAGCAAGGAATAGTGTTTGTTAATTATAAAAGCTAATACAGTGTTGTGTATAGAACAAGATAATTTCAGTGCAGCGTACAACACATGACATCAATGAAATTAAAAATAATATTTCTCATAAAAGCTCAGGGTTTTACAACGTTGATCCTTACAACTATGGATGAAGACTATTACACCAGATTTCAATATTTAGACCAGAACAAGAATTATTGGTTATGTATAGCCATAAAATGTGTGGGAGAAATGAAATTACCAAAAAAAACTGAGTCCTGACATGTTGTTGAAAACATCTCAATAATTATATCACAAATTGGGAATTACTGTATTAACAGAAAATTGAGAGAACTCTGAGGAGTATGACTATATCATCCCAATAATGAAATCCAAATATTTCTATTGAACTATTCTCTAGAAAATTTTTGAAGTGGACTAACATTTGAGTCATTTTGTGATCACCCTTATATAATTATTTCATCTAGATGCATGTGGTATCCCTATCCTGAATATTATAGATAACGCACCCCTTCCACTATAGAAACTAAGGGAGTGTACATAAAATAATTGAATCCTCATTATTATCCATCACCAATTGATAAGAGATTCATTGAGAGACAAACTATACTGCTAACATTTTCCTTCCTAGAAAACCCAAATTATTTTATAAATCATGGTATATTTTTTCACTAATGGATTTACCAGAAACAGTGTTGTATGAAATCCTCATATCACATTACACTATAATGTCACTGGTACCATAAGTTATCCTCTAAAAAGTTAAAATTATTCTGATATTCAAATAATCCATTTGGACAATTTCTAGTTGATATCATTTTTGGAAAGCTCTATTTATTAGTATCTCATTGCTAATATACCCTAACAAGCAATAAAATTAGTAGTCATAACAATCATTAGCTTAAGATGTTATGTACTATCATTGTCCAATATAGTCTACTAAAATAACACAAAATTATCCGATTTCATGGACATAAACTAAGAACATGTTTTCATGTTAACATTATAGTCATCAACATTCCCAATCCAAGTTGTATATACAAAATCAAAAAGATATCGCTATGTGAAATAAATCCATCACCTCATTCTCAAATTAAAATCTTTCAAATGAGAGATATATTTAGAAACTATAGTTATATATTATTGTTAATCACTCACCCATAAGGTAGTGTTTCCAAATCATTATGTTGAATAATACCTATACTAGATGAATATCTTGTGACACATAGATCATCTCATGAAGTCTCAATAGCTGATACCCACCGAAAATCATAAACTATATATTCATCAAAACACAACCATGTCATGTCCTTGAGGAATCATAGAATAATAAATATCCATCTACCACCTCATGAAATATCTGGATTCTTGAAATAGTCATCCTTTTCATACACTATTTAAAATAAATTTTCATCCATTCCATATAAATGTGTGTCTTTCCCTTCTGAGTTAGAGTAAATATAGATTTCGATATTATGGTGAAATTAGAACAATATCACATAATTTACTAAAAACCCATTGAAACTCCACAACTCCACAATGATCGTGGGCGGATCCCATGATCATACTTCCTCACCCTTTTTTGGTCCACTACTACACCATTATATGAGATGAGATATCCTATAAAATGTTACTCTTAAATCTATTACATACACTTTGATAGATTCACATAATACTAGTTCTGTCAATATGTTTCTAGAACCATCTTCTATAGAATCACATACTCACCCTCAAATTTAGATTACTACAGGATATCATCAATGATGAAAACCACATATTGGTACAATATTTCCTAATGACATATTTAATTTTTTAATTGAACACTATCAGAATTTTATATATACTCAATGGAATGAACATATACTCATAGTGGTCATAGAGACATCTTAATACCATCTTCAATATATTTGTTGAATGTACTCAATGTTGGATATAATGTAATATATGGTCAATATTCATTATCCATCGTGTCCCACTAAACTAATCGAAGAGTCCATCAATCATCTTTAGTGGGTATTTATTATTCTAAATTTCTTATTCAGGTTTAAATATACAATAACAAGTATCATGCCACCATCTTCCATTGTGGTGAAAAATACTAGGACACGATCAGTGTAAAATCGTATCTCATAATTTAATTCATCTATAAGTAGTCAAACTCCACCAATAACTCTCAAATATCTTCTCATTCCATCAATTATTTTGGTGATGATATCATTTCTATATCGGTGGGTAATTGAATGCAGATTTCTACATCTCGATGTGCATGAAATCCTAATATATCCTCAAGAAATACATCTTCATACTTCTCCATAAATTTATGAAATTGATACCCCAAATAATCCACATCTATGTGAGAAAATATACCCAAAATATGAGTAATTTTGTAAAATATATTAGATAAAATCCTTCCAAACTATACCTTGGAGTCCCTCTCCCTTATAAATGAAAAAAATAAAAAATTTCATTGTGAAAACACTACATTCTTCATCTAACCCTATGAATATTGGAAATAACTACGGATATTTATTTTATAAATACTATTTTATTAGATGACCCAATCACTTTGTAAAAAATATTTACTATCAAATCTCCCATAACCAATTAGCATGTGACACTACCGAAAGTTTTTCTTTGGTCCCTAAGCCCCATCTTGTTGGGTTTTATGAATAAGGACGTTCAGATAATACCAAAATAAATACCTTTGACAAGAAACAAATTATTATAATTAATGTATTATCAGTTACCTATGTCTATGTGTATATTAAATAATCCATATTAGACATAGATCATTTCTCAAATCATATCACGATTATCTGGGTAATTGGAATCATCAACCAATATAAATCCACATTTATTTCTCCCAATTCCTTCTACAAGGGGTGGTTGTGAAATAGAATAGACATACATCTATCTCATGGAACATTAACTACCTGTAATCAATATATACTACCCTTAGGGACTACATTTTCCTTCAATTACATTTGTTTGGTGACCACTCTACTATCTCATTGTCATCAATATAACCTGTCATACAATACCTTGAATTATATTCCAATTTTTAAGAGGAGAGAAAATTCTTTTCCCTAGAAGGAATTTATCCAACTCAATAGCCCTTAACATATGGTCTTATATCCTTGGTTCATCTCAAAAATCGTCAAGTGTGCCCATATCATTTTGAATTCAATTAGTTACCATATTCCAAGGCCTCAACTCCTCATTTATGAGTACCATATCCTACTATAATCATATGCCATAACCTCCACAAAACTAAAACCCACATGAGAAATCAATTATATGTGTGAACTCATAGGGATATAACTGATGAATTATATATATGCTTATTCAATTCTCTATGGTATGTTCTTCGATGAACAAATTTCCTACAATATCCACAATTTATCCTGACATATATGTAATCCAAATTATTTTCCACACTATGACCATACATCCATTGAGTAGATTGAAAATTTATTGTCAGCGGATTGAACACAATGTGGTTGGATAAATGTTCACCTTGAAGAGATATATAAGGATTGATAAGGATATATCTACCATATTATGTGACTATGTGATTAGACTCCACCATATCCTAGAGAATTATAATGGAAAACTCATTGTGAAGACATACATCATATCATCATGTGTCCTCATGATATATAAAGCTTATTTTACTAAAATTATGTAGTCTATAGCTATTTTTTGTTCTGGTTCTCAAAAAATCATGTGATGTCCCTACTAATATAACTCATGTAGAAAATACCTCTTATGTGCATCCTTAACTGGTAAATATGGAACTAAATACATCTCAATTGGTCTTGGTGTAACAGGAAACCACATAGATGTAGTTCCTCATATACATTCCCCAGTATTAATGTCTTGTCACATGGGAGATCACCCTTGTGATAACATAGTAGATTCTTTACTGGATACCATCATGGATGAATTGTGAAACTAACAAGATTCAAAAAATTATATAAGTATATCTAGGTTGATGAATCAAAATTGAAATGCATAACAGAACATATTATTATATGATTCATGTACCAATTATTTCCCTGAAATATGTTTTTACATGAAATTGGATAACAAGATGGTTTTTAGTGTCTTAATAATTTGATACTTCAGTCACCAAACAAATAGTTGACACCCTATAATGAAAGAACAACATGAATCACATTAGTATTGTTTCTATAAATCCCATGACAATATTACAACTTGACAGTGATCTAAAATAAGTTACTAATGTTGGAACAACATATTTGTACTTTTATTTCTTCAATGAAACCATTTTGGACCACCTTCTTATTGATATGTTGAGACGAAGTACCCCATCCCTACCATTAATAATAATGTGGTTGATTAGCATCAATAAGTATTCATAACATATAAATTGGAGGAATTTTCTTAATACACTTACACACACTCACACATATTCAATGATAAACAATATTATGAATGTAAAAAACCTAAAATCATTTATTCATGTACAAATATATCACATATTAGTGTGTAAAATTAATACAAAATGTGATAATGCGGATTAATTTAAGACTTGCAAAAAGCTATAGAGAATTTATCTTATTCATAAACAGTGGACCAATTATTATTGAAACCACATGTAAAATTACCATATATCTTTATCCCAACAATTCTCTATCATCTACCTTTCTAATACTGATTTCTATAAAAGTTATTTTTTCTACTTAAGACTTAACACATGTAGGTTGATCCCATGTAGTGGATAGTAAAATTATATCCATTAGTACACCATGAAATATAAAAATAAAAAATTATGAGTATTCATATTATAATAGAAATATAACCAGCATGAACTCGATATACTCATAACATATAATTATTTTCCTGTAGTCTAAATCATATATTCTTGCCACAAGATAATGCTCGAGGACTCTATGAAATTCACCTTCTTATATAATATACTCAATGAGCCTTGATATAACTATTGACACTCATCAAAGAGTGCATAATTTTTTCTTCAAAACCATTATGTAAAAACTAGATCTCAAAAGATAACAATACACATATAGAGGATCAAACATTGAACCAGAGGGTCCATCACAAACCTAATGTAGATCAATACGCAATGTAGGGAACTATGTGTATGAGAATATCAGGAATCACACTTAATAGAATATTATATGAGGGATTAAAACCCTTTATGTGGTATTCAAACAGATTTTATAAACCCAATAATTTAAAAATAATTAAGGATAGATGAAGGAAATGATTCGAACCAACCAAATTGATGAAACGAAGAGATCTAAGCCATCTAAGAGGAATTATGTGGTATAAACAATGGTAAAATGGTATGTAAAACTAAATAAAGAAAATCACATATATATATATATATATATATATTAATGGTTTTGTCTACCCATTTCCACACACATTTGTTATAGCTTATGTCCAAATCGTTGTGTCGGTGTACATTGGCCATCCCATTTACAGTAGCCATGTTTGTGTAAATGGTCCATTCATAGTACTCAGATAGTCACCATGTATTCCCAACGATACATGAAATACCTCTATAAAGATTAAACCTGACATATGGTTTGGAATATATGGTTTGTGATTATTATCCCTTCCACAAATATCTTATCACTACAACTAGGACCCCACATGGCGTGTAATACTATATTACACAGTGTGTAAAATTTGTTTTATAAAAACCCCATAGTTCCTCTCCTAAAAATCACATTCAATACTATTCCACCAACAATAAATCCATGAATTATATATCCAGGGTCATAGAGATTTAATTTTACTCATATTCCTAGATCTAAGAATCAATTCATTATAATGTCACTATTTAGTTTCATATTGTCATTGTATTGTGTCATCGCTACTTGGAATATCGATAAAAATGGGGAACATTTTTCGAATTTGATCGAAATCAAGTCTTCCTCATCCTCCAAAACTTGATTTCAAACCATTCCAATAGTATTTATATGGTGTTCCCCAGAATGATAACACAATGGTAAAATTATCATTATTCATCAAACCAATGTTCAATTAAATTAACCACATTGAAAATGCAATGAAATATGATGAAACCTATAATCATGAAAAAAAATTATGATTTTTTACATTTTGAACCTGATCTATTTACATGGAATATAAGAATGAAGATTAATTATTGAGAACAAATTAATAAATAAATTGTAAAATATATTAATTTCTATTATGTGAATCATTTTTTGTTTATGGCATTGTGTTACATTTGACATGGTATAAATAAATAGTATAGAATCACATAAACCAAATGCCTTATATATAGTTTTTATAGACCATTAATAATGAATGAATATTAATTGACATCATTGGATAGATTAATGATCTTTTTTTTCCATAGAAAATCAATACAATGCAGATCTTGTGCCATAATTTGATGTTGTTCTTCGAAGATACTCCATAAACTCCTCTCTAGATCTCTAGGAATATGTTGAAAAACCATAGACATTCCAATGGTTTATTTATATAGGATGGTTTTATGATTATACTTAAAAATGATAAAATAATTAAAATATAATATATATATATATATTGGTTCCAATGAAAACTTTTTAAATTATTCATGCTAATGAGAATAGTTATGTAATTCATAGGGAATAATCTACTTTTGAAACACAAATTTTTCCACTAAATTTTGATATTAGACACTATCGAATGGTTACTATACTTATTTAGGACAACTGCATGTTTAAGATATTAATATTTTTAAGACTTTTGAAATTTAAATTCTAGTCTCCCCATTAAATATAATCTCATGTAATCCCAACCACTAGATATGAAATTATTAATACATATATTTTAATGAATAACATCGAATAAGAAGAGAAAAAAATTGGTTTTCATCAATGAAACATGGTAATATAATTAAGGTGGAGACATTATTCTAAACCCAAATAAATTCTTAAATTATGTAGGTTTTCATACATTGCATTGAATTAGATGATTATCAATTCAATCTCTACATTTCTATACTCTTGTCAAAATTCTATATATTAAAACATGAATTTTCTATGAACATAGAGAATCATCAGTTTAGTTAGACACATATTTTTCTCAAAAATAATTCTATTACAAGATTTATTATGATATTTAACTTTATTCATCATAAATTTTCTATTTTCTAAAAAAATTCAATATTTTTTATCTATATTCATAAAAATATTACAAATTTTACACATAAAATTATCATTCATCATCATCATCATGTAATTTTTTTTGTGAAAATAAATAGAAAAAACAAATAAGGGAGATTCACCCCATTTTACAGAAAAAACCTGAGGGGATATGGATGCCTAATGTAAAAAACCATGGGAATACCCTCTAACCATGTTGTCCTAGTCAGGATTCATGATGATTGAACTATAAATTTATATGGGAGCCAGAACCTAGACATCAATACCGGCTACGAGGTATGCGACATGGTTACCCTCATGCGTTGTATGAATCAATTAGGTATTGTTGTTAATAATTCCTCAACACATCATTAAAGTTTAACGGATCGAACAAATAGTGGATCCAATTCCATATAGGGTGTTGTGAAGAACCTTGGAATCTGTTTTAGGCTCCGATAAAGGAATCCATTCCTGGTGACATAATTTGAGACCATAGAGCATTTTCATAGTCTCCACTTGAATGGAGTATCTGTGAAATAATTGAGAAGAAAATGCCTTGATGACTGACCTTTTGGAGTCGAAAACCACCCCACCTCCATGAAGGACCCACATATTGCATGAACTGTCGAGATTGATGTTCATGGATAATATTTAATGGCCAATGATGTGACCATATTAACATATATAGAAGAATACTTTCTTTAGATGGATAGTCTTCAACTCACTCATAAACATTATTTGGGGAGTTATTACTTAACAATAGTGTTAATTTGTTCACATACAATATTTAAAAAGTCATATTATTTTAATACATGTTTATTTATTTATTGTCTTATCATCTACACAACGATAATTTATTTTTGAACGATAAGTACATACCTATAGTCTTCATATAAACAACCACACAAATTAAAATAATCTCATATATTTTAAAGGTATACACATTCCATTATCATTGATCCCCCTAAATGAATGTATTTCAATATGTTTCCAAAAATTAATCATTTTGAAATATACTTAATATAGGATGTCCAATAATTTAAAAAATCAAATATTATCAATAAAATATTTGTTCTATTTTCATTGAAATATTTGTCGTATCATTGACTCCTTTATAATTTTCTACAATATATCTACAATTCTTCACTATTTTGGGATCAATAATTCATAAATCCATCACATCCATCTGTGATGATGTGGTATATTTATTAGAATATTTATTCTCCCATGTTAACTATATATTAATGTGGAATATTAAGTGATAATCAAAAATAGGATTTATATTAATAATTTAATTATTAAAAAATGTAAATTTTCTCAATGATCCTTTTATGGATTCATCCTTGGATATTTTCAGTATCTTATTACGGTTATGTTGAGTAAAATAAAAAATAAGAGACTTATTTTTTGTATTATTAGTAATAATAACATTCTCATCATATTAAGATGACGTGTATTGTTTCTCTTCCTTATTTCTAAATTAAAATTCTAATTCATTTTATTTTAATATGAGGGAAATTTTCTAATCCTAAACAAATTTTAGGCTACCATCCTTTTAATTAATCATCTTCTTAACTAGACATTCACACACCTAATTGGACATTTTCTAAAAAAATCAATGTTTGAAAATTGTTTTTAATATATGCATTAGTTAATTATCATTATCAATAACAAAATTTATAATGGAGCTTCTCTGGTACATTAGTAACATTATAAAAACTAATTCCCGATATCATTCTCAAAAAAACTCCATCTCAAATCATTATAAATGAATGTAATAATTCTATTTTATAGTATAACTATTTAATCATATGATTTATTAAAAATTAATTATTTTAATTTAGACATCAAAGGATAAAAATTCATCCTTTTGAAAATTGTTAAGATTGTTTTTTGTGTTCTAAACATTTTTAGGTAATTCTAAACTAATATCATTAACCACATAATTATATTAAACAATTTTAAACATAAAAACACTATTCATACATGTGATCAAATGTATTGAAAATTCATTCAATAATATATAATTTAATAATTGAACACATCTTCAACAAAATATGATCATTATTCTTCTATATTATTGTCTAAATAGTTCACTAGATTATAACATTTTTGATTTCATTCCAGGATTATTTGATCTGCTATCAGATTTGAGTTATTATACAACTTATTTTTCACTTTTCTTGTAATATTTATATATTTTTTGACTAAACGTTCAATATTTGTCACATTAAGACTTGATGCGTTATATACCAAATGAATAACTTCATGATTGTCATTAATACAAATTAAATACATCATATAAAAATCATATAAAAAATAGGGAAAGTTAAACAGATCTAATTTTTAGAGGGTAATATTTCTTTAATACTATTTAATGTCTCTAATGGGTCATACTACCAAAATGAAATGGGATACTGAATGAGGGGTTACTTGTTTTAATAAATATTAATATAAATTTTGAATCCATTTTATTTTTATCATCAATCATCTATTATAAATAGTTGAACCTATATTTGACTAACTCGAGAAATATATTATTAAATATAACATGAGGATGGATGAATCTACAATTTTTTTTATAAAAATACACACATTATTTCCTTTAAATATTACTATATTTTGATATTAGAGTCATGGTCATTTTATTTCCTAAAATATATTCAATATCTCCCATATTTTTCTTCCAAATTATTTTTATTCGTAGATGTAAAATACCTAAATCATTCCCCATAAACATGGGAATGTAAAATATTGAAAGGATAGACTCATATATTCAGTATGGGTAAACAAATGATGATAGAATGACCAGGTAAGAATAAGATAATAATAAGGTTAAATTAATGTATGATTAATATATAAATTAAATATGATCTATATCATATAAAATAATAGTGGTTAATGGAAATGATATTTCAAATTTATCTTACATGAATATTAAATAGATTATTCCCGGAATATATAACATAAACGTTGAAGGGTTAAAAAAAGAAAATCTTACAAAATTGTGACTTTGTATAAATAAAAATAGGATCCCATAATTTATTTAGGACCTTAAATAAGTCCCACATATAAAATTAGGGTCCTAAAACCATGACTACATATAACCTTGTGGATGTTAAATAGGTTGATTCAAAAAAACTAAAAACAAAAATAGTGGTCCAGAAATACAACAATTTATATGAAAACAAGGTATATAGATAAAAATATAGTCATCAAATCTATTTAAATATAGAAACGTTTTAAAATGAAATAATGTTTTATAATATCTTATCTATCTCATTAGTTTTACATACTTACCTAACTCATTATAGGGTTATATAATTTTACCCACCTATTAAATAATCATAATACATTAACATATGGACCATAATATCATTGATTATTCATCATATATCATAACCCCCATATTGATAAAGGGTATCTTATGAAT
Organism: Viscum album; assembly: GCA_963277665.1. Taxonomy (NCBI): domain Eukaryota; kingdom Viridiplantae; phylum Streptophyta; class Magnoliopsida; order Santalales; family Viscaceae; genus Viscum; species Viscum album. The sequence goes on from OY728127.1 coordinate 2,047,836,061, forward strand.
CTCATAATTATTAAAATACAACATATAGAGATGAGATAATTATTAAATAACATGATCTTCTCAATATAAAACAATTAATAACATCAACGGATGAAAACATTAATGAAAATTTATATATAAGATATCATATAATATTTCATTAAGAAAATCCTCTTCTCAGTTATAAAACCTATCATTAAAATTTAAACCATTAAAAATATCAAGTATTTTTTTAGGGTATGATCCTTGGAATCATTTCAAGCAAAGCTCAATGAATTTTGGGGTCATGAGGGTGGATAATTCCACCCATTCCATATATGTTAAAGGAAAACAATAATTTCATACATCACTTAGAAAATATAAGATCATTGTTTACAAAAATAAAATAGGATTATATTTAAAAAATACTACAAAAAGTAAATCGATCTGAAAATTACATTAAACAGTCATTATAGAATACAAAAAACAACAGTAAAATCATTTTCATAAAACTTTGATATGGATAAAAAATATTTTACAATGAAGAGATAAATAAAAAATGTTTTTCTTGAGAAAAATATATAGTCCATGATAATATAAACATATGTATGTTATTGTAACATATATAATATAAATACATAACTTAATTAGATGAAGAATAATGAAATTATTTATTGTGGGTCATATTAGTTGGTCATCATAACACATTCCAAAATAATTCTCATAAATAATGAAATAGAATAATAAAACTCTTACCACATTGGAAATATTTGAATCGTATTACCATAGAATGAATACATTCAAATGAAAATTAAAATATCATTAAAATATAAGACATAAGAATTTTAATAGATTACATTATAATCTATTAAAAAATATAGGCGAATTACATTTCACAAGTCTCAAACAAAACATGTTGGGATAACAAAACATCGCCAATATTTTTTAAGATCTTATTAAAATTTTGGAACTCCTATATAAAAATGAATTTTTATAAAAAAATATTATCAATTAACTATAAAAATTTATAACATTTAATATATTATTTTATTATCACATAATTTTGCCTCTCATTTTATAAATCTTTTATTAAAATCATTATTACCAGTAATAACTAATTTGTTTATCATGCACATTTCAATTCTCTAGTACTTGTACATGAAAATAGATGGTGGTTACATCATATCCATAAAATTAATAATGATATAAATATACTATATATTAAATATATATATATATATCTATAAATGGTAAATATCTCAAAAATAATTACAATTTTCATGGAAATGATTTGTCATACACACATATGAACATTGTTTCAAATTAATATCGGATGGAATGAAAGAAAGATAAATAATATTTAAAAATTAAAAATAAATATTATATCATATATATCATAAATATTAACTATATTAAACCTAATTATAATCCATGTAAAAACAATGTAAATGATGAATCAAATCAATTCATTGTGGTGGTAGTCCACACATATGAACTACAATATTATTGTTTTCCAATATATTCAATGGTATGATGGTAAAAAAGATATAATAATTTAATAAACCTAATATTTCTTAAATATAATATATAAAAATTTATTTGATCATTATAACATCATGGAAATATGGTTATAGTAAATTAATTAAATAAATACTTTCAAATGGTATGTTGTTTGTATTCACGAGAGATAATTTCACTTTACTTTTGATGAAAAAAAAAGGGTGGATAAAATTTTTTTAGACATTAATAATATCCTTTCAATATTATTAGTATACTTATGATATTATTTTGTGAAAAATATATCAATTTGTGACTTTTTAGATGATGATATAAATTGAACGAGACCAGGTAAGATGACTACAATTTAATCTGTAGTCCAATAATTGATCACTTGTTAAGGAACCATGGATTGGTATTATTGGAAAATTAAAACCATTTCATTATTTCTATAAAGGTAGAGATAATGTTTTTTCATAATTTAGGTGATATAGTAACTTTATTATGATGTAATTTAAATTACATCATGGTTCCCATTTATAATTCAGGGAAGGGAACTCATGGAATTTCATGAAATATAATAAGATAATATATTTATTGTCTATCATAATGTTTCCATATATATATATATATTCAAATATATGGTAGTATTGGGTTGAAAAATAATCAAAAAAATTTACCCTGATTAATTGTTATTTTCATACATTTCTTTTTGCATAACACCTTAGTTATCATATTTTTACATTAATAGAGGTAACAAACCATTCACCCATAATGGGTAATAGTTTTACATATAATGTTTTAAATGGACCATAAATGACTATATGAGTAAAATTTAGACCATATATTTTCCAAATTTTTTTTTTCAATATTCTAATGATTTTAATAAACTTTTACGAAATATCATTTTCATAAAATATCTACAATAGCAATTTTTATAGTAATCATGTTATTTGTTTTACAGACATCATGAAAAATATATAATTTTAATATAATGATGTTAAATATCCATAATATGAGATATTTATCGACAAAATTACTAGAACATAATAATTATCCAATATTGATTACATTTACTAATTTAAATTTTAGTTGTTATATTTTTTATTTACTGAATATATATTATATCAGTGTTCTATTAGAATATTTTAGAAATATAAAACAATTATAAATTTGAAAATTTACGAGGAAAAATTTTATTCATATTTAATAAAAAAATTATAATAGAACATATATAATTTTTACCCTTTTGAATATGTTTATATATATTAAATTCAAAACTATGACTTTCTGCATCGATTATTTTAATAAATATTTATAAATGGAAAAATAAAAATAATATATTACAAGAAAAGAATATATAATTGAATTGGACTTAAATTACCACACTCCCATCATATAAAATGAATAGGGCTTGGGTTTTTTAAACATAAAATTTATATTCCTTTTTTTACACTATTTTACATAATTTATCGTCATTAAGTTGAAAAAAAATTAGCTGTTACAATTTATATTGACCATATATAAAATAAAAATGATTAAAAATATTATCCTCATGATTTCTTAAATGATATAAATTTTTATTGGTTTAACCTCAAGATGCTTGAGATATTATTTTATGACAGAAACAAAATCACATAAAAATTTATTTTTTAAGAAAATTTAATTTATATATATGAATGTTTTTATACCAAATACTATAATAATATTGATTCCACAAAACATTATATTATTATTAAATAAATTATTGAACTTATGTAACATTAAAAAGTTTAAAAATAAATATTTATATATTTACATGCAACAACAAAAATATATTTTTCAATATAATTATATACATTTTACTTTTACATGGAATATATAGTTTTTAAGAAAATTCAAAATATTTCACTATAACTTAATAATGATTGGATGATTTAAAATTTTAATTATATTTTAACCAATAAATTTTCAAAAATATTAAAAATAATATATAACATTTTCACTGAAAATTAATTTAATATTATTTATGATGGAAATTATATTTTTATGAATTATACAACATTATTTAAAATTGAATGCATAAGACCAAAAACACATAATATTGTATTTTCCATGAAGTGTGTAGTTAGAATGAATTAAGAATTAGAAGAATGAAATTTTTTTAACTATGGAGTCTTGTTGTAATTAAGACCAATAGAATCCCTCCTAACAAGATTCACACATTTCAGTGGAAATGAAACCAAGCAAGAGATGCATGGAGTCCAAAATGTGTGGGTTTTTGAAGAAGTGAGAAATTAATCTGCCATTTTTTCATCACTACAATTTTGAAGGACCTCTATATTATTTTTAATTATCCTCTTGAAACTACAAATGATATAAGAAATTCTCCATGGGTTGGTCGCAAAACATAAAAAAGAGTCATGGATAACCTGGAGTCTGTTTTGGACAATGCAATATGAATGTCGTTCTAGTTTCACAAGACAATGATCATGGGAATAAAATTGTTTTCCACATGATTATAATTATTATTACCAAATTTAGTTGAGTAATAAATAATTACAAAACCCAAATGGCCAAACACTACACCAATGGCTTTCATTGTACCCATGATGAATGATATTTATGTGTTGAGATTCAAACCAAAATGAGGGGTGAAATAGGACACATCACCCTTGTGGTATATGGGTGACTAGATTATTGTAGGATCTATTGCATGGAATGAATATATGCATAGGATATTCATCCTATATTTTCTGATGCCTAATATAACCGATTAACTTGGTTTTGTGGGACAATAATAGTTCACCCATCCCATGAGTTTCAATTGTGTCATCTCCTAATTAATACATTTCAAATGCATTAACAACCCTTATATAATAGAAAAACTATTTACATTTACTTGGGTCATTAATTCCCAATGCCCAAAAATATTTTTCAAATAAACGTTGAACATTTTATAACATTTTTTGGAGTTGAAATATGTTCCATGGGAGTAGTTGAAAATTTCAGACCCAACATAGAGCTAAATATGAGACAAAATAATCGACAAAAAGAAAAAGGTATTCTTTTTCATAAAAAAAACATGTTCTTTTCAAATAGATAGTTCTCATTAATCCCTTTATGAGTACCCTTATCTGCAAATACATAGAGAGTTTATGGTTCCCTCTTCTATTCTGTTGATGCTTCATGACCATAGATTTTCCTGACAATGTACTTCCCATGCCTGAAAAAGTAAATACTATTTCAGAAAGCCTAAATTTGTTTTGTGATTAATGTACCAACTTCAAATACCAATTTCCTTAAAATACCCACCTTATTAAATCCTTTGTATGATTGTTACCAGACCATACTAATTTTTTATTGCACTGGATTTTTTATTCAGATAAGCATCATGAACCATATTTAAATAGATCCTACATTATATTATATATTTGTTAAACCAATTTCCATATATTCTTAAAAACCACATCCTAATATGGTGATTCCATTCACAAATAAAAATTTCATTCGTGGATCACAATGAAACATTGGAGATAATGAGTATTCAGGAATCAGTAGTCCATTATGATACACTTCTTTCAAATCCATGATTTTGCCTCATGGTAGGGACACACTATTTCGTGAATACTAGTCCATCACGATTCCCTATCCTCTTTGATGGAAATGAGTTTATAAATGTATCCTATTTTATGACCTATGTTTCATGATACCCTCCTCTTGTTACTCTTCATACCACCTCAATTTTGTTGATAACTATTTGTGAATGTTGAGTCCCCAAATTCCCACACTCATATGAGATTTGTTTATATTCATACCATAACCTGATGAGTCCTATTCTAGATATTCTATTGGTGAAATCAACTTCATGTTCAGACCATGATTCCAACATATCTTTTTCTTGAAAACATAGGTACAATAACACATTTTTATTCTCAGTATCAGCATGCTAAAATGGAAATCATTATTGACCACTCCTCTAAAAAATTCCATCCTAGAATTTCTAAATCCATGCACCTCAAAATTTTTAATGGGTGGTGATTTAATACAACCATGTTTTATATAGTGAGCCCCTAACATTCGTGATGACTGACGTAATGAATCATTGTTCTTTTGTCCTCAAATGATGTCATTAATATTTTTTCATACCCTATGTAAATGGAATAAGATGATTTGAGTGTGACCAGGAAGGGGTTATCTCTTGAATGCATATCCACACATGGAAATATATTCTCTTCACATGGAATTAGATCCTCCCCACAAGGATTTAGATCTTCCTTAGGTAGCTTCCAAGATTATTTCACTATCTGCCTCTCATGGATACACCATTCATGACATGGATTTGATGTGTCATCCTTATTAGAATATATCACACCGAGTATTAATCAAGTGTGATTATAGATTTGTAGAGACCATATAATCAAACAACTAATGATATGGGAATCCTCATTGGAGTCTCCCTAGACTCCACCTTCCAATCTGTAGCTTATATATTTTTGTCCCGATAATAGATACTACTTGAATCACCGCAATGTGTAAGAGAAAATCATGTACCTTATAATTGGATTGATATTAAGGATTAAGCATCAACCCTTTTTAAATACATTAGTATAGATTCCCAACTGATTGGGATATATATAAAGCCTTCTTATGGTCCTAACATAGCATCCATCAATCCATCCACTACTTCCACTAACCATCATCCCAATGCATATCCCATCTACTCAAACCAAACTCTATCCACTCCACGCAATGTCTGACTAAATCATCACATCTCTTAACAACACATTGGAGGATAAATACATAATCCACACACAAATCCAACTACGTTAAATCATCTTTTGAATGGATGATTCCTTATGTAATCACCACACCATACATTGTTTGATAAACCCTTGTGAAATAATATCCCTTACCACATGACACTAAAATACACAGACTAGTCATATTACATGGACATAAAGTAATTCATCAAACTACATATGTTTTAATCCATTTCATTTATAATGGGTATATTGGTCACCTTAGTGAGGTTCAATCCCTTCCAATTGTAAACTATGGTTCCCACTCCTATTATTACACCTCTTAGTTCCAACTAAATGGTTTTCTAGATCATATTTCATATTGTGACTTCTTATCATTAGTGTGAGAGTCCTCCTAAGTGCACCTCAATGTTCATTGTGATCTACACATAAAAAATCCTTCCTAGTTATCCCTCTTAGGGATTCAAATCTGTAGTCCTAATATTAGAATATTTTAGATAAACCCACTCTATCTTTAAATGTTTTATTCTTATTTTTCATTAAAAAATGCTAATGTGAAACAGAATATTCCATAGGTTTAATCGTTGTATGATATTTACCTATAGTGTCAAATATCTTATGCTAAAAAATATATTCCTAAGGGATTCTCAGACTTGGGGAAGTGTAACAAGGAGAAAAACATGGATTGAGAAATTGACATATTATGGTAATATATGAGGGGGATCAATTTCACAAAAGTGAACTATGAAACATGAAAGGCAGGGTTTCCCGTTGGAAGAAATGTAAATCGAAATATTGAACCTGAGGTGAATCTGTTTTCGTTAACATGGGGAAATGTAGAATTTGATAAATCAATATATTATCAAGAAATCAAATCATTATATTTGAAAATAGGACCCACACACAATATAAAACAATCTAAATTGAACTCAACTTAAATCGGAGAAGTTGAACATTGGGAATTCCAATAGGATATGTCTTTAGAATAGATCACTCTCTCAATCTTTTGAATATTCGATGGAACTGGTGTAATTCCCCGACCCTAGTTACAAAGAGTTTATGTATAATTACATATCATTGTCACGGTCGCAAGAGCTCATTTCTCGAAGGACCAATTTGTTTAGTAGACTTGTAAGTACAAGATACATACATAATATTTACATTAGTTCATTAAATAAAGAAAAAATTAATTGTATCCTCTTTGAGCACACACATATACCTTAGCCTATTCCTACCAGTTAATCATGATATACTTCATCACATCATGGGTAAAATAAAACATATAAAGGGGTAAGATCAGATGTTGTCTAAGGATAACTATATTGCAGAAACATTCATATATAAGCATAAACATTTAAGGTAATGTATATGACTAAAACAAAAGTCATTAAAAATTAAACTATAGGATAATATGGAAAAGATAACTCAAATATTTCTATTTATAAATAATCATGGATATACCAATCATTGAATAATCACATTTAATATCAATATATAGTTTAACAGTGATATAATGCATAATGTCGGACTTCATAACCACATAGTCAGGGCCTCGTGCCAAGGCTACCGATAATGATTTTTCCAAGTCCGAGTTCCATGATACTATTTTGTCTCATGTGACATACTGCTGCATTGAGGAGATATTTCAGGATCCACCCCTAAAATAATATTTCCAATTAATTCCTCATATGTAAATTTTGAAACATAATCAAAACATCCGTATTAGAACTAGCATACGAAATGTCAATATTTTTACCGGACACCATGAATAGTATAAAAATTGCACATACCTAGTCAAAATTAACTCATTCAATACAATATGAAAGATTTTATTATAACCAATCAACCAAAGTCAATAATAATGATAGATATTGACATATATGAAATAATCAGTAAAACTGTTTGAGATAAATATCCCCTTATTCTTGAAAATAGTTAAGCGTCTCAATATTTATAAATAAGCTGTTAAAAAATAGTTTTTGGAATCAACGTGTCCCATACTGCTTTGAAAATTTTAAAATGAATTCTCATTTTAAAACATTCCATTCCATATAAATAAATCCTTAAAACCATTTTTAAAACATTTACATTCTTGAGAACTATTTAAAAGAATAAATCATCAAAACATTTAAAATAATTTTTTAGATAAAGGTTCTATCGAAATGACAGATGTTTGAATAAAAAAAATTGAGGTGATAAAAACATTATAATATCATGATGATAAATGTATGCATGATATACTATGTCAAAGTATTCTATACACGACCACGTAAAAGTTAAATGGGGTATTACAAAATTGAATTCTCAATAGAATGAAAATTAAGATGAAAACCCTTATAAACGTCATATATAATGTTAAGGATAAATTATTGACGTAATTATGTGTGAAAAATATGAATAAACTCAATAAGATAGGATATTCAGTGTAAACCTATCAGAGGACATTCATCCATATTCTCGTAATAAAAACACAAATGACTTGGATGTTTAACCCAATGATTGGAAAATGAGTTAAGATTACTCTAATCATGTTCATATCGATGACTAGAAAATTTATAAATAGAGTAATTATTTTTATAAAGTGAATATAAATAGAAAGGGGATCGTAAATTATCATATATAAAGATAAATATTGATTTCACACATAATATTGGATTAAATAATCAATGATGTTTGTGTAAAAATCAATGAGTGGAAATATAAATTAGAAATTCCCTTACCGATTTGGTAAATTATGAAACATACACCCCATGAAAGAAGTATCATAAAATGAAGATTTAAATACACATATGTTAATGTATATTACACTAGTAATATGTTAATGAGTATTAAATACAACATATAAATTGAAATATTGGCAATATAGCATGAATATAACGGGAATAAAAAGTGAGATGAAAACCCCTTACGAAAATGTAATCAATAAAGTCATAAGAAAAAAAATTAATAACCACCATATGAATCATATAATTCCATGAATATAAATAGAATCATGATAATATATATCAAATTTTTGTACACAAAACAGCTTGTGCAATAAATAAATGGTGAACAATGGAAAACTCACAAAACTAAAAGTTCGATATGAAACCCCTAACCTTGTAGTTTTCCTTATTATAGCGAATGTTAACCTAAATAATAATGGTGAAAGAATATTTATTAAATTATAAAATAACCATATACATAAATATGATATCATATATAATATTTTCATGTATCATTATTAATAATATTTAAGTACTATCATTATTTCGGGTGTTAAATGATTCCTTTTAATTTATAAGTATTGTTACGTATGTCATGATTGTTATGTATAGGATGTATTTGATTTGTATCCATAATTATATTTTGTACTTAAAAAAATTTTCTAATCAAAAAATGATATTTATTCTTGAATGGTTATGATGGGCAAGGCATCCCATCGCTTTCATGGAGGCGGTAATTCTTACATACGCACGAGTGACAATACCATTCTATTGAAGATGAAATAGTATATAATTGGATGTTATATAATATATAAAAAATAATTAACATGGTATATTTTTTATTTACATAAATTATAATCACTATTATAACCATCAAAATAATTATGTGTTGAATAACAAAACTACACCAAGACGTGAAGACAGTAATCTCTACGTACACACGTATGGTGACATTGTCATTCAATGGACGGTTAGAATAATGAATATGGTTTTATAATATTTATAATAAAATAAAAATATGTATAAGATAATGGATTTATTATTTTGGTATGGAAACAACAAAGAAAGGGGATGTGGACGATGAAAAGTAAATTGAAAGAGGTGATGAAATAAATACCTCTTCTTCATGTAATTCTTTTTGATTTGATAAAAAAGGATCCTTAGGTTGTCTTGCTAATAAATGGTCACTAGGTTGATGTTAGGGAATTTTGTATGATATTTGAGTAGGGGTTGGCAGAGCCAAATAGATTTGGTGGTGTGATTTTGAGAGAAGGGTGAGTTCCCTTTTATAAGATAGGTGAGGGTCACTATAGGAAATTGTTCAAATATTTTTTTATTATACAATCATATTCAGTTTATAATGTCCCCAAAAATTCTTTATTTTGAGTCTAAGTTGGAACTGGGAAGAAAAACTCTCACCCAACTAGTTTTAGATAGGTTTAGGTCACAATATTACACTTAACTTTAATATTTTACTATATGATATATAGTTTTTTATTTCACATGTCTCCTTTTATTTATATATAATATTGTTAATAAACACACTATAAAATTAAAAGAGAACACAAAGTGGTTCATTAATAAAAGTACTATTATTATACAAGTCCTTTGGCCGATGCTTTGATTTTTAGTTCTAATATATCATTTAATAATATATTATTGGTTTTAAAAACTCATATAAGTCAATTTTGACATTATTTTGTAATTGGTTTTTTAAAAATTCATAACAATCTGATTTCTCCGAAAACAATAAATTTAATAAACCCAAAACACCAATATTAACCGAGAATATTTTTGGAATGCCTAAAAGAACTCAATATAAATTTATTTTATTATTTATAATAAAAATCATTTTAATCCTTCATTTATATGGTAGTTAATGCATAATCATTGTGTCATAATTAAATTTGATTATTTATTGTCTAAAAATTACAAATAAAATACCATTATGCAGGAAATCTTCTTTTCTTTCTAATAAATGTTTATTTTCAAATTTATCTTATGTATAACCCCATATTTAAAATAATTTATTTATTAAAACATAAATTTAGCACTTTTAACTCTTATTTAAATATAATAATAACAAATGTCATAATCTAAACCAAGCTGACCAAAAGGATCATATTTTATTCATATGGTTGATTTTGGTTGAAATACCCAAATACGATAGAATTATGAGATGTGTTAGGGTAATTATAATATCATTTTTATCTTTAATAACCCTATATACTTTTAACTGTGGTAAAATAAATTCAAAATTTACTATTCACCAAAAATTAAATTTGTCTAATTAAACCAAATTTTACATACTGATCCAACTTTGTATCATAGATTTTATAATTTCAATTCACAGAAGTGGTAAAATTACGTATTATGCAAATTTTCTAACGTGCCTATACAGTGGGTAAAAGACGTTAAAAATATCAATAATATATTATACATTTAATTTTATAATAAAAATTACTCAAATGAATTATATTGAACTAATATAGCTATTATGTATCTATTTTAACTTAAAACAAATATAAATAAAATAAATAATTTTTAAAATATAAATTTGGTCGTTATACAATAACGTAGTGCTTTTCATTATTCATAAAAAATTGAATGTTTTTAGGAAAATGCCAAAAATTCGCCGTAAGATAATTTTGATATTCTGAATCCAAAAAATATTTCTATTTTACCAAATTCAAAATATATAAGTTTCATTAATTAATTTAAAATTTATTACCATTGTCAAAACTAGAATGTGGGTTTCATTAAAGTAAACACTAAGAAAAGATTAATATGAGTTTCTGTATTGTTTGGAAGTGAAATTGCTTCCAATGACTAAAATTGGTCTAAAAGATAAAAATATAATATAATTATACATCTAAACAATTAAAATTTATAATTTTACACTATAAATTATTTTGATTAAAAAATTGGTTTTCAATTAAAATTTAGTATCTTCCACTTTACATCAATATATGAATGATATAAGAAAAACACCAAGAATTTATCAAACTGAAATTAATATATCTTGCTTCTAATGAAGAATTTAATTTTATCAAATTTGATATATTAATGAATCAAATACTGTATTTATAAATGGTTCTCCCATAAATGTTGGGAAACCAAAATTTTTAGAAAAATACATTTCTTATATGAAAAATTGAATTTCTCCTTATATTATGACTAAGAAACACTAAATATTAATGTCACAATTAAATGGGATATCTAAAAATTTAAAAATAATGTTATTATTATTCATAACCAATTTCTAAATTTCTAGTCTGATAGGTTACTATGCGCTTGAACTCAATGTTGGTTACATAGAATGCTATTGGATTATTCGAAGAGAAGAATACTGTAGAAAATTGTGGTGTTACATTCTTCCCTCCATCAATAAATTGCATCCCCACAATTTTAAATTGTTCATTGGAAATAAAATTATAAAAAAAGATAATACATTTGTGGAAAACCCACCTCTAAAATAGGGTTAATTTTTTTTTCTTGATAACAGGAAAAGGGAATAGAAAAATACATCACCAAATTTGGATTTAGAATAGGATAACATTGGTGGGAATTATAATTTGAGAAAAATGCATATATTTATATGGTGTTATTCAGGTGATCAATCACAAACAAGTGAATGAAAAATTGAGGCCCTCAATGCCATAAATCTATGATGAATAATGTAAGGTAATAGTGTAATACATTTTTGGGTTTATGATACTTTCCCTAAGGTTTCAAAATTATTTTTTTTTGAATAATAAAAAAATACTTGATATTTAGAGTTCCATATTTTAACTAATTTCTACCACAAACTCCTAATTCACTACAAAAGATGAGTATTTAGGATGACTTTGTCGCACATGAAGCACTATAATCAACTTATAGAGAATCACTTAATCCAAAATGGATGAAATATATATTTCCCTTTTCATTAGAGATTATCCAAAACCTACATGGTTAGTAAAAGATCATATGATCGCAAAAAATGATAATACATTATAGAAAAAAAATACTATTATTAATAAATAAAATTAAACCCACAATGCCCAAAGTTCAATAAATACCTCCCAAAAAACAAATGTCCTTAAAATCATACCATATAATCCAAACATTGATTGAAACACATAACTCAGAATAATTCGATTACACAGTTTTCACATTTAATTATTTCTCCAAATAACATCATCCACTCTTAAAATCACATAATTAAAGTTAATTTTCCTATTCACGTATTCTCTATAATAGGTTAATAATTTACATAAATAACGAAAATTTATATAAATCCACAATAAAATTGTAGATAAAAATACATCAATACTGTTCATATAAAATCCCATAGTATTCTATTTTTCATATACATAGTGTGATCCCAAAAGATAAAACATCTTCCAAAATAAAAATTATCACATAGTAAGCCAATTATTTTTCAACAGCAAGGATATCAATTTGATAAAACATTAGATCCCAAATCTAATTATTATTAAACAATAAAACCATTTAACTAAAAATAATTTGTCACAATAACCAAGGGCTACATGTAGTCCAATGGTAGGTGATAAATCCCAGTCACATTTTTTTTGTGGGTTTGATTCCCGTTGCATTTTCCAATGTGACGGGTTTTCACATGGTTTACGTTTTGTCATTTTAAAAAATCTATGCATTAAAACTTTTACAAAATGTGATAAATTCTTAAAAATAACTATAACATTATTTAACCCCAATTATTATCATTTTCATCCCAAAACTTATTAACCATTAATTTTTATAAATTTAAGGATCATGTTAACCCAAATAGATATTTATAACTATATCAACAAATTAAAGGATAATTCTTCCTCAAATAGAATTTTCACAAAACAAATTTTAGGATTAAACATACTAGAGAAAATCTTACAAAGTAATCCCATCAAAAAAGTTAACTAATAATATTAAACTTTTCTCCATCCATTTATTTTTGCATAGGTTATTCTTAACCAATTTGTTCTCTTATAGAATAGGACATTGACTCAGGTAATGCCTAGTTCACCTACATTTATAGAAAATTACTGTAAATATATTCCTAGGATTATTTTTATTTTCTTCCGTATTATTTATCATTTTCCTTGGAAATTATTTAATTTATGTCCTTATTTCCCACACAAAAATCATTTATATGATCCATTGTGACACATTCCTGAGTGTCTCCATACCCATTTCCTACATGAGGAAAATTGAAATTTCTTTTCTCTATGGTCTCCAATACTAGAGATCTTATCATTAACCGCCTTTCTATTCATTATTGAGTCCGGTAGTTTGTTAATATATATGTTTTTGATCATATTTATGATAAATAGATTATGCATGAACACAATATCTCTTACGCCTGTCAACATTCCATTTCATTATTCATTTCCACCATAGTTCCCACCTTTTACATCATGGTCAGTGTTACAATGAATTTCATGGAATCCAACAATTGACTAAATCCAGAATACATTCTGTGAGTATCAATAGACATAAAATCATTTATAGAATATCAAAATATCATGGAAACTTCTTTTAAATATAAAACACAATAGGACTACCCTAGGTTATTTATTCACATATTATATAAAAATCCTTCAAATAATTATGTAATGGAAATGTGAGTTATCCTATTAATATCCCCCAGGAGTTTCATAACCAAGAGTGTAGCAAGGCCCATTATCATGCACCAGTTACCATTCGAGTATATCTCAATGCAGTGTTATTGGGTTTTACCCCTAAGTATATCTATTTCATAGCTAACTCTACCTGATCCTATATATACAAGGATGTATTTATTCTAAAACCCACATAATATTAACATTACAAATTTTTTTGGATATTCTTCTACAATAATCCAGAATGTATATCATAGGGTAATGTTCTCTAATCAATGTTTTTATAAATATAGTTTCCAATGTTTCTATTAAACTTTCTATCTTTCCAACTCTAACACCTTGTCCCAAGTTACCTAGAGTCCATGCATTATTACATATCATTGGCATAATCACAATAGATCACATCATGAAGAATCAATTACTTTAGAAGACTTGGAAGTACTAGGTACATACCTATGTTTTACATTACATCATTAAATAAAGAAAAACAACATTGTACCCCCATTGAACACACTCATATCCATGAGCCCATTCCTACAGTTTAATAAAGATATACTTCTTCACATACTAGGTAAAATAAAACATATAAAGGGGTGATCAATGATGCTCATTAAATATTAAAATATAGTAGAACCATTCATAAATAAGTATTAACATTAAATGCAACGTATAAGACTAAAACAAAATGAATTTATAATTAAACATCTGAATAATATGGAAAATATAAATCAAATAATTTCATATACTTATTCATAAGGATATTCTAATAGTCAAATAATTACATGTAATATCAATAAATAATTTCATAATGATGGAATTCATAATGATAGACATCATAACCACATTGTCAATGCCACATACATGGACTTCAAATAATTATTTTTTCAAGGACTTAAGTGAAGACACAAGTTGGTATAATGAGACCTACCGAGGAATCGAGTAGCTATAGTGAGATCGAACCATCACTTACTAAGTCCAAATCATTCCTCGTATGAAAAGGTATAAAAATAATCAAAACTTTCATATTAGAACTAGCATACAAAATGCATATAAATTAACAAAAACCCATGAATGATATAAAAATAACACATCCATAGTCAAAAATAACTCACTAAATACAATAAGGAAGATTTTATTATAATAAATAAACCTAAATTAATAAAAATGAAGGATAGTGACATAGTTGAAAATAATTATAAAAAAATATTTAAGAGATATATTCAATTTATCTTGAAAACATTTTAATATCGCACAATTTATCAAGAAGCTATTAAAAATTGATTTATTGAATTAAAGTTTCCCATAACACATTGAATCATTTAAAGGTAATTTTAATTTTAACAGATTAATGCTCTTATAAATAAATCCTTAAATCCATTTTCAAAAATTCGACATTATCGAGAAATATTTAATAGAATAAATCTTTAAAACGTTTAAAATGATATTTTAGTTAGAGGTCCTAAACAAATGATAGATATTTAAATAAAAATAATTGAGGTTATCAAAACATTATAATATCATGAGAATAAGGGGGTTCATTATATTCTATGTCAAACTATATTATACAGAGAAAATAAATGTGAATTGGTGCATAACTACCAAGAAGTCTCAACAGAATGTAAATTGTGATGAAATAACTTATAAAGGCCATATTTTTTAGGTTAAGGATAAATATAATGAATAATTATGTGTTAAAAATATGAATAAACTAAATATTATTGGATATTCAGTGTAAATAAATAAAATTACATTCACCCATATTCTTATAACAATAAAACCAATGACATGGATGTTTAACCCAATGAATGGTAATTGAGTTAAGACTACTCTTATCATGTTTATATCGATGACTTGAGAATTTATAAGTGGATTGATTATGTGTAACATAATCATATCTACACAAAGAGGATTGGAACTTACAACATAAATAAATAAATAGTTACTTCACACATAATATTTGATAAGAAAAATCAATTATGTTTGCGTAAAACTGAATGACT
Organism: Viscum album; assembly: GCA_963277665.1. Classification (NCBI taxonomy): domain Eukaryota; kingdom Viridiplantae; phylum Streptophyta; class Magnoliopsida; order Santalales; family Viscaceae; genus Viscum; species Viscum album. The sequence continues at coordinate 2,047,852,581 of OY728127.1, forward strand.
GGAAATCAAAATTATAAATTCCATTGCATATTTGGTATCATATGAAACATACATACCATGAAACAAGGTACTTAAAATAAAATTTATAAAACCATAAATTAAATTATATTAAACAAGAAATACAATCATGGTAAGTACACACACCACAAAAAACGATATAGTGGCAATATAATATGAATCACAGAGGAATAAGAAGTGAGATGAAAAACCCTTACCACGTTTTAATCATTCAATTTGTAAGACCAGAAGTTAATAACCACCAAATTATTTATATAATAACATGAATAAAAATAAAATAATGAAAATATATGTCAAATGGAAGTACACAATACACCAAATTAAATAAATAATTAGTGAACAGTAGAAATCACACCAAATTTAATTTGAGATAAGAAATACCTTACCATGAACTTTTCCTTATTTGCGGGTACGTTAACCACCAGTATAATGATGAAATAATTTAATTTATATTATAAAATAATAATATACAAAAATATGAAATCACATTGGATCTTTTAATATAGCTTTGTTAATAATATTTTAGTAGCATCATAGTTTCGGATGTTAACTGATTCATTTTTTCCTAATATGATTTGTTACGTATTTCAAGTTTGTTATGGATAATATGTATTTTAATTCTATCCAGAATGATATTATGTTCATAAAAATAAATTTTAATACTAAAATAATATTTATTCTTGAATGGATACGATGGGGAATGAATCTCATCACGTCCATGGTGATGGTAATTCGTACGTACGGATGAGCGAAAATACCATTATATTGATTTTGAAATAATATATAATTGGATGGTATATCATATATAAATAATAAATAACTTTTATTATTATATTTTACATCAATTATACTCATTATTATTCCCTTCCAAATAATTATGTTATGAATAACAAAATACACCATAACGTGGAGATGGTAAGCCGTACGTACGCATGTATAGGGAATTTTTTATTCATAGGATGGGTATAATAATGAATATGGTTGTACAATATTTATAATAATAAAAAATATGTATAAGGTACTGGATTTATTATTTTTTTATTGAAAAAAAAGCAATAAGAAGTGGAAGAATAAGAAAACATTGAAAGAGGTGATGAAATAAATATATCCTCTTCAGGTGATTCCTTTTGATTTGATCAAAAGGATACCTAAGATGGATTTCAGACCAACTTATGGAATCTAGATTAAATTGAGGGTTTTGAGGAATATATTTGATCTAGGTTTGGCCATGAAAATGGATTCATATGTGTGATTTTTAGAAAAGCGGAAGTACCCTTTTATAAGATATGTTAAGTTCCCTTTAGGAAAGTCATGAAATATTTTTTTATTATAAAATAATATTCATATACTAATGGTTCCAAAGGATTTATTATTATTCTAATGTTGGAATGGGTTGAAAAAAACTCAACCAATTGGTGTTATATTGGTTTAGGTAACCAAATAACCTTGTCTACAAGATTTATCTCTTGGTAAAATAGTTTAACATTTACCATTTCTCCTTGTATTTTTATATAGTATGATTAAAAAATGAACAATAAAATGACAAGAGAACCTAAAGTTGTTCTGTAATGACATATATATTTTTATATATGTCCTTTGGTAGAACCATATATTTATAGGACCAGTATTTCATTATTAATATAGTATATTTTTTAAAAACACATTTATGTTAATTTTATTATTATTTAGTGTTTAGTTTTGTTGAATGTCATAACAATATTATTTCTTTGTAAAAACAATTTAATCAACCATAACATGCATTATTAACCAGGAATTTTGTTTTGTAATTCATCAAAACCATCAATTTACATTTATTTTAATATTTATAATTTCAATTATTTTAATCATTCATTAATAAGGTTGTTACTACATCATCATTGTGTCATAATAAAATTTAAATATTTAATGTCTAAAATTTATAAATAAGATCCCATGATATAGTAAATATTCATAGAATTATAATTTATCTTTATAGTCAAAATCATCTAATGTAAAACACTATATTAAAATTTGTTTTAGTAGTTAAATTTGATTTGAAGACTTGAAACTCATGATTAAATAAAATAATAATAAATTTCATAATCTAAAAAATTGTATCAAAAGGATCATATTTTAATTCTATGGTATATTATGGTCTAAATACAGTTATCAAATAGAATTATGAAATGTGTTCTGGTAATTATAATATTAATTTACCATTAATTACCATATACACTTTTAATCATTGTAAATTAAATTCAAATGTTATTTTTCACCTAAAATTATTTTGATCTTATTTAACAACATTTTAATTAGTGATTTCAACTGTCTCTCTCAAATTTTTGAAATTAAATTCATAAAAGTGTTACAATTATATTTTATTCAAATTTTCTAACGTTCTTAGAAGGTGGATAAAAGACGTTAAAAAAATTCAACAAACTTCTATACAACTAATATTATTATAAAATGAATCCTACGTATTACATTGAACTAATATAGGTATTATGTATCTATTATTACATAAAATAAATATAAACAAAATAAATAATAATTTAAATAAAAAAACTGTTTGTAAACAATAAAGAAGTAGTTTTTACTATTCATCATAAATTGAATGTTTTCAGAAAAAGGACAAAAAATCACCCAAAAATAATATTGATATTATGAATGCAGAAATTATTTCTATTTCACCAAATTAATAACATATATGTTTCATTAATTATATTAAAATTTATTCCTGTTGTGAAAACCAATAGCGGGTTTTTTAGAATTGAAAACTATCAAAATATTGATATGTGTTTATGTCTGGGATAAATGTGAAATTACTCCAAATTATAATCACTGGATTAAATGATAAAAATATAATCTAATTATAATTCAAAAGGATTAATATTTATAATTTATCAAGGTAATTATTTTTATTAAATTTTTGTTTTTAAATAAGAATTAGTTTATTTAACTATTCATTAAAATACGAAAGTTATCAGAAAAACATAAAATATTTATTCAAACTAAATATTTCTGTCTCTATTATAAATAGGAATTTAATTTATTTAAATTTAATATAAAAGAGTTTCAAATATATTAATTACAAAGGGTTCACCAATAATAGCCAAAAAGCTTCATTTTTTGAAAAATATATTTTTTATCTAAAAAATTGAATTTGTCCTTATATTATGTCTAAGAAACACAAAATATGAATGATAAAATAATATGGGATATATAAAAAATTCAAAATTTGATTATTACTATTCATAACTACTTTCTAAATAACAAGTATGATAGGTTGTGGTGTGCTTGAACTCAGTGTTGCGTACATCGCACGCTATTGTATTATTTTAAGAGAAGTATATCATGGAAGCTCGGGGTCATACAACCTTGAAAAAGGACATTTAATTCATGGAAAATTTATTGATAGTGGAATCCTACAGTATTTTTTTACCTATGATGTAGTAAACCATCCTCCAAATCAATGCGGGAAAAGGTGTATGATAAATGTTATCATGAAAATCCCACACGATGACGCGTCAGCTATGACTTCTTAAATGAATACATCTATTTGGTCCTGACACCCTATCTTGCCCCCCAATATCATCTTGAGGAGGGTGATTGACAAAGTCATACATTGGTATGATTATGAGGGGGTAATTATCACAGCAGATATTAACTTCTAGGACTTGGAGGGTTCATACCCATACCGACACGACCTCCTGCATGGGCCGCACAGGGAGCTGCTTCTCCCCACTCAAATAGTGAATTTCATTGGGTGACTCTCCCTATAGAAATTATATGAGTATCTCCCCCACTCTATGGTTTTGTGGGATTTTCATGCTACCATGTATATGACTAATGTATGGGATATTCCAAGAAGGGTTCTCACAAAGATTAATCAATATCAACTATGACCCATCCTCCTTGCTAAGGAAAACATGGATTACACCCTTGTTCTATCGGCCCTACTCTAAAATACCTGATTCTAAATTTGGGTTCATGATCATTATAATTACCATATATGGGAATATTTTTCCACTTCTCTCTTGGATCCTCCCACCACTATCTCATTATACATGATCCTTACCACTGATGACCATTGGTTCTATATCTTCCTGATGGGGATCGAGACCTCCTCCATCTCACATGATAGATGAGTTGGCTATATCAATCACATACACCAATACAATCTATTATAAGTAGTCCCATAAAGATGTTATTCATTATATAGTTCCTCTTCATCATATCAATAACCAATATGGAGGTCATCCCCACTCTCAAAATCTTCACGACATTCATCCCCCAGATCCATGCATCAATCAACACGGGGTCCCTCCCCGCTTAAAATAAAACTAGTACTGATGTACTCCAATTTTTATTTCTAAAAATCAATATGAAATCCATCCAGGTGTTGGATCTAATCAACACAATGGACCTAAACACTATGATAACATTTCAAAGGGAGCCCATCCATTCTCTAATAGTTATCAAAGTGGAGGTGTTCTTAACATAATCACATGTAAGTGTGATGGTCATACCAATGCAATAAAAAAACAATATGGAGGTACTCCCAACATAACCAATAGTGAAGATATAATTACTCCACAAGTTTCCACTAGCTCTAGTGGGGTTCCTGACCACTCTATTATCAACCCACACAGAGTTACTCCTTATAAACATTTCAATCCCGACAATGGTCATCCTCTTTCTCATGCATTGTAGTATAGAGGTCCCCCATAATCTAGAACCTCCAGTCTTCATGGACACCCTCCCCATATTCCCACTAGAAAAATAATTTTTACTCCCAACTATTTCATCCAAATATTGGAGGCCCTCTCCACTCACATAGCAGTACAAGTGGATTTTTCTTCTCACATTGGTAGGGTCTGACACAAGTTCCCTTCCCATATCTGAACTAATCAATACATATGTACCACCCACACTATCACCAACAAGCATTGATATTCTTACCATTCATGGGAACATCCCTACTCTAATGAAAAATACCTAGGAATTAGGGATATCCTCTTACATAGATGAAAAAATTTTCATAATCACCATGTCTTTGTGAATCATAATCAACTCATTGATTCTTAGGATGAATGTGATTCGGTAATGAATTATTCATCCCAGTCATCTAAATCTGAGTATATTAAAGGATCCCAACAAATTAATTATCTCATCCCATAGGATGTGAATCATAGAATTCTGAAATATCTCAATAATTATATACCAGTGGACGATGATTTTTGATCCCTTGTAGGGGATCTCAGTTTGATCATCTATGAAATTACAAATTTCAATCCTTAAAAATAATTCATATTAATGATATGAATTATTTAATTATATAGGTCAAATGTATCCAGTAGCATCACCAATGGGCACTACTAATCTCAAACATGTTTTCAGGGTGAGCACCTGGTCCTATCGAGGCCTGATGATGTTGTTGGAACCACACTAGATAGAAAATAGAACATGTAGTGATCCATAAATGGATAAAGATTCTCTTTCATTTGATGAGAAATAAAGATGATGATCAACATCAATGTCAATTCAATTATTCAGACCAGTGACGATCTATGTTAGGTCCATCCATGAGAAGGGCCCCTAATCTTAGAAATAAATTCTATCAGATACACATGTTGCCAAAAACAACTCATTGATTTTTCTAGATGAATGAAATATCCATATTAAATGTTCCACAAAACCTCACTGAGGATCCGGTTGTGTTCCTTTTATAGACTTTATTATGATTCATTTAAACCTCAATTAATTCAATCTAATCTACCAATGAATACAGCTTCAGTTTGATGTCATTATTCAATAGTACAATTTCCCATCTACCACCAGAACGTCTATAAAATAATATTCAATATATTCTTAGTGAAACTTATAATTATGGAATAAGTGACTTCAAAATTGTAGATTCATGTTTGGGGACAGTACAATGCACTCCACTTTAACCCAATCCTGCATGAGGCAAACATAAACGTTGTTATTGAGGATAAGACTTGGGGTATCATTACCTTGAATATGTTTTTCCATGATATTTAAAAGGGCATGGGAATGATGTAGTATTTGAAATATATAACCCATGACCAAGGTCACCTCCATATAATTTGAATCCCCACACATTGGTCTTTATCCATTATCAACGTAACAAACTTGTCCTCAAATAATCCATATCATTGTTATCTATCAATAAAAACATAAATATTGGTAAAGATATATTTGTGACCTATAATCCCTCTTATACATTTGATATTGGGAAGAGTATAGATTTTTATTTTTCCATCACCACGTTGCTCCAGTACTTTATATGTCATAAGTGGATAATCGATTATCTCCTTATTTTGGGGAACACAGATAATGCCACCCCTCAACTAGGTATTCTTCCTCCTCTACTATTGCATTATGGGAATCCATAATCCCTCTACATGTTTCTCCCAATACATCCCAATAATCATGTTCATCCTGACAGAGTAGAGGTGGGATTGTATTGAAAGTATCAATGACAAGAGATTTTGAACTAGAAAAAGTGGTGTGATAATCATCCTCAGGACCCATATGAAGATACTCTAATAGAGGATCAATTAGTATTCATTGTTGAATACCATTTCAAATACCCTATAAAATTATTGTTTGTATATGATACATGTTAATGTAGGAGCATCCATTATTATGACAAGATACATATTCTAACTACTCACCTCGATACCCTAGAAACACAACATGAATAAATTCTTCCTGATAGATTTTCATATCCGACTTGGGTGGAAAATATGTGAAACACCCCTAAAAATTTTGGAACCCTAGATTCTCTCCCTTAAACTAGATGGGGGACCCAATGTTGTAGCAAGGACACTTCATCTCACGGTGCGTGCCCATATTGGGAATCCCAGAGAAGTATGAGGAAACCATACTCTAGTGAATTTTTAATCATTTGATGGTCCTTCATTCGACTGCTTCAACTAGATTCCAATTAGTTAATCATAGGTTGTGAATACCTCTACTAGAAGATCCTATAAAATTTCCCCTCCACTATTTGAAATACACGGACTCCCATCAATTTCATGTGAATCATTCATATTGATAAGAATAATATAGAATTTCCACCTTGTGGATGGGTCACACATATTCAATCTGAAATCAACATAACCAAGAGGAAATTCTAAATATGATTATAGGGAATTTCATGATTTATCTAGCATCCACCATCCACCCTCATATCACTGATTATCCAATGTAGTTTATTATATTTATAGATCATATATCATTACTTATTGTATTTTTTTACACAAACCATATAGGTACAGAAATTTCTTCTTCTAGCTCATACATGAAGATCTGCCAATGAAGAGACTACCTCCACAGTATAGAAAGAGGCCCCCAATACAATAAATAATTTTCCTATAGAGCCTCACCTACCCTAGTCCTACTAAGTCTAGAGGCCTTATCATTCTCTGTATTTCTTAAAGGATTGTCGGTAACCATCACCTCATCAATCAATGCCTCCTCAATTAGAGAATGTAGCTTCATCCCCTCTACAGTATCTAGCCCCTTGATATGGAAAATCTATAAATTTTAACATATAGTACAAAAGAAACCATAAATATTCAATTATAGGTTCCAATGTTTTTTTTTATTTCTTCATTTCCTTTTAAATGTGGATTTTGTAGCTCCCAATTTGAATGAATTTCCATGAAACTGAGATAAAAAATCACACTTATCATTTCCCCTATCAAAAAATTATTTGACAGGACATAGGGATTGTTATCTATTAATCTAATTTGTTTATGAATCTCTGGATAATTTTGAATTCATTATGGGAAATATCCTAACATAGGTGATAGACATCATCTTCAAGAATGGTAGTGTATGAAAGGATGACTAGAAGATGGTTTTGAACCATGGGACTCTGAATTTTTATGAATTGTTTGCTCACATAAAATCATCATAGTCCAATTGTGTCATGTGGGACAGATTTGAAAATCCCAAAACTCAGTAAGTCACCAATACATCAGTAGATATAAATTCGGCATCTACCTCATAGCCTTCTACATCTTAGAAGAGTGGGCACCAATGGGACAATAGAATTAAAAGTCCCCAACTGGTGTCAAATCCATCTAAAAAACTCAATGACTTCATGCCTACAATGTTGGGAATTTCACCCAATGTCCACCCTATATAGGAATAATCCTCTAATGACTAATATGAGTGTGCCACTAGGAAAACCTTCTATTTGGTAGTACCCATCATGTTCCCCAAAAATGAATAATTTCATGATAATTATTTACTACATCGGGAAAACCTCCTCAAAGAAATTATCAAAAGTTTGTGAACAACTAGAATAATCAGGACATCATTTCTTCTTAGGCATTTAATTCCGCCGAATTAGGATAGCAGTTTATAAGTGGGGATATGAATGCACAATCTTCCAAGCGCGCTACATCATATAGGACGAAAATACTGAATATGTTATCTGGACAAGTAGAATAGTTGTACCCATATTGTGATTGACGATTTATAGAAAGATACATGATTAATCCTGTGGAAAGTCATCCAGTATTAATTATAGGTGGCATGACTATTGAACATCTTGAAATTTCCAACACAAACTCTAATACAGTGCTTCATCAACTTGTGTATGTCATGACTCCATCTAGAAAGCAATTCCCTATATGAATAAATAGTCATTTTATTGGGAAGTACAAGTATTAATGCACCTTTCCATTATATAAAAATATATCTTGATCCTTGTGGTCCTTTAACAATTTGAAGAGATGTGTGAGTCTCTCACAATGGCCTTAAATAAAACCCTCAAATTTTAAATAGTGTTAGTGGTACTAGATTCCTTTTATGATGAGGAGGATGGGTATGAAATCTGTCAAAAAAAAATTTAATTCTCTGTAGATGATGAGGGATCCCATATATAGAGGCACTACCACAAGAACAATATATTTGAGTTTGGGCACTATAGGTTGTGTTCTACATGCTTTCACAAGTTCAATTCCAAATTGTGTTAGTTGATGAGGGAATTGAAATCAAGGATACATAAGAATTGATGGTGGTGGAATATCCATGAATTGCGTAATCTAGTGAAGAGTTACTTATGAATCACTTGTATCCTGTGGATGAGTTCCTTCTATATAGATGAACTAAACAGAAGGTGTTATAGTCCAACTGCTTGATTCCTTGATAGTTTTATGGAACTCCATTTTCACAACATCGTTATTTTAGATCCCACCACCTTAATTTTCATGTCCATTTTATACATCCCCCTCCGATTCTATTTTTTTGATGAAAACTTTATATTAAAAATATACATCAGTTCTAATGAGCATGGAATATTTTAGATATTTAAGAATGGTATATATAAATTTTTCAATAGTTACACTTCCTCCCAATGAAGAGCCATTATAGGAATTTTCAACTCAACATAAGTATCAATCCCTTGGAAATGGATCATTAATATCCATCAGGGATTCCAATTGTTTTTGGTGGAATGGTTTTCTCTAGTAATACTCTCACCCATCATTGTCTAGAATGTGTGGTGACTCTGAAATTGACTAGGTCCCCCAAATCCATCATATGTAATTACCCCTCATCTCCTGATGTTAGGAATACTTAATTGGATTGACCTGTACTAGGGAGGTACTTTCCCTACCTACTAAGGTGATTTCACATATAGCAAGGATCGAGCAACTGTATGTAAAAATCTCAGTTATACCATGATTTGGGAATGGAAGCATCATTGGTAATGTCGACATAATGTAATCACATTTCTGGATCTTGAAAAATGTAATGAGGACCACCATATATGGATCCAATTTTTCCAATGTTAACCTATCCATGGATGTTTGGTATGGTACTACTGTCATATTTCATTACCTCTTGCATGTTTCATCCATTGAACTATTGGACCCAGTACTGATGTCCTACCCACTGGACCTGCTTGGATTCCCTGAAGCCCTCCAATCATCCATCTTCCCTGCACCCATGGTGTATGTACATGCCTTCATTATCCCTAATGGACCGATACGTCATCATGAACCCATGTTAGGTGGCCACCAACTATATTGATTGTATTGGGATATACTATATAGAGTAGTGGGTGGGGGTTGTTCTTTCATCATCATTCCAACATCATGCATGAACATGATCCATGAATTACCTATCAACAAATAGTGGCACTGATGGAATAACTCTTTGTACACTATCAGGCTAAATATCTAAAGCCACATAAATTTCCTTGTGTTATGATGTGGATTTTATGGTTGACATAGTGGATTATACTAATAGCTTTCTACCAGTACCCTTCCACAAAATACATATTCATACGATCTTTTCTCTTCAATAACATCGTCGTTATTAGTCATTATCCCTATCAGAAGTGTTAATTAGAGAAATATATATAATTTAATAGCCCATTATTGTCCAAAATTGCCTCTAGAGACACACACATGTTGTTTTCTATTCCAATTTCTGATGAGATGATGTGAAATATACAACCTCTTCAAGCATTGAGACTCAAATATTGACACATTTCTCTATTGAAAAAATCATCATAAGTGTAATGGGTTATCGATTCACCGTGATATGTGAGACCCTTACATGTAGAATATTCACATAGATAACTGTTGTGATGAATTCTACCATTATGACTAGTGGCAGAGTTTCAGTCTGAATGTTTTATCTCCATATATTTCAAAGGATTTCTTCCAAAATCTACCATTATGATCCTCAATTTCTATACAATAATCCCCAGGGAATGTTTATGTAATATTTTGAAACTCCCTCACTAGCTTGACCCCTTATATAGGATCCTCTAATAGGATGTTTATGATATAGTTGAACCATTTGATAATTGGAAACAAACCTCATCCTAATCATCGTCTGACGTTTTTCCAGTTCAAGATCGAGCAGAACATTCGAAAAAGATGACAGATGTTCATGGTCTGCACATATATTCTCCATTGGTGGAAACTCATTGTAAATTGATTTCATGATTAGGATATCAGGTATTTAGTGAATTTCCAAAAGGTAGATACTAAACTCATTGTGATTAAAATGGAATGTGTTGGTCTTCAGTAACTATATGCACACTAACTTAGGTAATATTTGACATAGCTAGTAAATAACGAATTGTGGTGGATATGCAACAATATAAAATCTGAACCTCTTCATATATTCATCCTAATATTAGAAATAATCACCTTCCAAGTATCCCCATCCCCTCTAATGATGTTGTTTCAACCTATTCACGATTTCCACCCTCCACTCCATCAATTCAATGACTCCCTAAAACATCCTAGTGATTCTTATGATACTATTGTGGGGTTGAATCATCTTTATTATTAATAAAATTTACATTATAAATGTAGTTATAGAAATATTCGACTGTAATGGTGGTGTGATCCTAGAAATATTTCCTTTCGCATCCATGATCCACTAGTACTACCCTGGTATTCTCCTAAACCAATATTATATACCATACCAATACAACTGTTCGATGAATGAATCATCACAATAATTTAATAAATAAAAATTATACCCATTTTAAAAGATTTTTTTTTCCTTTTATCCTCTAAAAATATCCCATGTGATGATTTATTCTCCGAGGTAGTTCATATTCCCTCATTGATCATGACACTGTCAGTGGTATCTTCCGTCTAACAAGCATCTAAATGTCAGGGTAAATGATTAATATTTCATCCATTTAATTTTTGAATTATCTGTATTCAATGTTTATTTCATGAAGGACATTAAAAAATAATTTTCACAGAGTACAGTTTGAAGAGTTTTGGTCTATAGTTCATTCTTCATGAAAATCATTAACACCGTGTATGGTTGGTTGAGAACTATTTGTAGAGAAATTATCCAGATGTCTTGTTCACTAAATTATAATTCATAAAGAATTGTAACAAAGATTATGATATTTTTTAAAAGTGTGAGAAAATTATTTTATTTTCATGAAATATAATGGTGTTAGGAACCCATTGTGTTATATTTTTTTGATATGGGTGAAATGATCTTTTAGATGGTCCGTGCACAAGTTAAAATAACGAATTATCTTCATGAAAAATCTTCATGATAGGGAGATTTTTTTATATCTATTAATCAGTCCCAACCATTTCCTATCAGATCCCATTTGGGGGGGGGGGTTGGATCTGAATTACATAAAACATGAACAGTTGAGGAAGTCACAACTGACATGGGGCCAAATATGAGACAAATGACTCAAAACCCTCCAATGGTGATTGTTTCATGATGTAAAAACATGTCATGAATTTTCAGAACTCATAGATCCCTCATTGAGTATTCTTCTATCTGAATGAACAAACAGTTGATGTGTCCTTATGTATGTGAAATAATTCTTTTTTACCACCTGACGGATGAATGGTGTGCTTTTTGAGTCCGAAAATGCTGTGACTATTTCATAAATCACATATTTTCTTTCAAAAATGAGTTGTATCTTCCCAAAAACCATTTACTATAAATACCGACATCATTCTAACAATTCCAAAATGGTTACCTAAACTTTTAACTTTTGGATTTCTCCCAACATGTGAAGCATTTGAGCATAATAGTCTAAAATGAAATTAATCACCAATTGAATCCTATCATAACCAAATATCCATCTATATGTTATTGAATACCTTATCCTAAGGTGGTATGCCTTTCATTATGGAAAACTCCATTCTTAGGGGAAAATTACTTTGATGGAACTTGAGGTATTTTGAAGTATTAAAACTTCATAAAGAACACATTTCCTGAACAAATTCTACAACCTGAGGTAGGGTCAACTAGTTTGGAAAAAACCCAATCCTTCGTAGTCCCCATTTTCTCTTCAAAAACATGAGATATTTAGAGAACCTCTCTACGAGGCCCTATGCTTCCCAAATATCATCACTTTGGGAAATTCACAACACCTCTCTTATATTTACACGTCTTCACAATAAAATAGTTCCCAAATCCTCCACACACATCCTAGATTGATTTTTCTTCCATCCTACTACATATGTGACATAAGAAACATATTCCTAATCCCCACAACACTTCTTGTGTATCTTGATATTCCCAAAATCTTTTGCGTTCGTAGAATAAGTACACTAACATCATTTTCCTCAAAGCATATACCAACTAATAGAGAAATATTGATCGAACCCTCTTCCACACTATTCCAACCTATAATTACTATTTAAATTACCCATAAAATGATGAATTAATGGTAGTTATGTTATTTAAATCAGTATGGAGTAAGTCACCCACATCCCGGATGGGTGAAAAAAATCATCCCAATACCATCATTCTCAAAACATGATGTCAATCTAGGACCTTTTTATGTTTTGACATAGTGGGATGCACCTTGTGTGATTAGAACTATAAGGACCCGTCCATAAAACGTAATTAATATTGAATAAAATGAATAATTCACATTTAGTATCTTTTTAGGTTTTGAGTTTTAGAGATTTAAGACATAACTATTAAATCTCAAACGATTTAAAAAGTAGACACTTCTACTCAGCTTCCATTTTTTTACAAAACATGAAATCTTGAAAAAAAGTGTCATGTCTAGTTCCATGTTTCAGACGTCATGACTTTTCCATGATCACATCCTTGACCCTATTCCACTTTATGTCTTCTGAAAAACATTTCAAAACATGGGATGAGAATAAAAATCTCAGTAAGAGATAAAAAAATAAGGAAAAGATTTAGTTTTTCAAAAAGACATGTAAACCATGAAAACATTCACATAAGTAATATATTACACCTTTATGAAGTATTAAATACTCTTCAATGAATAAAAGATAATTACATACCATTTTGTAACCAACAGATTACCATAAAACCCATATAAAGAACACATAACATATAAAGGCAACTTTGGACATAAGCATACTTAAATGGAATAACCATACGGTCGACTTCCAAAAATATCACTAAATTGAATATCCACACGATCGACTTATATACCCTATGCATCGGAGGTTATAACGTAATAACCCCTCCTGGTATTCATGGCACCACCCGTTATTTTGTTTATCATGTAACCACCCATCAAATGTCCAAGTACCAATATAAAATAATATGACATAAAACAAATATAATTGAAATGAAAAATTTCTACATTTCAATCACAATATATAACATAAATATATTGACATAACAAATCCATTTTCAAAACCATTTGAAATACCAAAAATATTTAAAAAATTATAAAGTATTTATTTTCTATTAAAGAAATTACGGCTTGTTGAGGAAGCCAAAGATCAAATTATACTCACGGCGGCAGAAAGGTCATTTTCACCACTTACGTTAAATGAAACATTCATTTTTTTCTTTTAGTAATACGCATAAGAGAAAAAGATTCACATTGAAAAGTCAAGGATTTTTATACAACACATATAAGAAAGTCGTGTGTTAAAACAAAATATGCATCAATTAATGGAGATTGCGACGAAGTCCCATACCTCATGTCCGACATGACTCGATCCTTCTTTAATATCATGAATAATAAAATAATTTTAATTTCTACATGATTAAGAACCTTTTTCAGGATTATTATTGCTTTAATATCACTTATTACCATGTTATAAACATTATTTAATCATTTATGTTAACAATGATGGTTTTTTCGATATTGGGTACTTCAGTCCAAAATGAACACCTTATATTACAAGTTGTCCATGTGGTCAGTATTCCATTATATCCAGAATGATATTAATTATTCAGATATCATATATATCCTATATATCCAATATATATATGTATTTATAATTGTACTTAACATTTAGAGGTAAGAAATGAAATTCGCCATTCATGGAGACGGGAAGTCGTACGTATGCATGAACACTACTTTCATTTATATTTAATAATTTAATGTAATTAGAAAATAATGATACATAGGTATATTATACTTCCAGTATAATATCATATATAATATTATTAACTCTATCCTTTATACCTCCCACATTAGGAATTAAAGTGTCATATAACTTTGAGGGGGCGGTAGTCTGCACTTCCTTAAATGAGATTATCGTATTTATCCACTATGAAACCCATAAAGTCTTGATATAATTTGGAAATTAAAAAGCATATGGAAATCAGAAACATAATATATATCATATATAAATACATTTCCATCACAATTGCCACCATGAAAGGTGGTAAGATGTAATTGAACAATCATCGTTTCGCGAGGCGTTAGTTTTCAATCCACAGAAACGTTATGTTCTTAATCCATTAGATGGAGGCATGTGTAAGCGTAGTTAGAATACTTCTCATAAAAAACATCCATGTATAATATGGATGCTGGTGTTGTTATAAATGAATGTAATAAAATGAGTTTAGTGGTTGGAGAAGTAAAATAAAAGAAAACTATTTAAGAGAAACAGTTACCTTTAATTTGGGTAACTCCCTTTGGTTTGAACCAAAAGGACTTCTTGAAGTGCCTTATTCCAGAGGTAAGGCTTCTTAGTGTAGGATAGGGATGTAGGGATATTAATTGGGTAGAGTTTGGATAAGAAAAATGGCTTGAGAGGTTTGAGGAATTAGATAGAAATGGTCTCTTTTTAAAAGGGAGAGGAGGGGATCTTTAGGAAAGTTTGAAGATATTATTTTATTATTTAATGATATTAAGTTTCAAATCATAAAATAAACATTGAAGATGATTATAAGATGACTCATGGTTGAAATATAATCATCCAATAGGAATTGGACAGGATTTGGATAATATTTTATTCATTATAATCTCATTTATTTAAATGATTTATTAAAGAGGTAAACACTACATCATTATTGTGTCATAAATAATTTAACTTTTTTGATGTCTAAAAATTATATAAATAAATACCATGATATAGTTAATATTTTTATATTTATAATGTATATTTATAGTTTAAAATAGAACTTATATAACACAAAAAAAATTAATTACAAAAATATTTTTGTTAATGTCAATATTGTCTTTACTTTAATTTAATTAATCCAAATTTTCTTTCTCACTCCCAAATGGCTTAATCGTGTCCCAAAATCGACTCAAAGATTCCCATGTCATTAATAACTCAACTTATATGGTTTGGAAAAGTGATAAGGTAATTTTGAATTATTATAATATTCTTTTTACCCTAAATTACCTATTTACCTTTAACCATGGTAAATAAAAGTCAAAGGTTACTATTCGCCAAAAAATATTTTCATCTTAATGAAACACATTTTAATTTTTCATTACAACCATGTATGGCATATTTTTGAAATTAAATTCACAGAAGAGGTCATATTTTTTTAAATGAAAAAGTATGTTTTTTAACTACCACTAAGAGGATTCACTATTAATCAAAAATTGAAGTTTTTTATAAAAAAAACTATAATTTAGCCTAAGATATATTTGATATTCCTAATTAAAAATAATGTCTATTTTGAAAAATTAAAAACATAGAAGTGGGATTTATTAAATTTAAAAATATTTCCTATTATCAAAAAAAAGTATGTTTATAAGAAACAATAACTATCAAAAGATAGATACTTGTTTATGTCTAATTTCAAAGTGAAATTAATATCAATGACCAAAATTGGATTAAATGGTAAAAATAAATTTTAATTAAACATTAAAACCAATTAAAATGATAATCTACCCATATAAATAAATTAGATTAAAACATAGTTTTGAATTAAATTACAATATTTTCACTATTCATGAATAAATGAACTTTATGGGAAAAATCCTCAAAATTTACACAAAGTAAATTTGGATGTCCCCATTCCAAAGATGGATTTTATTTTCTCATATATAATGTATTAAAGTGACCAAAACTTGCTTTAAAAAGGGTTCTCCATTAAAAGGTGGTAAATTGACTTTTTAATGTAATTTCTACTTAAAATTAGATTCATTTACATTTTAAGCCACTAACATTTTATTGGATAATTTAAATACATTTAAAAATAATTTATAATCATATTGTAGTTAGTTTTGTTCATTCCCCTTAATACAACAGCTATGTGTTTACTACCATTTAAACTAATAATATTACATTATTAGTGTGTAACATAAGATTCCAAAGAAACACGTTGTTGCGTATCGGGTAGGCTATCGAACATAGAAACCCCTTTAAAGTATATTTAATATTTAATTAACAAATATTAATAAGTTTTAAAATATCGTATTCTTCATTTACTTGGTATGTTACATCCTTCCCCCCTTTTGGAAATTGTGTCCTCAGAATTTTTATTCACTTATCAAAATAATTAGGGGTATTTATCCCTAATAGAATTTTCAGATTCCCAAATTACCTCTTCCACCATATGGTTTTTCCACAAAACCATTACCTGGTGAATTTCTTTATTCCGCAACACATTCTCTCTACGGTCAAGAATCCGGATAGGTTGTTCTTCATAAGAGAGATTCTCTTCCAACTAAACTACCATTGGGCTCAAAACATGAGATGGATCTGGAATATACATTCTCAACATCGAAACATGAAAAAAATTGTGTACTTGGGATAAACATGGAGGTAAAGCCACTAATTACACAACTGATCCAACTTTCTACAAAATTTTATAAGGTCCAATGAACCTCGGACTCAACATTCCCTTCCTACAAAAATGCATCGCACTTTTCCGTGGTGAAATTATGAGAAAGACATGATAACCTACATCAAAAGAAAGATCCTTCCTCTGGTTATCAACTTAAATTTTTTGTCTTCTCTGAGCTATTCTCGTGTTCTTCTGAATAAACTAAACTTTTACTACAATTTCTTCTACAAATTCTAGTCCCATCAGTTTCAATTCACCTACTATATCCCAAAAAGATAGATTTTGAAAAAACTTTCTATATAATGGCTCAAATGGAGCCATCTATATACTAGAATTAAAACTGTTATTATAAGAAAATTCAACTAAAGAAACATGTTGGTCCCAAATTCCTTGAAAATCCATCGAGAAAGCACGTAACATATCATCCAATGTCTGAATTGATCATTCTGATTGCCCATATTATTGAGGATGATAAGCTGTAAAAAAAATTAATTCAGTACCCAATGACTTCTGAAGGCATTTCCAAAAGATAGAAGTAAACCTGGGATCACGATCATATACAATGGAGAGGGGAACTCTATGAAACCTGACTATATCTTTAACATACAACTGAGATAGTTGATCTAGTAATTATGTATCTCAAATATGATTTAAATGAGCAGATTTAGTCAACCGATTAACAATAACTCAAATTTCATTATTACTTCGATATGTATTTGGTAACCCCACAACGATGTCCATGGATATATTTTCCCATTTCCACTCTATCACCGGTGAAGGCAGAAGAATATTTTTTGGTAACTACCGCTCTACTTTAACTTGCTGACAAGTCAAATATTTCATAGTAAAATCAGAAATATCTCTTTTCATTCCATCCCACCAGTAATACTCTCAATTATCTCTATAAATCTTAGTACTGCTAGGATGAACTGAAAATGGAGAACTATGAGATTCACATAACAACTCATTCTTCAGATGTGAATCACAAGGTACACATAATCTATTTCGAATCCTTAAACCAAAATCATTAGAAAGATTAAAATCAGGAAACGTACCCTTTTGAACCAACTCTACCTTTTTCTACAACTCACTGACTTCTTTCTGTGCTTGCTTTATTCCGGCTGTTAGAGATGATCTCACCAACACGTAATACAAAAAATAATAATTTCATGCAATAACAACTTCTATGTCAAATTTCATCAAATTAAAAACCAAAGGATCATATTCCAATCATATCATGGTCAATGAAGTATTACTTTTTTCGACTCAATGCATCAACCACTTTATGTGCTTTTCCTGGATGAAAAAGTATCGTGCAATCATAATCCTTGATTAATTCCAACCATCTCCTCTGTTTCATGTTCAATTCATTTTGAGTGAATATATACTTCAATATTTTTTGATCAGTATATATTTCAAAATTCATTCCATACAAATGATGCCTCCAAATTTTTAAATCAATAACAATAGCAGTTAATTCCAAATAATGTGTAGGGTAATTAAACATATATTGGTTCAACTGGTGTGAAGCATAAGAAATTACCCGATCATTCTACATTTGGACACAACCCAGTCCATTCAATTAAGCATCACTGTTGATAACAAACTCACCATTTCTGGATGGCTGTGCCAAAACTTGTGTATTCACCAATCTTCTTTTCAATTCCTGAAAACAATCATCACATTATTTTGTCTGGATGAACATAAAACCTTTCGAGTTAACATAGTAATTGGACTAGATAACCGTGAAAATTTTTCAACAAACCTCCGGTAATAACCCGCCTAACCACGAAAACTATGAATCTCAGTTATATTTTTGGGTCTTGGCCATTCTTCAAATACTTTCGTTTTAGCAGGATCAACAATTATGACATTTTTTGAAACAATGTGACCAAGGAAAGAAATTTTTTGTAACCAAAACTCACACTTTCTGAATTTCCCATAAATTTTATTTTCATTTAAGGTTTTCAATATGACCCTTAAATGACTTTCATATTCTTCCTTACTTTTGGAATAACCAAAAATATCATCAATAAACACAACCACCAATTATCATCTGATTCAACTAAGCCATCATTGTAGTAAACTGCTCAATTCTGATTCTGACCATCACAGGTTGCTTATTTTGAAGGTCATTCTCCTCTGGATGACTTCCCATCACAACTGACTGATTTCCACTGTGGTAAAACATTATGAACACATAAATAACTTAATTGAGGAAACATGATAATCTGTAAATTCTATATCATTTCAATATTACCATAAATTAATTTAGTGACACTAATTTAACAATACCATAACTCCAAAATTTATCTAATCCAACCTCTGAAACCTACTATAAGGACCCGCCATTAAACCTTACTTAATATTGAATTAAATGAATAATTTTCATTGATTATATTTTCAGGTTTAGAGTTTTAGAGAGTTAGGAAATAAATATTACATCTCTAAAGATTTACAAAGTAGACACCTCTACTCATTTTCCATTTTTTTATAAAACATGAACTCTTGAAAAAAAGACTCACGTCTAGTTCCATGTTACAGACGACATGACTTTTTTGTGGTACCATCCTTGACACTATTCCACTTTATGTGCTATGAAAAACATTTCAAAACTTGGGATGAGCATAAAAAGGTCTATAAGGGATACACAAAGATGAAAAACAGTTAGTTTTTCAAAAAAAAAAGTAAACCATGAATACTTTTACATAAGCAATAGTTTTCACCTTTATGAAGTAGTAAATAATATTCTCAAAATAAAATATCATTAAATTCACTTTTGTAACAAAAAGATTACCATAAATACCATATAAAGAACACATACCACATAAAGGTAAAATGGGATATAAACATACTTAAATGGAATAACGATAATGTAGACATCCACACATATCACTCAATGGAATAGCCATACGGACGACATCCATACCCAATGCATTGGAGGTTATAACGTAAGCACCCGTCTTGGTATTCACGACACCACCCATCATTTGGATTATCACATAACCACCCATCAAATGTCCAAGTACCAATATAAAATCATATCACAAACAAAAAATATAAAGGAAAGTAAAAATTTCCACATTTCAAAAAAAATATTTCACATAAATATATTTACATAACAAATCCATTTGTAAAACCATTTTCAATACCAAGAATACGTAAAAATCATATGGTAATTATGTTATTTTAAAAATATTACTCCTTGGTGAGGAAGGCAATGATCAAATAATACTCACGGCGGTAGAAATTTCATTGTCACTGCTTACGTTTAAAGAAACATTCATTTTTTTCGTTTAGTAAAACGCTTCATAGAGAAATATTCCCTTTGAAAAGTCAAGAGTGTTTATACAGCATATAAAATAAACTCGTGTATTAAAACAAAATATGCCTCAATGAAAGGAGATTGAGACGAAGTCCCTTACCTCATGTCCGACTTGACTCGATCGTTATTTAATCTCCTTAATAACTAAAAAATGTTAATTTCTACTTACATACGAACATTTTTCAAGTCTATTATTCTCTTTATATCACTTATTACCATGTTATAAACATTATGTCATCATTAAAGTTAATAATGATTATTTTGTCGATAATTGGTACCTGAGTCAAAAATGAACACCTTACATTACAAGTTGTCCTTGAGGAAAATATTCCATTATATCTGGAATGATATTCATTATTTAGATATCATATATATCTAGTATATACATGAAATTATAATAGTGTATAACATTTAGAGGTATGAAATGAAATGCACCGTTCATGGAGAGGGTAAGCCGTACGTACGCAAGAACACTACTTTCATTTCTATTAAATATTTTAATGGAATTAGGACTTAATGATACATATGAATATTATAATTACAGTATTATATCATACAAAATATCATTAACTTTATCCTTTATACATCCCACATAAGGCATTAACTAGTTATATCACTTTGAGGGGCAGTAGTCCGCACTTCCTCAAATGAGATTATCATATTTACCCACTATGGGAACCATAATGGCTTGATATAATTGGGAAGTAAAGAAGAATAAGGAAATAATAAACATAATATATTTCATATATAAATACAGTTCCATCAAAATGGCCACCATGAGAGGCGGTAAGATTTAATTGAACAATCATTGTTTTGTGAGACGTTAGTCTTCCATCCACAGAAACATTATGTTTTTCATCCATTAGATGGAGGTGTGTGTAAGTGTACTTTTAATCCTTCTCATAAAAAATCCTAGTATATTGAGGATACTGGTTCTGTTACAAAATAAATGAATAAAAAGAGATTATGGGTTGGAGAAGTAAAATAAAAATAATAATTTTAGAGAAATTATTACCTTTACTTTGGGTAAATCGCTTTGGTTTGATCCAAAAGGAATTCTTGAAGTGACTTATTCCTATGTTATGGATTCTAGGTGGAGGGGATGGATGTATAGAGCTTAATTAGGAATAGTTTGGAGGAGAAAAATCACTTTAGAGGTTTGAGGAATTAGATAGCAAGGGTATCCTTTTATAATGGATAGGAGGGGCTCCTTAGGAAAGTTTAAAAATTTTATTTTATTATTTAATAATATTCATTATCTAATGGTCCAGTAATCATTAAAGATGAATATAATATGACTCACGGTGGAAATAAAATCATCCAATAAGAATTATACAGGTTTTAGATTATATTTTATTCATTGTAATCTCATTTATTTAAATGATTTATTAATGAGGTAAACACTGCATCATTATTGTGTCATAAACAATATAATTTATTTGATGTCTAAAATTTATATAAAAAAATACCATGATATAGTAAATCTTTTTTAGATTTCCAATTAATATTTATAGTGGAAAATAGAACTTATATAACACCATCAAAAATTCATTACTAAAAGATTTTTGTTAATGTTAATTTTGTCATTACATTAAATTTATTAATCCAAATTGTCATTATCACTCTCAAGTGGATCAATGGGGTCTCAAAATAGACCCCATGATGCCCAAGGTCGTTAATTACTCAACCCATATGGTTTGGTCAAGTGTTATGAAATTTTTAATTATTATAATATTCTTTTTTACCTTTGAATTACCCTATTTACCTTTAACCGTGGTAAATAAAATTCAAAAGTTACTATTCACCATAAATTATTTTCATCTTAATGAACAAAATTTTACATCTTTATAACAACTTTGTATGTTGGATTTTTGAAATTCAATTTAAAGAAGTAGTAAAATTTTATTTAAATGAAAAAGTCAGTTTTTTTAACTACCACTAAGTGGTTTCACTATTCATCAAAAATTGATGTTTTTCAGAAAAATACCAAAAATTCAGCCTAAGATATATTTGATATTCTGAATTCAAAAATGATTTCTATTGTTAAAAATTAAAAACATATATGTGGAATAAATTAATTTTAATATTAATTCCCGATATCAATACAAATATCATGTTTTTATGAAACAATAACTATCAAAATATTGATACTAGTGTATGTCCAATTTCAAAGTGAAATTAAATCCAATCAGCAACATTATATTAAATGGTAAAAATATATTCTAATTACATTTTAGAACCAATAAAAAATATAATCTAACCATATAAATAAATTAGATTAAAACATGGTTTTAAATTAAAATACAATACTTTCAGTATTACTTAAAAAATGAACTTTATTGGAAAAATCCCAAAAAATTTACACGAAGTAAACTTTGATGTCCCCATTATAAATAAGGATTTTATTTAGTCACATATATTGTATTAAAGAGACTAAAGCTAGATTTAAAAATATTTCTCTTATAAAAGGTGGTAAATCGACCTTTTAATGTTAATTGTGCTTAAAATTATTTCCATTCACATTTTAAGCCTATTAATTTTTATTGGATAATTTAAATACCTTTAACAATCATTTATAATCATATTGTAGTTTGTTTTGTTCATTCCCGCCAATAAACGACTTGGAGTTTACTACCATTTAATGTAATAATATTATAATATTTGTGTCCAACGTAAGATTCCAAAAAACTCGTTGTTGCGTATTGGATACGCTATCGAACATAGCAACCCCATTAAAGTTAAATTAATATTTTATTCATAAATATTAATAAGTATGAAAATATCTTATTCTATATTTACTTGGGATGTTACAGGAATGATATGGTCTCCACAATGACTATCTTCATAGGTAATGATATTCTCCTAAGACATATTTATATACCTCCAATAGAGATTTACATCCTCTTCAAACAGTATCGATGCTTTAAACCCACACCACCTCTCATTGGTGCACATTTTATGAAATTGAAATCCAATTTTCAATATCCTCTTGATTATAACATTTATCAAGATTCCCATGAGATTTTAGGTTGGACATGGTCATTATATCCATCCATCAGCCATCAATAAACCCCAAGGGAGAATTACCCAGTTACCACCATCCAATGGGAATCATCTATGTGTAACACTAATCGTACCTGACTGAATGGATGTTCCTATGACTAATCCTAAATCTTGTTCCCTCAAATATTCATTTGCATCATGTATAAGACCCAATCCTCTAGAAAAATTTTTTATTTGATTCCCAACAGATTGGGATACATAGGAAGCCCCATTGAGGCTAAAACCATAATACCAACACTCTATCATCATCACCCATAATATATCCACTTCATTAACAATCCATATAGACTCAATCCATATTCTATATACTCAAAGAATCACTTTGGAGGAAAAATATGTGAACCCCATGTTTGAACTCGGTTTATCATTGATGTACATATCACATTATTTTCATAAAATATCTTTTTTAATTTTTAAATATAGACTACTATGAATTAAATTTGAGGTTATGACCTTATTTGGCTTCTTTGTGACTAGTTTAGATAGTGAAACCCAAAATATGTGGTGAAAATAGAATAATTTATGGTTAGTTCAAACTGTGAGGGTTAGGCCACATGGTTTATGAAACCACGCGAGGTTGTGGAAGAGAATAGTAATAGGCATAAATTTTTCAGAAAAATTGTGCCACTCAATCCACATGACCTGACGCTAGAACTGAATCTTTTATCAATTTTATTTCAAGGGTATGTGAATTGTATGTTAAATGTTGTGAGAAAACTATTTTATCTACACTTCTTATAGATAACTATTAACATTTACATAAATTCTTTTCAAATAGTGCGCCAAAATATTGGGACCCCTTAAATTTCTGGAAATTTAAACTTTTTGAATAATATTTAAATACCTTTATAAAAAATTACATTATCTTCTATTACACAATAAATTTATCATTTTGAATCCATCTTTAGTGTCTAATCACATATTTGAGATAATGTCTATGTCTGATATCCAAATCATAGGTCGTTTATCTAATTAGATTATAAATGGTAAGATATTGTTTCTTTTTTATTCATTATTAGTTTTTCTGTATATAATTTAAAATATTTAGTTTAAAGATAATTTTACACATTAATAGGTTCTTAATTAGTTATTTTTTTTCAACTAATGTTATCCAAACAGGGACATAATATATAATGACATATCAAACATGAACCAAAGGTATGAGGTCATGTGACATTATCTTAAAGATTATCTTCATATATATAAGTTTTTCTCCACCTTCACAATATATGGGTCTCTCCTTGATATGAAAATGAAACCATGAATTGTTTGGTATCTCATATTCAATTAAATATTTTTGTTAATTTCTAATTTTTGGGTGTGAATAATGAATTAAATAGAA
Organism: Viscum album; assembly: GCA_963277665.1. Classification (NCBI taxonomy): domain Eukaryota; kingdom Viridiplantae; phylum Streptophyta; class Magnoliopsida; order Santalales; family Viscaceae; genus Viscum; species Viscum album. The sequence goes on from OY728127.1 coordinate 2,047,877,834, forward strand.
CCGCTCCTCTTTGTGTGTTGGGTATATAAATTTACAACCATGGGATGCAATGACTTAGGGATTCACATGTGTGAAATCTTACCCCATGTCATGGTATGTTTAATATTGAATTGATAATTAAAACAAAATTATCATTTTTTTATAAAAATTAAAATTTAATTCAAATATTAAATGTGTAATATATATAGAATTGATTAATGTTATGTGATTATGAGCATGTCCCTTATCCCATTCTATATAATTTCCTTGGTAAAAATTTCTTGATCTTTATATTAATATTCCCATGTGAGTTAAATAATGTCATTGAAATGTAATTTTTTTTTTAAGAATGTTATTCCTGTTATAATACTTTTTTCCCATTTGATTAAATTAGACGAAATACCTCTTTGATTAGAGCATGCCATATGCCACCTTTTGAGGTGAGGTTTGAAATAAAATGTTCTTATTATTAAAATTTCCGTTTTTAAATGAATTTGATTAATTTTTTGGAGTTTATTTATTTTTAATATGCATTGGGTGGCACATGGATTCAATGAATAATGTCCTGGTGGTACTCAATTGGACTATATCATTTCTGTTCCTGAGTGATAAATTAATTCATATTATAATTCCATGGACAAACATAAAGGGATTTTGATATATATTCTATGGTTGATAATTAGGCTACAATAGTGGACTAAAATTGGTGGACTCTTAAAACAATTGATGGTATACCACACCTAGAGTGATACATTGGATCATGAGGGGATCATCATGGATAGTCTTGTATGGTTCATGTTTTTATTTCATCTCGAGTGAAAATTTGTTTCTAAGTTAGGAATGACAAGTAAGATATTTGGTTCATGAATAAATATATAATTAAATTGATTGTAGGATGTGTTTTCAATTCCAATGCTTAATTTTAGATTCGGTCTTGTATTACATATATGGATTGTCTATATTGGAATCCTTTGTTATAGGTTGTTATGTTGATCATTGAGCTTTATGTTAGGTTCCTAGACATTACGATTAAAAGAAAAATTTGGTTAAATACGTATGTTATAATTGACATAGGCCTCACTATTAAACCAGAGTCCTTTCATCATATGAATTGTTTATAAAATGAGATCCTATAGCTATTTTATTTTTTCTTTTGAGTACTTATTATACTTTTTTTACCCTGCACAATGATTATTATATATATTAAATGACTGATTGGAACCTGACCACATGTGGTTGAATACTGGTATTTTTTCTAACACTTAATTTGGTCCCCCATTGGGTACCCCAATAGACTATATGACTACAAGTATTTATAAGGGAAAGAACCCTAATACATGTTTTTTATTTATTCTTGGATCATAGAGCATAAGACTGATCCGAGGATAACGATGCTAGTTTGGATTCATTTTCATATTATGTAAATTTCATATATGTATGGTGTATCATCCTTGAATAGATGTTTTCATAACAGTATTAGAATCAAATAATATGTATAATCATTTTTATTTATTATACGATATAACATCTATATTTGTTCATATATAAGTATTCCATTGTTCACTTCTTGCCTATATATTAAAATTCTTCTAGTACTTTTATACTATTTATTCCACTGTGTTAAACACTAGTATTGAGGGAATAGTCCCCTACATTCTCACCCAGGACTTAGCTTCTAGTTGACAACATATGTAATTTTTAGACATGAGCTTGATGACATGTGACCAACTAGGTTTACCGAACTGTTGACTAGAAAATATGCCCAGGATGTATCAATGATATATTAGAGGATTTTGTATTATTATTTTCTTTAAAATTTATGATTATTGGGGAGGGGAATGGTAGTTTATAATTATCTGTGCATGGGATTAGATAGGAATTTTATATAAAAACCCCAAATTATCTTGAATGAAATTGTTAATTTTTGGATGTTTACCATTATAATTGATTTTATTCCACTATTTGGTGAATCACTCAAATTGTGATATTTATAATGGTATGAATCTGTGTAATATTTATTATGAAAACCAATGATATGAGGGTGTTCCATATCATGCATCATATATTCCCCTTTTACATTTCACATGTAATGTATTATTACATGTCATTTAGGATTCATAACTAGCTTAATGATTTTGTTATAGGTATTGTGATACATATACGTGTCATTGAGATAAGTATATTTAATGTGTTTTCGTGTGGTATTATTGGATGACAAACATTAGGCACTATGGAATATGGAACCTCATAGTTTATAATTTGGACAACCACATGGTAAAACCATTTTTAATAGAATATTAAAATGAGATTGAATTCATATACAAAAATGAATATATAAATAAAAATGGATACTTGACTTTCATCTGGGAAATAAAATTACCAGACCCATACATATTAGTGGGCTACATTTTGGGTCTCTTGTTTTTACATAATAGGTATTTTTACTATATCTTACTCTGAGAGTATGTAGAGGGATGTGTTATTATAGTGGAAGGATTGTACTTGTCCTCCATAAATATTTTCACTTTTGAGGCATGACATTTATTATGATGTTGAAATGAGGTGTGCATTTCAAATATTAAAGGCATGACAACACGAAAACCTATAGTGGTATGCCAAGATGTTGGTGATGATCTGACTCATGAGGTTTAAGCGAATGGGATACCAGTTGATCATCCAGTTGTGCGTGATATATACCCATTTTTAACATGAAATTGATTTTGAGTCATATTTTCATAAGGGGTTAATGTGGTTTATAATGTCTATTGATGTATCACTTTGACATTGAAAGACTATGGTTGTGTTGATTCCTGAGTTCCAGAAGTAGCATCCTCAATCATTATTAGGGGATGGAGGACTACATGTTGTAAATTCCTAGATAGGGGCCTTATTATCTATAATTAATCTACTAGATACACCTCATTATATGAACGTAAATCTCATTACATATATGTTATGTGATTCCTCCAAATAAAGGTGGGACTTCATATCTTCTATGCACTATCATTTGTAGATGTTATTGATGTATTTTCACCTAGAATTTTATTAATTATTCTATCACATGACGTTAATGTTGATAGACCCTTTGAGTTAATAATTTTGGAGTAGGTAATATTATTTTGGACAGATTACCCAGTTTTTTTTACTGAACACTAGTTCAATATAATTATTTTTACGGTTTACAAGTTGTATAACGATAGAAAATTTTAGTATGGTATCAGGTATTACATCTGATCACTGCTAAATGTACATTTGATGACTATTTATTAGAGAATAGTAAATTCTGGTTTTATCATAGAGTGTATCTTTAGAAAATATGGGGGGGCAAGATTGGGAGGTTTGGTGTCTAGAAAGTGTAATGCAATGACTGGTAGTAGAAAGAATAATCTAGAACATCCACATTGTGATACAAATAGCTATAAGATACACTCACATAGAAAGGTTAGGTTCTACATATGTAGTAGGATATGATATATGAGGCCACAAAGTATGTGGACTCTAGATTAATTTAAATACTACAAAAAGGGGTCATCAATAACATTTCGATAGAAATTGTCCACCAACATCCATATAGGGAGGGTAAACACCGACTCCACCTCCTCATGTAGTGTCACCATATTTTCATTATACATGGAGATGGAGTATAGTTTAATGATCATGCTAAGTGGGTGGTAGGGATTGTGTTAGTCTGATCCCAATTTCACAGTGACATCAGCGCTGATTTAATCAAGGTAGCTAGGAAGTGTCATAAGGTCACAGTTTAGTCTACATATATGTAGTGTAACTGAACCATGAGAATCAGGATCTAGGGCCATCTACTATAATAATAACTACTCTAGTGTCTTATTCATTAGCTTCATCAATTTTTAAATATCGGTCATCACATTTGATTATATATCATACCATTATGAAGTGTCCTAGTCTTAGTATTTAGACCCCTAATGGTGCTTGGACTCTTGAAACTCTTTTATGGATTTCAACATAATTTTTAAATCAATTCAATGAGGTTCCCCTTGATATTGGTGTGTGTTAATTTATATATAGCCTCTCTATCATTAATATGACTATTTCTGATTTAATTCTCAAGATAGATAGGTTGGTTTCCTTTAATGATTTCATTATTTTAGTTCATCATTAGGTGACATTCAGTACATAAGATGTTGTTTATTTCATTCACAAGGATGAGTGGGATATTCTAGCAAGCTAATATGGACATATGCGTTGTGTATTTTTATGGATGATAACATATATTTTGAGTTTATACATGGATTATTATGGAAATACTTATGAAGATTCCCACATGTTCTTGACATTTTTGAACATCTACCTAATAGAATTTTCATGATTAACTCTTATTATAGTGTAATATTTTTCTATAATGTGATTACCATGAGATTCACATGTTTTAATTTTTCCTTATTGGATGGATAATAGTGTACTGCAAGAGATAAATAGGTTTGTAGAGGATTTAGAGGCAAATGGTGTAAGAATCTGGTTCTTATTTTTGAGGTACAAGTTTCTTCTTTTCTCTTTTCCTTAAGTGTTTTTGAGAAACTAATGAAAATGGGGGAAATCCTAATTTTTGGAAATACACTCCATCTACTATTCCACACACAGTGTACTTTGACAGTGTGGGATGAGTACACAGGGTGTGTAGTTATGCCGGCGGCGAAGGGTGTAAAATAGACTACACGTCATGTAGTGGGTTTGTACACGTCGTGTAGTCAGTCGGCCGGGAAATAGTGAAGTTGTGGAATCAACCGCCAGCGGGACGACAATACATGTCGTGTACTCAGAATTCCCGTGTAATCATGTCGACTAATGAACAGTGCCCCGCTGGCAAGAAGGCACTGAAGGAACAGTTTAAACAAATGAAAAGTACACATCGTGTACATGAATGCACACACCATGTAGTATGTTTTTTTCGATTAAGATGGTAAGTAGCCTCCTCATTTGGCAGATGAGGCTTTGGACTCATTTTTGAGCAGGGAGAGGAGTTTAGTGCTTCGAAGATCTCCCGATCGCACGTCGGGAATCAGATTCTTCTGTCGTCGATCACATTGGCACCACACGGCTAAGAGAATCCTTTTCCTTATGTGTTTCTTGCCAATTATTCCTCTAGGGGATGTTATTTGAGGTTGAAGAAGAATTATTTTACCTTATATCTACAAATTTATTGGACATTTAAGAATCTGTCGTTCGCGTATACCATTTAGGGGTGTTTAAGGGAGGTGGATTGGTGTTTAATTTTCCAACTGATGTGCATTTTTTGTAGCATTGTGATACGCACCCATGAATGGGGTGTCATATGGATGAGGCCTTGTAGATTTAAATACCTATAATTGTAAAGGCAATTTAAATGTGATAATGAATTGTTGTTTGAGATCGATGCTTGTATCCAAGACCACCCCTGGGGTTCATTCCTCTGATTAGCTATTTGGCTAGGATACCTGAGGGTATGCCTTTATAATAATGACTATTTAATTTCCTTGAGAGTAATTTCATGTGTATTTCTTGTTACATGATGGACATGGCCCGATTATTTGTTTAGCCTGAGGGTAGTGTTGTGATTAGACTGTGGGAAATGTACTACCTAGCATGTGGGAAACTTCTTTCGTGCATGTGGGCAATTGATTTTGTGCCTGTGGGAGACTCCTCATACGCCTGTGGGAAATATTCGATATTCCTGTTGAAAGATTCTTGTGATTGGATTCTCTTACCCGAGGGTATGTGTTTAAAAGTTTGGGGACACTGTCTATTTTACTCTGAATATTCACAGTGGTGATATCTTAAATTTATTGATTAAAAGAATAATAAAATAGAAATATAACTACTAATGTTGGTTCGTTTTGAGTACTACATTGTTTATTGCATTTTACTACAGCACACTGTTGTCACATTTTTTTATACAGTTGTGAACGGGCCTTATATGGGTGCCTACAAGGATTTATTTCTCACACCCTGTTTGGTTCATTACATCGGCCCAAACAGATTACATTTATGCAGGTGTGGATAAGGGAAAGAGTCCCTATACATGTAATTAATTGTTGGTGGAAAGTAGGGGAGCATGGGAACGAGCTTGGGCTCGCGATGCCACTGGCTGTTCTGTTTTGATTTTTTGTACTTATACTTCAGTTTTATTGTACTAAAGTGTAACATGTTTTGGCTGGGTTATAGAATAGTGACATGCTGCAATTTCATGTATATATGACTATTGGTTTCTCTGTTATTATCAGTTTTCCATTTCTGTTATTATTATTGTTTATCGCTTCCTCTTGTTGTATGTTTTTTATCTATTCCGCTACACTAACCCTTTACAAATGAGGTAATAGTTTCCCACTATCAGACATGGTCCCTCGCTTCTTGTCGGAAGCCTCTGGCATTTGGGGAAATGCGCTTGAGGTTACATGGTGAACCGGGATCGGGGCACCCACTGAGTTGCACCCGGAACCGGGAGGTTTCAAAGTGGTATCAAAGGATGTTATTTTCTTTTAATTTCTATGTGTAGCCTTATTCAGGGGTAGGATAAGAATGGTATTTGGTAATAAGCTGTGCCCAGGCGTAGCTAACCCGTGTACATGGAAAAGCCAATTTACCTCGTGTTGCAATTTTTTTGATTTTGTAAGATTACAGTTTAATTGATTTTCACCAAAGGGTGATGCACTTATTATTTTTATGTTTATATTTTATTCATGGGTTTTATCAAGTTTCAAAACAATGAGATGAGGGTATTCCATCTCATTAACCACATAGGCATATGATAGAATCACACCCCATGCACAGTTTCCATGCCATGTAGGTGCATTAGAAATTTCATGTTGTTGTGATAGTTGTTGTGATAGTAAAATCATGATGTTGTGATAGCTGCGCTGATAGATATGTGGTGTTTGATAGGGTATTATTGTGTGATCCTGTTTATAGAATGGACGCCAAAGTTTGGTTTTTGGGGATTATGGGCCCTCATTGACCTGAATTTGGTGGATCATTGAATGTTTATCCGGTTATAAAATATATATGATTCCAAAACTTGATTTTCATTGATTATGGGCCATCACAGATCAAACTTTGGCACTTAGGTATTGTTTTTCAGTATTTTCAGGGTTCTAGAGAAGTTTCTGAGGCATACTGTCTGGAAACCCATTATACACGACGTGTAGTACCATAAAGACGTTGTGTATGTTCTTCTGTTTGGGAAGAAAAGAAAAATTTTTGAATACACGCCGTCTACCCTAAGTACATTCCATGTAGACTCTTCCTAGGTCATAGACCGTGTGGGTGGGGACATAGGGAAGGGAAATGCTAGGGGAGAACACGCTGTGTATCGGATGTACACACCGTGTAGTGTTGACCCTGAGTTCGCCCATGTTACTAACAAACACGGAAGAAGGAGACCTTAAGATATACATGCCGTGTTCACTATAGAACATTTCATGTAGTTGGTGTCGTGTTTCTGGTCGTGTAACGAACAACACAGGTCGGTGAAGCTCGTCTAGTACACGCCATGTACTTATGGGACACGCCGTGTAGTCTTGACCAGTGACAGACCGTGTGGACCTCACCGTGTGGCTGGGAAGCTTGGTAGTGTGCATGCCGTGTGCGGGTGTAACACTCCATGTAGTATCAGGCAGTGTAGTCGGCCGTGTCAAAAATGACATGGGTAGTTGGAAAATAACACCATACACGTCGTGTAGTCAGTATACATGTCGTGTAGTTTCGTTTAACAGGAGCCATGTGGCTAGGCCATGTGGAAGGACCCAGGCATGGGAAAAGAAGTCAGGTACATGTTGTGTAGTCAGTATACACGCCGTGTAGTCATGTTGTGCAATCATAAATTCCTTCTTCCTCTTGTTTCCCTTTTGGTTCATTCGTGTTCATACTGTGATAATCATGAACTAATGTGTGTGTTTGACCATGTAGATTCATGTCGCCGAGACGACCACATGTTGTTCTCCCGGAGAGCAGCAATGATTATACTCCAGAGATGGTGGGCCATGGGTTACCAGTGGATCCATCAGTAGAGCCAGATGCGGAGCCATCCATTATACCAGACACGGGCGCGGATGCACAGTTCCGTGAAGGCTTTATACGGTTCATGCAAACCTTTCAGGGAGCACCACCGACTGCCAAATCTATGGTCGAGCTGACTTGTGTATTACAGCAGCAGAATCTACCAATGTTCTTAGGGGATAGTGGACCACATGCTGCGGAGTCTGGTCTGGGGTTGATGGAGACTATTTTCGTGCACCTAGAGACTCCTCCAGGGTGGAGGGTAAAGGTCGAGACTTATGTTCTCCGTGATTCTGCCAATATGTGGTGGGATGTTACCACCCAGTCAGAGAATCCCAGAGACATGGTGTGGGAAGATTTCCAGATAGCCTTCTATGAATTCTTCTTCCCAGAGACGCTGAGGGAAAATTGATCTAAAGAGTTCATGAATCTGCAGCCGAGCGCTATGTCGGATATGAATTATTCTTCTTGTTTCATCGAGATTCAGTGTTTTTCACCCGTTATGGTGGGTGATGAGACACTGAGAGCTAGACACTTTCAGTATGTTCATCGTTATGACATCCGAACATTGGGGAATGTTTTCAGGTTTCCTTCAGTACATGATATTGTGAACTAGTCACTAATTACAGAGAGGAACATGCGGGAAGCTAGTGGTGTGGTACAGGGCGGTTCAGCACTAGTTTTTGGTACTATTTATACTAGTTAGTGGAAGTGACAGATGGAATTTTCTTAGGGTGGCAGTACCATCCAGAAGGATGTTTCAAGTGTCCAGTTCATGTGCTACCTGTGTGGTTAGGAGGGGCACATGCGACCTCAGTGTCCACGTGTCCCAGTGGAATTCTGGGCTAGCGGAAGGATGGGTCATCTGCAGTGCTTTTGCAGGGCATTTCCACCAGTGGCTAGTGAGAGGGGTTCTGTGCAGACTCCGTGTGCGGGGGCTGGATTAGAAGCTTCTTACCAGTCAGGGGAATGGACTACATCAGGGCATGCATGCAGGGATGGTGGACGTGGTCGTGGTATCTAGACACCAGGATCTCGAAGGCAGCAGGGTGGGACAACCAAGGGTATCCAGGATATGTCGTAGGGTCGTGGCACTGGGCAGACATATGCAGTTCAACAATCCCAACAAGAGAAAGATCCTAGACCTTCTACTGTCAGAGGTACTATTCTCGTAGCTTATATCTTATTTTCAGTATATTTTATTACATGTTCTACACATAGTTTCATATTTTTACACATTGTGGATAACCTTGGGCTCTGTGTTTCTTATTCTTCTATTGTTATGATGCTAGAAACTCCGTTGGAGATGAGAACGACACGTGTGCATCAGTGCAAAGAGTTCCCCCTTGAGGTTGGTTTGTGTCACTTCCATTGGGACCTCGATGTCTTAGAAATGAAGAGCTATGATGTAATTCTCGAGATGAATTGGTTGGTTCCCTATCATGCCTTTGTAGACTGCTATCGCCGCAGGGTGAGTTTCACATCACCAGAGGGAGGATGTTTTCTATACAAGGGTGAGTGGGATGATCAGAAGAGTCGAGCTAGATCTGAGCATCATGGGTGAGGAGGAGTCATAGCCCAGATTGTGAGGTTGTATCTGGATGATCAGGGGACATTTTAGACGGATTTCCATCCAATGGTTGATCGTTTCAGGGATTTCTTATTAAACAACATTTCTGGTCTACCTCTAGAGCGTGAGGTGGATTTATCTATCGAGCTTGTGTCAGGAGCAACATCGGTGTCCATTCCTCCTTATAGGATGGCTACACCAGAGTTGCAGGAGCTCGAGAGATAGTTAGTGGAGTTATAGTCAAAGGGCTTTATCCTACCCAGTACTTCTCCTTGGGGTTCGCCTGTCCTTTTTGCGAAGAAGGCATACAGTACCCTCAGACTCTGTGTGGATTATTGGAAGCTGAACCAGTTGATGGTTAAGAACCGATATCCATTGCCAAGTATTGATGGCCTTTTTTATCATATTCGTGGAGCACGAGTGTTCTCGAACAATGAATTGAAATCATGATATCATTAGTTGTGCGTTAGACCATCTTATATACCTCTCACAGATTTCAGGAGCATGTATGGTCTATACGAGTATATGGTTATGTCGTTTGGACACACGAATGCACTAGTTGTATTCATGGCTCTGATGAATCGTGTGTTCCATCCTTATCTGGATTCTTTCGTGGTATTATTCCTTGACGATGTCTTAGTGTACTCTTACACTCGACATGACCACGCCACCCATCTTGAGAGCATATTGAGTACACTGAGAGAGAATAATATATATGTTATGCTCTCAAAGTTCCACTTTTGGATGGACTAGATTCACATCCTAGGTTATATCATCTCAGAGGAATGAGTTACAGTAGACCCATAGAAGGTGAGAGTAGTAGATTCTAGGGGGCAGGCCAAGAATGAGTTTGAGATGCGTATTTTCTTGGGGATGGATAGTTACTACAGACGCTTCATATAGGACTGCTCCCACTTATCAGCGCTGTTGATGGGTTTGACTAAGAAGGGTGTGAGGTTCATTTGGTCAAAAGTTTGTGAGACCACCTTCTAGGAGCTGAAGGGAAATTTGACATTAGCACTGATCCTAAAACTCCCAGAGTAGGGGAAGAGCTATATAGTTTACTATGATGCATTAGGTATTGGGCTAGGAGCTCTGTTGATGTAGGGTGATCGAGTAGTTGTGTACGGGTCTCTGCATTTGATGCCGCATGAGGGGAATTACCCACCACATGATCTCGAGTGGGCTGCAGTTGTTAATGTGTTGCGCTGTTGGAGACAATCTCTTTTGGGAGATCGTTTTGTGGTTCTCACTGACCAAAAATGTCTCATGTACATCTTTACTCAGTGTGACTTGAATATGAGGCAGCAAAGGTGGGTCGTATACCTTTAGTCCTACGATTTTGAGCTTACCTATACACCTGGTAAATGTTATGCAGTAGCTGATGCACTGAGCAGGATGACTCAGACATAGGCAGTGTAGGAGGCCAGTTGTGAATGGTAGATTTTGGTTATGTTCTCTAAGATGAACGTGGAGGTTCATGACAGTCAGCGGAAGACCTATCATTCATCTTTATCTATGACTTATATCCTCCTATATAAAGTTAGGATGAGACAACTATCTGATTCAGAAGGAATAGTCCACCAGGAGTAGGTGACCAGTGAGGACCCTTATCCTAATTGGATGATAGGTGATGATGATGTATTGTGTTTCCAAGGATGAGTGTAGGTTCTAGGGGATATACATGAGGTGCTAATGTTAGAGTTTCATGTTTTAGTTTGGGAAGTTCATCCTGGAGTTACCAAGATGTACCGTAACTTGAGACGTTAGTACTGATGGGCTGGTATGAAGATAGATTTATCTAGTTTTGTTACGAGATGTTCCACCTGTTAGCAGGTGAAGGTGAAGAATCAGAGGCCAGCTAGACTATTATAGCATTTACCCATCCCAGAGTGGAAATGGGATGATATCACGATGAACATATTGACTCGGTTGTCGAGGTCACCTCGAGGAAATGATTCCATATAGGTTGTTGTGGATAGACTCACAAAGGTAGCTCATTTTTTTTCTGATCAGGGAATCCTTCGGAGTTGATGAGATCATTATGTTGTATATCCGAGAGGTCGTACGTCTTCATAGGGTCCCTCATTCTATTGATTCAGATAGGCATTCCCGTTTTACATCTCGCTTCTGGAAGAGTTTTCAGAGGGAACTGGGTACACAAGTGTTTCTGAACACTGCTTACAACCATAAAACCGACGGACACTCAGAGCATACGATACAGGTGTTAGAGGATATCCTGCGTGCCTGCGTCCTAGATTTTGGGGGATCTTGTGAGAATCATATACCCTTAGTAGATTTTTCCTATAATAATAGTTTTTAGGAAACTATTGAGATGGGACCTTATGAGGATTTATATGGTAGCCCATGATGATCACCTTTATGCTGGTTAGAGGCGGGTGAGGTGGCTTCACTCGAACCACGACTCGTGCAGGAGACATCTGAGCAGGTCCAGTTGATTCCGAAGCGGATTTCTACCACATAGTCTCATCCTAAATATTATGCTGATCATCGTAGACGACCCTTAGAGTTCATGTTCGGGGATTAGGTTTTCTTTCATGTTTCTCCATGGTTGGTACATAGGCGGATCAGGAGATAGGGTAAACATTCACCGAGGTATGTGGGGCCATTTGAGATTCTGGAGGAATTCGGGATGGTTTCCTATTGGTTGCAGACACCACAGAGGTACCATGCCATGAACGACGTCTTCCATGTATCTCTATTGGGTCACTATCATTCAGACATGTCTCACGTCTTTTAGCCTGAGGAGGTTGTGCTTGAAATAGATGTGTCCTTTGAGGAGTGTCTAATTCGCATCATTGATAGAAGCACGATGGTTCTCTGAGGCCAGTCAGTTCCTCTCATACGGGTGCTATGGGAGCATGGTCGAGTGCAGGAAAAAACCTAGGAGCGGGAGACCAACGTATTTGTTTAGTGGCCGGAGTTGTTCATGGATATATCTTCACCACCCTTGGAAGGTAAATTAAGGGAAAAATTGCATTAAGGATTATGTTTTTAAGAATAGGGTTCTTATTTTTGAGGTATGGTTTTCTTTTTTTCTCTTTTCCATATGTGTTTTTGAAAAAAATAGAAAATGGGGAAAAATCCTAAATTTTAGAACAACACACAGTGTACTATTCAATATGCCATGTACTTTGGCAGTGTGGGATGAGTACACAGGGTTTGTAGCTATGCCAATGACGAAGGGTGTAAAAACAGACTACACGTCGTGTAGTGGGTATGTACACACTGTGCAGTCCGTCGATAGGAAAATAGTAAGGTGGTGGAAGTAGCCGTTAGCCAGACGACAGTACACGATGTGTACTCATATTTCACACGCCATGTACTCATGTCGACGGATGAACAGTTCCACGCTAGCGAGATTCCACCGAAGGAACAGTTAAAAAAATTAGAAGTACACATAGTGTACTTGAATGTACATGCTATGTAGTCTGTTTTCTTTTCACTTAATACAGGCAATACCCTTCTCATTTGGCAGAGGAGGCTTTGGATGCATTTTCGAGCCGGGAGAGGAGGCCCGAGATTTGAGGAGCTCCCAATCGCACGTCGGGAATCAGATTCTTCTACTTTTGATCACGTTGGCACCAAATGGGTAAGAGCAGTCTTCTCCTTGTGTGTTTCATGCCAATTATTCCTCTAAGGGATGTTATTTTATATTGAATGAGAATTATTTTATCTTAGATCTATGACATTCTTGGATGTTTCAGAAGCCTTCGTTCGCGTATACCATTCAAGGGTTTTTAAGGTAGGTGGCCTGTGTTTAATTTTCCAACTGATGTGCGTTTTGTGTATCGTCATGATACGTGCCCATGAATGGGGTGTCGTATGGCTGAGGCATTGAAGAGTTAAATATCTAGAATTGTATAGGGAATTTAAATCTGATAATAAATTTTTGTTTGGGATCGCTGCTTAGATCCAGGACAACCCTGAGGGTGCATTCCTCTGATTAGCCATTTGGCCAGGATACCCGAGGGTATGCCATTATAATAATTTTTATAGAATTTCCATGAGAGTAATTGCATTTCTATTGATTATTAAATGTTGGTAATGGACAGGTTACGTGTTTATCATAAGGTAAGTGTTGAGATTAGCCTGTGGGAAGTGTACTACCTTGCCTATGGAAAACTTCTTCCGTGCCTGTGGGAAATTGATTTTGTGCCTGTGGGAGACACCTCATATGCCTATGGGAGATATTAGATATGCATGTGGGTAGATTCTTGTGTTTGGATTATCTTACCTGATGGTAAGGGTTTATATGTCTCAGGACACTGGGTTCTTTACCTATCATATTTACTGTGGTGATATCCTAAATTGAATGATTAAAAGAATAAAAAAATGGCAATATAACTGGTAAAGTTGGTTACTTTTGATTACTACTTTGTTTATTTCATTTTAATACTTCACTCTATTGTTGCATTTTTTTACACAATTGGGCACGAGCCTTTGTTGGGTGCCAACTGGGATTTATTTTTCACACCCTATTTGGTTCTTGTCATCGGCCCAAACAAATCCTGTTTCTGTAGGTGTTGATAATGGAAAGGGTCCCTATACAGGTACTTGATTGTTTCTAGGAAGTAGGGGAGCATGGGACCGAGCTTGGGCTTGCGATGCCACTAGCTGTTCTGTTTTTCTTTTCCGTACATGTACTTCAGTTGAATTGTACTGTAATGTAACACGTTTTAACTATTTTATACAATAGTGACATGCTGCATTTTCATATATATATGACTATCGGTTTCCCTGTTACTATAATTTTTTCATTTTGTTTATACTTATTGTTTATGACTTCAACTTGTTGTATGCTTTTTATTTATTCCGTTGTGCTGCAATTTGACAAATGAGGGCATAGTTTCCCCACTATTAGACATGGGCCCTTGCTCCTAGTCAGCAGCCTCTGGCGTTTGGGGAAATGCGCTGGAGGTCACTTGGTGAACCGTGTTCAGGGCACCCGTTGAGTGGCACCAGGAACATGGACATTATAAAGGGTGTCTTCCAACCTAGTACTAGTCCATGGGGATCACTTCACTATTTTCAAAAAATGGATGATTGAAACCTTAATCTATTTCTACTTTACTTGAATTAGATCATGTTGAAGGATAAGAAACGGTATGATCTTTAATGGATAGATTTCATATTTTATCATCACCATGGTGCTCAAATTTAGCTATTATTGATTTAGGATTTGGTTATTATTAGGGGCAATTCTGACCATCATATATACTGTGCACAATCTTCTGTAGTAGTTATGTTATCGATGAGTATTTGTTTCTTCTTTTTGGACACCCTAACGCACTATTAATACCCACGCAATTAATGAATGTAGTTTTCCATACTTATCTTGATTCAATTTTGGTGGTTTTCATGGATTATATCTCGATGTACTCTTATAATCAACATGATCTTACGAGATATTTGTAGATTTTATAAGATACACTTATGGAGAATAATTTTTATTCTTATCACACAATATGGCACTTCTAGATGGATTAGATTCACTTTATTGGCCTCATTATCTTATAGATAGATGTACTAGTTCACATAGTAATGGATAGAGCTACAGTTTCTTGGGTGTATCCAATAAATGTACATATTACAAGGTGTTTCTTTAGAAGAAATGGTTACTATATGCATTTCATAAATATAGACATGAATACTAGTAGCACCGTTGAAGAGATTGACTAAGAAGGGTGTGAATTTCATATTTTTAGATTCCAACGAGATATCCATTATGGATATTAAAGAGATGTTGAATTTAGTGATGATATAGATTTTTATAGAGACATACATGTGTTAGACTATGCAAAATTATTTTCCAGATATTGGGAAATGATTATTTCTTATGTGGGGTAATGGAATCGTATCATATAGGTCTCATATACTAAATCCAAATGAGAGTAATTACCCAACAAATTATCTCAAGTTATATGTAGTGGTTCACACATTGGGATTTTGGAGACATTAATATCATTAAATATATTTTGTGTTTTACACAGAACAAAAAATCATCATGTACATATATACATAACATGATCTAAATATGATGTAGTGTAGGCAGGAAGAGTACCAAAAATATTTTGATTTTATGCTTTATTATATTCCTAGTAAATAAAATGCAGAAGATGATAAACTATGCTAGAGTACTCAGATGCATGCATTTCAGCTAGACAACATTTAGTGGATGCTCATAGATTTTTTTTATGACATGAACATGGAGGTGCATGAGAATTAGGGGTTAAATATCATTTATCATTAGCTATTACACCAACACATTTGGAAATTGTGAGGATGATGTAGTTATCAGATTCAGATGTCCTTGTTCATCCGAAGAGTGTGGCACATGAGGACCATCCTCTTGGTCAGACCAAATGTGAGGATGTGTTTCTATGAGCACAAAGTCACATATTATAGGTTAAGACCTGTATGAATATTTGATGTGATACTTCCATGCATCATATAGGGTGCATCAACTTGATCTAAACAATAGTTATTAGCATTTACCACGATAGTACTGGTGTCTGTGTATTAAAAAGGATGAATCTTGTTTTTTCATGAGTTTTTTCACCTATCAAAAATTGAAGGAGTATCAACAATGAATGGTTGTACTTTTATAGCAACTACCATTTCCTGGTTTGAAATGGAATGATTTCATGACGATTTTTTTGATCAATTTATAGTGGTCTCCCCAAGGTAATGACTTCATAAGGGTTGTTGATTAAATGATCAAGAATGTTGTTCATTATATTATGATCAGGGAATTATTCTATTTCAATGAGATTCATAGGAAGTATATCTGTGTGAATGTATTACTCCATGTGGTCCCACATAGTATCATTTCATATAAAGATGCGTGGTTTAACTCTTGATTCATGAAAGGGATACAAAGGCCTTTTTATGCACATGTGATTCATAGTAGTTTATACCACCACAAGACATATGGGTATTCCATGTGCTCTATTAAGGTGTATGAGGACATGTTGCAAGCATGCTTCCAGGATATTGGGGTGTCTTGGGATATGAATATACACAAATATTCAAATCACCAACAATAATAGATTCCAGAAAAATACTTAGAAGTTTCCTTACGAAGATATATACAGTATGCCATGAAAAACAAAATTATGTGGGATGTAGGCATAATAAGTAGCTATAATTAGACCTCATCTTGTTCAGGAGACCACATAACATGTTTATTTGATTTAGAAGTAGATTAATATTTTTGTAGTCTCATTAGAAATCCTTAGATGATCACCAATGATGACCTCTAGAGTTTGACGATTGATATTGGGTTTTTTTGTACATCTCATCGAGGTTGGGGAATAAGATAATTGTGAGACATGGCATGGTTTCAACACAATACGTCTGGATTTTTGATATTATAAAGCGATTAGGGTTGGTATCCTATAAGTTAAAATAACCTAATAGGTACCAATCCATGAAATAATCTATCCATGTTTCTCATCTATGATTATTCAGTTTAAAATAATATCAAGCTGGTCAACATGAGGGTGTTGAACTTTAGGTAGTTGAATCCCATCTGGAGATTCCTATATTTAATTTGGATTTTGTTATGATGTTTCACTGAGGCAATTTAGTTCTTCTAATATAGGATATATGGTAGCAAGACAATGTTCATGGAGAACCAGGGTAATGGATGTCGATATATGATTAGAGTGGAATAGTTTATTCACATATCATGATTCACTACTTTTGGAAGGGAAATTCATGGATGAATTGATTTAATTGGGGGTCTATAAGAAATTGGATCTTCATGGGGATAAGGATCCTTTTTTCCAACAACTATAAGTTTATATGCTTACATATGGCCTAATGTGAATACCCTTTGAGATTACAAAGGTGTTAGTAGTGATCAATGTTGATTCCGAGCCTAGAAACTGACATTTCCTGTGAAAATGGCATGGTACAAGGTGAGATGAAATTGTATAGGGATGGAATAATGGTCTAACTAACTATTTGAGATAGGAAAAAAATTACTAATATGACACACTGTTTTAGAAAAATTGTGTGACTTGGTCTCCATAGTCATATTGTCATCTCTGCATCTTTGACTAAGGTATTTTTCATGGTTTGATCATGGTCAATATGACTATACAGGTAATCCAGGAATGTTCCCTTATATATATATATTATTTCAAATTTGTTACATCGTTCGTCAAAACATGAACCTAAATCATTGGACCACTTACATTTATTTTTAGCTTTAGAAATTTAAATTAAATTAAAATTCCTATTAAAAAAATATCTTTTTCATCTCATGCATAGAAAATAAAAAATTTTGAAACCCTCCATGTTGTATAGGAATGTATTGGAGATAACAAATACATTTTATCTACAAATAGAATTTCATTATTCTCGTTAGATCTAGAATAGTAATATCTAGATTCATCTTTAGCACATCACTATTAAAATGGATACTGGTTCCACTATTTATGTGCATGGTAAATTTTTCCATTATTAGGTTTAAAATATATTTATTAATTTTCTCCTGATATATGACAATCTAGGAGCTGATACATGATGATCGTCAATTGTGTACCTAAGGTAGGTGTTCTCTAGAATTTCTCTTAATGTGCATATGATTATATATAGAAATTGTTCCGCAATCCCAATATCTTGGTGTCACATTGAGTTTATATTAATACCTAGTATTTTATGGTATGTCTTGTTCAATTAAAAATGCTATTTAATGTTCAATTTTTTTTTGAGAGCCATAAATTATATGGAAACTCCCCCACTAAGTTAGTTGGTAATATAAATGTATCATTATTGGTGTCTATGACCCCTGGATTGAATTGTGTGTGCTTTTACCCCATGTGATGTGATATTGAATATTTAATTGATAATTGTAATTGTAATTAAATAGTGAATATAATTTCTTAATTGGATGGGATGGCGACCATTACCACCAAAACAAGCTATGTAATAACTTGGTTAATTATGAATTGAACTATATATTAATTTGATCATATGATTTTAATGATATATATTCCATGTAATTGTTTTTAAGAAATCAAATATTTTTATAATTATTCTTCATAATTTTATTAAATGATAAGCATTCCTTCAATGATTGGTAGGTTCATTAACACACATATTAAGGCGATGCTTGAATTTAAATGTTCATAGTATTGAACATGTCATGTGTAAATTAACATTATTAAATGATCATAAATATTTAAATGATGAAATGGATTGGGTGGAACATATATTTAGTGATGAATGATTGGAAAAAAATCAATTTTCCATATATCTTGCATATACCTCACTGATACAAAGATTCAAATTAATTAATCTATCGATAGACCAATTGAGTCTTAACCATTATATGAGGGATGTTTGAAGAATTCATATAATAATTCCATGGAAAAACTCAATATGTTTTTTATCTATATTGTATTAGTGAATATTGGGTACCCCTAGTGGACCACCATGTATGGAAATGAATGAATGGTATGTTATACCACACCAAGATAGATTCATGAGTTCTTTAGAGGGTAAGCATGGATGATCTTGTATGGTGTCAGTTTACGTTTTACCTAGAGTGATACATAAATTCAAGCATTGGAATTCCAATGACTAGATCATGGTCGTGAATAAACAATGAATGAAATGACATCTTTTACATGTCTTCCATTACAAGTCATAATCATTGATTTTGTCACAAAATAACATTTTGTATTTTCTACAACGGTATGCTTTGATACACGTTCTTGTAGGGAGGGTTGTTCTATGTGACAGGTTCCAAGAAATTATTATTAAATCGAAGGTTTAGATAAATGTGCTTGTTATAGATGAAATATGTCTAATTTTAAAATTATACAGTTTATTTCAATTTTTTTAAACAAGAAGCTAAACATATAGGTTGCTTAATTTTTAGAAATTTATTTGTTTATTTTTTTCACTACAAAATACATTATATTTATTCACCAAATTATTAGTAACTCACCTTGGAAGGTTTAATACTGGGGTTATATGTCACAACCTATTAGGGATACCATTTCTACCAAAAATACTCTATGATTATAAGTTTTGATAAAAGGAAGACACATAATATGGGTTCTTCATTAATTTTTTAATAGGGGAGAATTTGACCAAAATTTTAATCTATTTTATTGATTAAAAACCCCCCCTACATACTCCCCTCAATCCTCACTTCTATATGGAAGCCAATGGAATTATGAGTGACGTGCATGAGGTTATGTAGCCATCCAGGCTTTGGGAATTATAGAGTGTCGTTTGGTTCTATAAAGAAACACCACCTAAAAATACAAAAAATAGAAATACTATTATAAAGGGAATATTCCACATGTAGGATCCACACTATCATTAATTGGAGCATCACTATTATTGTGAGTGTCCTTACCAAATGAGGTTGAATTGTACATACCTGACTTGTCACATGTCCTATAACTATGACATTGACGAAAGAGGGGTTTGATCTGTGTTTCATCAATAGTGATTTTCAGACACCACTCTGAGGTTCAATCACTACCAATGGTAAATAAACGTTCTATCCATGTAGGGGTGAACCTCCTCGATCCTTTTCCCAGGGTCTCTTGATCATCCTTCATGGTGTGACAACATTCCTATGTGAGTACGCCTCACAGTTCCACCTCCTATTGATTTCTGGTTCAACCATTGGTAGATCTTGCATGTGATCCCTCCTAGGGATGCACCTCTCCAGTCCACCACCGTTACACAATATGATCAAAAAAATTGTTTCAAATATATTTTAATCGCTATATTCATAAAAAATAAATAATATGAATCATGTGGTTTTTGACGTGAAATCATTGGAACATATACACCTTTAGAATAAGCTTCCTCTTGAAAATCATATAATTCCTACGGTTAAATCCTATTATGTTATACACCATGGGAGTTAGATAACTCATGATCAATATAGGATGACTTGGGTTCCTCTACTAAGATGTCTCCATGATATTTCTTCCTCTGTGGAAGAATACTTGTGACCCATGAACCTAGAAGATAGACTTTCCAATGACTCCCAACCTGAATTCTATCTTGACCAAATTTTTCTACCTTTTATATACTAATAGTGATGCCCATAAAGATGATTTATAATTATGTTGTGTCTACAAAGGGAAGGAACTCAAAATGTGTTCAATGAAAACGAGTTAACATAATGAGGGAAACACATAATGGGTGATGAGTTCCATGGAGGAATCCATAGACGGAAAAAAATTCCATGATCCTATTTCTATAAAGGTGTAGACTTCAACATTAAATGTGATGAAAGGATTTCAAAATTGAAAAAAAGTAATATATAAAAACAATTTCATGTCATCACGTGTAGAAATTCATGAGGTGGGGAACCCTGGTGAAATCGTCGAAGACTCCGCTGATGAGTGAAACTTGTTGAATAACTTAATTTAAACCAAATGATTTATCCCAGTCAATCAAAAAAGTGGGACATATATAACTCTCATAGTTTTCTACAACACTAAAATTAATATAATTGTTGATGTAATGATACTTGATGTTTTCATTAGTGGGTATGGATAGAAAAAAAAATGTGGCATGAGTGGATTTTTAATTTTTCTATTTTATCTTATACCCACAGGACCTATAACAACAATCTAAACCATTTGGATCCATTTATATTCTTTGGAGATATTTAATCAAAAAATTATAGTTGAAGACCATGTAAATACACATTTATCAAGATCATAATTTTTCTAAAAAAGATTCAATGTTTCCATATGATCATAATCCAGGGTTTCATGGAAAATGGATAGAGACGTTATGACTTTCATTAAGGTGGTGTGACCAAATAGACATCTTGGTCAACTAGGAATAATTCCAAAATAATATTGATTAAAAATATTGATATCAAATATAAACATACCCACCATCTATTATTGGAATATTTTTTCATGTTTGGAAGAATTCAATTCCAAACTAGATAAGTTGTTACTCTAATAATAACTATAGAGATTCTATAATCGTTTACAATAGGCATTCCCAGATTTTCCAACCATCTAAAAATTTCAAAGACATCTTCTTATGGAAATATTAATTATATCAAGAAACACTACATATGTTTCTACAAACTTAAATCATAAACCATTCCATTCAACCCCAAGATGGCCAGTAATGATTTCCATTTACACGAGCATCACCTTGTGAAAAAAGAAAAAAAATCAAAATGCAATTAGAACCACCTTTTGGAATCATTAACATTGAATGAACATGTATTGTGATGGAAAGAATAACTAAGTTAACCATGTGAGCTACCCCCAACATATATGAAATTATAATTCAAATTCAAAATAGGATTAAGGTCTTGTCTACAATATTATTAAATTTATGGATGAAATGATTGATTGGTTACATTAGGTCACCAAGGTAGACCATAGGTAAGATCCTTCTAGTCATATTCATACTTATCTCTATGGATTTTATCCTCTTATATGAGCATCGACTCATGATGAAAAGTCCAAACTTCTCATGATTAATAAGACAAAAACTCTATTTAAAATTATTCTTTAGGACACTACTGATTCCATTTAGGAATCTTATTTTTTAATTTAAATATTTAATGTATCACTGAAACACATCATTTGAGATATAAATCTGATCTTATTTTTACCACTATATGTGATAATTATACCATTTGAAATGCCTTTTTTATGGAGCCATATATGGGTGTCATGGTTCATGATGAATAATAATGGGGAATAAGACATCATTTCCTAAGACCCTGAACTGTTTTAAAAAATACCAACCACATTAACAAAAATGAAATATAAATCCAATGTGTAATGGGGTACCAGACAAGATATCAATGGCCTATGATGTGATGTTAATGAGAGTAAGGACCCCGAGGATAAAGTTCCATTCACGTCTACAATATGCCTTGTTCACATAGATCTTAATTGAATTATTCAAACTAATAAATTAAGATTAATTTATCATATATCATATTATTAAAAAATATATCACCCTACATCATCCTCTATTTTAATAATATATGATCCACATCATAAATCCATTTTATTAATGAAGATAAATGTATTTTGTAGATAATTAATTTGTAAAAACTCAAGTATTTGTAGAATAATACCTTTTAATTTAACTTAATATTTATGAATAAGTTATTGTGTTTTAAATTAATGGGGATGCTTTATATGATAGTGTATTCAACACGCAATAACTGGTTTATTTGAAATCTCATTCACAACTTTGAGTTACACTAAAAAATAATATAATTTTATTATTATTTTAACTATTAGTTAATGCCTAGAAGTTGTATTGGTCAGAATGAACAAAAATAACTAAAATATAATTATACATATTTTTTATGTGTCTTTAAATTTATCTTATTATTTTTATAGTCTTAAAATAAGACTGAATATGATTTTATGCATGAAATACACTAGTATTTTATAAAAGTTTTTTTTATCTCAATTTCATAGTGAACCATTTTTTAAATCAATTTTTCATCAAATTTTTAGGTTATATTTGTAAAAATACAGTTATTCTTTATAAATGGGACCACAAGAATAACATTTGATGGAATTTTTGTTATTTTATGGATAATGTTTCTTTTTAAATTAATTCAGAAAAATATCGCATTTTAATTCAAAACTACATTTTCATCAAATTTATTTTTATAGATATATAGAACTTATATTGGTTTTAAATTTTAATTTGATTATATTTTTATAATTTAATCCATATTTGGTCAATTTTTTAATTTCACTATAAAATTGGACATAAACACATGTCAATCTTTTTGTATTTTTTACATCATAAAAACATGAATTTTTGTTTTGACAATGGGAAATAATTTTAAATTTATTTCTAAAATTTATTTATTTTAAAATGGAAAAAATGGAGTCCATATTTTACATCATGATTTTATAATTGTTTTAGTTTGCGCAATTTCTTTTTATACATTGTAAATTTTAAATTCAGTAAATACTTAATTTACAATGGGTAAACTGTAAATCAAGTACATAAGGGTAAAAAAATTAATATTATAACAACATCTATCTACCCTAAAACATGTATTAATATAATTGGATTATTATTTTCTAGCCATTTGTCTACTTTAGTCAATTTTGGGACCCCAGGGATCCATGATGATTTTAAAATGTCATTTTATTTGAATTATTTTAATGAAAAGAAAAATATAACATAAAAAGTCTTTATTACTATAACAATTTATATATGGGGTTATATATGTGATATATCCACCTATAAATAGTAATTATAAAGATAAAAATATTTACTACCTCATGGTATTTTATTTATAAATTTTATACATCATATAAATAGATGAATATATGACACATTGATGATGTAGTGACTACCATATTAATGACCAATTTAAATAAATGAAAATATAAATTTAAAAATTAATTTATTTGTAATATTATTATGCCATCCACAAATTTTATGGATTAGTATGACATGTTATCATTGAATTAGTGAAGCTTTTTCGAAATAATCATGTTGTAATATATTTTTAAAAATTCATGATAATTATAGAATAAAAAATTCACATAAACTTTTTTTAGAACAAATTATATTTTTATAGAAGATATAATAGTCAAAAAAATAATATTCCACCATATGACTTATATAATGGTTCAAATATTATTAATTAACCGCTTTATATTGTATTTTAATTTTATAATAACTATATTAACTATATATTATGAAGATACATGACGGCATGGTAAAAGATAAATTCGGTAACTAAGGGTTTAACCTAAAAGTAAAGGTTTAATTAGTGATTTATACCCTTCTAAAACCTATTGGTTGAGAATTTTTGACCCCAAAATATCCTATATTTTAATGAAATGATAATGGGGATTTTTGAAATTGAAATTTATTTTATAATAAAATATTACATTCAAACATTCCTAAAGTACACCTCATCTCTCTTATGAAAGAGAATCACCTCTACCAATTTAATCCCACCTATAAATACCCATATCTCACCAAAAATCGGAAAAAATAATATTAAAACATCCCCATATACCTCTTAGAATACATAACATGGGAAAAAGGCAATTCAAGAATTCCTTTCGGTTAAAATCAATAGGAGTTAGACGTTTTAAGATGCATCAACTTCTCTCATGATAATTTCTATAGTATTACATCATCTCTATCTATTCAATTATTATTATTTGATTACATAAAAACCACAATATACTCAAAATACATGTATTTTGTATGAGATTTGTTTGATGTACACTAACACAGACCTCTATCTAATGGATATGAACAAATTGTCTCTATATACAACGAACTATTCCCTCACGAAATGATGATTGTTTAATTTTTACCTACCACATATCATAGTGGACATTATGATGGATATATATTTACATATATTATATATAATATTTATATTGTCTCTATTCATCTATTTTTTGTTTAATGTGTACCATTATTCTTTTCATAATATATAATTATGATAATTTCATTTGAGGATGTGCTGACTACCGCCCCCTCAAAGGGATAGGACTTGTTCATTCCATACATATAACATATAAAGGATAGAGATAATAAACATATGTAACATATATAAAATATTATATTTTATTATAAATAAAATATGTCTATGTTTTATTTTGTTTTCATTCCTTTAAATATGAAAACAAAATGAAAGTAGTATTCATGTGTACGTATGACCTTCCATCTACATGAACAGTGAATTTCAATTATTATCTCCAAATTTAATTGAATATTTTAAATACATATATATACTTGGATTTATATATTTTTTAAATCATGAATACAATTTTTTAGATAATAGTATACCGACTACAAGGACAATTTGTAATTATATCAAGTTAATAATTGACTCTAGTACCGAATTTCAACAAAATGTCTGATATGAACTTAAATAATTATGTAATTTTCGTAACATGATGATAAGAAATAAAAAATAAAAAATAAACATGATAAAATGTTCTGAATAAAGCCTAAATTAACCTATTTTTATAATTCATGAATATAAAAATGAACAAGACACAATAGACATAAGGTATGGGAACCTTTCACCCTCATATTTTAGTCAGAAACTTATTTTCTGTTATGTATTTTAATTTACATTTTCTAATGTTGGAATATGTTATTTAATATCGGAATTTCTATTAATGTTATTTCCATGTGATGTGATACCCTTCTTTCTATCATCTAATCATTTTAGGATTTTTAAGTGGCGTTGTTAGGAAGCTTAATTATTGTAATGGACTTCATCTCAATATCCATTCCTTGAGGCGCATTTTGATTTATATAAGACGATCCTTAATTCAGTTTATAAATAAATTTTATAGTTAATTTCTTACAAATTGAATGTTTTTCTACTATGTATTTTACTAAATTAAAAAATAATGATTCTTTTTAACGTATATGACGACAACGATTTTTTTCCCAATGAGAATTATTTTATATTTGGCTTCTATAACAAGCTGTAACGTTTTTAAAATGAAAATAAATTCCATATACCCTATTTATGTATTTGAGTATCTAAAATGGTTTTGATAAAGCAATTATTATATCAATATTTCGAAAATATATATTGTGATTGCAATTTTGAAATGTTATCTTTCCTTTGTGCTTATTTTATTTGTTATGAATATGTTATGGTTTTTGTCACTGTTTACGTATACCGGTGGTTCTATGTTAAACCAAGGGAAGGTGAGCCTGAGACAGCTCTCCAATGTATTTTTTAACATGACATAGGTAAAACTTATTGTTTCCTCTATGTTATTTAGTGAATATACTATGATGGGTATTCCAAACAAAACATCCAATGTAGCTGTGAAAGCTACAATGTATGAATTTTATGGATGCCAGAAGTCACATTTATGATTTATAATTTTTATGTGTAATTCATAATTTATATTATTTCATGAGGTATTTAAGAGAACCTATTTTCTTTGATAAAAAAGTATGGTTTCATAGATTTTTATATATTGATGGACTAATGTCTTATTTCCTTATTTGATATCCCCAACTTAGTATTCTATGGTCATACCTTATTTTGGAAATGTTATTCAAATTGTATATATAAGGTTAAAAAAATGGAGTGAAGTTATGAGGATTTTTATAAAGAAAATAATTATTGTTTTATTTATTGAGATTTTTTTGTGAAGCAATTTATTAGAGTTGAAGTGTCTACATTGAAATATTTGATATTTAATTTAATATCAATGACCTAATTCTCTAAAAACCAAAACCTTTTATGATAATCAATGTATAATTAATCAAATAACTCTTGATTATGTATTGTCAATGGATGTGGCCTTATATTTCATTTCAGAGGATGGTTTAAACAACATAATTTGATTGGATATTGTTAATTGAACATCCATATACAATTATACATTATGGTAAAAAGGAAATGACATATAAATTAAAGATTAGAATGTTTCTTCATCTATGATTTGATTGTTTAGTGTTTTTTTCTTAACGAGGAAACAAGACAGATGTGCTGGGAAGGCATACATAGAGAAATGACCTTTCAAATCCGCATCATGAGATAGTCAAATTAAGAATTGAATACTTTCTTATTGTGATGGCCCACTTCACATAGGTGATAAATGGTGGATTTTTTATAGATGATATTATGGAATATTCTAAAAGTATTGAGGAGATTGATATTAATTTATGGGGTTTCCTGAAAATATTATTTGAAAAGAAACTATATGGGAAAGTCAGAAGGTGGGTGGTCAGGTTATAACAAATTTCATTCATTGGTCACAAAATTTCTAAATATTGCGTAAATATTAATCCTAAAAAATAAAAAGTTCATAATGAATTTCCAAGACCCACAAATATAAATGAGATTTGTATTTTTCATGATATAGAAGGTTATTAATAGAGGTCTTTTAAAACTTTTGCAGAGTTATATAGCCCACAAAAAAAAGTTAACATGAAAAGGTGTTAAAATCATCTAGACAAGATAATGTGATGAATATTTTTAGGAATTGAATTCAAGATTGGTGAATGCTACATTTTTTTAACTACCTTCCATAAATGGTTAACGTGATACCATAGTGATGTATTGTGGAAAAGACATGATTGTGTCCTTATATAGAATGATGAGGTAACTTTTATGCTTTATGTAAGTTGAAACCTCATGAGTTAAATTACCCAACACATTATTTGAAATTAACAGTTGTTGTTTTTCATTAATAAATTAAGCATCGTTTTTATGGTGTAATGTATGAAATATATACAGAAAAAAATGATTGAAGAATATATTCCCATAAAATGAATCAGTCATGAGACAAAGGAGGTGGATAGAATTAATCAACGATTGTGATTTCATAATACATTACCATCAGGGATAGGAAAATAAAGTAGTTGACGAATTAAGTTGCAATATTAATGCTATATTACCCGGGCTATGTTTGAAACAATATAATTTTTTTATTAATTTTTATATTTGAAGTTTATGGTGTATGGAATTCCACTATTTTGTTTCATGTGTCTGTGAAATTATCTCTATCAGAAAGAATTATGAAAACATGGAAATGATAAAGTGATTTTAAAAAAATTGTTGAATTCATTTAGAATGGTACGTTAAGTGAATTTAACATTGATAAATATTGAGTTTTGATTTTTGTAATGAGGTTATGTATGGATTTTGATTGAATTTTGAAGTATGAGTTGTTATGTGTGGCTCTTAGTTCTCCATTTTCAGTTCATCATTGAATTACTAAAGAGTACAGAGAACATTGGGAGTATTACTAGTGGGTGGAATGAATATTGATATTGTTGAATTTAATGTGAAGTGTTTAAGTTGTAAACATGTTAAATAATAATGATAGTTACCAAAAGGGATGATTCATCATTTTCCAATGCTAGAGTAGATTTTGTGAAATGTGTCCTCTAATTTTGTAGTGGGATTTCTAAAGACATCTGAAGGTAATAATGAATTTTTATTATTATTTATTGATCTACTAAATCATGTAATTTTCATCCTATTTTAGATACTATATCTTTAGATCAATTTTATTAATTGTATATTTAATAGATAGCCAGGTTACATGGAGTACACATTTATATTGACTCTGATAACAATCCAGGGTTATCTTCTAACTATTATAAGTGCATTTACATCTCATTGGAATGATATTAAATTTCCATATAGCTTTTCATCCTCAATCATATGGATAGTCAAAATGAACAATTAATACATTGGGTGATATGCTACATGATTCTCCAATGGATTACCAGAGATGGTGGGACAACCATCTTTTATTTGGATGATTTTTCATATAATAACAGTTTTATTTCTAGTATAGATATGGAACCATTTGAAGAATTATATGAAAATATGTGTCTAGCTACATATTTTTGGGATTAAGTAGGTGAAATAATGTTTATTGGACCAGAATTTGTAGAAGAGATGATAAAAAATGTTTGGTTCATTCAGATGCACATGAGTACAGATCATAGCTGGTAGAAAAGTTATGCAGATAACTAAATAAAGGATCATTCTTTTGAGGTAGGTGATCATGTATTTCTCATATATATTCCATGGAAAAGTGTGATGTGTTTTATTAATAAGGGAAAGCTGAGACTGAGGTTCATTTAACACTATGAAATCCCTAAGAATGTTGGATCTGTTTCCTATAGAGTGGATTTACCTCCATTTTTATCCAAGGTACACAATGTTTTTTAGGTATTAATGATGAAAAATTATATTTCGGATCTATATAATTTTAGGAGTCTTATTGTATTTCTATTGGAAAAGAATCATTATTATATAGAACAACTACTCTAGATCCATGAATGAAGAGGGAAAGTGTTGTTGAATATGTTAATTCATTTGGTAATGGTGTTTTGGAAATACCATATTGTTTAATAGGTAACATGGAAATCTATGAATGCTATGAGGGATAAATACCCCACTTATTTAAAAAGTGAATATAATTACGGTGACGAGATTCAAAAAATGGGGAAGGATGTAAAAAATAATGTATTTATATAAGAATACTTTGTCATTTCTATTAGTATTTATAAATAATATATTATTTTTACAGTAAATGGGATTCTTCATCTGATATCATACCCAACAAGAAACAACGGGTTTTTTTTGAATTCTTACGTTCCACACAATATTTAATGATACTTGAAAATAATAAAATATTATTATTATTTTATATGGTTGTTAATGAAAAGCCATTGTACTAGTGGGAATGAACATAAATTACTACAATATGATTATACATGTTTTTTAAATGTCTTTACATTTAACTGATAAAATTTATAGGCTTAATATAAAAATGAATATTATTTTAAGCATGAAATACTCTAATATTTTTTGATATGTCATTTTACCTCCTTTGGATCGGGAACCCTTTTTAAAATGTAGTTTTTTTCACTTTTATACGTTTTATCTGAAAAAATTAAAAGCTTTTATTGAATATCGACATCAAAATTTAATTTGGTATAAATTGTTGTATTTTTCTGATAAAGTCCATTTTAATGAATAATGAAAAATATTGCATTTTAATTCCAAACTATATTTTCCTCTTATTTATATATATAGTTAGATTATACTTTTAATTTTTTTAAGTGTAAATAGTTTATATTTTTATCATTTAATTAAATTTTGTTCATTGGATGTAATTTCACATTGAAAATAGACATCAATAATTGTAAATATTTTGGTAGATTTTACATCTTAAAAACATGTTTTTTGGTTTTGACAAAAGGAATTAATTTTATATTAATTTTTAAAATTTATGAATTTTTTATTTTGAAAAATGGATTCCATATTTAGAGTTATGAAGTCAAAAATTATTAAATATGTAAATTTTATATTTAGTCATTATTTATAGTAAAATTTATAAATATATTATTTACCATGGATAAAGGGAAAATAAGGTAAAGAAGGGTAAAATAATAATATTATAATATTATTAAACTAACCTAACATCTATTATTATACTATTGGATGAAATGTTTCTGATAATGGCCATCCTTGGGTCAATTTTGGGACCCCATAGAGCCACATTCATGTGAAAATCACATTTTATAAAATATAATATAAAATAAATAAAAATATAACACAAACATATGTTTTTTACTAAAATAATTTTTTTACGGGATTATATAAATGATATATTTGGCTATAAATATTAAATAGAAATTTAAACATATTTTCAACATCATGTTATTTTATTTATTGTTTTTAAACATCACATAAATAAATATATTTTTTACATAATGATGATGTTGTGATTAACTTATTAATGACTTATTTAAATAAAGGAGATTATAAATTTTAAAATAAATATATTTTGAAACAATTTAGGTCGTCCATGAATTTTATGGATGATTATTACTTGTTATCATTTAATTGGTTAATTTTTTTCTAATTAATAATGTTATGGATTTTTAAAATTTTATGATATGAATAGAATAAAAAATTGATAAAAATTTAGTTCTTAAAATAAATAATATATAATTAAATGATATAATAGTCATAAATATCTATTACTCATACAAATGACTTATATAATGATGAAAATTTAATTAATGAACCACTTTAGGTTCTATTGGAATTTTATATTTACTAAATTAACCATATAATATGAATATACAAGAACACATTGTAACAGTTAAATTAGTTAACTAAGGGGTCATGCTAAAACATATTGTTAAATTTGTGACCTAGACATGAATAAAACCAATTGGTAGAGATTTCATCAACCCAAAATTATCTTATATTTAAATTAAATGTATTTGGGGCAT
The DNA here is from genome assembly GCA_963277665.1 of Viscum album. NCBI lineage: Eukaryota > Viridiplantae > Streptophyta > Magnoliopsida > Santalales > Viscaceae > Viscum > Viscum album. The sequence goes on from OY728127.1 coordinate 2,047,909,182, forward strand.
TTTGAAACTGACTATAATTTTAAAATAAATTTTTTCTTTCAAATATTCCTAAAGTACCCATCCTCCATCTTATAAAAGGGAATCACCACTACCGATTTAATAAAACCTCTAAATACCCTTGGATCATCCAACCTCTTCCCAAGTTCCCTCTCACATCCCTCTATTCCTCTTGGAATCTTTAATTTTGGACTACGTAAATTCAAGAATGCCTTTTTGGATAAAATGAAAGGGAGTAACACCTTTTAAGAGATAACTACTTCTCTCTAGTTCCTACCCATTATTTTACTTGATAAATATAAAATATATTCTTGTTATTTGATTACATAAAAACACTAGTTTATTAAATATAATATGATGTTTTTATGATAATTATATGTTCTGCACGTACACAAACATCCATCTAATGGATACGAAGATATTGTTTCTCTGTACGGCTAACTGCAGCCTCACGAAAAAATGATTCTTCAATTTTCCCATACCATCTATCATGGTGGCCATTATGATGAAAATATATTTATATAAGACATATATTAAATTTATATTGTCTCTATTATTAATTTTTTATTTTAATCATTCCTTTATTCATTCCATAATGTAAATATGAGAATTTTATTTTAGAAAGTGTGGACTACCTCCCTATAAGAGTGATATGACTCGTTCATACCATAAATGGAACATATAAAGGATAAAATTAATTAAATTATTTAATTTATAGAAAATATGATATTATTATGTAATTATAATATACCTAGCTATAATTTAGTTTCCATTCTTTTAAATATAAAAAAATAATTGAACATAGTGTTTAGGAGTTTGTACGACTTACCATCTCAATGAACTGTACATTTAATTTATTATATTCCAATTATATGAAATATAATAAATTCCATTATATAATTGATATATATTATATTTAAATAAGGAATAATATTTGGGAGATAATGTAATTTTCACCTCATGGACAATTTGTAATTATATCAAGGTCATTTTAGATTCCATTTCAAAATATCTACGAAATGATCGAAATAATTAGGTAATTTATATAACATTATGATAAGTAATATAAATTGAATAATAAACATTAAATATGTTCTAATGAATGTATATATTATCATTTTTTTATTATTCATGAATAATATAATGAATGAGACAAGTCAGACCCAGTGTAAAGGAATTTTTCACCCTCTTATTTTATTCAAAGACTTCATTTCTATTATGTATTTTAATTTCATTTTTCATATGTTGATATATGTTTATATATGTCCTATTTGAAAAAAATTTATTCACATGGGATAACATAGACTTTTCTCTCTTGTCAACTCATTTGTGAATATTTATGTCAATCCTTTAGGCTAAAGATTTTTTGTTAGGGACATCAACTTAATCTCCATTCATTGAGGCATATTTTGATTTATACATGGAATTATTTTAAATTGGGTATAAACTCCTTTGACCTCTATTTTCATTATAATGGAATATTTTATCAAGAATTAGATTTACTAAAATAAAAAAAGAATGTTTCTTTTTACCGTACATGGTGACAACTACCTTTTCGCCACTACAAGAATTATTTGATATTTGGCTTCATTAATATGTCATAACATTTTTAAAAGGAAAATAAATACAGTATATCCATATCACGTATTTCGTAATTGAAAATGGTTTTGAGAAAGCATTTCTTATATTAATATTTTTTAAATGATATATTTGTATTGAAATATTGAAATGTTATATTAGTTTTATACATTATTTATGTCTTATTAATATGTTCGGGATCTTGGGAATTGTTTACCTGTATGGGTGGTTCCATGATAAACCAAGGGTGGGTGAGCCTGAGATATATCTCCATTGAATTCTGTAATGTGACATATATAAATTTTAATGTTTCTCCTAAGTGATTTAGGTAATATACAATGATGGGTATTCCAAATGTAACTCCATATGTAGCTGCAAAAGATGGAATATAAATTTGTTCTCGATTCCATAATTCACATGTATGATTTATCATTTCTATGTGCTATACATAATTATGATGATTTCATGAATTATGCTAAAGAACAAATGTTTTATCATTGAAAATAAGGGTTTCATTGATTTTATTGTATTTGTGGACTAATGTTTTCTTTCCTTATTTTATATCCCTTGCTGATCTTTTTACACTCATCCCATGTTTTTTAATTGTTTTTTCATAGTGTATAATGAAGGGTATGAGAAAGAAAGATTTGATGAAGATTTATATATATATATATATAAATCATATTTTATTTATTGAATTTAATTATTTTGAATAAATTGTTAGAGTAGAAGTTTCTACATTTTAATATTTGATATGTAATGTAATAGTTATGGATTAATTTTCTTAAAATATAAACATAGAAATGTCCTCAATGTCAAATTCTTGACATAACTCAAGATTGTGTAATGTTTAATATGTGTAATTATTTAATGATAGTAAATTTTATTATATATTTCATAAAATTATATATATTTATAGTTTAATGGATTATGTTAATTAATATTGGGAATAAGAAAAAGAGTTGTAAGACTATCCATACGAGGAAACTTTCCATTATGAATGAATTCCCTCACATCCAAGACCAAATCCAACTGAATCTGGTCCCACAATTCTCTATTAAATGATCCATGAATGTCATCAAAATTAGGTAAAAATTTAGAATTATGTGTCCATATGGCCCTATAATCCTCTTACTAACAAGGTTAAAACTCAAATAGAGAGAGAGTTATCCTAATCTTAAACTGATTTTTAAATATCATAAAAAACTTATACATCTTCACTCAGTCACCCTCCTTACAGGTGATTGTTAAAAACTACCCGAAGGGAAAAAATGAAACACATCCATACCTACAAACTCATTCTGGGCATCAATGAAATAGACGTCATCAATGAAAATACTTTTTCTGCTGGTTCTCCATCTCTATATAACACGTGAAATAAAAAATTATGAGTTCTGATTCACTTCCCAGATCTATTTAATTATATATTTTTTACAATAAATGAATTCTTATTTCATGATGATCTATGATAAAGTGTTATATCATCTAGAGAGATCAAAAAAATTATTCTTATTTTTGTCATATTCAAAGATGGATTCCAACTCAACAAAAATATTAAAATTATCATATTTAAAATATATTATTTATTATTTCATTACATCATTGTGTTGGGTGTCACATATGTAATTAAAAATAATTATCATATTTAAAAATATTGGGCCGTTACATTCTCCAGAACATTTATAAATTAATTCCTCACCATTTCATCATGTACATGTTAATAAAGGATTTGACATTTGAATAATCATTTATTGATATCCAACATAATAAAAAGCGGTATAAATTTTTTTTAATGAGGGACGGTAAAATGTGAATTTAATATACATTGACACAATATTTTTCCCACATTTTATAAAAATAATGGGATTATAAAATATATACATGTAGAATATAATTAACATACAAGGACAAATAGTGAGTGGTATAAAACATATGAAGTACAAATTTAATAAAAAATACCATAAAATATTTTCGGAGCAAATAACATTGATTCATAAAAAATAATGGTAAAAAAATAAAATAATATTTTGATAACCATTTAATAATGTTCTTGGTGACATTTACCATCACTATAGAGATCATGAGAAAAAATATTTACCATATTTCATTCCATATCATTGGATTTTTTTCAACATCACCTTCGGTTTTAACTTAGTAGTAACCAATGTGTTTTCCCCTCACACACCATGGTAACAAGAATAATATAAACAACCACTATATTGAGAAAATATGTGTATTGTGAATAAAGAGATTGAAATAAATTTCCAATATGGGGAACATGCCGAACCCTCTGCGATTGTTATGGACCCCACAGGGAGTTGACAGTAACCCATACATATGTTTTACCCCTTGGGGTGTTATCTATGTGGTACCTTCCCATTGTCAACCTCACTATCTTAGGGAAATTGTGAATGCTTGAGTCTATCTATTATAAAAAATGATGTGTATTATGCGTAGGACAATTCAAATACATTTCAATTTAATGAAATGTGTGGTGTTATAGGCCGTATGCTATGTCCCACAAAAGAGAAACAACTGTAACATGTACACATGTTTTTTTCAGAAGAGGAGCATCACCACTATACCATGGAATGAATTTTTTAAATAAATAACTTATAGAGTTGTATTAATCATGAAAAAATTATATTTTTAGTCATTCCTTTCCAAATCAGTTCACATGAATCATCGTTAATAATATTTAATCATTTTTTAGAATATATAATGTTTTATTTCATGAATGGTTTATACACGGGGTTATACATTCCTAAATCCATCCATTGGCCAGTATTGAAGGATTATTTTAATTGCATTATGCAATTTTCACAATGTATTGTTAATAAAATATCTTCTCTGAAATTTGTCTTAATAACTGGATTACCAATACAATAATTTATGATTTCCAACATATGGATTAATCATTAGACTACTATATTTCCATTACATATTTTTTACATAATCCACTTCCAAATTTATAGAATGATCTACATTTTATTATAAATAGATAATAATTTGTTTAATATCCTAGTAATTTATTGTGGGATCTGACAATATATGGTGTTTTTAATAAAATTTTATTCTTCCAACATCTTAAATGGAACTGAAATAGTGACTTCAATTGGATCAAAAACCTCATCAAAAAATGTGTTAGGCCTTCTCAAATAACATTTATCTATCCATTATCACACAATAGGTTCCCCGCGGGTTATGTCTTACCACTATTTGGAATATCCCTATTTGGGTTTTAATTTTAGAAATCATCATAAAGAGGATACTAAGAACATATTTTTTAGTTGTGTAACAAACGATAAATAGTTTAATGATATAAAAATACATATTTGGAATAAGTGACCTATAATTCATTTATTTGGAATATTTTCCCCATTTTATCATGAACACTAAACTGCATACCGATATTCAGAACTTGTTTTATGTAGAAGTGTTCAAATTGTTTCATTCTCTCTAGTTACATTGTGATTCCCAGATCCATGATGACAATTCTCACTATAAAGGATTAGTTATGTTGATAGTTATTATGTTTCTAAAATATATAACTATGATGATAAAGGGATATTTTCACAAAATTTATCGTTATTTCATTATTTTATGAATATTGGTTGTTTCTTGAAATTATAAAAGTGGAAATTGGAAAGGTTGTTGTTTTTTTTGGAAAATGTCAAATCCTAATTGGGTCAACATCAATTCATATGGTGAATAGAAAGTAAATCAATGTACCTCTAGAAGATGGTTGGTATTTCATTATCATAATGAAAATATTGGGATGTTTTTATGGTTCATTTGTAGTGGAAGATAAACTATAAGTTGATATTCATGGAATAATTAATGTGAATTATTTCTCAAAATTTATTTTTTGGAATACTGCTTGTATTTTGAAGTGAATATTTTATAATTTCCAATATAATAAATGGTACAATGAGTCATTTATATATATGTAAATATCATTGGATGGAATTCAGGGATACACTAATGTGCATGTATTTTGTTTTCTCACATTTCTAATGGGAGGAAATTATATTAGAGGATGGTTGTTATAGCTAAGGATTTGATGTGAATATAACTTAAATATATAATATTCCATTTTATTTGATGTCAAATTGTGATATAGAATTTAATAATAATTTTCTCTAAATAATTTTATAACATTTATTGTAATTAATATACAACTTGTCCTAGAATGTTAGAGGATCATCTAAAAAATAAATAAATATAAACCTTTCATTTCTCTTTAATAAATTTCCCCATCTTATCATACTCAGTGAAATGAATATTGAATATGATTTTTTCATGTTTCAGGGATGAAAATTTAAATTTACTAGATCTTATGATCAATAAATCAATGACAATAATTCGTCCTATCTCATATTATCATGATATTTATTCATTAGAAATTACAAAATGTGGATAAATGTTAAAGATTAATTAGTATGAAAAAATGAAAACATATAAAAATGCATTATTTATACAGTTAACCATATGAATTCTATAATATATATCTTACAGAGATTTATTCCCATATATTAACAATATTTGATCTCATATCCTACCATGAACTACATAACAATAATAATGTTATCAATACACAATGTATCATACTAAAATGTTTTCACCTTAATCATATTGGATAAAATATATTCCAATAATTTTCCAAAATAAATCAACCAGAATAAAATATATCCATAAATATGATAATTTGCCTTTTATTCCTTAAATAATATTCTATCATACACAAAATATTTCCATTGGGTTCATCAATTCTTTGATATATGATCATAGTACTACATAATTTGTAAACTTATAACTTTTGATTTTATAAATTTATATCAATTATATATAGATAAAGATAATAAATTATAATAACTAATAAAACCACAAAAGGTTGAATAATAATTTTTCATTGTATAAATGTTTCTAAAAATAATATGTGAATCCAAAACACTATAGTGGATGACATGTTTTCCTTTATTATCATGGTTCGCTTCAATTATTGGTATTTCCAATGTCACCCCATTTCCTTTTGATAAAAAACGTTTTTGTGTCCTATTATCCATATTAATAATTGTATTAGGAAAGTTAATTGAATAATTTCTAAAATAAAATCATTTATAGCTATTATGTGTGATATGTGCATGCTTTTGATAAATCACTATATTTATTTATTTCATTTTCAACTCCATATCAAATCAACATTAATTTTCTAGAGGTCTAGGATTTTTATAATTAAAATGTCTTATATATCACTATATTAATTCACATATGATTACATTCCAATAATTGTTAAAATAATTAGGCTAATATTTTTCATCAATCCTTGTTTCATGACACTATATCTTCAATCAGACTCCATCATTACTTTATTATTCTTATAACCATTGTGGATTACTAATTCTGTATCCACTATTAGTATACAAGGAATGCATTCATTGTAAATAAAAATTTCCCTAAGGGAATGTTCATTTTTATTACATATTTTGTAACCAGTAAGGAATTTTTTTATTTAATTTTACTTATAATGATTGAAATTAAATCATATATTGTGTTTCTTGTAAAATGTTTCGCATTGTTACCAATGAATTCATCATCCAAATTATTAATCTCAATGAAATAATAATCTATATTTATAAAATTAATATGAGAGGAGTACATATTGAAAAATATATTTTTAATATCAACCTATTAAATTTATTAAATTTCATTATTGTTCAATATATTCTAAATAATATTACACCATTAATCAACAACACCTAATTAATGGAAAAAAATTCAATTTCTTTTTCTTAGTTAGATAACTGATGAACATTAAATATATTTTCTATCAAATTTATCTGGTTTTCCGAAATTCATGGCCAAATTGAACAATATAATTTGGTTATATTTTATAATATAATAATTAATGGAATTTTTCTCCATACCAATAGAATTAGTAATTCTGAAAACATCATATTTTGTGCTCATTTGATGTGAATTTTGATTAATTTAAGTCAAAATATATTACATCACTACTCACAATCCTTTAGGTTTCTCATGAGGATAGTTATTTAATTAGTCATTATAGTAATTACTCATAACCATCTTTCATCTTCATAAATTTGTCTAAAACCAAATACTATAGTGTGATAATAAATATTCACAATGTAGAATCCACTGATCATTAAAAAATCATTCATATGATGTATAGATAATAAAACCATCTTTAAAATCATAAAAAATGAGATTTTCTGTAATCCATTATTATTTATCATTTATCATTAATAATAGTTCATATGTAAAATATGATTTTTTCAAATAATACCCTCTGGGGCTTCAATCTTGTTTTGTAATAAATGTTTAGTCACTGTGTATGAAAATGATTGTCTAATTGTACTTGAAAACTAATATTTCTGTTATTTATTTCTATATTTAACTCTTCTAAAACTAATAGAACATATATTAACGAAACAAGGATGTATTTTTAGGAATAATACCAAATCTATTCCATTAATTTTTTCATCCTATCATTTTCATAGAGAAATCCACAATGGTTCTCAACAAAGTCCATTAATCCTAATTAAAATGAATTGACTAATCCTTTCCTTTAAAATGAATTATATGGATCTGAGATAAATATAGATAAATATATCATCATTTTTGAGTCATGTTAAATATATTTAAAGAATAAATTATTATGGGAATAATGTTTTGGTGGTTTTTTTGAATATATGTATATAGTACTCTTACTTCTATATTGATATACAAAATCTCTTATAATGGCCACTATAAATATAAATAAACTACATAAACAGTTATTTACATCATTGTTTATTTAATGAAGAAAAAGGGTGAGATAATATAAATTATAATGGAAAATAAGGGAGACCTCAATTATAACATAAGTATAAAAAGAGTATAACTATATAAGAAGATGAGGTAAAAATTGGAAACCATAACTAGAAATTCATATAATAGAATTTGGAGTAATGACTTAAATAATTTGAATTCCTAATAAATTAATCATAAACGAATAATACAACATTATCCATGATTTTATAATGTGAGATTAATAAATTTCAAATAGTATAGATTTAAAAACTAATTAATTTATGTAAATTAAACCAAGTTATCAATTTTATATAGAGATATGAAATAAGAACCATGTAGAAAACAATTTTCCTGAATCCACTTCCATGAATAACCATATAGACATGGTAACTACGTATACACATAATATTTATTACAAGGAAATCAAATCCAAAAAAAAATACATGATGTCTTGTTCATGAATAACATATTTATCTTGTGAGTTATACATAATTACAAAATTCATGAGACTTAAATGAAATTTATATTCCAAATTTCACATATTCATATTCCATTCATATGGTTTCTATATGACCATAATTCATTAATAATATATCCAAAATAGTAGAATGGAATTAGGTTTCACAAACATTTCATTATAAAATTTATAGAATATATATATAATGAATAAGGATGGTTTAAATGTATTTTATCTCCATTAATTAATAAAGATCAATTAAGGTGGTGTTTTTATATAATAATTTCATTAAAATATCAATTAGAATATTTTCAGAGGAGAATACCTTTTCCACATTGAAATTACTTCTTTAAAATTAATATCAATAAAATATATTTATTAAATAATTTAGATTGAAAAGAAACATCGAATATTTTAAATGTTTTGAAATAAAAATGAATATTCATGATGGTATGAAAACCCTTACATGTTATTTTAGTTAAAAAACATTAATGTAATATGTATGTTAAAAATTTCTAATTATGCCACATAAAAATTATAAAAAATATTAATTTATAATTTTTTTCAGAATATAAAATCATCTGTAAAAATGAAATCAATCAATCATATGAAATTGTTAAAAAATATTCAAAACATTTATAAAAAATATTATTATGGTGGAACAATGATTTTAAATAAAATATAATTATAAATTTTAGTTTACATAATAATTGTTATTCAATCTAAAAATTATATAACGGAATAAAATGGAATTGAAAAAATGAAATCTCTTTGAATAACTTGATGTGATAAAAAAATGTAATGCTTCATCAATATATAATTTTTATCTTCATGAAAAATTATAAATAAAAAATCATAAAAAAAATTATATTGGGACATAAAACAATTTCCACTTATGGAAATTTTGAATCTTAATCCCCATGAATGAATAACATCAGATGATAAATTATATATCATGAAAATATTTAAAAATCTAATTTAATATGTCAATGTAAAGTAAATACACCACATAAAATAATATTATAATATAAAATAATATAATCCTACAAAGATTACTATTTGAGATGATAAACCCTTAAATCATATTTCATATTTATTCATAAAATTTCAAAACTCATATGTAATATACATATATTTATTAAAAATATATTCCATAAAATTACTCATCTATATTATATTATATATGATTTAATTATAACATTTTATCCATTATATTTTTAAAATTCTTTATTAATGTATCTATTACAAGTTAATATTGCATCATTTTTTATGAATGTATTAGTTCACTAGTCCATGCCCTTATAAATTGACCATGGTTCCATCCAATCATGAATTTTAATCATGATATATATATATATATCATATATATTAAATATATATATTTATATATCTTAATATTAATACATAAAATGAAAATATAGAAAAACTAATTGCACCATGAATTGATAATTAGGTTGAACATATGGCTGAACACTATTTACTTTTTTGGAAAGATGGAATGAGTTAATTATAAAAAATAATCGTCATATCCACAATCATTATTATATAATAGATATTGTATATATATTCAGTAAATATATTTATATTTTATTCCATATTAAAATAAAATGAATAATAAATCACAAAGATTCGTGAGGGTGGCAGAACACATATATTCCTGAGTGACGTTATTGTTTTTCAACATTTGGAAAGGTAAAAAGGTTAGAATGATCTTATAATTAAAAAATAATATTATGTATAAAATATCATTTATAAATATTAAATCCATTATGGACCATTGTAATTTCAAATAATAATACCAACACTACTACATTATAGATAGGGAAGTTGAGATGTGATTTATGCTTGGGATGATTGAGAAAGATGACTAAATTTGGATAAAAAGATGAAATTTGGGGTTTCTATTATTTAATGACGTGAGGTTAACACTTAGATTTTTATAAAATATAGAAATATTATAAAGTCGATTCTTAACCATATAAATTTATATTTAAATACATTCTAATAAATGCTACGATGAGGATTTTTTTAAAAGGTTTAGGGTCAACCAACCTTATATTGATACATTATGAGAAGAAACACCAATTAAAAATGGGTTAATGCAATCCCAGATATATCATTGGAAAATATTCAATGATGAATGAAAACTCAAAGGGATTACATGGAAGTGAATTCTCAAAGGAAAACTAAAATTTAACAAACATCAATGAAACTCTCAATTCCCCCACTAGAAAAATTAAACAGTGGAGCCAATAAATATTGAAATCGCTTCCCCTACAAAGAAGTTGTGAAATTCATGAAACACAATGTGTAATTTCACACCTCCTAAAACACGAATGAGGGAGGGGTGATTTTTGTAGCCATTACACAAAAATCTCATTCAAGCATCATGCCCTATTAGCTGCAAAAAATCACTAGAATGAATACCTAATACAACAAAACAAGATAATTACTTCAATACAGAGGATGTCGAGGAATGTGAAGAAACCCTATCACATTTTCGGTTGATTTCTGAGCTGTTTTGTAGCAATATATTAACTTGGTAATTTGATTTTAAGACCATATATAATCGTTAAACAACATAGCAATAATATATTAACCATAACTATGTTAACTAATTTTTCAATCGTAAAGGGTAATAAAATTAAATATAAAGAGAATATATTTTCTTTAAATGTCCAAGTGGTTAAATGTTTATATCATATTTCTAACCTAACAATTTTTCATGAATTCTATGTTTTTTATTAAATTTAATAACAAAAACTTCCATAAAACATCGATATTTTTTTAAAATATTCATTTATTTTTAATTTTAATACATTATGTCAAAGATCAAATTTTTACATAATTCATAAAAAAATAATATTATTTTATATTTATTATCAAAATTAGATGAAAATTTTAATCTGCCCAAATTTTATTACTTAATATTTTTAATATCATTTATCATATTTATAAATAATTTTAATAAATTTGATGGTGGAAATTCATTAGCATTAAATATAATAATTGAATTATTTAAAACTATAAATAAATTATTATTATTATTATTTTTTATTACATATATATACATAAAATATAAAATATTAATTTGTTTCCTTTTTATAAAATTATTTATATATTAATATATTGATAGTGAAATTTGAATTTATTAGTTTTTAAAATTAATATAATTGAAACTATAAAATAATTAATCCCTAATGAGGAAATATATTATAGTTTTAGATTTAAATGGAAAAACAACACTCATCCAATATGATTATGTAATTTGATCGATAAATGTTAAGGCATTATCCCAATTTTTAACCATATTTTACACGTTTCCCATACTGAGTTGACAGAAATCACATATGGTTAATATTTATATTGAACTAAATAAAAAAGAAAATATATAACAAATTTAAACCACACCATTCCAAATATGGTATATATTTCTCAATAATCATTATTTATTGTATATAAATTTAATATATAAAAAACTAAAAAGTAAAAGAAATTTTGTTTTTTAGAAAAAGTCAATTTATGTATTAAAAAGTTTTTATAAAATATTTAACCATAAAATTGATTCCAATTAACATCAATGGATTGTTAAGAATAATATAGATGTATTTTTTAGAGAATTTGTCAAAATAGTTAACATTATATATGTGTGAAATAAATACAGTCTTAAATAAAAATATTTTTTATATATTCTTCGAAAATTAATTTTTTCCCAACTATCCCAACAATATATTCAAAGATAATTATTATAAGATCATTTTAATAATTATTTTATTTTACTCATTATAATTTTATAAATTTCGAACAAAATTTAATAAAAAATTTTCTCCCAATATGAAAGTAAAATATTTTTTGAATGAAATATATTTTTAATCATTACACAACATAACTATATATTAAAAGCATATTTTTTAAAATAATTAATTAATATTTTTTTATTTATGATGTAATTTTTATGAATTATTTATAAATTTATTATTCCAATTCATTCCCCTAATTCTAGGTCAATGTCATAATAGTCATATTTAAATAATAAATTTTTTTGGCTTATTTATACATGAGGATGCACGTCATATATGCTATCTAATATAGTTTTATTCATTATAAAGGTTTTTATTACCACTATTAATTATAATATATAAATGAAACATTTATTAGAATATTATTATAGGGTTTATTACTAGAACCTACTCTTTTTTATGTTGGTTTGAGCACCCAACATGGATTATTCAATATAATATTTTCATTAATTATAATGGATTAGGATACAAATATTTTTTCTACATATTAGTAGATCCAACTATTAATCTATGCTATACCCACCAATCAAATAATCTTTCTACCAAAATTTGATGGTCCCCTCAACAATATTATCCTTGAATGTTTATTAAACACATCCCTAATCCTCTTCTAATACATTTTATACCCCCAAATCAGAAGATCATTTTCCTTATTGTATGTAATCCAATGATGGAAATATATTTTTCTTCTTTATTCCCATACATAGAAATATTTTCGCCATCATCCATAATAGAAAATGAAAAGTAATCTAACTTTTTTAATATTCAAGGACCTTTGTGGAGTGATATTCTTCAAAAAAAAATTGAATCACCATGGAATGATATGATTTCTCGATACAATAATTCTTCGAAAAACACTACATCTTCAAATTAATTCACAAACTCCCTTGATTCACAGAATGTGATTCATTTAATTTATATAATATGTTTTTAATAATCATATTTTAATGAATCATAATAATATGCATTTAAATTGTAACACAATTATACCTCAGATATGAATGTATTCTAAAATATAAATAGATATCATAATCCGACATCATTTTGATCATTATTCTCACCATTCATAGATATTGTATTATATGCGAATTTATCAGTATTAATGAATTTATAATACCAAAAATTATTATCTAAATTATAAAATATTGCTACATGAAAATTTTATTTTATTATCCTGAAATCACACACATATTTCCTTTAATTTATTTCTTTGTTTTATACATGGTTTTCATGAATGATTCATTATATTTCCATTAAAACATAGAATTTTTGGGCATCCATATGATATCATATAAAATGAAAAACTATTTCATGAATGTAAATATCATGTTTCATATTTATTTTTACGTAACAAGATAAATATCATTCTTTTATGTTATTACATCCATTAATCACTATATTGATTCAAAAAAAACATTAAAAATCATAAAATAACAATAATTACATAACACTGCAATTCTTATCATATTCTGAAACCTATAAACTTATATTTAATTCTATAAAATATAATTTCCTCTATTTATTATTATTATTAAAATATATGTGGTATCTTTTTCTTCACCCTCAAAATTATTAATCTATATCAATACAGTAGCTAATGATACTATGAACATCATTATTAAAATGTGAATTCTTATTAAATAATAACATTAATGCATGGAATTATCTTCATGTATAAACCGTGTTTTTTACATTTGATTCTTTTTAGGCTCCCTCAAGGATATGAATTCATTCCATCCCCATGAAATTAACATCTTGATGTATTTATAGATAACATACACCACATTTCTTCCTCCAAGGTGACATTCTCTACTACATATATGAACAATACCATTTCTATATATATTTAATCAAATTCTTATGTGAAATTAGAAATTATCATTATCACATCATAAATAATACTAAAACCTTTTACTCATCCAAATTGATGATACATAAGACAAAATTATATTCATATTGTTCAAAAAAACAATAATAAAACTTAATTAAACATTATCTATGACTTTTATATGATTGAAATTAAGTATGATGAATGGGGAAAAATATCATATGAAGTCTAGAGTTAGAATATGATTGTGTCACTAATATAATTTATTGAGTGCATAAAATAAGACAGTACTCAATATTTTTGTGTGTTTTTTTGAAAAACCTACGATAAGCCAATATTCTATGATCCACATCAATGAGTCATTTGACATGGGGATCCTTAATAATGAATGTCATCCCATTCATTAATGAATATAGCGAGTATCTCATGTTCTACTCCTAGAACCACACCACGTAAATAGGATTCAAGAGACGTGTCTACCTAAATTAACCTACATGCCAACATACAAGTTTTCTCAACGATTAACATGATCATACTACATTAAATACTATATATAGGAACTTTTCCCTAGCTATACCACCATGAATCGTCTTTTAGGGTTTGTGTACTATGTTTTATAATTCAGTTCCCACTTATAATGGAATATAATTTTTGGCTTAATCACTTAGTTGGAATTATTTTATAATTTCACATAAATCTATTAGAAAAAAACATCGACAAAAATTAAATATTATTATAAAAAATAATATCAATTAAATTTTATAATTATATCTAATAAACATCCCCAATTTATGTTGGATCAGAATTTAACTATAAATTTAATTAATAATCGTAAATAAATATTTTTGTCATCTATTTAATCATCAGTTTATTTTCATCATTTATATTCATAAAAATATAATTCATCCTCATATTATCAAATTTAATAAACATTTTTAATGTTCATTAATCAACTAGAACATTTCATTTATATGGTTAAGATAATAACTTTATTGATATTATTATTATAAGTAGTTGTAATATCCCCTATAAAAAATTTAAATAATACATCCCCACTTCTAAAACATACAATTTTATTTACTCGTTAGAAGTGTGGAATCCAATATAATATAGAAAATATCAAAATCTAACAAGAATTAATCATTTGTGATCCATGATTTGTTTCAAAATCAAGGGTGATCAAATTTAACATCAGTTTTTTCATGGATTTTTTAGCATGAGAATCAATAACAGATACAATATTTTATTGTTTATAAAATTTATTTTCAACTAATACACTTTTTTCATATAAGATAACTTATTTAAAAGATTAATTTTTACACTATATATCTTATTTTTTAATTTTCATTTAATTATATTATCATGTAATCAATATCTCTTATTTAAGATTATTTTTATTCCTTGATATTAGATGTTAAAATATAAAAAACTAATTGATGAATTGAAATATACATTAATATCTAATAGATACCCCCTATTCAGTTCATAATATATATAATAGAAATAATTAACGATAAAAAATACCACTCTTTTTATTATCTAAAATCATTATGTGATGCACTTTATATATCTTCGTCATGATTAGAATTTTTCATAAATAAACACCCAAAATATTCTAACATGAATTTTTTTTTCAAATCAGAATCATGATTCCAATAGTCCTTAATGATGGGTAAATTTATATCTATAGGATATTCAAATAATATTTCATATTTAGTTCCTCATCTATATACAGGAATCATCATAAATTCTTGTTATGAAATAAAAAAGAAATTTATATCTGGGAAAAATGGTTATCTTCAATTATCCTTAGTTAGAGAAACATGGTCTCTAACAACCCTGGTCATTATTGCACACATACACATAATTTATTACATAAAATTTTTACTTGATACAACATATAATATCGAGAGGTCCCGGGTCTATGGGGATTAGGAACATTACATAAACGATCAAAACATGAAACACATCTCTATTGAAAAATTATTTTACATGACTACTACATTCCATTGTACTTATCATTGCACTAGATAACCTACTGACATTGTTAAGAAAATTTTGAGCTATAAAGCCTAGTAATGGAGTAAAAAAGGCATAACATAAAGAATATTTTACATGTAAGTAAATATTCATATCAATGTAGAAAAATATAAACATGATCCTAATGGAACGATATAGCATGATTTTCCTAACATGATAATTTGGCAACAACATTTAACCTGATTTTAGCATAAGAAAACGAACATTGCACATGGAGAATGAGTAAATCATCAATGAAATTTAATTATAAAGAGTAAAAAATCATTTAACATTATTTATCATGATTAAAAAACCATTTAACATGGTGTATCATGATACAGTTCTTTACTCAATGCATTGGAGCGCTATCACAAAGCACCCTTTATAAATATTATATTTAATTATAAGTGCCACAAATTATTCATAAAAAATTCACTCATTAAATAACATAATTTATTCCACAAATAAGATAAGTGGAATAAATAAATGTAAGTCCTAAATAAACATGTAGATGTTCAAAATAGAGAATAAACTTATTAGTAACATGGGTATGGTACAGACATACATTATGATTTTGGCATTGGAAATTTTGGTGTAACTTCAGAAACATAACAACATAAAATAAAAATCATAAAATGGATTGATGATAATGAAATTGGTCTCATATAATATATACCTTGATAGTAAATTAATGGGGTCATGGAATATAATATCCCAATATATGTATTTTTTTAGATGAATAATATAAAATAAACGATTTAATGTAAATGAGAAGAGAGAAATTCCTTTCAGAGTTTCCGCATAGTCACTCGTGTAAATGGGGGAAATTAATGGGAGAGAAATAGGTCTATCTTATTTTAAACATAAGAGGTCTATATTGGGTTGAAGAGAAATTTGAACCCCATAATTTATAATTTAGAATAAAGGGGAATAAAAATATAAAGAAATTTGGAAAAAAATGAGAATGGAAAAAATCCCATACAAGGATGTCTGACACCAAAGCACTGGGAGAGGCCTGATAGAAGATTAAAGGTAGCTTGGGGAACCTTGGGAAGATTATATAGAGATTATGGTAGAGGTTTATCAATATCCTAAGGTTTTGAGTGAAGAGGGATTTGAGATTGAGTAGTTTTATAAAGGAAATCAGATGTTATTGATTATTACTTATGTTTTAGACACTCAAATTAATCTAATCAAATTCAAAAACCATGCCACAGATTATTCCCATGGTTTTATCCAAAGTGGAGTGGAAAAAATTATTTTATAAGGTAAATGGATGAACATATTAAAATATTAGTCATGATTATTTAGAGGTGAGTCACACACTCAAGGAAATCATTTTAATAAGTTAAAATATTTAATAAGTATTAAAGGGTCCACTATGCCTAGATAAAATTAATAAAACAAATATAAATTAAAGTATATTAATGTAAAACATATATTTTCCAAAGTAAATTTTTATATTATTTTATTACATCACTATTGGGTCCTCATGATGTCATAAAAGACATTATATATTTAATGGTATTTATATTTTAGAAAAAATTCATCTACCTCCAAAAATTATGAAATGTTTACCATCTTATAATTTTAACATCCTAAATCTAATAATGATATTCATTATATCAAGATAATTTAATAGATATTACTTTTTCTATTTTAATATAAATACAAAAAATTGTATAAAATTCATGGTTTTTTACAAAAACAGTTTTGAAAACATCATAAAAATTATCAATTTATTCAACAAATAATAATATTGTCATTTATATTTAATAGAAATTAATTGTGTACTAATATTTCAATAAAATACTATTTAATTAAAACACCCATTAATTAATTAAAATATATTTCTTAATTGAATATTAACTAAAAATACTACGTGTTCTTTAAAACACATTTACAAAGTAACTATAATAAAATTGATGCATATTATTTTTTATAAAAAACATAATGCACAAAGTCATAGTGCTAGGGTATTTTTATATAACCCCTTATAAAAACAACATAAAACATAAGGGTAAGGTATGCGGTTGTGACAAACTCTTGGGTGGCTTAGATAACATCGCTCGAGAGTTAATCTCTATCAATTCCCACTTCTTCCGTTGGTGATTATGTTTAAGCTTAGCATGTTGAAGCTCGGCTTGGGCTTGGTCAAGAGAAAAGCCCATATATGCTACCTCCTTTCTGAGCACTATCAAATGGTTTTCATACTGATAAATTCCATTGGATGAGGCCATAACTTCCTTTTTTCTGTGTAAATTGGATTTGTTAAAGCCATATATTTATAATAATCATGTGATCTCTATTAAATAGCTATATTAGAAATTGTAACAATTCATAATGGAATTCTGAAATATAAAAACATAAAACCATGGAAGTTATTATGTTTTATAATACCATTTTACATAATAATACATTTAATTATATCAAGAGGAATTTTAATTAATAAATGATTGGGTTGTTACAATATTCCACACTTATGATATTTCACCCTCAAAACTTCATTTTCCAACAATAAAAAAAGATAATGTTAACTCTTCTTTCTCACATCCTCTCATTCCCATGTTTCTACTTCAAACCTGTAGATTTCTATAACACATTTTTTAAGGGAATTTTCTTATTTTGTATAATATTTTTCTAGCGATATAAGATATTCACTGGATTCCCTTCCTAGATAGAGAATTCTCTAATGGTAACACATGAGGATTGAGTTCCAGCAATGGTTAAGGTATATACTTGATCATGAGGGATACATGCAATACATTGTGCACTTGATATAGGCTTAGTGGGAGTGATATTCGATAGGTCGCTTCTCTAATGATATCAAAGATCTCAAAATGGCTGATGTACCATGGAAAAAACATTCCCTTGTTTCCAAATATAATAACCTTCTTCCATGATGATATGCAGAGGAATACCATGTCTCCAACATCCAAAACTAGCTCATATTGATTATTATCAGCATATATATTTTTCTCCACATTGAGGATCATTAATATGATGATTGATGGTCTTAACCTTATCCATAATTTATTCGACCATTTCGGGACTTTGGATTTTTCACTCCCCAACATAATACCAACATGTTGGTGTCCATCACCACACAACATCATAAGGATACATTTCGATTCTTGAGTAAAAACTATTACTGTAAGATAATCCAACTAGAGGAATATATTGATCACATCCTCAATTGAAGTCCATTTAGCATTATTTTAAAATGTCCCCATGTGTTTGGATAGTCTGTTCATATAGGCCTTTAGTTTGATGATGACAATCCATATTGAAGATCAGCTCGTTATTCAATGCTTTTTGGAGACTCTTCTACTACATAGAGGTGAATCATAGATCTAGATCATATACTATCAATAAGGGTACTCCATGAAGTAGAACAACTTCTCTCATGTATATACGTTCCAATTGATCCAATGGGAAATCCTCTCGAATAAAAATGAAATGTGTAGTTTTTTAGAAGATCCACAACAACCCAGATATCATTAATTAATTTGGATTTATTTAGAAGAATAGTGAAAAATACCATGGTGATTATATCTCAATTCCATGACGGTTTGGGTCATGGTTACATCATCCCCATAGACTTCTTCCTCTCCACCTTCAATTACTATAAAACCATGAACATTGAGGTATACTCAGTGATCTCCTTATTAATTTTATACAAATAATAATGCTCTGAGGATTTCCCTTTTTTGATTTCTTCTAAATTCTTTTATTTTCCCACATCATCCTTTTGATCATCTTTAACCATTCCAAAATTGATTTTTGATAAATCATTTGTTAAAGGATTGATGATGTCCCCTTCATTTTGATTCTCATGCCTATATTTAGCATATATAATAAGATTGGACCCTTTTCAATTCTCATCAACAAAAGAGTTGTTGGATCCTTTATACTTAGATAATATTCCACCTTTTTCCCATTCCCCAAATTGTAGTGAATTCAGTAGTCCTATACTTTGATCACATTTATCCATCATTGGTGGTCCATGTTAAACTCTTTGTTTGTATATATATAATTGAGGCTTTTGGTATCCTTCTATATTTCAATGTTCTCCCCAAATAGGTAATTCCACCTAATTTATAAAGTAAAGATTATTGTAGAAAACACATAATTGTTTGTTGGATATTTATTCTCATGATATTTATATTAAATTGAAGCATATGAAATTACTTTTTCATTTTTCATCAACACATACCCCATTTCCTTCTTTGAAGAATCACTGTATACCACAAAATGATACCCACATGTTGGTAGTATGAGCACGGGTGTAGTGACAGGACTCATTTTCAACTACATGAATCTATATTCTCATTCATTACTCCATGAAAACATTACAACCTTCTGAGTTAACTTGGTAAGAGGGTTGGACAATCATGAGATATTTTGATCAAATCAAGTATAATATCTAGCTAATCTGAGGAATCTATGGATATCCATCAGCGATGTTGGCCTTAGACATCCCTTAACTGTAGTTGTCATGGAGGGATACATAGTTATCCCATTACTTGTGATGATATAAACCATGAATGATACCTCCTTCGACCATAAATCATACATTCTATAGTTTTCATAGAGCTTCTCAATTTTCATGGAATCTAAAATAGTACTTAGATATACCTCCTAATCCTCCTTGGTTTTGATTTGTGATTGAATATATCTACAATGAATAACAAATATTTTTCATGTTATTAGCTAAATACTCTATTCATAAATTCTATGAATATTTCTATATAATTAGTGAATCTTAAATTCATTACATTTAATTCATAGTGCATGTATCATGTACATAATGAAGTCATTGAAATATCCTCCAAATTCACCCTTACTTTTTAATATATTTACTGAAAAACAACCTTGTAGAAGTATTTTTCTCTACATATCTGATCGAAACATTAATCAATTAACGCTAGGGGATTCTTGATCTTTATCGTTAGATTGCTGAGATCATGACAATCAATGAAATGGCGCATTGACCATTCCTTCTTATTGATGAAGTGGACTTGTACACCCTATGGTAAAGCACTTGGGAATACAAACCCTCCATCCATCTTTTACTGTTGTTTTTATACATCTCCTCATGATCCACAACATATATTATATATGGAGTCATAGATATTGTAAAACCCCTATGTATAAGATCAATCATGAAATCAACATCTCTCGTAGGAGGAATACCAAGAACTTCCATAAGAAACAAATATTAGAATTATATCACAGTCGACATGTCTTCAATGATGGTTAATTATTTAGACTCAATCATCTATGAAATATTTGTTTTTTCAAAGGGATTTAATATACATTCTTGAGATGATGGTTCAAATGCGTATTCATCCTCCTCGCACATGTACAGAATCAGTGGTTGATTCACCATATAGAGAGTGATTTCCCTCTCATGGAAGTTTATGTTGGATCTCTATAGGTAAAGACACTCCATGAAATGAATTACATCAAATTAGAGCAAAGGGAGTTTGAATAGTTTTTTGTGGATGTTAAAACCACATATTGTAATTGGGAAGGAGTTATATTTTTGGGTTTCAATGATCTTTCTATTCCATTCTCACTGACATTATTACTTCCATGATTCTTGGTGGTGTTTGTAGTATTCTACAAAATATTCAGGATATAAAAGAAATCGTAGAACTAGAATAAAAAATAATGTTATCTATTCATTAATGATTAAATAGCGTAATTATCATGAATTCTTTTTCGGGGTTTTATTTTATGGTGGTGACGTAAAAAGGTCTTCCTTACTGCATTGTAGGTTTTTTGTTTCCTCTGAAATCCATTGTCATAAGAAATTGGATTGAAATTTTTTATTATTCATTGTAGATGATTCATTGATTTATGAGATGAGGGTAGAATGAAGCATTTCTTTCAACTATCGTAGCTAAATGTTTTTTTGTCAGTAATTAATGGACATGTTACATTCTGCTCCCCACCAGAATCATCTCCTCATCCCTTTCATGTAATTTCTTGGGTGCTTCTTTTTTAACCTTTAGCATACGGGGTGTTGGAATATCTTAGCACTATTGGATTTATCCATCAAACCATTGTAATTAATGTTTACATTCTTCTTCTTATCCCCTTGACACACTTCAGATACGATGATCTCCATTTCATCTTTGAGGGAAAATCATATAAATTTTTCATTCCTATCAATGAAATAGATCTCCAGTGTTTTCCATAGGGTAGGTTTAATCCCACTAAATAATGGTCAACCATGTATTCAGGGTAACAAAAACGATGAAGGCATGTTAGGCAAGAATTTTAATGTTTTCCCCATACGCTCTAATGGATTCATCATATTTTTTCTTGGGGTTAAGGATGTCCCATTCCATCTAATGTTGAAGGGTGTGTGGAAAATATTTATCAACATTTTTTTAGGAATATGTACATTGCAATGCCTCGATCTCTTCCTTAGGATTTTTATTTTTGATCAATGTCCACAATTTATCATCATCATCCTTATTAAAATAAGAAACCCAAATAACCTTCTCTTATTCATAACATTGAATGATAGTGAATATCTTTTCAATGGTGTTTATCAATTGTTCAGTGATTGAGGGATCAGATGATCCCTTAAAAGCTGTAGGCCATTCTATCATGATGTTGTCGATTTCTTCTTGTTCTTTCTTGGGGTGGGGGGGGGGGTAACGTTACCCATGGCCCATGTTTCATTTCAAAACATTAGTTAACTGAGAGACTATCAGGGAAATGTTTTTTATTCCTACTCTCATCGGATTGGGACTCTAATTAGCACAATAATCACATTGATCATTGAATAGGTTGTTATGAGGATTCCTCCTATTATTGGCCATTATCCAGAATGAATAGAAATTTAGGGGTAAAACATAAAATGGAATCCAATGAATGAATTTCTAACATATAAATTACTTTTATTTCATTAACTGATGAATTTAAAGCCATAAATATATGTTATCCATGGTCTACATCCCATCATATATACATAGTGGAATTTTTTATCACCTTAATAATGTTTCATTCTATGATTATAAATTTACGGAATAATATCACCAAGGTTTATTGCATCCAAGAGTTCAGTGAGGCCCATTGTTGTTAAAAAGTTACCATTTCTGTCTAGAACAAAGTGGTATTTTCAGATTTTTTCCCTCGATGCATCTGTGCAGAGCTTCCTCTACTTGTTCATATCCAGAAAATGATGTTTTTTCTTGATAAACAACTTACTCTATAATAATAATAATTAATTTTGAATATTTTTGTTATGATTAATCTCATACCTAAGGACATTACTATGGTTTTCTATTCCTAGTCGTATAAATAACTAATCTTATACTCGCATAACATGAATAACTACCATGTTCTTTATTTCACATTGGAACTTAAATTATTACTAAAAAATATCAAATGATAATTAATAGAAAATTGAGTGGTCTATTGTATTTGGGGATTAGTAAATTTACATAAAAACATAAAAGATTAAACACATATATTATGAAAACATATATTACATGACCACATCATACCTTCGTACTTAGCATTGCATTGGATAACATGAGGTCTTTCATAAGAAACCGGTGAGACATGAATCCTAGTAAGAGCATAAACAAGTCATATCATAAATAATATATTATATGTTAGGAAATAGGAATATCAATGGATCTTAAAGGATTCATGAACTTAAATGAATGATATATACTGAGTATCATAACAAGGTAATGTTGAAAAAAATGTAACATGCTATAGATTTAGCCAAGGCTCATTGCACATTGAGCATGGTTAAACCCTAATTTAAATTTAATTATCATGATTAAGCCCTCATCCCACTTGAATATTCTTGTGTAAACCCTCATTGAACATGGAATATCCTGATACTATTGTTAATCTAATGCATTGGACCACTATCAGGCAGCACCCTTCATAAAAATTTTATTTCATTCATAAGTGTGCCCCAATGGTCGTATAAAATAGATTCATTAAACAGAATATTTTATTCCACTAATAAGATATGTGGAATAAATAAATGTATGTTCTTAATCAAAAAATAAATGTGCATAAAGTTGAATACCCTTCATATTTAATTTACATGGGCCAAACATTTTTCAACTTTTTAAAATGATTGTCAATTTGAGAAATATCTCATAGAATAGTAAGATAAAGAAAATATTTAAGTGTATTTTAGTGAAAATATGAGAAATAACCCCCCCCCCCCCCTATTAAATGAATATAGTGTCCCCACTATCATTGAAATAATCTGTGGGAGTGGTGTGGTTGGGGGGTTTTTTTATTTTATTTTACTTGTATGTGATGACTTAATTTAACATGTGGGAATCCAAAGCACCATAAGATGAAGTGGTATTCCATGGGGGTGTCTGTGATGTCTAAAAGTTTATGTTTTTATGAAACTGAAAAAATTCTTAGTAGAAGCATTATACACTATAGACCAAATGTTAATTGGTGCTTTTAAAATTTTGAATTGCTAAACAATAGGCGGTTTTAAAATTAAGGAATAATAGTAAAAAGTTTATTAATTGAATAATGTTTTGTACAATGTACTGTAATGAAATAGTGAAAAACTCAAGATGAAAGAAAATATATAAGAACTATGGGTTTTCTCCAATAATGTGTTGGCATATCGTCGTCAACCAGACGGTTGGACTAAAAATTCAAAGAGTGGTCCCACCAAATAAGATTCTCCTTTTGTGCTTTCAGCTAATAATCTTCATGTCCTTGAATTTATGTGGTCACTTGACTAGATTCAAAACATTAGGTTCGGATTGACCTAATATTAAATGTGGTAGAAATGGAATCATTGGTGGATCTGGTTGTTGTTACAGGTGGATTTTCAATGATAAATCATATAGTTGATTTTCAATGCCAATGATACACAGGGTTACTAATTGTAGAAGAATAAATAGTGTAATGGGTTCATTGATAACATTAGGCAACTTAGAAGAACAAGACATTTCTATGGAAAATGAAAAAGGAATAAAAAATAAACACACATGAAAATGGGAAAAAATAAAAAATGTATATAAATATCCAAGTATAGTAAAAAAGAATGATAAATCATCCCACTCCTATAAAATGTGTACAAAATCCTAAACTGTATGAAGATAAATAAATCAGAACTCTAGGAAAAAATATCCTTAATTTTCATACACACATTAGAAGATGGAATGTACTATGTATCGAAATCACATGTTGTAGTAGTAGTAGTAGTGGTCAGTGAGGATGAGGCAGATGGTGGTGTGATGGAGGTGGAAAGCTGGGATGGGGTGGGTAGAGGAGAATCCTTGATCCGTACAGTGGCGTTGTGTTTAGAAGTTGGATCAATGAAAGGCACATTGGTAGTGGGATTAGTGGAAAGTCTCATTCCATTCGAGGCCAACTCCACTAGGAAATACTTCTATGTAGTAGGGTTTGTGATGTTGGGAATTAGGTCATTGGGGAGAGAGGATGAGGGTGGAAGGGTGGATGAGGAAGGGCCAATAATAGCACTAGTAGGAGGGGTGAATGAGAAGTACTGCATGAAGGTAAGGTGGATGTGTGAAGAAAAATGGAGCTGATTCTCTAGGATGCCCTGGAGAAGTACACATAGGTCATAAAGAGTGGGATGTGTAGGGGAAGGATGGGTGGATGGTGTGCGGGTTGGGTATGTCAATGGTTGTGTATAAGTGCCTGTTTCAATAGCCAGTGGTTGCTCTTGCAGATCAACATCCTGAGGTGAATCCGCCTGGGGTACAATCTCCAAGACTCCAGGCTCCAATAAATAGATTTAGCCTGTCTTCACCAGTATTCTCATCCTGTGTAGAAGCACATGTCCAATCAGCTCGACCATTTCCTATTTTAGATAGGGGCTACAATTTGTCAAAAAATAGAGATATTTGGCCAACCTAGTGATGAACGACCAACCCATATTCCTTCCCACCTCCTCTATAATAGTCCTACGTAGTAGGAGGAAAACTAAAAATCCTTGTTGATGAAAATTCCACCCATGTTAGCTGTGAGGATAATAACATAATTTGGCCAACAATACCCTGGGTCTTGCCTCATAGTAACACCCCAAGTGCCATGGCTCAGTGTAGTATATGCAGTGCTGGAGTCCTCAACAGGGTTGACTTTTCCATCATGGGGTCATTGAAGGATTGGGGTCAAGAGGAACAATATTCCCTTAGCATTACACATCCTCTTGAGAAATCCTCATCTGTAGGGTACTATAGATATTATACATCCTGAACTCTGGGGTGTAGATATTGATTACTACACTATACTCATCTATGGTGAGAAAGTTTGTTATGCCACCTAGCCTGAAGTGATAGTGCAACACCCCGAGATTTTATGAAAAATATCCTTTTTAATTTCATTAATGTCTTGTGTTGTATGCTACACCATAAAAATATTGCACAACACGCATCCTTGACTTTCCTTGCATTACACACAATCACGAACTTCCTCGATAGAGTGTGTAGTATGCAATGCCGAGTTTCACTAAACAATAATATGCTATTAAAATATTATTAAAACCAGCCGTTATGAATAGTAATAACCACCTTTTAAAATTTTATAAATTTTATCTCTCAAAATGGACTTCATTTTTGGATTCGAAGTATTGAATTTATCCTATGGTGAAATTTTCGTACTTTTCAGATAACTTTCCTATTCTGATGAATAGTGAAAATTACTAAATTTTAATTAAAACAAGTTTTTTAATCGAAACAATTAATAGTGATAAATTTTTAATTTGAGTGGTTTTAAAGTATATATTTTTAAAATTTAATACAATGTAGGTCATTGGATGTAATTTCACATTTAAACCAGACATAAAGAAGTGTCAATCTTTTGATAGTTATTATCTCTTAAGAACACACTATTTGTTTTGACGACGAGAATTATTTTTTTAAAATTAATTAATGCAACTAATATGTTTTGAATTTTGAAAAATAGACATCATTTTTGAGTTCATAATATCAAATATAGCATAGGCCTAATTTTTGGTATTTTTCTGGAAACTTTCATTTTTTTGATGAATAGTGAAACCACTAAGTGGTAGTTAAAAAAATGAATTTTTCATAAAACTTAATTTTACCACTTCTGTGAGTGAAATTTCAAAACTCGGAGAGACACGGTGGATGTCAGTATGTAAAATGTGGTTCAATGAGATGAAAATAATTTTTGCTGAATAGTAACATTTTATTTTTTTTACCACGGTTAAAAGTAAATAGGGTAAATAAGGGTAAAATGATATTATTATTAACCTAACACATGTCTTAATTCTATTGGATAAGTGTAATTCGACCAAAAACAACCTTAGGAATAAAATATGACCATTTAGACCCACATGGATTAGATTAGGACATTTATTATCAATTTATTTAAAGAAGGGATAAAATAGTTAAAATCAATAAGTAAATAATTTTTAATATAGGGTTATACATAAGATAAATTCGACTATAAATATTCATTAGAAAGAAAAAAATATTTCAAACATAATGGTATTTTGTTTTTAATTTTTAGACTTAATATAATCTAATATATTTATGATTCAATGATGATGCAGTAATTATACTATTAATGAAATATGAACATAATTGATGTTATAAATACCCAAATAAATGTAATTTGAGACTTTTTATGAATTAAAATAATTTTCTAGGTTAATATGACATGTTATTATTTATTTAATTATATTTTTTAAAACTAATAATTCTAATATGATTTTCACAAAAATCAATTACCAAATAGTGTCAAAATTGACATAAAATAGTTTTTAAAACAAATATTATATTATAAATTGTTATTTTATTTCTAAAATTCTAAGGATCGGGAAAATGACTTAGATAAGGTTATATATATTAATAATAAACAACTTGGGGTTATTTTGGCTTTTTATAGTATGTTTATTAACCTTATAGTGTAAGAAAACTAGAAGACACGATAAAAGTAAAATTATTTATCTTAAGGTTAAATCTAAATGATGTGGTTAAAATAGGAACCTAAACATGTCTAAATTCTATTGGATGAGATTATTTCGACCCATACCCACCTTATCCTCTAAATAAATCAATTTGGAGCTATTTAAAACTGAATTTGGCTTTATAATAAAATAATATTTTTAGTTACTCCAAAGGTGCCCCTCTCCTCCCTTATAAAAGGGCACCTCCTCCCCCTCTTCCTCACACCACATTGAGCCTTCAAGTTCGGCCAACCCCTGCCAAATTCTCTTCTCCATTTACCTAGAAACATCCTAGAGGTACTGGTATTCTTCAAAGACCAATTTTAGTTCCCTAAGAAGAGGACTCAAAGAGGCGCTTCAAAGAAGAGGTAATGTCTGTTACCTATTCTTTCAACTTTATTTCTTCTCCACCTTCTTCTTCTTAGGTTGTTTCATTATGAAGTAATAACATCAGTATCACTCATATACTGATATGTTATTATAAGTATGAAACAAACCTATTTCATTATCTATCCATCCTACGGAAAATGAAATCACCGCACGTGCGTACGTACGGAATACCGTCTCCATGCCATGGTGTAATCTATTTTCCACCACCACCTTACTTGGATTTGTATAATGGTGTAAATAATAACTATATATGATTTTTTTAAAGTGATATTGATTCTGAAATAGTATACATACACTCCAATACAGTCCCACGATCATGAGAATGATATCATCGCTCGTGCGTACGTACGGACTACCGTCTCCACGACGCGATGAGATTCATTCTCCACGTTAACCATTCATGAATGATTATAAAGTATATATAATAAGTAATAATGAATTATATGACATAATAATGATACTGTATTTATGTGAATATATATTTATGTCATCTACTTAATTCCATTCAACTCAATAAGGAAACGAAAACAGCTTTCATGCGTACGTACGGCCTACCGTTTCCATGGACGGTGTATTTCATTCCATTTACTGATTTATTATATATATGTATATTATGAATATATATTATATATAAATCATGTTTTATATTATGGAGTTAAGTATTCATGATCTAATTAATCATATGAATAATTACAAGTCAAAACACGGACGCCAAATGAAACAATTTTACCGAAAACACTCTTTAACATGGAATTTACCAACGAACAGGTAATATAAAGTCATAAGTGAACAATATATGATATCATAACAATGATTATGATTCTAGAATAAGTCAATGACATTATTTAAATCATTATATAGGAGGTTAGGACACTTGCGAAGCAAATCAGACCTAAGGTAAGGGAAATATCACAATCTCATTATTATCCGAGATTGTTTATACTTTGGAATTTATTGGGGTATATTTTATCATCCACATCTATGTTTACTCAATATGTAATATTATTTACATCCACCTAAAATTGTTTAAATCCAATTTTACCCTTCGTTTAGTTTTTAGTAAAAGATATGAATGGAATCTTTTGTCGTTTTTCGTATGAGGTACTTTTTGACTTTTCCGACAAAAGTACACGAAAAATGTTTTTTTAACTTATACGGCATGAATGGATTTTTAAAACATTATTTCCAAGAATCTTCCTTTAAAAGTTTTCATGTTTATTTTTAATCAACTTCTTTTAGTTAATAATTATATGACATGTTAAGAACGAAAAAGTGTTTTTGAAGTAGAAAGGATATTTTCCTCAAGAATGGAGTTCAAGTGTTTTATCAAAATTATTTTCCATATAAGATAATAAAGGGTTTTGTTTCTATCCCTATTATTACATTGATTTGATTATGTTGTGATGGAATTATTTTTTTGAATTCATTTATCTAATAGGAATTGTTTTATGATTTCATGATGTTTAAGAATCCCATTTTTATTACATGGGTTATGTTATGATGTATGGTTTATGATTTTGTGAAACACATAAGAATGGTATCATTATGAGATGGGTGGGAAATATATCTCCCTCTAATGCATTGGGTAAATATTTTATATCTCATGAGATAGACACGGATGGAATGGAAGGTTAAACCTGTTCATTGAAACAGGACTGAAACGAGAAATGAACTCGGTACAGAAATGGACTTTGTCTACTAAGATAGTCTTGGAAATGAGTCTTGACTAATAAGGAATGATTCTCTATGATTATGTGTGTACGCCCAAAAGTATCATGTTTTATTTTATGATTATTGGGATAACATTTCACTACTATGATTTATCCCATGTTATGATATGATGATATCTTTTGCAAGTTAAGATTTCAAAAATGTTATGTTCTTATGAATATGATGTGATTGATATTTCTTTTTTTTACCCTTACTGAGCATTTGAGCTCACCGTTTTATGTTTTCTTTTTTCCCAAGATATAAATAATGGTTTTAGGTACGAAAAAAAGGGGAAGATCTTTATGGGAGATGTTGACGTTCTTTCACCATGATTAGAAGATTACGTTCCGAGTTTCCAAAGACACTAAACTATTACAGTCCTTGTGTGTGTGTTTTTGATATGTACTAAGTATTCCACAAAAGTAATGTAATTTCCATGTACGTCAGGCTTCGGGTCTCTACAGTTGGTATCAGAGAAAAGGTTTAGTCAACATTTGGAAACTAGGATGCGAGAACTTTAGTGAGATCCCTAGAGATATTTCTAAGGTATGTCTAGGGATGTCCCTAAGGTTAAGTATAATTATAGGTTATAGTCCTATAATTATGGTAACAATCATAGAATTAAACCTAAGATGTTAGATATTGAAGGTACTCCTCCTTTATTGTTATGTTTTCCCTAGCATGATTTTTTCCTCTCACACTATTCTTTTTGGGTTTTAGACGATGGCTGGAACCCGAAAGAACCATGTTGATCAATGTAATGGACAATGCAATGATTTTACTCATGAACAAACAAATGTTATGGGAGATGGAGTGAAAAATCTTATTGCTATACTTACACAAGCTATGAATCATTCTGGACATCCAAATGAGAAGAAAAGGGAACAATATTCTATTGAGTCCTTCATGAGGAAACATCCACCTTCTTTCAGTGGGTCTTCTGATCCACTTGTTGCTGAAAAATGGATCAGTACTACTAAAAAGATATTTTCAGTTCATCAATGTTCTGAACATGATAAAGTCATCTTAGCAGTGTATCGTTTGGAATCTGATGCTGATCAATGGTGGAATCTTATCAAGAATACGAGGCCAAGAGATGAAATTGAGTCCATGGAATGGGACGAGTTCAAGAACATATTTTTCAATAAGTACATCCCTCGTATTCTTCGTAAAAAGATGGAGAAGGAGTTTCTTGAACTAAAGCAAAAGGATGAAGAATCTTTTGTTATATAAGAAGTGAATTTTACAAGGCTTGAAAGGTATGCATCATGCTTTATCATCCAACCTGAAAGTAAAGTTGATTGATTCTTTAGTGGCTTAAAACCAAGTCTTCGAAGGGCATTATCTATAAGAGACATTAGTAGCTATGAAGAAATTGTGCATTGTTCTATCAAGGTAGAAATGGAACTTGGTGTTACTTATCCATCTCATAGTTTTGATAAGAAACGAAAGATGGAGTTCAAGGAGAAATCTCAGAATAATGGTGAAGACAAGATGAATGTTTCCTTATGCTCAAAGTGTGGAATGAAGCATGGTGGAGATTGTCTTAAAGGGACAAGTAAATGTTTCAAATGTGGAATGGAAGGTCAGCGGGCATTTTAATGCAGCAATTATGGGAAGAAGATATATAATGATGCAAACAAAGGTAGGGATACACAGAATGAACCTACTACACTTCAATGCTTCAAGTGCAAGGAAATGGGGCATTATGCTAATAAATTCCCTAATCCAAGGGTTAGTGATGATCGACATGAGCAACCACTTAAGGAAAAGGACAACGGGAAGTCACATGCGATCACCATTGGCAACGTGGAATATGACAATGATGTGGTGGGATGATTAAGTTTTTATGTAATGGGATTCCAAAATAATTTTGTATATAGTATCTTAGAATATTGGAATATTTATGTATTGGTCTATTGTGGTTTTCAATAATTTTATGGTACCGGTAACCATGGAAAGTGATTGAGATATTTTTGGAAAAAATATGATAAGCACATAATGACGGGATAAGGAAAAAATGAAATGTTTGACAGTATTCATGAGCTCATGATTGATATAAGGACTAAGTGATATCATGGTTTGAGTATGTAGAATTTTGAGGATTTTGGTTTGTGGAAAGTGTTGACTTTTAAATACATTCTTGTTTTCACTAAGGTTCAATGGGTATACATGATTAAGGTATTCAAATCTTGTTAATATGACCAATAAGATATATCTTATGATATATGGGGGATAAATGATGGCACACTAGTGCAGAAAACGTTTTTTACGTCACCATTTTTTACGTCGGTTATATAAAACCGACGTCATAATATGTAAAACGAGGTTTTTTACGTCGGTTATTTCTTAACCGACGTAAAAACCTATATTCGGTACACCTTTAACGTCGGTTATAAAAATAACCGACGTTATTAATCGCGCGGCTTCGTTTTTTACGTCGGTTATAAAAATAACCGACATAAAAAACGCGGTGTTCGAAGGCCTTTTTACGTCGGTTATTGAATAACCGACGTAACAAACGCGGTTTTTGAAGGCTTTTGTAAGTCGGTTATAAAATAACGGACGTAAAAAAAGAATCTGCAGATGTTTTTGACATCAGTTATTCCATAACCGACGTAAAAAAACGCGGATTTTGAGCCCTTTATAACGTCGGTTATAAAATAACCGACGTAAAAAATGAATCGGAGGATGGTTTTTACGTCGGTTATTGAAATAACCAACGTTATAAATGTTTTTATAACAATTATCACGTCGGTTATTGAATAACCGACGCGATAACTCATTTAAAAATTTACCCATACCTGTGGATTGTCATTCGCGAGTTTACCTTCGACAGTCGCGACTCGTCTCTCTCGCGCGTAAACCCGAATCGGCTCGTCCATTTCGTTGGTTTAGATTCGTTTTGCGATCATCGTTTCTCATATTTAATATCCTCGGATCAATCATCTAAACTCGCAGCACTCAGGTAATCCTCCCACTCGTTCGTTTTTTTCGCGGATTGTATATATATATGTGTTGTGATTTTTTTGTTGAAACTAGCTAAGATTCTTCGATTGCGAACCCTTTTAACTCGTTTAGGCACCATAATCTTATTTATCATCCCTAGATCTATTTGTTCGACTTGCAATATTTAGTAATTTTATGATTTCACTAATTTTTCATCGTTTTCTATAAATCCCCGAGAGGGTTGGGGCGTGTCCATTTGGATGGGTTGCCCTTTTACAGTTGTTACTACTTTGTTCACACACAACCATGGCATAGGTGCATGGATTTGGGGTCGGGGGGTGTCCAGGGGGGTTTCCAAGGGGATGGGTGGGTGTGGGGGGCTGTCCAAGGGGGTGGCGGCCTGTCCAGAGGGGTCAGTGGGGTGTCCAGGGGGTGTCCAAGGGGGTGGATGGGTGTGGGGGGCTGTCCAAGTGGGTAGCGGCCTCTCCAGAGGGTATTTGGGGTTGTCCAGGGGGTGGGGGCTGTCCAGAGGGTTGGGGGATGTCCAGGGGGGTGTCCAAGGGGGTAGGGGGTGGGGGGTGGTGTCCAGGAGGGGTGGGGGGCTGTCCAGAGGGGTCAGGGGGTGTCCAGGGGGGTTTACAAGGGGGTGGGTGGGTGTGGGGGGCTGTCCAAGGGTGTGGGTGGGTGTTGGGGGGTGTCCAGGGGGTGTCCAAGGGGGTAGGGGGTGGGTGGTGGTGTTTAGGAGGGGTGGGGGGCTGTCCAGAGGGTTGGGGGGTGTCCAGGGGGGTGTCCAAGCTGGTCGGGGGTGGGGGGTTGTGTCCAGGAGGGGTGGGGGTGCTTTCTAGAGGGGTCGGGGGCTGTCCAGAGGGGTCGGGGTGTGTCCAGGGTGGTGTCCAAGGGGATGGGTGGGTGTGGGGGGCTGTCCAAGGTGGTGGCGGCCTGTCCAGAGGGGTCGGTGGGGTGTCCTGGGGGGTGTCCAAGGGGGTGGATGGGTGTGGGGGCTGTCCAAGTGGGTGGAGGCCTCTCCATAGGGTATTTGGGGTTGTCCGGGTGGGTGGGGGGCTGTCCAGAGGGTTGGGGGATGTCCAGGGGGTGTCCAAGGGGGTAGGGGGTGGGGGGTGGTGTCCAGGAGGGGCGGGGGGCTGTCCAGAGGGGTCGGGGGGTGTCCAGGGGGGTTTACAAGGGGGTGGGTGGGTGTGGGGGGCTGTCCAAGGGTGTGGGTGGGTGTTGGGGGGTGTCCAGGGGGGTGTCCAAGGGGGTAGGGGGTGGGTGGTGGTGTTTAGGAGGGGTGGGGGGGCTGTCCAGAGGGTTGGGGGGTGTCCAGGGGGGTGTCCAAGCAGGTCGGGGGTGGGGGGTTGTGTCCAGGAGGGGTGGGGGTGCTTTCTAGAGGGGTCGGGGGCTGTCCAGAGGGGTCGGGGGGTGTCCAGGGTGGTGTCCAAGGGGATGGGTGGGTGTGGGGGGCTGTCCAAGGGGGTGGCGGCCTGTCCAGAGGGGTCGGTGGGGTGTCCATGGGGGGTTTCCAAGGGGGTGGATGGGTGTGGGGGGCTGTCCAAGGGGGTGGATGGGTGTGGGGGGCTATCCAAGTGGGTGGCGGCCTCTCCAGAGGGTATTTAGGGTTGTCCGGGTGGGGGGGGGGCTTCCCAGAGGGTTGGGGGATGTCCAGGGGGTGTCCAAGGGGGTAGGGGGTGGGGGGTGGTGTCCAGGAGGGGTGGGGGGCTGTCCAGAGGGGTCGGGGGCTGTCCAGAGGGTTGGGGGTGTCCAGGGGGGTTTCCAAGCAGGTCGGGGGTGGGGGGTTGTGTCCAGGAGGGGTGGGGGTGCTTTCTAGAGGGGTCGGGGGCTGTCCAGAGGGGTCGGGGGGTGTCCAGGGTGGTGTCCAAGGGGATGGGTGGGTGTGGGTGGCTGTCCAAGGGGGTGGCGGCCTGTCCAGAGGGGTCGGTAGGGTGTCCAGGGGGGTGTCCAAGGGGGTGGATGGGTGTGGGGGGCTGTCCAAGGGGGTGGATGGGTGTGGGGGGCTGTCCAAGTGGGTGGCGGCCTCTCCAGAGGGTATTTGGGGTTGTCCGGGTGGGTGGGGGGGGGGCTGCCCAGAGGGTTGGGGGATGTCCAGGGGGGTGTCCAAGGGGGTAGGGGTGGGGGTGGTGTCCAGGAGGGGTGGGGGCTGTCCAGAGGGGTCGGGGGGTGTCCAGGGGGGTTTACAAGGGGGTGGGTGGGTGTGGGGGATGTCCAAGGGTGTGGGTGGGCGTTGGGGGTGTCCAGGGGGGGTGTCCAAGGGGGTAGGGGGTGGGTGTGGTGTTTAGGAGGGGTGGGGGGCTGTCCAGAGGGTTGGGGGTGTCCAGGGGGGTTTCCAAGCAGGTCGGGGGTGGGGGGTTGTGTCCAGGAGGGGTGGGGGGCTGTCCAGAGGGGTCGGGGGTGTCCAGGGGGGTTT
Organism: Viscum album; assembly: GCA_963277665.1. NCBI lineage: Eukaryota > Viridiplantae > Streptophyta > Magnoliopsida > Santalales > Viscaceae > Viscum > Viscum album. Next base: position 2,047,945,101 of record OY728127.1, read on the forward strand.
ACACATCGATTTGTTTTATATTTCAAAATTGTTTACATTCAAATTATGATTTTTTTCATATAAACATATATTTGTCTTATCTAAAAAATATATATATTTTTGCTATTTTTTATAGGTAATAATGAGTCGAAGTTGGATTACGGCACATCGAATGAGCAATGAATATGAGGAAGGTGTTGATGCCTTTTTGGAATTTGCTAAACGGAATGTTCCAAGTAGTGACATTTTTTTCTGTCCATGCCTGAAATGTCTGAATATGAAGATGTTGAAAAGTAGAGAGATAAAAGATCATCTGATTTGTCATGGTTTCAATCCGAGTTACAACCCTTGGATTTGGCATGGCGAAACTAGACAGAATGTCACTGATGATAATGAATCGCAAGATGGTAACTCCGATGGAATTGAAGAAATGATTCGCGATATTATAGCAGAACAAATTGAGATATAACTGACAGTTGCACGTCTATATGGTGATGCCGAAAAAAAATTATATCCTGGTTGTACAGATTTTACAGTTTTGTCGGCGGTGTTAAGATTGATTAACCTGAAGGCGAAACATGGATGGAGTGACAGAAGTTTTACAGAGCTGCTACAATTGATGAAAGACATTCTTCCAAAAGATAACGATCTTCCAGAATCACATTATAAGGCCAAAAAAATATTATGCCTCATGGGATTGGGATACAGGAAAATACATGCCTGTCCGAATGACTGCATTATATATAGGAAGGAATATGAATTTCTGAAAGAGTGTCCTAAATGTGGGACATCACGGTATAAGGTGAAAGAAAAATCACAAGCTGAAGTAGAGATTACAAAGCTCCCTTCAAAGGTATTTTGGTATCATTCTATAATTCCTCGTTTCAAACGTTTATTTGCTAATTCACATGATGCAAAAAGGTTAAGATGGCATGCTGATGAGCGGGTATGTGATGGAAAAATACGTCATCCAGCTGATTGTCCACAATGGAAGAAAATTGATGCCCAGTACCCTACATTTGGAAATGAAATTAGAAATCTGAGACTAGGCTTGTGCACAGATGGAATGAATCCATACTGAACCCTCAGTAGCACACATAGTTCATGGCCTGTTTTATTGGTAATTTACAACCTCTCTCCTGATGTTTGTATGAAGCGCAAATATGTCATGTTGAGTATCATGATCTCTGGTCCAAAGCAACCCGACAATGATATTGATGTATACTTGTCACCGCTGATTGATGATTTGAAACTGTTATGGGCTGATGGTATTAGGGTGTATGATTCTTATAAAATGGAATATTTTCAACTGCATTCAATGCTTCTATTCACTATAAATGACTTCCCAGCATATGGAAATTTGTCTGGATACAGTGTTAAAGGGCATAAAGCATGTCCAATTTGCGAACAACAGACGTCATATTGTCAATTGCATCATGGGAGGAAAACAGTGTACATGGGTCATCGAAAGATTTTGCCTATGGATCACCCTTATAGAAGACTAAAAAATTCATTCAATGGCTCACAAGAATTTGATACTGCTCCTCAACCTTTATCCCCAGAATTGTATTTTGAGAGGGTGAAAAACCTTGATGTGACATTGGGAAAGACACAGAAATCTGGTAATGATAGACATATTTGGAAGAAAAGGTCAATATTTTTTGAGCTACCATATTGGAGGTATCATGAAGTCAAACATAATATTGATGTCATGCACGTGGAGAAGAATATCTGTGATTCTTTGATCGGAACATTGCTAGATATTAAAGGAAAGACAAAAGATCGGTTGAATGCAAGGTTAGACCTACTGTCAATGGGAATACGTTTGGAGTTAGCTCCCACTCCTAAAGGAAGACGAACATTTCTTCCCCCGGCTTGTCATACATTATCGAAGAGGGAGAAAAGTAGCTTCTTTCAGTGTCTTCATGATATCAAAGTGCCTCAAGGTTATTCTTCAAATGTAAAAAATTTTGTCTCATTGAAAGACTTGGAGTTGATAGGTATGAAATCACATGATTGTCATGTCATGATGCAACAAATTCTACCAGTTGCACTGCGTGGAATATTGCCCATCCGTGTCAGAAAGACTATAATGAGGTTGTGTTATTTTTTCAATTCAATTTGCAACAAGGCGATTGATGTGAATGCTTTGAAAATTTTGGAAAAGGATGCAATTTTTATACCTTGTCATTTGGAAATGTATTTTCCTCCAACATTTTTTGATATGATGGTGCATTTAATGATTCATCTGGTTCGAGAAATAAGGCTTTGTGGACCTGTATATCTTCGTTGGATGTATCCTTTTGAAAGGTATATGAAAATATTAAAGGGATATGTTAAAAATCCATATCGACCTGAAGCCTCCATTATTGAAAAGTATATTTCTGAGGAGGTAGCAGAGTTTTGTACGAGCTACATGGCTACGGCGCAACACATAGGTTTGCCTCCATCTCTCCATGAACAGGTTAATAATGAGGGAAATGGGATTCGTGGCTTGAAAGTCAAATCACTGTCAGCTAAACATATGAAGAAGTTAGAATCATACATATTGAATAACATAGCTGATGTTCAACCGTATATCACATTGCATATTAATGAGTTGAAACAATGTCATCCAAAGAAGAAAGAAATGTGGATTTTGAATGAGCACAACAAAACTTTTTTGCCATGGTTTAAAAAGACCTTTCTTGGTAGATCAGATGTATCAGAGACATTAAAATGGATAGTGGGTGGTCCATCTTTAAATATGATAACATGGTCCGCTTATGGCATTAATGGCTATACATTTCATATGAAAGCTCAGGACAACAGAAGTGCAGTTCAGAATAGTGGTGTATTGGTGTTTGCAGAAGCAATGCATTTTTTGAGTGCTAAGGACAGAAAACCAATTTCGGCATCAAGTGCATATTATGGAGTGATTGAAGACATATGGGAGGCTGATTACTTTAAAATTAAAGTTCCCGTTTTTAACTGTAAATGGTTTATCGGTAACAACAGTGTCAGACACGATGAATTTGGAATGACACTTGTTAATCTGAATAGATTGGAAGACACAGCTGATTCTTTTATAATGGCAACACATGCCAAACAAATTTTCTATGTAGTAGATCAATCAGATATGCAGTGGGCTGTTGTTTTACAAGGGAAAAACGAATATGTTGGTGAGTATGAATTTGATGAAGATGCTGATTTATGTGAGATCCCTACTTCCATGGAAATATTAAGAGAACATAATGATGAGTATGTTGAAGACATGGTTTGTGCCATAAGGAACGATCACGACGAAGGAATTTGGGAAAACAATCCAACTGTACATTCCTAAAATTACAGGTAACAAAAGTTTATTTCTTGTTTACATTTAGTTTTTTCATATAATGTTAGATACTGTAAATTTTTTACTTATTAAAACATGTATCAAACCAAAATGATAAAACAATAAAAACCGTAAAGAGGAGAAGTCATGGGCGCACCGGCTGGCCGGTGGTGGATCACCGGTTGGCCGGTGGTCCAGAACAAAGCTCTGTCTGGTCCACCGGCCGGCCGCTGGATCACCACAGGCCGGCTGGTGGACCAGACAGAGAGCCTTCCTCTCTGTCTGGATCACCAGCGGCCGGCCGGTGTTGAGCCAGCGGCCGGGCGGTGGTGCAGACAGAGAGGAAGGCTCTCTGTCTGGTCCACCGACCGGCCGCTGGATCACCAGCGGCCGGCCGGTGGACCAGAGAGAGAGCCTTCCTCTCTGTCTGGAGCACCAGCGGCCGGCCGGTGATGAGCGAGCGGCCGGCCGGTGGTCCAGACAGAGGAAGGCTGTCTGGTCCACCGGCCGGCCAGTGGCACCAGGCAGTGGGCAAGTCCACTGCCTGGGTCCTCCGGCTGGCCGGTGTGCTCACACCGGCTGACCGGTGGACTCAGTGAGTCCACTTTTCAGCTTTCTTGGGCCAACACCTTGGCAACCTTTTGCCTGTGTTTACCATGTTTATCATTGTTTAACATGCTTACCATATTACCAATGTTTACTATTATGTAATTTAGTACACTTTTCTATTTGTGAACTAATGTTTGTTTTTTTTGATTTGAAGGAAAATGACAGATCAATCAGTTGATCAGCCACATGATTCTGGAGATGAGCATATTGGTCATACATCTGGGGAGGAACATTCACATGCTCCTATTACGAAAAAGAGTTCAAAGGTTGGTAAGCATGGGTGCACACGTTTACCAAAATTATCCCTTGCTCGTACGAAGGAGGAGAGGATAGTCGTGGATTTTGATGATGATGATCTTCCTAGAGGTCCAAATGCTAAAGATTTTAAGGGTTTTGTAGCAACTCAGGCTAAGAGCAAAGTAAGCATTCTCTATGATTATTGGAGAAGTGTGGATAAGGCGATAATTTCTCAGCTGTGGGAGACCATTTTGGTAAGATCTTTTGCTATTGTTTGACTGTTCTTTAAATGTTTCTAGTATATATAATATTTTTAACCTCTTTTTTATCAGATGACATTTGATATTCCTGACACTGTAGGAGTCAGGAAGAAATGCTTATCGTTGGCTGCTAGGAGATGGAGGGATTTCAAATCCACCCTCTCATCTGATTTCATTTATGGTCATAGGAGTCGTGAGAATCCATGTCGTATATATCCTTTTATAGATGAAGACACATGGAGACAATTTTTTGAAAGTAGAAGAAAAGAATCATTTTTTGTAAGGGCAATGTAAACTTTTATAAGCTTTCTTATATAAATGATCTTATTATTGTTTTGTTAATGATTACTTATTCTTAATTTACATCAAACAAGGAAAGCTCATCAAGAGATCCAATCTAAAAATGTATACCCTCATAGTTTATCTCGGGGAGGGTATGCATTATTGGAAGAACAAATGATGGCAGAAAAATTTCAACAACTAAGAGCTGAGTCTTCAAGCTCTGGAGAGGTGGCCCCTCCATCTAGACATGAGAAATGGAAAAGAGCTCGGAAGGGCAAAAAAGGACAATATCTTTCGGAAGAATCGAGACTCGTAGTTGAGAGGATTGTAAGATATCTATTTTATTTATTTAAGTTTACTATTTTCGTCATATATTTCCAATAATTATAGAAATGTTCAATTAATTATTACAGGACTCTCTTGAGGAACAGAGTTCACAGGGGACATTTACACCATCTGGGAGGGAAGATATTTTATCTGTGGCATTGGGAAAGCCCGAACATCCTGGCCGTGTAAGAGGATATCTGGCAGGTGTATCGGTAATAAAAGTTATTCCACGTTCCTCAACTTCTAACGTTGAGGGAGTTTATAAAAAAAAATAGAATCCTTGGAGGCTGAAGTCCATAATATTAATGCGACAATGGAGGACAAGATTAGTGCATCGGTGCAGTTAATGTTTGCAGACTTGCAAAGACAATTTCAGGGTGCAGCTCCCACTCCACCTCTCCCAGTAGCTCCCACTCCCCCACCTCAGCCTGCAGACCCCATTTTTGATCCTCCTCCTCCGCCGCAGCTACCTACTTATTGTGAGTTGTATGTTGATGATCCTCAACATCATATAGTTTCATATGGGATGGTATATTGTATAGGAGATACAGTTCATCATCAACAGTTAGAGGTAGAGAATCAGAGGGTCACTGTACAGGATATTATAGATAGATCAGCTCGGATACCATTACCTACAGATGAGGTGACGACAGTTGGACTTAGTATCGGCCATTTTTTACTTTGGCCATCCAGACTTCTTCGACTCATTACCATAGAGGTATGGATGTTATATCTTTTATTTTATATTTTTATTAATGTTTTATCATTTGAAAACTAATATATTTTTCAATTTATTTTTACAGGAATACTTCAAAGGTAAAGAAATACTGTATAGACAACAACAAAGACAGATAGCTATGAAATCAGATGCAGATACTAGCAGTCTTGAAAAATTGTCAAGATATTCAAATTTGTTAAAGGATCATTATGACTTTACAATGGAAGCTCATGTATGTGGACGTGAACTATGTGTGGGGATTATGAAAGCTGATATCATGGAGTTTGTCACTGGAGATATGTTGGGCATCAACGTGGTGCAAATTTTTATCATGTAAGTCTTAACACCTTTTCCTTGCGTTATATTTATTAAAAATGTATACTTATGTCTGCTTTGTATTAGGTATCTGTATAAAATTTGTGAGGGGATTGAGCTGACAGATGTATATGGATTCGTGGACCCACAATTGATTTCCCCTGAAGCATGTGCTTTGGATGAGGAACAAAGAATGCTTTATATTGCTGATAGATTTAAAAAGAATGTAATCACACAGTGTTGGATGATGCCTTTTTGTGAGAGGTATGAAACACATCCCTCTCAAAGAGTTAATTATCTTTTAACATAAAAAACCACTAACGTTAAATTTCATTTTATCAGGGATCATTGGATGTTAGGGGTTTTTTGCCCTAGGGAGAAAACACTTTATTGGATATGCTCTCTCCATGATGATGTGTGAGAAAGTTTTAAGAATATATTGGAAACGTAAGTTTCAATTTCACAATAGTTTTATATATTATAATGAATTTTAAATTTACCCCATTCGTATTATTTTCTACCAGGGCATGGGTCCACTTTCGAAAAAGCGCAAAGAAAAGGAATTTCAAGATCAAATATGTACATGCGAAGGTAAATATCCATTAAAATTTGTACATTTTGATTTATTACATAAAAATAATATATTGATTTTACACTCATTCAAATAGAAATGTCATGAGCAACAAGGCATCATCGAATGCGGATATTACATGTTAAGATTTATGTATGAAATAATAACAACTGGGACAGTTCTGAGTTTTGACCTGGTAAGATTTCCTCTTTCTCATAATATTTCAATTTGATTTATTCATTATACACGTTGACTACTATCCTTTTCCTTTGTATCTTTTTGATGACCCTCAACCCTTTACTGCTGAAGATATCAAACACTTACAAGTGGAGTGGTCAAATTATTTTACAGGTTTGATTGACTTTTAGTTGTTTGTAATGTAAAATGTAATTTTGAATATTGTCAATGTAATTGTGTATTTCGTAGTCGTTTATGTTGGATTTAGTTTTTTTTGAAGTTGGCAGTGTATGTTTTGAATGTTATATAAGTGAATGTTTAATTTTTCTCTACTTCTTGTTTTGGTCTACTGTTGATGGTTTTTCTGGTCTGGATTTTGGTATGGGGGGAGAGGTTCCAAGGGGGTGGGTGGGTGTTTGGGGGGTGTCCAAGGGATATGGGAGGGGTGTCCAAGGTGTGTTTGGGGCTGTCCTAGGGGTCGGGGGGGGGGGTGTAAATGAGGGTGGGGGGTGTCCAAGGGGTGGGGGTGTCCAAGGGATATGGGAGGGGTGTCCAAGGTGTGTTTGGGGCTGTCCAAGGAGTCGGTTGGGTGTAAATGAGGGTGGGGGGGGGGGGCTGTCCAAGGGGTGGGGGTGTCCAAGTGGTGGGGGGGTGTCCAAGGGATATAGGAGGGGTGTCCAAGGGATGTTTGGGGCTGTCCAAGGGGATGGGGGGGGGGGGGGGTTTCCAAGGGGTAGGGGGGTTTCCAAGGGGTCGGGGGGGTGTCCAGGGGGTGGGGGGCTGTCCAAGGGGTGGGGGGTGTCCAAGGGATATGGGAGGGGTGTCCAAGGGGTGGGGGGGAGTGTCCAATGGATATGGGAGGGGTGTCCAAGGAGTGTTTGGGGCTGTCCTAGTGTTCGGGGGGTGTAAATGAGGGTGGGGGGGGGCTGTCGAAGGGGTGGGGGTGTCCAAGGGGTGGGGGGTGTCCAAAGGATATGGGAGTGGTGTCCAAGGTGTCTGGGAGTTCTGTCCAAGGGGCCGGTTGGGTGTAAATGAGGGTGGGGGGGCTGTCCAAGGGGTGGGGGGGGGGGGTGTCCAAGGGGTGGGGGTGTCCAAGGGATATGGGAGTGGTGTCCAAGGTGTCTGGGAGTTCTGTCCAAGGGGCCGGTTGGGTGTAAATGAGGGTGGGGGGCAGTCCAAGGGGTGTGGGGTGTCCAAGGGGTGGGGGGTGACCAAGGGATATGGGAGGGGTGTCCAAGGGGTGTCTGGGGCTGTCCAAGGGCTCAGGGGGGGGGGTGTCTAGGGGTCGGGGGGGTGTCCAAGGGGTCTGGGAAGGCTGTCAAGGTGTGGGGGGTGTCCAATGGGTGTTTGAGGCTGTACTAGGGGTCTTGGGGGTGTAAATGAGGGTGGGGGGCTGTCCAAGGGGTGGGGGTGTCCAAGGGGTAGAGGGTGTCCAAGGGATATGGGAGGGGTTTCCAATGGGTGTTTGAGGCTGTACTAGGGGTCGTGGGGGTGTAAATGAGGGTGGGGGGCTGTCCAAGGGGTGGGGGTGTCCAAGGGTTGTGGTGGGGCTCCAATGTGGTGGGGGAGGGCTGGCCAGGTTGTTAGGTGGGTATAGATGAGGGTGGGGTTCAGTTGGGGCTTGGGGGAGGGCTGGCATGGTTATTTTTGTTTGGTTTCTAGTTGCTTTTTGGTGAGAGCAGTGCAATTATTTAAAAAAAAATTTCTTTCATGTCGGTTATTTTATAACCAACGTGGTAAATAAATCGGTAGGGGTTTATCACGTCGGGATTTTCTAGAACCGACGTGATAAACCCTTCCCGGGGCTTTTATCACGTCGGTTCTTAATATAACCGACGTGCTAAAAGGCCTGGGAATCGATTTACCACGTCGGTTATTGGATAACCGACGTGCTAAAACGTTTCCCAGGCCTTTTTATCACGTCGGTTTCTTAAATAACCGACGTGATAATAGCCCAGGGGAAGGGTTTATCACGTCGGTTATGACATAACCGACGTGATAAATGATATCCCAGGCATTTTATCACGTCGGTTTAGGGAATAACCGACGTGATAAAGCCCCCCGCGCATATTTATCACGTCGGTTATTATATGAACCGACGTGATAACCACCGTGATGTTAGGGATATTACGTCGGGTTTTAAATAACCGACGTAAAAAACGTTATTTATAACGTCGTCCGTATTAACGTCGCCTAAAAACCGACGTAAATAATAAAAAATAACCGACGTAAAAAATGTTTTCTGCACTAGTGGAATTAACATGATTGTTTTGTGACATTTCAAGTAATAATTTTCTTTATACTATGAGATTTGACCGAAGTATTTTAGATAAGCCTAAATATTGGAATGGATTATGTTGGAAATAAGTTATTATTGTTTAAGGATAAAAGTTTTTTTTCGATATTATCTATGGGATGTTATAGTAATGTAGTTTTAGAAAAAGGACAACCTGCAGGATGGGTGACAACCCATCACATCGGACAAGCCTGTGGGAATAGAACCCACAACCGAAGTGCGACTGGCCTTTATCGCCTACCAATGGCCTACAGGAAGTCCCTATTTAGTAGAAACTAGTTTTATTATATTAAGCAGTACGATATATTAAGTATAAGTTCATTTTAGGGACCATATATGATTAATCTCACTATAAATGGATTTATATATTTTTTGATAACTTTTCTAACCTTTTGTTTGGACAGCTGGAATGACCAATCATTATATCACATGATCTGCTAACACATCACAAATGACAAATTAAACTTCATTTCTTTAAGAGATGAAGTGGAAATTTTCCAAAGAACAACCAACGGTGAGACTATACCAAAATCATGAAAGTATTTATTCTAATTACAATTTCATCAACTTTAGGGAAATGATCTTGAAAACCAAAAATGTTGTCCTAGTACTCTTATATCTGATTAATCAGATGGTACCTTAGATCATCCAAAATTTATGGATTTGTGATTTCTGCCTTTTCCATAGCCGTGTTCTCTACCACTCTCCATCAGAACATGATGGTTAGATTTCTCTTTCATATCCATATTTTCACCTATGTAGAAACCCAATGATCAGTTTATTTGGGTAACCGTTAAATTTCATACTTTTGTTTTTAAAGAGTGGTTTTGGTATTCCTTTGTACGCTGTGGTTTTCAATTAAAAAAACATTCGAATAGTAAATTATTTATAACCCCGACGAATTTCGAGGGAGAAATTCATTTTAAGGGGGGTAGAATGTAACACCCCGAGATTTTATAAAAAATATTCTTGTTAATTTCATTAATGTCTTGTGTTGTACGCTACACTAAAAGGAACTTGCACAACACACATCCTTGACTTTCTTAGCATTATACTCAATCACGACCTTCCTTTATAGCATGTGTAGTACGCAATACCGAGTTTCACTAAACAATGATATGCTATTAAAATATTATTAAAACTAGCCATTATGAATAGTAATAACCAACTTTTAAAATTTTAGAAATTTTAACACTTAAAATGGACTTCATTTTTGTATTCGGAGTATCGAATTTAGCCTAAGGTGAAATTTTGGTACTTTTCAGATAACTTTCATATTCTGATGAATAGTGAAAATTACTAAATTTTAATTAAAAACAACTTTTTTAATCAAAATAATTAATAGTGATAAATTATTAATTTGAGTGGTTTGAAAGTGTATATTTTTAAAATTTAATACAATTTTGGTCATTGGATGTAATTTCACATTTAAACCAAACATAAACAAGTGTCAATCTTTTGATAGTTATTATCTCTTAAGAACACGCTATTTGTTTTGACGAAGGGAATTATTTTTTTTAAATTAATTAATGCAACTGATTTGTTTTGAATTTTAAAAAATAGACATCATTTTTGAGTTCATAATATCAAATATACCTTAGGCCTAATTTTTTGTATTTTTCTGGAAACTTTCATTTTTTGATGAATAGTTCAACCACTAAGTGGTAGTTAAAAAAAATGAATTTTTCATAAAACATAATTTTACCGTTTCTTTGAGTGGAATTTCAAAAATCTGAGACACACAGTTGATGTCAGTATGTAAAATGTGGTTCAATGAGATGAAAATAATTTTTGGTGAATAGTAATTTTTTACTTTTTTTTACCACGGTTAAAAGTAAATAGGGTAATTAAGGGTAAAAATGATATTATTATTACCCTAACACATGTCCTAATTCTATTGGATAAGTGTAATTAGACCAAAAACAACCTTAGTAATAAAATATGACCATTTAGGCCCACATGGATTAGATTAGGACATTTATTATCAATTTATTTAAAGAAGGGTTAAAATAGTTAAAATCAATAACTAAATAATATTTAATATAGGGTTATACATAAGATAAATTCGATTATAAATATTATTTATAAAGCTAAAAAGATTTTAAAAATAATGATATATTATTTGTAATGTCCATGTACGTCAGGTTTCGAGTCTCTACAGTTGGTATCAAAGGAAAGGTTTAGTCAACCTTTGGAAACTAGGATGCGAGAACTTTAGTGAGATCCCTAGAGATATTTCTATGGTATGTCTAGGGATGTCCCTAAGGATAAGTATAAGTATAGGATATAGTCCTATAATTATGGTAACGATCTTAGAATTAAACCTAAGATGTTAGATATTGAATGTACTCCTCCTTTATTGGGTTGTTTTCCCTAGCATGATTTTTTCCTCTTACACTATTCTTTTTGGGTTTTAGACGATGGCTGGAACCCGAAGGAACCGTGTTGATCAATGTAATGGACAATGCAATTATTGTCCTCCTAAACAAACAAATGTTATGGGAGATGGAGTGCAAAATATTATTGTTATACTTACACAAGCTATGAATTATTCTGGACTTCCAAATGAGCAGAGAAGGGAACAATATTCTATTGAGTCCTTCATGAGGAAACGTCCACCTTCTTTTAGTGGGACTTCTGATCCACATGTTGCTGAACAATGGATCAGTACTACTGAAAAGATATTTTCAGTTCATCAATGTTCTGAACATGATAAAGTCATCTTAGCAGTGTATCGTTTGGAAGCTGATGCTGATCAATGGTGGAATCTTATCAAGAATACGAGGCCAAGAGATGAAATTGAGTCCATGGAATGGGATGAGTTCAAGAACTTATTTTTCAATAATTACTTCCCTCGTATTCTTCGTACAATGATGGAGAAGGAGTTTCTTGAACTAAAGAAAAAGGATGATGAATCTGTTGGTATATAAGAAGCAAATTTTTCCAGGCTTTCAAGGTATGTATCTGGCTTTATAATCCAACCTGAAAGTAAAGTTGATCGATTCTTCAGTGGCTTAAAACCAAGTCTTCGAAGGGAATTAGCTATAAGAGACTTCAGTAGCTATGAAGAAATTGTGCGTTGTGCTATCATGGTAGAAATGGAAGTTGGTGTTACTTATCCATCTCATAGTTTTGACAAGAAACGAAAGATGGAGTTCAAGGAGAAATCTCAGAATAATGGTGAAAAGAAGATGAATGTTTCCTTATGCTCAACGTGTGGAATGAATCATGGTGGAGATTGTCTTAAAGGGACAAGTAAATGTTTCAAATGTGGAAAGGAAGGTCATCGGGCTTTTGAATGCTGCAATGATGGGAAGAAGATGTATAATGATGCAAACGAAGGAAGGGATACACTGAATGACCCTACTACACTTCAATGCTCCAAATAAAAGGAAATGGGGCATTATGCTAATAAATGCCCTAATCCAAGGGTTAGTGATGATCGACATGAGCAACCACTTAAGGCAAAGGACAAAGGGAAGTCACATCTGATCACCATTGGCAATGTTGAATATGACAATGATGTGGTGGAATGATTAAGTGTTTATGTAATGGGATTACAAAATAATGTTGTATATAGTATCGTGGAATATTAGAATATTTATGTATTGGTCTATTGTGGTTTTCAAAAATTTTATGATACCGGTAACCATGGAAAGTGATTGATATATTTTTGGAAAAAAGATGATATGCGCATAATGAAGGGATAAGGAAAAAATGAAATGTTTGATAGTATTCATGAGCTCATGATTGATATAAGGACTAAGTGATATCATGGTTTGAGTATATAGAATTTTGAGGATTTTGGTTTGTGGAAAGTGTTATGTTTTAACTGCATTCATTTTTTCACTAAGGTTCAATGGGTATACATGATTAAGGTATTCACATGTTTGTAATTTGACCAAAAAGATATATCTTATGATATATGGGGGTTAAATGATGGCATTGACGTGATTTTTATGTGACATTTCAAGTAATCATTTTCTTTATACTATGAGCTTGGACCGAAGTATTTTAGATAAACCTAAAGATTGGAATGGATTATGTTGGAAATAAGTTAGTATTGTTTAAGGATAGATGTTTTTTCGATATTATCTATGGGATGTTATAGAAATGTAGTTTTAGAAAAAAGGACAACCTGCAGGATGGGTGACAACCCATTGCGTCGGACAAGGATGTGGGAATCGAACCCACAACCGAAGTGCGACTGGCTTTTATCGCCTACCACTGGCCCACAGGAAGTCCCTATTTAGTAGAAACTAGTTTATTATATTAAGCAGTATGATATATGTTGTATAAGTCCATTTTAGGAACCATATATGATTAATCTCACTATAGATGGACTTATGTATTTTTTTGATAACTTTTCTAACCTTTGGTTTGAGACAGATGGAATGACCCATCATTCTATCAAATGATCTGCTAACACATCACTAATGACAAATTCAACTTCATTTATTTAAGAGATGATGTGGACATTGTCCAATGAATGACCAACGGTGAGACTATACCAAAATCACAAAAGTATTTCTTCTAATTCCAATTTCATCAACTTTAGGGAAATGATCTTGAAAACAAAAAATGGTGTCCTAGTGCTCTTATATCAGATGAATCAGATGGTACCTTAGATCGTCAAAAATCTATGGCTTTTTGATTGTTGGATTTTTTCATAGCCATGTTCTCTACCACTCTCCATCAGAACATGATGATTAGATTTCTCTTCCCTATCCATATTTTCACCTATGTGGAAACCCAGTGATTAGTTTATTTGGGTAACCGTTACGTTTCATACTTTTTATTTTAAAGATTCGTTTTGGTATTCCTTTTTATGATGTCGGTTTCTTTTAAAAAAAACTTTCGAATAGTAAACCATTTATAACCCCGACGAATTTTGAGGGCGAAATTCATTTTAAGGGGGGTAGAATGTAACACCCCGAGATTTTATAAAAAAATATTCTTTTTAATTTCATTAATGTCTTGTGTTGTACACTACACCAAAAGGAGCTTGCACAACACGCATCCTTGACTTGCCTTGAATTACACACAATCATGACCTTCCTCGATAGCGTGTGTAGTACGCAATACCGAGTTTCACTAAACAATGATATGCTATTAAAATATTATTAATACTAGCCGTTATGAATACTTATAAAAACCTTTTAAAATTTTATAAATTTTATCTCTCAAAATGGACTTCATTTTTGGATTCATAGTATCGAATTTAGCCTAAGGTGAAATTTTGGTACTTTTCAGATAACTTTGACATTTCGATGAATAGTGAAAATTAATAAATTTTAATTAAAAACAACTTTTTTAATTGAAATAATTAATATTGATAAATTATTAATTTGAGTGGTTTTAAAGTATATATTTTTACAATTTAATACAATGTTGGTCATTGGATGTAATTTCACATTTAAACCAGACATAAACAAGTGTCAATCTTTTGATTGTTATTATCGCTTAAGAACACGCTATTTGTTTTGACAATGAGAATTATTTTTTTAAATTAATTAATGCAACTGATATGTTTTGAAATTTGAAAAATAGACATCATTTTTGAGTTCATAATATCAAATATTGATTAGGCCTAATTTTTGGAATTTTTGTAGAAACATTCATTTTTTGATGAATAGTGAAACCACTAAGTGGTAGTTAAAAAATGAATTTTTCATAAAACACAATTTTACCTCTTCTGTGAGTGGAATTTCAAAAATATGAGATACACAGTTGATGTCAGTAAGTAAAATGTGGTTCAATGAGATGAAAATAATTTTTGGTGAATTGTAACTTTTTATTTTTTTTCCACGATTAAAAGTAAATAGGGTAATTAAGGGTAAAAATGATATTATAATTACCCTAAAACATTTTCTAAATCTATTGGATAAGTTTAATTCGACCAAAAAAAACCTTAGGACAAAAATATGACCATTTAGGCCCACTTGGATTTGATTAGGACATTTATTATCAATTTATTTAAAGAAGGGATAAAATAGTTAAAATCAATAAATAAATAATTTTTAATATAGGGTTATACATAAGATAAATTCGACTATAAATAATCATTAGAATGATAAAAAGATTTCCAACATAATGGTATATTATTTGTAATTTTTATACTTAAAATAATTTAATATATTTATGATACAATGATGATGTCGTAATTATCCTATTATTGAAATATTGACATAATTGATGTTATAAATACCCAACTAAATGTAATTTCAGACTTTTTATAAATTCCACTAATTTACTAGGTTAATATGACATGTTATTATTGATTTAATTAACTTTTTTCGAACTAAAAATTCTATTATGATTTTTAGAAAAATCAATTTCCAAATAGTGTCAAAATTGACATAAAATAGTTTTCAAAACAAATATTATATTTTAAATTGTTATTTTCTTCCTAAAAATATAAGGTTCTGTAAAATGACTTAGATAAGGTTATAAATATTAATAATAAACAACTTTGGGTTCGTTTGGCTTTTTATAGTATGTTTATTTACCTTCTAGTGTAAGAAAACAAGAAGACACGGTAAAAGTAAAATTATTTATCTTAAGGTTAAATCTAAATGATAAGGTTAAAATAAGAACCTAAACATGTATAAATTATATTCTATGAGATTATTTCTAACCCTCCCCACCTAATATTCGATATAAATCAATTTGGAGCTATTTAAAACCGAATTTGACTTTATAATAAAATAATATTTCTAGTTATTCCAAAGGTGCCCCTCTTCTCCCTTATAAAAGGGAACATCCTCCCCCTATTCCTCACACCACATTGAGCCTTCAAGCTCGGCCAACACCTGCCAAATTATCTTCTCCACTTCCCTATCAGCAACCTAGAGGTCCTGGTCTTATTCAATGCCCAATTTTAGTGCCCTATGAAGAGGACTCAAAGAGGCGCTTCAAAGAAGAGGTAATGTCCGTTACCGATTCTTTAAACTTTATTTTTCTTCCACTTATTCTTCTTAGGTTGTTTCATTATGAAGTAATAACATCAGTATCAGTAATATACTGATATGTTATTATAAGTATGAAACAATGCAATTTCACCATCTATCCATCCTACGAAAAACAAAATCACGCGCATGCGTATGTACGGAATACCGTCTCCACACCGTGGTGTAATCTATTTTCCACCACCACATTACTTGGATGGGTATAATGGTGTAAATAATAACTATATATGATTATTTTAAATTGATATTGATTCTGAAATAGTATACATACATTCCAATACAGTCCCACGATCATGAGAACGATATCATCGCTCGTGCGTATGTACAGACTACCGTCTCCACGACGCGATGAGATTCATTCTCCACGTTAACCATTCATGAATGATTATAAAGTATATATAATAAGTAATCATTAATTATATGACATAATAATGATACTGAATTTATGTGTATATATATTTATGTCATCTACTTAATTCCATTCATCTCAATAAGGAAACGAAAACAGCGTTCATGCGTACGTACGACCAACCGTTTTCATGAACAGTGTATTTCATTCCATTTACTGATTTATTATATATATGTATATTCTGAATATATAATATATATAAATCATGTTTTATATTCATGAATTAAGAAATCATGATCTAATTAATCATATTAATAATTACAATTCAAAACACGGATGACAAATGAAACAATTTTACCGAAAACGCTCTTTAACATTGAATTTACAAAAGAATGGGTAATATAAAGTCATAAGTGACCCATATATGATATCATAAAAATGTGTATGATTCTGGAATAAGTTAATGACATTATAGAAATCATTATGCTGTAGGTTCAGACACTTACAAAGAAAATCAGACCTAAGGTCAGGGAAATATCACAATCTAATTATTATCCGAAATTGTTTATAATTTGGAATTTACTGGGGTATATTTTATCATCCACATATATGTTTCCTTAATATGTAATATTATTTCCATCCACATACAATTTTTTAAATCCAATTTTACCCTTCGGTAAGTTTTTATTAAAAGATATTACAGGAATCTTTTGTCGATTTTCGTATGAGGTACTTTTTGACTTTTCTGACAAAAGTACGAGAAGAATGTTTTTTTAACTTATATGGAATGAATGGATTTTTAAAACATTTTTTCCAAGAATCTCCCTTTACAAGTTTTCAAGATTATTTTTAGTCAACTTCTTTTAGTTTATAATTGTATGACATGTTAAGAATGGAAAAGTGTTTTTGAAGTAGAAAGGATATTTTCCTCAAGAATGGAGTTCAAGTGTTTTATCAAAATTATTTTCCATCTAAGATAATAAAGGGTTATGTTTCTATCCCTATTTTTACATTGATTTTATTTTGTTTTGATGGAATTATTTTTATGAATTCCTTTATCTTATATGAATTGTTTTATGATTTCATGATGTTTAAGAATCCCATTTTTATTACATGGTTTATGCTATGATGTATGGTTTATGATTTTGTGGCACACATAAGAATGGTATAATTATGAGATGGGTGGGACCTATATATCCCTTCAATTAATTGGGTAAAGATTTTATATCTCATGAGATAGACATGGCCGGAACGGAAGGTTAAACTGGTTCAGTGAAACAGGACTGAAACGAGGAATGAACTCGGTTCAGAAATGGACTTTGTCCACTATGATAGTCTTGGAAATGAGTCTTGACTATTAAGAAATGATTCTCTATGATTATGTGTTTCCTCCACAATGTTTCATGTTTTAAGATATGATTATTGGGATTACATTTCACTACTATGATTTATCCCATGTTATGATATTATGATCTATTTTGCAGGTTAAGATTTCCAAAATGTTATGTTCTTATGAATATGATGTGATTGATATTTCTTTTTTTTACCCTTACTGAGCATTTGAGCTCAGTCTTTTATGTTTTCTTTTCCCCAGGATATAAAGATAGGTTTTAGGTAAGAAAAAAATGGGAAGATCTTTATGGGAGATGTTGAAGATCTTTCCCCATGATTAGAAGATTACGTTCCGAGTTTCCAAAGACACTAAACTATTACAGTAATTGTGTGTGTGTTTTTGTTATATACTAGGTATTCCGCAAAAGTAATGTACTGTCCATGTACATCAGGATTTGGGTCTCTATAGATAGTCATCCTACAAAATGTCATAGGAGGCCATGAAATCCCAGAAAAACTATGTGTATGTCTTCTCCCAGATGACAGTGATTATTTTTAAGGGAAGCATCTCCAATAAACATAGGATTCCATCTACAATGTTCAGATTTTATTGAATAGTCATATCCACCATCTTTATTTTTTGCATGGGTTCTTCCTAGTGCTTAACGAGATTCATCTTCTTTTGTGGTTTTGAAAATAAGGGCACATGATTTATATGTAGATTATCTTCTGTATATTGGGAGTAGCTCAGGTCTCACAAGACGGATGGAGTACATGAGAGCCTAGTAGGAGGCTTCTAGCTTGCAGAGACAGAGGATGAGGATGCAAACATGGAACATAATGATGATAGGGAAGGTACGAGCTATAGCCTCCTGGCACACTCCATTGAGAGGAGAGGAAGGGGTATAACTTAAAAATGGTTTGGATGATTTTCTTGCAGATGGATAATGGAAGGGTGGGAGAGGTATTGCGTCATGAGGAGAGGAGGGGAAGAGTTGTGTATGGGATTGAAAAATGAGGGTGTAATAAGTTGTGACCCTTAAATTATTTAACAAAATGACAGGAGAAGTGTCGCAATGTGTACCTGATGGTCACATCATGAACCATGATAAAAAACAGGGTCTATAGTAATAATGGGTCATGTCGTGACATGTGGATTCATGACATGTACTTTGATGGGTTCCTATTGTTTTTCCAAATATCATTCACTTCCTATTTATTCAATTGAAATGATGACTTTTAAAAAATATTTTTCTATTCTAACATAACTTACTCCAAACCCAGGATAACACCCTATTAGCACTACATTTATAGTGTATAGATTGACTCACTTAAGGCTCATTTTATGGTATAGTTCATGTGTAATGGTACACAAAACATCATCATTCCATGACCAATAATTTTTTTTATTGATTTTTCCATGTATATCATAGAGATGAAAATAATGGAAAAGGAGGAGGATTCCCATATAAATGAGTAATTTGAAGTACTTGGATTAATGACAGAGAGAATCAACAAAGGAACCACCTCTCTGGTGTGTGGTTCAATATAGATGACAGTTATAATGTCATAGAACTCTGTTATATGTAATAGAGTCCTCAATTTCCTCTTTCTTAGACATAAAAGTTTCCTCATTCAGGGTATGTGATATGAAAGTACAATCTTTGTTGTCATCTGAGGGTTACACAACTCTAATTAGGATGAGCACTCATTGTTCTTCTCCTACTCTAAATAAAAGGCTTACTTTCTTCGCATCATTCAATTCATTTCATGTTTCTTGGAATGTCCCTCATTATATAATAAGAACATAACCATCATATTTCATGTCACAGACTAACAAATCATATGGGAAAATGTAATTTTTGACTTTTACAATCACATCGTCTAGAATGCATCTGGGGTACTATACCGAGAGATCAGCTTATGGAAAATCTAACCTTGTTTCATTAAGTTCCTTGAGTCATATTTTTTGAAAAGTACTCATTTGAATAAGATAAATTATTTCTACAAGATCATAGGCTGCTCTTCCAAATTTTCATGTGCCCATCTCTTAAGGGATTGAGAAGCTTTCAAGGTCTGTCATCTTTAGTGGAATTTTTAGTTGTACAAAAGTAGAGAATTAATAATTTAAAGAGTTGACTTCTTGGTATTCTATAATTAGTTTGTTTGATAATCGGTCTTTTAAGAAACTAGCATAAATGGAATCATGGGAAATATTCTACAAAAGGAATGTTGTAGTGCAATTTTTGGAACATATCCATGATTTTCAAGAATTTTGCATCCTTCCTAAGATGTATTTCGCTCTCCTGATAGGGAAGAGGTGGCCGGTATGGAAGTAGGTAAACATACATAGGTTCTATATATATATTAGTTATATGTTGCATCTCAGCTGTTACTTATTCATGATGTAAGGTTGGATTAACTTCATATTCTTTTTCATTAGGTATTGATTGTTTTCTAGGCTCTTCTTCTTACTACAATGCTTATATGGATTTTTGGAAGTCTATAATCTTTTTTATACTCAGAAATATTTCCATATCTTCCTCTAGTGGGTAGTTCTCGGTGTTACTAGGTAGAGTACCCAGTAATCTCTCAGATAAGGACATTGATATTTGAACCATTTTTCTATAATGGTTCCTTAGGTCAGCTCTCTGGTATTGCATATCATTCTCGTGGGTCTTCATTCTATGACCAATCTTTATCAAAAATGGTTCTAGGATGTTTTACAGATTTCATTGCCTGGGTTATTGCTGAGGTCATGGATGAAGTGGATGAAATTGTTTTTCTCATTGATGGAATGGTTTTCGTGGATCTTGTGGTCTTGGTATAGGTTTCATTAGAGGGTATCCTGGTGTTCCATGAGCTATGAATTTGTTTTTTACTCCTCTCAGTTCAAAATAACATTGATTATTCTGAGGATGCTGCATAGTAGGCCTCTAATGATATTAATGTTGATAATGAAATGGAAGGTTCAGTTTATTGTAATTGATGTAATTACCATCTTGTTGTCTTTCATCATATCCTATTTTTACGTCTTGTTATATATGTGGGCCACCTCACATCTCTAATAATTTATGATCCTTTATAGGGGTAGGAGTGGGCTGAGTGGCTGGTATCTGAAGTGAATATAACTTTTTATCAAGAGATTCATCATTCAATACTAGCCTTGGGGTATGATTCATTTTTTTGATTTCACACCTTGGTAGTCCCCCATCACACAACCAAAGAGGGGAATTGTGAGTCAGTTCATCTAGAATGGAGCTTCTATCATTGGGAGTCTTGAAATTGAGACCACCATCAACAACTGAATTAACACACTGCATGCCACTAGCTAGAGTCCTAAAGAGATTGCATGGAGTTGTATCAAAATATCCATGCCATTATGTAAACACTTTTTAATTAATTCATTAATGTGATCCCACACATCCCATTAAGACTCTCAATCACATTGGTTGAAATTTTGAATGTCCCATTAGAGCTTCAAGGTCTAGATGAATGGGATGTATTTGTTCATAATTTTCTTGGCAAGTTCATCCTTAGATTCAATTGAATTGTGAGCATAACTCTTTATATAAGTCCCCAGCCTTAAACCTTACTTAATCATGAGTTATTACAAGATTACACAATGAAGATCTTTTTAGGTTTAGAGTTTTAGATAATTAGATCATAATACATACATTACATTCCACATTTAAACAAAGTGGTTACGTAAAAGATAATATTCATTTTTTTTCCAATCAACGGAAACATATTTAAAAATAAATCATGGATTCTTTCTTGACACTTCCTTGACACTATCATCATATCATGTACCTATCCCTTGACCTGTGAAAAAAAAATTCAATAAAAAACTTGGGCTGAGCATAAAAAGCTCAGAAAGGGTTATAAAAAATATGGAAAGGAAACATGAGTTCATATATACATAAAAATTAAATCATTATTTACCCATAAAACATAGGCACATTAACATATCTAATCAAATCATGAATAAATCATAGAAATCATAAGACATAAAAGGTAACCTGAGGAATTCATAACATTATTACGTAGGGAGTAACCCCTTTGGTTTTGTTTGGAATACCCACCACAATATATACCCTAAATCTCTTAGGAGAAACCTTAATGTTCCACTCCTTTGTGTTACCCAATGCATCATAGATCTATATCGGGCTCACCAACCCATAGTTTATCACGAAACCACCCATCTTCATAATTATGCCCAAGAACCTCAACATAATCGTATCACATAAAACATGCATAAAGGAAACATAAAATTTCCACCTTTCAATCACAATATATAAATATAAAACATTGATAGAAAAACATTATGAAAACCATTTTCAATACCAAAATAAAAGAAAATTAAAATAGGGTATTTATTTTTCTTTTAATAAAATGTATGGCTTGTAGAGGAATCTGAAACTCAAATAATGGTCATGGCGGCGGAGAAGTCATTGTCACCGCATACGTACAACAAAACCATTCCCTTTTGTCATTTAATAAAACACTTCGTATAAAAAAGATTCCTTGTGGATAAACGTAAAAGTCAAAGGGGTTTATACACCGTATAAAAGAAGGTTGTGTATAAAACAAAATATGCCTCAAGGAAAGGAGATTGAGATAAATTCCCATACCACCTTGATGCTTTTAACATTTTAAACCATTAATATACATATAAATAAATCCTTAAAACCATTTTTAAAACATGGATATTAATAAGAACAAATCATTAAAACATTTAAAGCGATATTTTAGTTAAAGGGTTTTTACCAAAATTAGAGACACTTGAATACAATAATTTAGGAATAACATTTAATCAGAACATTATAATATCATGAGAATAAATTTATTCATGATATAATATTCAAAAGGACAGTATATAAAACATAATAGAATTAATTGCTGCATAACAACAATGAATACTCAATAGAAATGTAAAATGCGATGCAATCCATTATAAAGAAGGTATCCTTAAATTAAGGATAAATCAATCTCAAAATTATGTGTGAAGAATATAAATACAACCAATATAAGTGGATATTAATTGTAAAACAATAAAAGGTCATTAACACATATTAAAAGGATTATATATTTAATAACTACATGTTGAACCCAAAGAAATCGAAGTTGGGTTAAAAAGTTCCCTTGTGTAACATTCGACAGCCTAACGGTGTCACTTCAAAATTCAGAAAATGAGTTGATGAGAGAAAAAAAGGGTATCTCATCACTCGGTCATAAAATTTACATCAATAATGAAATATAAGAACATATCCCAACATAATAGTATGTGAATTAAAAGGCATAACAAAATAAGCCTTTTAAAAAGAGGAGTGTGAAAGGTTCCCTCACCGACATGGGTATCTTTCGAGACATGGACCCCGTGAAATAAGGAAAATAAAAAATTTATGTAAATACTCATAAATGAAATTATATTACACAATGAGTAAAATAATAGGCATTACATACACCACTAAAAAGAAAATTGTGGCAAATGTAGCATAAATCTCACGGGAATAAAAGTGAGATGAAAAATCCCTTACGAAAACTCGGAAGCCTAACGACGCCACTTAAGACTTCCAAAATGGATTGATGAGAGGAAATAGAGTCTCTCATCATATTAACATAATGTTTACATAAAGATTAATATAAAATAACATCCCCCAACATAACAAAGAGGAGCTTAAAATAAGTGACATAAAGGAGAGTACTTAAAAAGAAAGAGAGAGGTTGGATCCCTTACGAAAAATTCGGCAGCCTAATGGCACCACTCAAAACTTCCAAAATGGATTAATGAGAGAGAATAGGGTCTCCCATAATATGAACATAAAAATTACAGTAAGAGTAATATAAAAGAACATCCTAATCACAAGAAAGATGAGCTTAAAAGGAATGACATAAAAGAGTGTACTTAAAAAGAAAGAGAGGAGTATGATCCCTTACCTCAAGTCTAACTTGTCTTGTTCGTTTCTTTATATTCATGAATAAAAAACTTTGGTCAATTTATAATTTCTTAAGGTCCTCCTTTAAATATTATTATTCAGTTCATATCACATATTATAATGTTATTATAATTGTTTAATAATGTTAGTTCATATCAGACGTTTCTGCCGATGTTTGGTACATGAGTCAAAAATGAACTTGTTTGAAAAATGATTGCCCATGTAGTTATAAGTAAATAATTTCCAGAATAGTATTAATAATTAAAATATCATATATATCCATTACATATTCATTTTATACTATTCCAGATCATTTGAAGATAAAAAACGAAAATCACCGTTCATGGAAACGGTAGGTCGTACGTATGCATGAACGTTACTTTCATTATTTCTTTGTATTATTAATGGAATTAAAAATAAATGATATATATATATATATTATAATTAAATTATAATATATATTTTATATATCACACATATTTTCATTAATTTCATTCTTTATACATTCCATGTATCGCATGTACGAGTCAAATCACTTGAGGGGGTAGTAGTCAACACTTCCTCATATGAAATTATCGCATTTACACAACATGAAAAGAATAAATGTATGGTTTAAATATAAAATAAATAAGCATATAGTAAACATAAATACCATATATATAATATATAAAATACAGTGACATCATAATGGACACCTTTAAAGGTGTTAAAAGAATATTGAACAATCATCGTTTCGTGAGGCAGAAAATCGCCAACCACAGAAACAGTATATTCTTTAACCATTAGACAAAGGTGTGTGTAATTGTAGCTCTAATACATCTTATAAAAACATCCTAGTATATTTAAGATACTGGGGTTGTTACAAAAGAGATTAATAAAAATAGTTTAGGGGGTTGGAGAAGCAAAATAAAACAAAAGGACTCAAGTAAAGACATTACCTTAAAATGGGGTAACTCCCTTTGGTTTGAGCTCAAAGGCTTCATTGGGAAGACTTACGCCCAATGTGAGGCATCAAAGAGTTAGAGAGGGATGTGGAGAGACAAAATGGGGATGTTTTGGCCGATCCAATTGCTTTGGAAGTGTGGGTAAGGAGGTAGAGTTGGGGGGCTTTTATAAGAGGAGAGGAGGGGCACTCTTGGAAAGTAAGGAAATGTTACATTATTTTAGAATGAGTTTCGGATATTAATGGTCCCACATTGATTTTTTTCAAGGATAAGGTGATAAGAGTTCGAAATACACCCATTCAATAGGTTTTTTACATATGTAGGTCTTAGATTTTACATTATCTTTCCATTTTATTTAAATCGTTAAATACTGAGGTCATCAATGCATCATCATGATGTCATAAATAAATTAATTTATATAATGTCTAAAAATTATAAAAAAATTCTATGATGTAGGAAATCTTTTTATCTTTCCAATTACTATTTATAGTCAAAACTATGACTTTTATAAACCCATGTAAAAATTGTTTTAGTAAAACAACTCATGTTTGTGTCATTTTTACTTTAATATTAAATAAAAAGGTATTTATGTCATTTTCCATCCAAAGTGGCTCCATGGGGTCCCCAAGATGACCCATGGATTTTCATGGTCGTACATGACTCATACAATGAGGGTAGAACATGTTTCTAGGTCATTTAATTTTATTAAAACATTATTCTTACCTTATACTACACTAATTACCTCTAATCGCGATTAAAAACTTAATAAGTTACTATTCACCAAAAAAATATTTTAGCCCCATTAAACCACATTTACTTCGTAATGACAACCATGTATGTCGGATTTTTGAAATTCAAAACACAAAGATGAAAAAATATCATTTAAACGGAAAATCAGTTTTTATAAGTACCACTTACTGGTTTCACTATTCATCAAAAATTGAAGTTTTTCAGAAAATTTTCAAAAATTCACCCTAAGCTATATTTGATATTCTGAATTCAAAAATGATGTCTATTTTACAAAATTCAAAACATATAAGTTGAATTAATTAATTTAATAATTAATTCCTGCTGTCAAAACAAATAGCGTGTTTTTATGAAACAAAATGTATCAAAAGATTGACAGTAGTTTTAGTCCAATTTCAAAGTGAAATTAAATCCAATGACCACTATTGAATCAAATGGTAAAAATATATTATAATTTCACATTAAACCCAATTAAAATGATAATCTATTCATATATATAAATTATATTAAAAAGAGGTTTTGAATTAAAAAAACAACATTTTTCACTATTCATTAAAAATTGATCTTTTTCAGAAAAATACCAAAAATTTACACAAAGTAAATTTTGATGTCCCGATTCTATATAAGAATTTTATTTTGTAAAATATAACACATTCAATTGTCAAAAGGTGGATTTAAAAGAGGTTCGCCATCAAAAGGTGGTTAATCAACCATTTAAAGAATATTAGAATGTTTATGCTTAAAAATTGGATTCATTCTCATTATTAATCCTCTAACATTTATTGTAAAAAGTAAAAATATTTGACAAAAATACATAATCATTTTTTAGTTAGTTCTGTTCTTTCCCGCCATTACACTGGCTAGGCATTAACTACCATTTAAAATAATATTATTTTTTTATTAGAGAGCAACGTAAGATTTTAAAGGAACTTGTTGTCGCGTATTGGGTATGTCATCGAGCTTAGCATTCCCTTTAAATTAATATTAATATTTTTTCGACAAATTTGGATAAATATGAAAATGTCATATTCTTTATTTACCTGGGGTGTTACACTTTACATCTTCCATTGATATATCTCTTAAGGATAATGGGGAGACACATATTCTTCTTGCAGCAAACAAAACTCCAGAGTTGTGAAAGGTATCGCAATCATCCCGGAAGTTGGGAATATGTTCATGTAGATCTTTGCTCTGAATACCACTAAACTTCCCCATGATTTGGTTCATATGAATATATCATAGCTTTATTTATAATTTGTGTGATCTTAAAACAGGGAGAAACATACAAGGATTTTCTCTATGGAGTGTTAACAAGCCATATTCAATGATCATTTTATCTTAGTTATTTATTGAGTGCAATCCCATAATAATTTTATTGTTGGGGTTTCATGGGCTAGTTCTTGTCGGGTGAAATATATCGACCATTGTTGACAGGTGAAGAGAAAAGAGATGCCTTTAAATCTCAGTATTGAAGGAAAAAAGGGATTTTCATTTAAGAGTCCTGGAACGAGTCATTGGAAATTAGTAGATGCAAGAGGTTAATTAAACGAAATAAAAAATATGAAAGGGAATATTGAAACAATGTAAATGGGATGAGGGAACTGTAATAAAATATCTATACTAGTGTCCTTACGACTGAATAATAGTGTTGCCTCCCCAACAATGGAGCCAATTTTTTATCGGCCAAATGAAGTCTTCATTAATTCCCTAGGGAATGAGTAAAATTAAAATTTTATATATTTAAAAAAAATTTAATAACTAATATGGAATAGTATAGTAGAATTCCATGGTCGATCCCAAGAGGAGGGTGTTGTTATGTGAGAATAAATCTAGTCTGGAATCTTTTAATGGAATCCCTACTAGTTGACTAATGTTTGGGATTTCAGTATATCTTTTTGGGTTTTACATTTTTTTATTAATGTGGATTCGGTACCTTATTTGAATATCATGATAAATTAAATCCTTGTTCTAATCTTGTAAAGGCCCTAACATCTTAGTCTATGAAGCAAGAATATGTTTATAGTCAAAATCAGTCTAGTATTCTATATATACCTAGGATGTTACTGTTACATAGTCAAGAGGGTGGATACAATCTTAGATGCATTATGTTCAGCATCTATTGTAGAAATGTATGAATTCTAATTTTCATAGTAATAGTTTAATTCAATTATGGAAGGGGTTTTTCCGGCATTGTCGGATGGTCACGGTATAGTCGCACAAATGGGGATTGACCATTGGTTTATATCCTAATTAAAAATCCATTCTGGTTTTCTATTCTGATAACTTGAGGTCTAATTAATGGTGTAGAAACATTGAATCTTGATCCCTACCTCAACGAGTTTAGCTAATCATGGTGGAAATTAATGTAATAAATGAGGTGAATGAAATCATAACTATACTAATTAAATTGTAAAAATAGGTAACAAACATGCGCAAAAAAATAAATAAAACATTACATTAAGGAAACCAAACAGAAATCAAGAAATGTAGGAATTAACGCCACTGATGAAATGGAATACACATCACATTGATTGAAAATGTAAAATAATTTAATATAACTAAGGGGTTTTGAGAGTGAAGGAGAATTTAATATCAAAAGTAATATAAAATGGAGAGAGAGTTTTAATCAATTCATATTGAAATGTTATATCGAGATGCTCCTCATATAGTGAAAATGGTTATGACGTGTACTTGATCATCATGTCATAAACCCTTGATCTATGTTATTTTGACCATGATATCCAATTTGGTATATGGATATTCTATGGATTAACAATGATTATCCATGGTCACATCTTGTACAGGTGGTTCACGACGTGTACACCATGGCCAGTTGGCTTTTTTTCAATGACTCCATGTTGCTTTCTGGGCGTCCTTTATTACTAGTATCAAATCTGTAGGAAAGGATCACAATGTGGATAGAAAAAAATAAGCATTCATTATTTTTGGACATGCATTAGAACAACAACATTAACAGGTTGTGATCATCATATAAAAGACAAGAACATGCCTATCACGACGTGTACTTGGCCCTTTTATCACCTTTTCTGCCTTTCTTCCTTGGAACATTGTGAAGCATGCTTTCCTACAAAATTGGAAAACTAAAACATGTATTATCAACTATATGAATGACAAAATGGAAAGGTGACTGCAATATATATATATATATTTTAGGATTATCAATGATCATGAATCCTTAAATGAAACACTAAGTACATTCATTTAGATTATTTTACTGATATTTTGATTATTAACAACTAGTTTGCTCATATGATTTAATAATATGCATGTATACTAGATCATTAATCATAAATAGTTTATGATACATATTTTATAGTATGGATTTATAAACAAAATGGTTTCATGAATAGAAATGAATGAGATATTGAAGAACAAATCATCTTCGTCCATTAAGGTTGTTAATTGGAATCTCACAAATAATGATTTCGTTTATATAATAAATGGTAGAGTGTAAGAATATAGATGATGGTTATTACATTAACATTATATAATCTAGTATATAGATTATTTTAGAGATATCATGGTTTTTTTACAGAGGAGGTTATAAGAGGATAATAATACAAAGGAATGAGAAACTAAATTAAATGAAATAAAACATGAATTTACCTCTTGAATCCACCTCCTTGATAAACTCTTTAATGGGAGGGATTTTGGTATTTTGGAAATACCTAGAACTTATTGGAAGTGTGGATTTACTAGGGAAGTTTATTTTTTTAGAAAAATGAGGAGCATCTCGTCTCAGTTGTGTGACAAGAAGAGGGAGTGAGGTGGGGTTATATAGTGGATAAGATGAGTAAATTTTGAATATTTTACGCATTATTTTTTATTTCCCTCATGAAAACCAATTGTGTTGTTAAATATTACCCCTAATTGTAATAAATTCATTTGAATTATAAAAAAGTGCATTAACATTTCTAATTATGTAAATAATAGTATATTTAACTGATAATTTTTATATTCTATATTTTACAGTATTTCACTATTCATAAATCATTCATGAATATTAGAAAATTTTAAAAAAATCACCTTAACAATTTTTCTACATGTATAATCAAGAAATGAAATCCAATTTTTTAAAATAATTGTCTAAATATAAATAATTTTTTTCTTAAATAAAATCATTGATTATTCCAAAAACAACAATTTTAAAACTATATTTCGTTATATATTATATTGAAAAATTAAACATGATCTCATTATCATTTAACCAATTTAAATTAAAATAATAATATTTTTTAATATTCATAAGGTTCATATTACATTTCCAAAGAATATGTTACTATTTAATAGAAAAATGTTGGTTATATCACAATCAAAATGACTTATTGTCCACAGCTCTAGATGACCGTTTCTCAAAATCAAAAACACAGTAGTGACAAGGATGTGTTTAGCAGATAGATTATAAATTATGTTGTTTTCTAGGGACTCATTGTTTCATGAATTCAATATCTATTTTCAACACATTATGTTGTCACATTCTCATATAATTAAAAAAAATTCATCTTCGAAATTTACAAAATGTTACCTCACAAAAATATTTGGGGAGGGATTCATCATATTCTCTTCAGGCTCTCATGTTTCCACTTCAATATTATGATTTATCCAATGTATCCTTATCAAATGAGTCATCTAATTCTCCAAAAATTGTTCATAAGTGTCCAAAATCTAGATAGGTTCCCCACAGAATGATTGATAAGGTTCTAATTCAATACCATCATAGGTGAGGACAAGCATTGGGTTTGGAATGTACTTTCATAGCAATGAGAAATAGATCATAGTATGTACATTTGAAAGGCTCGGTAGAATAGCCAAATGATATGAATCACCTCTTATTCATTATAGAAATTCAAATATGCCAAATTTACCTAGGGAATTGTTTCATTTTCTTCCCATATCATATAACACCCTTCAATGGAGAATCATTTAAGAAAACAAGATCACCAACTAGAAATTCCAGAAATTACATTCGATTATCGGCATATATCTTCTATCTTAAATATGATTTTTTTGATATGACATTAAATATTAAATACATTATCTATTGTTTCCACCATAATATCAAGACCCACAAGCCTCCTTTCTCCAACTATAGCCCAACAAGCTGGTGTACGACATCGCTTTCCATACAATGCATTATATGGGACCACTTGAATACTTGAATAAAAACTATTTTTCTTTTAAAACTCCACAAAACTTAAGTAATGATACCTCATACCTTGGATGTCATGTGAACATGATTTCAAAATATCCTTTAAGGGTTTTATCATCCTCTTAGATTGTCTGTCTATTTGCTGGTAGTATGACGTTCTCAATCGATGTTCAGTATCCACCGCCTTTTAAAGACATTTCACAAATTTGGAAGTAAATCATGGGTCACTATCAAACCCAATTTAGAATGGTGATCCACAAATCCTCACAACATCATTCATATGTATTATTTCTATGTTCTCTAGTGGAAAATCCTCTTTTATAGTGTGGAAATGTAATGATTTTGTAATTCAATCAACAATTACCCATATAGAATCATACATCCTCGGAGTTTTGGATATTTTAGTGACAAAATCCATGGTGACATCATCCCATTTCCACAATGTAATAGCTAGAGGATTCCTGACTCCTTTTGGATTTTTCCCTTCAGCATTCACTTGTTCAAAGACTAAACATCTTTATACATAATCCTGAATTTCTCTCTTCATGTTATCCAGAAACATATTTTCCATCAAATATATAACCATATTTGTGATAAATAGATATATAAAAATATTATAACCATGGCATTCTTCAAATAACACCCTTCTTATCTTGGGTATAGGCGGAACAAAAATCCCTTTCCCAAACTTCAATATTCCATCTTCACATAAAAATTCAGCCATGTTCCCCCATTTCACCACAATAATTTACTTTTGTAGGTTCTCATCATCAGGCTAAGAACATTCAAACCATTCTAATGAATACATTTTGGAAACCAAATGAATATTTTACATGTTTTCGCATTCTTTGACGATTCCCATATCCATCCTCACTAGATCCATGTTCAAAGGATCCTTGACAATCCTCATTTTTTTGAGAACCTCATGATCCTTCCAGATCAATGAATTTTCTAACTTGTTTTCCATTAAGTTCTGGTATTTTTTTGTACAATCATAATTCTTGAGTAGTCTGAGCCATCACCATAAACTCATGTTGAGTTCATTTTGTTAGATAAAATACATCAGATTCTTGTGATCCATATATATCTCACATTTTTTACTATAGAGATAATTTCCCTATATCATTAGAGAAAACATTATCATTGCTAACACAAGAACAATTGTCGGATAGTTCTATTCTTGAATTTTTAAATTCTTTAATGAATAGGAAGTAACTCTATCATTCTGAATAATGACAAAAGCATGTCCTTTCTATGATGCATCATTATAGATAAAAAAACCCATCATTTATCATTGGTTGGGTTAGGATCATAGAATTCACTAATCTCTTTTAAATTCATCAAATCAGTCCTCATAATCTTTTTTCCATATGATCTTAAGCCCTTTTTGGGTATGCTTGGTCTCTATTTTTTCTAAAAAGGCAATGTTTCGAATGAAATTCCAATAATAACTTGTTAAACAAATAATACTATGTACATCTGGTTTTTTGTTGGAGTAGGCCATTATTTCCCATATTTTGTCTTTATAAGATAAACTCATATTCCATATTTAGAGACAGTGTGGGCCAAAACGAAACTGATTGATGCCAAATTTATCACTTGCTAAACATCCCATATAACTCATTTCATCTAAGTGTCTTTAGAATAGATTGAAAGTGATTTTCAGGATCTTTATAGCATTTAGAGTAAACCAATTTATTATCCACAAACACCAACATAGAGTCATCTTGATATTCTGTGAAAACATTAATAATTTAATCCATGAAACAATAGGGTGCATTATTAATTCGAAAAAGGATTACTGTAATCATGTAATGCCAATAACTAGTTTAAAATTATTTTTTTGGAATGTCTTCCTTACTCACAAAAAAAGTGAAGATATCCAGATCGAAGATCAATTTTTAAAAAATTTTGAGATCCATGATGTTGATCAAATAAATCATCAATGCAATGTAGTGTATATTTTTTCATTATTGATCTAGCATTTATCTCACTGTAATCAATAAACAACCTAATAGATCCATCTTCATTGTTCATGAAATGAACATTAGCTCTACATAGGGAAAAATTAGAAACATTAAATCCTTTAATACTCAATTATTCTAGTTTTTTCTTCAGTTTAACTACTTCCAAAGTTCTCATTCTATTTGGAGTCTTCGATATAGACATTGAATTAGGAATTAAGTCAATGGAAAACTTTATTTCCAACTCTAGAGGATGTCTAGGTAAATCCTTTGGATACACATCAACATATTTATGCACAATCGATACATCCTCTTCCACACATTCCCTTCCTCTCCAATATTTATTTAATTACCTTCCTTCAAATAATATTATTTATTAGAGCTAGTGATAGTGGATGTATATGACAATCAGAGGGTGATGTTTCTCAACTAAAGATAAGGGATTCAACATCATCCTCAAAAATTGTATTCTCATTTTTATTGCATTAAATTTCAACATCATAGTTTTAAATCAAATCCATACCAAGGATAATTTCAAACTCAATCATTTGAATGACAATAAAATAAGTAGATAATGCAATTTTATATTCCATTATGGGGACTTTCCTAGACGACATTGATACAATGATACTTCCCTTAGGTGTTTTGACTGACAACACAATTAATAAATCTAATTGACAATATTTAATTTTCATCATCAACTATAAATATATGTTAGAATTTGATGATATTGAATCAAATAAATCATTTTCTATGTTTAAGGACATAGATAAATTACATACCACAACATCATTAGGAACATCAATATCAATAGTTGTGATCACATAAACGTGTTTATGCTCCCATGGAATTTTTAATGAAATGTATCCTTGATTCAACGAAAAATAATTAGCATAGTTTAACATTATCCAAAAATTATAGCATCGAACATTTATATCTTCTTTCTTCCACATAAAATCACCATCAAGATTAAACTTTTGTCCAAATTTGTAGCATACTCCTTTTTCTTTTATACTGGCACTATGGTGTTTCCTTCAACAATAATCATATGGTGGAAATTAAACTGTTCCATTCTTCCCCATTTCTTTATTTCCTTTTCCATATTTTTCTATAACACATTTATTCCCTTTATTTTCTACAATGTCAGAAGACATCGAGTATTACCTTTTTTCATGATAGCACATAAATATATATCCTCATATTCTTAAACACATTGGGTGACTAGTGCATGTCGGAGGAATGGATTTAGGCCATCAAAAAATCGATCAGTTTTTCTCCATGGATTACGTTTATAGACCACAACATTACTTGGTATCCTTGTGATTTTATCTTCATACATTGCGACATTCTCATCTTCATTTTTCAAAAAATTAGAAACTGCCTTTCCATATCCTCTCTTTGTTCATGAGGAAATTATTTTTCTATGATTATTTCCTTAATGTACATCCATTACATCTATTGTATCTTTAAATCAACCTTTGTGTTTTGGAATAATGACAACAACTAATCTGTATCCCCAAATAGATGAAAAATAGCCATGATGACTGTTTACATCCTAAACCGAGAAATATCAACTCCTGTGAACTTATCAACGACATAGATAAAATGGGTTTGTAGTCCTATTGAAATATACAGGATATTGTTGAATAAATATATATAACAATGCTCCTCTTTGTGATGGATATGGATGCTCCAGACATGTAAGGTTATTGTTCATAACCTAAGTTATTTGTCCCATTATAGTTGTAACACCCCGAGATTTTATGAAAAATATTCTATTTAATTTCATTAATGTCTTGTGTTGTACGCTACACCAAAAGGAGCTTGCACAACACACATCCCTAATTTGGCTTACATTACACACACTCGCAACCTTCCACGATAGTGTGTGTTGTACGCAATACTGAGTTTCGCTAAACAATGATATTTTATATAAACTAGCCTTTATGAATTGTATACCCTTTTTTGAAATTTTATAAATTTTATCTTTCTAAATGGACTTCATTTTTTGATTCGGAATATCGAAATTAGCCTAATGTGAATTTTTGGTATTTTTCTGAAAACATTCAATTTCTGATGAATAGTGAAAAGACTTTGTTACTATTAAAAACAGACTATTTATTTAAATAATTATTTATTTTATGTCAAAATTGATACATAATACCTATATAATTTCAATGTAATTCATTAGAGTAATTTTATAATAATTTTATATATATATAAATTTTATTGAACTTTTCATCGTCTATTACCCACCTCCTAAGATAATTTGACAATTCACATAAAACATAATTTTACTACTTATGTGAGTAGAATTTCGAAAATCTGAGAGACAGAGTTAATATCATGGACTAAAATGTGGTTCAATGAGATGAAAATAATTTTTGGTGAATAGTAACTTTCAACTTTTTTTACGACGGTTAAAAATAAATAGGTTAATTAAGTGTACAAATGATATTATTATTACCCTAACACATGTCCTAATTCTATTGGATAAGTGTAATTTGACCAAAAACAACCATACGAATAAAATATGACCATTTAGGTCCACTTGGATTATATTAGGACATATATTATTAATTTATTTAAAGAAGGGTTAAAATAGTTAAAATCAAAGATTAATAACTAAATAATTTTTAATATAGGGTTATAAATTACTTAAATTAGACTATAAATATTCATTATAAAGCTAAAAATATTTCCTACATAATTATATTTTATTTATAATTTGTAGACTTTAAATAATTTAATTTATTTATGACACAATGATGATATAGTAATTATCTTATTAATGAAATATTAACATAATTGATGTTATAAATACCCAAATAAATGTAATTTGAGACTTTTTTTGAATTAAACTAATTTTATAGTTTAATATGACATGTTAATATTGATTAAATTAACTTTTTTAGAACTAATCATGTTGTTATAATTTAAAAAAAATCAATTACCAAATAGTGTCTAAATTGAGATAAAATAGGTTTTAAAATAACATATTATATTATTAATTGTAATATTATTCCTAAAATTCTCTGGTTCGTCCAAGATACTTATATCATGATAGGGGTATCACTAGTGGACCACTTGGGGGTCTCTTAGTTGTATATCATTTGTTTATTAACTATATAATACAAAAATACAAGGTGACATGGTAAATGTCAATCTAATTAATTAAGAGTTAAAACTAAAAGATAATGTTAATATAATGACCCAAACTTGTCTAAAATATATTGTTTGAGAGTATTTCGACCCATCCCCACCTTAGCTTCTATATAAATCAATTTGGAGGTATTAAAAACCGAATATGACTTTATTATTCAATAATATTTTAAGTTTTTCCAAAGGTGTCCCTCTCCTCCCTTATAAAAAGGGAACCCCTTATCTCTTCTCTTAAGAACCTTTTGTGCATTGAATCCCGGACAAATACTGCCCATGTATCTTCTACACTTCCCTAGAAACATTCTGGAGGTTATGGTCTTCTCAAAAGGCCAATTATACTTCCTTAAGAGGAAGCTGAAAAGAGGTGTGTCGAAGAAGAGGTAATCTCTTTTAACGATTATTTCAAGTTTCATTCTTCTTCAACATCTTAATATTTAGTTGTTTAATTATAAAGTAATAACATAAGTATCTCTAATATACTGATATGTTATTAAAAATATGAAACAACCCTATTTCACCTTCTACCCATCCTACGGAAAATGAAATCACCGCATGTGCGTAAGAACGGAATACCGTCTCCACGCCGTGGTGTAATCTGTTTTTCCTCCACCACCTTAAATGGATGGGTATAATGGTGTAAAAAATAACTATATATGATTATTATAACATAAAACTAATTCTAGTATATTATATCATCCCCTATAATTCCATTCAATAAATATGGGAACGATATCATCGCTCGTGCGTACGTACGGATTTCCGTCTCAACGACGCGATGAGATTCATTTTCCATGTTAACAATTAAAGAATGATTATAAAGTATATATAATAAGTAATCATGAAATATATGACATAATAATGCTACTTTAATTATTTATATATGTATGTATGTCATCTACTTAATTCAATAAGGAATGAAACAACATTCATGCGTACGTACGACCGACCGTCTCCATGAATGGTTTATTTCATATCATTAATCTATCTATTTTATATATATATATATATGTAATGAATATATATATGATATATTAATCGTGATTTACATTCTGGAAGTAATTAAATCAAGAAATAAGTAATAATAATATCGATAACAACAAATCCAAACACGTACGAAAAATAAAATGATTTTACCCAAAATGCTGCTTTAACATGGAATTTACAGAAGAACGGGTAATATAAAGTCATAATTGAAACATATATGATATCATAACAATGAATATGATTCTTTAGTAAGTCAAGGATATTATTTAAATCATTATACAGGAGGTTTGGATACGTGTGAAGCATATCAGACCTAAGGTAAGGCAAAATCTCACAATCTGATTTTTATCCGAGATTGTTTATACTTCAGAATTTAATGGGGAATATTTATCATCCACATCCATGTTTACTCAATATGTAATATTATTTACATCCACCTACAATTGTTTAAATCATATTTTACCCATTTGAGAGTTTTTAATAAAATATATTAATGGAATCTTTTTCCGTTTTTAGTATGATGTACTTTTTGACTTTTCCGACCAAATTACAAGAAGAATGTTTTTCTTTAACTTATATGACATGAATGGATTTTAGAACATTATTTACATGAAGCTTCATTTACAAGTTTTCAAGTTTATTTTTAATAAACTTCTTTTACTATAAAATTGTATGAAATGTTATGAAAGGAAAAATGTTTTTGAAGAAGAAAGGATATTTTCCTAAAGAATGAAGTTCAAGTGTTTTGTCAAAATTATTTTCCATATAAGATTATATAGGGTTCTGTTTCTATCCAAATTTTTACATTGTTTTGATTATGTTATGATGGAATTATTTGTATGATTTCCTTATATCTTATATAGATTATGTTATGATGGCATGATGTTTTAGATTTCAATTTTTATTACATGGGTTATGCTATGATGTATGATTTATGATTTTGTGGAACACATTAGAATGGTT
Organism: Viscum album; assembly: GCA_963277665.1. NCBI lineage: Eukaryota > Viridiplantae > Streptophyta > Magnoliopsida > Santalales > Viscaceae > Viscum > Viscum album. Next base: position 2,047,982,707 of record OY728127.1, read on the forward strand.
TAATTATGTGATGGGTGGGACCTATATCTCCCTCCAATGCATTGGGTAAAGATTTATATCTCATGAGATATACATGGCTGGAATGGTAAGTTAATCTGATTCAGTGATACAAGACTGGAACGAGGAGTGAACTTGATTCAGAAAGGGACTTTGTCCACTATGATGGTCTTGGAAGAAATGCCTTGGCTACTATGGAAACCATAACAAGTGATGAATGGTTTCCAAAATTACATGATTTATTCCCATGCTATTTTATCAAGATTTATGTTCCTTTATGATATATGCCTTACGTACTTCCAAGATTTATATCCTTGCTCAATATTTTGATGTTTAGATTTTATGTTCATGATTTTGAATTCAAATGTTTATGGATTGTATTATGTTCTCTATTCATACCCTTACTGAGCATTTGAGCTCACCTTTTTTTATGATTTATTTTCCCCAGGATATTAAGAATCGTTTTAGGTAAGTAAACAAAAGGGGAAGATCATTATGGGAGAAGTTGAAGATCCTTCACCACGATTAGAAGATTAAATTATGAGTTTCCAGAGACACTAAAATATTACGGTCCTTGTGTGTCTATTTTCGTTTTGTATTATGTATTCCGAAAAAGTAATTTAATGTCCATGTACGCCACATTTTGGGCCTCTACAGTTGGTATCAGAGGAAAGGTTTAGTTAACCTTTGGAAACTAGGATGCGAAAACTTTAGTGAGATCCCTAGAGATATTTCTAAGGTATGTCTAGTGATGTCCATAAGGTTAAGTATAAGTATAGGTTATAATCCTAGAATTATGGTAACGATCATAAAATTAAACCTATGATGTTAGATATTGAAGTTACTCCCCCTTTATTATGTTGTTTTCCCTAGCATGATTTTTGCCTCTCACACTATTCATTTTGGGTTTTAGACGATGGGTGGAACCAAAAGGAACCGTGTTGATCAATGTAATGAAAAATGTAATGATTTTACTCTTGAAAAAGACAATGTTATGGGAGATGGAGGTCAAAATCTTATTTCTATACTTACACAAGCTATGAATCATTCTGGAGATCCAAATGAGCAGATAAGGGAACAATATTATATTGAGTCCTTCATGAGGCAACATCCACCTTATTTCAGTAAGTCTTCTAGTCCACTTGTTGCTGAATAATGGATCAGTACCACTGATAAGATATTTTCAGTTCTTCAATGTTCTAAACATTATATAGTCATCTTAGCATTATATCGTTTAGAAGGTGAATCTAATCAATGGTGGAATCTTATCAAGAATACAAGGCCAAGAGATGATATTGAGTCCAAAGAATGGGATGAGTTCATGAACTTATTTTTCAATAAGTAATTCCCTCATATTCTTCGAACAAATATGGTGAAGGATATTCTTGAACTAAAGAAAAAGGATGATGAATCTGTTGGTATATTCGATGCAAATTTTACAAGGCATGCAAGGTATGAATCTAGCTTTATCATCCAACAAGAAAGTAAAGTTGATCGATTCTTCATTGGCGTAAAAACAAGTATTAGATGGGCATTAGCTATTAGAGACTTCAGTAGCTATATAGAAATTGTGTGTTGGGCTATCAAGGTAGAAATTGATGTTGGTTTTAAATATCCATCTCATGGTTTTTACAAGAAACGAAAGGTGGAGTACAAGGAGAAATCATAGAATAATGGTGAAAAGTAGATAAATGTTTACTTATGCTCAACGTGTGGAACAAAGAATGGTGGAGATTGTCTTGAAGGGACTAGAAAATGTTTTAAGTGTGGAAAATAAGGTCATCTAGCATTTGAGTGTCGAAGTAATGGAAAAAGGGTTGATAATGATGTGAATAAACAGAAGACTGCAAAGAACGCATCCCCAACACTTCAATGTTTCAATTGCAATTAAATGGGTCATTATGTTAATCAATGCCCTGATCCAAGGGTTAATGATGATCTACATGAGAAACCACTTAAGGAAAAGGAAAAAGGGAAGTCACATGTTATCACTATTGGAGATGTTGAATATAAAAATGATGTGGTGGAATGATTAAGTGTTTATATAATGGGATTCCAAAATAATGTTGTATATAGTATCGTGGAATATTGGAAAATTTATATATTGGTCTATTGTGGTTTTCAATAATTTTATTGTACCGGTAACTATGGAAAGTGATTGAGATATTTTTGGACAAATGATGATATGCGCATAATGAAGGGATAAGGATAAAATGAAATGTTTGATAGTATTCATGAGCTCATGACTGATATATGGAAATAGTTATATCATGGTTTGAGTATATTGAATTTTGGGGTTTTGGTATGTGGAAAGAGTTAACTTTTGACAACACTCATGCTTTCACTATGGTTCAATGGGTATTAATTTTTCTAGAGAATACATTATTAAGGCCTTCAATGTTTGGAATGTGGCCAACCAGACATATCTTATGATATATGAGTATCAACGATGGTATTAACATGCTTGTTATAGGAACTCTCTGGTAATCGTTTTCACTATAATATGAGAAAGTACAATAGTATTTTGGATAAGCCTAAATATTGGAATGGATTATGTTAGACATAAGTTAGTATTGTCTAAGGCTAGAACTTTTTCAATATTATTGATGGCAAGTTATAATGTTGTATTTTTAGAACAAAAGGACAACCTGCAGAACAGGCGACAACCCGTAACGTCGGACAAGGCTGTGGTAATTGAACCCACAACCAAAGTGCGACATGCCTTTTTTTCCTACCAATGGACTACATGATGTCCTTGGTTAGTAAGAACTAGTTTTATTTTATTATGCAGGATTCTAGAATAAGTATACATCCATTTTGGAAGCATATATGATTAATCTCACCTTAGATGAAATTATGTATATAACATTCGCTAACTTATGTTTGAGACAGAAGGAATGGCCTATCATTCTACCGCATGATCTGGTAAATCTTCGTGAAAGTAAAATTCAACTTCATTTCATAAAGAGATAATGTAGAAATTGTTCAAGGCACGAACAACGGTGAGATTATACCAAAATAATGTAAGTATTTTTTATAATTCAAATTCTTCAACTTTATGGAAATGATCTTGAAAACCAAAAATGTTGTCATAGTGTTGGGAAAAAATCCCCAAAGGCATCATTGAAGTATTTTTGAGGTGATTGTGTTTGTTGACAAAGTGAAGATCAGTGTTGTGATTGTTGACAATGCAAACCATGACATACAAATTTGTTGAAAAAGGGGGTTTAATGGTTGAATATCGAGATCAAGAGATGTGTTCAAGGATCCATGATTGATTCAAGAACATAGATAATGGAATGGAAGATCTGGAGGTGGTACAAAAAGAACAGATACAAGGTGGCACCATTTTCCAGTGATTTCCAAATTTTTGGGCCTGAAAATCAACAAATGAAGAAAAGTGTATTTGGAAAAGGGACTTGCTCGCCGAGGACTTGAAGTATAGGAAACTTTTGTGCCATATGCTTCTCAAGATCAATAAGATCAAAATATGTCATAAGAAACATGTTCGCACAAGTTTGAGAGTTGGTCGTGCAAGTGTCTAGGAGGACAGAAAACTTGCACACCGAGACTGGGTCGTGCATGTGACTTGCGCGTCGTCGCGCAGGGTGGTCAATTTGCCTATAAATACTGGACCACCGCTCTTCATTCTTTACCGGAGTTCAAAACTTTGAGAAATCAGAGCTCCCGTCATGTAAGTGTGGTGGTCGTGCATGTTGTGTGTGTGGTCGCGCAGGTGGGACGTGCGCGCCAGGGTGATAGTTGTGCACCAGTGTTTGAAACTATACGCCAGTGTGGAGTTGCGCACCAATATTGGATTGGGTGTTAAAGAAAGTGATTCTAGCATGATTGGAGTTGAGGAAGCTTGAGTCGCGCATGTTTCTAGGGAGGACTTGCGCGCCCGTTGGGACTTGCGCGCCGAGTTAGACTTGGGCGCCAAGTAAGGATTGGTTCCTTCAGTGTTTTTTGGGCTATGTAGAAGCTGGAAGTTTGCACGATACCTTAGGTGCAAAGAGATATTTATCTACGGGTGAAAGTTTTACTTCAATAGAGCATCTATATAAAGAGGAAGATGCATTATTTCATGCAAATGAAGAGACCTACAGGTCTATAAACTGTGAGTGGATTCCTTCCATGTGAAGTGAGAAAAGGAAGAGAAAGAAGGTGATCCTCTCCACCGGCAGTGATCCAGAGAGAGAGAAACATGGAGTGACCCTTGGGAAAGAAGTGAGCTGACCCTATACATTGTAAAGGAAGTGAGCCTGGGCATATAAGTGATCTAGCCCGAACATTGTAATCCACAGCTAGTGTTGTTTAGTGGAATTGGTATGACCAGAAACTTGGCGGTGTATTCCTCTTGGACGTAGCCCTTTGCGGTTAACCAAGTAAATTTTTTGTGTCCTGTGTATACATTACTTTCTATTTATTTTGTGCAACATGAAAGAGAAGGAAGAGTGTTTTGCTTAACATTGAAACAAGATCAGAAAATGCGTTAATTTTAAATTATTCATACACTGGTTCACCCCCCATCTCAAGGTATTCAGCCTTGTGGACCTATCAATTGGTATCAAAGAAACGTTGAAAGTTATTCTTCTCTCAATGGAGGTCACTAATCATAAAGGGATTCTGATATTTGATGTATGTAATTTTCAGATATGGAAGAATCAAATGGAACACTATTTTCGATCCATGGGAATGGATGTGTTTTCAGCAGTTATGCATGGTATCACAACTGATATTAATAGTGGTGCATTATCTGAAGCTGAGAATAGAGAGTTGGATGCTGACTCCAAAGCAATCAATGCCTTAGGGGGAGCCCTTTCCAATCTCATCAACACGAAGTTGATGTCATGAAAAACATCACATACCATGTGGGAAAAGCTTTTGAACATATATGATGGGGATACTAAGGTGACAGAGGCAAAGCTGCAGGTGTTGTGGAACAAATATGATTATCTAAAAATGAACCCAAATGAGTCTGTTGACGCATTCTTTGACAGGGTAAACATTTTTGTGGAAGATATGTGAGGTCTTGGAGAATTCATTGAAGACATAAATATTGTAAAGCGCATCATGAGGAAACTTCCACCTCGGTTCAATCCAAAAGTATCAGTACTAGAAGATAAAGATCCAAAAGAGCTGACACTAGACAATTTGCACAGTACCTTGGTTGCATATGGTCTTAGAGTATGTGTTTAGTAAATCCTTGATCGCTATCAGAATCGCAAAAGGAGAATGGTGGATGAAGAATTAATGATGCATATTTTTTTGGAAGAGTTGTCAAAAAACCCAAAGGGGGAGATTTTTGGGAAAAATCCCCCAATGCATCATTGAAGTATTTTTTAGGTGATTGTGTTTGTTGACAAAGTGAACATCTGTGTTGTGATTGTTGACAATGCAAACCATGACATACAAATTTGTTGACAAAGGGGGTTTAATGGTGGAATGTCAAGTTCAAGTGCTATGGTAAACGATCCATGATTGATTCAAGAACTTCTATAATGGAATGGACGATCTCGAGGTGGTACAAAAATAACAGATACAAGGTGGCACCGTTTTCTAGTGATTTCCAAATTTTTGGGCCTGAAAATCGACAAATGAAGAAAAGTGTTTTTGGAAAAGGGATTTGCTCGCCGAGGACTTGAAGGATAGGAAACTTGCGAGCCATATGTTTTTAAATATCAAGAAGATCAAAATATGGAAAAGGAAACATGTTCACACAAGTTTAGGAGCTGGTCGTGCAAGTGTCTAGGAGGACAAAAAACTTGCACGTCGAGACTGGGTCACGCGGGTGACTTGCACGCCGTCGCGCAGGGTGTTCAATTTGCCTATAAATACTGGACCACCCCTCTTCATTCTTTACCGGAGTTCAAAACTTTGAGAAATCAGAGATCCCGTCATGCAGGTGTGGTGGTCAAGCAAGTGGTGTGTGTGGTCGCGCAGGAGGGACGTGCGTGCCAGGGTGATAGTTGAGCGTCATTGTTTGAAGCTGTGTGCCAGTGTGGAGTTGTGCGCCAATATTGGATTGGGCGTAAAAGGAAATGAGTCGAGTAGGTCTGGAGTTTAGGAATCTTGAGTCCCGCAAGTGTCTGGGGAGGACCTGCGCGCCTGTTGTGACTTGTGCGCCGATACTTGCGCGTCAAGTTAGACTTGCACACCAAGTAAGGATTGGTTCCGATAGTGATTTTCGGGCTGCGTGGATGCTGGAAGTTTGCATGATACCTTCGGTGAAAAGACATATTTATCTACGGGTGAAACTTGTACTTCAATAGAGCATCTATATAAAGAGGAAGATGCATTCCTTCTTTCAAATGAAGAGACCTACGGGTCTATAAATTGTGAGTGGATTCCTTCCAAGTGAAGTGAGAAAAGGAAGAGAATGAAGGTGATCCTCTCCACCAGCAGTGAGCCAGAGAGAGAGAAACAGGGAGTGACCCTTGGGAAAGCAGTGAGCTAACCCTAAACATTCTAAAGGTAGTGAGCCTGGGCATAGAAGTGATCTAGCCCGAACATTGTAATCCACAGCTAGTGAAGTTTAGTGGAATTGGTAGGACCATAAACTTGTCGGTGTATTCCTCTTGGACGTAGCCCTTTGCGGTGAACCAAGTAAAATTTCGGTGTCCTGTATATACATTACTTTCTATTTATTTTGTGCAATAGGAAATAGAGAGAAGAGTGTTTTTCTTAACAGCGAAACAAGATCAGAACGGGCGTTAATTTTAAATTAGTCATACCCTGATTCACCCCCCCCTCTCAGGGTATTCAGCCTTGTGGACCTAACAATTGGTATCAGAGAAAGGATGAAAGTTTTTCTTCTCTCAATGGAGGTCACTAATCATTAAGGTATTCTGATATTCGATGGATGTAATTTTCAGATATGGAAGAATCGAATGCAACACTATTTTTGATCCATGGTAATGGATTTGTTTTCAGCAGCTATGCATGGTATCACAACTGATATTAATAGTGGTGCATTATCAGAAGCTGAGCATAGAGAGTTGTATGCTGACTCCAAAGCAATCAATGCCTTAGGGGGAGCCCTTTACAACCCCATATACACGGAGGTGATGTCATGAAAAACATCATATGCAATGTGGGAAAAGGTTTTGAACCTATATGAAGGGGATACAAAGGTGAGAGAGGCAAAGCTGCAGGTATTGAGGAACAAATATGATGATCCTAAAATGAACCCGAATGAGTCTGTTGATGCATTCTTTGACTGGGTATACATTGTTGTGGAAGATATGCGAGGTCTTGGAGAATTCATTGACGACATAATGATTGTAAAGAGCATCTTGAAAAAACTTCCACCTCAGTTCAATCCAAAAGTATCAGTACTAGAAGATAAAGATCCAAAAGAGCTGACACTGGACAATTTGCACAGTACCTTGGTTGCATATGGGCTTAGAGTATGTGTTGAGTAAATCCTTTATCGTTTTTGAATCGAAAAAGCTGAATGGTAGATGAAGAATTAATGATGCATATTTTTATGGAAGAGTTGTCAACAATCCCAAAGGGGGTGATTGTTGGGAAAAATCCCCCAAGGCATCATTGAAGTATTTTTGAGGTGATTGTGTTTATTTACAAAGTGAACATTTGTGTTGTGATTGTTGAAAATGCAAACCAATACATACAAATTTGATGACAAAGGGGGTTTCATGGTGGAATGTCGAGTTCAAGATCTGTGGTCAACGATCCTTGATTGATTCAAGAACGTCGATAATGGAATGAATGATCTGGAGGCAGTACAAAATGAACAGATACAAGGTGGCGCCATTTTCTAGTGATTTCCAAATTTTTGGGCCTGAAAATCGACAAATGAAGAAAAGTTTATTTGGCAAAGGGACTTGCTCGCCGAGGACATGAAGTATAGGAAACTTCCACGCCATATGTTTTTCAAGATCAAGAAGATCAAAATATGGAAAATGAAATATGTTTGAGCAAGTTTGAGAGTTGGTCGTGTAAGTGATTTGGAGGACAGCAGACTTGCGCACTGAGACTGGGTCGCGCAGGTGACTTGCGCGCCGTCGCGCAGGGTGGCCAATTTGCCTATAAATACTGGACCACCCCTCTTCATTCTTTATAGGAGTTCAACACTTTGATAAATCAGAGCTCTCATCGTGCAGGTGTGGTGGTCGTGCAAGTGGTGTGTGTGGTCACGCAGGTGGGACCTGCGCACCAGGGTGATAGTTGCACGCTAGTGTTTGAAGCTGCGCACCAGTGTGGAGTTGTGCGCCAATATTTGATTGGGCGTAAAAGAAGTGAGTCAATAAGGTTTGGAGTTGAGGAAGCTTGAGTCGTGCAGGTGTCTGAGGAGGACCTACGTGCCCGTTGTGACTTGCGCGCCGATACTTGCACGCCGAGATATACTTGTGCGCTAAGTAAGGTTTGGTTCCGGCAGTGATTTTCGAGCTCCGTGGAAGTTGGATGTTTGCCCGATACCTTCGGTGCAAAGAGATATTCATATACAGGTGAAAGTTGTACTTCAATAGAGAATCTATATAAAGAGGAAGATGCATTCATTCATGCAAATAAAGAGACCTACAGGTCTATAAACTGTGTGTGGATTCCTTCCAAGTGTTGTGAGCAAAGGTAGAGAAAGAAGATGATCCTGTCCACCGGAAGTGATCCAGAGAGAGAGAAACAGGTAGTGAATGTTGGGGAAGCAGTGAGATGACCCTAAACATTGTAAAGGTTGTGATCCTAGGCATAGAAGTGATCTATCCCAAACATTGAAATCCACAGCTAGTGATGTTTAGTGGAATTGGTACGACCGGAAACTTGTCGGTGTATTCCTCTTTGACGTAGCCCTTTGCTGTGAACCAAATAAAATTTATGTGTCATGTGTATACTTTACTTTCTATTTACTTGGTGAAATAGGAAAGAGAGAGAAGAGTGTCATTCTTAACAGCAAAACAAGATCAGAACGGGCGTTAATTTTAAATTAGTCATACCCTGATTCACCCCCTCTCTTAGGGTATTCATCCATATGGACCTAACAATTGGTATTAGAGAAAGGTTGAAAGTTCTTCTTATCTCAATGGAGGTCACTAATCATAAAGGGATTTCGATATTCGATGGATGTAATTTTCAGATATGGAATAATCGAATGCAACACTATTTCCGATCCTTGGGAATGGATGTGTTTTCAGCAGCTATGCATGGTATCACAACTGATATTAATAGTGGTGCATTATCAGAAGCAGAGCATACATAGTTGTATGCTGACTCCAAAGCAATCAATGCCTTAGTGGGAGCCCTTTCCAACCCCATCTACACGAAGGTGATGTGATGCAAAACATCAGATGCCATGTGGGAAAATGTTTTGAACATATATGAAGGGGATACAAATGTGAGAGAGGAAAAGCTGCAGGTGTTGTGGAACAAATATGATGATCTGAAAATGAACCCGGATGAGTCTGCTGACGCATTCTTTGATAGGGTAAACATAGTTGTGGAAGATATGCGAGGTCTTGGAGAAGTCATCGAAGTCACAAAGATTGTAAAGCGCATCTTGAGGAAACTTCCACCTCGGTTCAATATGAAAGTATCAGTACTAGAAGATAAATATCCAAAAGAGCTGACACTTGACAATTTGCAGAGTACCTTGGTTGCATATGAAATAAGAAATGATGATAATGAGGCTGTGGAAAAGGGGAAGTCTAAAGAGGTGTCATTTTAGTCCATGAAGAAGATTACCATTGATGATTCTCAGGAGGAAGAAGAGACAGATTAGGTAATGTCATTTCTATCCTCAAATATTCAAGGAGGAAAAGGAATGTTCAAAGTGAAGCTTCCACTTTCTTGCATTATATGTGGAAAAGTTGGCCATCTTGCTGCAAGATGCCCCCAAAAAGTTTCAAGAAGAAAACGATGAAGATGAAGTTGAAACACCCTCAAAAAAATCTTCAGCCTCTGTGAAAGGGAAGAAGCAGTTCAAAAGAAATTTTGTAAGAAGAAGAATCTTCGTTCACAAGAAATAGACAGTTCAAATGAGTCTGAGGGTGAAAAAATTGAAGAGATAGAAAACTGCAAAGATCGTGGACAAAATGAAATGGTGTTTGTTGTCAGTAGTACTTATGAAAAGAATGAAACCAAAACTGATGAGGAAGATGAAGAAATTGAAGGGAGAGTTGACATGGAAACTGAATTAGAAGCATCTCTTGAAGAGATAGATGTTTGGTGATCAAAAACAAAGAAAGACACTAATCTAGTAAAAGATACCAAACTCTACATGCAACAACAAGAAGAAGTGAAGTCTGAGCTAGTGAAAGAAATTGAAAATCTTATGTCTTCTAGGCCAGAGCGCGCAGAAAATGTTGATGAGCATAAGATCATGATTGAATAATAGAAAAGGGAGATTGGATTCTTGAATAGAAAAGTGAAAGATCATGTCAAGCGTATCAAAGAGCTTGAAGAGGAAGTTGTCGGTCTACGGAGAAAAGTTAAAGACCAGGAAAAAATTTGAATCCCAACACATTCATTAGAAAACAGGTCGTTACGAAGACTGAATAGATGAAAGAAGAGCCTAGTAGTTCAGCAAGAAAGAAGCAGCAATTGAGATCAGAATTTAAGGCTGATTCATGGCTTAATCAGAATAAAAAATCTGTTGTAGATGATGTCAGACCACAAGGACCCCTCCAGAGATTGAAGGTGGACTTGGGAACAAAGAAGAATCATAATATTCAGAGATCCCAAGGGGAAACTCGTAGCGCTGAAAAACATGAAGGAATTCATCTTATATCAGGTATTATTGTTGTGGAATGATGGGACATTCACAATATGTGTGTTCTATAGCCAAAAGATATTGAAGGGAACAAGAACCGAGATGGCACCCAAACAAAGAATGGTTTTCCAGAACATGTTTCGAAGGACACTATTTTTGGTGCAGAGGATTTGGACACATGGCTAGGTACTGCATTTCGACCATTCAGAGATATGTACCAAAGAAGAATCAAAACATTAGCAAGCAGCAGATCGATAAACCGACAAGTGAGTTTAAATTGATGAATAGATTTGCGGCTTTTCATGATGAAGCTGGTCCATCATACTCTGAGAAAGAACATAAGCCTCAATCCGTGCTTATTATTAAAGAAAATGTATGAACCAAGAAGATGAAATTTGAGATGGTCGTGGTGGTAGAAATTGCCCTTAATGAATCAGATCGCTCTGGTGTGTGGATCCTTGATAGTGGTTGCACATCTCACATGACGGGTAATACAGATCTTGTTATAGGCATAAAATATGACAATGAAGGAGTTGTCAGGTTTGGAAACGACGAATTCCTGGATATTGTTGGCTCAAGGAAAGCTAAGTTTGGGGGAAAATAAATGATACATGCTGATGTCTTGGTAGTAGAGGGTCTCAGTAATAACTTACTTAGTGTCAGTCAACTATGTGACTCTGGGTACTCTATCCGATTTACCAAGAAGATGTGTTTTGGTAAAGGAAAAGATGGAGCATTTATTCTACAGGGAAAACGAACAAAGGGAAATCTTTACCTAGTAGGTGGGGAAGAAGATTCATGTTTTTTATCCAGAGTAGAAGAAAACCAGTTGTGGCATAAGAGGCTTGGTCATCTATGTCAACCATTCATGGAAGATCTGGTAATGTGTGATGCTGTTAGAGACCTTCCCAATCTATCATGTGATCGCACTCATACATGTGATGCTTGTCAACAAGGGAATGTCATCAGAAAGACATACATGCCAAAGAAACAAAAAAACAACTGGAGTTCTCGAATTGGTGCATGTTGATGTATGTGGACCTATCTCACCACGAGCTATAAATGGGAAAAGGTTCTATGTTCTCTTCATTGATGATTTTAGCAGAATGTCATGGGTTTTTGTCATTACCAATAAGAAAGAAGTGTCAAACTGCATAAAGCAGTATTGGAGGGAATTAGAAAGCATGCTTTGGCAAAAAATTCTAAAGTTTCATACTGATAATGGTACATAATTCACAAACTGTCAGGTCTAATACTATCTCGAGAAACATGGGATAAGGCATCATGTTTCTTCAGTGAGAACTCTCCAACAGAATGGAGTGGTTGAAAGGAGAAATTAGATCATCAACAACATGGCCAGAATGATGCTTATTGATAAAGACCTACCAGATAAATTTTGAAAGGATGCAGTATTGGCATCAGTCTATGTTTCGAACAGGTCTCTGTTGTGTCTGAAGTAAGGGAAGACTCCGTATGAACTATGGTACAGAAATAAGCCAATGCTGAAATACTTTTGAATCTTTGGAAGTAAGTGTTTTATTCTCAACAAAGAAAATCACAGGAAGTTTTAGGCATGAGGAGATGAGGGGATATTCCTTGGCCACTCAGGGAAAAGAAAAGCTTATAAATGCTTCAATAAGAGGCTAGGAAAACTTATTCAGAGAAATAATGTCACTATAGTTGAAAATGAAATGAATACTCAACAATCCAGTGAACATTTCCTGGATGAAAGTGATGATGAGGTAAGAAACACATGGGAGTAGAAGTGGCAGAGGCTGACTCAGAAGAAGACACTGATGATGAACAAAATGTGTCAAGTCTGTGTCTACAAGGAAGCCAAAGAGTCGAACTGAAATTGATAGGCAGAATATCATTGGTTATCAGACAGCTCTAGTTCAGACTAAAAAAATTAATTTTTACAACAAACATTGTTTTTGTCTCAGGTGGAGACGAAATGTTTTTCCGATTCAGCTAAAGATGAAAACTGGGTTAAGGATATGAATGAAGAGCTTAATCAGATTGAGAAGAATCAGACATGGGAGATTGTTTCTAACTACTAGACAAGAATGTCATCGAGACTAAATGAATCTATCAAAACAAGATGAGTGAAAATGGCATAGTGATTCAGAACAAAGAACGACTAGTGTGTATGGGATACTCCCAGATAGAGGTAATAGATGTAGATGAGAAATTTGCACCGGTTGCAAGGCTAGAAAAATCAAATTATTTTTGGCCATAGCAGTGCAAAGAAAGTTCAAATTGTTACAGATGGATGTCAAATCCACATTCTTGAATGGGGTTCTAGAATAAGAGGTGTATATTGAGCAGCCAGATGGTTTTCTCATTCATGAGGATGATAACAAAGTTCTCAGGATGATGAAGGTGTTGTATGGGCTGAAACAAGCACCAAGGGAATGGTACTCAAGACTTGATCAGTACTCAAAGAAGCATGGTTTTCCGCGCAGGGTAGTTGATTACAATCATTATTTTAGCAATGAATGTAATCAAAGGATGATGGTGTTGGTTTTTGTTGATGGAATAATATTTCACGGATCAAATGAATCTTAGTGCATACAGTTTTCCAAATTCATGAAAAATGAGTTTCAAATGTCAATGATTGGATAGATAACGTTTTTCCATGGACTACAGGCGGCACAAGGAAGGAATGGAACATTCATTTCTCAATATAAATATTCCAAGGAGGTCCTAAGAAGGTCTGGAATGGAAAATTCCAAGGAGATGAAGACGCTGGTTGCTACCCGGATGAAATTATAAAAAGATGAAGATGGCAAGGCAGTTAATATCACAGAATATAGGCAAATCATTTGAAGTCTATTGTACTTAACCTCAACAAGGCCTGATATTGTTTTCACCACATGCCCAGCAGTGAGATATCAGAGTAATCCCAAGTAAAGCCACATGCTTGCAGTGAAAAGAATACTTCGGTATATCCAGGGCACAGTGGATTTCAGCTTGACATATACTTACAAATCTCAGATAGAGTTATTGGGATATACTGATGCATACTAGGCCGGTTCAGCAGATGATAGAAAATAAAAGTTAGGTGGTGCATTCTATCTTGGCGGATTGTGTATTTCTTTGCTAACAAAGAAGCAAGATTTCATTTCTTTGAGCACTGTAGAAGCTGAATATATTATGACCACTCAAGCATTCACACAGTTATTGTGGATGAAGCAGCAGCTTGAAAATATGTTAGTTGAAGTGATGTCTCCAATCGGAATCCAATGTGATAACTCAAGTGATATAAATCATAGAAAAAATCACATCCATCACTCAAGGAAAAATAACATTGAGATAATGTATCATTTTTTCAAGGAGAAGGTTGAGCAGGGAATCGTGAAGTTGGAGTATGTTCCTACAGAGCTCCTGGTTGCAGACATTCTGACAAAGGCCTAACCCAAGGAAGATTTTGAGTGGCATCGACTGGCTCTGGGAGTTCAGTCGATTCCCCGCACTTGAAATAGTGTGGATGTGGAATCACCCCCCTCTCCCTGAGGTATAATGTGTTTTTCCCTAATGTGCTGATATGTGTTCTCTACTATGTTACAAACTACAAAGGAGTGTCCTTTGGGTTCTTTGAAAAAGGTGGAGAAAATAGTGATTTTTCAAGGGGGAGACAATGTGGAGATTTGATAAATTATGAATGATATAGGGAGAAGCTAACAAGTGGAGCTGCCAAATAGGGGGAGTTGAAGCTTGTTGAACGTGCTTAGCCAGAGCTTAGCTTGGACAACACAGGAAATATGGCTTAAGAGGTTTTGAAGCTGACAAGGGATGAAGCTGTGAACAGAAAGGCGGAGCATTTTAAATCTGACGATGCTAGATGTGATCAATCAAAGAATAGATATCACGATAGCTGAGGATCGTGATAAAAGCATAAGAGTGGTGTTGGAGAGTGGTAAGAATTTTTCCAAACCAAACATTGGTCTTCCAACATGTTCTTAAACAATTGGTATTAGTTTAGTACAAATTAGTATCAGTTTGGTGTCAACAGTGGATGTCAGAGATTAAGTGATTCATTGATGAACATTTCATTTATTCTTGTTTCTCACCCTGAGCATTTCTCATATGGTCTTAGAGTATGTGTTGAGTAAATCCTTGATCGCTATCACAATTACAAAAGGTGAATGTTAGATGAAGAATTAATGATACATATTTTTATGGAAGAGTTGTCAACAAACCCAAAGGGGGAGATTGTTGGGAAAAATATCCCCAAAGTAACTTTGAAGTATTTTTGAGGTGATTGTGTTTGTTAACAAAGTGAACATCTGTGTTGTGATTGTTGACAATGCAAACCATGATATACAAATTTGTTGAAAAAGGTGGTTTAATGGTGGAATGTCGAGTTTAAGTGCTATGGTCAATGATCCATGATTGATTCAAGAATGTCGATAATGGAATGGACAATCTCGAGGAGGTACAAAAAGAAAAGATACATGGTGGCGTCGTTTTCCAGTGATTTCCAAATTTTTGGGCCTGAAAATAGAGAAATTAAGAAAAGTGTTTTTGGAAAAGGGACTGGCTCACCGAGGACTAAGTATAGGAAACTTGCATACCAAATGGTTTTCAAGATCAGAAGATCAAAATATGGCAAAGGAAACATGTTCGCGCATGTTTGAGAGTTGGTCGTGCAAGTGTCTTGGAGGACAGAAGACTTGCGCACTGAGACTGGGTCGCACAGGTGACTTGCGCGCCGTCCCGCAGGGTGGTCAATTTGCCTATAAATACTGGACCACCCCTCTTCATTTTTTACCGGAGTTCAACACATTGAGAAATCAGAGCTCCCGTCATGAAGGTGGAGTTGCGCGCCAATATTGGAGTGGGCGTAAAAGTAAGTGAGTCGAGCTGGTTTGGAGTTGAGGAAGCTTGAGTCGCGCAAGTTTCTGGGGAGGACCTGTGCGCCCGTTGTGACTTGCGCGTCGATACTTGCACACCGAGTTAGACTTGCGCGCCACGTAAGGTTTGGTTCCGGCAGTGATTTTCGTGCTGCGTGGAAGCTGGATGTTTGCACGATACATTCGGTGCAAAGAGATATTTATCTACAGGTGAAAGTTGTACTTCAATAGAGAATCTATATAAAAAGGAAGATGAATTCTTTCATTCAAATGAAGATACCTACAGGTATATAAACTGTGAGTGGATTACTTCCAAGTGCAGTGAGAAAATGAAGAGAAAGAAGGTGATCCTCTCCACCAGCAGTGAGAAAGAGAGAGAGTAACAGTGAGTGTACCTTGGGAAAGCAGGGGGATGACCCTAAACATTGTAATGACAGTGATCCTGGGCATTGAAGTGATCTATCACGAACATGTAATCCACAGCTAGTGAGTTTTAGTGGAATTGGTGCGACCGGAAACTTGTCGGCGTATGCTCCTTGGATGTAGTCCTTTGCTGTGAACCAAGTAAAATTATTTTGTTATGTGTATACATTACTTTCTATTTACTTTGTGAAACATGAAAGAGAGAGAAGAGTGTTTTTCTTAACAGTGAAACAAGATCAGAACGAGCATTAATTTTAAATTAGCCAAACCCTGATTCACCACCCTCTCAGTGTATTCAGCCTTGTGGACCTAACACCTAGTGCCCTTATATCTGATTATTTTTTATGGTACCCAAGATTATCACAAATTTATGGTTTTTTGATTGTTGCCTTATTCATATCCATGTTCTCTACCACTATTCATCAGAACATTACAATTATATTTCTCTTCCATATCCACATTTTCACCTATGTTCTCTTTTGTGGAAACCCAGTGATTAGTTAATTTGGGTAACCGTTATGTTTCATTCTTTAGTTTTTAAAGTCAAGTTTTGATATTACTTTTTACGATTTGGGTTTCTATTAATGAATCATTCAAGTAGTAAACCATTTATAACCCCGACAAATTTCGAGGACGAAATTCATTTTAAGGGGGGTAGAATGTAACACCCCGATATTTTATGAAAAATTTCTTTTTAATATCATTAATGTCTTGTGTCATATGATACACCGAAATGTGATTTCACAATAATCATCCCTGACTTGGCTTGCATTACACGCAATCGGGACCTTCCATGATAGCGTGTGTTGTACGCAATACCGAGTTTCGCTAAACAACGATATTTATATAAACTAGTCGTTATGAATTGTAATACCCACTTTTTGAAATTTTATAAATTTTATCATTCTAAATGTACTTAGTTTTTTGATTCGGAATATCGAAATTATCCTAGGGTGAAGTTTTGGTATTTTTCTGAAAACAGTCATTTTTTGATGAATAGTGAAAACACGGGTTACTATTCAAAGACCGACTTTTTTATTTAAATAATTATTTATTTTATTTAAATTTATTTTAGGTCAAAATTGATACATAATACCTATATAAATTCAATGTAATTCATTGGATTCATTTTATATAAATTTTAGATATATAAAAATTTTAGTGAACTTTTCACCGTCTTTTACCCACCTCCTAGGAAAATTTTCAAATTCACATAAAACATAATTTTACCACTTTTGTGAGTGTAATTTAGAAAATCCAAGAGACATGGTTAATATCAAGGACTAAAATGTGGTTCAATAATGTGAAAATAATTTTTGGTGAATAGTAACTTTTTACTTTTTTTAACCGCGGTTAAAAGTAAACTGGGTAATTAAGCGTTAAAATGATATTATTATTACCCTAAAAATGTCCTAATTCTATTTGATAAGTGTAATTCGGCAAAAAACAACCTTAGGAATAATATATGACCATTTAGGTCCACATGTATTAGATTAGGACATTTATTATTAATTTATTTAAAAAGGGTTAAAATATATAAAATCAATGTTTAATAACTAAATCATTTTTAATATAGGGTTATACATAAGATAAATTAGACTATAAACATTCATTAGAAAGATAAAAATATTTCCTACATAAAGGTATTTTATTTATACTTTTTAGACACTATATAATTTAATTTATTTATGACACAATGATGATGTAGTAATTATCTTATTAATGAAATATTAACATAATTAATGTTATAAATACCCAAATAATGTAATTTGAGACTTTTTATGAATTAAACTAATTTTATAGGTTAATATGACATTTTATAATTTATTTAATTAACTTTTTTGGGACTAATCACACTGTTATGATTTTCACAAAAATCAATTACCAAATAGTGTCTAAATTGACATAAAATATTTTTTAAAACAAATATTATATTATTAATTGTTGTTATATTCATAAAAATATATTGTTCAGCCAAGATACTTATATCATGATGTTTGTATCATTAATGGACCACTTTTGGGTCACATCTATGTATATGGTTTGTTTATTAACTATATAATATAAAAATACAAAGTGACATGGAAAATGTCAATCTAATTAACTATGAGTTAAAACAGAAGGTTAAGGTTAATATAATGACCCAAACCTGTCTAAAATCTATTGGTTGAGCTGATTTAGACCCATACCTACATTAGCTTTGAAATAAATCAATTTGGAGCTTCTAAAAACTAAATATGAATTTATTATAAAATAATAGTTTATGTTTTTCCAAAGGTTCCCCTCTCATCCCTTATAAAACGGGCACCCCTTCCATCTTCGCTTCACACCCTTTTGAGCCATGAAGCTCTGCCAAAACATGCCCATTTCTATTCTACACTTCCCGATAATCATTCTGGAGGATCTGGTCTTATCAAAATACCAACTATACTTCCTTAAGAGGAAACATAAAGGAGGTGCGTCGAGGAAGAGTTAATCTCTTCTAACAATTCTTTCATGTTTTTTTCTTCTTCAACTTATTCTTATTTAGTTGTTTCATTATAAAGTAAAAAAATCAGTATCTCTAATATAATGATATGTTATTATAAATATGAAACAACCCTATTTCACCTTCTATCCATCCTACCGAAAATGAAATCATCGTGTGTGCATACGTACGGAATACCGTCTCCACGCCGTGGTGTAATCTATTTTTCCACCACCACCTTACATGGATGGGTATAATGGTGTAAAGAATAACTATATATGATTATTATAACTTCACACTAATTCTATGATATTATATCATCCCCTCTAATTCCATTCAATAAATATGGGAACGATATCATCGCTCGTGCATACGTACGGATTGCCGTCTCCACGACGCGATGAGATTCATTTTCCATGTTAACAATTAAAGAATTATTATAAAGTATATATAATAATTAATCATAAAATATATGAAATTACAATTCTACTAGATATATATATATATATATATTTATGTATGTATTTCATCTACTTAATTCAATAAGGAAAAAAAACATCGTTCATGAGTATGTACGTCCTACAGTCTCCATGAACGCTATATTTCATTTCATTTATCTATCTATTACATATATATATATATATGTACTGAATATATATATGATATATAAATCATGACTTCCATTCTAGAAGTATGTAAATCAAGATATATGTAATAATAATATCAAGAACAACAAATCCAAACACGTACGATAAATAAAACGATTTTAACCAAAACACTGCTTTAACATGGAATTTATAAAAGAACAGGTAATATAAAGTCATAAGTGAACCATATATGTTGTTATAACAAATAATATGATTCTGTAATTATTAAATGACATTATTTAAATCATTATACAAGATTTTCGAATAAAAGCGAAGCATATCAGACCTAAGGTAAGGAAAAATCTCACAATCTCATTTTTATCCGAGATTGTTTATACTTCAGAATTTACTAGGGAATATTTATCATCCACATTCATGTTTTCTCAATATGTAATATTATTTCCCTCCAACAAGTTATTCACCAATTTTTATCAGTTTAGTACAAATTAGTATCATTTTGGTGTCAATAGTGGTTGTCATAGATGAATTGATTCATTGATGAACATTTCATTTACTCTTTTTTCTCACGCCGAGTATTGCTCATATGGGCTTAGAGTATGTGTTGAGTAAATCCTTGATCACTATCAGAATCGCAAAAAATGAATGGTGGATGAAGAATTAATGATGCATATTTTTATGGAATAGTTGTCAAAAAACCAAAGGGGATATTGTTGGGAAAAAATCTCCCAAGGCCTCATTGAAGTATTTTTGAGGTGATTGTGTTTGTTGACAATGTGAACATTTGTGTTGTGATTGTTGACAATGCAAACCATGACATACAAATTTGTTGAAAAAGGGGGTTTAATGGTGGAATTTCGAGTTCATGTGCTCTGGTCAACGATCCATGATTGATTCAAGAACGTCGATAATGGAATGGATGATCTAGAGGCGGTACAAAAAGAAAAGATACAAGGTGGTGGTGTTTTCCAGTGATTTCCAAATTATTGGGCCTGAAAATCGACAAATGAAGAAAAGTGTTTTTGGCAAAGGGACTTGGTCACCGAGGACTTGAAGTATAGGAAACTTGCGCACCATATGTTTTTAAAGATTAGAAGATAAAAATATGGCAAAGGAAACATGTCCGTGCTAGTTTGAGAGTTTGTCGTTCAAGTGTCAATGAGGACAGAAGACTTGCACACTGAGACTGGGTGTCGCAGGTGACCTGCACACCGTCGTGCAGGGTGGTCAATTTGCCTATAAATACTGGAACACCCCTCTTCATTCTTTACCGGAGTTCAAAACATTGAGAAATCATAGCTCTCGTCGTGATGGTGTGGTGGTCGTGCAAGTGGTGTGTGTGGTCACGCAGGTGGGACGTGTGTGCCATGGTGATAGTTGCGCGCCAGTGTTTGAAGCTGCACGCCAGTGTGGAGTTGCGCGCCAATATTGGATTGGGAGTAGAAGGAAGTGAGTCGAGAAGGATTGGAGTTAAGGAAGCTTGAGTCGTGCAAGTGTCTGAGGAGGACCTGCACGCCCATTGTGACTTGCGCGTCGATACATGCGCGCCGAGTAAGACTTGCTCGCCAAGTAAGGTCTGGTTCCGACAGTGATTTTTGGGCTGCGTGGAAGCTGGAGGTTTTCCCGATACCATTTGTGCATAGAGATATTCATCTATGGGTGAATCTTTTACTTCAATAGAGCATCTATATAAAGAGGAAGATGCATTCTTTCATGAAAATGAAGACACCTACAAGACTATAAACTATGAGTGGATTCCTTCCAAGTGCTGTGAGCAAAGGTAGAGAAAGAAGGTGATCCTCTCCAACGACAGTGATCCAGAGAGAGAGAAACAGTGAGTGACCCTTGGGGAAGCAGTGAGCTGACCCTAAACATTGTAAAGGCAGTGAGCCTGGGCATAGAAGTGATGTATCCCAAACATTGTAATCCACAATTAGTGAAGTTTAGTGGGATTGGTACGAACGGAAACTTGTCGGCGTATGCATCTTAGACATAGCCCTTTGCGGTGATCTAAGTAAAATTTCTGTGTCTTGTGTATACATTACTTTCTATTTACATTGTGAGATAGGAAAGAGAGAGAAGAGTTTTTTTCTTAACAGCGAAACAAGAACAGTACGGGTGTTAATTTTAAATTAGTCATACCCTGATTCACCCCCCTCTTAGGGTATTCAGCCTTGTGGAACTAACAATTAGTATCAGAGGATGGTTGAAAGTTGTTCTTCTCTCAATTGAGGTCACTAATCATAAAGGGATTCTGATATTTGATGGATGTAATTTCCAGATATGGAATAATCAAATGCGACACTATTTCCGATCCTTGGGAATGGATGTGTTTTCAGTAGCTATGTGTGGTATCACAACTGATATTAATAGTGGTGCATTATCAGAAGCTGAGCATAGAGAGTTGGATACTGACTCCAAAGAAATCATTGCCTTAGGGGGAGCCCTTTCCAACCCCATCTACATGATGGTGATGTCATGCCAAACATTACATGCCATATTGGAAAAGATTTTGAATATATATAATGGGGATACAAAGGTCAGAGAGGCAAAGCTGACGGTGTTGTGGAACAAATATGAAGATATGAAAATGAACTCGAATGAGTCTTTTGACGCATTCTTTGACAGGGTAAACATTGTTGTGGAAGATATGCGAGGTCTTGGAGAAGTCATTGAAGACATAAAAATTGTAAAGGACATCTTGAGGAAACATCCACCTCGGTTCAATCTGAAAGTATCAATACTAGAAGATAAAGATAAAAAAGAGATGACAATAGACAATTTGAACAGAACATTGGTTACATATTAAATGAGGAACAATGATAATGAGGCTGTGGAAAAGGGGAAGTCTAAAGAGGTGGCATTTAAGGCCATGAAGAAGATTACCATTGAATATTCTCAAGAGGAAGAAGAGACAAATGAGGTAATGTCATTCCTATCCTAAAATATTCAAAGAGGAAAAGGAATGGTCAAAGTAAAGCTTCCACTTTCTCACATTAGATGTGTAAAAGTTGTTCATCTTGCTGCAAGATGCCCCAAAAAGTTTCAAGAAGAAAACGATGAAGATGTAGTTTAAATTACCAAGAAAAAACCATCAGCCTATGTGAAAGGGAAGAAGCAGTTCAAGAGAAAATTTATTAAGAAGAAGAATCTTCGTTCACAGGAAATAGACAGTTCAGATCAATCTGAGGGTGAAGAAATTGAAGAGATAGAAAATTGAAAATATCGTGGACAAAATGAAATGGTGGTTGTTGTTAGTAGTGCTCAAGAAAAGAATGTAACCAAAATGGATGAGGAAGAAGAAGAAATTGTAGGGAGAGTTGACATGAAAGCTGAATTAGAAGAATCACTAGAAGAGATAGATGTTTGGAGAGAAAAAACAAAGAAAGCCACTATGGTGGTACATGATTCCAAACTCTACATGCAACAACAAGAAAAAGAGAAGTCTGAATTAGAAGCATATATAGAAGAGATTTATGTTTGGAGAGCAAAAACAAAGAAATCCACTAAGGTGGTACATGATTCCAAACTCTACATGCAACAACAAGAAGAAGAGAAGTCTGATCTAGTGAAAGAAAATGAAAATCTTAAGTCATCCAGGCCAGAGCGCACATAAAAGTTTGATGAGAATAAGCTCATGATTGAAGAATAGAAAAGGGATATCTATTTCTTGAATATAAATGTGAAAGATCATGTCAAGCGTACCAAAGAGCTTGAAGAGGAAGTTGTCAGTCTATGGAGAAAAGTTAAAGACCAGGAAAAACCTTTGAATCCCAACACATTCTTTGGAAAATAGGTCATTACGAAGTCTGAAAAGAAGAAATAATAGACCAGTAGTTCTGTAGGAAAGAAGCAGCAATTGAGCTCAGAAGATAAGGATGATTCATGGCTTAATCAGAATAAAAAATCTGTGGCATATGAAGTAAGACAGCTAGCACTCGTCCAGAGATTAAAAGTGGATTTGGGCACAAAGCAGAATCAGAATATTCAGAGATCCCTAGGGGAAACTCGTAGTGATGAAATAACATGAAGGAATTCACCTTATATCAGGTTTTATTCTTGTGGAAAGATGGGACATTCAAAGTATGTGTGTTCAATAGCCAAAATATATCAAAGGGAACAAGAATAGAGATGGCACCCAAACAAAGAATAGTTTTCGAGAACATATTTTGAAGGACACTTTTTTTTGCAGAGGACTTGGACACATTTCTAGGTACTGCACTTCGACCATTCAGAGAAATGTGTCAAAGAAGAATCAATACATTAGCAAGCAGCGGATCGATAAACCGACAAGTGAGTTAAAAATGCAGAATAGATTTGCGGCTTTGCATGATGAAGCTGGTCCATCGTACTCTGAGAAAGAACAGATGCCTCAATCCATGCCGAGTATGAAAGAAAAAGTATGGACCAAGAATAAGAAATTTGAGAAGGCCGTGGTGACAGATATTGCCCTTAAAGCATCAGATCACTCTGGTGTGTGGATCCTTGATAGTGGTTTCACATCTCACATGACGGGTAATAAGGATCTTGTTATAGGCAAAAAATATAACAATGAAGGAGTTGTGTGGTTTGGAAACGATGAAGGCCTGAATATTGTTGGCTCAGGGAAAGCCATGTTTTGGGGAAAAGAAATGAGACGCGATGATGTCTTGGTAGTAGAGGGTCTCAGTCATAACTTTCTTACTGTCAGTCAACTATGTGACTCTAGGCACTCTATCCGATTTACCAAGAAGATGTGTATTGTTAATGGAAAAGATTGAGCAGTCATTCTACAGGGAAAACGAAAAATGGGAAATCTTTACATGGTAGCTGGGGAAGATGATTCGCGTTTTTTATCCAGAGAAGAAGAAAACCAGTTGTGGCATAAGCGGCTTGGTCATCTATGTCACCCATCCATGAAAGATCTGGTAATGTTTGATGTTTTTAGAGACTTTCACAAAATATCATGTGATCGCACTCATACGTGTGATGATTTTCAACAAGGGAAGAACATCAGAAAGACATACAGGCCAAAGGAACAAAAAAAAACTAGAGTTTTCGAATTGGTGCATGCTGATGTATGTGGACCTATCTCACCACAATCTATAAATGGGAAAAGGTACAATGTTTTTTTCATTGATGATTTTAGAAGAATGTCCTGGGTGTTTTTCATTACCCATAAGACAGAAGTGTTCAACTGTATAAAGCAGTATAGGAGTGAATCAGAAAAGATGCTTGGGCAGAAAATTCTAATGTTTCATACTGATAACGGTACATAATTCACAAACTATCTGGTCGAAGACTATCTCGAGAAACACGGGATAAGGCATCAACTTTCTTCAGTGAGAACTCCCCAACAGAATGGAGTGGTTGAAAGGAGAAATAGGATCATCAAAAACATGTCCAGAACGATGCTTATTGATAAAGACCTACCAGGGAAATGTTGGAAGGAAGCAGTTTTGACATCAATCTATGTTTCGAACAGGTCTCTTTTGTGTCCGAATCAAGGGAAGAATCCATTTGAACTGTGTTACAGAAAGAAGCCAACACTGAAATACTTTCGAATCTTTGGAAGTAAGTGTTTCATTCTCAACAAAGAAAATCACATGAAGTTTTAGGAATGAGGAGATGAGGGGATATTCCTTGGCTACTCAGGGAATAGAAAAGCATATAAATGCTTCAACAAGAGGCTGGGAAAAATTGTTGAGAGCAATGATGTCACTATAGTTGAAAATGAACAGAATGCTCAACGATCCAGTGAACAATTCCTGGATGAAAGTGATGATGGGGTAAGAAACATAGGGGAGCAGAAGTGGAAGAGGCTGACTCAAAAGAAGACACTGATGATGAACAAGAAAGTGTCAAGTTTGTGTCTACAAGGAAGCCAAAGAGTCGAGCTAAAATTAATAGGCAGAATATCATTGGTTATCAGACAGCTCCAGTTCAGACTTGAAGAATGAAATCATTACAACAAACATCGTTTTTGTCTCATGTGGAGACGAAATGTTTTTCCAATTCAGTTGAATATGAAAACTGGGTTCAGGCTATGAATGAAGAGCTTAATCAGTTTGAGAAGAATCGGACAGGGGAGATTGATTCTAGGCCAACAGAAAAGAATTTCATCGGGACTAAGTGGGTCTATCACAACAAGATGAATGAAAATGGCATAGTTATTCGGAACCAATAATGGCTAGTATGCATGTGATACTCCCAGATAGAGGGAATAGATGTAGATGAGAAATTTGCACCAGTTGCAAGGCTGGATAAAATCAGATTATTTTTTGCCATAGCAGTGCAAAGAAAGTTCAAAGTGTTACAGATGGATGTCATATCCACATTCCTGAATGGGTTTCTGGAATAAGAGGTGTATATTGAGAATCCAGATGGTTTTCTCATTCATGAGGATGAGATCAAAGATTGCAGGCTGAAGAAGGCTTTGTATGGGCTGAAACATGCACCAAGGGAATGGTACTCAAGACATGATCAGTACTCAAAGAAGCATGGTTTTTAGCGTGGGGGAGTTTATTACAATCTTTATTTCATCATTGAAAGTAATCAAAGGATTATGGTGTTGGTTTTTTTCGATGAAATAATATTTCGTGGATCAGATGAAGATCAGTGCAGATAGTTTTCCGAATTCATGAAAAATGAGTTTGAAATGTCTATGATTGGAGAGCTAACGTTTTTCCTTGGTCTACAGGTGGCACAAGGAAGGAATGGAACATTCATTTCTCAATCTAAATATTCCACGGAGGTCCTGAGAAGGTTTGTAATGGAAAATTCCAAGGAGATGAAGAATATGGTTGCTATCCAGATGAAATTATCAAAAGATGAAGATGGAAAGGCAATTAATATCACAGAATACAGGCAAATCATTGGAAGTTTGTTGTACATAACCGCAACTATGCCTGATATTGTTTTCACCACATTCCAAGCAGCAAGATATTAGAGTAATACCATGTAAATCCACATGATTGTAGTGAAAAGAATACTTAGGTATATCCAGGGCATAGTGGATCTTGTCTTGACATATACTGACAAATATCAGATATAGTTATTGGGATATACTGATTCATACTAGGCCGGTTCCGCAGATGATAGAAAATCAACATCAGGTGGTGCATTCTATCTTGGAGGATTGTGTATTTCATGGCTAAGAAAGAAGCAAGATTGCATTTCTTTTAGCAACGTAGAAGCTAAATATATTGCGGCCACTCAAGAATGCACACAGTTATTGTGGATGAAGCAGCATCTTGAAGATATGGGAGATGAAGTGAAGTTTCCAATCGGAATCCAGTGTGATAACTCAAGTGCTATAAATCTGAGAAAAAATCCCTTCCATCACTCAAGGACAAAGAACATTGAGATAAAGTATCATTTTATGAAGGAGAAGGTTGATCAGGGAATCGTGAAGTTGGAGTATGTGCCTACACATCTCCAGGTTGCAGACATTCTGAGAAAGGCCTTACCCAAGGAAGCTTTTGAGAGTCATCGACGTGCTCTGAGAGTTCAGTCGATTCCCTGCACTTGAAATAGTGTGGATGTGGAATCACCCCCCTCTCCCCGAGATATGATGTGTTTTTCCCTAATGTGCTGATATGTGTTCTCTAATATGTTACAGTCTACAAAGGAGTGTCCTTTGGGTTTTTTGACAAAGGGGGAGAAAATAGAGATTGTTCAAGGGGGAGACAATGTGGAGATTTGATAAATCATGAATGGTATTGGGAGAAGCTGACAAGTGTAGTTTCCAAATTGGGGGAGTTGAAGCTAGTTTAACGTGATTAGCCAGAGCATAGCTTGGACAACACAGGAAAAAGGGATAAAGTGGTTTTGAAGCTAACAAGGGATGAAGCTGTGAAGAGAAAGTGGGAGCATTTTAAATCTGACGATGCTAGATATGATCAATCAATGAATAGATATCATGACAGCTGAGGATCGTGATAAAATCAGAAGGGTGGTGTTGGAGAGTGGTAAGAATTTTTCCAAACCAAACATTGGTCTTCCAACAAGTTCTTCACCAATTGGTATCAGTTTAGTACAACTTAGTATCTGTTGGGTGTCAACAGTGGATGTCAGAGATTAAGTGATTCTTTGATAAAAATTTCATTTAATCTTGTTTCTCATGCCAAGCATTCCTCATATGGGCTTTGAGTATGTGTTGAGTAAATCCTTGATCGCTATCAAAATCACAAAAGGCGAATGGTGGATGAAGAATTAATGATTAATATTTTTATGGAAGAGTTTTCTATAAACCCAAAGTGGGGATTGTGGGGAAAAATCCCCCAAGGCATCATTGAAGTATTTTTGAGGTGATTGTGTTTGTTGACAAAGTGAACATATGTGTTGTGATTGTTGACAATGCAAACCATGACATACAAATTTGTTGAAAAAGGGGGTTTCATGCTGGAATGTTGAGTTCAAGAGTTTTGGTCAACGATCCATGATTGATTCAAGAACGTCAATAATGGAATGGACAAACTGGAGGTGGTTCAATTGTCTAGGAGGACAGAAGACTTGCGCGCCGAGACTGGGTCGCGCAGGTGACTTACGCGCCGTCGCACATGGTGGTCAATTTGCCTATAAATACTCGACCACCCCTCTTCATTCTTTACTGGAGTTCAACACTTTGAGAAATCAGATCTCCCGTCGTGCAGGTGTGGTGGTCTCGCAAGTGGTGTGTGTGGTCGCACAGGTGGGACGTGCGCGCCCGGGTGATAGTTGCGCACCAGTGTTTGAAGCTGCGGGCCAGTGTGGAGTGGCGCGCCAATATTGGATTGGGCATAAAAGGAAGTGAGTCGAGCATGTTTGGAGTTGAGGAAGCATGAGTCGTGCAAGTGTCTGGGGAGCACCTGCGCGCCCGTTTTGACTTGTGTGCCGATACTTGCGCACTGAGTTAGACTTGCACGCCGAGTTAGACTTGCACGCCAAGTAAGGATTGGTTCCGACAGTGATTTTCGGGCAGCGTGGAAGCTGGAAGTTTGCACGATACCTTCGGTGCAAAGAGATATTTATCTATGGGTGAAAGTTGTACTTCAATAGAGAATCAATATAAAGAGGAAGATGCATTCTTTCATGCAAATGAAGAGACCTACAAGACTATAAACTGTGAGTGGATTCCATCCATGTGTAGTGAGAAAAGGAAGAGAAATAAGGTGATCCTCTCCACCGGCAGTGAGCCAGAGAGAGAGAAACATGGAGTGACCCTTGGGAAAGTAGTGATATGACCCTAAACATTGTAAAGGCAGTGAGCCTGGGGCATAGAAGTGATCTAGCATGAACATTGTAATCCACAGCTAGTGAAGTTTAGTGGAATTGGTACGACTAGGAACTTGTTGGCGTATACTCCTTAGACGCAGTCCTTTGCAGTGAACCAAGTAAAATTACTGTGTCCTGTGTATACTTTACATTCTATTTACATTTTCCAATAGGAAAAATAGATAAGAGTGTTTGTCTTAACAGTGAAACAAGATCAGAAGGGGCGTTAATTTTAAATTAGTCATAACCTGATTCACCCCCCCTCTCAGGGTATTCAGCCTTGTGGACCTAACACCTAGTTCCCTTATATCTGATGAATCAGATGGTACCCTAGATCATCACAAATTTATGGTTTCGTGATTTTTTCCTTTTTCATATCCATGTTCTCTACCACTCTCCATCAGAACATGACTGTTATATTTCTCTTCCATATCCATATATTCACCTATGTTCTCCTATGTGGAAACCCAGTGATTAGTTAATTTGGGTAACCGTTACATTTTATACTTTAGTTTTTAAAGTAAACTTTTGCTATTCCTTTTTACGAGTTGAGTTTCTATTAATGAAGAATTCATGTAGTAAACCATTTATAACCCCGACGAATTTCGAGGACGAAATTCATTTTAAGGGGGGTAGAATGTAACAATCTGAGATTTTATGAATATATTCTTTTTAATATAATTAATGTCTTGGGTCGTATGATACACCAAAAGGAGATTTCACAACACGCAACCCTGAATTGGCTTGCATTAGATGCAATCACGACCTTCCCTGATAGCGTGTGTTGTACGCAATACCGAGTTTCGCTAAACAATGATATGTTATATAAACTAGCCGTTATGAATTGTAATACCCAATTTTTCAAATTTTATAAATTTTATCATTATAAATTTACTTCATTTTTTGATTCAGAATATCGAAATTAGCCTAGGGTGAATTTTTGGTATTTTTATGAAAACTTTCAATTTTTGATGAATAGTGAAAACACTGGGTTACTATTCAAAGACCGACTTTTTATTTAAATAATTATTTAATTTATTTAAATTTATTTTAGGTCAAAATTGATAAATAATACCTATATAAATTCAATGTAATTAATTGGAGTCATTTTATAATAATTTTAGATATATTAAAATTTTACTGAACTTTTCACCATCTTTTACCCACCTCCTAGGAAAATTTTCAAATTCACATAAAACATTATTTTACCGCTTTTGTGAGTGTAATTTAGAAAATCCGAGAGATATGGTTAATATCAAGGACTAAAATGTGGTTCAATGAGGTGAAAATAATTTTTGGTGAATAGTAACTTTTTACTTTTTTTAACCACGGTTAAAATTAAATTGACTAATTAAGCATAAAAATGATATTATTATTACCCTAAAAATGTCTTAATTCTATTGGATAAGTGTAATTCGGCCAAAAAAACCTTAGGAATAAAATATGACCATTTAGGTCTACATGTATTAGATTAGGACATTTATTATTAATTTATTTAAAGAAGGGTTAAAATAGATAAAATAAAAGTTTAATAACTAAATCATTTTTAATGTAGGGTTATACATAAGATAATTTAGACTATAAACATTCATTATAAAGATAAAAATATTTCCTACATAAAGGTATTTTATTTATAATTTTTAGACATTAAATAATTTATTTTATTTGTGACACAATGATGATGTAGTAATTATCTTATTAATGAAATATTAACATAATTAATGTTATAAATACCCAAATAAATGTAATTTGATACTTTTTATGAATTAAACTAATTTTATAGGTTAATATGACATTTTATAATTTATTTAATTAACTTTTTTCGAAATAATCACTCTATTATGATTTTCACAAAAATCAATTACCAAATACTTTCTAAATTGACATAAAATAGTTTTTAAAACAAATATTATATTATTAATTGTTATCATATTCCTAAAAATCTATTTTTCAGCCAATATACTTATATCATGATGTCTGTATCATTAATGGACCACTTTGGGGTTTCATGGATGTATATGGTTTGTTTATTAACTATATAATATAAAAATACAAAGTGACATGGTAAATGTCAATCTAATTAACTAAGAGTTAAAACTAAAGGATAAGGTTAATATAATAACCCAAACCTGTATAAAATCTATTGGTTGAGAGGATTTATACCCATACCCACCTTATATTTGAAATAAATCAATTTTGAGCTTATAAAAACCGAATATGACTTTATTATAAAATAATATTTTAAGCTTTTCCAAAGGTGCCCCTCTCCTCCCTTATAAAAAGGGCACCCCTTCCCTCTTATCTTCACACCCTTTTGAGCCTTGAAGCTCGGCCAAAACCTAACCATTTCTGTTCTCCACTTCCAGATAATCATTTTGGATGTTCTGGTCTTCTCAAAAGACCAACTCGACTTCCATAAGAGGAAGCTTAAAGGAGGTGCGTCGAAGAAGAGTTTATCTCTTCTAACAATTCTTTAAAGTTTCATTCTTCTTCAACTTCTTCTTATTTGGTTGTTTCATTATAATGTAATAACATCAGTATCTCTAATATACTGATATGTTATTATAAATATGAAACAACCCTATTTCACCTTCTATCCATCCTACGGAAAATGAAATCACAGCGTGTGCATACGTACGTAATACCGTCTCCATGTCGTGGTGTAATCTGTTTTTCCACCACCACCTTACATGGATGGGTATAATGGTGTAAATAATAACTATATATGATTAATATAACATCATAATAATTCTATGATATTATATCATCCCCTCTAATTCCATTCAATAAATATGGGAATGGTATCATCACTCGTGCGTACGTACGGATTGCTGTCACCATGACGCAATGAGAATCATTTTCCATGTTAACAATTCAAGAATTATTATAAAGTAAATATAATAAATAATCATGAAATATATGACATAATAATTCTACTGGATTTATGTATATATATATATATATATATGTTTGTCTTCTACTTAATTCAATAAGGAAAAAAATAGCGTTCATGCATACGTACGTCCTACAGTCTCCATGAACGTTGTATTTCATTTCATTTATATATCTATTATATATATATATATATATATGTACTGAATAGATATATGATATATAAATCATGACTTATATTCTGAAAGTATGTAAATCGTGATATATGTAATAATAATATCAAGAACAACAAATCCAAGCATGTACGATAAATAAAATGATTTCACCCAAAACACTGCTTTAAAATGGAATTTATAAAAGAACATGTAATATAAAGTCATAAGTGAACCATATATGATGTTATAACAGTGAATATGATTCTATAATTAGTCAATGATATTATTTAAATCATTATAATGGAGGTTCAGATATGAACGAAGCATATCAGACCTAAGGTAATGGAAAATCAGACAATCTCATTTTTATCCGAGATTGTTTATACTTCAGAATTTACTGTGGAATATTTATCATCCACACCCATGTTTTCTCAATATGTAATATTATTTCCATCCACTTAAAAATTTTTAAATCCAATTTTACTAGTTGGATAGTTTTTAGTAAAAGATATGAAAGGAATCATTTGTCATATTTAGTACGAGGTACTTTTTGACTTTTCCGACCAAATTACGAAAAGAATGATCTTCTTTAACTTATATGGAATGAATGAATTTTAGAACATTATTTCCATGAAGATTCCTTTAAAAGATTTCAATTTTATTTATAATCAACTTCTTTTAGTTTAAAATTTAATGACATGATAAGAAAGGAAAAATGTTTTTGAAGTAGAAAGGATATTTTCTTCAAGAATGAAGTTCAAGTGTTTTGTCAATATTATTTTCCATCTAAGATAATATATGGTTCTGTTTTTATCCGTATTTTTACATTGTTTTGATTATGTTATGATTGAATTATTTTTATGATGTCCATTTATCTTGTATGGATTATGTTATGATTGCATGATGTTTAAGATTCCCATTTTTATTACATGGGTTATGCTATGATGTATGATTTATGATTTTGTGGCACACATAGGAATGGTATCATTATGAGATGGGTGGGACATATATCTCCATCCAAGGCATTGAGTAAAGATTTATATCTCATGAGATAGACATGGCTGGAATAGTAAGTTAATCTGGTTCAGTGATACAGGGCTGGAACGAGGAGTGAACTCGATTTAGAAAGGGACTTTGTCCACTAAGATGGTCTTGGCAGCAATGCCTTGGCTACTATGGAAATCATAATAAGTGCTGAATTGTTGCCACAATTACAGGATTTATTCCCATGATATTTAATTAATATTGATGTTCCTTTATGATATATTCCTTATGTACTTCCATGATTTATGTACTTGCTCAAGAATTTTATGTTTTTTTTTATGTTCAAGCTTTTGCATTCAAATCTTTATGGATTGTTTTATGTTCTCTATGCTTACCCTTACTGAGCATTTGGGATCACCCTTTTTTATGTTTTCTTTTCCCTAGGATATAAAGAATGATTTTAGGTATGAAAACAAAAGGGGAAGATCATTATGGGATAAGTTTAAGATCTTTCACCATGATTAGATGATTAAATTCCGAGTTTCCAAAGATAGTAAACTATTACGGTCCTTGTGTGTCTGTTTTCTTTATGTATCAAGTATTCCACAAAATTAATGTAATGTCTATGTACGTCAAGATTTGGACCTCTACAATAGTTATAAGCTATTCTTCACCAGTCGCAACAAGAGATCCTACATCATTTTATTTCATTAGAGGTAAACAAATACCTGGGATAAATGTTTTAATATGGTTTCCATTTCATCCGATAGGTTCCATTTCTATATAATTTCATTTACTAGTAAAGGTTATGAATCATAATGAATAATATGACCATATAAAAATACATATAATAAATTGAAATCATATGCATGACTAACCCAATAATTGCAAAGATGGTTTCTTTGAGGAAACAATTACATTTAAATCATTCATAATGGATTGAAATGAAAATGTGGATTACCTTAAAAATATCCCCCAAGAGTGTCAAACCAGTTGCATAGTAAGGCACATTGTTGTATACCAGGACACCCGGGGTCAAGCTCAAAACACCTTGTAAGAGTTTTCACTCCTAGGTACATTTGTTCTAGTAACACATCCACTTTTTGATTCTAGATAGAGATGTTTTTTCTAAAAATATCCATATAAAATATTCCTTACCAAAATAAAAGGACGTCATTATATACTTATCCTCAAATTCTATATCAGGGATTATGTCTGAAATATATTTTTTCTAAATCTAGTTTCCATATTTTATTTTAAACATTTTTTGATACCAACTGTAAGGATATGAACCCAGTTGTCCATAGCTAGTGTTTTATTTAATTACATTGGCATCTAAATAAGGAATACACAAACTGAATAACTATGTAGTTTATAGATTTTGGATTCAATATACATATATAAGTTTAAAATTACATCTTGAAATGAAAAACAACCCTATAATATTTCATTAGAATCATCCATGCCTCCTATATTATTCTGGTAAGTTACTCATAACATGCTTCTTCATATCCTGGGAAAATGAATTATAAGAAAGGGGTGATCTCAAACACTATGTAAGAGTAAAAAATACAGAGGAAGATAACCTAAAAATAAACATTAGACATTGTGAATAATTTAAATCAATGTCCATTACCAATAGTAAACATTAAAATAAAATGGAAGGAATATTAGCGAAGTAAATATTTTTAGAATAAAACATAATCATGGGTTTTCAACTAGTCGAATAACAACATGAACTTTCTATTACAATCTTCATAATAAGGCATGTCTATATTCGAGATGTTTTGAAACATAACTTAAAGGCCATTACTAAAACATCTAAAAATGATTAAGGCCTCAACCAAAACCATATTTCAATATGGGCATGGCCTCATCCACGTCCACATATATTTGTATCATGAGACCAACCGATCTAGGGATAGTCTATATTGGGCCCCACCCATCACATAATATGTCCAATGCATTCGTCATATTATCAGAGATATAAATAAACCACATATACATTCATATTGTAACACAAATATTAATTTGTAATATCATTCCCTAAATATTAAGCTTAAACACAAACCATTTTGACTAAATTTGGTGAATGGATTTATGATCGCACATCCGTAAAACAACATGTCATAAAAAATAAATTTAAATATCGTATTTTACATTATAAATGATTAATACCAATAATTAATAATAATTATCAACAATGTTGAAATTGATGAAATTACTCTTATAAAATCATTAAGTAATTCTTTAGATAAATATTCTATTATTTTGTAATGAACAGTTCTTTTAGAAAAATAATTGTAGAAACCTAGAATTATGTAAGATGTAATTTTAATAATAAAATCAGTGATTGTATTAAAATAATTATTTCTAACAAATGATTATGGAGTTCCCTAGAAATTGGGTAATAATTTGAGAAATTCCATTGAATCGGGCTTGTATATCCGAAATAATTTTGATAATTTATTTTAAAACCAAAAACTCCACATAAAATAAAGATAGATTATGGTTGGTAAAAATATAAATAATTCACACACTAAATTTATGAGGATTACATAATAATACATTATAATTTAATAAAGGTATTTATATAATGAATGTTACCCAAATGAAAATGGTGGTTGAGGTGGGAAACCCTAACCTTAAGTCGGAATGTGCACCACTCATGGATATAAGGTCCTAGACTACGATATTATATATATTTATAACATAATTAAGAACCTATTATACAGGGATTAGATTTATTATTTATTTATTAAGTCTATTATATCTTTATTTATTAGTTATAATATGGAATTTGGTCGTTCCAGAGTGTTTGTTTTCCTGAATTTCATAAACGGTTCACTTCTTTTTATATAAGAGAGTTCGCGTGGAATGGATTTCAATATTACTAATTGAATTTATATTGTATTTATGAACATATATAGTTTTTTATGGTAATATATATAATTTAGTTACATGGAATTAAGTTGAATCATTAGATTAAATATTAATGACATTCACTTAGATTATTTTAGCGATATTTTCAATATCAGGAACTACATTGGCCATGTGATTTAAAAATATATATGTATACTTGTTCCTAAATATTTAAAATTGTGAAATACTAGATTTAATGTCTAGTTAAACCATTAAGATTGTTTTATAACTAGTAATTCTGGATAAGTAGAATAATGAAACATTGTAATCCACAAAGGATATAATTTGGGACCTCGTGGATGATGATTTCGTTTATAAAATTAATGGGAGAGAGTAAAAATATTGATGATGGTTCTTCAATTAAGATGATATAATTCCTCTATTAATATGAAATTGGATTTTTATTGGTAATATGGATAGAGGATATTAGGAGATGTTAAAAATAGAATGGAAAATGAAACAAAAATTAATGAAATAAAATATGAATTTAAATCTTGAATCCACCTCGATGAGAATCTATTTTAAGGAATGGGTTTTTGTATTTTGGAATGAGAAATAGATTCTTGGTTGTATGTAGTGACTTGGGATGGGTATTGGGGAATAAAAATGAGGATATTCAAGGCATATAAGAGTCATGAGAAGAGGGGGTGGGGGTGGGGGTTATAATGGATGAGAGGAGTGAATTTTGAATATTTTAACCATTATTTTATTATTTCCCTCAACACAAGTAGTAATTTTGTCTAATGTGACGAAAAATAGTAATATTTTCATGTGAGTTCAAACCAAGTGGACTAAAATTACTAATGATGTCATAAATAGTGTATTTAACTTATAATTTGTATATATAGTATTTTTCCATTTATAACTATTCATAAAAAATATAAGAAATTCCTAAAAATTACAAAAATCCATCCTAAACATTTTATGATGTGTATAATTCAAAAATATACTCCATTTTGTATAAATAATTTTATGAATGTGCTTAATTTAATTTTTAAATAAAACAATATTTTATTCTATGAATAAAAATTTTAATATTATACTTCATTTTATATTACATTGAAAAACTAATCAAGATATCATTATCTTGTAAAAATAATAAAATAAAATAAAATTATTATTTACTACTCATAAGGTTTATACTAATATTCCTATTACTATTCTAAGGGTATAATACTATTCAAAAAAATCATGTTGGCTCTATCAACCTCCAAATGACTTACTGATCACAACATCATATGACGGTTTTTCAAAATTCAAAACATAATATAGGAAATATTGTGATTAACAAAAATATTATGTAATGTATTTTTTTGGGAATTAGTGTTTCATGAATTAAATATTTATATTCAAAACGTTGGGGGCGTTACATTTATCATGTTCCTCCATTCATTTATTATCCACTAGTTAGGAAAAAATTTCAATCATAAATGCATCATATAGATTCACTAGTTCATATATATCTTATATTGAAACCATTATAGTAACATCCATCACATATATATTTCTATGATAATATTTTATTTTCAATAATTTCATTTTGTTTCAATAATTTTTCTTTTTCTTAATATACAATGGAATCAATATCATTGTAATTTAACTTATTATATTTGTTGAATTTATTATTTTTAGTAGAGAATTCAGTTATTAAACTTCATAGATAATTATGTTCTATAGAGTAATCTGATTTTTATTGCTATAATTTACCATTATGAAGCATATTTAATACGCTGACCATACATGTGACCACTTCTTTGGGAACATTATTCAAATTCTCTCTGAATTTAAAATTGAACACATCGTCATAACATCTTGAAAATTATTCATTATAAATATAGAAAATGAATTATTAGAAAAATTTCCTCTTGGATTTAAATTATATTCTAATTAATAATCAATAACATTGTAGATATTTTTTGACATCATTTAATTTTTTTTAATTTCAAATTATATTTTGAAAGATAAATATTATTGTATTATAATTTAGATATGGATTTTAATTTTTATGATTTTTATCATATTCATACTCAAATTGCACTTCATATATATTTAAAATTTATTAATAACAATTTATTATAGATACAGTCTTATGTGGGACCTTTATATTGTTAAAATTTAATTTAATAATTTATCATTTTGTCAGACTGAGATGGGCGTGAATCATGTGTGACATTTTTTACAAAATTATTATTCTCATACCCCCTAATTAAGACATTGTCAACCCATTACAATATTCTGAAAATGTATTCAATAAAAAATGTAAATGATGTAAGAAACAAAATTAACTTTTTTATATATTGTTACAATCTTTACCATGTTTGTTAGAAAACATCCCTACAACTTATATATTAAAATATAATAATTTTATCCATTTAATTTATTTTGGTAGAGAATTGTTGTACACCCTATTAGTTTTCCCTACATGTTATACTACTTAAAACCCATAGTAATCTATATCATCATACTCTATTTTTTACGTGATAATCATCTTCTTGTATACGTGTTATACACGTCATCCATGAGCCTCTTCAGCAACTGATTGTACCATCAGTCATAAGATACTATTTTTTTTGATTTTTTATCCCTTTTATGAATGATATTCTATCCTGCTATATCCTACACACAAAAAACTAATCATTCATCAAAATACTTTTGGATTAATGATTATTAATGTTTATACTTCAAGAACCATTATAGCTTGATGTAATTTCATGAATATTTAATTTCATCTTTGAATTATCATTATATTCTGGACAAAAATTCATGCTGAATTATTCATTATATGGTTAAATACCAATAATAACATTAATATATGAATGTGACAGTCCAAATTTCTCCAATATTTTTTTCATGAATATATGAGCACAAATTGAGTATAATATATCTTCTAATTGTACACATAGAGATAACTCCTATAAAAATTTAATAAGAAATATTTCTTGACTGTTTTTCTTATCTTCAGTCTCAAATAATCACACACAATTCATATAATGCATATTGAATGTCTACTTCTCAGTATTATTGATTTTTAATATAATTAATTGTTATCGAAATATCAATACAATGTATAAAGGAAATTATCATTGTAGGTGAATGAAATCACAAATATACTACGTCCAAATTGAATACCACTTTTATACTAATCATTCATATAAGGTTTTAAAAAAATTTCTTCTCATCCAATAATGTTCATGAATTAATATTTTTAAATATAAAATGAAAAAACATTTCTGAATTAATATTGAGTGATGATTCAATTTATTAATTTAATGTTCTCAGATTAATCAATGTGTGAGGTATCACTGATTAAAATTAAAATTTCATAACACATGCACCACAACCAATGTCTATCACATAAAAATGATTATATAAAACCCATATTATTCATGTTTTTGGAAACAAGTATAACTTCATGAAATAGTATAAGTTATACCATATTCAAAATTTTCTATATTATTTATCATTATATGTGTTAAATTAATATTATCAATGGTGAAGAACCATAAGAGTTTACAGAATTAATTGAGTCAATCAAACCATCATCATGTCAACGCAAATGTCTAGTAATTTTGAACAATAATACATGGAATTATCATCATTTATATGGACCCATAATATGCCATAATGTTCTCTCAAGAAATCTAAAAGATGTGAATTGAGTGAATACCCATCAACTGATTTTCTCTGAGTATTTATAATAAATCTAAACATCCATGTTTCCAGATGATTGATAAACTCCGACATATATGGTAACTATATAATTTCTTAATACAATGACATAAACTCTTATTCTACAGGGAAAATTAACATCATCAAATTGAAAAATTTACATTGACATTCTTATCCTCACTATTTTTTGGATTTAAACATACAAATAACAATGGTTTTAAAATATGAGGAATCTTACACCCTCATTCAAATTTCCCACCAACATTCATGTGTTCATCAAAATCCCATTTTATTTTGGTTGGATAAATGGTGATCATTATTTCGTTGTTTTAGTATTTTTTTATAATATGATCAATTTTTTGATCATATAGTTGATGTTCATTGGATTATATATTCCTCCTTTTATGCATATATTTTTTTGCCAATATAGTGTGATTTGTGAAGTATATTCACAAATGGTTTATTTAAAATACATTTGGATCCTTAATTAAATATGGAAACCCATTGAATTTCAATAATTTAATATATC
Organism: Viscum album; assembly: GCA_963277665.1. Classification (NCBI taxonomy): domain Eukaryota; kingdom Viridiplantae; phylum Streptophyta; class Magnoliopsida; order Santalales; family Viscaceae; genus Viscum; species Viscum album. Next base: position 2,048,022,166 of record OY728127.1, read on the forward strand.
ATGGTGTACAATATTGGTACCACCCCACATATATGGTATTCATGGGATGATACTACATACAAGTGAAACAAACTCAAATTCACAAACAGTCACTCATATGCATGTTCTTACTAAATACTACACTCCCCAGATTTTATCATTTATGACACCATTTGTGATCATGTGGGCTTTATATGTTGTGTGGTATATTTCACCACTCACATCATCTAAAAAATAATCAACTAATTCTCATCATTTAGAATCACAAAAATCTGATTAATCTTCAAATCATCACATTCTATTAAAATTATGTGAACATGCAATAAAATTAGAACATGCCCTTGATATGAGGACTAGTACAAAAAAATCAAAATAGAAAATTTGACATTAAAATATCACAATCTTTTGAAAAACAATTAAATGTTGAAAAAAATATAATAAATAACAAGTATTGTTATAAAAATTTAATAAAACGTAAAGTAAATTTAATAAATAAAAACATGATAATTAATTTCATTGAAATTAGAACTCATGTATTAAAAAAATCACATAAGATTAAATGAGATATTATTCATAAAGTTATTTTATGACATGAAATAATTTCTATAAATGTAAAATTACGTTAATCTCAATTCATATTATATTTTATTGAAATTTAATTATAAAATATTTAATAATTTAATTGAAAATTCACCTATTCGTGGTTACTCTATAATTAATGACTATGTCATTATTTTATACTTTTGAAAAGATGTTTTCAAAAAATGTATTTTATTACATTTTTATTACAAAATCATGAAATCATTATTAATATTTCAGATATTTTATTTGATAAAAAATGAAATCCTCTTTGATTAAATAATGTAAAAACAACCTTAGGATAATTACGTAGTATATTTTAGTATATTATTATTTTCTGGTAAATAGGGGATAATTTGGATATCAAAAAAAAATTATTACATATCATTAATGAAATTAACATCAATGATAAATTTAAATTTAAATTTATATTAATATAATATATGTTTCTTTTTATTATAAAATTATGTTTATATTTAATTAAAATCAACAAAAACATAATTTTTATTTTGAAATATTTCTATTCTAAATAAAAGAATGTTTTTATAAAAATACAATATCATTTCCTCTTTTGAAAATTTATTTATAAAATTATTCCGCACAAGGAAAAATTGTGGATAATTTTTTAATTATTCAAATCATGTGATTAAAATTTATTAGAGAGAATAATTTAATTTTTATTTATAATTAATATTAATATTGTTAAAATTTATCACCATTGTAAAGGGTTATTTTTTTATGTTAAAATATTCTGATATGGTCGAAAAATATCTTCTTATTTATTATTGGATTTATCATTTCTATCCTTATAATTATATATTAGAATGTCTTCTATTTTTGTGAAACTTGTGACTAATTTCAACATTTATATTATTTTAATAATTTAGTAATTATCGCTTAATATCTTTTAATTATATTAATATGTATAAAAATTATATATGAATCTATATTGTTGATGAAATTGATTCATAATAAACTAAATTAATTATATTAATTTTTTTTAATATTTTAGTTGTTGTAAAATTACCTATAATGTTTATGAATCATAGATACAATTTTTGTGAAATCCATTGATGATGGATGAAAATTATTTTAGCAATATTAAATTTAATTATTATTTGATGTATATTTATATGAAAGGATTTAATTATATAGTTATAACATATAAATTATTTTGAAGGAGTACATTTAAAATTTAAAATTTGTTTATGGTGACTATAAAATCAAAATTCACGAATATTCCAAAAATTACAATAAACGAAATTTTTTGTTTTAAAAATAATTTTAAATTAATGTAATGTCATAAAAATAGTATATTTACCCAAATATATGGGATTGTATAGATTCTATCCTCAAAGGATCTTTTATATGAATCTTTTAATTCAATAAGAATATAATGTTTAAAATTACACATAATAACATGTATATATTTATAGATTAATTTATATTTAACTCATACTCATATAATTATAATTAGTGGATATTGGGATCCATTTATCTAGTGGTAGACCCATATTATATGTTAATATATTATTTAGTTTTAGGATCTCCACCCACATTGCATATAAATTGAAACCACATAAAAATTATTCCACACACACATTACAAATTTTATTTAAACAATTCTATAAAAATAAATTCTCAACATTCCTCAGCATATCCTAGAATTTTCATTCAAACTAAAACAATAAAAATTTTGGATTATGTTGAATTCAAAATATGTTTTCTAAAAAAAATGTTGTTTCTCTTCACTAATTTTTTTCTTGTTTATTTATCTCCCTATACACTAAATATTATATAATAGTGAGGATATAATATGATATGTATCTTACACATTCATAAATTATGTTCTCTTTACGAAAAAACATGTTTTCTTCTTGTATTAAATTATATTCTAAATTACAACATCACTCAATTTATTTATAGACTACCACATCAATGAGTGAATGTGTTATATTTCCCATAATTTCTTCACAAGATATGTAATAAAAATGGAATTAAATAATATATATTGATTTTATAAAATTAGTATTATTATTTAGGGATTTTATTTTATATAAAATTATACATTTTAATTGAGTTGGAAAATGATTAAATCACCCATCCATATGTGTAGAATACAACCACTAAGAACCCATATTATTCGTTTTTTCATTATTGCCTTACACTTATGCAATATTTTAAAAAAAATTTAACAATTTTGAGATCTCAAATATAATAATTATATATGGAAATAAAAATATTTTATAACATATATATTTTTAATATAGTTTATAATCGGAAATGACACTCGTTGTAATAGAAAAATTATATCACCCATGATATGAATTATTTATTTTATTTTTCCAACATTAGATGGATGTATTTAAAAATATATCTGATTTTTTGTTGTTTTGATAATTGATATCATGGATCCTTCATACCATGTTATTATTAAAACATCTGATTTTCTTTTACTTAAATAAATAAAGTCCTCTACAAAACCAATGGGAACAAAAATATTTTATATAAAAATAATTAATGGGAACTAATTAAATAACTAATTTAATTTAATTAACTGAACATGAATTCTTTTCAAAATTATTTTTAAAAAATAATAAAATTTTATTACATACTGTGGTACACATATGATTAAAAATAGATGGGCCTTTATGTAAGGTACTATCATTTAAAAAATAATAATTATTTACAACAAAATCATATTCCCCTTCATCAAGGATATTTTTAACGTTTCATGAATCTTGTTAATTTTTTATATTTGTTATAAATTTCATTTAAATATAATATTTTTATTCATTAAACATTAATAAAATGTAATTTTTAAACTTATTAATTTATGGGTTATTTAAGAATGATAATAATGTTCAAAATGATGGTTTTTTTAATTCAGACAACATGACTTCATATTAAACCGATCTTATTGATTATTAATTATATTGACTAATCTAAAATGTTATGTTGTTTATAAATACATTTTAACTTTCATCCCTTATGTGATTTTTTTTGGAAATTTTTTTTAGGGAAATAGATTATGATTTAATTTTTTGAAGATGACAAAATTTGTTTTTGAGAATGTGAATCGATTCTAGTTATTATGTTATTATTGTTGAAGTGAAATAAATATTATTCTTTTTAATTATATAGTTCATTTAAATTATAAATGAAATATTTGTGATACCAATATATCTATAATGATGGGGGATGTGGTGAACTAGACCCAAATACCTTCTCAAACAAGTACCTGATCTATATTTCCTCATACCTAAATGATCATAATGGTCTTTAAGGAAAGGAGACTATAACAAGGATATCGAACAACCATTTGAGGAAAAACATTCCCCCAACATGAATTCCCCAGAACAAACTAGATATCTTAGAACCATAATAACCAATACTACACTAACATATCCTAAAGGTCATTCTCAATACCCACGTGTATACTACTAGCACCAGACATCATGTAATATAAATTTGAGTATAAATTTTGTATAAACAATAATGAAGAATAGGTAAATATCAATATGATCATAAACTAAAATGTGATATAGTACTATAAAACTGGATATGTATATCAAAACCAATATATTAAATAATTAATATACTAGAAATTATACAATATAAACCATCATCCTAAATTATACTCCACTCGAAGATCCATAGAATCCTATAAAACCACCACCTATATGAGGTTCTTTCGATTTTGTGAACATTCAAGTTGAAAATCCTCAAACACCCGTTATAAAATGTTTTGGGTGAGCATGATATCCGAGTAGGGTCTCACAAAATGATCTATTAAAATAAATTGAGATAAAAATAAACTGATTAATTCCTTCAATTATAAATAAAATGTTAATTAAAGATCATTTGATTTTTAAAACGTTATTTTAATTTTAAATTATTGAAAACATTTCAAACACAACACAAATAAAAAAATTATTTAATAATGTTTCAATAAATAATTATTTTTTAGAAAAAAAACATTAAAAATCAATGGAACATATATTCAGAATAGTCACAATAGGAAAAATGTCATATACCATGATGTACAATAGTTTCTAGTTATGAGGTATTCACACAATATCATTTGTGATCGCGAAAATGTGTAGACATGTCCCTTGAGCCAATGATAAATAAGACCCACCTGAAAACACTTTTGCACTGTGACCTCGCGCCGCCCATGGCCTCGCGGCCTCACGGCCCGCCCCTTCCCCCCGAACTCATCACCCAGCGGCCCTCGGTGGCCCCCTGTGACCCCGTGCCACCAGAAGCCTCTACACCTCGCGGCCGTCTGTGGCATCACACCACCCACAACCTTGTCGTCTCGTGGCCCTCCTTGGCACCCATGACCTTCACCGTCCAGGGACCTCATAGCCTCACCGCCCTCGCAGCATCCACATCGCCATTTCGGCCTCTACGCCAACATCATGTCCTCATACCTCTTCGCGACCTATATGGAGCCTAGAATGTGTCAGGCCCAGTGGGCCAGGCCAGGTGGGCCGACCAGGTCGGACCAGATCCAGGATGACATCAAACATTTTTCTCTATCGGCCATAACATTAGCATCGATCATCTGATTGATGAACCTCCAGTTGCGCGAGAAGCCATGGACAAAGAAAATCTATTTGATTATACACCACTGGATATTTGGATAATGTTGGAGTATAGTCAGGTTGGATGGTGCAAGAATCCAATAGGGCCCTCAGGATTATAAGGCTAGAAACTCACAGACCGGGCGACTAATTGACGCATAGTCTACTACGTTGAGACCACTATGAAGTGGCGGTACTTCGAGATACTTCATCGTGATACTCTCTTTTAGTTGGAGTATCGACCAGTTGCATGAGGAGAGGTATCTCCCATAGACGAACAAGCATAGTGTGGGAACACATCAGCTGGATGTGACATGATGCATGAATAGAGATCTGTTGTGGTTTAGCACCTAGCGATCATGTGTGGGTCAGCACATATAGATCCAGTGTGGCTCTGCACCGAGTGATCATGTGTGGGTAGGCACTGAGCGATCTTATGTGGGTCATCTCCGAGTGATCCTATGTGGGTCATCACCTAAAAACCCTTGGTGGGTTATCACCAAGCAATCCGGTGTGGGTCAGCCGCAAATCCTCTTACAGAGTTAGAAGAATTAGTGGTTACAACTATTCATCTTTAATATTGTACCTATGATATACCTGGTGTGAGTTGAGTCCATTCCTGTGGGGTACATTCCCATTGTGGTAAGACCTAGGTGGTATTATTCTATGTGGCGTACCTTTGTTGTACTTACATTTGTGGTACTCATTCCTTTGTGGAACAGTTGAGCATTGGAATTTTAGTTGGACTCTGTTTTTTCTCATGATTGATATGGGCATATTAGATAACATATGTTTATGTATGGGCATATACCTAAGTAGGGTTGTATGTTGATTTAATACTTTCTGGTTTATCCTTTGTGGATTTTATGAGACCATGAGGGTCTTAGGTCCCCTACCGAGTATCGTTATAGTCACTCATGCACTGGCTATGCCAGCACCTTGTTTTGTTTGGTGAAGATGACAGACAACGCCGACTAGGGATGAGACTACTAGGACTGGAGGTTGCTCGGGGTGGACGTTATATGAGGTGAACCGCAGAGACGGTCGTTTGTTACATGTACCTACCCTTCAGGTAGGATTCGAGGTGGATGATGTAGGAGGTTCTTTTCACCAATCATCCATCTTGCACTTTCCATTTTTCCTTATACATTTCGGTTGGGCTTGTATTTTGGACCCTTTTACTTATTGTACTCACTCATTTTACTATACAGTTTACTTAAGTTCGTATCTTGTTGTGTGGTTGGTTGTGTCTGTTATAGGTTATATAGGCAAAACCTTCCTCGTTTTAGGGGATACACCTTCGGTGCTAGATGCCAGCCCCTAGCCTATGGAATGTGGGCTTGGGGTAGTTAGGACATGATCCCCATGGGACCGGACATGTCTGCATATATTAAAAACATTTCTTCTAAATATAGAAAATGTGTTTAAAATTTTTATAAATTATTTTTATGTCATAATATCATGTATAACTTATAGAAATTTGTTTATAAATTTTTTGAAATAATGATATTTTACAGAATATTGAAACATACAAAATGTAAATAAAAATTTCCATTTTGTTCCAATTTTTCAAAATTTTAAACATTTTCATTATATATATTAAATTTTTCGTTTTTTAGTTATATTAATATTAATAATTTTTTTCATGGGAATTAATATCCAATTTAATATAGCTATAAGAATATATAAATCTTATGAAATCTTGATTAATTGAAAATAAATTTATTCATCTTATCTATAGAATTATTTTTAATTAAATTTTAATTTTTTTAATTTAATATCATAAAATATATTTAATCTTCGGATTCATAATAAAAAATATGATATAATATGTTCAACTTAATTTATTTTTCAAAATATATATTGTAAAAAATAATTAACAATTGTAAAGATAAATTGGAATTTGTGGTGTTAAACAAAATAATTATAATTAAAATAAACATTAATATTTCCAATTATTGTTTTTAAAAATATATATAAATATTTTATCATATATTTGGTCACCATGATGCTTTATTAATCCTCATGGAATTTATTGAACTGGGTAAAAAAATTTATTTTTTAAATGTCCAAATGTGTACACCACCAACTTATAAAAGCAACCCACTCATTTACTCTTCAAATTTAAAAACCTCTTTGTTATCTATTAGGTAACAGAATATGATCTATTATATTTATTTGTTTTTATATTATAGGTTTTTAATAAAATATTCAAATTCAGTATATAAAGAATTTCATTTAATATAAATAATTTTATATTCTAATTTGATTTTTTAAATAACTAATTTTGTAATTATATAATTCTAATTTAAATAATTAATTTCATTCTTGAGTTCATAATATTGAAATTATCTTATTACGAATTATTTAAAATGTTATGAAAATAAATTCTTGTTGGTTAATAATAAAATATACAATTTTTTTAGATATACATTATTTTAAGTACATCAAAAAGTTAATAATTATTATGTAAAATTTATTAATCATATGTAATGAATAAATAATTAAATTATAATATTAATATTTTACATGAAATAATTCAGATCATGTAATTTATAAATTTTTTCTTGATATGTGTAAAATACATTGTCAATGTCGACGAAATGCATGTATATCATTGTCATTTTCCAATTTGGTTCCTTATTGATAATAATTCAGCACTAAAATTTTTTATCATGACTTAATTATTTTTTATTATGTATAACTAATGTTTTTAGATGCTAGTTAATAATTTTTGAGTTATATAACATGACTTTTATCCTATTTAATGAGAAATTTTCCATAAGGTATGTGAAGATAAATTAACCCATTAAGGATGTTTTACAAATATGTATATTATTTGGGCCCTTTTATAACATTTTATTTCCACAGAAGATGTTTTCTTAACACTATAGTTATTATTTTGTTTAATTTTTTAATATGTGGTTTTCTAGAAGCAGTTTTCAAAAAATAAAATTCATTTGAAAACTGGGAAATTTATCTTCTCCATGAAAATATATTTTTAATTTCCTGGGAATAAATAATTAATATAATTTCATTCATAAAGATGATGAAATAATAATTAAATAACAAATAAATAAAATTATTTATACAAAAAATAAAAAAATATATTTAATTCAATATTTTATGTTATTTCACAATATATATAGATAGAAAAAATATTTCTATGATGTAATAAAATATTGGTTTCTAAATTGAAAATATTTTTTATGTTTTCATGTCCTAGTTATGAATAGTTTTTAATTTGTTAAATTTTATTTTTTATGAATAAAATATTTAATTAAATCATATTCAAATAAAAAAACTCATCAACAAGACCCAAAATTATATGATAATATCAAAAATGAGATATATTGTTTTTTTGGGACTTCTGGATGTATTTAACCCTATAATAGACTTATTATATATGTTTATTTTATATTATATAAAAATTTCCCCTTACCAAAATTATAAAAAGTGACTCCACCCTTCAATTAATTTCATCAAATTTTGACATCAATTTCATCTTTCTTCTACAAAATATAATTCATCTCATTCCATGGCATGTTATAGTGTTTCTAGACTCACAAAATGAAAAAGTACAAAAAGATTATGGATGTTCTATATGAAAAATGATCCAATATGTAAGTCATTCATTGATATATTTTAAATTATTTCTCGCATATAAATTTCTCTCACAATTATCCACTATTTTTTATAACTCATGTATCATATAAATAATGTAATGTTTTTAGCAGTATATAAATCATCACATCCCTCATCCTCTCTCTTTATTCTAAAAAATAAAATTAGCATTCGTTGTTTGTCGATTCAATATGTTATTGAATGATAATATTTCATTTCATGTTACTAAAATCATGGTAATTATTAATTCACCAGTAATATATATATATATATATATACAAATTTATCTATATATCGATTAATCTTGAGTATCGTTTTTAAATGGCAAGAACGTCTATAATAAATCGACTATAAAAACCTTGAGGCAAACACTCTTGAAAAAATTAAAATAATTATATATTATTAATAAATATAAGAAAATATATCATAAAATGGTCATATAATGTAGTATTAAAATTATTATATTTTTTAATAAAGAATAACGATCAACAAACCATAATACAAGGGGTTCAAATACATTTTATGGAATTCAAACTCGATGTAGTAGATTCTACAACTAAAACATAATTTTAAATGTTTTGAATATTTATTCTTCTAAATCATTCTATTTCTTGTCCAAAGGTTCAAAATTTATTTTATGAATATATTTATATGTAATTAAATTCAGTAAAATATTATTTTTCTAATTTCCATCACTATTTATAATTAATGTATATTTTTTACTGTTTTATTTAAGGTAGTTTACATTAAAAATTCTCAAGTAATTTCTATTCAAATTGAATTTTAATCATATAAGGCTTGATTGGACATTCCCAAAATCAGGATGCCATAATGTGATGATTATATCTTCACAATATTATATAATTATATAGAAAATTTCATCTTGATGTTCACAATACAATTTTAGAAAATCTATTTTTCTCAAGGAATGATTTTTATGAGAAAATTATTCATGTTTTATTATTATATTCCGGTTATTGGAAAAAAATTTCAAGAGGGGTTGAACCTATTTATTTATTTAAAACATTGCGTATGAGTATTTTTTATGATGAATTTAAATATTATTCAATGTTTATCTGTGATGGTAATTCCATTAGGTACCATTGATTGTTACATCAAGTCGTAGTTGTGATTTTTAAATTGTAAAGAAGTCATGAGGGTTACATATAATAGGGTATCAATGATATTTAAATTCATATATAGGTAATTATATATGTGACATATATTATTTATTTATTTTTTCTATTTATATAGAGTTCTTATGTTTCATAAAAGTATTTATATGTTACTTTTATGGGTGAAATTATATAATTCATTTATATATTAGTATTTAGGGAAAAATAGTTTTATTACTTATTTTTATGTACATTATATATTATTTAGTTCTCATTAGAGGATTTAAAATGTTTTTCCACGTGGTTTTTTATTACAAAATGGGACTATTATATTTCATTTTTTAATGAATCCAAATTTTTATATCATAATTATTAATATTTTTGTAAAATCTGATTTTATGTATTGTATTTTCCTAATCGTCCAAAACCTAGACCAAAAAATATCATCTGTGGAAAATTGTACTTTGTTTTTTATAATAAATTTTAATAAAATAAAATACACAACATTAAACAACTAGAACTATAAAAAATAAATTTCCCCTTTTGATTTATTTATAAATCATTATAATATATATTGTTTTAGAAAATACATGCACTTATTTTGGTTTGTTATATCATATTTGATATGAAATAAATTTATGTATCATTATCGTTGATATGATAATGCTTAGTAATGATCATGTGATCCGTGTTAATATTGGGTTTTAACAAATCCAATAAAGACAGACACTGGATGTGATGACCTCAACTAGTAGCGTTATACCCTATAAATCCCATTTATTTAATCTCCAAAGGGTATTGGATTTTTAGGATTTGTTCCTGGAACAATAAAAAATTTAGATCAACCAAATTATGCATGGAGAAACTATTTATGGGATATTTTCACGATCATTGAGATCATGACCTAAAACATGTTCTCAAAACCATCTCGAGATAGACATTCCAATGTTCACATTACTCTTATGGAATTTTATTGTGTATTAAAGAGATTTGTATAAACAATCCAGTAATCAAGATATATAAATTATTCTTTATACAATAATGAATATATTTTCATCATATAATTTTCAATTTGTAATTGATTTTTATTCAATAAAACACTGATATCATTTAATATTAATATTTAAATTCAATTAAAGAATTTATTTTGATGAATATTTTTACTATTGAAGTAATAATTTTTTTAATAAAAAATTATAAATAGATATTTTTATGAAATAAAAATTATCATATAATATCAACTGTAATTCATATAATGGTTCAAAAATTATTATTGTTAAAAAATCATCATTTTCATTAAATTTATGTTATTCTTTTTAACATGAAAATTAAAATATTTAGTATATTATTTATATAACATTTACATTTTTTTTGGAATAATAACATAGAATATTTCCAATGGTAAATGTTTCCACTTTTTCCAAGATAGTTGAATATTTGGATATAAATTAAATACCATATAAATTTAATTGTGATTGTTTGACATCAGAATGAGCCAAAAGTGATGTAATAAATACATGTTATTACCCATTGAATCGATTATATATTTATTCCACCCTAAACTTCTCCTGGATGCTTTCTATAGAATTGCAATAAAATTAACTAGAATTAGATTTGTTATGAAAAACATTAAGGATTGGATATAACATAAATTAATCAATCTTCAAATGTGAAAACAGTTTATGATATTGAGTTTTTAAATATTTAGGAAATTTTTGGTACACCCTCAAAATCAAAACCTAATCTTCAATTCCCATCAACCTACAACTCATTCATGAATGATCACAAAAACACCACAACATCCATCAATATTGCAGTCTTAGCATCTTCACTTCTGGGAAAATTAAACCGACTATGCAAAGAACATATTATTTCATATAAATAATACAATAATATTTATATAATATTATAAAATTATCTTACCCAAATATGATTCTATGATTTTTTCTTTGATTTCATCACTATGATGTCTCCATGAGACTAGTTCCTACATAATAATAATGTAGTTTTTGGTTAATGTTCCACTAAATCATCTATATCCTGTTGAATTTTATCCATCCGTTTGAATTTTTATTATAATACATCAGTATATATGTCGTAGTATTCCAAACATTATAAATATGAGTACATTTACATAAACTAGAAGATGATCTTGTGGAATAGGAATATAGGGGGCGAGAAGATTTATGTTAATGTACAACATGAAAAAAATAATGTGATATAATTTGACAATGTTATAAAAAAAGAACCCATGGCATGATACTCAATATATTGTGATGGATTTTTGGGATTTCCTAAATGAGTAGACTCTGAATGAAGTTTGTGTTACATTGCATGCTCTTGGTGGCCATCATTCAGTAGAGTGGAATATGACGGAACATGTTCATCAGATGTTAGATGGATGGTTGGAATTTGAGGCATCATTTGTATGAAAAAATATGGCGATTAGTTTGGTGGAAGATCGTCATTTATAGATATGGTAAAGTTAGGAACATACAAGGAGGTGGTGTAGATAAGGTATGTGAAGAAGAGGCAAATTGTGATTATGGAGGCATCAATGTGATCTTACCTAGATATGGTATAGACATGGTATGTGAATAAGAGTGTAGCTATGATGATGATATGGGAAAAGATTATAATATCCTATGTGACTCAAGAGGATGATTGAAATGTTTTATTGATGTGGTGAACACTAGTGGTTCAATTTGGGAATGGCTATGAATAGTTCTTCTTCTAGTTCATTGATAATCCCCAGTCGGCCCGATAATAGTTGGATGAGGAATCTAATCTGGTGCAATTGAATTTACCTTAAAAAACTCATAATAAAAATTTAAATGAAATTATTTATAATACAATATAATATAATTGAAATAATTATACTCAATAAGGGATGTGAAGGAGGAATCACACTCTCACACATCATTCGTTCAGGAAAAAATAGTTTCTTCCTTCGATGTTCTGAAGTATATTTCATAATCATCATAGGAATTAAATCATAATTTTTATAAGTTGTATTTATAAAACATGATTACAACATATAAGTAAATGAAGGAATATTAAATTTCATTAAATCTTTCAGAAAAAATATTTTTAAAACAATGTTATACATTTTTTAAAAACATGTCTCACTCCCAGTTTACAATATTGAAAAAAAAATCCAATTAAATGACATGAAACCATACATTACAAATTTATAAAAAATAGGATTCCCTTAATTTTTTTAAAACTAGCACACACTCACAATTTCATTATTAAACAAAACATTCTTTCAATGATATTTATTCCAAAATAATTTTTGAAAAAACATTTTACACATTATAGAACAAACACTATAAATATCATTTAAAAGATAATTTGAAATAAGTAAATATTAAAGTTTATCATTAATATATTAAAATATTAAATCCCCATTCAAGACATTTAAATGAAAAATACACAAAAACAATAAGGAATCGTATACCTAATAGCCACATTTTCAACCAACAAAAAATGGAAAACAAAATAAAAATAGATTCAAAATAATAATCTATGACCATTGGGATACAATGAAAAAATAAGATGGCCTACCACATACCCTAGGAGTGTCCATGATTCCCTTATGCTGAATACAACAATAAATTGTATAACACATAATCATTTGTTATTGTTTTACACTCAAAAACCTATTTAATGTGAATATAGAGGGAATACCATAAATAATACGACATATAGTCCATTAATGTATGTAGAAAAAAAATAAAAAAATAGAAAAATGTTTTAAAATAAAAAAAAGAACCTAAATGAGAAAAAATGAATAACCAAAAATGAAACTAAAACTCAATCTATCTGGTTGAATAAACTGAAGTTCTGGTCACCATCCCCTAATGAATGTCAAGTCACTAGGACAATCTAAATATACATAAAAAAACAAGGAAAGGCAACACATTATCCAACCCAATATCCAATAGATGCAAATTTTATCACAAGACATGATGATTAAATTCACATAAAAATTAGTATATATATTGAGTGTTTATCTAGTAGGATACATGAATGAGTCCAATCCATTAATTTTATTATCATTATTTATTTATGAGAATTTTTTGAAAAATTTATTCTAATTTTTTCATTGAAATGAATACGATAAAATCTGTTTTACATATAGACATCAAGAATGAAATACATTTTTTTCAATAATTTATTAAAATTGGTGCTTTTGAAAATGAATTTAATTATGAGTGGAAAATAATTGTATTAAATATCACTATTTTGAAATTAAAGGAACATATTATCTGAAATGCTTCAAAAAACATTATAATACAAATGTCACTATAATGAAAATTTACCATTTACCCTTAAAATCATACACATAAAAAAACATCAATGTAATCATAGATGTAGGGGTAAATAATCAAGAATAACCATGATAAATAAAAGGATAGAATAACAAAAAAAATTAATCCTAAAAAAGGACATGTCACCAAAAAATACCCTCAAATAAATAGGCAATACAAATGAAAATGTATAAATGAATGATCCATAACATAAATACATATCATTAGGTAAAATCATAATTACTATCATGACCTCACAAGACAAGAAAAAATAATCTAGTTGTCAGTAGGGTAAAATAATACATTTATCCACTAAATCACTATATGTAGTCACCTCAATGAAAACCCAAAAATAATGGTTTTACATTACACTAATGGGGTTCTTGATAATTAAAAAAATTTAATATCCTAGAAATTTCATACTTCTACCCATATAGAAAACTAGTTATCCTTCGGTAATAATAATTTAGGTACACTATATTCAATAACATAATCATAATACAATAATATTCATCTAGGGATAACTACATTATCACACCCTTCACACCTCCTTCACTACCAACAACGTAAGCGAAATACATAATAAAATCATGAATTACATAACAAATAAACAATAACATGGATAAGAAAAAAAATTAAAACATGGGTACTAAAAAGAGAACCACCAATTATCAACTCAAAACAAGGAGCCGAATGGGCCTTTACTTTTTTAAATAAAACATATTGAATTAGAATTTATTTCCAAGAAAATCCCCATGACAACATAATTAAAAAAGGAATTATATTCATCAAAAATTATTACCATAAAATTCACGGGATAAATTCATTCATATATTTAGCCAAAAAAATCATTAAAAACATGAAATCTATATTTTAACACAATAAACTAACTCACTTGGGAAGAATCATTTTTCTTATAAAACCATAAACATGTTTTCTATTTTCCTAAAAAAATCAATATTATTTTATCAAACATAAAGTGTTTTTTAAAAAATCATTTCCCAACAAGATTCCATTTCAATCAATAAATCACAACCATTTATACATGACATAAAATAAAAACAATTGAATGAATATAATATTAACCCTATATGTTGTCCACACCATTAATATTTTTTTAGAATATGAATATAAAATAAATTGTTATATTGTTACTCTTGAATAAAATATCATAAAATATAATCATTAACATTAAACATTGAAACCATGTCACCTTCGATAAAACAAGTAAAAATAAATTAAAAATAATGAATAAATATGTGGAGTGAAGAAAATTTTAACTCTCTAATATCTAACCAAGAAATTTCAAGTTAAAGAACACTTCGAATGGGTGGGCTTGGAAAAATCTCATGAGGATGAAGCAAGGCCACTGAAATGTCTTGGTGAGGGTATTAGGCTGGCCATTGTGTCGAAAGGAGGGAAGTGGGACTACCAAAATTACTAGAGGCGATGGAGGACACCGGCAAAAGATACATGAGGGGAGGGGGGATGCATAGACACACCAAAGGAGGTGAGGCTCAAATGTGGAGGGGAAAAGGAGACCAAGAGGGATTCTAATACTCATAAAGATGTACCAATAGTTTAAAAAACTATAGGTATAGACAAACTTATATCAATCATTTTTTAGAAGCATTGTTATAGGAATGAACAAGAACCTCTATACCCACATATATTTTAAACAGTGGGTATTGTTCAATTGGGATTGATCCCTTTTCCAAGAGTTTGCTATGTGGTACACTCTATGTTACATGGTACGATGAAATTGGTGTCTCTACACAAATGGTTTGACACTCCATGGGGATATTCATTGTTAAATTCATAATCTCATTACGATCCATTAATATGTGAACCAAAAAATCTCAATAAAATATATGATAGACAAAATATTATGGATAACATAGACGGAAGTCAAGATACTCATATCTTAAAGAAATAAATAATCCTTATATGTAATCCCCTAAATTTCTTTGGATTCCCATATTTGTGTATAATAGATAAAAAATACGACTCTCTAATTTTCATTTTCTTATATCAAATTTTTGTAAATAATAGATATCATGTAATCAATAAACATGACAGTTATTATGACAGATTACACATCGAGATGTGTAACATGATTGGAGATTTAATAAAAATCCCCATTATAATGTTCTATTAGAATATTTATGTTTAAAATGGAATCCTACAACAGGAGGAGCACCCAATCCCCCTAAAATAGAACAAGTCATAATCAAGAGCTTCATGTTACAAATGTCTCTTACAATCAATGGATAACACAATCCCTTAATTTCCAAACAATGGATAATATTCATTTAGAATATCTTCAATATCCATCAATTTTTTGAGAATGAAGATGATATATTGAATTTTTAGAATATGGAGGGAGATTCTAATTTGTCCTGGACCATGACTAACAATTCAAGGCCATTGGAAGATATAGATGCAATGGAGTGGAATTAATTCTAGAATTTTTTTTCATTAATATTTCTATTTTACACTCCTATATAAAACTGAAAGAGGTTTTCTCTCCCTTCAGAAAAAAGAAGAATTTTTTTGGGATTGTGGGGAAAATATCACAAGGTATTCATGATATTACTCCATTAATTTTACCCATAATTCAAGGATGATCAATTATTTTTTTTGATAAATGAATGTATAAAGAAATTCACATTGATCCACATCTTTTATAGTTATGCATAAATTTTCAAATATTCCCTTATAGTCAAAATGGAGGTAGAAAAATCGTAAATGTATCAGGGGGATAAGAATAATAAAGTGGAATATAATTATTCTATCCCGGTGGAGAAAATAAACAATAAAAAATTTAAATAACCCAATTACCAATGGTGTGGGAAGAAGATCCCCGATAATTGCCTACGGGAAACAATGAAACAATTCAAGTTGTGAAAGGAAGGACAACTATCTAGAAATTACGGACATGATAAAATCGTTAATGAGATGGAGGAATGAAATGATCAGGTCAACCCTTAGTAGAATATTAATTAATTCAATGACATAGAATCATGGAACATTTCATACCATTTCCATACGATTTTTTTCTCAAACAACCAACAACCTCCAAATGGATACGGTTGTAATTTATCCTAGTCCACCACTAAGGTGGATCCCTACAAAGAAGAGGTGAACGGTATTAATATTATTTATTAAATAATATTTAATACAATTTTTGATTTCAGTACTACATATTCTTTAATATCATGACATTTTAGTAGAACTATTCAAACACCCCCACATATCATAGAGTTAGATATATTAATGTATATAGAAAATGGGAACTTATAGAATTCCGAGGATATAAATCCTCCCCTATCAACGATTGAGATCGAAACATCCCATTGATCTTATTCATACATTCATTGGTAGAGTATTATGCAAATTTTTCCATAGATTTTCTTTACCTATATATATCCATGATAAATATCCACAAGTTGGAAATCATTATCTGTATTGTGAATCAACCACTAATTATATAAATGTTAAATGTGGAGGATAAATCAAAATTTACACTGTAATAATAATAAATACTTTTATTTTTCAATTAAATATAGTATCCAGCTCAAATGATCAACTATTTATGAATGAAATATCATTTAATAAATTCATATTTTGATAGAATAAACACACTTGTTTCACGATTAATTATTTGATATTCCTCATTGCTGAGTGGTGGTATTTTAAATTCATTTTACATCTGGGGTGTTTCCATTATCGAAGAATGATTATATAGTGGATTATTTGGATGATGAAGTGATAATGAACAACTACTTTAGAATTTGGATAAAGTGTTTGTACACCCAATCTTGTCACAACGGGGTTCTCTAGTCTCTTCATCAAGTACAATTGTGGGTCATTGTACCTTTTCATTATTTATCATGATCTCTAAAAATTCACGATAAAGATAAAGTACCGTATTCCTATGACTAATCAAATATCTTGACACCTATCAGTGAAAAAAAACATGTCCACAGTGTATTTTCTGAAAATATATTATCATGTGGGGGTAAAGATAGAGGATATCCCAAGACCTCATTTTGAACAAGGTACAATCACTATGAGTTCATAGTGATTCCATTCAAACTCAATGATTATCTATTGTTCATTGTGGTCATGAGGAATAATGTCTTTAGAGATTACCATGACAAATTTTTTTATGTATTTATATACTATATTATAATATTCTTTAATAGAAATGAGATTATGAAGAGTATCTGAGAAATGCGATGAATAAAATAATAAATAATAAGACTTATTCCAAGTATACAAAATGAGTGTTTTTCTTCGATGATGTATCATTCTTGGGGAATATCACACTAAGAAATGAGACTTATTTGGACCCTTAATAGACCAAAGTTATTAGTGTATTTATTTGACCAAAATCTTGGAAAAATATCGATTGTTAGCATGGGTTTTCTGGGTGTCATCATTGATTTCATTGAAATTTGTTATGATTGTCAATACCTGTTACTAAGATAACATAGAAGGGAGTGATGTTTTCATGGAATGATGAATGTGAATATATATTAATGGAGTTATAATGATTTATCTTCACTGCACCTAATCTCACACCTCCAATAAGTGGGATAATGTTCATTCTATTCAGCGAGTCTTCGAATAAGGGATTGAGCTACGTGTTAATGAAAAATGAAAATATCATAGAATATGATTCAAGGAAGTTGACTGTTCTTGTGAAAATACATCCCACACATTATATTTCATTGGAAGCTATGATATATGAATTGAAAATCAAGAGGCATTATCTTCATGGGGATAAGTTTTATTTATAAACAAATCACAAAATCCCCTTGTATATATTCACATAGATATTGATTAATATACGAAAATGAAGATGGTCAGAGCTGATCATGTACTACGATAACTCAATACACTACCATCCTTGTAATGTTAATAGATTCGATGATTCCCAATGTAGAAATAAAATAATATCATTATAAATTATGAGAATCTATAAGGATCTGGGCTTCTTACACCTATAAATGACAGACATGGGAATCCTTAAGGAAATAAATTCAACAATCCATTTCCATATGATTTCTCAACCATCTCATTTCAAAAGATTAAATCGAACTAGAATAAATGAAGTAGAAATTTAGTATAAAGACCTAGAATTTCCATTTTAAATTTTTTCATAAATACATGGCAATTTTACGAGTCCTCAGTTTCTAACGGTGCCTGATTCCGAGGCCTGGGGTGCGCTAAATCAATTTATGATGTTTTTTTGGGTATGTCCAGTAAACATACATGTGGGTTTTTATATTTTTTGAACCAGTGGTCGGAATTGATATATGAGGACACCGATGAACCCGAAGTGCCAATATTCCTTTAAAGAGACTTTTATCGCAGTTGCGTTTTATCGAGAGTAGAAGTTAATTATTGGAGATGTTTAGTACATTTAATAAAATTTATGTTTGGAATAATTTTTATTTAGGTGGTGGTTAAGTTCTATAAAGGGATGTTGGTGGTGGGGCCCACCCCAAAATAACTTGCCAGGGGAGGATATTATGTGATGGGGCCCACACGAGCATTAAACCCCACAACTCCCCTTAAATCGCCTTTAACCCCAATGTAACTCACTTTCATTGTGGGGAGTCTCTTAAACTTCTAACTCTCTCAATTAAATGTTGAAACTCTCCACCTCCCCTGATTGAATTTTGAACCCATCCCTCCGCATTTAATCTATGTGTTGTCAAAGATTAATGAAAGATAACTCTTGAGTTGTTGTGCCATAAAAATAATAGAGAATTATCTCTATTATTTTGGCTTAACATTCGTTGGGAGGATTAGTGAAGCTTTGGAAGAATTCTTGGAGGAACGTTATACTCTTGAAGCAGAATGCTGATTCCAATGAAGAACCATGAAGCGTCTATTTATTTTCGAACTAGAGCAAGAAAGGGATGACACCACCCGTGAAGAATGTCGCCAACGACAACGTCTTCCCCTCTGACGTTGACATAATGACATATGGCTTCCACAACATCCAACTTCTACAAATCGTCAACGTTCAATGAAGAAATATGAGGTGTGGGTTACTTTAATTTTTGATTCTTCCCTCCGTTCTACATCGTTAGGTTGGTGGAATGATGTGCCGTTTCTTATCAATATAACGAGGTGGGTTTGGACTTCACAAACATGACATGACACTCCCCTTTTTTGTTTCCATTTGATGACGTCAGAGGTAGAGTCAAATGGGCATTGTGCCATTGCTCCGTGCCAGAGAAGAATAGTGGCGGATGAAGAAGCTTGGTGTAATCTCACCTCGCGGTTTATCGTGCGTAGGGAAGCAGGACCGCGGTGCCGCCACGCTGAGGTGGAGGTACGGAGGTGGGCGACCAAGCCGGCTGCCGTAGACGCGGACAGCGGGACGACTGGGAAATCGACTGGCCGACCCGATGGAATACTATGGCACCTTTAGGCACTGCATGGAGGGAGAGAACAATCCGCATAAATGGGCCATGTTGCTAGGTGAACCGGTCGGCCACTTGTCGGGCGGGCTCGAGGACCGTGGCGCCCGTAGGTGTCGTGCGACATAGAAGACTGTATCCTGCAACCGCTGGCCGCTCTGCTTGGCGAACTAGCCGGCCACCAACCAGCTGGGATTGGAAACTGTGATGCCCACTAGCTCCATGTGGGAAGAACCACGACCCCCTATGTGGGCCATGTATGCTGGGTAGATCCGGATGGCTACGGCTGGCCGGGCAGGAGGAGGCGGTGCCATTTGGCGCTGCCGGGCGAACCAGACCAGCTAGCAGCACGGGGTAGTTCAGCAGGTGGGCCAAGCCCCACCGAGCTGGGCCACACCCCAGCCAGGTCGGACTCTCCGAGCCAGGCCGGGCCAAGCCCCCAGCCGGGTCAGACCCGCCGATCCGGGTCAGGCCTAACCGCCACAACCCACTAGGCTTGACATGCCGGGCCTGACTTCGCTTAAATGCGAATTTCTTCATGATCAGGCATCCAGATGACATGACGTATGTGGAACTAGAACACTCGCAACAAGGGGGTCCTTTTGCGATACTCTAACTAATTTTTGGACAACATTGGATAACGACCGGGTTTGGATCGAGCATATATCAAACCGGGCCCATGGAACTGAAATACCAATAACTCTCAGACCGGTGATTGGCGCACCGTCTGTCGCGTTGGGTTCCTATTTGTGAGACAGAACTACATGATACATCAACTCGAGACTTCATGATAGTTTATGTATCGACACTTGACATGAGTAACAGACCCTTCTGGAACCAGAAATGTTGTTTGTGGGAATCCTAGAGCTGGCTGCGAAAACTACTATACTGGAATCCTTTGTGGGTTCGACGATGATGACTATTGTACAAGGATCCAATGTGGGTCCGACAGTTTTGAACTATGTTCATGTATCCTATTTGGTCTAACAGAATAGGTGGTCCTGTATACTATATGGGTCCGGCAGCTTAGCTGGTCCTGTATTATGTGTGGGTCAACACATAGAGATCCTGTGTCGGTCTGCACTGAGCGATCCTGTGTTGGTAAGAATAGAGCGATCCTATGTGGGTCATATTTGAGTGATCTTGTGTGGGTAAGCAACAAGAAATCCTTGGTGGGTCATCACCAAGTAATACTTTGTGGGTCAGCAGAAAAGACTCGTATAGAGTAAGAGGAATTAGTGGTTACATCTATTCATCATTACTATTGTGCCTACGATATACCCAGTGTGAGATGAGTCCATACCTATGGGGTACATTCCCTTTAAGGTAATACCTTGGTGGTATTATCTTGTGTAGCGTACCTGTGTGGTACTTAAATTTGTGGTACTCATTCCTTTGTGGAATAGTTAAGCCTGAGATTTTTAGTTGGACTCAGTTTTTTCTCATGATTGATATGGGCATATTTAATAACTTATGTATATGTATGGGTATATACCTAAGTAGGGTTGTCAGTTGATTAAATTATTTTTGGTTTATCCTTTTTGAATTTCATGTGACCTTGAGGGTCTCCGGTCCCCAACTGAGTGTCATTATACTCAACCCTGCACGGGCTATGCATGATCTTTGTTATGTTTGGTGCAGACGGAAGACAACACCGACTAGGGACGAGACTACTAGGACTAGAGTTAGCTCGGGGTGGACGTTAGATGAGGTGAACCATAAAGACGACCATTCTTTATATGTACCTACCCTTCAGGTACTATTTGAGGTGGATGATCCAGGAGATGCTTTTCACATATCACCCATATTGCACATTCCAGTTTTTTTGTTACGTTCCAGTTGGGCTTGTATTCTGGCCCCTTTTATTATTGTACTCACTCATTTTACTATTCAGTTTACTTGAGTTCATATCTTTTTGTGTGGTTGGTTGTGTGTGTTACCGGTTATATAAGAAATGCCTTCCTAGTTTTAGGGAATACACCATCGGTGCATGTCTCCAGCCCCTAGCCTATTGAACGTGGGCTTGTGGTAGTCACGACATAATTCCCATGGGACAGATCATGACAACATATATTAAAAACTTTTTCTGTAAATATAGAAAATTTGTTTTGAATTTTTAGAAATTATTTTTATGTCTTAATATCAGATATACCTTGTAGAAATTTATTTATAATTTTTTTAAGTAATGATTTTTTACAGAATATTGGAAAATACAAAATGTAAAAAAAATTCCATTTTCTTCCAAATATTTAAAATGTTAAACTTTTTCATAATATATAATAAAATTTATGTTTTTCAATAATATTAATAGTACTAATTTTTTCATGGGAATTATTATATAAATAAATATATCTATAGGAATATATAGATCTTATGAAATCTTGATTACTTGAAGATAATTTTCTTCATATTATCTATAGAATTATTTTTAAATTAAATTTTAAAGTTTATTTGAATTGATTATGGTAAAATATATTTAATCTTGGGATTCAAAATAAATAATATTATATAATTTTTCAACATAATTTATTTTTCAAAATAAGTATAGTAAAAATTAATTAACAATGATAATGATAAATTTCAATTTATGGAGTTAAACAAAATAATAAAAAATAAAATAACCAAAAATATTTTCCAATTAATGTTTTTATGAATATATATAAATATTGTATCATATTATTCAGTCACGATGATACATTATTAATCCTCATAGTATATATAGAGATGGGTAAAAAAATATCTTTTTTAAGAGTCCAAATGTGTACACAACCAACTTATAAAAGAAAACCACTCATTTACTCTTCCAATTTCAAAACCCCTTTGTTATATTTTATGTAACAAATTATTATCTGTTATATGAATTTGTTTTTATATTATTGGTTTTTAATTTAATAATTACATTCTGAATATATTGAATTTCATTTAATCTAAATAATTTTAAATTCTAATTAGGTTTTTTTTAAAATAATTCATTTTTAATTATATAATTATAATTTGAAATAATTAATTTCAATCTGGAGTTCATAATATTGCTATTATTTTATTACTAATTATTTAAAATGTTATAAAAATATATATTTTTCTGGTAAATAGTAAAATATACAATTTTGTAAGATAAACATTATTTTTAGGACATCATGAAGTTAATAATTATTATTTAAAATTTATTATTATTATGTAATGAATAAATAATGATATTATAATATTAATATTTTACATGAAATAATTCAGATCATGTAATTTATAATTTTTTTTCTTGATATGTGTAAAAAACATTGTCAATGTAGACTTAATGCATGTACATCGTTGTCAATTTCAAATTTGGTTCCTTATTAATAATTATTCAGAAGTAAATTTTTTTTTCATGACATAATTATTTTTATTGTGTATAATTAATTTTTTTAGATGCTAGT
This sequence comes from Viscum album, assembly GCA_963277665.1. Classification (NCBI taxonomy): domain Eukaryota; kingdom Viridiplantae; phylum Streptophyta; class Magnoliopsida; order Santalales; family Viscaceae; genus Viscum; species Viscum album. The sequence goes on from OY728127.1 coordinate 2,048,046,218, forward strand.
TAATAATGTTTGAGTTATATAACATGAATTTTATCCTACTTCATGGGGAATTATTCTATAAGGTATGTGAAGAAAAATTAGAACATTAATGATGTTTTACCAATATGGATATTATTAGGACCCTTAATAACATTTTATACCACAGAAGACATTTTCTTGACACTGTAGTTTTTATTTTGTATAATTTTTTAATATGTGGTTTTCTAGAAGCAGTTATCAAAAAATAAAATTATTTTGAAAACTGTGAAATTTATCTTCTCTATGAAAATATATTTTTAAATTTCTTGTAATAAATAATTAACATAATTTCATTCATAATGGAAATGAAATAATAATTAAATAACAAATAAATAACATTAATTATACAAAAAATAAAAAAATATATTTAATTCAATATTTTAAGTTAACTCACAATATCTATAGATAGAAATAATATTTCTATGATATAATAAAATATTTATTTCTAAATTGAAAATATGTTTTTCTATTTTCAAGTCCAAGTTATGAAGTGTTTTTAATTTGGAATTTTTTTTTAAAATAAAATATTTTATTAAATTATATAAAAAACTCAACAAAAATGACCAAAATTATATGATATAATCAAAAATGAGAAATATTGTTTATTGGGCCTTGTGGAAGTATTTAACTCTACAATAGAATTATTATATTTTTTTATTTAAAATTATTTATAAAATTACCTTTACCTAAATTTTAAAAATAGAATCAATCATTCAATTAATTTCATCAAATTAATAAAACTATATCGGCTTTCTTCTACAAAATATATTTCTTCTCATTCCATGTCGTGTTCTAGGGTTTATAGACTCGCTAAAGGAACTATTAGAAAAACCTTATGGATATTCTCGAGGACAAAAGTTCCAAGATTTAAGTTATTCATTATTCTCTTTTAAAATATTTCTCTCTTCTAAATTTATCTCACCATTATCCTATAATTTTATTATAAATCAAGTATAATATAAATAATTTAATGTTTTTAATAGTATATATTTCATCATATATCTCATCCACTCTGTTATTCTAAAAAATGAATTTATCATCCATTGAATGTCCATTCACCAAGTTATTGTATAATGATATTTAATTTACCATTACTACAACAATGGTAATTATAAATGCACAAATAATATATATATATATAAACATATTTATATATATGTCATTTAATCTTTAGTATCATTTTTAATAGACAAAAACATCTATAATAAATCAACTATGAAAACCATGAGGAAAACACTCTTGATTAAATTAAAATAATTAAATATTATTAATAAATAGATGTAACGATGTCATAAAATGGTCAAATAATGTAGTTTTAAAATGATTATATTTTTTTAATAAACAATAATAATCAAAAAACCATAATACATGGGGTTCAAATACATTTTGTGGAATTCAAACTCGATGTAGTAGATTTTATAACTGAAACATTATTTTAAATGTTTTTAATATTTATTCTTCTAAATAATTCTATTTTATGTCCAAAGGAACATAATGTATTTTATGAATATATTTTTATGTAATTAAATTCATAAAATATTATTTTTCTAATTTCCCTCACTGTTTATAATTATTGTATATTTTGTAATGATTTATTTAAGGTAGTTTACATTAAAAATTCTCCGTTAATTTCTATTCAAATTTAATTTTTAAACATATAAGGCTTGATTGGACTTTCCCATAAACATGATGCCATAATGTGATTATTTTATCTTCACAAGATTACATGATTATATAAAAAATATATTCTTCATGTTCACAATACTATTTCAAATAATTTATTTTTTTGAAGGAATGACATTTATGAGAAAAGTATTCAAGTTTTATTATTATATTCTGGTTATTGGAAAAAAATTTCAAGAGGGTTTGAACCTATATCTTTATTTAAAACATTGCATATGAATATTTTTGATGATGAATTTAACGATTATTCAATGTGTAACTATGATGGTAATGCTACTAGGTACCGGTGATTGTTACATCAAATAGTAGTTGTGATTGTTAAACTATAAGAAAGTCATGAGGGTTTCATATAATATGTTATCAATGATGGTTAAATTATTATATAGGTAAATAACTATGTAATTAAAAATTTTTACTTATTTTTTCTATTTATTATAGAATTATTATGTTTTATAAAAGTATGTATATGTTACTTTTATGGGTGAGAAATATATTATTCATTTGTTTATTAGTATTTAGGGAAAAATAGTTTTATTCCATATTTTTATGTTAATTATAGATTTTATGGTTCTCATTATAGGATTTAAAATGTTTTTTCACGTGGTTTATTATTACACTGCGGGACTATTATATTTCATTTTTTAATGAATCCAAATAGTAATTTACTAATTAATATTTTTTTGTAAAATCTGATTTTATGTAATGTATTTTCCAAATCATCCAAAACCTAGACCAAAAAATATCATCTGATGAAAATTGTATTGTGTTATTTATATTACATTTTAATAAAATAAATTACACAACATGTAACAACTAGAACTGTAAAAAATAAATTTCCCCTTTTGATTTATTTAAAAATAATTATAATATATGGTTTTAGAAAATACATGCTTTTATTTTGGTTTTTCATATCATATTGGGTATGGAGTAACATTTTGTATCATTATCGTTTATATGATTGATTATTAATAGTGGTCATGTTATTATTATTAATATTGGGTTTTAAAAAATCCAGGAAAGACAAACACAGGATGTAATGACATCAACTCGTAGGGATGTGCCCTATAAATCCCATTTATTAAATCAACAAAGGAGATATGATTTTGAGGATTTGTTACTAGAACAATATAAAATTTAGATCAACCAAATTATGCAAGAGATAAACTATTTAGGGGATAATTTCATGATCATCGAGATTACGACCTAAAGCATGTTCTCGAAACCGCCCCGGGATAGTCCCTCCAATGCACACAATAAGCTTATGGAATTTTATGGTGTATTAAACAGTCTTTTATAAAAAAATCAGTAATATGTATAATTAATTTATTTTTTATACAATAATTTATATATCTTCATCATATAATTGTCAATTTATAAATGATTTTTTATTCAATAAAACACCAATATCCTTTATTTTTAATATTTAAATTAAATTAAGTAATTTATTTTGATGAATTTTTTTACTGTTGAAGTAATCATTTTTTCATAAAAAATTATAAATAAATATTTTTTATTAAATAGAAATTATCATATAATGTCATCTATAATTCTTATAAGTGTTCAACAATTGTTATTGTTAAAAAATAATCATTTTCATTAAATTTATTTTATTCATTTTAACATTAAAATTAAAATATTTAGTATATTATTTAGATGACGTTAACATTTCTTTTTGAATCATAACATAGATTATATCCAATGGTAAATGTTTCGACTTTTTATAAGATAGTTGAATATTTGGGTAAAAATTAAATACCATATAAATTTAATTGTTATTGTTTTACTACATAATGAGGCAAAAGTGATGTAATAAATACATGTAATTCCCCATTGAATCCATTATATATTCATTCCACCGTACATTTTTTCTAGATGCTTCCAAAAAAATTTTCAATACAAGTAACAATATTTAGATTTTATATGAAAAACATTAAGGATTGGATATACATTAAATTAATCAATATTAAAATGTGAAAACTGTTTTTTATATTGGGTTTTTAAAGATTTAGGGAATTGTGGGTACACCCTCTAAATCAAAACCTAATCTACTATTCAAATCAATATATAATGCATTCATGATTGATCAAAAAACACCACAACATCCATCAAACTTGTAGCCTTAACATCTTTATTGCCGAGTAATTTAAACTGAATATGCAAAGAACATATTATTTTATATAAATAATACAATAAAATTTATATAAATTTATAAAATTATCTTACCCAAATCTGATGCCATGATTTTTTCATTGGTTTCATCATTATCATGTCTCTATGAGACTAGTTCCAACAGAATAGTACTGTAGTTTTTGGTTAATGTGTCATTGAATCACCAATATCCTGCTGAATTTTATCCAAAAATTTGAATTTTTATTGTAATACACAATTATATAGATTTGAGTATTTCAAACATTATAAATATGAGTACATGTACATAAACTAGCAGTTGATACTTCTTAATAGGTATATAGGGAGGATGAGAATTATGTTATGGTACAACATGAAAAAAATAATGTGATATAATTTGACGAAATTATAAAAAAAAGAAACCATGGCATGCCACTCAATATACTGTGATGGATTTGTGGGGTTTACTAAATTAGTAGCCTCTGAAGAAATTTTGTGTTCCATTGCATGCTCTTGGTTGTCATCATGCAGTAGAGTGGAATATAAATGAACATGTTCATTAGATGTTAGATGGATGGTTGGAATTTGTGGCATTATCAGCAAGGTAAAATATAGAAATTAGTTTGGTGGAAAATTGTCATATATATATATATGGTAATGTAGGGAACATCCAAGGAGGTGGTGTACATAACATATGTGAAAAAGAGAAAAATTGATATTCTGGAGGCATCAATGTTATCTTACCTGGATATGGTATAGACATGGTATGTGAATAAGTGTGTAACTATGATTATGATATGGGATTGGATTAGAATATCCTAGGTGACTCAAGAAGATGATGTAAATGTTTGATTGATGTGGTTTCCACTGGTGGTTCATTGTGGGAATGGATATGACTAGTTCTTCTTCTATGTCTTCGATAATCCCCACTCTTCCTGATAATAGTTTGATGAGGAATCTACTCAGGTGGAATTGAATTTCCCTAAAAAATCATAATAAAATTTTACATAAAATTATTTGTAATACAAAAGAAAATAATTGAAATTATTATACACAATAAGTGATGTGAAGGAGGAATCACACTCTCATGCATCATTCATTGAGGAAAAAATAGTTTCTTCCTTCGATGTTCTGAAGTATATTTTATAATAATCATCGGAATGAAATCAGAATTTTTATAATTTTTTTTATAAAAAATTATTATGACATAGATGTCAATGAAGGAATATGAAATTTCATAACATCATTCAGAAACAATAATTTAAAACCAAGTTATACATTTTTTAAAACATGTTTCAAGCCCAGTTTACAAAATGGAAAAAAAAATCCAATTAATTGAAATGAAACCATAAAACACTAATTCATAAAAAATAGGATTCCCATAATTATTTTAAAACTAGCACAAAATAAAAGTTTCATTATCAAAAAAAAACATTCATTCAATGATATTTCTTGAAAAATATTTTTTGAAAAATCATTTTACACTTTAGCAAACACTAAATATAAATATCATTTACAATATACTTTGAAATAACTAAAGATTATAGTTTTTCATTAATATTTTAAAATATTAAATCCCCATTCAAATAATTTAAATGAAAACCACACAAAAATAATAAAGAATCATATAAATAAAAACCACTTTTTCAACCCCCAAAAAATAGAAAACAAAATAAAAATTTATTCCAAACAATAATCTATGAAAATTGAGATACAATTAAAAAATAAGATGGCCTTCCACATACATTAGGAGTTTCCAAGATCCTCTTGTGTTGAAGACAATAATCAAGGGTATAACACATAATCATTTGTTATTTTTTACACTCATTAATCTATTGAATTCGAATATAGAAGGAATACCATAAATAATATAGCATATTGGACATTAATGTATGTAGAAATGAAATAAAAATTAGAAAAATGTTTTACAATAATAATAGAAGCTAAATGATAAAAAATGATTAACCAAAAACGAAAATAAAACTCAATCCAAGTGGTTGTATAAACTGAATGTTTGATCACCATTCCCTAATGAAAGTCAATTCAATAAGACAATCTAAATATACATAAACATAAAAGTAAAGGCATCACATTAACCACACCAATATCCAATAGATGCAAATTTTTTCACAAGACATGATATCTACATTACCATAAAAATTAATATATATGGTGCGTGTTGAATCTAGTAGGATACAACAATGAGTCCAATCCATTCATTTTGTTATAAAAAATGATTTATGAGATGTTTTAGAAAAATATATTCTAAATTTTTCTTAAAATGAATAGGATTAAATCTTTTTTACATATAGACATCAAGAATGAAATACATTTTTTACAAAAAATTATTAAACTTGTTTCTTTTTAAAAATAATTTAATTTTGAGTGGAAAATAATTGTATTAAATATAACTATTATAAAATTAATGTAACATATGGTCTAAAACACTTCAAAAATAATTATAATACTAATGTCACTATAAAGAAAATTTACCATTTACCCTTAAAATCATACCCATAAACAAACATCAATGTAATCATTGAAGTAGGGGTTAATAATCAAGAATAGCCATGATAAATACAATGATAGAATAACAAAAAACAATTTTAATCCTAAAAAATATCATGTCACCACAAAATAACCTCAAATAAATAGGCAATACAACTGAAAATGTATAAATGAATGATCCATAACATAAATACATATAATTAGTTAAAATCATAATGACTATCCTGATCTCACAAGATAAGAAAAAATAATCTAGTTGTCATTAGGGTATAATAATACATTTATCCACTAAATCACTATATGTAGTCACCCCAATTAAAACCCAAAAGTCATGGTTTTACATTAAACTAATGGGGTTCTTGAAAATGAAAAACATTTATTATCCTAGAAATTTCCTACTTCTACCCATATAGAAAACCAAGTGTCCTCTGGGAATAATAATTTAGGTACACTATATTCAATAACATAATCACAATAAAATAATATTCATCTTGGGATAACTAAATTATCACACCCTTCACACCTCATTCACTACTAACAACGTAACCGAAATACACAATAAAATCATGCATCACATAACAAATAAACAATCACATGGATAACAAAAAACATTAAAACAGGGGGACAAAAAGGGAACCACCAATTATCAACTCACAACAAGGAGCCAAATGAGCCTTCATTTTTTAAAATACAACATATTGAAATCGAATTTTTTCCAAGAAACACACCATGCCAACATAAGTAAAAATGAATTATATTAATCATCAATTATTACCATAAAATTCACAGGATAAATTCATTCATTTATTTATCCAAAAAAATCATTAAAAACACGAAATTTATATTTTAACACAATAAACTAACTCACATGGGAATAATAATTATTCTTATAATACCATAAACATGTTTTTTAGTTTTCTAAAAATAACCAATATTATTTTATCAAAACATTATATGTTTTTAAAAAAATCATTTCCAAACACTCTGCCATTTCAATCAAGAAATTTCAACCATTTAAACATGACATAAAATAAAAAAATTGAACGAATATAATATTGACACTATATGATTTCCACACCATTAATATTTTTTCTAAATATGAATATAAAAAAATTGTTATATTATTACTCTTGAATAAAATAACATAAAATATAATCATTAACATTAAACATTTAAACCATGTAACCTTTAATAAAACACTTAATATAATATAAAAATATGGAATAAATTTGAGGAGTGATGAAAATTTTACTTCTCTATTATCGACCCAAAATATTTCAAGATAAAGAACACATCAAATGGGTAGTTTTAGAAAAATCACATGAGGATAAATTAATGCCGCTGAAATGGCTTAGAGAGGGTAGTAGGGTGGCCATTGTTTCGAAAGGAGGGATGTGGGACAACTGAAATTTCTTGAGGTGATGGAGGACACCGACCAAAGTCACATGATGGGAGATGGATGCATAGACACACCAAAGGAGCGATGGCTCAAATTTTGAGGGGAAGAGGAGACCAAGAGGGCTTCTAATATTCAAAAATATATACCAATAGTTAAAAAAACTATTGGTATAAAAAAATCTATATAAATCATTTTTAAGAACCATTGTTATAGGAATGTACAAGAAACTCTATACCCAAAAATATTTTAAATAGTGGGTATTGGTCCATTGGGATTGATCCCTTTTCCAAGAGTGTGCTATGTTCTAGACTCTATGTTACATGGTACAAGGGAATTGGTGTCACTACACACATGGTTTGACACTCTATAGTGATATTCATTGGTAAATTCATAATCTCATTATGAACCATTAATATGCAAAATAAAAAATGTCGATAAAATATAAGATATAAAAAATATCATGGATAACATAGACTGAAGCCAAGATAATCATATTTTTAGGAAATAAATAATCATTATATGTCTTCCCCATAATGACATTGTATTTCCATATATGTGTATAATAATTAAAAAAATAATACTCTCTCATTATCATTTTCTTATATCGAATGTTTGTAAATAGTAGATATCATGTAAACAATAGATGTGAGAGTTATTGTGACATATTCCCCATCGAGATGTGAAATGGGATGGGAGTATGAATAAAAATCCCCATGATAATTATCAATTATAATAGGTAGGTTTAAAAAGGAATCCTAGATCAGGAGGACCCCCCAATCCCCCTAAAAGATAACAAGGCATAATTGAGAGCTTCATGTTACAAATGTATCTTACATTTAATGAATCACAAAATCTCTTAATTTCCCAACAATGCATCATATTCGTTTAGAATATCTTCAATATCCTTCAATGTTTTGAGAATGAAAATGATATATTGGATTTTTAGAATATAGAGGGAGAATCTAATTTGTGATGGACCTTGATAAAAAATACACATCCAAAGGAAGACATAAAATTGATGGAGTGGAATGAATTCCAGAATTTTTTTTCATAAATATTTCTATTTTACATTCTTATATCAAATTGGAATGGGTTTTCTATCTCTTGAGAAAAAATGAAGATATTATTTGGGTTTATGGGGAAAATATCACAAAGCATTCTTGATATTCCTCCATTTATTTTACTTGTAATTAAAGGATCATGAATTATTTTTTCGATAAATGAATGTATTAAAAAATCCACGTTGATCTTCATTTTTTATGGTTATGCATAAATTGTCTAATATTACCTTATAGTCTAAATGGAGGTAGAAAAATCATAAAGGTATCATGGGGAAAAGAATTATAAAGTGGAATTTAATTCTCGTTTTCCGGTGGAGAAATTTAACAATGGAAAAAAATTTAAATATCCCACTTACCAATGGTTTGAGAAGAAGAACCCCATTGATTTCCTATGGGGAACAATGAAATGATTCAGGTTGTGAAAGGAAGGAAACCCATCTAGAAATTACGGACTAGATAAAATCTTTAAGGAGATAGATGAATGAAATGATCTAGTCCACCCTTAATAGAATATTAATTAATTCAATGACATAAAATCATGGAACATTTAATACCATTTCCATAAGGTTTTTTTTCTGAAACAACCAACAAACTCCAAATGGATAAGGTTGTTATTTCTCATAGTCCACCACTGAGGTGGATCTATACAAAGAATAGGTGAAAGTAATTAATATAATTAATTAAATAATATTGAATGTAATTTTTGATTTTAGTACTATATTATCTATTATATCATGAAATTCTAGTAGAACACATCAATCACCCCCACAAATCACGGAGTTAGATCTATTAATGAAAATAAAAAATTGGAACTTATTGCATTCCAAGGATATAAATCCTCCCCTATCAGTTAATGAGATCCAAACATCAAATTGATCTTTATCATACTTTCATTGGTAGAGTATTACACAATTTTTTTCATTTATTTTCTTTACCTATATATATCGACGATAAATATCAATGAGTAGGAAATCACTATCTAAATTGTGAATCAACCCCTAATTATATAAAAGTGAAAGGTGGAGTATAAATCAACGTTTACACCATAATAATAAGTAAGAATATTATTTTTCAATTAAATGGAGTATATGGCTCAAATTATCTACTATTAATGAACGATATATTCTCTAATAAATTCATATTTTTATAGAATAAACTGAGGTGTCTCACGATTAATTATTTGATATTCCTTGTAGCTGAGTTGTGGTATTTTAAATTGATTTTATACCTGGGGTGTTTCCATTATCCAAGAATTATTATATAACAGATTCGTTGGAAGATGAAGTGATAATGAACAACTACTGTAGAATTTGGATAATGTGTTTATACAAACAATCATGTCACAAAGGGGTTCACTAGTCTTTTCAACAAGTAGAATTGTGGTTCAATGTGCCTTTGCATTATTAATCATGATCTCTAAAAATTCACAATAATGATCAACTACCATATTCCTATGACTGATTACATATCTTGTAACCTACCCATGAAAAAAAACATGTCCATGATGTATCTTTAGTCAATATATAATCATTTGAGGGTAAAGATGGAGGATATCCCCAAGACCTCATTTTGAACAAGGTACATTCACTATGACTTCATAGTGATGCCATTAAAACTCAATGATTATGTATCCGTAATTATGGTCATCAGAAATAGTGTCTTTAGATATTACCATGAAAAATTATTGGTTTTATTTATATACTATATTATAATATACATTAATATAAATGAGATCATGATGAGAATATGAGAACTGTGATGAATACAATAATAAAGAATAAGATTTATGCCGAGTATAAAAAATTAGTGTTTTTCTTGGATGATGTATCATTCCTGGGGAATATCACCACAAAAAATGAGAAATATTTGGACCCTTAATAGACCAATGTAATTTATGTATTTTTTTAGCCAACATCATGGAAAATTATCAATATTTAGAATGGGTTTGTGGGGTGTTATCATTGATTTCTTTGAAATTTGTTATGATTGTCAAGACCTCTTACCAAGATAAATTAGAAGGGAGTGATGTTTTCTAGGAATGATGAATGTGAATATATATTCCTGGAGTTATAATATATTATCTTCACTACACATAATCTCACACTTCCCACAAGTGGGAGATTGTTCATTCAATTCAGTGATTCGTCGAAGAAGGGATTGAGCTACGTGTTAATGCAGAATAAAAATATCATAGAATATGATTCAAGGATTTTGATTGTTCTTCTGAAAAAATATCCCACGCATGATATGTCATTGGAAGCTATGATATATGAATTTAAAATCTATAGGCATTATCTTAATAGGGATAAGTGTGATTTATATAAAAATCACAAAATCCCCTTGTATATATTCACATTGATATAGCGTAATCTACTCAAATGAAGATGGTTAGAGCTGATAATGTACTATGACTACTTGATACACTACCATCCTTGAAAATTTAATAGATTTGATGTTTACGAATTTAGAAATAAAATTATACCATTAAAAATTATGAGAATCCAGAAGGAGTGTGTCTTCTTACACCTATAAATGACGGACTTGTGAATCCTTAAGGAAGTAAATTCAAAAATCCATTTCCATATGATTTCTCAACCATCTCATTTAAAAAGGGTAAAGGGAACTAGAGGAATGATGTATAAATTTATATAAAAGGCCCGAAAATTCCATGGATTTTTTTTTCATAAATACATGGGAATTTTACGAGTTTGTAGTTTCTAACGAAGCCTGATTTCGAGGCATGGTCTTCGCAAAATCAATTTCTGGAGTTCTGTTTGGGTACATTGAGTAAACATACGTGTGGGTTTTATATTATTTTAACCGGTGATGGAAATTGAAATCTGAGGACACTGATGAACTTGTAGTGCCAATATTCATTTAAGGATAACCTTACCGCAATTGCGTTTTATCGAGAGTAGATGTTAATTATTGGTGATTTGTAAAAAATTAAATAATAATTATGTGTGGCATAATTTTTATTTAGGTGGTGGTTATGTTCTCTAATGGGAAGTTGGAGGTGGGGCCCACCCCGACAGAACCTCCCATGGGAGGATATTATGTGGTGGGGCCCACACAAGCATCAAACCCATCAACTCCCCTTGATCCCCCTATATCCCCAATGTAACTCACTTTAATTGCGAAGAGTCTCTTAAAATTCTAAATCTCCCAATTTAATGTTGAAACTCCCCACCTCCCTTGATTTAATTTTGAATCCATCCATCCTCATTTAATCTATGTGTTGTCAAACATTAATGAAATACAACTCTTTATATTTAGTACCATAAAAATAATAGAGAACTATCTCTATTATTTTGGATTAACTTTCACTCGGAGGATTAGCGGAGTTTTGGGAGAATGCTTGGAGGAACGATATCCTCTAGACGAAGAATGTCGATTCCACCGAATATCCATGACGCGTCTCTTTCCATTCCAACTAGAGCATGAAATGGAATACACCACCCGCAATGAACATCGCCAACGAAAACGTCATCCCCTCCGACGTTGACGTAATGACGTCCATCTTCCACAACATCTGACTTCTGCGACTCGTCAATGTTCAAAGACTAAATACGAGGTATGGGTTACTTTAATGTTTGATTCTACCATCCATTATACATCGTTAAGTTGGTGTAATGATGTGTCATTTGTTATCAATATAACTAGGAGGGTTTGGACCCCACAAACATGGCCCGACTCTCCCCTTTGTAGTATCCATTTGATGTCGTCGGAGGCGGAGTCAAATGGTCATGGCGTCGTCGCTCCGTTCCGGAGAAGAACCGTGGCAGATGATGAAGTGTGGTGTCATATTATCTCATGGTGGACCGCGTGTTGGGAAGAAGGACCACGATGTCTGCGCGACACAGTGGAGGTGCGGAGGGGGCCGACTGAGCTGGCCGCTGTATGGCCGGACTGCGGGACGACCGGTCGACCGACCGACCGGCCCGCTGGAAGAAAACGGCACCTGATGGCACCACCTGGAGGGAGATCATGGCCCACATCCATGGGCCGCGTTGCTGGGCAAACCATTTGGCCGCCTACTGGCCAGGCTCATGGATCGTGGCGCCCGCATGCACCGTGCGGAGGAGAAGACCACGGGCCGCAATCGCGGGCCACTCTACTGGGTGAACCTGCCGGCCACCTACCGGACGGGATGGGAAACCACTATGCCCATAGGATCCACATGGGGAGAACTGCACCACATTCTGCGCGCCACGTGCGCTGGGCAGATCCGTCTGGCTACAGCAAGCCAGGCAGGAGAAAGCGGTGTCGTTTGGCACTTCCGGGCGAACCAGACCGCCTGCAGCGCGAGCCGGGTCACTAGGTGGGCCACGCCCCACCGAGCCGAGCAGACCCCCCATTTAGGTCGGACTCGCCGAGCCAGGCTGGGCCAACCCCCCAGCCGGGTCGAACCCGCCGATCTGGGTCGGGCCTACCCGCCACAGCCCACTGGGTTTGACAAGCTGGGCCCGACATCCCTTAAATGGGAATATCATCAAGACCGCACGTCCGAACGACGCGCCCTCAACGGCACTGAGACACTCATGACGAGGAGGTCCTTTGAGATACTCTAAATGAGATTTGGACAACTTTGAAAAAACAACTAGGTTTGGATCGAGTGTAAATAAAACCGGGACCCTAGAACAGAAATACCAATAACTCTCAGACCGGGCATTCGATTGACACACCATCTATTTCATTGGGTTCCTTTTGATGAGACATAACTACTTGATACATAAAATCAATACATCATGATAGTTGATTTATCGAAACTTGACTCGGGGAGCAGACCCTCCCAGAATCGAGTATGCTATGTGCGGGAATCCTAGAGCTGGCTATGAAAACTACTGTACCAAAATCCTTTGTGGGTTCGACAATGATGGATACTGTACCGAGATACATAGTGGGTCCGATAGTTTAGACATATTTTTCTGTATCCAATGTGGGTCTGATAGAATAGTCAGTCATTTATCCTATGTGGGTCCGACAGCATAGCTGGTCCCATATCCTGTGTGGGTACGACTTCTTAGATGAATCAGTGGCTACATATGATCATCTCTATAACTCTACAAAAGATGTATACCTTTATTATCAAAGTCTTTTCTTTCAACCATTATCATCATGGTGATGGAATTTACATCCTTTGTGTACTAGGTTGTGTTTGAGAACGAGAGTTGGAGCAAGACTATGACTGGTGACTTAGGTATATGTATGGAAATATACCTAAGTATGTTTGGTTGATACTTAATGTTTTTATAATTCTACTATGTTTTATCGTTTATATATTCTAGGAGACCTTCAGGGGTCTCGGGGTCTCCTATTGAGTTTTGTTATACTCACCCATGCATGGGCTTTTCCCACACCTTGTTGTGTTATGTGCAGATGACAGACAGCAGTGATCGAGGATGAGCGTATCGGACGGAGCCTACTCAGATCTGGACTAGACATGACGTACCATAGGAACTAGTTGTTCGAGTTCTTCACCTACTCTCATGGTAGGATTCCTCGATGGACGATCCAAGTGCGGTTTTCCTTTTTTTTACTTGTACTTGTACTTGTTGTTTAGTTGGGTTTTTATACGGGCCCAGTTACTTTAACCACACCTTGCATTTCAATTTTAGTACTTGTTTCCTCAACTACTTGTGCTCAGACTTTGTGTGTTACAGGTTAAAAGGCAATTCCTTCCTTTTTATTAGGGATTCCCCGTTGGTGCTAGTCCCCGATCCCTGGCCTATGGAAGGTGTGATTGGGGTAGTCACGGCACGAGCCCCGAGGACGGGTCACGAAAAAATAGGAATTAGAGGATTGAGTTCTACAGCAGAACATGGACTCTGATTCTTTTTATGGAAATAGTGTTGCATTTTTTGGGTTGGTTATCAGTTTATGGAAACTTTTGTTGGTGAGGAGGCTGACGTATCCAAACACTAGGACTTTGACTTCTGATCATTGACACAGTGCACAAAAACAGTAATTGTGTATGTGTTTCCTTTGAAAAAGATTTATTCTTGATTAATTCGTGTCATCTCACCATGTGTATTGTTTTAACCGTGGCATACCTATTTCTTTTCTGGATGGCCCCGTGAAGGAAGCCTTCTCGGGTTCTGAGTTTCGTACGAGATGGTGGCCCACTGACCGACGGGGCCTCGGTTTAGGGCCCCATCACAGCGGAGGTACCAGCGGTACCACTACCCATTGGACCACCAATACCACCTTCTCAAGTAGTCGAAAGTGCATGCTGCCTGAGTGCGTTGCACGAGATCTAGTGCCAGAGGCTTCCCAGGTTCCAAGGAGAGACAGATCCACAAGATGACGAGGATTGGCAGGGGATGTCGTGAGAGTTTTCAGATTGGCAGGGACACCAGCCAACCTCATGGTGATCCTTTCAACAATTCTCCTTCATATAGTATCAGGAATATGCTGGAACCTAATGCTCCAGGTTCATGACGATGAATCATTACTCTGGACAGACTTTGAGAGTCTCTTTTTCTCAGTGTTTGTTCCAGCCACCCATCATGTCATACGATTTCATGATTTACTTCATCTACAGTAGATAAGCATGATAGTAGCTCAGTACTCAGCGAGATTCACCAACCTATCACGCTACTCCACGATATGGTTTGGGACCCATTCATCAGGTCACGAACCTTCGAGCAGGGACTCAAGCTTGAGATCAGGGCTTCGACGATTCCCCTCAACATTCCGACATAGGGGAGGTTGTTGGATCGAGCCCTTCTAGTGGAGAGTTTTATCGCTGAGCAGTCACCAGTGGCAAAACCCACCATAGGACAACACATATCAGAGTCTTCTATAGCAGGTAGTAGAAAGAAGATGCAGAGGTCCAAGGTGACCTGGCCATCAGGTGGGCGACCCCAGGATATAGGTTATATTGTACGGGGCACACGAGATAGAGCCTGGTATACGCGGAGCAGGCAGTGCAATGCATGCAGCATGTAGAGAAACATGGCTCGTGACCTGACGACCCACCCTGCAGATGAGAAATAGAAAGTAAAATGACCTCCCAGCTAGAGGTAGAGGTTCGACTATGGTGGTGCACAGGTAGAAGGCGGACGTGGCAGAGGAGCTGGCCGAGAAGATGGTGGTGGACAACGTTTCAAGGATCTACCACCACCACCACCTGGAGGTCCACCCTGACCCTAGGGAGCTAGAGGACAGAGGCAGACTCAGCTCCAGGTAATCGAGTCCTACGGCCATGGTGCACCTGAGATGATTCGAGGTACTATCTGTGTCTACAACACCCTTGATGCAGTACTTATAGACACAGGTGCGAGTCGTTATTTTATTTCGACTGCTCTCATTCGGATCTCAGAGAATCCAACAGAGTCATTGGCTTGATCCTTACGGCTAGAGAGTCATATGTGAGTAGACTCGAAAATTACGCCCGGGTGCCGATAGTTTGAGCTTACTCTAGGAGGCGAGAGATTTGGCTGGGATCTTTATGTTGCGGCATAGAGGCCTTACGATGTCATCATGGGTATGGACTGGTTAGCCATAGTTCTTTCTCAGATTCACTGTATTTGGTGCAATGTGTGTTGTATCTACAGAGATGGGACAAGGTTCACCTTCATCGACAAGAATGGATCCTTTATTCCATGTTTTTTTAAATTCATTTTTACCATTTATTATTTTTACCACATCGTATGGAAGGAATATTTCTTTTTTTTACCATACGAGGTGCTTTTTTACATTTTCGGCAAAAGTACAAGAAGAATGTTTTTTTAATCTTATACAGCATGAACAGATTTTTACGGTTTGATAATGCCTTATTTTCATGAAGCGTACTCTACAATATTTAATGACTATTTTCAACAAAATCATTTTCTTTTAAAATTTCATGGAATTTTGTGAAATTAAAATGATTCTGAAGAGGAATGGATATTTTCCCCATGAATTCATTTAATGTTTTTTGTCAAAACCATTTTCCTTATATGATGACATTATTTCATATGTGTATGTTTCAAGTATAATTTTTATATGATTTACATGGTTTCACTTATCTTATAATGATATGATATCCAATTTTTTATGGATTATGTTATGATGGGATGATGTTTATGATACCAATTTTATACTTTGGGTAATGATGAATGATTTATGTTCATGGTGTGGTACAAGTAAAATTTATTTCATTATGATATGGGTGGGACACATATATCCCCCCAATTCATAGGGTTAATATTTATATAACATGATATTGACATGTTTGGAACAGTAAGTTAATCTAGTTCAGTGTTATAGGATTGAAACGAGGAGTGAACTCGATTCAGAAAGGGACTTTTTCCACTAAGATGGTCTTGGAAGAAATGCCTTGGATTTTATGGAAATCATATCTTATGCTTAATGGTTTTACACAATTAAATGATTTATTCCCATTATATTTAATCATGATTAATGTTCCTTTATGAACTATGTCTTATGTACAACAAAGATTTATTTCACAACTCAAGATTTTGTTTTCTAAACATTATGTTCATGTTTTGAGGATCAAATGTATATGGTTTTCTATATTTTATACATGCTTACCCTTACTGAGTATTTATGATCACCCTTTATATGTTTTATTTTCCCCAGGATATAATGAAAGGTTTTATGTAAGAAAACAAAAGGGGAAGATATTTATGGGAGATGTTGAAGGTCATTCACCACGATTATAAGATTATGTTCCGAGTTTCCAGAGACACTAAACTATTACGGTCCTTGTGTGTTTGTTTTTTTATGTATTAAGTATTTGGAAAAAGTAATGTAATATCCATGTACATCAAGTTTGGGGTCTCTACAATGGAGGTTCTCCCGGATAAAAGAAATATATTCTATAATTTTTTTAGATAATTCTGGGGTTATGTTTTCATGAGATGTATCCATCATTATTCTCATTATTATACCATCGTTATTTACAAATATAAAAAATATTTGACATCCAAGTTTTCTTCAGACACTTCCACTACAAACATGGATGTGGGATTATGTTCAAATTGATTTTTTGGTTGGGTTTTGGAAATCCCCTTGATGGTATTTTGGTATGGGATGTGATTTTCATGATGAAAAAATACTCTAAGATTATAGAAATTCAAGATAAAACAAATGTTTAAATTTGGGAAATAATTATATGGAATATATTTCCCTTTTTCTTGGGTCAATATATTACCATCTTTCTATGGTATCCCACATTCAAATTTTGGATTTGGAGCGGCCTTATTGAGGCATGGGGATCTAATGTTTGTTAGAACATGACTTATTATCAAAATATGGATGACATGAGAGAGTGAGATATATTTATTCTTGAGTACATTCTATGTGATTTCATTATGGATTGTTAAGAGACAAGGGATGACCATATGTGACTGGTTAGGATCTCCTATAAATATAGTTACATGTTTTATTGAGGAATGACACATCATTTTCCCTTGTATGGATATAAATGATGATCTACATTGTTTTTATTTGATTTTGGTGAATTACTAATGGTGTTCAATTTTTGTTCCATTATATGATGAATATTTTTTACATTATTTGTGGGATAATATTGATATTATAGAGCCGATTTAAATCCTATGATGATAATTTTTGTGGAACATTCTATTTTTCATTTGGTGATGACATATTCTTGAGTGTTTCACCTAATTTGGTTCTTCTACATCTTGTTTAAATTAGAATATATGAATAATGGTATGTGGGTCCTTTTGGGATTATTAATCTAGTGGGTAATTATTTATTTCTTCTTGTATTTCATTCATTGTTGAATTAAATTCACTATTTTTTTTTAATACCATTGAATTTTTCTTTCTTTGATGTCAAATTATTTAATATAGGAGAATACTATTATTTAGCCCAACTTTTCCATGAATGAGCATATAGTCGTGATTTTTTATTTTGAGACAAATATTCCTCATTCGAAGTTAATTACATTTATGTATATTATATTGAGGTATATTTAAGATTTTCATGATAAATGGGATAATGTGGCACATATGAGAGAGAAGTGGCCTCATAACATCTATATTGAGAAATCTTGGTTAAATTTCATGACAGATAAAGAGTTTATAGTTGGATAGTGGTTATATCATATAACATTTTCATATACCTATTGACAATTTTTTATTCTATTTTAGTTTTGAACATGTTTTGTTCATTTTGAAGTTGAAGATAATATTTCATTAATAATTACCAAATTTGTGGAGTTTTTTACTGGATCGTAATTAATAGAGGTATTTTGTTAGTGTGTTTTAAGTATTTGTGTCATGTTCCATAAGTTGTTTCATAGATACTACTAGATTATTGATGGTATTCATGGGTAAAAAATTGGTTTCTTTTAGTTTAGAAGGAGATATGACATCTATTATCGATGTCATGGTGGAGTCTTGGAGGTTATTCTATCAAGAAACTATAAATATTTACATGGACACATTGTGGAAGAATAACAGTTTTGTGAACCTCTAGTTAGTGTAATTTGATCCCACAAAATACTTAGCATGTACTTTTTTTGGATTTTAGGATGAATTATGGACATTCAAAAGATTAAGTTGATCTAGGTGAGATATACATCGTGGATTTAAGAGACTTGTTTACTAAGGTCAGTTGTTGAATGGTCATAGGGGGATGCTATGTGGTCAAAAAACATCATCTTTACTATGCCATTGAAATAGCTAATTTATCAGCTTTACTATTTTTACTGGATTAAATGAATCATGTACCATTTTATATTTCTCTTAGTCCAACATTACTTTAATTTAAAATTGATTATATTGGAGGATCACTACAAGATATTTTAATTATCATAACTCATTTCACCTCAAATTGTGGTTCTAATATATAGGCTTTATTCCTACACTGTAGGTGTCATCTCATTGTTCATTATTTCCCATAGAACTCAAAATATATACTTTGATATCGATAAATCAACATTTTTATTTTTTATTTGATCCTTATATTAAAGGATTTTGTTTCTTGGGTTTTCCACATTATCATCCATGGCTTAAAGACTCTATTGGAATTCTCGTTTACAGCATTTGATCACCATATCATTGAATTATAGAATGTATTTTTTATATTATATTCCAAAAAATTGAAAACAGTAGTTTCATGACATATCATATAGAATTAAATAATTAGTTTATATTCATTTAATTGAATATTAATTGAAGTTAGATTTCAAAGGATGATGATTGTGAAATAAAATACTATTTTATTGGGACCATGATATCGAATTTTTTATAAAATATTTCTATAGATGATTAATGTGGGGAAAATTATTTTTGGTGACTTGAGAAAAATTGAATAAAATTACTGATTATTTGTAATGGAATGAATTTTCTGGGATCTTATTATACGTTTTGAACTGAAAATAAATGTGAATTACGGAACCTAGTCAATGAAAATGTTAATGGTTAAATTTTTTGAAATGATTTATTTTCAATGTTTGATTAATTATTTTATTTGAAACACATTTATCATGGGTAGTTAGTGGTATTTAGGATAGTCATAATAGGAACTGAAATCGTGTCACGTGATTTATGATAATGACATTGACATTAAGATAATGTTTCAGGATTTTTCCGGGTGGGGAGTTTATTCATGATGGACAATGATGTGGTATATGTGAAACGATTTACACAAGGTCACTAATGACTATGTTAGGCATATATTTATCGAATAAATTTATCATAGGGATCAATACATGGTTCTATTATGTAAATTATTTATTCATAACTTACCATTTATTTAAGCAAGTGTGTTATTCATGCCAACTTATTTGTATAAATGAATTTTAAAAATATTATTTCTGACATTATTGATATAGATACCACCTCTTTTAATTATGAAATCATGTTTTTATTAAATATTTTAATTCCATGGCATGCATTAATTTATTTGAATTGAATGTTTTGTATTTGTAATAGACTTAATAATAGAACACATAGTGGGATCCAACAAGGCTTAATATCTCACACCATATATTTACTATAAGGTATTAATTGAAAATATCATTCCTTGTCCAAATGAAGAAACAATCCAATTAGAGGTGTTTCATGTTCTTAATCCTTAGGGTGGAGATTGACTGTGTTGATATGTTCATATAATATCCCACTAGTGCAGAAAACGTTTTTTACGTCACCATTTTTTACGTCGGTTATATAAAACCGACGTCAAAATATGTAAAACGAGGTTTTTTACGTCGGTTATTTCTTAACCGACGTAAACACCTGTGTTCGGTACACATTTAACGTCGGTTATAAAAATAACCGACGTTATTAATCACGCGGCTTCGTTTTTTACGTCGGTTATTTTTATAACCGACGTACAAAACGCGGTTTTCGAAGGCCCTTTGACGTCGGTTATTGAATAACCGATGTAACAAACGCGGTTTTTGAAGGCTTTTTTACGTCGGTTATGAAATAAACGACGTAACAAAAGAATCCGCAGATGTTTTTGACGTCGGTTATGGAATAACCGACGTAAAAAAAATGCGGATTTTGAGCCCTTTATAACGTCGGTTATAAAATAACCGACGTCACAAATGAATCGGAGGAAGGTTTTTACGTCGGTTATTGAAATAACCGACGTTATAAATGTTTTTAAAACAATTATCATGTCGGTTATTGAATAACCGACGTGATAACTCATTTAAAAATTTACCCAGACCCGTGGATTGTCATTCGCGAGTTTACCTTCGACAGTCGCGACTCGTCTCTCTCGCGCGTAAACCCGAATCGGCTCGTCCATTTCGTTGGTTTAGATTCGTTTTGCGATCATCGTTTCTCATATTTAATCTCCTCGGATCAATCATCTAAACTCGCAGCACTCAGGTAATCCTCCCACTCGTTTGTTTTTTTTTCGCGGATAGTAAATATATATGTGTTGTGATTTTTTTGTTGAAACTAGCTAAGATTCTTCGATTGCGAACCCCTTTAACTCGTTTTGGCACCATAATCTTATTTATCATCCCTAGATCTATTTGTTCGACTTGCAATATTGAGTAATTTTATGATTTCACTAATTTTTCATCGTTTTCTATAAATCCCCGAGAGGGTTGGGGCGTGTCCATTTGGATGGGTTGCCCTTTTACAGTTGTTACTACTTTATTCACACACAACCATGGCATAGGTGCATGGATTTGGGGTCGGGGGGTGTCCAGGGGGGTTTACAAGGGGGTGGGTGGGTGTGGGGGGCTGTCCAAGGGTGTGGGTGGGTGTTGGGGGGTGTCCAGGGGGGTGTCCAAGGAGGTTAGGGGGTGGGGGTGGTGTTTAGGAGGGGTGGGGGGCTGTCCAGAGGGTTGGGGGTGTCCAGGGGGGTGTCCAAGTAGGTCGGGGGTGGGGGGTTGTGTCCAGGAGGGGTGGGGGAGCTTTCTAGAGGGGTCGGGGGCTGTCCAGAGGGGTCGGGGGGTGTCCAGGGTGGTGTCCAAGGGGAAGGGTGGGTGTGGGGGGCTGTCCAAGGGGGTGGCGGCCTGTCCAGAGGGGTCGGTGGGGTGTCCAGGGGGGTGTCCAAGGGGGTGGATGGGTGTGGGGGGCTGTCCAAGTGGGTGGCGGCCTCTCCAGAGGGTAGTTGGGGTTGTCCGGGTGGGTGGGGGGGCTGTCCAGAGGGTTGGGGGATGTCCAGGGGGGTGTCCAAGGGGGTAGGGGGTGGGGGGTGGTGTCCAGGAGGGACAGGGGGCTGTCCAGAGGGGTCAGGGGTGTCCAGGGGGGTTTACAAGGGGGTGGGTGGGTGTGGGGGGCTGTCCAAGGGTGTGGGTGGGTGTTGGGGGGTGTCCAGGGGGGTGTCCAAGGGGGTAAAGGGTGGGTGGTGGTGTTTAGGAGGGGTGGGGGGGCTGTACAGAGGGTTGGGGGTGTCCAGGGGGGTGTCCAAGCAGGTCGGGGGTGGGGGGTTATGTCCAGGAGGGGTGGGGGTGCTTTCTAGAGGGGTCGGGGGCTGTCCAGAGGGGTCGGGGGGTGTCCAGGGTGGTGTCCAAGGGGATGGGTGGGTGTGGGGGCTGTCCAAGGGGGTGGCGGCCTGTCCAGAGGGGTCGGTGGGGTGTCCAGGGGGGTGTCCAAGGGGGTGGATGGGTGTGGGGGGCTGTCCAGGTGGGTGGCGGCCTCTCCAGAGGGTATTTGGGGTTGTCCGGGTGGGAGGGGGGGCTGTCCAGAGGGTTGGGGGATGTCCAGGGGGGTGTCCAAGGGGGTAGGGGGTGGGGGGTGGTGTCCAGGAGGGGTGGGGGTGCTTTCTAGAGGGGTCGGGGGCTGTCCAGAGGGGTCGGGGGGTGTCCAGGGTGGTGTCCAAGGGGATGGGTGGGTGTGGGGGGCTGTCCAAGGGGGTGGGGGCCTGTCCAGAGGGGTCGGTGGGGTGTCCAGGGGGGTGTCCAAGGGGGTGGATGGGTGCGGGGGGCTGTCCAGGTGGGTGGCGGCCTCTCCAGAGGGTATTTGGGGTTGTCCGGGTGGGTGGGGGGGCTGTCCAGAGGGTTGGGGGATGTCCAGGGGGGTGTCCAAGGGGGTAGGGGGTGGGGGGTGGTGTCCAGGAGGGTCGGGGGGTGTCCAGGGGGGTGTCCAAGGGGGTAGGGGGTGGGGGTGGTGTTTAGGAGGGGTGGGGGGCTGTCCAGAGGGTTGGGGGGTGTCCAGGGGGGTGTCCAAGCAGGTCGGGGGTGGGAGGTTGTGTCCAGGAGGGGTGGGGGGCTGTCCAGAGGGGTCGAGGGGTGTCCAGGGGGGTTTACACATTGATTTGTTTTATATTTCAAAATTGTTATATTCAAATTATGATTTTTTTCATATAAACATATATTTGTCTTATCTAAAAAATATATATATTGTTTCTATTTGTTATAGGTAATAATGAGTCGAAGTTGGATTACGGCACATCGAATGAGCAATGAATATGAGGAAGGTGTTGATGCCTTTTTGGAATTTTCTAAACGAAATGTTTCAAGTAGTGACATTTTTTTCTGTCCATGCCTGAAATGTCTGAATATGAAGAATTTGAAAAGTAGAGAGATAAAAGATCATCTGATTTGTCATGGTTTCAATCCGAGTTACAACCCTTGGATTTGGCATGGCGAAACTGGACAGAATTTCACTGATGATAATGAATCGCAAGATGGTAACTCCGATGGAATTGAAGAAATGATTCGCGATATTGTAGCAGAACAAATTGAGATAGAACCGAGAGTTGCACGTCTATATGGTGATGCCGAAAAACCATTATATCCTGGTTGTACAGATTTTACGGTTTTGTCGGCGGTGTTAAGATTGATTAACCTGAAGGCGAAACATGGATGGAGTGACAGAAGTTTTACAGAGCTGCTACAATTGATGAAAGACATTCTTCCAAAAGATAACGATCTTCCAGATTCACATTATAAGGCCAAAAAAATATTATGCCCGATGGGATTGGGATACAGGAAAATACATGCCTGTCCGAATGACTGCATTATATATAGGAAGGAATATGAATTTCTGAAAGAGTGTCCTAAATGTGGGACATCACGGTATAAGGTGAAAGAAAAATCACAAGCTGATGTAGAGATTACAAAGCTCCCTTCAAAGGTATTTTGGTATCTTTCTATAATTCCTCGTTTCAAACGTTTATTTGCTAATTCACATGATGCAAAAAGGTTAAGATGGCATGCTGATGAGCGGGTATGTGATTGAAAAATACGTCATCCAGCTGATTGTCCACAATGGAAGAAAATTGATGCCCAGTACCCTACATTTGGAAATGAAATTAGAAATCTGAGACTAGGCTTGTGCACAGATGGAATGAATCCATACCGAACCCTCAGTAGCACACATAGTTCATGGCCTGTTTTATTGGTAATTTACAACCTCTCTCCTGAAGTTTGTATGAAGCGCAAATATGTCATGTTGAGTATCATGATCTCTTGTCCAAAGCAACCCGGCAATGATATTGATGTATACTTGTCACCGCTGATTGATGATTTGAAACTGTTATGGGCTGATGGTATTAGGGTGTATGATTCTTATAAAATGGAATATTTTCAACTGCATGCAGTGCTTCTATTCACTATAAATGACTTCCCAGCATATGGAAATTTGTCTGGATACAGTGTTAAAGGGCATAAAGCATGTCCAATTTGCGAACAACAGACGTCATATTGTCAATTGCATCATGGGAGGAAAACAGTGTACATGGGTCATCGAAAGTTTTTGCCTATGGATCACCCTTATAGAAGACTAAAAAAGGCATTCAATGGCTCACAAGAATTTGATACTGCTCCTCAACCTTTATCCCCAGAATTGTATTTTGAGAGGGTGAAAAACCTTGATGTGACATTGGGAAAGACACAGAAATCTGGTAATGATAGACATATTTGGAAGAAAAGGTCAATATTTTTTGAGCTACCATATTGAAGGTATCATGAAGTCAAACATAATATTGATGTCATGCACGTGGAGAAGAATATCTGTGATTCTTTGATCGGAACATTGCTAGATATTAAAGGAAAGACAAAAGATGGGTTGAATGCAAGGTTAGACCTACTGTCAATGGGAATACGTTTGGAGTTAGCTCCCACTCCTAAAGGAAGACGAACATTTCTTCCCCCGGCTTGTCATACATTATCGAAGAGGGAGAAAAGTAGCTTCTGTCAGTGTCTTCATGATATCAAAGTGCCTCAAGGTTATTCTTCAAATGTAAAAAATTTTGTCTCACTGAAAGACTTGAAGTTGATAGGTATGAAATCACATGATTGTCATGTCATGATGCAACAAATTCTACCAGTTGCACTGCGTGGAATATTGCCCATCCGTGTTAGAAAGACTATAATGAGGTTGTGTTATTTTTTCAATTCAATTTGCAACAAGGCGATTGATGTGAATTCTTTGAACATTTTGGAAAAGGATGCAATTTTTATACTTTGTCATTTGGAAATGTATTTTCCTCCAACTTTTTTTGATATGATGGTGCATTTACTGATTCATCTGGTTCGAGAAATAAGGCTTTGTGGACCTGTATATCTTCGTTGGATGTATCCTTTTGAAAGGTATATGAAAATATTAAAGGGATATGTTAAAAATCCATATCGACCTGAAGCCTCCATTATTGAAAAGTATATTTCTGAGGAGGTAGCAGAGTTTTGTACGAGCTACTTGGCTACGGCGCAACACATAGGTTTGCCTCCATCTCGCCATGAACGGGTTAATAATAAGGGAAAGGGGATTCGTGGCTTGAAAGTCAAATCACTATCAGCTGAACATATGAAGAAGTTAGAATCATACATCTTGAATAACATAGCTGATGTTCAACCGTATATCACATTGCATATTAATGAGTTGAAACAATGTCATCCAAAGAAGAAAGAAATGTGGATTTTGAATGAGCACAACAAAACTTTTTTGCCATGGTTTAAAAAGACCTTGCTTGGTAGATCAGATGTATCAGAGACATTAAAATGGATAGTGGGTGGTCCATCTTTAAATGTGATAACATGGTCCGCTTATGACATTAATGGCTATACATTTCATACGAAAGCTCAGGACAACAGAAGTGCAGTTCAGAATAGTGGTGTAATGGTGTTTGCAGAAGCAATGCATTTTTCGAGTGCTAAGGACAGAAACCCAATTTCGGCATCAAGTGCATATTATGGAGTGATTGAAGACATATGGGAGGCTGATTACTTTAAAATTAAAGTTCCCGTTTTTAACTGTAAATGGTTTATCGGTAACAATAGTGTCAGACACGATGAATTTGGAATGACACTTGTTAATCTGAATAGATTGGAAGACACAGCTGATTCTTTTATAATGGAAAAACATGCCAAACATATTTTCTATGTAGTAGATCAATCAGATATGCAGTGGGCTGTTGTTTTACAAGGGAAAAACCAATATGTTGGTGAGGATGAATTTGATGAAGATGCTGATTTATGTGAGATCCCTACTTCCATGGAAAGATTAACAGAACATAATGATGAGTATGTTGAAGACATGGTTTGTGCCATAAGGAACGATCACGACGAAGGAATTTGGGAAAACAATCCAACTGTACATTCCTAAAATTACAGGTAACACAAGTTTATTTCTTGTTTACATTTAGTTTTTTCATATAATGTAAGATACTGTAGATTTTTTACTTATTAAAATATGTATCAACCCAAAACGATAAAACAATAAAAACCGTAAAGAGGAGAAGTCCTGGGCGCACCGGCTGGCCGGTGGTGGATCACCGGTTGGCCGGGGGTCCAGAACAAAGCTGTCTGGTCCACCGGCCGGCCGGTGCTGAGCCAGCGGCCGGCCGGTGGTCCAGACAGCTTTCCTCTGTCTGAACCACCGGTCGGCCGCTGGCTCACCACCGGCCGGCCGGTGAACCAGACAGAGCCTTCCTCTCTGTCTGGATCACCAGCGGCCGGCCGGTGTTGAGCCAGCGGCCGGCCGGTGGTTCAGACAGAGAGGAAGGCTCACTGTCTGGTCCACCGGCCGGCCGCTGGATCACCACCGCCCGCCCGGTGGACCAGACAGAGAGCCTTCCTCTCTGTCTGGATCACCAGCGGCCGGCCGGTGAGGAGCCAGTGGCCGGCCGGTGGTTTAGACAGAGAGGAAGGCTCTCTGTCTGGTCCACCGGCCGGCCGGTGGTGATCTAGCGGCCGGCCGGTGGTGAGCCAGCGGCCGGCCGGTGGCATCAGTGAGTCCACTTTTCACCTTTCTTGGGCCAACTCCTTGGAAACCTTTTGCCTGTGTTTACCATGTTTATCATTGTTTAACATGCTTACCATATTACCAATGTTTACTATTATGTAATTTAGTACACTTTTCTATTTGTGAACTAATGTTTGTTTTTTTGATTTGAAGGAAAATGACAGATCAATCAGTTGATCAGCCACATGATTCTGGAGATGAGCATATTGGTCATACATCTGGGGAGGAACATTCACATGCTCTTATTACGAAAAAGAGTTCAAAGGTTGGTAAGCGTGGGTGCACACGTTTACCAAAATTATCACTTGCCCGTACGAAGGAGGAGAGGATAGTCGTGGAGTTTGATGATGATGATCTTCCTAGAGGTCCAAATGCTAAAGATTTTAAGGGTTTTGTAGCAACTCAGGCTAAGAGCAAAGTAAGCATTCTCTATGATGATGCCTTTTTGTGAGAGGTATGAAACACATCCCTCTCAAAGAGTTAATTATCTTTTAACATAAAAAACCACTAACGTTAAATTTCCTTTTCTTAAATTTCCTTTTCTCAGGGATCATTGGATGTTAGGGGTTTTTTGCCCTAGGGAGAAAACACTTTATTGGATATGCTCTCTCCATGATGATGTGCGAGAAAGTTTTAAGAATATATTGGAAACGTAAGTTTCAATTTCACAATAGTTTTATATATTATAATGAATTTTAAATTTACCCCATTCGTATTATTTTCTAATAGGGCATGGGTCCACTTTCGAAAAAACGCAAAGAAAAGGAATTACAAGATCAAATATGTACATGCGAAGGTAAATATCCATTTATAATTTGTACATTTTGATTTATTACATAAAAATAATATATTGAATTTACACTCATTCATGCAGAAATGTCATGAGCAACAAGGCATCATCGAATGCGGATATTACATGTTAAGATTTATGTATGAAATAATAACAACTGGGACAGTTCTGAGTTTTGACCTGGTAAGATTTCCTCTTTCTCATAATATTTCAATTTGATTTATTCATTATACACATTGACTACTATCCTTTTCCTTTGTAGCTTTTTGATGACCCTCAACCCTTTACTGCTGAAGATATCAAACACTTACAAGTGGAGTGGTCAAATTATTTTACAGGTTTGATTGACTTTTAGTTGTTTGTAATGTAAAATGTAATTTTGAATATTGTTAATGTAATTGTGTATTTCGTAGTCGTTTAGGTTGGATTTAGTTTTTTTTGAAGTTGACAGTGTAAGTTTTGAATGTTATATAAGTGAATGTTTAATTTTTCTCTACTTCTTGTTTTGGTCTACTGTTGATGGTTTTTCTGGTCTGGATTTTGGTATGGGGGGAGAGGTTCCAAGGGGGTGGGTGGGTGTTTGGGGGGTGTCCAAGGGATATGGGAGGGGTGTCCAAGGTGTGTTTGTGGCTGTCCTAGGGGTCGGGGGGGGGGGGTGTAAATGAGGGTGGGGGGTGTCCAAGGGGTGGGGGGTGTCCAAGGGATATGGGAGGGGTGTCCAAGGTGTGTTTGGGGCTGTCCAAGGAGTCGGTTGGGTGTAAATGAGGGTGGGGGGGGGGGGGCTGTCCAAGGGATGGGGGGTGTCCAAGTGGTGGGGGGGTGTCCAAGGGATATAGGAGGGGTGTCCAAGGGGTGTTTGGGGCTGTCCAAGGGGATGGGGGGGTTTCCAAGGGGTAGGGGGGTTTCCAAGGGGTCGGGGGGGGTGTCCAGGGGGTGGGGGGCTGTCCAAGGGGTGGGGGGGTGTCCAAAGGGTGGGGGGTGTCCAAGGGATATGGGAGGGGTGTCCAAGGGGTGTTTGGGGCTGTCCTAGTGTTCGGGGGGTGTAAATTAGGGTGGGGGGGGGGGGCTGTCGAAGGGGTTGGGGGGGTGTCCAAGGGGTGGGGGGGTGTCCAAGGTGTCTGGGAGTTCTGTCCAAGGGGCCGGTTGGGTGTAAATGAGGGGGGGGGGGTGTCCAATGGGTGTTTGCGGCTGTACTAGGGGTCGTGGGGGTGTAAATGAGGGTGGGGGGGCTGTCCAAGGGGTGGGGGGGGGGTGTCCAAGGGTTGTGGTGGGGCTCCAATGTGGTGGGGGAGGGCTGGCCAGGTTGTTAGGTGGGTATAGATGAGGGTGGGGTTCAGTTGGGGCTTGGGGGAGGGCTGGCATGGTTATTTTTGTTTGGTTTCTGGTTGCTTTTTGGTGAGAGCAGTGCAATTATTTAAAAAAAAAAATTTCTTTCACGTCGGTTATTTTATAACCGACGTGGTAAATAAATCGGGAGGAGTTTATCACGTCGGGTTTTTCTAGAACCGACGTGATAAACAGTTCCCGGGGATTTTATCACGTCAGTTCTTAATATTACCGACGTGCTAAAAGGCCTGGGAATCGATTTACCACGTCGGTTATTGGATAACCGACGTGCTAAAACGTTTCCCAGGCCTTTTTATCACGTCGGTTTCCTAAATAACCGACGTTATAAACAGCCAGGGGAAGGGTTTATCACGTCGGTTATGACATAACCGACGTGATAAACGATATCCCAGGCGTTTTATCACGTCGGTTTAGGGAATAACCGACGTGATAAAGCCCCACGCGCATATTTATCACGTCGGTTATTATATGAACCGACGTGATAACCACCGTGATGTTAGGGATATTACGTCGGTTTTAAATAACCGACGTAAAAAACGTTATTTATAACGTCGTCCGTATTAACGTCGCCTAAAAACCGACGTAAATAATAAAAAATAACCGACGTAAAAAACGTTTTATGCACTAGTGTCCTTTTTTTTTCAAAGGATTTTTTTAGTTTTTATTAAATAGATGATGTTGTTTATGTTCACAATGGACAGTTTCAATAATTTTTTTCCATGATTGATTTGAGTACTATATCTCATTTAGGAGTTTTGAAATATAGAATTATAATTATTAACTTCCCTTGTGTTTTTGGAAAATCCATTCCCTTATTATTCTTATAATATGAACGGAGCATGCCACAGTCATTTCAGGAATGTTAATTTACCTTTGGCCAAATCAGAGATGGATATTTATTTGAGAACATGGGAAAAAATGACGGTCTGTGACATGTATCCTTCACTATTGGGGGATATTGCTTACATTGGAGAATTATATGAAAATGATACTTCATAGCTATGCATTCATTGATTTCTGATCATTAGATAATCATGGAGATTTAATGACTTTTAACTTTTACAATAATTGATATGAGATATATGTACAGGGAAATAATTCATACAATATATGAAATTAAATTCACTATAGGATGAATAAAAAGATATATAGTAAGTACTTCTCAAATAAAACTCATTTGGATTACATTTTTATTATATTAATATAAAAATCATTTCCATTTGTTTTCTCATTGGTAATCAATGACCAAAAATTTCTATAGCACACATGTAATATTATAAAATTTGAATGATATGGATGAATGGGATGATATATTTACAACTATAAAACTGAATTCCAATAATTAATAGAATGTTTATATATCTACAAGTTATTTATGTAATATTAATTTAATAAAATAATATTAATTATATAAAATAATGGAAAATATTTTATGAAAATCACATTAAATAAATATATGAAAAATTCAATCTGTTATGACATACACAATGACACTCACTTTTAAGAAATTATAATTTATATTCAACCAACCATTCATTGAGTTTAGTTTTCTTATAATTTTAAAGAAAAATTAAAAATATTATATACGCACTAAAATAAAATTTTAATTGAGCCAATTGAGCAATACATATAATATTCATCATTCCATATTTCTACTTAATAAATACCATATATGTAGCACACATATGGAAAAATTATTTTACTGTCATTGGATATCAGATAAAAATCGATTTATTAAAAAAATTGAATGCTTAAAAAAAATATTATACCATTTCATCCATGATAAATTATTGTTTTACTAGTTCATTGGTAAGGCGAAAATAGAATATAATGGTAATTATAAATGATAAATAAATGAAATTTAACATCATTGTGTATGAGAGGATTCATTAAAATATAATTTTTTTAAATTGATTATAATATGGAAATACTAAATTAAAGAAATATTGTTATAGAATAATAAAATAGAAATATTAACATCATATCATTTTTATAGTTATTAGTATTGGATAATAATTATATAAATATATCATTAAGTTAGAATAAAATATAAAATTGTATTAAAGAGGGTGTAAAATCATAGAAAAATAAGAGAGATACATGAAAACATTACATAAGAATGTGGAAACATGTTAATATTAGATAATCATAACATGGTGAACATTAAATAAAACATCATTTTCATACATACCAATATTAGAATAAAATATCACATTATTTCAATGCATAATAATGTGGAAAAACAAAATGTAATTATATTAAGAAAAATCATTTCGAACATATCTAGCTGCTTCATGTCCTTAAATAATATGTTATATTGATGGAAATATATATATACCTATAACCCTATGTTTTTCATAATCATTTTAATCGATATTTTTGTAGGTAATTTAAAGATATTTTCATATATATTTATATGAATTTTTTTATAAGCATAGTTGGAACTCAAAAATGATAAAACATATAGTTAAACAGAAAAACATGTTCCCAAATTTGATATAGAAGATTATGGTGTATTGTTAGTGAAGATAATACGGAATCCTCTCCACACTGTGTAATATAGGGATGAAGGTATTTTTATGTTAATCAAAATTATTTACACAGCATGAGTAAATATTTTGAATACAATCTATAATCTTACTATGGAAGAAAAATTGGGTTTACATTTATCACTAAGCATTGTCATTGGACCAGAATATATTGAGGAGTTTTTAATTCCAAATAACATTTATTTATAATCATGAAACTGCTATTATAACACCTAATAACCATTATATTTTTATAATATGATACTTCTAATTTTGTTGGAACTCATGTCGTTATTTTCCATCATTCAATCATGATTCTCTTAAATCTATTTTGTAGTGGACAATATTGATCTCTCAAAGTAAATATATATTATCCTTTAATTGGTATCCTCATTTATTCGATTTTATCCATATTTTAATGTTTCATATAACATGATGTTGATAAATCTAAATACTATTTATTTTGTCTTTTGATTATAGGGATAAATACATTATTTTCCTTAATATGTAGTCATAATTTATGGCTCCCATTTTATGTAATAAGTATTTTTTTTATTCTGTGACATAAAGGTATGATGTTTTCTTTTTGGTTTCTATAAAATTGAAATTAAATTTTCATTTATGAATAATTTTTTTTATTATTGTATCCCATATTTAGTTGATTTTTCATTAGATTCCAAAAATATATTATTTTAATAGAAAACCATTTGTCAAGGACATTGATTAGTTGAGTGGATTTTGGAGAAAAAATTCCTATTAATAAATGATGAAATTCAAATTTATAAATATTATAAAATAATATGATTTGGTTTAGATATGAAATTTCATGTAGGATTTTAAAATTTTGATTTTGATTTTTACTTAATTAATTAAATGTTATTTATTATCATTAATTGAATGACTTTTTTATCAAACCACATGTACATATGAGTAATTACGAGATTATTTAGTAATTAAAGATATCACTGAAATACCATAAAAATTGATTGATGATGAAAAATACACCTATAAATTATAAATAATGAGTTCCCAAAATTTATTATTGAATTATTTTATCAATATTTCATGAGATTTCGTGGAATATGAACACTCTTGAGACATAACGAATTGATTTAATAGTATGATGATCTAATGCTAAAAATTTAAAATTGATAGGTTATTGGACTATATAAAATTATTATTTTTCGGTTTAATATATTCTAATGTAATTGTATAAATTTTTTCACATAAATTATAGACTATTAATATAATGACCATCCAATTCTCATTGGCTTGAACGTATATCAAGTCATTACAAGGCCTTAAGTGACATTCCCTAGATGCCAAAGGCTGGAAATAAATGTCAAATGGTTTCAAATAAAAGTGGAGGAAGATTTACCCATTAACAAATAAACCAATAATCCTACCAACCACAACCAAGCATCCACTATAAGACACATGAACAAATGATTGACAAATCAACAACTTCATGCACTAAAAACCCCATCAAAGTAAGAAATAACAGAAGTATAACCAAGTATCAGAGTACAAAGTGGATAAACAAATCAAGACTCTCCAAATACCTCAAGAATCCATGATCGAGATGCTCCAAGATCGAAATTCTCAGAACAACCGAAAATAACATGGTAGTTATAAACAAGTGTGAAACATTCCCTTTACCCCTGTCCCGGACAATAACATCTGTAAAATCTCCAAAGTGCCATAGAAGGGGTGAGTATTAAATCAGTCGATCTTCACCAAGGAATTACCTAGTAATGTCTCTATCAGTGAAGTGTAAGAAACAATTATATAAAATGGTTTATATAAATCAATTTCTCAAAAAAACATTATAACTAAATATAAACAATTTTCCAAACCAATTCATTACCAAAACCAAACAAGTGCAATTGAAACAAATTTTTCTAGAAATATATTTTTTGAGAAAAATAACCAATAATTCTTTGAAATAATTTCCCAATATCCCTATATCACAATACACAATCATTACACAATCCCATGCAACTAATCATGCTTGCTACATTTTGATAGTTCCATACCCATGAGTGTTTTCTCATAAATATAACAATTCATCACATAGTAATTGTTTACCATGTGCCATTAATCTTTTTGGCACAGAGCACAAGGTTATATTTCTACCAAGCCCCATATATGCAATTCCACTATGCCATTAAAAATTTGTCACCAAGAACGTGGTACTATTTCTACCAAGCC
Source organism: Viscum album (assembly GCA_963277665.1). Classification (NCBI taxonomy): domain Eukaryota; kingdom Viridiplantae; phylum Streptophyta; class Magnoliopsida; order Santalales; family Viscaceae; genus Viscum; species Viscum album. Next base: position 2,048,080,519 of record OY728127.1, read on the forward strand.
CTGTATATACAATATGATCACAAAAAAAATATTCAAAACGATCAAGCCAAAATAATCCATTTAATAAAAACACCATTTTATTGAAAACTATTTCTGCAAACCAATTTCAATGCAAAACCATTTCAAGGAAAAGCAACTTTTATTGAGAAACATTTATATTTGAACCTCCTTTTTCATCATCCATTTATCTATTCTAGAAAATCCATAATTTAAAATCATTATTTTAAATTAAACCCCATTTTGCACAACTATTCACCAAGATCACACAATTTTTCAAAAAACATAAATCATCAGAAATTCACTTTTTCAATGAATTTAAAATTAAACACACCAATTTGAATCTATTCCAATATATTATAGACAGTGTATTCTAGAGAAAACCCACCTACCTCAAAGGTTTTGACGAAACATTAAAAACTAATGAAGAACGCAGAAGGAAGTGTGTCGATTTTCTAAGTGACGCCTTAGATATATAATCCTAGAAAGATCATTACTCAATATTGAAATAATTGGAATCCAAAAATGTAGATCTACCCACTATAGGTTTATATATAAGATATAATGGAGATTGGAGATGTATGTCTAAAAAATTCTAAGAAAACAAGACAAATACATAAATAATAGTGACATTCTTCAAGAATCGGACTCGAAATCAAAAAGGGAAGGCTCCAGAATGGCTTCAACTCGTGTTGGGAGGGTTCTCCAGCCTTCTAGGTATAGTAATATAGAATTAGGGGCGTTTTTAAATAAAAAAAAAATAAATATTAAAAAATGTGTAAGCACCAAGAAAATAGGATCAAGATTGGACCTCTACGCGAGATTAGACCGCAGGGTTTGTACCAATAGTGTATGGATCATGGAACCATCATTTTGGACCCAAAAATCCATAACCCCCCCCCCCCAAATTATTACATCCTTCATCTTTACTTTTTTTATCGAATCAGCCTAATTTTTGGAAACTCCCCACTTTTTGGAAACATCCCACTTTATGGAAACACCCCACTTTATGGAAACACCCCACTTTATGGAAACACCCCACTTTATGGAAATAAACCACTTTAAAGAAAAAACCCACATTATGTAAAATATCAATATTATGGAATCACTCATTTTTATAGAAGATCATTATTTCATAGAAACTCTCTGTTTTATGGAAACTCTCAATTTTATGGAAATGTTCAATTTTATAGAAACTCTTTATTTTATGGAAACTCTCTATTTTATGGTAGCCCAATTAATGACTCAACAATTTTAAAAACACGAGGAATGGGGGATTTGTACCTGAAACTAGTGGTACAACTTTCTCCACATTATTGGTCTTTCAATCCTGAGAATATAGAATGCCCTTACTGGCCAAAAAGACTTCTACCCACTGCTATTTCATTTCCTTCTCACGTTCCTAAGTAACATCATGAATATGACCATATTTCCATATAACCCTCACTAGGCCAATTATTTTCCCACCCATGACGTTATATTGTCAATCCATGATCCGCACCTGAATATGTACTAGTGCCGCATCTGGTTGTAGATCCACATTATCCCCTCTGATCCCAAGGTCAAGAGTTGGGTGATACTTTTTCAACTAAGATACACAGAGCACATTATGCACTGAACTAATCCATGGTTTTAATGGCCCCCAATATTCCACCTACCAACCCAGTCTAGTATTTCAAAAGGGATGATGTATCTTTTAGAGAACTTTCTATTCTTCCCAAAATGATCATGTCCAAGCCTTGAAGACATCTTCAATAAGACTTGATCACCCATAAAGAACTATAACGGTCTTCAACTATGATCTTCATAATATTTCTAAAGACTCTATGTTGTCTCCATCCTCTTTCTCATAAACTTGTTCTTCTCTATGGTTTCTTGGAAATGCTTGTCTTGACTAGTGATGTTTCACCCATTTCCACCCACCATAGTGGTGAATGATAAGGACACCCATACAATGCTTCAAACGGATCCATGTGCATTGGTGATTGATATCTGTAATGGTAGTAAAACTTCACAAAGGGTATATAATCCTCCCAAGAGCCACCAAAATCTATTACAAAAGCCCAAAACATTTCTTAATACATTTCTATCATCCACTTGGATTTCCTATCCATTTGAGGATGATACGCGGTGCTCATAGTCAACCAAGTTCCAGGGGCTCACTTTAATGATTTACAGAAAATAGATATGATCTTCAGATCACTATCTGAGACTATTGACACTGATAAACCATTCCTCTTCACCACTTATTGGATATTGATTTTTGAATGATCATCTATCGTATGATTATCAAGAATATGGATGCAATGGGTTGACTTTGTTAGATGATCCACTATCACCCAAATAAAATCGTGTTTTCAACCATTTTTGGAAGAACTGTAACAAACTCCATTGCTATTTGATCTCATTTCAACAATGGGATGTTAAAGGATTGTAACATACTAGCTGGACTATGATTCCTTGCTTTAACATGTTAACAAGTAAAGAATCATGAGATGAACATGACCACCATCCTTTTCATGTCTCTCCACCGAAACTGCCCTCTCAAACCATTATACATCTTTTGTGTACCTATATGTACATACCATCTTGAGTGGTGGTAATCATGAATAAGTTGTTTTTGACAAACCATGGGTACAACCTTCCGATCTCTGAAACAAAGAACTGAATCCCCATCATGTTTCATTCCCTCAATTGTCTCCCCACAATTGAGTTTCGAACTTACAACCAGACATTCTGCATAATATGTTTGACCCCCTTTGATCATTTTTACTAAATCATGATCAATCAAAGTAGAAAATACAACTGCAACATCACCTCGGTTTTCACATTCCACATGCATGTCGGCTAAGATAAACATCAACTTCCATTCATTTGAAGCTTCTTTCTCCAACGTAGCATTTTACTTTCTACTCAATGCATCCGCTACCTAATTTCTGTTACTAACTGTGTAAATAAATTCAAAGTCAATCATTTGGAGATACTCCATCCATATCTTTTGCCTTAGATTTCAAAATTTTTGTGAGAAAATGTGTTTCAATCTTTTGTGATCCATAAACACTGTAAATTTCTAATCAAAGAGATAATGTCTCCATTTTTTTAAAGCATTGAGGTCGACATATAACTCCAAATAATGTGTTGGGTAGTTCTTATCATGCACCATCAACTGAATTGATCCAATAGAAATCATATGATCTCTTTGCATGAGAAGACAATTGATCCCTGATCCTAAAGCATCACAGTAGACCACATTCCTTAGTTTGGATTCTGGAAAGATCAAGATAGGTGTCAATGTAATCCAAAATATCTATTCCTGGAATGACTTCTAACATTACATCGTCCATTGGAATGGACCATTATTATTTTTCAAATATTTCATTGGTGAAGCTAGTCTTGAGAAATAATGCACAAAACATTGGTAGTATCCAACATGACCAAGGACACTTCGTATCTCGAACACATTCTTTTGGGGTTTCGATGAGATAATGGCTTCCATCTTATTAGGATTAATAGAATTACATTTCTCAAAAATTAAAGGGCCGGGGAAACATACTTGTTTTATCAAAAACTCACACTTTAATAATTTGGAATACAAATGATGATCTCTCATGATTTGTAACATTATTTCCCGATGCACCATATGATCATCCCATGTCATTGAATAGAACAAAATGTCATCCACAAACATAACAACAAAAGAATGCAGTTATTTTTGAAATATACTATTCATCATTTCTATGATGACTATTGGTGAATTCATTAGATAGAAAAGCATGACTACATATTCATAGTGTCCATATCAACATCAGAATTTGTCTTTGGAATATGCTCTTTCTGAACTCTCAATCGGTGATATCTTAATCGCAAGTCAATCTTAGAGAACCACTGATATCCTCTGAATTTATTGAATATATCATCAATGTGTGGAATTTGATATCTATTCATTATTGTAACATGGTTAAACATATTCTAATAAACCCACAACCAAAGAGTTACATCTACCTTTTTAACGAAAATAACTGGTGCTACCCATGAGACGTACATGGTTGAATGAATCCCTTGATTTCTAGCTCCTCTAACTGCACATTAAAGTCCCGTAAATCTTTTGGTGACATCCTATATGATGGAAGGGAAATTCAAATGGTCCATAGAAGGAGATCAATTGTAATCTCCACATCCCTTATAGGTGGTATCCCTGAGAAGTTCTTGCGAAAGACATCTGGAAATTGATCCACAACTGCTGGAAAACTATTTTTCTCAATATATTCCATTTATGGAAAATTAAAAGATGAAAATTGGTAATATATCGTTCCCACCATTGGTTCCAACAAGATATCTTAACTTTTCATAACAATCCTCTATCCTCTAAAGAGATGTCTGATGTCGTCCTCCATTACTAAACTAATTTTTCTCCTATAACAGTCGATTTGAGACTTGAACATTGTCAGCCAATCCATACATAGGATAACAACATATACATCAATATACACCATCTAGAAGTACCATTTTAGCTTAGCTCCATTATTAGTTATAAAACATGGTCTAAAAAATGCATGAAATACTCTTTCACTAAGAGTATTATTCATATTATAGATAGAAGGAATAATTTCAAGTTATAAACATAGTATGTCAACAGAAAAAGAACCAATGATTTTTTTAGACCATTCCCCCCAAAAATTTATTAAAATAAAAATGTTACAATAGAAACACGAGGTGTAATGTACTTACACCAGTAGGGAATTAATGTAGTGTACAAGAGAATACTCAAAGAACACCCTACCAATACATGAAACCAAACAATATGAGATCACCCTTCCTTCACATGCAGATTGCAAAGCATCAACCATTGTAAACTTGATCAATCTTCAATAGATGAGTGTTGCATCAAGAGTTTCTTCAAAACAATAAATCCATTAAAGAAAAAATTCCATGTATGATTAAGCATCAGAAACAATAGCAGCGCAAGAACATTAGATCAAAATTAGGCCCAAACTAAGATAAGAGTAGCAGGTAAGAACGACGACAGCCAAACAAGAAGCTGGAAAGAGAAATACCTCAAAGATCTAGCCAGAAATCCATAGTCCAAAATGGATTCAGTCTCAAAGGGAAGTAAAAATAAATAGTAGACCAACATGATAAAAGAATCCAATTGATCCCTTGGCCACCCAAGCAGTGCAGGTTGCATCATGATACAAGATATCCATATAATTATTGACAAGAAACCAAAGCTTGTTGAGGCTTTTGAAGTCAAATCATTTTGCAATTCCAAATGAGAACCCAGTCCTGATCTGCCTCATCTATAAGGGATAAAAGCCTGTTCTGGCTAGCAATGCAGAACCAGAAGGTTTTCCAAACCGTCCATCAAACATATCGGAATGCATCTCAAAATAAAATACAAACATAAAATGAGAAATCTAGAATTCAGGTTACAACAAGATGCATCATATTAGAATCCAGACAAAGAGAAGCACACAATCAGAATCATAGACAAAATCCATCATGATGCTGGAGCATTTAGAGACAGATTGTAAATCAAGGGGTAAAGTCAGATAAAGAGAGATTAAGGAGATCTTTTAAACCCCTTCTTTATTTTTTCCGTGAAGATATTTTGCTTAATTGAAAGGTATGTGTCCTTTGAAATTTCCCCTTCTCTAAAAGTTTGATAGAGGATAGTGTCCCGATGCTTCTCTGAAGATTCAGGTTCCTGATAGCCAGATACATCCTGTTTTACAATCTCTTCATTCTGTTGTTGGGCCTTCACCTGTAGGGATATGTCAATCTCTTTATGTGACATGTCAACAAGGAGTTAAGCTTGATTAGTTTATTCATTTTCCTGAAGATGATAACGTGTAACAATGGTTCTCTCTATCCGTGAGTAGTCTCTACGTTTTCTATTTTTCCTTGGGTTTGGAGTGATGAAACCATCATCATCCACTAGAGGCTTTTTACCTTTCCATGCCATGTATCTCAAATAATCTTCCTCAATTTGTCTATGTTGATCCTCCACTTCAATTGAAGTGTCACTCGAAATTGAATTCTCCTGATCATTTCCTTTGGTCTCTGTGGGATCCATACATTTATTCTGCTCCTCATTGAGCATGGTTGGATGGGTGCACTCAAACCTTTCTTCATGGGCATGTTCTTGCCGTTTGGTAAATCCATGAGTGGAATTATCAGTTACAACAAGAACCTCATTGACAAAGTCTGATAATTGATTTCTAGGCTCTTGAATATTCAATCCCCCTTTAACCACATCATTCCTTTCATTGATAAAACAATCCGAGGGTCCAGCCACATCCTTGAGTTTTCCTTTACCTTTTTCTATCCACTTTGAAGTCAAATTTTTAGAGCAATTATTAGATCTTTCACAACTGGTAGAATTGTTCCCAAGTCTGAAACACAAATGACAATAATCCGGGACTCTTTTATAAACCACCTCTTGTAAAAACCCAAAGTCTCCACTTTGAATCCATATAGCCGATGAAAGTTGCTGGGAGACATCTATTTCAATACATAATATAGCGACAGAGGGCCTTGAGAGTGCCTTTGTGGCATAATCAAGCCTCAGCGGGGAACTAATAAGAGAAGCAATGGAAAACAATGAATTTTACATAATGAAATGTAGTGGTAATTCAGGAAATCCTACCCATAATGGCACAATCAGAGACTCAGAATGAGGATCAAAGTCTGGAGTCCATTTAAGAATTCTCATTTGACATCCCCCAAAGGACCATACCCATTTTTCCCAGAGTCGGTAATAGTTCTCAACATAGTCAAATTGAAGCACGATATGCATGTGGTTGAGGAGACCTAATTGAAAACCCATAATGATGATGGCTTCTAAAGCAGAGCGAAAAAATTTCAAGGACGACCTTCTATTCTGAAATTTACCAACCAGAACAAACTGGAGATCCGGGGATAGAAAACATACCTCATCAGTTGAGAAGGCTATAGTGAGTTGACCTTGGTGTCGAAAGGTCTTAGGGTTGATCTGAAAATTCTGGACCGCATCAACATGAGCATTTGTGTCTTCGAACGATTTCCCAACAAGCAGTTCAGCGAAGGTACGAGGATCTACGTTAGGGTTAGCATTGCGCGACGGGTTCGTTCCTAGTTCGCGACGGGTCTCTATCATTTCACCAAGGTTTACCATCAAGTGTCATAATAATTAACAAAGGTATAAACCATGGTCAGAAAAAGAACCAATGATGGTATGTGATGCAACAGTATCAAACAACACTTTCACAAAGGTAGAATTCAAAAGAATCTTACCTTTCACTGTAGGTGGTCCATCCTGATCATCACCAATCATCTACCCAACTCCATACAATTGCTTCTTCACTATAATTTTCTCCTTATTTCCTTGATGAGGATGAACTGGTTGAGGAGTCATGGTATTTCTAGAATCACCATTGATTGGTCTACTTTACTGACAAGACTAATTCTGTTTTCATCATCCAGTCGAAGCATATGATGCTTGCTATGACTGAGATGTGTCTCGGGCACCTGAACGTGGAGCATTGTGACAGCAGTGCTAATGATGTCACATCTTGTTACAATTATGAAATTCTCTAGGTTTTTCCATATAATATTAGTTTTTCTGTTCAACAAAACGACATTGAAAACAACCTGATTTTTCTTGGGGGTTGTGGAGGAATGTTTACTGATCCAGTCGTTGGGTTCTGATTTCATCCTAAACCATGGAAATAGGTGTCCCTTTCCACTTATACCTAGAGATACAGTACCCATCGTTTCCTATAGGCATCATCTTGCCTCCTCCCATAGATCATGAGATATCAAATTCAACCACAGTCACTCCGTTCAACATCTCTGTATAGTCTGTAATAAAATGTACATCAATCATTTATCGAATCTCTGGTCATATCTCAGATTTGAAGATGCATGCCTTAATAGACACATTGGTCGTGACTTCAGGTGAAAAGCATACTATGATTATGAACATAGTCGCATACTCTGTGAAAGAGGGGCTCTCTTGTTTCAGGCTGAAGAAGTCCATCACTTTTTGGATCATGAACATGTGAGGATAGAATTATTTGTGAACAATTCCCAAAAATCCTCCCATGTAAGTCCTTCCTCCAATTTATCCTACACCGCTAAATCCCATAACTAACATGTAATATCCTCCAACATATATATCTCTAGTTTGACGATTAGCTCTACTGGGGTACATATGATGTCGAAGATATGATTCATCCCACCTAACCACACCACCACCTTCTCGAGTTCATAAACAGCCCAAAAATTAGGTGGGTTCTGCTTCATGAACTGGATGGTATGATCCACATGTCATAGCTCAGTCCTCTGTTTCCATGTTTACACATCTTGAAAAGCATGGACACTACCTTTGACTCTCTCATGGTTCAAATGTGGTTCTGGTGCACAATCATTCTCCACAGCTTCTTCAGGATGGTTTCGAGGATGCATAATAGTGCAATTTTATAAACAAACAACAAACCTTGTTAATCTCACACTATAGAAACTATTGGATTAGCATTTAAAATTCTATCACATCAACTATCAAAACATTTTTCTCCAAATAATCTGTTTTCCCAGGTTTAAAATTTTATTAAAACACTTCACATGATTTTGAAAATTAAACCATTTTCAAAATATGATAGTCATTTTCTTTTTCAAAATCATTTTTTTAAAAACCAATTCCATGCATTTCAAAATTAAACATTTCACAAAATGAAGTATTCACACCTAGTGGGAATTCTTTTTTCATTAATTCATGTCATGCTCTTCTCAGAGGCTAAACCCATGACAATGATATTTCAAAATCCTAGATCTTTCTCCAAACCCTTATTTACCCAACTCCCTAGTAACGTGATGTTCAACATAAATGGTTGAGATACATCCTTTTATGATATATATTTCATGTTCTGATAATCCTACTCATTTATTTTATTCCCACCCAAGGAATAGACAAAAAGGGATTTCATATCCAAAACATGGAACATCCACGACTACTTGTTAGGAAAGGACCGAATAAATTGATACCATTTGTAATGACCCTCTAACTCTCATTTTCATGATTGTATAATGATTCATTACTAGGCCATAATGGACATCCAAAAGATTCCAAAGGCTTGAAATAAATGCCGAAGGTTTTAAAATACAATCGTGGGAAGATTTACCTTTTAAGAAGTAAATCAATAATCCTACCAACCACAACCCAACATTCACTATATGATGCAGGAATAAATGAAGGACAACTGAATAGCTTTGTGCACTCAAAACCACATCAATTTCAGTAACAACATGGAAATAATCAAGTATTAGAGTAAAAAATGGATAAAATGAAGAAGACACTCCACAGTATTCAAGACTATAAGCTCTAAATGATCCAAGCTCCAAAATCCCCAAAATCCCCACATCACGAGGTAGTGCTAAAAAAGTGTGACACATTAACTTTTCCCCTATCCCAGAATATACCATCTGCATAAGCACCAATGTTCTAAAGAAGTGGTGAGTATAAAACTCAGTAGGTTTTCCCCAATGAAATCCATACTCACACAACTAGGCTAGAAGAGTTAGAAACAATTATATAAAAATGTTTATAGAAAAACGTTTCTCAAAAGATGTTTATAACTAAATATAAAAATGTTTCCAGAACCATTCATTACCAAAACCATACAAGTGAAATTGAAACCAATTTTTATAGCATGAATTTATTTTAGAAAAATAACCAAAAATCATTACTACCATTTCCCAATATCCCTATATCGGCATACCCAAGCACTAAAAAAGCCCATTCAACCAACCATGCATGCTAAATTATGAAATTTGAATGTTAATTAATCATGGAAATTCATCTTAGAATATGTTATTTTAGTTTTTATAATAAATATGAAGGTTCTTATGAGATGGTATCAACCGTGAATTTTTTTATTCATTGGTTGTTGGGTATGGTGAGGTTTTAACATGTTTCTAAAGGATTTCCTAACGTTAGAAACAATTATTAAATCTATAAATATGATATAATTAGGGTTATTTTTTACTTTGAATTTTTATCATTCCTTTGATGAGAATAATTACATATTGACTACTTCTCCCATGTAAACTCTTGTAGATAATATTAGAGGTTGTGTAGACTTTTTATAACATTATCTATGGGATTGGGATGAATTATTATATAAAGTGGTCATGTTCTGGCCTATGAATCATGAACTCATAGAACATACTGGAAAAGATATCGTAATCATGATAATGAATAATATGTATAAAGACGTTTCCTATGAATATGAGACATTTAGGTTTTAGGGATTTTTTACAATTTCATCCAATCAGAAAGCCACATTAATATCATGTTTCAAAATGATTTTAATCTCCAACAATGTTATTTTTTGGATTACTTATACTATTTTTTAAAAATTACGTTCACCCATGTCATGGGGAATGTAATTTTTTATTCATTGTTTATGAAACATCTGGACTATACCACAAATTAATCTATAGATAAGTGGATCATGATATCACTAATTTATAGAATGAAATTTTAATTTTTATAGGATTATTGTCTGATAATCTGGGTAAATTTCCATTAAAACTCAAATACAATAGATATTATTCCTCATGTTTAATATCTATATAATTTATTATGCATCATTGGGGACAATATTTTATCTGTAGAGACCATCTATGAGTGTTTTATTTATTCTTGTGGGTATCTGATGTAACCAAACATTTTATTTTGTACCATTTCATCATAGAAATATTTTGATGGATGATAGTGATAATTCTTAGTGGTCAATAAATTATATAACAATGAATATGTTCCATAAATTATAGTGATATATTTTATATACATGTATAAAAAAGATATTAATGATTTAATTTTCATTTATATATTTGACAACATGGCTGGTATAATCAGTACATGACTTTATAATTTCATTAACCCATTCCAGTGTTGACATAGAAGGGGGATGTTATGTTTATCGGTTTTAGGGTTAGTATCCCATGTACCCTTTATGAAATTTATTGATATCATATTTGGTCGCTCGACAAACTATAACAAATCCCATTTCCCACATTCATGATATTAATAAATTTTCGGACAAGGATTGACTTTATTCGAGAGAGATCATCAAATATTAAAATTCTCAATATATTAATCCTTATAAAAGGGAACCCTGTTTTTTTATTGTTTTTGAATTGGAATCAAAGTGGATCAGTGATCCTTGGTTAGTTTGAGCATGGATTTTTATATGAAGAAAAATGGACACTACAAAAAAAGTTATACATATCATGGAAGGAATACGTTTTTCCTTAATCGTTTAACTTTTTTTGAGCATGTGATTGAAACATAGGGATTGGTGATATTTCCTATAATAATAATTATAATTTATTCATTCATATGGAACACATTATGGCCTCCAAGGGACATCTATTTAATGATATTATTATTTTTATCGAGTTAAATGAATCATTAATGGTTGAATTGATATTTTTTAAATATTTAATATAAAAGAATAACTTAATTTATTATATAATGGGGGAAGATATTATTCAGTAAAAATATTATGTTCTTTCATAGGTACAACTTATTTTTTTCAATTTATTTTTTAGATATTCCTCCCAATATTTTCACTGGTGTTTTTAAAAACAGTGAATATCTTCACCAATATATGTGTGACTAGTTGATATTATTGAAAAAACATAAATTTTGGATTACCCTTAGACTATTTTACCTCAGTTCACATCCAATAATAATGTATTTAGAGTATAATAGTTATTAAATTATCATTAAATCCCATATCAAGTATTCATACTGTTTGATAAAGATTTTAAACCTGTTTTTTTAGATCGAGTAACTAGTTGAAATTGTGGATTACATGATGAAGGTTCTTAATGGGAATTTTTACTTATATTTTATTTTCCTTATAAATATAGTGTTTATTACCATGTAGATTTGGATATTGAATAATCTATTAGAGAGTTCTGGCATAATCTCATTTTCATCAATTCATTTTGAGTAGAATTATCAGAATACAATGTTTTTTTCAAGGGAGTTTTGGACATCTAATTACATTAATCATGGTGAATCCTACACGTTATTCTGACCAAAATGTGTTTAGATATTTTTTATATCGTTTTTTAATATATAAATTCAATAATTTTGTGTCCATTCATTATTGGTACACATTTTAGGAAAAATATTTTCATTTTCCCTATAAACAGTGTTCCCTTCCATGAGGAATTAGGGATGCTGAAATATTAGTAAAAATAGTTCTACATGTTGTATAAAATATGTGTCCATTGGAATTTTGTGTTTTAATTGATTTTATATTGTTTTTTTCTCAACATTATTCAAAACCACAATTTGATTTTGTTAGAATATGGAGTAAACAAGTATAGGATCATTTTTTGAAATAACCATGCATCTTAACCAAGTAAAAAATTAGATCATGCTATTTATCCAATGAATATTTTAATTAATATAATTAAACTCCTATTATAATTCCTAAAAACCTATCCTTATACAATAATCTAATAATTTGTCTTCTGGATAATCTAAATAGTAGTGTATGAATCAATGAACACATTTACCCTTGAATCTATGTTCTAGTGGATGTTTATTTAATCACTTGAAAGTTTAATTCTATAAGATTTTATGTCCTATTTTATTGTCCTCCATAGTTATTTGACTGTGATATATTAACATGTTTCTAATGGATCAACTCATAATTTGGTTTTATTATGGATCAACGGAATCCTCTATGATTTTACTCACCATATATTCTCTATTGGATGTTTTTATTTTTGGACATTAATAATTTGATTGTGTGATGTATTTGTAGTTGGATTCAGAAGTAATTTCACTAAAATTGATAGAATAATATTTTTTCAAAAATTGAAATTTGAATACAATTTTTTTATCTAATTGAAATGATTTTGAATTTTATTTTGAAGAGTAATTTAATTTTAATGGAATACCATTATTACAAGGAAAATAAAAACAACGTGGATTAATTATGAAAAAATTGATTATAATGATTGATTGTTCGAATAATAATGTATATAATAAAAAAATATTTTATGGTATTTTAATTAAAATTTTATATTTAAGGATGATTTTGGGAAGTCGAATTTTAAAATGTGAATTCAATTGAAGTTATTTTCCATGATTTATTATTGATTTCATTGAATAATATATGATCCTGTGTAGTTAGTTAATTGTTAGGAATATAAAACATAGTCCATGATTCCATATTAATGGAATGAAGATGAATTATTTTTACTAGAACTAAATTTTTTATGAATTCCCCATGTATATTTTATCTTTATTATATTCTATGGATTTATTTATTGGGAGGTGTTTATATACATGAGTTTTTTTGAGTGACAGAGTAGTGTGAGGATGTTATAGCCGAAAATAATCTAATAAAATGTGATATGAGTATGGTTCATTGTTTTGAATTTATTTATATATGCAAGTGGTCATTGGAAATGTTTATTTAGGACAATTTCTTTATATGAATTTTTTATTACTAATTTTAAATACATTACATCTACACGATTAGAATGAATGATCGGAATGAAATATGAAATTGACATTACATTGCATACCCTTGATTTAAATAATTTTTTATTTGTTTATTTAATTTTTTACCGTATTATATAATATTTTTTTGAGTTCAATTGGGATATTTCATAATATCCCGGAATATTTCTATCATGAAATTTTAGATTAGGTAATGATTTTCTTAGAAAAATATAAATAACAACTTGGATGTTGTTTGTATAATTTATTCAGTGGTCATTCTGTTTTGGTGGTGAAAAATGAATCTATGGCCCAATATTTTCATGGGTATTATAATCAATTTTAATGATGGGTTTTTATGTATTTTTCTTTTAGGGGAAGAACATTTTTGTATTCTAATCCATCATAGTTTTGTACATTTCTTTTTTAGGTGTGTTTTCTATATTGACAACGCATTTCTTTCTCATCCACTATTCCATCATCTATTTTTTCATGGACAATCATTCCATTTTATTTCATTTTAACATTATGTTCTATTATACAATACTTGTGTATCTATAATTAACTATGTGTTATATCAATGTGAAATTTTATAATAGTGTACTATTGGTTTGGTGAATGTTCCAAAAAAATAAAATTATCAATGATTCAAAACATATCATTTAAAAATACAATATTGTTTTATAATTATATATATATCATTACATAATATATTAATGATATTATAAAAATAGTTTCACACTATATATAGAATGATAATCTACACATATGTCATCCATATAAAAAATTATATGTCATCAATTGAAAACCCATTAAATCTTAATATGTTTTTTCACATAATAAAGTTTTATGATATTCGATGTAATAAAAAAATTGATAATAATATAAAAAAAGATAAATTGATGAATTTAATGATATCAAAATTATATTTAATGGTTGATAAAAAATAATAATTTATTATATGATATATATTTATCATATACAGATAAAAACTGATAAAAAATCATCAAATCTAGTTTCATTGATTATTGTAATATCCTGCAAAATACTTCTTTATTAATCAATTTGAAAATAAATTTTTTATTATGAAAATAAATAAAAAACAAATTTTTTATAATTATTTTTCCCAATAATGGAAATGGGAAATTAAATAATGGTATTGAAGATGAAATTTGGACAAAAATATATAAATTATTATTTAATTGAAATAAAACACATTTTAATGTTTTTTATTGGTTATAAAAATATATTACAATGATTAAACCAATAAAATGATAAAATTTGATATGTATTAATGATAATTATTAGAGTTATAAAATTGAATATATATATATATATATTTATAGTATCTATATAATACAATAATGCATAAAATAATGTGGACCAAAAAGAGAAAACGACATTGGGGAGGATTATTATTATTATTAAAGACAACATTATTTGCAATTAAAAGAAAATGAAGATTATATATTTTTATTTGAAAATTATATTTCTCATGAATGAATGGTACAATTAATTATGATATGTTAATATCAAAAAATAATACAAAATATACAAAATATAATAAAATAAAATTGAGCACATGTTAATGAAAATGAGTTATTGTATATCAAATATATTAATATAATGAAATAATATGAGAAAAATTCTATTTTACTAGATAACACCATGTGGAATAATAAATACCATTTTTATATATAAATTGAATTTTGTGATGAGAATAAAGACTTATGTGTACAATGTAATAGAATATTTACACAGAATATGAAAAATATCACAAGGAATATAAAATTAAAAAAAGATGCATTCCCTTATATTCACTCATGGTAGAACATGTTTTATCCAGTGGTATACGTTATATGGTTTATTAAATAACTATATATAATAATAAATTAATTTTTTTTAATTGAATAAATTCATAATTAATTTATTATTATCTAATAATTTTATAATTTTTTTTAAAAAACTAAATTTACATTTTAATTGATTTATATATGAAACAGCTACATGGAAATAATTGTTTCATTCCATGACAAATTTTCATGTGTTGAATAAATAAAAAATATTAATTTTGATTTTATATATGAGTTTCGTAGATATACTTACTACTTTAAGGACCCGTAAATTTCAAGGTAATTTTTTTTAAATTCTTTGGGATTTTATGAGTATGAAATTTCTGACGGCACCTGATTCCGAGGCCTGGTGTGCCCAGAATCAATTTTCGAAGTTTATCTCAGCTACGTTCAGTGAACGAACAATTGGGTTTTTCAAACATTTAGAGCGGTGCTCGGTATCGAAATCTGAAGGCATTGATGAAACTGAAGTGCCTGTAATTTCTTAAGAAGTCCTTTTCTAGAGTTTCGTTTTTTATTTCGGGAAGACTTGTTTAAAAAATGGATTAAGTTTAAAGTGAAATAAAAATTGTGTTACAATTTTATTTCACATCCAAGTGGTTTAAGCCCATGTGTGGGAGTTTAGTGGGACCCACTTGAACTTAAATCCTCTTGATTGGATATTAGTGAGGTGGGGCCCACACGAGCCCCACCCCATCAAATTCCCTTAACTCCTCTTCAACATTAATAATGCCAACTTATTCCTCTATTAATTTTTACAACACACTATTAATTAATTATGTGATTTAAACTGTTGATATTTTAAATGTTTTGGAAAAGTAATAAAAATAAGGGAAAACCCTTATTTTATTTTTGGTTGTTTCATTGTGTGGAGACTTTGGAGAGAATACTCAAGGTCTTGAAGATATTCATCTTCTACGTTGAAGAACATGATGAACGCCGGTGCCAACCTCGACTTCATTCTTCTCGACACTTGCCAAAGCGACGCCGTCATTCCGCGGAAACATCTATGGAACAGTGGGGCTTTCCCGTAAATCATCAAGTGATCAACCTTCGTGAATCGAGGTAGGGGTTGTTCATCATTCAAGAATTATTATTTTACGTTCTTCGTTATTTCTTGGACACTTGTTAACAATATAATGGGAGGAGGTCGGACCGCACGAACACGGCCGACCCTCCTACCACATTGTTGTTGTACTTTATTTTGGTTTGGCATGTAGGCGGCGTGGTGCAACGACACCGTCTTGGAACGAAGGAACCGCGGAAGGTGTGGGCCACAATATAGGAGGGTGGCGCCATCGCGCCGCACCGTTGAGGCCAATAGAGGCCGCGGACCGAGTCGGGCTGCGGCAGAGGGTCGCGGCGCCACGCTGGTCGGACAAGGGAAACGGCCTAAGGTCATGGCAGTGCAAAAGAGGGCGGCCGGATTTGCGGGCCCCCGACGCTTCGGAAGGATGGACCTGCGGGGGTCCCGCGGGGGTCCCGCGGCGGCACACCGGCTGGCCATTATGGCCAGCCGTATTTCAGAAGACCATGGGTCGTAACCCCCGGCAAGTGGCCAGGGCGGCCCCCCCAATTCAGGGCCGCCATTTCAAAACAAGGGGGGCAGCCCCGCCCCCCCCCCCCCCCCCTTCTGCGTCCACTCAGCACGCGGGCGCCCGCACTAGGCCGAACTGGCCACGCTGTGCCGGACCGCCTGCGCCGAGACGAACCGCCCACTCCTGGTCGGGCCGCCCGCGCTGAGCCAGACCCCCGCGCCGGGCCGGGCTGCGTAGGCTGGGCCGGGCCGCACCAGCCGGACAGGACCCAGTACCGGGTCAGCTCGACTAGGTTCTGGCCGACCCAGGGGGTATTAGGCCTGGTCAGACCGGGCCGAAACGACCTGTTTCTAGATAGGTCTATTCAAAATCCCATGACATGTGATACGAACCTCTGCATGATGCACCATCAATTGGGTAGCAATCCTTGGATCGAGGAAGTCATTTCGGTATATTACACTCAAGGATTCAGTGAACATTGGGTATGGCTGGGTTGTTTCGAACACGAAACCAACTAGGCCCTTGGAGCGGAAACACTTATAACTTGACCGCCGGGTGTTCAATTGACATGTCGTTGACTTTGATGGATTCCCCTTAGTGAGACGGTTCTTTTGGCATACTCCGCTTGAGGTTTTGTTGCAACTGGAGTACGATCGGGTTGGTTTTAGCTTAAAAACCAACTGGGCCCCCGGGACGAAAAAGCAAATAAATCTCAGACTGGGCGTCCAATTGACTCCTCGTCTGTCGCGTTGAGTTCCTATTGACGAGACGGAACTTCAGGATACATCAAATCTGGACATTGTGTCCGTTGATGTATCATCCCCCTTGGTTCATGGAGAGGACCCTCCTAGAATCAAGCGTGTTGTGTGCGGGAACACTAGAGTTGGATGCGATTGCGACGACGATGACGACTATACTGGGATCCTCTGTGGGTTTGGCAGCAACCACGACCGTACTGGAATCCTCCGTGGGTTCGATGGCAATGACTACTGTTCTTGTGTCCAATGTGGGTCCGGTAGTACTTGGCTACCATTCTTGTATCCTATGTGGGTCCGACAGTATTTGACTCTGTACTTGTATCCTATGTGGTTCTGACAGAGTAGCCGGTCTTGTATCCTTTGAGGGTCTGATAGCTTAGCTGGTCTTGTATCCTATTTGTGTATGAAAGCTTAGATTAATCAGTGGCTACATCTGATCATCTCTCTCGCCTTACTAAGAAGTATACATGTGTGAGAGGAGTCTTGACATTCAATCATTATCTTCGATATGATTGACTTTCTTTCCTATGTGGATTGGGTTGTGCTTTCCCATGTGGATTTGGTTGTACATTCCTGTGTGGAATAGATAGAACATGGGCTCGGATGTTGGAGCCAAACAGGAATTGGTGACTTAGGTATATGTATGGGCATATAACTAAGTAGATTTGGTTGTTACTTTGTGATTATATCAATCCTTTGTGGTTTATACTTCATGGATTCTGGGAGACCTTCAGAGGTATCGGGGTCCCTACAGAGTAGCATATACTCACCCCTGCACGGGCTATGCCCGCACTACATTGTATTGGATGCAGACGATGGACAACGCTGATTGAGGTGGGAGTAAGTGCAGTTGGACGATACCTGTAGGTGGATCAGTGGACGGGACGTGCTCAGAGCGAACGGCTGGAGCCGTGGAGCAGAGTAGACTATATGTACCCAGCCTTCAGGTGGGATTTCCAGAGGATGGCTTAGACTCACTACATTACCTTCCAGTTTCTATACTTTCATTTCAGTTGTACTTTACTTTCATTTTGGTTTGTATTTTGGACCATTTACTTTACAACACTTACTTTTGTACTCAGTTTACTTGGTGTTAATTCAGCTTGTGTACTCTGTGGTGTTTGTTTATTTTATAAAGTCAATTCCTCCATTTTTCACCGAGATTTATGCCTTTGGTTATAGTCACCAGCCCTTGGTCTATGGAAGGAAGACGTAGGGTAGTCACGGCATGGGCCCTGAGGACGGGTCGTGATAAATTGGCATCAGAGGGAGGTTGGTTCTACCGCAGATCGCAGGACTCTAATCATTCTTCTATGTGAAGAAATAATGTTAAGGGTATTGAATATGGTTATCAGTCCAGGGAGTCCAGTGTTACTGCCGTGGCCGACGTATCCACACACCAGGACCCTGACATCTAATTTCCGACTCAGCCCACGAAAACATTGATTGCAATTGTGTTTCAATGTTTTCTTTGTGATTACATTGTATCGGATCACCAGGTATATTGTATTGACCATGGCACACCTATCTCCTTTCAGGATCTCCCCACGACGACATCCAGTTAGGGTTCTGAGCTTTGTGCGAGACGATAGCCCACCGAGCGAGGAGGCCTCGGTGCAGGGCCCTATTGCAGCGGAGGCACCGGCGGTACAACTACCCGCCAAGCCACCGATGCCACCAGCCACAGCTGCTGAGAGTGCATGTAGCCTTAGTGCACTGCATGAGTTTCATCATCAGAGACCACCCAGGTTCCACGGGGAGATAGTCCCTCAAGAAATCAAGGATTGGCTGGAGGTTGTTGTTCGATTATTCAGGATAGTAAGGACACTAGAAGACCTTATGGTGATCCTTGCAGCGAGTCTCCTGCACGCGGCAGCAGGTAGATGGTGGAGCCTGATGCTCCAGTTAAATGGTGAGGCATCTCTCCTTTGGTCGGACTTTGAGAGCCTCTTCCGCTCTGAGTTCGTTCAAGCCACCCTCCGTGCGGTGCACATTCAGTAGTTACTATAGCTGCGGCAGGGCAGCATGATGGTAGCCCAGTACTTGGCGAGATTTACCGATCTCTCATGTTATTCCATGGACATGGTGCGGGACCCATTATTCTGGGCATGGGCCTTCGAGTAGGGAATTAGGCATGAGATCAAGGCTTCGATGATCTCCCTTGGAATTCTGACGTAGGGAGGAGTACTGGAGCAAACCCTTCTCGTAGAGAGCTTTCTTGCTGAGCCTACACCAGCAGTGAGACCTACTGCAGGGCGGCATGTAGCGGAGTCTTCTACATCTGGAAGTCGACGGATGTCACAGGGGTCCAAGAAGACAAGACCATCTGGCATACATCTCAAGATACTGGCTCTGAGGTGTGGGGCACACGGCGCAGAGCCAGCCTTACGAGGAGCAGACATTACTATGCATGTGGCGAGCAGGGCCACATGGCTCGTGACTGCCCAACCCGCCATATAGATGAGAAGCAGACGGTTGAGGGACCACCCAGGAAGAGGCAGATGTTCGACTATGGTGGTCTGCAGGGAGCATGCAGACGAGGTAGAAGAGCTGGCTGTGCAACAGGTGGTGGGAGACGCTTTGAGGATCTACCACCACCACCTGAAAGTCCGCCCCGACCACAGGGAGCTTCCGGACAGAGGCATACTCAACTTCAAGAAGTGGAGGCCTGTGACCACGGCGCACCTAAGGTGATTCGAGGTACTATATGTGTGTACTCCACCCTTGATACAGTTCTTATAGACATAGGAGCGAGTCATTATTTCATTACCGCTGCCTTTGTTTGTATCTCGGAGATTCCGACGGAGCCGTTAGCATGATCCTTATGGCTAAAGACTCGTACGGGAGTTGACTCGATTATTACGCACTGGTGCCAGTAGTGTGAGATTACTCTAGGAGGTGAGAGCTTCGGCTGTGATCTTCTTGTAACCACATCGAGGCCTTACGAAATCATATTGGGCATGGACTGTTTATCTATAGTCTATGCTCAGATCGACTATATTAGGAACATGGTGCGGTGTGTCTGCACCGATGGGACCAGGTTTACCTTCACCGGCGAGAAGGGATCCTTTTCATCATAGGACGGACTCACGTAGAGGAGAGGACAACCGATCACTCATCAGTATGCAAACATATTTACTGACGACGTTCCGGGACTACCTCCTCACAGTTATGTAGACATCTATATTAACATGTACCTCGGGACAACCTCGATATCTACTACAGCACATCGAATGGCTCTCGCTGAGCTTCGAGAGCTACAAGTACAGCTGGAGGACTTGTAGGGAAAGGTATTCATCTGACCCCGTGTTTCACCCTGGGCTTCCCCAATATTGTTCGCCAAGAATGCGGACATGAGCTTGCGATTGTGTGTCGATTACCGTCACCTGAACTAGGTGAACGTGAAGATCAAGTATCCACATTCAAGGATTGAAGTCCTCTTCGATCAGATCACGAGAGGATGGTGGTTCTCGAAGGTAGACCTCAGGTCAGGCTATCATCAGCTCAGAGTTCGGGACGAGGATGTGCAGAAGACAGATTTCAGGTGTCGGTATGGCCACTATGAGTTTCTGGTTATGCCTTTCAGCGTAATCAACACTCCAGAAGTGTTCACGAGTCTCATGAACAAGATCTTACCGCCTTATCTCGATCAATTTTTCATATTCTTCATCGACGACATATTTATATTCTCGACTACTAAGGAGGAGCATGCCTACCACTTGCAGGTTGTACTGGACACACTCTGATTGTACCAGCTTTATGGTATGCTCTCGAAGTGTTAGTTCTGGATACGTGGGGTCCACATCTTGGGACACTTCATCTCTGAGGTAGGAGTTGCAGTGGATCCTGCAATGTTCGAGGTAGTGTTAGATTGTGATCCCCCCAGGAGCGTGACAGAGGTGTGGAGTTTCCTAGGTTTGGCTGGGTACTACTGCAGACTTTTTTCAAACTTCTCCAGTGTTGCAGCACCACTTTCAGCTTTGACGAAGAAAGGGAGATCCGTCGTGTGGTCAGATAGATTTCATCAATGCATTCAAGAGCTGAGATAGAGATTGACCAGTTCACCCATCATGAGGCTACCAGAGGAGGGAGTAGGGTACGCAGTCTACTACAATGCATCAGGGACCAGACTCGGGTGTGTCCTGATGCAGGAGAAGGCAGTGATCGCCTATGGATCATGAAAGTTGAGGCAAGAAGAGTATAAGTACGCTACCCATGACCTGAAGTTAGCAGCAGTGGTCTTCGCTCTAAAGATGAGGCAGCACTCTCTGATTGGAGAGCACTTTATAGTCTATTCAGGCCACCAGAGTCTCAGGTACATCTTATCGTAGAAGGACCTGAACCTGAGACAACGATGATGTCTTAAGTTACTCCAGGGCTATGAATTTGAGATAGTCTATAATCCATGAAAGGGGAACATAGAAGCGGATTCTCTCAGTAGGAGGAAGGGTATTCATCTACTTGGAGAGGTGACACAGCAGCTAGCCTCTTCGAAGATATCCTTCATGGATAGAGACAGGACTGCCTTCCTTCAGTCGCTCACAATCACACCTCCACTTCTTCAGCGGGTCAGAGAGGCACTGCATGGGGACAATGACTATGAGACACGCCGTGCACAGATTTCCACTGGACAGGAACCTAATTTATTCTCTATAGGAAGAGATCCCATCATCCTTTTCAATGGATGTGCCATGGTACCTGCTGCATTACAGGAGGATGTACTGAGAGATGTTAAAACTTCCCCTTTAGCAATACATCCAGGAGTGGCAAAGATGTACCAGGATCTCAGAAGACAGCACTAGTGGTTGGGTATGAAAAAGGTTGTGGCAGAGTTCATTTCTCGATGTCTCACCTGCCAGCAGGTGATGGCGGAGCACCAGGTACCAGCAGGCTTGGTACAACATTTGGAGTTCCCGGAGTGGATGTGGGATGGGATATCTATGGATTTTTTGACTGGACTTCTACATACTTCCAGAGGACACGACTCCATTTTGGTGATTGTCGACCGACTCACCAAGTCAGCCCACTTATTACCCATCCGAGAGAAGGGCGTAGTAGTAATCTTGGGAAGCCTCTATGTTCAGGAGATCATACTACTTCATGGTGTGCCATCATCTATCGTCTCCGATCGAGATGCTTGCTTTACATCACGGATTTGGAAGGGGTTTTAGGAGGATTTTGGTACGCAACTATGCCTGAGCACTGCCTTCCACCCTCAGACGGATGGACAGACAGAGATGACCTTTCAACTCTCGAGGACAGGCTCCGTGCATGTGTCCTCAACTTTGGTCGCAGTTGGGATGATCACCTACAATTGGTGGAGTTTGGGTACAACAACATCTACCACTCCAACGTGGGGATGGCACCATATGGGGCATTGTACTATGACCTTGCAGATCACCCCTTTGCTGAACAGACCATGGGGAGCCAGAACTTGTGGGATCAGAGATGGTCCATGCCCTGACAGAGAAGGTCCAGGTCATCCAGGAGCGAACGAGGATAGCTCAGAGCCGACAGAAGTCTTATGCTGACAGGAGGCAGAGACCACTAGAGTTCGAGGATGGAGACCATGTTTTCTTACGGGTCTCACCTTGCCATGAATTACAGGGATTTGGATGGGGCAAAAAGTTATCTTTGAGCTTTATCGGACCATTCCATGTTCTCAGCAGAATAGGCAAGCTGGCTTATAACTTGGCTCTACCACCTCGGTTGCACCGGGTGCACGACGTCTTCCACGTATCTCAGCTGAAGAGATACGTGCATGACCTGACACATATCATCAAATATGGGGAGCTGGACATCGATGACATGGAAACTTTTGTGGATGTCCCAGTGGAGATCGAGGATCGACAGGAGCGGGCCCTACGTGGGCGGTCTATTTCTCTAGTGCACATCAGGTTGAAGCACGGGAACCTCCAGGAGTGCACTTGGAAGCGGGAGGCTCAGATGCATACTCAGTACCCACATTTGTTCCCTTAGTTTGTGATGTATCATTACGAGAACGTAAATCCATGAGGTGGATGCAATTAAATGATCCATAAATTTAAATGAATTTTTTTCAAAATTCATTGGATTTTATGAGTACGCAATTTCTGACGGCACCTGATTCTGAGGTCCGGTGTTCCCGGAATCATTTTCCGAAGTTTATCTCATGTACGTTCAGTGAACGAATGATCTGGTTTTTCTAACTTTTGAACAGGTGCTCGGAATCAAAATATGAGGGCATTGATGAAACCGCAATGCTGGTAATTTCTTAAGAAGACCTTTTTTGCAGTTGCATTTTGTCGGGAAGATTTGTTTAAAAAATGGATTAAGTTTAAAGTGAAATAAAAATTGTGTTACAATTATATTTCACATCCATGTGGTTTAAGCCCATGTGTGGGAGTTTAGTGGGACCCACTTAAACCTAAATCCTCTTGGTATGATATTAGTGAGGTGGGGCCCACATGATCCCCACCGCTTCTAATTCCCTTAACTCCTCTTCCACATAAATGATTCCAACATATTCCTCCATTAATTTTGACTACACAAGATTAATTAATTAAGTGATTTCAACTTTTGAAATTTTAAAATTGTGGGAAAAAGTAAAAAAATAAGGCAAAAGCCTTATTTTATTTTTGGTTGTTTCGTTGTGTGGAGACTTGGGAGAGAATACACAATGTCTTGAAGATCTTCATCTTCTACGTTGAAGAACACGAAGAATGTCGGTGCCAACCTCGACTTCCTTCTTCTCAACACTTGATGAAGAGACACCGTCTTTCCATGACAACATCTACGGAACTGTGGGGAATACCCTTACTTCATCAAGCGATCAACTTTCTGAATTGGGGTAGGGTTTGATCATCGTTCCAGAATTATTATTTGACATTCTTCGCTATTTCTTGGACGCTTGTTATCAATATAATGGGAGGAGGTCAGACCGCATGAACAAGGCCGACCCCCTCCCCCTTTGTTGTTGGACATCGTTGTGGTTTTGAAGGGAGGTGGTGTGGTGCAACAACATCATGCGGGAATGAGGGAACCGCGACCGGTGCAGGCCACGACGAAGGAGCACGGTGCTGTCGCACCACACCGTTGAGGCCAAAAGCGGCCACAGCCGGAGTCGGGCTGCGGCGCCGTCACGCTGCGCCAGAGTACCATGGAGGGTCGTAGCTGGGGCAGGCCGTGGTGGTGTATAGGAGGGCAGCCATAACCTCTGGCCACCAACACTTCGGAAGGCGGGACTCGCGACGGTCCCGCGGCGGCACACCGGCCGACCATTACAGTCGGGCGGATTTCAGAAGACCGGGGGTCGTAACCCCAGGCAGGTGGCTTGGGAGAGCCCCCCAAGTGGGGGCCGCCATTTAAAAATGTTGGGGAAACCCCCCCCCCCTTTCGCGTCCGATCAGCACACGGACGCCCGCATCGAGCCGAACCGGCCACGCTGGGCCTAACTGCCAGCATCGGGTCGGGCTGCCTGCGCTGGGACGGACCCCCGCGCCGGGCCGGCTGGGCCAAGCATGCCAGCTAGGTCGGGCCATGCCCAACTGGGCCAGACCCGGACCAGGGTCGGGTGGACCCGGTTCGGGCCGATCCATGGGGTATTGGGCTGGGTCGGACCGGGCCCAAACCCCTTGTTTCCGGACAGATCCGTTCAAACGCCCATAACAGGGGCTACGGACCTCCGAACAATGCACCGTCAGTTGCATAGAGATCCTCGGATCGAGTCGGTCGTTTCTATATATTACACTCAAGGTTTCACAAAACTTTTGGTATTGGAGGGTTGGTTCGAACACGAAACTAACCGGGCCCCCGTGGCGGAAATACTTATAACTTGAGCTCCGGACGTCCGATTGACGTGCCATTGACTTTTTTGGATTCCTCTTAGTGAGACAGTTCTTTTGGCTTACTTCGATCGTGGTTTGGACACAGTTGTAGTAAGGTAGGTATGGTTTTAATATTAAAACCAACCGGGCCCCTAGGACGAAAAAGCCAATAACTCTCAGACCGGGCGTCCGATTGACGTGTCATCTGTCGTGTTGAGTTCCTATTGACGTGATGAAACATTTGGATACATCAACTATGGACTTCATGCCCATTGATTAATCGACCCCCTTGGCTCATGGAGCGGTCCCTCCTGGAATCGAGCGTGCTGTGTGCGGTAACCCTAGAGCTAGCTGCGATTGCAACGACAATGACGACTGTACTGGGATCCTTCGTGGGTTCGGCAACGACGACGACCATACTGGATTCCTCCATGGGTTCGACGGTGATAAATACTATTCTTGTATCATATGTGGGTCCGGTAGTACTTGACTACTGTTCTTGTATCATATGTGGGTCCGACAGTATTTTACTCCGTACATGTATCATATGTGGGTCCTGTAGAGTAGCTGGTCTTGTATCCATTGTGGGTCTGACACCTTAGCTGGTCTTGTATACTATGTGGGTCCAACATCTTAGATGAATCATTGGCTACATCGGATCAAATCTATAGCCTTACAAAGATGTATACCTATGTATGCTGAGTCTTGAATTTCAATCATTATCTTCAATATGATTTACTTTCTTTCCTCTGTGGATTGGATTGTGTTTTCCTGTGTGGATTGGGTTTTACTTTCCTGTGTGGACTAGATCGAACATGGGCTCGTATGATGGAGCCAAATTGTAATTGATGACTTAGGTATATTTATGAGCATATACCTAAGTAGAGTTGGTTGTTACTTCGTGATTTTATCATTTCTCTGTGGATTATCCTTCGTGGATTCTGGGAGACCTTCGGGGGTCTCGGGGTCCCTACTGAGTATCATATACTCACCCATGCACAGGCTATTTCTGCACTACATTTTGTTAGATGATGACGACGATCATTGCTGATTGACGTGGGAGCTCGTGGAGCTGGATGGTACCAGGAGGTGGATCACTAGATGGGATGTGCTTGGAGCGGACAGCTGGAGCCGAGGAGCAGATGAGACAATCTGTACCCACCCTTCAGGTTGGATTTATAGAGGACAGCTCGGACTCACTGCTTTACTCTCCATTTGTTGTACTTTTATTTCAGTTATACTTTACTTTCTGTTGGGTTTGTATTCTGGCCCATTTACTTTACAACACTTAATTTTGTACTCAGTTTACTTAGTGTTTATTCAGCTTGCATACTCTAAGGTGTTTGATTAATTTTTAGAGGCAATGCCTTCCCTTTTCATCGAGATTTATGCATTTGGTGCTATTCTCCATCCCCTTTACAATGGAAGGCGGACTTGGAGTAGTCACGGCACAGGCCCCGTGGACGGTTCGTGACAACTACTGTGAATATTTCCTTGTTTTTAGAGTTATCATTCATAATAAACAAGATGAATGTAATTATTATAATATTATTTTTGGAAATAGTTTTTTATTAATGATTACACTTTTTTGTTTAAAAATAAATAAAATATTAATATATCATAAATATAACCATATAAACATATATTACAACTATCATTCTTCTTAATCAATCATGGAGGTTATTTTATGAAATTATTAACTTTTATTGTAAATCATATTGGAAGAGGAATATAATATAATTTCCGACAGTGTAAGTATGTGTTATCGTATATTTATAACATCAACATTATAGAATAACATTGTTGTAGATATGATATAGTTAATTCTATATAATATTTTTTAGAAATATATTTTGAATAAAATTATAAAAAAAATATAAGAAGGTGATATCTCATACATTGAGAAGTTGAATATTCTCTTAAATATAATCCTGAAATATAAGGATCTTAGGATACAACTCCTTGTATAATGATTCAAAATTGTTAGAGTATTAATATGGATAAAATATGGGATGGTATCTAAAAACCAATAAAGGATAATTTTAGTTTTAGATATTAGGAAGGACTATGAATATAAGGGGTTGGTGAGTGGAACCCCATGCAATTAGTCATATTATATTTTATATTTTTAAATTTCATGGTTTATACTACATGTTTTATGACATATTATGCACCATTATACCATAAACTAATTCATGTGAATGCATTAATAAATGTTCCATATCCTGGTTTTAAATCATAATGATTATATATATAATGTTGTATTTATCATTTTTCATTAGATTTCAGAATATTTATAATGTTTTAATATTTTTTTATCTGTAATTTCAAAATATCACAAATAACCTATTTTGACTTTTTCAATCCATTATCAAATATACAATAATATATTAATCATATTAATTAAAAATAAAAATTTTAAATAAAATATTTACAATTAATATAATATTTTTCCTTAACTAGTATATGGAATTATTAGTATTCCTAAATATATTATATTATTTAAGTGACTATTATATAATATTAAGAAAATAATATAAAATATTAATTTTTGTTTATAAAATAATGATCATATAAAAAATAATCAATTGAAATCAAATCATGATCAGTTTTAATAAAAATAAGGAATTTATTTGTTAATGATTTATTGAATTTTAAAAAATAAATGTATAATGCAATATTTCAATGATATTTTAATATTAATTAACTTCCTTATATAAAAAGTGTAATGTATAATTCATAAATAATTATAAGAACTAAATGACTATTTTCAATATAAAAATATTTATATCAAAATATATTTATTTTTTATTACAAATTTAAAATTCAAACAACCCTTCATTACATTAAATAAATAACAATAAATCAATATTGGTAATATTATTACATGTAATAGAACCAATATCATTAATATCCCAAAAACAATGTAGGCCCAATGCCTAAGAATATATAATGACTGTATTTTCCAAATGACTTTTATGCAGACAACTACAATGTAATGGCTATATTTCATTATTATAAAATGAGTTTCAAACTTGTAAAAAGACAATAGTCACAAAAAAATCAACTCGATAAATATATATTATAATATTTCCATTGATATGAATTCAACCAATAGTTGTTATTTGAGGAGTTATCCAAATAAGTAACGATGATGAAACTATTTAGAGACTATTTTGTATTTTGTATTTTTTATATTTCATTAATTATTTTTTTAATGATGATTATTTTTTTAATAATTTATATCATTTTTTATTTTAATATTTTAAATTAATGGAATAATGGTTGTTTATTCATTATTCCAACGTCCACTTAAGATTATTTTTTTGGAATACATTTTTCCATTTAAATTGAATATTATTCCACCATTAATGTAACACACTTACGTTATAGACGTGTTATATTATTGAATTGGGGAGAAATAAACATAGAAATAAATATAATTGTTTTAAATGGATTCAATAAATATTTTTTTATCTATGATGATATTATTTATATCCTTTTTGTGAATGATCCCATGGTTATTGTAGATTTTATCATCAAATATATTTACAAAAACACTTTATGTTAATTTATAACAAGTCAGTAGGATATTCCTAAAAAATAATATTTTAACCCTCTTGGATCATAGACTTGTTGTTCATGTTGACATTTATTTTATTTGACTAAACTATTCCCTATATTATTTATTGGGTGTAATTAGTGTTTTTTGTGGTCATACTTTCATTTGAATAATGTAATGTTTCCCACTATCCTTAATGATGTTGTTTTATTAAAAAAATTACTTTTTAGAGTGTGGGATCATGTCACTAGAACTAAACAAATATTGCCTTATATAATTTAAAAATATTTCAACCTATTAAAACATAAAAATAATCAAAGGTATAATTCTTATTATCATTTTGAACATAATGGTTTTTGGTTCATACTGTCTAATTGAAATAAAGGAAACTTTAAACCTCTTATTTAGTAGGAGAAAACTTTATAATTATAATGATAATTAGAAAAAATATAATTTGATATGATTATATCAAAAATTTTGTGAATAGAATAGTTTGAATTAATATATGAGTAAAATTGGTCCATTGAAATTATTGGTGGTCTTGAGAGATAAAGATTTATAATAATGAATGAGGGGGAATCAATCATGAGAAAATTAAACCATTTTTTATAATTCAACCATTGAGTTTTCATATTTTTGTAGTTTGGATGAATCCATGAAATCTAATATGAAATCCAATTACATTGAAATTTTTTCACAAGGATGTTATAATGGATTTGAAAGAGATATATTTTGTTTGTGGGTTTTAGAAGGATACATTCTTCATATCTTTTATTAAATAATTAATTTTATTTTCATTTATTAAAAATATTATTAATGTGACCATAATATTAAATAATATATTTATCTATATTGTATAAAATTATTACTATTTTATTTACCAAAACAATATAAAAAAATATTTATACATTATAATTTATTTTAGGAAATGAATATAAAAATATAAAAATGGTTTCACTAATTAATTTTTTTAATCATATATGGATTTTAGTAAGGTATTTAACCATTCAATAACAATAATTAGTGTTAGTGTATAAATATTTATTAAAAATATATATATATTGGCATCAAAATGATTTATATATATATTTTATATATGTTATCTTTTGGGATTACTATTAAAATTTTGATATTATATTTAGTTACATATTAGTGATTCAAAATGATAGATGTACGACATTATTTTTAATGACTGTGTTTCATAAATTCACCTTGAAATATTTACTGATATATATTTTAAACATTTGTAGTATTAATGTCAACAGTGATTGATTAATGTGAATTTAGTGTTTCAGTTTCATGCAATTTTTTTTTCAAATACTATCATGGTCAACATGGGTAATCAAAAATATTTATTCATAGTATTTCATTGAATGAGTCTAATATTTTCTCAATCACTATAATATATTTAATGATATTTTTTATTTAAATTAATCATTAATGAGACATAGGGAAAATAACTTCAAGAAAGTTTTTACCAATCATTGATGCCACATAATCACTAAACATAAATAGTTTGAAATTATCAAATAATATTAAAAGTCAGGACTGATATTAAAATAAAAAATAGATCTATTAATAATATTTTAAGACGTGCAATACCTCATTATAAGAATACATATTGATTTCAAGGATCGTGTGATATTTATAGATCAGGTCATTACTATTTTGAACAAATTTTAGGGTGATTATTCATTTTAATATCAATAAACTATGTATTTTTATAATTTTATTGGGAATTTCTTATATCAATTATATTTTTTTGTACACTAATTTTAATGTTAATGATAAAAATTTATTTTTGTAGTTTATTTATAATTTTTTTTTCAATTTAGGTGGTCGATGATGGGAATCTGAAATTTATCAGATGAATAGAACCGGTCAAGCGTATCCCCAAAACCACATATATCAATAAAATAGTATAAAAGGAACATAAATGATAAAATTTTAAATTCCTTGTGTAACTACCTAACCCCAGAATCCTGGATCCACTTCATTATTTTAATACATTATAATGATACAAGGAATCATGCCCAAAATGTCCGACCGTTTTAGCTATCTTCGAAATTATATTACATTCAGAAAAAATATATTTCAACTAAAAAAATAAACTATGACATATATAATCCATTTATAATGATATTATTCCCCATTCGTAACAGTTCATATTAGTCATAAAAAACATCATGGATTTATGTAAAATAAAACATCTGAATGGGGTGATCTCAGTTGTATAGTAAGGATAAACAATATAGTGGAAGCTATACCAATTAAACATAAATTTTGAAGGAATGGTACACAACTAAAAAAATCATTTTAAAACCATTAATTTAAAATTATAATGAAATAATAAATCAAATAATTCCATTTAAACATTAACAATGATATTCTACTATTCGAATAATCAAATTTAAAATCAATAACTAATCTCATAGTGAGGTAATGCATAATGTTGGAAATCATAATCACAACGTCAAATCCTCATTCCAATACCATAAGAAATATCATTTCATGTACTTGTTACAAGGAACTAGTGCTTCTCATGAGACCTACTAATTCATTGATGGGATATATCAGGCCTCACCGGTCACTTACTAAGTCAAATACTTTCTTCCTCTGAAATGGGTGAAACAAAACATAAAAAAAGTATTAAAATTAGGATACAAAATTTTATTAATTTAACTATTATCGATGAATGATATAAAAATAGAACAACCCTAGTAAAATAGATCATAAAACCTTAATTACAATATGGAAGATTGTATTATAATAAATCTATCTCAATTTAAAAAAATAACCAATTAATGTTAACATATATTAAAATAATCTATTAAAATCATTAAAAACATTTCGGAGAAATATGTATTTTAAATTTGGAAACATTAAAAGATGCATAAATTATAAAAGATTATATTTAAAATAAATTGCATCTTAAATGATTCTGATAAAAGTTAAAAATTATTGAATAGAATTAAAATTATAAAACATTTTTGTCCATAGAAATAAATCATTAAAACCTTTTTAAAAACATGGACATGAAAGAGAAATGTTTATAAGTATAACTCTTTTAAACATTTAAAATTTCGTTTTGGTTATAAAATATTTCACCAAAATCCTTACAAATAATCCTCTTGAATACGTTTTTACTATAAATGCAAAATAATGAGAAATAATTCGTAGTAAACAAATATATATAAACAATCTTAGATAATAACAAGAATTAAAAATTAACCCATAACTTAATACTTATAAAAATTGTATGTGTGCAAGACTTCTGTATAATGGTTTTTAATATATTATCTAGTTGTACTAGAATCATAATAAATTATAAGATATAATATATTATTGGTTAATAACTTTATATAACTTCTTCAACAACAATTCCATGTTAATTCCACGTTTTTTGTAATAATCACTATCTTTATTATGTATGTTTTGACTTTTTATTCTTCATTTTATTTATAAAATAATTATAAAATTATTTATAAATAATCTATATTGAAAATTAAAAAATATATAATGGATATATATAGGAAATATAATACCTTGTTCATGGAGACGGTAGGCCATATGTACGCATGAATGATATTCCCATTTTCTTATCATATTGATTGGAAATAAGTGAATGAAATATTTGTACATACAAACATATATATTATTAATGTAGAATTATTATTTCATATATTGTGAAATTTTTATTAATATATATTTTTATAATAATTCTTGGATTGTGAATGTGTATAATGAATCTCATCGTGTCGTAGAAACAGTAATCCATACGTAAGCATGAGCGACGATATCATCGAATTATGGTTATAGAATTGGATGTAATATGAAATTTATAGAAAAAAAATTATGATATATTTATTATTAAATTATTTTATATTCACCTGTATTTCCCTCAAAATAATGAATGAATAAAAAATTGTTTACACCACGCCTTGGAAACGATAATCTATACATACGCATGCATGGTGATATTGTTTTTCATATGATGGGTAAAATGAGAAATATTTTATTCTAATATTAAAAAAAATATCTTATTATATTAGATTAGGGATTTATTATATTATTATAGTAACAAATTAGAAATAATATGTATATAATGATTAGAAATGGTAAGAAGGGATTAAAATATTACATATTATTCAAGTGTATCCTATTGATTTGAATAGAAGGACTCATTCAGTGGGCTTTCATCCCAAAGGGTGGAATCTATTATGAATTGAGGGTAGTTGGAAGGAGATTTGGGTAGGGATTCACTGAGCCAAAGGGAACTGGATGTGTGAATAAAAAAGAAGGAAAAGTGCCATTTTTAAAGGATATGTGAGGGGAACTAGATGGACGTAATGAAATAACAATTTATTATAAATTTATTTTTGATTTCTAATTTCCCTAAAGTGTTTTATATCGAGGATAATTTTAGGATATGTCTAAATCCTCTAAAAAATATGTTTTATAAATTTTTAGGTCGTGAATTTAACCTTATCTTTTGGCATTAACCCTATGTTCAATAAGTTAACTCATTCCATGTTATCTAGTAATTTATATTACATTGTTAATATAGTTATTATAAAATGAAAAGAAAACCTAAATTGTATCATTACTATCATTTTTAACACTATATTTGTATTTTGGATGAATGGTATATTTTTATGACTATTATGTAATTTAAAAAATTATATTTTCTATAAATGAACATATATATCAATTTTGACACTATTTAGAAATTGATTTTTGTTAAATATTTGAAACATGAATCCTTCCAAAGAATTCATTTACACATACCTATTAATTAAATGTTATCCAAAAACTAATGGATGTCATATACAACAACAAAATTAATTTATTTTAATTATTATAATGTCATTTTATAATCATTCCTTAATAAGTTATTCATTGGATCATCGTTGTGTCCTAAATATATTTATATGTTGATTTTTTTTTCATTTTAAATAAAATAACATGATGTAGTAAATCCATTATCATTATTAATTACTTGTTATAGTCTAATATAAAATTTATATAAATCAAAATAAATTTTTTTTATTAATGATAAACATGTTTATGTTATTTTACTCATTTCTTTCTAGTGAAACAATATTAGAGGTCATTTTCACACCCATGTGGACCCATGAGTTCATAAAATCCACCTATGTATTCTCATGGTCGTCCATGTATCATCCATATTGACTATACCACGTGTTAGGGTACATATATATTATTATAATATTATTTTTTACCCTCATTTACCTGATTTTCCCTTTAACAATGGCAAATAAAAATAATTACTAAATTTACTATTCATAATGTCCAATAATAAATGACACCTTTTTAAAAAAATTGGAACTTTTGAATACAAATATAGAATCAATTTTTCAAAATTAAAAAAACATAATTTCTAAGAATTAATTCAATATTATTCCACATTGTAAAAATAGAATGCGAGTTTTTAACAAGTTAAAACTATCAACATATTGACAATTTTTTTTGTCTAATTTTTTTATTTCTAATTTAGATGTGAAATTACATAAAATGACCAAAATTGTATTAAATGAAAAATATATAATCCAATTACACTTTAATTACACCTAAAAGGGTAATATATCTATATAGATAAAATATATATAAAGGTAGTTTTGAGTTAAAATAAAATATTTTTCATTGTTCATTAACATATTAACGTTATCATATAAATCACTAAAAATTTATCAATACTCTCTTTTTATGTCCCACTAATAAATATGAATTTCATTTTTAGAATTTGAAAATATTAATGTTTAATATAATGGATTTAAAAGGGTTTTTCATTTATTGGTGGAAAAATTCATTTTTTAAAAATACTTCTATTATCTAAAAAATTGAATTTGTCATTATATTATTTCTTGAAATCATATAAGATGAATGTAAAATTTATATGGAATATAAAAAATTTATATTTTTGTTAATAATATTCATATAATCTTTTAAATGGATATATTTATATGTATTGGTGCCCTTAAAATCAGTGTTACATGTAACACATGGTATTGAATTATTAAGAAGAATAATATTGTGGATTCTTAGGGTGTTACATTCTCCCATACATCAATAAATTGACTCCCCACAATTTAAATGTTGAATCGATTATTATGGAATGACTTCAGAGAATATATTTACTGAAATCCCATTTCAATGATGGAATAATTATACGTCAATTTTAAAATAATGAAAAAGATGTATCAATGTCACAGGAGATAAAATATTTTAGGATTCCATGTCAAAATATATGTATATGGAAGAAACAACTAATGATCATGTTCTTATATAAAGTGAAAGATAACATGATTAATAAAACTTTAACAACGATAAAAATATATATTTATGATGATCCCAGGGTCCATTTAATTCATCACAAAATAATCTACTAGGAAAACCTTTTTACTTTAATCAGAGTTGAAGAATTCATTAACATCAATGATAAATAATATATTGAAATATTTTTCACATGATATGTATTGTTACATTTTTAAGTAATTACTACCAAAATTTCATCTTTATCCTAAAATGATAATAAAATATTATACTTATCATAATCTTATATGGTTCATAATATAAAATTATTCCATTTAAATAAAGAAATCTATATTCTTCTAATAAGGGGCTTGTTGTGTTCTAGTGGAAGATGATAATGCATGTTCTCACTTCGATTGTTGGTTTCATTCCTGCAACCTAGTCCAACATGATGGATTATCCCTTAACGTGAAGGTTTTAATTTTTCTAAGACAATATTATTATAAAATTAAAAAAACAAACATAATTTTTTCTTACTATAAAAAATAAAATAGAATTTTTAAAATAATCTATTCCACCAATTAGAGTTTTCCAAAATAATTTTGGTACAAACTCTATCTAAAAGGTATATAAATTTCCAATATTAGTTATAATATTAGGGTCTCTAAACAACATAATATTTATCATATTTTCACATTCAAATATATGATTAGAATAATTATGTTATAACAATAATGAACAAAATTACTTCATTAGAATTGATATATGTATATATATATCACATTCTTCTTATAACCAAAATTTATTTGTTTAACCCAAATAATAAATTACAATAACTATTCCACTTCGACATTAGTAAAAACATATTCTTTATATTGATCTATATATAACTTCTATGACATATTTCCTTGAAATTTTTGGACAATAATTTTATTAATGTCTCATATAATTACAATTATAGCACTTCATGGATTTTTTCATTCCCTTAAAATCAAGAGCCTAGTCAAATTTTTCCTATATATGTAACAATCTCCAATTCCATTTAGGCAAGTATCGAGGTGTTTATTTACTCAATTATTTGATAATAGAAAATCCTTCATTCCGTTTTCAATTTATCTGTCTCTTGATCTACCATTCCCTTAGTCTCTTGATTTACATTAATGTAGTAAGTCAAAGAGAATTCTATTACCGTATTTAAAGAACCAGAGACTATATATTCACATGATGATAATGATTTTGATAGTAGTGCACGTTAGATGAATTTTTTTAACCCGTCAATAAATATATCAATCTTACATTCTGGGTTATGAATGTAGTTTTCATCATTCATCTTTAACCATGTGAAATTATCTTCATAAATTTTAAATTTCTCATTCTCCTTTTTCATTAAAATCAGAAATTTTCTATTCTTTATCAACTCGTTTTCTTTATTAATGTATTTCTATAGGATAATTTCATTAAACTACAACCATTTCATACTATACTTCTTCATTTTCCTTCATGTTTTCAATTAATGATTGTCATTTAATTTCATCTACTAATACACAGTAAAATTCCATGAAAAATATCTCTATTTCATTACTTCCCAATGAAGGTATTATTTTATATATGGAAACTCTCAAATTCATAGCCACAAATAGATTTTTCATACCATTTATTGTTGGTGGTGGATGTCTCATGAAGCATTCAAACATTTATAATGCACAATGTGGATCATTGGGAACCATACGAGTAATGTTTTTTCATAACCCGATTCATATGTACCTTTAGGGTAATAATTTGTTCATCACCTATTGTATCACCAACTCCACTATAATTATCTTGCATATTCGAGAAATTCCAACATGCATTACCTGTGTTTATACCATTTCTATTTATTCTACTAGGAACAATTTCAAAACAATTTCATATAATTAATTAGTTTATGAATCAAAAATCATAATTCCAATCAAGTATACTACTAAACATAAATTGATAATTTTATGCATAAATAATCAATGATCATAAATTTGGTCCCATTGATGAAATATTTAATCACAAATCCTTTATAATGGGTTTTAAATAAAATATACATTATCCTAATTGTATCGCCTTAGAGTTTCAAACCAAGTGTGTAGTAAGGTTTGTTTTCTTATACGAGGTTACCGCATGTCAAGCTTGTATTACCATGTCAGAGCATTGACCGTTAGGTACATCTATTGCAGAACCACGTCAACATTTATTATCTCAACAAGGTTTAATTTCCTAGAATATCCACTTAATCTCTATTTTCAAAAAATTATATGGGGTTCTTCTATACATATCCTCAAATTATATCATAGGGATATGATCCCTAATCTAAAAATTTTAAATCTATTTCCAAGGTTGATTCTAAAAATCATTTGATACCAACTATAATTCCATGACCACAAAATCCTTAAGTATGTGCAATATTTTAATACATTATAATTGTAAAAGTAATCATGTCCTATATAACTGATTAGTTATGATGTCTGGGAAAATATATTACCTTCATCAACTGTACATTAAAATTTAAAAAAATAAGATACATCACAAATAATATATTTAGAAATCCATTATTACCCTAGGTAAACCCTACATATAGTTCATAAAAAATATTAGAATCCAAGTAAAATTAAACATTATAAATGGTTTAGTTGAGATTCGTAGTATCGATTAAGAATATAGAAGACATAATCACAATTAAGCATAAACTTTTAAGGGACGGTGTAAAACTAAAATAGAATCCTTTTAAAATATTATGTTCAACATAATATGGAATGAATAAATCAAATAATGAAATTTATATATCCAGGTGGATATTTAACTAGTCTATTAATCGAATGTAAAATCAATAACTAATCTTATAACAAGGGAATGCATAATTTCGGACCTCATAACCACTATGTCAAGGCCTCTTTCCAATACCAAACAAAAAATATTCTATCATTACCTTATGGTAAGAATATGGTATGTCTCATGAGACCTACCGATGCATCGAGGGGGTATAGTCGTCCCTACACATCACATTCTATATCAAATACATTCCTCACATGAAAATGGTAAAACAAATCATAAAAAACATATTAAAAATTACATTAATACATTTGAAAAATTAACCATAAAACATGAAGGGTATTAAAATCGCACATACCCAGTTAAACATATCACAAACCATTCAATACAATATTGAATAATGTCTCATAATAAATAAATCACATTTAATAAATAAATCCAACAGGGGATGTTGACATATATAAAAATAATCTAATAAAATCATTAAAACATTTTTATCCAAATATCCCATTTTAATTTGAAAAAACTAAAGGATCAATAATTTATTAATCAATACATTTAAAAGACATTTTTGAATCAATGTGTATGATACCTCCTTGAATATATTTAATGGAATTGACATTTTGAAACATATATTTCCATATAAATAAATCGTTAATCCCATTTTGAAAACACAGACATGAAAAAAAATGGTAGTATTAATCTATAAAAATTTATAATGATGTTTTCATTAAACATTCAATTAAATAAAACCATATACCAAATTCATTAAAAAAATTTGTTAATAATCATCGAAATTAATGATTTATATGTCCAATTAAACACCTAGACTTAAACAATGTAAAATAATAATGATATTTAAAAATTTACCCTTATCATTAATCTTTACACATTATATTATTCTAAAACTCATGTATAATGGTTTAGATAATTTTAATAACATTCACCCAAATCATAATAATATTTATTATTTCATATATGATTTTTATATGACTTTATATTACTTGATTATTAACAAATAAATGTAAATGAAATGTTTCCCATAATAATCTCTATATTTATCATATTTGTATTGACATGTTAATATTGATCATATTAATAATATAATACTAATATGACTTATATATCATATATAATCCAAATATAAATATATATATATATATATATATGAAATGGAAAACATTGTTCCTAGAGATGGTAGGTCGTGCGTAAAATGAACAATGATTCCATTTTCTCATCATATATATTGGAAGAATGTGGACAAGATATATCTAAATTCATTAATAAATATTAATCAAGTATAATTATGATTTAATATATTTCATATTTATTTTAAATATATATTTTTATAATCATACTTCGATAGTGAATGCAAAAGATGAATTTAATCGACTCGTGAAGAGGGTAAGTTGTCGTACACAAGAGTTACAAAATATTTTAATTAATGGTTAAATGGTAATGAAATGGATTTAATACTAATTATAAATAAATTTTATAATGATATAATTTTTATTTAATTCATTTATATTCATCATTATATCTATGAAAATAATTTATAAAGGAAAACAGTTTACACCACATAACGGAGATGGTAAGCAATACGTATGCATGGATGGTGATACTTTTTATCATAGGAATGATAAAAGGAGGAATATGGTTATAACATAATAAATAAAACACCTATACATAATTTATATTATTTAATTGTTATTATAGTTTGGTAAAAAAATAAGTAAGTTGATGTGGAAGAAGAAATGAACATGGAAGAAGTGATAAAACAATTACCTCTTCTTCTGGTATCTCGTATTGATTTGTAAAAAATGACTCCATATTCTAGGTTTCATCCAAAACCATGGCCTCTATGATTAATTAAGAGATGTTATTAGGATATTTGAATATGTTTTTGATGAAAAAAATAAATCTTGAGGTGGGAATAAAAGAGAATGAGATGTTACCTTTTAAAGGAGAGGTGAGGTAAACTTTAGAAATGACATGAAATAGTAATTTATTATGAATTGATTTTCAATTTATAGTGTTTCCAAAATGGTATATACCTGGTATAATATCATAATGGGTATAGATCATCTCAAGTAGAATGTTTTAAAAATGTTTTTGTCATTAATTTAACCATATCATTTGGATTTAACCCTTCATTAAATATGATTACTCTTAGCATGTCTTCTTGTTTTCATATAATATATTGATAATATTTTTTCTATAAAATGTAAATACAACCTCAAGTGGATAATAAATGAAATATTTAAAAATTTCTAATTTTTTTGGGTGAATATTAGTTTTTTATGACTACAATATTATTTAATAAAATAATGTTTGTTTTAAAATTTATTTTATGTCAACTTTGACACTATTTATGAATTGATATTTGTAAATGTCCTAAAAAATTATTACTTCAAAAAAAATTAAATCATCCCTAACATGTTTTTTTATCCAAAAAAATAATTTTTGGTCTCAAAATTCTCAAATAATATTTATTTTAATAATTATAATATAGTTTTCTTTCAATCATTCATTAATAATGTTGTCATTGAATTATCATTGTGTACTAAATATATTTCATTATGTATTGTATAAAAATTATAAATAAAATACAATGACATAAGAATTATTTTTTAAAAAAATTAATATTTATAGTCTAATATATAAATTATATAGTCAAAAATAAAATTGTTTTACTTAGGAGAAGCATGTTTATGTTATATTGATATTTTCATTAAATTAAACTATATAAAATGTCATTATCACTCCCAAGTGGATCCATAATGTCATAAAATCATCCCTAGAATGATCATGGTCGTATATATACCATTCAATAGGATTATTGCATGATTTTGTGCAGTTATATATTATTATAATATAATTTTTTACGCTTGTTTAATTGATTTACCCTTTAACCCTGTTAAATAAAAAAATTATAGAAGTTACTATTCATAATATCCAAATATAAAAGGTATATATTTAAAAAAATTACATAATGAATCCAAATTATTAATACATATTTCTAAATTCACAACACCAAATGGGTAGAAATAAATTTATAATTAATTAATGTTGCCGAAACAAGAAAGTAGTCTTTTAAGAAAAAAAAACTATTAAAAGAATGCAATCTGTTTATGTCCAATTTTTTTGTGAAATTACTTCAAATGTAAAAATTTAAATTAAATTATAAAAAAATAAATCAATTATATTTTAAATCAAACTAAAAATACAATATAACTATATAAATAAATTACATAAAAATTCTTTTTTGAGTTAAAATGCTATATTTTTCATTAATCATTAAAATATGAATCTTATCAGAAAAACACTATATATTTATCCAAATAAAATTTATATGTCCCTATTCAATATATGAATTTAATTTTTTGTAATTTAATATATAAATTTGTAAAATATGTAATTTTAAAAGTGTTCTACATTGAAATGTGGGAAAACATCATTTTTGGAAAAATACATCTTTTATCTGAAAAATGGAATCTGCCCATATATTATGTCACAGAATCATATCATATTAATGTTAAACTTATATGAAATACATAACATTCCAAATTTGGTTAATAAAATTCCAAACTGATTTTCATATGGATAGATTGATAGGTCATGGTCTGCTCAAACATGGTGTTTCATGAAACACAATTTATAGGATTATTAAGAAGATGTGCATTATAGAATCGTAGGGTCTTACACATTGAGTAAACACATTTTTATGAATATATTATATTATTTAATATATCATAAAAAATGCATTTTTAAAATTATAATACATGATCAAATTTTTGAAGGGGTTTTATAGTATATGAACATTAACATAGTTATCCAAGGAGAGTAAAATTATGGATTGAGTTAATTGAATATAAGACAAAGAATATCTAGAACATAAAGTTTTCTTCATAGACTCATATACACCAGAGAAGACGGTCAGAGGTGGACCCCTGACTTTTTATTAATTTAAAAGAAAAGAACAAAAAGCACGCACCGCAAGGCAAAATCCGATTATATGTCATACATATCATACCCATTACCACCCCCATTATAGACTTCCTCTGCAGTAGCTGACTCCCATTCTAAGAAATCATAGTGTTTAATGATTTTGGAATACTTCCTTCTGAGGTTTATTTTGTCCAATGAGATTAGCTCTTTCGAAGATTGCTTTTAAGAGGACCGAGTAGAAAGTGCCTTCGGAAAATCAGAGTAGTCTTTCCGCGGTCTTCGGCTTGTTGTTCTAGAAACCTCCTTTCCGGGCTTCCCCTTCCCATCCTTTGGGACCACACTATAAGACCGTCACATATATAATTAAACTTGTGGTAAAACACTACCAAAACAACAATTATTTTAAAATAAATATACAAGAACAAAATTAAATCAATTAATATAATTAAAATACATATGTCATCATACTCTAAGTATAATATCATTTGATCATTCATGATAATATTTATGGTGTTTTTGGATAATCCGAGATCATGGAATAATGAGTTATG
This sequence comes from Viscum album, assembly GCA_963277665.1. Classification (NCBI taxonomy): domain Eukaryota; kingdom Viridiplantae; phylum Streptophyta; class Magnoliopsida; order Santalales; family Viscaceae; genus Viscum; species Viscum album. The sequence continues at coordinate 2,048,123,107 of OY728127.1, forward strand.
TTAACAAGTAAAGAATTAAATTTAGTGTCAGAATAATTAAGTGAAACTATCATAATTATAGTGGAAATTTTATTTTCATGTTTTCTTCTAAATGAAATGCTAATTCATTTTATAGTATTAATAATTATATATGAAAAATAACACAATGAAATAAATAATTATTTTATAGGTATGAAATTATGATTTTTATAGTAAAATACATTATAGAGGAATGATAATTAAATAGACAATTTAAAAATTATCTATAAAAAATTAAATATTGAAAAATTGATATACAATATAAGAAAGTACACATATAAGAACCAATTTATAAATTTATAAATTATAGATTAATAATAATCATTATTAACAATATAATTTTTATCCAATTCCATAATTATATAGAGATATCATATATTAAATATGGGATTACAAATTTAAATGATTGTTTTTACTCTTTTAATTGTCAAAAAACTATATTTTATTCTTTAACAATGGGCCCAAAAATTCATTTGATGAATTACTAAAAATAAAATTATTTGTTATTTGAGAACTAGTGATTGATAAATTATAATTCACGAGGGATCCATTTAATAAAACAATAAACGTATGTTCAAACATCATGAATGATGAATTAATATTAAAATCCCAAACCATGTGTTTATATAACATAAAATTGTATAACTAGAGAAAATATGATGGAATTGTACTATCATAGTATGATCATATACACTAACTGATGAAAATATTATAATAAAATGTTTCGTATTAGTTGTAACATGATTGAATTATATATTCTGTTGTGTTAGAATATTAAATTACACCTATCAGAAAAACACATACAATTATATTAAAATATTTTTTTGTGTTCTTCAGTTCCATAAATAATTTTATCAATATATTCCACGTAATTTAATGGTAATAAAAAATATATAAATAACAAAAACAATATTTTATAAAAGAGACTAAAAGTAAATATTAACATGGATACATTACTCAATGGTTCTAACTATTCCCGCTATATCGATATATATATATATATTTTTAAAAATATAATTTAAATATTCTATTATGATGGTCACATGATCTAAATATTGCCACATTTATATGATAATAAAATATGCAATTAGTGATTATATTGAATTAGAACAGAAAATTAAATTATGATAACCAGAATATATATTATGGATTGAAAAAAATAATGACAAAATAATTAAGAAAATAATAATAATAATTTTTTATTTTTAAGATTCATTATATGATTTGAAATTTTACCTTCTAATTATTATAATTATTTATTATTTTCTAAAAATTATTTTTATATATTTAATAATCAGAACTAATATTTTATTCACTATTTAATCTATAATTATTAAAAAGTTGTTTTGGGATAGGGTTCTGAATAATAATAATTTAATTAATATTCTATATATTATTAAAATAGTTTTTCAATATATGATTAAAATACCAAGATTAATCAATTTGAACCAAAATTTCATTTTATAAATTATGATATTATATATCATATGACTCGTTTTTAATTAGGAAAATTAGGGTATTAAAATTTCTATTATGGAATAAAGTATATTTGGGGGAAAATAAATGATTGTAAAAAATATGAAAATAATAAATATTTATAATGAATAAGACCTTAATATAATGATATATCTAAAAAGAAAATTTATTTTTATTTAGGATTTACCTAGGCAACATTCTAAGCATCAAAATTCACAAATTCAATTATATAGAACCTTCAAGGATATAATATATAGAATAATAAAAATAGGCTTATGAACCATGAACATGGATATCCATGTTAAAAAATAAGTGAATATTTCAAAAATAAGCCTAATCCAATATTCTGATAATGAAAATTGATTTTTTAGTAATTTGGGATTGATGATAATAATTTTAGAAAAATGGATTCATAGTGGTTCTGATGAGTGTTTTCCAACTGGACAAATATTCTAATGAGAAAAATAGTAACAATAAGATTAAAACCAACAAATATGTCCATGTACAAACATTTATTATCACATATATTATTTGGGTTCTGTTTTGTTGGGAATTCTATAGTTTAGTTTAATTATTAATCATGCATGGAATTGAAATTGTTATAATGTACCTAATGATTTGTATATTGAATACCAAAAGATGTATTTTTCATAATTAATGACATGAAATGATCATTTTTCTTTGTTTTGGAATTATAAAATATAAAATTTTTCATATATTTATAAATATAATATAAGATATTGAAAATTGATAATATAATTAATATATACCATGAAGGATAAAAAATAGATGAAAAGGGACATATTATTAAAATAATAATTAGAGAAATTATTGTATATTGTTAACAAAAATGTAGTGAAAATATTAAATTTAACATAAGAGGGTCTCTCAATCTCTTTTTTAAATAGGAAAATATGCCGTGTAACTGTAATTCTATTTAATAATTTAGTAAAACCCCCATATATTTAAAATTGTGTGAATAATACAATTTTTTTTAATTTAAATTATTTTGTGAGAAGTAATCTATTTTAACATTATACTAAATAACAGATTACGTGAATGGGATATATATAAGTTATTTTTTGACAAATATTTTATCATTTTGAATAACTTAATAGTATGTTTGTTATTCATGTTGTCTTCTAAATTATGATAGAATCATTGATATATAATTCATATAAAACATTATGTTATGTGGATTAATTATAAATATAATTTATTTACATTTGTAGATAAATTTAATTTCTATTTTATAGGAATGAGTTCAATGAAAATTTGACCCTGAATCTCCTAGAAGAAATTATTATGTGGGAACCTAATTGAAAAAAAATTAAAAATAACATTTTTTATCTCACTAAAGAAGTCATTTTGAGTTTAAAAATTTATTGGTTTGGGTTGAATATGTAATACAATATTTTATGATAAAATAAACCATGTCGGTGATTTTTTATAAAAGACAGTAATAGAAATAATTTTTTTTCATTTCTTTGATTCATGAAAATTAATAACTACATCCCACATACGATATTATTTTTTATTATTTATTTTATTTATTAAAATATGTACTCACACATATCTAGGACTAAAAATATGTAAAAGTAATTATGTTGTAATATTTATTCCCATATATACAAATATAGTGATATAAAAAGGGAAAAACATTTTATATAAATCAAAATTAATAATACTTTGATAATTTTTTGGAAAAATAAATTTTGGGAATAAATTGATAAATTATTGTTCGGCGGATTTATGAATTAATATGATATATTTCCTACATTGGGGAAGACCATTTTATGTTCTCCGTTATAATACATTGGATCTTCGAGCAGAATCACATATCCAGATGATGTATAGGGGAACCAAATGTTAAAGGAATTTCCCATCAATAGAGTGTACATGAACCAGATATAAATATAATCGTATACCACAAACAATTTAATTTTAAATATACTCTAAAATATAGAATATTAAATCCACAAAAATATAATAAAAAATAAATAAAATGAGGAATAACATTCAAGGGATGATGTGTCGATTGTGAAGGGGTGGAAAAATATTATTTTATTTATATTTTATTCTTGATATATAAGTTATTTTATAACATATATATAAGTAAAAATAATATACAAAAGCCATCATAAGTATCAAATTTCTATGAAGATCCCAGATATTCATATTCTAACTGTCATCTAAAAATCATGTTATATATACCCGTATAGAGTCCCAGATCAATATGAATGACAAACATAGCTGATGTAATAACTCATTAAACCTTAGGTTACACTAAAAATATTGATGTAAATTATATAATAATATCATTAGTAAAGATATCTTCATTTAAATCAACTATTTCCAAAAAATATTTACCAATAATGTTCACCATTCACCACACAGGTCTTCCCTATTTTGAAAAAAATATAGTAATCCCAATCCTCATAGTATCTTAAATATATTATTATTTCAAGAATCAATTAATATCCCTTGATCATATTTTAATATTATAACATCATTCAATGTCATCTTTTTCCCCAAATTTTTTTCCATTTACACATATTGTAATAATGAATAATTTTACCTCTAACATTATTAAACTATCACATTGGAAAAATATCTTCATTTTCCAGTTCATAATAGTTTCCTTTTATACAAAAAGAAATCCTTCAAAAATTATGGATTTCAAATTAGTATAATATAATGTATGTTTTTCATTATTAGAGAAATAGATTTTCATCAATGTGTATTAAACAATTGTATAACATTATACAAAACCCCCTTCCTAACAACTTATAATTCCAATCCAAAAACTCAAAAAACCAATAATTGATTTACTACCATCTTATTCCATGAAATTTACTAGTTTTTTTGGGAATATTGTGAAAATATACTGAAATATTTTTGATTAGTAATTTATTATTCCAATTAATTCATTCAAATAACCAAATTTACTTATCATTTTATCTATATTATCGACTATGTTATGTATCAATTAAAATATTCAGTAGATCATCATTTTTAATCATAGTTTTTTATTTCCATTTACATTCAAAAAATAATTTACATAATTTCAATTACATCAATGTACCATTTCTATATATTTCATGAATCTACAAACATATCCCATAGAAAAATAAATCATTGACTGCGTGGGCATAATTAAATACATTAATCCCCCGACTACCATCACATATTAGTCATTAAATATAATAATAATTTCATCATTCATAAATTTATTGTGTTCCTTAAATGTTATAATATATCAACAAATTGGTGCCGATATCTATTTTCATCGAGTCATATTGAAAAATTTAATATCTTTTAGAATTTAATATAGATTGGATATAACAAAATTTAAAGAACTATTATATCTTTCATAAATTATTACAACGTTTTTTGTAACATAGTGACAATCTATCCTCTCTAATAATCTTGAAAAATATATCTTATTGGTTTAGCCTTTATCCATTGAAACTAAAAGTATTTCAGTCCCATATTAAAGAAAATTAATGATTATCCCCTAATCCCAATGAAACTAGTATAAATAAGGACATTGTTGTTCATTCCCCAATTAACACATAATTATGATTTTAATTCCATGTATTGATTCCAGATTAAATAATACTAATATTTAGCTATAAGTTTATAGGTTATTTGAAAAAACCCTCATATATGAAACACATAAATTACAATGTGAACAATTTTACTAAATATTATTTTACCCAAATAAAACATTATTCCTAAATTTATACTATTTTAAATCATTTTATATTCTTTTAAAAAAAATCTTTATAGATGAATGTTTTGAGTTTAAATATTTCTCTCTAATCACTAATCATTTTCAGAATATTTCAAAATATGGAATTTTTGAAAAACATAATTTATAAAAAAATAATAAAATAATTCCATTATTAAAATCATTAATTCCCAATAGAAAACATCTCATTTTATATAATAAACATTAATGTTAAATATGAGTTTTTAAACATATGAACGTAAATTTATGTCATAATATTTTCATAAAAATATTACAATTAATATTATAGTAAAAAATAATATTCAATATGAATTCATGTAAATTACTATTAATAATGAAACAATATATACTAAAAATATATATTTCACACATAAATGGTGAATTCACATACATTCAATACTAAAATTAATTCTATACAATTAAATTTTAAATCCATCAATGAATACATATTTTGAATCATTGAATTATAATGTTGTTACAATGGTAAATAATTTTTTTATCACTCCTACATCTAGTAATAAATCGACACTGAAAAAATTATATAACCAACAAGGTTAATTCAAACTAATGTTCAATAGAAAAAAATGATTACCCAATTCATAAAAGTGGTATATTAGGATAAATCAACATCATGAAAGAAATAAATGGCTAATAAAATATATATATATCACAAAATATATTTCAATTTTATCATAGATTATATATAAACAATTAACACCATTTTAGAATAACTTTTGTACATCATGTGAAAATAAGGATATATATTAATTTAGATTTTAATACTAAAACATATATTTCCATGAAGAATAAAAAAATGGGTCTTAATTGAATCTAGATGGAAAATTTGAATTGAAATTTTATTAATTAATAATGGTAACTAAATTAAAAAACATTATGCATGCCACATTTATTTAAAATATCCTATTTCATAGTTTTAAAAATGTAACATGTATTGAAAAAATTAAAAGACATCATGGAAAATCCATGATAGCATAAAATAAATACCAACATAAATTTGATAAAAAAATTTCATTCTTGAATCATTTTTGGAAAATATGGATATATAAGAATATGTGTTATAAATAAAAAACTGTTCCATTTTAAATATGTTTGTGATGAAAACAAATTTCCTTGAGTATAAGTCAATATGTTTATAATGTAAGACCTGTCATATAGAGAAATATTCTTATTTACTAAATTAATATATTTTTAATGACATTTATATTTTGATAACATTTATATTTAATTTATGGAAATTTATTATATGTTTTCGATATCAGTTATGTAGTTTTAATATGTTATTGAGGATGTTCTAATAATAATAATCAAAAATAAAATCCTATGGGTTTATGTTGGTCCAATGGGATAATGTTCCAAAATATATATATAATTAAAAATATCATCATTATCATGTCAAAAATTAACTTATATTTTATATGAACTCATAAATGGTGTTTATGAAAACAAAATAACATCTCTTTATTAAGGTGGTAGACCACACATACGCACCGTATACATTATAATGTTCATATGAATAAATTTTTTGGAATTTATTTATCTTCATATAATTAGTTAATCATAATTTCTAAATTTATATTTTACCTATGAATTAAATCTTGTATAATAACCATCATTGTGTTGTGGTAGTGAAAACCAAATTTAATAATATTTTGTAGAAGTAAGTTCACACGTATGAACATGCAATTTTTTCCTAACATATAGGATTTAAAAAGTGAATAAAAATGTTTTTATCTTAAAAATATATAATTTATGTAAATATAGAACAATTATATTATCATATAATCCTAATAATATAAGATTTTAGATTATGGGAGATGAAATAAACATGGAAATTATCAATTAGTTTATATAAATATAATTGGGAAAACCTCATTTATCTTTGACCATATACATTCTATGAGGGTATTTTTGTGATTAGAATAATACTACGACATGGATATGGTTATTGTTATTTTATTTTTAAATTTTTTGTATCTAGTAAATGCATTAATTTTTACGAATAAATTTGAATAGGAGGCCCCCTTTTAAATGTTATTGTAGTGGCACAATTGTAACTTGTATTTGTTTTAAAATATTATAATTTTCTATTCAACGTAATTTGGATCAAAATTTATTCCATGTTAATGGTAAAAATAAATATGTTGAAATATGATCTTTTAAACTTATTTAAGAGGATATATTATTGACATTTCACATTTTTTTACACCCATTAAATGCATTTCTATTGAGGCATTAGTTTATATAGAATCTATTCATTATGAAAACAATGGAATGGAATAATTTATTAAACATGAACTACCTGAATCAAAATATAAAATATGTGTTACCTGATATTATTTTTATAATTTGTAGAATTAAATTTTAATTTATATTCGGAAAAGCCAACATATTTATTTAGAAAATGTTTTTGTAATACTAAAAACATCTTCACATAAATAAAGTATAGTGTTTATTCCTATTGAATATATTAAAATATTTTTCATTAATTTGTAGAAATAATATCTTTTATCTCATATAATATTTTTAATAAATTTTATTAATTTTATTCCTTTTAAATGAATATGTTTTAATATTCAACCAAAAATAAATGGTTTCTAAAAACTACTAAAATATCATCAGAATTAATATTTGAAATTTAGATATAAAAAGTTATTTTCAATTATTATAAGTAAGAATATAATATCATAAAAATAATTTTATATATAAATACTTGTTATATATGGACATCATATTATTTATAATATTCTAATAATTTTTGGATTTTAAAATATATTATTATGTTATTGTCATAAAAGAGACTCCATTTAACCACATCAATAATATTATTAAAAATGAAATTGGAATATTATTATTGTTATATGGGTAGTCTAAAAGTTTCTATTTTAACTCTCTAAAACAGTATTTTTTTTATAAATGCATCATATATTCAATTCAATTTTCATAATGATTTCTTCATACTAAAACTGATCATGTCAAATATGTTATCCAAATTCCTATGTACAAATTCATGGAAAACTAGTTTCTCATATATGGATGTATAATACATAAACTCAAAATGAAGGAAGGATGTATTTATATTCATATATTATAAGTGTATAAATTCCAATTCAACCATTAATAACCATGTATTTAAAGTTTAATTCTAAATTCCAAATGAAAATATATCAAATAAATCATCATATTCCATCTTATGATATACCAAGTCAACCATACTCATTATAAAACCATATAAAAATTATATTATTCATTTAAGAAATAAATGAACATATTTTTAGGTGAGTTGACCCATTATCGTTTTTTCCTTTCTCCCATCATTTATTGATTATATAGGAAATTATTTAATCACTCGTTTTATAATTACAAAATTTGGGAACATTATGTTTGTAAATATATTTATGTACATCTATATCTATAAAAAATATTACATAAACAATGTTCATATCAAACCCAATCCTATGAATTAGTTATTTTCCTCAATTTAATTTCCTCAGATGAGAATATTTTATATACTTCTGGGATCATATATTTTATGGTATATCTAACCATCCAATATTATAATATCAATACCCCATATATACTGTTCCCCAAATTGTAAATAAATAACAAATTAACATTATATAACATAATTTAATTTTACAACAACTATATTTATATTATAATCATCTTGGTTTCTTATAACATGTATTTTTTTGTAACACCCCTTCAGATAAACATGGATTTCAAAAATTGCTTGTGTCTATGAAATCTTTTAATTCATACAATATAGGAAAATCTATGGTAATCATTAGTTCATTATGATCATATATGAATTGTATATATATACTCTTTTAATTATCCTATACATAGAATTGGTTTTATCATCACCATACTTAATAAAAAATAATTTCTTTGATGTGGCTACATGGAAATATCAATTTTTATTGACAAAACAATGCATAAATTAAAATTAAATTCATTAATTTCATTATCATGTAGATTTTTTCAAATCACTAAATCAATCAGATGATTTAACCAATCAATTTTGGTCATATCATATTGATATGGTGTTGTTATATATTTGGTTCTATAGACCCAATTCCCATTGATATTACAAAGTGAGGTCACATGTTTTTTCCAATTCATTTAATATTTGGTTCATCTAGCTTTATTTTTCACAATAATATTAATTTATGAGAATAATATTTTGATTCCATAACCCCTTATATTAATATTATGTATACTATTTGTATCCAGTGTACTTACAACCATTTTTTGTTTGATGTAAAATCAACATCCATCCTATCAAGAAGATGTACTCATTGTTATGATAGATAACTAAATACACATTGATGAATAAGAATGATATTTTATATAACACACATAACCCATGTGTAAAATAGTATCATTTAAAGATAATCCATGATATTTACGAATTCATTAATGTGATATGGGTCTAGTTAGTATTTTGAAAACTATAAGATAAAAATCTATTATAACATAATGACATTTTTATTACCATAATGTTCCAGATCATACGTTTTTAATACAATCATAAAATATTAAATAATTTCATTTTAAAATATATTTTCGGAAAAATTATATAAAAATAACACACTTACTAGTAACATTAAAATATTATATATTCATTATCATTACTGTATATACAAATTCAGATGATGAATATAAGTATGTGTAATATTTGAATATTTTCTAATGACGAAATCCTTTACCTGTATTATTAAAATTAAAATGTCCATTAGGATAAACATGTCAACATAGATCATAATTTCATCTTATATCACTACAACTTATACGAGAGATCTCCTAGAAAAATAAAATTATAATAAGGAATGATAAGACTTTATCATTTATTATTATTTGTTATGAAAATATTGTTAAACAATTTAAATTAATAAACCCAACATATGTTCATCGTTAATTCATTAAAATTACAATAAAAATTATCTAACACAGAAAAAAATCATTATATAATATATATCAATTGAGTACACATGACCTAGTATTATGGAACAACCCTTCCATAGTTATAAAGAAAATTTCCCACAATGTTTTCAAAATGGAAAATTAAATAAATAGAAATAACATAAAATGAATATAAAATATTTCAAAATGATATATAAAATAACATTTATACATATATGGGATAATGAAATTTTGATTTAATTCAAATACAATCGTTTTATATAAATGATTTCAAGCCCGATAATTATGTATAACTAATTTACGCCAACTAGTATAAATCAAAAATTAATGTGATGGTCAAAAAAACATATAAACAACGTTTAATCAAGGTAAATGGTTAATCCCAATTCACTAAATTATTTTTCTACTAGTAATAACATCCTTATATAAATTATGAACCTATTGACCACTATGTTTTATTAAACATCCAACCCTATATACCGACATCATGGATTTAAAAGATGACATGATCAATAGATGGAATCTACACAACATGTGATCATCCATAGTAATTTCTTGTAAACATAATAACTCATATATTTAGTGAACTAAAACAATGAATTACCCTCCACAAAAGGAAATATGAAATGTTATCTATCAGTATAGAGAATATGATGTTTTCTCTACCTATAAATCCTAATATAATGTAGTTGAAACTAATGAATTATTTTTAATATCCTGGTCTATAGATATTCTATATCATATTAAAATCCAGAAAAATTTATATTTGAGATGTAAAGTTATAAGATACATTAAAAATTTTATTAATAATTGAAAAATATATATTTAAATTGAATAAATTTTGAATGAAAATTTTTATTAATGAAAAAATAAAAAATTTAGAAAATGATGAATTGACTTCAGGACCAAGAATCATGTTGGTAGGAAGATATATTATTGGCTTTCTATTTTGGTTAATTTATTAAATTTCAGAAAATTGATGTTTGTGGATTTAAAATCATCCTAAATATGTTAACCAGCGTTAAATAAAATTTGATAGAATGTTATAGTTTTTTATTATGTTGAATTAATCAATGTAATATATATATATATTACCTAAAAAATTGAAATAAATGATATATATGAATAAAGAATAAAAATATACAATGAACAATATATTATGAATTTCATCATATAATCTAAATGAATCTAATAATATGATTTTGAATAAAAGTTATTGTATTATAATTCATTTTATTATATTACACAATATTTCAATTAATATAATTAATAACATTTATGAAAAAGAATTGTTCAATTTGATCACCTAAATCAAGGTATCCATGTTCTAACTAATAATCCTTCTATTCAGTCCATAATCATATGATATACATTAAAAAAATGATTTATTTGAATAGATGTTTCAATTATGTATCTTTAAACCAATGCATAATTGTGACATGCTATTTTGAAAGCATTTTATACTACCGTAGACATCATTTTACATCATATTTAATATGATTTATATTATTTACCTTAGAACCTCTTAGATAACACATGATTAGAGGAATAGATATCAAACTGAAAAATTAGTGAATTTATAATAAACCCTCCTGATCAGATTCTATATAAAGAAATCTAGTGGAAACAAATACAATCATTGATTTGAAATGCATAATTTTTTTCCAAAGAATTATATTTATTTAGTTGATTTAAATTATATTATATGAATTATTTTTGGAATTATTATAAATAATTATAACAATAGCGAAAGGTAACATTCATATTTCTGCAGGTTTGGATAAAAAATCATTTTATGAATACACTTGTTTTTTCTAAAAATTAATTCCCTGAATCATAAAATATCTAGTACATTTAATCATGTTCTTAATAATATGTTTATCTAATTTATTATGTAGATCATTTTAGATTCTAATGTTTGGGGATGAGAAATAATTTGAAAAGGTTATTTATTAACTGAAATCCAAACTGAGATTATTATTATTTGAAAAAATTAAAATATTGTAGTCTTTTAACTCATGTTTCCCCAAATTATAACAATAAGAAACATGAAAATAATTATGTTTGTAAAAAATCTAGTAGATTGCGACCAATTTAATTACAATGAAACTCTAAAAAAATTTATTTTCTATAAAACATTAATTGCATTCTCCATTGAAATAAATCTCAATAGAATCATAATTATATGTAAAATACCTCTTGAATATAATTTTAAAAACTAACCATTACAATAAAATTAATTCCAATGAGATTATATAAAATAACTAGAAATAATTAATAATTTTTTATCATGTGATGTGATAAAAATATATAATGGATTCAAAAAACCATTTTAGGGAAAAAACATTTTATCTCATACACAAAATATAGTGTCCACAATAATACAATTAATGCATAATATGGAGTAATTTATTATCTTTAATTTCTGATTCCACCCCTGAATTATGAATTTTAATTTTAAAATTTCAATTATTGATTGGGTAGTAAAAAATTATCTATTTTTTATAATATATAAATATATAGTATATAAAAATCAAAAAATATATACTCCCCCATAAGCATATTCATAATAATGTAAATGAATCTTATAATTATTAGTAAAAATATTTGTGTATATTCATGAATCCATAACATTGAATGATAATTAAAATAAGTCAAATAATCTATAAAGTAAAACATTAATTTATAATGACTAAATATGTAGATATTTTGTTATATATTACATCACATTCGTTAAAAAATATCATATTATACTATTTAAATCATAACATATATTATTTCATCATATCTATTGGCTATTTAATATATTAATATCACTTATTATTTTGAGTTCATGAATTCAGGTTTTTTAAATCCAACTCCATTTTATGGTTTCAATATTATTATATATTTTATCAAAAAATAATTTATTTTTATTTTAGATACTAACCATCCATAAAACAATATTGAATTGTTGTTTTTTCTTATTTGTGATGTTGAATTCAACTAAATTTATCTAAAAAATAACATTGATAATAGTAATAATCTAAAACATCATCATTCCAATGAAATACATAATCTATTTATAATTTTTTCAGTGGTAATTATTTTACTAATGTGTATTCTATTTAAATCTCTACAATTATATGATTTATTTAATTTTAACTTCAAGTAATTTTTAAATTTCACCACATGGGGAATCTAGTATTTTTTCATGTAGATGGTTACCATTTTCTTGTAACTCCATTATTATTCCATCTCAAATATGAGTATAACAGTTAATGATTTAATGTTATTTTGTTCTAAAAATATTATTAATACCAAATAACTAAAGAAGAAGTAATATTGAAGTAAATTATAACAGTCACATCAAGTCCTGTAGATTCCAATGGGGCATTTTCTACCATGGAATGTCCATCAATATGTATTCATATTATCTTTTCACATATTTCCAATGAAGGATGTGAGAAAAAATACTTGGAATAATTATATAAATCATCCATGAATTTATCCTTTCTGTTGATGGATTTATCAATGATGATCATCAACATCCTCCTCATTATTTCAATAGTTTTTTTAATGGTTGTTTGAGGATGATATACTATTGTTTCCTTTATATTTATTAAATATTTCTTCATATAGTATATATTAATTTTATATCTTCCCATTCTTTTTAATATATAACATAGAAATATAAGATCCCAAAATAATGTTTATCTAAATAATTCTTAAGATGATATTCCAAAGTATCATATAAATATAATTATAATAAATATGTATTATTCTCAATTATAATTATTGAAAATTAATATAATAACTATATTAATATACCGCTCTTCAACATATATTATTATTCAGATAAAAAAAATATTTTTGATCATTATTTTGAAACCATTATTACCAATACTCTTTAACTACTAATAATCCCACATTGTAGTATCAATTTAATTCAACAATTAATTCATATTATTTTCAATGGATTTTATATCTTATTTCATATTTTCATAAAATATTATTCCTCTAATTTATTTATTTTCATTATAAAAATTATCAGCTTCATTCTAGATAGGGCGTAATTTTGAAATATATTTTTAGAATCCATTCCTTTATTTCCAAATAATTTAGCAATATTTATTTGAAATAATATCAAAATCAACGATATTATTCATTTATTATTTGAGACCATTTATTTTTTAGATGTATAATTATACTATATGGAAGATTATATTACTATATTTATATAAGATGAAAATAATCAAGTCATTTTCCTTCTAATTAATTAGGTATCTATATTAACACATTTATTTTTTATTTTTGTTAATTATTAATCATTTGAAAACATAAATGATAAAATAATTGGAATTTGTATATATAAAGTATCATTATAAAAATATTTATATAAAACAAATATTAAAATGGAATTCAATCATATAACTTTAAAATTTATATCACTTTATTAATACAAATGGATTATCTCTAAATATTTCATGAATCATGAACCATTGTTTTGAGACAACACATAATTAAATTTCATTTCATTCAATCCCTTTAATAATATGATTTTATTATCAATTAATATTTGACGTGGTGTATTATATAGTATCATATAAAATGAATCATTTAGAATATTTATTCCTAAAACTAATGACATGAACAATAATAATCTATTAGAGACAATTCATATACATCCCATATTCTCGATAAAACATTTTCTCTCAAAATAATAGAATATTATCTGTAATAAGTATTATGTTATTATATAAATAAACCATACAATATAGAAAATATAGTTTCATTTATGAATTGAACAATATAAATTTATACTATAATATCATTACATATCAGTCTTGTCATAAATTAATTATTCATATCATAATTAGAGAAAAATAATTATACCCTACTAACATTAAATGATGATTTAATAACAAAATTTGTATATCTAAATAATTTTACTAATTTTTTATACATATCAGTATGTCATCTGAATCAATGACTTATGAAAAATGTAAATAAATTTTTTGACTCAAATTATATTAACAATATTACAAGAATGATGTTTTTTTTATTTTATTGATAAAAATATGTATATATTTTCAATGTTTTCTAATGTTAATAATAAAATATCATTATCAAATCCAAAAATATCATAATTCTTTTCACTATTCTAATGTTTAGGTTTGGAATAATTTCTAAAACTATTTTTATAATATACATTACTGATATCACAATATTTAATTATACTTATGTTACTTCACTTTATAGAATTCACATATCATTCCATTTATTTGAGTGATGGATTATTATACTACACAATATCATCTTCATATTTAAAAATATAATTAAAATAAATTGATATATTTGTAAGGGATTTAGTAGCTAAATTTACAATAAATCAGATTTCATTATTTGCTTCATTATAAATGAAATATTTTTTCTCTATAATGTAATCTCTTTTTAATACACCTCTATCATTTGAGGATTGTTCATTAGTTAAATCTATGTATCATATATATCTATAATGGATTTAATTACTTTTACCGTAAAAGATATTTTTATTCCTTATCCTAATTTTATATACCAGGACACTAATGTCCATTTCAATGTATTTTTATACATATATATAATATCACATTAAAATAATATTAAAATATTTAGACTATTCCATTTTTTTATTTATACTTCAAATAATTTTAATGATATCCTTCATTTTACACATATCAATTCATCCATAATGATAATTAATAAATATAACAAATTATATCTTCCAAAAATCATATTATTGGATTGACGTTTACAAATTCCAATGGATGTAAACATTTACATTCTACATGGTATGGATGATAAAGCAATATATGTTGATGAAAAATATACCCTATTATTCTTCTGGTTATTCATTATCATTATATATCATTATTATTATTTTATACATCATTAGAGATCATGTCAAATCCTCCAATATAATCATCATGATATGAATAGTATCCTGTATTACTTCTTTTCAATATTCTACTTATTTTAGTTTAATATATATGACACTATTATCAAATTGATCATATGACTATCCACACTCTCAATTTGAAATTATATTGGTAACTATAACCGTGACTATCTTATGAATTTTAGATATCCATTATCCCAGATAAAAATTGAATCCCTATTAGTGTTTTTCTTTTATGATATAATAATATCTAAAAAAATTTGATTATAAAAAATGTACTACCTAATTTATATTACATGTAAAAAATGATACTAAACATTGTAAATAAATCTATTAATAATACAAATAAGTGAATTTCTACATCAAAAAATTCTGTTGGAATTCTTCCCTCACATCTTAATTAATGTTATATGTTAGATTATTTGGAATCATATGTTCACTAGGTAACACGATATGATCTTGAAATCTAGTATTTATATCTTCTATTTCCCAATGGACATTCAAATATTCATAATTTATTATATAAATAATATTATTCCGATTTAGGTAATAATTTTCAAATCATCTATCTGAATACATTCATACCATATTGAAGAAAAATAAATTCCTCATTAACATATTGTTTTAAGAGAATTATATAATATTATATAATAAAATGGAAAATGATAATAATTAAAAGTAATGTAAAAATATAATATCATTTTTAATCCAATTTTTTAGATGATAATATTTCTCATAAAGGGGTTTAATTGATATAAAATAAAGAATATAAAATTTTTATATAAAAGAAAAAATGGTTATCTAATGTCTAAAAATTAATCAAAAAAAATTAACCAGTCAAATAAAATGGAAATTAATTAGTTGAATGTTTTAAAATAATATACTTTAGAATTAATAAGAATAAAATAATTAAATGTAATATCCATTGATAAATATAACCTCAAAATAAATTCAAAAAAATGGTGTATTAAATATTAATAAAATAAATATAAATGGTTTTATAGTATCTAATAATTAATATTAAAGATTATATTTTTCACTTATTAAAATTAAGAAGGAGATATGATATTATTTTTCACTCAATATATACTCCATATTAAAAAAAATTCAATCAATCATTGAAACAAATAAAAATTTATATATTAGTGTATCCGAAATAAGACATCCAAAAAATTCCTTATTGCCTACATTATAATTTATCTTATAAATTAGTAAAATTTAAAATACATTTGGGAATAATAACACATTACAATTTATAAGAAACATTTTTTTCCCCTGAATCTAACTGACCACTTAATAATAATATAATTTTTTCAATATATATATATATAATTTATATCAAACCATATGAATTTCTATCATATATGAAAACAAAATAAATTTAGAACTAAATATATGTAGTGATATGAAACACAAGAACACACTATAAATAATCGGTGTAACCACTATTATATAATACCTCTAACAGAATTCTTATTTTTTTTATTGTAATGGTATGTGCCTTCTCAGTCAGATACATTTCTAGTTTTGGTTGTTGGATTTTTTTAGAGAAATCTTGGAGGGATTCTATGGATATTTAGTTTTAAAATTATGGATGTAGTGAGATTAAATGTAATATATGTGGACTAAATGATGCAATAATTAGTTTCAAGGCTCATCTATAGAGGTTTCACGGTGTGTAAAATCATTTAGACGATGTGAAAAATGGGTTTCACATTATGTAATATATCAGGGTTTAAAAATAAATTTTAAAACTAAGATGATATATATTTTGGTAGAAACTAATCCCCGAGTATTACACAATGTGAAAGGGGATTACAAGTGATGTAATACGCCGATCAATGCAGTTTAAAAAATTATTTTTTTCATAACTCATTATTCATTCAATCATTCTCATGTATTCCTCTTGTTTTGGACAAAACCAAGGCTATTTAAGTGGTTCATTGGTCACATATTCATCCATATTCAATATTTTTATCACGATGGATGTTGACTAGTGATCAAAGGTTAATAAATGGTGACTTCTCTACTCCTTCTAATCCATTTTCCCATGTTCTAATCCAAGAGATTCACTATGGTGGTGTTTCTTTCATTTATGTTATTGTTAGATATGTATTTGTTTTCCATGGGATACAGTGTAGTATAATCCATAGTTCCCCATAGTTCCCCTTTGGTTTTTAGGTGTTAATCATATCCTATTGGTTTTAAACGTTTCCTTGATGTATGATTTTGTTCAATTTCCATTATTTTTGCAACTTGTGATATGGGTTTTCTTTTGATTAAAAATGTATTAATTTTGATAATTATTAATAATCGATAAATAATTATAAAACTCATATTTAATGGGAAATTGGGTATGAAAAATATTTTTATAAATCATTATTTCAATTGTGATTTTGTGTATTGATCAGTCTTGATGAACTGATGAAAATTTTGTCCATTGGGGGATTTGTTTTTTGTGATGGATATATCTATTGTGATATTATTCCATGATTTGGATTTTTTTATATAACCCTAAATTGAAATTATTTAATTATGTATACTTGATTAATGAAATTGTTTCTGATGAATTTTGGATGTGTGATAAATACCATATAATAAAGTATAATGTGATAAACAACCGCATTGAAAATTATTTAATGGGTCATGATGTGTTGTGAAATGAGTCCAATTATTGTTATGGTAATGTGTGTATGAGATATTTTGGGATGGTTGTAAAGGAGGCCATTATTATGGGACTTCAATGTGTGGTGGGGTATTGTGAGTTTGATAGTTTGTGGGATGTTCATTTGGGGTGGATATTTAATGGCTCATCTAGTCATGTTGGTTGTGCAGTGATGTGAGCCTATTCAGAATGTGGTGATATTTTTGGATCGTGCTTTCTTTGTGCTAGATAACATAGTCATGATGTGATGAATAAATTATTGTTTCAAAATGATTATGTTTTTTTGGGAGAGTTTGGTAAATGGGGTGATAATTGTTTATAAATAATATAAGGATGGGACATGAAATTAACGATTTTTAATTAAAAATAATTGAAAAAAGGGTGTTAAATGTGGGGGATCTGTGAATCCACATGTTAGGGATCTCTACATTCATAAATTTCTTATTTAAATACCAATTAACGTATTTAGAGGTAGAAGAAAATGTGTTGGTGATGTGAGTTGTTTAGTTTGGTTTTATTCAATTATTTTTTTGTGTCCCTATATAAATGTATACATTTTATATTCTTTTTATTTATATATGAACCCCACCCACATTGATATCAATGTTCCAAACACCCACATAGGGTCATGATGCTGGTTTTTTCCAACGTATGATGAGGTGTATAGATGGATATGTACTCGTATTTGTTATTTTATATTTTGGTATTGGTAGTTATAGAACTAGATGTGACGTATTGAGGTATGATAGTTCATTAGATCTTAGTTGTGATAGACCAAGTGTCGTGAGGAATGATTTTATAGTCCATCTTTTTTTAGGTTAGGTTGGTTTTGTCCTAGTTGTATTTGAGATGATATGTGATGTAAAGTGATTTGGTGTGCTATGTTTTGATTCCCTTGTGTGTGTAGTCGGGACATGTTGTGGGATTTAGGTGAGTGTGGGTGAGATGCGTTTTGGGGGCTATTTGTGTACAGGATGTATGTGATGTGGTATATGGAAGGGATTGGAGCACAAAATCATAATATGTATGGGGAGGGAATCATAACAGTAGGAAAGTGGGGTGGGGTACAATATCATCATTGGTATTTACATTATATTATATTATATTAATTTCATAACTTGGTGAGAATTATTTGGAGAGGATGGGAAGGATAATATACCTTGATAGGTACGATTTGTTTTTGTTGATTTCTAACATGGGAATTAGTATTATTTATTTACATTTTCTTGAGAGACTTTTGTTTTCCAACAAATTATACCAATATTCATTCACTAAGTATATAAAACTATTTTTAATTTTGTATGGGGATTACATGGACCATGTTTGGAATTAATATCTCAGTCGTTGGTTTTGTTGTTATATTGCAGCCTTAGATTTATTTTTTGGTATTTAATTTGGATATTTTATTGCCTTTGTATAAGTTATCATTGTAGATTAATTTTGGGATAGCGGTGTATTTTATTATAAATATTTCTTGTGGTATTTTGAGGATGATTCATATTATCTATAAATATTATTTATTTAATAAGGGTAATTCCTTCCATATTGTTATATTTTTACTCAATTGGTGCTAGTAACCAACCTCGTTCCAATAGGAGGATATAATCTCAACTCATTATCACACTTTCTTCATTTCAACTCTAATAGGGGTATCTTTGGAGAGAGGAGGTCCATATAGTTTTTTATCAGAGGTGACAATTGATAGAAGGATACACTTTAGAGTTATTCACTGTATAGATAGCATAGTGGGTATGGAGATAGTTCCATTTGACCATTTTGCATGACATAGGCCTCAAAAATTGGCTATGAATCATGATTTTAGGTCCCCAGATGATCTAGTTCACAAACACGAATCTTATTGAATGACGAATATAGTTGGACCTCCATCCTAGGTAGAAACATAGGAAAGTAACATGCATCATCATCAATTATAATATTGTTCTTAGTGGGTTTTTTAGGGAAGGTTTAAATGGAAAAAAACATCAATTTAATGAGTTCAAATGAGTCTTAAATGAAATTAAATTATTCATGGTATTTTGAAATACCCATTCTCTTTTCAGATATAGCTCTCAGTTTTCCTTTTATCATGATAGTGGTTGATGAGATTCAGTATGAAGATATAGATGATACCATAGGGTTGATCTGGTTGAGGTTGTTGACCATTGGTAGAGGATGTTTTCCGCATTCTAGCAGAATGGATTGTGGATGTATGAGGTTAGTGTTTCATATGTGGTGAGACAGATCTGGCTGGATGAGCAAGAGATCTCCTTCTGTTTGATCTGGCCCCCGATGGAGTAATATGCCCCTTTATCATTCAATCAGAGGTAAGGAGCATCATATCAAGAGTGGTTTCTATATCTATGATGGATAAAGGAGTTATATTTATTGGTATATCTTGTTCTAGAATATGTTATATGCAATGTCCCTTTTATTAAACATTATGGAATTGAAGATAAAGTTGCAAATTTCACATCAGCAGGAGATCATGTCCATGTGAGAGATGGATATCAATTTGAAGGGCCGTATTCATTTCTACTTTATGTATTTCTATATTAAGAGTCTCTTTTGATACATCTTGATGAGGTACTACATCCTTCAATATAGTATGAAATAACATCATTAATGTTCTCAATGTGTCTGGACGTTCGTACGATTGGAGAAGTGATCTAGAGGATGCACTCATTGGGTGTTTTTCCATGAGAGGGAACATGTAGGGTTACATGAGGAAATTTTTTTAGGGGATGGAATTAAGAACTTGGGCTAGTTTGGTTTTTACTAGCGAGGATTTGACCGCAACAAGTTTCTTTTCGTCTATCTGGTGACTGATAGATCTATGTTTTTTTGGTGAGAATTGGGCCATTGTTTTTTGGTAGTGGGATTCCTGGTCCTCACTAGATTCAGTGCCCAGTGAGTACCCAAGCATAGTTTGGTGTTGGTGGTATGTTCAACGCTAACCTCAGAAGTAGCTTCCAATTAGGTTTTTATAGAAGTAGGGGAAACTGTTTTGTGTTTCATCGAAGGAATATGGAATAGGTAGCTTCTAAACTCATAATGTTCATAAAATTCATGGATATTCCCCCAATCATGGTTATACAATTTGTCATCAAAAGATAGGTAGAGTATTTTTTATTGCCTACCTTTATATAGTGACAGAAGAGGTTTCAGAGTGGATATAGATATCCAGTGGTATGATAAATTTTCTAGAACCCTTGTTTGTTCATTGAATTATTTAGAATCTTCTCTTTACATTGTCTCACCATATCTATCCAATTTTTTGGGACATTACATATATATTATTTTTATGTCCCTAGTTTTGAGTATGTTGGTCAGAGTCAAAAAAAATTTAGGATGATGTGTGATTGGTATATAGAAATATTAGGTGGCATCATCGGTACCAAAATGACCCTTTCATTCTATAGATGAATAAACACAATCTCACCCTCAATATCGTCTAGTTGTATTTCATATATCATTTAATAAAATGTTTTTAAATTAGATTTATGTTTTCATCGGTGGATATCCTAGATGTGGTTTTCAATGTAGAATATGTTTTACTGGTTTGATGTCGGTATATACTTCACCTTCATTCATATTTGGAAGATTTGGTTTGAGAATAAGTGTATTCTAGGATGGTGGAGGTTCCCTAGGATATTGGGGAGTTACTGGATTTTCTGATATTAGGAAAGAAATACAGCTTGGTGCATATCCACATTATATTTATCATTATTGAATGACCCCATATAAGATGTGGGATTGAGGATTTTGATAGATTATATTATAAATAAGAGTTTCATCAGGCATTGTTTTTCTTTGTGGAGTGATCTAGTGTTGTTTTCTATGAAGGAAGATGGTAATATGACACTGTGTATAATACACTAGAGGTTAAATAATGTGATGGTCATATTCTATTATTCACTTCCAATGATATGAAATATTTTAGACTAGTTGAGATGGGTGAAATGGTTTTCTATGATCGAACTGATTTCTGAATATAACTAGATGAAGGTAATATAGGGAGATATCCTGAAGGATTCCATTAGGTAAAGTAATGGGAACCTATAATTTTTAGTTATACCATTCAGTGTGATGAAAAAACAATTTGAGTTCATGGGGCTCGTAAAAATTGTGTTATATGTGTTCTGAGATGGTTTTGTCTTAATATTCATCGATGATTTCTAAATCAACATGAAATCCAGGGAAGATAATTCTGAGCATCTCATAACTATCATTGATTTTCATCGACACTGTAAGAACACGGTTCTTATTTTTTAGGTACGAGTTTCTTCAGTTCTCTATTCCGTAAGTGTTTTTGAGAAAATAATGAAAATGGAAAAAATCCTAAATTTTGGAACTACACGCCATGTACTATTCCACACACCGTGTACTTTTCCCTTGTGGAAGGAGTGCACATGGTGTGTAGCCATGTGGATGACGAAGGGTGTAAAAAATCGACTACACAACGTGTAATGGGTATGTATACACTGTGTAGTCAGCCAGAAGGAAAATAGTAAGGTGGTGGAAGCAGCCTCCAGCCGAATGAAAGTACACGCCATGTACTCAGAATTCACACCCCGTGTACTCTTGTCAACAGATGAATAGTTCAACGCTGTCGAGAAGCCGCCGAAGCAACAGTTAAAAAATTTAAAAGTAGACACCGTGCACTTGAAAGTACACGCCGTGTAGTATGTTTTTTCCTCTTAAGACGGGAAGTATCCTCCTTATTTTCCTGTGGAGGCTTTGGACGCATTTTGGAGCCAGGAGAAGAGGACGGAGCTTTGAAGATCTCCTGATCCACATCGGGAATCAGATTCTTCCATCATCAATCACGTTGGTACCACATGGGTAAGAGATTCCTTCTACTTGAGGGTTTCATTTCAATTCTTCCTCTAAGGGATGTTATTTGAGGTTGAATGAGAATTATTTTACCTCAGATCTACGACGTTCTAGGACGTTTCCAAAGCCGTCGTTCGCGTATACCATTCAGGGGTGTTTATCGTAGGTGGGTTGGAGTTTAATTTTCCAATTGATGTGTGTTTTGTGTACGATTGTAATGCACGACCAAGAATGGTTGTCGTTTAGCTGAGGCCTTGTTGAATTAAATAACTTGAATTTTATATGTAATTTAAATGTGATAATAAGCTATTTCTTGAGATCACTGCTTGGATCCAGCACCACCCAGGGGGTGCGTTCCTCTGTTTAGACTTTTGGTCAGGATACCCAAGGGTATTCATTTATAATATTTATTATAGGATTTCCTTGATAGTAATTTCATGTGTATTTCTTGTTTACATGATGGTCATGGACCAATTACTTGTTTTCCTAAGGGAGTTGTTGTGATTAGAATTTGGGCAATGTACTACTTAGAATGTGTGAAACATCTTCCGCTCCTGTGGGCAATTTGATAATGTGCATGTGGGAGACACCACGTACGCATGTGGGAAATGTTTGATATGCCCGTGGGCAGATTCCTGTGTTTGGATTATCTTTTATTGAGGTTAACAGTTACATGTCTGAAGACACTGGCTGTTTTACTTAGAATAATCATTGTGTTTATATATCAATTTTAATGATTAAATGAATAATAAAATGGTAATATAACTGGTAAAGTTAGTTCCTTTTGAGTACTACTTTTTTTTATTCCATTTTACTACTGAACACTATTGTTTCATATTTTCACACAGTAGGCCATGGGAATTGGGTGGGTGTCTACTGGGATTTATTTATCACACCATGTTTGGGTCATGCGCTCAACCAAAACAGATTACATTTCTATAGGTGTGGATAGCTGCAAGGGTCCCTATACAGTTACATGATTGTTTCCAGGAAGTAGGGGAGAATGGGATCGAGCTTGGGCTCATGATGCCGCTGGCTGTTCTATTTTTATTTTTTTACATGTACATTAGTTATATTGTACTACAATGTAACATGTTATGGCTATTTTATAGAATAGTGACATGCTGCATTTTCATATATATATATATATGACTTCTTGTTTCCCTATTATTATTAGGTTTCCATTTCTGTTATACTTATTTTTTATCGCTTCCTCTTGTAGTATTTTTTTATCTATTATGTTGTGTTGCACTTTGATAAATGAGGGCATAGTTTCACCAATATCAGATTCAGGGCCTCTCTACTAGTCGGTAGCCTCTGGCAGTTGGGGAAATGTGCTTCTGGTCACGTGGCGAACCGGGTTCAGGGAACCCGTTGAGTGGAACCCGGAACCGGGACGCTACAAAGTGGTATCAGAGGTGTTCTTTTCGTTGTCTTACTATTTGGACCCTTAGTTAGGGATATGATGAGAATGGTAGTTGGTAATAAGCTCTGCTCAGGCGTAGCTGATCCGTGTACAGGGAAAAGACAATTTACCTCATGTTTCAATATTTCTAATTTTTCAATTTTACGGTTGAGTTGATTTTCACCGAATGCTGACACACTTGTTATTGTGATATTTATAATTTTATTCATGGGTTCTATTTAGTTGCAACACGATGAGATGAGGTATGCCATCTCATGCATCATTTAGGCACATGATAGAAATCACATTCCATGCATAGTTCCATGCCATGTAGGTGCATTGGAAATTGCATGTTGTTGTGATAGTTGTTGTGCTAGAAAAGCATGTTGTTGTGATAGCTTCTTGATAAATACATGCTAAGTGATATTGTATGTTTGTGTGAGGCCTTGGAAGAATGAATGCAAAACATTGGTTATTGAGGAGTATGGGCCCTCATTAACGGAATTTGGTTGATTATTGGTTGTTTACTGTATTTATAACTCTAAGAATCCAAACTTTGATTTGTAGGGAGTATGGACTTTCACGGGTCAGAATTTGGCACTTAAGAGTTGTTTCAGTGGTTTTTCTGTGTTCCAGAGTAGTATATGAGGCTTACTATACGGAAAACCCATGATACATGATGTGTAGTTCCTCACACACACTCTGTGTGTTCTTATGTTCTGGAGGAAAAGTTAAATTTTTATAGTACGTGTCGTGTACCCTTAGTACACTCCATGTAGTCTCTTCCCGTGTCATAGACAATGTGGGCGGGGAAATGGGGAAGGGAAATGCTTGGGGTGACCACGCCATGTACCAGATGTACACGCCTTGTAGTGTTGACCCAGATAACTCCTATGTAACTAACAAAAATTGATAGAGGAGACCTGATGACATATACGCCGTGTCCACTATAGAAGACGTTGTGTAGTTGGAGATGTGTATCTGGCTGTGTAATGAACAAAAACAGTCGGTGAAGTTCATTTAGTACATGTCGTGTACCTATGGGACATGTCGTGTAGCCTTGACCAGTGAAAGACCGTGTGGACCTGACTGTGTGGCTGGGAAATGGAGTAGTCTGCACACCGTGTGCGGGTGTAACATGTCATGTAGTATCAAGCCGAGTAGTCGGTCGTGTCACAAACAACATGCGCAGTTGGAAAAATTACACCATAAATTTCGTGTTGTCAGTATACACGCCATGTAGTTTTGTTTAATGGGAGCCATGTGGCTTGGCTATGTATAAGGACCAAGGAAGGGGAAGAGATGTTAGGTACATGCCATGTAGTCAGTATACACGCCGTGTAGTCTTGTTGTAAAATCATAAATGCCTTATTCCTCTTATTCCACATTGGTTCTTTCATTTTTCAGACTGTGATAATCTTTATCTAAAGTGTGCGTTTGACCTTGTAGTGTCATGCCACTGAGACGTTCACACGTTTTTCTCCAAGAGTACATAAATGAGTGTACTCTAGAGATGGTGGTCCATTGGCTATCAGTTGATCCTACAACATAGAAAAATGTGGCACCAGTCATACTACCAGATTGAGGTGCGGAGGTGCAGTTCCATGAAGGTTTTATGCGGTTTATGCCGACCTTTTAGGGAGAACATTAGGCTGCAACATCTATGGTCGAGCATACATGTATTTTCAAGTTGCAGCATCCACCTACATATTCAGGGGATGGCGGACCACAGGCTGCGAAGTCTTGACTGGGGTTGATGCAGAATATTTTCGAGCACCTAGAGACATCTCTTGGGCTGAGGGTCAAGCACGCAACTTATATGGTGTGTGATTCATCCAAGATGTGGTGGGATGTTACCACCCAATCAGAGCATCACATAAACATGGCGTGCGAAGATTTCCAAAAAGTCTTCTATGAATTCTTCATCCCAGAGACACTGAGGGAAGATCGAGCTCAAGAGTTTATGAATCTGCAGGATGGCGCTATGTCAGTGATGGATTATTCTGCTCGTTTCACTGAGTTTCAGTGTTTTTCACCCATTCTGGTGAGCGATGAGATGCTGAGAGCCAGATGATTTGAGGATGGTCTTCGTTATGAAATATGAGCACTGGTGAATGTCTTCAGGTTGCCTTCAATACATGTTATTGTGAACTAGGTGATGATTACAGAGAGGAACCTGCGAGAAGCTGGTTGTGTGGGCCAGGGTAGTTCAGCAGTGGTTTCTGGTACTATTTCTACTAGTAAGAGGAAAAGACAGATGGAATTCTATCAATGTGGTAGCACCAGGCAGAAGAATGTTTCTGGTGGCTAGGTCATGTGGTACCTGTATGGTAAAGTGGGGCACAAGTGACCTCAGTGTCCATGTGTCCCAGTGGAATGGAGGTCTTGCAGCAGGATGGGTCATCTGTAGTGCTTTTGTAGAGCGTTTCCACCAGTGGCTAGTGAGAGGGGTTCTATGCAGACTCCACGTGTGGGGGCAGGACTGGAAGCTTCTTACTAGTCAGGGAACTAGAATACATTAGGAAGTGTAGGTAGAGATGGAGGACGTGAACGTGGTAGCCAGACAAAAGGATCTCAGAGACAGCAGGGCGGGGCAGCTAAGGGTAGCCAGGGTGTGTCACAGGGCCACGACACTAGGCATACATATGCAGTGCAACAGACCCAACAAGAGTTGGATCCCGAACCTTCTACGGTCAGAGGTACAATTCTAGTATCTTCTTTTGTATAGTCAGTACTTTTCGATATCGGTTCTACACATAGTTTCATATTTTTTCCCATTTTGGAGAGACTTGGGCTCTGTGTTTCTTCTTATTTTGCTGTTATGACATTAGACACTCCATTGGGGACTATAATGGCTGGTGTGCATCAGTGCATTGAGTGCCCCCTTGAGGTTGGTGGGTGTTACTTCCTTTGGGACCATTATATCTTAGAGATGACAAGATATGATTTCATTATCGGGATGTACTGGTTGGTTTCCTTTCTAGACATTGTGGATTTCTATCAT
The DNA here is from genome assembly GCA_963277665.1 of Viscum album. Classification (NCBI taxonomy): domain Eukaryota; kingdom Viridiplantae; phylum Streptophyta; class Magnoliopsida; order Santalales; family Viscaceae; genus Viscum; species Viscum album. The sequence continues at coordinate 2,048,151,123 of OY728127.1, forward strand.
CGAAGGGTTAGTTTCACATCACCAGAGGGAGGAGAGTTTCTATACAATGGTGAGTAGGATGTTTAGGCGAGTCGAGCTCGACTAGAGCAACATGTGCGAGGTGGTATCATAGCCTATATTGCGAGCTTATATCTGGATGACCAGGGGGCTAGTCAGAAGGATTTCCCTCTAGTGGTGACAATTTCGGGGACATCTTTCCGGATGACTTTTCAGGTCATCCTCCAGAGCATGTGGTGGATTACTCTATTGAGCATGTGCCAGGAGAAGCATTGTTTTTCGATCCTCCTTATTAGATGCCTACACCAATGTTACAGGAGCTCAAGAGATAGTTAGAGGAGTTATAGGAAAAGGGTATCATCCGAACCAGTACTTCTCCTTTAGGGTCACCAGTCCACTTTGCAAAGAAGGCAGATAACACCCTCATACTCTGTGTGGATTTTCGGAAGTTGAACCATTTGATGGTTAAGAACCAATATCCCATGCCCAGGATTGATGATCTTTTTGATCAAATTCATCGAGCATTAGTGTTATCGAAGATTGGATTGATATCAGGATATCATCAGCTGTGCGTTAGACTATCTGATATACCTCTCATAGCTTTCAAGAGTAGGTATGGTCTATATGAGTATACGGTTATGCCGTTCGGACTCACAAACACAACAACACTTTTCATGGCTCTGATGAATCGTGTCTTCCATCCTTATCTGTATTCTTTCGTTGTAGTATTCATGGATGACATCATGGTGTACTCTCACACTCGACACAAACATTCCACGCATATTGAGATCATATTGAGTACACCGAGAGAGCATCAACCCTATTCTACGATCTCAATGTCCCACTTTTGGATGGATCGGATACACTTCCTTGGTCATATCAAATCAGAGGTAGGAGTTGTAGTTGACCTAGAGATGGTGAAAGCAGTAGTTTCCTGGGAGTAACCAAAGAACATGTTTGAGATATAGAGTTTCTTGGGGATGGCTGGTTACTACAGATACTTCATACATGAATTTTACCTCTTATCAGTGCCATTGATGGGTTTGACTAAGAAGGGTGTGATGTTCGTTTTCTCAGAAGCTTGCGAGACAGCCTTCCAGGAGCTGAAGGGAAAGTTGACAAAAACACTGATCCTGATACTCCCAGAGCAGGGGAAGAGATATAATTTTTATTGTGATGCATCTGGTATTAATCTAGGAGCATTGTTGACGCAGGAAGATCGAGTAGTTGCGTACAGGTCTTGGCAGTTGAGGTCACATGAGAGGAATTAACCGACGAATGATCTCGACTTGGCTGCAGTTGTTCATGCAATGCGCAATTGGGGACATTATATCTGGGTAGAGAATTTTGTGGTTTTCACCGAACACAAAAGTCTCATGTATATCTTTACTCAATGTGACTTGAATCTGGGATAGTGAAGGTGGGTCAAATACCTTCAGTACTTTGATTTTGAGCTTTCCTATACACCTGGAAAACATAATGAAGTAGTTGATGCCCTGAGGAGGAAGACTCAGACATAGGCAGTGTAGAAGGCCAGTGGTGAATGGAAGCATATGGCTTTGTTTTCTGAGATTCATTTGGAGGTGAATGATGGTCAGGGGAAGACCTATCATTCTTCATTAGTTGTGACCTCTACCCTCTTGGAAAGAGTGAGGATGAGATCACTATCAGATTCATAAGGCCTAGTTCTATGGGAGTCAGAGGCAAGTGAGTACCCTCCTCCTGGTTGGATAATAATTGATGATGAAGTATTGTGTTTCCATGGATGAGTGTGTGTTCCAGGAGATATATGCATGGAGCTGATGTGGGCGTTTCATGCTTCTTCTTGGGTAGTTCATTCCTGGGTTACCAACATGTACTGCGACTTGAGACGTCAGTACTAGTGGTGGGGAATGAAGAGAGATGTAGCTAGTTTTGTGACGTGGTCTTCCACCTGTCAGTAGGTGAAGGTGGAGCATCAGAGGCTAGCCGGGTTTTTTCTGTAGTTACCCATTCCGGCATGGAAATGGGATGATGTCACGATGGACTTCGTGACAGGATTTCTGAGGACACCTCGAGGCAATGATGTCATGTGGGTTGTGGTGGACAGTCTCACAAAGGTAGTTCACTTTTTTCCGATCAAGGAGACCATCGTTGTAATCGAGATCGAATATTTGTATATCTGAGAGGTAATACATCATTATGGCATCCCTCACTCTATCATTTTTGATAGGGGTGCAGTTTTATGTCTCGCTTCAAGCATAGTTTTTAGAGGGCACTGGGTACACAGGTGCTTCTATGCACAAATTACCACCCTCAGACAAGTTACCAGTCAGATTGTACGATATAGGTTCTTGAGGACATGCTCTGTGCATGCATCCTAGACTTTGGGGGCTCTTGGGAGAATCATATACCCATAGTCTAGTTTTCATATAACAATAGTTTTCAGGAAACTCTTGAGATGGATCTTTACGAGGCTTTATTTGGTAGGCCATGCCGATCACCCTTGTGCTGGTTAGAGGTAGGTGAGGCAGCTTTACTGGGACCTCGTCTCGTGCAGACGACTTCTGAGTAGGTCCAGTTGATTCCTAAATGGATGGCTACCACACAGTCTCGTCAGAAATCTTATACTGATCTCCGCAGAAGACCCTTGGAGTTCGTGGTTGGGGATTAGGTTTTCTTTCGTTTTTCACCGAGGATGGGAGACAGGTGGATCAGGAGTCTGGGTAAACTTTCACTAAGTTATGTGGGGCCATTTGATATTATAGAGAGAGTAAGGCTAGTTGCATATCGGTTGCAGTTACCACAGAGGTACTGATCCATGCACGACATCTTCCAATTATATCAGTTGCATAACTATCATTTAGACTTCTGTAACGTTTTTCAGCCCGAGGAGCTTGAGCTTGAGTTAGATGCATCCTTTTTTTAGAATCCGAGTCTTATCGTTGATAGAAGCATGAAGGTTCTTCGAGGCCAGTCATTTCCTCTCGTACAGGTGCTATGGCAGCACCGCCGAGTGTAGGAATAAACATGAGTGCGGGAGACCGACGTACATGCTCAGTGGCCGGAGTTGTTCACAACTATATCTTCACCACCCTTGGAAGGGAAATTGAGGAATGAATTGCATTAAAGGGGGAAGATTATAAGAACCCGATTCTTATTTTTGAGGTACATGTTTCTTCTTTTCTATTTTCCTTAAGTGTTTTTGAGAAAGTAAAGAAAATAGGAAAAATCCTAAATTTTGGAACTTCTTGATGTGTACTATTCGACACGCCATGTACTTTGGCCACGTGGTATGAGTAGACTTGGTGTGTTTCCATGCCGGGGACAAAGCGTGTAAAAAATAGTCTACTTGCTGTATAGTCGGTATGTACACACCCTATAGTCAGTTGACAGGAAAATAGTAAGGTGGTGAAGGCAGCCGCCAGTTGGACGACAGTACAGGTAGTGTAATCAGAATTCACAAGCCGTGTACTCATGTCGATGGATGACAGTGCCATGCTGGTGAGATGCCACCGAAAGAACAATTATAAAAAATAAAAAAGTACATGCCATGTATATGAAATTGCATGTCGTGTAGTCTTTTTATTAGATTAAGAAAAGCATTAGCCTCCTTATTTGGCAGAGGAGGCTTTGGATGCATTTTGGAGCCGGGAGAGGAGGTTGGAGCTTTGAAGAGATTCCAATCTCATGTGAGGAATCAGATTCTTCCGTCGTCGATCACATTGGTACCACATAGGTAAGACCTTTCTTCTACTTATGTTTTCTTTCCAATTCATCTTCTAGGGGATGTTAATTGAGTTTGACTGAGAATTTTTTTACCTCAGATCTACGACTCTCTTGGATGTTTCAGAATTCATCATTCGCGTAAACCGATTAGGGGTGTTTAAGGTAGGTGACTTGGTGTTTAATTTTCCAACTTATGTCTGTTTTGTGTACCGTTGTGATACGCGCCCATGAATGGGGTTTCGTATAGCTGAGTCCTTGTTGAATTAAATACATAGAATTGTATAGGTAATTTAAATGTGATAATAAACTGTTGTTTGGGATAACTGCTTGGATCCAGGACCACCCTGGGGGTGCGTTCCTCTATTTAGCTGTTTGGCCAAGATACATGAGGGTATGCCTTTATAATAATTAGTATAGAATTTCCATGAATTGAATTTCATTTTTATTTCTTGTTTACATGTTGGGAATGTCCCGATTACTTGGTAGCCTGAGGGTAGTGTTGTGATTAGCATGTGGGAAATGTACTACCTAGCCTGTGGGAAACTTATTTCTCTCCAATGGGAATTTGATTTTGTGCCAGTGGGCGACACCTCGTACGCCTGTGGGAAATATTCGATATGACCATGGGAAGATTCCTGTGTTTAGATTCTCTTTACCTCAGGGTAAGGGTTACATGTCTGAGGACACTGGATGTTTTACATATAATATTCACTATGATGATATCTCAATTTTAATGATTAAAAAAATAATAAAATGGAAATATAACTGGTAATGTTAGTTCCTTTTGATTACTACTTTGTTTATTGCATTTTACTACTGCACAATATTGTTGCATATTTTCACATTGTTGGGAACGAGCCTTTGGTGGGTGCATACTGGGATTTATTTGTCACACCTTGTTTGGGTCATGTCTTCGTCGCAAATAGATTACGTTTCTAAAGGTGTAGATAATGAAAAGGGTCCCTATACATGTACATGATTGTTACTGGGAAGTAGTGGATCCTGGGACCGAGCTTGGCCTCGCGATGCTGCTGGCTGTTCTATTTTGCTTTTTTGTACTTGTAATTCAGTTTTATTATACAGCAGTGTAACATGTTTTGGCTGTTTTATATAATAGTGAAATGCTGCATTTTCATATATATATGATTGCTTGTTTGGATGTTATTATTAGTTTTCCATTTCTGTTATACTTATTGTTTATCGCTTTCGCTTGTTGTATGCTTTTTATCTATTCTGTTGCACTGCACTTTGATAAATGAGGGCATTGTTTCCCCCTATCATACCGGGGCCCTCACTGCTAGTCAACAGCCTCTGGCGTTTGGGGAAATGCGCTTGAGGTCATGTGGCGAACCGGGTTCGGGGAACCCGTTGAGTGGCACCCGGATCCGGGATGCTACAGACACAACCATATCTATGGAGAGTATTCCATCTATATGTTGTTGAAATAAGAGTTGCATTTGCTCAAACATGTGGTGTCTCAAGAGGGTGTGGCAGTATACCCATGAAATTTTAAAGTAGTTATTTAATAGGGAACACCCATGAACATTGAATAGGTATTATATTTATTTGAACTCATAGACTATTATTTGATTTTTTTGTAACAGATTTATCTTCTATTGAAGCCCAGTTTATTTCTTTAATTAGGAAAAATTAATATTTTTTCTTGTATTGAAATGTTCGAGTATGCATTTGGTTATCTGAATTGGATGTTTGTCAATGATATATTAAATCATCTTCTAGTGGAGGGTGTGTTAATTGAGATTATTTTTGAAAATTCCTAACCTAGATTAGTCTGTTCTTTGATGCAACATAATAATGTCATATCTATGGGGTCTAGGAAGTAACATACCCATGAGCATAACAATGCCACCAATGATATGGAGGTTGTAGAAGATATGTTTTCTCTAATGTTATGTGTACATTACCTCATTTGGTAGATATCTATTGTTAGTCTTGATGAGGATCAGAGCCTGAAAGAGAATGTTTAGCTTGATTGTGATTATAATAAAAACAGTGTGGGACTAAATGAAGTCTTATACTGATCGCATAAGGAGCCCATTAGTTTTTGAGATTAGGGACCACATGTTTTTTATGGTTACTATTCAATGTGAGAAGTCGAGTTCTGATAGTTGGTGTGATATTTCTCATAGTTTTTTTGGACCCATTGAGGTGTTTGGGTGAGTTCTCAAGGTGGTGTACCAGTTGGTGATCCACCATGGTTGGATAGGATCCACAACATCATTCATGTCTCCCATCCTCATAAGTATCATCAGAATTACACCTACTATTTTTTATTATGAAAATTTTGATGTCAATAATGAAATGAATTTTGTGGAACATCAATTAGAGGTACATGATCTCCAAGATAAGGCACTATGTGGTTGTACCATTCATTTTTTCTATGTTTTATGGAGGCATGATGGCCAAGAGGTGAGTACATTGGGGTGAGAAACTATTAAGCATGCCCAGTACCAAGATATATTTTGAGGTTTCCTAATATATTTTTCTATGTAAAATTTTCATTGAATCTTGTTTTATGATATAAGATATTTAACTTGGTTTGTATTCTATATTGTTCAATGCGTGATAATGTCCTAATGTAAGATATTGGGATGAACTGATTCTTAATAAAGAGAAATTAAATACAATTTAATTAAATTTATGTGGTTGAGTGAGTGCTACCCAGATAATATATAATCATGTAATGGAAGATGGAATTCTCCAATTCATGTGTTCAGGAAATTTCAATTCATTGTTTATAGTGGATATTGGTTTGGTCTACGTTGAAGTTATATGGTGTTGTTGTGGTTTGGGGGTTGTGTGGTTTTGTGAATAGAGATGACATGTATTGGTGGTGATGTGGTTTTGTATTAAGTTTTTTACATTTTCTTGGTGTGTTTGGATATTGGAATAATTTGATGTATGATGTGTTCTTTGAGAGGTATCTCTCGGGGTGGTTTTTCAATCACCATTACTATTGGGATAGGATTTTTATTCTCATGATTGGGAATTGTTTGAGAGGTATTTGACATAATGGTAGAGGCCATCCCTGTCTGTTACATTTTTAGTTTCTATTTTTGGAGGTGTTCTTAGGATCATTAGAGGGGGTCTAAAGATGTTCAACTATCAATTATTGGAATCTTGTAGATTACACATCTTGAAAGTTCATTGCCCAACGTGAATTTCAGTTTCACCACTAGTTAGGGAGGTATCACAGTGTGTAATCATTTTCTGATACATGAAGATGGGTTTTACAGCATTTAATATATATGGAATTAAAACAAAATAATTAAATGATTATGTATCATGTTTTCAGTCGAAAATGAACATTGGGTATTCCACGATGTGAAATTTGATTACTTGGTGTGGAATAACCTGATTGATTTCAGTTTTAGAAATTCTATTTCAACAGATCATTTATTAATTAATCCATTCCATCTTCATCCCCTAATTATTGGTGAAAAAAAGTTTACTTGATGTGTTATACAATACCATCTTCACCCCTCTTTTATTTGTTCATCCCATGGGATGTTCATTGGTGATATTTGGATGCCCTCTGGTGAGTTCACTCCCCCTTGTCACCCATTTTCTTCCATTCAATTCCTAAGGATCCATTATGGTGGTGTTTCTATGTTTTATGGTTATCTTTTTGTTTTATTTGAGTGGCCTTGATTTTTCAAAGTATTATACATGGTTCCTCATAGTGAAACTTTTGTTTACATGCATTGTTACACTATTTGTGGTGCCAAAATATTCTTTGAGGTAGGATTTTCTTTATTTCCCATTATTTGAGAAACATGTGGGAGAGAATTGTGTTGTTTATCCTTATATTATGGTTAATAAGGAATAATAAAATTCACATAATTAAATAAATGTTATTGAACAAGGTAAATGGTTTTGATTCATATGTTTTTACTTTTCTAATTTTATTATGATATTGTGGATTGGTCAGGATTGATTACCTGATGAAATCATAGTCATTAGGGGAATTGTTATGTTAAATATAACTATTTTGATTTTTTTCTTTGGTTTTAATTGTTTTTATATCATCTTAAATGGTAATTGGTTAGTTACATATACATGTATAATGATATGGTATACTATGGATTTTGCTTAGGTGAAAACACCCTTAAATTAATGTGCAGTGTGATAAAAATCCATTTGTAATTCTATAAATGGCTCTGGATGAGATGTGATGTGGGGCCACACATTGTGATAGTGATGTGTGGTAGTGGATTTTGGGGTTTCTATTTTGTGAGCTCATGCATGTGGTACGATGATGTGTGTTTGGGTCTTGTGGCATTGATAGTTTGTGGGCTATGATTTGGGGGTGGTGAGGTGAAGGATTGTTTGGACATTCTTATAGGGCGGTGAGGTGAAATTATTCGGAATGTTGAGTTATTTTTGGAATGTGTATTCATTGGTATACATTCTAGAGTGTTGACGAAATGAATAAATAATTATTTTATATTGTTTAAAATGGGATTCATTAGTATATGTAATGAGATGATAGTTGGTAACTAGTAATTTAAGGATAGATTTTTTGATTAATGGTTCTGCAATCAAAATAACGAATCAAATGGGTGTTAAATGGGGGTAAATTTGAATCCACCTTTCAATGAGATTTACCATCTAAAATTACTATTTTTTATAATAATCCATTTATTTAGATGTAAAATAAAAATTGACAGTGATGCGAGTTGGTTAGTTTGATTATATTAATATATGATATGCTTATATGATGTTTTCTATATGTATGTATGCACTACACATTATTTTTATTTCTATATTCACCCCACCAACATTTAAAACTGTTTTCCAGAACCATTCATAGTTGTGCGAACAATGTTTTTTATTAACATATAATGAGGAGTACTGATGGATGACTCTCTTTTCTACTCTCTCTTCTAGGAGAGGTATGTGTGGCATAATATATGATTGTTGGTGGAGTTTTAGTTAATTAGATCATAGTTTTGATGGCACATGTGTCTTCAAAAAATATGTGACAACCCATGTGTTTGCGGGTGAGGTTGTTTGTTTATAATGATTCGTTGAGTTGAGTTAGGATATGCTTTCCCGTGTTCCTATAAGACGAGATGTAATGTGATGTGATAAGATTTTGTTTGAGTCCCAGGGTAATGTGGTTGGGATGTGTTGTCATGCCTAGGTGTTTGCAGCCTCGATATATCGTGAGGCCCAAGTGTATAAGTGAGTGATTTGATCTGGTATATGGACGGGATGAGAGAACCTTGACATACGACACTGGGAGATAGTGGCATAGTTTTGGGAACGTGGTGAGGGGTACCCTTTCATTAATTTTCATTACATTATCTTGTATTTCATGAATTTAATTACATAGTGACTATGACATGGTATGGGTGGGTTTTTTATTATTCCATTATAGATTCTATTTGGTTCTATTGTATTCTCATATGGGAATTAATAAGCTTATTTCACATATGCACAAGTGTCATTTTTTCCGGATTCATATACCAATATTATCACCATAGGTATATAAAATTGTTTTTAGGTTTCAAAGGGGATTGCATATTCGATTTTGGGTTTTCTAGATCAGGCACTGGGACATTTTCTGTAACGGTGCATTAGCTTTAGATTTGGGTTATTACATTGGAAACATTATTAATTTTATATCAGTTCCTTTTATACATGTTTTATGGGATGGTTTTTTAATTTTATTTTATATATATTGGGGATTTTTTGATGATTCATTTTATCTAACAATCATGATTATTTAAAAACAATAATTCCTTCAATATTTTGATATTTGAACATTGTTGGTGCTAGTCACAAACCTGGAACCTTATAGGGGCAGGACTCGCGAGAAATTATACAACATTCTTAATTTCCATCCTAGGAGGGATATCATTGGATGCCGGTGTGTCATGAAAATTATAGAAATCATTGTTGATGGAAATCAGTTTTCCATGGATATAGGGGTAAAAATAGATGATGTAGAAAAATCAAGTCATAAAGAAAGAAATCTATATAGTATAATAAAATTAGTGCAATAAATCGAAATTAAGAACCTATGTAAATAGATTTTTTTCTTAATTGATTATATAAATCAATGGAAATTTTCAGTAAACAGAAATAATTATAAAACTATATTACGGCATATTATATAAAAATTTTATTAAAACTTTCAAACTACAATATATTAATGTTAAATTTTGAATAAATTTCTATATGATTATATAAAATAATTGGAGATTCATAATGATATAAAATGTATACCATCAAGAATTCAATTCTATGTTATAGTAATTTAGAAATATATTTTTGTATTATAATTTCATATATTTAACAATAATATTGTTTTATATGTTCAATTATTTTGTGTATTAATATTAATTAGTTAAATATTTTAATTTTAAATTTTCATTATTGATCTATTTTATAAATGTTAATATATAATATTTTTTTGTAATGTAAATGTAATGACCTTGGAATCTAATGATAATTTTTTTCTATTTTGTTAATAACTACTAAAATTAGTATTTTCTAAGAGTATTGAATAAATAATGAACACATTAACTAAGAAGTAATTTTAAAGGTTTTATTATTAATGGATTATTAGAGACCAAATATAGTGTATTTGAAAAAAAATTCTTATGTGAATTAGAGTATATACGTTATATATATTTTTAAAAATTCCTTCATTATTTAAAAATATAAATAGATATTTATGGTGAATCAAAATTTTCCATGCAATATAGAATCATGATTATAAAAATCTTATGAATATTATTTTCATTAATTTTATTATTTATTACATCAATATATTCCCAAAAACAATTTTGGGACATGAAAAATTATAGATATATATTCAACATATATTTGATTTTTATAGAATTATTGAAATATAATCTAAATCCTTATAATTTAATTTACACCCTCAAAAGTTATAATTATATGTATAATATTATTTACTTTAAAAAAATAATATTTATTTTCATCCAAAACATTTAGTAAATTACCTTGAATAATAAAACATATTAATTAATTTCGATCTCAATATGGGATCTAAATTCATCTCGATAGTAAATAAATTAGATATATTTTTTAGATAACGTTTTTATCTAACATAACAATAAATGATTCCTACATCACAATTAATAGTTTATTTATTAATCCCTAAAATATAAATAATTATTTTGATGATTTATATATAAAATTATATTAATATTACTCTTAGATTAAATTCACTCTCATCATTTAATAATGTGTGCAACAATTATTATATTAAAAATGAATTATTACTGACCCCATAATGATATATATTATTATTTCCAAATTATTAGTCACCATGGAATTCCATAAGAAATGATGATATGTAATGGATAATATTTTAATCGGATAACAAAATTATAAATAGATACCTAATAATAATTTTGTATAACATGATGTCAATATATATCCACTACAGTTAATCACAAGGACTATTATACATAATATATTTCATATAAATATGTATTTTAAATTTTATTATATCCCATGTTCACAGTATTAATATATTACATTACAAGAGAACCATATAATTTGATAAATATCATATTTATACCTTTTTTTAATCTATTCAGTGCAAGGTTCTATAATAAATTGATAATGTGTTTTATTTTGTGTTATGATGTTTGCATTTTTCATCATATATTTCTTATTCCCAATATAAAATATTAATTGTGTTAAACTATAAAGTTTATCATGACACAACGAACTATAAGATATGATGGGTTCATCTATATTGAATAATAAAATATAATTTTTTAATCTAAATTCATCATTCATTCCTTGAAAGAGCATAAATTGTTTTGGATTATATGTTATTAATATAAACCATTTCCTATGGGGCTTCTCAATTAAATTCTTTTGTAATTGGTATTAACATGACATACATGGACACGACAGTGTCAAATGGTTGTATTGACATAATGTTATTGATAATGATCTTTTAATATCTCATTTCATCCATGGTAAAAGTGTATTTTTTATTGAATATTCCATAGGACAATGGATATGAAATAGAAATGATAATAATTATCATTATTATAATGTAAAATAAGACCATAACAAGTTTAATTAAAATAATTTAAAAATATGGTGTATTGTATTTCTATATAACTAATTAATATTAAATTAATGTAATATACAAAATATATTATAGATTTGGATTTAAAAATAATTTTTCAATTTAGAAAATTTGTGGATGAAATTATATATATTTTATACAAAAATTTCAATGGAAAACCTCAATGTGGTTGTTTCTATTAAATTATTTATACTATATGACACATTATAATTCTTTAACATGGGGTTTTTATTGTGGATTTGAAAAACTATCTATTTTTAAAAAATAACCCATTGTATTTTAGTAGAAATATTGACATTTCAGTGGATTATATTCCATAAATATTCATAAGATATTTTCTTAATATAAAATGTTATATTTATGATAGAGATAATAACGATGGTGGTATGTCATAAAGGAATATATAAAGTGACTGGTGTGGGGGATGGTGGATTATAAATCTAAAAATAACATGTGTAACGTAGATAACAATAAAAAATAAATGGATAATACGAATAAACAATTAATGTATAAATATATTTGTAGTAGATGTGTGATGAGTGTAAGAAGTCTATGTATAATAGTGAATAAAATTGATTTTATAGAAGTTCATATCTAAATAATATAACATATACACTTCATACAATCAATTTATATTTATAAAAATCAACTATAATATATGTCTCTTTTTATAGATAGTGAAAACACTTTAAAACATGTCATTTTCCCAGAGAGTGAAAAAAAATAAGGCCATTCATATGTATAGGTAAAACCTAAATTTTCTCAAATATAAACCCATAATGGATATTATATGAGTACTTATACATACACAATTCAAAATAAAATTAGATTAAATACCAAAATATTATTTTTTCATGGTTATAAAGATACAATGAGATTTTTTTTAAAATGTTCTAAAAATTATTTCAAACGTCTTTTCATAAGGATATAACCACATAATATCGTTCAATAAAAAAATTCATTGAGTATAATACAAACCAGTAAATTAATAATTATTTAGAATAAAAAATTATGAAAAAAATCCATTCATATATAAAAATAATCATGATAAAATCAATTTTATGGAAAGATTATTCATAGGGAATTGCATGAAGTAACTATTTAATTTATATCACTTTATTAATACATATGGTTCATCTCACAGTATTTTTTGGAATCATGAACCATTTTTCTGGGAAATAACATTAGATAATCTCATTTTACTTGATCACATTAATAATTCTATTTTATTATCAATTAATGTTTAATATGATAGTTTGCATAGTATCGTATAAAATGATACTTTTCGATTATTGATTCATAAAATTAAATAATATCAACAAAAATTATAAACAATAGACACTAAATATACAAAAAAATATTTATGATAAAACCATTTCTCACAATATATGAGAATATATTTCCATAATAATAATTATTTTTTCATTCAAATAAACCAAACAACTTTGAAAAAATAGTTTCATTCATAAATTGAATAACCTGATTTTATTCTATAATATCATCAAATATCACTCATATCATAAAATAAATATTCCCATCATGATATAAGATAAACAATTATAAACTACTAACATTAAATGAAGATGTAATATCTATATTTTTATTTGATAACAATTTCACTAATTTTTTATACTTATGATTATATCATCTAAATGAATAAATTATAAAAAATATAAAGATTTTTTTAATAAAAAATTATATTCATCTTATGATAGGAAGGATCTTTTTATGAATATTCATATATAAATACAATAATTAAATTATACATATAAGATAGATCATTTAGCTATTTGATATCTAGATAATTATTGTAAATATACATGTTATACTCAATGTATACTTTTAAAGCACAAATACAACAAATTAAATTTATTGTTTGATATACAAGGAATTCATTGGACATGTACCACAAGGGTGGGTACTGATAAAAGATATCCTCTTAATGAATATGTAGTGTCATGGGATGAGTATGTTTTCTTACCTTATAGGTTTCTTGTCTTGGTATGTTTTAAAATTTCATTTGAAGGTTCGTAATACTAAAATTATATTTTACATAGGAATTTTTTTAAAATATTATAATCCATGTGTTGTTCACTATCAGAAAATTTATTGAGGAATATACTCATAATAATATTAAATAATTTGAGTGGTTTTAATTTATTTACCATTCCATATTGATTATAAATTATTTGTCTATTCTAAATGGTATGCATGTTTTATTATTTTCCTTTTCATATTGACTAGAAACCCCCCTCATGTATATTAAATGGAATGTGTGTTCTATTATTTACAATGACGAATTGATTTTTTCTCATTGATTAATTATATATTACAATATAATTAATCATTACTGAGAAATTAATGTCACCCTTATTTTCATTCCATTCCCAATTAATCTACAATGTGTACTATGAATGATATAATTATTATTGTAGTGGGAATTTATTTTCACTTGAAAACAAGTATGTTTTAATTAATGTAATTATTGTATTTATCTGTAATAAAAGAAATATGTTTGTATTTGGTGTACCTAGTCAAGTAAACTATTTCATCATTTAGTATATGGATACTAGGAATAATGAACATGTAATGGTTATAGACATCTACAATAGGTTTTTGGGGTCACATAACTGTAGTTATAATCAAATATTTTTTTGTAGGAACCATAGAAATATATTTATAAAACATATATGATATAATATAACATCAATGTAGAATTTGATGATATGTATAAAAGAACATCCAAAAAATTTCATATGGTTGACATTATGTGGGTTTTCATACCAAAATAATCCTTTTTAGATACTACATATAGATGTCGTTTTGGAACATATGTTCTAATGGTAATAACTCTGAAAAGGTTCATCAATCCTAAATCAAGCATAACATTGTACACGAAAATTATCCTTACTACACATATATTTAGACACTCTTAGGGTATATCCATAAGATAATTACCATTTTCTATATACACCATTACAAAAGATGTAAACTTCTAATTAAAATTAATATCCAGGTTCAAATATATGGTATTTAGATTGATGATGGGGTTTCATGATTTATATATGGAATACATTATTAGACATTTCTCTCATAATGATAAATTTAACTCTCACTATTCATTAGGGTTTTAGTTAATGGTGAAAGAGTCATGTTAACATTACATATGAAGGACATGATTGTGATAATAAGAAACATAATATGATGTTGATAGTAGTGAATGTAATGGTCATTATTAATAAATTTTACAGAAATATGATTAACAAAATATATCACAACCATCTCCAAAAATCACAAAATAAGAGAAGGGTAACATTTCCTCAGTGATTCAATGGTCATGACCATTGATGAAAATTAGACTGGTTTCCCTCATGTACAAAATATTGAAGTATACAACCATGAATGTTTCTCAGTGGAATGAGTAATTTTTTATATGTGCGAATCTATCAAAAAATGAAAATTACTTTTGATAAAAAATGACTATTTATGTGGAAGTAAATAAATCAAATCCTCATGATCCATTTATAGTTTATTTCCATAATTGTTAGAGTCTTATTGGTTACCGAAGTCAATTACCTCATCTAATGGATAAATCTAGTCCAGTGAAGGTCATATGTGTAAATAAATGGATGATGTGTTTATAAATTTGGATATGGTTTAAATTTCAGTTAAATGGGTATTTGATGATATAAAATAAAATAACTCTATTATAAATTTTAAATTATATTAATATGTTTTTAGAAAAATAAAAACAAATATTTAATGGGACACCATAAAAGACCTGTTAAGGAATTGGGGCTACAACCCATAATTGATGTATAATATGTGTATCATATCTACCATTAGAAACCATTTTTATCCCATGTTTTTTATATAGATTAGTTCATATACAATATTAGATCTGCAAATTCATATTATAAAAACATAAGGACATGATTTATTGATCTTATAACTCGTGAAAATTAATAAATATTGATTTAAGAAAAAAATTATGTTTTATGGATATCTTTGTCATAGATTAATGAATGAATTATTATTTGATTAATGAGCATCCAAAATTAGAAATAATTACTCTATGATTTAAATTATTTCAATTATGTACATTTTCTTATATTCATAGAAAATAAATTAATTCCTCAACATTAGGAAAAGAATTATAAATTATTTTTATACTAATACATTCATATAATTTGAATTGATAGTTTTTTAAATAATAATGATTTAGGGAATTGATGCCCTCAAAATTCCATAAATAATTCACTTATTTGTGCACATTGACCTCAATCACTCCCTATAATTATGTTTAATTTTCCTCTAAGACCATATTTTCAATTTCCAATAATTTTCTCTTATGTAGATACCTAGTTATTTGTTATTACTTGTGACCTTTTAAATTATCATCCCCACTGATTATGATTCTATTTTATTAACTATTATAATGATATAATATTTTAACTATGTATTTTACTAATACCAAAACCTAGATTTCAATGATCATGTTTAAATTGAGTGGATGCAATTTATTTAAAGTGGGAACAATATAGCACCCCAAATTTTATTTTATATTATGTTATATTTGGTAGAGCATATTAAATTCCTTAAAATATGTTTAATGTAATATAACCTATCACATATTTATAGTATATTTAATATTTTAGATAAATATAATATATTTTATAACATGAAATTCATGGAATATCAATTGAATATAAATGAGATAATTTTTAATCTTACAAAGTTGTTTTATATTAATAAATTTAATTAATAAATCATTGTTAATGTTAGTAGTCAATTATATATGTTATTAATTAAATAAAAAAATTTATCATTCGAAAAATATATTTTATAGGCATATGATATGAACAAACCCAATTATGTGAAGTAAAAACTAATTTTTTATAAAATAATTTTCTCATAATTTTATTGGTGCACTTATTTTAAAAATATAGTTTGAAATATATTTAATTTTAATTTGAAAAAAATATTTATTTTCTAAATAATATTAAAAAAAATAATTTGGGTGAGTTTTTGTTTTACAGCCCGCCTTTTTTAAGATGATGGAATGGACAATAAACTGCCACACCATTCCCTGCTCAAGATGATGAAGAGATAATGACCCTTGAGTCCCACCTTTAATAGGCCCCGGAGTGGTGACTAACAACATGGTATAGAACGTCAAATAATATTAAAAGCATTACACTTTTTGTAAAAAAATATCAGAAGATATGATGGTATATCCCAAACAACTCAATGTATAGAAAGTAAAAGTAAAGACAAAATCCATTCCCACATGCATGATCAAAAGTGATGTTGATAGAAGGTAAAATAAAAATACAATGTAATTTATATAAATAAATGAGACTAAGAAGCAACATGAACTAATCCTAACACATAATCTATTTAACTCCATCACAATCCTCAATGTTCTCTTGGATACCAGAAATTTGTTTTATATACCAATTGTGAGGGTAGTATTATTCAAATCTGGGAAACTAAATATACCCATTCAATATTGAGTTGAAATACTAATGCCCCTATAAGAAATCAATAGAACCTCAAAACCCCTACCAAATAATACTAACCAGCCCTCACTAATAAGGCACACTTACCAAATAATGCAAGTCAATTAAGGTAGCAGTATAAGAACAACTTTTTAGAAACCCATGCCAAATTCCCAGTAATTAACATTTCATACATAATAGATAAAATCTTAATGATACCAATCATTCCATATATAGTCCCACTTTTACCACCTGCCTGCAATAACATGGGATTCAAACCACACACAGTCCCACCCGTAGACACCTAGTCCAGAAAAACCATCCCTCGCCACAGAAGACACCATGGCTCACCCCAAAGACAACTGGGAAATCAATCATTTTCCATAATCACCTAGTACACTTATCCGTAAAAATCCTTCCTTACTGATCTGGGACTATGTTAATACTTAATACATTAAAGCCTTCATAGAAATACCCATGTTGTAAGAACACCGAAAAGGGTGCATTGAAGAATGTTTTTACTAAGTCATCCTTCCTTCCAACAAGATGTTTGGAAAGGCACCCCACCCCACGAAATGGGGAGTTTGGTATATACTTTCCAACAATGGTGGGATGAATATTGAAATCACATGGATCAACAATTTATATTTATAGTAAATAAAACACGCATCCCAACCGACAGGTTTAAAAAAACCAAAAAAATGGGCCCACATGTACTACTTTTTCTACTAAACCTATATGAACAACTACACAACACCAAATTATAGAGAATAACCCATCCCCTTTTTCATTAATCCACACTCCATTTATTAATTAATGGATTCAAGTTAATTTATTTCTATAACTACCATGAAACTACCAACTAGAACCCTCTCAAAACTATAGAAAAAATAATATTTGTAGTCCCACATTACAACAGTCATTATTCAATGTTACAACACACGATACTATTGTTTCACTATTGCAATACCAAAAGAAAATTCCTTAACCACCCATAAATTCCACTTCCTACATGTCCATAAATTACATAATCAATCATTCTCTCAAACTTGCATACCAACACAACAACTGTACCACCCCAGAAACAAAGTACACAGTAACTACCACTTCAACCATAGCCCCACTGCACGACATCTCTTACTCTTCTCATAGAACCAACTTCTCCATAAACCCTTGAACACATTACTGTACCTAAAATAGTGGTTCTTCACAGCTCACAAATAAACTCAATAGAACATGACACTCATCCACACCTGTCAAAATAATATATATATATATTTATATTGTTAACACTGTTCTTCAATCAAACTGATAAACATGGGAGATCATACAAGGTTTTTCATCTTAGGGAATCTATTTAAATTATCCAAGTGTACATGTTTAATAAAATTTCATGTTATGGTCGATTATCAAACATCATAACAATATAAATAGGACAACACCAGTGTTCCTGAAAAGGCCACCAATGATAATGTTTTTGAAATGGAATTCAACCATAAACATGACAATTGAAATCAAAGTTAAAAATTAAAGCAGGTGATCAAAAAGAAAACAACTCCCAACCTGTTATTTCATAGACTATTAAATATGTTGATCATATACCATTCTAATTTATTTCTTGTTTTACAAAATATAATCACATGTTCCTCACATGGAATCATTTGTACACCCACCCCTCATAATACACAATAATATAGATGAAGATGAAATCCTTTCTTGGATGATAATGATATCTATGTTCCTCCTTACACCAAGATCATGGGATTACAGAAGTAGCATGAAATAATCCGAAGGCAACTGAACAAGAGTGGATCTTGTATAGGCACATGAATCATCTAGGAAATATGGATATAAGAGAAACATTTGTAAATGAGAAGTATATTAGGAATGTATTATTTCATCTTTGAAGTGTCGTATTATATATTAAAAGAAGAATAGTTTCCAATAGTCATTAATGTGGGCTCATGGTCATGATTACACTATTTGAATATCTCAATTCCCCCAAACATTAGTATATTAATGATATACTATTTATCCTTGAAAACACCCTTAAAAACGCCTATGAGAGGCTTTAAACATTGTCTGAGTCTAATAAGACATAAGAAGGGGAAACTGGAAAACTATGAAAAGCTAGGAAAACTAAAAACAAGTCACTAATGGGTTATTGACTTATTCTGATTCACTAACAGGTGAGTTACAGTCATGACCTACTGATGATGAGCTACTGTTGTAGAGCTACTGACATGACCTACCAACACTAATCAACCAATTTTGAGATAATTATGTTGAGCTACAAACACAGTAATCTATTGATTCCAAGAGCTATTGATGTCTTGACCTACGGACACACTGACCTACTGAAGCCCTGACCTACTGAGACTGACACTCCTGATTCATTAATGTAATGAAAATCCTAATCCCTGAGTTACCGGTGGGAAAATCAGAAATTTGGAAGACTATTGATATGTGCCACTGTTGTCACCCAAAACACCCTAGATACCTTTTTTCGCACAAATCAAATGCACATGGAAATCCAGGTCATTGCATAAAATACATCTAAAATTGTTATCATCCTCGAGAAATCAAAATAACCCATAGGAAAGGATTGGTTCAACCAAATTCATATAAGATACATCTCATGGATAAACCACCATCTGTTGTTCGAAAGCTGGGATGGAAACACTGACTTATAGGAACACCTACTTGAAATATATCTCTTGAAAACTATAGAAACACTAATGGACCACTAACTCAAACATACAAACAAATTTCAAGGTGACATAGTGCTGGAAAATTGATAAGGGAGCTCTTTCCTCCAGGGTAATACATTATCCTCTTTGGGCACAACACAATTTCCTGCATAGGTTTAATAACATCCAAATTAATTCATCTTGATTAGTGAGTAGGTACTCCCCTCCACACATTCCTTAAACTTCACATGCATTAATAGAATAAGGAAATAATAATTATGATAAAAAACAAGGTTATGAAATTCATCATAAGAAAGGAACAATGAAAAACACAAGAGGAAAAACTCTGAATAGCTACGGGTACTAGGCATGAATATGTGCTTCTTAATCCCATTTATTCTCTCCAAGTACACCATCCCTACACACCACATGAACAAAGGGAAAGGACCATCCATGTAGATGCTTCTCAATATGATCCTCAATTTTTTCTTGGTCACTCCATGAACCTCACGTTTCCTCGATATGATATCCTCCCTTGTCAAGGACATCGGAGTTATCTTATAGATAATTATGGAGCATAGATACATGGAATGATTCGTGGATCTTTTCCAATAGAGGTGGCATATCTAATTGATATTACACCATTCCAACTATTCCAAACTCTAAAAAAGTATAAGTGATCCTAGTATAATGCTTGCATCACTTCTTGTTTCCCTACTACCCATGAAAAGGGGAATCCTTTAAGAAGACATCGTACCCAATCTCAAACTCAAAGGGCCTCCTCCTATGATCGGAATACGACTTTTGTCAGTATAGAGATTCCTTCATCCTCTCACTCATGAGAAAAACCTTCTCCATTATGCTATACACTACCTCTAGCCAGGGACATCTTCATCCCCATCCTCGGTACAACTTATCGGTGAATGACATGGTTATATGTGCTATGCTCCATATGGTGACAGGCCAATGGTAGAGTGATAGATATTATTTTATGAAGACTATACTATAGGAATGTTTCATACCCATGATTATATGTTGTCTGTGACACATGATCGTAGTATTTCCTCCATTATAGGGATGATCCTCTTAGTTTTACCATACGTGTGAGGGTGAGAAGTACTGCAGAGGTGTAGTTGGGTGACAAAATCATATTGTAATACCCTCATACTTGTGAGGAAATTAGTTTGTTTTGATTTGATGTTATAGATCATGGAAAATAAGGCATCATATCCCCTTCTCAAATGCATCTCTTTTCCAAGGAATCTACTATGCTCAACTCCTTGATCATCATGCTATGAGATAATTTTTTCAATTGGCCCAGCACTACCGAGATAACATCATAGAATCCCATATCACTAGGTATTTCTATAATCAAATCCCTCGAGATGTCATCCCACAACTAATCTACAATTATAATGGATACAATATATCATTGGGAAGATGTTGATTATCCTTCAACTATTGACATTCTAGGAAACATTCAACAAACATTTCCACTTCCCTCTTCAACCTAGGACTCCAAAACTATTCTCTCCAGCCTAGTTACATCTTGGAAACTCATGGGTGTACCATAATGGGTGAGTTATGGAACTCACAGAGAATTGAATGGTGCAACATTAATGGGAGAAAAGTATTCCCATGAAACATTATCTGATTCTGGCTATCCTCCAACCATCCTCTCAGAGTATTACAGTGGACAATGCGATAACGCACCACCACAGCCTCTGATTCTCCCCACTAATACTCCTACAACTTATACACCAAGGTAGTATAAAATGTCATATTAAACAAATATCTTCTTCCATTGCCTTCCCAAAAAGACAATTGAAAATTTTCCAACCCCTCCTTTTCCATACAGGAATCTATGGATTCCCAAACTACCTCGTTCTAGGAAATACTACTCAATGTGTCAACAAAAAACATTATCCTTACCAATGGTGAAATATATCTCCATGTCATAGTCCGAGCGGAACAACACACACCATCGCTTTGTCATGTTCGGTTCTCAAAGATAATGATATATCAATAAATTTAAATCCATGAAGACCATGAAGCACTCATCGATGAGGTACTTTCACCCCAAATTCAGTGCAAACATGATAGAAGAAAGCTCCTGGTCATGGGTGAAATAATTATGTTCTAGAGGAAATAGTGTACAATATCCATAAGGGATTAATATTTAATGATTAATCACCAAACACCCTAATCCTAAGATGGAAGTGTCCCATAACACCTAGAATAACACCCCTTACTCTTAAAACCTGAGCACTGGATCAGTGACCAGCTTCCCCATATGATAGCTCAATGCTTCTTGACAATGTTCACGTTTTTGATGTCTTGGACCTTAATGGTTAAACATGTCATCTAAGATGTATCCTGAGAGAAATTGGGTAAGAACCTCCAATAGTAGCCTACCAGGACTAGGAAATTGCATACCTCCTCCACATTCATGGGTGCTACCGTAGAGGAAACTGCTTCTACAATTGAATAATTCAATGTTATCCCTTATCAAGACACCATGTTTCTTTGTAAGTTCACCCATCACAACCTGTACCTGAACATGGAAAACTTCCTATAGAACTTGTGGATATTTATTACCTATAAGATTGTCCTCATAATCTCAGTGTTCTCTTCATATTATTTTTAGTAGATTGGGATTTTGTTTATGAACATGAAAACCATTCGGTATAGGAACTAATAGAAAAGATTGTTAATGGTTCCCAAAAACACAATTGCTTTAATAATGAAACCAAAGGGAATAACTGATAACTCAAATTTTCAATACCAACATCTAAAATCTATATTCATGATGTCACCATCCTACACCCTCAACCAGTGATATCCTGATAAAAAATATGACTTATATAAAAAACTTTTTCCATTTATATGGTATAAAAGATAATAATTCCTCAAGAGTGGGTAATAATTCTTGACATACACTTGATTCAGCCTCTGGTAGTCTACACATGGTCTTAGACTACAATCTTCCTTCTTTTTGAACTAGACTGGACCTCACAATAGAAAAACTCATGGCTGAAGAAAACCCTTCTTCATCTGGTAATCAACATGAATATTCAACTACTTCGTCTCTAAAGTCATCATCCAATAAGGAGCCATCAAAATAAGACATGAACCATGTTGAATGTCTATCCTAAACTAAATTTCAGGTTGAGGAGGTAGAGTCACAACCTCTTGGGGAATGAAATATAGGAACTCACTGACATCTCACGGAACATTCACAATTTTTGTGTCATCCAGTTTAACTAAGAACACATATAAAAAAGAATGAAGAGTCCCCGCACACTTGTTTAACACCTGAAAACTATTCTCACATGCCAACAAAACATGTTGTCCATCTATATATGAAACAAAACCCTTCTCTAGAAGTAGTCAATAACATAATGAAGAGAAAAAAACTAATATATCCCTATAATGACATTGTATGACTGGATATATAGTAGAATATGATCCCAATAGGATTGATGTCATCCCATAATCAGTCTACATCCCCGAAAAAAATCAGAAAATATAGTCTAACTACCGACTATCATACACAACACTAGTGGGAATTGGATATCTCTCAACATCTAGTCTAAGGGCATGGAATAGACCATGTGAAATAAAGGAGTGAAAATTTCATGATCAAGCAAAGCACTGTATGAGTATTGAACAGACTAATCATACCTAGAAAAACATCTTGCCCCCTGGGAATTTCAATCTAAGTGTCCTGAAATGACCCATGCCCAGATCCTATACCCCACTAATTTTGACCACTTACCAAACCATGAACTGGTCAAAGTCCCTTAGGATAACCCTGAGGTAGACCTGCTCCAGCATCATCTACCCTCGGTGGAGTGGGAGCCTGCTCTCCCTGCTACTAGAAAGGCATGAATGGAAACTACTACTGTTGAGGTGGGCGGTGAACCTGCCAACCCCAACATATTGTAATCGAACTAGGAACTAGTATTTAATATGTCCATGACCTCCACAAATAATGAACCAAAATCTTGAGCCCATGGGGAATGGTGGAGGACTAATAGAATAAATTGTATATGTTGAGACCTACTTCATTCTAGACAAAACCTAGAAGGCCCTAATGATGATGACCTACTGTTGGATTCTTTCACTTTTGATGAACACAATTATCCCCACTATCTCAAAAAAACTCTAAATGAGTTCATCATTTACACTAGATCAATCTTCCCTTGATCCTCTACGCATGTTGGAAGAGTAAAAGGAGTAACGACATACATAAGAGAAGGTTGGGGTTCCACCTCTATGCGTATCACTCAAGAATCCTACTCAGAAAGAGATCTGTTGTGAATCATATGAGATCCTTGAACATGATCCATAATTCCCATGAAAACTTAGTCATCAAATAGTGGGATAATGTTTCTTTCTTCTTTTCAGCCTTCATCATGGAAGACAATAATTCCTCCTGGATATCCTTATAAAATTTAACCAAAATAACACCATTGTCCTTCCTCTCTCTACGGGAAAGCACCCACCACTAACTCACCAATCCACATATATCACTCACAGCTTGAAAATTCCATCAAACTATCAGAGCATAGATCAGGCTGAATGGAAAGACCGTCTCCATGTGCCAACTATCTGTCTCTATGTCCAAGGTTCTTCCCTCGTAGATTCCAATAGGTTACTACTGGAAGGAATAAATATCTTCTACCACTGGTCATATTATTCCTCATGATCATCCATACATGGATCAACTCTGTCTATATTCTTGTCCTTCACTACTCATACCACACGTGGAAGAAATTCGGGTGTGATAGATAAAAATGAAAACAAGGAAATCCAAGTCACAGGTTGTATGGTAAATTTATTTTAAATAATTTTTAACTCGATTTTTATTTTTTCAAATTTCTCATAACTACTAGATAAAATAAGAACACAAGTCATTATGATGAATTCACCTTTCATTGGTTCTCTACCTAGCTGTTTTAGAAATCCTCACTTAGTCATTTAGTAGGTCTTGATTCATTACATCAGATAACGGTGCGAAATATATCCCATGTCCTTCCTGGTCGTCGCAGGCCTATATCACAAACCACTATTTTCTAACACCATTTCCCTACATCTACATGAAATCCTCATTGTCTATAACTCATAACGACAACCAATACCTCTTCCTCTCTTGTGATAACAATTTTTCATAACCCACCTTCTTCATGATTATTGATGGGACAAAAATGTGACATGACCATTCTTCCTCATGACGATGAAGATTTGATTCCCCTAAGTCCCGCATTCAATAGGCCCATGAGTGAAGACTAGTTCCAATGATATATAATATATCCTAATATGGATAGAATTACTCCTCTATAAAACATGATTATGAAATAAATTGGTAAATCCAAAAGAACACCATGTAATATTATTAAATGTAAATCCAAAATCCATTTAAACATGCATGTTAAAATGTAAAGGAGAAAAAAGGTATAAAAAATCTAATGTAAATTAACGAAAGAAAATATACTAAGTAGAAACAAATACTAATTATGAAACCCTAGCTAGTAATGTCCAACATATCCCGTGAAGTCCTCCTTGAAACATGAGAACAATTTTATATACATAGGGTGAGCATATTTGTAAACTCATTAGGGAAACTAACTCTACCTATGAACAAGAAGGGAAACATACTATTTTACCTATGAGAGAAAACTAAATCCTATAATCACATACAACGGAATAATAACCATTAAAACCCATTTATGGAATTCACACCAACTAATGAAATATAAATAAGGTAGTAGTATAAGAACCTTGACTTTTGGGTACCCATACCCTAGATTCCGACATGTTAATTGTTCATCCCTAATGACTAAAGTCATAATGCCACCACTCTTTCCATACACATTCCCACTAACACAACCTAACTATACTCAAATTGAAATACAAACACAATGAAATCCCACCTACAGACACCTGGGCCACAACATCCATTTCTCTCGAATGAAGATTCCTTGGACTCATTCAAAAGACATTTGAGAAAACACACTTGGCCCCCAAATGCCTGATCATATCATCCACAGAAAACCTATCTGAATGATCTGGGACAATGGTAAGTATCAATCCATTATAGTAATCTAGGAAATTATTTAGAATTATGAACCTATAATAGGGTGTGAGTTACAATTTTTGTTACCATCCATCCATCCTCCCCCTATGATGATGTGAATGGAACCGTAACCCATGAAATCAGGGTATATTGAACATTGATCTCCACAAGTGTGTGTTCTTATAGAAATGAAAATGAACTAAAATAAATAAATATATGTAATAAAACACTCAGCCCAACCTAAGAGTTTCAATCATCCAAACAAACGACCTCACCAATACCACTTTTGCTGGTTCCCTTATATGCAAAACCAAAAAACATCCAATTCCAATGAATAACAAAAACCATTTTTCATTTAACCACTTGACAATTATTAATTATGGGATTCAGTTAAATTTATTTCCAATACTATTAGGACACTACGAACCACAATCATATCAAAAAAATTAAAAACAAAACTAGATTTGTGGTTCAACTGCACAACCATTATTCTTCTACGATATACCACATGACCCTATCATATCATCGATGTAGTACCACTGCATAGAAGTCCATAACCACCCCCATAGTCCCACTACAAAATGTTGGTCCATGAACAAATAACATACATGATTGCCCCAATAAATACTTTTCTATCCATTCCAAAATCAATCAGGTTGTTAAACTATGATATTAACACACCACATGTTCCTCCCCACATACAAATCCCACAATAACAACCATTTAAAAATACTGTCACTGCAAAACATCCCACATCCTTCTCAGGGAACCAACTCCTCTTTCCGCCCCTGTACCCATAACATTACCCTATTAGTAGCTCCATACAACTAAATAACAACTACCTAGAACACAAACTTCAAACACACCTATGAATATGATGTAAATATTTAGATTCAGAAACACTATTCATTAATCCATGTTATAAAAATGGGTGGTAAAGGATGATTGTTCATCCAGGGGAATCTGTTTCAATTAACCAAATGTACATGTTTAATTAGATTTTTGTAAATTTTGATTATCTAACATCATAACAAAACTAATGGTGCACCACAAGTGTACAAGAAAAGGCCACCAACGACCAGGATTTTCAGAAGGTATACAACCCCAATTTCCATAAAATAAATCAAATATAAGAATTTCAGAATTCGATTAAAAATCAAAACACTACCAACCGATTATTTCATTGAATATTTATTCTATTGATCATATATAATTGTTATATATTTATTATTTTAAGAAAATTATTCACCGGTTCTTCACAATTAATCATTAGTAAACCCATCCAATGTGATTCACACTTAAAGAATGGCAGAAGAAATCCCTACATGGATGATCAAGGGATCAACGTTCCTCATTTATTATATAATAGGAGATCACGTGAAAAACATGAATGAATCCAAAAACAACTGAGTAGGAGGGGATCATTTACTAGCACATAACTAATCAATGGAGGAACGTTATAGGAGCTCCAAGGGGGGGCATGGAGTACAATAAGAAGGGATGATTTCGAAATTGAAGAACTCGATCCTATATTAAAGGAATAAAACATTCTAAAATTCAGTAATGTAGGATCGTGGTTATGATTATGCGGTTCCAATATCTCAAATCCCCTGAGATGTTAGGATATTAATGATATACTCTATATCTATTAAAGCACCCTAAAACGCCCATGGAGGCATTAAACATGGTGTACATTACATAAGATGTACGAGGGGAGACACTTGAAAACTATGAAAAACTATTAAAATAGAAAATTAGACACTAATGAGTGAGTCACTGATGAGGATCCACCGATGGGTGATATATCTATGTGAACTACCCACATTGAGCTACTGACGTGACCTACCGACGCTGAGCTATCAACCTAATGAACAACCGAAACCCTGGCCTACTGATGCCCTGACTTTCCAAATCTTAGACCTACTGACACCCTGACCTACTGTGGTCCTCAAGTACTAGAAATGATGCTTATAAATCATCAATGCTCTATAAAATTTACACACTGACATGTCGACACTCTAACATGCTGAAATAGACTCCATGAGTTACTAATGGAAAACCAGAAATTTGAAAAACATTTCAAATGAGTGACCATTGACTCCAAGAACACACTAGAAACTAGTTTTCCCTACGAAATTTCCCAAAGAAATTCAGGTCATTACATTTTTTTATTTTTTCTGAGAAGATTAATTTTTTTGTTAATACTGAAATGAAATGAAGATTAATTAAAAAAATTATTTTCTTTTTTATAATTTATAATGTTAACATATAATTTATATTGTTTTTATTATTTAATTAGTTATAAAATACAATAATAAATCCAACATAGTTAATTTTAATAAATTTCATGTAGAAATTATATATTAAAAACATCTCAAACATTTGATCATTTTTACATTAAATCCTCCTTCCTCGTCCTTTCAATGATATTAAATTTAATTAATTTTTTCTACTAATAAAATTACAATATGGAAAAATTTATTCCATTTTTAGAATTTGAAAATGTTATAATTTCTAGTTTTCTTGAATTTTTTTCCCTATGTTACATTTGAATGTTATTAAATTTAATTATAGCATTTATGAAAAAATTTCATTACAAGGGACTAAACACTGAACATATTATACAAAATGACATTTAAAAAACCCCAAAACCTATTTTATCTTTACATATGTAACCTTTTCAATATTGAATAAAATTGGTGTCATTATTTTAGGCTCTTAATGTAAAGGATACCTATAAATAGGTTTTACTATTTTTATTTTCATAAATTCCACTCCTTATCATCTTTAAATCGATAATCATGCCTCCCATATATTCACAAAAATAAATAAAATTTTATCTGCCAAACCATAAAATAATAATCAAACATCTTTGATCTTATCATCATATAATCACCATGTTGGGAGTAGCTAAATCATAGGATGTGTTTCGGTTTAAACAAAAAGGAGTTACCCAGAAAAAAGGTAACATTCATTGACTTTCACATTGAATTTTTATAATTATCCAACCATTAAATTATTTTTATAAGATAAATATATAATAATATTAGTATAATAAATATTATAATAAATTATTATTCAAATATTACTTTCTATACCCTCACACATATCGTTTAAATGGGATAGGCAATCATCATTCGTGTGTAAGGCAGACTACCACCTCCTGAATATACGTCGTTCATTCCCCCATACCACATTTCAAGGTAGGAAATAATGATTGAATAATAGTTCTTATATGATATTTATGATATTTATTCTACATGTTTGATTAATTATTTTATTGGTGTTACATAACATCATTCATTTTATTATTCAAGAATATGATAACATCATTTATGGCCATGTGGTCTATTGCCTCCTCAATGTGTTGAGTCATTCAATAATTTTGTGGAACATATTAAGAATTTATTTAATAAAAATATGTTACATATAAGAAATAAATAAGGTAATTGAATTATAATATAATTATGTAGTCTATTTACTTATCATTATTATATAATCAAAAAATAATATGGAAGTATCGTTCAAGTTTATGTACATCCTATTGTCTTCAAGAACAGTGAATTCCATTTAAATCTCAAAATATTATATATTGTTACAGATACATATATAATTTATATAAATAAGATTTACATCATATTTTACACCTTGTAGAATATTAAATAATTCTTTAAATAAACATATCATAAATTAAAAGTGAAAACATACTTGAAAAACACCTCAATTAACTCCCAAAATGATGAAAATAATATCATATAGTCAATAAAGGTGATAAAATTATAATAAAAGATCATATATTATATTATAAATACTATTATGGAATTGAAATTATTTAAAAAATTATTTAAATTAAAATAATAGTGGTTAATAGATGTGAAACGGCATCTAAATTCAAAGAAAGGGATCGCATCTCAATTACATTTCATTTGGGAATATTTTAATGTTATGAAGCATGATTATTTTATATATTGTATATTTGGACCTTATGAAATTTAATATAAACATTATTTAATTTTTCATGGTATTTTTATTTTCAATTTGAATTATTTCTTTTATCATATTTGAACATTAATTTATGAAATGCAAAATTAATTTAAAAACTCAATTATAATAAACCAGGTAATATTAAAACCTCATTGTCATTGACAATATAATATTATGTAAATAATTAGATAGATTATGTAATGATGTTTTTAAAAATATTATATTTTTATTAATAACTGAAACCTACAATCATTTGGCTGATTATTTCTCATATCAATGTTATAATCATTTTAATGGTTTATTTCCAAATCTCATTATTATCTAGATTGATAATTTATTAAATATCATTCATAAGATTTAAATGTTAATTTTTTAATAAACCATATAATTTTATTAACTTATTATTATAAATGATATTTTTCATGTAATATTAAAATTCTTTTAGTCACTGGTATTAAATATGTATTAGAAAATATTGAGTGGAAATCATAAATTTATTTATATCATTAGAAGGAGAACGTATTTTCAACAAAAATTTTCACCATAATAATTTAAAAAATGTGTTCATCCATTATATATCATTTATTGAATTTTTTTTCCCTTTTTGTTCTTTTGAATATTGTTTAAATTGAATATTCATCTCTATTTTTGAACAAAATTTTTTCTTAAACTTTTATCATATAAACAGAATGTTCTTTTTACCTTTTATGACATGTACAAAACTACTAGTGTTTATTTCATTGAAGGAAATATAAAATTTATTAATGGAGAATTTTTAATGAAATTGTTATTATTATTATTATTCAATATAAATAATTTTAAAAATATTTCTTAAATTAAAATTGGAATTTCCCCAAGATTTTTTTTAAATAAATGTTCATAGTATTTCTAATAATTAATGAGGGAAAACAATTTTTCATATCTAATTTTGATATATTATACATATAACATCTTTATTATACCATTGTATAGTTTTTTAGTGAATTTTACTAGGATTTTAATGAATTTTATTTATATAATTCATTTATATAGTCCCGCTGATTTATTCATTTATTCTGATAATCGGCGATTAAATTCCACACAAATATCCTTTTTATTTATCATGAATATGATTTTCATATTAACTGTATAAATTATTTTTACATGTGATGTTATATTTGAATGTAAATTTATATATGGGTAATTATTGATAAATCTATGTCTTTTAATCAATCCCTATAATTGATAAGGGATATTTTTCATGAATTCAAAAAATTATTATATATATGTTGAATTATTTGGGCATGTAAAAAATGGGTGGGGGCCTTTATAGATATTCCCTTGATTAATCATTTGTCTCATGTGACAAGATAGTTTTTAATCCATATTGGGCTTTTCAACAGGTTTTTTTAAACTATATTATAAAATGTCTTGATAGTAAATGTAATATTGTACCTAGGAAAGATGATGGCTAATAAATAAATCATTCCTTATATTATGATGATGTATTAAAATCCATTACATTTTCACTTTGAAAAAAATATTTGGATGCATTTCATTATCATTTTATTGATGAAAAGGAATGGTATCATGTTATTTAACTTCACATATTTAATATTAATTAAGAAGTTATATTAAATGAGATTTTTGTTTTTTTAAATATCCATAATTTGTATCCACTGCCAATTATTGATTACCTTGAAGGTGTGTTAATTTATTTTCTTTTTTAGAATCAATATTCTCATTGGCCCATTTTTTTTATTGTGCATATCCCTTACTAATAATTTGATCTCTATTATTTTGTTTACTCTCCTATGGAAACCATTATGTCTACTAAGAAATGTATTCATTTAATATCTATAGGGAATAATGTTACCCTCAAATAAAAAAAATATTTTGTAAATAGTGTATTAAATTATAATACATGACTCATGTTTTTATATAGTTTTCCAAGAATATTAAACCCATTAGTACTTCAAGATTTTTATTCATTATAATGATGAAAATGTAATGGTATTAGAGACCACATATGAGCCCCTTGGGATGGGTCAGTACAAAATTTATTATTCATTATATTCACATAATAATCATTTTTAGTCACTATGGTGAAAAATAACCCGTCATCTGCCTCTTAAAATTGTTTGACGTAAGAAATAACTCTCATTTGATTTTGAATTCATCAATATAATGTTTCTTCAAATTAATTATTGAAACATAATAACAAAAATATTTAATATTGTCCTCCAATAATGTGTCATTTTTATATATGTTTACTAGAAAATATTCCATATATATCCAAGTTTATTATCTTAAAATATTATTTCATATTTTGAATTTTTTATCATAATATATAATGTGATTCCTTTTCAGGAATAATTCAAATTCAATTTCTTTCTTCATCCACACATTACAAAAAAAATATATCCATGTCACTTTAGTTGTCCTTAGAAATTTTTAAATATATAAATAGAAAAAAAACTTCTAATAAATACTATTAAATAAATATATTTAAAAATAGTTTTATTTGATACCAATTTTTAGGTATTATGAAATGTATAAATTAATCAAAATTCGTAAAATGTATATTCATTAATACCAACCGGTAGGTCAAAAATGTTTATATAAATATAAATGAGTGGGGTTGTATATTCAATCATTAATTATTCAGAGTAATTTAAATAATAATATATAAATATATATATACTAAAAAAAGTGATTAATTATTTAAAATATTAATATACTTTTTAATATTGTATGTATAATATTAAATTATACATTCATAAGAGGATTTATAAATTTTTAGATCTAAATGATTCAAAATATACTCTTGACTCTCAAATATCAACACCACAATTATCCAAAATAATGTATTTTATTTTTGGAGAAGTATAATAACATATTATGTTATTTTTTTTAAACCTAGAGGGAAAAACGCAACACAACATTTCATGATTGTGGGCATAACCCATCCTTATTCAAGAATCGACCATACTATTAAATTTATGTACTTTAAATAAAATTTACCCTGTCTATTTCTAGTGGTGTAATAACCATCCTTTCGTATTATGGAATCCAATAGAACCTATAAACATTATTAATGAAATAGATATCATAAGTAATATATATTTCTTTTAATTGCGGTATAACATCTGAATTTTTCCCAAATAAAACATTACAGTGTATATTGTAAATCATTAAGAATTAATAACTAATTAAATCAATTTAATAATAAATTTTATTAGTAGACCATGTATCATTGACACATCAAATTTATTTAACGATTAACCATGGGGAAATAAATCCATTTGAGGAAAAATTGGAGATCATGAACTGTTTAGAACATATTAATCATTATGGATCATTGCTAATAACATCATGATACATTATATTGTAATGAATGACTCACAAATAATAATTTATTTCTATTTAAAATCTATTTTATTAAGCAATAATTATATTTGGATACATTAAATAGTGGTTTCAAAAATATATTTTATTATATTTACATTAGATTAATATTTCAAATAATGAATTAATATCATTCTAATTAATTTGACATTGACCCTATATAATAAAAAACCAATTATCAAATTAAATATCTACTCAAATATAATTAAAAATATTCATAATAAATCCAAATTAAACATTTTAATAATCCATAAAATGGTGAAATAAAAACTCATTTTAGAACAAAACCAATAAAACATTCAGTATCATAACATAAATTATGAGTCACTATGTACACAAATAATGATATTGTATCTGTGATAAATAAATCTCTCTTAATAACATCATATAAAGAGTAAAATGTGAATAAATAATGGAGAAATTGTATATATTAAAAATACACATAATTCTATAAAAATAAATGACATATAGAGCATTTAAATACAACATATTTTCAATATCACCATGACTAAAAAAATAAAACTAATTTCCTTGAACATATATTAGTTATTTTATGTAAGGATTATAATATTTATATATCTTACTTTTCTTTTATGAATAATTTTAAAACCTATAAGTTAACATCAATATATATGTGTAAAATATAATATACACATAAACTACAAAATTAAATATAAATGTAATCATCCATAACGAATAATTAAATCATATTACATAGTTTGATTTTTATGGACCTCTTACATAAATACATAAATGATATATCTATAATGTGGTTCATGTATAAAAGTAAACGGTAATTCATAATATAATATAATCAAGATGTAAAATTAAATTGTCAATATATATGATTAGTATACATTGTGTCCATTTTCATACTCCAAGAAAACATAGACTTATTAATGTATAAGAGTCCTATAGTTTATAAATTTGTATAAAAAACAATGAAAACTAGAAATTAAAATTTATATAAAATAAAAATGAATAAATAAATAAAAATATAAATGATGAAAAATTTCAAACCTGACACAACAATGTTCAAAGAGTTATATAATTAACAAAAAATGATAAATATTGAGTATATGAGACAAATAACAATCAATATTTTTTTTATTAATTTCAAATACCAAATTTCATATTTGTTAACATTTCTCCACCATTTTTTAAAGATAATATTGATATCAAAACATTTCATTGAAAAATTTATAAGAAAAATACAATTTTAAATAAAAAATAACAATAAATATGTTTATCCAAATGCATCTTATTACACATAAAACTCATTAAATTATCATAGAACTTTATAATATTATCATGAAACAATTATAGAACAATAATCCACATACCTTAACCACTAAAAATTAACAAATTAATGAAAAAAGATTCCATTATCCACCATCTATTTTGGTGATATAAAAACTCCTGAAAAAATATAATAAATGAGATGAATGATGATAACCATATATGAAGCGGAATTGATGAATGTTTATGAATAAAAATAAAACAAAATAAACACTATTGAAGATAGGGCAGAGTTAGTTTGATAGGGATATTATCATCATTTAAGTTGGTGAGGTGTATGAGTGTTAGGGACTTTAAAATTATTACTGTAATAGATAAAATAATTTCTTATAGGATGTCCACAAAATATTGAATAATGGATTCCCAAAAAATATGATATCAATGTGGTTCATCACTTCAAAAATTCTATGAAATATTAATTATCCCTATTGATATTAATTCCTTGAAACAACCATTAAAATATTCACCATTAAAATATAATGTTAATACATCCTCACTAGAAGCATTATGTCCATTTTGAAAGGTCACATGGCCTCACACACCACTCCCCATAAAAAATAGGTTGACGAGTAGTATCAGGGTTATAAATCAAGTATTATGGAGACTATCCACTATTATCAGGTTATTAACTTGGTTAAAAATGAATAATAATAAATCAAGGAATAAATCATTAATATAAATATAAAAAAATAATGAAAATTTTGATATAAATATCACCTAATGTCTGGTCAATTTCTATAGTACAATATGTATGTTAATGCATGAAAAATAAATAAAAATTTCATAGGGTACACCTTTATTTATATTATTCTACACTATTTACACTCTCCAATACTCAACTATCCACCATCGGGACATTTCCCTTCATGGAACCTCTAGTCATTAAAAACCCATGTGCACCAAAAAAATCCTAAATATGGTGTGAGAAAATTGCTTAGTAAGACATCAGTATAGATTCCATAAAAAGTTTACATGTTCATAAGAGTGTATAAATAAAATACATAAAAGGAATAACAATGTAATGATGTTTTGGTTAGCCAGACTTCCAGAATCCTCAGTTATAGATTCTCTAACAGCATTATGAAAGACATAAAAAAATAAAAAATTCATGATAAGAGAGCCTTACATACTATTATAAATAACCTCATAGACCCTCTAATATATGTTCAATGCCTAGAAGGCCATCATAATCCATCACCATATCTTGGTTGGGCCACGTTGATAACAATTCCTCATTGTTTCTTTGTACATATGATCATCCTAGATCATCATATACTATGATCATCAAAAATGAATACGATAAATCATGCACATAATTAACCTATTTCTAGGCACATTAGGTTATCATACCCCTTATACTTCTTGGTCGTATTATCATGAGACATGCAACATTTGAACATTGCCACCCTCCAGGTAGACAAATCAACGATCGGTACACCAGTATCATAATTATCCTTAGTAAGAAACAATATCACAACATATAAAAGATATATCTTTTGGAAATAATGACATCATTTAAATTCCACATATCAAGTAATACATATCAAAGAACACTTATCAAGGAACTGAAATATAAAATATATAGAAATATCCAAAATGATATATATAAATCTAATATCATCATGGAATATTGATATCTCAAAAAAATAACATGGAACTGTGTCATAATTAGACATGGGATACACACACTATAAAAATAAATCATAATTAAACTATGGAAATAAAATATTCCAATATGATAATCACATATCATTCTATCAACATATACTTACAGGAAATGGTAAGGAACATCCAACATCAATGTCCTTGTGGCCAAGGTTGTAAGGACAACATTGTGATATTAGATAGCTCGAGTGGAAACATTTATAGTAAAGAACCCCTAATCATGTACATGTAAATTTAGTGTAATAATTACAGTTCTTGAGGTTTTTCAAGGAATACTAGAAGTAAAAAAACCATTTATTTTAAAAAATATCACATGTGATGCAATATAATATCTCCTAGATAATTTATAAATTATCAATCATGAATTGTTAATGTGCTTCAAAAATTTTCCGTAAGAATAATTATTACTATATACTTTTATCATAACTTAATTTTTAAATTTAATATTATTTTTTTTGTGTTCAAATAAATTTCCCATGAGAACATTATTCAATTATCATTTGATAAATCATTATAATCATTATTATTAATTTCATATTAATTATATATAAAAAATTATTTATGTATAATATTTATAAATCATCATTTGATAATTGTAAAATGTTATCTTCAACAATCCAATGTGAATTTCTTCTAAAAAATCATTGAAAAATTATCCTACAATTAATAATATCTAAAAAATTTCATACATTTTCTACTGATATTTCTGTATTTCCACTTTGTATAAATATGATAAATTATCCATAAATAAACCAGTGTAATTAATTTTTATTGACTATTTACATCCATACATTATAATTCTATAGTATTATCATTTGATTTCAAAAATATATTGTTTTGCAGTATTTTTTTGTAAATTATCAATTATAATTTTATGACATTAACATTATATAATTTGATAGATATATTTTATTATTGTAATTTAATGTATACTCCCTTTATTAATTTAATAAATTATCCTCGAAAAGTTTTTTTATTGATTAATTTATATAAAAGAATATATTTTCATAAATTAAAGGAAAAATACAATATAAAATATAATAAAAATAAAAATAATAAAAATCACCATCAATCATGGCGCACAAGAAAAATGGTTAACAACATCGGTCAACTGTATCAAGGAAAAACAATCATAATAAGGATCGCATAATATCACACAATGGTATTTATGATCTTTAGTCTCATCTAGGTGAAACAAAATTAATGTAAATAGGATTCAGGTATTTCCAACACTTGAAAATAATATAAAACAAAACAATAAATTAAAACACCTATTTTAATCATAGTTTTTTATAAAAATTGATGACATAGTCTTAAATTATACACAATTAATAATTTTATAATTTTAAATGGTCAAAACAAGTTTAAAATGGTTCAAATAATTAGTAGAGATGAGATTAACTTTTCATAGAAAATATCCCACTACATATCATTTTAATTCACTAGATTTTATCTTTGCATAAGAAAAAACATCTATAATGTTTCTAACGATGTTTAGAATGGTAATGGGCATAGGATTCCTGATCTTGAAATATCAATGTGGTGATAAAAATTGAGGGAGGATGCTCCCTTTTATAATTGAAATAATGGGATCATTTGGAATGTTGAAAAATATAAATTTATAAAAAAATAAAAAAATATAGAAAACCAAAAAATTTATATACATTCTAATATTAGATTATATAATGTTTTAATATAATCATAAAATAAATTTCATACTTATTTTTCTATCCATTTAAATCAAACCATTTTAATTAACTCTTATTTATCCTATTTTATTTTTAATTATGGTAACACATATTTCAAAATTAAAAGGGTGACATATTTAATTATATTATTTCAATTAAACAAACAAATAATAAATAGTTTATTTTATACCATATCATAAATAATATAAATTTTTTTAAAAAAAATGTGGTTTTAAATAATTTAATAGTCCATTATTTTTATAAATGATCCATAGTGTCAATTTTTAAACTATTTAATTCATTCATTATTGAAAATATAAATATTACAATTTATATTTCAAAAAATGTGTTATTATATTTTTTGAAATTTTTGAAAATTTAAAAAATTCATTGTTTGTCTTAATTGTCCCAAATTATTTTTATTTTAATATTTTTAATACCATTTATTTTTTATCCCCTTTAATAAAATAAATACAACCACAAAGTTGTGTAATTATTTAATATATGTATTTTAGTATAAAAATTTAATATAAAAAAAATTCCGATGAAGTTAAATCCTCAATAGTTCTTAAGAATACATATTGATGAATATAGATTCTATAAAATCCTACATTAACAATGTTGTATATATTAAAACATGAATGTGACCAGTTCAGCATTACTCAAATAAAATATTATAAGTGTTATAATAATTTAATATCACTCTAAAATAGTCAATAACCTGACCCTTTTATGATTATGTTTAATATATTCTCAATAAATAATATTGTTTCATAGTTTTTTTGTATTGATGGTTTTTGTAATAATAAAATTATTGATTTTTCATTAATTAAATAATTCCTACATTATGAATGTATACTCCTTTACGGTACTTATTTATTTCATTAAAAATATTAACATGATAAGGAATAAATTTTTAGATTTAAAATGAGTTTTATAGTATAATTTTTCAAAATTATAAACATATATTAAAAATGATATATTTCTTAAAATTTCAGTAATATATATTTAAATTTCATTAAATAAAAAAATTCAAATGTCATAGAATCATCCAATTGGATTCCAATTGACAACAGTTAGACTATAGGATGGTTTAAGTTGATAAAAACTCATCCAATTATATTATGACATGTTTTAGGGTAATGTTTTTATATTATTATGAACCTTAATTACCAAATTTAAACATTTACCATTTTAATAATAATTACAAATGTTTTTAATCACAATGCCCAAAAATATCTATTTACATAATTTATACTAACGGATTCCAAATATAGATTCTTTTTTCAAAATTCAAAACAACTATGTTTCACTAATAAATTTAAAATTTATTTTGTTGTCAAAATGAAAAAATGAAGTTTAGAATATAAAATATTGTAAAATATTGAATTTTTTTTACATAAGAATAAAATGTTAAATTAATTATATTGACTTAAATTACATTAAATAATAAAAATTATAATATATTTATACTTTTAAACCATTCAATATTGTTATATAATGACATAAAATATTACGTTTAAAAATGTTATCTAAATAAAAATTTATTATATTTTCATTACTCAATGAAATTTGGATGTTATCGAAAAAAATTTCAAAAATTCATCAACATTAATTATTAATATCTATATTCTGATTAAAAATATTATGTTTTCAAAAAAATTATTAATGTTTAACATTTAAATTTATAATGGGTTCTCTTTTAAAAGGTTGTAAACTTAGCCTTTTCGAAAATGTATGTTTTTATACTAAAAAAACGGTTTATTCACATGTTATGAAGAAAATATCTATTGGTTTCGGATCTATAATATTTTAAAAAATATATAGCATATATATTTCATTAATTTCATTTATTTATTATATTTCACATAATTTGATAATTGAAAAATACAAATATCTGCATGAAAATTTATTGGTTTCTATTTTTCATAAATAATTAGTATCCAATGAATTAAACATACATTTTCATAAGATTGTTATATTTAATCTCGGTAACATAGTGGCTAGGTTATAATGGTTATTTTATACTACTGGTTTCTTCTAGTTCATTTAAACTCATGATTGCATGCATGGAAAACTATTGAATTTTTTAAAATAAAATATTTTATAAAATCATCTGGGTGTTAAAGTCATCCCACAAGTCCCATAATTTTAATCAAATAATTCAATAAAATTTTCAATTAATTTAATTTAATGGTGTAAGATCCATCAAAAAATTAAACAATAGAAGGTCTGGTCAGTGTAATGACCCCTTTAATGAGAGATATTATATGTATACATTTGGTCATTCATTAACTATTTACATCTAGATATAATCTATCCATATTAGATGTACAATAAATTATGAGTGATCCAATAATTTTTTAAAAGTATCATAAAGGTAATTTATGTTAATTTTGTTAGAATATATAGTGGATAGCTGACTCACATATTTTTCATCCTTGTTAGAAGTGATGGGGGAAGACATATTCTGTTGTAGCACATAGATGACCAAATGAAATAATTCAGTCAATATGATGGATGAATGAAAGTCTATAGGGGAATATGGTCAACCATACTAAGATAGTGGGTTATGATACACCTTTATTTAATAAGGAAATCGAACCTTCATCTAAAGAGTGAACTTGAAAATTTTTAAAATCTCATGTTTCCAATAAGTGTAGTAAATAATGATTTAGTTGTTGAGATACTATGAATTACCTTACATGTAAAACATAAACCATGGAACTCAAAGAATAACATGATAATATTATCGTGGGATTTTTATTCAAGGACCTTTTATATACATACCAATAAAATGAGGATAGAGTATAAAACAAGGATTTTTGAAATAGTTGTGAATAAAAATCCATGGTCATCTCTGAAGAGAGAAGAATTTATGATCCGTATATTAATTATTCTTTTAAAGAACCATTGAATTGAAAATAAATTACTATAATAGGCAGTTATTTAGATAAGATGACCTATATTGATATTTTAATGAAAATGTGATTAACATTAGAGGTTAGGATAAAGGATATAAAATCTACCAATAATTATCCATTAATATTCCTAAGACAGATAAACATTATATAGATGTAATTTAAGATCTATTTGCATCACACCAACAAAATATTCCACCTATTTAATTTAAATATATACATAAATAGGTTGATGTTGTTGATAAAACTAATGTTATCATAATTCATAGGTTTATATAACATATATTCCATGAAGCCCAAGGAAATATTGTTTTTCTTTAATGGAGAATATTTGGAATCATTTTCAAGAATCATATGATATAGCTTGTAAAAATAGTTCTTTTTTAATATTTTTGTTTGACAAAAATAGGTTTCATATGGAAAAAATAATTTATTTCTTGTAAATGATCAATAATTACACTAGGTAGATATAATTATAATTTATAGGTGTATATTATTCTAAGTTATTTCTTATAAAATGACATAGAATTCATTTTCATAGTGACATGAATTTCATTTCATCACCATATTGTCAAATAAAATATAATTTTCATCCATATCAGTGAAAATATTTATAATGTGGTATTGAAGGATGCTAATGAATTATAACATCATTATATATTGTGGATGAATAATGTTAACAATTATATTAATATTTTATGTTTCTCTCACCATTAATCATTATAATATAATGAACACATGTAATTCCACAAAGGTATCAATAAATAAACACTTACATGGAGTTTAGATTTTTATCATCCATGAAAACAATCAATGTCTAAGATGTTATAGTGTAATTAAAATCTCTATTTAAATTTTTCCATCATTATATTCGAGGTGTTATTTTTTAGACAGTGATATTCATGAATTTTAGGATGATTACATAGAGGATTAATCTAAAGGAAAGAACTATATAAAAAACATGGAATTTTCATGCTAGTTGTTAACATGGCGTCTAAATGTATTATTCATAATTCTTTAGTATTTTTTTAAATTAATATACTGTAAACAATATAAGGATTGTAAATTTATTTCTTATTTATACTGGGTTTTTAATTCATCAAATTGAATCTATAAACATTAATCTGTATTTAATTCACCACTATGAGCAAGTAAAATCATTTTGATATTTTAATACTAAATGAGATAACCTTGGGAAAATGTAATAAAAGTGTTGAGATAAAAATTACCTCAATGGGAAAATTTGTTAGGAAATTTAAAAAGAGAGTTAATAGTTTTACATTATATCATAATAAATATTGATAATGTCTAAATATATAGAATCATATAATAAAGAACATGGTATCATAAGATCATGGAATAATAAAATATTTTTAAAATGAAATATAACATATCATATTGAATAATAAATAAAACAATTTAGATAATATGACATTGTTGAAAAATCCTCATTTTGTATAAGGATTACTTCTTAATCTAATACATGATGACTTGCAACACTGTCTCGTTACCTGATCTATTGGAGTTCTATATGGTCAAACCCATCATTACATGTTTATGACCTATATTTTCAACATAAATGAAATTTATAATAAGTCATGACATATAAATATTACCCATGTAAATAAAAGGGGATTCATAATCTAAAAAATTTCCAAAATAAATGGATATTTCATAGTTATGGAATATGAATGGTTGTCATAATGCATGTATTTACACATAACAAGAGAGAATAATATAAATTGGTATATATGTGACTAAAATATTTATAAATTTATAATCATTACATATCATTAAATATATAGATAAATATTTTTAGTGATGAAAATTCATCAACCGAGGGAAATAGTTGATTATAGGGATCCCTTATGTCTAGAAATTTTTCTCATGTCTCTGATTTTATAACTTTTTATAATATAATTAAGTTTATTATTGATATCCTTAATTTGACTTTTCAATGTTATTATTTATTTTATTATACATTCTTCTATTTCATATTTATTTAATGAACTAATTAATTTAACATTTAACGCTTTAATGTGTAATGAATATTGTATCCAAAATCACATTGTTTTGTTCAATAATATCACAATGATAATATATTAATATAATAATTTATATTAATCACGAAATAATTATAATTTTTATAAATAAATTATTTTTTCTTGATCTACCATGAAATATTATTGTCAAATATTTACTATGTATCAATTATGAAGAAAATATTCCATTTATACACATGAGTAATGTTACAATTTAAAATACATAAAAACATATCAATGATAGAGTTATTTTATAATTAAAGGATGAATTTTTTAAAAAAATTAAATTATTTTATTAAATAATCATACAATTACCATACATGTTATGTGGTTATAATAAAATTAAATAATTGATTCACACAACTTCATGGGGATTCCCTCCCATATACACAGGAATTACATTATAATTTATAATCAATTGAATGGTAAGGATGAATATAACATGATACTGTTAAATAATGATTAATATTTTTTAACAAAAAAAAATTAATTTTATCCATATTACCTTCCATGTAATGTTAAACTGTAAAAACATCACATCACATCGTGATGTGGTAGTCCACCGTACACAAGAGAGACATTATAATATTCTTCAAAAATTAGATTTTAAATATGAATATTTTATATTATATTTCCACAAGACCAATTATATCATTAATATAAAATCTAAAAAAGACATCATTTTATAAATTCATGAGAATAGTTGATTGAAGAAGAATTATCTCGGTTCATGAGGTAATATTATGTTATACATATGATCAATAATTTCATTTCCCATTTGAGGATAAAGAGATACTTTATATTCATTCCCAAAACATAATATAATATCACTATATATAATATGTCGACTTTATTATATCACTTTGGATAAATAATACTTGGATGTAGTTGAGAAATAAATATAATAAAATATTTAGTTAATTAAGTTACCTATTATTCAATTAACTAATCCTAAATTACAACAAATTCTATACCAAGTTGGATTGATGACAAAACCATTTTTCATATGAACAGATTACAGATTTATGGAATATTTATGGGTATGTATTCGAAAATAAAAATTGTATTGTATGTGTGTAAAAGGGTAGAGTGTTGATGAATTTGTATAAGTGGGGTAGAGGGAACACTTCTTATATTATTACATAAATAATTCCAAATACGTTTCTCATGTGGTAAAATTCTCTAAAATAGACTATATGAGAAAAATATATTA
This sequence comes from Viscum album, assembly GCA_963277665.1. NCBI lineage: Eukaryota > Viridiplantae > Streptophyta > Magnoliopsida > Santalales > Viscaceae > Viscum > Viscum album. The sequence continues at coordinate 2,048,195,404 of OY728127.1, forward strand.
GAAATGGTAAATATATGAGATGAAAATAATAAATAGAAAGGCTTAGTTTCATATTTAACAATTATGTTTTTATCATTACAACTCACTAAACTCATGATTACCTTAATTATGCTAAATAATTTCTACAATTATTTCTATTAATTATTATAAATTCTTATTTTGACCATATTAGATAATATATATTTTTAATAATTAATATATGGAACCAATTTTTCTAAATTCAACTCACTTAAGTGTAATCTTTTTATTTTAAATTAGTTGTGAAAAAAAACCAATCCTCATTTCATTAAAAATAGGGTATTTCAAAAAATAATATTTATTTCACATTAAAATTATTATTTATTTATTTATAATTAATAAATTACCATTTAATTTTATTTTAAAATTTTAAAATACATGTTCCATATTTTATTTATTCTAATTTATACCCGCCAATTTATGGTATAGTTTATAATTATGATATATAAATTATAATATTATAAAAAAATATAGTGATTCATATATGCCCATGGTTATGGGCATTGAAATATATTAGTGTGATTGAAAATTTTGAATAAATTTACTATAATATATCTTGGAATTATTTTACTCCCCCATAAATAATTTCTCCCTCCATATTTAATATTTCACTATATTGTGAAATTTTTTGGAGGTCCTTATCCTTCGACACCTTTTTATATTTCCACATTTCATCCTCAATAATTTTGTTTCACGATAATACAATAACCAAGTGAGTAGTCCTATATCATAAAACATTGACCCTACAATCCATGATATTCACTGAAAATTATAGTTATTTCTCCAAAGTTATCATATCATGATTAATTGCATGTTTGGGGTTTTGTGTCTTATCCCTCAAAAGCAAAATTTGTAACTCATCGATTTCTTGAGATATGATGGATACAACTTCTAGTGGGAATGAAATCACTCTAATATGATGAAGGGTGTCAAGGGGGATATATATAAGAAAAAGCATGACATTATTCCAAAATATCATGAAATTATTCCATAGTGAAATACAGAGGAAAAATATATGTTGGTCCTTAAATTAAAATTATAATTAAAGACAATATGCATATAACTTATGTTGAATTTTCATATATTTAATTCGAATAATAATTTCATAAACCATATATTCATTTATAGGGAATCATCTTTTCCATTAATCTTCTCCTCATTAACTTCATACCAACATATAATAGTCTCACACCATTTCACATATAGTGCCAAATAAGGCACTATTTCAATTGTATAATTAAAAATATTTTTATTGTGGATTAAAAATAAGGAAATTCATTTGTCTAAAGATATTTGTAAATACATTGAAAATTTATTCATTATAACCTATATAGTATAGATTTTTTCCTAAGACTAACCATCTTTTTGATAGTGATTGGTATAGATTTAAAGAAGTTCCATTTTAAAAACATTATGATAGTTTTAGTAGAACATTATGGAAAACATAATATTTTAATAAGATACAATAGATAGTGGAACTTTAATATAATTATCACATAAATTATATATATAATAGAGATTTTATGAAGAGATAAATATTGCCTGATTACAATGAAATGTCCTAAATTTTTATGGTGATCAACTACCACTCAAATGGTGTTATGGACTTTTCGAGTCATGGGGAGTCCAATGAGGAAATCCATGGTTATGTATTCTTATTTTCATACATTTATTGGAAGAATTTTTTTATTATCGTTAATCTTCTATTGTTCATCCTTGAATTGTTGGCATACTATGCATCAAGATACACTATCTACATTCCCCTATTTTCATTATACCATATTATGTTTTGTATGATATATAAATACTATAGATATTATAATATCATTAGAGGATGATGATATTTGTGAATCATGTTGGTTATGCCTCCTAATCACTGGTTTTTATGGGATACATAGTTTCGATTCAAAACATATGTTCACATCTTTAGAAAAATTAATCGTTGAAATATTTTCACCCATTTCTCTGGAGGATCATCAACATTTTAGGAATCCTTGATACTTTATTGTTTTTTTTTTAAATTTTTACTAAATGTAGTATTAATATCCTTTTACAATTATCATATCAATCCTTTTAAAATATATGGAAATTGGATTCATTTAAATAGTCATCATTTATATAATTGCCTAATCATTTTTAATTGGAGAAATATATACAATATTTTATATCTCATTATGGTATTATATTAAGTTACCATAATACATTATAATATATAATAATCATTTTTTTCAATTTAAATTAATTTCAATTGAATAATTAATTTAGGATCACTAATTAAATATATTTTTCACAATTTTACCTGTTGATAAAACATATGCATACCATCAATAAAATGAGTGTTGTATCATAATCCAGGTGATCCATGAAATGTTAATTCTCAATAAAATTCAACTAACATCTGGAATAATCTATCATGTTATGATTCTGTTCTAGTAGATAGCGGAAAAAATTCTTGTAGGCCTCAATTTATACAAAAAAAGATACCCACAAGAGGGATTAATGTTTTTTGTTGTATTAATAAGACTAATTTTCAAATCTATAGTGATATCAGGATATTAAATTTTACAAAATAATTTTAATCAGAAATATATTATCTTTGATATTTTTTTTAGTAAAATGTTTTTAAAAAAATCATTGGTAAAAACTAAATAATCCTAGGAAATTATAGACCTCCATCACTTATGATGGTCTAGGACATCCCTCGATATTATTATCTTATAATGGTCTAAAAATATCTCACCATTGGTTATAATATTCCCTAATTAAGATATTTATTAATTTCTAATACATATTTAATATCGATTTTTAAATGATTTTTCTTAATCAAATACCATAGAACAGTGTTAAACCGCAACTCATTTACTACTTCAACAAGAATTATATTATAATAAAATCTATAAATAATATAATTTTTAGAGGGAATACACCAAAATTATATTCATTATCCACATAATTATTAATATAGAAATATTTAGAGTGTAAAAAATCACTAGGTTTTCATAGTGTTTATAAATTATTCGAAATATCATTTTTTGAATATGTCCTTTCTTCTTCCTTAATTGGGGTTATCAGGAATGAATGTCCAATATTGAGAAATATTAAGATATACATGGTTTATCTAAAAATACTTCAATACCTTATTGAAGATAATTTTTATTTATAATTATTTTTCAAAGTTCATGATAATCAATACATATGTAAATTAAAAAATCCATCTTTTATAGGAAGTGTACCAGCACACCCCATGATATATCACTGATGAATTTAAAACCATTTAAATATTCAATTATAAATAAATCATAATTTATTCCATCTCAATGAAAGATATTCAGTAAGGATTTTTGGAAATTGGAATTTATCAAGTTATAAGTTCTATTACGAAACCAACCTCTTAGTTTGGAGTGAGACTACGTAACACATTAGGTAATACATCACTATAATATCTCCCAATCGATATGTAGTAAAGCATGAATCTCAAACGTTTCACAATTATATGGGTTAGATATTATTTATCAGAAAGAAATAATATCTATCAATGAATAAATGATTCCAAAGGGTATTAAACCTCTACATTAGAGTTGTAAAAAATGGGGGGATGACTTGTTATGTGAATAGTGATCACCCGCTATAGATTTTTTATGTTTTATTTGTATAAATATATCACATAATATACCAAAATTGATTCAATAAATGATGATATAATTATTTAGATTTTTTCTATACGATTAAGTCAAATTGGCGCAGGCTGATATATATAGACATTATTCCACCATCACTCTATTTTTTTGTAATCAAAAAGTGTAAAACACCCTTATTTTTATATTCTTTAATAATAGTAATACTAAAACTCAAATATATGAATAAACATGAATAAAAATAGATCAAATATATATAATATATTAATGAATAAATTACTAAAATTCCTATCAACACATAATTTTCCTCTACATAATTAGATTGAGTGATAGTGTACACCCTTATCGACTGCCAATGAGTTATTTTTATACCATTTTTACTGAATAGATATTTTTATGTAACTATATTGGATAATTTATTCATTCCATAAAATTAAAAAACAATATGAACCAAATGGTATGGATATAAATAATAAATTCTACTTATTTATTAGTAGTATTAATTATCTCCCAATTGCACCAATTAACCTAATGAAAATCCTATATGCAAATTAAATATCATATGGTTCCCCAAAGGAAAATTTTATTATTTTTCTTCACATTCTATTAACATTTGGGATATAGGTTTTTGTTTTATCTTTGGTAATTATTTATTGATGGTATGGAGAAAAAAGGTTATATGTTCTTTAATATTTTTGTATAAGACCACCAGGATTCACTAATCATTATCTATTTGCTGAGGGGATAATAAAAAATCTATTAAAAACTCTCAACGACTAAAATCTCAAATTATTTTTCAGACATATCATTAAAAATATACGAATGTTATCCAAATTACATTTTTTTATGATAAAAAATTCATTAGCATAATATGTAGGCCTCGTGATGTTTTATTATGAATCCATTATTGACTCAAATTCATTTATCTTCTGACATAATAACTCCCTATATGTTATTAAATGGAGTGTTTTGGAAAAAATATGTAGAAAAATATATTTTATTTATGCATTATATTTTTATTAAATCAAAATACAGTTGTGTCTTTGTATATTTGATCTAACTCTATCATGGATCCACTACTCCCTCAATGATAGATAGGTCCATAAAATTTCTTATTTTTCTATGTATTGGAGTATATATAATAACATCCCAATGATGTTTATCCATTATTTAGTGGTGATGAGGTTATATGATCCCCAAAGTGGGGGTGATTTAATGAATAATGTGATCAAATTCAACATGATCCCTTTTCTGTGGATTTTTCTGTTCCATATGATTTATATTATTATTCATATCATGTAATAATTGAAACATTACTAAAATTGTGATGTCATAACCCTCTCTAATAAGGACTATAAAATTATTTGTGCAGTTATAAACATTACTAACATGTTTTTTGATGTAATAGTTTTTCTATTTGAATGTATTATATAAAAAATTAAACACAAATGTTGATCACTCCTTATTCGATTAGATGTAATATTATAAATGTAAAATGAAAAAATCATCATTTAATGTATGTATGGACTTATTGGCCTATATATTTTAATCTACATTATCCATTATTATTTATCATCTTATTTTTTCTTGTCTCAAACATTATTCAGTATCTTTTATCGATGTTACTAATAAATGTTTTTCGTCTCAGTAGAATAATCCCCCTCAAGTGAAAAATCTTATTTTTAGTATGGTATATTTAATGCAACAATTTATGATCGAGTATCAAAAAATGATAATTCTTTTCTGTTATTACCAAGAGGAACCTATGTGTATAGGGACATAAAATTTATGTATCTCAACATGGATTTATATTCTTCAAAACCACTAACACTACACTTTGACAGGATTCAATGATACATTCATATTCAATGATTTTTCCCTATAGTTATCCTCCTACTTGTTCCTAGGGTTATCACTATTCTCTTCCATCTAAATTTACAACAATTAACTAAAACATTCATATGAAACAATTAATGGAGACCAATGACGTTTTACACATATAAAGACATAAATTTTAATCATAAATTTCTATTAATACTAAAAAATGATTGTATATTCTTCATGTATTTGGAAACAATTTTTCAAATTAAATTAATACGACAATAAAAACTATAATATTAAATTAACTATCAACATTGAGATCTAAAAATTAATTTTTGACAGTAAAACTACATTGGAAATCCATCGAATTCAAAAAATATATGTTTGAGGGAAAATAATTTTAATTGAATAATCATGATATAAAATCATAAATTAACTGTTAAGGGAATGCACTAATGTCATAAAATGTAAGTCTCATTAGTAAATTAATGAAATTATATAATAATGAAAATAGATTCATAAATCATGGAATCATTGTAAATTTGGAAAAAACATCTAATGTGTCATACAAATGAGTCAATGATAACTTCCTATATAGTAACAAATTTTGTACAAATCCCCATAATCGATTGTGATTAGTACCTAATCACTTAAATGATGCCACCTGAGATAAATGTTGTACCCAATAAATTATAGTACTATAATGGTTTTCCCATGATAACATGTTTTTTAATTTACGTGTTCCATGTCATTAAAATTAATAATATTTCATAACATCATAATTAATCATTGGAAAAAAATGGGATTTTTAATTTTCCTTTATATTGTAAGGTAATAAAATATCACAAATAAAACGTATTAGAAATGGTAATTTGACATGTATCACTGCATCCATAGAAGTGATGTATATATATATTATAAATACATAACATATAATATAAAGTTAACTTTATTTATATATAAAAGGTTTCATAACGTGAAATTGATGGTGGCTAAGATAGTAATATTAACACGATCCTAGTTTGTATTGTGTGTAATTTTTTATCCAGAAATAATAAAAATATTATTTATATACTTTATTAGTGACTAATTTTAAATTTATACCGAAATTATTATAATTTTTACCTAGTGATATCAAATTACTAAACCATTTAATTCCATATTGTACATTTTAACATTAAACTGATCGCATGTATAAAATTCCTATGGTATGTTGAAAAATATCAAAATTCTTAGTAATTAATAATATACATAATGGTAAATAAGAAATAATTATAATTTAAAGTAATGAATTTTTCATATTAATCCAATAATAATATATAGTTCTGAAAAAATAACTATGTCATAACATGGGAGATGGTATCCCATACATACACTTGTGTAACACATTATATTTTCCAAATATCATGATGGATGCATATTTTTTATTTGAAAAATTTTTATTATTCATTATATCATAAATATATCATTATTCCATTAAATTTTATTACACATACCTTACATGTGAAGTTGTAATAATATAATTAATTAAATGGGTCACATGGTTTTGTGAGGTGAGAGTCTATTATACACACAAATTTCATTATAAATTTCAATTTATGGAAAGGTAAAAAATTATATGATATTTTACATTTTTATATATAGTAATAGGTAATAATTAATATATATAAACATAAATAAATGATTATTACATTTAATGTATTGTGTAATGGAATAATTAATCTTGTCACTTCATGAGGAGGTACTCTTTTGTACACACGAGTGACATTATCATATATCATATAGAATGGAATGTAGAATGTTTTTGTGATGTTATAATTAAATATATATATTTATTATATATTTCTTATATAATTATTAATTATGTCTTTATTTCCATCCATGAAAAGTCGTGATGGAAAACAAATTACGTCTGTTCATGAAGTAGTCGTTTGTAGTCCACATTATTAACGATCTCATTTCATACTTGAGAGTGGCAGATATGGTTGTAGGTAATGAACATATCAGAAAAAAAATTTATATTTAATTTATTGAGACTGTTATACCATTATGGTTTAATAATAATTCATATTTGGGTAGTAAAAAAAACTTCTATATTATGATGTTATTCTTATTTAGAAAACATATTTTTTACATAAAAATCATTCATTGTATTGATTTATAGAAAAATTATTTTTTAATTATTTTGCAGAACTATTCAATTATTTATGTACTAATTTTCCAAACAAATGTTTTAAGGAAATGTATATAACAGAGGATATTGGGTGACATTTTATTTGTGTGGGAGATGGAATTCATTGATTATTGAAAAAGAATGAATTGAAATCACATTTTTCTAATTTAACATTGAGTAAAAATTGAAAAATATAATTAATGAAATTTAAAATGTCAAAATATTATAATACAATAAGAACTAGACATGTTTAAAGTCATTTTTAATGAAAGTATTTTTTTGTTTATCCCCTATTAAACATCTTATATCCTTAATCATGGAAAATAATTTTAAATGTTTTCACAATTTAGTGTGGTCAAAATTTATGTTTAACATTGTGGTGACATATATTTTGATAATTATTTTATTGAATCAATTAATCCAAATTATACTCATATAAGGGGATATTTTTATTTAAAATCAAAGCCACATATGTGTAAAAAAACATTTTTCCCTAAAAAATTACAATGAAAAAAATAGCTATATATAAAATTCAACATGAAAATCATTGCAGTGAAAATTTTTGGTATAATTATTATATATTTTAAAAACATTACTTTTAAAGCCACATGAATGTAAAAAACGAGACTCTAAACTCATTCAATGAGATTACATTTAGTTTAATAAAAAAATTAGGTTTCATAATTCCTCAAAAAAGATTAATTTCATAAAAAATAACATTATCACGTGTTAATTTTGAGAGGATTATTTATAAAATTTTATTAAAATTTTAATATATTTTACATAATTTGGTTGTAATTAATTTTAAATTATTTGGGGGAAAGAATTATTATTATAAATGTGAGAAAAAATAGATTTTTCAGAGATAATTTCATTACAATTCAAATAGTTCATAATTTATTTATAAAAATTAGATAAAATTTCAAAAAAGTTTTTAAATGTTTTAAAAAATATTCATAATTTATTTATTTATATTTATAACCACATATTTATTACATTGTTTATATACTTCATGTATAAATAAAAATAATTTAGTATAGTATAATGTTTCATTTTATCCAAGATATGCATAAATAAAAAGATTCATAAGTGATTGAATTTATTCATATATAAATATATATAAAAGTATCATCGATTTTCAGTTCTAAGAACCAACTATAAATAGTTAGGATTGTATGAGTAAATTAAGGATATAGTTTTTTATGAAAATTAATGTCATATATACATACATAGAGATGTTGAATAGACTGATGAATACGTCAATCGTGTCTATGGATCTCATTATCCTGAAATTGCACCAAAATAATGACACATTATATATTATGTTACTTTATTTATTTCACATTATCACTAAATTTACTATACCATGGAAGACATCTAGATATATTCAGGATTACAAATTGATGAAATTGTCCATAAACTATGATATTAATGTGCCGATTTTTGTTTTAGTATGAAACATTCATGGGGATTGTTTGTTCTTCAACAACTAAATAAGTTATCCTATATATGGTAGTGCTATTTATGACATTGGAATGTCCCTATAAATTTTTTTATATTATTATTATATGGTTTTTGTAATGATGTATCATAATTTTATCTTGAACTTGTTTTGATTAATAATAACCATGTATGCGCAGAAAAAGAATAGGATGGTGTTTTAGTGGCCAGACCTATATGATGAGGAATGCATTGAAAAAAAGTTTTGATTGATATATCATCATGGTTTATTCTTCCTGATCATATAATTCTTTATGTCATATATTGAGAGTCATTAATATATTTATTAGGGGTTGTTTTATATAGAGTGGTGGGGTAATATACTTTGGGAAACATTAGTAGATGACCATTTAGTAAAACTATCCTTCACATGGCATGGATATGATATCAGTGGTACATAAATTGTTGTTCTTGTGAAAATATCTATATTCTGGGAGATGTATTTTCTATATGGACTATAGAAGCATTTGATATATCTTACCTTATTATGAAGAATATATACACCACAAGAGATGGGTTGAGTATCTATATATGTTCGAAAATGATATGGCCTAGTAATCATGTAAATTTAATGACTTTCCATATGGAAATACAAGTATGATTATCATACGGGGGCACAGCGTAAATATGTTATAACAAAAATGTAACCTGATGTTCTTGACGGATATTTCGAGGATGTTTGTTTCAATAGGATAAATACAATTTCATGTTCCTCATTAGATTTTAAATTTTTATTAGTAGATAGGATGAAGGATTAACAAGAACATGACATAGAATGCGATGTGATATGGTAAAGATATCTATTGATTTAATGATACATTGGTGGCCAGTATGCATGGATAATGTGATTCTAGTACGTTAGAGAGTTATAGAACATACTTCTATTCATTAATACATAACAGGAGACTTTCATAACTCTAAAAGGGATGAATATCTGAGATCTAAAAAGATGTAAAATGACCTAATGATGTATTTATAGTTATTATGATTAAAGATGGAAGTTTATTTATTCCATTCATAATGATTTAACTTGAAAAAAATAAAGGTAAACCACGTATGTATTGATGGTTGTTTCAAACACTTCTTTTTCACTAATTTCTGTAATAAGAACTTATAATGGCTATTAGGATAGGGTACAATAAAAACATAGGTTTCATGAAACTAAATGTGATTCTTTTTATCATGTTAAAAGGGTTTTTTATCCTATTAATATATGAGAGTCAAATTGTGAATTTAATAACCCAACACTACATGTTGTATGTTTCAACTACCCACATTCACATATAATATATAATTGTTGGTAACTAATGTCAGTATTTTATTTCACACATATATGAGGACATTGAATAATGTACTTGTTCAAACACAAACATATAGATGAATATATAATGATGAAATGTAAATACTGTCCATAACCATGAATGGATATATATAAAATACCACCAATATGATACAATATATAATTACTAGAAAGAATGTTCCTTTTACATGATCACAAAATAATCTAATGGAAATCCTATAAATTAATTTTTTGAGAGGAATGATATAAAATAAATCACCAGAACATACCCCATTCGATCATGCACACTATGATCTATCTGGACCTGGTACCTCTTGTACTCTATCTAATAGTCGGTTATTGGCATAATTCAAAACATGTTTGGGCAAATCCCAAATAGGGTGACTATAATAATACCTAGAAGGACACCGAGAAATAACTATGTATAAATAATCATGAGTAGTTACCATGACTCATGGATTTGTAAAATGTATACAAAAAAATAATATAAAGATATAGTCATATTAACCATATAGTATAAAAATTATTTTCACAACTATAAATCCTTCATATGATTACTGTTCAATAGTTCCATATAAAAAACAATATATAGAACACACATAACAATATAGATAGTACAGATGGTCTCAATCTATGGTTCCATTCTTTTCAGATGATGCATTATGTATTTAAAAATAATTGTATGAATAGATAAATACATCGGTGGAAATCACACACAAGGACCTGTGGTATACCAAAACCCCAATCAGGATTAACTACTGAGTCGGTGATCGATTCCCATGCAATGTTGGTCATGATGATTCTGGTAACCACACCTAATGAAAATTATGATGATATGTGATCTAACTCTAGGACTAATGAATGGATTTCAATAACTCTATATGAGTCCAAATTAATACATATAGATCATTATCATATACAGATGACAGAATTCCATAATAAAACATTTGGGTAATAAATATGGTAACATTATATAAAAAAATATACCATTATGAAGAGATTAATGGATCAAATTCTTAATTGATAATGTTCATCATGTCTGTTATGAGTATAAAGAATGTCCCATTGGCACTTTGTTCTCACCATGTATCATGTCTTGTCCATGCTGGTGTCCTAGTACACTATATGTAGACATACATACATAACTTTTTGGGACCCAAGATCTCATGGGTGTGTCCTCTTATACAGATAGAGCCAATTTCTGACATGTACATGGAATGTGGAAGGTCCCTCTAGCATGTTATACTACCTATCATCCTCAGCATGCACACATTGTATACACAGCATGGTTCAGAAAGGGTTACATGGAATGTGACATGAGTCACACAGTGCATAAAACTTATCACTCCAACCAAACTATAAAACCTTATATATGACACAATAATGATCACGTTTAGAGGACAACATGTTTTGTAGTCATGATTTTCAGAGATACTACTAGATTCTTGACTCATCTTATTCCTCGCCTTCAATATTTTTGATTATTTTATGGAATACACATTTCATCACTAATATTGGTATGACTAAACATCCTTGATGTTGAATGTATTGATTTTAGCTATAGTTGGTGACCTGGAGGCACACCCCATATTTTCATTCAGTTCAAAATATCCAAACTATGTTTGTAGGCTCCCAATTTTTCAACATATCTCTATCACAACATCATTCAAAATTTGTATGTACGGAATAAATTTTATGTTCCTTGATAAATGTGTGAAATGAATTATTATTTATTATTTCATAGATAAAAGACTAAAATGATATTTCATGATTAAAAAAATATGAATAGGGTGTAGGGGGCATAAAACTGAAAAATTTGAAATGGACCTCAACTAATGTTTATGTTAGTATCAATTAATTTAGTTTTTAATGATAAATGATGAGATATAATATATTCGACATCATAAATTCCCATGTCCATGATAATATAACATTTACACAAAATTAAATTGAACCTTGATTATATTTGTTATTTTATAAATTCATTAGGAATTAGGATTAAAAAATTGGATAAATCCATATAAACCCATTTATGACCGTGAGATTGACCAATCACTAATGGATAGTGATAATGAGTTGTTGTTAATAGAGATATCCTCATTTTCTGGTGGAACAATGTTCCTCTATCTCAATTTGAGCCAATTTCATCCTCAAAAGATTTTCTCCTCCAAAAGTCTATTAGATCTTGAGGTTTAAGATGAAATCCCAATGATATCTTCATAATAGAATATTAATAGAAGAAAAATAATGGTTTCTACATGAACACAATAAACATAAAAATCAATTAATTTTTAATATACAACCAATAAATCATTAAAAAATATAATGGAGTCAACGATTATGCGACATCATGGGTATTTACCATGATCTGTCTTTAATTGCAGCATCATATTTACAATTTGCGAATCTATTTGTTAGTTATTGAACTTTTTAGTAAAACATTTCATGTGTGAAAATAAATAAATTTAATTTGATTAAAAATTTGATTACAGACTCACCTATATTCATATTATCAAACCAATTTACTACCAATGTATAATAATAATACATATATTATTTTTATATGTTTGGTGCAGAAGCCTCATTTATTATTAATGAAAAGAAAAATCCACCTTTTTGGTTGGGAGAGACCCATTACATAACCTGAATGCCTATGGGAATGAAAGGAGAATATAATTTCCCAAAAGTTCAACTGGTGAATAAAAATTCTATAGTTACTATGATTTTATAGTTCCTGCTATAGTACCACTATCACTACAGTACCTCTGCTACTCTACTGTCACTGCAGCTGCGGTTTATCCGCTACTGTAGTAGGGCTATATTGCCTATACAATGCTTTTACAGTACTCAACCATTTCGTCCAAGACCAAAAACGTTCATGGGTCTTTTTGATGCCAATAAAGAGCCGCCAAAACTTTGTTATATGCTCATTTTCAATAACTGATCCATATTATATTATATTGTAATACAATAAAAAATTATAGTCATTTAACTCTCCCACCTTGAATTTTTACATCCTGAAATGAATAATGGAAGACTAACTGAATTAATGAGGTTTGTAAGGACATATATTTTTCTCCCACTTAGATGTAATGTTTTGATGATTTTTTTAATTACACCATAAAATCCCTAATGGAATTGATTTCACATTTAGGATCATCCCTTCCTGATCCTAAATATATACCATGCACACTACATATTCATACCCATCATCAATGACTAAATCACACAATTAGGTTATATGAGACTGATCATGCATGTAGCTCGTTAGTTGTTGCATGTGGAGTAATTTTTGTACTCGTTCCAACATAGAGGGTCAATAAAATTGGCACTCCACATCACTGACTAAATAGAGTACCTAGAAAGGAACTATGAATCTGTAATATATATTTAATCCCTATTAAAATATCAAAAAACTGGAAATGTTGAGACCCTTTGGGACCTAGGGTCTCCCTCCTCATACTCTAAAGGCCTCCCTAATTTTTCCACATTGTGCAAGTTAGAGATATGTGGTGTCCACATTCTCATCACGATGATTTTAACCTTATCATTTTAGGGTATAAACACATATAAGACCATAAGTGTACAATCTTCTTTGTTAGTCTAGCATTATGGTTACCTTCTGGGTCACATGTACAAGCTCGCGAATGATTCACTATCATTGATGGAACAACATTTTTGGGAATGTAGAGTCCATAAATGGTATGTAATCATTCCAAATATGTCCAATGTTCATCATCAAATATCCCAAAATTTTCTATAACACATGAATGGTTCTCTTATACTTGGTTACATTTAGTGGGTGAAAGGTCATGATCAATCAAGAAATATACCCACATGCCTCTTTCATTACTATCTATAACAACAATGTGAAATGCTCATCATGATATGAAATTATCATTAAGGAATCATCTTGGATCTCAACTATGTGATATACATATCCACATAAAAAATATATATACCTAACACATGTCTCAAAAAGCTATGTAGTTGGTCAACATATTGAGTCAGTATATGATCATTAAGATTAAATCGTGTCCCATATGTATCCCTGGTAACCCCATCATGAAATAATTTGATATATCATCACACTTCCACTACAAGACCTAAATATTTTGAGCTAAACCCAGTTGAACCATATTTTAATTCATATCATTTTGAGAAGTATGTAAATTAGAGATAAAAAATACAAGATACCTATTTATTGTTAGCCAACAGAACTGCATATGATGGTACTAGTATATTATCAACCCACATATATGTAAAACTAAAAATTATACATGAAACACCCTCAGGACCACCTCTATCAATGCACTAAAATCCATCATCCTTCCTCTAAAAAGAACAACATGATCCCAACCTTCAACAAATCAATCAAGATCTTTTCTATTGGATATAAAATTACAATGGGTCTCATTGTCAGTATCCCCAAGCTACAACTACATGAATCACCTTTAAAAGGAGAGGTAATGACTATCAAACAAAGATATGTTCATACATTACCTTCCACATGTATTTACTACAACATGGATAATTTCTCGGATGCATTTTTCAAAAATTGATACCAACATCATATAGTAAGAGAATATTGTACCATGTTACCATCCATAAGATTATTTGAAACATCATTGTCATAATCCTCGAGGAACTGTATCTATCACCTCATTACAATTATAATATAGTTCTCAGAGAAGGTATATTATAGAATCTTATATTGCAAAAAGATGATAAATCACCCAACCATAATGAAATATCATCGTATCATTGATGAGAATAATAATACTACGAGATCATGATCATGAGTCACATCGTTTGATTGTAGTGGTATCAATTGACATGGACCATAGAAAATAACCACATAACACCTTATCAAAACTAAACCAATAATGGTACCAAATACAATGTTGATGACTACATACTCAACAACCATCTCGAATAGTCTCATTATAGTAGATCTCATCAATCAATACTGGAACTACAATAATGACTATTGTAACCACTTTGTCAACATGATGGGTAACCCCTATTAGGTGAAACATTTCGTTGGAGCAAGCTTCTTGTGAAAATTTAAGTACAACATGTGAAAAACATGAATTATATCAGTGGAAATTCAATTTTCATAAAACCTTCATATGGTATAATCACATAAAATTACATAGAGAACTAATAACCAAATTCCTAAATGATGAAAGTTTAAAATAAGAAAGGTTTATAGATATTATATAACATATAAAAAAATAAATAGTAACATTACTTTTTGAATATTAAAAGGACCCCTATGAATAATAAACCAAAAAACTAGATAGTAACCTAATATTGAAAATTATAAGTAAAATTTATCTATCCTATAAGTGAATATATAAAATAAATATGTCATAGTATACCTTAATGAATTAATTAAAAATTAAAATTATGTTTTTTCCCTTTTGGAAGTCATAAATTTTAAAATACAATTTTTGGAATAATTGGACAATTTAAAGGAAAATTTATTTTCAGAAAAAATATTTATAAATTAATGTTTTTATATATTAATATTATAAGCTAATTTTTTGAGAACATAGTTAATTATTCAATATGATATTAAATCCGTTATAATTTTAAATATTGTATTTTTCATGTAAATTATGATGTTAATTAAACATTAATTTTTTACATATTTTGAAAATTATTTACATAACATGATATTCATTGTTGAATTATACACATCAAAAAATAGATATATTAATTTGTGGGTATTTGTCTAAAATATTGGATTTTTTAATAGTGAACTACTATAATTTACAATATATATAAACTTTAAGTTAAATAAACTTTTAATTGTCTCATGGATGACGTTAGCATTATTGGTTTGAAATCCAATATCTAAATTCTGTATTTATTATCATTAATAAATACTTTTTATTGGGAAATATAATAATATATTGTGTAAAATAATGAGAAAATATCCCTCCCCTCCAATATAAATACCACCCCTCCCCAACACTTCTCTTGGAACATCTGAATCCTTTATCCATTACAAAATTCTGCCTAGTAAACATCAAAAATATCACCACCAAATTATAGTAGTTTTTTCATTTTAACAATTGATCAAAACCAATTCCCTAAGGAGGTTCTCATGAAGGAGGAATCAAGAGGTAACAAACTCTACAGTTTTTTTTAATTTATTTTCATGTGGATTTCTCTATCCTTACCTCCCCTCAACTCAATGGAATGATAATCTAGTATCTTATATATAGTAAAATGTTATCATTTTTATGGAATAAGTCTTCATATAATCTCTTATCATCATTTTTTTTGAAGTTAATCATTGTCCATGAGGTGCTGATTTACCAACATCATGGATGACATTCATTAATCTTTCAACTTATTATCATTGCAGTTCATAAAATCATTTTTATGGTTAATCTAGAATATAATACATGTATTATACATTTTTTAATATCTTTTATTCATTAAAAAAAAGATATTAATTAATATATAAAATGAGTTTTTTTATAATGAAATTCTTATTTAATCTAAATGACTACCATTAATGTATTATCTAATGAATCATCCTCACATATGTGAAATTTTTTTATTTTAACACTATATAAGTTCATTAATAACATATATGTTTATTTCCTGAGGACTTCCCTCATTATTTCTAAATTTCCATACACTTATACAAGTTAACATATCATAAAAACCATTGAAACTAAATCACTCAAACCATGACTTTAAACCACATAACCCATAAGAAATTACCTAAATGAACATACTAAATATATAATATATAATAATTATGTATAAATTGTTATGTAATTCTTTATTAATGAATATATTAGGATTATTCCACACAATAAGTTCAATTACATAATAATTTTCTAATAAGGTATGGGATTCTACATGAACTGCCATTATTTATACAGGTTCTTTTTACTCTCTTTTTATAAAAATTAAATTAAATTTAATTTTAAAGTACATTTAATTAAAGATATGTGTATTTTCGAAACACATATATCAACATTTATTCATTCTTCTTTTTCAGTGATATAGATGTTTTAAAATGTTTCCATAATCAATTCATTCCTATAAGGATGCTCAATTTAAGAGAACAAATCGAATTCTTACCCAAATTCAATAACACATTATATACTACATATATAAACCATTTATTTTATAAAAAATCTCATTATATTATGAATATATATATATTTTTACTTCTCATTTTATATAAAATATTATACCCTTTTATACATTAAATTCCCTTTAATATTTACCTTGAACAGCATAGAAACATTTTAATTATAATGTTTCTTAAATACTATTTTTAAATGACATTACATTAGTTGTATATAATTTATACTGATCAAAAACAAATTTAAATTATTATAGTCCTTATATTATATAATTTCTTTTTTTTCATGGAAACTTTTATGATATGACAATTCATTATGCTTCATGATATGATTATAATGCCCATTTCCTTACATGGGTAACCCTTATTTCTATTTTATATGTGGCATATAATCATGAACATTTTATAATGGGTGCACCAAGATATAACTCTAATGAATTTCTTAATGGTTTGTCTAATGAGATCTTCTGTGCAATATCCATGTTAGTTATCCTTGACTCGTAATACATGTGCAATTGTCTTGGGTGTTTTCCATGACAGATTCTTCTCTATGTGCAACAAGACTTGACTCAAAATCCTCTATGACAAATGTGAAATGATTCATTATAATTTCATGTTTTATATTTAGGATTCATTACAATGAATACAATATTATATTATTCCATGTTATGATTCCATATATTTATTCAAGTTCATTTCCTTTTCATATCAATATGTTGTGCCTTCTAACACTTATGGTAGGATTTATTTTAATGTTTATTCAATTAATATTATTTTTAGATCATCCATTTTTTCATGTTATCATTAGGTTATACAATGTATATTTAAGGGATAAAATGAATATAGGTTCCCATAATGGTTTATAAAGAAGAAATATGTTTTATTTAGTCCCTTGTTTATTGTTTTTGTACATATTCAACCAAGAAACTAGAAAATATGAACATTGTATTGGAATATAACATTTAATTATACTTAATATCATGTAATGATATGTTTAGATGACTAGGTATTCAATAGTAGGTATTAAAAAAAGTTTATTATTTTTTGGACACTTGTAATATGTCACTTTATTACAAACCCCAGCGATAATACAGTGTATTAAAAAACATCCATATATTTTGGTAAATATATATTAAGTATATTATCATGAAAATAAATCCACTTATGGATGTAAATGCTGGATGTGGTTCTGAAAGAGATGTTCCTAGGAGTTAAAACTCAGACAAGGTGTTTCAGGCCTATCTTGGGAAAACTTGGTACTTCAAAAGAGGCATTTCGTCCCACATTGTTTGACACTCTAAAGGGATATTCTTCAGTAAATTTATAAACTCATTAAACCCATTATAATGCTAACATAGAAAATTCCTAAAAGAATATAAATTGGGAAACAAATCGTTGATAAATTATATTTAATCCTAGGGGATCAAAAGCTAGAATATTATTCTCTTTTAAGTGTTTATCCTTTTATGATAATATTTTTTTTTCTTTATGATTATTATCTAAGTATTAAAGCCCCTAATTTTGAATTATTTTTATTATTTTATTGGTCAAAATAGAATAAAATGTCTATAAAGTAAATTTGATATGTAATTTGATTATTTCTCTAATGATATACTAAATTTGAAGTGAACGGTTGTGGAAAATATTATGATATTAATTTCTCAACTAGATCATGTAATGAATAATAACTTATATCATGTGGAACTACCTCCTTCTAAATTGAAAGATAAATTTTTCATCAAATCATTCATATTGAAAATTCCTCCTATGTTTATTGGATTTTCTGATTCCCTAACTACAAAACAGTGGATTCACTCCATTTAAAATTTATTCTATGTCCTCTAGTTCTTAGAAGAAAAGAATGTTTTGCTGGAGGTCTAAAATTTTGTTGATAAAGATGATTAGTGGGGAAATTTTTTCAAAAATACAAATTTCAAGATGGATTTAGATTCCAGGGATGGGGGAATTCATGAAAATTCTTTTCAAAATATATTTTCACAGAACTCTACATCTCAAAATTAAAAGAGTGTTCCTTCAACATATAAATAAGGATGATTATTCCATCGAGGCATATGATTCTAACATTAAAAGGATTGAATGATATGGCTTCGGCATTATAATGAATACAAAAATCAAGGTGGATAAAATTATTATTCGACTAAAGGTGAGCTTATGGAATTAATTGGTGATTAAAGAATTATATAGTTATGAGTAGATTGTCAGTTATGAACTCATGAATAAAAAGTTATTAGAGACTATCAATGGTCTCATGGACCTGAAGTTAAAATTTGGAAAATGGAGTCAAATATGGGTAGATTAGAAAATAAATCCCCTGATGGAGAAAAAAAATAAATATCCTACTTGTGAAAAGTTTTAGAAGATGAAACATGAAAATTATCTAGCGAGAAACCTAAAATGATCCAAATGATAGAGAATGATAAATCTAGATACGACCTGCCAAAGCAATATAAATAATCCCACTAATGTGGAAGAATAATTGAAGGTTAATATTAATGCCCAGCCAGCAGAGTAGTGTTTCAACATTAAGAAACATGATAATATTTCAAACCATTTCCCAAGGATGGGGATTGTTGGAGGAAAACAAAAAAATCCAAGGAAATAAGGAACATATTTTTCACTCTGTACTAATGATGTGGATCTAGAAAAGTATTTGGTGATAGGTAACCTTGTTATAAATTCATGAATTGAAATACAAATATTTGATTATGGTTCTATTTTTTATATCATATCATGAACATTTAGTATAACTATTTAAAGACCACTTAAAACTATTAAGGAAGACTTGTCAGTTAGAATATAAAATATGGAAAAAATTAAATCAAGTGTATCTTACTCATTCCCAATTAATTTTTTGGACTGAACCCCCGATGAAATTGTTTCATTCTTACTTCACTAATGTTTAATAATATATATGGCATGGATATTTTGTCTTTATACAATGAAAAAAATCAACAATTGGGAAAGAGATATAATTATTTACATCCAAATGCACCTACCAATTCATTACAAGAATAAGGAGGAAGATGAATCCACTTCAGAATCATTATCTCATGTGTGCATATTACATCCTTATAATAAATTATATCTTATTCAACTGATCAATAAATTATAGATGATCATTCTCAGGGACATGAAATCATTAGAGATTACATAGATTTATTTTGAGCATTTTTTTTGGAATTACCCTTTACCAAGATGTTGAGTTCTTATTTGAACTTATTCCTATATCTTTGCCTATATCAGGAAAAACTTATATAATGGCCAATTTACATTTAGAATAACTAAATATTTTCTTATCAGGGAATTTTTGTAAGGGTTTTATTTTCAAGAGTGCTTCACTATGGGTTTTTCTAGACCTGTTAGTCTAGAAGAAGGCTGGATAAATGTACTTATACATTTAATATTGTGTCCTCAATAAACTCATGATAAAGAAAAATAATCCCCTTACATTGGTAGAATAATTGATCAGTCAACTAAATGTGGACAATTATTTCTATATGGTGAACCATTGGTGGGAATATCACTAGTTAATGATGAGGAAGGAAGACATTCCAAAGTCATCCTTTTGAATGTGGTGTAGAAAATACAACTTAATAGTGATTCCTTTTGGACTCATTAATTCTCAATCATTATTCATGGACATTATGAATTTTATATTTAGTTATTACCTCATAACATTGGTGGTATTGATTATCTATTATATTGTTATATACTAAAATATCGAGGAGTAACATGAGGATAATTTTAATACTATTTTACATACATTGTGAAGGGAGAAACTATATGAAATGTATATAAAAGGGAAATGATCCCATCACTTCATCACAAATATAAACCGATTTTTCTTGTAAAAAAACATCCCAAATAAGCTCCCAAGTTTCATCCATTGTTACTTAAAGCCTCCCATATGAATAATTCCATCAATGGTACCCATTTGGGGAATAGCTAATGAGTTACCAAAAATGTGTTACCATCATTAATAAATTTATATTGTTTAATTTATTTCTCCATCCACAAAATTCATATCCATCCATGATTATATAGAAACTACATTATCCTCAATATACATGGATTTTTTTAGGTTGACACTATCACTTACACTCACACAAATACATTTAAAGATATGAACCCTGGTTGATGTGAGAGGGGAAGGCCAACCAGACTGAGCCCTGTTAGTCCCGGACTACCCAATCCCCTTGCAAGAAACCCATATTAAAATACCCAATGGTGTTCAACATGAGACCCGAAGATAGTGGGTTCCATCAGAACCAATGGATTTTTTCACTAGTGTCCACCGCCTGAGTGCCTTGCTACCTCGCATGCATACAGTGAAGAGACGGATCCTCTCACCACATACTAGAGAGATAGCCCAGGTCATGAAGAAGGGTCTTCATGTAAATAATGATATAAATACTAGAGTATAGGAACATGGTGTGCCTCAGATTATTCCAATCCTTCCCGATACACTAACAATAGGCCTAAACGATCAATGTATGAGCCACAATCTCCTGGACCATGTCACCCAAGCCATGAAACCACATATCATTAAACGGTAGATCCATCGTGTTGATATAACGGAAACTAGTGAAATTCATGATGTAGCTTTACAAAACCAATGCCTAATAAACCAAGATGACGAAGTGATTTGATATTTCTTCCTGGAAGGCTTTTCAACAGGTACACCTGGACACATTATGAATTCTGCATCATTTAACATTATCGTCCATGGGAATAACTATACTCCTGATATTTTATAACATAAAGTTATATTTTAAGGGTATGGTGTTATACCCAAGAGTGTTGTTATAGTGCTCTTCATTCTGCAATGCCTCTTAAGAGTTGTGTTAATTAATTAAAATTTATTTTAGTTATTTTAAATAATTCGATTTTCTGTGTTTTATAGAAATTATTGATTTTATTGTTTTTAATATTTTTTTTACATTTTATGAAAATTTTTAAAAGAATATTGAAATTTTCCTTCATTAATTATTTTTGAAATATATTTCAAAATTATTCAACATATACGATGAGATCTGATGGAGTTAATCATGAATTTTTGGGGATCTTAAACAAGTGTACCATTCATATTAAATCTATAAATAGTATATTTTTGAAGGAATAATGTCTATGAAACACCATTTTATTCCATATTTTATATGATTATGAAATTTACATCAATTCATGTTTTGTGATTTAAAGAAATTAGTATGAAACCTGCCAATTTTTTGTTGGATATTATATTATGAATGGTTTATGATACACATCTCATTTCATTGGTTGTGTTATTAAATATTGTAATGATCTATATAAAAAAATGTATGTTTTTGTTATGAAATATTTGGGACCTATATCTATCTACAATGAATTAGTTTAATATTTATATCTCATGAGTTTATGATGTGAAATAGTATAAGGTCATCATCAACTATGGGATGAATTTGTTAACAGATCCAATATATAGAAAAGAATACAACTGGTGATGGTGATGTGTCCCACCTAGTGGGGGTAATTCCCCGTGATGTTCCCAAATCAATTTTCAGGAAATGATCCTAGAGTTATAAATAATGATTTTCCATATTTTTGTGTCCGCCAAAATAATATAGATTATTACTATTTATTTATTTAATGGATTATGATATTTATTTTTTTATTAATCATTTATTTTTAATTTTAAATATTTGTACCATGGTTAATGTTTTTAATATTTCATATGAATGTAATGATATGATCATATAATGATAATGCTATCATAACAATATGATCAAGATTATGGTTATTTATATCACTTGGTTACCTGTACTGATCACCTGATTTCACCCATACAGTTGAGTCAATTACCATGTTTGTGAAGATATTTATTTTGGATGATGTCTCTAAGACGCATTATAGTTGTGAACAATATCTTGGGAAAAATTCTATCTCATTTTTTGGACAGTGTTTCAAATTTTTTTGTATGAAAGTACTTAAAATAATAATCTATATATTCATGAAATTTTATAATTTAATATTTTTCCAAAGAGAATGATGTAGTTATTTTGTAAGACAAGTGATGATATCTATACAACATATATTTTTTGAAGTTAAAAATTATATATTTATATAGTTTTTGTCCCATCAATATAAAAAATTTTATTGCAACGGTTGCATACTTCCTTACCTAACCATAAAAAACATAAGGTATTTATAATGTGTTCGATGCATCCCAACTATATATGTATATTATAAAGGAAAAAAATTCATTAAATGTTAGTATTTTGAGTTGGATCATAACACATCAAATGTAGAATACTTATGTAAAATTGAATAACATATGGAGAAATATATATTAGTGAAAAATTTATGCATTATTGGGATTAAATAGTTTCATGGATGGATATTGGAGGAATTATGGGATATGGGGGTATCTTTATTGGCTCAATATCTCGACTTATTTAATTTAGATGATTGTAGGTACATCTCTATGAAATGATGTCCTTACAGAGATGATGTTTTAAAATATATATTAAATTCAACATATGGTATATTTTATGACTAATAGATACCATATTTATATTTTCATTCATCTAAATTATAAATATTTTATTTTTTAGTATTATTTATAATTTTTCATTGAGATTATTTATTAATATATAGAGCTTTAGGAATACTAAGTGGGTAATGAAAGGCAAACAAAATTCATTTCGGGATCTACCAATTAGTCTACTGTATAAATTTTTGTTTGGGGAAATATTAACCACACCATAGAATATGACGAAATAAATTAGCAATATTGTAAATATGGAAAAAATCATTAATATCATTTTTAATTACTTGATATTAAATTGGAATCCAATAGCTAATTGGTGGAAAAAGAAGGATTCATTAGTGTCTTTCAAGAACATAAATCATTCCATGGAATGTGGATAGGTTTCAATTAAACCTGGGTCACAAAATTTTATTCCATACTATTTTTTAGATTCATGACATAACAATAAAATCCCTACAGCCAATTTTAATTTGTAGAACTCCCCCTTGAATTTTGATCTTTTAAATTTGTCTTCATTTGGCTTCTAATCATCAGATCGATCCAACAGTATAATGACTTGTTCTCCATATATCTATATTAAGTTTATATTCTATATTAAGATGTGATTATGAGTTTATACTGTATATTATATTTATATTCATTTAAATTTGCTTATTATTCCATCCATCGTAGATCAGTGAAAAATCCAGCATATTAACAATTTTCCATTGTAAATATTATATATCCTTTTAACTGTATCCATATAAGGGTCATGTGGATATATATATATATATATATTAATATATATATATATATATATTCTTCACATTCCAATTATAGATTGATTATTTTTTATTTAATGATAATATACTGTCCAAATCAATGTAAATATATTTTATGGATATCAATCCCTGGTATATTGATGGTGGTTTTGATATTTAAAAAAAATCCCATTTGAGATAATAAATACCCATCATTATTGGTGGATGTTTTTTAGTATGATATCTTAATTGAAATCCTTGAAATATTATTCTTATTTAATATCATCATGGATCAGTATTCTAATTATATATTGGTTTTGGATAAATTTTCATTGGCTAGAACTAATGTTCCATTTTATATTTCACTTTTAATTTATTATCCACTAATTAATAGATATAATATCTATTCAGTGAATGTACTCTACCTAAAATAACATAGAAATGGTTCTATTAATTGACAAATTGAGTTTTGTGATTCATTAAATACAAATTTAGGCTTTGAATCTCCATGAAGATCTTTTCAAAACATATTTCCTACTTATTCTATAACCAAGATTGTGATCATTGACCTAAAAACAAGTTTTTGATGTATGAATAATGTTATTAAATCATTGATCCTTTTATAAATATTGGAGTGAACTATCAGAAAGAATTACATACAATGTTCCTCACCATATTGGCACTTGAAATAAAATCCTATAAAACAGTTATTGTATATCTATATCTAAATTTTCATCCATTATTATAATATCATATATGCATGTGTTCATATACAATGATTCCATTAAATAATAATTGTTTACATGAGTTTTCAAGGGTATACTAACATACAATGTTTCACTTATTTTTCAAATGTTTACGCATCCAGATACTATTACTAAATAATATAATATATTTTTTATATAAATAACATACACTTTTCCGAGATATATAATATTACATATAGAGGTATTGTTTTTGTACTAAATGAATGATTATCATTATGATACGACTCTCCTTTAGAGGGTGAGATTTCATGGAATCTAATAATGATAATGTTGGCCTAAACATGGAGTTGGGGAATGATTCCCCAGAGGATAGACCCATGACAGTAGTTGTGGGGATTAATGGTTATGTGCCCTAACCCAAGGAACATTCTAGATATGGCTACCTTGAGACATAACCTCTATAAGACAAGGATTTTGAGTCCATAGAGGTTGGGTTAAAATGGAGAAGGGGATTGATAACTTTGTTAGGAAACATTAATTATATTTCATCCAATTTCAGTAGGATATTTTATGGACATATATTATAAAAATGAAAATACATAATTATTAATATACATCATACATGTATAAAATTAATTAATGGTTAGTTCCTTTGGTGGCTTTTTTATCACAAAATTTTTTGAGGTTTTTTTAATTATGATTGATTAAAAATATATTCTATCATGGTATACACATAGTTGACAAGTGAACATAAGCTAAGGACTTTTTTGTCATTTTGGATTGTTAACCCACAACCTATATAGAAATCATGATTCATTAGTAGACACCATTTATAGAGAAATAGTTATGGTAATGAAGACCAAAGTAGATAACTAAGTAGTTAGACATGTTTGTAGTAGTGGTAATGGGATAGACATCAGAGTATTCAATAGAGTTATATTATTTATTTCCTTCACAATAAATACATTGTTTTTGATTTCCATATTTGGATCATAATTTAAATAATTGTAATGTGTGAGTGGAATTTGTAATTATCCTATGATTATATAGTTTATATCCCTATAATCCATATTTGTACCATCTATGAATTCTTATAATGCATTCCTTTTATTATAGTGGGTACTGCATCCTCAAAAATTTTGTTCAAGCCATCTCTGTCAGACTGTTTCCACTTACTTATGTAGAGAAATCCATGATGTCATCTTTTGTTTCATATCATACCCGGGGGTTCATTTTTTGGTAACAAAAAATATATATTCTAGTTATGAAGAATGATGAACAATTTCTCACAATACAGGAGATTATTTTTTCATTGAAAATATTATATGTCTATATCTATAATTTAGTAGTCCAACATGGTTTCTGATTGGTACTAGTATTGTGGTGAATGGATAACTAAGATAAATTTATTATTATTTTTTATCCAAATTCAATCAATTGGTATTAATATGAATCTTGTAGTGAATTTAATTTAGTATCTCCACGATTTTATAGATCCATTTAGATTTAATTATACATGGTTTATCAATCCACAATAAATATATATACTGAAATACCCCATTTTGGTAAATTTTATATTTATTGATAGATTAGTTGAATTTATCATTCAGTATTTTGATATTGATGTTTTCAATGTCAATGAATAATATGATCTATTAGTTGATTTTATTATAAATTATAACATCCGAAGACAACATTGGATATTGTGAATCCCTAAAAAAGATGGATTATATATATCAATCAATTCACCATTAATGAATAACCCAGTGAGTGTTGAAATTATATTGTCTCTAGTGTGAATATATGATGTGAAATTTTATGTGAATTATTTTGGATTAAATCCTTCTAATAAATACCTAATATATTGTTGAAATTTACCCAAAATATATAATTTTTCTTTATAAGAAATACAATATATTTATTTTCATTGACACTCATGAAAAAAAATATGACATTTATCTATTCTATTATTCCAGGGATCACTATTATAATCAAATAAATCAGGGTGGAGAGTTCATTTTAAATGGTAAGATAATATTCATCATAGTTAACCTGATTGGAAGTGTTTGGACTTGAGGGAGGATATATTTCTTCTAGAACAGAAAAATATGTTATGATATAAAATCATCTACCTAATCAAATTAAGAATTTTTCGAATTTTATTCCTTGTATTCTATTTTTGTATATATATTAGAATAATGTGAATTGAATCACATCACATGAGGTGTTGTGTGGAGTGGTCCACTAATGTTATTGAAAAATATGTCATATTCAATGCACGTAGGAAAACATTTTTCTCTAATATATGCAGTGAATATTTAAATTATCTATAGGATTTAAAATATTCTTTTATTTATTCAAATATGGCTTCTTTTTCACATGATATAGTAGTCCTAAATGGAGTAAGAGGAGATATCACCACACATCAAAATCATTAGAACTATGAAATCATTCTTATAGATTTGGGTAACATCATCTAAATAGTATATTAGAAATAAAAAACCCTTAAAAACCCCACTATAATCAAATGGGGTTGGTGTAATCCAATTTTAAGAAATAACATACTCAATTATAATGATATGAAACTTAAAAAAACCCATTTATAATTCCCTGCATCAAGGTGGCATATATCACATAAATTGAATGGATAGAAATCACAATGGGAAACATGAATGTATCGTTTTTTGATTATTTTAGATATAATTTTTATGATTAATAAATTATATAGCTTATGTATATCTATGTTCATTTTAATTTTTCTATGAATGTGGGGTTTTAGGAGAGAAAAATCATTTCCATGATGAAAACCAACTCAACTCAATTGGTGATTAGTATAATCTCTTAAAATTTATTATACGTTCAACTAACATAATCATGTATTTTTTTATTTAAAAATAGTAACAATAATTCATATATTTCCAAAATTGTAGAGGACCTATGTTTTGATAATATTTTACTCAGATCAATTAAAATCTTATCACTGGTTCAATGTGGATCTTTATTCCTAAGATATAAATGGTGTTTATATGTCCCTGTATGATCATTCCCCCTACATCCCAATAGATTGAGATAATATCTTATATTTTGATGCCTAGATCATCCTCTATGTGGTAGGATTTGGTGGTGGATTGATCGGTTATAATCATTAATGGGTTATTTATGTTCTCAGTATATGATTCTTAATTATCGATTCTTATGAAAATATAAATATGGTTTGAGTGATTGGATGGAATATTATTGATGCTTTGGAAAATGGCATAGTTTTGAGCTATAGGAATACTCATTCAACTATGGGGTTACTCATAAATCTATATAATATAGGTACTATCCTGATGAAGCAATGATTCAAGACATGTAATTTGAACATTTTTCAAAATAATGGATTAGTTTTTTAGAGACAAGGTTATTTCCATTCAAGAGTTTAGACTATTTCTACATGTATTTCTTGTGATAGGCAATGAGATGACTTCAACCTCGCAAACACAGTTTTCACATACTATATTATATTAAAAATTAATTATTTTTATATGACACACATAACTAAAATGTGATATATCATAATAGTAGCATAGATCATATATATGAGGCCATGGTTGAGTATAGAATATGGCATTTAACATAGGGAGGGTATAGCTTTTGTTGGCATGAGACATCAGTGAGAAAAGACCACTATGGAAATATTGTAAATAAAATAAATAAATTTAATTGTTTTATCTCCAGCTTTGAATCAAATAACATTCGAATGGGCACCCTGATTGGTAATCCAAGACATTCGTTGAGTTCAAAAGGGGGTGTTTTTCCTAGTAATGACAAAAATGTGGTGGGATATGAAATTTGAATTCCACACTAATCAGGGCTCCTGTAAACAGATATTGAAAGAATTAATTATTTTTATAACTTATTTATCTTTCTTTATCTACTAATTCTCAATCATCCCTATATAGTAACAATTCATCATTGGATCAGAATAAATATCCATGAAATCCCAGGTGAATCGATAAAGAATTACAGTGAACACATGAGTAGTGATAATCAGATTAATTGAGGTATGATTTCTTATAATTTTGAGATCTAGTTCAAGTTCTAGAGTGAAGATCATTTTCCCCTATTCATTTATCTATTTCTGAATACAATTGTCGATGGAATACCAAACATGGAAATTGATCCAATATCGATATATACATTTTTTTTGATATTATCCTATAACAACCCAACTCTTTATTACACACTTAAACTTAATTATTTCATAAAAACATCAAATACATAAAACATAGTAGATCGATAGTTCTAGTGTCTTTGGGGATTAATAACATTAAATAAAAACTTATAACATAAAACACACAACATATTTATTGAAAACATCCTTGACATGAACACTATATTCCCTCGTACTTAGCATTTCATGGGATAACATGAGGACATGCATAAGAAAAGGGTGAGATATAAAGCCCAGTAATGGAATAAACATGTAATAACATGAGGAATACAATACATGTTAGAAAATAGGAATATGAATGATGTATAAGAGAAACATGAACATAATTTCCTGATAAAACTTGATAATAATAACATGGGACTGTGGGAACAATACTAAACACAGAATTACCATGAGCCTAGGCACATTGCACATGGAGCTTGAGTAAACCAACATTTCTAATAAAGCATGATTAAAACCTCATTTCACTTGAATTATAATTATTCAACACCCATTTAACTTGACTTATCATGATACTATACTTTAGTCAATTCATTTGATTGCTATCAGGGCACACCCTTCATAATCATTCCATTTCATGCATAAGTCTTCCACATAGATAATACAACATGGAATCAATCATCATCATTTAGTCCACTATAAATGGATGTGGAATAAATAAATAAGTATTTATTGTCAATAACTAAATGTTCATAATGTGAATGCCCTTGATAGAGAAATTGTCATGGTATTGAATACACAATGACATTTTCTTGGAAAATCATAGTTAAATTTTAGAAGAATTAGAGTGCAAAATAATAAATCATAATAATTATAGATGATATAGAAAATGGTATCTCATCATATTTACATGAAATATATAGTAATGGGTTCATATAGATACATGTCCCATCTAACGTAATGAAATTTTGATGCAGAATTGAAAATAATTACTTGGATGTAAAAGGGAAGAGAGAAATGACTAATAGAATTTTGGCATGGTAACAGGTGTACATGGGAGGAATTAATGAGAGAGAAAGTGGTCTCCCACATCCAATCATAAATATGTTAGTATGTTGGAGGTGCTAATTAATTCCCAAATTTTTTTAATTGAAATCAAAAGGGAATAACAACTTAATGATAATTTGACAAAAAAGATAAAGGAAGAAATCCCTTACTTGGATGTGTGATACCATAGGCTTGGGAGAGGCTTGATAGAGGCTTCTGGGGGACTTGGGGAACCTCTGCATTATTTTAGATATATTAGGGTAGGGGTCTTTCAAACACCATAGGCTTTGAGTGAAGATAAAGTGGGACCATGGTTGGGATTATGTAGGAATGGAGAGGGAATTCTTTATTATTTAGGTTTGGTTCACCACACATTAATCAAATAAATACCATAAACCATAAAATGGTAAATGAACATGGATTATGTTAAATATTAGTTGGAAAAAATATTTTATATGGACATTGGGCTAAATTATAAAAATAATATGTCTTCTTATGTGGAGGAGAGTCACACTGTCAAGGAAAAAAATTTAAAATGGAAAAATGTTTTATAATCCTTGGACGGTCAACTAAAGCTTTTTAAAATAAATAAAACAAATTTAAAATCACATTATATTAATGATAAAACATTTACAGTCTGAAAATAATGTTTATACTAATTTATTACATCACTATTGGGTCAGTATGATTTCATAAAACACAATATATATTTAAATGCTATTTAATTATTTCACAATAACTCGGTTGTCTCAGAAAATTATGGAAATTTCAGTTAGTAATAATATCTATTTCCATATTCAAAAATTATTTCTCATCTTATCTATATAATTTTCTAAATATTTGAATATTTACATTTAAAAATTTACATTTATCAAAAATTCATAGGTTTTGAAAAAAAACATCTTTCAAACCTTAATAAAAATTACAATTGCATTCATGAAATTGTGTGATCATTTATATTTAATAAAAGTTAATTTTATAATAATAATAATAATTTATTAAAATAATATTTAATTAAAAAATTCATTAATTACTAAAAATACATTTCTTAGTTGAATATTAACTAAACAAATACTATTTTTGCTTTAAAAACAATTTAAAAAGTAATAATAATAAATTGAATGAACATTCATTATACAAAAAAATGTACATAGTCATAGTTCTATGGTCTTGTTATGTAACCCCTTATAACTCCCACATAATACTGAACTGTAAGATGTGTGATGTTGATAGACTCTTGGGGTGGCTTGGGTTACATTTCTCGGGTGGTAATCTCTATAAACTTCAGCTTCTCCCATAGTCAGTTTGACTGATGCATAATTTGTTCATACTCAGCTTCGTCTTAGTCTAGAGTTAATCCTTGTGACACAACCTCTTTTCTGTGCTCTGACTAATGATCTGTGTGTGGGGAATGTCAACTAGATGATATCATCGCTTCCTATGTCTGAGTAAATTGGATTTGTTAAAGCCTAATATTTATACTGATCATGTGATAACTGTTGAACGTCAATATTAACAATGGTCACAATTCATAATTTTATTTTAAAATCCAAAAACATAAAACCATTGAAGTTCACATTTTATATAACCATAATAGGACGTTTCATTTGATCAAGATGAATTTCAATTAATTAATGTTTGGGTCATTACAATATTTCTCTCATAAGAAGTTTCACCCTTGAAATTTTCTATTCCCACAATAAAACAGATTTGGGTAACTATGATTCCTCATTTCCTCATATTCCCACATAATTTCTTCATATTTGTGGTTTCTCCATAACACCATGATGAGGGGCACTGTATTATTTCATAGAACATTTTCACTATGATCTAATATCTTCACCCGTTTCTCCTCGTATGAAAGATCATCCTCTAGCTATACTACATTTAAAGAGATGAAATGTTATGGGTCTGTTATGTAAATCCTTTATAAGGATACATGAAAGAAATCATGTACATTTTCCATGGTTGGTGGAGGTTCTAGTTGATAGGCTACAACCCCAACGCATTCAAGAATCTCTAATTGGTCAATTTACCTAGGACATAACATTCCTTTCCTTCCAAACCACATGACCTTATTCCATGGAGATATGCATAGAAATACCATGTCACCAAATTAAATGTCAAGGTCTCATCGACGGTTATCTACATAACTCTTTTTTCGACTATGCGCTGCCTTGATATGTTGCTGAATGGTTTTCACCATCACCACCATTTTCCAACCATTTCTAGTCCTAGAAGATTAAACTCACTAACTTCATCCCAAAATTCTAGTGTTCTTCTTCGCTTCCAATACAAGGCTTCATAAGGTGCAATTCAGATGATCAAGCGAACACTCTAATTTTAGGAGAATTCCACCAGTGGAAGATGTTGGTCCCACCTTCCTTTGAAGTCCATTGAACATGATCATAACATATCGTCTACTTTCTGAATAGTTTGGTCAGATAGTCCATCCGTATGAAGATGATAGGCCATTCTAAAGTTCAGTTCGGTATCCCGAGAATGTTGAAGACTCTTCCAAAACATAGAGATGAATCTTGGATCTCGATCAATTGAAATTGATAGTGTTAATCCATGAAGCCTTACCACATCCGTCATATTATCCAGGAAAGTTTATCCAATGAAAATTCCTCTAAAAATGCAATGAAGTGTGTAGTCTTTATATGTTGATATAAAACATCCTAGATTTAATTGATGACTTTGTATGTATACTAATGTCTAGTGTCAATGACCATGGTGATGTTCTCTAATGTCCATGCGTGTATGGGCAATGGTTGTATCATGCCCTCTGACATCTTCCTCTCCTCCTTCACTTGCTGACAAACCAGGACATTGATGTATACTCAGAGATCTTCTTCTTCATATTATCCCACCAATAATGATGTCAGATATCTTGATACATCGTTGTGTTTCCTTGGTGAATAGAGATATATAAACTATCCGCATCATCCAAAAGTTCATTCTTCATCTATGGACATGATGGAACACAAAGATATTTCCCCAATCTCACAATTCCTTTTTCATTAACATTAAACAATGAGGATTTCCCTTTTCTGATAGCTTCAACTATTTTCTGAATTCCGAAATAATCCTTTTGAGCACCAATTAACTTTTCTAAAAGAGACAGTTTAGGAATCATTTGTGAGAGGATTGATGATTTTATATTATTTATTATTCCCACATTCATCTTCATAAAGTCTATGAAGATTGTATCCTTCTCAAATCTTATCATTGATAGAATCACAGAATCCTTTCTACTTAGAGCATCCGCCAAATGTTTCGCTTCCTCAGGGTGGTAATGGATTGAGTAGTCACATTATTTGATCATATATAACCATATACATTTAAACATGTTCAACATTTTTTGGGTGAATATATACATGAGGCATTTGTGGTCCACATATATTTCACACTTCACCCCAAAGAGAATATGCCACCATAATTTTAAAGCAAAGGTCACTACAGCCAAAACCAGATCATGTGTTGGATAATTCTGCTCAAGAACATTCAATTTCAATGATGTATAAGAAATGACTTTGTCATTTTTCATCAACAAACTCCCCATTCTCTTTTTCGATGCATCACTGAATACTAAAAAAATGTTCTCCACTAGTGGTTAATTTGAGAACGAGTATACTGATAAGCATCCTTTTAAACTCCATCAAAATTTATTCTCATTTATCACTCCATGATAACATTAATCCCTTCTGAGTTAGCTTGATAAGTGGGTTGGAAAATCATTAGGAATTTCTCAGAAATCATTGATAATATCCAGCTTACCCCAAGAAGTTATAGATATACATTACTGATGTTGGCCTTATCCAACCCTCAATTGCATCTGTTTTGGATGGATCCATATATATACCATTACTTGTGATGATGTGGCTCATGAATGAGACCTCCGTCAATGATAACTCAATGTTTTTTTACTCTTTATAGAGATTATCATTTTTCAAGGACACTAGTAAAGTTCTTAGATTCTCCTCGTGATCCTCCATGGTTTTGGAGTATATAAGAATAAAATTTATAAAGTCAAAAAAAATTCAAGGTAATCCCTAATGTCTCTATTCATCAATTCCATGATGATTTCTAGAGAATTAGTGAGTCAGCATGGCATTACTATGAATTCATAGTTCCCTCATATTATACAAAAATCTGACATGTGGATATTTTCCTTAATCACCCTCAATTGCTAATATCCCAACCAGAAATCCACGGTAGAGAAGTATTGTGGTCCAAGAATCTGATCAAATAAGTCATTGATTCATAGGGGAGGATAATTTTTCTTTATCATGATTTTTTATGCTACTGATAATCAATGTAAAGGCACATTGACCCATCTATCTTCTTGACGAAAAGTATTGGTTCACCCCCAAGGAGATGCACATGGGAATACAAACCCTTTATCTAGATTCTCTAGTAGTTGTTTTTTCAGCTCCTTAGGATCCACAAATTCCATTATATACAAAGTCGTGGATATTGGAAATACCCTAGGTATAATATCAATTCAGAATTCAATATCTCTTCTAGGAGGAAGACCACACAATTCCTCGAGAAGCACTTCAGCGAATTCCCTCACAATAAGCATGACTTCAAGGATGGTTGCCTCCTTAAACTCAATCATCTAAGCCAGATATGTCTGCTCATAGGTCAATAATATCAACAACTGAGATTATGGATCTAAAGAAGATTCATCTTCGTCTTTGCACATGTATAGAATTGGGGTTCGATTCTCCACATGGAGAGTAATTTCCGTCTCATTGAAATTTATGTTGGCTTTATATAATGTAACCCAATCAATGCCAATAATTGAATAAAATTCCACCATATATAGTATAATGTGGTTCGAGTGGAAAATAAATCCCTAGATTATGACATGGGAGGAGTTTTATTCATGGGATGCAATGATTGACCCATTTTCCATACTCACTGTCGTCATAACTATCATGATTTGTGGTGGTGCTGGGATTGTTCTACTAAACCTTTGGGATATAAAAGAATGTGAATAACCTAAATCAAAATGTACGTTCACTATTCATGAATGAATAACTTTCGTACCTGTCACCACTTCACTGTTGGGGTTCACATCGACAGTAATGATGGAAAAGGCTATCTCTTCTTATGCCGGAGGTTTTTGGTTGCCTATGAAAACCCTTGTCTTAGGGAAATTATTTTTATGATGCCCTAGTTTTTTGTAGTTGAAGAAATTAATAACACGTTGAGGTTCGAATGGAGCATTCATTTCCACTATTGTAGCCACAGATTTTTCTTGTTAGCAGCTAATAGCATGGTTCCCTTCTCTTCCACACCTAATGCATTTCCTTTCCCCCTTCAGGCAATTTCTGGAGTGCTTCTCTTCTTATATTTGGAAAGTGGGGTGCATGATCATCTCAAGACCATCTGATTTATCCATTGGACTTCCATCATTGAATTCCAACTTATACATCAAATACCCATGATACCCCTGAGATTCGTTCATCCCCATTTCTCCCTTGATGGAACATTAGAAAATTTCTTCAAATCTTTCTACGTCATGGATTTCAATCACTTTCTGTAGGCAATGTTTAAACACACCAAAGAAGTGGTCAACCTTTTATTCTGGAGTAATGACAAAGCTAGTAGAATATCCTGAAAGCCATGTGATGTTTTCCTCATATGCTCTAACATATTCATCATTTTTTTTCTTGAGGGAAAGAATGGCCCATTCCATCATTAGCCTTAAGGGGCCTAGAAAATATTTATCAAAAAACATCTTCCAGAAATCCTTTGATTCCAACACCACGGTATCCTCCATAGTCTTCGTATTTTTTATCAATGTCCACCATTAATCATATTAACCCTCGATATGATAAGAAGTCATAAAAACCTCCTCTAGTTTGAAACATTAATATATAGATATGATATTTTCAATGGAGTTGATCCATTTTTAGGCGATTGCGTGATCATACGCTCCATTAAAAGTAGGAGGGCTTTGTCTCATGATTCTCTCGATAGTCACTTTTTCTTTCTTAGGGGGGTTGATATTCCTCTTGAGCCATGTTTCTATTCATATCGTTAGTAAACAGAAAGAGATGCTTGAAAAATTCATGATTCCCACTCCCATTAGATTGAATAACTCATTAGAATAGTAATCACATTGATCTTCACGTTAGTTGTTTTCCAGAGTCCTCCTATTACCAGTAATTGGATGGAATAATAGGATAGTTAGGGTCAACACATAATGGGAAATCCATGGAAAAAACTGGTGACTTATTAATAACATTTATTTCCTTAACATATGAATCCATAGGTTTCATTCTATTCTATTCATGATCTATATTATAACATATATTATTAGGGTCATTGTTTTAATTCCATTAATATGGGTTCATACTAAGCATGTGAATTTACCAAAAAATATCCCCCGGGAGTGTCATCACCCATAGTGTAGTAAGGCCCATTTTTTTTGCACCGGTTCCCATTCAAGTCCATCTCAAATCGCAGTTTTTTGGTTTTACCCCTATGATACATATTTTCCAGAGCCACCTCTATCTACTCGTATACATAAATGGATATATTTACTTCATAAACCTCTTACTCAATACTCACCAATACAAAGGGATTATTTTATTATACTTATTATTTTCTCTATTTTTTCACTTGGGTTTTCTAATCCTTATCTCAAAATGAACGAAACCTATCCTCTAATAACAACTATAACAACCCTTCCCTTTATTACCAACTTGAACTAGATTTATTACATAAAATATTCTCTTGATAAAAAATAGAATATTGATAGTTCTAGTGCCATGGGGGATAAATAACATTACATATCTGCATAAGACATAAAACACACAACATCATTATTGAAAATTTCCTTTACATGACCACTACATTCCCTAGTACAAAGCATTCAATAGGATAACCTGGGGATATGAATAATAAAATTGTGAGTTATAAAGCCCAGTAAACGAATAAACATGGAATAAATCGAGGAATAAAATAAATGTAATAAAATCGGCATATCAATGGATCACAAGAGAAACATGAACATAATGGCATGATAATGCATGATGATAATAACATGGAAATGTGGAAACAACACATAACATGGAATTTTCAAGAGCCAAGGATCATTGCACATAGGGAATGAGTAAACCCTAATTTCACATCACACTGAAGTAAAAACACATTGTACATTAATTATCATGATTGAATACCCATTGAACATGATGCATCACGATATTATACTTTACCAACTGCACTGGAGCGCTATCAGGGCATACCCATCTTAAAAATTTCATTTCATGCATTAGTGTTCCATAGGGATCATACAACATGGAATAAATAATCATAATTAATTACATGATAATAGAATGTGGAATACATAAATATATCTTTATAATAAATATGTAAATTTTAATAAAGTTGAATACCCTTGATAGAGAAATGGGCATGGTATTCATTACACAATTACATTGGCTTGGAAAATCATAGTGCAATTTTGGCAGCATAATCATGTGAAATAAGAACTCATAAAAACAAGTTGATGTGAGAGAGTGGGGTGTATCATCATATTTATATGAAATGGAAATTAAGGGGGTAATATATATCCATTTCCCAACAAACTTAAAATAATTTAGATGCATAATTATAAATAATTATGTGGATGTAAAAGAAGAGAGATAAAATCCCTCACTGAATTGTGGCATGGTAACAGGTGTACATCAGAGGAATTAATGAGAGAGAAATGAGACTCCCATCATCCAAAAATAAAGAGGTCATTATGGGGGAGTTTAAAAATCTTACCCCAACATTTATAATTGATAAAAAGGGCATAACAACATAATGATAATTGGACCAAAATGATAAAGGACGAAATCCTTTTCTTTGAAATATGATCCCAAAATATTGGGAAAGGCATAGGAGAAGCCTAATGGGATTTTGGGGAACCATTGGAGGATTCTATAGATAAGAGGTCTGGGGTTGGTCTAACTCTATAGGATTTCAGTGAAGAGGATGTAGGAGCATAGGTGGGTTACTATTGGAAAAGAGAGGTAATTCATTATTATTTAGTTTTGGGTCACCACATTTTAAAAAAACCAATTCCACAAACCAACCCATGGTTTTTTCCCATTTTTTTCCAAATTGGAGTGGAAAATTTTCTTTTATAAGGAAAATTTATGAACTTCTTAAAATAATATGGTTTCGTATGTGGAGTTGAGTCACACTCGTTAGGAAAACAATTTAAAAAGAAAAAATGTTTTAAAAGTCTTGGACGGTCCACTAAGGCATTGTAAAATTAATCATTCAAATATAAAATCAGTTTATTTTAATTATAAAACATATATTGTCCGAACATAATTTTTATAGATATTTATTACATCACTATTGGGTCATTATGATATCATAAACTACAATATATATTTAAACAGTATTTATTGTTTACCGAAAAATTTTACTATCTTAGAAAATTATGAAATATTTACCATTTGATATTTCTGACATCCTGATTCCAAAATTAATATTAATATTATATAATTAATTTTATAAATATATGAATTTTTATATTTAAAATAAAAACTGTTATTTATCAATGATTCATGGGTTTTGAAAAAAAACAGCTTTCAAACCATTATAAAAATTACAATTCCAATCAAAAAATTATATGATAATTTATATTTAATAATAAATAATAAAATAATAATAATATATTATTATAATATTATTTAATTCAAAAATACATTAATTCATAAAAATATATTTCTTAGATGAATATTAACTAAAAATACTATTTTCTCATAAAAAACAATTTACGAATTACCAATAATAAAATGAATGAACTTTCTTTATACAAAAACAATGTATATAGTCGTACTGATAGGGTCTTGTTACATAACCCCTTATAACACCCACATAAGACCAAATAGTAAGGTGTGAGATGATGACAGACTCCGGGGGTGGATCAGATAACATTGCTTGGGTGGTAATTACTATTAACATCCACATCTCTCGTAGTTAGTTCTGCTCAAGCTTATTGTGTTCAAGTACTTATTGGGCTTGGTCAAGAACGAAGCCCAATGATGAAACCTCCATTCCGAGCTCGGAATAATGGGATTCGTATGGGGAAATTCTACATGATGAGGCCATCAATTCCTTTGTCTGGGTAAATTGGATTTCTAAATTCCCTATATTTATAATAAACATGTGATCATTGTTCAATGGCTATTTTAGAAATGGCCTCAATTCATAAAAGTATGTAAAACCAAGAAAAATAAATCCATGGATGTTCACATTTTATATAACCCTAATAAGACATTTTATTATATGAAGAGAAATTTCCATTAATGAATGTTTGTGTTGTTACATCTCTCATTCTTCGGGTTCATCGGCCTTTAATTTTGGACTTTTCAAATATCTAATGGATCATCATGTGAAGCTTAAAACTGTGAAGAGCTCGACCAAGGGATCACATGAAATGTCCTGAAATTTTTTTTGGATACTCTCTATAGTAGTCATGATCCATTGAAGGGACCACCGGAGCATGACTGACTGGTGGCTAGGGAACATGGGGGATTCATATGGTGGCATGGTGGAGAGCCCATGGAGGGCCAGTAGTGCATTAGGTGAGGAGACATAGTGGAACCCATAGAGAGTATCGGTAAGCTGGTGTGTCATCATGGTTTTGGAGAGGTTGCCTTTGATCAAGACAACAGGGGACCAATGAGATGGTGGTGTGAGGTGGAAACAGTCTTCGGCTGGATTGAATAGTGTAAATAGTACATGTGATGGGCTTGTCCAACGAGACAACTGGAGTGATGGAGCAGCATTGCGATCAGGAGAGAAAACCAGGGTTTTTGAAACATGGGTTTCCATGGCTCATGAGGAGACGTCCTAGGTCCCATGGACTGATGGCCAACAATCATAGAGGGGATCCATGGGGTGAAACTGGATTTCATGTGGCCCAGAGTGGCTGGTCTTGGATAGCCATGCAAAGCGGTCTATCCAGAACGGACCAAAGCTATTCAATCAGTGTTATATGACATAAAAAATTCATATCTCATGCATCATGCATCCAATTTTTGTACCGTATATAGCCACACATCCCTCTCATCAAAACAATTATTTTTAGTCATATTTAGGAATTTTATATATTTTTTGGTTGTTAGGATGCATCAAATTCCTATGTTTAATTATAACAAAATATTTATTATTATTTGGGGTCATTATATCTGACCTAACATTTAAACGAAATGTCTGTATAGATAACTATCAGTGGCTATGTTATCCTAGTTATTGGGAGATGTTTTGAAGACCAGTTGAATTTGTTTAAACTAGTCTTGGGGTGTAGGCCCGACGAGGCCCAATTCAAATTATTTGTGGTGAAAAGAAACATTTTTACCAGGTATACATTTTAGAAGAATGAGTTGTCCATCTCATGATTATTTTCATCTGTATTGTTATGCAGTGATCCATATAATTTGTTTTAGGACCAAGGCATTCTCCCTAGGTGATTCATGTCAAGTGATGTGCAACAAAATGAGGCAATTCCATTGGATGTTCCTTTTTGGTGAATGAATATTTTATATTGAATGTTCTTCCACAAGTATTGCATCTGTGTGGTCTGTTTGGGTGTGCAGAGACTTTTTTGTGATCTCAATATATATAGAAACATTAAAACTATAATGGTGGAATATCATTATCTTTTGTATGATTAGATCCCATGGATTAGGTC
Source organism: Viscum album (assembly GCA_963277665.1). Lineage (NCBI taxonomy): Eukaryota > Viridiplantae > Streptophyta > Magnoliopsida > Santalales > Viscaceae > Viscum > Viscum album. The sequence goes on from OY728127.1 coordinate 2,048,236,879, forward strand.
ATCATATACATTTGTGAGACTGAATAATATGTATGAAGTGATGCAAACAAAAATTCTAGAACCGTTTGAGGAGACATATTAGTGAAATTTCTTTTTAACCAATTGAATAAATATCGAGCATTGTGAACTTGATAAACAATTTTCTAGGTTTGTTGTGTAATGAGGGAGTACACTATCATGCCAAGGGGTACATGATTGTTGATTAGTACCCGATAATTTCTAGGTTCCTGGCATGGAGATTAGGTGGGGTCTCTCATTGTATGGGCCCCTAATGCATCATTTACCCCATTTAAAATCATTGAAATCCCATATCAATTTCTTATGAACTCATATTTTGTCATGTGAGATGCCAATACTGAGTATTTTTCTGTATCAAACACGATGGTGCCTTATATAGTGGATTCTGAGTTACGATATAAGATAATCATGGAATTATGCTTATCAGTGGTGGAACCTGATGATTGTTGCAGTGTTCTTCTTAATAGGATCCATCCACTAGGGATGTCCAGTGTTACATTGAACATATAAAGGGGTACTAAATATTAGGTATCACTACTGTACATCAACGCTTCTAGAGATGTACAAACTATAGGGATTGCTAGTGTTCCTCAGCACTTCCCGAGAGGTACCGTCCAATTGGGATGGACAATGATCCTCAGTGCCTCCTGGGTGGTGACATCTAGTATATATGGCCATTGTTCCTTAGTTGTTTTTGGAGAGCTACCATCCTAGAATGATTTCAAGATTATTTCTAGGCTTACCGTACAGCTGGGATGCGTAGCAGGTTCTCGATTGTAGTTTTGAGTGGAATCCCCTTAATTTTATAAGCATTGGATCCCTAATAAATTAAAGGGGAATGCCCTTGGGACATTATGGTCTTGGTCCTATTGGAATATATTCGATTTGGATACCACATCGACATCGATGGGGGTCAATTATCCATTACTATTAGAGTGGAATCCCCCTAACATTATAGGGTGTGGGTTTTCTACAATAATTTTGTGATACGTAGGATATTAGGAATAGTGATGAGGCATGGTTTGATGTGAATTTTGAATTATGAGAGAGAGGAACTATTTTACATCACTGAAGAATCCTTGTGACACAACATAAAATTGTGAGGGTGGAAAAGTTTGACTGAAAACATATAGTATCATGGTTCGGGGAGTGAGTCCCTTTAACATTTAGTTCAGAGCTCACATGTGGGATATTGGGAACCGATGGTGGAAACTTTTGTGACTGTTATATACTCATATTCATTGGATGGGATCTGAGTTAGAGATCTCCTTACAATATAATTTTGGTTCTTGACTGAGTATATTTCTATATTTTATTTATAGTACCCACCCCTTGTTTTTTTATTACTCAACTAATAGGATATGCGAAGACGTGTGATTTATTCTGTATTCATTGTGTGTCAATATTTTCATGAATGGATGATATTACATTCCAAGAATTGGTATAGGATACTCAATTAGAAGTATATGTTATAAATGTTATTGTCCACAATATTTTGGAGGGGCTTACAACAATCACTTATTGGGAGGAGTTGTACTCTTTACAATACCATGTTCTATCTATTTCTCATCTCTTCAATTCATATGTTTTTCTCCCTTGGGACTTTGGAGATCCTATTGAGTATTTTTATTCTCAACCCTACTTGGGTGTCGCTGGCATAAGGTGTTCCCAAAAATATTAAAGACATTTTGATCATGGAATCAGAGGATCATCGTGATATGAGTTGTATGGACCACATATAGTGGTCGTAGATCAGGATCCAGGAGTGGGGCTCTCTCATATGGTTTTCTTTTCAACATGATACTGGGATGTGGATCTCTTATTGATGGGTGTGTATGTTTCCCCTTTACTATTCATTTTAAATTATAGAATTTTTACTTTAACAATTTAATGGTTGTATCATATATGTTTAGTTTCATTTTAATAGTAATTTTTTGTGTTATTTTTCTTAACCTATGAAAATTTTCTGGAATTTTTTTTTGGGTATACATGTTAATAGGTAATAACCTCCTCATGTTTTTTAAGCCTTCTAAGCTTGTCGGGAATACATGGATGATAGAGGTGGTCAGGGGGATGTTATGGCTCGATCCTGATATGGGATGGTTCATGAAAATGTTGAATTTGTGGTGGTTCGACCCTTATATTGTTGTTTAGATAATTACCTAAAAATTTATTTGTTTGGTTTATGGAATATGTATTGAAGTATCTCATGTGGGGCTCTCAAGTTAGGGAGTCTGGTGATGGTTCGAGTGGTTAACATATCCATTCACTGTGAACTTCATTATCATCTTGTCGACTCGGTACCCTGATACCCTTGTTATAGGGATCAATGGTAATATAATCATACAAGATTGAGTATTGGACTATCCTTATTTAGTGAGCACCCCATTTTTTGAATATATAAATAAATAAATATATATAAATACTGATCTGACAGGGGTATTCCATGATAATATTCAGGATGTCTCTGTGAATGAATCTAGATAGGATTCCAGCTCTAATTTGTGATGATTATTCCACGAGAAATGAGGCCTCAGTTCAGGACCCTTCATGTGATCAACATTCTATAGGTGGGTTAGTAGAAAAACCCCCACCTATTGAACAAAATAGATCCCCAGAAGAGCAGGCTATGGACTTGGGTAGGATGGGGGCACAACATGAGGTCCTTTTCTAGATACCGCTAAGGTTCCATGATGAACTATAACCTTAGACAATATTGTATTTTCTAGTGTTGGTGTTCCTCCTATTTTAGCATGTATAAACATTGGTAGATCAGATGGTGGCTCTGGTAGCAAGCCCTTTCCACGAAGCAGGAGAACATTGAAGGTGCTTGGTTACTCTGATACACAATGAGTTGGAACTCTCATGGGATAACTTCTAGTAGATGTTTCATGTGGAGTACTACAAATAATTCTTGCACTCATTCTGACTTCATGAAATCCTTCATTTTAAAAAGGGTGGTATTATAGTTACTGAGTAATAGAATACATTTTCAAATATTTTGAACTATACAATGGACAAGATCTAAGATGGATACTACTTAGCATGAATATTTGGTAAAGAATTCATAGTCATATCCCTGCAATTTATTACCCTTATGAATCTCCCGCTATGTCGTGTATTGGAACATGAACTAGTGAAATAGAACCTTTTGTAAGAATGACTCCATTAAACTGGTTGTGGATGAGGGTAAAATTGAGATAATATGCCTCTAACATCTTGTAGACACCAATCATCATGATCATAATGCAAGAGGCCTACACATAATCATTCTCCAGTATATAGTAATATGGCTCTTAGGAAGCATAGAGCACATGGATAGCCTATGGAGGGTTGATGTTATGATAGTTATGGGTTATGATACATAGAAATAAATAACCCTACAATATGTGAGGAGAATAATAGTCATGGAGTGGGTGGATCATCATGGTAGATATAGCACAGTGATCAGGGTGATCTCTAGGGAGGTTCAGTTGGTAGAGTTGTAGGAGAAGTTTTAGGTGGGGGAAATTATGAGGTCTTTCCACCACCATCAAGAATCCCACATCTTGCTTGGGAAGCTGAAAATTGGTTATGTGGACAACAACATGATTGTATGACTGTAATCATATAGAGAATGATATGATAAAAGGTACAAACATTATATTTTCTACATTTCTTATTAGAACTTGTAAGAAACAAGGAGATTCTCTATTTTCTTCATTTTATATCTTAATTATTTACAAGGGTGAATTGAGTTATCATTTTAACTATTATTCATTGCACATCGATGTAGCTATGAATGCATGAATAAGAGGGGTATTTCCCCTGACTGAGATAAATTTTTGTGATGTGAACAAAACCCACGAGGGAGTGTCAGTGCCTCTCCAAGAGGAAAGTATTGAGGTATAGTGGATGAGTCCCTTTGACATGTACATTATGGGAGAGGTTGTGTAGTGGAGTGTCATATCAGGTCATAACATTTCATGTAGAGTTTTTCTATTTGACATTATTTTTTCAGGAATGTCCTTGTGGGTATTGAAGTGAATCTGGTTTGTGGATTACACATTTTATAAGGTGATAAATTACATGCGTGAAATCCCACACGATTTGGTGTCTTGATTCTCGATATTGGATGACTTGACTCACATGACCCGTTCGTTTGTACCATACTTTCTCAATGTTAGTATTTGAAAATGTGGTTATCTAGTTTAGTTCTAGGTGATGGAGGCTCTAATAATAGAACTAAAAAAATAGAATTTCTAGTGCTTGTAGTAGAAGTCTTCAAATTTAAAATGGAGAGACAATATATTCATTAAGATAAATGTTTGGTTTGTTCATACAACCATATTTTTAGGTATGAATTCACTTGGATAATATTAAACCCTTATCGACGATGCTGTTTGAACTTCTTGCAGGACTAGGACATCAAGATAATCTATACTCTAGAATGAGGCAGCACGATAGAGTATCCCCTTAGAATAAGTCCCATGGTCTCTTGGTTTGGGATGTTCTGGAGTATTTATCTTCCCAAAAACTATCCCTGGTAGAGCATGTGGGTACATTTTTCTTATATCGATGGTGATGAATCCATTTCTACTTGAACATGTAGAAGAGTCATAGTTTTGATCTGTCAACTGCGAAATCATTGGTGAAAAGATATCATTGCGTCTATCAGAAGATGGATACTCTGATGGATGGAATCATGGGACCCTCTTCTCAATACAAAATATTATTCCATTAATGACAGAATATGTAGAGTTTTGGATGGGGATCCAAACTATCCCCCTTGGTTTTAGGTAATATGAGACTATTCAAAGATATCTAGAGGTTTCCTACTACCTTTCCATACCCCTAATAGTTGGAATTGTTGCACGATGTCCCCCACATGTCGTAGATGAGGATATACAATCATGTTTCAACATAAGTAATTGATTGGAGTAGTCCATTTATGTTCTAATTATCTAATTGGTTAATATTTTGTTCCAACATATAAATGAAAAAGTTTCCTTATGAGTTTGAGAGCTAGGTGTGAGCTTAGTAACCTTATTTGTTTCCATAGTTTTTCTTTTCGAGTATGAAAATCATGATGGCGGGAATGATTTAGAGACCTATTGATTTCCTTTCAATACATTATAATATTTCTAAATATATATTTTGAGCTAGGAGCTGATCCAGTGTCCAATTATGAGGCATGGTGTGCCAAAATAAAATATTACAAAAAAGTAACTATTTTTTATACTATAGATGTGATGAAAATGATATATATCTAAAATGGTAGTTCAGATCATAAAAATGAGTCCACCTTTGATTCTGAAATGCGGTGTTTAACATATGTGGTGTATAGAATTTTTCATCATGGGAATTTTATGAGAAGAGTCAACTAAGGGAAAATCATAAATAAAATAATTTTATTTTATTATTTTTTCTGTAATGATGAATAAAAAATCATTTGGATGTGGAATTATATGGGAAATATTATACCTTCATTGATTTTGGAATGAGTAGTTTTTCCTTGGTGCCACATAAAAGGAGGGGTCACTAGAAATTATGATTATGTTCCGAGCGAGGATCCTATAAATAGATTGAGGTAATTAATTATGGTTATAACTTATTTATCTTTCTCTTTGTATTATTTCCTTATACACCCTCTTAATAGTTCTATTTATTTTTGGGTTAAATCACCACTGAAACCTCATTGTATTGATGCAGAATTACATCGAACATATTTTCATAGATAAAAAAATTAATTGAGGTATGATATCATCTAATTTCAAGTTCCGATTAAAAGTATAAAATTAAAATCCTTAATTTTTTAAATTTTTATCCATTTTCGAATACATCTGTCTATATCAAACCTAACATGGAAATCGATCGATTCTCAATATCATTTTTTCATCGTTTTCCTCTCTCTCTTCATCGGGTTCTTCAACATTTAGTTTTTGAAAATTCAAATCTCCCATGGATCATTGAGTGATGCTTAATTTTGTGAAGAGATTGACTTGAGGAACAAAGGATTGGTCTGAAAATAATTTTTGGACACTCAGTTAAGTGGTAGTGGCCTGTGGAAGGGGCCAAAAGAAAATTTCCTATTAGTGGCATCATTAGGTAGTCAAAAAACCATGTTTCATGGTGGATATGTCATTGTGGGGCGGCTGTGTGTTGGGTTATGCAGCAAAGAAGAATTGGGAATGGGGTAAAACATTTTCTATAAATTCAAGGAATCATAGTGGTAGAGTGTGAGTAGGATATGGAATGTCTGGCGTGTTTTTGCAGTGAGGTGGAGCCGGTTAGCCGCTGGCTTGTGAAGTTGTAGATGGTCGTGTTCAAGACTGGGCTAATAAGAAAACTAGAATAGTGAATTTGTGTCTCAATTAGGTAGGTGGACAATGGGATTGTAGGGGATGGGAAATGTGGGTCACCACTATTGATGAGGGTACTCGTGGGGTTCTGTGTCATGGTGGACAATTGGCTCAGAGGGGATCGATGGGTGGTGAACTTGTCAGGTAGCAGGTCGGAGAAGGAGGGTTGTGCCGCATGCTGTGTGTGGGCCAGTAGTTCAAGGCAGAACAACCCGGGAGATCTTTCCCGAGTGGAGTTATCTATCCACAACATCCATGGCCTATTGAATTTGGGTCAACCATTTTTAAAAAGTTGTATCTTCTGCCCCGATTGTCAGATTAATGTGTCGTCTATGGCCATAAATCCCTCACATCAATCCTATCCTTTCTAGACCACATTAGAAAAATTAAAATCAGTGTTCCATTGCTCGATAGCAAGAAACAAATATGTATAATTATAATGAAAAATTTATTACTATTCTTGGACCTTGTATCGGGCCTTTATTTTAATAGAATGTATATCCATGGGTGAACATATTATGATGACTTACTAGTGATTAAACTGAAATTAGGGGTGTTAGATCTATGAGGCATAGTTTACATGCTTTGTGGAGGAATGAAACATGTTAATTGGATAAAATATTTGATGAAAGTGTTGCATATCTTCTGAGTTTTACTATGGGAATCACAATGGCATAATAGGTATAAATTGATTGAGGACTGAGGAATGGGCCCTACATGACACTTCTCAAGTGAAATGATACATCCTGTGACATTTACATCAGATTTATGATTAGAGTAATTGAATAGTAATCTATACGTGTTTTTTGCAAGTATTGCAACAGTGTGATCCATTTAAATCCGAATATCCTTCTTTGTGATATCATTAAATCTGTAATCATGAATGGTATATAATTGGAAATTCATTCTCTTGTATTTAAAGAGAAATCACTACTTAGGTTAGCATTGACTCTTATGCTAGTGGAAAATATGTATGAATAGATGTAGTAAAATGTTATGGAACTATATGAGGAGGTTTATTAGTGAAATTTCATTGTCTCCCTTCAAATCAACATCATACATATTTCAATCGATAACCTTTTTTCTAGGTATGTTGTGTAGTGTAGGAGTACACTAACACTCCTCGGGGAACATGATCATAGTTTATTACCTGATATGTCTAGGTACATGACCATGTGATGAAATGGGGTCACATGTTTTGTAGACCCCACATGCGTTGTGTACCCCTTTCATAATCTTCGACCACTATTAACTCTTTCTTCAAAACTCAGATTCAAACATGCTGGTATCCAATCATGAGTGATTTTCCTCACAGAACATGAGGGATCCCCTTTTAGTGGGTTCCATGTTACGATGCAATATTTTTTGGGAAAGAAACCTATCGGCGGATATAATCAATAACTATTGCAGTATTCTTCTGGAGAGGTACCATCGAGTTAGGATGCGACGTTTTTCTAGGTGCTTGCTGAGATGTACCATCTAGAAAGTATAGCTAATGTTCCTTAGAGCATCTTGTGATGTACCATATAGCACAGATGGACAATTTTCCTTAGGGATTACAAAGAGGTACCCTCTTGTAGGGATGGTAAACATTAGTCAATGATTCTTGAGAGGTACCATCTAGCTAGGATGACTAGTTATCCTCAATATTCATAAGTGTGGTATCATCTATCAGGGATGACCCATGTTGATCGGGGCATACTATCCAGCTGGACTTTGGAGTGGGTCATATATAACCAACTAACATAGTGTATTCCACTAAACAAACTATTATGTGGGTCCTCTTCTATGAGTTTGTGATCCCCCAGTTGTGAGACAGAGTGACGAGGGGTGATTTGGTTGGACATTTTACTTTTATAAAGTGATCTGACTTTCCCACCTAGATGAGTCCTTATGATAAGCCATATAACTATGAGGGAGAGATAAATCCTCCCAAATTAGTTAGTTTCAAGGTGTTGGGATTGAGACCCTTTGACTCATAGATCTGAGATGATATGTGGGATGTTGCGTATCGATGGTGGTTACTTCTACGACTAATCGATAATCACTTTATTAGGATGATATGTGAGATGGAGATCCCCTTACTCTCATTTTGTATTCTTGATATTAAATATTTTTAACTTTTATTTACAGTACCCACATCTTGGAATTTTGTTACTATAATTCCAGGATAGGAGAAGAATGGTGGGGTATAGCACATTATTTTCTTGTCTATATTATTGTCATTAAATTGGTCTAATCTCCTATTATATATAGTTAATACTCAATGAGAAATTCATATTCTCCCTATTTCTAGCTACATGTGTTTGGATGAACATACATTCATCTCATGTTGTGTTGGGATGAAATCTTTACTATACATAGTTATAATTACATCTACCATATTATTATATCTTTTTATTCTCCCTTAAGAATTTGGGAAATCTTATTGAGTATTTGTATGCTCCACCCTTCTAAGTCATTACTTGAGTTTTGTGTTCCCTTGTAGATGACAAACAATTTGATCGTTGTATTAGAAGATCATAGGGATAAGATGAGCGTGGACCACGTTTGGTGGTTGATGATTGGGATCTATGAGTGGTGATATCATAGTTATTTTACATTTCAAATTGTTTTTGAGTTCCAGAACAGTAATTTTTGGGCATGGTTCATCCCCATTACCTTGCATTTTAGTTTTCCGCACCTGTACTTATTATTTAGTGGTTGAAAAATATATATATTTTTCATTTGTAGAGATGTTTTGTATCACATTTCCTTATCCATATGCACTATTTCATTGAGTGGTTAGTGTGTGTGTGTGTGTACTGGTTCTTAGTAAAAGGCCTTCTAATGTTTTCTGTTCCTTCGATGCTTATCACCACACACTAGCCAATGGATGTGGGATTGGGGTAGTTGTTTCTTGAGCCTGACAAGGGTCGGGTTGTGACAAATTGTGATGGTCTTTTGATGTGTGGGGATCAACTATGGGGTTCTTTTTCTTTTCCATATGTTCAACCATCCTGTATGGATATGGAGTTACATTTGAGAATATTTTTATGGAGGAATTGTCTTGAACGGATAAGGAAAATTCATACATTCTTTTCATCGTAGTTATTGATTTGTGTTCATGGATAACACCCAAAGCATTCTTCATTTTATAGTTGTGTTTTCCTCATACCCATGAGTGTAAATGATTATTTTGAGAAGAAAATAGCATTACTAATATCTATGATATACACATTGGTATTCCATTCAAATGGAATTCTTTGATCCATTCATATTCTCAATATAATATTAATTCCATATTGACAATAGACTAATATAATGTAATTATATTTTATTATGAATGGGGTAAATGAGAGTATAATCCATATTTATTATATGTAATGAAATTAAAATATTCATTCAATATAATTGTTGAATTATTCTATATTATATAGATTGTGATTATAGAAATTTTATTTTATTTTGAATACTGGATTTGGAAGGTGATGGCTTACTCAGTGATGCACAGATAAACTTCTAAGAACATGTGGAAATATTTTAATGTATATATTCATCAAATCATATAAAAAATTTATTATATATAAATTATTATTTCTATTAAAATTCATCATCAATGGTGTTATTACTGCTATGTGTGACATGGGCTTTATGGTCACCAAAATCTATTCCATGACAACCTACCATGTTATAGAGATTACAATTGAAAATGGCCCACTCCTTTATAATTTTCTGAAGGAATATATGGTTTGTAACAAAAAACTAGGTTTCATCATGTCCACGATTTGGGATACATTTTTTTGAGGGTTTTGTAATGTAATTATCTTTGTCATAGAAAACATCCAATTCCATTGATTCTAATATAAAGATCTGTCACATATAATATGTTCTTTGAAGGATAATATGACTACTTATTCTTAATGAGATACCTATGTGGAAGTATCTATTTTTTCATAATGGGGATAATAAATGGTTAGGTCTAGGTTATTTGGTGAATAGACATGAATTAATTTATGAAATATTTTATTTACAGTCAAATTTAATTAGAAGCAGAATTCAAATGAAAGAAAACACATAATACTTATAATTTTTTACTAAAGTAGACATACTCTACATTTATTCCTCAATAATTTATGCGAGGAACATAGTGAAATAATATTTATTTTTATCTGGAATCAAAATGGCATTAAAAAATATTTTTTCATTTAATTTTTATCCATGAAACCTGAGAACTTTTGGGTGTGTAAAAACACAAATAGAGTAATGAATATTTAATATTCAATTCATAAAATGAGTGATTATTAATTTATAATTAGGGTGTTAGATTAAATTAAATTAAATTCAATAAAATAATGAAACATAAATTGAAAGTGAGATAACATGGGAGATATGTGATTCTGTGTCATAGAAATAAGAATCCAAGATAAAATATATATAAGATAAATAACATAAAAATATGTACATGTATTTATTATTGAATATGATCAAGTTACAAATGGTTTTTTTGTCATGTTATTTTTGGTGTTCTCATTGATAGATCATTCAATGTGTGGGAGATTCATTTATATAAGATGAATTTTAAAAATCTACATTGGATCTCATGATAATACATTTTTCATAGCCTCGTATGAAAATTTTTAATATGATGTAAAAGAAATTATGTTTTAGTATGTTTATATAAAATAAAATATTTAATCAATTCATGAACTACATAATTAATACTAAATAATACCACATCCTGGAAAGGGGTTAGTAAGTTTAAAATTCAAAAATATTATTACAAGTTTTTTTGAGTATGAGAGATAAGATCATTTTAAAAAATCAAACTGATGTTATAAATTTTGAAAACTAATTTGTATAAAATAAAACCTATTAAAAATCACAGCATTATGTGTTTAATTAAATACCATAAAAATATCAAACTATAATCCAATGAAAATCACATAGCAATTAAAAACATGTAAAATAATAACATTATTTTATATATGTAGATAGAAATTAACATTTTAATTTTTTTAATATTAAAAAAACATTCATATGTTTTTTAAAATATATTAAGATTTTGAAAAAATTAATCATAATATTGTTTTAGTAAAAAATGAAATTTTTAGTTTCATATTTTATGTTCATGCATGAAAATAATAAATGATTAAATAATCATATAAATTTTTTAAAAAAATTAAAAATATACGTCTCATAGGTTGTATATTATAAATAATAATTTATATCTTTAATGTATTAATTTAAAAATTTAAAAACATACACAAGATAAAAATACATAGGATATTATTAAATAATGTGATTTTGGAAAACCCAATTTCTTTAATGTTATAATATAAAACACGGTAAAAGTTAAACTATAGATTATATGTATAACGTAGAAAAAAAATTAACATAAAATAAAATATGATCAAACTAATTTCAATCATGTTTTATAATGGTTATTAGAATATCAATGTGTGGCTATAACATGTTTTTGGTTTTTACAAAAATGAAACGGTGTATAATAAATTATAGTGATCTAATTTAATTTAACAACATATAAATTTTAATTATATTTATTTTCAATAACATAAATTCATTTAAATATATTTCCTTCAAATAAATCTATATATTTTAAAATAAAATAATTGTGTTGGGATGTGGAAACAACAAGCACCATAGAGCCTACATGGCCCGCACAATATATTATTAATATATGCATGCTATATTATAACTATTTAATATATTTTTAATTAAAATTACTAAATATTTTAAGAAATATATATTAATTTTCTACTCAAAATAAATTTATTAAAAAATTATTAATAAAAAATTAGTCAACTATTAATGTAGATATTTAATTCTAAAAAATTATATTTCTGTCAAACAATGAATTGTATTGAATTTTGTGATAAAATATATTAAGTAATTTATAGAAATATAGAAATTTTATTTCATAAAAATAATCTTCATTGTAAAATAATAATAAAAATATCATCATAGTGTAAAATTATTGTATTTATTGTGTAATAATTATTTTTCTATAAAATTTTCATAATTTTGATTTTCGTGAAAATTTTGTTTTTTCTAATAAATTAAGTAAATTAATAATCCCAATATTATTATAACATGTTTTAGATTCATAAAATTATATTATAATATGACATAAATTAATTAATAGAATTTAAATAAAAAATATAATCTATTCTAATATATGTTTATTTTTATGCATTATAAAATAAATTATATTTTTTTAATGTACTTAATGTTTGTCAATTTAAATTAACTACAATGAAATTTATTTATGAATTATTTCAATAAAATATATCGATTATATATAAATAATTATTAATTTATATTTATTTAATTATTAATACTTGTAATTTTCATATTTGAATATCATATTATTCTTAATGAATGCAATTTCGGAAAAACTCTTTTTTGAGAAGCCTTCTAGTTTAATTTTATATAATATTAAATTAAAACTATGAATTGAATTTTATGAAATGGATTCAATATATTTAATCATTAGAAATAATATTTTATAATATGGACAACATTATTTTTTGTCTAAATTAATATTAAAAACAATATACAATCAACACTACTATTAATGTTCAAGTTAGTATACCAAGGGGTAATAAAAGGTAGTAAATGGACTCTAATTTATTGAACATATTAATAATTAATGGATGTTAAATGAAAAATAATTATATTTCCTCCACTACATTATATTTTAATTTTATAGAAATTTATTTTGAAAATGAGTTTTTATTATTGAATAGTTTGTTGTATATTTAATAATATCACTCTTCCCCACTTATAAAATAAAACCCACTTTGCACTAATATAATAACTTAAAACCCCATTTTATCATCTTATAACTTCTCAAATCCTTTATTTATTACCCAATATAAATCATATAGTATTAATTATTCATAAAAACATCCATGGAATGTTTTCATTGAAAACCTAAAGAGGGCGCCTAATGAAGTGTCAATGTTTTATAAACATCCAATTGTACTCTTATTCTTATTCGACCATCATAAATAATCACTCAATGTTGACAATAAAAAATGTTTTAAAATATAAAGAAAAATATTATGAAAATTTAATAACAAATATCCTTCTCATGTTCCATCACATTTGAAAATTAATCATCAATCATATATATTCCAAACTATCGCCTCACAAAATTATGGGATTTGTATTACATATAAAGAACATACATGTTAACTTAAATTGGATATAAAATTTCATTTTAATATTAATTTCATTATTATACAATTTTATATCATGACAACATATGTATTATTCTATTTATTTCCACTAAAAATATGATAATGTATCTCATGTTAGTGGTGGTGTAACACCTCACACATCGATGTGATTATTATTTCTGATATTATTTTACTGGGAGGTACTGTGAATAAATTTAATGTATATATTTGAAAAAAATTTAATATTTAAAATATAAAATTATCACACCATTAAATTCATTAACATTTCACTAATTAAAATAATGATATCATTAATGATGCATATATATAACCTACTATCTCCATGATGAGATGAAATTATTTGTCAATGTAAAAATTCAAATATTTATTTTAAAATCCATCCAATATGTATTTATTATTTTTATACCTTGAATAATTTTATATATAAATATTAATTATTCAGTATATTGTAGATCCATAACATTCAATGTAAATTACAAATGATAAAATAAGGCCCTTATCTACTTATCAAATAACAATAAAATATTTTTAATGAATTGTTTGTAATAAGTTCGAAGTGGATAATATTTTATTTTATGAACATTAATATAGTTATTCTATAAATTAATATCACTCATAAATCCATTATATATAGTTATAACACATATTCATCCAATTAGATGTGCAAGGCTAGGGATATTTTGTTGATATATTTTCATCGAGGTCTATTGCAATGTTATGGAAAAAAAATATTCTATATATTTTATTAAATTAAAATATCAAAAAAATATCAACAACCATTCAAAATTCAAATTATTTTATTTTTTCAATTTAATTATTTCATATATATGTATTTTTACATGAAAAGTCCCTTGTGATGAATAAAATAATATTACAACTTTTCATTAGGTTTTGTCATTCATCGTTTCATTTGATAATATAATATTATTTTGCTAAATAAATTTGAATATAATATTATATAGTAATTATTTTTATGTTGATTTACATTAAATTATATTAATTTATTAATTTATTAATTATTACCTCAATTTTTTGATCGTTGTAGGTATTTATCTTCCCAAATTTCATTCTTTTAGATATATATCTTTTTACAAACCAATTATATTTTCTGATATGTATATATAATTATTTTGATATATTATATACTTAAAATCATTATATTGAAGATAATTAACGATACATTTTATGTTATTCTTTTTATGTGTGGTATGAATCAAAAGATACCAATGTTGTAAGAGAATAATGTTTCTATCTCAAGTTAATTGGAATTTTTTATATATGTTTTTCTATTAACTAAAATTATAATACCATTTTCTAATAATATTGTTTCATTTAATCATCCAATGGAAACACATTATGTTTTCATGAAATTGTACCAATTTCATAACTTTTTTACATAAAATGAATGAGAAAAGTTTTTTAATAAAAACTAAATTCATCTTTCTCCCTTTAGTCAAAAATCATTTTATTATAACTCATTATTTATGAAATACGTTTTTTAAATATCCTAATATTAATTTTGAATACATTTTTACCAATAATTGTCTTATGGAAAAATGATTCTAAATGATTTGTCCTATCATTTTCCAAAAATGGCCCTTTTTTCTTTACGATGTCAAATTTTTAATTAAATCGCTATTTTAACATAGTCAGCATGAACCAAACATTCCATCATTCATGATAATTAATTTCATTGAAATTTATATTATTTTTTGGGAAAATGTTGATATTTAATATTATTTATTCAAAATAGATATTCACTGATATTACAAATTATTCATAAATTAAATTGATAATTCACAATATAAGGAATGTATTGAAAATGTAATGATGGGTGGGGGAAAATTATATACACCACAATTTGAACATAGTATCTTGGGATGAATCAGTATTTAATCATTATATTGGTTTGTACCCATATATTTAAATATTCTTATGAATTTTATTGGTTATGTAGTAGCATGATGATCTCTATCATCAAAATAAATATTTTCCACTACCTTCACTAATAAGATAGTTATTATTTTGCATTGTTAACAAAATTGATTTTATAAATGGATACATTTAATGGAAATTTTATAGACCAAATGGAATTTGTCTCATTAATTTACCTTTATATACTGATTTTTCATTATCATGTAACATCTTGTTAAACTCTTTCAAGTAAATATTATCTCCAATTTATTTTCACTATTAATTTTGGTGTGTTTCGAGCCATCCAAATATACAGAGTATTTTTCAAGGAATCCGACCTAATGTTTTTTTAATTAGCTTTTCTTCAATTAATATAGTTCTTGTATAAATTTTTTCAATATCTTAATTGGATTTACATATTTTTCTAGGTTGAAATGGTTTATTTTATATGTTATTCTACAAAATCATCCAACTTGATACGTTGAAAATATGATCTAATTAAAATATATTAATTCATTATAGGGTAGATTTCTTGAACATGTTAAGGGATAAAGATGATTACATGTCATGAAACTGGTTCATGTCATCATATAGTAAGGATTGGGAAATAAATCCAAGGTAAATACATTTGTGTTGAATCATTTAAATAATTAAATCCATCTTACATCCAGTTAATATTTTATCAGTTATTTAGTTGACCTCATCATGGTTTTCACCTAATTTTATATTCTGAGGATACCTATAATAGAAAATTCATCAATTTGTTGGACTATCAATATTAAATTCTCATTTATATACCTTACACTAAAATTATATTACGTGAAATTATGTTACACTCTGTGTATTGGTTTCAAGATGTATGTCATGCAAGATGATTTGACACTAATAAAGGTTACACAAAATGGATATGAGATAAATAAGGTGATATGTTAAAAGTTTTGTTTTCAATCCCAGGTGATGTTCTTTTCAGCATATACGGAACATGGGGGGTTACACACCATGTAACCGCCCATGCATAGTTTTGAATGATAGTTTGCAGAAATATTATTGTTGTTCCAACAAAATTTCATTGGGGATATTGGATTATTAATGTTATATATAGTTTTAGAGAGTCAAAACCCCTTCTAGATTGATCTTTTTGACAATATATCTCAATTTTGGTTAAGGTGGATCTCTCTCGGTGTCACGAACCAGCCCGAGTCGACCCTGAACCGGTCACCCAGGCCAGCCTGAGACAAGTCCCGAGGGGCGTTCACAATCCTCCTAGTATGGAGACAAGTACCAAGGGCATCAAAATAGAACAAAAGGGAACAGATTCTCCCATACATAAACAATCAAACAAATTGAAAAAATAAACGGACAACCCAAAATGAATTTATATAAAAATTGAAGTAATCATTATTTGTACAAGAAACTAAAAGTAGAACAAAGCCAACAACTCATCCGAACAATCCTGATGACCAACTAACTCCTTGTGACACTTTTGGTCACTCTCCAAAACAATGATAAAACATTTCCCAAGGCGATCGAACTCAATGTGAAACCTACACAAGGGCTAAAAAAAAGAAGACTATAGGCGTGAGTATTAAAACTCAGTAGGTTAGCCCAATAATCTATTCCCAATGCACTTCCATTAAAAAAATGAAACATCAATTTCATGTTTTAAATTCAACTTATAAAATTATGTTTTTAAATTTTTGTTCCATGCTATAATAGTTATCAGAAAAAAAAATCCATTTTTTATAAAACAAAAATGCAAGTAAAAATTTTTCAAAGAGGTACAACATCAAAATAAAAATTGTTTTAATGAGGGTTTCTTTAAATATTGTACACTTTTAAATAAATAACACAAACTACTGAATTTTCCAACCAAACACACCGTGTTCTGATGGTGAGTACAAAATAGCTAATGAGAATAGCTCACGGGAACACCTCTAGGCACTAGTTAGTTGTGAGCGCCAGGTACCTCGTATTTCGGTGAAAGTAACTATAATAAATATCTGTTCTTGTGTACACGAGCCAATAGTAGGGAGAATACCCAAAACCTAGTTGTCCCCCAACATCTTCATCATCATAGTAGTTTTAGTGATGTCATCGTCAAACATGCTTCGTGAAACATGGGTCAAACCCCATAGAATCACTAGAATACTAGTACACGTCCTCCCACCTAGATACATGGGATTCACATTAGTGCTCAATCAAGTTACACAAATTATCAAATATACATTTCACATCCAAATAAAATTCCCAAACCATAAAAACACAAACATCCAATAAACCTTCTTCACATTTCTAAAAAGAATCAACAAACCACTACAAATTTTCGTAAAAAAATTTCCAGGAGTGTATTGAGGCTTTGCACATAAAACATATTAAAAAACACTATTTGAATTATAAATGCACAACAAGACCATACCCAACCAAATTTGGAATCCCTAAAGGTGTTTAATAAAATCATTTCATGGATTATAAAACAATCCCAATTGACACAACATGGTATATACTAGTAAAACACTCATTCTCCATTTTATGGAATGGCCAAACATGCATTTAAACATTTTCACAAAACAATCATTTGAAAAAGTTATGGATTTAAATTTTATTAAAGAGGGGTATACACACCATATACGTCATCAAACCACATCCATAAATCTCATAAAATAATCAGGATACATATTCAAAACATAACCATTTTCATAATAATGTGAAACGTTCCATTTTCCGGCAACAAGGGCCAAAATATATTGTAAACCAAAATAAATTTATTTTTAAAAACAAAAACAAATTGGAAATCCATAAAAGGATACGAAAATAATTTTTTTTACATGCTAACAATTTATTTAAAAATCCATACAAATCAATTTAAATTTCACTAGAAACATAAAAGCCAACAAGGAAATTTAAAGAATACGTGGCATGCACTCATAAAAAACAACATATGTTAAGCACTTAAAAGGGATAAAATTTCATTTTCAAGCCATAATTTTATTAAATCAGCTGAAAAATATTCAAAATACAATAAACCAAGAGTAAAATTTCATGGAATAAATTATAAAACAAGAGGAGTGCACATTTATACCAAAATAACTATATTTTTTAAAAAATAAGTCATAAAACGTAATTTTCACAGAAAAACATTAAAACCAAGGTATCATAGACGAAAATATCATATAAATAATGTTATAACAGTTTGATAATGATGAATCTTAAATGATAAAGGCTTATGAAAGGGACATCCTACCTCACATCATTGGAATAACGGAAACTTACACTCGAAATCACACGTCGCGGGTTTATAAACTCTAAAACTATGAAAAACAGACCTAATTGAATATAAATTCCATCAAAAACAATTGTATAACATAACCCTAGGTTGATCATGACTAGGAGATAATATAAAACCAAGAATAATTGAAATGAGGGAGAAGAGGGTGGGTAAAAGAGATGGAATCTCACCATCTCCAATATAAAACTCTTCATATTCCATTAGATATGAACACTTAGAGAAAGGGTAATGGGATAAAACATCTTGAAGAGTCGCAAAACGTCTGGAAGAACTAGGTAAATAAGTTGGTTTTTGGAAAAAGAGCACGAATTGAATGAGTTGTTTATAAAACGATTTACCTTATCAATTCTGGATGATTTGAGGTAACCAGAGAAAATTAGCCCTAATCCACGACACATATGAGCTCCAAAGAGGGTAAATCGATAATGGGGGTGAGGATAGGGGTATTGGCTTCGATGGGGAGGTAGAATCACCGGAAAATATAAAAATATGAATTTGATATAAAAGAAAAAAATATTATTTTTATAATAAAAAGTTGGCACATTGGCTGGCCCAATACCTAAATAAGTAACAACAATTCCCCATGCTTATTAATTTATATGGGGTACAAAAGGATATATAAGATTTTATATGTCAGTATAGGAAAATTGGGAAGTTTAATGGCTGAAAAGGATGAAAAATAAAAGAGCTATAAATGAAACAAATTCGGTTTTTAAAACTGGAAATGGGTCATGGTTGGCCCAAATCATGAAGTAACCACCATTTCGTCAAAAACTCCTAAACAAGCAATGGGGATCCCAAATTAGGGTGGTTAGACATATATAAAAGTTCAAAACTCAAGATTAATCTCACCAAATACCCATGAAAAGTATAGGGACTTCCAATGGACCAAATCAATACAACGACAAAAAAACAGGGTGGGACAATTCTCCCCACCATTAATGCTTTCCGCTCCCAGAAAGCTATAACACTTCCCGGCTGAAAAATCACCACCTAAGGATTACCTATCAACATGATCCAACCTCTAAATAAAATTAAATATCATCAACTATAAATGGTTGTTAATCCTCTAGCTCAAAAAAACACACTACTCACAACCACTTCTGGAAAATCCTTTGAAAAAATCAAGCCACCACCTTCACAACCAAGCCAAGAACCCGATTATTGGGCCTTCTCCAAATGAACTCAACCATCACCCAAAACAATGATAACTCACAAAACCCAAATATTATAGGGGATTCCAGAATGTACTCCCCACCATTATGAAACAACTAGCACTATAAAATTTATTAGGATGAAAATCTATGAGACCCATGGTGGGTCTCCCCACCATTAGAAACCAACTAGCAACGAACACACAAGAATTCAACATGAGAAAGAATTTGTCCTCACTCACACAATCCCAAAAAACACTCCTACAAAAAGCTACTATACCATGTTAATAGGGTTAAAACATGAACATATAAACCACCCACTCTTGAAAGGAGGAGACAAGAACTTGTCCAACACATTCAGTACAGATCTGTACCCCCACCACTCGGGGATGGGAGGGAAGGGGACCCAATAATTTCTCCACTGAAACCAAAAAAGAAACAATGAAACTACCCAAAACTCTCCACCTACGAATAGGTAACACCATGACAACACTAGTTTTTCATAGATGGTCCACATATGGACATTGATTGAAAACCCACATCCATGAAGGCATAACCATAGACATTATGTGAGGGGTAAGTCCACCACGCTTGTTTCGACAAAGGGAAATTAAATGAAATGATGAAACAAAACATTGAAATAGAAACTAACTCACCAAAACAGAGGAGTAATGATTCAAATCGAGCACTCCGCAACTCTGGTGATTTCCTAACTTCATGAAAAGCTTCACCCTGAGGCCTATGGCTGGAGCCCTTATTCTTGAAACATATGTTGCACCGCATTCAGGTGATAAGGATCACTGCACTCAAAAAACTCACTTTCTCAACAAAAAAAACCTCTATCTAAATAGGGACTCATATATATATATATATATATCATAATTCTGTCTCACTCCAAACGAGGGTTAGAATGGACAAGGAATACGTTGAAACACAACAAGATCACTGAACACAAATGCTCTGTCCAAAAGTATTTTCACAACCTAGAAGCACTTTAAATAGATCCCAAACAGCTCTCTATTCCAAAAAAAGGTTGAGGGATCATCAAAATAGGTGGATTTAACATTTGTAATGAATTCTTAGGTTGATCAACATGAAATATTTTCAAAGGATTACTTTACATCGCCACATCACAAAATCAAACACATCTTTAGAAACCTGATGAAAATTACTTCAAAACCGAGCCACTAATGAGATTTCATCTCAAGATACAACAAGAGTATGAAATCAAGATCACAAGGAATCTTACTCAATAAACAAATCTACTAAGAAGTAGAAAAAAACTAGCCACATAACCATTTGTTTATAAAAAAGGCCAAAATTTTTCAACTCAAAACACTTTTGGAAAAAGACTAACTTGGTGGGTCTCCAAATTCCCCAATGGTGTTTCCTCAAGTTTCACCCACAAACACATTTCCATGCCGCCTAGGCACCCAACCACCATGCCATATAGTCCATCCTTATAGATATCAATAAAACCATGCATGTGAGCACCCATGAAATCACCAAAGGCTAAAAGAAAACAACATCATTCCAAAAATCATTTACCTACAAAAGTAACACCAACCACCAAGTCAAAAACCCTTTTCATAATTAACAAAGAACCCAAAATTAATTAAGAACCATTTTCTTAAAAACCTACTCCTTTTCATTTTTAACAACTTTTAAAATGACCATGCCACTATAAAAAACACATTCTCATTTTTCTTAAAATTCAAAAAGGTGTATTTTCAAAATCCGAGGTCCATTGAGACCAATACCCTTTCTAGGAAAACACCAACCAATCAATACAAATTTCCAAAACTAATTTTTCTGATTCAAAAACTTTTTAACGTCCCAAAATAACCCATTTAAAAAAACGACCAAGAATCACCTTAAAATGATTCACAATTTCAATACATTTTATTTTAACAAACCACAAGATTAGATTATGGATAATCCAATCCCTTTAAATCATTTCCACTTCCCCCCATTTTTTTTCACAAAAACAAAAAATTCCAAAACCATTCTTATATTTAATTTTTGAAAACCCCATTTTTCATTTTTCAAAATCTAATCCTTCCTTTAAAACCCATTTCCACAATTCTCACACAAGGATTTTAAAAAAATTCAGAATTCAAGAAAGGTTCATGAGACCCAAAAAAAAAGAACTAGTGTTGGTGGGTGACTTGACCATATGGTTGGCGGCCATAGGTCAAACACAACACCAACACAGAGAGACTTATTAGGACCATTCCCCAGCTCCACATGGCTTGTCAGGCCTTCTGAGCTCACATAGGCCATTAGTCAGACTCCCCTTGAAATATCCCAACACCAAACAATCAACCAGAAAAATGGAAACTAATAAAACACGACTTCACATGGAAACCTGAGGATTAGAATGAGAAAGAGTTCATTATGCTATTCTTGTACTAAACCATCAAGTCCCAAAAATACTACACCATCTACCATGACATCCCCAAAATAACAATGGCACTCTAAAAAGAAAGGTCTACTAAGAGCCGACTTCCCTTGATTCCATTTTTCCACGAACCAGCCCGAGTCGACCCTGAACCGGTCACCCATGCCAGCTCGAGAGAAGTCCTGAGAGGCGTTCCCAATCCTCCCGAGATGGAGACAAGAACTAACGGAATCAGTAGAGTACATAAGGGAATGATTTTTAACATACTTAAACAATCATACAAACAACAGAAATTAACGGACAACCCAAAATGAATTTATATAAAAATTTAATTAATCATTATTTGTACAAGAAACTAAAAGTAGAACAAAACCAACAACTCAACCGAACAATCCCGATGAACAAAAAACTCTATGTGTCACTTCTGGTCACTCTACAAAACAATGATAAAATGCTTCCCAAGGCGATCTTACTCATGCTGAAAACTACACAAGGGCTAAAAAAAGTAGAAGACAATAGGCGTGAGTATTAAAACTCAGTCGGTTAGCCTGATATTCTATTATCAATTCACTTCCTTTAATAAAAGAAACATCAATTTCATGTTTTGAGTACAATTTATAAAAGTTTGTTTTTTAAATGGTGTTACATTCTATATTAATTATCAGAAAAAAACTTTCATGTTTAATAAACCAAAAATGCAACTAATAATTTTTCAAAGAGGTAATACTTCAAAATGAATATTGTTTTAATGAGGGATGCTTTAAAGATTGTAAACATTTTATTAAATAACACACACTACTTAATTTACCAACCAAACACAACGTATGCCGATGTTGAGTTCAAAATAGCTAATGAACACAACTCACAGGAACACCCCTAGGAACTAGCTAGTTGTGAGCCCCAGGTACCTCGTATCTCGGTGAACGTAACCATAATAAATTTATTTTCTCATGCACATGAGCCACTAGTATAGAGAATACCAATAACCTAGTGGTCCCCCAACATCATCATCATCATAGTTTAGTTAGTGTTGTCGTCATCACACTTTCTACATGAAACAGGGGCCAAACCCCAGAGAATCACTAGCAATCTAGTACACATCCACACACCTAGATACCCGGGATTCCCTTTAGTGCTCAATAAAGTTACACACATTATCAAATACACATTTCACATCCAAATTCAGTTCCGTCAACAAGGGCCAAACATGTTTTAAACAAAAATCAATTTATTTTTAAATCCAAATACAAATTGGAAAGCCATAAAAGGATCCCAAAATAATTTTTTACATGCTGCCAATTTATTAATAAATCCAAACAAATAATTTTACTTTTTAATTGAATCATAAAAGCAAACCAGTTAATTTACAGAATATGTGGCATGCACCCTTAAAAACGTATGCTGAGCACTTAAAAGGGATAAAATATCATTTTCACGACATAAAGTTATTCAAGATACTGAAACATATTAAAAATACTATAAAACAATTGCGGAAGATCATGGAATAATTTATCAAACAATAGGAGTGCACATTTATACATTTTTTTTGGAGAAGGTGACATGGATTGGTTTCCCAATCCATACCAAAATGATTTTCTTAAATGAAAATTTTTCAATGAGGTCTCGAGGTGCAATGACTTTACACCATCTGAAAACAAGAAAACAACCAAACATAATTGTTGCTTTAACAAATCCGGTATACAACATCGGAGGGCTCTAGGAAATTAATACTGAATATTCAGCCATCAGCTTCCAGGTGCATGCAAACACAAATGTTCTAGATCAGAAAAATCAGAGAGGGAGTAGAGATAAAGGCAGCATGTTGCGGTAGAGAAGTAGATCAATCCAAGCAGCCAAAGAGTATCATCATTCCTATGCTCTGAATGTTACTCAAACAGGAATCAAATATCCATCTAAAAGGCAAAAACATCCAACAATGCTCCATATAATAGGATAAGATCCATCTAATAGGAAGATAATCAGAATTTGAACTCAAACAGGTAGCAAAGAACCATCAAAAAGGAAAAAAATAGACATATAACACCAAGAGAAAGCTGAGAAAATCTAGAAAAACTACCCCAACATCTGGTAGAATCATAAAATCAAAATTCCAGCAACCAATATCAGTTTCTAACAAACATTGTAAAAAGATAAAAGTAGTGTGAAAGTAACACATAAACCGGGAAACGAGAATGGGCAAACCTCCTTGAGAAATCAGTAACAAATCAAAATAATAAATATTGATCACTAGAACGTAATTAGATAAATCCTGCAAAACGGAATCAGCACACTATCCAAGAGGCATTAAGGAGTTTTTTGAAAATCCTTCTGGATCCTCTCATTAAAAATGTCTTGTTTGATAGCTAAATAGGTGTCCCTTGAAATCTCCCCTTTTATAAAGGATTCATATAAAATTTCATCTCTAATTTTCTCTGAAGAATCAACGACTTCACAGTCATGAAAATTATTCTTTTCTAATCTTTCCTCACGTTGCTTTCCCCCTTATTGTTGAGATGTTTCCGGAGTATAAACATCCCATCTTGAAATATCTAATGATCTTGTGACTATAGTTCTTTCAAATTGGGAGTAATCGCGACATTTCCAATTTTTTTTGGATTTGGGGTGATAAATCCTTCAACATCTACTATTGGGTTTTTTCTTTTTCTCGCTCTAGTTCTCTAATACTCTTCCTCCATATCTGCTTATTTATTTATATAATCCATAGAAGTGTCACTATTTTCATATCTATCACATTACTCATTAGCAACGTCCTCCGGAGATTCATCATACTTTTTCTCTCTTGGCATATCCACAAGATAAGGGTTAGTACTATGTGGCGTATTAAAAGTCACAGTAGTAGGTTGTTTAACCAGGATAAGTGGAACATAAGCCTCTTGATTAACTTTATGAAAAGCATCAACTTGATTAATTCTATCTATATCATATTTTCAGATATATTGAGATGCAGTGGCATCCAATAACACATTTACAAAATCAGATATTTGATTTTCCTCAACATGTCTAATATTAGAATCAGTATTTAATACAGTATCTAAACCATTTTTAAAGTGGTCTGAATGGCCTTATTTGTCCTTTTGGTTTTGTTTGATTTTATCAATACAAACATTTTTCCAATGTTTAGGTTGCATGGAGTCCCTTCCACAATTTTTCAAGGAGGGAACAAGCCTAAAATTGTTCTAACAGTAATCAATCAATTGTTCATAAACAACCTCCTGTGAAAAACCAAAATTCCTACTCTATATCCATATTTGATTTGTCAAATGATGGGAAACATCTATTTCAATACAAATTCTATCAAAAGAAGGTCTGGAAAAATATTTGTTTTTTCTGAATTGAGCTTCAATGGAGTGACAATAAGGCCTGCAATAGGAATAATAGCCTCTTTCTTAAACAGGTGTCGTAGTAGATAATGGAAGTTAACCCAGATAGGTACTATTGGAGATTCTACGTATGGGTCAAATTCTGGTGTCCATTTTAAAATGTTCATGAAACACCCCCTGAATGACCATGACCACTTCACCAAAAGTCGATAGTAATCCTCATCAGAGCTCAAGCATAATACAATATGTGATGAATTAAGGAGACCCAAATTAAATCATGTAAAACCAATTTCTT
Source organism: Viscum album (assembly GCA_963277665.1). NCBI lineage: Eukaryota > Viridiplantae > Streptophyta > Magnoliopsida > Santalales > Viscaceae > Viscum > Viscum album. Next base: position 2,048,262,834 of record OY728127.1, read on the forward strand.
CCACATATGTTCTACAAAATATCAAAGAAGGCCGATGATTTAGAAATTTACCAATAAGAACAAGTCATAGATCCAAGGCTAAAAGTTTTACCTCATCTTTAGTAAACGAAATCGCAGGTTGACCTCTATGTTGAAATATTTCCAGTTTAAAACTAAGGTTTCACAGCAGCACATATCATATAAATAATGTTATAACAGTATGATAATGATGAATCATAAATGATAAAGGCTTGTTCAAGGGAAATCCTACCTAAAATCATTGGTGTACCGGAAAAGCACACCCAAAATCACCCGTCGCGGGTTTATTAGCCCTAAAACTATGAATACCATAACTAATTGAATATAAACTCCATAAAAAACCATGGTAAAATTGAACCCTAGGTCGATCATTACTATGGGAAATTATAAAACCATGAAAAATTGAAAAGAGGAAGAAGAGGGAGGATAAAGGGGATTGAATCTCAACCTCTCCACTAGAAAACTCTTCATATTCCATTTGAAATGCACCCCCTAGGGAAAAGGAAATGGGATGAAAATTCTTCGAGAGTCGCATACGGTCTGGAAGAACCAGGGAAAGAAGTAATTTTATTTGAAAAAGTGAACGAATTGAATGAGTTATGTATAATACTCTTTACCATCTCAAATCTAGATGATTTACGTAACCTGAGAACTTTAACACTACTCTGCGACACATATGTACCCCAAATAGGATTATTCAACTATGGGGGAGAGTATAGTGGTATTTGATTCGAAGGGGGGGGGTGGAATCATCGAAAAATATTAATAATTGAATTAGATATAAAGGAAAAAAATATATTTCTTAAAACAGGAAATGGGCCCATGGCTGGCCCAATTCCAACAAAAGTAACCCCAATTCCCCATTCTTATTAATTTATATGGGGTAAAAAAGTCTATTGAAGTTTTAATATGTAAGTATAAGACATTTGGGAAGTTTTATGGGAGAATAGGGATGAAAAACAACAGAGTTATAAAAGAAACAAATTCTGTTTTTAAAACTGGAAATGGGCTCACGGTTGGCACAAATCTTGAAGTAACCGCCCTTTTTCAAAAACTCCTAAAAAAGCAATTGGTATCCCAAATTATGGTGGATACACATATATAAAACGTCAAAACTCATGATTCATCTCACCAAATACCCATGAAAGAGATCGGTATTTCAAACGGACCAGATCAATACAAAGACAAAAAAACTATGTGTGACACTCGGTGAGTAACATTTTCTTGCCATAATTTCATTTTAAAATGTTATCTTCATTGGGTAAACATATTTTTAAATTTTTATCTATTTTTGGTGATTCTTCTTTATTTCTTCCAAGATCTGTTGTGAGATCTCATTCCTGAGGCATTTTATTTTTTCGGTCGTGGTGGAGAAGGCGATTATCATTGAGGTGTGTGAGTTTTCTCTCTTTACCCATCCATTGTCTTATAAAATGATAAAATATTATTGTGGATAATACGAAAGGGAATTTTTATTAAATTTTTGGGTTTTTTGGTGGTGGAACCCTATGAGGGTGTGTGTGACCCATTTGTTCTGTCTCTAGAATATGTTGATAAGATTTGTTTTTCATGAATTATAAATTTATTTATACATGGAATATGAACAATCATTTTTTGTGTGTGTGGAAACGTTTTTTTGAAACAAAATTGGGTGTTCTCTAGTTATAAATATATTGAATGAAACTGGGTATTTTTATTGAATTGAAATTGAATTTATGAAATGGATTTGAAATGTTTTTCAATTCACAGAAATGAATTGTGAAAATATCACATGGGTCACCCTGGGTACTTAGGTGGAAGGTTTAGTATGAGGAAATAATCAATTAATCTATTATTATAAAGTAGGTTTGTCTCTAGGACTTCATCTATTTCTTATGCTTGTTTTTCAAGGGTATCAACATTGTCATTTTGGGTTTTTAATCATGGGGTTTCCCTCTTCTTACGTGGAATTTTTCTATAAAATTTGATTTTATCATATGATTTATATGGATGGAGTTTTCCATGGCTTGGACATGTAGTATTACTTGGTTTTGTTATAAATATGCTTCTATTTATAGTTATTGGATTTCTGAGATATCCCTAACATGAATATTTATGCTTGTGGAAAATTATATGGAAAATATGATTTGAAATTGAAATACCTGATTTTGATTAAAACTATGGAAAATAGGAAATTTATAACATGTTTTATATTAAATTATATTACATTTTATTATGTTTTGTTTTTAATTAGAATGTTAATGCATGAATTGTTATATAGAGTCTTCTTATGGAAACCCTTGGTGGGATTCTATAGATCATTTTAGCCTACACCGTCCACAACTCTTCGATGGTGCGTAGACCATTATTTATCTTATTGTTTCAGAAAATGCAAGAATCTCTAGTGAATCGGAGAGATTCGTGTTATTTGGATGGGTAGCTGGTTGTTAGGTTGTTAGAGTTCATCCATTCCATCATTAGAAGTACCTATTTGGTTTGGGGCCTTTGTAGTTTTACTTTTCCTTTGGTGTTTTAGAAACTTTTTCAATTTCATGATTCCACTATTATCATAGTGTATTGAAATATATATCATTATTTTTCATCCAATATCCTTTTTTTGTAAATATATTTATTCTGTCTGATCAATTTTGGAAAAATCATTCCCTATTTCGTGTTCTTTGAAGCATGGGTTCTTGTCGTATCCCGTGTGGACTGGGAATGTCATTCATGTGTGAAAAATAATGGGTTGGTTTATGGGGTTGAGGGAAACATGGATCAGTTCCATAAACTTTGGTACCAAAAGAGGTATTTTATCAAGATTCCATGTCTTGGGACATCTGTTGGATAATATATTGGATTTTTGGGACTTGAGGGTTATGTTGAAATCATTGTTTGGATATTCATTTTCACAATAAGACTCATGTGTCCCTGGGACATCAGGATTTCGTTCAATGGTATTGGTTTTAATTTTAATAATCAAATTTTTTATGGGATTTCTAGTTTTGACTGAGAATTTAACTACTTTCTAATGATTCTTATGTCATAGTGTCTACTATTATACATTCAAGACATCTTCCATGAGTTCCTAAAGAAGTTGTAACAATTTATCCACAATGGAATCCACCTGTACATTACAATATCATTGAGACTATTGGTTGAGAAGTCCATGTCAATGAACATGATGTACCATCTGATTAGAACAGTATTGTTGAAGTACATCTAGGAGTTTGAGACGAGAGAGAACAATCATGAGAATTTTGGCACGAGAAGCCATAATACATTAAATGGATGACTGAACCTTATGAGTGGAGGACTAGATGTGTAAGACCGATCAAATATTCATCATTCTTGGGAAACATGAGAACATTAAGGTAATGTAAATAGCATTAAATCATAGGGATTCGACAAGATATGTTTGTATTCTATGGTCCAATAAGAAATACCCATGGAATTGGAATTGAAGGGTTTTAAAACTGTGTTCTTTTAGTAGTTTTTTCCGTAGTCGTTGAAGCTTGAAAAGTCACTGGTGTTCATGAAATTTACAGAAGGGTAGTGTTTATTGTCTGCATACACCAATCATTTTTATTATATTATTCATTTTGATCCAGTCATGGTGACGAATGACCAGTTGAAGGAAAATACGTACCTATAATGATTGTGACTAGATATTAGATCACAAATGGTTATTCTAAATTGTTCCAAATATGAATATATGGTAGATAACGGTATTATGGAAGAAATTAATATGGAAGGAATGGTTGGATTTTCTACCTCTTCTCATCAATTAGGAGTAAGCTTTAGTGGCACACATCGTATGAAGAGGAAGTGGCAATATCATCGCAGGTGTAGTGGAGGTAGGTATCAGTGTCATGACTTCTCGGCACCTACTATTACGGTGGTTAATGTGCCAATGATTTACTAGTAGTGTGGAAATATTTGAAACACCGTACATTATTTTCATAATACCATGTACACATGCTTCATCTTTGGATGTGTTTCTAACATAAAACACATTAGTTAGTCTATGTCTACAACTCATTTTGGCAAGGCTTATTTAGTTACATTTGATAATACATTGTAGTCAAAAGCATAAAAGACAACAGGGCACTAGATACAAGACTTGAGATTGAAGAATTTTTATGTAGTAGATAATTTTCCAACATAAGTTGATGCAGGTACCGAAATAGTGATAAGTAAAATCGTTATTTCTTCATTAGTAGCAATTTTATTATTTAGTACTTGTGCCTCCAACCTGTTATATTTTCCCATTTTTTGACATTAATAAAATTCAAATGGATTATATTTATTTTAAAGTGGAGTTACATAAAAGTCATGTAATGAAGAAATAGCATGGATTCAGGGTTCTTAATTGTTCGTTAATAATAGACGATATAAGGATGGTCTATGGTTTTCCCATTCATGATCTGAATCTGTTTGATCTTATCATGAGTATGGATTTTCTTGTCTCTCATTGAGTTGAAGTTTATTTTTATCATCATTTATTTTATTTTCATGCTATCAATGTGAGCTATAGTCTGTTTTTGGGTTATGGGACTGGAGGTTAGGTCATGATGATCCTTCCCCCCGAGAGATCATGAGTTTTGTGGTTGTTTTCACGTTTGAGAAAAATGATGTTTCTTTTATTTTTTATCTTCCCATCTTCATTTTATATATTCATATCATTTCCTAGATGATTTCTATTAGATTCCTCTATAATGATAGAAAGAGTTTATGATTTATCAGGTTATAGGTTTGTATCAAATATCAATATCTTCATATCATATGGAACCAGAGTAGATGAGAGAGATTATGATTCAACTGGATAACCAATTAATAATTGGATCCATTCACTCTAGTGTTTCACAATGGGAATCTGTTATTGTCTTTTCCATGAAAATAAGTGGATCACTACATTTATTTGTTGAATATATGTACTTTACCAGTTAATGGTTAAGAAAAAATATCCATTGTATCATGTGGATGATCTATTTGATAAGATATTGGTGGAAAATTGGGTTTTAAATATTGATTTTATGTTAGGTAATCATTATCTCAATTTTCAGGAGACTGATATACAGAAGACAATATTCAAGAGAATGAATGGCCATTATAAATATGTTGTGGTGCCTTTTGGTCTAACTAATGATCATATAGTTTATATGGATTATATGTAGATTATATTAAATCAACATCCATAGAAATTTGTGGTACTGTTCGTGGTTGAAATTATGGTTTATTAGAAATTTGAGAGTGAGCATGGGAATCATACAGGTTTGGTTTGGGAAATTTTGTGAAGTAATTATTTATATGGAAATATTTTAAAATTTAATGTCTAGATTCAAGAAGTTATGTTCTTTGGACATATAATTTCGGATCATGTAATATTATTTGATCTAGATAAGGTAATGTCACATCTGTCATGAAAATAACCACATAATGTATTTGATATTTGAATCAACCTATGTATTTCTGGATACTAATGAATTATTGTCAAGGACATATCAAAGAGAATTCCACCTTTTGCATTCTCTTAACAATAATGTGGTGAAATTCACCTGGGATGCAATGTGTCAGACATCTTTTGAGGAACTGAAATGGATTATGTCATCATCTCTTATAATGATCTTACATTGGACTAGTAAGTGATATTTGGTGTTTTACGATTTAAATGAGGATGGTTTTGGATTCATGATTATGTAGGATGACCATGTGATAGCTTATTACCCTATCTATCCTTACCCTCAAGAAAATAATTACAATACTCACAATTTAATGCATCCAGCAGTCATGCATGATCTAAAATGTCAGAAACACTATCTTTTTGGTGAATGGTCCACGGTCTTTTCTAATCAATAGATTCTTTATATCATTTCTCAAAAGTATATGAATGTTATATAGTGAATATTGGAATAATACATTCAGACGTTTGAATTTGATATCTCTAACTCCTTAGGGAAGGGAAACATTATTTAATATTATCATAGAAATAATGTATCATCATAGGCTATTCTGGAATTCAAAGCAGGAGTGGAACATTATAGTTATTTTAACTCAATTTGACCTAGATTCCCTAGGTGATGTTTTTGGTATGGTTCTAACAAGTTTTATGTTACCAAAATATCTCTTAGATTCTATTTTTCAATGTCAATTGTAGGAAATGGAGTTTAATAAGACTAGAGAAATACATTATGATGGGGAGACTATTTTGTGTTGGTCTCTCTCTTTAGATGGTACCCTCCATATTGGGAAACTGTTTTTCTTCCCAGAAACCATGGAGAGGTTAGTATAATTTAATTATCACATATGTTCATGGGTTGTTCATCAATGAACTGAAAGGATATATTATGATAAGATGTGGTGATTTAGGTGGCCGAGTAAGAAGTGTGACATAACAAAGTTTTTATCTCACTACTATAGCTTCCAAAAGATAATCATATAGCCCTTCAAACCATCTATATTACATCAGTAACTACCAGTGATATATTGGAAATAATATGATGATTCATTCAACATTTTTGGATACCATAGACTCCTTGATGAAGGAATGATATTTGGGTGGGTTTTGATCCATTAACAAAGACATATCATTTCATTATGACTAAAGAAACCACTATTGTAAAATAAATTATAATGTTGTAAGTGCAAGAGATTATGAGGTCAAATGAGAGACATTCTACAATTATTTTATACAAGAATCTGAGGATTACCTTGTGGTTATATAGTAGTCTTTGATAGGTGATGGAAACATCATTCATGTTGATAAAATTTTACTATCCATAGAAATATATTAAAATATAGTGATTAATTTATATATTGAATGATGTGATCTATGCATGTGTCTTGGATTAAGAGGATCATCAGACAATCATCATGGACTTGTTGAGTATTTTTATAACAATAGTTATCAGTAGTCAATTGGAATGGATCCCTTCTTGTTGGTGTATAGTCCCTCATGTATATCACCTCTTTGTTGTGTTGAGGTAGGTGAAGTATATTTAGTTTGACCAAGTTTGGATCAAAAAATGTCTACAATGATTTATAATCTACATCGATGTCTCGTTACATCACATGGTTGATGGAAATTATATGTGAAAAGGTTGTTTTTGGGAATGTATTGTCACAAAAATACACAAAAATAAATTATTATTTTGATGCTCACAAGTACACTTATTTTTTTTCTAATGAATTTATTAAGAGTATGTTTTTCATGAATTTTTTTCATATCGATGGATATCACATATTACGGGATTTACTCTGGAAACACAGTTTTCATCCCATTGTTATGCTACTATAAATAGTGTTCATATAGATAGTTATCCCTATGCTAGGTTAAAAACTTTTTGTTTTATACGTACTATGAAAACTGTTCATATGGATCATCAACCATATGCTACGCTAAGAAGATCGTGTATGGATCAGTAACCCTACATTGGAATCTTGAAATACTATTCATAATCATTACATGTTGAAAAATATAGGAATATATGGATCATCAACACCATGTGACATGCCTAAGTTACGAAAATGAATAGATAAAAGATGAATGCAATGTTCCATTCCTACCATAGGAATATGATATAATGGTTAGTAAACGATACATTGGTAGAAGAACCCTACACTACGCTGCTTGACCCTACCTTGTGTTCTCAATGGCAGTGATCTTTGAAGCCACATATCTTATTGAAATCATCTGGAATGATTTAATCAGATTTAATGAGACATTCAATGTTCTTTATGACCAATTTGGAATAACTCATTTTCTCAAAGAACTGATTTGATTTTTAGGGGAATTTTCGTTTAATATATGAATTCTCGTGATTAATCAGGAAATAATTTCAGATATAGATATATCAAAGGAAATTAGTTGCTCTATTTATTCTTTCCAGAGCCTAGACAATTTATAAATGTATGTATGTGTGAATATTTATTGATATTGATAATTTTTAAGTTCTATTATTATAGTGGAGGAGAATATCGATCATCATCAAAAGAGAAGAATCTTTCAATGTACTGGTCTTTCTCAAACTCATTTTTCATACATGAAATTGAAATTTTATTAAATATCATTGTTCCATAAGGATATCTTATTACTATTTGTTCTTAAAAATAGTCCATTCTAAAGAATAAGATATATCAATTCTAAATTACGTACAACTCAAACTGGGAAGATAAACCATATTAATTTACTAATCAATTTCGATTGATTAATGTTTTGGCTGCTTGTACTCAGTTGTGTAGGAGCATTAGCTTCTCAATCTAAGCTGTGGATATTGGTTCATTGTTTCATAATAAATAGATTTTTTTTGTTTTAGTCTTATTTGAAATGGTGGCAAGTTCCTGCACTCGGTTTTGGATTAAAGGTCATGTGATAAGAAGACGTGTTCATGTGAAATCAATAGGCCCATAGAGAGAGTGATTCATGGTGTGGGCTAGGGGATCTTGGTTCCCTAGACCACAAAAATAATATGTGTTTTTTACTTATGTATATTCATTGAACTTTTTATACAAAAAAACAACACTATAAGTCTTCGTAATTTTCAGATGGATTCAAAAATCTGAATTGTTGAAGGTTATTTGAAAATAACAATTCAAGCCCCTCCTGTGTTTCTTTGTACATTCAGACGTTACAATTGGTATCACATGAGTGATTTCTGGATAATTCATTTGAATGATGAAGAGTATATGATCTGTAAAAACAATATGGAAAAGAATGATCATAGATAATTAATATTATTGGTGCGTGCTAAATATTTCAATGGTGATAACATTGGATGTTGGAAGTCATGGAGGATTATATATATAATGAATCATGGATAGAATGTCTTCTAAAAAATCCAATCTCCTTACATGATTCCTTAAAAACTAGCAACATGGGATTCAAATATTGAAGCAGATTATGATATGAATTGGAAATAAATGAGTGCTATTACTTCTAGTCAAGGACCAGATGAATTAAACCATGTATCGCAATGACCAACAAACTATGAAATATGGAAAATGATTGCAGTATCCTATGAAGTAACTAATAAATATTAAACAAATGAGATATTCAACAATGAAATTAAAATTTGATTCATTCGAAATTTTTGATGGAGATATCATTACATAGATGAATAGAAGGATGAACAAATTTTTAATAATGTTACATTCTTGGGTGACCCTATCAATCAAACTATTAATGCCTTGAAAGTACTATGATTACTCTCAATGAAATAGAATGGATTGTCACCTAAAATTTTGAAATCATCTCATTTAATCAATTAGACAATTAAAGAATTAATTGTGTCTCTGATGATGTGTGAAACAGAAATACTAGCCGATGATAAAGATCATAAAGTTTTTGTGATATTAAAAGACACTTAACTGATCTTTTCATCATAGAACCAAAGCATAAATCCAAAATAAGAAAAAATTGAGATGAATTCATGCTCCTATAATTTTTAAATTAATGTATCTCTATTAACAATATTTTTCAGTAATTTATAAAAAATATAAGACGCTATAGAAAACCTTACTAGAAAGATGAGATATAATCTAGATATGATTGATTCTAAGAATGAAAAATATTTGGACACATAAGACAAGATTTTCCTCAATTGAAATAAGAACAAAAAATACTTCAAAAGAAATATCAGAAAAATATTTATTATGAGAAAAAATGGGAAAGATCAAGGAAGGATACATGGAGTGTATTTGATGACTCCAACAGCTCCTCAGAAGCTGATTTAGATAACGATCTATGGAATCTAAAAGCCACAATGGGTATTATGGATAATGAATAAGAATAGTTGGAATTCTTTATTTTTTTAATCATTATTCTAGTAGTTGTTTAAATGAATAGTAAGATACATATTGTTCACTACTAGTGAAAAAATTTGATACCATACTAAAGATTGAAAAATTGTTAAATAATATTCACAAATAAGTATTAGGAGAAAGAGACACAGATTAATCAAACAACATATGGAGTTGAATGAAAAATTCAATTCTTCTACTACAAACAATGATGATTATGAAATTAGGATCAAATCATACAAGATATAGTAGAAACATAAAAAATTTCTGATCTCTTTTTTACAAAATGAGAAAATATTTTTAATGAAATTTATAGCACGAATGTAATAAAAAAAATTATTATAGGAAGTAAGGGTGAATACCCTTGATTTATAAGAACTATTTTGTACCTATATCAAAAATTGTATATTGTGATTATTGTGAAACAAAAGTTCATATAAAAAATTGTTACTTAATATATCCTTAGATAAGTGGATATAAAATGGATTTTATTTCAAAATATAATTTTATGAAATAAATTATATGAGTTATGGAACAACCATGTAGATCTGGGTTTTTAGAACTCTGCTACCTAACACTACTGGACCCAAGATGATGTTTGTACCAAAAAAACTATTATATAATTGATTTTATAGAAAATAGGTCGTAGAACTAGAAAAGTTGTATGGTACATGGATAGTGGGTCCTCAATTCACATGAGTGAAAACACAAAAAGCATTAGTACACATACTCAAATCGATGGATGTCTGGTTACCATTTGTGATAATGCTTAGAGAAATATAATTGGTCGTGGAACTATTGGTGATTCAATAATTCCTCAATCAACAAGGTACTATATGTACATGGGACGAATCACAACTTGATAAGTATTTTTCAACTCTATGATGTTTGATATTATATTGAATTATCTAATAAATATTGTTTTGTATTTAAAGATAATATTATCAAATTTGAATCACCTAGAACAGATCCTGTTAATAATTTTTATTTAAATTTCTTGTGTAAACAGATATTGATTTGTTTGACTAATATGGTAAATTAGTCGTGGATTTGGAATAAAATACTTGGTAATTTAAATATCTATGTGTAACATAAATTACCTAAGAATGAATTAATTTCTTAGTTTCTAAGTCTTAAATTTGATAGTGGTAGATTTTTTGATGCATGTCAAATTAGAAATCAACACAAGTATTCCTTCATATCAATTAACAAAATTTCTACATCTAAACCTTTAGAACATATCCCTTTGGATTTGATTGGAACATCAAGAATAGCTATATTGGCTGTTAAATTATATGTATATTTTTAGTAGAATATTATTTAAGATTTATATGGGTTTATTTTTTTAAAACTCAATTGTAAATTGTTAATAGATTTTGAATGTTTTTTAAAAATTAATAAAAACAAAACGGGTCTTAAAAAATTTCATTAAGAAGTGATCCTGAAGGCGATTTTGAGAATTATTAATTCAATTCCATTTTCTAAAATCTATGTTTTAAAAACAACTACAATTCCCCAAGAACACCTAAAAAATGGATTTCTTGAAAGAATAATTATATCTATTCAAGAAAAGTCTAGGACTATGTCAAATGAATATAGTGTTTCAACCTACTTATGGGTAGAAGATGTAAGATCAAACTTCTATTTAATTAATAGAGTATTAATTAGATAAATTTTCAGAAAGGCACCCAATGAAAATAGGAATAAAAAAATCCTAAATTAAAGTACATTAATTTTTTTAGATTAAAGTGTATATCATGAACACCAAATATAATCATGGTATTTTTTATCCAAAATCCGAGGAGGGAATATTTTTAGGATATTCATCTACATTTGATGCTTATAGGGTATTCAATAAAAATTCAAGTATTGCTGAAGAATAAATTCATGTGATGTTTTAGAAAAATGACCCATTCAATAAATAGAATGATCAAACTGATGAAAATACCCACTCTAATGATAACATGGGTCTAAAAGTCTAGAACGATTATTTTGAAAATAATATAAATCATTCTAGTTCAGAAGAACATGAAACTACTGATCCAATTAGTGTTTTACCAAGATAGGATAAAACCTAGAACTATCATCCCATATAAATATTTGTAGGATACCTAAACATAAGAATTATAACTAGAACACATGTATGAAACATAGAATAATTCTAAACATTTTTATCTCAAATAGAACCTAAGTTTATAGAAGAACCCTTAGAAGATGAATTTTGGTCTTTAGAAATGTTTGAATAGATACACTAGTTTAAGAGGAGTGAATTTTTGAAGATAGTTGAATGAACATTAACCTTTCAAGTCTTAGTAACTAAATGGGTTTTTATAAACGAACAACATGATTAAGGAATAATAAAATGAAATAATGCTAGATTAGTAACTAATGACAAAAATTAGGAAGACGGTGTAGATTATGATGAAACCTTTACCCTTATAGATATATTATAATCCATTGTAATTTTATTATCCTATGCATATAATATGAATTTTAAATTATATCAGATGGATTTAAAATCTTACTTTAGAAATGATTATTTAATAGAGTATTTTTATGTTGAACAACTTCTTAGTTTTGAAAATTCTAAAAAACAAGACCATGTATTTCATCATAGTTAAAAACTCTATAGCCTTAAAAGACAACTTGAGATTGCAATGAATGATTCAGTTTTTTTTTTGAATAAGACATAACTATTGGTCTAGAAGAAAAACCTATTTTAAAATAAAATTGTTTGTTATATAATTTGTTTAGTTAAAATATATATTTATGATTTAATTTTTTGATCAAAAAATAAAAATCATTATAATGATTTTTCAAATATAATGAAAAAAATTGGAAATGAGTATAATGGTAGAATTGAATTTCTTTTTTGGACATAAAATTTTCATAAAAATATTTTAAAATGTTTTAAATCAAATAAAATACATTATTTATTTAATAAAAGTGTATGGATATTAAAACAGAATGACAAATAAAAGTCAAATGTGTACTATTATTAAACAAGATTTTGATGAAGCTGGAAATATAGTGGAAAACAAGTTATATAGAGGTTTGATTTGTAATTTATAGTACCTTACTACTTGAAAGTCATATACTATGTATTCAATATGACTTTGTGCAATATTTCATTCAAATCATAGTAATCCCATTTAACTAATGATAAAAGAATTTTCAGATACCTAAAAGGAACTATTTTTTAATATATTATTTGTTCCTAAAAATATGATTTCAATTTAATTTTATATTTAGATTCTTATTTTAGTGGATATTGTTTGGATAGGAAAAACACATCAATATTGTATCCCTTTTTAGGAAAATAATTTGTACAATGATCATGTATGAAACAACACACAATTTCTCTTCCAACACCCATGGAAGAATATATATCTAGAGGAAGTTGTTGTGCACATGTGTTTTGGATGAAAAACACTCAACTAGACATTGGACTGTGGTTTAGTTGTACAACTATTTAATTTGATAATTCTAGTGATATAAATATTTCAAATAATCATATAATTCACTGAAGGACTAAATAAATGGATTTAAGGCATCATTTTATAATAGATCATGTCCTTAAAAAGGATATATCTTTAGATTATTTTTATACTGAATATCAATTATCTGATATTTTAACTAATCCACTTCCCAGTTATATTTTGATTTTATTAAGAGGGAGATAAGATTATTTAATTATAAGTAAATATTTACATTCAGTAACTCTTCTTTTAAGTTCACAATTAGGTTTTTTAATAAACATTAAAATTTACCTAATATTTATTTATTTAATTTATTTTGGAAAATGTATCATTACTTTTCATTTTCATGAATATTATAAAATACAAATTTTTTTAATTTAATTAGTATTATCTAAATCAGTGAAGGAAAACCATTTTCATTCGTTCTCTCCAATTATTCTATCTCTCACATCCAGTCATTTAATCAAGCTCACTCGCTCTCTCTCGAAACCTTCTCACAAATCCTTCAAAATCTAAACTGTTGATCCTTCAAAACAGAATCCTTCAGAATATGGATTGCTTGAAGAGATCAGATGATGCGGAGTTGGTTCTCTTTCTCTATCTGTAGAAGAAATCCAAAAGAATTCGTATATAATAATAATTGACATTACCTATCTTGATTCAAAAAATCTATCTATCATGCACGAAATATGGTTTTAAGGGCAAAAGATTATCTTTAGAGATGATAATACACCTGTTGTGTATGATCATGATGTTATGGAATTCTATAAAAATACTACTTTAACTATTTTTTTAAGGATGATATAGTGTTTTCTAAAATTCATAAAGAATAATTCACATTCTCTTTGGTCGAGATAGCAAAGGAACAACATTTTCCCAATGAGTTGGAGTGACATTTTGATTTAATGAATTCTGGTGATGGTAGGTATCCCTCATAGGATATAATTTTTTCATTATTCAGAATAAGAACCACCAATAATATCATCTACAATGAACTAAATCTAGATAGTCAAGTTATGATGAAGTTCATACAGTCAGCTATGTTTCTGAGGACAGAAAATCTAGAGAAGGTTCTATATATGGACATGTATGTGATTTTTTTTGAATGAAATCAATATCAATTTCTGTCAGTTCTGACTAAGGTCTTTAATAAATTACGTTCATCCTGAATCAATGAAGGGATATTATCTCTAAGGCATAATTATCACTCTACTTTTAAGAAAAAAAGGCAAGATGGACAGTATGTTTTTTTCATAGAGGATCCACCATACAATTAAATTGAGTACATGGTGGTCATGTAGTTAAGCTATGTATGGAACAATTATTACAACAGTTTCTTACTTGTTGGTGAAGAGGAACAACAAATGTTGTTGGCAGTTACTCAGGGGGAGAAATGAAATATTACATTGATTGGCTCTTTGAGATAGATTCCAGTGGATCCGGATCACAAGAATCATTAATTCGTTTCATTTGAAGAAAAATATCATTTGTTAAACCAGCTGTAGTGGATTATGCTTTAGAAGTGCTAGAACCTAAGCCTCAACAAGTTGACCATGTTGAAAAAATTGAGAAATAGGAACAAATATATGAAAATCAAAGGGATTTTCTCCCAGTCCCTAATGATCTTTCCATGATTAATCCAGATTTAATGTCCATATGTGAATCTATTCAGAAGACATGTCCTTAATAGAATTGATTGTTATGCCTGGCTGTTGTAGATTTTAAACATGCAGGATAACAATAAAATTCATCTGAATCTAAGTCCAATGCCCTAGTAATATATATTATCCTATTCGATGCTCATAATTCATTCCTATGGGAACCATTTAATGTAGAAAAGAAAAATTTAGAAGAATAAAAAATGACTACAGTTCCCAAAGTAGAATTTGAAACTTATAATATTTACCTGGAACAGTTTAATGAAAATCTCATTTCTGTGGGATATCATAGGGAATTCATAGTAACGATATGTAGAGAGATATATTCTTTGAATATTGAAGATGTGAATAAATCCTTGTATAAAAATTTCAGGAATATGGTTTTGAGGGAATTTCAATCAATTAATGGAACTTATTGTGCCTCTTCATCGGCTCAGAAAACCTCTACAGATCATATTAAAATGTTTTAAGACATTTCAACAATGTTGGATAATTTAAATTATAGATATCACACTCTCCAATGTGATAGTACACTTTAAATGTGTTGATTTTCAATCAAAGGCACAGGGGGAGCCATGTCAATTAAACTTATTCACTGTTGGGATTGATGATTAGTAAACTTAATGAGAAGTTTAATACATTCATCCAGTAATAGGATGCAATTAATGACTTCATGAAGATAAATATTGTTTAAAACGTGAAGGTTGGAATGGACATAGTGAAGCATTTTCAACAATGGACAGAAGTGTTCAAGAACCACTTCCAGAGTCTGCAAATGAAGATCAAAGAGCTTACCAATGCTGTTGAGTCCATTTATCCCCCAAATTCTAAACCCATAGTGTTTGGAGAACACGATGAATGCCCCACCTTTTAACCCTCTCCTTTTTGATCGTGGAGGATACATATACTCAAACATTTCATTTCTTTTTTAATTTTAGAATCTTTTATTTTAATATGTGGTGATTTTCATTAATTTCAAGTATTAACTGTCAATACTATGTTTATTTCTGTTATTTTTTTTAGAAACTAATTCTTTGTAGTTCAGTGCTACATTAATGTCGTACATATCATTTGTTCTATTGAACATTCTTTTTGATAACACAAAAATGGCAAAGATAGAGACAAAACAAGGGGATGGAGATAGATATGGGAGATGGAGATATATATTTCAAAATTATCTCCCATGAATATTATGTTACTTTTGAAATTCAAATGACAAACATATATAAAAAAATTACGTCAATATTGTATTTAATTCAATGTATTATTTTACAGGTTTTGTCATCATCAAAAAGGGGAGAATTTTGGGATTGAATTTTCACAACAATACTCTATATTCAATAATGATTTTGAATCTCACAAATAACCTTGTTTTTTTTCTAAAGACATTTTTATGATTATGTTATTCATGAATTTTGATCATATCATAGGAACTTTAATGTTACCGAATTTACTATTGAAATACTATTCCAATCCATATGTTATTTTGCTGTGAACATTGTCTGTATGGATCATTATCTCTATGTTATGTTGAAATTTTTCCATTTCAAACATATAGTGAATGTATCATGTATGGATCATCATGATATTGATACATTAATAAGTTCATGTAAGGATCAACAAAATTACGTTGGAATCTAGGAATACATTTTATAAACCATGAATTCCAGAAATATAGGAATGTATGGTTCGTCAACCCTATGTGACATCCCTAAGTTATGAAGATGAATGCATGGAAGATGAATGTTACATGCCATGACTACATTACAAAAATGAATGTATGGTTAGTAAAATGTTCATTAGTAAATAACCCTACGCTACACAGATTGACCCTATGATGTGTTCTCAATGACAGTGATGTGTGAATACACGTTGCTTATTCAAATAAGCTGGAATGATTTAATCAGAGTTAATGATGGATTCAAATATTATTATGTTCTATATCAATGATCTCTTTTTCTTGGAGAATTAATTTGATTCATTAGGGATGTTCCATTTATTATTTGAATTTTCGTGATTTATCTGTAATGAATTTCTGATCTGAAAATATTATCGGAAATCCCTTTTTCAATTTAATCTTTATATAGATGAGAAAAATTATGAATGTATCTTTGTGAGAATAGTTTTTTATAATGATAATTTTTTACGTGAAGCTATTATAGTTGATAGAATCTCAATCGTCTTCAAAAGAGGATAAGCTTTCATTGTACGGATCATTATCAACCTCATTTTCAATACATGAAGTTGCAATTTTATTGAAGATCATTGTGAATTAAGGATCTCTTCAGACTATTCTTTCTATATGAAGTTTCTTTATGAAGAAGAAAATCCATCAATGTTAAGTTGTGTACTGCTGCAAATATGATGATCAACCTTTATATTTTACAAATACATTCTTATTGACTGCTGTTTCGACTACTCGTAATCAGTTGTGGTGGAGTATCAGATTATTAGAATAGTCAGTGGATATTGTTTCTTTGTAACTAAACTAGAAGACATCTTTGTTTTAGACATATTTTTAATGGTTTAAATTTCCCTCACTCAGTTGTGGACAAAAGGTCTTGGGATAAGTGGATTTGTTCTAGTGAAATCACCAAGATCACAGAGAGAGTGATTTGTGGAGTGGACTAGGGGTTATTTGTGCCCCAAAGAACTATAAAATTACATGTTCATTAATTCTTAATACTCATTTCACTTTTTTATAAATATGAAAAACACTACAAATATTTTAACTTTTCAGAGGGATTTAATAATCAAAATTGTGGAAGGTAATTTGAAAATAAAAAATTCACCCCGTATTTTGTATCTTTGAACAATCGAACATAACATTTGATTCATAAATAGGATTCTTACAAATGATAGTGGGTTTTCTGAATGTTTCACCTCAATTGTGTCTCTATAGAATTGGAAAGTTTGGGAAATTATCTCCATGATATGTTAACGTGTTTTAGGTAACTGAGAGGCTCAAAGAAAGATTCTTATCAGTTATAATTTCCAGTTCTGTTGACAAGTAATCATGGTGTTTTTCATATATCTCAGCTTAGGAAATAATCCCATGATCTCTCTCACGTTCTAATTTTGGATGAAATTATGTTAATTCAATATTATTATATTATTGATAAACTAGTTGTCATTGTGAAATATATTTTGAATGTCTTGTGTGGGATGTGGAATTTTTTGGTGATTGTTCTACGGAAACAAGGATCAAATTCTCATGAGACTTTTGATCAAAGATCCTTGATAGAGTAGTATTAGAATCATCTCTTATTGGGGAATAAATATTCCACATTACTACCATGTGAATAAAATTATTTACGGTGGAATGTTTGTTAAATCAAGTAAACATTTTATCAGGTATTCTCTTAACCTTATCGTGGTTTTCACCTCATTTGAAATTGTGAGGATAGAAAAAATGGTGTAGTCAGATATTTTTTGGACTTTTAATAAAAACCACTCATCTTTGTAGGTTATAGAGAAGTTATATGTCGTGTCACTATGATACATTAAATGAAATGGTTTCTGGATGTATTATGTGAAAGAAGACATCATGTTCTAAAAGGATGCACATCAGGAATGTGACATAAATGACAATATTTATTAAATGCCTAGTTTTTAATATGATGTGATAGGTTTTCAGCAAAATATTTATTATAGTGTTATACGACGTTTAAATACATTAAACATCATGTAATTCACCATGTATTTGATTTAAAGACATTGTGTGGATATTTTTTTCTATTTATTCTCTAGTTCATTATAGACCTCATAATAAGGCAGTTCTAGGGCCTTTGGAGAGACTCAATTCTTTCTTGGTCAATCAGTTCGACACTGGATCTCCTTTGAAGTTGTATTTCATCTCTATGGGTGGGAATCCTTTCTATTACTTTATTTCATTTTATCATGATATCATTTTCGGGTGGGGAATTTGATCCATTGGATTAGGATTGGTTCTTCTTATTGATTACTTCTTAGATCCATTGTGTGATCTTGTTTCAGATGCCTTTTCATCTATTAGTCATGTTGTGACAGGGATCAATCTTTATGTTATGTGGGTTGAATATCTTCAATCATCCACTTGTATTGAAAATTTAATTAATCATGATCTATATTTTAGTCATAAGCACTCATTGACATTGTTGGATTTCTCTGTGGGTTTATACCATTACATGCATATGAGGCCCGAGTTATGAGGCATGCGGTTATGTATCTAGCCTATGTCGATAAGATTTATTTTTATTACTTTGTAAAATAATATATAAATTTTATTGGCCTCATATTTTTTTTGTATTGAAATTTTTTTTAATATAAAATGGTTTTCCCCTACTTATTTATAAATGGAATGAAAATGGGAATTTTCAATGTATTGAAATCGAATTTTTGAAATGGTTTTGATATTTTCTTTCAAATCATTGAAATGAATTGTGATAAAGAGCACATGGGTTCTCTTCAGAACATAGGTGAAAATATTATATGTGGTCCATCATCCACTATCCTGTGATTATATAGGAGGGTTTTCTTGGGGGATTCCTTAATCTACTATGTAGGTTTTTCAAGGGGATTGATATTGACATTTTAAGGGGTTTAAACATGATGTATTCCACTTAATTTTAGGAATATCATTCAAGGATCATAATTTTTCACTTGATTGTTGTGGTATGAGTATTATCTATCCTGGACCCATAATATTATTTAGTGTTAGGATCCATGTTATTGTTAATATTATTATACATGGATTTATGAGTATTTCTTGTTATGTATGTTAATTCTTCATGAAAATGATTGGTAAAATATGCATTGAAATTTATATACCCACATTTTTTAGAACTGTGGGAAAAAAGAAATGATTTCCAAATTTTCTATAAAAACATTACTTCTAATCATTCCACGTTTTATATAAAATGAGAATACAAGAATGTTTATACATAGGCTTTTTATCGATCACATGGGTGGGATCCTACAGAGCATGTTAGTTCAATTTCTATTCACCTCTTCAGTGGTGTGTTGAACCTTATTTTTCATCCTATTATGGGAAATAAATGGGGCTTGAGTGAAATGTCGAGTTTCACATTAGCAAGTTGGGTAGCAAGTGGTGAGATGGTGGGAGTTCATTTTTTCCATAATTTAAAGTAGATGTTTTTCTATGGTCATTTATAGTTGGAATTTTCCTTGCGAGTTTTATCTACATTTGAATTAGTATGTTTCTAATATTTAATTATAGTTATTGAATATATATCCTTTTTTCCTTATAGGTTTCTATTTTTTAGTGGATATATGAACCTTGTTTGATTAGGTTGGTAGAAATTGTTCCCTTTATTATGTTGATTGATGCTCATGTTCTTTCCACAAGCCCATGGGGATTGGGAATTCCATTTAATTACATGATGGAACTTTACAATTGTTGGATTTGAGGGAATCCTAGATCTATTCATTATAAATAACTTAGTGAAAGCGGATCACATCATGATAGGAGTTCATGTCATGAATAGTTTATGAATTTTTTTCACAACTCTTCATATTTGATTCATTTAATTCAACAAAACGTATTATTACAAAAATTGTAGGATCTATACCTTGTCACTTCTGATTACTATTTCAATTCTGAATCTGATTTTGGATCATTAGTTTCCAATTTCACTGAGATATATCTTGTAAAGACCCGTAAATATCAAGG
The DNA here is from genome assembly GCA_963277665.1 of Viscum album. NCBI lineage: Eukaryota > Viridiplantae > Streptophyta > Magnoliopsida > Santalales > Viscaceae > Viscum > Viscum album. The sequence goes on from OY728127.1 coordinate 2,048,283,434, forward strand.
GGATTTTTTTTTGTAATTTTCTTTGGAATTTTACACGAACGTAGTTTCTGAAGGCACGTGATTCCGAGGCCCGGTGTGCCCAGAATCATTTTCCGAAGTTTGGCTCGGGTACGTTCAGTGAACGAACGAGCGGGTTTTTCTAACATTTGAACCGGTGCTCAGAATCGAATTCCGAGGGAACCGATGGAATTGCAGCGCTGATATTTGCTTAGAAATGCCTTTTCCGGAGTTTTGTTTTATCGGGTGTGGTTTTTAATTTTTTTGGGGGTTAAGTTAAGAAAATAAAATAAAGTGGTGCCAAAACATTATTTTATTTCACATAAAGCCACTTAAAACTACTTAATATAAGTTGTAGCGGATAGGGTGGAACCCAAAATATCCTACCCTCTTGGTAGGATATTTGTGAGGTGGGGCCCGCACGAGCCCCACCGTTTCTTTTCCCCTAAGTAACGCACCTGCTAAAACTCCTCTTTAATGAAAGTCAACTGGTGCATTTTCTAAACTCTTAATGCCCCTATTAATTGGACAGTTAAGACGTTACCATTAATTCACTGAATTAATGGTTAGTTTCGTAACTTGTTTTTCAAATTGTTGGCATGTTAATAAAATAAGCCCAACACATATCTTCTTGAGGATTACTCGTTGAGATGATTTGGAGAAGACTCCAAGGCTTGAGATCTCCACCATTCATCGTGAAGAACGCGATGAACGCGATGAACGCCGGCCTTCGACGAATGTTTACGCAGAACACCCAACCCTTGGAGATCGACGACGCGACGCCATGTACCGCGATGCCGACGATTTTCCTCCCGCGACGTTCTTCTGCGACGATCCTTCACAGCGACAATCTTCGATCAACACCGATTGAGGTAGGGGATTACAGATCTTTTAAATTTCCTTTGTGGATTTTATCCTTAACATGGATTTAATTCATGAAATTAAATTTGTGTGTTTTCTTAAACCCTCGGAGATCGTCGATGCGACGCCGTATACCGCGATGACGCGACACCCTTTCGCGACGCGACGATCCTCTTCTTTCACCACTGTCAATTCCGCGAAAAAACACTTGTTCGACGACTATGAAGAGGTAGGGTTTTAATTATTTAAATCATTGTGATTAATGCCTATGGAGTTTGATTAAAAATTATTGTGAGACTTTAAAAACCACTAACGCGGTGGGTGCGGACTAACGAACAAGTCCGAACCCACCGCCCCTTTCGTTCTTGGTGTGTGAAACGGCGGACGTCAAAAAATCAGCCGCATAGGCGATGTAAGGTCCTCGAAATGAAGGATGGACCCCGGGAGGGATTCTGGCGAAGACAACAAGGAATTACGACCACCAGAACTCGTTCGGTGGTCCGCGGAGCAACCGGACGGCGCGCCCTGCCGGCACGGCGGCGGGAGGCGGCGGCGCCCGGCGCGCTGCCAGGAAGAACCGCCGCGGCTGAAGCCGCGGCGGCGGGCCGGCCGTCCTGCGGCTGCGCGGGACTAGCAAAGGAGGGATGTGGATTTGCCACGTCTGTTGGCGAGAGGCGGACCCCCACGCGATGCTGTGGAACAATCAAGGGGGCGGCGCCCCCCTTGCACCCGCTCGGCCGTTTGGCCCGAGCCCCCAAGCGACCGGGCCGCGCTCGCACAGCGCCGGCCGGGCCGGGTCGCGCCCAGCCTGGTCGGACCCGGACCCGGGTCGGGTCGACCCTGTTCGGGCCGACCTAGGGGGGGTTGGGCCGGGTCGGTCCGGGCCCAGACCCCCCGTTTTTGGACCTTTTTGGTCTTTTACTCATAACATGAGCTATGGGCCTCCAAACAATGCGCCGTCAGCGGCTATGCGATCCTTTTATTGAGGCGGTCGTTTTGGTATATCGCGCTTAAGGTTTCGGAGTACTTTGGGTCTAGCCGAGTTGGTTCGTACACGAAACCAACTTGGCCCTCAGAGGAGAAACACTTATATCTTGAACTCCGGACATCCGATTGACGTGTCGTCGACTTTGTTGGATTCATCTATGTGAGACAGATCTTTTGGCATAATCCGACCGAGGTTTGGACACAGGTGGAGTACGGTCAGGTTGGTTTTGCTTTAAAAACCAACTGGGCCCCTGAACGAAAAAGCCAATAACTCTCAGACCGGCCGTCTGATTGACGCGCCGTTTACGACGTTGAGTTCCTATTGACGATATGGAACATTTGGATTCATCAACTCTGGACTATGTGTTAGTTGATGTATCATCCTCTCGGCTCGTGGAGCGTACCCTCCTGAATGAGCTTGCTGTGTGTGGGAACCCTAGTGTTGGCTGCGACTGGGACTGCGACGACAAAGACTATAAAGAGATCCTCAGTGGATTCGATGATGACGACTACAACACTCAACATTCCTACATGGGTCAGTGCTACAGATCCGGTGTGGGTCTGATCCTATGTGGTTCAGTGCTCAACGGTCCTATGTGGGCCAGCGCCTACAGATCCTGTGTGGGTCTGATCCTGTGTGGGTCTTTGCGGGGATTAGTTACCTATAGATTTTCTGTGGGTCAGATCCTTTGTGGGTCATTACGGGGGTTAGTAACCTATCGATATTTTGTGGGTCACATAATTTGTGGGTCATTGTGGGGGTTAGTTACCTATCAATCCTGTGTGGGTCAGATCCTTTGTGGGTCATTGCGGGGGTTAGTACCTATCGATCCTTTGTGGGTCTGACGGCTTAGATGAATCAGTGGCAATATCTGATCATCTTTATTGTCATACAAAGAAGTATACATGTGTGAGATGAATCCTATTTTGCTTTCCTATGTGGATTGTGTTGAGCTATACTGTGTGGATTTACGTTTTGCTTTCCTGTGTGGACTGGGTTGTACTTCGGCTCGGATGTTGGAGTCGATCGAGAATTGATGAATTAGGTATATGTATGGGCATATACCTAAGCAGTGTCGAATGTTACTTCATGATTGTATCTTTACTTTGTGGACTATCCTTTGTGGATTATGGGAGACCTTCGGGGGTCTCGGGGTCCCTACTGAGTAGCTTATACTCACCCCTGCACGGGCTATGAATGCAATACGTTGTGTTGGTTGCAGACGACGGACAGCGCTGATCATAGTGGAGGCTTGCAGAGCAGGACGATACCTGGAGGTGGACCACTGGGCGGGACGTACTCGGAGCGGTCAGATGGACCCAAGGAGTAGTAAAGGCTATTTTTACCCACCCTTCAGGTGGGATTTCTAGAGGACAGCTCGACGTTGTGGCCTTACTTTTCAGTTTCTATTTTCCCCTTCCAGTTGTACTTTACATTCAGTTTGGGTTTGTATACTGGCCAACATACTTTTCCGCACTTACTGTTGTACCAGTTTTTACTTAGTGTTTACTTCTGCATGTTTCCTCTGTGGTGTTTGTGGTTTACGTTACAAAGGCAATGCCTTCCCTTTTTACCGGGATTTATGCCTTGGTGCTAGTCTCCAGCCCATGGCCTATGGAGGGAGGGCTTGGGGTAGTCACGGCACGGGCCCAGAGGACGGGTCATGACAAATTGTTATCAGAGGAGTTCGGTTCTAATGTAGAACTTGGGAATCTGATCTTTTTCTATGTGAAGAAATAGTGTTAAGTGTATTGGGTGTGGTTATCAGTTCAGGGATTCTAGTGTTGGTGCGGCGACCGACGTATCCGTACCCCAGGACCCTGACTTCTGATTTCCGACATAATGCATGAAAACATTGATTGCATGTCTGTGTTTGAAGTTTTCTTTGTGATTACTTTGTATCAGCTCACGAATTATACTATTCTGACTTTGGCTCATCTGTATCCTTTTTCAGGATGGCCCCACTACGGCAGCCAGCTAGGGTTATGAGAGTTGAGCGTGACGACAACCCGCCGAGTGACAAGGCCTCGGGACATTTCCCTTTGACAGCTGAGGCACCGGCGGTACCTCTACCCGCAGAGCCACCAATTCTTCCATCCCCAGCCACTGAAGTTGCACGTCGCCATAGTGCACTGCATGAGTTCCAGCGCCAACGACCGCCTAGGTTCCGTGGGGAGATGGACCCCCAGGTAGCTGAGGACTGGCTGGAGGCAGTGGTACGAGTTTTCCCTTTAGTGAGGACACCATCAGACTTCATGGTGATCCTCGCAGCGAGCCTACTACACGCTGTATTGGGCCGATGGTGGAGCATGACGCTCCAGGTGCATGATGAGGAATCTCTTCTCTGGACAGACTTGGAGAGACTCTTCCGCTCAGAGTTCGTCCCAGCCACCCTCCGTGTGGTGCGCATCCAGGAGCTTTTTCAGCTGCGGTAGGGCAGCATGACGGTCACCCAGTACTCAGCGAGATTTACCGATCTCTCGTGCTACTCGAGAGACATGGTACGAGAGCCATTCTTCCGGGCCCGGACCTTTGAGCAGGGATTGAGAAATGAGATCAGGGCATCGCTGATCTCCCTCAGCATTCCGACCTAGGTAAGAGTACTGGAGCAACCCCTTTTGATCGAGAGCTTTCTTGCTGAGTCTACACCATCGGCGAGACCTACCGCGTGGAGGCACGTAGAAGAGTCTTCTGCGGCAGGTAGTTGACGGATGACTCATGGGTCTGGGAATACCAGAACCTCACGCAGACGACCTCAGGACACTGGCTCAGCAGTGCGGGGCACACATCGAGGAGCCTGTCTTTCGAGAGGCAGGCAGTGCTACACATGCGGCGGGCAGGGTCACATGGCTCGTGACTTCCCGACCCACCGTGACGAGGAGCATCAGACAGTTGAGGGTCCACCCAGGCAGAGGCAGAGGGTCGACAGTGGTGGTCCTCAGGGAGCAGGCGGACGAGGAAGAGGAGCTGGCGGAGCAGCAGGTGGTGGACGACGCTTTGAGGCTCTACCACCACCACCACTAGGAGGTCCACCCCAACCACAGGGAGCTGGCGGGATGAGACAGGTACAGCTCCAGGCAGCGGAGTCCTATAACCACGGCACACCCGAGATGATTCGAGGTACTATCTGTGTCTATTCCACCCTTGTTGTAGTACTTATAGACACATGATCTAGCCATTCTTTCATAGCTGCTGCCCTTGTTCGGATCTCGAAGATTCTGACAGAGCCGTTAGCTGGATCCTTACATCTAGAGACTCCTATGGGATAAGACTCGACGATTAAGCACTGGTGCCGGTAGTTTGAGCTTACTTTAGGAGGCGAGAGCTTCGGCTGGGATCTTCTTGTAGCAGCGCCGAGGCTTTACGACGTCATCTTGGGCATGGATTGGTTATCTAGAGTCCATGCTCAAATTGACTGTATTAGGCACAAGGTTCGATGTGTACGCATGGATGGGAGAAGGTTCACCTTCACCGGTGAGAAGGGAGCCTTCGCAGCACAGTATGGACTCTCGTAGAGGAGAGGATAGCCCATCACTCATCAGTTGGATAGTCTCATCCTAGGAGCAGTTGACGTGTAGAGTACTGGTTTTCCTGCAGTGGTGGATCAGTATGTAGACGTCTTTCCCGACGACGTTCCAGGACTACCTTCTCGTAGAGGGGTATAATTTTATATTGATATGTACCCCAGGATAGCCTCGATATCCACTACAGCATATCGGATGGGCCCTACTGAGCTTCGAGGGCTACGGGTACAGTTGGAGGAATTGCATGGAAAGGATTTCATCTTACCCAGTGTTTCACCCTGGGCTTCCCCGATATTGTTCGCCAAGAAGGGGGACGGGAGCTTACGAATTTGTGTCAACTATCGTCACTTGAACCAGGTGACAGTGAGGAACAAGTATCTACTACCGAGGATTGATGATCTCTTTGATCAGCTCAAGGGAGCACGGTGGTTCTCGAAAATAGGCCTCAGGTCAGGCTATCATCAGCTCAGAGTTTGGGATGAGGACGTGCAGAAGACAGCCTTCAGATGTCGGTATGGCCACTATGAGTTCTTGGTTATGCTATTCGGCATAACCAATTCTCCAGCGGTGTTCATGGGCCTCATGAACATGATCTTTCATCCATACCTCGATCGATTTGTCATGGTCTTCATCGATGACATTTTGATTTACTCGACGACTGAAGAGGAGCACACCCACCACTTACGTGTTGTACTAGACACACTCCGAGAGCACCAGATTTATGGAAAGCTCTCGAAGTGTCAGTTCTGGATACGTGAGGACCACTTCTTATGACACGTCATCTCTGAGGTGGGAGTTGCGGTGGATCCTGCGAAGATCAAGGCAGTGCTAGCTTGGGAGCCACCCAAGAGTGTGATAGAGGTGCAGAGTTTCTTGGGACTAGCTGGATACTATCAGAGATTGGTTCCATACTTATCCAGAGTTGCGGCACCACTCTCAGCTCTTACGAAGAATGGGAAACCCTTTGTGTGGTCAAAGTGATGTCAGAAGAGCTTCCAGGAGCTGAGATAGAGATTGACCAGTGCACCTATCTTGAGGTTGCCGGAGGAGGGAGTGGGGTACATAGTCTACTGCGATGCATCAGGGACCGGACTCAGATGTGTCCTGAAGCAGGAGTGGGCAGTGATCACCTATGGATCATGTCAGTTGAGCCCGCATGAGTAGAACTACGATACCCATGACCTAGAGTTAGCAGCAGTGGTCTTCGCTCTGAAGACATGGCAACACTATCTGATGGGCGAGAACTTTACAGTCTTTTCTGACCATCAGAGTCTCAGGTACATTTTCTCTTTGAAGGACCTGAACCTAAGACTGCGGCGATGAATCGAGTTCCTACAGGACTATGACTTTGAGATAGTATATACTTCCGGGATGGGGAACATGGTAGCTGATGCTCTCGGCAAGGGGACGGGCATTCAGCTACTTGAGGAGGCGACAGAGCAGCTAGCCGACTTGCAGATATCCTTCGTGGATAGAGATGGAGAAGCCTTCCTTCAGTCTCTTACAATCTCTCCTCCACTACTATAGTGGGTCAGAGACACATAGCGTGGGGACGCTGACTGTGAGACGCGGCATGCACAGATATCCTCAAGACTGGCACCTGATGGTTTCTCCTTTAGAGTAGAGTACGACGTTCTTTTTCAGAGGACGTACCTCGGTACCAGTTGCTTTACGGGAGGAGGTTCTGAGAGAGTTTCACACATCTCCTTTGGTGGTACATCCTGGAGTGGCGAAGATGTACCAGGACCTCAGACGACAGCACTGGTGGCCGGGCATGAAAAATGTTGTGGAAGAGTTCATTTCTTGATGCCTCACCTTACAATAGGTGAAGGCAGAGCATCAGGTACCAGTGGGCTTGGTACAACCCTTGGAGGTCCCGGAGTGGAAGTTGGACGGGATATCTATGGACTTCGTGACTGGACTTCCACTCACTTCCAAAGTTCATGAATCCATTTGGGTGATTGTCGACTGACTCACCAAGTCGACTCACTTCATACCCATCAGAGAGCAGGGCTCAGTGGAGAGCTTGGGACGTATCAAAGTTCAGGAGATTGTACGCCTTCACGGTGTTCAATCATCTATCATCTCTGATCGAGATGATATCTTTACTTCCCAACTTTGGAAAGAGTTGCAGGAGGCGTTCGGGACGCAGCTACATCTGAGGACCGCCTTTCACCCTCAAACGGATGGTCAGACGGAGAGGACCATTCAGACTCTTGAGGACATTCTCTACGCAAGTGTCCTCAACTTTGGTCGCATCTGGGAGGACCACCTACCCTTGGTGGAGTTTGCGTACAACAACAGGTACCACTCCACCATCGGGATGGCACCGTATGAGGCGTTGTACAACCGACATTGCAGATCTCCTTTGTGCTGGACAGACCCTAGGGAGTCAGCACTTGTGGGACCAGAGATGGTTCGGGCCACGACAGAGAAGATCCAGATCATCCAGGAGCGGATGAGGACAGCTCAGAGCCGACAATAGTCTTACGCTGACAGGAGGTGGAGGCCACTAGAGTTCGAGGATGGCGACCACGTCTTCTTACGTGTCTCACCTTGACATTGTTTACAGAGATTTGGAGGATGAGGCAAGTTGTCTACATGCTTCATCGGACCCTTATAGTTCCTCAGCAAGATTGGTGAGGTGGCATATCCCCTAGCTCTACCACCTCAGTTGCACCGGGTGCACGACGTCTTCCACGTATCTCAGCTGAGGAGATACGTGCACGACCCGACGCACATCATTGACCATGGGGAGCTGGACATTGATGATGGGGCGACTTTTGCGAAGGTTCCGGTGGAGATCAAGGATCGACAGGAGCATGTCCTACGTGGACGATCGATTCCTCTAGTGCGCATCAGATGGAAGCACGGGAACCTCCAGGAGAGCACTTGGGAGCGGGAGGCTTAGATGTGTGCTTATTACCCTCATTTGTTTCCCTAGTTTATGATGTATCTTTACGGGGACATAAAGCCCTGAGGTGGGAGTGATGTAAAGACCCGTAAATTTCAACGAATTTTTTTTTTCTTAATTTTCTTTGGAATATTACATGAACGCAGTTTCTGACGGCACGTGATTCTGAGGCCCGGTGTTCTAGGAATCATTTTCCAAAGTTTGGATCGGGTACGTTCAGTGAACGAACGAGCGGGTTTTTCTTACTTTTGAACTACTGCTCGGAATCAAATTCCGAGTGCACCGATGGAATCACAGCGCCGATATTTTCTTAGAAATTCCTTTTCCGGAGTTGCATTTGCTCGGGTGTGGTTTTTAATTTTTTGGGGGGTTAAGTTAAGAAAATAAAATAATGTGGTGCCTCAACAATATTTTATTTCACTTAAAGCCACTTAAAGCTACATAATATAAGTTGTAGCGAATAGTGTGGAATCCAAAATATCCTACCCTCTTGGTAGGATATTTGTGAGGTGGGGCCCGCACGAGCCCCACTGTTTCATTTCCCCTAAGTAACGCACCCGCGAAAACTCCTCTTTAATGAAAGTCAACTGGTGCTTTTTCTAAACTCTTAACTCCCCTACTAATTGGACAGTTCAGACCTTACCATTAATTCACTAAATTAATGGTTAGTTTCTTAACTTGTTTTTCTAATTGTTGGCATGTTAATTAAATAAGACCAACGCATGTCTTCTTGAGGATTGCTCGTTGAGAGGATTTGGAGAAGACACCAAGGCTTGAGATCTTCATCCTCCTTTGCGAGGAACGCGAAAAACATGAAGAATACGAAGAACGCTAGCCTTCGATGAAAGGTGATGAAGAACTCCAAACCCTCGGAGATCGATGATGCGAAGCCATGTACCACGACGCTGACGATTCTCCTCCCACGTCGTTCTTCTACGACTATCCTTCCCCGCGACAATCTACGATCAACACCGATTAAGGTATGGGATTACAGATCTTTTAAATTTCCGTTGTGGATTTATCCTTAACATGTATTTAATTCGTGAAATTAAATCTATGTGTTTTCTTAAACCCTCGGAGATCTTCGACGCGACGCCGTAAACCGCGACGACGCCACGCCCTTCCGCGACGCGACGATCCTCTTCTTCCACGACAGTCAATTCTGCGAAGAACTCTCGTTCGATGACTACGATGAGGTATGGGTTTTTATTCTTTAAATCTTTGTGATTTTTACCTGTGGCGTTTGATTAAAAATTGTTGTGAGAGTTTTAAAACCACTAACGCGGTTGGTGCGGACTAACGGACAAGTCTGAACCCACCACCCCTTTCATTCTTGGTGTGCGAAACGGCGGACGTCGACAAATCAGCCGCACGGGCGATGTAAGGTCCTTGAAATGAAGGATGGACCCTAGGAGGGCTTTTGGCGAAGACGAAAAGGAATTCCAACGACCGGAATTCGTCCGGTGGTCCGTGGCGCAACCCGTCGGCACGCCACGCCGGCACGGCGGCGCTAACGGCTGGAGGAGGCAGCGCCCGACGCGCCGTCGGGAAGAACCGCCGCGGCTTCAGCCGCGGCGACGGACCGGCCATCCCGCAGCCACGCGGGACCGACGAAGGAGGGATTCGGATTTTCCGCGTCCATTGGCGAGCGGCGGACCCCCACGTGGGGCCGCAGAACAATCAAGGGGGTGGCGCCCCCCATGCACCCTCTCGGCCGTTATGGCCGAGCCGCCAGGCGACCGGGCCGCACCCGCACCGACCGGGCCAGGCCGCGCCCAGGCCGGGCCAGGCCACGCCAGTCGGGCCGGGTCGCGCCCAGCGGTGTCAGAACCGTACCCGGGTCTAGTCAACTGAGGGGGGGTTGGGCCGGGTCGGTCCGGGCCCAGACCCCCCGTTTTCGGACCTTTTCGGTCTTTTGCTCATAGCATGAGCTACGTGCCTCTAAACGACGCACCGTCAGCGGAGATGCGATCCTTGGATCGAGGCGGTCGTTTATCTATATTTCACTCAAGGTTTTGGAGTATTTGGGTCTGTCCGAGTTGGTTTGTACACGAAACCAATCGGGCCCTCGGAGCGGAAACACTTATATCTTGAACTCCGGACGTCCGATTGACATGCCGTCGACTTTGTTGGACTCCTCTAAGTGAGATGGATATTTTGGATTACTCCTCCTGAGGTTTGAATGTAGGTGGAGTATGTTCGGGCTGGGTTTTCTTTAAAAACGAACTGGGCCCGTAGAACAAAAAAGCCAATAACTCTCAGACCGGGCGTCCAACTGACGTGCCGTCTGCGACGTTGAGTTCCTGTTGATGATACTGAACTTTTGGATATGTCAACTCTTGACTATGTGTCAGTTGATGTACCAGCCTCTTCGCTCGTGGAGCGGACCCTCCCGAACGAGCTTGCTGTGTTCGGGAACCCTAGTGTTGGCTGCGACTGCGACTACGACGAAGACAATTGTGCAAAGATCCTCAGTGGATTCGACGGCGACGACTACAACACTTAGCTATCCTATGTGGGTCAGTGCTACATATCCTGTGTGGGTCCGATCCTTTGTGGGTCAGCACTCAGCGGTCCTGTGTGGGCCAGCGCCTATAGATCCTATGTGGGTCTGATCCTGTGTGGGTCTTTGTGGGGGTTAGTTACCTATCGATCCTTTGTGGGTCATTGCGGGGGTTAGATACCTATCGATCCTTTGTGGGTCATATCCTTCTTGGGTCATTGCGGGGTTTATTTACCTATTGATCCTGTGTGGGTCAGATCCTTTGTGGGTCATTGCGGGGGTTAGTACCTATCGATCCGTTGTGGGTCTGACGGCTTAGATGAATCTGTGGAAATATCTGATCATCTTTATCGTCATACGAAGAAGTATACCTATGTGATCTGAATCCTTTTTTTCCTTTCCTTTGTGCATTTTGTTGAGCTATCATGTGTGGATTTACGTTTTTCTTTCCTGTGTGGACTGGGTTGTACTTGGGCTCAGATGTTGGAGCCGATCAAGAATTGATGACTTGGGTATATATATGGGCATATACCTAAGAAGTGTCGAATGTTACTTCGTGATTGTATCATTCCTTTGTGGATTCTGAGAGACCTTCAAGGGGATCAGGGTCCCTACTGAGTAGCTTATACTCACCCCTGCATGGGCTATGCCAGCACTATGTTGTGTTGGTTGCAGATGACGGACAACGCTGATCGTAGTGGAGGCTTGCGGAGCAGGACGGTACCTGGAGGTGGACCACTGGGTGAGACGTACTCGGAGCGGTCGGCTGGACCCGTGGAGTAGTGGAGGCTATATGTACCCACCCTTCAGGTGGGATTTCCAGTGGACAGCTCGACGTTGCGGCTTTACTTTTCAGTTGTTGTTTTCCCCTTCCAGTTGTACTTTACTTTTAGTTTGGGTTTGTATACTGGCCCACTTACTTTTCCGCACTTACTATTGTACCAATTTTTACTTAGTGTTTACATCTCCATGCTTGCTTTGTGGTGTTTGTGGATTACTTTAAAAAGGCAATTCCTTCTCTTTTTACCGGGATTTACGTCTTGGTGCTAGTCGCCAGCCCCTGGCCTATGGAAGGCGGGCATGGGGTAGTCACGGCACGGGCCCTGAGGACAGGTCATGACATATCTCAATTGGTCAGAATTAATTTTTCATATTCTTTCCATTGATCATGACTGTACTCATTCACTATATTTTTCTATCTATTTTTTATGATATATGTCCCAATATATTCTAGATATGTGTTTTGAACTTCACATTGAGGATTTCCCATATGCTAGTTGTTGTTCGGTAAGCATATTTTTGTAGATTTGTGTTTCCTTTATTTTGTTCTGATCAATTATGTTTTAAATTAAATTAAGGATATCAGAATATGTTATAGGGACACTAGTGTTGTCATTCAATTCCTTTATTGTTAGTGGTGGCTAATGCCTTCATGTGGGACACATGATGGGGTAGGTTTCTCCTTATTCATCCCATATGTGATGATCATTTATATATATTATTTTATAATATATAAAATTTATAAAATTATATATTTAATAGATTTATTTATCTATGTCTGATAATGGTATTTTGAGAAAATTATTTTCCCCCATGTTTTGTTAATTTGAAAAAGAATTTTACAAGCATTTTGAGATGGATTTTGTAAACATTTTCCAAATCAATGTGTGATGAAACTATTTGGAAAACATAAAAACATATGAATTATTGTGTACATTGGTGGATCTTACTATAATAGATTTCATCCATTGATACTGTTGGGGATTTCACTAATTAGTTGTTCCTTTTCACCCTTGTAATGTTGCTTTAGGGATTTGATGACCATTTAGAGGTTCACTTGTTATGGTGTTCCTCTACACTCTAGATTCGATTTATATGTTTAGAAATATGATATTTGTGTATGTATAAGTCTTGGTATGTTTGCTCTATATAGCATGAAATATATTGATAATTGGAATGATTTTACAATTTATTTGGGTTCTAAAATTTTATATTATATTTGATTCATTGAAATATTTGATTTTATTTTGTTCTATTTTTCCTATTTTTTTTAAATAATTGAAATAACGGAATTTTTTACTATTCTGTGTCAAAAAAAATATTTAAATAATTATCATTAATTCATTTATTTAATGAATTTTATTTTTAAAAAGTTTTTAAATAAAATTTTTATTGATCTTATAGGTGAGATATAATAGAGTTCTTTTAACTCACACAATGAACACCACGTTGGCTATATGAATACCATTTTATGATTTTGGATGTTGAGAATGTAGAAGGAATCACAGCGAGGTGATATGTTTTTTATTAGACGAATTTATGAAGCTGCTGGTGACATGATTATAATATATACATTCTATTACATTCATTATTCATCTTCTATTTTAGTTTTCCATAGCTGTTTTACATCAATAATGATTCACTAATAAACTAAAGATCCTTGTATTTGATAGTTTGTATGATATGCAACAATCAACACATGAGTTAATATTATACATAGATAATTTATAATATATTTATTATTTAAAATAGATTATATGTACTTCAATTCACACCACACTGAGTTTTTTGCATTACACACAAGAGAGACCATCCACTAGAGCTACTGTTACGCATGAAAGAGAACTTCTTCGATGTATTTTTCTATTCGCAATATCGAGTCTTACTGAGAAACAATCTATAATTATAGAAGTATTTATTTATAAAACAATATATATCCTAGTTTTTATAATAGCAGTTATGAATATTATTAACTATATTTTGAATATATATGTTTTATAATAATATATAGTTAATTTATAAGTTAAAAGTTAATTATAAATGATTATAAGAACAAATTGAAAATTTGAAAAAATTATAGAAAACTATATTTTTGTTAACAATTTTTTTTCCAAAATACAATAAAATAACTAAAATATGTGAGTTATATTTAAGTAATAAAAACATATTAAATATTCAATAAATTATATTTGAAATTAATTCAATACATTTTTTAAAAATAATATACGATAAAAACCAATATTTCACATAAAACCCTATATTTTTGGTAAGTCATTTTTAATATCATTTATTAAGGAACCAATTTGAAATTTCTATTTTTAAAATAATTATAATCTAAATATATTATAATAAAAATTATTTTTTTAATTACTAATTTCAAAATTAACTTAGGAAATTTTTTATGATTATAATGGGAAACGTCATTTTTTATTGAATAGTGAATAATACTGTATTTTATATAAAAACTACCATTTCATTTAACATATTTTTAAAAGTAAATTATATTACAATTTTTTCAATGTCACAGTGGTTAAATATAAACAAAATTATGTTCATTAGAATCAATTTAAAATTTTAAATTGAATGTAAAAATAGAAAATTCTTTTCCACTTATTTCTACTAAAACTAGTTAAATCGTCCCTTTGTGAGAATAACATTATTCCAAATTTGTTCTACTTCAAGGATATGAATTTAAAAAACCTGACATTCACCATTATAATTACCTGCAAATCTCAGCCAGAGACAATGTCTCTAACCATTTATTAATATAATGAAAATGTTCAGCAGGTATTCATTACAAACAAGAGCATACAGTTACATGTTAGAATCCATACCCGTCGCCATACCCGTCGCCATCTCCATGATCAATTGCCTCATCTTCGGTAGCCGACCCCCATTCCGAACATTAAAAATGCTTCAGAATCTTTTCATACATTCTTATGAGATTTCATTTTTCCAAATACACATACTCCTCAGAAGAATTCATCCCATTACCTTCGCTAATAGAATATCTGGTAGACATCGGATTTGGCATAGAAGAGTAATTTTTCTTCTGCCTTCTTCTTGGTGGGGCGATTATAAAACCCTCATTCCCTGCCACAATGTTCATTCCAAACTGCAAAACATCACTAAAAGAAGTTTGGCCTCAGCCATAATTCTCCTTCTCACTGTCATATATGTCCCCCCATTTCTCAGGTATAACCACCTTCTGGTAGCCTCTCTTCACACCCTGATCCTGCTCAACATGGTTATTAATGTCAATCATTGATAAACACAATGGTTTCATCACATTCTCATGATCAAAAAGAACCCAGGTATTTAAAAAACCCTCCTAGAAACATCATCTTGAGAATTAAACCAAACCTACAAATTACCGCCATCAATCCTTAGAGAATCCCCGCTAGAATGAAAGATTTGTCCATGATCCAATTCCTTAGAACAAAGGTAATATCCCTTCCCCTTCACCTGTTCATTCATGCTGCCATTCTGATAAAAAACATGTCCTAGACCCATCACCCCACTGTCCTGCAACTCAATAGCCTCATCAGTCATCTTGACAGCAAACAAATTAGGAGAAATCTAATCCTGACCCGCTTCTAGTTCTTCATTCACCAAACTAGAGTAGAAATTGCTGATTTCAATACACTCCACCTGCTGCACATGTTGTGTCTTTAGCCCAGTAGAGGCCCTCACGCAACCACTGGCTTCCTCCATAGAAGCCCATGCCTATAGGGGCATAACAGATCCGTCCACTGCCTTCATACCCCCCGCTGACACCAGTTATTGGCCACTGGTCACCCCAACAAATTAGACTTCTTGCATCACAATAGTCTTCAAACCTCCTACATGAGACACCCCAAGATCATTAAGGAGTCTTCCAATATTCATATCAACCCTCAGGTTCAGAGACTAATTCACTTCCCCCATTCACATTCCATCTAGTGTACTGGTATTCACCGGATATGGTTCTATCTGAATTCCCTTACCCAAGTCCTACTGCCCTTCTTGAGTTTTTAAGGCCACCACCACTGCAACCTTTGGTGCCAAATCCACCCACAGAACAACCCTCTTAACTCTGCAATCCTCCCTCAAGTTCTGACGTTAAGACATCGAGAGCAGTAGCAAAAAAAGTACTGAAAAACAAAAAGTTATTTACATCTCATTTCCTCACTCACAGTAATGAAGATCGACATATCCGATGGTTTCAACAGATCTACATCAACACAAATTCTCTGTGAAATCAGGTGTAAAACAGCCCTAGTTCTACTGTCAAAGCATAAATAATGACCAACAAGACTTCCTAGCATGTGGATGATGGATGGATTCTGAAATGGTAGTGATAGTTTTGGTAATCATACCCATATTTCCATAGTCGAGGAATCACGGTCCATATAATGGTCATAGGACCATCGGAAGAGCCGGAAATGGCAACCATCACTGATAAGCTAGGCAGAGGACCAGGCCAGGATCAAATCTTCCTCCGACTCAAAGCGAACCATTATAAAAGTCCACCATCTCCACACATTCCTCACTCCTCTAAAATAACATAATAATTGAAAAGATTATTGAAATTGTCATCCAATGATATATACCCAAGAGTTAGAAAACTCACTTTTGAATTAATTTCATCCATGGATCGCTTTTGTTTTAAACCTATATAAGAATCCCGATGAAAAATTAATGCCTTTTCTCAATCCCTCGATTTAAATTTCTATTGTCCAACCTCTACAATTACTTTATTTGGTTGTCATATATAAAAAACATGTATCCGAAATATACTAGACTGTTGTTATGATATGTTTTTTAACAAAACATACACACACCACAATCTAATGGGTAATGAACATAATGTTTTTTGTGTACATTGAACTATTGCCTCAAAAAATGATGATTTTTCAATTTTTCAATTCCACCTCTCATAGTGGAAATTATTATGGAAAATATGTTTATATATATTATATATTATATTTATTGTTTATTTATACTTATTTTATACTTTTATTACACCTAAATTCAATACATTTAATTTTATGTTAATATGATAACATTATTTGGGGAATTTTAGAAAACCACCCCCTCAAAGTGTTGTGATTCGTTCACATTGAACATGGAATAAATAAAAGAATGTTTTAATTAAAAATAAGTTACATACATAACATAAATAAAATATTAATTATATTATTATATTTTTGGTTGTATATATATCACATTCCTTATTACACCTTGAATCACATTAAAATATATAATGGAATTCGTGGATGTGTGGACAACAGCATCCTCAACATGATGTGATTCAATTTAAACCAATGAATTCTATATATAATAATATATTAACCAATAATTTGATAATTATTATATAATGTTAATTTTTAAGGATTTTATTTATCATCATTCCACAACGATCCATTAATAACAACAATCTTACTTGTGTGTACATACGACTTACCACCTCTATGATTATAATATATTCCCATTTTCATTAAAATATACAATGATTGATAATAAATATCTAATTTATGAAGCAGTATGATATTTATTTCGTTGTTATAATTCTTGATATGTTTTAGAATGAACTACATTACCATTTTTTTCCAACAATAGTTGTTTTGACAAAAAATTCAAATTTGCCTAAAAAACCTTATGAATACTTATCTGTTTGAGAACATGTACACAACATGGAAATAAGTGAAATAAAAGTAATTTTAAAAATGAAAAAAATTTCAATATCAATTATAAAATGATCATAATTTTATTATAATTTAATTTAACTTATGGTCACTCGAATGGAAACATAAGGCAATGGATTCTTGTCTCATTTTAATTGCATGAGGAATACATAATTGTTGTGCACATGATTTCATATATATGGTGTACCTACTTCCACATTGACATATTGTATCATGAATCCTAATATTATCATTTTATTTAAAGGTTTTTTTTAATTATTAATTCGTTTTTCTTTTCCAATTAATTTTTTACCAAATTGGTAAGGGACTTCCATCTCACTTTTTTACCTTTGTGAGAGAAATGTCATGTTTAGAACATACAAATTTTGTGTCAAGTATCTAATTACAAAATTTTTATATTTTATAATAATTTTTTCTTCATTTGATATAATACTATCATTTAATATTATTATTTCATTAGGGGTATGATTTAAAAAAAATTTACGTGGTATAAGCTACTTTAAAATCATTAATGATTATTTTCCCCAAGACCAATCCTAATGATCATTCAATGGAATTTTTATTACATGTAATTGTATAAACATTTTTAAATAATACATGAATTTATTATATGTTTATTCATGACCATTTTCAAGTATTAGAACCATTTTGATGCTCTATGGTGCTAAAGTGTTTTAGAAAATGTTTTCATGAAAACCTAAAATTATATTACTCTATAGCCAAAGAACCAATTTTCTAAAATAAAATATGTTTTGTTAAAATATTTTAAAAATTATATTAAATATATTTGTAAAATAAATATTTACCCATTTATTATTTAACCAGTCGTTTAGAAGAAATATTCTTATTACATTACAAATTATTCATTTTCTAATCTTTTTCCATACAAAAGGATAAAATTTTTACCCCGTACAACATATGGAGTTCTATCTACCATCATTTATTTAATGCCTCAATTTTAATATCAAAAGGAATATTTTTAAAGAATTTTTTTTAAAATTGGGATTTCAATGGATAATAGTTTCAAATGTTTTTTGAAAGGAAATAATATTTTCTTCAAACATATTTTTAAAAGTAAATCTTTTATTTCATCAATGACAACAACATATATTTTACTCATCATGTGATTAGATGTATTGATACCATCCCTATTCTTCCTATGGGAGGTTTATGATTTATTTGTCCAAGGATGGTATTCACATTCCCTTCGATGATTATTTTGTTAGTCCCCATGAAATATTAAATAACTTATGAATATGGAACATCATATTTCTTGTAAATTATCCATTTAATTTATCATAGATATTATTATTGGTTGAACGGAACACCATTTTACATAAAATGTCTACTTTGGAATTTATTTTATTATTTTTGAAAAATATTGATAAATCATTATAATTTATTATATATATATATATTTGATTAAATAATTTTTTTTAATTATATAAGATGAATTCTTTAGACATGCAATGCATTGGTTGGGGAATAATTAAGAAAGCACTACAGGTTGGGGTTCATTGAATGAATTCCCCTAGATGAATTTGTAGTCTCCGGGGGTTAATTAGTTTTCAAAATTAGTATGGTTAGACTTTATTTTGATGGTACATGTTCTATTTGACTAGGAAATATGCAATCCAATTATAATGAATTTTGTTCATATTAATTCACGTTATTATTCAACCATGAGATTTTACGTCGACATATTTGTGGAAACAATTCATTTTCTGTTCATTGATTAAATGCAATATGTTTTAGTTTGAAAAATTATTGTATTTTTTTTACTATATCTAGTTAATTTAGTGCCATGTGTTTCAACTTATTTACCTTGACATACTGACTATTTCCATTAATTCACTCTTTCTTCCACTCTATTATACCATTACTATGTATTTGAGATCAACCTTATTGTGTTTACATACCATGAAATCCATGAAGATTACTATAAAAATATGTATGTTTTTATGATATTAATTATAGTTGTACTAAGAGTTATTTATTTAGAATGAATAAAAAAATTATGTTGTAATCAATATATTAATTTATAATACAATACAACTTTTATATCAGGTTTACCATGACTACTAAAATGATTAGTCCTTAGAGTATTTATTCATTTTAATCATGAAAAGGTATTTAGTATAAAACTCAAGCTCTAGGCTATCATGGTTTGGTTCTCCATGGTTGGTATCAAAAAAATAATTAGTAGTGTCTTTGGGAACTATATTTAGGAAGAAATATATTAGATATCATAGCCTTAATGTAAAATTTGATGAAGTTTAGAAGAAAGTCCTATAAATAAGGTAGATTATAATGTATATGGGTATTTCTAGAAATAAATACCTATCTGGATACTACAAGTAGAAGTGGTTCTTCCATAGATGCACCTAAGAGTGAAAATTCTGATATGGTCTTCCGGCCTTGGCTAGGGGTAACCTGGTACACCACATGAGGACCAACTGCTCAACTGGTTAGAAACTCCTAGGGGATAATCATAATAATTAAGCATTTTATTTTCAATATATTAGGAAGGATTTGGATACATAATATGCATCCTAGATTAAGCCTAAAGTGTTTTATATTGAAAATAAGGTGTCGTGATTTTGAAATCCAACAAGTGATGCTATAAATAAACAATAGAAAAAGAAAGTCATGTGTGGAATTAAAATGGATGAGTTATTTATGTATTACGGTTATGTTGAAAACTTTTGTTAAAAATCAATTTTTATATTAATCAAATATCAAGTATATCCATCATTTATAAATTATGAAATTATATTAATTGGGAGCTAATAACCAATCAAATCCAGTAAGGCTGCGGGTCATGGAAACATGAGCGAAGAAGATAAATGTTTCATTCCATCCACTAACCTACACAATTTCTCTTTTATTTTTCATTAGTATTAGTTTTATAAAGTATTAAATAAAAATTAATGATGAACCATTAGTAACACATTTGATGATTAGAAATTAATATATTACCCATATTTATTTTTAAACATAGTTAAATAAAAATATAATATCTTGTCATTATTTTATAGCCTTAAGATATATTAAATGTTTATTTTAAGGCATTAGGAATTGAAAGATTGTGTTGGAGAAAAACATAATAGAGTAAATAGATTAATTATAATTTGGTTTAAGATTAACCACAAAATAGAATTTTTCATTTGATATTGAAATCAATCATGTTTGAATATTTTAATATATTCATGGTCAGTAAAAGGATTACCCAACATTAGTAAAAATGATTTAAAAATGATTTTTTCCCCAAATTCATAATTTTTTTTAATCGATGGACTTCTAAATCATCAATGATTTATCACCATGAGGCCCTCAACATTCCCATGAACATTCACTTTTTGTGATTGATGACTTCATTCACTCCCTATAAACATTTTTTCATTTCCTCTAATTATTTATTTCGACATTCCAATAATGTTATCTTCCCTGGAGACCAAGTTATATAGTATTCATGTGAACAGTTTAATTTCAATTATCACTTTTATAGAGGGTTACTTATGAAACCTTCTCACGATGATATATTTCAATAATAAGATGTATCAAATAGTCAATCACCATGTTTGATTTTAAATTTTAATGTTGAAATCTAAAAAAGTTTTGTAGAATGTGATTCACCAATAAAAAACTAATGTAATAACCTTGTATTCGATAATGTGTATGACACATGATAACATTCATGTAATGTAATATAATACCTGACTACATTATAATGTATATACTATTTATGATAGATTATATTTATTTCATATCACTCAACACCATGATAGATTTTGTTACACATAATAGAGACCTTCTTCTATAGTCTCCATTACATTCAAAATAGTAATTCCTCGATGTCTCTCCATATACGCAATATCTAGTCTTACCGAGAATCAATCTACATCTAAATAATTATTAGTTTATATAATAATAAATAACATAGATGTTATATTTTCATTTCTAATTAGTATTAAAAAACATATGAAAATATGTTTATTATAATCATATAAATAATTCAATTGTAAAAAATTACTGAAAAATGAATATACGAAACAATTGATTATAAAAATTACATTTTGAGAGAAAACTATTTTTATGATCAAAAAGATATTTTACCCTAATAGATTTAAATTATTACAATCAGTGGTTGATATTAATTTCATAAAAATATTTTATATATTCAATCAATTATATTAGATATTCATCCATTAGATTTTCTAAACATTATATAATATCAATCACGATTTTTTACATAAAAACATATAATTTTATTATGTTATTTTTACCTCCTATTAATGGATAACCCATATTAGATATTAATTTTATCAATATTATAAATTGAATTTTATAGTTAAATCTTTATTTTAGAATTCATAATGTCAAAATTATCTTCAGATGATTTTTTTTGTTTTTTCGGAGGAACATCATTATTTGTTGAATTTTAAGAAATACTACGTTTTAGTTACAAACTGACTGTTTGTTTAAATAATTATTAATGTTAAATTATATATTATTTTTTTAAGTATAAAATGGTTCAATTATACATATATTAATAAAATTTCTTTCATTTTAATCAATTAACTTTTTTAAATTGATTATAAAATCATAAAAATCTTTTGAATATTTTTCTATGAAAACCAG
Source organism: Viscum album (assembly GCA_963277665.1). Taxonomy (NCBI): domain Eukaryota; kingdom Viridiplantae; phylum Streptophyta; class Magnoliopsida; order Santalales; family Viscaceae; genus Viscum; species Viscum album. The sequence continues at coordinate 2,048,305,329 of OY728127.1, forward strand.
TAATTCTGTTTGTATATAATAATTGCAATAATAATAATTTTTCAACTTATGTGATTTTAATTTTGAAAATATAAAATAAAAAAATGTAATAATGTGATTATTTTTGTACTAATATTATCAATTTAATTTTGGTTAAACATTATTACTGAATTTTATTAAAAATAATTATAGTTATTAATGTGTAATTATGCTAAAAATCGACAAAAACCTGATGATTAGTGGGCCAAATAACCTTTCAATATGTACAAAACTCATTGGATAGAATTATTTTTCCCATGAACCTTCTGTTAATGATTTTTGGGGGGTTTTATGACTTTTATTATATAATAACATATGCACACCTAACTTCTATTTAAGAATATGAAATGATTAGTTTTCCTTCCCTTTAAAAGGCCACCACCCCATCCCATTTATCACAAATCTCCAATCTCTTAAGATCATACATGATCTACCCAAAATTGCATCACAAAATTAAATACTCGACCTATAAGTCTCTCTATTTTCATAATACCTTCCATTTAAAACAAAATAATATACCCGATTAAAATTTAATTTATTTTCTCAAAATTTATAGATGAATTTCTATTATACATGAACTAAAGTATCCAAATAATTTTATTGTAGTAAAAAAATTGTTATAAATATATGTGGATTTTTTTCTTATATTTCAACCTACACTAACACACTCCCCCATATAATTTGTTAAAAACATAATGTTTATGTTTACTGTGAACTACTGCCTCACGAAATGATAATGGTTCAATTTTTCACTACATCCTCTCATGGTGTCAATTATGATATAAAACATGTTTATAAATATTATATATGAATTTTCTTTTATATTTATAATTATTTAATACATTTATTACACCTATCTTTAATACATTAAATTTTACATTATTATGATTACATCGTTTCAGGAAGTATCGACTACTACCCCCTACAAGTATTTTGATTCATTCACACTAACCATAGAACTTATAAAGCATTGTTTGGATTAAACATAAGATACACACACAACATCTATGACATATTAATGACATAATTAAATTTCTTCATATATATATAATCATATATATATATATATCATTTTCAATATTACCCCTCAGACACTTTAATAGAGATAATGTTGTTCGTGGACATGTGGACTATCTCCTCCTCAACATGATGTGATTACTTTTAGATGATAAAATTATTTACATTTGTACATAATATTTAATAATAATATTTTTATTAAATAATAATCCTTATAGATTAATTATTTTTACTTACCATCTTTCTAAAATTATAATTTAAAAATTTGAATGTTTCTCATGCGTACGTACAACCTACAATCTCCATGATTATAAAATATTCGCATTTTAATAGTCATATCAAATGATTTATATTTAAAATATAATTTATTTTGAAATATGATAATTATTACATGTTTATTATTATGGAGATGTTATATAATGGACTCTATGACTATTCTGGACAATAATAGTTATTTGGATACAAATACCAAATTTGATCAATGACACTCAATATGAACATAACTATATGGGTAGTCGTACAGAACATGGTAATAAGTTAAATAAAAGTAATTATAAACCTAAAAAAGTTTCTGAATAATTTATAAAATTAACATAAGTTTTTTATACATAAATTCAAAGGACGTTAACATGAATGGAAATACAGGGCAAGGGATTCCTATCTCATTTTCATTATGTAAGGCATTCATAATTATTGTACACTAAATTTTTTATATATGGTGTACATACTACCAAATATACATATAAATTGAAGAACCATATTATTTTAATGTAATTTAAATGTTATATTTATTTATTAATACCTTTGGGGTTCCTAATTTATTTGTTACCATATTGGTAGTTGACATCCATCCCACTTTTTTTATTTATGAGATAAACGTCATGTTCACTACCTACATATTTTGTGTGGTGTATCTACAAACCATTTATATATATTATATCAAGGATTAATTTCCCTTCTTATTTTAAAAGATAAATTTAATATTATTATATAATGTGGAATAGGATTAAAAAACGATTCAATATGGTATGAGACACTTTGCAATGTTATAGTTTTAGTTTTAAACTAACCCTAATTATTGATCAAAGGAATTTCCTTTCAAGGAAATTATATTAACATTTATCAATTATCAATTTCATTAATATCTTGTAATTCATGAAATTTTTTATGTATTTGTACAATTTTTTCACTATTCAGTTCTCAAGTGTTTTAAAAAATGTTTTTAAGAAATACCCAATTTATTTCACTTGTTATGTAGAGAACCAATATTCTTCTAAAATAATTTTTTTTTAATGTTTTCGAAAATGATTTTAAAATGATTTTTCAAATAAAATTTTACCCTTTTATTCTTTTACTAATATATTATAAGGAATATTTTTTCTCTTTCGAAAATATCATTTTCTAACATTTTTCCTTACAAAATGAAAATTATTTTTACCTCATACAACATGTACAGATTAATCCACCATCATTTATTTGAATCCTCCGTCTCAATATGTGAAGGATTATTTTAAATGAAAATGTATTTAAAAGGGGTTATCAATGAAAAATATTTTCAAATGTTTTTTCAAAATAAAAGTACATTTTCCTCAACAATGTTTTTAAAAATCAATCTTTAATTTCATCAACGAAAACAACCATCTATTTTACATAATATGTTATTTTTTTGTATTAATACCATACATACTCTTCATATAGATGGTTTATGATTTATTTATCCATTTAATGTGTTCACATTCACCACCATGATTTATTTGTTAGTCCCCAAGAAATATTAAATATATTATGATCATTGAACATTGGATTTCCCATAAATTATCCATTTAATTTATCATTAAAATAACTATTTCATGAACTGTATTCCATTTTAAATATAGTGTCTACTTTGACCATTATTTAATTATTTTAATAAATATTGATATATCCATAACATTTATTCAATACAAATATTTTCTAAAGGAACATTATTATTTTGATATATGAGGATGAATTGGACATGCAATACATGGGTTGAGGACCATATAAGGGAAACCCTATGGGTTGGGTACATGAGAATGGAATACAAAAAATACATCTATATTATCATGGGAAGAATAATTCATGAAAATTGGTATGGTTAATATTTCATTTGATGTAACTGGATCTATGTACATAGAAAACATGGTGTCCAATAATTAATAATTTCATTCAAATTTGTCCCAGTTTTTATTCATCCATTAGATTTTTCATACACATATCTTTGAATACATTTCATTTCCATTTCATTGATTAAATTTAATTGGTTTCAATTTCATTAATCTCATTATTTATTTTTTATCTTCATACTGTTATTTGAATGATATGTGTTTCCATTAATTTTGGTTCACATACAAACTGTTCTCACGGACTCATTAGTTTGTTCTCTTTATTTATCAATTACTGATAATTTAATCTCTCCCTTAATATGTTTTATTCATGTGGAATCCAAGAAGCTTTATATAAGAAAATTTTTTTGGTTTAGTAATTTAATTTGTGTTATCATCGGTGTTATTTATTTATAATATAGAAATAATTTATGTTGTTAGCAATTTAATTATTTTTATTATAATAGTCATTTATCTATCTAGTTTACAAAGACTACAAAACTAATGTTTATTTTGGGCTTGATACCATGTCATCATGTAAATGTATTTAGTAATAGACACCAACTCTGGGATATATGGGGTAGGGTCGCTATGCGAACATTGGTTTTTTCAGACTACATTGTTTTCATAATTTCATATGGTATTTATAATGATTATTTTATATATTTTACTAGTTTTTTATATTTATTTTTTTTAATATATATATATATATATTATAATTTTTTTGTATTAGTTATTGTGAAATGATTCACTCTAATTGATGTTTGATACCAAGGTTTGAGTCACCATCATGCAGTGATTTGGAACACAACTTAACTATTTAGAAGATCTGGTGTGGTGGTATATTTTTTGAGAAACCATGATTTTTATTGATATTTGTTTTATAAGAGTTGCTTGTTCCTAAAGAGAAATTTCTATAGTACTTTTGTTAGACACTTAATATGACTTTGAGAATAGGATTGGAAGGATGTGGTGAGATTTTTTTCGAGATCCTACCTTGAGAAGACTGATCTTACCATTGAATAGTAGGAATTTTTTATCGTGTATTTTTAATCTATCTAATTATCTATAATTCTTATGGTTCACTTTTTTAACTACGATTAATATTTATTCTAATTATTTATCCCATTTTCTTTTTGTGACTAAATACCCTGAAGATTTCATCTAAGGGTTCCAATGGAGTTTTTAAAATATTCTATTCAAAGTATTCAACTACTTTTTAATAACCCCATTAAGAGTATTTTTTTGATTATATGGTTCCATAGAATAAAATGTATATAATTTTTAGCAAAATCCTTATTTTGATACACCCAAGATATAGAGGAATAAGTGATGAATCTTGGGTATTTATATGTTAGAAACCACAATACATTACGGGTTAAAAGGAGACCCAATAGGAATATATCATGATATATAATGTTGAAAATTTATTAAACAATGTGGATGCACCTATGAAAAATATGGCGATGTATGAATTATTTAGACTTGGGGTCCCATTATGTGATAGTTGGAATAAAAGGTACTGAATAATAGAAAACTGGTCTTAGAAATGAATTGTTTAATGAATAAATTCATACAATATATTTCACTAGTGTATATTATGAATAAAAAGTTTTTATAGTTTTAAATATTTCATCAAGGAGAGTGATCATTCTTATCATACACCCATCAGTTCAATGAGTTGGTTCATTTATCCCTAGATGTATTGCATAAGGTTCATTTTAGGATCATATGTACCTAAAAGGTTTGAGTCCTAACATTAAATATTAGGTATTTGTTATATGGAACATTAATTATTATAATAAATTAAATCTATATATGACAATAGAGAAGGATATGGAATGAAATTATTACCATTGTGGAACTTCCATTCCACATAGTGGATTCATTAGTGTAATACATATGAATATAAATAAGTGGAATGATCCTCATGGGGTTAGTGGAGGGGTTTTTCATAACTGGTCCTACACTACACCATTAGTTACATACAATTTTTCAAATTAATATTCACTAATTTTGAAATTTTGGGCTTATCCAGTTCTCTGGTTCTATTTATGAAATGATGTAAAATTATTGTGGGTAGTATATCAATAAATATAGTATTTATAGGTGATGTAAACACTCCATTTTTTATATGAATTGTTGGATCCAAATGTACTTTTGGTGTATTCATATGCATCAATGTCTTTTGGGTAAAATAAATTGGCCTTAGGTGTGAATCAAAATTACATAGAGGATAATATTCCAAAGATGGATGATGAATATCATGCATCTGTGAGTGGTACCATTTTTGTTTACACTTATTTAATTACTAATTTATTCAATATGGATTCCTCCAACACATATTATTCTTCCCATTATTTTGTTTTTATAATGAATAAAATAACTGTATTAATTTCATAATGATTTAGCGTCTATCATTGATGTAGTGTGATATGGGGTTTTACTTACCTTATTACATGCTTTTGATAGAAAATATAAATTTAGTATGTGAATTTTTTATTCAAGATCATTATTTGTTTGAAATCATGATATCTATGTATTTATTTATCACTCTTTTTGGTTAAGTATATTATTATCATCTGAGGGTCTCATTCCATGAGACAAATGGGATCATTAGTGTATTAATATTTTTTTATGAGTGGTATTAGAGGATTGGTTATGCATAAGCATTTCACCAATAGTTCAAGATTTTTTATCTATTATTTTCATTATACCATATTGTTTTTTCTCTAATGGTGATCATCATATGTTTCTCTGTTATTTTACGAATTTCATTCTGTGGTTATTCTCTTTTCAACCTCTAGAGTGGGAGGACGAGATAATGATTCATCCTCTGATGCGTACACATCATCTCCTGATACCCACTTATCATTTGGCTCAATTTGAGAGAAAATGCATCCTTATTTTTAGGAAGATATAATGGTAAAAGGTTTTATTTGATCAATTTTATTTTATTTTGTTTCCATAATACTTATTATAATGAAGGATGATCATTCACATCAATTTTATATAGACTTTTGATAAGGAACCATGTGACAAGAAGGATATGTATCCATTTATTGGAATAGATTGTTTTTCAATAAATTAATTGGGGGAATGTTTATTAATAATATGGGTCTTTTAGTTACCCCAACCAAGGTAGAATATATCCATTTTCTATATTATTTCATTGGAATTATATACAGGGAACGACGTCTCAAATGATAGAAAACATTACTAGACATTTTATTGTATAGATATATTTTATTCCCATAGTACATTTAAAAATATAACAACATAATTATGTTAGAGTAACAATTCAAAAACATTTTTATTCAATTTCATTGATATGATACATAAAATATTAAAGGTATTGTAATAATGTAAGTATTAGCAAATATTCATATTAATTGTAAAGTAAATCGTAATATATCATAATTAATAAATAAAAATAAAAATGGAAATAAATATTAATAAATACACATTAAATTTAACCATAATCACTAATATCATAACATGATAGGTAGAAAAAAATGTGGCGTGATAAATAACATAAAACAAATTTCATTTAATCAAAAATTGGGAATTAAATTCATCTATATATAATATCATTGTGAAAATAAAATGGAAATTCATGATTGAATTTTTATTTAATGAATTAATTAATTATATGAATTTCATATTCATAGGAAAATGATACATCTACCCTTAGGACCATTCACATGGTTTTTTGAAACAACATATATAAACACGTTAATTTTCCCCACTAATATATCTCTTGAGTCATACAGATGCAATGATGAGTGATATTATTATGTTCTAAACCTATCACTAAAGATCCAAATAAGTCCTCACATATCAATGGATATGATTAATTAATCATTAGATTTTTATCCTCATCATATAGATATATTTATAATGGATAAGTATTTATCAATAGTTCATAAATTAATCAAATTATATTTAAAGTAAACAACTTATGTAATGATTACATATAATTTATATAGTTAAAATATCTATAATATAATGAATATGTAAAAAAACTGAATCATTAACCATCAAGAATAAATTAGTGTCGTGTATAATTCATCATAGGGTTAATATGTACAACACATAAAATTGAATAGTTTCATATTAACATATAACGCTAAATAAAAAAAATCAAGACAAAATCCCCCAAAAATAAACATAGATTGATGTTTGAATTACTTAATAAATATATCTTGTGTTTCAAATGTAAATACATATGTAAATAATGGAAATAAAATATTAATTAATTCATCTTCACTATAAAAATAGTAAATTGAATATAAAGAAGTAATATTAACTAATGAAAGAAATTGTTTTATGAAACTCATTACCACTTGGTAACATTCATTTTAAATACACATAGATGAAATAAATATAATTAAAACACAATATACAATAATATATTATGTATTCAAGATATAAAACATAAAATTAGAAGTATTTATACCATATTAATTATATTTGTTACTCTATTTAAAAATTTTCCTCAATGAAGGGAAATTGAGATAAATCCTCTTACGACAAGTCACAAGATTAAAATTTGAATTCATCAATAAATATATTATGTGTATCAAACATAAATACACATATATAAATTTTATATATAATATAGGATAATAAAATATCATTATACATGTAATCATATAATATTAAATGAAAATAATGAATTAATATAAGACAATGAAAATTAATTGTGCTATGAAATTATTTATTAGTTTCTAACATTCATATCATTTCCAATTAGATTAATAAATAAATTTAAAATAGAAATTATTGTTTTCAATGAAATATTGATGTTATTTCTTGTAAAATTGGAAATATATACAACATATAAAAAAATTAATTGCATACATTTTTGTATTCCTCAATTATGTGAAATTGTGATAGAGTATCTCAAATTATGTTTGGATAATCAAATAAATATGTTATCATACTGAATAATAAAATATGTATGTTATATACAAATATAAGAAACTATTAGTGGATCATTTAAAAATTTATTTCACCGATTATTATTATTTATTAAATTATGTAATCAATTATGTCTACATTTTTTTTTCTAATGATATTTGTCTCGTATGTTATAAATGACCTAAGTAGGTTAACTATTGGTAAAAAAGTTAATTTTTTAAACATATAAATAATAATAATAATTAATTTTATTTCATATGTTAAATAACATATAAATTTATAATCAATTATGAATGTTTTTTTTAAATTGTGTACATTACGATCAATGAGATGTTAGGACGTACATATCATTGAGTAACATTTACATTTTTCAATTATCACTATTGAAATGAATTATTTAATTGATTATTTTTTTGGATATTTTATAATATAATAAGAAAAATATTATTTCATTAAATTTTATTATATCTTCAAATAATGTGGTGTTGTGGTGACAGGAGAGTGTCATCATTTCATGAGGGTAGTAGTCTAAATATACATGAACAATGTTACCATCTTATAGTGAGTGAAATTTTATGAAACAAATGATATATTAAATATATGAATTATAAAAACGTTAGTAATATCAAAATTATTTAATTTATATAGAATTTATTCATTTATTTATCCTCCTATAATTCCATGGAAAACAGTAATGAAAAATGAATCATCTCTCTTCATGACCTGTTAGTTCTTTTCAAACATGAGAGAGGTTCTCATATAAACTAATAAATGAATTTTAATATATATATAAATAAATATATATCATATAATGACTATATATGTGACGAACCGTCCCCGGGGCCCGTGCCATGACTACCCCAAGCCCACCTTCCATAGGCCAGGGGCTGGAGACTAGCACCAAGGAGTAATTCCCAGTAAGAAGGGAAGGCATTGCCTTTGTAAATTAAACAAACACCACAGAGCAAGCACGCAGAAGTAAACACTGAGTAAAAACCGGGTACAACATTATGTACGGAAAAGTAAGTGGACTAGAATTCAAATCCAAACTGAAAGTAAAATACAACTGAAAGGAAGTACAACAACTGTAAAGTAAAGCCGCTATGGCGAGCCGTCCTCTGGTACTCCCACCTGATGGTTGGGTACAGATAGCCACCACAGCTCCTCAGGTCCAGCCGTCCGCTTCATGTATGTCTCACCTAGGGGTCCACCTCCAGGTATCGTCCTGCTCCGCAAGCCCCAACCATGATCAGCGATGTCCATAGTCTGCATCCAACACAATGTAGTGCGGGCATAGCCCGTGCAGGGGTGAGTATAAGCTACTCAGTAGGGACCCCGAGACCCCAGAAGGTCTCCCATGAACTACAAAGGATAATCGACAAAAGAAGATACAATCACAAAATAACATCCGTCCCCACTTAGCTATATGCCCATACATATACCTAAGTTATCAATTCCCATTCGTCTCCAACATCAGAGCCCAAGTACAACCTAGTCCATACAGGAAACACAACCCAACCCACACAGGAAAGTATAACTTAATCCACACTAGATAACAAGTCAATCTTATTGAAGATAAGAATTGAAAGTCAAGATTCATATCATACAGGTATACGTCTTCGTAAGACAATAGAGATGATCAGATATTTCCACTAATTCATCTAAGTCATCGTAACCACACATGATCGACAAGTACTAACCCCCGAAATGACCCACAAAGGATCGAAAGGTTACTAACCCCCACAATGACCCACTAAGGATCCATAGGTAATTAACCCCCGCAATGACCCACAAAGGATTGATAGGTAACTAACCCCCACAATGACCCACACAGGATCAGACCCACATAGTATCTATAGGCACTGGCCCACACAGGACCACTGAGCGCTGACCCACATAGCATCGGTGGCACTGATCCACGTAGGATCGCTGAGTGCTTTAGTCATCACCGTCGAATCCACGGAGGATTTCTGCACATTCGTCATCAGCGTCACAGTCACAGCCAGCTATAGGGTTCCCGCACACAGCAAGCTCGTTCGGGAGGGTCCGCTCCATGAGCCGAGGAGCTGATACATCAACTGACACATAGTTCGTAGTTGATGTATCCAAAAGTTCTGTATCGTCAACAGGAACTCAACGCGACAGACGACGCGTTGATCGGACGCCCGGTCTGAGAGTTATTGGCTTTTTCTTTCTAGGGCCCCGATTGATTTTTAAGTCAAAACCAACCTGACCATACTTCAACTGTGTCCAAACCATGAGTGGAGTAAGCCAAAAGGTCTGTCTCACTAAGAGGATTCCAACAAAGTTGACGGCACGTCAATCAGACGTCCGGAACTCAAGTTATAATTGTTTCCGCTCCGATGGCCCGGTTGGTTTCGTGTACGAACCAACCCGGTTGAACACAAAGTATTCCAAACCCTTGAGTGTAATATACCGAAACGATCGTCTCGATCCAAGGATTGCATCTCAGCTGACGGTGCGTCCATCAGAGGTCCATAAAACATGTTATGGGCAAAAGACTGTGAGAGTTCCGGTATTAGGGGGTTCGGGCCCGGTCCGACCCGGCCCGATACCCTAAGGGTTGGTCCGAACCGGGTCGACCCGTCTCGGATCCAGGTCCGGCCAACTTGGGCGCAACCCGGTCCAGCCGGTGCGGCGTGGCCTGGCCCAGCCTAGGCGCAGCCCGGCCTGGCGGTCCGGCCTGGGCAGCTGGCCCGACGTGCTAGCGCCAGCCAGGTGGCTCGGCCGTTCGGCCGAGCAGATGGGGGGGTGGGGGCTCCTTCCCCCTATTACATAACCGCATCCCCCATAATGGGGGGCCGCTCATGCTGGCCAGCCATGGGTCATAACCCCCGTTACATCCCCTGTCTAGCCGGCCCGCTCCGGTCGGCCGGCTGTTGCCGCCACGAGACAGGTGATGGCCAGTCCCCCTGCTCCGATGCCAGCGGCCCGGAACAGGACGTCGGTCCCTGCTCCACCGCAGCCTATGGCCATGGCCTGAGTCCGCCCGGCGAGGTGTGATGGCACCACGCCCCTCCGTCGCGGCCCCACTCCGGCCGCGGTGCCTTCGGGGATTTTCGGCGCGGCACGACGGCGCCGCGATCTTGCTTGATTCAACGGCGCTGGACGACGACGTCACACATTCCTTGCCACATGACCCCTCACGGTGCGACGACACCATGCCATTTTTGTTCTATTCCACCACAAGGTAGACAAGAGAAAAAAGAGGAGGTGGGTCAGCCTTGTTTGTGTGGTCCGGCCCCCTCCCGTTATCTGATAACAAGTGGTCCAATTGTATGAGGAATGATGACAGAAGAAAATTCACGAATAGAAATGCCTAAAACCCCTACCTCGAGCGTAGTTTGAACAAAGGTTCATCGCCGAAATAACCATCGCGAAAGAAGACATCGCAGAAGGATAATCGTCACGTCGCGGAGAAATGATTCATCGACGTCGCGTCGTCGATCTCCGAGGATCTGGCATTCTTCGCATTCTTCGCGTTCTTCGTCGAGGAAGAATAACTACAAGAGCTTTTCCTTTTCTCCCAAAGACTCTCACAACAAGATTCAACCAAAATAAAATTATTACTTCCCTTATTTTATTAACATGACATAAGTTTGAAATTCAAAAGTTGAATTAATCCACCCAATTAATTAACTCAACTTGACTTAATAAATAGTGGGTTATGGAAGGTTAGGAAAGATGAAGAGGTGGGGTTTGTGTGGGCCCCACCACTCTCATAACCTCCCATGGGATGTTGGGTGGTTACCCAAACTTCCACTCAAAGGCTAAACACTTAGAGAAAAATAAAAATTGTAGTTCAAATTTTTATTTTTAACTTCCATAATTTTAACAACTACTCTCGTGAAAATGCAACTCCGGAAAAGGTGTTCCTATGCAATTACCGGCGCTGCGAATCCATTTGTGCCCTTGGACGTAGATTCCGAGCAATGGTTCAAATGTTAGAAAATCCCACTCATTCATTCACTGAACGTACCTGAGCTAAACTTCGGATTAAAATTCTGGGCACAACGGGCCTCAGAATCAAGTGCCATCAGAAAACGAATTCTTGTAAAATCCCAATGAAAATTAAGAAAAAATATCCCTTGAATTTTACGGGTCTTTAAATTACTCCCACCTCTGGGAATTACGTCCCTGTAAAGATACATCAAAAACTAGGGGAACTAATGTTGGTATTGTGCACGCATCTGAGCCTCCCGCTCCCATTTCTCTCCTGGAGTTTCCCGTGCTTCCATCTGATGCACAGTAGAGGAGTCGACCGTCCATGTAGGACCCTCTCCTGTCAATCCTCGAACTCCAATGGGACTTCCTCAAAAGTCTCCCCATCATCTATGTCCAGCTCCCCATGGTCAATGATATGTGTCGGGTCGTGGACGTATCTCCTCAACTGAGATACGTGAAAGACGTTGGCATCCTGGTGCAACTAAGGTGGTAGAGCCAGGCGATAAGCCACCTCACCAATCCTGATTAGGACCTGGAATGGTCCGATGAAGCATGGAGACAACATTCCACCTTGACCAAATCACGATATTCGACATCGAGGTGATACCCACAAGAATACGTTGTCGCCATCCTCGAACTCTAGTGGCCTCCGCCTCCTGTCAGCATAAGATTTCTGTCAGCTCTGAGCTATCCTCATCCACTCCTGGAAGTTTTGAACCTTCTCTGTCGTGGCCTGGACCATCTCCAGTCCCACAAGTGCTGAATTCCCAGGGTATGTCCAGCACAGAGGAGATCTGAAAGGTCAGCCGTACAACTCCTCATATGGTTCCATCCCAATGGTGGAGTGGTATCTGTTGTTGAACGCGAACTCCACAAAGGGTGGATGGTCCTCCCAACTGCGAACAAAGTCGAGGACACATGCACGGAGCATGTCATTGAGAGTCCGAATGGTCCTCTCCGTCTGAACATCTATCTGAGGGTGAAAGGCAGTACTTAGACGTAGATGTGTCCCGAATGCCTCCTACAACCCCTTCCATTGACGTGACGTAAAGAGAGAATCTCGATCAGAGATGATAGATGATGGCACACCATGAATCCACACAATCTCCTAAACATAGAGATGTCCCATGCTCTCCACTGAACCCTGCTCTCTGATGGGTAATAAGTGAGCCGACTTGGTGAGTCGGTCAACAATCACCCAAATGGAGTCGTGACCTCTGGATGTGCCTGGAAATCCACTCACGAAGTCAATAGATATCTCGTCACACTTCCACTCCGGGACCTCCAAGGGATATACCAAACCTGCTAGTACCTGGTGGTCTACCTTTACCTGCTGTCAGGTGAGGCATCGAGAAACGAACTCTTCCACAACATTCTTCATGCCTGGCCACCAGTGCTGTCGTCTGAGGACCTGGTACATCTTCGCCACTCCAGGATGTACCGCCAACGGGGAACTGTGAAACTATCTCAGGACCTAATCTCGTAATGGAACGGGTACCATGGTACGTCCTCTGAAAAATACATCGTGCTATCCTCCTAATGAGAAACCATGAAGTGCATGTCCTGAGAATATCTGCGCATGCCACGTCTCACAGTCGGCATCCCCACGCTGTGCCTCTCTGACCCACTGCACTAGTGGAGAAGTGACTGTGAGCGGCTGAAGAAATTCTTCTCCATCGCTATCCATGAAGGATATCCGCAAAGCGGCTAGCTGCTATGTCACCTCCACAAGTAGCTGGATGCTCGTCCTCCTGTTGAGAGCATCAGCTACTACATTCCCCTTCCCAAGAGTATAGACCATCTCAAAGTCAAAGCCCTGGAGGAACACGAGCCATCGCCGCTATCTCAGGTTCAGGTCCTTCTACAAGAAGTTGTACCTGAGACTCTGATGGTCAGAATAGAATGTAATGTGCTCGCCCATCAGATAGTGTCACCACATCTTTAGAGCGAAGACCACTGTTTCTAACTCCAGGTCCTGGGTAGCATAGTTCTGCTCATGCTACCTCAACTGACGTGATCCATAGGCGATCACGACCCGCTCCAACCTCAGGACACATCTGTGTCCGGTCCCTGATGCATCGCAGTTAACTACGTACCCTACTCCCTCCTCCTAAAACCTCAAGATAGGCGCGCTGGTCAATATCTGTCTCAGCTCCTAGAAGCTATACTGACATCTGTTTGACCACACAAAGGGTTTCCCCTTCTTCGTCAAAGCTGAGAGTGGTGCCGCAACTCTGGAGAAGTCTGGCACAAATCTCTGGTAGTACCCAGCTAGTCCCAAGAAACTCCACACCTCCATCATGCTCCTGGGTGGCTCCCAAGCTAGAACTGCCTCGATCATTGCAGGATCCTATACAACTCCCGCCTCAGAGATGATGTGTCCCAAGAAGTGGACCTCGCGTATCCAAAAATGACACTTCGAGAGCATTCCATAAAGCTGGTCCTCTCGGAGTGTGTCTAGTACAACCCGCAAGTGGTAGGCATGCTCCTCCTCAATCGTTGAGTAAATCCAAATGTCATCGATGAAGACCACGACAAATCTATCAAGGTATGGCTGAATGATCCTATTCATGAGGGCCATGAACACTGATAGACCATTGGTTAGGCCGAATGGCATAACCAAGAACTCATAGTGGCCATACCGACATCTGGAGGCCGTCTTTTGCACGCCATCATCTCGAAATCTAACCTGATGATAGCCTGGCCTGAGGTCTATCTTCGAGAACCACCGTTCTCCCTTGAGCTGATCGAAGAGGTCATCAATCCCTAGCATCAGATACATGATCCTCACTATCACCTGGTTCAGGCGACGATAGTCGACACAATGTCGCATGCTCCCGTCAGCCTTCTTGGCGAACAATATCGAGGAAGCCCAGGGTGAAACACTGGGTCGGATGAATCCCATTCCCTGCAAGTCCTCCAACTATACCCGTAGCTCTCGAAGCTCAGCAGGGGCCATCCGATACGCTAGAGTGGATAATGGGGTTGTCCCGGGGTATAGGTCAATAGAAAAGTCTACCTCTATGCAAGGAGGTAGTCCTGGAACGTCGTCGGGAAAAACTTCCGCATACTGATCCACTACTGCAGGAAAACCAGTTCTTCACACGTCAACTGATCCTAGGATGAGGCCAGCAAACTGATTAGTGATGGGATGTCCTCTCCACTCTGTGAGTCCATCCTGTGCTGCGAAGTCTCCCTTCTCGCTGGTGAAGGTGAACCTGCTCCCGTCGGAGCATACACATCGCACCTTGCGCCTAATACAGTCAATTTGAGCATGGACTATAGATAACCAATCCATGCCAAGATGACGTCGTAAGGCCTCGAAGCCATTACTAGAAGATCCCAGCTGAAGATCTCACCTCCTAGAGTATGCCACACTACCAGAACCAGTGCTTAATTGTCGTGTCTACTCCTATAGGAGTATCTAACCATAAGGATCGAGCCAACGGCTCTGTCAAAATATCCGAGCTCCGAACAAGGGCAGCTGCTATGAAAGAATGACTCACTCATGTGTCTATAATAACTACAGCAAGGGTAGAATACACACATATAGTACCTTGTATCATCTCGGGCGCGCCGTGGTCCCAGGCTTCCGCTGCCTGAATTTGTGCATGTCTCTGCCTGCCAGCTCTCTGTGGTCGGGGTGGACCTCCTGGTGGTGGTGGTGGTGGTAGAGCATCAAAGCATCGCCCACCACCTGCTGCTCGGCTAGCTCATCTTCCTTGTTTGCCAGCTCCCTACGGACCGCCACGGTCGACCCTCTGCCTCTTCCTGGAGGGTCCCTCAACCGTCTGCTGCTCTTTGACACGATGAGTCGGGTAGTCAAGAGCCCTGTGGCCCTGCCCACTGTATGCGTGGCACTGTCTGCCTCTCGAAAGATAGGCTCCATGTTGTGTGACCTGCACCACTGAGCCAGTGTCCTGAGGTCGTCTGGCTAAGGTTCTTGTCTTCCTGGACCCATGAGTCATCTGTCGACTTCCTGCTGGAGAAGACTCTGCAACGTGCCGCCCTACGGCAGGTCTCACTACTGTTGTAGGCTCAGCAAGGAAGCTCTCGATCAGAAGGGCTCGCTCCAGTACCCATGTCTGTGTCGGAATGCTGAGGGAGATCAGTGATGCCTTGATCTCCTACCTCAATCCCTGCTCGAAGGTCCAGGCCCAGAAGAATGGGTCTCGTACCTTGTCCACCGAGTAGTGCTAGAGATCGGTAAATCTCGTCGAGTACTGGGCGACTGTCAAGCTGCCATGCCTCAGCTGAAGAAGCTCCTGGATGCGCACTGCACGGAGGGTGGCTGGAATGAACTCCAAGCGAAGAGGCTCTCAAAGTCCATCCAAATAAGAGATGCCTCGTCATGCATCTAGAGCATCAAGATCTACTATCTGCCTGATGCCGTGTGCAGTAGGCTGGCTGCGATGATCACCATGAGGACTGCGGGTGTCCTCACAAACCTGAAATCCCGTCAAACAGCCTCCAGCCAATCCTCGGTGGCTTGAGGGTCTGTCTCCCTGCGGAACCTGGGCGGTCGCCGATGCTAAAACTCATGCAGTTCACTAATGTGACGTCCAACGTCAGCAGCTGGGGCAGGTAGAATCGGTGGCTCAGCGAGTAGAGGTATCGACGGTGCATCTACTGTTAAAGGGCCCTGTACCGAGGCCTCGTCGCTCGGTGGGCTGTCGTCACGCAGAACTCTCAGAACCCTATCTGGCTACCCTCATGGGGCCATCCTGAAAAGAAACAGGTGCTCCATGGTCAAATAGTATACCTGGTGAACTTACATAATGTAATAACAAAGAAAACATAAAACACACAATCAATCAATGTTTTCGTATATTAAGTCGGAAATCAGAAGTCAGGGTCCTGATTTTCGGATACGTCGCCCGCCGCACCAACACTGGACTCCCTGGACTGATAACCACACTCAATAATCTTAACACTATTGCTTCACAGAGAAAAAGATCAGAGTCCTGAGTTCTTCAGTAGAACTGAACTCCTCTGATACCAATTTGTCACGACCCATTCTCGGGGCTCGTGTCGTGACTACCCCGAGCCCGCCTTCCATTGGCCAGGGGCTGGCGACTAGCACCATAGCATAATTCCCTGTAAAAAGGGAAGGCATTGCCTTTTTAATGTAATCAAACACCATAGAGAAAGGAAGCAGAAGTAAACACTGATTAAAAACAGGGTACAATAGTAAGTGCGGAAAAGTAAGTGGGCTAGAATAAAAACCCAAACTGAAAGTAAAATACAACTGAAAGGAATTACATCAATTGTAAATTAAATCTGCTACAGCGAGCCTTCCTCTGGTACTCCCACTTGAATGGTGGGTACAGATAGCCTCCACAACTCCTCTGGTCCAGCCGTCCTCTCCGAGTACGTCCCGCCCAGTGGTCCACCTCCAGGTACCGTCCTCCTTCGCAAGCCTCAACCACGATCAACGTTTTCTATCCTCTCGAACCAACACAACGTAGTGCGGGCATAGACCGTGTAGGGGTGAGTATAAAATACTCAGTAGGGACCCCGAGACCCCTGATGGTCTCCCAGAATCCACAAAGGATAATCCACAACGGAAGATACAATCACGAAGTAACATATGTCACCACTTAGGTATATGCCCATACATATACCTAAGTAATCAATTCTCGTTCGGCTCCAACATCCGAGCCCAAGTACAACCCATTCCACACAGGAAACACAACCCATTATACATAGGAATGCATAACGTAATCTGTAGAGGATAAAAAGTCAATATTATCGAAGATATGAATTGAAAGTCATGATTCAGCTAACACAGGTATACTTCTTCGTAAGACGATAGAGATGATCAGTTGTTTCCCTTGATTCATCTAAGTCGTCGGACCCACACATGATCGATATGTACTAACCCCTACAATGACCAACAAAGGATCGATAGGTAACTAACCCCCGCAATGACCCACAAAAGATAGATAGGTAACTAACCCCCGCAATGACCCACAAAGGATCGATAGATAGATAACCCCCGCAATGACCCACACAGGATTAGACCCACACATGATCTGTAGGCGCTGGCCCACACAAGACCGCAGAGCACCGAACCACACTGGATCTGACCCACATAGGATCAGTAGCACTGATCCACATAGGATCTCTTAGTTCTATAGTCTTCGTCATCGAATCCATGCAGGATTTCGGCATAGTCGTCATCGTCGTCATAGTCGCAGCCAGCTCTAGGGTTCCCGTATACAGCAAGCCCGTTCGGGAGGGTCCGGTCCACGAGCCGATGGGATGATACATCAACTGACACATATTGTGGAGTTGATGTATCCAAAAGTTCTGTATCGTCAACAGGAACTCAATGCGACAGACGACCCGTCGATCAGACGCCCGGTCTGAGAGTTATTGGCTTTTTCATTCCAGGGGCCCGATTGTTTTTTAAGTCAAAACCAACCCAACCATACTGCAACTGCGTCCAAACCTCTAGCAGAGTAAGAAAAAATCTCATTCTCACTTATAGGAATCCAACAAAGTCGACGTCACATCAATCAGACGTCCGGAACTCAAGTTATAAGTGTTTCCGCTTCGAGGGCCCGGTTGGTGTCGTGTACGAACCAACCCTGCCGAACCCAAAGTACTCTGAAACCTTGAGTGTAGTATACTGAAATGACCGTCTCAATCCAAGGATTTCATCGCAGCTGGCAGTGCGTCTATTGGAGGTCCACATCCCATGTTTTGGTCAAAAGACCGTGAGAGGTCCGGTATTAGGGGGTTGGGCCCGGTCCGACCCGTGCCGATACCCTCTGGGTCAGCCCGCACTAGGTTGACCCGTCCCAGGTCCGGGTCTGGCCCTCTTGGGCGCGGCTCGGCCCGGATGGCGCGGCCCGGCCCAGCTGGCGCGGTGCTGCCCGGAACGGCTGGCGCAGCACTGCCCGACACGGCTGGCGCGGCGCGGCGCGGCCGGGTGCGGTCCGGCCTAGGCAGCCGGGTCGGCGTGTAGGCGCGCTGGCGCCAGCCAGGAGGCTCGTCCATTCGGCTGAGCGGATGGGGGGGGGGGGGCTGCCCCCTGTTCTGTAACTACGGCCCCCATAATGGGGGGGCCGCTCATGATGGCCAGCCGGGGGTCGTAACCCCCGGCTCTTCCCCTGTCCGACCGGCCCACTCCGGGTGGCCGGTTGTTGCCGCCACGGGACCTGCGATGGCCGGTCCCCCTGCTCCGATGCCGGCGGTCCTGAACCTGTCACCAGTCCTTGCTATGCCGTAGCCTTAGTCTGCCCTGGGCGGCGCGCTGGCGCCGCGCCCCTCCGCCGTGGCCCCGCTCCGGACGCGGTGCCATCAGGGTTCTCCGGCGCGGTGCGACGCCGCCACGATCTTGCTCGATTCAATGGCATGGCGTGCTGACGCCGCGCATTCCTTGCCACATGACCCCGCACGGTGCGATGGCACTGTGCCATCCTTGTTCCATTCCACCACAAGGAAGGCAAGAGAAAAAGGGGAGGTGGGTCGGTCGTGTTTGTGCGGTCTGGCCCCCTCCCGTTATTTGATAACAAGTGGTCCAATTGTACGAGGAATGATGACAGAAGAAAAGTCACGAATAGAAAAGAATAAAACCCCTACCTCGAGTGTATTTTGAACAAAGGTTCGTCGGGAAAATACCCGTCGTGGATGAAGACGTCGCGGAAGGAGAATCGTTGCGTCACGAAGAAATGATTCGTCGACAACGTGTCGTCGATCTCCGAGGATCCGGCGTTCTTCACGTTCTTCACGTTCTTCATCGAGGAAGAATAACTTCAAGAGCTTTTCCTTTTCTCCCAAAGACCCTCACAACAAGATCCTACCAAAATAAAATAAGTACATCCATTATTTTATTAACATGACTTAAGTTTGAAATTCAAAAGATGAATTAATCCACTCAATTAATTAACTCAACTTGAATTAATAAATGGAGGGTTAGGTAAGGTTAGGGAAGATAAAGTGGTGGGATTCGTGTGGGCCCCACCACTCTCATAACCTCCCATAGGAAGTTGGGTGGTTACCCCAACTTCCACACAAAGTCTAAACACTTAGAGAAAAATTAAAATTATAGCTCATTTTTTTTACCTTCCATAATTTTAACAACTACTCTCGTGAAAACGCAACTCCAAAAAAGACGTTCTTAAGCAATTACCGGCGCTGTGAATCCATTAGTGCCCTCATAATTTGATTCTGAGCACCGGTTCAAAAGTTAGAAAAACCCGCTCATTCGTTCACTGAATGTACCCGAGCTAAACATCAGGTTAAAATTCCAGGCACACCGGGCCTCAGAATCAAGTGCCGTTAGAAACCGTGTTCTTGTAAAATCCCAACGAAAATTTAGAAAAAATTTCCCTTGAATTTTATGTATCGTTACAATATGGGTAAAATTATAATACAATAATCTTATATATACATTAAATCTATCATCATAACCAATAGTGAGAGGTGTTGATGGAAAACATGTCACATTTATTCCCCAAATGGTTGTCTCCAACACACATTCGCAATGTAATCTCTTCACCGTTGATGGATAAGTATATAGATATTAGAAATTATCAGAACAGAATACCATAATAGTATATTTTAGATATTTATGATATTATAATTGAATCATTGATCAATATTTTAAAGTGGTGGAGGATGAATAAAACAAAAATTCATAGTCATGAAATTTACCTCTTCTCAGATATCCTTTTGACTATTGTAAAAAAGGTATTTCTAGAATGGATTTATTTCTAAATAAAATTACTTTCGGGTCATGGGATGAAATTTTAAATATTATTTTTTAATTTATTGGAATGTTTAAAATGGTGTTAAGGTGTAAAGATGAGAGGAGTGTGGATAACCCTTTAAATGGGCGGTAAGTGCCACACTTTTAATTTATGACAATAAAAATATTTACCCATGTTTTCATCATTCCAATAAAGACCACTATTTTATTAAAATTGATACCATGAAACGATAACTTTAAAATATTCTGAAAATTGTTTTTGACTGATGTTTTTATTTTCTAAAACTTATTTTCTTATTTAATCCCCTTGAAATCACCTTGTTAATTTATTCTCGGTAACTTAATATTATTGTTTTTACAATTAATTATGGTAAATAATAATTTTAATAAAAATTGATAAGAAAAATTATGATTATTAAAAAAATTGATTCCATATATACATATTGTATTAATAAAAGAGAAAATTTTAATTTAATAATAATCATGTATAAAAGAAGATAAAGTGAGATTGAAATAAGATATTGTTCAAAATTATACATAGTAATAATATCAAAATTACGTATAAAAATTTCAATTTCTATAAATTGTATTAATAAATATATAAATAAAAAAATTAAAATATAATACCAATTAAAAAAATCTAATTTCTCATTTTAATTTAGGAAAATGAAATGTCATATTTTGAGAATATCAACAAAGCTCAATATTCATTGAAAAACAATTTTTTTTGAAATATCTCAAATTATCAAATTTATATAATTAAAATAATATTATTTAAATAGAGGGAATAAAATAATGAAATAAATATTATAAATTCATTAAAATTCAATCACATATTTTGTGGAAAAATCATGACTAAATCTATTTTTATGAATAAATGTTGTGTTATGGAAAAAAACTTTTAAGAGATTATTATTATTTACAAAAAAATATATAACTATTGAAATTTTGTACATGTGTTAAACATATATTTTTAATACATTAGTTTCAAATATTTATAACAAAATATTTAATGGCTGAGTAATAACGACAAAATAATTTTTTTGATTTCTACAGAGTTTAAAGTCCCACAATCTATCAAATGGATTAAATTCAAAGAAATATATTTCATGATTTTTATGAGATTGGTGTTTTTTGTTTCATAATATAGTAAACATTATATAATTTTTTACAATTTTATTGTGTTAAATTCTATAAAAATAAAAATAAAATTATATCTTCCAAATTTTATAATATGCTGATAAATTATGAGTTTGATAACTAATATTTAATTTATTACAACCCCAGATATTAAGAATATTTATCAAATTAAACTATTAATAAGATAGAAACAAATTAAAAAAGGAAAATTTAAATAAAATTTAAATATATTTATATTTAGTAGAACTTTTCTGGGTAATGATGATATGGACATGGGAAAAAAGTTTTAATAATTATATATTGTTATAGAAGTCGTTGATTAGTTGAAAGATAAAGATACAAGAAGAGATAAGGACCTAAAATCCCTAAATATGTGATGATGTAAATAAAAATTGATTAAATCAATATGAATGTAATAAGATAAAATTTTCAGGAACCATTTCTAAATTTAGAGGGATTTTATTATTATATATAAGTATCTCTAAATATATATACTTATTAATTTCCATTCTGTAAAAAACATTAATACATTGGTTATTCTTCAATCATTTTACAAATAATAAATTAGGCACATAATGTAATATCCAAAATAAAAATTTCCTTCCAAAATCACTATCATTCACTTGTATCAGATTGTAATATCCATAAATGGTTGAATTATTATTTTTTTATTTCTATATGTTTTCTGAATAAAACATAGTTACCCCAGGTTTCCCAATATAAAACGTTATTTCCTAATCCTCAACATATACATAACTATTTAATTATTAATATTTATTTTTCAAATCATTTAACTAAAAACAAATATTAACCAAAAAATCAATTAGGAATGTTTTATGTGTTAAACCTCGATCATCATTTAGTTGTGGTTACAATACCAATAAAATTGATGGATTAAATGAGTTTTACATTGTTCAAATAAATATTAATTCAATTCCTATAACAATCAAAAAATTTTATGACTTATCATTTCTATAACATAAATGATACTATAAATCTTAATGGTTACTAAAAAATTAATCTTATATCAAAAAATATAATGGAATTATTCGTGCGATATTAATTTTAAAAACATATTAAAATTCGGTATATTCAAAAAATTGTTTTCTAAAAATATTCTTAATCATATTATATTTCGAGAATATATATTTTAAAAATAAGTGTTGTGGTATTTAAACTTATGGTCAACTATATCAACAGAAACCACTATGGAAACCATAATTCTGATATTGATGATGAAAAATATTATTAATAAATAAAAATATTTTTTTATATGTTTCATGATACTCATTACCAAAATACCAATGGTTAAAATACTTCTAATAATTAATCCATAATCATAATTAAATAAATACATAAATAATTTATTATCAACACAGGTTCATTCGTGGTATAGTGGACAAGCCTAAGTATTTTCCATTAACTTATATAATGTGTAGGTGATAAAAATTATATTAAATTATTTATAAATGTATTGGTTGGATGAGATTTATATCGTTCTATAATATTATTCAAATATACTCAGAAAATCATTTCTTTATGCCCTTTTTTTACACACAAGTAGAATTATTTCATTCCATTGAGACATATTCCTTACAATCACTTTTCCAAATTTATTACATGATAGATATCAATTTGTCATTACATTATGGTATCCACCATTATAGCTCTTAGAATACTCCACCAAAAACTTATTTGGTGATATTAACAGTTTCTTAAGGTACAATATATTAATCATATTTGAAGATGGATTATCATAAAAATCATGATAATATTCAGTAATTTCATATTCCCATTTGGATTCAAATTGTGAAAAACATACTTCATGTTAAATGAAAAATTGATTCCTTATTGATATAGAGATTGAATCAAACCAAAAGTGATTTTTATATAACATATAATTGTAATGGGAAAACAGTATATATATTTATAGGATATTTATATAATGTTGTAATATTTTCACTGTAATATACCATAGGGTTAATCTAGTTCATTGACTTCAATTATCTATTTTACCTTTCATAAACGTTTCGAATGAAAATTTCAATCATCTTAGGATTTACCACATGGACTGTCAAACTTGGTCAATAATAAGGCATGATGTTGTTTACTAGGTGATATTCAATTAAATCCCAATGCGAACTACTCTCATTTATTACCCCTATGGTCGACTTTTCTAGAACCATATCAGATTGTAGTAACAAAAAGTATGTATATATTTTCTTAAAAAATAGTCTCCTCCTTTCAAAATATTTAAGTTGTTTTCATGTAAATAATCTCAAATTTTATAATGCGGTTATGATCCCATACATATTATTTCCAAAAACTACATACAATGGTTTATAATAAAAATCCATTGATACAAAGAATAAATATATCAAACCTAGTATCCCATATATTTTATCGACATTATTAAATTTTAATAATATAGAAAGAATAATATATAGAATGTATGAAAAGTTTAGTAATATCTGTTGAATATAAACACATAAGATTGCCATATTTCATTTGAAAACAAAAAATTTATAACAATTTTATTCAATGAAATCATTATCTCACTAGAACATCCTTGTATATATTTCTTAGTCAACTTTGATGTTTCTGGGGAATTTAAGAAAACTAAATGTGAGCTCAAATTCTATATATGTGTTATGTAGAGCGTAATAAATCATGAATCGAAAATAATAATGAAGATGAAAAATAACTCATATGATAAAAATTATATTTAATAGAAAACATAACTATAATAACTATATATGGAAAATATAATATGATAAAGTAAATATATGATAATAAACAATGTTTAATCCATATGTTGTCAATTAAATGCATCTATAGAGAATATTATTTGGTAAATAACATCGAGTTTAATAAAGAAATTGTTAGTGATAGATATTATTAATTATTGTATTCTTTGTTTATTAAATTTGATACCTCTACTGCCAACAACATTCACATGATGGTTTTAAACTACTGGTATAAAACCATTTAACATGGCGGATTTATTTTTCTCACGAGACAAACCAATTCATGAGGAAATATATAATTTTTGTCTCCAACCATCATCTTAGACCAATAACATTCGTTGTATACCAAATAATCAATTTAATTCATGAATAAATTTAAATTATTGTAAAATATCTATATTTTGTAGAGCATAAATTTGTTCCCATATATTCCATGTGCATAAAATAACATTAAATTGAAGCACAACAATAAATAATGGTATTTGAAATATTCAATATTATATCTATTATACATAGATAAAGGATAATATTTAACTAAATCATTAACAATCATGAATTATTCATTATTAACATAAAATATAGAAAATATATAGTATATACACAAAATAATAGAGAATTGGTGAGTATTTACAAATATGTGCTAATAAAATTTAACTCGAGACAAAATCACATGCAATGATCATAATAGTGCGGATAAAATTAATCACCTAATAGATTATATTTATGAATATTTAATACACATAGAGAAATGGAAAATAATATAAGAGAGAATAAAAAGTCATTATACAAATTGTTAAATTCAAATGGAAAAGTCAAATAACATATAGAAAAAAATTAACTTCTGAAATTATTAACAACTTCTAACATTCATATATAATCCATAATGATGAAATTATTGAAATTAAGACATTAAACTATTCAAATTATGAGTTATTAATTATGTTATATGAAATGGGATAGTATGTAATCCATATGAAATAAAATCGTTACACGACAGAATAATATTCATCAATGAAGGAAAATTGATGGGATGTTTTATACATTGATCAAAATATTTACGTTATATTTAATGAATGAATAGATTGTGTGTAAAATATATAAATCAACATTAAAATTTTTCAATATAATATAATATTAGTAAATTTTATTATAAAAATTTTGATAAAAAAGAAAAAATAAAATAACCCATTGAAAACAATTTGAGAGTCCAAATTTCTTACCACTTGGTAACTTACATTTCAATTTCACATAGATTAAATAATTGAATTTTAAACTAAAATTAATTTTTTTAATGAATTAATGATATTTATATAAAATGGAATGTATATACACCATATAAATTGATTTTGGGGTAAAAAATTTGAGAATTTCTCACTAATGAGATAATAAGTTGGGTCTATTATCTTGATCCATACATATAAAATATGATCTTTATCATCCTGAATAATTTATTTTTTTATTTTTTTATTTATAAATAACATTTTTAATTTTTGTTATTGTATTTATTGTACTTATAACAAGGATATGTACATTTACTTAATCAATTATGATTTTGATGGGTGTTTCTATGATATTTGACTTCTGTGTTGTGAAATGACATTATTAGGATGACTATTGGTCTAATAAGTAATTATTTCAACATATATAGAATAATAATCATTAAATAACTATCATATACATAGAAATATTAAAATTCAAAATCTATTTATGAAATATTCTTTCATAAAATTATGTAAGTTAAAATCAAGAAGGCAGTATGTTATACCCAGGCGAGTTTTACATTTCATTTATGCAATGATCATTATAGAATGAGATAAGTATCATTTTAACTTAATAAAATTATTATATTTATATAATTAAAATTTTGTTTCATTAAATATACTTATATATTTCATTAATGTGGTGTGATAATGAAAAATTATTCAAATCTCACTAGTATGGTAGTAGTCCACACAAACAGGAATAACGTTATTAGATAACAGTGAGTGATGAGGTATGAAATTAAATTACATATTTTCTTTGATAAATAATCCTTTTATATAATATATATTTCCCATATATAACATATATTCATTTAAATAATCATAATTTAATTCTAGGTAAATCGTTAGTAAAAAATGAATCACAACATTTCAAGAGGTGGTAGTCCTCCAAAAACATGGTAAAGGTTTTAGTATCACCAATAAAATAAATGGTAAACATGAATATAGTATATAATGAAACTAGATTTATAAATATGTTATAAATATAATATATATAATTTACATCCTTTATCTTAGACATCTTTGAGATGTTCTGATGGAAAACATTTCACATCAGTACGTGGCTTGATAGTCTGTAGTACAAACGTGTAATATTTTCCATCCAATTTGATGTAAAATTAGATAAATAAATCCATTAAATTAACATTTATACATATTAGTGTTAGTTATTTAATATAATAATTATATTATAATTCTTTAAAATAATATAAATGAGGTGGGTGAAAAAATGAATAAAAATTGCATTGTTAAGAATTTCACTTCTTCTCGATGCACCTCATTAAGATTCAAACTAATTTATTAAAAAGTTTTTAAAAAATATAAATAGTATTCTAGGATGTGGTATGTATTTTGGGATGTTTTTTAGGTAATTAATCCAAGAAAATTTCACGAGGCTCTTAAGAAGAGTAGATCTGAGTGGCCATTACAATGTGAGGTGAGTGAAATAGTTGTAATTTTTTAAAATAAATAGGTTTTCTCATGACATTCACATAAAATTTTTTCCTAAATTAAATTTTATTGACGATGATAACTTATATTTTCCAAATATTTTCAGAGAAAATACTTTAAAAAAATTTTATAACTTTTCGACATTTAATTTTTTGGATAACACCAGCTAAACCCATTTTTATAACAATAGTGGATAACAATTTCCACAATTTTTAATATTATTTATTTTAAGAATATAGGAAACAAATTTAGAGATAAATAAAAAAATGGAAATATTTTTTCTAAATTTAATTCAATAATGAAATAAAATTATATTTAAAAACTATTCCCACATATACTATGATAATGATGTATTTCAAAGGGAGATTGTTCAATAGTTTGAAATGTATTTATATAATAATTCAATATGAAAATTACTCCAAAAACATTATTAGGATTAATATATATATTTATATATGAAATATTTTCCAATGAAATTAATTTAAAATTTTATTTGTCATTTTGATTTATTTAATCAAGAAGTCAATTTTTAATAAAATGTAGAATATTTAACTTTTCCTTGAAATATAAAAAGATTCATAAAAATTTGAAAAAATATATATTATATAATTTTGATATATTGATAAAAAAATATGGTTCATTATATTTAAAATTCTCTAACTGAGGAATGAATTAGTAATAAAATATGTGGGAAATGTTCGTCTAAACAGACATCTTTACAGAAATAGATTTCAGAAATGTTTCTTTTTATTTATTTTTAATGAATAATAAAATATTTAAAACACACACACACACATATATATATATATAACTAATGAATCAGTATTTTCCTAGGTATGTCATATAAATTCCAAATTTTAAAATTATTATTCATTCAGAAAAATTTATTTATTGGATTTAAAAGTTTACCAAATTACATTTCTTTTAGAATTGAGGATTCATGTTCTGAAAGCTAACAATGAGATTAAACAAAAAAATATACATTTTGATGGGTTTTTTAAAAATCTTTTTCCTGCCACATATGGTATATAATAAAATATTATTCAGATATACTTTTATATTGTTACAATTCTTCAAATTGGTAATCATCTGAAAAGTGTTCCTACATCTGATATAAAAATAACTTCATTTAAGAAGGGTTATGTATAATATAGATATATTATGATGAATATTTCCATTAATAAATATCATATGGTATTTATGAATTTCATTAAAAGAATATTCCATGAGTACATATGAACTTTTTTGGAAATTTTTGTTGATAATAATTTTGTTTCATGGATTTATGATCTCAATGACGAGAACCATTATACATTAATAATAAAATCATAAGGGGTAAATGTTTTATATAGAATTAAAAATATATATTCTTCATCGCTGATCATCAATTCATAGTGAATATTAATAGTTAGTGTGTTATATTAGTCAATCATGTGAAGGAAAAGGTTAATTTATCATGGGATGAACCACAAAACTCCATGATATTCAACGATTCCATGGAATTGATAAAAAATATTAAAGGTTAGTAAAAAATATATTCATTATGGAGTTACCATTGATTTTTAATATTAGTAAAGGGATTAAATTATGATGCGAAAAAATATTTCAGTCTTCTATTGATGAAATGATTTGGATTCTAAATTATCCTCATATTTTGATCATACTTATTTTTACTAAGGCATATTTTGTGTACTGTGTTTATAGTAATAATGTTTTATCTTGTATTCTTATGTAATATTATTTTTTTCCATATGGAACTAGTTTTCATTTTCCCCTTGAAAAAATACCACAATAATGATTTTGATATTTCTACAAGTATACAAGAAGATAAATAATAACACCATTATCTTATTTGAAAGGGTTTGATATTAATTTATAACCAGAATAGTTTGAGAAATTATAGTTCAAAAAATTTCTTGAATCTCAGGTAGTTTTTTCTTGGGGACTATCATTAGATTTTTTTCATAAACATCACATACCCCCCACCTGATGAAGGGTAATGTTGTAACAATTTATCTTATATGTATTGCACTATCATAATCTAATTATTAATTGAAAAAATAGTAGAACATTGTGTACTCCTCTATTATTAACATTTGAATTCTATGGATGATGGTTTTAGAATATTTTTAACTAGTTTCCATATATTTTCATCTCTCATAGTGTATATTCAGTAGTCTCAACAATAATATGTTGAGATCTCTAGAATTAGTGAAAACCACTATAACGGTGAGATAGTTTTTGGTTGTATTATCTAAATAGAATGTGTTCATTTATATAAAGATCCATTTCCCAACCCTATATATTTTAGGATCTAAGTTTTATATTCTTTGATTATTTAATCACTGGTCCCTCAACTGGTAATTCAAATGATGTATGATGACATGTAATAGTGATTTTGATGTCTAGTTATAAACTGGGACATTTCAAATTGCATGTCTCGCTATTGAACCAGCCAACATGTAAATTAAGAGATAATGTAATATTGTAGTATTCTACATCCCCAACTAAATATAGTTTTTAAATGCAATGTGTTGACTATGATGTATTTTTTTTATTACCATATACTCCTTGAGGGAGTATCATAATTTTTGTGGTGATTTATTTGTTGTATATGTGATCATATTTCATACTAATTAGTTATAAAACTAATTAAAAATATTATGTTAATGGTATATTTTGGATGCAGTGGGGTTAAATAGTAAAATATCTACTATTATTTAAGAGATGGATATCTAATTCATATCATGGTCTTAGATGAGTCTCATTGAGTAAATTTCATATCACTTTTGGTTTAATATATTTATCTAACCAAAGAAATATGGTTATTTGGTGGGTTTTATTTAGATGATGGAGGTTCTAATCCATACCTAATTCTAGGGTTCTGGGGGAAGATGTAATCTTCGCCTAGGTTTGGTTGTTTTTTATTATAATAAAAGATATCATTCACAAATTAATATGGCTCGCATTGAGGCTTTGTATTGTCTCTCATACCGGAAACATATATTTTTGAATGATGTGGGTAAGGAATATATTTTGGGACATATACTCATTCATAAGATGTTGGATAGGATTCATAATATACAATTTTTTACTAGTAAAAGATCATAGATAAAAGAAAATTGTCACGTCCTGGATCTGGGTGCCACTCAACGAATTACCCCGAACCTGGTTCGCCATGTGATCTCAAGCACATTTCACCTAATTCAAGAGGATTCCCACTAGTAGCGAGGTCCCATGTCTGATAGTGGGGAAACTATGCCCACATTTGTCAAAGTGTAGTGTAGTGGAATGAAATAAAACATACAGCAACACCTGAAGTAGTAAACCATACACAAATGAAGTAAACAACTGTAGAAGATATAACCAACCAGTATATAAAATGGTGCAACATGCCACAAATTCTTAGAAAGTAGCCAGAACATGTTACACAACAATTCAATACAGTACAAGTATAGAAAATAAAAACAGTACAATAAATTCGGTAGCATCGCAAGACTCAACCCTGTCCCATGATCTCCTACTCCTCAGTAGTAGTCAAGTACATGTATAAGGGCCCATTCCCTTATCCACACCTACATAAACATAATCTGTTTGTGCCGAAATACATTACCCAAACAGGGTGTGGAAAAATAATTCCCAGTAGGCACCACCAGAGGCCCATGCTCAACTGTGTGTAGACATGCAACAGTGTGCATTAGTAAAATGCAACACAGAATGTAGTACCCATAATTAACCAACCTTACCAGTTATATTGCAATTTTATTATTCATTTTAACCATTTAATTTAATAATAGTCTTTGCTCAATAGAACCAATCACTGAGGCCAAGAAGAATCTCACTCTCATGATTATATAGTAAAACGACACCCTCAGGATAATATAGTACAACCACACCCTCAGGACATACAGAATATTTCCCTCAGGCATTTCCCTCAGGCAAAATAGAATCTCACGCTCAGGACAAACTGAAACGAATCCCTTGGGTGATCAGAATCTCGCCCTCAGGCTAATAGAACCACACCCTCATGCTAAATACAGTCACACCCTCAGGCTATAGTAAAACACTACACTCGGGATTAAGTAATCGGGCCATGCCCAACATATAAACATGAAATTTACATAAAATTTCTATCAAGGGAAAAGTAATGCATAATTAAAAATGGCATACCCTCAGGTATCCTGGCCAAACGGCTAAATAGAGGAACACACCCTTGGGGTGGTCCTGGATCTAAGAAGCAATCTCAAACAATAGTTTTAACATTTATTTAATCACATATAAATATCTAGGTATCTAAAATAGCCACAGGCTTAGCCACACGACACCCCAGAAATGGGTTCGTAGCTCAAAAACAAACAGAAAACGCACAATAGTTGGAAAATAACACCAAGGCACATAACATTACCACCCACGAACGATATACGTGAATGACGATCCTCAATTAATCCCTGAACGGTGTAGATCTGAGGTGAAATAAAACCTCTCTCAACCTTAAATAACTTCACTATGGGGAATAATTGGTAAGAACTATTATAGGAGAAGGGAGATCTCACCCGTGCAGTTCCAAGGAGATCGACGGTGCAGAAAACGGATTCCCAACAAATGCTCAGCGGATATCCAAAGATCCGACCTCACTCTCCAACTCCTTCATCATGTTCTAAGCCTTCCATCTGAACAGGGGCGGTTACTACCCATTTTAATCCAAAAAAACAATTTACAAGGCATGTATTTCCAAGTACACAGCGTGTACACCCCATTTTTTATATTTTCAACTGGCGGGTTCCCGCCAGCGTGGCGTTGTTCATCTGATGACATGACTGCATGGCATGTCTTCTTGAGTACATGGTGTGTCTTCTTGAGTACATGGTGTTTTCTGACGCACTGTTGGCCACCGCCTTACTATTTGTCTATCGACTGACTACACGATGTGTATAGAACCACTACGCAGAATGTAGTTGGTTTCTACACCCTTCATCGCTGACATGGCCACACGCCCCGTGTACCCAACCCCCATGGCCAAAATTACATGGCGTGTTGAAAAAGTACATGCCATGTAATTCCAAAATTTAGGATTTTTCCACTTTCCTTATTTTCTCAAAGACACTTAAGGATAGGAGAAGAGAAAAAAAACACACCTCAGAACTAAGAACAGAGTACTTACAAACTTCCCCCCGTAAAGTAATTCATCCCCGAATTTACCTTCTAAGGGTGGTGAAGATATAACTTTGAATAACTCCAGACACTGAGCACATACATCAGTCTCCCGCTCCCAGGTTTCATCCTACACTCGGCTATGCTGCCATAACACCCGTACGAGAGGAACTGACCGTCCTCGGAGAACCTTCATGCTCCTATCAACAATACAGATTAGAATATCCTTAATTGACACATCTTCCTCCATCTCAACCTCCAATGGTTGAATGATATGAGATGGGTCTGAATGATAGCGGCACAACTGAGATACATGTAAGACATCGTCCATGGCTCGGTACCTCTGAGGTAACTGCAACCTATAGGAAACCGACCCGACTCTCTTCAGAATCTCAAATGGCCCCACATACATCGGTGAAAGATTACCATGTCTCATGATCCGCCTGTGTACCATCCTTGGAGAAACACGGATGAAAACTTGATCCCCGACCACAAACTCGAATGGTCATCTACGGCGATCTGCATAAGATTTCTGACGAGACTGCGCAGTTTCCATCTGTTTCTGAATCAACTGGACCCTCTCATATGTCTCTTTCATGAGACGTGGTCCTAATAATGCTGTCTCACCTGCCCTTGACCAGCACAAAGGTGATCGACATGGCATACCATATAAAGCCGCGTATGGTTCCATCTCAATAGTTTCCTGAAATCTGTTATTATAGGCCAACTCGACTGGGGGTATATGCTTCTCCCAAGAGCCCCCAAAGTCTAGGATGCATGCACACAACATGTCATCAAGCACATGTATCGTATGCTCTGACATGCCATCAGTCTAAGGGTGGTATGTTGTGCTCAAAAGAACCTGTTTACACAGTGCCCTCTGAAACCTCTGCTAGAAACGAGAGGTAAAACATTAGTCCCTATCAGAAATGATAGAAAGTGGGGCCCCATGAAGATGTATGACCTCTCAGATATACAACTTTCTGAGTTTTTCATCACTAAAGGTTTCCTTGATCGGCATGAATTGAGCTAGCTTCACGAGTCTTTCCGCAACAACCCACACGACATCATTGCTTCTAGGTGACCTCGGCAAACCAGTCACAAGATCCATCGTGACATCATCCCATTTCCACTCTGGGATGGGTAACGGCTGTAATAGTCTGGCTAGCCTCCGATTAGCCACCTTCACCTGCTGACAGGTGGAACACCTCGTAACAACACCAACTAAATCTCTCTTCATACTCGGCCACCAGTACTGACGTCTCAAGTCACGGTACATCTTGGTAACCCCTGGATGAGCTACCCAAGTTGAATCATGAAGCTCTCGCATCATCTCCTCCCGTATATCCCTGAGAACCTATACTCGTCCATGGAAACACGGAACCTCATCATCGTCTATCATCCAACCCGGAGGAGGGTCCTCTCATGCTAGCGATTTATATAGAACTTGGCTTTCTAGATCAGATAGTTGTCTCATCCTCACTATATCTAGGAGGGTAGAAGTCACAACTAAAGATGAAAGATATGTTTTCCCCTGACTATCGTGCACCTCCAAATGCATCTCAGAGAACAAGTCCATGAGATTACATTCTTCAATGGCCTCTTACACAACGTGTATCTGAGTCTTCCTGCTCAGTGCATCAGCTAATGCGTTACCTTTTCCAGGTGTATAGGCAAACTCAAAATCGAAAGGCTAAATGTATTTGACCAACCGTCACAGCCTCAGATTCATGTCACACTGAGTAATGATATACTTGAGACTTTTTTGGTCTGTGAAAACCATAAAACGTTCTCCCAATAGATATTGTCTCCAACAGCGCAACGCATGTACAACTGCAGCCAACTCGAGATCATGCATCGAGCAATTCCTCTCATGTGGCCTCAACTACCGAGACTCGTATGCAATAACTCGAATTCCCTTCATCAACACTACTCACAGACCAATACCAGATGTGTCACAGTAAACTGTATAGCTCTTCCCCTGCTCTAGGAGAATCGGGATCGGTGCTCATGTCAACTTCTCTTTTAGGTCCTGAAAGGTTGTCTCACACCATTATGAACAAACGAACTTCACACCCTTCTTAGTAAAACATGTCAACGGTGATGCTAAGTGGTAGAAGTATTGTATGAAGCATCTATAGTAACCAGCCATCCCTAAGAAACTCTGTATCTCAAACACATTATTAGGCCGCTCCTAGGAAACTACTTCTCTCACCTTATCTGGGTCTACTGAAACTCCTGCCTCTGAGATGATATGACCCAGGAAGTGAATCTGGTCCATCCAAAAGTGGCACTTGGAGATCTAAGCATATAGCTTATGCTCTCTTAGTGTACTCAATACAATCTCAAGATGGGTGACATGGTCGTGTCGATTGTGAGAGTACACCATGATATCATCCATGAATACAACCACGAAATAATCCAGATGCAGATGGAACACATGATTAATCAGAGCCATGAAAACTTCTGGCATGTTTGTGAGTCCGAATAGCATGACCAAGTACTCATGCAGACCATATCTACTCTAAAAAGCTGTAAGTGGTATATCTGATGGTCTCACATGCAGCTGATGATATCCTGACCTCAGGTCAATCTTCGAGAACACTCGTCCTCCACGAAGATGATAAAAAATATCATATATCCTTAGCAAGGGATATCGGTTCTGAACCGTGAACTAGTTTAGCTTCCGATAATCCAAACAGAGTCTGAAGGTACCGTCCACCTTCTTCACAAAAAGGACCGGTGAACCCCAAGGAGAAGTACTAGTTCGAATGAAACCCTTAGCCGGTAAATCCTCTTACTGCCTCTTGAGCTCCTAAAACTCAGGAGTGGCCATCCTATAAGAAGGAATGGACACCGGTGCTACTCCTGGCACATGCTCAATAGGTAAATCCACCTCTTTCTCTGGAGGTAGACCTGAAATGTCATCTGGGACGACATCCTTGAAATGATCTACAGCTGGTGGGAAATCCGTCTGACAAGTCCCCTGACCATCCATATATAGGCTCGCAATCTGGGCTGTGACTCCACCTCACCCATGATGCTCTGGTCCAGCTCGACTCACTTGAACATCCCACTCTCCCTTGTATAGAAATTCTCTTCCCTCTGGTGATGTGAAACGCACCATGCGATGATAGAAGTATACAAAGGATCGAAAGGTAACCAACCAGTCCATCCCGAGAATGGCATCATAAGCCGTCATCTCTAAGACATTGAGGTACCAAAGAAAGTGAAACCCTCGAACAACTAAGGGTAACTCCTTACACTGACCCACACCCGTCATTCTAGTCCCCAACAGAGTGTCTAGAATCATGATATCAGAAGAAGAAGAAACACAGATCCCAAGGCTATCCACAACGAGTACAAATATGAAACTAAGACTGGAACCCATATCAAAAAATAATGAACACAAGACAAAAGCTACTAAAATAGTACCTATGACTATTGAAGGTCCGGGATCCTGCTCTTGTTTGGTCTGTTGCACTACACATGTCTACCCAGTATCATTGCCCAACGACATAGCCTAGCTACCCAGATCTGTCCCGCCCTGCTGCCTCTGAGATCCTGGTGTCTGGCTACCACAGCCAAGACCACCATCTTTGCCTGCACACATTGATGTATTACAGTTCCATGACTGGTAAGAAGCTATTGGTCCCACTCCCGCATGCAGATTTTTTACAGAACCCCTCTCACTAGCCACTAGTGGTAATTTCCTGAAAACTCGCTACATATGTCCCATTATCCCGCAAGCTCGGCACTCCGCTGGGTCTTGTGGTCACTATGGCCCCTTGTGCCCCTCTCTACAACACTGGTTGCACCTGATCGGGCCACCTGAAGAAACTGCATGTATGATAATGAAACCCTGAGATAAGTCCATCTCTCTCTCGCTCTTACGAGTACGAATATTAATAGTAACAGGTGTTGAACCACCTTGGCCCACACCACTAGCTTCCCATAGGTTACTCTCTGAAATCAGCGCCTGTTTAACAATAGCATGTACTGAAGCCAACCTGAAAAAATTCACCAGTGCTCGAATGTCATAACGAAGACCATCCTCAAAGAGTCTGGCTCTCAATGTCTCATCTCCCACCATAAAGGGTGAAAAATGAAGACGCTTAGTGAAACGATCATAATAGTCCATCACCGACATAGATCCCTAATGATGATTCACGAACCCTCAACCTCTATCTACCCGCAACATCTCTGGAAACAAGAAGTCATAAATGACTTCCTGAAAATCATCCCACACCATGTCTCTGTAATGCTATGACTGAGTGGTAACATCCCACCACCTCTTGGCGTAATCACGCAACATATAAGTCGTGAGCATGACCCTCTACCCTGGAGGAGTCTCAAGATGCTTGAAAACAGTCTGCATCAATACTAGACCAGACTCCGCAGCCTGTGGTCCGCCATTCCTTGTAAATGGAGGTGGATGCTGCTGCTAGAAGATATGAGTCAGCTCGGCCATAGATGTGGCAGCCTGTGGTGCTCCCTGAAAGGTCTACATGAACTACACAAAGCCTTCACGGAACTGCGCCAATGCACTTGTGTTAGGTATATTGGCTAGCACTGCATCTGGCTCTACTAGAGGATCAACTGGTGGGCCATGGCCCACCACTTTTGGAGTATAGTCATTGCCGCTCTCCTGGTGAAAAATGCATGGTCGTCTCGATGGAATGAATCTACAATGTCAAAACACGCCATAGATTCAAGATTAACAATGACTGAAAATGAAGTAACCCAAAATGGAACAGGAGGAAGAAGGCATTCAAATTTTGTTAGACAAGACTACACGGCGTGTATACTGACTACACGACGTGTACTTGACATCTCTTCCCCTGCCTTGGACCTTCAACATGGCTAAGCCACATGGATCCTGTTGAATAAAACTACACGACGTGTATACTGACTACACAAAGTGTATGGTGAAATTTTCCAACTTCCCATGTCGCTTGTGACACGGCTAACTACTCGGATTGATACCACACAGTGTGCGACACTCGAACACAGCGTGTACTCCACCACGTTTTCCAGCCACTCGGCTAAGTCCACATGGTCTATCCTCAGACATGACTACACTGAGTGTCCCACAGGTACACGGTGTGTTCTAGGAGAGGTGACACTGACACGTGTTATTAGATACACGGCTAAGTCCCAGGTCACACTACATGGCGTGTTCATCAGTGACATGACGTGTGTGTCTTATGCCTCCTCCGTCAATGTTGTTAGTGACACGGGCGGACTCCGGGTCAACACCACACAGCGTGTACATCCGGTACACGGCGTGTTCGCCCTAAGAATTTCCCTTACCCGTGTTGCTTCCCACACGGTTTGTGACACGGGAAGAGACTACATGGCATGTTCTTCGGGTACACGGCGTGTACTTAAAATGTATTCTTTTCTTCCTAAACCAGAAGACATACACGACCTGTGTAAAGTACTACATGTCGGGTATATGGGTTTTTCCAGACAGTATGCCTCAGAAACTACTCCGGAGCACAAAAAATATTGAAAAACAACACTTATGTGTCAAATTCTGATATGTGAGGGCCCATACTCCCCACAAATCAATGTTTGACATCTTATCTGTGTTATAACAAAATAAACAGCTGATGATCCACCAAATTCGGGTCAATGGGGGACCATACTCCCCAAAATCCAAAGTTTGGCATCCATTATATAAATCCTATCACACATGAAAACACTCTATCACACATCAGTTATTTATTAAAGTAGCTATCACGACATCCTGATTTTATAGTACATCAACTATCACAACCACATGCAATTTCTAATTCACCTACATGGCATGGAACTATGCATGGAATGTGATTTCTACCTTGTGCCTACATGATGCATGAGATGTCATACCATAATCTCATCAGGTTGCAACAATATAGAACCCATTAATAAAATATAAACAGCACAATCCATGTGTGTCACCCAACGGTGAAAATCATATCAACCGTAAATTTCAAATTCAGTAAAATTTCAATAAGAGGTAGACTATCTTTTCCCTGTACTCAGGATAGCTACTCCATGGAACATCTTATTGCCAACAACTGTTCCCGTCCTAACCCTGACTAAGGCTCCAAATAGTAAGTCAAAGAATAGAACCAACCTACCATTGAGACCACTTTGTAACATCCCAGATCTGGGTTCCACTCCACAGGTTCCCTCGACCCGGTTCTCCACGTGACCTCAGGCACATTTCCCCAAATTCTAGAGGCTGTGGACTAGCAGCGAGGGCCTAGGTCTGTTAGTTGTAAAACTATGCCCTCATTTTTCAATGTGTAGTGCAACGGAATGAAATAAAACATATAGCAACAGCGGAAGCAGTAAACCATATACAACTGAAATAAAAAACGACAGTAGATATAACCAACCCGTATATAAAATGGTGCAACATGTCTCAAATTATAAGAAAGAATCTAGAACATGTTACAGAACAATAAAATACAGTAGAAGTGTAGAAAAGCAACCCTTAACAGAAGAGCGGGTAACATCGCGAGCCTCAGCCCGGTCCCATGCTCCCCTACTCCTCAGTAGCAATCAAGTACCTGTATAAGGGTCCTTTCCCTAATCCACACCTGCAGAAATGTAGTCTATTGGGGCCGAAATAGATGACCCAAACAGGGTGTGAGAAATAATTCCCAGTAGGCACCCACCAAAGGCCCGTGCTCAACTGTGTGTAGACATGCAACAGTGTGTAGCAGTAAAATGCAATAAACAATGTTCTCTTAATATGTAACCAACCTTACCAGTTATATTTCCATTTTATTATTCATTTTATCCATTTAATTTAATAATAGTCTGTGCTCAATAGTACCATGCTCTCATGCAAACCAGAATCTCTCCCTCAAGTTATTATAGTAAAACCATGCCCACAAGATAATATAGTAAAACCTCACCCTCAGGATATAGAGAATCTCTCCCTTAGGCATTACCCTTAGGTGATGTAGAATCTCGCACTCAGGCCAAAATGAAATGAAACCCTTAGGTGATCAGAATCATGCCCTTGGGATAATAGAACCATGCCCTCAAAAAAATACAGTCACGCCCTCAGGCTATAGTAAAACACCGCCCTTACTAATGAGTAATCGGGCCATGCCCAACATATAAACATGCAATTTACATAAAATTCCTCTCAAGGAAAAATTAATGCATAATCAAACATGGCATACCTTCGGGTATCCTGGCCAAATAGCTAAACAGAGGAACTCACCCTAGTGGTGGTACTGGATCCATACAGTGATCCCAAACAACAGTTTTACAATTTATTTAATCACCTATACATTTCTAGGTAATTAAAATAGACTTGGCCTCAGCCACACAACACCCCAAAAATGGGATCGTAGCTCAAAAACACACAAAACGCACAACAGTTGGAAAATAACCCCAAGCCACCTACCTTTAACACCCACAAACGATATAGGCGAACGATGATCCTCGATTCATCTTTGAATGACGTAGATCTGAGGTGAAATAAAACTTCATTCAACCATAAATAACTTCCCTACAAGGAATAATTAGATAGAACTACTCCTGGAGAATGGAGAACTCACCCGTGCGGTTCCAGGGAGATTGATGGTGCATCAAACAGATTCCCGAGGAACGCTCGGTGGATATCCAAAACTCTGGCCTCCCTCTCCCACTCCTTCTTCCTATTCTAAGCCTTCCCTGTGAACATGGGAGGCTACTACCCATTTTATACGGAAAAACAAAGTACACTACATGTATTTCCACGTACACGGTGTGTACTTCCCATTTTTCTAACTGTTCCCCAAGAGGTTTCCCGCCAGCGTGGCACTGTTCAACTGCCAACATGACTACATGACTTGTCTTCTTGAGTACACGGCATGTTCTATCACACAGTCATCCCCTCTTTACTATTTTCCTATCGACTGACTACACGGTGTTTAGAGAACCACTACATGGTGTGTAGTCGGTTTCTACACCCTTCATCACCGACATGGCCACACGCCCCATGTACTCATCCCACACGGCCAAAAGTAGATGGCATATGGAAAAAGTAAACAGCGTGTACTTCCAAAATTTATGATTTTTTCCATTTTCCTTATTTACTCAAAAACATTTAAGGAAATGAGAAATGAAGAAACCCTTACCTTAGAACTAAGAACCGGGTACTTATAGAAATCATATGCAAATCATCAAAATTTTCCTTCGGATTTATTCATTGTTTTTCATGTTTTATGGGAGGTTTTCCACAAATAGGTCACCATCCTCATGTGAAATAGGGAATTATGGTTTTGAGAGTTGTTGGAAAAGTATAGGCCACTGAGTGCTCTGATAAAATAGATTTAATTTAATTTCCATCTTATTTTATATATATTCATGATGATTATCACATATCTAACCAAAAGAAAATCTTCCTGGTCATTCACATTTTATTGAGTTGAGAAGTATTTTTTTTAGATCAATGTATTTTTGTCTTATATTTGTTGTGGATATTTTTAACTCATAGGTGAAATTATTGTACTTATTTTTATCTGGTTATTCATTATATTAATAGGGCATTTGTTATAAAATCAAGATATATGCGAGTGTGAATTATCATTGAGAGAGTATTGGAATCAACTTTTTTTAGAGAAAAAGTATTCCACATGACATTACATGGATGAAATGTCTTAGATTTGGGAGAATGTTACATCGTATTACCTTCATTTATGTAAAAACTGTCTCTATTTATGGTTCTCGTTTTCTCTATGTGTGTTCTTTTACTTTTATGTATATATAGTATTTGTTATAAAAAATAAACTAATGTTTAGTTATTTGTGATTATTTGACATAGAAAAGTATGATTATAGCTATGTCAATGGATTTAGATGAAGACCATTTGGGTTTTTTAACATGATGTATTTTATATTTTTTATTTAGAATCATCATATTGGACACATTTACATTTTGAACTAGTTACATAATTGTATGTTTTTGTAGAACTGAGTAAGGGAAATGCTTTAGAGTTTAAAAATATTAAATATAGTGAAAGAAGTAAACATAATGATATGGTTGGGATTATGCTATTTAATCATAATAGAATCCTTTTTCTATGAATGTTTTAAATAGTTAAATTCACATCATGAATGATGTTAACATCATGTTTTTTTCTAGTCCATTGGTTTTTATCATTATGCATTTATGATTGTTTTCTATCAATGTGAGTGATTAAACCTTGAAACATTTGAGGTATTCTAATAAACATTTAGGATATCAATTCCTTCTTTATCAGATTGATTAGTTCTTAATATTCATTGGGCTTTGCACTATATGACATCACACCATTTTATTACATAATTATTTGTTACATGGTACATACAATGGGTGTATTAATGTTTCGTTTCTTGGAAAAATAGAAATTCTATAAAAATAATTTAATCAATATTCTAATAAAGTTGACAAAATTCATCAAAGGATCATCCTAATAATATTTATTGAATATAAAAAATAGCGACATACATCGACGTAGGGCTTTGAGAAAAAGGACCAATAAGTGAAAACATGTACATGTAACATTGAAGAACTTTAATAAGAAAATGAGGGATATAATTAATAAATTTTAAAGGGATCATGTTTCATTTTTTAATAAAAATAAATGATTCATAATATTTATACTTTTCTAAAAAAATTCCAATGAGGCACGTGTAAGCATATTGTCATGGATTGTCACCGAGGTGAAAAATATCATATTAAACTTGGTTATTGATAGTGCTAAGATAAAATTGTCATACCAATAGATTAATTTTCCATAATATGTGAATTTGAATGATATTAGGTAACAAAATTTGTATATCATAATTAATTTGAGCCACATAAATTATTAAAATA
This sequence comes from Viscum album, assembly GCA_963277665.1. Classification (NCBI taxonomy): domain Eukaryota; kingdom Viridiplantae; phylum Streptophyta; class Magnoliopsida; order Santalales; family Viscaceae; genus Viscum; species Viscum album. Next base: position 2,048,347,693 of record OY728127.1, read on the forward strand.
ATTTTCAGTAAAACCTAATGTTGAAAAAAAATTCATATCAAAATCATGGCGTACAAAACTCATAAAGACATAATTATTAAATCATGATTATACCATTATCTAGAATTAGTTTTTAATAATTTTTAATAACAAAATAAAATAAATCAACTTGAGGAATAGTTGAAAATCCCTAGAATAGAATGTGGTTCGTGTATACAAAAAAGAATAATAAAATGGAATTTGGATTTAAATTTTGAGGAGTAAATTTTGCAGCATAACATGTATGAAAAGTCAGTATGGAAAAGGTTAAAATTAGAGTTTAATTTTTTTAACAATGATAAAGAATAATTTCTATATAAGGTTATGATAAAAAATGAAATAAGATAGTGTAACCATCACGTTTAGAATACTTATAAAAAAGGATCTTTAAATGATAAAAAAACAAGAATATTTCCATTTCCTTGATGAGTTAAAAATAATACATGAGGGTTTGCCCCATGGAGGATATAGGATATCTTGAGGTGAATCTATGAGAGTTGAATCCACTTGTACATTATGCTATTTTTATTTAGAGTGAATGGATATTGAGGACTTGGTGGGTAATTGATGAAAATTTTTAGTATTTGTGTAATAATGTCAAAAAATAGGCCTTGGATATATAGGTTAGGGAAAAAAGAAAACCATCATATTGGAAAATGTTGTTTTCTTTTGGGATTTTTTTTGTTATTTTATACAAAATAAACAACGTAATTTATTTTATTAATTTTTTTATAAGAAAATAAAGTTTCCACTGATTATACTTTTTAATTGTAAGGGTTCCATTTTACAATTTCGAAAGTAATACATGGGATTGGAAATTGATTGATATATATAAACGTCAATTTTATTAATAAAAAAAATTTAGTGCATGTAATTTGGTTAATTAATTTGGAAATCATTATGTAATAGTTATTAATTCATTAAATATACCAATAACTTTGTGATATATTTTTAATATTCATTGAAAAATAAGGTATTTTATATGTTTTTAATAAAAGAACTATAATAGATTTTTTATATTATGAACTAAAATGATGTTTATTTAATAATAATAATTCTCTATCCATGAGAATAAACAATTTAAAATATTAAAATACTTTTTTATTTTATGAAATTGTTTGTTGAAAATTATAGTGAAATAGAAAACACTTTAAATTTTTCATATTCATCATAAAATTAATAGACATACATATTTTAATAAGATAACAAAACAAATATGACATAAATAAAATGAATATTATTATTAATACCATTTTTTATTATAAGACTTTATATCTCTTTTGAAATAAATTTTTTTTTCTATAAATTCCTTTGATTAAAATCTATATTAGAAAACTTTATTTTATTAAGATAAAGTACTATAAAATTAGATTGATGGGATACTGATTTTATTTAATACAAGGGAAATTAAAATTAAGTAGCTAATTCCTAGAAATATGTTACCTTATAATATAGACACCCAATATATTTTCAAAATTAATGCTTCAAAATTTTATATATAAATAATATAATATTGTTAGAAAATGAGGATCCAAAGGTTTAGTTTCATGCAATAATTTTGAAAATTAATAAAATTATTTTAATAAAAAATAAAAAACTGATAATACATTCTTCAATATCTTCATAGAGGCCTCATAATTCTCCATAGTATATGTAATCACATGAAGATATATGTCACCGAAAGGGTGTAACACCCCAAGATTTTATGAAAAATATATTTTTTAATTCATTAATGTCTTGTGTTGTACGCTACACCAAAAGGAGCTTGCACAACACGCATCTTTGACATAACATTCATTTCACGCAATTGTTACCTTCCTCGATAGCGTGTGTAGTACGCAATAACGAGTTTCACTAAACCATGATATGCTATTAAAATATTATTAAAACTAACCGTTATGAATAGTAATAGCCACCTTTTAAAATTATAGAATTTTTATCTCTCAAAATGGACTTCATTTTTGGATTCGGTGTATCGAATTTAGCCTAAGGTGAAATTTTGGTACTTTTCGGATAACTTTCATATTCTGATGAATAGTGAAAATTACTAAATTTTAATTAAAAACAACTTTTTTAATCGAAATAATTAATAGTGATAAATTATTAATTTGAATGGTTTTAAAGTATATATTTTTACAATTTAATACAATGTTGGTCATTGGATGTAATTTCACATTTAAACCAGACATAAACAAGTGTCAATCTTTTGATAGTTATTATCTCTTAAGAACAAACTATTTGTTTTGTCGATGAGAATTATTTTTTTAAATTAATTAATGAAACTGATATGTTTTGAATTTTTTTTAAATATACATCATTTTTGAGTGCATAATATCAAATATATCTGAGGCCTAATTTTTGGTATTTTTCTGGAAACTTTCATTTTTTGATGAATAGTGAAACCACTAAGTGGTAGTTAAAAAAATGAAGTTTTCATAAAACATAATTCTACCACTTCTGTGAGTGGAATTTCAAAAATATGAGAGAAACGGTTGATGTCAGTAAGTAAAATGTGGTTCAATGAGATGAAAATATTTTTTGGTGAATAGTAACTTTTTACTTTTTCTACCACGCTTAAAAGTTTATAGGGTAATTAAGGGTAAAAATGATATTATTATTACCCTAAAACATGTCCTAATTCTATTTCATAACTGTAATTAGACCAAAAACAACCTTAGGAATAAAATATGACCATTTAGGCCCACTTGGATTAGATTAGGACATTTATTATCATTTTATTTAATGAAGGGTTAAAATAGTTAAAATCAATAACTAAATAATTTTTAATATAGGGTTATACATAAGATAATTTCGACTATAATTATTCATTAGAAATATAAAACGATTTCCAACATAATGGTATTTTATTTGTAATGTTTAGACTAAAAATAAATTAATATATTTATGATACAATGATGATGCAGTAATTATCCTATTAATGAAATATTGACATAATTGATGTTATCAATTCCCAAATAAATGTAATTTTAGACTTTTTATTAATTACACTAATTTTATAAGTTAATATGACATGTTAGTATTGATTTAATTAACTTTTTTCGAACTAATCATTCTGTTATAAATTTAACAAAAATCAATTACTAAATAGTGTCAAAATTGACATAAAATAGTTTTTAAAACAAATATTATATTATTAATTGTTATTTTATTCCTAAAAATATATGGTTCGGAACAATGACATAGATAAGGTTATATATATTAATAATAAACAACATGGGATTCGTTTGGATTATTATAGTAAGTATATTAACCGTATAGTGTAAGAACACAAGAAGACACGGTAAAAGTAAAATTATTTAACTTAATGTTTAATCTAAATGATAAGGTTAAAATAGGAATCAAAACTTGTATCAATTCTATTTTATGAGAGGATTTCGACCCATCCTCACCTTATCTTATACATAAATCAATTTGGAGCTATTTAAAACCGATTTTGGATTTATAATAAAATAATATTATTAGTTATTCCAAAGGTCCCCATCTCCTCCCTTATAAAAGGGCACCTCCTCCCCCTCTTCCTCACACCACATTGAGCATTCAGGCTCGGCCAACCCCTGCCAAATTCTCTTCTACACTTCACTAGAAACATCCTAGAGGTCCTGGTCTTCTTCAAAGACAAATTTTAGTTCCCTAAGAAGAGGACTCAATGAGGCGCTTTGAAGAAGAGGTAATGTCCGTTATCGATTCTGTCAACTTTATTTCTTCTTCCACTTCTTCTTCATAGGTTGTTTCATTATGAAGAAATAACATCAGTATCAATCATATACTGATATGTTATTATATGTATGAAACAACCCTATTTCACCATCTATCCATCCTATGGAAAACGAAATCACCGCGCGTGCGTACGTACAGAATACTGTCTCTACGCCGTGGTGTAATCTATTTTCCACCACCACCATACTTGGATGGGTATAATGGTGTAAATAATAACTATATATGATTATTTTATAGTGATATTGATTCTTAAATAGTATACATACACTCCAATACAGTCCCACGATCATGAGAACGATATCATCACTCGTGTGTACGTACGGACTACCGTCTCCACGACACGATTAGATTCATTCTCCACGTTAACCATTCATGAATGATTATAAAGTATATATAATATGTGATCATGAATTATTTGAAATAATAATGATACTGGATAAATGTGTATATATATGTATTTCATCTACTTAATTCCATTCAACTCAATAAGGAATCGAAAACAGCGTTTATGCGTACGTACGACCTACCGTTTCCATGGACGGTGTATTTCGTTCCATTTACTGATTTATTATATATATGTATATTATGAATATATATTATATATAAATCATGTTTTATATTCTGGAATTAAGTAATCATGATCTAAGTAATCAAATGAATAATTACAAGTCAAAACACGGACGACAAATGAAACAATTTTACCGAAAATGCTCTTTAACATGGAATATACAAAAGAACGGGTAATATAATGTCATAAGTGAACGATATATGATATCATAACAATGATTATGATTCTAGAATAAGTCAATGACATTATTTAAATTATTATACAGGTGGTTCGGACACTTACGAAGAAAATCAGACTTAAGGTATGGGAAATATCAAAATCTCATTATTATCCGAGATTGTTTATACTTTGGAATTTACTGCGGTATATCTTATCATCCACATCTATGTTTCCTCAATACATAATATTATATCCATACAACTACAATTGTTTATATCCAATTTTACCCTTCGGTGTGTTTTTAGTAAAAGATATTAAAGGAATCTTTTTTCGTTTTTCGTACGAGTTACATTTTAACTTTTCCGAAAAAAGTATGAGAAGACTGTTTTTTTAACTTATACGGCATGAATGGATTTTTAAAACATTATTTCCAAGAAACTTCCTTTACAAGTATTCAAGTTTATTTTAAATCAACTTCTTTTTTTAGAATTATATGACATGTTAAGAAAGGAAAAGTGCTTTTGAAGTAAAAAGGATATTTTCCTCAAGAATGGAGTTCAAGTGTTTTATCAATATTATTTTCCATCTAATATAATATAGGGTTTTGTTTCTATCCATATTATTACATTGATTTGATTATTTTTTGATGGAAATATTTTTATGAATTCCCTTATCTTATATGAATTATTTTATGATGTCATGATGTTTAAGATTCCCATTTTTATTACATGGGTTATTCTATGATGTATGGTTTATGATTTTGTGGCACATATAAGAATGGTATCATTATGAGATGGGTGGGACATATATATCCCTCAAATGCATTGGGTAAAGATTTTATATCTCATGAGATATACATGGATGTAACGACAGGTTAAACCGGTTCAGTGAAACATGACTGAAACGAGAAATGAACTCGGTTCATAAATGGGCTTTCTCCACTAAGATAGTCTTGGAAATGAGTCTTGACTAATAAGAAATGATTCTCTATGATTATGTGTCTACACCACAAAGTTTCATGTTTTATGTTATGATTATTGGGATTACATTTTACTACTATGATTTATCCCATGTTATGATATTATGATCTCTTTTGCAGGTTAATATTTCCAAAATGTTATGTTCTTATGAATATGATGTGATTGATATTTCTTTTGTTTACCCTTACTGAGCATTTGAGCTCACCCATTTATGTTTTCTTTTCCCTAGGATATAAAGAAAGGTTTTAGGTAATAAAAAAAGGGGATGATCTTTATTGGAGATGTTGATGATCTTTCACCATGATTAGAAGATTACGTTCCGAGTTTCCAAAGACACTAAACTATTACGATCCTTGTGTGTGTGTTTTTTGTTATGTACTAAGTATTCTGAAAAAGTAATGTAATGTCCATGTACGTCAGGCTTAGGGTCTCTACAGTTGGTATTAGAGGAATGTTTTAGTCAACCTTTGGAAACTAGGATGCGAGAACTTTAGTGAGATCCTAAGATATATTTATAATGTATGTCTAGGGATGTCCCTAAGGTTAAGTATAAGTATAGGTTATAATCCTATAATTACTGTAATGATATTAGAATTAAACCTAAGATGTTAGATATTGATGGTAATCCTCCTTTATTGTGTTTTTTTCCCTAACATGATTTTTTCCTCTCACACTATTCTTTTTCGGTTTCAGATGATGGGTGGAACCCGAAGGAACCGTGTTGATCAATGTAATGGACAATGCAATGATTTTCCTCCCGAACAAACAAATGTTATGGGCGATGAATTTCAAAAACTTATTGCTATACTTACACAATCTATGAATCATTCTGGACTTCCAAATGAGCCGAGAAGGGAAAAATATTCTATTGAGTCCTTCATGAGGCAACATCCACCTTCTTTTACTGGGTCATCTGATCCATTTGTTGCTGAACAATGGATCAGTACTACTGAAAAGTTATTTTCAGTTCTTCAATATTCTGAACATGATAAAGTCATCTTAGCAGTGTATCATTTTGAAGCTGATGCTGATCAATGGTGGAATCTTATCAAGAATATGAGGCCAAGTGATGAAATTGAGTCCATGGAATGGGACTAGTTCAAGAACTTATTTTTCAATAAGTACTTCCCTCGTATTCTTCGTACAAATATGGAGAAGGAGTTTCTTGAACTAAATCAAAATGATGATGAATCTGTTTGTATATACGAAGCGAATTTTACAAGGCTTGCAAGGTATGCATCTGGCTTTATCATCCAACCTGAAAGTAAAGTTGATCGATTCTTCAGTGGCTTAAAACCAAGTCCTCAAAGGGCATTAGCTATAAGAGAGTTCAGTAGCTATGAAGAAATTGTGTGTTGTGATATCAAGGTAGAAATGGAAGTTGGTGTTACATATCCATCTCATAGTTTTGACAAGAAAAGAAAGATGGAGTTCAACGATAAATCTCAGAATAATGGTGAAAAAAAGATGATTGTTTCCTTATGGTCAAAGTGTGGAAAGATTCATGGTGGAGATTGTCTTAAAGGGACAAGTAAATGTTTCAAATGTGGAAAGGAAGGTCATTGGGCATTTGAATGCCACAATGATGGGAAGAAGATTTCTAATGATGCAAACAAAGGAAGGGATACACAAAATGAACCTACTACACTTCAATGCTTCAATTCCAAGGAAATGGGGCATTATGATAATAAATGCCCTAATCCAAGGGTTAGTGATGATCGACATGAGCAACCACTTAAGGAAAAGGACAAAGGGAAGTCACATGCTGTAAAACCCCAAGAATTCATAGTGTGTTATTTCTTCAAAATAATTCAATAACAAGCACTACACGCAACACCGAGTTCAATTGCACCATGACTTAGGAAAAAGCCATTCAAAAGAGGTTATGAATAGTATGAACTAAATTTTAAACTTTATATAATCCTTATAATTTTAGAATCCATATTATGAATATCTTAGACATAATGCCAGAACAAATTCATTTTCAGTATTGCACTTTTATCAACATTTAATAGTGAACCCTTTTTAAATACAATATTTTATACTTTTTGACTAAATGGGGACATCAAAAAATTTAAAATGAAACATCACAAGCTTCCACGGTATGATTTCTTCGAATAATACAGTAGCGTGTGTTGTACGCAACTTCGACTTTTTAACACACACCACAACCGATCAAAGTAGTCGTTATGAATAGTAATACCTACTTTTTGAAAATTTATCTCTCAAAATGGACTTCATTTTTGGATTCAGAATATCGAATTTAGCCTAAGGTGAAATTTTGGTACTTTTCGGATAATTTTAATATTTTGATGAATAGTGAATATTACTAAATTTTAATTAAAAACAAATTTTTTAATCAAAATAATTAATAGTGATAAATTATGAATTTAAGTGGTTTTAAAGTATATTTAGAATATATTTTTATCATTTAATATAATTTTGGTCATTGGACATAATTTTACAATTAAACCGAACATAAACAAGTGTCAATCTTTTGATAGTTATTATCTCATAAAAACACAAATTTTGTTTTGATAGCGGAAATTAATTTTAAATTAATTTCTGCCACTTCTGTGTTTTGAATATAAAAAAATGGATTCCATATTTGGAATCAGAAAGTTCAAATTTTGTAAATAGATAAAATTTATTTTTAGACATTTTGAATAATTACAGCGGTAAATATTTTATTTACCATGGTTAAGGGTAAATCCAGAAAATGAGGGTTAACAAATAATAGAATAATAATACAAAATTACCCTAAAACGTGTCCTAGCCTTATTGGAAGTTACAGGTTCGACCATAGGCATATTTGGGTGGATTTTTGGACCCCATGGTGCCACTTGTAGGTGATAGGGACACTTTATTTTAATTAAGTTAAAATGAATACAAAAATGACAGAAGCATATATCTTTGAGAAAAACAATTTTTAGAAAGGGTTATATATGTTGTATTTTAGATTATAAATATTCATTAGAAATATAAAACGATTTAATACATAATGATATTTTATTTATAATTTTTACACATTAAATAATTTAATTTATTTATGACACAATGATGATGAAGTAATTACTATAATAGTTTAACAATTAAAATAATTGATATTATAAATACCCAAATAAATATAATATGAAACTTTTAATGAATTAAACTAATTTTCTAGGATAATAAGATATATTAGTATTGATTTAATTATCTTTTTTTGAAGTAATCATTCTGTTATGATTTTTACAAAAATCAAGTGTTAAATAGTTTCAAAATTGACAAAAAACAATTTTTAATAAAAATATTATATTATTAATTGATATTAAATTCATAAAAATCTAAGGTTCGTCCAAGAGACTTATATCATGATTGGTTAATCATTAATGGACTACTTGGGGGTCTCTTGGATGTATATGGTATGTTTATTAACCATATAATATAAAAATACAAAGAGACATTGTAAAAGTGAAACTAATTAACTTAGAGTTAATACTTAAAGATAAGGTTAATATAAGTACCCAAATCTGTATAAATTATATTGGTTGAGTTGTTTTAGACCCATCCCCACCATAAAATTTAAATAATCAACTTTGGTGCCATTACAAACCGAATATGACATTATTATAAACTAATATCTTTATCTTTTCCAAAGGTGCCCCTCACCTCTCTTATAAAAGGGCACTCCTCCTTCTCATTTCTTCACACATTCAAAACCATTTGGTTAGGCAAAACTCTGCCCAAATACTCTCCCAACTTCCCTCACTACAACCTAGAGGCATTAGTTTGATCAGAAAGCCAACCTATGGAGCCTTTTTGATCAAATCAAAAGGAAGAACCCGAAGAAGAGGTAATGATTTCACCACCCTTTTCCAAGTTCCTTTCTTCTTCTACATCTTCTTCCTTTGTTACTACCATTCTAAAATAATAACTCCATTATCATATATATACTGTTATGTTATTATAAATATGGTACAACCATATTCAGTATTCTATCCACCCTTTGAATAACATGTCACCATACGTGAGTGCGTACGACTTACCGTCTCCACGTCGTGGTGTAATTGTTATTCAATATATTATTATTTGGATGGGTATAATAATGATATGTAACTCATGTAAATAATAAATATAACATTTTAATGATTCTTTATATATGATATAGAAACCATTTATATATTATTTCAAAATAATGATATTGTCGCTCGTGCGTACGTATGGACTACCATCTCCACGAACGTGATGAGATTCATTCTCCATTGTATCCATTCAAGTATAATTATCATTTGATGATTTAAAAATTATGTCTAAGGACTTGATATCATTCTGGATATGAATAATATACATCCTATCCATTACAAACATGGCTTCAGTAACAAAACATATAAAAGAAAACAAGTATGTTAACACCCGAAACAACGATAATACTAAGATATTATTATCAAATCAATATTAAAAGATCACATATGATATCATATTAATGTATATGATTCTTGTATAATTTAATAACAATTATTTAACCATTATACAGGAGGTTAACCTACCCCATCCAAGGAAAAGTACAAGGTAAGGGGTTTTCATCTCACTCCTTATTCCCGTGAGATTCATGCCATATTGCCACCATCATCTTTTGTGTGGTGTATGTACTGCCCATAATTATATTATTTTTGTAATACACTATAATTTATGTGTATTTATATATTCATTGTATGATACCTCTTTTATGGGTTGTATGTTTCATATGTTAACAAATTGGTAAGGGTTATTTCACAATATCTTCATTATCCGAGGTTGTTTATACGTAATAATCTACTAGGATCTCTTTATCATCCACATTCATGTTTCTTAAAAATGTATTTCAAAACATTCTTACTATTTAAAAGAATATGGGTTAAAGTCATTTATACCCTTTTTTGACTTTTATAAGAGTTTTGTAAAGGAATCTTTCTGTCGTTTTCCAAACAATGTGCTTTTTAACCTTTTCGACAAAATTAAGGTAAGAATGTTTTTTTAACTTATACGGTGGGTGTGGCTATTTTCCACCATTATAAAATCATCGAAGCTTCCCTTACAAGATAATGAGAATATTTTCAAAAAAAAGTTTTATTTCATAAATATAATAATCTTAAATGATTTCAAAATATAAAGAGATATTTTTCTAAAATAGTCTTTATTTTATCTAGGTCAACATCCTTTGATGGATTTTAAGCTTATTTGAAGTTGATTTATTATGATACAAAACATCCATATTTTATTGAAGGTTTTGTGATATTTTTGACTGTGGATAAGTTATTCATATGTCACTCATGGTTTTTGTTTAGAGTATTGACATTTCATAAGTTTTTTGTAATCCGAATGTTTATGTTATATTTCAACCTTTCATTCAGATGAATGTGTTAGAAATGTTTGTTCCGTGTTGGGGACCGGTAAAAGTAAGCCCTCCGGTTTGGTCTCCGAGTATTTGAGGAACTCCAGTTTGGTCCCCGGTTATTAGAGGAACTCCGGGTTGGTGTCCGGTTATTAGAGGCACTCCGGGTTTCTGTCCGGTTATTAGAGGCACTCCAGGTTGGGTTCCGGTTACAGTTAGCCCCTAGGTCTTGGGATGAGGCCCTGACAAAGAAATTATAGTTCAGCATTATGCATTCTGACATTATGAAAGTGGTTATTGATATTGCATGTGATTATTCGATTAGTAGAATATCCATGTGAATATGTAAATGGAATTATTTCATTTTACATTTTCCATACTATGTTGAAGTTCAAGTTTAAAAGGATTTTGTTTTAGTAATGCATTGCCTTAAATTTTTATGCTTATTTTTGAATGTTTCGCTATATTGTTATCCTTACTGGGCATTTGAGCTCACCCCTTTTCTATGTTTTATTTTTCCCAGGATGTGAATAAGTAAGTTATGAATGACCTGCAGGGATACTATGAGGGGATAATAGTGTGAACTATGGAGACATTATGTTGTCGTAGTAGTTTTTCACTTTATGATGTAATGTAAAACTTATGAATATATCTAGTGTTTCCAAGGCTACTAAACCAATCGGTCTATCGAGATTTGATCTTTCTTATGATCATGCCAATGTTATGAAATAATGCACAGACTCTAGGTAACTGGGTCGGGGCATTACAGTTGGTATCAGAGAAAGTTTAGTACAAACCTTGGAAGCTAGATTTAGATAAACTCTGATTAGAGCACGAATACCTAAGATGAACATTGAAGATTGTTATTGAAGAACTTCCTAGAATTTTGGTATTGTAGAGATTTTTTGAGTTTTCCAAGAAATACATCCCTGTCTGGATACGAGCAGGTAGAGGCGGCTCTGGCACAGATGTACCTAGGGGTAAAACCCGAAAACACCGCTTTGAGCTAGACTCGAATGGGAACTGGTGCACGACAACGGGCCTTGCTGCACTCTAGGTTACGACACTCCCGGGGGATATGCTTAGGATAACTCTCATTTTCTTTACAAATAATTATGAAGGGTTTATGAGTATATACTTCCTCAAAGAATACATTTTTCTGATTATGGATTATATCCATAAACTATTTAATTTATGTTATGTGTTTTACAAGTTTGGGATTAGGTATTGTTATTCATAAACTAATCTAGTGTATTCCATTGTTTAAAAATGGCGCCCAGTTGAAGGAATGAGAACTCTAGCAATGCACATGATCCAAAGAGAAGGAAGGATCATATCTTTCATTGTCTTAAGCCATAATTTATAAGAGAAATGGTTTCGCATGTATTATCATCATATGAAGAAATAATATCATGTGTTGATAATATAAGTAAAGAGTTTGCTGAGTCTTATGGCTTCGAAGGGAAACAAGAGAAGAAAAGGATGGAATAGAGAAAGATGGATAAAGGGAAGATGGAAAAGAAGAATTTTCCCATATGTGATAACTGTGGGAAGAAACACCCTCGAACTTGCCTAAAAGGAATGGGAGTTTGTTATAATTGTGGAGGAAAATGGCACAAAGTACGTGACTGCAAGGGTAAGAAAATGGTTTCAAATGTACAATGCTTCATTTGCAAGGAGGTTGGACACTACGTAAACCTATGTACCAGTCATCAGACTATTCCGCAAATGATGATATTGGACAATAATCAAGTTATGATACTACCATAGATGAATAGGAATGATTAGAGTTATTGTGTTGATTATGCCATTTGAGTGTTGTTCAGCAATGTACTTGTTATAATAATTATGGAGTATATAAGGATTGTACTGCAGTACTATTTCATTAAGGACTTGAGATTGTATGAAACAAAGAAAAGTGACTCAATAGCAGGTTAAATTTTTGGAAAATATACAGTTGAGAGAAAGATAAACCATAATATAGTTCTGATACCGAGGTAGTGATTTTGGAGTAATACATGATTGATTTGGATAAATTCTATTGGATATTCTTGACTACCTTGAAGTTGATTAATGATTTTTATATTCCATCATTGTTGGGGTTTAAAAAAGTTTTGGATTGAAGGAGTATATCTATTATTCTATAAGGAATAAGGCATCATGAATGTAATTAATAAGGTTTTATGATAATTCAGGATGTTGGGGTGTTTTAAAAGAATACTTGATTAAGGTGATCACATGTTATTACGTGGCAAAAAAAAGGATCTCCATCGTGTTTACCTTTCTTATAAATTTTGGACTGAAGTATTTTGGATAGTTCTAGTTTGGATTATTTTGGATTGCTATAAAAGGACAACCCGAAGTTCGGGCGGCAACCCGTTGCGTCCGGCAAGGCCGCGAGACTTGAACCCGCAACTGAAGGGCGACAAGGGTGTATCACCTACCACTGGCCCACGAGATGTCCTGGATTAAATAATGTAGTTTTTTTAAAAGATCTGGTAGATGAATTATAAATTCGTTTATTTTGGAACCCTGTACGAATAGTATAAATAGAATTTTTTTTACGAGTGAAAGATGAGTTTGTGGTAGAAATTTATTAATGGATAAAAATCGAATAATAAAGTAAGTATATCTCCTTATTATCTTAGCCAATCTCATAAATAAATTCCTCAATATTAATAAAAGGAACTTAGACCAAAAATGTTGTCTTATATGGTACCTTAAATCATCACTAATTTATGGCTTTGGGATTGTTGGCCTTTTCATAGCCATGTTCTCTACCACTCTCCATCAAATAATTGATGGTTAGATTTCTCTTACATATCCATATTTTACCTACATGGAACCCTAGTATGTGTTATTTTTGTTAATCTTCATACTTTCCACTCTTTATTTTAAATAGAGACCTCATTAATTCATTTTTTCGATGTGGGATTTCAACTAAGATATTTTGAAACGTCAAAAATGTGTTATCCCAATACCCTATGTTTTGTTGAACTGATGGTATTTCAAATCATCATAGATTGATGAGTTTAAGGACCTCAATTTTATACTTGTTTGTGATTTATGACCTCAATCACTACCTATAAATATTTACGATTTCCCCCAATTATATGTCTCTAATTTCCACCAATGTTCTCATAATAGAGATCATAATTTGGTGGTAACCCTTTCATTTCTCTTTTCCTCATATTAAGACTAAATTTTAGTAACCTAATTTCTGATGTGGTTTTTCCCACATAGATATTTTCTATTTTCAACCTTTTATTTTCGAAGAACAATTTCAAATTGCGAGGACGCAATTTATTGAAGGAGGGGAGAATGTAACACCCCAATAATTCATAGTGTGTTATTTCATCAAAATAATTCAATAACTTGCACTACACACAACACCGAGTTCAATTGCACCACGACATACAAAAAAGCCATTCAAAAGAGTTTATGAATAGTATTAACTAAAATTTAAACTTTATATAATCCTTATAATTTTATAATCCATATTATGAATATCTTATACATAATGCAAGAACAAATTCATTTTCAGTATTGCACTTTTATCAACTTTTAATAGTGAACCCTTTTTAAATACAATATTTTATACTTTTTGAAAAAATGGGGACATAAAAAAATTTAAAATGAAACATCCCAAGCTTCCACTGTACGCTTTCTTCGAATAATACAGTAGCGTGTGTTGTACGCAACTTCGAGTTTTAACACACACCACAACCGATCAAACTAGTCGTTACGAATAGTAATACCAACTTTTTGAAATTTTATCTCTCAAAATGGACTTCATTTTTGGATTCGGAATATCGAATTTACCCTATGGTGAAATTTTGGTACTTTTCGGATAACTTTAATATTTTGATGAATAGTGAAAATTACTAAATTTTAATTAAAAACGACTTTTTTAATCAAAATAATTAATTGTGATAAATTATGAATTTAAGTGGGTTTAAAGTATATTTAGAATATATTTTTACCATTTAATATAATGTGGGTAATTGGACATAATTTTACAATTAAATCGAACATAAACAAGTGTCAATTTTTTGATAGTTATTATCTCTTAAAAACACGCTTTTTGTTTTGACAGCGGGAATTAATTTTAAATAAATTTCTGCCATTTCTGTGTTTTGAATTTAGAAAAATGGAATCCATATTTGAAATCATAATGTTCAGATTGTGTAAATAGGTAACTTTTATTTTTAGACATTTTGAATAATTACTGCGGTAAATATTTTATTTACCATGGTTAAGGGTAAATCCGGTAAATGAGGGTTAAATAATAATATTATAATAATAATAAATTGCCCTAAAACGTTTTCTAGACTTATTGGTTGATACATGTTCGACCATAGACATATTTGGGTCGATTTTGGGACCCCATGGTGCCACTTGTAGGTGATAGGGACACTTTATTTTAATTAAGTTAAAATGAATACAAAAATGACACAAGCATATATCTTTTAGAAAAACAATTTTTACATAGGGTTATATATGTTGGATTTTAGATTATAAATATTAATTAGAAAGATAAAACGATTTCCTACATAATTATATTTTATTTATAATTTTTAGACATTAAATAATTTAATTTTTTTATGACACAAAGATGATGAAGTAAGTACTATAATAGTGAAAAAATTAAAATAATTGATATTATAGATACCCAAATAAATAAAATATGAAACTTTTAATGAATTAAACTAATTTTCAAGGATAATATGATACATTAGTATTGATTTAATTTACTTTTTTCGAAGTAATCATTCTGTTATGATTTTTACAAAAATCAATTATTGAATAGTTTCAAAATTGGCATAAAAGAGTTTTTAATACAAATATTATATTATTAATTGATATTAAATTCTTAAAAATCTAAGGATCGGACAAGAGACTTATATCATGATAATTTAATCATTAATGGACCACTTGGGGGTCTCTTGGATGTATATTGTATGTTTATTAACCATATAATATAAAAATATAACGAGACATTATAAAAGTGAAACTAATTAACTTAGAGTTAATACTTAAAGATAAGGTTAATATAAGTACCCAAACCTGTCAAATTATATTGGTTGAGTTGTTTTCGACCCACCCCCACCTTAAAATTTAAATAATCAACTTTGGTGCCATTAGAAACCGAATATGAATTTATTATAAACTAATATTTCTAGCTTTTCCAAAGGTGCCCCTCACCCCTCTTATAAAAGGGTACACCTCCTTATCATTTCTTCACACCTTAAAAACCGTTTTCTTCGGCAAAACTCTTCCCAAATACTCTCCCAACTTCCCTCACTACAACCTAGAGGCCTTAGTTTGATCATAAATCCATCCTAAGGAGCCCTTCTGATCAAATCAAAAGGAAGAACCCGAAGAAGAGGTAATGATTTAACCACCCTTTTCCAAGTTCCTTTCTTCTTCCACTTCTTCTTCCATTGTTATTACCATTCTAAAATAATAACTCAGTATAATATATATACTATGATGTTATTATAAAAATGTTACAACCATATTCAGTATTTTATCCACCCTTTGAATAACATGTCACCATATGTGCATACGTACGGCTTACCGTCTCCACGTCGTGGTGTAATTGTTATTCAATATATTATTATTTGGATGGGTATAATAATGATATGAAACTCATGTAAATAATAAATATAAAATGTTAATGATTATGTATATATGATATAACAACCATTTATATATTATTTTAAAAGAATGATATTGTCTCTCGTGCGTACGTACGGACTACCGTCTCCACGAACGCGATTAGATTCATTCTCCATCGTATACCTTAAAGTATAATTATCATTTGATGATATAAAAATGATGTTTAAGGATTTGATATCATTCTGGATATGAATAATATACAACATATCCAT
This sequence comes from Viscum album, assembly GCA_963277665.1. Taxonomy (NCBI): domain Eukaryota; kingdom Viridiplantae; phylum Streptophyta; class Magnoliopsida; order Santalales; family Viscaceae; genus Viscum; species Viscum album. Next base: position 2,048,364,403 of record OY728127.1, read on the forward strand.
TACAAACCTGGCTTACGTAACAAAACATATAAAAGACGACAAATAAGTTAACACCCGAAACAACGATAATACTAACATATTAGTATCAAATCAATATTAAAAGATCATATATGATATCATATTAATGTATATGATTCTTGTATAATTTAATAACAAATATTTCACCATTATACAGGTGGTTAACCTACCCCACCCAAGTTAAAGTACAAGTTAAGGGGTTTTCATCTCACTCCTTATTCCCGTGAGATTCATGCCATATTGCCACCATCACCTTTTGTGTGGTGTATGTACTGCCCATTATTAGATTCTTTGTGTAATACACTCTAATTTATGTGTATTTACATATTCATTGTATGATACCACTTTTATGGGTTGTATGTTTCATAAGTTACCAAATTTGGTAAGGGTTATTTCACAATCTCTTCATTATCTGAGGTTGTTTATGCGTAATAATCTACTGTGATCTCTTTATCATCCACATCCATGTTTCTTAAATATGTATTTCAAAACATTATTAATATTTAAAAGAATATGGGTTAAAGTCATTTATACCCTTGTTTGACTTTTATAAGAGTTTTGTAAAGTAATCTTTCTGTCATTTTTCAAACATGGTGCTTTTTACCTTTTTCGACAAAATTATGGTAAGAATGTTTTTTAACTTATACGGCAGGTGTGGTTATTTTCCACTGTTATAAAATCGTCGAAGCTTCCCTTACAAGATAATAAGAATATTTTCAAAAAAAAAGTTTTATTTCATATATATAAGACTCTTAAATGATTTCAAAATAAAAAGAGTTATTTTTCTAAAATAGTCTTTATTTCATCTATGTCAACATCCTTTGATGGATTTTAAGCTTATTTGAAGTTGATTTATTATGATACAGAACATCAATATTTTATTGAATGTTTTGTGATATTTTTGATTATGGATAAGTTATTCTTATGTCACTAATGGTTTTTGTTTAGAGTATTGACATTTCATAAGTTATTTGTATTCCGAATGTTTATGTTATATTTCAACCTTTCATTCAGATGAATGTGTTAGACAAGTATGTTCCGGGTTGGGGACCGGTAAAAGTAAACCCTCTGGTTTGGTCTCCGGTTATTAGAGGAACTCCAGTTTGGTCTCCGATTATTAGAGGAACTCCGTTTTGGTGTCCGGTTATTATAGGCACTCTGGGTTGGTGTCCGGTTATTAGAGGCACTCCGGGTTGGGTTCTGGTTACAGTTAGCCCCTAGGTCTTGGGACGAGGCCTTGACAAAGAAATTAAAGTTCAGCATTATGCATTCTGACATTATGAAAGTGGTTATTGATATTTCATGTGATTATTCGATTAGTAGAATATCCATGTGAATAAGTAAATGGCATTATTTCATTTTACTTTTGCCATACTATGTTGAAGTTGAAGTTTAAAAGGCTTTTGTTTTAGTAATGCATTGCCTTAAATGTTTATGCTTCTTTTTGAATGTTCCGCTATATTGTTATCCTTACTAGGCATTTGAGATCACCACTTTGCTATGTTTTATTTTTCCCAGGATGTGAAGAATTAAGTTATGAATGACCTTCAAGGATATTATGAGGGGATAATAGTGTGGACTATGGAGACATTATGTTTGTAAAGACCCGTAAAATTCAAGGAAATTTTTTTTTTTCTTAATTTTCTTTAGAATTTTACAAGAGCGCGGTTTCAGACGGCACCTGATTCCGAGGCCCGGAGTGCCCGGAATTAATTTCCGAAGTTTGGCTCGGGTACGTTCAGTGAACGAACGAGCGGGAATTCCTAACTTTTGATCCGGTGCTCGGAATTGAAATCCGAGGGCACCGATGAACTCGCAGCGCCGATATTCGCTTAAAGAGACCTTTTCGAGAGTTGCGTTTGTTGCGGGTTGAAAGTTAATTTTTGAGGGTTTAGGTTGAGTTAAATAAAATTTGAGTAGAACAAATTTTATTTTAACTTCTTAAAACCTCTCTAAGGTGGTTGGGAGTGGGACCCACACCCATTTAACCTCCCTTGGGAGGATTAAGTGTGGTGGGGCCCACACGAACCCCCCCACCTTTTCAACTCCCCACTCTCCCTCTTAATGGCTTGGTAACTTAACTTCTTATTAATTATACAACTCTTGTATATTAAATAAGTGAGTTAATTTTGGGAGTTAACTCTTTTGAATTTCAAACTTTTGAAATCCTTTTGAGTTGTGTGTTAATAAAATAAGTGGTATTCTTATTTTATTAAGAGTTCTTTGTTTGTCTTTGGAGAGCTTTCCCTTCATCTCCAAGCTTTGACGAAGAACCTTCGAAGAACGAAGAACGCGAAGAACGTCGTTCTTCAACGAAGAACTTCTCCGCCGAAGAACACGATCCATCCGCGACGCCGTATCCGCGACGCGACGTACTTCTTCCGCGTCATCCCTTCCGCGTCGGTTTTCCGCGACGAACGCCTTCGATAACAACTCTTCCTCCGACGTCAAAGGAATCGACACCAATATTCCACGACTCCGCCAACGTGTGATTATCGAGGTAGAGATTCTTGAGATCGTTGCTTTCTTTATATCTTGACTTTCCTCGAGACTTGACGAGGAACGCTCTCTTTTCCGACGAAGAACGCCGCAACTCCTTTCTTCGTTCACCGTGACAACGAAGGGGACGCCATCTCATCTTCGGACAACCTTCGTCGGCAAACGAAGATCCGCCAACGTCGTGTCTCTTCGGGCATAGCACTTCGTCAACGGATTTGACGAACGACGACCGCGACGCCCGACCTCCGCGACGCCGTCTTCCGCGGATCGTAGACGATTCTTCGAATCTTAAAACCGAGGTAGGGGTTTTTGTTTTCTTTTGGATTCCTCATTTATTCTTGATCGTGCTTTTATCAAGATTAACGTGTGACATGTTTTTCTTTAAGTTGCGTTATTATTATTAACGCGAGGGGGGCCGGATCGCACGAACACGGCCGAACCCCCCTCCAACGTTTTTGTTGATTTTTATCTTGCGGGAGGAAGCAAGTGGCGTGGTGCCGTCGCACCACGCGGATGAACGTGCAAATATCATCGCGATACCGTCGCACGCACCTTTGAAGAAACAACAAGAACACGACGCCGTCGCGCCGCGTTGAATATTATCAAAGCACGGCGAAGGGACGCGGTGCCGTCGCACCGTGCCGGATGACGAACGCCGCGGCCGGTTCCGGGCCGCGGCGGGACGAGAAGACCGCGGCCGGTTCCGGGCCGCGGCGGGACGAGAAGACCGCGGCCGGTTCCGGGCCGCGGTGGGACGAGGAGACCGCGGCCGGTTCCGGGCCGCGGCGGAAGATAAGACCGGCGGCCGGGCCGCCGGCGTCGGAAGCCGAAGAGGGGACCGGATTTTCCGGTCCCGTTGGAGAAAACCGGCCGGCCGGCTGGCCGGCCGGAACCGGGGAATTAATTCCCCGGCCATCTGGCAAAACCCCCCTCTTAATGAGGGGGGGCGGTTTTAATTTAAAGGGAGGGGGCCGGCTGCCCCCTCGGACCGGCTCAAGCAGGCCCCCCTCATGTGAGGGGGGGCGGTTTAATAAAATCGGCGCGGCATAGCCGCGCCGCCACCCTGAGGAAGCGGGGGTTTAACCCCCCGCGTGCGGCACCCCGTGCGGCACCCGCTGCCGCCGCCAGCGTGGCCCGCCGCCGCCGCCCGCGCGGCCCGCCGCCGCCGCCAGCGTGGCCCGCCGCCGCCGCCCGCGCGGCCCGCCGCCGCCGCCACCGCGGCCCGCCGCGCCGCCGCTCGCCGCCGCCGCGCCGCCGCTCGCCGCCGCCGCGCGCCGCCGCCGTCCACCGCGCCGCCGCGCGCCGCCGCCGGCCACCGCGCCGCCGCCGTCCGCCGCCACCGGCCGCCGCCGCCGGCCACCGCGCCGCCCGGGGGGGGGTCGGGCCGGGTCGGCCCGGACCCGGACCCCCCCGTTTCGAACCTGTTTTGGTTTTTGGCTCATAACTTGAGCCTCGGAACTCCGAATGACGAACCGTCTGCGGCAACGCGATCCTTGGATCGAGACGGTCGTTTCGGTTTATCGCACTCAAGGTTTCGGGTTACTTTAAGTTCGGCCGGGTTGGTTCGTTCACGAAACCAACCGGGCCTTCGGAGCGGAAACGCTCATATCTTGAGCCACGAACGTCCGATTGACGCACCGTCAGTCGCGTAGTGTTCCTCTTAGTGAATCGGATCTTTTGGCATACTCCGCCCGAGGTTTGGACGCAGGTGGAGTACGGTCGGGTTGGTTTTTCCTTAAAAACCAACCGGGCCCCGGAGACGAAAATGCCAATAACTCACAGACCGGGCGTCCGATTGACGCGCCGTCTGTTTCGTTGACTTCCTCTTGATGAGACGGAACTTTTGACATACTCCGCCCGAGTTTTGGATGCAGTCGGAGTATGGCCGGGTTGGATTGTTCCCGAAATCCAACCGGGCCCCTGGAACGGGAAAAGCTGTTATCTTTCAGACAGGACGTCCGTCTGACGAACCGTCAGCGGCGTTGATGATCACGATGAGAAACGGTCCCTATGAGTATACCCTATGAGAGTTCGGGGTACAGTTGAGATACGGCCGGGTTTGGTTCGCTCACGAAACCAACCGGGCCCCTGGGACGAAAAGGCTAATAACTCACAGACCGGGCGTCCGATCGACGCGCCGTCTGCTGCGTTGAGACCCCTGTGACGAGACGGACCTTTGAGACTCTTCTTCGTGGGTTTTTTGTGATACTTGGAGTATCGGCCAGTAGCTCGTGGAGCGGACCCTCCCGAAGACGAGCGTGCAGAGTACGGAGACCGTGTAACTAGCTGAGACCTGACGACTGCTTGACCGACTCGACTTGGAGTGAGTCGACTAGCCCAGTGGACGGAGCACTACTTTCTGAGGTGCAGACCCATGGCGGACGGAGTACGTGTGTGACAGTGCAGACCCGCGGTACTCGTCCGGAGAGTACCTCAGCAGGCTATCTGGGTGGCGCCCGGTATTTGGCGACAGACCCTCAGCGGACGGAGCGCCAGGTAGTTGGCCGCAAACCCGCAGTACTCGACAGGAGGAGTACTTCAGCAGTCCTAGGTTAGTGAGCGGCAGCCTCGGAGTCGTGACAGGACCACTGTACACTCTAGAGACGGAGCTCTTCAGTAGTTACGGTTTCGTTAATGAAAATCCTGGTTTGAGCTGAGACTTTTGACCCTGTGTTACTTTATGATTGAGATGGGTCACTTGCTAACTTTGGTATATGTATGGGCATATACCCGGGTAGTGGTTATCCGTCGATTTCACAATTCTTGTGTTTCCTCATGATTGAGATGGGTTACTTGATAACTTAGGTATATGTATGGGCATATACCTAAGTAGAGTTTATCTGTTGAGATCTTCTTGTGTTTAACCTTGATGGTTTTTGTGAGACCTTGAGGGTCTCGGGGTCCCTACTGAGTATCGTTATACTCACCCCTGCACGGGCTATGCCCGCACCTCGTTGTGTTGGTTGCAGACGACGGACAGTGCTGACAGAAGCCGAAGGTTCGAGGACTGGACGATACCTGGAGGTGGACTATACGACGAGGCGGTACCCGGAGGAGGACCACTGGGCGGGACATACTCGGAGCGGATGGCGGGACCCGAGGAGCAGAGGAGCTATCTGTACCCACCCTTCAGGTGGGATTTCCAGTGGACATCTCAGCGTAGCAGCTTTACTTTTCAGTCGCTGTTTTTCCCTTTCGAGTTGTACTTTACAGCTGGGCTTGTATTTCCGGCCCCTTTTTACTTTTCAGTTCTTCTTTTTGTTCATAGTGTTTACTTCCGCTTGTACTCTGTGGTGCTTGTTTTCTTTATAAAGGCAATGCCTTCCCAGTTATCGGGATTTTACGCCTTTGGTGCTAGTCGCCAGCCCCTGGCCTATGGAAGGCGGGCTTGGGGTAGTCACGGCACGGGCCCCGAGGACGGGTCGTGACAAATTGGTATCAGAGGAGTTCGGTTCTACCGCAGAACTTATAACTCTGATGTTTCTTTCTGTGAAGCAATAGTGTTAAGAGTACCGAGTGTGGTTTTCAGTTCAGGGAGTCCAGTGTTGGTGCGGGCGGCCGACGTATCCATACACCAGGACCCTGACAACTGATTTCCGACTTTGTGCACAAAAACACTGATTGCGTGTGTGTTTTCAAAGGTTTTTCCCCTTAAAACAGCTCAAACCAGGTCAGCTCACCAGGTATAATCGTTTGATCGTGTTACGTTGTTTCTTTCAGGATGGCCCCACGACGACAGCCAGCTAGAGCCCGGAGGGATGAGCGTACTGACAGTCTGTCGAGCGACGAGGCTTCGGTACAGGGCCCTCTTGCAGTTGGGCCACCGATGCCACCAGCCCCAGCAGTAGGCGATGCACGACGCTTGAGCGCGCTGCACGAGTTCCAGCGCCAGAGGCCACCCAGGTTCCGGGGAGAGACGGACCCGCAGGCGGCTGAGGTTTGGCTGGAGGCTGTGGTGAGAGTCTTCAGGCTAGTGGGGACGCCGGCAGACTTCATGGTGATCTTTGCTACCAGCCTCTTTCAGGCAGCAGCAGGTAGGTGGTGGAGCCACTTGTTTCAGTTTTGCGATGAGATGAACTTCGCATGGGAAGACTTCGAGACCTTCTTCAGGGTGGAGTTTGTGCCAGTATCTCTACACCCCGAGCGTGTACAGGAGATTCTGCCTTTGCCGCGTGTTTTTCGATCAGAAGCCGAGTCATCTGTGGGCAGTAGACAGATGATGCAGAGGTCCAGGAGGACCAGACGAGCAGTTGGGCGATCTCGGGTTTTAGGACCGGTGGTGCGGGGCACCCGAGGTGGGGTCAGAGCCAGGCGTGCCAGAAACGGACATTGTTACTCGTGCGGTGGAAAGGGGCACCTGGCACGTGACTGTCCGACTCCTCGTACAGTTGATCCATAGGCTTTTGAGGAGCCACCGAGGTTGAGGCAGCGACAAATGCTGGAGCTCTGGGAGCAGGTGGACAGGGGAGGAACTTGTGGTTACGTCTTTTGTACTTCTAGTTCCATGTTGTTGTTGCTTTTATGTAGCGTCTTGTATTATGAGCTGCAATAATAAAAAGACGCATTCTTTTGTGATGTTTTCTTTCCTGTACTCTTTTGTGATGTTACTAAGAGGTTCCAGTTGACTGTTGACTTGACCCTCACTTGTGAGACATCTACTGGAGGAGACCAGTTACCACACACTGATGCCGACAGTGTGACTCAACCCTTGGAGGCGAGAGTAACGGTTGGATCTCTTAGTAGTAGCGTCGAGGCCTTACGACGTCATCCTTGGTATGGATTAATATCATCCATGTTAGGATTGACTGTTTTAGGCAAAGAATGTGGTTCATCCAGGGGATGAGACCAGGTTTCTCTTTTCGGCAAAGAAGAAATCTTGCAGCTCTTGTGGGACCAGAGATGGTCCGGGCCACGTCAAAAGAGGTCCATGTCATCCAGGAGCGGGTCCTACATGGACGATCGATTCCTCTTGTGCGCAACAGATGGCGGCACGGGAATCTCCAGGAGAGCACATGGGAGCGGGAGGCTCAAATGCGTGCTCAGTGTCCTCTTTTCGTTTCCCTAGTTTTTGATGTAGCTTTACGGGGACGTAAAGCCCTGAGGTGGGAGTAGTGTAAAGACCCGTAAAATTCAAGGAAATTTTTTTTTTTCTTAATTTTCTTTAGAATTTTACAAGAGCGCGGTTTCAGACGGCACCTGATTCCGAGGCCCGGAGTGCCCGGAATTAATTTCCGAAGTTTGGCTCGGGTACGTTCAGTGAACGAACGAGCGGGAATTCCTAACTTTTGATCCGGTGCTCGGAATTGAAATCCGAGGGCACCGATGAACTCGCAGCGCCGATATTCGCTTAAAGAGACCTTTTCGAGAGTTGCGTTTGTTGCGGGTTGAAAGTTAATTTTTGAGGGTTTAGGTTGAGTTAAATAAAATTTGAGTAGAACAAATTTTATTTTAACTTCTTAAAACCTCTCTAAGGTGGTTGGGAGTGGGACCCACACCCATTTAACCTCCCTTGGGAGGATTAAGTGTGGTGGGGCCCACACGAACCCCCCCACCTTTTCAACTCCCCACTCTCCCTCTTAATGGCTTGGTAACTTAACTTCTTATTAATTATACAACTCTTGTATATTAAATAAGTGAGTTAATTTTGGGAGTTAACTCTTTTGAATTTCAAACTTTTGAAATCCTTTTGAGTTGTGTGTTAATAAAATAAGTGGTATTCTTATTTTATTAAGAGTTCTTTGTTTGTCTTTGGAGAGCTTTCCCTTCATCTCCAAGCTTTGACGAAGAACCTTCGAAGAACGAAGAACGCGAAGAACGTCGTTCTTCAACGAAGAACTTCTCCGCCGAAGAACACGATCCATCCGCGACGCCGTATCCGCGACGCGACGTACTTCTTCCGCGTCATCCCTTCCGCGTCGGTTTTCCGCGACGAACGCCTTCGATAACAACTCTTCCTCCGACGTCAAAGGAATCGACACCAATATTCCACGACTCCGCCAACGTGTGATTATCGAGGTAGAGATTCTTGAGATCGTTGCTTTCTTTATATCTTGACTTTCCTCGAGACTTGACGAGGAACGCTCTCTTTTCCGACGAAGAACGCCGCAACTCCTTTCTTCGTTCACCGTGACAACGAAGGGGACGCCATCTCATCTTCGGACAACCTTCGTCGGCAAACGAAGATCCGCCAACGTCGTGTCTCTTCGGGCATAGCACTTCGTCAACGGATTTGACGAACGACGACCGCGACGCCCGACCTCCGCGACGCCGTCTTCCGCGGATCGTAGACGATTCTTCGAATCTTAAAACCGAGGTAGGGGTTTTTGTTTTCTTTTGGATTCCTCATTTATTCTTGATCGTGCTTTTATCAAGATTAACGTGTGACATGTTTTTCTTTAAGTTGCGTTATTATTATTAACGCGAGGGGGGCCGGATCGCACGAACACGGCCGAACCCCCCTCCAACGTTTTTGTTGATTTTTATCTTGCGGGAGGAAGCAAGTGGCGTGGTGCCGTCGCACCACGCGGATGAACGTGCAAATATCATCGCGATACCGTCGCACGCACCTTTGAAGAAACAACAAGAACACGACGCCGTCGCGCCGCGTTGAATATTATCAAAGCACGGCGAAGGGACGCGGTGCCGTCGCACCGTGCCGGATGACGAACGCCGCGGCCGGTTCCGGGCCGCGGCGGGACGAGAAGACCGCGGCCGGTTCCGGGCCGCGGCGGGACGAGAAGACCGCGGCCGGTTCCGGGCCGCGGTGGGACGAGGAGACCGCGGCCGGTTCCGGGCCGCGGCGGAAGATAAGACCGGCGGCCGGGCCGCCGGCGTCGGAAGCCGAAGAGGGGACCGGATTTTCCGGTCCCGTTGGAGAAAACCGGCCGGCCGGCTGGCCGGCCGGAACCGGGGAATTAATTCCCCGGCCATCTGGCAAAACCCCCCTCTTAATGAGGGGGGGCGGTTTTAATTTAAAGGGAGGGGGCCGGCTGCCCCCTCGGACCGGCTCAAGCAGGCCCCCCTCATGTGAGGGGGGGCGGTTTAATAAAATCGGCGCGGCATAGCCGCGCCGCCACCCTGAGGAAGCGGGGGTTTAACCCCCCGCGTGCGGCACCCCGTGCGGCACCCGCTGCCGCCGCCAGCGTGGCCCGCCGCCGCCGCCCGCGCGGCCCGCCGCCGCCGCCAGCGTGGCCCGCCGCCGCCGCCCGCGCGGCCCGCCGCCGCCGCCACCGCGGCCCGCCGCGCCGCCGCTCGCCGCCGCCGCGCCGCCGCTCGCCGCCGCCGCGCGCCGCCGCCGTCCACCGCGCCGCCGCGCGCCGCCGCCGGCCACCGCGCCGCCGCCGTCCGCCGCCACCGGCCGCCGCCGCCGGCCACCGCGCCGCCCGGGGGGGGGGTCGGGCCGGGTCGGCCCGGACCCGGACCCCCCCGTTTCGAACCTGTTTTGGTTTTTGGCTCATAACTTGAGCCTCGGAACTCCGAATGACGAACCGTCTGCGGCAACGCGATCCTTGGATCGAGACGGTCGTTTCGGTTTATCGCACTCAAGGTTTCGGGTTACTTTAAGTTCGGCCGGGTTGGTTCGTTCACGAAACCAACCGGGCCTTCGGAGCGGAAACGCTCATATCTTGAGCCACGAACGTCCGATTGACGCACCGTCAGTCGCGTAGTGTTCCTCTTAGTGAATCGGATCTTTTGGCATACTCCGCCCGAGGTTTGGACGCAGGTGGAGTACGGTCGGGTTGGTTTTTCCTTAAAAACCAACCGGGCCCCGGAGACGAAAATGCCAATAACTCACAGACCGGGCGTCCGATTGACGCGCCGTCTGTTTCGTTGACTTCCTCTTGATGAGACGGAACTTTTGACATACTCCGCCCGAGTTTTGGATGCAGTCGGAGTATGGCCGGGTTGGATTGTTCCCGAAATCCAACCGGGCCCCTGGAACGGGAAAAGCTGTTATCTTTCAGACAGGACGTCCGTCTGACGAACCGTCAGCGGCGTTGATGATCACGATGAGAAACGGTCCCTATGAGTATACCCTATGAGAGTTCGGGGTACAGTTGAGATACGGCCGGGTTTGGTTCGCTCACGAAACCAACCGGGCCCCTGGGACGAAAAGGCTAATAACTCACAGACCGGGCGTCCGATCGACGCGCCGTCTGCTGCGTTGAGACCCCTGTGACGAGACGGACCTTTGAGACTCTTCTTCGTGGGTTTTTTGTGATACTTGGAGTATCGGCCAGTAGCTCGTGGAGCGGACCCTCCCGAAGACGAGCGTGCAGAGTACGGAGACCGTGTAACTAGCTGAGACCTGACGACTGCTTGACCGACTCGACTTGGAGTGAGTCGACTAGCCCAGTGGACGGAGCACTACTTTCTGAGGTGCAGACCCATGGCGGACGGAGTACGTGTGTGACAGTGCAGACCCGCGGTACTCGTCCGGAGAGTACCTCAGCAGGCTATCTGGGTGGCGCCCGGTATTTGGCGACAGACCCTCAGCGGACGGAGCGCCAGGTAGTTGGCCGCAAACCCGCAGTACTCGACAGGAGGAGTACTTCAGCAGTCCTAGGTTAGTGAGCGGCAGCCTCGGAGTCGTGACAGGACCACTGTACACTCTAGAGACGGAGCTCTTCAGTAGTTACGGTTTCGTTAATGAAAATCCTGGTTTGAGCTGAGACTTTTGACCCTGTGTTACTTTATGATTGAGATGGGTCACTTGCTAACTTTGGTATATGTATGGGCATATACCCGGGTAGTGGTTATCCGTCGATTTCACAATTCTTGTGTTTCCTCATGATTGAGATGGGTTACTTGATAACTTAGGTATATGTATGGGCATATACCTAAGTAGAGTTTATCTGTTGAGATCTTCTTGTGTTTAACCTTGATGGTTTTTGTGAGACCTTGAGGGTCTCGGGGTCCCTACTGAGTATCGTTATACTCACCCCTGCACGGGCTATGCCCGCACCTCGTTGTGTTGGTTGCAGACGACGGACAGTGCTGACAGAAGCCGAAGGTTCGAGGACTGGACGATACCTGGAGGTGGACTATACGACGAGGCGGTACCCGGAGGAGGACCACTGGGCGGGACATACTCGGAGCGGATGGCGGGACCCGAGGAGCAGAGGAGCTATCTGTACCCACCCTTCAGGTGGGATTTCCAGTGGACATCTCAGCGTAGCAGCTTTACTTTTCAGTCGCTGTTTTTCCCTTTCGAGTTGTACTTTACAGCTGGGCTTGTATTTCCGGCCCCTTTTTACTTTTCAGTTCTTCTTTTTGTTCATAGTGTTTACTTCCGCTTGTACTCTGTGGTGCTTGTTTTCTTTATAAAGGCAATGCCTTCCCAGTTATCGGGATTTTACGCCTTTGGTGCTAGTCGCCAGCCCCTGGCCTATGGAAGGCGGGCTTGGGGTAGTCACGGCACGGGCCCCGAGGACGGGTCGTGACAATGTTGTCGTAGTAGTTTTTCACTTTATGATGTATTGTAAAACTTATTAATAAATCTCGTGTTTCCAAGGCTACTAAACCAATCGGTCTTTCGAGATTTGATCTTTCTTGTGATCATGCTAATGTTATGTAATAATGCACCGACTCTAGGTAACGGGGGTCAGGGCGTTACACATGAGATCACCATTTGCAATGTTGAATATCACAATGATGTGGTGGAATGATTAAGTGTTTATGTAATGGGATTCCAAAATAATGTTGTATATAGTATCGTGGAATATTTGAATATTTATGTATTGGTCTATTGTGATTTTCAATTATTTTATGGTACCGGTAACCATGGAAAGTGATTGAGATATTTTTGGAAAAAAGATGATATGCACATAATGAAGGGATAAGGAAAAAATGAAATGTTTGAAAGTATTCATGAGCTCATGATTGATATAAGGACTAAGTGATATCATGGTTTGAGTATATAGAATTTTGAGGAATTTGGTATGTGGAAAGAGTTAACTTTTAACAGCATTCATGTTTTCAATAAGGTTCAATGGGTATTCATTTTTTTGAAGAGAATACATGATTAAGGCCTTTGAATGTTTGGGAATGTGACCAACAAGAAATATCTCATGATATATGGGGATCAACAATGGTATTAACATTCTAGTTGTAAGAACTCTTTGGTAATCTTTTTCTCTATAATATGAGATTAGACAGTATTATTTTGGATAAGCCTAAAGATTGGAATGGATTATGTTGGACATAAGTTATTATTGTTTAAGGATAGAAGTTTTTTTGATATTATTTATGGGATGTTATAGTAATGTAGTTTTACAAAAAGGACAACCTGCAGGATGGACGACAACCCATCATGTCGGACAAGGCTGTGGGAATCGAACCCACAACCGATGTGCGACTGGCCTTTATCTCCTACCACTAGCCTACAGGAAGACCCTGTTTATTAGAAACAAGTTTTATTATATTAAGCAGTATGATATATGATGTATAAGTCCATTTTAGGAACTATATATGATTAACCTCACTATAGATGGACTTATGTATTTTTTGATAACTTTTCTAACCTTTTGTTTGAGACAGATGGAAGGACCCATCATTCTATCACATGATCTGCTAACACATCACGAATGAAAAATTCATCTTTATTTCATTAAGAGATGAAGTAGAAATTTTCCAATGAACGACCAATAGTGAGACTATACCAAAATCACGAAAGTATTTCTTCTAATTCCAATTTCATCAACTTTAGGGAAATGATCTTGAAAACCAAAAATGTTGTCATAATGCTCTTATATCTGATGAATCAGATGGTACCTTAGATCGTCACAAATTTATGGCTTTGTGATTACTGGCATTTCCATAGCCATGTTCTCTACCACTCTCCATCAGAACCTAATGGTTAGATTTCTTTTCCATATCCATATTTTCACCTATGTGGAAACCCAGTGATTAGTTTATTTGGGTAACCGTTACGTTTCATAATTTTTTTTAAGATTGGTTTTTGTATTCCTTTTTACGATGTGGGTTTCTATTAAATTTTTTTTTCTAATAGTAAACCATTTATAACCTCGACAAATTTCGAGGGCGAAATTCATTTTAAGGGGGGTAGAATGTAACACCCCGAGATTTTATGAAAAATGTTCTTTTTAATTTCATTAATGTCTTGTGTTGTACGCTACAACAAAAGGAGCTTTAACAACACGTATCCTTGACTTGACTTGCATTACACACAATCGCGACCTTCCTCGATAGTGTGTGTAGTACGCAATACCCAGTTTCACTAAACAATGATATGCTATTAAAATATTATTAAAACTAGCCGTTATGAATAGTAATAACCACCTTTTAATTTTTTTGAAATTTTATCTCTCAAAATGGACTTCATTTTTGGATTCGGAGTATCAAATTTTGCCTAAGTTGAAATTTTGGTACTTTTCGGATAACTTTCATATTCTGATGAATAATGAAAATTACTAAATATTAATTAAAAACAAAATTTTTAATCGAAATAATAATAGTGATAAATTATTAATTTGAGTTGTTTTAGAGTATATATTTTTACAATTTAATACAATGTTGGTCATTGGATGTAATTTCACATTTAAACTAGACATAAACGAGTGTCAATCTTTTGATAGTTATCATCTCTTAAGAACACGCTATTTGTTTTGACGATGGTAATCATTTTTTTAAATTAATTAATGAAACTGATATGTTTTGAATTTTGAAAAATAGACATCATTTTTGAGTTCATAATATCAAATATAGCTTAGGCCTAATTTTTGGTATTTTTCTGGAAACTTTAATTTTTTGATGAATAGTGAAACCACTAAGTGGTAGTTAAAAAAAAGAATTTTTCATAAAACATAATTTTACAACTTATGCAAGTGGAATTTCAAATATCTGAGAGACACGGTTGATGTCAGTAAGTAAAATATGGTTCAATGAGATGAAAATAATTTTTGGTGAATAGTAACTTTTTACTTTTTTTTACCACGGTTAAAAGTAAATAGTGTAATTAAGGGTAAAAATGATATTATTATTACCCTAACACATGTCCTAATTCTATTGGATAAGTGTAATTCAACCAAAGACAACCTTAGGAATAAAATATGACCATTTAGGACCACTTGGATTAGATTAGGACATTTATTATGAATTTATTTAAAGAAGGGTTAAAATAGTTAAAATCAATAACTAAATAATTTTTAATATAGGGTTACACATAAGCTAAATTCGACTATAAATATTCATTAGAAATATAAAAATATTTACAACAGAATGTTATTTTATTTTGTAAATTTTAGACTTAAAATAATTTAATATATTTATGATACAATGATGCTGTAGTAATTGTCCTATTAATAAAATATTCACATAATTGATGTTATAAATACCCAAATAAATGTAATGTAAGACTTTTTCTGAATTCCACTAATTTTCTAGGTCAATATGACATGTTAGTGTTGATTTAATTAACTTTTTCGAACTATTTATTCTGTTATAATTTAAAAAAAAAATCAATTACTAAATAGTGTCAAAATTGACATAAAATAGTTTTTAAAACAAGTATTATATTATTAATTGTTATTTTATTCCAAAAAATCTGAGGTTAAGCCAAATGACTTAGATAAGGTTATATATATTAATAACAAACAACTTGGGGTTCTTTTGGCTTGTTATAGTATGTTTATTAACCTTATAGTTATAGAACATAAGAAGACACGGTAAAAGAAAAATTATTTAACTTAATGTTAAATCTAAATGATAAGGTTAAAATAGGAACCTAAAATTGTCTAAATTCTATTGGATGAGAGGCTTTAGACCCATCCCCACCTTAACTTCGAAATAAATCAATTTTAAGCTATTTAAAACCGAATTTGGCTTTATAATAAAATAATATTTTTAGTTTTTCCGAAGGTGACCCTCTCCTCCCTTATAAAAGGGAACCTCCTCCCCCTATTCCTCACACCACATTGAGCCTTCATGCTCGGCCAACCCCTGAAAAATTATCTTATCCACTTCCCTAGAAACATCCTAGTGGTCCTGGTATTTTTCAAAGACCAATTTTAGTTCCCTAAGAAGAGGACTCAAAGAGGCGTTTCAAAGAAGAGGTAATGTCCGTTACCGATTCTTTCAACTTTATTTCATCTTCCACTTCTTCTTAGGTTGTTTCATTATGAAGTAAAAACATCAGTATCACTCATATACTGATATGTTATTATAAGTCTGAAACAACCCTATTTCACCATCTATCCATCCTACAGAAAACGAAATCACCACGCGTGCGTACGTACGAAATATCAACTCCACGCCGTAGTGTAATCCATTTTCCACCACCACCTTACTTGGATGGGTATAATGGTATAAATAATAACTATATATGATTATTTTAAAGTGATATTTACTCTGAAATAGTATAAATACACTCCAATATAGTCCCACGATCATGAGAACGATATCATCGCTCGTGCGTACGTACGGAATACCGTCTCCACAACACGATGAGATTCATTCTCCACGTTAACCATTCATGAATGATTATAAAGTATATATAATAGGTAATCATGAATTATATTAAATAATAATGATACTAGATTTATGTGTATATATATGTATTCCAACTAATTAATTCCATTCAACTCAATAAGGAAACGAAAATAGTGTTCATGCGTACGTACGACATACCGTTTCCATAAATGGTGTATTTCATTCCTTTTAATGATTTATTATATATATGTATATTCTGAATATATATTATATATAAATCATGTTTTATATTTCTGAATTAAGTAATCATGATCTATGTAATCATATGAATAATTACAAGTTAAAACACAGACGAAAAATGAAACAATTTTACCGAAAACGATCTTTAACATTGAATTTACAAAAGAACGGGTAATATAAAGTCATAAGTGAGCCATATATGATATCATAACAATGAGTATGATTCTGGAATAAGTCAATGACATTATTTAAATCATTATACAGGAGGTTCGGACACTTACGAAGCAAACCAGACCTAAGGTAAGGGAAATATCACAATCTCATTATTATCCGAGATTGTTTTTACATTGGAATTTAATGGGGTATATTTTATCATCCACATCTATGTTTCCAAAATTTGTAATATTATTTCCATACACCTACAATTATTTAAATCCAATTTTACCCTTTGGTGAGTTTTTAGTAAAATATATGGAAGGAATCTTATGTCATTTTTCGTACGAGATACTTTTTGACTTTTCCGACAAAAGTACGAGAAGAATGTTTTTTAAACTTATACGGCATGAATGGATTTTTAAAACATTATTTCCAAGAAGATTCCTTTACAAGTTTTCATGTTTATTTTTAATCAACTTATTTTAGTTTAGAATTGTATGACATGTTAAGAAAGGAAAAGTGTTTTTGAAGTAGAAAGGATATTTTCCACAAGAATGGAGTTCAAGTGTTTTATCAAAATTATTTTCCATCTAATATAATATAGGGTTATGTTTATATCCCTATTATTACATTGATTTGATTATGTTGTGATGGAAATATTTTTATGAATTCCTTTATCTTCTATGAATTGTTTTATGATGTAATGATGTTTAAGATTCCCATTTTTATTACATGTGTTATGCTATGATGTATAGTTTATGATTTTGTGGAACACATAAGAATGATATCATTATGAGATGGGTGGGACCTATATAACCATACAATGCATTGGGTAATGATTTTATATCTCATGATAGAGACATGGCAGGAACGGCAGGTTAAACCTGTTCAGTGAAACAAAACTGAAACGAGGAATGAACTCGGTTCAGAAATGGGCTTTGTCCACTAAGATAGTCTTGGAAATGAGTCATGACTAATTAAAAATGATTCTCTATTATTATTTGTGTACACCACAAAGTTTCATGTTTTATTTTATGATTATTGGGATTACATTTCACTACTATGATTTATCCCATGTTATGATATTATGATCTCTTTTGCAGGTTAAGATTTCCAAAATGTTATGTTCTTATGAAGATGATGTGATTGATATTTCTTTTGTTTACCCTTACAGAGCATTTGAGCTCACCCTTATATGTTTTATTTTCCCTAGGCTATAAATAATGGTGTTGGTTAAGAGAAAAAAAGGGGAAGATCTTTATGGGAGATGTTTAAGATCTTTTACAATGAATAGAAGATTATGTTCGGAGTTTCCAAAGACACTAAACTATTACTATCCTTGTGTGTGTGTTTTTGTTATGTACTAAGTATTCCAAAAAAGTAATGTAATGTCCATGTACGTCAGGCTTAGGGTCTCTACAAAGGGGATAACTAAAATCTGTGTTTGAGGATATGTAATAGGATAAATCAATATAACATGGGGTGATAACAATGATCATTATCATAACATTTGAATAATATCATCGCCATAATCTAGATACAAAGCATTAGATAATGGCGTGGAATGTGGACATTCATATAAATGAAACATCTTGTATTAGTTGTCAAATACCACACTTACATCTGAACAAATCTTTCATGATAAACACACACAACATTTGTTTATAATAGTAATATCATCATTTTGAGAAATAATAGAATATGTTTCAAACATATTTCACATTATATCATGAGATAAATCCTATTAAATAATGAATTATAAGGATATATAATTCTGGGTTCATGCATTACATCATAACAATTACAAAACCATACATGAGATATATAAAATATAAAAAGCATCAATATAAAATAAATAAATAAAAAGTAAATGGTTTTCAGGATAAATTCTTAAATCGTAAATTTATGAATAAACCATTTTTATCCCAAAATAAATATAAAATGACATAACATGAATTAGGATCATAAATTTTTGTTGAATATGAAACAATATTATGAGAATTAAACCATTTGTTTTATTAAATAGGTTTTATTTTGAAAAAATTATTGCATTTGTTTTAAAATCATATTGGAACATATATAACCAAGAAAATATTATTTATGTATAATGAAATTTTGATTGATTAATATTAAAATAAAATCCACACTAAAATTAGGTAGGAATGATGAATAACCCAATGAAAATGAGTTGGGTTCAAGAATCACCTTTACATTTGTCTAAATTCATTATTTACATTAATATCAATGATTATATAGTTATATTAATATCTTGATATATATGGAACCTATTATTAATATATTTCATTCATCAAAATTTAATTAAGTTCCTTTATTTTCATTTTTATTTGTTATAATATTCAATTACATCACACATGAGTGTTCCATTTTCATGTATTTCATGATCGATTAACTTGTATAGTTTAATGGAAGATCATGTAAAATGAGGATATATTTTTACAATTTAAATTATATATAATTAATGAAAATAATTAAAATTCAATTATATGATATTTAATTTCCTTATATGTTATGATAATGATTCATTACATAAAATGTTAATGATAATCATTTAGATTAATTTGGTTGTTTTTTGATCATCACTAACTAGTTTCATTTAATTAATTAACATTTTTTACATTTGGTAGATTCGAAACATAAAAATGGTTTTAAAAGAAATTCTAAAAACTATTTCAATAGGTGTAATGGTTTTATGACCATTTATGATGGTGGTATAAGAATGTGACAGTGCATCTTCCATGATGGAGATAAATCAACACATCGTGGATGGTGTTTTCATTTTCTGAATAAAGGGTGATAAGAAGTAGTTTGATGTTGTATTCAAAGAATAACATAAAAAATTATAGAATATTTTTAATATTGGAGTTTCATGAAACATGGCTATAATTCAGTTATGATAGAATAAGAAAACAATAGAAATCGATCAGAAAATAACAGAAAATGAAAGAGTGTTTTATCTCTTGAATTCCCCACCTTGAGAACACCCTAAGGGAAATTCTCTTTCTGAATTTTGATAATAAAAATGGAAAATAGAAATTAGGGATGTTATTATGAACAATATTACCCATAAATTGGATTATAATAATGGCTTGTACGGTGTGTGGGGAAGAGGTGGTAAGGGTTGTTATTTATAGGGGATGAGAGGGGTGTTTTTTATAAATTAGAATTTTATCATGTTCCATGAATATGAATTGTCTGAACCTCATCACTAAATATATTTGTTAAATTAATTATTGATATATATTTTGGTCTTACATTTTCTATATATCAATTATGACATAATAATTCTTGAATTTTTCAAATTCCATCAATTATCATATTTCACTATTAACAAAAATGCAATTGCTTTAGAAAAATCCAAAAAAATCACCTAATTTTTTTTCAATGAGTATAATTATAAATGGACACGCCTTTTTGAAAATATTTTTTGAAATGAGATATATTTATTTATAACATAAAATCATCATTTATTCAAAAAATACTAATTTGAAAAATTTAACCAATTTATTAACTCATTGAAATAAAATCATTGTATAATAATAAAATCATTATTTTTGATTTTTTTATAAAAATAAATTTTATTTTGAATATTAAAATTATTTATAGAATCTTAAATAATCAATTTTTTAGAAAATAACAATACATAATTTATCATTTTTGAAATATTTATTTACTTATACTATGATATAAATATAACATATTTTATTATATATAAGTTTCCTATATTTTTTATACAATGGTGGAGTTGATATTATATTGTTTGGATTACTATTTAAAATAGTGACATTACTATACTAATAGTCATGGGACTATTCCAATGATATAGGTTACTTTACATCTATAAATTCCTCTAATACTCTAAATCCATCATTTCCAATGTTCGTACTGTAACATCCCAGGTGAATAAAGAACAAGATATTTTCATACTTATTATCCTTTTTGAATTAAATATTAATTTCACTTAAATGTGGATGTTATGTTCGATGGCTTACCTGACATGCTACAATGGTTTTCTATGAAATCTCATTTTGCACAAAAGGTTGTGTTATATTTAAAAAAATTATATAATATTATTTGAAATGGTAGTTAAAATCTATACATTGTATTGGTGACAATGAACATAACTAACTAAAATATTATTATATGTTTTTGTTAAATGTTTTTACATTTATCCAATAATAGTTAGAAGCTTAAAATGTGAATGAATCTAATTTTAATCATAAACACTCTAATATAAATTAAAAGGTATATTTACCACCTTTTGATGGCGATCCCTGTTTAAATATAGTTTTTTCACTTTTATATTTTATATTTAAAAAAATAATATTCTTTTATTATAATGAGAACATATAAATTTAATTAATATGAAATTTTGGTATTTTTCTAATAATGTTCATTTTTCATGATTAGTGAAAAATACTGTATTTTAATACAAAAATACCTTTTCATATAATTGATTGATATGGTTATATTGTTTTTTAAATTTTTTTTAACATGTAGTTAGATTATATTTTTACCATTTAATCCAATGTCATTAATTTGATGTAATAAAACATTTAAAATAAACATTAACATCTGTCTGTATTTTGATAGTTATAAATTCTAAAAAACACATTTCTTGTTATGATGAGAAGAAAAAATTTTAAATTAATTTTTTTCAAATATGTTTTTTTAATGTGGAATCATGTATTCCATATTTGGAATTGAGAAGTAAAAATTGTGTAAATGGGTAAATTTTATTTTTAAACATTATGAATATTTACTTCAGTATATATTTTCATTATAAAGGTTAATAGTTAAAATTTTCAAATAATGGTAGAGAAATAATAATATAATATTATTAAATTATAATAAAATATGTAAAATTCATATTGGTTGATACATGTCTGACCATGGGAATCCATGGGTCAATTTTGGGACCCCATGGACCCACATGGGTGTGATAAGGACATTTTATATTAATTAATTTTATGTAATGACAAAGATGACTTAAACATATATCTTTTAGTAAATAAATTTTTACATGGGGTTACATATGTTATTTAATTTACTATAAATATTAATATTAAATATAAAAATATTTCCTACATTTTGGTATTTATTTATAATTCTTAGACATCATATATACAAAATTATTTATTTCAGAATAATGATGTAGTATTTACATCATTAAAGAATGATTTAAATAAATAATTTATTAAAATTAATAGAATATCTGAAACCTATAAA
Source organism: Viscum album (assembly GCA_963277665.1). NCBI lineage: Eukaryota > Viridiplantae > Streptophyta > Magnoliopsida > Santalales > Viscaceae > Viscum > Viscum album. Next base: position 2,048,386,012 of record OY728127.1, read on the forward strand.
ATTCTTACTGGATGATATTATTTCAAACAATTTTCATCTTATATTCGACTGAAATGAGTTTAATACCATTAGAATCAGATATTCATTATATTATAAAATAATATTTTCAAACATTCCTAATTAGCCCCTCCTCCCCGTTATAAAAATCCAGCACCTCTAACCCATTACTCACCCCTCTAAATCCCCATTCCTCAAAAATCATATTCCCAAATAAGCTCCCTAAATCCCCATATTTGTTATATAAGCCTTATCATAGGTTGAAGGCACTTCAAGTAAACATTTTGATTCAAACCAAAGGCAGATACATGATTTAATGGTTATGTCTTTTCTTCTATTTCCTTCATTTATTTTACTTCTCCAACCACCTAAACACTTTTTATTAATTTATATATAACATCACAAGTATCCTCAATATACTATGTTGTTTTTATGTGATTTATTCAGACTAAACATACACACACCTCTATCTAATTGGTAAAGAACATATTATTTCTATGCACGACAAACTGATGCCTCACGGAATGATGATTGTTATATTATACTATACTACCACTTAAGGATTCCATTATAAAGGAAATTTATTTATATTTGATATATATTATTTTTATATTGTCTATATGCTTATGTATTTTTCATTTATATCATACCATAATGGTTTCCAAATTGGGTAAATACGATAATTTCATTTGAGGATGTGCAGACTACCACCCCCTCAAAGTGATATGACATGTACATGCCATAAGTGAGATGTATAATGGATGGAGTTAATGAAATTATATATGATATTATATTGTAATTATAATATATCTATGAATAATTATGTTTTCATTCCATTAAAATAAGTAATAGAAATGAAAGTAGCGTTCATGCATAGGTATGACTTTCTGTTTTCATGAACGGTGCATTTCATTTCTTATCATATCTCTAAATTTTTTTTACTATTATAAATACATATACATACCAGACATATATTATATATATGATATCTATATAATTAATATCATTCAAGAGATTATTGAATTTTGACCACATGGACAATTTATAATTATAACAAGTTCCTTTTTAACTCAAGTTCCGAACAATGAAAAAATGACTGATATGATCTTTAATAATTAACTAATTGTTATATAATGGTAATAAGTGATATTAAAGGAATATTAATATTGAAAATGTTTTTGAATAAAGTATAAATTATCTTATGTTTATTAATCAGGAAATTATAGAACGGACGGGTCATGTCAGACCAAAGGTTAGGGAATTTGTCTCAATATTTTTTAATTGATTCATGTTTTGATAATATAAACCTCTTTATTTAATACATTATATAATAAAACCCTTTTTAATTTAACTTCATTCAAAGGTAATATTTTTTCTACGAGGTTTTTTATTAAATGACAGATGGAATACTTTTATCATTTGCGGCAACACTAACCTCTCCGCCGCCATAATCATTAGTTCACTTTCTAAAAAAGACTTAATGATTTTAAAATGAAAAAGAAATCTGTTATTCAGATTTTGGGTATTTTTGTAGTGAAATTGTTTTTTCAAATTTATTTATTATTTAAAAATCATGAAAATATTTATTTTTATTACAAATGAATTGTTATTTGTGAAATATTTATATTTATTACATTTTTTTGTTATGAATTTATAATGGTACTCAAAAATTTTGCGGGTGGTTACATTATAACCTCCAATGCATTATGTATGGATGTTGGTAATATAGATATTTAATTTTTTGATATGAGTGGATATTTACCATATTGGAATTCCATTTATGTATGTTTATTACCCAAGTTAACTTTATATGTTATGTGATATTTCTAAGGTTTTTACAGCAATCATTAGTTTAAAAAATGGTATGCAATGATCATTTAATAGGTGAGGTTTATTTACTACATCATAAAGGTGAAAAGTATTACTTATGATAATGTATTAATTTTTTTACTTGATGTTTTAAAAAACTAACTGTTTTCTTTCATTATGTATCGCTTATAGGGATTTTATACTCATCCCAATTTTTTTAAATTTTTTTTCACAGGACATAAATATGAATATGGTCAAGGAAGGGATCCAAGAAATTTCATGATGTCTTAAATATGGAACTAGACATGACTCATTTTTAAAATAGTTTTTATTTAATGGATACTGAGTAGATCTGTCTATATGTAATATTCAACATGCTTTGTATATATTATGGCCTAATGATCTAAATCCCTAAACCTGTTTGGATCCCATATTTGAAATATTCACTTAATTAATGACTATATAATGTTTTAATGATGGGTCCTTATTGTTGGTATTAGATGTCAGTTTAGACAATTTTAGGAGTTAGAATATTTTTAAATGAATATCCACAAACAAATTCATGGTACAATTGAAATGATATAGCATTTACAGATTACCATGTTGTTTCACCAAATATATTTCTGTGTTCAGAATGGTTTTCCACAGTGGAAAAAGGGGGGCTATGTTGGGAAGACATACAGAGAAGAATAACATTAAAAATAAGAAACCTGAGATGGTTGGAATTGGAATTGAATAGTTTGTTACAATTATGGAACAATTTACTTAGGATATAAATGGTGGTGGTATCTAGGAACGAGATCAACCTGATCAACCATAGAAGAAAATGTCAGTAGTGGATCATTTAAAGAGGCAATTCCCCTAATCATTCAGAGGATCATCTGACCCTGTGCATGATTAAGGATGGATTAATGAACACGAGAATTTTTTTTCATGGGGTGTTTAGAAAAACTATGGGTTAGTCTCACTCATTACCATTTTGATGTTGAAGTTGATCAGTGGTGGATGATAAGGAAAAATAGAAGGGATAGTGGGGATATTTATGCTATTTATTGGAATGAATTCAAATGTATGTTTCTTGAAAAATAATTTTCTAAAGATGATCGACATAGGATGGAAAAAAATTCCTGGAATTGAAGTTGTATTATGACTCATTGGATGCTTACAAAGAAACATTTAGTCGATTGGAATGGAAAGAAGTCGTAATATAAAATATCAATAGATTCTTGTGAATTTAAATGCTTTGAGAAACTTGTTAGATATGACCAAAATGTAGAAATTGAGTTTTCTGATGATCAGGTTTTCGAATAGAGAAAAAAATAAGAGGTATAGTTTGCAGGAAACGGGAAAAATATAATCAATGAAGCCTAGAGGAAAGAAAATTAAATATTCCTCAAGTGAGAAGTGTTGTAAATAGATTCCTGGAGAATGTTTATCATGATCTGGAAAGTTCTTCTGGTGTGGTATGTTTGGTCATATAACCCATATCAGTACGAAATATGAGAATGAAGGCAAATAATTGTTAGTGGAAAGATGTTTTAAGTCTAATGAAAAGGGTAATTATGAAAATGAGACTCCAACAATGAACAAAACAAGTGTTGAAGGAGCCGGACTACAAGCAAAAATGGGTGGTGCAATCATTTGAGACTACATCAGCAGATGTTGGGCCATAAAATGATATAGTAATAGGTACATTTTTATCCTAATTATTCCAATTTGTTTTTTGTTTTAGGGTCTACAAATTTGTTAATTTTTAATAAGTTTTCGAGTAAATTGGGATATTCATCTGATGATATAAATCTTGAAATTATGGTAAAAACACCTAGGTGAAATTTTGAGTGAAAAAGTAATTAAAATAACTTTCCAAATTAATGTTACCATGTATATATTTTTTAAACAAAAGAACTATTCAGATTAATGATGTTGTAGTGGTAAATGAGTTTCTTGATTTTTTTTCTTCATGAGATTCCTAGTATAATACTTAATGGGGATGTTGAATTAACCGTTGAATTAGTTACTAATGCTTATACAATTTCAAAACCCCGTTTTCGAACAACTAAAATTGAAATTTTAATGTTTAATAAGAAATTACCATAGAGTTTAGATAAATTTTTTATTCGACCGAGCTCATCACAAGGAGGTCAACATGTCTTGATTTTTGATAATAAAGATGTTTAAATGGAACTTTTCATTGATTATAGTGAATTGAATAACATCACTGTTAATAACATGTATCCCTTGGCTCATATCGATGATTTGTTTGATCAGCTCCATGGAGCTCAGTATTTTTCAAATAATGAATTTAGGTCTGGCATACATAATTTGAAAGTAATGGAAGAAAACATTCCAAATACCAAGTTTCGTACTATATATTTCCATTATGAATTTTTAGTTATGACTTTTGGTTTAAACAATGCACCTATTGTATTCATGGATATTATGAATTTAATTTTCCATTATTACATGGATAAGATTGTGGTTGTGTTCATTGATGATATTTTTTTTTATTATAAATGTAATTAGGAGAACGAAAGTCATTTAAGGGTTATCTTACAAACCTCAAAATAAATGAAACTGTATGGAAAATTCAGACTGTTAGTGATTTGGATATAAAAAATTTCATTCCTTAGTCACATTATTTTAAAAAATGGAATTAATATTGATCCTAGTAAAACAAAAGTTGGGGAATAATGTCCAAAATCCCCAAATATAACCTAGATCCATAGTTTTCATGGTTTTAGAGGTTATTTGATAATTGATCATAGATATCTAGCCCAATGACTATGCTAACTCAAAAAGGTGTTATGGTCATTTGGAAAAAACAATGTGATGATAGTTTTTAGGAATAGAAATGAAGATTGGTGAATTATCAAGTTTTGGCACTACCGCATAGAGGTGGTAAGTTTGTTGTCTATAGTTATGCTTCATCGAAAGTACATGGTTTTGTCCTTATTAAGAATTATTAGGTATTTTTTTTTCTTCATTTTAGTTGAATCCTCCTATGTTAAATTACCCTACACATGATTTAGAATTTGTTTTTTCTATTTTTTCTTTTAAAATTAGGATGAATCATCTGTATGGAGTTATATGTGAATATATATACTGACCAGAAAAGTTTGAAGATTATATTCTCTTCGAAAGAATTGAACATGAGTCATAGGGGATGGATAGAATTAATCAACGATTATGATTTCATTATTCATTACCTTCCATGAATGAGATATAAATTGGTTGATGATTTGAGTCAAAATAGTAATTCCATGTTAACCATTTTGTGTTTAGAGAAAGATCATTTTATTAAAGACATAATGAACATTTTCATAGAAGTAGTTGGTACATGATATTATTCTGTTTTGTTTTAGGTGTCATTGAAATCATCTTTATCACAAAGAATTATGAAAGTGAAAAAGGAAGACAGTGGGCTACAGAGAAAGGTAGAGTTGTTTCATAAGGGAATGCTTTATGATTTTCACATTGATAAGGATTGTATTTTGAGATTTCGGAAGAGATTACACGCTCCATGGGATTACAAATTGAATAATTTGTTGTTATGTGGATTTCAAGAATTCTCCATTTTTAGTTATTCCTGATTGTACTAATATATATAGATATCTTTGGAAGTATTACTGGTTGGATGGTATGAAAATTGATATTACTGACATTACTGTGAAGTGTTTGATTAGTCTATAGGTTAAAGTAGAGCAACTGTTATAGAATGTTATTCTCTACTCTATAAAAATTCCAATTTAGAAATTGGAAAATAAATCCATTGAATTTTTTGTGAGATTAACAAAGACAGCTCGAGGTAATAATGCAATTTGTTTTATAGTTGATCGATTGACTAAATCTGATTATTTCCTTCATATTTAGCAAAATTCATCTGTATTTCAACCTTTATGGTTGTATGTTAAATGGATTGCGAGGAAAAATTGAGTTCCCCTCTCCTTTGAACCAGATCCTGATCCCTGGTTCACATATGACTTTTGATATAGCCTTCATAAGGTGTTGGGTACTGAATTTAATTTTAGTACATCATTTCACCCAAATTCAGATGTGCGGTTAGAAAAGAAAATTCATACAATGTAAGATATGTTACGTTATTGTTCAATGGATTTTCTGGGATGTTGTGACCAACATCATTCTGTGGTTGAATTTTCTTATAATAATGTTTTTCATTCTAGTATAAAGATGGCACCATTTGAGTAATTATATGGGAAGCTGTGTTGAACTTCATTTTTTGGAATGAATTAGGTGAAAGGAAGCTGATGGGTCCTTACATGGTAGAAGAGATGGAAGAGAAATTTTAGTTGATTCGAAAGCACATGAGAACAGATCAGAGCAAGCAGAAAATATTTGCAGATAACCGGAGTAAGGATCTTTCTTTTGAGGTAGGCGATAATGTCTTTCTCAAAGTTTCTCCATGGAAAAGTGGGATTCATTTTGGAAAGACGGGAAAGCTGAGTCCAATGTACATTGGAACCTACGAAATACTAGAGATTGTTGTATAGGTTTCCTAAAAAGTTTTTTTACCTTCATGTTTATCGTAGGTACACAATTTTTTTCATGATTCAATGTTGAGAATGTATATTTTGGATCGTTCTCATATTTTGTGCCATGAGGTTCTTCATTTAAAAGAGAATCTCTCTTATGAATAACAACCAGTCCAAATTCATGACCAAAAAAGTACATGTTTTGAAGAATAATGTAATTCATAAGGTAATGGTTTTGTGGACGAACTATAGGGTAGAAGAACTAACATGGGAATATAAAAATTGATTGAGGGTTAAATACCCCAATTTATTTGATAAGTGAATAAAAATTGCGAGGACGCAGTTTCCAAAAGGGTGGAATGATGTAACATCCCAGGTAGTCAAAGAATATGACATTATCATATTTGTTAACATTTTTTAATTAAATATTAATTTTAATTAAAATGGGATTCTATGTTTGATGGCGTACCTGACACGCTAAAATGGTTTTCTTTGAAATATCATGTTTTACACAAGGCCGAGTCATACTAAAAAAATAATATAATATTATTTTAAATGGTAGTTAAAGAAAAGTCATTGTATTCTTGGGAATTAAAAAATAACTAAAATATCATTTTACATTTTTGTTAAATGTTTTCACATTTATTCTAGTTAAATGTTAGATGCTTAAAATGTTAATCAATAAATTTTTAAACATAAACACTTTAATATTATTTAAAATTTCCATTTACATCCATTTAATGTCTAACCCTTTTAAAATAATTTTTTCTTCACATTTATATGTTCTATTTAAAAAAAATGTTTTTTTAGAATCGGAAAATCAAAATTTACTTTGGTTTAAATTTTTGTGTTTTCCTGATAATGTTCATTTTTTATTAATAGTTGAAAATAATGTATTTTAACTCAAACATTCCATTTAATATAATTTATTTAAATATATATATTATTTTTAAATTGGTTTTAATGTGTAATTAGATTATATTTCTACCAATTAATCCAATGATGGCCATTGTAAGTAATTTCACATTGAAATTGGACGTAAACATGTGTCAATCATTTGATAGTTATTATTTCATAAAAACATGTTTTCTGTTTTGGCAATGAGAATTAATTTTAGATTAGTTTCTTTCAATTATGTGTTTATAATCTAGAAAAATGGATTCCATATTTGGAATAAGTAGTTCCAAATTTTGTAAATCAATAAATTTTATTTTTAGATATTATGAATATTTACTTTGGTAAATATTTTATTTACCATGGATAAAAGGTAAATATGCTAAATAAGTAGTAAAATTAATTTTATAATAATATAAAATTAACTTCAAATGTGTCCTATTACTATTTGTTTATATATATCCGACTATTGGTATCCTTGTATTGATTGTTTAACCACATTGATCCACATTGCATTGATAAAGAATCTCTATATTATTTAATTTTATTAAAGACAAATATGTCTTGAACATAATTATTTTAGTAAAAAAAATTAAATGGGTTTATATAAGTTATATCTAAGTCTATAAATATTAATTTTTAGGATAAAAATATTTTCTACAACATTATATATGTTTTAATTTTTTTTACATAATATAAATAATATTATTTTTGACATAATAATGATGTTTTGTTTACATCATTAATGAATGATTTAAATAAATAACAATATAAAAATTAAAAAATACCAAAAACCAGTCAAATTCATATTGGATTATTTTATTTAGAACATGATTATTCTTATATAACTCTTTAATGAGTTTTGGACGTTTATAAACCTAAAATTATTGTATAATAAAATAATATTTCCAAGCATTCTTATAGAGCCCATCCGCCCCTTATAAAATGATGTAACCTCTAACCCATTACTCAAACCTCATAAGACCCTTGTATCACCCAAATTTGGTCAAAATATTCAACATACTTCTTTCTATTCTTCCTATAATCCTTACCGTAGTACGAAGGCACTTCATGTAAACCATTTGATTCAATCCAAATAAAGATACAAAATTTTAAGGTAACGTCTTATCTTAAACTCTTTTCATTTATTTTACTTCTCCAAAACCCTAAATTCATTTTATAACAATATTTTTAATTATCACCAATATAAAAAATATACAACGTTTTTTTAAATAGTTATTATAACTACACATACACACACCTCCATATAAGGGGTAAAGAGTATAATGTTTCTGTGGACGGCGAACTAACGTCTTACGAAACGATTATTGTTAAATTATTTCATTCTTCCTCTTATTGTGGTCATAATGACAGAGATGTATTTATATGTGATATATATTATATTTATATTGTCTCTATTATTCTTTATTTTTAATTTATATCATATGTTTATGGTTTCCATAATTGGTAAATATGATAATTTCATTTGAGGAAGTGCAAGTTACCACCCCTTGATGTGATATGAATCATTGATTCCGTATGTGGGACGTATATAGGAAAGTTTTAATTTAATTATATATGATATTATACTAAAATTATTATTTACCCATTTATTATTATGTTTTCATATCCATAAAAATGAAATATAAATGAATTTCACGTTCATGCGTACATATTGCTTACTGTCTCCCTAAACGACGCATTCCATTTCTTATCATATCTCCAAATGTTATGTAATGTAATAAATACATATATATAATTGATATATATGAAATATATGATATCTAAATCATGAATATCATTCTACAATTAATATAAATTTCACCACCTGGACAATTTATAATTATAACATGTTCTTTTTTAACTCAAGTTCTAAACATCAACAAAATGTCTGATATGAAGTAAAATAATTAACTAATTTTCTTAGAAATGTAATATTTGATATAAAAGGAATAATAAAATAGAAAAATTATCTTATGAAATTATAAATTAACAGGAGTTTATTTATCAGAATATTAAAGAACTAACATGTCAAGTCAAACAAGACGTAAGGGGCTTCGCCTCAATTTCCTTTCATTGATGCCAGTTTTATAATATAAACCTCATTATTTTATATGGTATACAATAAAACCCTTTTAATTCTAATTTCATTCAAAGGTAATCATTTTTATGTTAATCATTTTAATAAATTTCAAAAAGAATGTTTATATTATTTCTGGCAATAATAACCTCTCCACCAATTTTATTGTTACTTGGAATCCTCTATAAACCTTAATGTTTTTAAAATCTAAACAAAACGCCTTATTCTATTATTGGGTGTTTTTGAATTTATTTTTTTTAAATTGATTTATTATTTCACTATCTTTAAATGATTTATTTTGATTTCAAATTAAATTTTTTTGGTGGAATATTAATATTTTCAATATTTTTTGTGTTATGATTTTATAATGGTACATGGACATTTGAAGGGTTGTTACGTGATAAAACAAATGAAGGGTTGTGACATGATAAACCGAGATGGGAGGTTAGGATATATCCCCCAATGCATTTTGTATGGAAGTCTATTGTATAGAAATTCCATTTAGTGATATGTGTGGAAGTAGACCATATGGTTATTCCATTTAAGTGTGTTTATGTCCCAAGATTCCTTTATATGTTTTGTGATCTTTCTATGGTTTTTATGGTAATCATTTGGTTAAAAAAGGCCAAGAAATGATCTTTTATTCAATTAGGAGTATTTAGTAGTTCATAAAGGTGAAAATTAATACATATAATAAAGTATTCATGGTTTACTTATTTTTTTTGAAAAACTAACATTTTTACCTCTTGGTGTATCCGTAACTATGATTTTTATTTTTATACAATGTTTTTGTAGAATTTTTTTAATAGGAATTAATAATAAATATGGTAAAGGTTGGGATAAAGGAAAATTCATGACGTCTAATATATGGAACTAGAAATGAATCTTTTTTTATGAGTATTTATTTTATGGATACTGGGTATATGTGTCCACATATAATATTGAAATTGTTATGTATAAGTTATGGACTAATTCTACGAAGTTCTATAATGTAAAGGACCCCTGATGTCAAATATTAATTTAATTCATAATTATGTAATGTTTTAATGTCGGTTCATTATATGTGCTGTATTATCTGTGTTATTGAATATGATTTGTAATATATAGATAAATTATAATAAGTGACTTTCCAATGATAAGATTCTTATTTTTTGCATTATTCCACCTTATAATATTTCAAACTCAATATTGTTTTTTACAACCTGTGTTGAAAAAGGGAGAGTAATTATCACTCATCGCTTCCCCTAGTTCCATGGTTTCTTTTACATTAATTTTTTTTTCATATTAAATTATCAAATTTAGTACTCTTGTTTCATAGATTTGTATCTTTTCCATTCAAGAAGATAACCAGCTCCTCCATGTGAGAGAGATCATTTTCCACCTATACCTCATATCTATTCAAGAATATGTGATAGATTTGGTAAGTACTTCCTCAAGAGTGGTACATGGAATACATAATATACTAGAGACATGGTTGGTATAATTTCTAGTTGATAGGAAATAACCCATACATGATCAAAAATCAAAAAGGTGCTGATGTACCTAGGACATTGTATTCCTAAATATTGTGATTATCTTATCTAGATATATGGAGAGAAATACCGTCTCTCCAACCACAATATCTATGTTCCATCAACGATTGTCTACATATCTCTTCTGTCATATATTTTCTACCTTGATGTGGTGTGGAATGGTTTTTATCTTTTCTACCATTTCGTAGATAGTTTATGTCTATACTACTTATGTTCATATGCTTCATCCAATCACTCATATGTAATAAATCATCCATATAATGGGTTTCCTAAAGTTGAATTTCGACGCATTAGTGGAAAATTTTGTTGGAATATAATTATGCCAAAGGTAAATGTTGTCTCTATCCTCCATTGATATTCATTGAATATTATATCAACCTGTCTTCCAATTTTTGAATATTAAGTTCAGATTGGACAACAGTTTGAGTATGATAGGTCATATTGATGACTACCATTGTGTTTAGATAATTGTGGATACATTTCAAGAACATAGAGACGAATCTTAGTACACTATTAGATAAAATTGAGAGAGGTAATCCATCAATCCTTACAACTTCATTGATTTATATATATAAAAATTGACCTATTGAGATGCACTAACAAATAGTAAAATATTGTTTTGTCTTTGTAAGATGATCTAAGAAAACTCATATAGCTTTGTTCTCTCAAAATGTCTTTGGATATACAGTGACAATGTTCATGGTGCTTTGTTCCCATTTCCATGTCGGTATTGCTAATGGATACATTATTCCTTTAGAATTATTCCCTTAATCATTCATTTGATGAAATTCCAGAAACATTGATGTATACTCAGCAATCATCATATTCATATTATCCAAAAAATAGTTCTGTCATAGATATCGATACATCCTTGTTCTACATATATTAATTGATAAGGATGAGTTTATTGCGTCGTACAAAAAATTAATATCTACATCTTGATTGGATAATACTCATTGTTGTGATCCAAATTACACAATTCATTCCTCATCCATTTTTATCTCAATGTACTTAACATAACTTATTACATCCACATTTTTTATATTTTTCACATAATTTCCTTGAGATCCATTATTTTCCCCATAAAGTTTGATTGAAGAAAAACATGACAATAGATTGAGGATGTACACTCCTTGACAACTCACTTGTATATCATTTATTGGTCTATGAAAATTTAATCCTTCTCAAATCAAATAATTGATAATTGTGCACAATTCATTCTATATAGAGCACCTGCCACCTTATTTTCAATTCGAAGATGGTGTATATTTACAAGTTGTAATCTGTTATGATATATAAACATATTCACTTGTTCATATTATGATACTTCTATGAAAATATATATTTTATTATCTTATGGTCAATATATATCTAACATGACACCCCACATATGTAATACAAAAATATTCTCAAAAAGATGAATATAGCTGCCAAATCTAAATCATGCCCAAAATAGTTTTACAAATGTATTTTCAACCACATTAATGTGTGGGATTTCACATTATATTTTTTACCTAGTAAAAATTTAACCCATTATATGATGTGTAACAGTATAATAGAAATAGTTCACAGCTTTCTGGAAGTGTGAGTACTTGCTTGGTGAGAAGAAATTTTTTATCTCTTTGATGTAGTCATTACATTCAATAGTGTTGATGAAATTTTCATCATTTTGATTCATCTTTGTTAGGGGGATTGAAAATTGTGAGTATATATCCCTAGATATATGGTAATAACTAACTAGAACATGAGAATTCTATATCTCCGATAAAGATTTTTTCATTAGTGCCTATTAATTTTCCTTTATATGGAACGTTCTGTAGTTATTCCCCTCCTGGTTAATATATTTCCCCTAAAATAATCTTCATCCATCTAGAAATCACATTTAAAACACTTTTCAAAATTTGACTCCTTTCACAATGTTCTTATAACACTATTTAAATCCACATTATGTTTCCTTTTATCCTGATGTATATCTGAATATCATTAATAAAAAAATATCAAAAATTTATCGAAGTAATCTATAAATAGACTATCAATTATGTCCAGGCATATTTTTGGAGAATTAGTGTGACAAAAATAAATCAATGTGAATTCATATTTTTCATACATCACTCGAAAGGATGTATTTGGAATATCATCCTCCCATACATATTATTGGTGGTATCCATATTAGAGGCACCATAGGGAAATATTTATCCCAGTGTTGTTTATCATTGTATTCCTTAATTTTTGGAATGAGAGACATGTTATTTATCGTGATTATTTATAGATCATGTTACTAAATGTAGAGATGTTTTTATCTATCCATATTATTAATGAATAGGAATGGTTCACCACATAGTGGAGAACTCAGGAATATAAAAACCTTTTCTAGATTCCCTTGTAACTTCTACTTTATTTCCTCCAATGAAATGGATTATTTTCAATAAGGTATCATTGATATGTGTAGAAATAAAATAATATATAACATTGGAATCTCATACTATTTTCCAAGAGGAATACATGGTAATTATTCAGTAAACACAACACTATTGTCACATATATTGTGAATTTCATCGATTATGATTATCTCCATTTTCTCATTCAATTAAAATAGATATGCATCCTCTTAATGGAATAAAATCCACAGTAGATATTATGATTCAATGAAATATTAATCCTTATCACTACACATGTAGAGAATATGAGGATTTCATGTGATGTGAAGTGTTATATACATTTCATGGAAGATTATGTTGTATTTGTATGAGGATATACCATCCCTTATCAATATAGAATCAATCTTCACCAAAGTAAGTAAGAAAATATTTGATGGGATGTTTAGTCCAAAAACATTAATCGGGGAGGTGTTATATAACTTTGATGAATTGATTTCCCTATTTCCTATTATAACATATATCCCAGCCCTAATATATTTTGGTCTTATTTATATAGTTTTAATAAAACTACAATATATGAATAAATGTGTAGAACCATAATATATTTTATATTAGATATTATTGAAATAATAACCATGAAATCAGTCAAGACATCATTTTATACCTTTACCCAATTAGTATTGATGAAATATTATTTACCTTGATCATTTGGTTTTGGTGGATACAAACGCTAATTACCCTCAAGGACGTAAGGTTTAGTGTACTAGGATACATAGTTCCCTTGATCCCTACAATGATGCATTAAACCATAGGAGGTGTGATTATTTCTTCAATCAATGTGTCCATTTTCGCTTCATATCATCATCATTCATGAGATTTATGGCCTTCTCTCCAACACATGTATTGTTTCCCCATCCCACAAAGGTAGTTCCCATTATTCATCTTCCCACATTTTTTGACATATGATTGGTTGATATTTCATTCAACATTTTTCATTAGATCATACAACATGGAACACCATCTATATTTTCTTATATCGATATCCACAAGACCATTCTTTGAAATTTATATCCACTTTGAGAAAATATCTATGAAATTATTCATGACTCTCAATGTCAGGATATTTTAGATCAACTTAATGGTGTATTTTTTGAAAATTGATGAATTTTGATATTTTTCAAATGTTTCTGAAAACATTATCATTGGCGTACCTTCCAATCCTTGTGAAAGTTTATTTTTAATCCACGAAAGAATAAACTTCCTTTTGAATCATCTATTTAAATTCTATCCACAACATCAACAGACATGTTCTAGAAAAATACATGATAATAAATAATTTATTATTTTACTCCCAATATTTCTATTCAATTTAATAATTATTCTTAGTTTACCTAATCAAACCCCATAAATTATTTTTCACTACATATAAAGTATAAAATGCCAGTCACATTTACTATATTATAATATTAAATCACAGAAAATATCTTCCCCATTAAATTCACCCACTACCCAATAACAAGTGTAAAAGAATATCAAATAATTTTTTATGGAAATTGCTACATAAATTGTAGGATATCCAATTCCTCCTATTATGTGAATGATAATGTTCCACATTTTTTATATTGTTATTCATGGCATGATACAATTGGTTAAGCAATGTAATTACGTTTTTTATCTCAACATCACAATGAATTATGAATTTAATTCTTGAAATCACTTCATATTTAGTTAAAAAGGTTTGTTTCTAAGTTTTTCTTTGTACCCCCAAAGATCTATAGTAGGAATGGTTTGAATAAAATAAAATTCAACATGTCATTAACATATAATTTTCACATTGTGAAATTTAATATGAAGAAATTTATTTCAAGAACCTTGATCTATTAAAATTTTCTAAAATAATTTTTCGTGGGTGTTTCAATATATTTAGTTTCATACATATGGTTTTCACTAATGTTCCATAATTTGAATTCCTGAATTAAATAAACCATGTAATGGTAATATCTATAGTGAACCTCCTTTTTCTAATATTCTTATTATAACATGTTTTAATATAAATAATATATTACCCTTAAAAACTAGGAACAATAGATTTAGTGTCTTATGAAAAATAAGAACTTGAAAATAATTTAAATTATAAAAAATAAAAAATGTTTATTTAATTTATATCTATATATTTTATAGTCATTATATTATACATAGTATATGTAATAAAATATGTATATACCAAAAAAGGTGATCTATAATATAATTAAGGGGATAATTATTAACATAAATCAATATAACAGTGGTTGAGAATAATCATAATCTAATAAAAATAACAGGATCCTCATGTAAATCATTATAGAAGCCTTAGATAATGTATGGGAACATTCTAATCAATAAAACAATATCATGTCTTTGAGGTCAGATACAACAAATAATTGTGAAAAAATCTAGCATCATGTTCTTTCATAACATTTGTTATTAATAATAACATCATCATTGTGAATATATATAAAATAATGTTCACACGTATTTCAAATTATCAAATTGGATAAGTCAAATTACCCAATTCATGGGAGTACTATATAATTTTGGGAACACCGATCGTAGCATAATATTCACACAATGATGCATGACACATTTAATATATATCATTCACGTACATAAAACAAATAATGTAGAGGAAATATGTATCATGATAATTTCAAAAATAATTATTTCATGAATAAATTTTTCTTTTAAATAAGAAAAATGGAATGACAATATCATCATATTTATCAATAATCTTGGGAGAAGAAGGAAAACCAAAAGTTATTTAAGCCATGTGTTTTAGATATAGGAGATATATTGAAAAAATAATTGGATATTTCAAAAAATTACATTGGAAACCTGTATGTCCCTAAAAAATGGAAGGTCAAATACATTAAGATTTAATAAAATTAAACTAACATCCACCCTGAAATGTTTCATGAAAGAGGTATAATGAAAATAAACAGAGTTTGGTTTGAGAATCCCAATTACTTATGTATATATTATTTATTCACATATAATATATAATCAAATTATAGTCATTAATTAATAAATATTGAAATTATTAAACATTTAATTGATTTATTATAATTGTATTATGATATTTTATATCAATTTAAATGAGTTATAGTGTCTAATTTCATTATTTGAGATTGTGCATTTTCGTTTGTTTTCATAAGTGGTTCACTTGTATACATATATTAATGATCGTGTAAAATGAGTATAATTTTATAGAATTGATATTATATGTCATTAATTAACATCAAAAATATATAATTATATTATATATCATTTGTTTATATGTTATTAGGATGAATCATTAGAAAACATTTTAATGACAATTATCTAGATTCATTTGACAGATTTTTGATCTCCAAAAAATAGATTTTTTTTTAATATTATGTATATATGTTACTTTAGAAACACAAAAATAGTTCTAACATAAATGTTTAAATCTACATAAACCATTATAATTGTTTTTTGATCATCCATGGAGGATAAATATGTTAATAAAATCGCATCGTCAATGATGGCGGTAAATATACACATCACGAACGATGTTTTCATATTTATAATAAAAATTAGAGGAGATGTGGTGTGATAATGGATTATAAGATTTAAAATAATAATTTTATTGTATATTTATTGTATTTGAGTTATAATTCCACCTATATATGGGGATATTAAGAGAGAATATTAAAATAAATGAAATATGAAGGAGTTTACATGATAATAATATAGTCATTAAATTCTTGAATTATCCTCCTTGAGAACAAATTTATGGTAATTGGTTTGGATATTTAATTGAGGCCCACAGGATCTAGGGAGTGGGGGATGGGATTTATAATTGAATAAGTTAGAAATTGGAAAATATTTATGTCTTGGAAGGTTTTATGATAAGAGTTGGTGAGGTGTGGTTTTCATAGTGGATTAGTGGGATGTTTTTTTATTTTATTCGTAAATTTATTATTTTGGCCATATAATACGAATTTTATGAACCTTTTCTCTAAATATAATAAAATAATTATGTTTTGTTTGAGATTTTGGTCTTACATCATCCATAAATAACATATAAATAAATAATTAAGGAAATGTGTAAAACAGTAAGTTATTGTATTTCAAATTTAATCAAAATATCAAAAAATTTAATAAAATCCAAACAATTAAAACTAACCATTTTTATCATATATAATAATGACGAACCCCATTTTATGAAAGTAATTTTCCCAATATTATAAATTTAGTTTTTAAATAAATTCATTATTTATTCGAGAAATACTAATTTCATCCTTATATCTGATTTTATAACACTGTGAAAAAGTAATTAAGTACTCAATTAAATATTGTATAACAATTACAAAACAAATTAATAATTTATGAATCTATGTTATAAAAATATTTTTAAATAATTTTATTAATTATAAAATTATTAATAAATAGTTATGTTTCACCATATACCAGTACATAATTTATCATTTTTAAAAAAATTATACATAATTTCTAAGAAATTATTTTATCATATTACCATTTATAAGATTAATAAATTTTATTTATACTCTTATAGTTAAGGTTACTATTCTATTTTCTATTTAACTACTCTTAATTATTAAATAAAAATTATAGTGGTCTAATTACTACTCCATTTGTATAGGTCTCTTAACATATAATGATTCCTCTTATTTAATTTATTATTCACTTATTAAAGTTCATACTATATTATCTATTTGATTTTATATTATTTATAGTTTATGGAATAATTATATGAAGGTATTTTTCCTTAATAAGTATCTTGGTGGTTACATATAACACTCACGTACGAATGAAGGTTACGGTGGATGATGGTGAAATATTTAAGAGGCTACCAGAATCACATAAACCAAGTGGTAATTTCCACTAACATGATGTTCTCATATAAAAGATTTCATTCTATCTTAACCTATTTAATCATGGCATGGGATGGGTCAAGGGAGAGCCTAATTGACTGTACCTCCTTCACAAGTTATGAAATATGGGATTCATATAGAATGAATCCATGGGTTCTGGACACCACATATCCTATTCAAATTAATTATCCATTTTCCTAAATAATTATAAAAAATTAAATTTATTACCCAAAGTAGATATTCAAATTGTCATATTGACCAATGATTATATTTGTCTAATGGTCTTATAATAAGAAAATCATAACGGTACATTTCCTTTTATATTTTAAAATATCATTTCATTATTAATGTGATATTGTTTTTTAATATAATAAAATAGATATTTTCTCATGAAAAAATATCATTTAAAACGTTAATGTGTTTAAAATATTCTCCTCTAATGCTATTTTGTGATAAAAGTTTCATTCCATTTTTTCAGTTGAGAAATGCTCTGGGTATATAGGTCACTTTGCCTTCTCTAGATCTTGCATCTCATCTTAATATTTATGGTTCCTAAAAAATAATTTACTTGGAGGGTTGTCCTGTTGAATATATTTTTTTCACTATAGTAAAATATCTCAAGAAGATTATCCTCATAAGAGAATTCATGTTCCAATTATAGAACTACCAGATTCCGAACACGTGAGAGATCATGTATATACTCTATCAAGAGTGATATGTGGAATTCATAACTAACAAGATCTATAGGGGTGTATGGGCTTAATTATACGCCTATATTCATATGCTATAAAGGAATTCATTGGGTGAAATGTACCAAAGGTTGTCCTTCGTATTCTTCCCTAACTTCATATCTCTCTTCCATGGTTATATTGGAAGGAACTCACTAGAGAAAACAAAAAACCATATGTCCCATTTATGAGTGTCAACATATATCTTCTTAAGGCACTAATAATCATTAATTTTTTTAAGATAACATGAATCATATCTATCATTTATTATACAATGACAAGCCCAAGAAGCATTATATCTCCAACTTCATCCCAATCATTTGGAGTTCCACATTTAATCTCGTATAATGATTCATAGGGTTCTATTTGAATTGCTGAGTGGAAGATACGATTTTTTGTATGTGAACTAATGTGAGATGTCAATCCCATCCATATTTACATTGTATTTTGAATATTCTCATTATTTCATCTAGTGGATGAATAGTCTTTTTAGATTTCCCATTAGTTTGGGGATTATAGGTTATTCTAAAATTTAATTCATTATTTTGATCAGGATGAATAACTCTAAAAAATTTTGTTATTAATTATGGATCTTGATTATAAATGATATAATGTGGCTACCTGTGTATCCTCAACACATCATTGATGTATATATTTGAATTTTGGTTAAGAGAGAAATCATCACGAATAATGATTAAATGAGTTTTCTTGGTATGTCAGTTAACTATAATCTAGGTCACATTGTATTCTTTGGATATTATAAAGTGACCATTGGAAATTTCTGTAGTGATGTTTCCCCTTATCCTTGTGGGTATGTGTAGTGGTTACAATACCCTTTTAGGTAGTTGAATCTCTTTCTTCACTTGTTGACACATGAATCACCATATAGTGTTGACAAATATCTCATTTTTCATGTTATCCATACATAAATGATCAGAAAGATGTCTACAAATTTTTTTATTCTAGTACTTTTTGGGAATGTAGATCTATTTGAGTCATCCAAGATCACTGTCACAACCCACCAATGTGGGGCAATTTTCGTGACTCCCTACTCCCACCACCAGTAGGACATGGGAAACAACTAGTGATGAGTAGGAATATCAAAAACATGGAATGCATTTCCTGTGTACTTATTTTAATTCACCATTATCCTCGCCCTAAAATCATGAAATGTAGAAGACACAAGAAAAAAATTATGCAGTCCACTATTCCAACCAATAGAGTATGACAGTAAGGTATTGTGATGTATGTTAAACAATACCCGAATTCATTTCAACCAAAATAAAGAAATTGTTATTTAAAAATTTTAAACTTATAATAATTGGTACATTGACTATAGTACGAATCCATAAGAACACCTCGAAAAATCTAAACTCAAAAATCCCTTTTCAGTCCTGGTCTACCATGGACTTCATCAAATGGTCCCTTTTTTTTCAAAAGACATGACACATTTGAGAAACTTCTATGTAGGTTTGAGTAATAAAATTATCATCAAGACTTCCTAAAACAACAAAACATTACTAAGAAAGATAGGTAGAGTCAGTTCTATATACTATATGTACAAGATACATATAAAAATGATATCCAGATATACTCAAACATAGACACAATGTCTATAAGTATATCAAAAATGTAGTATACCCTCACTAGGGACTCAGTTTGAAGATTACATGAAGAACTCATCAAGGAGATCACACTCTACAGTCTGATAGCTCAGATGTTGTCCATTATAGAAGTAATATTCAATGGTGACCGTCTTGATAGTTATATGTTTATTAATCCAACGTGAGTTAAAATACATATATAAGGATCACTTGCATGGACATGTGATGATACCAATAACTCCATTTGGACTAAATTGTTACATAGAGGATCATTTCCTACATATTTTTGGTAATTTTGGTACTATTAACTCTACCAATGGTATGGAGAATGAATAAAATTTTCTATTTGAGGCCACTCTGAGTGTATTCCAACAACTAAATCCCAGAATTTCTAGTGAACGGATTATACTTATATTTGTAGGAAATGATAGAAACTAAAATTCTAGGAATGCATATATAAATGTACCCTTAAGGTAACTAGTACAATATATGATGGAAATGTGGGTCAATCCATGAAGAAGACAATATATGACTTGTAGTGGGGTAACACATTGTGTCTCATGAAATCAGGTTCTACCCATGTACAATATCCCATGTCAAAATAACATTTTCTGTAATAAAGAGAGTATATTACATGTAGAAAGGTTTACATGACATGCCCTTCCAATATGGGTTTTCTGATGCATCAAGGTCATGTTCATGTATATGACATTAGTTCATGTTCTTCTTTTTTTGTACCAGTACACTAGGTAATCCCTATATCCAGTACAGGTCTGGTAGTGTGGTGGAGTACACACTCTATGTGAAACCCATTTTCTCCACATGTGTAATTCTACTCCCATAGTACACACCGAGTGTTTTATCAATGAACACATGCTATGGATCCCATACTACACACTATATGTTAATGAATTTTTAGATTTGCATGTTATTTTAGTGATTTCCTTGACCAATCCATTAGGTCCCAATTACATGGAATGTTCATCCACAAATTCAGGATACTAGCTTGTTTTATCACCCAAACACCAATTCAATAATTATCAGGACCTTAATCGACTAGGGAAACAACATTGAAACCATCCGAAGAGAACCATTAAACAGGTAAATCTAAAATCGATTCAATTAATCTATCTTCATCATCTTATCACATGTAATATGTCGTACCTATGTTAGATATCTTATTTTGGATTATTTTAACATGAAATGGATGTGAAAAGATCATTCTCTCATAACCCCCTGAAGAATGAAGAAAAAGTGGAGAAAACGGGGGAAATGAATCACATGGATCAAAATCATGTACCGAACCTCTACCACTGTTCATTATAAACTCAAATGATACTCATAAAAATGACCAACAAATTAAATAAAATATTATACATCGCGGATAATTCTTATAATCAAACACATCTCACATGAGGTTTCAATCCCTGAGTAGAAATATTTTTTGGTGGATCCGCATTCATCATTTATTATATGAATGATTAAAACAATAATCTAAAATCACAATTCCCTACTTGGAAAATGATCATAAACTGTTTATGACGGGGTTTCGTAGCTGATCCATCAAGAACGATTGTCTATCTATCATCTCATCATCATCCACTAAGATAATTCTCTATGAGTTCATTATATAGTGTTCAACAATCATCTAGGGTTATGAGTATATCCCTAGTTAGGGACTATATTGTTATTTAAAATTTTTAAATGCCTTACTGTATCTCATTAATGTCAAATAAAACAAATATTTAGTTTTTTTATTCATTAAAATATCCAAAAACAATCAATCACAACAATCCCATGTAGGAAAATGTTAGTCCTCTCATTGCGTAATGTTCCGGCTCTGAATGCAACATTTCCCCCATATTACTATTATGGCCACCAATTTATATGTTAATCCAATTTCATAGAAAAATTGAAATTTTTTGTTATTTAATATTTTAATATTTTTCAAGAAATTATTCTAGAAATAGTGGTTGTTTGGTTCTTATATCGTATCCACACATAGTATTGAATTTATTAAATATATAATATATAAATAATAATTGATAAAATATGATTTGTTACATTATCCCCGCATAGGGGATTTACATTTATTAACTTTAGAAGACAAAGGATATACAAAATGATACTGGTACTGTTTATGAATCTAAACCTCCAGCTCCCATGTTCTCTCTTGGAGGTTCTAATGATGCCACCAGACACTCATCAATGTAATTACTTAACCAAGAAGGATCCTCTTCTATCGATCCTCAATATCCACATGGTACTCAGTAGATGTCACCCCATCCTCAATGTATATCTCACTCTAGTCAATGAAAAGTGATGTATAATGCATATACCTCTTATACAAAAATGTGTGATATACATCATGCACACGGTCCAACTTCATGGGTAGATCCAAGAGATATGCCACCTCACCAACTCTATGATGTATCTGAAAAGGGCCGATAAACCTCATACACATCATGCATCTGCATCCAAATCTCTAAAATCCTCATCGAGATGAAACCCATAGGAATTCATGGTATCATTATGTGAAATCCAATTACATCTAAATTTTATCAGCATATGACTTAATATGTAATATTGGAAGTCATCATCCAGTCCTGGATGATTTTCATATTCTCAGTAGTAGCTCACAACAACTTCAAGCCCATGAAAACTGACTCTCCAATGTAAGTCCAGTAATGTATTGAATAAAAAGGTTTCCTATAAGGGACCCTGAATTGTTCCATTCCTATGGTTGAATGATTTTATTTTTTGTATGAAAACTCCAGCAGATTTATGTGATCCTATAAACTATGGATGAAGCCTGAAATTCAAGATCACATCATGCTTCCCATCTGTCCCTGATTGATATGTCATTCTCATGTATAACTGATTCCCATACACCTCATATAATCCGAGCCAAAATTAAGAGGTGAAACAAGAATCCTGATCAGGAAGTGTAATCAATGGAACTCAATGGAGCAGAACTTTCTCTTAGATGTTGAGGCATTAAATGTTCTCTACATCAATATTCTCTCAGATAGCTATGAATTTGTCCAAAATGGTTAGTTATTCAATAATCAACCAAATGGAATCATGTACTCTATATGTACATGGTACACCCATCACATAGTCCATCGATATACCATCAAAATTCTGTTTCAGCACCTCATGGGGTTGATTGAATCCAATTGGACCCTGTTTCTAAGACAACATCTGACACCACGTAAGGCATTCAGAAATAAAATATGTCATTTACTTATTCATCCATGACCACCAGAACTGACGTTAGAGATATAGGTACATTTAATTCCTCACCAAAATGTACATCTAAAGGGGATGTATGAAAATACCTTAGAACCTCCACTCACATTCCCAGATGTTCTTTAGAGAATCCTATAAAAAAATATCTTCTCCCCACTTTGTGTATATTCATTAGGAACATGTCTTGTTGAAATATGGGTATGTAATGTCCAGTATTCTAAATTCAAGTGATATTACTCACTAAAATATATAAGAGTGGACTGGTAACAAACATCGACTAGAGGTAAGCTTCACCATCCCATTCCATGATGTATAACTATAAAGAGTCCATTTCATAAAAAACCTCATTCAGAAGCAACAAACTAGATCCCCTACAGAGAGATCATTCCACAATGTTCAGCTTCATAGGTGTATTGAAAATCATAAATTTATAGTCCTGTAGTAACATTATCCATTACTAATTTCTCAACACCAGATCCTTCTAAGACATGATATACAGCAGATTGTTGTGATCAGACTAGATGAAAACCCACTAAACCATCAGGTATTATCACCACATCATAAACGTCAGGACTACCACATCCAAATAAATATTGTGTGTCACATATTTCTACTCATGTAGTCTTAACTATCAGAAACCCCATGAATTCACCTCTATCCTCTACATCAGGACACAACTAGGTCTGCTACCAAATCAATCATAGAACACTATGTACTCAACACCCTCATTATGCAATCTCAAGATCAGAGAGCTCATCAAAATCCACATCAACAAATAAAAATCCTGATGTCATTTCAATGTCAACACTAAAGTCAGTAATTTTTTTATGAAAATATGTCATATGTAGTGATATATTGGATATAATATGTATGAATCTATGTTAATATCATTCCAGTAAAAAGGTGTTATGCACCTCTATCGTGCTCCTATGGGGATCTGATGATAACACTACATCCACCATGATTAGGTCCACTTCCTGTACACATGTTGATATAACATTTCACAGAATGTAAATCATATAAATATAAAACTGAAACATGCAGAGACTCCCATAAATCTAGTGCGCATGGAGTCATCCAGAACCATAATTAGGTTTCTCACGTGCACCTCATCAAATTATGAATACACAACTATATTTTTGGTGATGAATGATCATGTTCTTGATTCCCCAGAACACTTCTAGGGTGACCATCATGAAAATAGAAATTACATTTACTCAAAGTGATCGTAGTGTAATTTGGATGTTAACTTAGGTATAACCTCTTCCCGTACTCAAAACTGGTGATAGCCTAATTAAATAGAAACATTCAAGAATCTTTGTGGCCCTCCCCATAGATCGAATAGATCATTGATACCTGTTAGTAGATACATGTTCTTCTTTGTCACCATGTTCATGAACTGATATTACACACACAACCTCACTCTCCTATCATTGTTTTTGGCAGACATAACTGGTGCCGCACATGGTGAAACACTAGGCCTCATGAATCCCTTCTTCTGAAAGTCCTCTAACAGAACACCAATCCGGAAAATATCTATGGGTGACATATGATATTATGGTTTAGATATCAGTTTTACCCCAGGGTGTTTGTCAATGAATATGTCCATCTCCCAATGGGGAGGTAATAATGGAGAATCTTTAGGGATGAAATCCCTCTAATCTGATACTAAAGTTGGGGAATAAAAACTCATAACATATGCTACTCTGCGGGATATACTAACCAAACCATGAGTAATTACCTACATCATACTATGAATAGGTCCCTCATATGTGGAATGGGTATCTATTTTTCTAAAAGATTAAATCCTCACACCATTACTGTTGACACACCACATTCATCTCCTAAGACAATAAATAGGTGCATGAAAAAAAAAACGATTCCATAAAAATAAATATATCATAAGGTATCAATTCTTCAACCAAGAGTTTACAACAAAAACTCTCACCTACATGTTTCGGGTCACACTATTGGCATATATGTGTGTTCATTATGTCTTATGTAGTCAATGTCTCCATGCACAAGGGTCAAGATAAAATTTCTACTATAATATCATGTTCTCATACGAGGTATGTAGTGATTAAGGAATAATTAGAACCTCTCTCAATTAGTATTTTTGATAATGTATAAAAATAAATACTATTACTTGAATAATTCATACACCCGCTATTTCATATGCCTCAATAGCATGGAGTAGTCTCTAACCCCTATCCTCCAGCTTCCTGAGCCTGGAGTGGACCTCCTAGTGGTGGTGATAAAATGAAAAAACATCTTCCACAAACCACTACCACCCAAAACTTTTTCCAAATATTCCACCATTCATATATTCCAAATCATGCCACTACCCCTCCCAGAGCAGTCAATCTCCCATATCCTAGTTTTCTTAACAATGGGATGGATAATATTTAACCTAATGTCCCCAACCATCACATATGTAGAATCACCTCTGCCTAGGCCTACTAGTTCCAACATTAGATCCTTAAACCATATATCCCCTACCATGGGACCTCTTATAACATATCCAATGTCAAGATCAATGAAAAAGGCTTTATCTACCCACTATTTATGTCTTTGCACCTGCCTCCCACTGTAGACTGTAACTCTATGTATATGCTCATCCATGAATCATTTGACCCCCAACACTCGCTTAGGAACTCCATCATTTTTTATACTGCATTATTTTATACCGATATCTCAAATTTCCATATGTAGAACTCTCTCTAAGGTCTATGATCTGATGTACTGATATCTGACCATGTCCATCGAGTACTTGTAATGGTTGGTGAACCTCGATGAATACTCATCCACTATCAAGATACCCCTCATTAGTTGAATAAGGTCATATAAAAAATTTATCTCATAATAAAATAAGTGAACTCATCTCTATGGAAAACCTCAATCTCCATCCATGAAAGAGTCTCCATTCCATGAGTCCATTTAGATGAACTCCACCATCATCCAAGACAATCCTATGAAGGCTCACCGATAGGATCGATATCTAGTCTACTGGTGTTCTCAATACATATAATACTTCTACACCACTTCAAGTCAGTCCCCAACCACATGTGGATCTATATCTTCATGTAACCTGTGGGGTATTTCTCTCAAAACCCTATGTTTCATTCTCAGCATGTGCTACTTGTTTTCTTGTATTGTAGGTATCGTGTTCTAAAAAAATAGTGGTGGTATAACTGGTGTAATACTTAGATGTAAAATCTATATAATTATTCCATGTATCAAATATTATTTATAGATGGGTTGTCCTTGTGATTAACCTAATGAATCCTATATTGTGTGAATCACAGAGGAATCATGTAAGAAAGTCGAGACACACAACAATCAAATGACTGTATGCAGGGAGGTATCTCATGATGGAAATGGAAACCAAAACTAATCCCTATATTAATGAATGTTCCATTATTTTTTATATGTAACAAATTCTCACATATAATGATTAGAAAACTTAGTTTTCAGTGTACTTTTGTATGGATGCGTTAGTAGCCCACGAAAAAACTAGAGTCCCTAGGCTAAAATATGATCTCAAAACACTTAACACTCATTACCCAAAAACAATATCATAGACTTTTGGTACTAAATTATAACATACCACCTCGTATACCACTAATTAATGACATTTTTTAGTGGGTTCTCATGCCATGACTCCCTAATCCTACTTTCAATTGGCTTGGGGCGGGTGACTAGTAGCGAAAAGGCATATCACCGACTTGGGAGCCATTGGTTTTGAATATTTATCCTCACAAAAATCTCCAATCCATCAAATGTGAGGATTTAAAATGACTAGAAAAAAAATGCATTCATACCAATATACATACCAATGGATTATGAGAGAATGGTAAATTGTAGTAAGGTAAACTGGTCAAGAATACACTTCCACCAATGGAATGATACTATAAACTAGAATGTCAATTCTACAAACAAATAAGATCATAGAATACTACCTGAATACATTGATAAACTTTGTATTGTTTGAATTTTCAAATATTAGTATAGTCCATGTAATACCTAGACTTTAAAAAAGGTCACTCTTCTTTATAAGATAAGAAATGTTTCAGAAAATACAATGAATGTATGAGTGATTATATTCCCAATAGGACAACATGAAACCATAAATAAATATACAAAAAGAGAGGTACAACTAGCTATAAACAGTCTATTTCCACACCACATATAACAAGTATATCTATATAGACTCAAACCACAAAAAATAATCAAAAGGTAACTCTCAATTACAACTTTACCACATTGAGGACCTAGTCTCATAAATCCATGAAGAACAAATATAGGAGAACACACTACTAGTTCTAATAACATCATTAATGTTTATATGAGATGTACTCATTGTTAGGAAATGTCACGATAGAGATCAGCAGATAGATCTAAATAGAGATATGATAAACCGATGAGGATAATCTCTAGGGACAAGAGGTGATTCCAAAAACCCAATCTGTATTATCTTTCTATGAATATTATTGATCCCATTATATTGTCAAGTAATTCAATATCATGAACTCTACCTTGTACAAGAAATATTAATACAGGATCATGCTTTAGGCCCCTTAGTGGGGATTCCTATAACCCTATCTATGATGTCTTGATAAAGGGATCAAGTCATATGAGTAGGAAATGATAAAAAATAATTTTATATAAATGATACCGGAGATAACACTAAACAAAACATGTCAATTGTAAAATGGAAAAGTGTCTCAATCCATGAATAAGAGACTACACAACATATTGCATAGTCAAAAGTTGTGTCCCACGACTCTAGGTACTTACTATGTACAAACGACATCAATCAAAAAATTATGTCAAGGAAAAAAAGGGTCCAAATTTATTAGAAGGGTTACACATTATGTCCTTATATTTGGTGTCCCATTTCATTTATTGGATTTTTGCTAGTACATGACATAAATTTCTATTCTCCTACTCATGTACTAGTAAATGTAGTAACCTATGAATTTGTTCTTGGTATTGGTTTTTTTGTGGAGTAAATGCCTTATATGATTATGGTGTACTCAACCCATATCCATGTACTACTAGATTAGAATATGAGTGGTTCATCAAGGAACCCATTTCGGGTAGCCCATTCTACATGTTGTGTGCTCTAGAATATACCTGATAACGTGTTTATCCTGTGAGTTCCTCAACCAATACTTTTGGTCCCAATACCATGTTATGTTCATCTTGGACATCATAATTATTGCTCATTTCATCCCCTAGAACTCAAGCAGGGTGTTCCAATCCTTCAATTGGCCCAAGAAACATCTTTTGAAATCATTCAAGAAAAATTGTTCTAAAAGTGTTAACTCGGGAATTGCTTCCAATATAATCTTTTTTTTACAATCACAACGATGAAAGGTCACCCATGTGTTGAATATCCAATTTTCCATCATTGGGACAAGAAACATATGTATAAAGACCAGTTATTCCAAACCCAACAAAGTATGACGAACAAAAAAATATAATTCATGAAAAAAAATCCATTTAACAAATTTGAGGAACAAACATCGACCATTTTTCATTCCAGAAATGATTTGTTCCCATCTGATGAATCAAAAAACTAAATAAAATAATAATAAAACACAAAAATTTCCAAAACAAATCCCATCCTACAAGAACGGTCGAACTGATGGTCCACAAATGATCGCCATTGGTTCTAAGAATAGGAAAAAAATGATATGAAATTACAGAACCCAAACTAGGAAAGGAATCATTCAATGGTGAAGATTGGTGGTCATAAGAAATCCATCTTGAGAAATATATGATCCATCATCCCATTATTATCTGCTGGGAGAAATATCCAAAGGTTATTAAAAAGACATTATGGATGTTCTAGGGTTATAAGACTATCCATGGATCCATACCAAATAGCATATTTAAATTGGTAAAATGCATTTATGTGTATAAGTAACACAAAGTTAAATAAATCTTCTATTTATTTTATTCTATAAATCATCTAAACACTAAGATTTATAGCCAACCATGTTGGATGACTTAATTCCATTCCTAGGGTAAGGTTGCTGCTCTAAACGAAATGGTCCCATTATATTTATAATGTGGGAACCTGTTTATATGTTATTCCACTATTTAATGAAAAATTAAATTATGTTATATTTAATATTTTAGTAAATTTCAAAAAAATATTCGACAAACACTGGTCCGAAGAATTCATGTTTTCTGAGTGACTATTAAAAATTTAATTCCAAATTATATTAAAAAATAATACATATGAAAATATGGGACATTACAATCTCATTCTTTATATTAATAATATAATGGAAAAAATTAAATAATTTTTTTTCACCTTCTTCCTAAAATATGAACTCATGAAACATCCCATTGTTCCCATCCTCTATCTTATTTTTCAAAAAAGGAACAACACTTTGTCCTCAATTATTCTTCCCTAATAATTATGGATTAAAAATTATTTTTGATAGGATTGGTAATGTCTCTTAAACCATGATTTCCTTGTACAATATTATTATGTCATTGATCAATGGATCTCAATTAATCCTTATCATTTTCAAAAAAACAAGATATTTCATAATTAATAAATTAGAAAAATTATTTTCTCATCTTGGGTCATAATGAATTGAATAGTCATAGTCTTTAACAATATCCAACCATATCATTTGTCCTATTTTAAATTCTTTTTTTTGAATATATAATAAAAACAATGGTTGTCTTTGTATATATAAAATTACTCACCAAGAGGGTAGTGCCTCTATATTTTTATGGAAAAAATAATTGTAGTTATATCCATGTCATAAATTGGATAGTTTGTCTCTAGAGGCATTAAATATCAAGATGCATTAACAATCACCCATTAATTTTCTATGAAGATAGACCAAATCCCTTTTAGAGAGGAAAAAATAAAAATAATGATCCCATATCTGATAGACCTTGGTGATAATAGATATTCCCTAAACAATATCTTCTATAGATATTATAAACATTTTTGGAACTCCATTGTTGATAATAATTTATCCCCTCGTTGAGTTAACATTATTAGTTTATTATAATATCATGTAAACTATTTCACTAACATACTATAATAACCTATGAGAACATGGAAA
Source organism: Viscum album (assembly GCA_963277665.1). Taxonomy (NCBI): domain Eukaryota; kingdom Viridiplantae; phylum Streptophyta; class Magnoliopsida; order Santalales; family Viscaceae; genus Viscum; species Viscum album. The sequence goes on from OY728127.1 coordinate 2,048,416,768, forward strand.
CCATACCTCTCAGTTATTTTCATAGGACGAGGCCATACATCTACAATTATTTTCTAGGTAAGTCAACATAGATTTCATCATTCGTTACTATATTCCACATGAATGGAAATTATTGAAACCAAAATTCACATTTTCATAATATTTATAAAATCCTATCCATAAATTGAGTTTTAAATATAACACATAAATGATCTTCATACACATCACAACATTATGAATATATCATAATATGAACAATAACAAATACCTCAAAAATTTCTTTGTATCCCTTAATGCAACTAATGATAAAATATATAAATATATTTGGATCTTTAGAAAATTTGAATATATTATTAACAAATATAAAAATTTATCATATCATGATCATAAAGAGGTATTTGGAATATCATCCTTCTTCAATCTCAATTGATAATTTTTAGATTTGATATAAATATTTGATGATATTTTTTCTCAATAATGTTGTTAAAAAATATCATAAATCCTTATGAGATGGTTCTTGTTCTTTAGTAAGAGCCAATTATGTTCCCTGTAATCAAAACACATACACATTGATCTATCCCTCTTCTTCCTAAAGAGAATAGTTTATCTACATCGATACACAATGGGATGGATAAACCCTTTTTCCAAATAATGTTGAAGATTATTCTTTAATTAGTCAAGATACACATTATCCATACCGGGTCCATGATGATAGATTGGATTAAGGTATATGTTTAATGGGTTACTCAACCTTTCATTCTAGGGATGTTTAGGATAAATATTCATGAAATATGTCACTGCATTCATAATGTTTGGATAGATTATATGTCTTCATAAATTCATTTCCATCCCCCTCTTAACTAATCATCTCCATAATTAATAATATAATATTTCATTTTATAAAAATACTAGGATGTGATATATATCCATTGAAAATGCTGAGTTTTTATATTCAATACTAAAAAATATTCCTTTAATTAGTAGATAAAATTTGAAATATAATATAATTTCCATTCCATTTTATTTATAGTTCTAAATACCGTACAGGGAGTTGATGAATTATTTGTTAAAAGATTAAGAACAAAAAAGAAAATACTGGAGCTTATATATATATTGTTGATAAAATGATAATCTCCCAAAGAGTCTTGAATCATGACTATACTTATAGCAGCATAGTTATTGATTATATGTTCTTCAAATACATAATGGAAATAATGGAATGCATTGAACCAAAATCATGAAATGTATATGCAAGAAATAAGACAAAAATGTGTATATCATCTAGCACATCAGTTCGATATTCATTTTTAGTAGCCATGATAGAAAATACATGGCATTTCACCCATAGTCAATGCTATGTTTTATGTTCATTTCCCACAATTATGTTCTACATTAGACATTTTTGGAGATATTATAATGTTTTCCAAAAATGAAGCATTGGGAAATAGTTTGAGACCACACCATCATTATTTTATCATTTATATTTAAAATTTTAGGCTGCACATTAGAACTACAGTTCAATTAAATATGGTCATATATTATATAATATCTAAATTTTCTTCTTCAAGGAAATATGTTCAACATATTGTTTTTCACAATAAAAATTCACAAGGGAAGTTGATCATTCACTCTTTCATTTTATGATCATTGATCATCCCCATGTTTTGATCCATTGAACACCTCATTTCATTAAATATAATTAACCACTATGTCAGTATGACTTATATTTTATCCATCATATTACAAAACACAATATAATAATAGAATTAATAGAATTTATTGGAAATATTCAAAGGTATATGGGGTATTAGTCCATTGAAGTATCTAAAAATGTTTCCCTTATGATCCATAAAAATGCTAGAGGTGTAACTGAAATGTATTTTAATGTTAACCTAATAATTTCCAACCGATTAGCTATCCTTATTATTTAGTTCAATGAATTCCTTATCCATTTGTTTCACATTGAATGGGTGAATATTTATTGAATAATAATCCACTGAACTCCTACCACTCTATATAATATTTCTTCCTTCAAGGTTTCATGTTTTTTGTTAGTTTCCATAATTAATAAAATTATCCGTCAAAGGAGTATACTCCCGGTGTGACATTTCCATTCTCTAAATATTAGAGTATAGAAAATGATTTATTTTATAGAGATTATCCATGTTACAGCAATCAATCAGTCGGTAGATCCACTGGAAGAAGGTGGTCATTGATTTCTGAAGGATTTGATATCAATTATTTCCCTTTAAGGTGTACCTAGTATTTCGAATTGAATCAATTTAGTATTTATAACATCTGATATTTTGTTTATAATACTTATGATTATATCTATTTTGACCTTCATTGGAGGGTCAAAAGTTCAATTTCCCTTGAACTCATCATTTATACAATTACCTCTATTCCCCATCCCTTTTAAATGATTAAAAAAAGAGTGATAAATAAGATTATATTATGAATGTTATAATTATATATGTCCTTTATATCTTAAAAAATTATTCATAAAATGTTATTCTTTTAATATCATTTAATTTTACTGATATTTTTCAAAGTTGTTTATAAAAAATAATGTGACTAACCAAACATATCTTATTGTATTCCTAAACCAAGAGTGTAGAAAGGCCCATAATAATACACAAGTTCTCATTCGTGTATAGCATAATGTAGTGTTCTTAGGTGTTCCTCATAGATATATATATGGAATATTGAAGGCCACCTTTTCATACAATGTAAGAGATTTATTTTAATGGAAGCCACCTAATTAAAACAAGACCAAAATAACAGATTTCTTTTCTATATTTAATCTTGACCATATGTTAATTATTAATGTTATCAAATCCAATTTCAAATAAATAACTACGAATTATATTAATACCAACTATGGAATCCCTTGTTTTGCTAAATAACATTTCATTAAATGGTACATAAGGTGGATCTTTTATTTTTTAGTTTCAAAAAAAACATGGTAAATTATATATGAACTATTAAAATTTCACTTAATCTTATGTAAGTGTTTCATCTTCAGTTAATCTTATGTACATTCAATGTGTCTCATAATCTGGGTACATACAAAAATAGAATTAGGTGTTCATATGGACCAGTAATGGAATCAATTTACATTTGATCTTGAATAATATAAATAGAATCATGAGGGATGACATTATGGAATCAAGAAATAGACCATGAGGTATATTAAAAATGAAATGATTCATAATGTTGAAATTTTGCATCCACGTTTCAATAATAAATTCATATGTATATCAACATTGTTTGTAATCGAGGTGTCATAGATTAAAATTACCATTTTTATCAAAAAATTTATCCAAAAACAAGTATTCAATAGAGATTAAAATAGTTCCAAAATTCATTAGTGCACTATTATGGTGTAAAATTCAAATTTCATAATAATTTTTATATATATAGGTCATACTCATTATTTTCATTAATACCCATTGGATAATAATGATTGTGTGTCTTATCAAAATCATTCTATAAAAACTTTTTAAATACACGATATTTAAATAATTTTTCGCCCACAAAATTGAGAAATTGGATTCTTATGTTTATATATCCATTTAAAATAAATCAAAATTAAATGTTTTTTAATTAAAATAGTAATTAAATAGGATTGGATATACACAAATGGAAAATAATATACAATTTTTATAGATAATTTGAGGGGTAAAATGGCATCATGGTGGGTATAAAATATTGTTTTGGAAAAAAGAATCAAATAGATGGTAAAAGGGTCTCTAGTTGATAAATAATTTTTTGGATGTAATGGTATGATAAAAAGGTTAATAAGATCATGTATCCATAACATTTATAATACATATAAATTTTTTTCATGATTTCGAGGTAAAGTAAATATAATTCCCTTTCCTTGAAGAATTACTCTTTAATCCTGAGGATATGGTCTTAGGGGAATGAGGAAAAATTGGGGTGACTCCTTGTGAGGTAAAACAAATAGAAATATATGTAGGATGGTTTGGGTGTAAAACGAAAGAGAGAAATGGGTTTTAAATTAAAGAAAATGGGTACTATTTGTTTAATAATTTCAAAATATGCGCATTGGAAGTTTATGGTGTGGAAAATAACAAACCATGGGCTTTATAGTCATTTATTCACCTCTGATTGGAAATTTTGTAGATATGTAAAGTTATTTTACCCCAAAAGAACCTGTAATCATATTTTATTACTTATTTTATCATGAGAATGTAATACTTTCACAAAAAAAATGATTGAAAAGACATATTTTCTATATGAGACATTAGAAAAAAACACATAGTTTTGAAAATAAATAAAATTGTACTAAAATTACTAATTATAAAAAATTAAAATATTTTAGGTATTTTAATGTTTGAAATTTTTTATTACATAATTATTTTATAATTATGATGTCATTAAACATATCTTAAACCTCATAATATATTTATAATATACATAAATAAATAATTTATATTACAAAATTTTTATAAATAAACCTTAACATTATTTCTACAGAGGAATTAATATTTTCACTATTTTATATTAAAAATTCTCTATGTACAATATTTTTAAATTTTTAATATTTAAGTAAAAATTTATTAAAAAGGTGTGGGTTTAAAATGAGTATCCAATTTCTACAATATAATATTTTTCAATGACATAAATTGTTTTAAAATTTATATTTTTATAAAAGAGTCTTAACATTAATTTTCATTAAAATAATTATAATTAATAATACTATAGTGAATTGTAAACATTTATATCGTTTTCTATACTTGTATTTTGTTTCCAAAAAACCAATTGATCATATTATATCTAAATTAATACATTAATTTATTATTTAATACTATAATTAAAATGGAATTAATTAAATAAAAATTACATTTTAGATATTTAAATTACACCTTATGTAAACATGGTTTGGAAACAGATCCCCATATAATACAATGAACAACTAAAGGGTATGGTTATTAATGGTGATAAATTTAAAAGAGTGTCTTGAAAAACTTCCAACATGTGGTAATTAAAACTATAATGAAAATATAGTTTATTATATTTTCTCTAGCTTCACATATTCCTATTCAGCTTGTTCTTGGTCAAGGGTGAACCCCCATTATTCAACATACCTAAAATATTAAGAAAAGAAAGGGTTTCAAATGGCATGCATCAACAAATTGAGGCCAATTATTCTTCTTTCCTCATTAATTATCCTTTTTCATTATAAGTTATAAACATGTTAAATTTATTTCGATGAAATATGTTTTAAACATTCATTTTGAACAATATTAATATATGATGATTGGTCATATAGTAGTGAAATATTAATGGTCAAATTTATCTTTATTCTCTATAAATACCATATCATTTTTAATGTTATATAGTGTATTTATTTTAAATATAATATGATATAGATTTTATAATGAAAAAATATCAATTTAAAAGTAAACATCATTACATGCTATGTCTCTTTAAGAAAGATAACATTATGCTTCTTCTATTAAATTGATCACTGGAGATCCATTTTACAATATTTATAGATCACTGTATCTTGTTTTGATGTACTTATTTATCCATTCTAGATTCGTGGTGTGATATTATCTTGGGTGATGACTCAAATGCATGGATTAGTGTGTTGAATGGGTTCTTTGAGTTATGTGCCACTTTTATTCAATGTTGATCACTTAATTTTTTAAATTTTTTTTGATATGGGAATATTTTCTTGGGAATCTCATGTAGAGTTTCTGTTCCATCCTAGTCGGTGGTTTTTATGTGATTTCATATAACCCATGTTATGTGAGTTAGTTTGTCACATTCCTATATTCAATTAACTTTCATTTAATTAGTTTAATAAATTGTTTTAGGAAATAAATAAATGACTATTTGATTGAGTATTGTTTGTATGAAATGATTTTAATTAGAAAATATGGTTTCCCCTTATTTTGGAAAATAATTTCATATTATATGAATTATGAAATGAATATTTTAAATTACAATAAATTCATGGGTTTATGAAATAATTTTGAAAAGGTGGAACATAGGAGGGCCTTTCTGAATAAGTTTAAGTTATATTAATATGTCTCATCCTTTATTACTGTTAGGGTTTCACTCAATAGATATTTATATTATCCCTAATACTATTGTTATGGGGGAATAAAAGAACTATTTAGAGGTTTAGTTAGATGTGTTTTCTTCTTCTATTTAGATTTAAAAAACATTAGAGACATAATGCACATGACAGTATGTGTCGGGGTATGAGTGTTCTAGCTAGATTGAACAATGTTAAGGATTTCTATGTTTTTTCCTATTATCAAAGTTGTATACTATTTGGAAATTATAATTATCATTTATACATGTGAAATTATATTAATTTATTTTACCTGGATTATTTAGGACTATGGAAAAGGGATATTGATTTACCATGATTTTGATATAAATTTTTTATCTGATCATCATGGGTTATTGTCCTCAAAATTTCACATCTTCAAATTATTATAAAGATGATTCATATGGAACATCATTGAGTGATACATATGATATTTTTATATAACATATACAAAGACTCGTCGATGATTTTTTTACATGGTTATGTATATTGATAGATAAACAATAATGCTCTGTAATGAGGCTTTTAGGTATCTGTCATCGTGGTTTTCATAGTTGGTGGATATATGGTGGTGTTATCCCATAAAATCATGTAGATTAGATTTTTTTATATTTTCACTGATTTAGTAACTTTTACATTGGGTTTTTCTATCTAAATGAGGGTATCATATTCAATTTCTTATTTTGTTGTTCTGTTAATGTTGTTCAGTTTTCTACTACAAAATTTCTCTATGGTGTTTATAGTTAAAATAACTTTCTTAATTTAGATCGGGATAATCCAAATCATCTAGGTGTCTTTATGCAATTTTATTTGTTTCAATCCCGTGGGGATTAGAAACTCCCCTTGGGATAGTGGAAGATGATTTTAGCTACTGGGTTAGAGAAATTCTATGTAAGTTTGTGAAGTATCTAATCACAATAGTCAATGGAATTAAATTTAAGGAGAAATAAATTTTTATCATTATGTATTGATTATTTTTATTAATTTAATATTTCTTCCACTTTACAGAAAACATACTTAGTGCCTCATATCATTAATATTTTATTTCATTACATATCTTATTTTGAAATAATATTTGAATGAGTTTAAGGATGCACACATTTTACTTTCACTATAATGTATTCCATGTCTTGACATGTAATGTAAGACTAATGTACAAATAATGTCTTCAATGACTACTATACTCTTCTGAATTTTTGAATTAAACACAATTTTATCTATAAAAATGTAAGATAGTAGATTTTGACTTTGAGTTACAATTTTTGGGGATGTCACATTTCCAGTGCCTAATATATGTTTACATGGATTTATATGTAAAGGTAAAAAATACTTATAAATAACATTTAAATTTAAAAACCAAATAAATCATAATGGAAAAAAATATGTATGGGATATATTACGATATGTAAACATTTATTTATAAATCCCAAAAACCAAGACAAATATTTCAATGACATGTATAATGGAAATTAAAAAATCAAATAATTAAATTAGTACTAATAAATGTGTCTTATAAAAAATAAAAAATTAATTACATGATGATAAGAATATATGGATATTATAAAAATATTTCATCAAAAAATAATTTAAAAAATTTAGCAGTATTTTCGACATGTAAATCATAAAATATAAAGAACACATATATATTCAAATATATGTCAAAAAAATATCCTCCACCAGTCTCTACCTTTTTAAAATTAATGAATCATAAATATATTTTTAAAAAAACTATCCCCTTTTTGAATTTTATCTCGATATAATATATATTTTTAAATAATAACATAAATATCACCGTCAATATAATATATATATATAATAAAATTTTAAAAATAAATTTCAATCATAGGATACTCAAATTAGGTTTCCTCAATTTATACTATAAAAATCAATTTTTCAATAATTTCATCAAATTTGTTTTTTAGAGAAAATTGTAAATTATTATCTTCAATATTAATAAGATATCTAATAAAGTGAAATAAAATTTCTAAATACATTATTTATGATTATTTTTTGTGGTATTTTAAAACAAAAACAATATAAAAAATAAAATGAAAATCCTATAATTTTTGTTTAATCGTTCAAAATTGAGAAATTGGTGGAAAAAATTATTCAACCTCTATTATAGATAAATTAATTGAATTATTTAATGAACAACTTGATCCTAAATGTATACATACAATTTTAAACATACATGAAATAATTTTTTTATGATGCCTAAATCATCCAAAAAAAAAGGTTTGAATTAAAATTATGTATTTTTTTTTATAAAATAAAATTGTCGTATATATTGTTTTCAATCAACATATATATGAAATTTTTTTAAATCCTTCATGTCAGATTCCTTAGGGTCTGATTGAAATATATAATATAAAAAACAATAAACATAACATTTAATGATGAATTTGATAAATGCACGAATAATAAAATAATATATATTTTAAATTTATAACAAATATAGTTTCTAAAAAAAAGTAAGAAAATTTACAAATATTACTCTTATTGGTTTTTAATATTTTTCAATAATCACGATAATGATTCGTATCTAAATATTTATATTATTTTATTTATTCGAAAATATACAATAAATTATTTTTTTAATTATAACAAGTAAAAATATTTTGAGAAATCCTATAAGACACATATATTGGTAAAGATATATAAAATCAGAAATCCATTCCCTATAATATACATTGAATACCTAAAAGAAATGTCATCAGTATAAACATTAACATTGTTAATGTCATTAAATATTATTTTCAAATACATTTTATAATCTAAATTAACATTTGTTTAATAAATGTTCCCCAAATATTTAATTCAATTATAATATACCCAATTATTTTATCTATTTCAATATAATACATTCTATAATTTAAACCATTATAAGGAATTGTTTTCATTTTCAGAAATAGGGGCTAAATAATATAATATTTTTCAAGAATAAAAACATTTAAAAATACATCATAATCATCCATTTGAAATATCATACAAATGGAAAGCTAAAATATGAAATAATAATACAATTGATTCAATAATATAAACATGAGTAAAAGAATTATCAAAATATATAACTTATTCAAAAAAATAATCTATTTTAATAATTCTATCATTAGTGTTAATGGTTTGACTATATTGATCAAATTTAATTATAAAAATCCATTTAATTACAAAAACGTATAATATATAAGTCATTAAATATTATAAAAATAATTTATATAGAAAACAAAATAAGATCATAAAAAATAAAAATAATACAATTATCATAATTAAAATAATAAAAAGTTTATTAGCCACAGAATCCAGGCCAAAAAATAGATCCTTAAAAAAATGATAACTAAACCTTGTTTCAATAACAAAATTTACATTATTGCAATCATAATGAATCAGATTGTCTCTATAAACTATTAATTACATTTTAATATATTAGGAAGGATTAATATTCTAAAGAATACTTAAATCATCTTCATATATTTCAATGAAAAAAATCAATAAAATCATTATAATATTTTTCTAAAATAAGTTCATTCATAAATGTAGGAAAAAATATAAACATGATTAAAATATTCTATAATTAACAAAATATTATTATATTAATGAGAATGATTATTATTTTTTCAATAACATGTATAAATATATTTATCACATTTGTAATAGCAATTATTTTATTTATTATTCAACATTTTAGGATAAAAAATTAAACATAAGATCATTAAAATTTAAAAAAACCGGGTTTTATGCCATTAAACAGTCCATAAAAGATTTACATTACAAAATGTATATTTAAAATTAAATTTACAACGCATTGTTTTTATAAAATTTCCAATCACAAAAATATAGGTTATCTATACTTTTTAAAAAATTCAATACATTATAGTAATAATAATTTATTTCCATTCAACAACAAAATATTTTATAGTGTTATAGTTGATGAATAATATGAATAGAACAAATTTTCACAAAATTAAGTCCAAAATAATTACTAAAATAAACTAAATTAAAAATTATAATTAAAAATATAAACTTAAACATTATTTTTATCACAAATTTATTGAAAAAAAATTTTTGGTAAAAATTTAATTTCCTGAAAAATAATGTATTTCGATTTAAATTAGCAAAAATAATTAGTAATTAATAAATTTTCCTCCAATCCTAAACTAGAAAAAACTTATTATCATATATCTATAAAGGAATAAGTATTATTTTACTATTATTTCAATCATAATTTATATATTTTAATCTTATTCAACATTATTCACGTTGATGAAATGAATAACATGTGAAATTCATAGTTATTATTAATATGGGGAGTTTATTCAACGGTGATGTGTATATTTCTATAATGGTAAAATTTTAAAATATTCAGAGATATAATTTTATAATATTTCAATACATAATCAATAATTAAGGCACTACAGATTAATGTTAGTTAAATTATTACAATCCTTAGAATAGATATTATATTTTTATTTGCATTATATAAAAAGTATCCATTTTCTAAAACTAAACATTAATTATATTCAAATTTAATCTCCCTAAAATTAACGATTCACTATAAAATACTAAATAGGTTATCTTTAATATCGTGAACAATTGGAAAATTATAAATAAAATAAAAATTATATTTATCTACATCACTAAATCACTTAACCTTGTATTTCGAGTTATTAACAAATAACATAAAGCATCCCTCAAATTGTTGGTAAAATGAAAATATCCATGGATATCAATTATTTTTTATAGAATAAAAAATATCCATGTAAAATGTATTATTGAAAATCATAGGTAATTTTTCCAGAATACATAACGTATGTGTAATATACATATATTATCCACGCTATCATGTGTGAAATTGTGTTTGTTTAAGAATAAATTCATACACATAAATATTTTAAGTATTGATTCATGGGTATTGAAAAGAATAAAATCAATTTCATAAATTTATCAGTATATCCACTAGATTTAATAAAACATAGAAATTTTTCATTTTCATTATCCATTACATAAAACAATTAATAAATATGACAATTGATATACTTACAATAGAACTTTTCTGGTAATATTCTTTTAAATGTAAAGGAATTAGTAGATGGTAGCCAAAAATAATTTCATATTTAAATCAATATTCATGAAAATTATGTTTCCAATTTTTTATTTACTTATATAAAAAGAAAATTTTCATTAAAATGAGAAAAATCCATTCTAATACTATATATAATTATTATTATAGAATCAAAATAATCTAAAATCGATATTATTGAATCAGAATAAGTATTTTTCAATTTTTCATTTTCAAACTAATTATTATAATATTCCTTTTGTATACATATATAATGGCCCACACATCTCATATATACATAAGACATATAATTATATGAATATTAATTATATAAAATACCCATACATAATTGAGTAATTTAGGCATGGTGCCATTTGAAAAATCGATGCACAAAATACCAGTTCATAATTGAACTATATCATCACACACTAAGATATTTTTAATGGAAATCATTCACTTACATTTCATACAAAATAAATAACTTTATATCTGATGGAATAAAAATATAATACATTATTATTTAAAATGATCACTAAGGGTAAACTAGGTAGAAATAAATATAACATGATCATATGGGTTAGTGAATAACAATTGAAAATCAAACCATACGTAAAATTTTTCGTAATATTGAGTCATGAAACAAATTATTTAATTTAATAAGACATAAAACTTAATGGAATTGATTAATATAAGCTATGATATAATATTATTTTCATAATTCATAGATTTTTTTCATAAATATAAGCACAAAAAATAAATTACTTTTTATTCGTGGCTCGTAACTGAGGATGCCATATTGTAATGGGTTTACTCCAAAATACAAATATTTATTATTTATTTATTCCAAATCTTATCACATTAGAAAATATCCCCAAATAAATTGGGTAAGGTTTCGTTATATTCTTATTTATCTCAAAAGATTTAAGTCTCTTACTAATGAATTATATGGTTATATAATTTTGTATACTTAGACAAAATGATAACAATAATATATATATGTGACAAAATATCATAAATCATATTACATATAATAATATATTAAATAAAAATATTTTTTATAAACATATCATCATAACATATCCTTTTGAATGGATATATTTTTTGTTATAATTTCATCATTTCACCATTGCATAACATGTGTAAGAGAAATTAGTTTGATAAATATAACCATTTCAAATGAAATGAGATATAAAAATATAATATCATAATAATAATAAAACAACTACAAAAGGTATAAGGATTGTATCATTGAATCTTATCACCACTAAATCTTCTATATAATCATATGTTGTCATCTTGGAAAAAATATAATTTTGGAATATCATTTGAAAAATTTAATGATGAAAATATCATTTCCAAATTTAAATCCCTAATTAAAAATCATTTAATATGGAAAATATTACTGAAAAATATTCAATTAAAAAACCTATGAAAAATTTAAAATATTTGGTTAGCCATTCATTTCTTATGATAGTGGGGTATACTGGTTATTTTGTATACATTAAAATGAAAATAATTTCAATAATAGGTTATAATATTATTTTTAATTATTGGAGAATAGTAAAATATATTTATAAAATTTTATTAATAAACATATATTTAGAAAATACTATTTCTGAATAAGATAGAAATAAATTTGGTTTTCCTTAAAAACATTCATCTAATAAATATATTAAAAAATAATGGAAAATTGTGGTATCAATTTATGTTTATTTATTTAAAAATTGGAATAAAAAATCAGTACATGGTTAAGAAATATTTCATAATATATCATAATTTTAACTTAATGATAAAAACCTGATAAAAATCACATTTCAAAATAAATCAATTATGACATTTGTAACTTCTTTAATTATAATAAAATAGAATTAAAAAATTTAGTGATATATATATATATATATCATATATTAATTTAGATAATAATAATATACATTCATTGTATTTATATACAAAAAAAAAGAAATATGAAGGGAATTTTTTCATGTGAGTCTTAAAGGAAAAAGATTGATAAAAATACCATACCATAAGTAATGAATATCTTCACACACAAATGAATATTATAAATAATAACTACCGTTTTATTATAAAAATATTTTAGATCCATAATCATATATATTATACCATATATAATATATATGACTATTTATTACTTGATTATTTAAAAAATACTTTTTAAAATCATGTTTTCTGTAATAATTCTATTATATTCATGTAGATTGTGGTTTTTAATTTTCATTAAATTATATATGATCATCATTTTATGAACTATAAAATCATTATCATGATAATAATACAATATTTATTTTATATATTAATATTTACATTTTTCAAAAAAAGTATGAGATAGAAACTTAATTAAATCATTCATAGAGATAGTTGGCCATACATTTCGATGAAAACATTTTCTATTTTTTATGCCGATAAGATAACGGAGATGAAAATAGTATTTCAACATTATAGATTATTTTTTATTTCATTTAAATAATATTATTTCATTAAATGTATATTTATTACCACCATCAAAAATATTGAAAAACTTAATCGCATGACTTTTTTGATGAGGTAGCCAAAACATACGCCTACGTGATTTTATCAATTACAATGGGATATAAATGTATTATGATAGATTTCATATATTAGTTAAATTATTTAAAAAATAAACAATATAATACGAAAACACATAAAATTTCATTATCTAACCATTAGACGTGGTTATGAAAAATGAAATTATTATCAATTCATATGTCTATAGATCACTATACACAAGATCAAGGGTCTGATTCCCTTTTCATAGTCAAGAAGACTGAAATAGGTTATGAAATTACCCTAAATAATCAACGTATATGAGATATAATTATGTATTTATGTAATAATACTGTATGAATATTTCTCATAGTTGGAGGAATAGCTAAACAAAAACACATGGTTAAGAACGATACATATTCTATGGAAAATCACATTATCGTAGAAAAATAATCCATTACAAATGGATTCACTAATAAAAATATAGATTGTAGGATGTATAGAAGGATAAAATAAAAAAAGTATATTTTTTTGGAATTGGATGGTATAAATGTTTTGTAAATAATAAGGAGGGTATGAGATGTTGTTCCCATTTATAAGTATAGAATATGACACATTGATAATTTTTTATTGAAAATTATATATAAGGCCCCAGCCTTAAACCTTACTTAATCTTGATTTATTACAAGATTACACATTGAGGATCATTTCGGGTTTAGATTTTTAGAGAATTAGATCATAAAAATTGCATTACATTCCACATATAAACAAAGTGGTTACATATGGATAGTAATCTTCTTTCCCATCAATAGAAACATATTTAAAATAAAACATGGACTCTTTCTTGACACTTCCTTGACATTATCATCATATCAGGTACCTTTCCCTTGACCTGTGAAAAACATTTCAAAAAACATGGGATGAGCATAAAAACCTCAGTAAGGGATATAAAAATATGGAAAGGAAACATGGGTACATATATACATAAGAATGAAATAATACTTTACCCATAAAACATAAGAACATTAACATACCTCATCAAATCATGAATAAATCATAGAAATTATAAGATATAAAGTTTACTTGGGGCATTCATAACATTCTTACATAGGGAGTAACCCACTTGGTTACATTTGGAATACCCATCACAGTATATTCCCTAAATCGCTTCGGAGAAACCTTAACGTTTCACTCCTTCGCATTACCCAATGCATTGGAGAGATATATCGGGCTCACCTGCCCTTAGTTTATCACGAAACCACCTGTCTTCATAATAATGCCCAAGAACCTCAACATAATCGTATCACATAAAACATGCATAAATGAAACATAACATTTCCACCGTTCAATAACAGGATATAAATACAAAACATTGATATAAAAACATTATCAAATCCATTTTCAATACCAAAATAAACGAAAATTAAAACATTATATTTATTTTTCTTTAAAAAAAAGGTAGGGCTTGTAGAGGATGCGGAAACTCAAATAATGGTCACGACGGCGGAGAAGTCATTGTCGCCGCATACGTATGACAAAAAAATTCTCTTTTTTCATTTATTAAACGATTCGTATAAAAAATATTCCTTTTGAATAAACTTAAAAGTCAATGGGGTTTATACACCGTATAAAAGAAGGTTGTGTATAAAACAAAATATGCCTCAGTGAAAGGAGACTGAGACGAAGTCCCATACCTCGGGTCTGACTTGACTCGATCGTTCTTTAATGTCCTGAATAATAGACATGAGTTAATTTCTAATTTCTTAAGAACCTTTTTCTAGTTCATTATTTCTTTTATGTCACTTATTTCCATGTCATGAACACTATGTAATTATTTAATTTAATAACTGTCGTTTTAACGATCATTGGTACTTGAGTCAAAAATAAATCCTTTATAATTACAATTATTTCATGTATCCATTATATCCAGAATTGTATTCATGATGTAGATATCATATATGTCATATATATCCAGTACATGAATTCATTTATAATATTACATAATCATTTAGAGATAAGAAATGAAATGCACCGTTCATGGAGACGGTAAGCCGTACGTACGCGTGAACGCTAATTTCATTTCTATTTCGTATTTTATATAATGGAATCATAATGATATAAAGTTATATTATAATTCCAGTATAATATCATATTTAATATCATAGTTCCATCCTTTATACGTCCCACATATGGTATTTAACGAATCAAGTCATTTTGAGGGGGCGGTAGTCTGCACTTCCTTAAATGAAGATATCGCGTTTACCCATAATAGAAACCATAAAGGTATGCCCAAAATAGAAAATACAGAAGCTTAAGGAAAACATAAACATATTATATATCATATTTAAATATAGTGAAATCTTAATGGCCACCTTTAAAGGTGTTAAAAGAATGTTGAACAATCATCGTTTCGGGAGGCATAAATTCACCATCCACAAAAACAGTATGTCCTTTAACCATTAGATGTAGGTGTGTGTAAGTGTAGCTCGAATAATTCTTATAACAACATCATAGTATATTTAAGATACTGTATTTGTTACAAAAGAAATTAATAAAAAGAGTTTAGGGGGTTGGAGATGCAAAATAAAACAAAAGGACTCAAGTGAAGACATTATCTTAAAATCGGGTAACTCTCTTTGGTTTGAGCTCAAAGGCTTCCTTGGGAAGACTTATGCACAAAGTGAGGCTCCAAGGAGTAAGAGAGCTATGTGGAGAGACAAAATTGGTAGGGGTTGGCCGAGCCAAAGGCTTTGGGAGTGTGGGTAAGGAGGTAGAGGTGGGGCCTTTTATAAGAGTAGGGGAGGGGTACTCTTGGAATGTAAAGAAATGTTACTTTATTTGAAAATGATTTTCGGATTCAAAAGTTCCCACATTGATATAATTATAGGGTAAGGTGATAAGGGTTCTAAATCCACCCATACAATAGGTTTTGGACATGTGTAGTTCATAGATTTCACATTATCATTTTATTTTATTTAAATCCTTTATTAATGAGGTAATCGCTGCATCATCATGATGTCATAAATAACGTAATAAATTTAATGTCTAAAAATTTAAAAAAAACATCATGATGTAGGAAATATTTTTATCTTTCTAATGAATATTTATAGTCTAAATGATCATTTGTTTAGACAAAATTAATAATATTTTACTTAGGTGATATATTCTTTGTCACATTTAACATTCTTTAAAAATAAAAAGATAAAAAGTCACTTTCTCACAAAAAGGATTACATGGGGACCCCAAGTTTGTCACAAGGAATCCCATGGTCGGCCATGAGACAGAAAGTAGCCTTAGGACACATGTTGTGGTATTTTTGTATTATTATGATATCATTTTATTATCCTTAACTACCTGATTACACATTAATCAAGATAAATAAAGATAATTACCGTCGTTACTATTCATAATGTCAAAAACAAAAGAGTATTGATTACATAATTTGGACCTTATTATTGCAAATATGTAATCCATTTTAACAAATTACAAACACAAAAATTTCAATAATTGATTTAAAAATAATTCCCGTTGTCAAAACAAATAGCGGGTTTTTTTTTGAAACAATATCTACGAAAAGGTTGGTATTAGTTTATGCCCAATTCCAAAGTGAAATTAATACTAATGACCACCATTGGATTAAATGGTAAAAATATATTCTAATTTAACTTAAAAAACTCAAAATATAATCTAATCATATAAATAAAGTAGATTAAAAATCAGTTTTGATGTAAAATACAATATTTTTCACCATTCATAAAAAAAATGAACATTTTCAGAAAAATACCAAAAATTCACAAAAAGTAAATTTTAATGTCACAATCATAAATAATAAGTTTATTTTGACAAACATAGATTTTAAAATTTTCAAAAGATAGATTTAAAAAAGGTTTTCCATCAAAAGGCAGAAAAACAATACGTTAAAAAATATTACTGTATTCCATGTTTAAGATTGGATTTATTTTCATTTTAAGCCCCTAAAACACTATCTAATTCATTAATAGACATAGATAAAAATATCTATTATTCATTACTTACTTGTTATGTTACATCCTTCCCCCCTTTAGAAAATTTTTTCCCCACAATTTATTTACTTATCGAATAAATGTGGGTACTTATCCCTCATTGCATTTTCAGATTCCCATGTTGCCTCTTCCATCATGTGGTTTTTCCATAAAACCATTACATGATTAATAACCATATTTCGTAACAATTTCTCTCTATGGTCAAGAATCTAGATAGGTTATTCCTCATAAGATAGGTTCTCTTCCGGCTGAACTACCTCTATACTCAAAACATGAGATGGATCTGGCATATACTTTCTCGACATCGAAACATGAAAAACATTGTGTACTGGAGATAAACTCGGAGGTAAAGCCACCCTCTATGCAACTGATCCAACTATCTCTAGAATTTTATATGGTCCAATAAACCTTAGACTCGGCTTTCCTTTCATACCAAATCGCATCACACTTTTCCATGGTGAGACTTTGAGAAAAACATGATCAACTACCTCAAAAGTTAGATCCTTCCTCATATTGTCTGCATAACTCTTCTGCCTACTCTGAGCTGTTCTCTTGTGTTTCTGAATCAGCTGAACTTTTTCTGCAATCTCTTCTTCCAATTTTGGTCCCATCAACTTCCTTTCTCCCACTTCATCCCAGACAGCTGGAGTTTGACACTGCTTCCCATATAATGTCTGAAATGGTACCATCTGTATACTGGAATGAAAACTGTTATTATATGAAAATTCAACCAAAGAATGATGTTGGTCCAAACATCCCTGATAATCCATCGAACAAGCTCGTAGCATATCCTCCAAGGTCTGAATTGTTCATTCTGACTGCCCATCTGATTAAGGATGAAATGATGTACTAAAATTTAATTCAGTACCCAACAACTTCTGAAGGCCTTTCCAAAAGTTAGAAGTGAACCTGGGATCACGATCAGATACAATGTAGAGGGGAACTCCATGTAACCTGACTATGTCTTTAAGATACAAACAGGAAAGTTGATATAGGGAAAAAGTATCTCGTATAGCAAGGAAATGAGCAGATTTAGTCAAGCGATCAATAATAACCCATATTTCATTATTACCTCGAGATGTCTTTGGTAATCCCACAACAAAGCCCATGGATATATTCTCCTATTTCCACTCTGGCACTGGTAAAGGCTGAAGCATCTCTTTCGGTAACTGCCGCTCTACTTTAACCTGTTGACATGTCAAACACTTCACAGTATAATCAACAATATCTCTTTTCTTTCCATCCCACCAGTAATACTCCCGCAGATCTCTATACATCTTAGTACCTCCAGGATGAACTGAAAGCGGATAACTATGAGTTTCACATAACAACTCTCTCTCCAACTATGAATCACAAGGCACACACAATCTCTTCCCAAATCTCAAAACCCAATTATTATCAATGTTGAATTCAGGCAACTTACCTTTCTGAACCAGTTCTACCTTTTTCTGCAACTCAATGTATTGCTTCTCTGCTTGCTTGATTCTATCTTGTAGAGATGATCTCACTGATACCTGAAACAAAATAGAAGAACTTCCTACACCAACAACTTCTATTCCAATGTTCATCAAATCCTTAACCAAAGGATCACGTTCCAAATGCAACATTTCTAATAAAGCATTACTTTTTCGACTCAAAGCATCAACCACTTTATTTGCTTTTCCCGGATGGTAATGAATTGTACAATCATAATGCTTGATTAATTTAGCCATCTCCTCTGTCTCATGTTTAACTCTTTCTGAGTGAATATATACTTCAAACTTTTGTGATCAGTATATATTTAACACTTTACTCCATACAAATGATGCCTCCAAATTTTTAAAGCAAAAACAACATCAGCTAATTCCAAATCATGTGTAGGGTAATTTACCTCATGTGTTTTCAACTGTCGTGAAGCATAAGAAATTACCTGTTCATTCTGCATTAGGACACAACCAATTCCTTTCAATGAATCAACACTATAGATAACAAACTCACCATTCCTAGAAGGTAGTCCCAAAACTGGAGCATTCACCAATCTTCATTTCAATTCCTAAAAACAATCATCACATTCTTTTGTCCAGATAAACTTAACACCCTTCCGAGTTAGCTTAATCATTGGACTAGATAACGGTGAAAAATTTCTAACAAAACTTTGGTAATAGCCTGCCAAACCATGTAATCTACGAATCTCTGTTACATTTGTGGGTCTTGGCCAGTCTACCACAAATTTTGTTTTTGCAGGATCAACAGTTATCCCATCTTTAGAAAAAATGTGACCAAGGAAAGAAATTTGTTGCAACCAAAACTCACACTTGCTAAATTTTCCATACAGTTTCATTTCTTTTAAGGTTTGCAAGATAACCCTTAAATGTCTTTCATGCTCATCTTTACTTTTAGAAAACACCAAAATATCATCAATGGAAACCACCACAAACCTATCCATGAACTCATGGAAAATTATATTCATTAAGTCCATGAATACACAGGTGTATTGGTTAGCCCAAAAGGCATTACTACAAATTCATAATGGCCATATCTTGTACGGAACGCGGTCTTCAGAACATCTGCTTCCTTTACCTTCAGCTGATGGTACCCCAATCTCAAGTCAATCATTGAAAAATACTGAGCTTCGTGGAGCTGATCAAACAAATCATCGATATGAGGCAAAGGATATTTGTCCTTAACAGTGATGTTATTCAAGGATCTATAATCAATGCAAAGTCTCATTGAACCATCTTTCTTTTTAACAAATAAAATAGGAGCACCCCATGGTGATGTGCTAGGTCGAATGAAACCTTTATCTATTAAATCTTGAAATTCCTCCTTCAACTCTAAAAGTTAAATTTGAGAATTTCGATAAGGTGGTTTTAAAATTGTCTTAGCAACAAGAACTAAGTCAATAGTAAACTCAACATCTCGATCTGGTATTATTCCAGGCAACTCATCAGGAAAAACATCAGGATACTCATTTACCACTAGCAAATCATTAATCTGAACAGTTCCCTTGTTTTCAACAATGTGTGCAATGTAACATTCATTTCCATCTTTTACAAGTTTCTTGGCCACTTGATAAGATATCAACAGTAAGGGTTCATTATTGTACACAAACTGAATGTCTTTCTAAAAAGAAACTTCTTTAGCCTTACCATCAATCTTATCATGGTAAATAGAGAGCCAATCCATAGCCAGGATAACATCAAACTCTACTAGAGGTAGAACAATAAGGTTTGCAAGTAGTTTCTTTCAACATATAAGGATATGACGATTATTATAAATTCTTTTTGCATCAACATTTCCCACAGGTGTTTTTACCAAAAGTTCAGGAGTCATTTCTGGAGATGGTATTCCCATTTTACTAGAAAAGGTTTCATAGATGAAAGAATGTGTGGACCCCAAATCAAAAAACACACTGGCATAATCTGAAAAAACAAACAAAGTACCTGATAAAACTTCATTTGTTGGCCCGACATCTTCTGAAGTACTTGCAATGTATTTCACCACCCCTTTCTGCTTGTAGTCTAACTGCTTCCCATCACTCATGCTCTTTGTCAGACACTCGTTTTCATAGTGACCCATCTCATTGCACTTAAAACATTTCACTATCTGTAAATCAAATTTGGTCTTACCTTCACCTTGATCTTTTTCAGTGCAACCATGAGCCTTATGTCCCATCTTACCACATTGGTAGCACTTTCAAGAATTCAAAAGATATTCCCCAGCATGCCTTTTTCCACATTTGTCACAAACTGTTAACTTAGATTTATTACCATCATACTTTTTTGAAGAATTCTTCCCTTTCTCATGCCACCTTGGTATCTTCTTCTACTAGTTGTTATATAAAACTTGATCATCGGCAAACTCCATTTCCACCTTCTCAGCACATCGAACAACCTTTTCAAAACTTTTAAACACACGATAAGCTAATGCCCTTCGATATTTTGTCTTTAATCCTGAGTAAAAATGATTGATTTTACTATCAAGGTCTCGGATAAAATTTGGAGCATACCTTTCCAATCGAGTGAACCTCTCTTCATAAGTAGACACTGAGTCTTCCTCTTGACTCAATTTCATGAATTGTTTTCCATCCTAAGTCGAACAACCTTAGGAAAATAGTTTTCAAGAAACATACCTTTGAATTCAACCCAATCGAGAGCATCAATCTCATCAGCGTCCCTGATATTTTTAACCATCGACCACCACTGATCTGCTTCACCCTCCAAACGGTAAATAACAAGACTAACCATTTGATTGTCTGAACACCCCATGAAATCGAAAATCTTCTCTAGTTCTTTCATCCACCCTTCAGCTAGCACATGGATAGATGATCCTCTGAATGATGGGGGATGTTGCCTCATGAAATGTTCCACCACTAACATGTTCCTCTGCAGTTGATCTGGATGATCTCGTGCATGGATACCACCACCATTTATTGCTTGAGTCAACTGCGCCATTACTGCAACAAACTGTTCAGTTCCAATTCCGACCATCTCAGGATGCTGATTCGGAAGGTTATTTCCTTCTACATGCCTTCCTAGCACTGCTTCCCTGTTTCTTCGGCAGAAAACCATTCTGAACAAACATGTCTTAGATGAAGCCACATGGTAATCTTAAAATACTATATCACTTCAATTTGACTATAAAAAAATATTTTTGGATAATCATTTAATATAATTCTATCTCCTAAAGTTATCTAAACCAACCTTTGATACCAAATATAAGGCCACAACCTTAAACCGTACTTAATCTTGAGTTATTACAAGATTACACATTGAGGTTCTTTTCGGGTTTATAGTTTTATAGAATTAGATAATAAAACATGCATTACATTCCATATATATACAAAGTGTTTACATAAAGATAGTATTCTTCTTTCCCATCAATGGAAACATATTTAAAATAAAACATGGATTCGTTCTTGACACTTCCTTGACACTATCATCATATCAAGTACCGTTCCCTTGACCTGTGAAAAACATTTCAAAAAACGCGGGATGATCATAAAAAGATCAGTAAGGGATATAAAAATATGGAAAGGAAACATGGGTACATATATACATAAGAATGAAATCATACTTTACCCATAAAACATAAGCACTTTAACATACCTCATCAAATCATGAATAAATCATAGAAATTATAAGACATAAAGGTAACTTGAGGCATTCATAACATTCTTATGTAGGGAGTAACCCTCTTGGTTACGTTTGGAATACCCATCATAGTATATTCCCTAAATCTCTTTGGAGAAACCTTAATGTTTCACTCCTTCGCATTACCCAATGCATTGGAGAGCTATATCGGGCTCACCCGCCCTTAGTTTATCACAGTACCATCCGTCTTCATAATAATGCCCAAGAACCTCAACATAATCGTATCACATAAAACATGCATAAAGGAAACATAACATTTCCACCTTTAAATCACAAGATATCAATACAACACATTTATATAAAAACATTATGAAAACCATTTTCAATAACAAAATAAAAGAAAAGTAAATCATGGTATTTATTTTTCTTTAAAAAAAGGTAGGTCTTGTAGAGGAAGTCAGAACTCAAATAATGGTCACGTCGGCGGAGAAGTCGTTGTCGCCGCATACGTACGACAAAAACATTCTCTTTTGTCATTTAGTAAACACTTTGTATAAAAAAGATACATTTTTAATAAATGTAAAAGTCAAATGGGTTTATACACCGTATAAAAGAAGGTTGTGTATAAAACAAAATATGCCCAATGAAAGGAGATTGAGACGAAGTCCCATACCTTGGCTGCGACTTGACTCGATAGTTATTTAATGTCCTAAATAATAAACTTGAGTTAATTTCTACTTGCTTAAGAACCTTTTTCAATTTCATTATTCCTATTATATAACTTATTTCCAAGTCATGAACACTATGTAATTATTTAAGTTAATAACGGTCTTTTTAACAATCATTGGTACTTGAGTAAAAAATAAACCCTTTATAATTACAAGTTTTTCATGTATCCATTATATCCAGAATGGTATTCATGATTTAGATATCATATATGTCATATATATCCAGTACATGCATTCATTTATAATATTACATAATCCATTAGTGGTAAGAAATGAAATGCATCGTTCATAGAGACGGTAAGCCGTACGCACGCATGAAGGCTACTTTCATTTCTATTTCATATTTTATAGAATGGAATCATAATGATATAAAGGTATATAATAATTCCAGTATAATATCACATATAATATCCTAGTTCCATCCTTTATACGTCCCACATATGGTATTTAACGAATCAAATCACATTGAGGGGCGGTAGTCCGCACTTCCTTAAATGAAGATATCGCGTTTACCAATAATGGAAACCATAAAGGTATGCCAAAAATGAAAAAAACAGAAGCTTAAGGAAAACATAAACATATTATATATCATATATAAATATAGTTACATATTAATGGCCACTTTTGAAGTTGTTAAAATAATGTTGAACAATCATCATTTTGGGAGGCATAAATTCACCATCCACGAAAAAAGTATGTCCTTTAACCATTAGATGTAGGTGTGTGTATGTGTAGCTAGAATCCTTCTTATAACAAAATCCTAGTATATTTATGATACTGGAGTTGTTACAAAAGAAATTAATAAAAAGAGTTTAGGGGGTTGGAGAAGCAAAATAAAATAAAAGGACTCAAGTGAAGACATTACCTTAAAATCGTGTAACTCCCTTTGGTTTGAGCTCAAAGGCTTACTTGGGAAGACTTATGCCCAAAGTGAGGCTTCAAGGAGTAAGAGAGGGATGTGGAGAGATAAAATTAGAAGGGGTTGGCCGAGCCAAAGGCTTTGGAGTGTGGGTAAGGAGGCAGAGTTGGGGGCGTTTTATAAGAGGAGAGGAGGGGCACTCTTGGAAAGTAAAGAAATGTTACTTTATTTGAAAATGATTTTCGGATTCAAAAGGACCCACATTGATATAATTCGAGGGTAAGGTGATAAGGGTTTGAAATCCACCCATCCAATAGGTTTTGGACATGAATAGTTCATATATTTCATATTATCATTTCATTTTATTTAAATTCATTATTAATGAGGTAATAGCTACATCATCATGATGTCATAAATAATTTAATAAATTTAATGTCTAAAAATTATAAAAAAATATCATGATGTAGGAAATCTTTTTATATTTCTAATGAATATTTATAGTCAAAACGATCATTTATGTAGACAATATTAAAAATATTTTACTTAGGTGATACATTCTTTGTCACATTTAACTTTCTTTAAAAAAAAGATAAAAGTCACTTTCTCACAAAAGTTATTCCATGGGGCCCCCAAGTTTGGAAAAAGGCATCCCATGGTCGGACATGAGACAACTAGTAGCCTTAGGACACATTTTGTGGTCTTTTTTTATTATTATGATATCATTTTATTATCCTTAACTACATTATTACTCATTAATCAAGATAAATAAAGATAATTACCGTTGTTACTATTCATAATGTCCAAAAACAAAAGAGCCCTGATTTCATAATTTCGACCTTATGATTCCAAATATATAATCCATTTTACCAAATTCCAAACATAGAAATTGCAATAATTTATTTAAATATAATTCCCGTTGTCAAAACAAATAGCGGGTTTTTTTTTAAACAATATCTAGGAAATGTTTGGCATTAGTTTATGCCCAATTCCAAAGTGAAATTAATCCTAATGACCACCATTGGATTAAATGGTTAACATATATTATAATTTAACATTAAAACCAATTCAAATGATAATCTAATCATATAAATAAAGTAGATTAAAAAGCAGTTTTGATGTAAAATACAGTATTTTCACTATTCATAAAAAATGAACATTGTCAGAAAAATACCAAAATTTCACACAAAGTAAATTTTGATTTCCCAATAATAAAGAATATGTTTATTTTGACAAACATAGCTTATAAAATTGTCAAAATATATATTAAAAAATGGGTTTCCATCCAAAGGCAGTAAAACAATCCTTTAAAAAATATTAGTGTATTTCATGCTTAAGATTGGATTTATTTTCCTTTTAAGCCTCTAAAACACTATCTAATTCATTTATAGACATAGATAAAAGTATCTATTATTCATTAATTACTTGGGATGTTACATTATACACCATAGTTTTCCCATAAAAATTTCTCCACAATGGATATTTATAAAATATGCGGTGATAAATATTTTTAATATGTAAATAAAAAAGTAATTTGTAATGTTTTTATATAATTTAGAGCCTTATCGTTTTAGTTTTAGCCCTAATAAACCATATATAAACATAATAATAGAAATTATTATTTATTATATGTCTAACATTTATTAAAAAATATCATTTTGATTTTAATATATAATATTAATTTTGATCATTATAAATTTTTAATCCACATTACAAAATTTAATTCGCATAATAGGAGGATTATAATTTTAAACACAACTTTTAATAGGTGATAAAACGATATTACAATGGAAAATGAATCAAAAGTAAAAAACATTATATGTAAAAAATTATTATTAAATTAAAATAACCGAATTAAATATGAAAACATATAAATAAATTGGGCAAATTTTAATTTTAAAACCATATTAATAAAAAATATTTCATGAAAAAAATATACCTAAAAATTTATTTATTATCAAAAATAATTATTTTTTAATATTCATTGAATGAAATACATTTTTCCAATTTTTTTTAAAAAATTGGATTTATAATAATTAAGAAATTATGATTCCAAAAAATGATGTTGATTTTATATAATATATGAGTGAAAAAATTCAAAATTTAATAATATAATTTTTTTGAAAATGAAATGAAAACCATATTTCAACAAGAATTGTATTTTCGATTTTTATAAAGAATTTACTAGAAATCATATACGTAAAAATTATTTAATTTATCTAAAAATATTATAATAAATTCAAAATATCTATTAATTCCAATTCATACTACTATATTTAGTGGATATTTTGAAATGATAATTCTTAAATATTAATATTAAAATTAATATGAAAAATAAATTATTTGATAAAATATCATGGTCATAAATTATAACCCATTAAAAATTATGTTCTATGTAGTATTTTGTTATAAGGATATAAATTGTCGATGATTAATCTACCTCATTATATCATCTAGTTTCCAAAATAGCTTCTTCAAGTTCAATATATCAATATAAAACACTAACATGGTGATAGACACCATTTCAATGAAATATTTCTATTTGATCAAGATTTACATCATGCATTTCATCATATAAAATACCATGGACATCTTTATGAGCTTTTATTTTTTATAAGATAATTATTAGGTGTATACTTCATCATTAGTTATACATGGAGGACATTAGGGAATTAGAGATGTTCAATAGAAGCCATGATTGATATATAACCATTATACATGACCAAGAATCTCGAAGGGGACAATATACCTAGTACATAGATTTATATTCATCTAGAAGGAAAAAAATACTTCTTCCATGATGTTAATCTAATAAAAAAACCTCACAAGATTTAAATTAAGGATCACACAGATTCTAGTCCTCATAACATTTTTCCCAAAAGCAAGCTTCCATATGGTATAAGTTAATGGCTATTCAATTTTATATAATTTAACCACAAAGGTTATGTACTAATATCCTATTTATGTAATTATTTATCATAGTATATAATAGTTATAAATCAATTTAAATGACATACTTCTTAATGATATCTTAGAATTCAAGACTCAAATATATTTTTGTAACAAAACTCATCTCGAAGAATTTGTTGGTAAATGATCCTTATAATCATTGGGAAAAATATCTCATTATATCCTATAGGGTTTTAATGGTTCTTTTAAACTATACTTATATCCTAGGATGAATCATTGTACAAGAAAAAAATTATTTATCATGGGAATGGTGATGAATATGCGACAACCTTATGGAAAAAAGTCAGATCCTCATTAGATACAATATAATTGGATACTCTATAAAACCATTGAAATTCCATAATTAAAATAATATAATTATGACAAGTAGATAGCTTATCAATGATATTAATGAAGTGTATTTAATTAAATATTATATTTTCTAGAAAATATATATTTATTCCAATCATTTGTTTGGGGCAGTCTATTGATACAAACTATGATGATATTTTCCAAATTCCAATCTTATATGTGTTATAATTTTAAAATCCCCATAGAAAGGATGATCCAAGATAAATGATATGAATTATTTGTCTAAAATTAGTCTTAAAAAATTTAGACATTTAAATATATATACATCATTGTACATATGGGATGAATAAAGATTAATGTACTATGAGACCCTATATATAGATTATATTACATATTTGTTATAGACCAAATACATAAAATGTTATAGAACATAATCATTTTTTATAATGAAGGCCAGAGTAATTATTATTTCTATAACTTATATATTTCTATACGTATTCATTTGGTTCCTCTTTCGTCATTACATAGATTTATAGTTGAACAATAACATGAAATAGTAAATATTTCCCCAACCTTCATGATTTTATGATCGATCCATTGAATATATATAATTATTGGATATTAATTTTATCAAAATCATAAAAATAGAAGTATTAATTTTTTACTCACAACAATGGAGACCTTTTCATTCATTCATAGGGTTGTAGTGTACTACGAAGTTATATGGTTTAACAGTTTGTACCCATCCCCATAGTGCATCTTCAACTCCATATATGATAATATATACATTAATCTTTTATGATTTATATATATATATATATCACAAAAATCAATATAAAAATATTTCATCCATAAATCTAATGAAAAAAATACTCTATCAAACTCAACATCATGAGTTCGATTATTATTCTCCTGAACCATAAATTATCCAGAAGCATAATATATTTCCATGTCATTATCCCTGAGAACACATACCAATACCTTATTTTATTTATCACATTAGACTATAAACCATTATCACATATAGATTAATGGTATAATAGTAACAATGACTAATAATGTTTTTAATTCACAGAAATTTGCATCATATTTTTTTCAGATTATATTTTATTCCTTTTTATTTTTACATTTTTATTTTATTGTATTGATTTATGTTATAATTAAAAAATCAATGATAATATATGACAATTAAATTTATTTTTTATATCTTTATAATAATTATTATTCTTAACCATTGTTAAATAACTCGATCTTCCTATGGATGCAATTATATTCCTTACTAAGTGGTCATATGTTCTACAAATAAAACCATATGTAGCCCAAATTCGTATTTTGTAAATAATTCCGGAAAAAATTTGTTTCCCTTGGATTTCATCTATATCATAATGTCATCTTTATAGATATCAATTCTCATTGAGTAGATAAAAATCTCATCCATATAGACTACCAAAAAGATACTGTGGAAATCATTAATAATATTTTCATTATATTAATAAATAAAACATGTTCATTAGTAAGAACGAATTGAATCGCTATATATTCATATTTTTCATTTCATCTTAAACAATTGAAGTAAAATTTCATTTAGGAAATTAAAGAGATAGAATTGAAAACATCAAGTCATAATTTATATTATTTTAACAAGAAAAATTCATAAAATCTCAAATAAGGTATAATACCTACATTACTGAAGTATCTACAATTTTTATAACCTAATTGATATAGATTATTACTTGGAAACCAAAAATTATGAAAAATAATATATATCGAAACTAATGTTGATATTTTTTTCAATACATTACACATTTATTTATCATGGATATGAAATTATTTGTCACATTATTTTCCATATATAAAACATTTTCCTATTCTATTTAGATATTCTCTTATGTGTCCCAAACCCATTTTTGTCTTGATGAAAACTTTTCATTCATTTCTTCATGGTCTCGAATAACCATGTTCTCTATAAATGTTACCCTCTCTTAATTTATGTAACTAATATTGGATTATGTTATATATTTATAATAATTTTTCTTGATTATTTACACATAATCATGAATATTAGTTTAATATATTTATAAATCATGAAACTATATTTTAAATATATGAAACCTTTTGTTTAATATATGACATTCATGGTAAACATCTATATATATCCCTAATTACTTTTCTTATATATCTAGTAAATTTTCTTAAAATTTTTCTCAGGTGTTTAAAAATTGGGGTGAATCTATTCCAATATTAATTCATCATATGAGGATGTAGACAAATCAAAATACACACATTTTATCTTTTTTACCTCGAGGTAATACTCTTCAAGAACGAAATATATATGCTTTATATTTAGGGTGATGAAATATGTTTGAACCCCACAATTCTATCATTATCAAAAATTAAATAATTTTTTAAAATACGTAGACAAATCCATAGGATTATAAATTTCATTATCATCCGAGATTCAAAAGTTTAACTACACATTTCACTAATAACTAATACAGTGACCAACACATTTTTAACATAGATATCACATCATATTAGATTAATTTTCATCATACTATATAAGGATACATGTCATAATAACTCATTCATATTAACTTGTGAAAAAATAATAAAAACTACTTATTAATATGAAATTAATATCGTCATCCACATTGTTCATTGGAAAGATCAATGTTCATAGAAATAATAAAAAAAATATTTGTTTATAACCATGAGAATTTACACATAATAAATTGTAATTTAAATGATCATTAAGTAAAAAAACAAATATATCAACATAACATGAGTATAAGGGTATGCGAATAATAGTAGAAATTAAAACACTATAACACATATAACATAAACGTGAGTAACGATAGATATCACACCAGTTTGTATGAAATTATTCATAGATGAATAAATGGAAAAAATATATTAGGTAATTATGTTCATATTGGAAATATATTAATAGAATAAAAATAGAAATTGAATTTTTTTTCAATTATGGAAAAGGATCATTTCCAGTCCTATAAATATTTAATGAGATCACATAAAACCATTCTGTTATTCATGTTTCAATACGACAACTATCATAGTGAAAAAATTCTCTTAATGAACCAGGTTCATTCCCCATTCAAATCCTTTTTATGTTATGAGACTTCAATAATTACCCAATGTATTTGAAGTATTTATAATCACAATACCATACACCACATAATATAAATCATAAATATTTCTTCCCTAATATAAAAAATAATTACTCATATAGTAACCTGTAAATATTAAAAAATAATAATACACTTTTTGACATATCATAATCATGGGAAGTTAAACAGGTTTCAATAACATTTTTTATAAATAATCCATGGATTGGAAAATTTTATTATAAACACAACATATTATCATAAAAATGGTTTTATAATAATCTTATAATAAAAATTATTATCATTAAATATATTAGACAATGACTATATCATGGGATGATATTCAAAGAAAATATTATGAATAATATTTGGGTATTGACTATGGTGGATTGTGACGTCAAAAGATTACATAGAATATTTCTTGAGGGAAATTGAATTTCTAAATTTAAATAACATATTTGAAATCTTGGAATTTTATAAATATATATAAACCATTTTTTTAGAATGACATTGGAATATTGTAATGGAGTCCTTAAATTATTTAATTTTAATGAATGTGTGAAATTAAATTAATGTTGTACTGGTTAAAATGACAAATCATTTTACCATTTTAGATACAAGTCAATATATCTCTATTGATAAATTTAAATTAATAGGAAAATATATATATTTTTTAAAATTCATTCATGGGTAATAATATCCTTAAAATATAATTTGATAACAATGAAAACTATTTTTAACTATTTATAAAACATAGTTATAGATGAAAACTCATTTTTTGATGACAATACAATAATATGTATTTTTATTTAAAAAAATTCACTATTGAGAAATTTTATAAAAGTACGTGTAATTTTGATTTTACAATGTATCCATTCGATAGGAAATTTCATGCATTTAATGTTTGATGGATCATAGAAATTCATCATTATAACTAAATAATAAACAATACTTATTTACAGTATGATTTTAACACAAAACGGTTACCAATATGTAATTGATTGAATCATATTATCTGTTTCATAATTTATATTACATGAATTTATATATTCACTATTTAATTATAGGAACTATAAAATATACTATTGTTATGTATATTCCCAACCTAAAAGAATTAGGGTGTTAATATTTCATGTGCTTGTCAAAAATAAAAATGCGATGAAAATCCCTTAACACGGGTCATGAATTTATTCATACACATCCAGAATTTATATATATAATATTTAGAGTATATTATAAAAAAAAATATATACCATACAATATATAATTTTATTATGACATATAATTTAATTTTTATTTTTAATTCTATGTTAATATTTGGTTTCTGTTAATAATTGATTTTTTTTTCAGGAAAGTATCAGAGTTGTATTTTTACCTATTGTTATTTGAGAATGTTTTAATAATATAGTGATTTTCCATGAGTATATAAATATAATATTTATTAATTATATATGTATTTATTGTAGTCCATAATCTATTGAGATACAAAATGAAATACATTGTTGAAGGAGATAGTTGAACATACATTCGATTGAATGTCATTTTAATTTTCATCTAAAATAGAATGAGAGAATGGGGAATAGAATATTACCATTAAAGAGTCATTTATTCAAAACAGAAATCCTATATATTTATTAAATTTATCATTATTACAATATATATCAAAATAAAATAAAAACATATTCAAAACTCGTTGTGGAGAGGAATTCCACATATATGCATAATCTATGTTATTATTTTAAGGAATATTGTTTGGTAATAAATAAAATGTGATATTATTATTTATAAAACATTAATATAAAATAATTATCATATATATATATATATATTACATAAATCCTCTATTACTATTTTCCATTATATGTATTGATTGATTAGTAAATACTTCAATTCGTGAAGCAGTAGTCCATTGTACATAGAGTCGATGGATTCATTTCCCATTTAATAGGGAATGTGATGGATATATGTTTTAATGTTAACAAAATAAAATCAATATATATGAAATTTAATTATGGTATTTATATCATCATTGTAAAAAAATATTTTTTGGAGGTGGAAGAAGAAATAAAAAACATGGTTATCAACAACAATTCATCATCAGGAAAACAAATTAGGATTAAAATAAATTTCATATAGGATTACTTAATTGGGAAATTATTCCTATATTAATTTTATAGGTAAGAAAAAAAGATAATTGGGATCAGATTTAATGAACAAAAATAATTCTTAAAGATTAAATTTGATAGGATACATGGTTCTTTTTTATATATTGGGGACATGACTCACTTTGAATTATTAAAATTAAAAATAAATCATCATTGTTTTTGAATGAAATAAATCTCAAAAATAGAAAAAAAATAAAATATTAGATGATATATGGTGGAAATATTTATATCAGATATGAATTGTATATTTTTTCCTAATTAAGAAATTTTATTTTTTAATTGAATCCCATGGTAAACTACATTTTTCATAACCATGATAATTATTTTTTAATGCTTTTACCATTCAGTATGACCCAAAATTATGTTGGTATTATTATATAATATTAATTAAAATAAATCATAATATATAATTTATTTCAAAAATATTTAATCTTTTAAAGTTTATGAATATAATATCAAATTTAACTTGTACATAGAAAGAAAATGTGAGTTTCTAAATAAAAATAATTAAAAATTATAATTTTCTTTTTAAAAAATCACCCTATTATAGTTTTATATTCTTGATTTTAAAAATGAAATTAATTTTACCATGTATATATTATCAATGTTGAATGAATATTTTTATTATTTAATTATAAATTTAATGATATTTTTTTGATAATAAATTTATATTCAATATCTATAAATGATTTAATAAATTTATGTTACCTATTTATTAATATCATTTTATTATAAGAAAATTTTATCATAATTTGAAAAAAAAATTCATATTCATACATAGAAGATTAATCCATTAGATGTAATAGTTATTTTTATTTAAAAATAACAATATTATTTCATTGTTGTTTTAAAAATAGATGCTCTTTGTAACATTACGTAATTAATACATTTGATTTTATTGGAAAAATTATTTTATTATTTCCCATGGTGATACAATTTCACAATGATTTATTTACATAGAATTAAATATGAAACCTATAATCAAAAATTTTCATTCACTTTATTTTATTTATTAAAGTCACGCATAATATTCAATTTCTTATTTTTTAAATTTTAAATTATTTAGTATCCCTTAATATAACATTTTCTTGTCTCAAATCATCCTCACATATACTTCAATTTTTATATACATCTTTGTGTGATTCATTATTAGCTCATGAAAATAAATCATTAATATATTCATTTATAAATGATTATGCAAAATAAGGGATGATGAGTCCTTTCAACCACTATATTCATCACTAGAATATAATTTGACCATATACCTCCATTAAAAATATTCTTTTGACTCCATATTTTCATTTATATCCCATATTAATTTTTTTGAACTGTGATTGGATTCATCCCTTTTTCATAAAATAATATCAGAAACAGAATTTTACATACTAGAGGTACGTATATTATTTTTTGACTTTTTTATGGTATTTTCAGTGTTTCATAGTAATCATTATATTTTTCATCATATAAATATATATATATATATCGGTTAATTAATTTGAAATTTATCTTTTATCCTTTTCTTATACCTTAGATTAATATGATTTATAGGTAACATTTTTATTTGAGTTGAAAAAATACATTTCTTATTTGTAGATTCATCTTCATCAATATTATGTGACTAAATGTCACATTGAAGAAGTATTCTAATGAGTTCATCCAATGTATAATCATTCAAATTAACTCTCTCCTTGATTTAAACATTCTTTTACTGACACATCATGTGTAGAAACGTAACTAATAATTCGACAGTTAAACGATTCTCCATATTATCTCCATGAGAATTCATTCTATTAAAAACATATGAATTTTTTTATTTTTTTTAAACAATTATTTATCACCCATTGTGTTATATTCCTAATCAAATCATTGAATTCAATTATCATTTAAAATCTATTTATCTAATATTTCATTAGTAAATTGTACCATCTTATTGATCTCATTTGGTCTCTTATATACTGGAATATTATTGAAGATAATTGTTTTTAAAAAATAATATTATACATTTATTAAATTTTAATTCAAATAATACTTTCAATCATTATTTCTTAAAAGTTTATATGGGTTATGGCCTATTATTTTTTATAGTTTTAACATTATTCAACACTTTTCAATGTTTAATTACGTCAGTTATACCTTATTTCTGTATTTTTATGGACCATAGTCATTTCCACTATAATGAGGTGGGTTTTGAGTAATTCATTTACCATTTAAATAAATTCTATGAATCTTAAAATAATACACATCATAAACCATTTTGTATAAGATAAATAATATTTCATTATTATTTATAAAAATACGTCACTATATCGAAAAGGAAAATGTTCTTAATTTCATGTTTTTTATACTAGGAAGTTAAACAGAATGTAAAATCTATGTTAAAATAACTAAAACTAATTATTCTATTATAATTTAAAGAACTTATCTGACATTTCCCTTGGTAATCCATTGATACTATGTGTCATGTAAAATCGGAAATGAAATATGGTCTTTTGGACGTGATATTGTTAATATAACAAACATAATTTTTTAATAGATTGATTAATTTTTGAAATTAATTTCCATAGTAAATGAATATATTGAATAATTGAATTTATAATATTAGATCGGTCAAATGTTGACATAAAATAAAAATATACCACTCAATAATATGAGATAAATATTGTTCACAAAATACATTTTTAATGGGGAATCATAATTAGATTAAAATTTAGATATACAAATTGATTTAAATCCAATAGACATGTTTAAATAGAAATTTATAACACTAATATAATACTAACATAGATAATGAGAGTCATAACATGAATGGTAAGTTCTTTCTAATCTTGTATTTCCATTATTATGAATAGAATTTTTTGTAAAAAAAATAAAAAATAGATAATTATAGAACTTGTTGGATATGATAATTACTAGAACCAAAAGAATGAACCAGGATGAAATAAATAGGAGAAAGTAATGGGAGAAATGTTATTATGTCCTGATTATTCTATCATCTAATAACATTAAATTTTTATTAATCATACTAGTTAGGTACAAAATGTTATATATCATCTTGTAAATGAGATCTACATTTTCATAGTTTGAATTAGAAAACACCTCTCACAAACACCATGTGATCTTTTTCATGATATCACATAAATATTTGTATGCTCACATTGAAGAAGTATCATTTTAGTATAAATGTATATATCATCGAACCTTGATGAAATTAAAGTTCTTATTAAACCATATTGATTCTTGCCACAAGAAATCCAAGGGTGAGGTAATTCAAAAATAAAAATGATTTTTATTGAATAATTGTATCTATATTTTCTTTTAAGGTTTTACAAATGATTGTTCCAATATTTATAACCAAGAAAAAAAATTAAAATTTTATTGAAATTACCATTACACGAGTTCATGTAAAATTCAATACTATAGGTTAATGAAAATCCAATGAAAAATACACATCTTTTCAAAATATAAAAACTCATAGTTAATTGCATATACATAGGGAAAAATATTGAAAAGTAATAACAATGAATTAAAAACTATAAGTAAAATATTAGTATTATTTGACATTTCATATTCTTTTATAATTAATAAAAAATATTTCATCCCAAAATAGAAAATTTAAATATTTTTTTATTATTATTTATTTTATTTAATTTGAATAATAACAGAAATTGTCATCTTATAAATATGTTTAAAAAAATCTAATAACAGATAAAATAGTTTTTATATTATAAAAAATAATATAACCAAAAAAACAATCATTGGATTCAAACATATAGAAAATAAGAAAACAAAGGATATCAGGTTATTGGATACATCAAAAGACTTCTTATGTTATAAATAAAATACCATAGTGTGTGAATTTGAATGAATATTTTATTATATATTTTAAGTATAAATAATAAATTTAGTTTTCCGTGTAACTATAGAGCTCAATATATACATATATATGTATACAATAAATTTATACAATGAATATGTGCGAATAGGTAGAAAATAATCTATATGGAATACTTATCTATATGTGAACACACTACATAAGTTTATGAAGTGTTTATAAATTCTACATATAGTTATTGGAAAATATAAATACATGTAAAATAATGTTTTTAAACTATACATAATCATTTCTAAATAATCATTGGTATGGTTTGTAATAATTATAAGGCATTAATCCAGGGAAAGAATGGATTTTACAAATTAAATTAAAAATAGAAATATATATCAAATACATGTTTATGGATAAGAAAAATAATTAGAAATAATATAAAAATATTAATCATATTTTATAAAAATTATAATAACTAATGAAAGAAATTAAAAAAATATAATCAAAAACTATAAATAAAAATATTATTCGGAATATTTAAAATAATAATAATAACAAATAAATTGATGATATTACTGAAATATTAGAAAAATCCAATGCTAAAAATCTAATAACATTAATAAATTTTTTGAGGGACTATTTCAGCTGTCTGTCAATTATATAATCAGTTTAGGATTTGGTGCCTAAAAAAATATTCTACAATTATATTTCTTGATTTGGTTTATTAGTACTAGGAAATGAGATAAATTATATCTTCCTCCACAGCATCACCTACATGATGTGTGTAAATCATTTTAAGAGTCCTTTGAATGCACCTTGGTATATTATGGAGTTGATGGTTGGAACCAATTCATACTATAAATTCTCGACACCAAACAATGATAATTGGTCAAGATTAATTTTTTCATCAAATGATTATTTTAATCCATTCTGATATGAAAAGATGTTGGGGAAAATATTTATATTCATGCTACAATATCTTGGTGTGTTTATTGAAATTTATCAAACATAAAGCAAAGCATAATTTTATAGGAACTGTAAATATTCATCCTAAATATGGATATATATCATCGTGTAAAATTTATGAACAGAAAAATAGTTGGACCATCCACCGTCTAGAATAAATAATGGTTGTTAGATGCATACACTAATTATTGGGATCCCAACATCAGGCCATAATAATAGGAAACTTGGTATGGTCACTTGTCTTGATAACATTGACCATTGATGGAGGTGGTGTTCTGGTAAATGAAATCTTAAGGTGATGATTATGATGCACCGACTAAGGGAAAGGGTTTATTTAATCATATAATAAATCTTTCATACATATATTTTTTATGTGATTAGAAAGAAAATTTATCTACTTTTGCATGATTTGTAACCATGATTCCTCCCCATTACTATTCATTATGCTATGTACATTGAGAGAACAAGATATAGTGGTGGATTTCCATGTATTCTTATTAGATTGTGAGATAGTAAAAAAATTATAAACACATGGAGAGACACACAAGATTTTTTGTAGTTTATATTGCCAGATTCAAATACTTCATCATTTGTTAATTAAAAAAGGATTATTTATTTGGATGATTATATATAAATTATGATAGTGAGGCATTTTTCATCTTCCCAATCACTATAAATCACCTAATTATATCACCACTGATGTTCATAAATATTATAATCACCATGAGAAGAGACTATATATTTGAAATCACTTCCATTCCTTCAATAGCTTCAGGATGATTTTATGTAGGGAAATATGATTTCATTTATCTATGTATTTTGAAATAGTTCTTATATTTTTCACATAAAATTGACATGATATAACCATTGGTTGACTCTAATAAAGGGTTTAAAATCGCGAATATGGGTTCAAAAATTGTTATGAATCCTCTCAATCTAAAAACTCCTAATGTTCTTCATTAGAAACATAGTATTCCTAGACATTTTTAGGATACTATTGAATAGAAAAATGTGGAAATTTCCAATGGAAGAGGGTTTTTATATCCTTTGTCTAGAATATATTAGTGGAAATACCTTGTAGTGTGAATAGAATGAAATAAATAAAATTATAATACAATATTAACCTTATATAGACATAGGGATATTATTCATCAATGATCAAATATAGTAAATTAATGCGTTTAATAATGATCTCCTAGAATATCTATCACTATACATAAGATAACATATGGTGATCAATAAAAATAAATTTCATATATATAATTTGGGTATTTTGATTAAAATATTTAATGCTATCATGAAATCGCATGTAGTAAAACTTATGGACCAAAAGTATATTTAAAATATAAAACTAATTATAAATACAAAATTATGCCTTATTTTATGATAAATAATTCAGTGTTGGGATGCTCTAGGTCACTAGTAGTTAGAATATGATCTGAATTTGGTCAATGGACAACCTTACATATATTATTTCATCATTGAAAACTAGATTATAATTTTTTTCATGCTTTTCGTTGAAAGATGATAAAATATGTGACAACATTGAAGATGGTGGAGGAAGTGATAATGAACAAATCTATATATTATCATTATATTATAGAAATATATACCACAAAAACTTTCATATATATAACGAGTATTCATATAATGGTTATTCTTGATTCAAAAATGCAATTTTTTTAATAAAATGGAATTTTTATCATTTTTAGGGTGTTCCTCAAGAATTAATGGTTTGATTGAATATTATTACTCATTAGATGAACACATGGGGGTTTTCAATGTTAAAATTACATAATTTTTATTGGGGAAGTGAATATATTAATACAATCATATTAATGATTTAAAGGAATGTATCATGAAGGAAGCCCACAAATATTCAATATATTTATATTTACATACGGACAACTATAATTTTTCCTCATACCTTTATCAATTGATATCATTTCTCAATGGGTTCCTACTAAAGATTTTTAAACTGAACTTAGGTATATTAATATTTATTCTTCTTGTTTATATGATTGTGAACTTATACGTTTTTCCTAAGGGTTTTGTTCATTATTATCTAGAATGGTTAATGTCTATTTTTTCCATGAATGAGATAGTTTGATTGTATGAGATCCCATCCATGAGAAACAAATTTTATGTCACTATGATAACCCTTATGATGCTTAAGGGCCCAATTTTTGTTGTATGGACATAATTTTTGTTGATTTTCATATCGTTGGAATGGAATATCTTATTATTTTTTATAGGTCCTAACATTGGTGGACTCAATTATTATAGAAGTATTAGAAGCTAGTTTTTTCTTCACTATCTATAAAATACTTCTACATTTTCTATAGATATGATGGAATATTAAAACCAAATAGGGGTAGGGGACACATTATCTCTCACTGAAGTGTATATATATGAATCAATCATGATTTAACCTATGTGGGTACACTATAGAACTATAATCAGGGAGTTACTATAGTTATATGGATAACTAGTTTAGCACCATTCATGGGAAAGAAAAAAATTTATATTATTTTGAAGTGGTCTCATTCTTTGGAAACAACATCATGTCATCTATAACTTCAATATCATGAATATCCCTATGCCCATCACCTTTGGGGAAGGAATTGTTATTGAATTCCAATAAAAACTAAATTTTTTTATAGTTTTAATACTGGGGGTGGAGAATTTTCCTATAAATAGTTACCCTCGATTGACCTATTAAAATGAAACTAGAGTTTCTAAAACATATCAAGATATATATAAATTGGGAACGAGTCCCTCAATGTAATGTTTTAAGAAATTGATTTTATTCCACATCAATGTAGAGGAATATAATTTTGTGGAAACTAGGAGTAATGGATGATATAATTGTTATTGGATTAAGATAAAATTGAGGGTTTTCCATAAATGAGTGCCCCTATGATCTTATACTGCAATATATGGTTTAACTCCCCATTATTATTGGATTTTAGTGATGGGGTATAGTGACCATAAATAATCACTTTCATTCAAATAGAGGATTTATTTTAAAATGTGGGTATTTATCTGATGATGGTGACAACCAACATTTCAAACATTGTTCATTCAGACATTATTATATGAGATGTAATTAACAAGATATTATGGATTCTATATCTTAATTATATACACTGGGACTAATTATATTGGATGAATCCATAGATGGTCTTAACATTTTTGTTATATATTTTTGGATTTCCAATAGTGGGAAGCCTATAACTACTAAGAATGATAATGTGTGTTCAAAAATCAAAAATCGATGTTGTGAGAGTATTTATTCCTTCTATGGAATGCCTTTTCTAATTATATTCTATGTCTGGATCACCCTTATTGATTTAACACAGGGTTATTTTTCTAGTTCTAAATTCCATATTCTGGTTGAAACCAACTAATTATTTCCATTTCATCTATATATATGTGAGTTCTTAGTGGATGGATTGGATATTGGTTTTGTAAACTAGATATTTGAAAATTAAATCCCCATGACAATCTATAGGTGAATCACATGATCATTACATACAGAATAATGTTTTTAAAATAAAAGGATTAATTTGATCACCAAAATATGAATAATATGCTAATCTTCAATGGTATACGATTCTAGGAACATATTTAATTCATTTCTAGTCACATACAGAAAATCAATTTCATTATAAATGAATATTCTACATTTTTTATTTAATCTTATTCATGTCATAGATTAAATTTTAATATCGCAGCCTAAACATTTTATATATCATTACCATTATCATGATTTTCTCATCAAATATTTTATGTTATAATTATAGTCTCTTCACCAATAACCAGACTGATGATATCAAAATATTTTCACATAATATTTATCTTTTTGTTTTATAGGAAATTTCATGACCACCACCTAATGCAATATTACAAGGATCATCTCATAATTAATAGAAGAATTTATATAATGATTATCAACTAGGATAAATATTATCATCGTATATGGAATCCCAGTACACCACCTATGGTTCCCCAGGAAAACCATCTTGTTTTTGTATTTTGATGAATCAGGGGTAGGATGACTTATTGTTGTCACATAGGTTATTATAATAATTTTAAAAGGTATGTGATTTGAATATTCATATTATCTAATTGAGGTTCACAATATAATTAATATAGGGTATGAATACAAATATTCATGTCACATATGGGAAGGTAAATTGTTTAAATTTTTGGGGGACTAATCCATATTTTTAATAACAGCCTATTATTATGCAATATATTTTTCATTAAATATATTTAATTTCAATGTTATCTTTCCTTCCACCCAAAATTAGTTTTAAAGGAACAATGATATTCTATTTAATTATTATTTTTAATGTTATAGTTATCAAAAATGCATGGGATATATGTTTATGAATATTCCTTTTAATATTATGTCAAATTGGTTTTTACACATGCTTAGAATACATTTATGTGTTATCAAATAATATAATTATTTTAATGTTAAATATTTGTTTTCTGGATAGACATTTTAATGCAAAAACGTGGTAATAAACATAATAAATTTAATTAATAACTATTTATGAATAATTTAAATGATAGTTATAGATTATATATTTAATTAAATGTATTTTCATTAATTTTATTGTTTTTATTAGGAATTAGGTAAATAAAAATACACATTTTGGGTAAAAATGTTTTTTTTCAGAAAAAAATATTTCTATCATATTTTTTAATTTTTCAGAATAATATAAATCATGATAACTTATTAAATTTTAATCATCCGAATATTATTCAATATTTTAATGAAGTTGTATCAAATTTTTTAAATAACAACAATTTATTTTTATTAATTTTAAATATTATATGTGTTAATAATTTTTCATCTCAGTAGTTGTAAACTAGTTCAAAATGAATATAGCTCTATAATAAGACTTATAAATATCCAATAAAAATTCCAATGATTAATTTTATATATTATGATTAAAAATTAGTAAATTATTTTTGATGGTAAGAAATTTTTTGTATAAATTCTATAGATTATGATAATAATTTTATTTTATTTATCGAATAATTAAAACAATATTACTATAATTTGAAACATATATTTTTATTGTATTGATAAAATGAATATGTTCTATTAAAATGTTATTTAATATTTGAACTAAATTTTTTATCATTTGAATAAATTTTTAATTTCAATTGTGAAAATAATTAAAATAGTATCTTATTAAATTTCATTATATTATTTCTAAATGTAATAAGAAAATAGAATACATATTTCATAAAATATAAAATTAAATTTAAATATAATGAATTTTTTTTTGAATATTTTTTTTGGAAGAACATAAAATTATATTGATATATTAAATGACTATATTTTAAATCCATTTAAATATTTTTTTTCTCTAAATAAGATTATGTGAAGAGTCTTGAAAATGATTTTGGTGTTGTTATATATTTCTATAATATTTTTATAATATCATTAGAATTCATAAAAAAATCATATCATAATCTATATGAATGTTATATGGTTAATATTATAAACCATCGACCACTTATAGTTATATATTTAATTTAAATTATCTTTAAGAACATGTAATGTGTAAAAAGAAACCTATATCATGGGATTCATAAAAATTGTTATCAAATCGTAAAACATAAGATATAAGGATTAAAACATAACATAAACGTGTTTAAATGTATTTGATAATAGTATTTTGACTCATGGAAATCTTATCTTACACACACACACATATATATATATATTTATGAACATTTATATTTTAATTAGTTAATATTAATATTAAAATATATCAAATTCAAGTGTTCCCCTCCTCGTAATTATAAAATAGAACCTCCTCATATTCATTATTCATAAATGTTTACGAATCTAGCTGAACCAAAATCTAACTAGAATATAAATATAATTCCCATCAAATTTTTATAATGTCTCTACTATTTAAAAAACAAAATCCTTTCATGGTAAATGTTTGTAGAAAATTGATATTTCTAAATAATGAGTTATAACACTTTAGTAAGTATTTTTAATAATATTTTAAATTTTAAATGTCCTCAATTTTTATTATAGATTTTAAATTAATGAATCTTGTCTCATAATTATACATAATTTTCATTATTATGAATCAAAAAACATTATTCATATCATTTCCATATTATACTATAATAAATCCCCGTGTGTGTGTGTACATGTGAACTAAAACCTCAAAGAAGATATGTGTTTCATTTTTTCTCTTTATTAAATTGATGGTTTTAATTATGTAATTGAAGAATAAATAAATTATTTTTTAAATTATTATAAATTTGGGAAGGATATATATTATTTAATTTTTCTATGCTATCAATCATAATGTAGAAACACAACACATTTTTGCGTACAATGTCTGTTCTCTATGAATTGATATAATTTGTTTTTATCACTAATATATAAGAATATTTATAATATTTTATATAATTATGACATTTGTAACTAATAAATTTAATGAAATTCAATAGATTAATGAACCAAGGTAAAAAACTATTGGGAAAACTGATTTTTGATAGTCCTAAAAAATAAGGAAGTTGTCCCCTAGAATAATTTTTTAAATAATGAAATAATAATAGATATATTAATAAAATTATAAGAATGATATGTATGGTATTAAATATATTACTATTATTTTGGAATATATTAGAAATAAATAAGTTTGTTTTCTACAAGGCTCTATGAAAATATGAATAATGATGAGAATAGATGTAATAGAATAATTATACAAATCCATTTAATTTGATGATATTATTGTTAAAGTTAAGTAGAGAAAAGTTATATAATGCCATTAAATTACAACCAATATATATTATGATTCTATTGTTATATCTAAAATTTATAATTAATTGTTTCATTTTTTCTCATTGGTACTAATAATGTTTGATAAATTTTTTTAGAATAATTTACCTCATTTACCCATTTGTGTGGAATATTTTCTATATATGTCCACATTTTCCATGTACTATTTCAATGACTCCTTTAAATAGTAT
Organism: Viscum album; assembly: GCA_963277665.1. Lineage (NCBI taxonomy): Eukaryota > Viridiplantae > Streptophyta > Magnoliopsida > Santalales > Viscaceae > Viscum > Viscum album. The sequence goes on from OY728127.1 coordinate 2,048,461,452, forward strand.
CCCGTAATTTAATAGTGTAATTTTTCTAATATATTAACTTATATTAAATTGAGTAAAAGGAAATATAATATCATTTTTTTATAATGTTAAATTTTAAAAATGTTTTGAAAACAATTTTATTGACATATACCACATGAAATCTTTTCTACATTTTCATAAATACTATTCATATAAATTATTACAATTAATGAGTGTATCATTACATTTAATATATACTTTTTTATAATAATGACTAATTTTTTAATGTCAAATATCTCAAATTAAAATAAAATCATTATTTTCCTCATTAAATCATCCAGCGACATTTTTAAAATATTTCTTAAGAATAAAATTCATGTTACTTATTCATAATTGGGGACATGAACCAATAATAACATCATTATAATTTATATCAATTTTTATATATTATGTGTTTCAAATATTTACGAATCCAATTTTTATATCAATACGTTTTTAGATGATGAAATGATGTTTTTTAATTTCATTCAGGAATGCATCAGAAATAATTAAGATTATGTTATGGTTGGGTTTTTTATATACCTAAAATTAAATGGTTAATTTTATATAGGTTTCTCTTGAGATAATGATGATATTATGAAGATGAGTGTATATAGATTTAATCTAAAATTTTTGTGTGCTTATGAATTATAATACAAATGCTCCGAATATTCTGTGTCGACAACATTGTGAACTGATATGGGAATATATTAATTCATGATTATGATAATTACAATCTATTGTCACATGATTATTAAAAAATAATTTTGAATATATATTTTTATATTATTATTATTATGTTTTATTATGATGAATAATTTTTTATGACTCTTGAATTATCATTATTTTATTGACATTCTTATTAAACATGATTCTATGTATTTCTTGATTTTGGAGTTTTAATAATATAATTATTTTGTTTGAAATATTTTCCATAAGAACATCAACTATATTGTTTTATCATGCTTTAATGATAAAATTATTTTATTATGATCGACCATTGAAATGTATTACATTACAGAACATATGATCCCATGATTTTAATTGTTTTTCATTTAAATATTTTTATGGAAGGGATTTTGTGTGATATGACCTCAATAAAACTAATATTATGATATTTTTGGGAGATGACTCAGATATTATAAGAGATAATTTATTTATGTATGTTTACTATAAATAGACTAAAAAATTTCATTCCCAAAGAATATATAGTTCCGATATGTATTAAAATTTTACCTACAATAAATTAATAGTTTAAAATGATGATACTATTATATTAAATATGCTATTAAAGTATGATGTTGTTATTTTTGGATATTTTGATATAGAAAAAATTATTACAGAAAATAGAAAATCCTATAATGAACATAAGATCATATAGGATGAATGTAGCCTATCATAAATTGATAGAATAGTTCTGATAATATTAAAATCATATAAATTTTGTAAATTTTATTTAATAATATAGTTTATATTAATTAGTACATTGGTTACATATTTTTTATTTTCAGTCAATTTATTACCTAACCAGGAAGCATGATATGAATGAATTCCATGGTAAATGAAATGAACATACTGATTAGAAACTAAATCTATTTAGATATGGGGTTAAATATCCTATAGATATGCATATCCAATACATTCAATCTATGAGAAATACTTTCAACCATGTCGATATTTTTTATATAAAAAATGGATACGCGTACCATTAATTGATTTATGTGAAAATTTAAACCCCACATCGATTTTTCTCTCGATCAACAACATTATGAGAAATGGATCAAAATTATGGAAAATAAAATTTTAATGCTTTATTTATTAGACTATGTAAATTTTTTTCATATATTTCCATCACATTGATGTTCTTGGTATTTAAGGAATAACTCATATAAAGGACATGAGGTAAAAATTATAAACTCTTCCTAGACTAAGATGAGTTTAGGGGTGTGTTTATCAATAATTAAATTGTAACACCCCGAGCTTCCACGATACGCTTCTCATTCAATAATGCAATAGCTTGCATTGTACGCAACTTCGAGTTCTAAAACACCACAACTAATCAAAGTAGCCGTTATGAATAGTAATAACCACTTTTTAAAATTATAGAAATTTTATATTTCAAAATGGACTTCATTTTTGGATTCAGAATATCGAAATTAGCCTATGTTGAATTTTTGGTATTTTTTTGAGAACTTCTAATTTTTTATGAATAGTGAAAAATACTTAAAAACAACTTTTTTAATCAAAATAATTTATAGTGATAAATTATACTATTTAGTGGTTATAAAGTATAATTAGAATATATTTTTACCATTTTATCCAATGGTGGTCATCAGAATTAATTTAACATTGAAAATGGACATAAACAACTGCCAATCTTTTGATATAAATTGTTTCTTAAAAACACGCTATTTGTTCTGACAGTGGGAATTAATTATAAAATTAATTAATGCAACTTATATGTTTGGAATTTTGTAAAATAGACATCATTTTTGAATTCAGAATATCAATTATAGCTTAGATGTGAAATTTTGGCATTATTCTGAAAAACTTCAATTTTTGATGAATAGTGAAACCACTAAGTGGTAGATAAATAACTAATTTTTCGTTTAAATGAAATATTACCACTTCTGTGGTTTGATTTTCAAAAATCCATCATACATGGTTGTCATTAAGAAGTAAAATGTGGTTCAATGAGATTAAAATAATTTTTGGTGAATAGTAACTTTTATGTTCCTAATCGCGATTAGAGGTAATTAGTGTAGTTTAAGGTAAAAATAATGTTTTAATAATATGAGATAAGCTTGACACATGTACTACCCTCATTGGATTTTCCATGGCCGACCAAGACAATCCATGGGTCAACTTGGGGACCCCATGGAGCCACTTTAGTTGGAAAATGACATAAATACCTTTTATTTAATGTTAAAGTAAAAAAAATGACACAAACATGAAATGTTTTAATAATACAATTTTTACATTGAGATATACAAGTCATATATTTGATTATAAATAGTAATTGGAAAGCTAAAAATATTTCCTACATCATAGTAGTTTTTTTATAACATTTAGACATTAAATAAATTAAATAATTTATGACATCATGATGATGCAACGATGTCCTCATTATTAAACGATTTAAATAAAATGAGAAGATAATGTAAAATCCAATGCTTAAACTTGTCCAAAGCCTGTTGGATGAGGAGATTTCGAACACTTATCACCTTATCCACGAATTATATAAGTGTGGGACCTTTAGAATCCTAAATGCATTGTATAATAATGTAAAATTTCAATCTTTCCAAAAGAGCCCCTCCTCTCCTCTTATAAAAGGCCCCCACCTCTACCACCTTATTCACACTTTCAAGCATTTTGGTTCGGCCAAACTCTGCCCAAATACTCTCCCAACTTCTCTCCCTTCATCCTAGAAGCTTTACCTTAGTCAGAAAGCCATCCTAAGGTGTCCTTTTGATCAAAGCAAAAGGAAGAACCCGAAGTAGAGGTAACGTTTTCATCACCCTCTTTCAAGTTTCTTTCTTCTTCCACTCCCTCTTTGTTTATTATTTCAATTATAAAATTGTAACTCCAGTATCTTCTATATACTTTGATGTTATTATAAATATGGAACAACCATATTCAGTATTCTACCCATCATTTGAATGACATGTCACCAGACGTGCGTACGTACGGCTTACCGTCTCCACGTCGTGGTGTAATTGTTATTCAATATATTATAATTTAGATGGATAAAATAATGATATGTAATTCATGTAAATAATAAATATAACATGATAATGATTCTGTATATATGATATACTATCCAGTTATATATTATTTTAATATCAAAATAATGATATTGTCACTCGTGCGTACGTACGGACTACCGTCTCCACGAACGCGATGAGATTCATTCTCTGTCGTATCCATTCAAGTATAATTATCATTTGATGATTTAAAAATATTGTTTAAGGACATGATATCATTATGGATATGAATAAGATACAACCTATCCATGAAAAACACGACTTACGTAACAAAACATATAAAAGAAAATGAGTAAGTTAACACCCAAAACAACGATAAATCTAAGATATTGTTAACAAAGCAATGTTAAAAGATCATATATGATAACATGTGAATGTATATGATTCTTGTATAATTTATTAACAATTATTTCATCATTATACAGGAGGATAACCTGCCCCAACCAAGGAAAAGTACAAGGTAAGGGAATTTCTTAACCCAACTTCCATTCTTTGGGTTAATCTCCTACTTTCAAATTATGTCATGATATTATTATGTCTTATTTTTTATTCTTTATGTGTACCTATAGTGAATACACATAGTATATCTATTTTATTTTAAAAATGATCTTTTTAAGGACTTTGTCTCAATCTCCATTCATTAAGGCATATTTGGTTTTATACACAAATTTCTTTTATTCGGTGTATAAACCACTTTGACTTTTACGTTTATTCAAAAGGAATCTTTTTTATACGAAGCGTTTACTAAACGACAAAAGGGAATGTTTTTGTTGTACATATGTGGCGACAATGACTTCTCCGCCGCCGTGACCACTATTTGAGTTTCGGCTTCCTCTACAAGCCATACCCTTTTTTTAATGAAGAATAAATACCATGTTATACTTTTCTTTTATTTTGGTATTGAAAATGGTTTTGAAAGAGTTTTTATTATATCAATGTGTTGTATTGATATCTTGTGATTGAAAGTTGGAAATGTTATGTTTCTTTTATGCATTTTTATGTGATACGATTATGTTATGGTTTATGAGATGTTTAAACCTGTTCATATGAGGAATGTATTGGACTTAATAAGTGACGGGTGGAGCCCGCTATAGCTCCTCGATGCATCGGTAGGTCTCATGAGACAACTAGATGTGGAATTGCCAGAGGCCCTTTCCCGATTTGAATTATGGTTTTGGCCAATGCCTTAATCATTTTAGACGTCTTGGTCGAGGCCTTGACAAAATGTTTCAGAATGTCTGGCATTATACAATCCCTCATTTTGAAAGTGGTTATTGATATTGCATGTGATTATTCGACTAGTAGAATATCCATGTGAAAAAGTGAATGGAATTATCTCATTTTACTTTTGCCATATTATGTTGATGTTCAAGTTTAAAAGTCTTTTGTTTTAGTTAAACATTGCCTTAAATGTTTATGTTTATTTATGAAAGCTTCCGCAATATTGTTATCCTTACTGAGCATCTGAGCTCCCCCTTTCAATGTTTTAATATTTTCCAGGATGTGAAGAAGTATTTTATGAATGACCTGCAGGGATAGTCAGAAGAGGATATGAGTGTGGACTATGAAGACTTTGTTATTAGTTTTTCACTTTATGATGTAATGTAACATTTGTGAATGTATCTAGTGTTTCCAATGCTACTAAACTAATCGGTCATTCGAGACTTGATCTTTTGTGATCATGACAATGTCACGAAGTAATGCACCGACTCTAGGTAGCTGGGGTCGGGGCGTTACAGTTGGTATCAGAGGCAGTTTAGTACTAACCTTGGAAGATAGATCTAGATAAACTCTGATTAGAGCACATATCCCAAAGATAGACTTTGAGGATTAGTATAGAAGAATTTCCTAGAATTTTGGTATTATAGAATGTTATGAGTTTCAGAGAAATACATCCCTGTCTAGATACGAGCAAGTAGAGGCGGCTCTGGCACAGATGTACCTAGGGGTAAAACACGAAAACATCGATTTGATCTAGACTCAATCGGGAACTGGTGCACAACAACGGGCCTTGCTGCACTCTTGGTTACGACACTCCCAGGGGATATGCTTTGGATAATTATCATTTTCTTTACAAACCACTATGAAGGGTTATGAGTATATACTTCCTCAAAGAAAACATTTTATAGATTATATCCATAAAGAGTTCAATTTATGTTAAGTATCTTACAAGTATGTAATTATGTATTATGATTCATAAACTAATATAGTTTATGCCATTGATTAGAAATGGCGCCTAGTGGAAGGAAAGGAAACTGTATCAATGAACGCACTCCGTGTAGGGATTTCCCTCCTGCTCAAGATAATTATTGTGGATCTGGAGATACAACTGGTGATGATCAACTTACTACCATACTCGGAAAACTCACTCAGGTTAGGAATAATAACCTTACTCGTATGGATGACCCTGATCCGCAACGTGGAGGATCAATATTAGACCTCTTCATGAGGCAACAACCACCAACATTTAATGGGGGTACAAATCCATTAGTAGCTGAGCAATGGATATACTCCTTAGAGAAAATATTCCACGCCTTGGGGAGTAACGAAAGGGAGAACGTTATCATGGCAGTTTACCGCCACACTGGAGATGCCGATCAATGTTGGTCATTGATTCAAAACACAAAGGAAGATGATGATGTATCAAATATGGAATGGAGGGAGTTCAAAGAGATTTTCTTAGAAAAATACTTTCCTCGTGACCATAGAGAAGATATGGAAAGGCAATTTCTGAGTCTGAGACAAAAGGAGGATGAGAATGTCGCAAAGTATGAGGCCAACTTTACAAGGTTAGCAAGGTATGCTACAGATTATATACGTAACCCAAGAGGTAAGATTGATCGTTTCTTTGATGGGTTAAAACCATTTCTCCGTCGAGCTTTAGTATCAAAATCTTTCTTAACATACGAAGATATTGTCTCATGTGCTATCAAGACAGAAAATGAATTCTCTAAGTCTTATGACAACAAAGTAAAGCAAGAGAAGAAGAGAACGGTGGAACAAGAGACAGATAAAGGGAAAAAGGGAAAGAAGGATTTTCCATTATGTGATAATTGTGGTAAGAATCACCCTGGTACTTGCCTAAAAGGAGTGGGAGTTTGTTATAAATGTGGGGAAAAGGTCATCAGGCGCGTGATTGCAAGGGAAAGAAAGAGGATATCAATGTTGAATGTTACAATTGTAGGGAAATGGGGTATTATGAAAATGAATGTCCTAAGCGTCAGGGAAACTTACCTCAAAAAAGGCCAAGCGATCAAGGAAAATCTTAAGCTGTTACTACAGTTGAAGTAGAATAATTAATGTATTGGTGCTTTTGGACTCATGCATTATATTCTGGTTATTAGAATAATGTGACATATATATATATAAGGATTGTACTGCAGTACTTGTTGATTTCAGTAAGGTTTTAATACGATGAAGGTAATTATATTTTTATTATGTGTCAATAAGAGAAACTTTACTTTGTTTGGGGAATCTGATAAATTGATTTTGAAATTAAGAGACCTTTTAGAGAAAGTCTGGAAAGAGGTATTTTGGATAACTATAAAGGTTGGAGTGGATTAAGTTGATCTTTGGATAGTATTGTTTAAGGTTAAAAAATTTATGAAGATTATTTTTGGAATATTATGATACTATAGTTTTAGGAAAAGGACATCCTGCAGGGTGGGGCATAACACGTCGCGTCGGACAAAGCTGCAGGAATCGAACCCACAATCATGGTGCGACAGGCCTTTATTTCCTACCACTAGCCTACAGGAAGTCCCTGGTTATTACAAAATAATTTTACTAATCTAAATGGTATGTGTTAACATTTGGAACCTTATACAATTAGGATAAGTATAATATTTTTGAGTTCTATTATCTTTTTGAGTGAAAGATGAGTTGAAGGTTGAAACTCTAATTGTCAAGATATATATATACCTATCTCTTATTCAATGAATAAATTAATTCTTAAAAATTAGTAAAGGGATATTAAAACAAAAAAATGTGTTATCCTAATACCTTATGTCTTGTTGAACTGATGATATTTTAAATCAACATAGATTGAAGGCTTTGAGGCCCTCAATTTGACAGTTGATTGTGATTGATGACCTCAATCACTCCCTACAAATATTTACGTTTTTCCTCCAATTATATGTCTCTAATTGCCACCAATGTTCTCCTAATAGAGATCATAATTGGGTGGTGACTTTTTCATTTCCCTTTCCCTCTTATTAAGGCTAAATTTTATTAATCTTATTTCCGATGTGGGTTTTCCTCAAAGGTATTTTATCTTTTCAACCTTTAATTTTCAAAGAAAAATTTCAAATTGCGAGGACGCAATTTATTGAAGGAGGGGATAATGTAACACCCCGAGCTTCCACGATACGCTTCCCATTCAATAATGCAATAGCTTGCATTGTACGCAACTTCGAGTTCTAAAACACCGCGACTAATCAAAGTAGCCGTTATGAATTGTAATAACCACTTTTTAAAATTATAGAAATTTTATATTTCAAAATGGACTTCATTTTTGGATTCGGAATATTGAAATTAGCCTATGTTGAATTTTTGGTATTTTTCTGAGAACTTCTAATTTTTTATGAATAGTGAAAAATAATTAAAAACCACTTTTTTAATAAAAATAATTTATAGTGATAAATTATACTATTTAGTGGTTTTAAAGTATAATTAGAATATATTTTTACCATTTTATCCAATGGTGTTCATTATAATTAATTTAACATTGAAAATGGACATAAACAATTGCCAATCTATTGATATAAATTGTTTCTTAAAAACACGCTATTTGTTCTGACAGCGGCAATTAATTATAAAATTAATTAATGAAACTTATATGTTTGTAATTTTTTAAAATATAAATCATTTTTGAATTCAGAATATCAATTATATCTTAGGGTGAAATTTTGGCATTATTTTGAAAAACTTCAATTTTTGATAAATAGTGAAACCACTAAGTGGTAGTTAAATAACTGATTTTTCGTTTAAATGAAATATTACTACTTCTGTGGTTTTATTTTCAAAAATCCAACATACATGGTTGTCATTAAGAAGTAAAATGTGGTTCAATGAGATTAAAATAATTTTTGGTGAATAGTAACTTTTAAGTTCTTAATCGCGATTAGAGGTAATTAGTGTAGTTTAAGGTAAAAATAATGTTTTAACAATATGAGATGAGCTTGACACATGTAATACCCTCATTGGATGTTCCATGGCCGACCAAGACAATCCATGGGTCAACTTGGGGACCCCATGGAGCCACTTTAGTTGTAAAATGACATAAATACCTTTTATTTAATGTTAAAGTAAAAAAATGACACAAACATGAAATGTTTTACTAAAACAATTTTTACAAGGGGTTATACAAGTAATATATTTGATTATAAATAGTCATTAGAAAGCTAAAAATATTTCCTACATCATAGTAATTTTTTTATCATTTTTAGACATTAAATAAATTAAATTATTTATGACATCATGATGATGCAGCGATGACCTCATTATTTAACGATTTAAATAAAATGAGAAGATAATGTAAAATCCAAGGCATAAACTTGTCCAAAGACTATTCGATGAGGCGATTTCGAACCCTTATCACCTTATCCACGAATTATATAAGTGTGGGACCTTTATAATCCGAAAATCATTTTATAATAATGTAACATTTCAATCTTTCCAAAAGAGCCCCTCCTCTCCTCTTATAAAAGGCCCCCACCTCTACCACCTTATTCACACTTTCAAGCCTTTTGGTTCGGCCAAGCTCTGCTCAAATACTCTCCCAACTTCTCTCCATTAATCCTAGAATCTTTACCTTAGTCAGAAAGCCATCCTAAAGAGTCCTTTTGAACAAATCAAATGGAAGAACCCGAAGAAGAGGTAGCGTTTTCATCACCCTCTTTCAAGTTTCTTTCTTCTTCCACTCCCTCTTTGTTTATTATTTCAATTATAAAATTATAACTCCAGTATCTTCTATATACTGTGATGTTATTATAAATATGGAAAAACCATATTCATTATTCTACCCATCATTTGAATGACATGTCACCACACGTGTGTACGTACGACTTACCGTCTCCATGTCGTGGTGTAATTGTTATTCAATATATTATTATTTAGATGGATAAAATAATGATATGTAATTCCAGTAAATAATAAATATAACATGATAATTATTCTGTATATATGATATACTATGCAATTATATATTATTTTAATATCAAAATAATGATATTGTCGCTCGTGCGTATGTACGGACTACCGTCTCCACGAACGCGATGAGATTCATTCTCCGTCGTATCCAATCAAGTATAATTATCATTTGATGATTTAAAAATAATGTTTAAGGACCTGATATCATTCTAGATATGAATAATATACAACCTATCCACGAAAAACACGACTTACGTAACAAAACATATAAAAGAAAACGAGTAAGTTAACACCCGAAACAACGATAAATTTAAGATATTGTTAACAAAGCAATGTTAAAAGATCATATATGATAACATGTGAATGTATATGATTCTTGTATAATTTAATAAAAATTAATTCACCATTATACAGGAGGATAACCTACCCCAACCAAGGAAAAGTACAAGGTAAGGGAATTTCTTAACCTAACTTCCATTCTTTGGGTTAATCTCCTACTTTCAAATTATTTCATGATATTATTATGTCTTATTTTTTATTCTTTATGTGTACCTATAGTGAATACACATAGTATATCTATTTTATTTTAAAAATTATCTTTGTAAAGACTTCGTCTCAATCTCCTTTCATTAAGGCATATTTGGTTTTATACACAAATTTCTTTTATACGGTGTATAAACCACTTTGACTTTTACTTTTATTCAAACGGAATCTTTTTTATACGAAGCGTTTACTAAACGACAAAAGGGAATGTTTTTGTTGTACGTATGTGGCGACAATGACTTCTCTGCCGCCGTGACCACTATTTGAGTTTCGACTTCCTCTATAAGCCATACCCTTTTTTTAATGAAGAATAAATACCATGTTATACTTTTCTTTTCTTTTGGTATTGAAAATGGTTTTGAAAGCGTTTTTATTATATCAATGTGTTGTATTGATATCTTGTGATCGAAATGTGGAAATGTTATGTTTCCTTTATGCATGTTTTATGTGATACGATTATGTTATGGTTTATGAGATGTTTAAACCTGTTCATATGAGGAATGTATTGGACTTAATAAGTGACGGGTGGAGCCCGCTATAGCTCCTCGATGCATCGGTAGGTCTCATGAGACAACTAGACGTGGAATTGGCTGAGGCCCCTTCCCAATTTGATTTATGGTTTTGGCCGAGTCCTTAATCATTTTAGACGTCTTGGCCGAGGCCTTGACAAAATGTTTCAGAATGTCTGGCATTATACATTCCCTCATTATGAAAGTGGTTATTGTTATTGCATGTGATTATTCGACCAGTAGAATATCCAATGTGAAGAAGTGAATGGAATTATCTCATGTTACTTTTTCCATATTATGTTGATGTTCAAGTTTAAAAGGCTTTTGTTTTAGTTATACATTTCCTTAAATGTTTATGTTTATTTATGAAAGCTTCCGCAATATTGTTATCCTTACTGAGCATCTGAGCTCACCCCTTTCAATGTTTTAATATTTTCCAGGATGTGAAGAAGTATTTTATGAATGACCTGCAGGGATAGTCAGAAGAGGATATGATTGTGGACTATGAAGAATTTGTTATTAGTTTTTCACTTTATGATGTAATGTAACATTTGTGATTGTATCTAGTGTTTCCAATGCTACTAAACTAATCGGTCTTTCGAGACTTGATCTTTTGTGATCATGCCAATGTTACGAAGTAATGCACCGACTCTTGGTAGCTGGGGTCAGGGCGTTACATAAATCCCTTTAAATTATTATGAAATTATGGAAGGGATATTTTTATAGTTAAAATAGACAGAAAATGAATACATTTGTTCATATAGAGATAAAATAACAATTCATTCAAGGTATGATTATTTCATTATTATAGAATATGTGAGTAAATGTTATTAACTCTTATGTGACATAAATCTATGTCTGAAATTAGAATTAGCAGTAACAGACATTTGAAAATATAAATAAATTATTCAATATTTTCTAATGGAATAAATTGACAGTGACAACATCAACTATGTAGTTATTTTTTTTCCTCAAAATGAAAATTGAGATTTATGGAAATTAATATGGAAAATAGATAAAATTATATAAATTAAAAATGTAAATATTAAAAATTATTGGTGGAAGAAATGATAAAATTTTAAATAATGAACAATTAAATGATTTGATATTCAAATGTATTTAAATTTAGGATATTAATTTAAAAAATGGTTGATGATGTATGAAAATGAAAAATGGGAAAATAAATAATCAACAAATGATGATGAATATTTTATATTTATAAAGATTGAAAATTATAAGAATTCATACCCTTGACTATGTACTGCTTTTCTACAAACCGTTATCCCCTACGTAGTTTACATAATACAAATTTTCCTTCACAGTGGCCCAAATCACTATCACATTTTTGAGAATGTCTCCCTTATAGGATTCTCAAATCAACTCCTCATTTAAAAAAATTAAAATAAATCTCATGTACTATAATTCATCCACGGACCTCATGACATTGAAACCAACCATTATATCCCCATGAACCGTTCCATTACACAGTCTTCATCACACGATTCATAGTTCCCAACCAGTGTTGATTTCCATCGCTATTTCACATTATAATTTTTCAATCTTCAAACCATGATTCTTTGTCCATGCACTATGTTCCCCTTTTTGAAAAAAAAACAGCGATGCTCATTTCTGGGCAACTAGATTATTCAACAAACACAGTCACACCCAAAACATGTCGAGAGGACACATTGAGGGATTTCTACCAAAAAAACCCCTTACCAATGGGTTGTTTTCTAAATTGTATATTTTTAATGTTGTATTATTTTTTATCAACTCAACATCATCATATAATTTTATTTGTGAAAATATGTTTCTACTCCATGAAATCATAATCATCTATTGGTTCAATATATCTTAGTGAATATATCCCTAAATTTTTTTATAACCATATACATTTCAAACATTAATAATTACGAAATAAACCCAAAAATTTTTAAATAATGCACCATATATATATATATATATTATCATTTGTTGTGTTGATTAAATCATGATGTTTCAACTAACATGAATATTATACCATTACCTTATCATTATAAATTACGATATGACCATGCCCTTTCAAAAAGGCCTCAAAATATCTAAATAATTATCCATTTCTATAAGTATGTTCTATAATTAGGGAATTAAAATATTTTTATTAGTTTCAGAATTAACAGCCTCAAATAATTTTTTAAAATTGGATTTAACATCTTTTTTGAGTTAAAATGGTTGTCAGTCTAGAAAATGATGAAATTTTTTCAACCAACTCATAGTGGATTTTCGATAATCATATAAATCAATGAATATTTTTTCATGTGTATTTTAAATGATAGTTTATATATCGAGGTCAATAACTTATCTATTATTTGATATAATATTTTCATGGGAAAAAATATTTTACGATCAAAATAACGAGGTAATAAATTTTCTTTATATAATAATTATTTTTTAATTTTAAAAACTACAATTACTTGTATTTCATGTTCCTCTTAATAATTTAAAACATATAAATGAAATACAAATATAATAAATACATTTTCAATAAAATTAAAAATAACAATAATGTCTACAAAAATCGATGGTACATTAGAATATACAATGGGAATAATGAAAAATTCATAATTCATATATCTATTCTAAATTTTATTAATTTTAATTCCTTCCACATTAACCATTAACTAATATTATAAAAAAAACAAGGAAATCCTTTAAATAATACTATTCTCAAGGGAGTAGATTCAAAAATCACTTATATGTGGAAATAAAGACTTGTTCAAAATTTGGGTGTCCATTAAGGACCTATAATCAATTAATGGTCACATTAGTGCATATATATTTTTAATAATCAAAATAGGATAACACTATGGTGAAGTGAAATATGGAATTAACTAATTAGTTATGACCTACATAAATTGAATTTGTAATTGTAAATGTTTTAATTGAAACATTAGATATATTGTTTTTGAAATATGATTAGACATAGGAACTGAGTCAGTGGTGATATGAACCTTCATATTAGTAATATCACTAAAATAAATTTTCTATAAATCCATCCATAAATTTATATACATTAGAAAAAAATAATTTAAATTATTTATTACATTTAAGAAATATGATTTTGGTAACTGTCACTAAAATCTCAATTATACATCAAATATTCTTATTATGTTGTCAATGGATTATATAAATTTAGTTAAATATTCATGGATCCTAAATTAATCATGGAATGAAAAAATTATAGCCAATCCATACCCAAAATGAAATCAAACACTGCTATACATATTTCTATAACATTTATAGGAATAATTGTCCCACATAAAATAAATAATCATGTTTATCACGGAACCACCCATTTTCATAACAATGCCCAAGAACCATAATAGAAACGTATCACATAAAACAATCATAAAGGAAACATAACATTTCCACATTTAAATCACAATATAACATTTTAGTATTTTGAAATAATGAATCCATTCAAAAAGAAACCATTTCCAAAACCATTTAAAACATTTAATAAAGTGATTTTTGAATCAAAGTGTCTCATACCACCTTTAAGATTTTAAATGTTTAAACAATTAATATCCATATAAATAAATCATTTAAACCATTTTTAAAACATGGATATAAATAAGAAAAAATAATTAAAACATTTAAAGCGATATTTTTGTGAAAGGGGTTCTACCAAAATTAGAGACACTTGAATACAATAAATGATGAATAACGTTTAGTCAGAACCTTATAATATCATGATAATAAATGGATTCATGATATAATATTCCAAAGGACATTATATACACTATATAAGAGTGAATTGGAGCATAAAAACAATGAAGTTTCAATAGAAATGTCAAATATGATGAATTCCCTTATAAAGAAGGTATCATCAAATTAAGGATAATTCAATCTCAAAATTATGTGTGACAAATATAAATACACCCAATATAAGTGGATATTAAGTGTAAAACAATAAAAGTTCATTCACACGTAATAAATAGATGACATATTCAATAACTACATGTTGAACCCAAAGAAATCGAAATTGGGTTAAAAAGTTCCCTTGGTAAAATTCGACAGCCTAACAGAATCACTTCAAATTTCAAAAAATGAGTTAATGAGAGATAAAAATGGAATATCATCACTTGGACATAAAATTTACATCAATAAGGCTATAAAATAACATATCCCAACATAATATTATGTGAATTAAAAGACATACCAAAAGAAGTCTTTTAAAAAGAGGATGGTGAAAGGTCCCCTTACCGAGTTGGGTAACATTCGAAACGTACACCCCATGGGGAAGAAGGTTCATAAAATGAATATGAGAATACCCATAAATGAAATTATACTAAACAATGTTTATATTAATGGGAAGTACATACACCACTCAAAGGAAATTGTGGAAAATGTAGCATAAATCTCACCAAAATAAAAGTGACATGAAAAATCCCTTATAAAAACTCGGCAGCCTAACAACATCACTTCAAAACTCATAAAATGATTTGATGAGAGGAAATAGGGTCCCTCATAATATGAACATAAAAATTACAGTAAGTGTAATATAAAAGAACAACCCAATCACATGAAATATGAGCTTAAAAGGAATGACATAAAAGGGTGTACATAAAAAGAAAGAGAGAAGTATGATCCCTTACCTCAAGTCCAACTTGTCTTGTTCGTTTCTTTATATTCCTGAATAATAAACATTGGACAATTTTTAATTTCTTAAGTACCTCTCTATAAATATTATTATTCAGTTCATATCACATATTTTAATGTTATAATAATTTGTTAATAATATGAGTTCATATCAGATGTTTTTGTCGATGTTTGGTACATGAGTTAAAAATTGACCTTGTTGGAAAATAATTTTCCATGTAGTTATAGGTATATCATATACAGAATAGTATTTATGAATTAAATATAATATATATCCCGTATATATTAATTTTATACTATTCCATATCATTTGAAGATAAAAATTAAAAGCACCGTTCATGGAGACGGTAGGTCGTACGTACGCATGAATGATACTTTCATTTTTTTGTCAGATTAATGGAATTATAACAAAATGAGATATATATATATGTTATAATTCCATAATGATATCCATCATTTATATGTAATATATTACAAATATATCCACTATATATATGTAATTATAATAGTATATAACATTTTGAGATAATAAATGAAATGTACCAATCATGGAGACGGTAAGTCGTGCGTACGTATGAACGCTACTTCAATTTCTATTTCATATTTAATGTAATTAAAACATAATGATATATAATAGTATTTTAATTCCATTATGGTATCATATATAATATCATTAAATATATCCTTTATAAATACCACATATGGTATTAACAAATCAAATCACTTTGAGGGGGCGGTAGTCCGCACTTCCTAAAACGAAATTATCGTGTTTACCAACAATGGAGACCATAAAGGTATTCCACAAAAGAAAAATACAGAAGCTTAAGTAAAACATTAACATATTATATATTATATATAAATACAGTGACATCTTAATGGCCACCTTTTAAGGTGTTATATGAGTGTTGAACAATCATCGTTTCGTGAGGCAGAAATTCGCCATCCACAGAAACAGTATGTTGTTTAACCATTTGATGTAGGTGTTTGTCAGTGTAGCTCGAATTATTATTATAAAAAAATCCTATTATATTGAATATACTAGAGTTGTTACAAAATAAATGAATAAAAAGAGTTTAGGGGGTTTTATAAGAAAAATAAAACAAAAGGACTCAACTGAAAACATTACCTTAAAATCGGGTAACTCTCTTTGGTTGGAGCTCAAAGGCTTCCTTGGGAAGACTTCTTCCCAAGGTGAGGATTCTAAGGGTTATATAGGGATGTGGAGAGACAAAATGGGCAGGGTTTGGCCGATAAAAAGGATTTGGAAGTGTGGGTAAGGAGGTAGAGGTGGGGGCCTTTTATAAGAGGAGAGGAGGGGCACTCTTGGAAAGGTATAAAATGTAACATTATTTTCAAATGAGTTTAGGATTTTAATGATCCCACATTGATGTGTTTCTGGGATAAGGTGATAAGGGTTCTAAATCCACCCATCCAATAGGTTTTGGACATGTTTAGGTCTTATATTTTACATTATCTTTCCATTTTATTTAAATCGTTAAATAATGAGGTCATCGCTGCATCATCGTGATGTCATAAATAATTTAATTTATTTAATGTCTAAAAATTATAAAAAAAATAATATGATGTACGAAATATTTTTATATTTCTAATGAATATTTATATTCCAAAAGATCATTTATGTAGACAAAAGTAAAAATATTTTACTTAGGTGATACATTCTTTGTTACATTTAACATTCTTTAAAAAAAAGATAAAAAGTCACTTTCTCACAAAAGTGATTCCATGGGGCCCCCATGTATGGCACAAGGCATCCCATGGTAGACCATGAGACATCCAGTAGCCTTAGGACACATTTTTTGGTCATTTTTTATTATTATGATTTTATCTTAATATCTTTAACTACCCGATTACTCATTAATCAAGATAATTAAAGATAATTACCATCGTTACTATTCATAATATCATAAAACATGAGTCTTAATTACATAATTTGGACCATCTGATTCCAAATATGTAATCCATTTTACCAAAATCCAAACACATAAATTTCAATAATTAATTTAAAAAAACTTCCCGTTGTCAAAACAAATAGCGGGTTTTTAGAAAAAATATTTATGAAATGTTTGGCACTTGTTTATGCCTAATTATAAAGTGAAATTAATCCCAATGACCATCATTGAATTACATGGTAAAAATATATTCTAATTACTCTTAAAAAAATATTATGAAGATAATATAACCATATAATTAAATTATATGAAAAAGTAGTTTTGATGTAAAATACAGTATTTTTCACTATTCATTGAAAAATGAACATTGTCAGAAAAATACCAAAAATTAACCCAAGGTAAATTTAAATGTCCCAATCATAAATAATATGTTTATTTTGAAAAATAGTGCTTATAAAATTGACAAAAAGTGGATTTAAAATGGGTTCACCATCAAAAGGCGGTCAATCGACCTTTTAAAGAATATTAGCATGTTTACGGTTAAAAACTGAATTCATTTGCATTTTTAATCCTCTAACATTTATTGACAAAAAGAAAAAAATTTGACAAACATATATAATCATTTTTTAGTTAGTTCTGTTCATTCCCGCCATTACAACGGCCTGGCGTTAACTACCATTTAAAATAATATTATTTTATTATTAGAGTGCAACGTAAGATTTCAAAGAATCTTATTGTTGCATATTGGGTATACCATCGAGCATAGCATTACCATTAAAGTAATATTAATATTTTAATAAAAAATAATGATTAATGTGAAAATGTCATACTCTTTATTTACCTAGGGTGTTACATCCTTCCCCCCTTTTGGGAATTGCGTCCTCACAATTTTAAAATTGATCTTGGAAACATCCTTGAACGTCCCACATCGGAACAAGAGTCGGTAAAACAATCATTTTAAAACAAAGAAATATAATTATGAAGGTCACCCGAGTTAACCCATACTAGGATTCCATGTATGAAAATATGGACATGGAGGAAAAAATAAAGGGTCATGTTCTGATGGAGAGTGATAGTAAACATGTCTAGGAGAAAGTTAACCACAAGAAAATCACAAACTTGTGATGGGTTAAACGGTATTCGATTCCTCCTTATAAAAAGTTAGTAGACAACATTTTGTTTTAAGTTACTTTTTATTGAGGAAATTGTTCATAAGGAAACATAATCACTTATCACGTTGACTTTCAACTTTTATTAGATTCCTTACACAAAGTCATATTTTCTCCAAAAGATGAGTATTTAGAAAGACTTTTTCACATTAAGAGTACTATAATCAACGTAAAGAGAATCACCTAATCCACAAAAGAGAACTATATAATTCCCATGTTTTTAGACTTTAACCAAAACCAAAACCAAAAATGTTATTACAAGATCAGAAAATCCAGAAAAGGATAACCCTTTATAAAAAGAAAATCTATTCTTAATCTCCACAATTTGTCCAACAAAACACAAAGTTCAACGAGGACCATTCGATAAACAATTTTTCCAAAAAATTCTTCTAATTAATCCAAACTAAGATTGAAACCCAAATATTTGTAGGATTTAGTCAAATAGTCTTCCAAGTTAAATCGTAACATTTATCTCCAAACAACATCAGTTTCTCTTAAAGTCTCGTATTGAAAAGTAATTAACCTAATCACATATCCTCCATGATAGGTTAATATATTTCCATAAAAACCCCAAAATCAAATTACTCTTAATTCATAAAATCGTCTAACTAAAAGGAATCAGTCAAACTAACCAGGGACTTCACGTAGTCCAGTGGTAGTCGATAAATAACAGTTGTACTTTGGTTGTGGGTTCGATTCCCGCAGCTTTTTCTGACGCGACGGGTTGTCACATGGTCTGCGTGTTGTCCTTTTTCCAAAGCTATATAATTCTCAAATCATTCCCCAAAAAGAGATAAAATCATCAAAAATAACCATAACATAATTTAACCTCAATTTTATCTCAAGCCTTTCACGTCCATAATAACATATAGTAACCCATAATTACCTCAAAAGTAAGGATCATATAAACCCAAATGGTTCTTTATAAGTATTTCCACAAAAGAACAGATAACTATTCCTTGAATAAAATTTTCATATATTAAACATTAGGGATATGCATACTATATAAAGTCTTCTAATGTAACCCCATAATAAAAAGAGACTTAATGCTCTTAAAAATTTCACCATAACTCTTGAAGACCTTATATGTTGACTTCTTGCTCATTAAACATTCTTCATGATCCATTAAACATTCCTTTCCAACTTATTCTGAAATACCTATTTCCTACAAAAAAAATAATGAATCTTATCTTAAGATTCCAAAATAGGAAAACAAAAGTTATGAAATAATCCATACCTTTGATTGGTCATTGTCAGTTTCTTCATCCTCAATTGGAATGGATTTAGGTATTGGTAAACGAATATTTGTAGTATCTTGGTGATACCATTCACGAAACTCCTACATAGGACATGTGTTTGCATAATGACCATGCACACCACATTTAAAACATTCAATTGATCCCTCGGAAAGAACTTCTTTCCCTTTCCTCAAGTCAACTGGATGCTTCCTTTTTCCATGGAAGGTTATTGCTTTATGACCTTCATTTCCAAATTTATAGCATATTTCTGTCCCTTTGAAACATTTCCTTGGTGTTTATTTCCACATCTTTGACACATAGGTTTTTGAACACACTTACCTTTATGATTATTACCTGTAGTTCCGTACGGATTTATTTCACGCATATATGATGCCTTAGAGAAATCACCAAGGATTAGGTGGACAATCATAACTCCAGATAGTTGGTTGAGGATAAACACAAGAGTTCTCATTGCAGCTCCCATATCATTCAGTAGCTTGCTCAAAAAACTGTCATAGTTTCCTTCACATCCACTATTACTTTGGTGCCTTATAGATCCATCCATTCACTAAAACCAAAAAGGTCAGTGTGAGTATATCAAAAAAACCATCATGTACTAATGTGGAATATAAACACTAAGATATACTTAATCATTCACTTTATCTAAAACTAGGACTCTTTCTGAAATCCTAAACATTATGGTAATGTCAGTTATGCTTAATGAATACCCTAACCTCTAAAGTTATCTAATCCGACCTCTGATACCAACTATAAGGCCCCAGCCTTAAACCTTACTTAATCTTGAGTTATTACAAGATTACACATTGAGGATCTTTTCTGGTTTAGAGTTTTAGAGAATTAGATCATAAAACCTGCATTACATTCCACATTTAAACAAAGTGGTTACATAAAATATAGGATTCAATTTTTTCCCATTAACAATAACATATTTAAAAAAATAAAGCATGGATTCTTTCTTGACACTTCCCTGACACTATCATCAAATCATGTACCTTTCCCTTGACCTATGAAAAACATTTCAAAAAAACTTGGGATGAGCATAAAAATCTCAGTAAGGGTTATAAAAAATATGGAATGGAAACATGAGTTCATATATACATAAGAGTAAAATCATACTTTACCCATAAAACATAGGCACTTTACAATACCTTATCAAATCATGAATAAATAATAGAAATCATACGAAATAAAAGGTAACATGAGGAATTCATAACATTCTTACGTAGGGAGTAACCCTCTTGGTTACGTTTGGAATACCCACCATAGTATATTCCCTATATATTCTCATATAAACCTTAACTTTTCACTCCTTCACGTTACCCAATGCATTGGAGAGCTATATCGGGCTCACCCGCCCTTAGTTTATCACGGAACCACCCGTTTTCATAACAATTCCCAATAACCATAACATAAACGTATCACATAAAACATGCATAAAGTAAACATAACATTTACACATTTCAATAACAATATAACATTTTAGTA
Organism: Viscum album; assembly: GCA_963277665.1. NCBI lineage: Eukaryota > Viridiplantae > Streptophyta > Magnoliopsida > Santalales > Viscaceae > Viscum > Viscum album. The sequence goes on from OY728127.1 coordinate 2,048,482,879, forward strand.
TATTGAAATAATGAATCCATTCAAAAAGAAACCATTTCCAAAACCATTTAAAACATTTAATAAATTGATTTTTGAATCAAAGTGTCCCATACCACCTTGAAGCTTTTAAAATCTTAAACCATTAATATCCATATAAATAAATCATTAAAACCATTTTGAAAACATGGATATTAATAAGAACAAATAATTAAAACATTTAAAGTGATATTTTGGTTAAAGGGGTTATACCAAAATTAGAGACACTTGAATACAATAATTGAGGAATAACATTTATTCAGAACTTTATAATATCATGAGAATAAATGGATTCATGATATAATATTCCAAAGGACAATATATACACCATATAATAGTGAATTGGTTCATAACAACAATGATGTTTCAGTAGAAATGTCAAATGTGATGAATTCCCTTATAAAGAAGGTATCCTTAAATTAAGGATAATTCAATCTCAAAATTATGTGTGACAAATATAAATACACCCAATATAAGTGGATATTAAGTGTAAAACAATAAAATGTCATTACCACATATTTAAAAGACGACATATTCAATAACTACATGTTGAGCCCAAAGAAATCGAAATTGTGTTAAAAAGTTCCCTTGGTAAAATTCGACAGCCTAACGGAATCACTTCAAAATTCAAAAAATGAGTTGATGAGAGATAAAAAGGAATCTCATCACTTGGAAATAAAATTTACATCAATAAGGATATAAAAGAACATATCCCAACATAATATTATGTGAATTAAAAGACATAACAAAAGAAGTCTTTTAAAAAGAGGAGGGTGAAAGGTCCCCTTACCGAGTTGGGTAACTTTCGAAATGTACACCCCATGGAATAAGGGTCACATAATGAAGATTAGATTACCCATAAATGAAATTATACTACATAATGTGTATAGTAATGGGAAGTACATACACCACTCAAAGTAAATTGTGGAAAATGTAGCATAAATCTCACGGTAATAAAAGTGAGATGAAAAATCCCTTGCGAAAACTCGATAGCCTAACGACATTACTTAAAAACTTATAAAATGAGTTGATGAGAGGAAATAGGGTCCCTCATCATATGAGCATAAAAATTAAAGTAATAGTAATATAAAAGAACAACCCAATCACATGAAATATGAGCTTAAAATGAATGACATAAAAGGGTGTACTTAAAAAGAAAGAGAGGAGTAGGATCCCTTACCTCAAGTCCAACTTGTCTTGTTCGTTTCTTTATATTCCTGAATAATAAACGTTGGTAAATTTATAATTTCTTAAGGAACTCTCTATAAATATTATTATTCAGTTATATCACATATTTTTAATGTTATAATAATTGGTTAATAATATGAGTTCATATCAGATGTTTTTGTCGATGTTTGGTACATGAGTTAAAAATTGAACTTGTTGGAAAATAATTTTCCATGTAGTTATAGGTACATCATATCCAGAATAGTATTTATGTCTTAAATATCATATATATCCATTATATATTAATTTTATAATATTCCATAGCATTTGGAGATAAAAATTAAAAGCACCGTTCATGGAGACGGTAGGCCGTACGTACGCATGAACGCTACTTTCATTTTTTTCAGATTAATGAATTAAAACAAAATGAGATATATATTTATATATATATATGTTATAATTCCAGAATTATATCCATCATTTATATGTAATATATTACATATATATCCATTATATATATGTACTTATAATAGTACATAACATTTTCAGATTAGAAATGGAATGTACCGATCAGGGAGACGGTAAGCCGTGCATACGCATGAATGCTACTTCCATTTCTATTTCATATTTAATGGAATTAAAACATAGTGATATATATTAGTATTTTAATTCCAGTATTGTATCATATATAATATCATTAAATATATCCTTTATACGCACCACATATGGTATTAACGAATCAAATCACTTTGAGGGGGTGGTAGTCCGCACTTCCTAAAATGCAATTATTGTGTTTACCCACAATGGAAACCATAATGGAATGACAAAAAAGAAAAATATTGAAGCTTAATTAAAACATAAACATATTATATGTCATATATAAATATAGTGACATCTAAATGGCCACCTTTTAAGGTGTTATATGAGTGTTGAACAATCATCATTTCGTGTGGAAGAAATTCACCATCCACAGAAACAGTATGTTCATTAACCATTTTATGTAGGTGTGTATAAGTGTAGCTCGAATTATTCTTATAAAAACATCCTAGTGTATTGAAGATACTGTAGTTGTTACAAAATAAATGAATAAAAAGAGTTTAGGGGGTTTGAGAAGCAAAATAAAACAAAAGGACTCAAGTGAAGACATTACCTTAAAATCGGGTAACTCCCTTTGGTTGGAGATCAAAGGCTTCCTTGGGAAGACTTCTGCCCAAAGTGAGGATACTAAGAGTTAGAGAGGGACGTGGAGAGAAAAAATGGGTAGGGGTTGGCTGAGTCAAAGGCTTTGGATGTGTGGGCAAGGAGGTAGAGGTGGGGGACTTTTATAAGAGGAGAGGAGGGGCACTCATGGAAAGGTATAAAATGTAACTTTATTTTCAAATGAGTTTCGGATTTTAATGGACCCACATTGATGTGTTTCTGGTATAAGGTGATAAGGGTTCTAAATCGACCCATACAATAGGGTTTTGACATGTGTAGGTCTTAGATTTTACATTATCTTTCCATTTTATTTAAATCGTTAAATAATGAGGTCATTGCTGCATCATCATGATGTCATAAATAATTTAATATATTTAATGTCTAAAAATTATAAAAAAACTAATATGATGTAGGAAATATTTTTAGATTTCTAATGAATTTTTATAGTCCAAAAGATCATTTATTTATACAAAAGTAAAAATATTTTACTTAGGTGATACATTCTTTGTTACATTTAACATTCTTTAAAAATAGGATAAATAGTCACTTTCTCACAAAAGTGATTCCATGGGGCCCCCAAGATTGGCACAAGGCATCCCATGGTCGGAAATGAGACAACCAGTTGCCTTAGGACACATTTTGTGGTCATTTTTTATTATTATGAATTTATCTTATTATCTTTAACTACCCGATTTCTCATTAATCAAGATAATTAATGATAATTACCGTCGTTACTATTCATAATGTCCAAAAAAGAGTCTTAATTACATAATTTGAAACTTCTGATTCCAAATATGTAATCCATTTTACCAAATTCCAAACACATAAATTGCAATAAATAATTTAAAAAAACTTCCCGTTGTCAAAATAAATAGCGGGTTTTTTAGAAACAATATTTATGAAAAGTTTGGCAGTTGTTTATGCCTAATTCCATAGTGAAATTAATCCCAATTACCATCATTTAATTACATTGTAAAAATATATTCTAATTACACTTTAAAACAAATTAAAAAGATAATATAACCATATAATTAAATTATATGAAAAAGCAGTTTTGATGTAAAATGCAGTATTTTTCACTATTCATTGAAAAATGAACATTGTCAGAAAAATACCAAAAATTAACCAAAGGTAAATATCAATGTCCTGATCATAAATAATATGTTTATTTTGAAAAATATAGCTTATAAAATATCCAAAAAGTGGATTTAAAATGGGTTTTCCATCAAAAGGCGGTTAATAAACCTTTTAAAGAATATTAGAATGTTTACGCTTAAAAACTGGATTCATTTTCATTTTTAATCCTCTAACATTTATTGAAAAAAAGAAAAAATATTTGACAAAAATATATAATCATTTTGTAGTTAGTTCTGTTCATTCTCTCCATTACAACGGCTAGGCGTTAACTACCATTTAAAATAATAATATTTTATTATTAAAGTGCAACGTAAGATTTCAAAAAAACTTATTGTTGCATATTGGGTATGCCATCGAGCATAACATTACCTTTAAAGTAATATTAATATTTTATTCACAAATATGGATAAATCACAAAATTTCATACTCTTTATTTACCTAGGGTGTTACACTGACCCCTTTTACGACTCCTAATTCCATGATTATATAAAAAGAGATTTCACAAAAGCATTATAGGAGTCACATCCTATTTTCCACTACTAAGGTCATGTATGAGTCAAGGTTGTGTAATATAATATAGGATTGGATATATGAAGTGTGAAATGAAATATCTTTAGGATTAACCCCTTTAAATTTCATTTAATATATTTATCCTCAAAAAATGACACAATTTTATAACATTAATTAATTGAAATTCATTCTAATTTATATCATAATATATATCTCAACCAATTAAATTGTGTCACCAAATCCAAATTTCAAAATGCCCATACTCAATATAAAAAGAAATGTGCACTCTAGGTAAAAGAAATCTAACCTTTATGTCTAGTATCAGGATGTAACCAATTATGTATAATGATTTGATATAGTGAGCAACTAATCACTATTTATAAAAGTACTATTTCAATCTAAACACTGTAATTTTATAATTCTAAACTTGTGGTGAAGAACTCAAATGTCGAATAATTGTCTAGTTAATGTTCCATCATCAATATATGTGGGGGAAACCATTTGTTCTTATGTTATAACATTAATAAAACAAATTATTTCATCATACAGAATCACTAGCACACTGAAATTCACAACAGTTAAGGGACCACAATAAGAACATCTAATACGAGTAATGAACACTGAAAAATAGATATGATATGGAATAATGAATGCCATTTAATTTATATGGTTCCTAGTATGATGCATTAATTTATATTCCCTAATTTTATTAGTCCAGGATAAATCAACCCATAATAATTATATCACATATAAAAATAACACAGAATGGTTTTGTTAGGAAATGATAAAATAGAATCCATAATATCCATGCGAGAAACAAAATCATTACCCATCCTTAAATTTTGTTTAACCTATACATTTTAACACCCATGATTTTATGATATTTATTCATTTTAATTTCTTTTATGTAATGGGTTGTACGCTACCCCAATATTTGATTTCATTGTAAGCAATACTATATTAGATTTCAGTATACACAACACTATTCTTAGTTTGTGTTGCAAACAATTTCAAGTTCTTTTGATAGAATTAAACACTGAGTATAGATTTATTTAAATGATAAAAAATTATATGTTATTATTATTTTATATGAGATATAAAATTAACGATTCACTACACACAACACTAACGTGGCATGTGTTACACTAAAGTGTGACCTTCCAGGATAACTTACGTTGTACATGATACCATATTTCACTGAAAAATGATATATTATTATAATATTATTATTTACTGGGTTCCAAACTATCCACTAAGAAAATTATTAACCACATTTTGAATATTATATAACATTATCATTCATCTTACTCATTTTATAGAACATTATAGGTGAAGAAAATCAATTTTGTGGATAAAAGATGATGTTTTCAAAAAATGATTTTTTCTGCCTTTAGATAGAGCATCCATTTTAAATATAGTTTTTTATAATTTTATAAGATCAATTTCACTACATAGAATTTATAATTGGAATCATGATATAATAATTTACAATGTGTTTTGAATTATTCTTATTTTATGATAAAATTCAAATTTTAATGAAAATTGAAAAATAATGCATTTTTTCAAATCATTCAATTCATCTAATTTATTAATTTAGTCAGATTAAAATTGTAAATGGATTTGTTGTGTAATGGGATTATATTATCGTCTATTTAACCCAGTTTTAGTCAATGGATGTAACTTCATATTTAAATTGGACATAAACAAACGTCAATATTTTAATAATAATTACTTTTCAAAGAACTTCTTTAAGGTTATGATAATAGGAATTACTGAAAAATTAATTACTGAAACATCTGTGATTTTAATTATAAAATACATATTCCATATATTTAATCATAAATCTCAATGTATGTAAGGAGTTACCTTATATTTTTTTGACATTATGATTAGTAATATCAGTAATTATTTTATTTATCATGATTACAGGATAAACGTAGTCAATAAGGGTAAAAAATAATATTATAATAATATTAAACTACACATACACATGTCCAAATTATATATGAATAGATATTTCCTACCATGGGGCACCATGGGTAGATTTTTAAATCCCATGGATTCACAAGGATTTGATGATGGCAGTTTATAAAAATTAATTTATTGAAAATATAATTATAACATAAACACATATATATTCTTAAATAGATTTTTATAAGGGGTTATAAAAATTATCTATTAGGATGCATGTAGTAATTAGAATTATATAAATTTTTCCTATGTCATGGAATTTTAAAATTTTTTTTATAGATTTGATAAATATATTTAAATTTGACAAAATTATTATTTAGTGATTACCTCATTAATGTATGATTCAAATAAATGAATTTATATGTATTTAAATTATATTATTTTAAACATATTGATGTCATTTACGAATTTAATGGATGAAAATGGCATATATTTCGATGATTTAAGGAATTTGGTTTGAACGAATAATTTTGTTAAGAATTTATCAATATTCAATTATTATATACTGACAAAATTGACATAAATGTTCTTTTAAAACAAAAAATATTTGATTAAAGGATATGAGAATCCTAAAAATATAAAGATCATACAAATAACATTAATAATTATAATAAGGTAATTAATAATCCTCTTTAGGTTCCCATGTAATTTTTTTTGTAAAAATATGAATCATCTATTATAAAAATAAAAGAGGACCCTGTAGTTGTTAACTCATTTTACGTAGGGTTAAATCATAAATATAATCATTCATTTATGACCAAAACTTGTCTAAAATATATTGGTTGATGTGATTTTGATGCATAAAAATATTATCCACAAAATAAATAAATTTTAGCTATTATAAAATGAATAAATTTTTTTAATAAATTAATTTTTCATGATTTTCCTTAAGATCCCCTATCCCCTCTTATAAAAGGGGGCCTCCATTCCGCGTTAACTCGCACCTCTGAAGAAAATTTTTTCATCCAAAACGTGCCCATTTCTCCTCCCAACCACCATATAATCTTTAGAGAGGCCTAAAATTGGTCATATTAACATCATATGGAGCCATTTTGAAGAAATCAAAAGGAAACACCAGAAGAAGAGGTACTGATTTTATCCCTTCCTTCAATTTTCTTTTCTTATTGTACTTCATATATATATGTTGATTCCATAATAAAGTAATACCAAAAATATATTAAACATTATAAGATGTTTTTATAATTATGTTAAATCCTAATACCTCCTTCTATATATTTTACGCATAACAATATCACCATACGGGCATACACACATCTTACCATCTCCACACCATGGTGAACTTTTTAATTCAAAAATAATTTTTTTATGGATATAATGTTGAGTAAAATGTTTTCATATAATGAATATAATATGTTAAATGTTATTTATTTTTAATATACCGTACAATTATGTACCATTTAACCATCAAGATAATGATTTCATCTCTCGTGCATACATACGACTTATTCTCTCCACGACACTGTGAGATTAATTATCCTCTTTAACCATCCAAGAATGATTATAAAAAATACATATATAAATCTAGGTATGTTATTCATAATTATGGTAATTATGAAATAATATTTATATGCTAATGATATATATATATATATCTGTATGTGTGTGTGTGTGTGTATTTATGTACATATATGTCATCCACTTACTTCCATTCAATACGATACAAAAATGGAAACAACATTTATACATATGTACGACCAACCGTCTCAACGAATGGTGTATTCTATTTTAAATATATAAATATTATATATATATTATGAATATATATGTTATATAAATAATATTATACATTTTGGATGTAATTATATCATGATCTGTGTAACATGATCAAGAATAACAAGTCAAAACATGTATGATAAACAATGCGATATTACCCAAAATGATTCATTAACATGGAATTTAAAAAAAGAAAATATAATGTAATCTAAGAATAATACATGATATTTTATATATTATTATGATTCTTATATAAGATAATAATATTTTTAAAATCAATATACAATATTTTTGGACTCTTATGGAATGTATCAGACCAAACGTAAAGGATAATTTTGCAATCTAATTTTTTTTCTGAGATTTTTTATACTTAAGTATTTACCAAGGATATATTTATCATCCATGTAAATGATTTCAAATAATTTTATTATAAAAATATTATTATTCATTTCAGAATAATTAAATACATTTTTACGCAATTTTTAATTTTACTACATTGTATGGAAGGAGCCATTATTTTTTTACCATACATGGTACTTTTGGGATTTTCTAGAAAACGTACGAAGAGAATATTTAATTAAATTATATGACATGAAATGATTTTTTCAGTTTCATAACATATTATTTCCATATATATAACATTTCATGATTTCACGTTTATTTTCATGTAAATTATTTTATATTAAAATATCTTGACATTCAGATAGTTGAAAATGTTTTTTTAAAGAAATGGTATTTTCTTAGGAAATAATTTCTAATATTTTATCAAAATTATTTTCAATCTAATATATAAGTGGGTTATATTTATATACCTATTAATTTTTTAATTTTTTTTTACAATTGAATTATTTTTATGAATTACAATTATCATATATGAATTATGATATGATGATATGATGTTTGAGAATCCTATTTTACTTCATGGGTTATGATATGATAAAAGATTTATGTTTTTTTGGCACATATAAGAATGATATAATTATGAGACGTGGGAGCCCTATATATCCATCCAGGTCATTGGGTAATGATTGATATCTCATGAGATAGACATGACTGGAAGGACAAGTAAATCTGGTTCTGTAATACATGGACGGAACATCCCGTAAACTCGGTCCAGAAATGGAATTTTTCCACTATGATGGTCTTGAAAGAAATGCCTTGGCTACTATATAAATAATATTATGTTCTTATTAGATTTCTATAATTACATATATTTTTTAAATAATATTATATAATTGTTAATGATAATTTATGATTTATGCAATATGTACTGCTAATATTAATTTCATGACTCTTGATTTTGATGTTTAAACATTATCTTCAGGTTTTTATGTTCAAATTTATATGGATTGTTTTCTATTCCCCATGTTATCCTTTAATGAGAATTTGAGCTGACCATTTTTATGTTTTCTTTTCCCCAGGATATAGAGAAATGTTTTAGGTAGGAAAATATATAGGGAAGATCATTATGGGAGAAATTGAATATCTTTCACCATGATTATAATATTAGGTTCTGAGTTTCCGAAGATAATAAACTAATACGGTCTTTGGGAACCTATTTGGGTCTTGTATTAATTATTCGACAAAATTAATTTATTTTCAATATAAATCATACTTGGGACTCTATAGTTGAATCAGAGCGATGGTTTAGTTATCATATTGATAATAGGAAGCAAATACTTAATTGAGATCTCTAGATATATTTTTGAGGTATGTCTAGGGGTATCCATAAAGTTATGTAGAAATATGGGATGCAAGACTAGAATTATGATAATTATAATGAATAAACATGGATTAAACATCTAATGAGATATATTTAATGTACCCCTCCATGATAATTTGGTTTTCCTAGTATGATTATTGCCTCTCCGTGTATTCATTTTGGGTTTTGGGAAATGGTTAGAACTCGATGGAACTTTGTTAACGATCAATGGACTATGAAATGAAATGTTTTTCCTGTTGAAAAACATAATGTTATTGGAGATAGAATGGGAAATATTATTTCTATAAATAAAAAATGCTATGAATCATTCAATAATTCCAAATGAGATGAAAAGGGAACAATATTCTATTGAGTTCTTTATGAGGAAACACCCATCTTCTATCAATGGGTCTTCTGATCTACTTGATACTGAACTGTGGATCAATGCCATTGAAATGTTAATTTCTATCCTTCTCTATTAAAAACATCAAATGTTCTTTTGGGCTACTTATCTTTTAGATAGTGAATCATACTAGAGGTGGACTCTACTTAATAATACACGGCAATATGATAAAATTAAATCCATAGAAAGGGATGAGTTTAAGAACATGTATTTAAATAAGTACATATACCTTATTTTTTGAATAATGATATAACAATAGTTACTTGAGATTAAGAAAACGGGTTATGAATTTTTGAGTACATATTAGTCGAATTTTAGAAATTTACCATGGTATGATTTTGGTTTTATCAACCAACCTGAATGTAATGTGGATTTATTCTTCAATGGCTCAAAACCAAATCATTGATGGGTATTATCTATAAGAGAAATCAATAGTTATGAAGAGATTTTTTAATTTTATATCAAGATAGAATATGATGATGATGTTATAGATCCATCTAATGGTATTAAAATGAAATGTAATATGGAGTTTAAGAAAATATATCAAAAAAAATTAAAAGATAATAATTCTTTTATACCCAAAATGTGAACAGAGGCATGGGGGAGATTGTCATAAGGAGACTCGAATATGTTTCATTTGTGGAAATAAAGTTCATTTAGAATTTGAATGCTTAATTAATAGAGAAAAGTTTTCTAATGATGTGAATATATAAAAGACTATAGAGAACACCCCACCAAAACTTCCATGCAACAAGTTCAAGGAAATGGTGAATTATGTTAACCAATTTCCAAATACAATGGTTAATAATGATCGACATCAGAAAACTATTAAGGAAAAAAGAAAAGGGGAGTCACATGCCATCACTGTTTTTGATGTTTAGTATGACAACAATGTGGTGGAATGATTAACTGTTTTGGTAATGGAATTCAAAAATAGTGTTGTGGAATCTCATTTAATGTATTATAGAAATTTGGAATATCTATGTATTGTTATGTTGTGGTTTTCCATAATTATATGGTTCAGGTAACCAGGAATTTTGATTTTTTATTTTTTAAAATCACATGACTTGTGCATATTGAAGTGATAATGAGATAATGAGATTTTTGTTAGTATTAATGATATCATGACTGCTATAAGAAAAAAAACGATATCGTAGTTTGAGTATATATTTGTTTTTATACAATTGGAATGTGGAAGGAGTTATTTCTCATATAATACAGGTTCCCACTAAGGTTTTATAGATATTAATTTTATTATCATGTTTTTAGAAAATAAATGATTAAGTTATTCACAAGTTTTGAATGTGACACCCAAGAACTGCCAAATCAGATATGGGAGAAAAATGTTAATTCGTTTTAATCAACCTCTTTATAATGTTGTATATTATCACTTTTTGTATGTATTGTAATATTACCCATTTATGGATAATGTATGTTATATTTGGGTTTATGCTTGTTTGATTAATGTATTGTCTCACTATAATGTGGACTTAGGCATATTTTATAATATGTTCTAACATTTTGGTTGAGACAGATGGATAAACCTACCATTCCATTGCATTATCTTTTAACTCTTCAAGAATAAAAATTTCATCTTCATTTCATTAAATAAGAGACGATGTGGATATTTTTCGGGTAATGATCAATGGTATTAAAATCACGTATGTATTTTATCTCGTGAAATAATTATTCAACATTAGAATAATGATCATGAAAACAAAAAAATTTATCCTAGTACCCACTTATACATTAAATTTCATGGTCCCTTAAATAAACACAGATTTATTGATTTATGGTAGTTAACTTTATAAAAACCTTATTGTCTATCACTATCTGTGAGAAAATGATGGTCATATTTATCTTCTATATATATGTTATCACTACACTCCCATGTTTTCCTAGGTGGAAACCCAATGATGAGTTAATTTGGGTTAATGATATGTTTTTAATATTAATTTTTAATATTATGGTTTTGTATTACATTTTTCGATATGGGATTAGATGAATGAAACATTCATGAAGTAAACAATTTATACCCCTGAAGAATTTCAAGGGAGAAACTTATTTTAAGGGGGGTGAAATGTAACACCTCGAGATTTTATGACATTGATTCTTTCTAATTTTTTTTATTTCTTGTCTTGTATGCTACACCAGGATTAGATTGTGCCATACACAACACCATATTTGCTTGTAGTATACACAACATTATTATTGTCTTGTGTTTCATACATCATCAAGTTCATTTGATAGAATTCCACACTATTTATATATTTTGATCAATGTAATAATGAACTATGTTTTGATTATTTAATATGCAACACTAAAAGAATATTTAACTAGTAGCAACATTGACATGGATTGTGTTACATTCAAGGGCTCCCATCGTCGATATCTTCCATTGTACATGATACCGAGTTTCACTAAAAAACAATAAATTTTTAAAATATAATTATTTAATAGGATATAAACTAGCCACTATAGATATTATTAATCAGAATTTAAATTTTATATAACATTATCATTAATCATACAAATTTTATAGAAAATTATAGGAGAACAAAATAAATTTTTTTGATAAAAGAATTATTTTTTTTAAATGCAGTTTTACTCCCTTTGGAGAGAACTATTAATTTAGACCTGGATTTATCACTATTCGAAGATATATTTATCAAAATAAATATATTAATTGGATTAGGGACATGAAAATTAAATTTATATGAATTGTCGTTATTTTTGTAATAAAATTTAAATTTTAATGAATCGTTAAAAATACTGTATTTTAATTTGAAATTTCTTTTTAATTTAATTTATTTATATAGTTAGATTAAAATTTTAATTGGTTTTCAATTTAATTGTACTATATGATTATCACTTATCAAATTGTGTTCATTTTATGTAATTTAACTTTTAAATTAGATAGAAACACATGTTTATCTTTTCATATTTATTACTTTTTAAAAACAACGTTTCTGGTTTTTACAACCCGATTTAATATTAAATTAATTACTGAAACATTAGAGTTTTTAATTTAGAAAATTGAATTCCACATTCAGAATCATAATTTTATAAATTTTTAAATAGGTAACATATATATTTTTACATTATGAATATTAACATCAGTAGTTATTTTATTTACAATGGTTAAATTGTAAATCTGGTAAATAAGTGTAACAAATAACATTATAATAATATTAAACTAACCTAAAACATGTTATAATCTTATTTTATTTTATATTTCTATCCATGGGCATCCATGGTTCCATTTTGGGACCCCATGGGTTCACATGGATTTGAAAAGGACATCTTATAAGAATTAATTTAAAGTAAATATTGTTAAACATAAACAAATATACTTTAATTAATAGATTTTTATATGGGGTAATATAATTTATCACATAGACTATAAATATTTTTTATAAATATGAATATATTAATTACATCATGGTATTTTATTTAAAATTTATAGTATTCATATAATTTTATTTATTTATGACACAATTATGATGTAGTGACTACCTCACTAGTGAAAGATTCAAATAAATGAATTTATAAATATTAAAATAAATTTAATTTGAAAATTATTATGTCATACACAACATTTATGGATGAAACTGACATATTAAATATTATTTACTGAATTTTTTTATGGAATCATGTTTTTATGTCTTTATCAATAATCAATTAAAATTGTCATAACTGTGAATTAAAAAAACCATTTTATTAAATGATATAAAAATCCTCAAAATCTAATGTTCATCCAATTAAATAGGATAGTGATGAAAATTTCATAAATGATAAACTTTAAGTTCCCTTGGAATTTTATTATGATGTTATTAACCATGTAATGTGAAAATAAATGAGGACATGGTAAGAGTGAAATTATTTTTACAAAGGGTTAAATCGAATCGATAAGGGTACTTATATGACATAAAAATGAATAAAACCAAATAGTTGAGAGGAATTTTAACCTTCATCATGTTATACTATAAATCAATAAATTTTGAGCTACTAGAAACCGAAAATACTTTTATAATAATATCTTATTCAAGATTTTCCTAAAGTTCCCCCACCCCTCTTATAAAAGGGAATATCCCTTCCACTTTAACTCACACCACTAAATACTTTTTTCTTTTCCTAACCATGAAAATTTATCTCAAAAAACTCCTTAAATTTCTCATAAGGGGATACAATATGGCTGATTACATCTTATTGAGACATTTTATTCAAATCATAAAGAAACACCTAAATAAGTGGTAATCGTTTTATACCATCATTTAATGTTCTTTTGTTCTTCTACTTTCCCTTTCAATTTTGATTCCATGGTAAAGTAATAAATACAAAATATTATACAAGATTATATGTTATTATAAAAATGGGACCACATTATACTTTATTTTATACATCCTAACAACAACAATATCACCATTTGAGCGTATGTATGATGTAACGTCTCCACATTATAGTGCAATTTGTTATTAAAAAATAATTTATTACAATGGGTATAATTATAATTATAATGTCTTTAAATAATGAATATATTATATTAATAATTATTTATAATTAATATAACATCCAATTAAATTACATTTAACCATTTGTAGAATGCTACTGTTGCTTGTGCATATATACGACCAACCGTCTCCACGAAAAGATAAAATTCATTCCCCACTTAAACTATCAAATAATCATTATAGAAAAATTATATATATATGTAATTATTAATTAGAAAATATATTTCATAATATGTCTAGTGGAATGAAATATATATATATATATATATATATATATATCATTCTCTAACTTTCCATTCAATACGGACAGAGAACTGAAACATCATTCATGCGTACATATGACATACCATCCCCATGAACATTGTATTCTATTATATATATATATATATATTATTTTGAATATTTATTTTATATTAATTATATTAAACATTCAATAAGTATGTAAATCCTGATCAATGTAATATGATCAATAATAACATATCTAAACACGTATGATAAAAACATAGCGATATTACAGAAATGTTGTATTAACATAGAATTGATAATAAACAGGTAATATAAAATCATAAAATATTATATATGATATCATAAATATTATTCTTTCTATTATTAATTTTTATAATATTTTTAATAATATTATAGATTATATTTGGACTTGTTTGGGGAGTATCAGACCTAAGCTAAAGGATAATTCTGTAAACTCATATTTATCATGTATTGTTTATACATAAGTATTTACTATATCTATATATATAATCAATGTCTATATTTTCTAATAATTATATGAAATTGTTTTTAATATTCTCCTATGTGTATTAAATTTCCTTTTTTCCTGATTTTTACTTTTACTACATTGTTTGTAAGGAATCATTCTTTTGTTTACCATACGAGCTACATTTTTTCTTTTCCGAAAAAAGTACGAGGATGATGTTTTTTTAGATTATACAGCATGAGAATACTTTTATGAATTCATAACTCATTATTTCCATAAATCTTCCTTTATAAAATTTCATGTTTATATTCAAATAAATTTTTTTCTTTTAAAAATGAATGAAATTTTTAGAAAAGAAATCGTTCATTTAGGAAGAAAGGATATTTTCCTCCGGAAATAAGTTCCGATGATTTAGGAAAATTAATTTAAATTTAATATGACATAAGATTAATTTTGTATGCATATTATTATTTTTATTTGATTGTTTTCAAGATGGAATTATTTTTATGAATTCCATTTTCCTTATATGGATTATGTTATGATGAAAAGATTTTTAAGAATCCAATATTATTTCTTGGGTTATGCTATGATAAAATATTTAGGTTTTGTTTCGAACATGTAATAAAGACCTCATTAGGATATGTTTGAGACTTATATCCCCCTCTAATCAATTGGGTAATGATTTATATCTAATGATATAGAATGAATGGAAAATAAAGTAAATCCAGTTCAGTAATACATGGCCAAAATGACAAGTAAATATGGTTCATTAAAGGTCTTTTCCCACTATGACGATCTCACCCGCAATGATTTGGATACTAAAAAAATCATATTTTGAGCATATTAGTTTTCCACAATTACATGTTTAAATTCTAATACTATTCTATCATGGTTAATGTTCATTTTTTATCTATGCCTTATGTCCTACCATGATTTATTTCAAAACTCAAGATTTTTATGGTTAATCTTTATGTTCATGTTTTTATATTCAAATTTATATGTTTTTTTATGTTCTCTTTGTTTACCCTTACTGATAATTTTATCTAACTTTTTCTACATTTTTTTTCCCATGATATAATGAATGGTTTTATTTAGGAAGAAAAGGGGAAGATATTAATGGGATTTGATGAAAATCTTTCACCATGATTTGAATATTACGTTGTGAGTTTCAAAACACACTAATATAACACGGTCTTTGGCCATGTGTTTTTGTCCTGTATTAAGTATTCTGGAAAAGAAATGTATTGTCCATGTATATCAATATTGGTTGTCTAAAAACATGTTTATGAAAATCCTAGGAACATGATCATTATCAAATTATAATACACATAGTTTCTTTTATAATATCCAAAATTTTAGAGAAAAAAAAATATATATATATATATATCAATTTGCAGTATTCAGTATCCTGCACTGTCTTTCACATATGATTTCCCTAATATAGTGTCCAATATACCTCATCTACACCTCCCTATATACATAACTCTTAAATCTTGTAGGGGATGTATTGTGTTCTATTTGTGGGATTACTATGAAAACATATATTATAGTGGAGGATATTATTATAAAAGATATAATCGACCAGAGAAAAAATACCTATTAAAATAGGACCTATGATCTAATGTATATTAATAATTAATAAGGATATAGAGTCAACATAATAATGATAATAAAAAATCAAATATCAATAATCAAGAAAAATTTGTTTAAGAAATAGATACAAAAGAGGATGATCACAATTTCAGGTAACTGTATAAAATAGTACAAAGGGAATATGGAATGCACACATGTACCAAATGATATCAAAATACAAAAATTCCAAAAAGTGTCTTTAAATAGTATAATAGGAATTTGATTTATACTCTTCCCACATACACAATATATGTACATAAAATCATGTATCATGAGCTTTCTGTTTTTATTTATCTAATCATAAGATCATAATGTCTTCTTAGGTACCAAAGGTAGCTTAATAAGGGTGTGATATATACTCATATAGACACGAAAAATAAAATCAAGATCAACACATATTATGAATATTAAATTATCGGAGTTATTGTAATATTATTTCAACGGAATATATAAACCTGATGGTTTGGGTTCCACTGAGACATCTGTACACCACTACCAATTTCAAACTTAGTCAAACTGCTCTCTCATAAAAATTATCTTATATAATTGTGAAATGGATTATAAATGGGCCATCAAAAATAGTGATTCATGATTGGATTTACCAAACTATGTTTATTAAAATTTTAATTTATATAACTGTTAAATAAATTCATGAAATTATTAATTTTGGGTATATAATCACATATAATTCATGAAAGTCATCAAACAAATCTAGTATATAATTCAGATCCCTTACAAAGGAAAAATAATCAACACCAACAGTTGTTGCAAGATCTCCCACAATTCTAAAAAATGTAGATATAATTACCATATAATTTTAAATATATCATTAAATGATTTTAGGCATTATTAAACAACAAATTACAATTCAATGATCGTAAAGTATAATGTCTTTGAAGAATAAGTAAATAAAATTTAAAAAATGGGAATAAAAAACACTTATTTATTTAATATTATAAAGATATACTGATATTATATTCGCCCATACATATATATAGGGTATCCTAGGTATCACATTAATGATGGGATAAGCTAAAAGCCCAATATGGGAAAAAAATTGTAATAATACTTTAACCCAATGGTGAAATTGAATGGCATAATGAATAAAAATGTATGTAGCACACAAAATAATAATAAATAAAAATGGGATCATATAAAAAAGAATTAATAGTAATTTAGATGGAAAATAAATCATGACTTTATCACTAGTCAAGGCATGTTGCACCTAGTGGAGAACAAGTCATCGTTAACCACAAAGACTATTCCACATGGTATCACGAGTCAATGCTAACCACCAAGACTATGGCACCAAACCTATCATGAGACTAAAAAGAACTCAATGAATCAGACCACTATCTAGTTTCACCTATCATAACATGTTCATGATTATGTTTTCCACAATAATAATCATATATAATCAATCATACATAACCATTAGGGAACCCATGTAAATAAATGGGTATCATAAACAGGTCATAAAGCATATTGATTGGGCTTACAATAAATGTGTCCATGAAAGAAAGGAATTAATGCATACCTGGACATTATTAAGTGAAAATAAAAATATATCATGTTATTTGATTTCATTCAGAATTGAAAACATTTTATAAAAGTATTTTTTGTATTTTAGCAGTAAACAATTTTAGTGCGGCTTTAAGGAAAATACTCATGAGAATTTAAAATAGAAAAAAGAATAATATATTATACAAAACCATAAGTAATCTAAGAAGGTTTTCATAATATAAAAACTAATTATATGAAAACCAAGGTTTCTAATAACATATTGACGAGTCACCTTGAAAATGTGTATGAGTTCTGGAATATCCTTTAAATAGAGTTTTATTATAGTGATGTATTGAGGTTGGAATCACTTAAAATCGTATATTACCAAAAAAATTGAATGGATACTATATCATGATACATGTGTTTGTAAATATAAATATCAATTATAACTTGTACATAAACCTAAAATTGGATTTCATTTGGGTAAATAATATTTTTAAGAAAAACCAGAAAAAAAATGGAGGTTTGGGTAGAATCCCCTATGGAATATGGGCATGGTATCAATCGTATCTAAGAAGGATTTATGAGAGAGAAAGTGTTTTCTCATCCTTTATACATCATGAGGGAATTATGACTAAGTATATGAATGATACCCCATCATTATAAATTACAGATAAAATGATATAACATGTAATAGATTCTTAAATAAATGTGAGAAAAATAGAACATCTCATACCTTAAATATGATGGTATTCTTCTCATGATAATAATGACTAGCATAATAAAAATAGGTTCATTAATTAATAATTATTTAACCACTATTACATGTAATAGATTTTTTATAAACATTTTATATTTATTCTCTACCTTTTTGATGGGTTATGTTTTTCGATTTCAATGTTTAGGTCTGTTTGTTTCATGTTCGGTTTACATATATTAATTTTCGGATAAGCATGTAGGTTAAAAATGGATGTACATAATTGATGCTATATGATATTAGTGAACATAAAATGATGAAATGGAATAAAAATAATTTTTTTTTTAATTTGGAGTGAAGGTGAATAATTATATAAAACATTAATTATAAATGATTGGATGAATTTAGCGATCTTGCTCACAATGGACTTGATTTGTTTTATTATTCTAAATAAAGTCTGAAAAAAAGATTCCAGAACATCACATGAGATAAAATAAATATTTAATAGTATATTTTAGAAAAAAAATGTTTCATGACCGAAATTGAAGATCATAATAGAAATTTGTAAATCATCATCCTTGAATGTGATGAAGCAACACATCATAGACTGTGTTTTCGTTTCATTCGTATAATAGAAGGGGAATAGAAGTATGATAATACACTATCCTATTAGCCTAAAAAAATTACATTACATTTATGGTACAAGATATTTCTTACCATTTGGTTTATCATAGGTTTTATATAAAATGAGAACAAAATATGCATAGAATAAAATGAATGCAATGAAAAGATGAGTTTACCTCTTGATTTAATCTTCCGTGAGAGACCCTTATAGGAAAATTATTTGGACTCATAAGGAGAAAAAAGGATAGTGGACATGGGGGAGGATCTTGGGTAGGTATTTTGGTATAATTGATGGATGTAAAAAAAGGCTTGATTGATGTTAATAGATGATGGGAGTGTTGGTGATATTTATAGTGCATAAGAGGATGGTTTTCATAAGATTTTAATCATCAGTATTTATTTTTTTCATAAGAAATGAAATAATTATTAATTTTTTGACAAAAAACTATAAATTCACCATGTGAGTTTGAGATAATGGCCATACATCATCCATACATCATCAGATGACATCATAATTCATTTATTTAGAATTTATAGTAATTTATCGTATTTTACTATTCGCAAAACAAAATCAAGTGTTTTTGGGATATACCAAAAATTTAAACCCATAATTTTTAGATTTTTAGAATAAAAATATAAAATCCATTTAATGAAAAAAATTTATAATATGATTAATTTAATATTTTATTAATGATACACTTTTGTTGAAAAATAAAAAATATAATGATATAACTGATTTTTTTATTGTTTTAAAAAACTAATTATGTTTATGAAAAATATTCATAAATATATATGAAGTAAAAAGAATAATTTACAAATACTTTTTATGAGAACTTATTTTAATTTTTAATCAGTAAATTATTCCTATTATTTTAATATAATATTTTTGATTTATAAAAATAATGACACTATCATATTGTCACATATAATATGGATAAATTTTAATTTTAAATTCATTCATAAGGTTACTATTTACATGACTTATTTATTATTTATAATGGTCATATTTCTATTCATAATGGATTCATTACTATTAATAAGGTTATGTTACTATTCCCCAAAAAAATTTGTCTTATCATACTCAAAGAATATTACTAATCATAACGGTGTAGGTCAATTTTTTATATTCAAATAACAGAATTGAAAATATTATGTTTAATGGTCACAATGTACTTATTAGTTAATTTTTTTTGGTTTAATGTGATTATATTACATAATTATAAGAATATAATTTATATTGATAAAAATTGGGTTGTTATAGTAGATCCCATCTAGGGTGACAAACAAAAGGATTTTCCCATATCAGACTTGACATCGTGTAAGAATAAACCTATGTTCCTATCCCATGGATATCCTATAGGCGTTGATGTATTACTCGAGGAATGATATAAACATATTTAAAAAAGTGCATCTACAATTCCTCCCCTATTGAAAATACCAAAAAACGAAAATGTACAACCTGAATACATTAATGGTATAGGAATTGATGCTTGACACAAAAGGAACAATGCTACATATAGGGATGCTCACAAATCATAGTCCAGTACTGGTCCACCATGGACTTCTTACAATGACTGATGACCAACATAAGAAACAACAAATGTGGGAGAAACCCATATAGGGGTGAGTATAAAAGTACTCAATTGGAGACCCCAAAAATCAAAAAGCAATACCCATGTAAATGTACATTCCCCTATAAAAAGTATATTTCTGAATAACAAATATAATGATAAACATTATGATATAATTGAATTCCAAACTCTTAGTCTAGAGGTAAGTCACAATGACCCACATACCCATTCTAGGAATTCAATCTAAATATTTCAAGATGAACTCATCTTGAAGAACACACAGCACGAGTCTGGTGGCTTTGATGAGAGTTGTCTAAGAATTACAATTGATAGGTATGTTTCATAGGATAGATAGATACACTGATATATCTGAAGTGAGAAAAAATACAATCATACCACGAGAACACACTCAAAAATCTCAAATTATCTTGTTAAAAAAATGAGGATCACATCTAGGTTATTGTAACATAAAACGACTCATACTTATTCAACTACTACAAGATAAAATATGTCATGTATGATTGTTTATATCAATAACATGCACTACATAGGGTCAATAATGGATAAAGGAGTTCACTCAGAGCCTCTTAGAGGGACTCTGACAATATCCCAAATGTCCTGCTCAAGGGATCATACTCTTATGGATGGAAATGAGACCCATCCTTTAGCGGAATGAGAAAAGGGGGTATAACCCAAAAGTAAATTTCCAATTCTATGATTGATAAGTAGATTAGGATGTGTACATTAATGTACATGTTGTGTAGAAGGGTCACAAAACATTTTCTATATCATTGGGTACTACTAGTGTAAATTGAACTATTTCAAAAACATCATTCCATTTAGAAATTCAATACATGGATTGTAGAAGTGAAAAATTCTATTTCCTACTATTCAAGGGATGCTCAATGTAAACTGAACATGCGATTTTACATGGCTCCAACACATGTCGACCAACCTATGTACCCATACACGGTGTGACCCATGTAATGTGCCTGGTATGTTAGTGTCCTGGAGTACATAATGTGTAATCCACCCCCTTTTTGTGTATCATATGAGGTAAATTATATGTCCCACATAAGGGCCCATGCACCATGTGGAAGGTGTCACGATACGCTTGATTTCTTTCTATCTCCAAAAATCCTAGTTATCGATGAGTCATCCCTACACATCATGTCCATCGGTATACACGTCAAGTTTGTCACGAATTTCGTGAAACGCTATTCTTTTATAACGAACCTCTATTTCTCCTCCAATTGAAAATCCAACCATTAAAATATTTTGAAACAGATGATCATGGGTTGTCACATCTTAACAACATAGATTGAGTATATTTTTGGTGTCTCATTCGTCTCATAATCATGTTTCGATCATCCACATAAAGAACAGTTAAACAATCATTTCTCTTGAACCATGTCTATTTTTACACCTCAATCTTCCTTTAACCTATTCTTGTTTTTCATGACATCAGATCATGGATTCTGTTCATTGTGTTGTGAGAAAGCGGCGAAATGATCCTTCTTTAATATATCATTGAATAATGGCAAAACTTGGAAGGTTTTAGGGGGATTAAATTCATATAAAAAATAATGGAATGAACCACAACCTTTTAATGTTAGGTTTTTCATCCACTCATATTAAATGGATCAATAAAAAAGTTCCACATGAATCCATCTAACAAAAAACACGTTAATAAAACCCCCATTCATGAATGATCGAACCATGGTTGAACATTTTGGTGGGTTGACCATGTTCGTCGTTTAATTCCTGGAATGAGGAATGAGTAATTAAAAATAAAAACCCCTACATCAATCATCGATGAACGGGGGATTTATTTTCATTATCAATCGAAGAGTCCAACCATGTTTTTGAATGATCTACAAGTTGAACGTTAATCTCTGTTTGTCGCAGATTCTCATAGGGTGGATCCTCTCCATGGCTCTAGAAGAATCTAGGGAGTTTTTGTAAAGACCCGCAAATTTCAAGGGAATTTTTTTACTTAATTTTCTTTGGAATTTTACAAGAGCGCAGCTTCAGACGGCACCTGATTCCGAGGCCCAGTGTGCCCGGAATCAATTTCCGAAGTTTGGCTCGGGTACGTTCAGTGAACGGACGAGCGGGTTTTTCTATCTTTTGAACCGGTGCCCGGAATCAAATTATGAGGGCACCGATGAAATCGCAGCGCCGGTATTTTCTTAGAAACGCCTCTTCCGGAGTTGCGTTTGCTCAGACGTGGTTTTTAAATTTTGCGGCTTTAAGTCAGAAATAAAATAAAGTTTGTGCGACAACTTTATTTTATTTCACTTAAGCTGTTGGAAGCCACATAAAGACGGCTTGAACTGAGTTGAACTGGATAGGATGCTATCCAGAAATATCCTACCCTCTTGGTAGGATATTTGTGAGGCAGGGCCCGCACGAGCCCCGCCGTTTCTTTCGCTAAGTAACGCACCCGCGAAAACCCGTCAAAGTAACTGAAAAGTCAACCGACGCGTTTTCTTTAATTCTTAACAGACCATTTAATTGGGCGGTTTATTTCGTGAATTAAATGGACTGTTTCTTCGTGAATTAAATGGGTCGTTTCTTTCGTTGAATTAATTCAACGAATTGATGGATCGTTTCTTAACCGGTTTCGTGTGTTGGCATGTTTATAAAATAAGACCAACCTAAAAATCCTTGGAAAGGATTTGAAAGAATCTTCGTTCCTCCACCCTCTCCGCGAAGAACGCGAAGAACGCGAAGAACGCGAAGAACGCGAAGAACGCCGGCGGCCGGAATTCGACGACGCACACCGAGATCTGCGACGTCGACGAACTCTACCCGTGACATTCTTCGGCGACGCTCTTCTTCCACGGCCGATCCTCGTTCGGCAACTAAGGTGAGAATCGGACCTTAATTCTCCCTTTTTAATTTCAATAACAACGGATTTAATTAATTAAATCCGTTTGTTTTTTATCCGGAGATTGGCGACGTGACGCCGGATACCGCGACGACGCGACGATCCCCCTTCTTCCGCGACGACCTCTCGTCCGACGACGACGACAAGTAAGGGTTGATTGGAATATTTTATTTCTTTTCCCGTGTTTATTCTTTTCAAATAAAGAACCCGATCGGAACAATTTTAATCTATTTAAAATTGTTGATTTGGTTAATCCTTTTCCTCCCGATGATTTTATGACTAAAGCGGAGGGTGCGGGTCTAACGAACAAGACCCGGCAACCCTCCGCCGATCTTCCTTTTTTGCGGATTTGGCGGGCGACGGCAAAAGCACGACACAAGGGGCATTCGTGGTTTCCGCAGTGAAGATCGCCCCCCGGGAGGAGCAACGGCGCAGACGGGAAAGGAATCGGGCCACCGGAGCATCTCCGGCGGCCCGCGGAAGGCGGCGGCGGCGCCCGGCGCGCCGCCGTGGAGGAAGTCCGCCGCGGCTGAAGCCGCGGCGGCGGCGGCAGCCGGTTCCGCGGCCGCGCGGAACCGGGAACGGACGCGGCGGCCCGGCCGCGTCCGCATGACAGGCGGCCCCCCCGCGGGGGCCGCGTTTCCCTCAAAGCCGCGGGTTTGACCCGCGGCGGCAGCCCCTTCGGCCGCTCGGCCGAAGCCGAGCCGGCCGGTCCGGTCGGCCGGGCCGCGCCCAGGCCGGACCGGACCCGGCCTAGCCGGCTCGGGCCGGGTCGGGCCGACCCGGTTCGGCCGACCCCAGGGGGGGTTCGGGCCGGGTCGCCCCGGGCCCAGAACCCCCGTTTCGGGCCCTCTTCGGTCTTTCGCCCATATCTTGGGCCTGGGACCTCCGATTGACGAACCGTCAGCGGCTACGCGATCCTTGGATCGAGATGGTCGTTTCGGTATATTATACTCAAGGTTTCGGAAGACTTTGGGTTCGGCCGGGTTGGTTCGTACACGAAACCAACCGGGCCCTCGGAGCGGAAACGCTCATAACTTGAGCTACGGACGTCCGAACGACGTACCGTCAGCTGTGGTAGTTTCCTCTAAGTGAGACGGAACTTTTGGCATACTCCGCCCGAGAATCGGATACAGGCGGAGTACGGTCGGGTTGGTTTTGCCCTAAAAACCAACCGGGCCCCTGGGACGAAAATCCCAATAACTCTCAGACCGGGCGTCCGATTGACACGCCGTCTGTCGCGTTGAGATCCTGTTGTCGATACGGAACTTTTGGATACATCAACTTCGGACTACGTGTCAGTTGATGTATCAGCCCCTCGGCTCGTGGAGCGGACCCTCCTAAACGAGCTCGCTACGTGCGGGAACCCTAGCGCTGGCTGTGACTTTGACGGCAGAGCAGAGATCCTCCGTGGACTGCGACGACGGCAGAGCAGAGATCCTCTGTGGACTGCGACGACGGCAGAGCAGAGATCCTCCGTGGACTGCGACGACGGCAGAGCAGAGATCCTCCGTGGACTGCGACGACGGCAGAGCAGAGATCCTCCGTGGACTGCGACGACGGCAGAGCAGAGATCCTCCGTGGACTGCGACGACGGCAGAGCAGAGATCCTCCGTGGACTGCGACGACGGCAGAGCAGAGATCCTCCGTGGACTGCGACGACGGCAGAGCAGAGATCCTCCGTGGACTGCGACGACGGCAGAGCAGAGATCCTTCGTGGACTGCGGCGACGCCAGAGTAGATATCCTCCGTGGACTGCGTCGACTACTGCACTCAGCGATCCTACGTGGATCAGTGCTACCGGTTCTGTGTGAGCCTCTGCCTACAGGTTCTGTGTGAGCCCGATCCTGTGTGGGTCCTTACTACCGGTTCTGTGTGAGCCACTGCCTACAGGTTCTGTGTGAGCCCGATCCTGTGTGGGTCTTTTGCGGGGGTTAGTACCTATCGATCCTTCGTGGGTCCGACGACTTAGACGGATCAGTGATCGTCTTTGACGTCATCTGAAAAAGTATACCTGGTTGAGCTGAATCTTATGTTACTCTCCTTTGTGGATTGTGTTGAACTATCCTTTGTGGATTTACTGTTTACTCTCCTCGTGGATTTGAGTCTTGCTTTCCTTTGTGGATTGAGTTGTTCTCGAGCTCGTGAGCAGAGCTAGAAATGGGGACTTAGGTATATGTATGGGCATATACCTAAGTCAAGTCAGATGTTACTTCGTGATTGCATCTTTCTTTTGTGCTATATCCTTTGTGGATTTCGGGAGACCTTCGGGGGTCTCGGGGTCCTTACTGAGTAGCTTGTACTCACCCCTGCACGGGCTATGCCCGCACCTTGTTGTGTTGGTTGCAGACGACGGACAGCGCTGATCACGGTTGGGGCGTGGAGCAGGACGGTACCTGGAGGTGGACCACTGGGCGGGACGTGCTCGGAGCGGACGTGGGACCCGAGGAGCCTGGAGGCTATCTGTACCCACCCTTCAGGTGGGATTGCCAGTGGACGACACGAGGCCGCCGTCTTTTCTTCAGTTGCTGCTTTACTTTTCAGTTGTACTTTACAGTTGGGCTTGTATTCCGGCCCCCTTTACTTTTCTGCACTTTACTTTCCGCTTGCTGACTCTGTGTGGTTGTTACTTATAAAGGCAATGCCTTCCCTGTTTACCGGGATTTTTACGCCTTGGTGCTAGTCGCCAGCCCCTGGCCTATGGAAGGCGGGCTTGGGGTAGTCACGGCACGGGCCCCGAGGACGGGTCGTGACAAGTTGGTATCAGATGTGGTCGGTTCTACCGCAGACTCTGATCGTCCTTTCTTTCTATATGAAGCAATAGTGTTTAGTGTATTGAGTGTGGTTATCAGTTCAGGGAGCCCAGTGTTGGTGCGGCGGCCGACGTATCCGTACACCAGGACCCTGACTCCTGATTTCCGACTTAATGCATGAAAACATTGATTGCGTGTGTGTTTCAAGTTTTCTTTGTGATTACTTGTGTCAGCTCACCGGGTATACTGATCTGCTTTACGAAAGTCTCAAGTTTTCTTTGTGATTACTTGTGCCAGCTCACCAGGTATACTGTTCTGACTGTGGTGCCCTTGTTCGGAGCTCGGAGATTCCGACTGAGCCGTTGGCTCGATCCTTACAGCTAGAGACTCCTACGGGAGCAGACTCGACGATTACGCACTGGTGCCGGTAGTGTGAGCTTACTCTAGGAGGCGAGAGCTTCGGCTGGGATCTCCTTGTAGCGGCGTCGAGGCCTTACGACGTCATCTTGGGCATGGATTGGCTATCCACGGTTCATGCCCAGATCGACTGTTTTAGGCACAAGGTGCGATGTGTTCGTACCGACGGGAGCAGGTTTACCTTCACCGGCGAGAAGGGAACCATTGCAGCACAGGATGGACTTCCGCGGAGGAGAGTGCAGCCTATCTCTCATCAGTTGGCTAGCCTCATCGTAGGAGCAGTGGACGTGCGGAGTCCGGCTTTTCCTGCAGTGGTGGACCAGTACGTGGACGTCTTTCCCGACGACGTTCCAGGGCTACCTCCTCGTAGAGAGGTAGACTTTTACATCGACTTGTACCCCGGGACAGCCCCGATATCTACTCCAGCATATCGGATGGCCCCCGCTGAGCTTCGAGAGCTGCGGGTATAGTTGGAGGACTTGCAGAGCAAGGGGTTTATCCGACCCAGTGTTTCACCCTGGGCTTCCCCGATTTTGTTCACCAAGAAGGCGGACGGGAGCTAGCGACTGTGTGTCGACTATCGTCGCCTGAACCAGGTGACAGTGAGGAACAAATATCCGCTGCCACGGATTGATGACCTCTTCGATCAGCTCAAGGGAGCGCGGTGGTTCTCGAAGATAGACCTCCGGTCAGGCTATCATCAGCTCAGAGTTCGAGACGAGGACGTGCAGAAGATGGCCTTCAGGTGTCGGTATGGCCATTATGAGTTCTTGGTTATGCCGTTCGGCGTAACCAATGCTCCAGCAGTGTTCATGAGCATCATGAACAGGATCTTCCATCCATACCTCGACCGATTTGTCGTGGTCTTCATTGACGACATTTTGGTATACTCGACGACTGAGGAGGAGCATGCCTACCACCTGCGAGTTGTGCTAGGCACACTCCGAGAGCACCAGCTTTATGGCAAGCTCTCAAAATGCCAGTTCTGGTTACATGAGGTCCATTTCTTGGGGCACGTCATTTCTGAGGCGGGAGTTGCAGTGGATCCCGCGAAGATCGAGGCAGTGCTAGCTTGGGAGCCACCCAGGAGCGTGACAGAGGTGCGGAGCTTCTTGGGCCTAGCGGGATACTATCGGAGATTCGTGCCAGACTTCTCCAGAGTTGCGGCACCACTCTCAGCCTTGACGAAGAAGGGGAAACCCTTTGTGTGGTCAGACAGATGTCAGCAGAGCTTCCAGGAGCTGAGACAGAGATTGACCAGCGCACCTATCTTGAGGTTTCCTGAGGAGGGAGTTGGATACGTAGTTTACTGCGATGCATCAGGGACTGGACTCGGATTCATCCTGATGCAGGAGCGGGCCGTGATCGCCTACGGATCACGTCAGTTGAGGCCGCATGAGCAGAACTACGCCACTCATGACCTGGAGTTGGCAGCAGTGGTCTTCGCTCTGAAGACTTGGCGGCACTATCTGATGGGCGAGCGCTTCACAGTCTTTTCTGACCACCAGAGTCTCAGGTATATCTTCTCTCAGAAGGACCTGAACCTGAGACAGCGGAGATGGCTTGAGTTCCTCCAGGACTATGACTTTGAGATAGTCTATACTCCTGGGAAGGGGAACGTGGTAGCCGATGCCCTCAGCAGGAGGACGGGCATTCAGCTGCTTGAGGAGGCGACGGAGCAGCTAGCCTCCTTGCAGATATCCTTCGTGGATAGAGACGGAGCAGCCTTTCTTCAGTCTCTCACAGTCTCTCCTCCACTTCTACAGCGGGTCAGAGAGGCTCAGCGTGGGGACGCTGACTGTGAGACCCGGCGTGCACTGATATCCTCAGGTCAGGCGCCTGATGGTTTCTCCCTTGGAGCGGAGCACGACATCCTTTTCAGAGGGCGTACCTTCGTACCAGTTGCTTTACGAGAGGAGGTGCTGAGAGAGTTTCACACTTCTCCCTTGGCGGTACATCCCGGAGTGGCGAAGATGTACCAGGATCTCAGACGACAGCACTGGTGGCCGGGCATGAAGAAAGCTGTGGCAGAGTTCGTTTCACGATGCCTCACCAGCCAGCAGGTGAAGGCAGAGCATCAGGTACCAGCAGGTTTGGTACATCCCTTGGAGGTCCCGGAGTGGAAGTGGGATAGCATATCTATGGACTTCGTGACTGGACTTCCACGTACTTCCAGAGGTCACGACTCCATTTGGGTGATTGTCGACCGACTCACCAAGTCGGCACACTTCTTACCCATCAGAGAGCAGGGCTCAGTGGAGAGCTTGGGACGTCTTTACGTCCAGGAGATCGTACGGCTTCACGGTGTGCCATCATCTATCGTCTCCGATCGAGATGCTCGTTTCACTTCCCGACTTTGGAAGGGGTTGCAGGAGGCGTTCGGGACGCGGCTCCATCTGAGCACAGCCTTCCACCCTCAGACGGATGGTCAGACGGAGAGGACCATACAGACACTCGAGGACATGCTCCGTGCATGTGTTCTCAACTTTGGTCGCAGCTGGGAGGACCACCTACCCTTAGTGGAGTTCGCGTACAACAACAGCTACCACTCCACCATCGGGATGGCACCATACGAGGCGTTGTACGGCAGACCCTGCAGATCACCGTTGTGCTGGACAGACCCTGGGGAGTCAGCACTCGTGGGACCAGAGATGGTCCGAGCCACGACAGAGAAGGTCCAGATCATCCAGGAGAGGATGAGGACAGCTCAGAGCCGGCAGATGTCATATGCTGACAGGAGGCGGAGGCCACTGGAGTTCGAGGATGGCGACCACGTCTTTTTGCGTGTCTCACCTCGACGTGGTTTTCGGAGATTTGGCCGAGGCGGCAAGTTGTCTCCACGCTTCATCGGGCCTTTCCAGGTCCTCAGCAGGATAGGAGAGGTGGCTTATCGCCTGGCTCTACCACCTCAGTTGCACCGGGTGCACGACGTCTTCCACGTGTCTCAGCTGAGGAGATACGTGCACGACCCGACGCACATCATCGACTTTGGGGAGCTGGACGTGGACGATGGGGCGAATTTTGCGGAGGTCCCAGTGGAGATCGAGGATCGATAGGAGCGGGTCCTACGTGGGCGGTCGATACCTCTTGTGCGCGTCAGATGGCAGCACGGGAACCTCCAGGAGAGCACTTGGGAGCGGGAGGCTCAGATACGTGCTCAGTACCCCCATTTGTTCCCCTAGTTTTGATGTATCTTTACGGGGACGTAAAGCCCTGAGGTGGGAGTAATGTAAAGACCCGCAAATTTCAAGGGAATTTTTTTTCTTAATTTTCTTTGGAATTTTACAAGAGCGCAGCTTCAGACGGCACCTGATTCCGAGGCCCGGTGTGCCCGGAATCAATTTCCGAAGTTTGGCTCGGGTACATTCAGTGAACGGACGAGCGGGTTTTTCTATCTTTTGAACCGGTGCCCGGAATCAAATTCTGAGGGCACCGATGAAATCGCAGCGCCGGTATTTGCTTAGAAACGCCTCTTCGGGAGTTGCGTTTGCTCAGACGTGGTTTTTAAATTTTGCGGCTTTAAGTCAGAAATAAAATAAAGTTTGTGCGACAACTTTATTTTATTTCACTTAAGCTGTTGGAAGCCACATAAAGACGGCTTGAACTGAGTTGAACTGGATAGGATGCTATCCAGAAATATCCTACCCTCTTGGTAGGATATTTGTGAGGCAGGGCCCACACGAGCCCCGCCGTTTCTTTCGCTAAGTAACGCACCCGCGAAAACCCGTCAAAGTAACTGAAAAGTCAACCGACGCGTTTTCTTTAATTCTTAACAGACCATTTAATTGGGCGGTTTATTTTGTGAATTAAATGGACTGTTTCTTCGTGAATTAAATGGTTCGTTTCTTTCGTTGAATTAATTCAACGAATTGATGGATCGTTTCTTAACAGGTTTCGTGTGTTGGCATGTTTATAAAATAAGACCAACCTAAAAATCCTTGGAAAGGATTTGAAAGAATCTTCGTTCCTCCACCCTCTCCGCGAAGAACGCGAAGAACGCGAAGAACGGGAAGAACGCGAAGAACGCCGGCGACCGGAATTCGACGACGCACACCGAGATCTGCGACGTCGGCGAACTCTACCCGTGACATTCTTCGGCGACGGTCTTCTTCCACGGCCGATCCTCGTTCGGCAACTAAGGTGAGAATCGGACCTTAATTCTCCCTTTTTAATTTCAATAACAACGGATTTAATTAATTAAATCCGTTTGTTTTTGATCCGGAGATTGGCGACGTGACGCCGGATACCGCGACGACGCGACGATCCCCCTTCTTCCGCGACGACCTCTCGTCCAACGACGACGACAAGTAAGGGTTGATTGGAATATTTTATTTCTTTTCCCGTGTTTATTCTTTTCAAATAAAGAACCCGATCGGAACAATTTTAATCTATTTAAAATTGTTGATTTGGTTAATCCTTTTCCTCCCGATGATTTTATGACTAACGCGGAGGGTGCGGGTCTAACGAACAAGACCCGGCAACCCTCCGCCGATCTTCCTTTTTTGCGGATTTGGCGGGCGACGGCAAAAGCACGACGCAAGGGCCATTCGTGGTTTCCGCAGTGAAGATCGCCCCCCCGGGAGGAGCAACGACGCAGACGGGAAAGGAATCGGGCCACCGGAGCATCTCCGGCGGCCCGCGGAAGGCGGCGGCGGCGCGGGTCGCCGGCGCGGCGGCGCCGGCGACCGGAGGCGGCGGCGCCCGGCGCGCCGCCGTGGAGGAAGTCCGCCGCGGCTGAAGCCGCGGCGGCGGCGGCAGCCGGTTCCGCGGCCGCGCGGAACCGGGAACGGACGCGGCGGCCCGGCCACGTCCGCGTGACAGGCGGCCCCCCCGCGGGGGCCGCGTTTCCCTCAAAGCCGCGGGTTTGACCCGCGGCGGCAGCCCCTTCGGCCGCTCGGCCGAAGCCGAGCCGGCCGGTCCGGTCGGCCGGGCCGCGCCCAGGCCGGGTCGGGCCGACCCGGTTCGGGCCTACCCGGTTCGGCCGACCCCAGGGGGGGGGTTCGGGCCGGGTCGCCCCGGGCCCAGAACCCCCGTTTCGGGCCCTCTTCGGTCTTTCACCCATATCTTGGGCCTGGGACCTCCGATTGACGAACCGTCAGCGGCTACGCGATCCTTGGATCGAGACGGTCGTTTCGGTATATTATACTCAAGGTTTTGGAAGACTTTGGGTTCGGCCGGGTTGGTTCGTACACGAAACCAACCGGGCCCTCGGAGCGGAAACGCTCATAACTTGAGCTACGGACGTACCGTCAGCTGTGGTAGTTTCCTCTAAGTGAGACGGAACTTTTGGCATACTCCGCCCGAGGATCGGATACAGGCGGAGTACGGTCGGGTTGGTTTTGCCCTAAAAACCAACCGGGCCCCTGGAACGAAAATGCCAATAACTCTCAGACCGGGCGTCCGATTGACACGCCGTCTGTCGCGTTGAGATCCTGTTGTCGATACGGAACTTTTGGATACATCAACTTCGGACTACGTGTCAGTTGATGTATCAGCCCCTCGGCTCGTGGAGAGGACCCTCTTAAACGAGCTCGCTACGTGCGGGAACCCTAGCGCTGGCTGTGACATCGACGGCAGAGCAGAGATCCTCCGTGGACTGCGACGACGGCAGAGCAGAGATCCTCCGTGGACTGCAACGACGGCAGAGCAGAGATCCTCCGTGGACTGCGACGACGGCAGAGCAGAGATCCTCTGTGGACTGCGACGACGGCAGAGCAGAGATCCTCTGTGGACTGCGACGACGGCAGAGCAGAGATCCTCCGTGGACTGCGACGACGGCAGAGCAGAGATCCTCCGTGGACTGCGACGACGGCAGAGCAGAGATCCTCCGTGGACTGCGACGATGGCAGAGCAGAGATCCTTCGTGGACTGCGGCGACGACAGAGCAGAGATCCTCCGTGGACTGCGTCGACTACTGCACTCTGCGATCCTACGTGGATCAGTGCTACCGGTACTGTGTGAGCCTCTGCCTACAGGTTCTGTGTGAGCCCGATCCTGTGTGGGTCCTTACTACCGGTTCTGTGTGAGCCACTGCCTACAGGTTCTGTGTGAGCCCGATCCTGTGTGGGTCTTTTGCGGGGGTTAGTACCTATCGATCCTTCGTGGGTCCGATGACTTAGACGGATCAGTGATCGTCTTTGACGTCATCTGAAAAAGTATACCTGGTTGAGCTGAATCTTATGTTACTCTCCTTTGTGGATTGTGTTGAACTATCCTTTGTGGATTTACTGTTTACTCTCCTCGTGGATTTGAGTCTTGCTTTCCTTTGTGGATTGAGTTGTTCTCGAGCTCGTGAGCAGAGCTAGAAATGGGGACTTAGGTATATGTATGGGCATATACCTAAGTCAAGTCAGATGTTACTTCGTGATTGCATCTTTCTTTTGTGCTATATCCTTTGTGGATTTCGGGAGACCTTCGGGGGTCTCGGGGTCCTTACTGAGTAGCTTGTACTCACCCCTGCACGGGCTATGCCCGCACCTTGTTGTGTTGGTTGTAGACGACGGACAGCGCTGATCACGGTTGGGGCGTGGAGCAGGACGGTACCTGGAGGTGGACCACTGGGCGGGACGTGCTAGGAGCGGACGTGGGACCCGAGGAGCCTGGAGGCTATCTGTACCCACCCTTCAGGTGGGATTGCCAGTGGACGACACGAGGCCGCCGTCTTTTCTTCAGTTGCTGCTTTACTTTTCAGTTGTACTTTACAGTTGGGCTTGTATTCTGGCCCCCTTTACTTTTCTGCACTTTACTTTCCGCTTGCTGACTCTGTGTGGTTGTTACTTATAAAGGCAATGCCTTCCCTGTTTACCGGGATTTTTACGCCTTGGTGCTAGTCGCCAGCCCCTGGCCTATGGAAGGCGGGCTTGGGGTAGTCACGGCACGGGCCCCGAGGACGGGTCGTGACAGTTTTCTAGTGTTATGAGCCTAACTATGGGCTCTGGGTATTTAAAAACACAAAAAACATCACAACATTTTTAATCTTCTTAAATTTAAATAAATTATTACACTATTTTATTTTCATAAAAAAATCAAAAAATTAACATTTGCAATTGACCCATGTCGTTCAATGTTAATAGTTACTTATGGTAAAGTCACTACTCTGAAAGAAATAATACCCACAAAATTCTAATTCGGGAACCAATTTTCTTTACACTATTTAAGGAAATTATTTTAATGGGATATTTTTTTGTGTAATTTATTTCAAACATTTGTTTTGGGATCTTCGGGCCTCATGAATCTTATTTAGTCACAATGCATATTATTGAATTCATCCCATATAGTATTCAAAAATAATACATAGAAAATAAGGATCATTACATTCTCCTAACCAATTGTCAATTCATTCTAGAAAATACAAAAAAAATGCCTCTCAAAAAATGTTGCTAATTTGCACAAATCTAAGCACCCCAGTCCTATGTTATCTCATAACAAACATGTTCTACCACTGAAAATTCCCCAAGGGAGTTACTCACAAAAAGAGATTCATATCTTACTGATCCTCTATCTATACTTCATGATTACTGACGGTCTCTCCATCCCCAATGTAGAACATAACCTATATGATGATGTTTGATGAATCATGCATATACCTCCTCACCTCTGTCATTTGGAAGCTGTCAGGTACCCACTGTAACTACAATAGTAGAGTTAGGAGGTATGAAACCTCAAAAACATTGTGCAATATCTGAAATGGGATGATTAACCATGATGAAAAATTTACACCCCATATAAATCATTTGAACCCTAGTCAGGATAAGACTCTATAGAAGAAATGGTCTCACTCCTCAAACACCAGATATCTCTTTCATTTTTCATCATATACTTTCAGTCGGCTTTATAAAATTATAATCTTCTCCTAAATGATTTGTACCTTCTCAGTTGTACCACATTCCACCTCTACACCCAATAGTGTTGACACTACATGGTCAGTCTAGAAAAGTGGTGACTTCTAGAGTAGCCAATATAGATCCTCAAATTGTACCATACAGATGGTGGAGTGGTAGCTGTTGTTTACAGAAACTCTACTAGTGGTAGGTGGTCCTCCCAACTATTACCAATCTATAGGATATATGCCATAAAAATCCTATTCCATCTCCTTCTTCATCCATACCCACAAGAACAAACGTTAGAGGACATGGTACATTTTAGCATCTCAATGAGGTACCAAAAATGGGGATGTGTAAAAATCCCTCATAAACACCTACTGTATTGTCAATAGCACAACTCTACTTCCTCTAAAAAAGGTTGATTTTATCCACACCTTTTCAATTTCCATTCAGAGCTTTATTTATGGATAAATGAGCTTATAATTCCTTGTATTCAACGTCTTTATGAAGTAACTCACTGAATTGGGACTTGAGTGTAGAGGAAACGACTATCAATTGAAGGAAATCCACATCATCTACATCCACTAAGGATATGTGTAGTGATGGAAATTTATCTCACACCTCGATCAATAGCTTAGATCATGATCTTCAACTTAGTGAATTAGCTACAAAATTTCCCTTACCAGGAGTATAGATGATCTAAAAGACACAATCATGTCAGAACTCCATCAATCACATATGGACTAGATTCATATCCTTATTTTTGAAAATGACCATGTAGATCCTGTGGTCAGGGTAGATGATAAACTGGTTTCCCGTTAGGGGGGGTCACCATATTTTCTAGGTGAAGACTACCACTGCCAACTCAAGATCGTGGGTCCCATATTTTTGCTCATGCAGACTCATGTGGGGTTAACCAAAATCTATCTCCTCCTTTCTATACATCATAAAACATACATTAATGGCAAAAAATTATTCTATGAAAACTACATACATGACACACTCTTTGGTAACCTCATGGTATGTTCACTCATCAAGCACAACCTCAATTTCTAGATAGCTTACAAGAACATCTCCATCCATATGAAATGATACACCATTCATGTAAAATTTGTCATCAATACTGATATTTGAGAGATGTTGAGAATGAATCAATGGTAATATCCCTCAATCTTAAAGAACCTCTGCACCTCTGTCACTCTACTAAGTGGATCCCAATCTAACCCCCATTTATCATGGCTCAGTCTACCACTACCCCAGATAATGCCATTACTTCTCCCTAAAAGTGGACATACTGAATCCATAATTGGCACATAAAGAGATTACAATAATTTTGGTGCTCTCGGAGTACATCGAAGACCATCCACGAGTGTCTCTATTTTTCATCCTATAAATATGAGTAAATAAGAATGTCATAACAGAAGGCTACTCTGATCACATCAAAGTATGAATGTAATATAATGTTCACACATCTCTTGAACACTACGGGGGTTCTCATCCAACAAAAAAGTATCACCAAGTACTTTTAGTGTCTGTAGCATCATCTAAAATCCATTTTTAGCTATTCCTTATCCCGTACTGGATGATGATGATAACCCGATCAATGTTCAACCATTCAGAACTCCCATGCCCCTCTTAGGTGATCGAAGAGTTCATTGATTCTCGAAAGTCCTTATGTGTTCTTATCAATCACCTGGTTTAGATACTGGTAATCCATTCACCACCTTGAACTCTTATCTTCATTCATGAATAAGAAAACTATGGTCACATAGGGTGAATCAATGGGTCTTAAAAATAACTTCTGAAGCAATTCCATTAGCTACAACCTCAACTCTGACAACTCTGTCGATGTCACCCTATATACTAAGGAGGATATGAATGTCATCTAGGGGTGTAAGTTAATGTAAATGTCTATCACCTGATGGGAATGTACCCCTGGAATATCTTCTTGGAAGATGTCCTCACACCCCACCACCACTCCATAGATCTTAGTTCTCATATAATATACTTCTCTGAGGGTATATCTAGTCAAATCTTGGGTTATCAGCTACACCATCGTAAGAATGATCTCATTCTATGATTCATAGTTTTCATTTTCACCAATAATAGAAAGACTCATCCCATCGCTATGGACAAACCTCATCCTTTCCCTAAAACATTATATCTGGGCATGAACAGAAGTTAAACAATCCGTTATGAGACTGATTTTATATGGCCTCAATGCTATCAACCATGGGTACCAGCCATAACACTGACCTTCAAGGGTAATATCAATGGATTATGGTAGTGATTTTCTGAGATAAAAGGCATATAATGTTAGGATAATTAAGGATAGGGTATAATATTTTATAAGATCCATATAGGATACACATTGAAATTTTTTGATGTTTAAAATATATAAATGTCATTATCAATCCATAATGCTCCAATATGACTTTTTTAATAATATGTGTCAAGATAATTTCAAATTAATGAATGATAATAGGATATAGATAATTAATCATGTAATTTATATAAATAATCATTCATAAATTGAACACAATATAGTTATTTTAGACAAGAATTCACCTTATCTAATTCCCAATGAACAGATAGGATTACTATTTTAGTAAATTTTTGTATGAATATAACTTAAAAATTATATATTACAATGTGTAATGATATAATTATAGGCCAATTTTCCCATAAAATAATAATTTTTAAATAAAAACTATCTTATATTCTTGAAAAATCAGCATGAATTTAATCAAGGCTCTTCTGTTATTACACACCCTTAATCCTACTAAAAAAATATCAAAATAATATTTTAGTAAACAACATATCAATAAAAGTCATAATAAAATAAATACTTCAATCTAGTGGAATACTCGAACAACCATAAATAATTTTCCACCGTTATAATATTATTTGATAATATGATATAATCTATATTAATATTAATCTTAAACACGTTTATCTGAAACTCAACCATTATAAAAAAAATAGAAACCATTTATAGGAACATAGTGATAAATATTGTTATCCCATGTTAAAATGCATCCATGAATAATGGGATCCAAATTAATTATATAGTAGAAACCCACTCAATTAACATCCTCATTATTCTTATTGATGGCAATAATACTTATCCAACTCATGGGAGAGATATTTCCTATTGACCCATTGTATATTATCTATGTGGATAACATTTTTTTTAGAAATATCATGATCACCCATGAATTAATTTGTTCAAGAATATCCTGTTATCATTTGTAATACTCAATTTTTAAATTAATAATTAAAAAGTTTATTCATTATACATTTCGTCATAATAATATAAAAAAATACTTTTTATTCTAAATGAAAAAAAAAATTTACAAATCAAAACACACATTTAATTTCAATGATATTTTAAAAAATAAAATTTATAAAAGTAAAGAATTTTTTTGACAAAAAACATGGAGGATTGTAATGATTTTCTAAAAAAAATTCTTTGTGGTAATATAAATATTTTTTAATTCTATAAATGAAATAAATTATATTTTTATTTTATATTTGAAAATAATTTTACAATATTCTATAGAGTATATTGATTGGAAACTATTGAATTAAATTGAAAATATACTTGAATTTTACATTTTAATTTGTTAATGTACAGCTAAATACATGAAAATTATAATTTCATGAAAATTGTCATGGAATAAAAATATTTATTATTTAAATATTGACATTTTTTAAAATATTGGTTTAAGGCATACTTTCCCTTAACATGAGTTTGAATCATCAAATAAGTTCTTTATATTATTGAATAAAAAATGTATATTTTATAATTACCATATTGATAACTCCTTTAATATCTATAATTTTTTAACATTATTTGTTACCATGTAAAATAAAAAAACATAATCAATTATTTAAATGTAAAATGAGTTGATGATAGTCATCCCATGTGTCCAAAATGATTTTTATGTTTACTATGTCCAATGAGATATTCTTCCATCATATACACAATAATATAAATTGTATAATTATCAATATTATATATAAATTATTATTTTCAAACAAATGACAAATTATAGTTAAGAAAAAGGAAATATTTTCAGTCATAGATATATTAGAGTGTACGTATTCATGAGTAAATTTTTTATTATTTCATACATATGGTAGAAAGAAGGTTTGAATAATATTATATTTAATAATAATTATTCTATAAAAAATATTATTATTTATTTTAATATATATATATATTTTTGTCATGTGATTTTGTGATGAAAAATGAATCATGGTTCTTCACAGATGTGATAAACCACCTATTTTCCAAAATGAGGTTATATTTTTAAATAAATTTAAAGTAAATAAGAATGATTATATATTATTTTTAAAAAAAATATTTTTTTTATTAATAAATATTAATTTTTTATTATTAAATATTTCATTATAACTATCAATGATAGGTTGTTATGGAAGTTTTGTTTCAGTAGTTTATAAGGTGGTAGTCCACCATTAACACCAATGACAGTTCCATTTCACATTAACAGGGTTTGGTGATGGATATTGATTTTACCATTACCATAATAAAATAAATGTAGAAGTATGGATATAATGTTAATATTTTTCAATTTTTAATGAATATTTAATGTAGTTAGAATATGAAATGAAACAATAATTATTAGTTAAGAACTACACAACTATTTTTGAAATTTTTTATATATTATGTATAAATCATTAAGAATGATGGTTTTATCATAAAAATTGGCATAAATGAAACAATTATATATGGAAGGATGAGATATTGGTTGGAATTTTCCAATCTGTAATATTTATTAAATTTTAAGATTACAATTTGTAGGTTCAATTATATATGTGCGGAGAAAGACACTATTGGAATAAAAAATTATTAAATTTATATAAATCAATTTCTAAAAGAAAATAACATCATATGGATATATAAATAATATTATATGAGTATTTCTTCACTAAATAACATCCAATTTTACTTAGATATCATTATATCATTTTTTCAACCTAATATATATATTTAAAAAAACATTTTTATCCCTTTCTATAATTACCTCAATTAAAATCTTCTTTTGAATGATGGGTAATGGAAATTATGATAAAAGAAAAATTGGATCATAACTGGTAATTATTTGATATTATAATCCATATAAAACTCACATTGGTAATTATAGTGTTTATTTTAATTTTATAAAATTTAATAAATTATTTATTATAATAACATGTCACTTATTTCATTTTCAGAAACTAATAAATAAATTTGACATAAAAAACATAATGATACGTTATATGGAACCAAAAAATTTCACATATATCTAATATATAATATTTATATATTAAATTCCTAGAACATAATAACATCAACATTATATAATTCGATTATAGGCCTTATAATTTTATTTTTAATTTTTTTCTACTTCTATAAAATCCATGTCGTCATTGTCTACACATTTAATGTAACTATTTCCCCACTAGAAAATAAAAATAAATTAAAATTATAAAATAAACATCTCTCTAAATTATACATTTATAATTGAACAAAACTTATTTTTATCAATTTATAAAAATATTAAGGGTATTGGAAAATATAGAATATAATATTTTAAATTATAATTACCTAAAATTTATATATTTCAATTTTTTAAAATCACCAAGATAAAGTAATTTTGAATCATAGAATAGGAGGGTCCCAACCCCTGATAAAACAGTTTATATTCCCATTTTTGTAGTTACGTTTTTACATTGTCATTTTATTTATAACATTAATAACACAATTCACAATTTCTTAGAGGAAAAATATTTTCTAGAGTTTTTATTAATAATGAACCAAACAAAAAGTGAATTAATTTAAAAATATTGACCGAAAAATCAATAATAAGGAATTGATTTTTAAAAATTATTAATTTTTTATATACATAATAAAATATATTATTAAACTAGAAAAAATGAAATTATTTTTGTAAAAAATGCATTTTCAATCCAAATAATGGCTTCTAAAAAATATGGTAAAATGATGAATGATATAAAATAATTTATAATGTTTCCATTTAATCTGAAAAATGTATCTTCATGATTTTATGGGGCTTTTCAATTACTTTATTAAATGAATAGTTTTATAGAAACCTGTAATTATTGTTATTCGATGAAAATTAACTCATTTTAAAAAAAATCAAAATTTATTCATAATATAATAATTAAATTCGTACTAATGAAATTATGTTATTTTATTCAAAACAATAATCCAATAAATATTAATTTAGGTTATATATAATCCCTTATAATGTTTGAGATCTATTTAGTTTTTTTTAATCAATATTTATTGAAACATTAACTAATATTATTATCATGAATTTCACACTATATTATATTTTTCATGAATATAAAGATGATATGAATTTGAATTATATAACATTTATTGGTTATTAATATTCTTCAACCCTTTGGGATTTTTCACCATTATAATATTATTATTTAAGTAAATTAGAAATGGAAATTTTGCTATTTAATCGTTTCATGACATCCATATATTCTAAATTCATATGGTATATCTAAACTATCAAAAAGTGGAGAATTATCTTATTTTTCAACACTTAATCTCAGTATATAATAATCTTTATGGGGTATTCCTCAAAATAAATGTTTTATACAAATATATCTACTTTGTGGCTCAAAAAATGATATGCATATATGATATACAAGTACATCGCCTGTGCATATCCATGGCCACCTAAATGAAATCTAAACTAAAAACATCATTAGAAATATGAGAAGTCAATAGCCTCCCAGTACTACCATGATCAGATTACAGTTCATGTCATTAGAATGTGCATTCAATAGCCTCCCAGTACTACCAAGTATCGTTAATGTAGAGTAGTAGTTTATCATGTTTGTTGACAGTTATATTGATCCCTGCAATATATAATTAGACATTTATGTGAGTAAATGAGATATATTACTATTAAAAAAATGGGTAATGTCGTGAATTGAAAAAAACATGTCAAAAAATGGATTATTTGTTTAAATTATTCCCCTATAAAATGAATATTGATAAAAATTCAATGAAAAAAATA
Source organism: Viscum album (assembly GCA_963277665.1). Lineage (NCBI taxonomy): Eukaryota > Viridiplantae > Streptophyta > Magnoliopsida > Santalales > Viscaceae > Viscum > Viscum album. Next base: position 2,048,524,921 of record OY728127.1, read on the forward strand.
TTAATATGAAAATGAAAAATCACTAATAATTGAAATAATAGAGAAATAAGTACTAATTGAAATATAAAAATGGGTTAATCTGGCCTACATTTCACCACCCGCCCCAATTTTCCAGCACCTCCTCCTAACCCCCTACCCAGCTCCACCCCCCCCCCCTCTTGTGCTTGTATCCCACCCAATCACAATAACTCCCCTCCCACCTCAGCCTCCCCCTGCCTATCCTCTTCCCTCACCACTCCGACTGCCCAACATCTTCACCCAGCATCCCCCTCCCCCATGCCCTCATTCTCACCTCCTCTCCCCAACCCTCCCCTCCATCCTACCCAGCCCCTCCCCTACATTCACCTTCATACTAAAGACAATCTCCGTCGACACTATCCTCACCCCTCCTCCAACCACATCCTCCTCCCTCCCCTGCCTAGCCCCTCCTCTCCCCACCACCCAAACCAGCTTGTCACCCCCCCCCCCACAATTTGCCAACACCTCCTCCTACCCCCCCTCATAGCTCTACCCCTCCCATCCCCATCCTCTGGTTGTCTCCCACCCAATCCAAGCACCTCCCCCCTGCCACCTCACGTCCCCCTACCCAACCCCTTCCCCCACCACTCCCCCCTTTCCCAACCTCTTCCCCCACCAGGCCACTCCCCCTTCTCTCATCATTCCCTACCCTCCCCTCTCAACCCCACCCCTCCAACCTGTCCAGCCGCACCCCTCCCCTCACCACTATCCAGTTTATCCGCTTACCCTTACCTCCCCCACATCCTCCAACCTCCTCTTCCCCCCCCCCTCCTCCTCCACCCTCCACCCCCTACCCTGGTCCTCCCCTCCCCACTCATACAACCAGCTTGTCTTCTCATCCCTTCAAAGCAGCTCACCCTCCCACCTCCTCCTCCCCCCATCCTAGCCCCTTCCCACACTAGCTACCTCCCCCCTACCCAGATTTACCCCTCCAGTCACTCCTCCCAAGCCCCTTTCCCACACCATCCACCTCTCCCCTGCCCAGATCTCCCCCTCCCGTCCACCCTGCACATCACCTCTATCATGGACCTGTAATGCCTTGACACTATGGTTAACAACTTCATCATGTATAGATTATCATCTGAATTTAATAGAGTCTAACTATTTAGCTGATTTATAATTCTATGTTAAAAATGGAAACCATTTATTAGTAATAATAAATCTATAGACTAAATTAAAACAACTATAGATGTAAGTATTGTATTATAGAGTGCTGAATAGTTTAGATGTTTTTACCATTTAATAACAATAACACACTACAATACCTTCTTTCAAATATGAAATACACATAAGACAATATCAATAATAACCTCACAGGATTGGTTTTTGTAGTCAAAAAATCAGGTCTATGATAGCCAATATTCATGTGTTGTGTAATGCCATTCATATGAACCATCCAATGATCCAATAAAAATGTAATGCATAACATTACAAAAGCACGTACTTTGAATATATGTAAGGAGTTCCTCGTAATACACCCCACCCCAAGTTTTTATTGATCCTTCACACAAAATTTTGAATTAGAAAATTCTAAAATTAATGGATATGTGGACTTATTTCACTATCAATGATGAGAAATCATTTATATAAAAAACACCACACACATATGCATGTTGAACATCCATATATTTTAGTCACAAAGGTTGTAAGTAGAATCATAATTAAAAAACATTACATAGGCATGTCCCCCTTGCCCTGCTCCACCCCCACCAAGCCCATCCCGCTTCCAACTACTCCTCCATCTGGCCCATCACCACCCCCACCCATGCCCAACCCCTCCCCTCCACCCCTTCCCAACACCTTGCCTCCCATCCCCCTTAGTAAGTTGGTTTCCTTGGTATCACAACACCTCCCCCTTCCAAATCATCCTCCCTCCTGCCCACCACCAACCCATCAAGGCCAATCCTCCCTATCCAGCCCCTTTCCCACCTTCCCCCACTAGGGCCCCTCCCTACCCTACCCCGTATCCAACCAGCACTGAAATACATCAAGTGATAGTAGATATGTAATTCCAGAATAATAAACTAACTCATATTACATAAAATCAATTAGATGATTCAATCACCTGATATCGTATTACATTTAATATCGGCAGAACATATCAGTCATTCTTTTCTGTATTGTCTTTTAATTTATCCTTCATTTGGATTGCCATATTTTTCCCCGAATTCTATTACCAACACCTTCAGGTGGGATATTTTGAGATTTCCCAATATCATATTCATTAATAAATTCAGTCAGTAGGTTTTTCTTCATATTAAACATAGTTGAAGGTAGCATCAGATGTAGGATCAATTACAATGTAGAAATAAAGTAAATGATTGTCAAGAAAATTATAAGGGAGAATATATATATATACATGAATACTTGATGATACCGTAGTCGATGTTTCAAATATAGAATCATCCTTTGCACTGAGTCGAAATGATTCAATATTTTGATGATCATATGATAGAACAAAGAAGCATTAATCTTGTTGCATGTTCTTTACACACAAGGAAGTAAAAATGACGATAATGGATTATATTGTACGTGATTATGTTCATTCAAACTACATACATTTGTATATCTACTTCTTTGATGATGATGTATATAACTAATCACAAAAATAACTATTTGTAATCTATCCATATTATTGAATATATTAATATGAAGTAGAATCTACCTGAAATACTGTTAAGCAATCACTGAAATTGGTGATGTATTTTTTGTTGTTGGTAATGAATATTACTTTGTATGAGTTTTTTTCTATTGATTTGTGATAATTTTGAATATTATAAATTGAAACTTCCATTGATAGGATAACCTCTTTTTATTTGAAAATAATCAATTCAGTAGGAAAACTGTACTCATCATCATCCTTATTTAAAAAAAGTAAATGTTAGTTTGATTGAAGTGAACATATTTAGTGATCATGATATTTAATTATCTAGTACTACCTCAATCAAATAATCTGGTAGATCTGAAGATGATTTGCTCACAAATTATATTACTTGTTTATTAAATAGGACAACTGACAATGAGTCCGTGGAATCACTCAAAAGTAGCTACATTCTAAATATTTTGATTTATAAATATGATTAAAAAGGTATTTTGAGTAAGTAAAATTAATTACTATTGATATATAAAGTAACTAATAAATTATTAATGAGAAGAACAAATAAGAACCTGGGAAAGGATCAAGTAACAGATATTGTGCAGTTGTTGCAACAAATTTTCCATCAACAATATGCACTTTTTTCATTCATTAATTGCTTGAATCATAGAAATTTTTTTGAGTTATTTGAATTTTTTTATGGTGACAAAAATCACGAACATTGTAGGCTATACAATAGTAAGAATAATGTAGATGATTACATTGTACAGTAGTATACTAGTACATCTAGATTTTTAAACTGCATAATTTAAATTGTAGATTTGACGTATACAACATACCCAATAAAAATTCATGACTTTAGAAAAGGTTTTTTAATTTTTCCAATATTGAAATGCAGTAGAGGAAAAAATGTGTTTGTTGGTGCTGGACATCGTTTCTCTAATGCCATTATTATTTTACATCTAAATATTGAGAATTGAAATTCAAATGTAAAACATAATATGTACATCTATCTTATAGTAAACATTAAGGAATATATTCAAAAATCACAATTAAATCAAGAATCCAAATCACCTTTTTTTGAATGATTCATCATCATCAATGTCATGGTTGAAAAATATATTTGTCACATTAATGGATGTTGTACGTATAAGAGAGTCTGAAATTAGTTTTAAAATGATTTCAGTTGCAGTACAGGTTTAAAACATTTTAAATAATTGAATAAATGAAAGGGAAATAAGGCATTGGGTTATTAGAGATCCTACTATTCAATTTCATATCCTTGACAATTTTAAATATTAAAACTATTGATGAACTTATAATTTATTCTAATTAAGATGGCATCTAGTTAGAAAAGTCACCACATAAACATTATTTATGTTTTATCCGACTGTAGAAAAATATGTACTGTATAATGTTAAATATAAACAGCGGGTAAGAGATACTGAAAGTCCGTAATGACTAACCTTTCATCCTGTAAGACAATTTTCATCTTGATATTGGAATTACCAAATGCATCAAGATGATGTGAGCAACATAAATATCTAATAATTTCAAAAATCGATAAGAAATATAAAATGGTTCTGTATTGTAAGATAAAAAAAGTTTAAATTAATTCATAAAATTATATGTTGATCAAAATTGAAATTTTTGAAAGAATCATAAAATGTTACATAAATCTCAATAAACACATACCTATTAAATGTTTCTCTAGAACCCTTCTATGAATTATGTCATCAAAGGAAGTAAAAACGAAATAGATATGTGGTAGCAGTGCATCACATGGCCGGACAAGCATTGTTGATGTGAAAAATACTCGACATGCATGTCTAGTTCCTTTGTAGGTACCCTGATTCTCATATATATGCATGTTCTTTATGAAATAGCACATCCCTTCACACAATATATTTTTTAACATAGATAGAATTTGACGCCCTTTAATAGTAAAATATATATTTTCTTTCTATAGAAATAAATTTCATATAATGTCAAAAATTGAAAAACATATTAATGATGTTGAAAAATAAGTGGTATACTTTAAATGATAAGAGAAATGAAATAGATGAACGATAATATGAAGTTTATTTTTATTCTAAATTCACTTGTAAATATCTAAGAATCATATCAATCACGGCAACATCATTAGAGTACCTGGATGATGTGTTGCACCATAAATTTAAAATACACACTTGTATCTTCAATGTCTCATCATTATAAGGTGTGATATCATTCAAAGGGGTAATTAATCATGACATATTCATAAAAATGTTCTGTTTTAATTTTTGTATGAAGAGATCATAATAAGAAACATTGTGTTTCATGAAAGAAGACATAAAAAAGCTGAGCAGAACTAATCATTACAAATTTAAGATATAATTTAACATATACTTAACACAATCTATGAAATATTTCATTGTAGACAATATTTTGCGTTGATTTACGAGTTGTGTGATTATTATCACAAACATCTATTTTCAATCTGTATGGTGATGTGACTCTAGATAGAGCAACATATAATTGACCATGACAAAACACATGTTTTTATGATACAACACAATAGTAGATAGTGATTGTCCTTGACTTTTGTTAATAGTCATAGAATAATAATCATTCAAAGGATATTGTCTTTTTTTAGTTTGAAAGGACATCGACAATCAGAGTGCGTCATATTTAATCTTGGATTGAATGTATGATTTCCAGAATTACAGCCACACAAAATTCTTGCTCTGATGACATGATCAACCAAATGGGTAATAATCAACCGAGTCCCATTACATAATCATATATAATGATCTATATTTTGATGCAACATGATAAGAACCCAAATTTTGAGCGTAATATTATGGGTAGCCATCCCTGATACATTAATTCCATTTAACATATCAGATGTGTAAATGTTTTCCACCCTATCTATATCAAAACATGAATCACAAACTGAATCTGAACATATATAATATTTTCATTCAGAACACATGAGGGACATCATGTACGCATTTATTTCTTCAACAATATACCGAGTTGGATCTAAGATTGAATTATCATGAAGATAATTAACATCAACATGGTTACACTTGATGTTGGGATAAGTATATTCAACAAAATCAAATGTAGGATCTTTAGTCCCAACATGAATATATGAGGATGGAATTGGAATTGTAGTTTCACTGACATATGGTTCTATAATGCGTCCTTTAACAACATCTAAATTCCATTTGGAAAATTCAAGAACCTATTATGAAATTGTAGAATAATTGGAATGAAATATCACGTTCCTTTTTAGTGTAAGAACATGACAATGTTGCCACAAGTATAAAGAAGCTATACTTGAAGAAACTATTTCATTTCAGTTACCACATGGTACGACAGGTATTACATTCCTGAAATCCCCACCCATCACAACAGCTATTCCACTAAATGGCATGTTTGATGCATTTTAATTTTTTATCGACATTATATCTTTCAAAGTGCGGTCAAGAACGTCAAAACAATTCTTAGGATTCATTTGAGGCTCATCCTAAATAATAATATTTTTTAACTATAGAATATTTGGGCCCTCACTACCTTGATTAATATTGCAAATAGTGTTTTCAGAATTAGATATCTGAATTCAAAATTTGTAATGTGCTATCCTCCCCCCAGGTAGGAGAAATGAATCAATTTCACTAGATGCAACTACCAAAACAATATGAGAATCTTACCATAGTAATGATGTCAATATTTTCCAAATATAAGTTTTACATATTCCTCCATGACCATTCAAGAAAAAGAAACCACCAGGGGACGTAGTTAATGAAGACATAATGGTAGTCATCACATCATTCTATTCATCAGTAAGATTACTTTGCAATGTAAGATACTCATTTCGCTAACTCTATTTGTTATTATTAATTTCATCAGCTACCAATGGATTTCATTGAGATTCATTTTCAGATTCTGGAATCGGCATTGGTGGAAAAGAATGAAGTGATCTACCATTCCTCTGTAGTAGGTTATCAATTTCATGCAAAGCATACATATGTTTTTGATGATCTGTGAGTAAATGAATGAAATTTAATCATGAAATATTGTTATTTAATTATTAAAATATCTTAATAAAGAATAAAAACATGATGAATTATCACCTACAGAGTTCACAATATATATATTGATAAATTTGACAACATATACCGGGAATTTTTATCCTATTTTGTTGTGAATAGAAAATGTCTTCACTGATGAGCTCCCATGATTCATGCCACACAATGTCTGGGTGAGACATATTTTCTGAGAATAATATGCAGGAAAAATATCTGTGCATAGACCTGCCTATAGCCCATGTTGACACCACCTTGACTGCTTCAATATATTCTCTATCATCTGCAAGAAGTCTCCATGCAGAACATGCTTCACGAAAAGTATCATGAATAATGTTGTTCACGGTTTTAATAATGTCAAAATAAGTTTCACCTCTGATCTTTGTTAGCATTAATTGCAGGTAATATAGCTCTCCAGTTGTCGTTGGCACGAAATATAGTCTACCAATACTGAACCCATACTTTCATGGACACTATATTTTTTGACGTTGGTGGAATACAAATCTAGTTGGAAATTCGGAAAATGTGCGACATCTTCCTTCCTGGTAAGTACAATTAGCTTTAAACCATGTCATACGAATTGATTCACAAATGATACACTTACTCAACACATCCTCAATATGATTGGTGTCATTGTGCATAACACTATTTTGGAATGATAAATGAAAATGTAATCATTCAACCAGATGATATCTATAGTGGATATAATTGGAAAATATCCGCCACGAGGCCCCATAAGGAGAGATGTATTAGTAATCAGAATAAATCATAATCTCATCGACAGAATTACCTAACAGTGTTGTAGTGTTGGTTTTATACAAAGATGATGTTAAACGATCATTAACTTTTATAAAATACTTGAACAGATATTTGATGGAAGTATATTGATTGGAAACATCAATATTTAGATGAGCATGATACTTCATTATCAAGAAATGATTTTATGGTACAACAAACTGATTAACCAATGGGACACCATTTTTCACGATCGAGTTTCCATCATATAAAATTTGGTATAGAACTTATGAATCATCATCATCTATTGTACTTTTAAAAAAAAATTGGGAAAAATTTAGTACATTTTCCCTTTTTATACAAGGTGATCATCGATTTGCATCACCAGAAGGTCCATGCATCATTAACTTCTTAAAAAACTCAGGAAGTTTTGGTTAATCACCTTTATATGGATCCTCATCAGAAACACATTTGTCAATGCAGGTAGAAGTATCTATTTCTCTCTCTCTACTAAAAAATAGTAAAATGCTTATATGAGGCAGTCCACATTTATGAAACTCCTATATATGAATAACTTCACAGAATGTAATGATATAAATTACATAGTTCAAGAATAGAGACATTAAATATGATACATTATGTCTCATAAAATAATTTGTATTGAAGTAGGTACCAGTTTGTGACATTCCAAAGAAACATCTATCTCATAAAACATTCATTAACTAGTAGACCTTAACATTGAAATGTATGGATTCAATGTGCAGATATTCTGAATGGAGACGATTGTTACATGATACAAATCAAGATATTTTTGGACAAAGGGGATTTCATGTAAACATTATAAACAAATACAGATATTCTTCCCAACAACATATTGACATTTCATTTTGGTAATATTGAATCATATATCTGGGACCACCAGTAAATGTAGATGGTAAAATGATTTGCTTGCCGTATGCATACCCATCATGGTCACCTCAATGAAAAGTATATTGCAACCCATTGTACAACTCAACCCTCAAGTTTTTGTGATTGAAGCGAATGAAGGATAGTCTATAAGACTATTTCACTGTATAAGCATCAACAATAAATTGGTGCATCCATCCTCTATAATGTTGTAATATTGACACATCACTCAAACGACACTGCAAGTAATAGGATAACTATTCATGCATTATTACATTCCGAACATTTCTACATGTACTCATTGATATCGATTGATGCAAAATGTGTTCAACATATCCGTCTTCACAATTTTTGAAATTAAGTGGATATTGAAATGGAATGTATAAGGGTTGAAGCTCATCAATCCGCTACAAATCACCACTTATGCTTTGAATGATAATATCTATTTCACGGATTATATTTTCAATGTCACCGACAAAAAGAATTTCAATCTCAGAAGTAGTAGGAAAGATGTATGTCATTGCATCTATTTGTCATCTATTAAGAAGGTGAAAATTTAATTTCACATGTTCATGACGATCATGAAAATCCTTTGCACTTATGAAAATATGAGCTAGAAAATTTGTTTCATGATGAAAATTTTGTAAGTTGACAACAATATTATAATGGACCAATGTGTTTGAATTTTCTTTGTCATAACTATAATGTGAATTAAATTAAGATTGATGTGAAAATATGACAGTCCTGTAAATGTGTAAACCTATATGTTAAATATTACTTGACATTCAGAATCCTTTTTTGAGACTCGTTCATATTATCAAAAATATATAGCTTGAAAAACCTAGTAGTTTGCCCCTTATGAGGTCCCAAACTACCTATGTGATGGTAGTTTTGTCCATTGAATCTGAATAAAATGGCGTCTCTTCCATTATTGAATGATCAATCAACCCATCCACCCATTGACCTGAATGACAACCTATAATTGTAAATATGCATATATTCCAAGAATGATCTTGCCTCCACAGAGTTTTAATTGAAGAATATTATTTGAAGGTATGGAGGATAGGATGGTAGTAATTACCAAGAGACTTTACCAAGCACGCAACATATCCCAAATCGTGGGTTTTCTTTGGTGGTGAATTTTATATTTATCTCATCAAACCAAAAGATAGAACCACAGTATTGGAAAACATTAGAGGGATCTACACTATTAAAATATTATGAAGGTGAATAATGGTTAAATGAATGGTCATAATAAACTTGGCATTATTAATTACATAAAATTGGGATGACTTGAATAACATTCTAAAAATAATAAAAATATTACAGTGACCTGCATTTTCTAATAGGTGAAGTAGTTGCATTATGTCTGCAACTGTATTTTCATTTAGTGAGTAAGAAAATGTATATGAAATACATGTAAATTAACAAATTATTATGTAGTAGGTCAATCCTGAAATGTGTCAGGGATGATTAATTCTAACATTGATTTCACCAGATGTTACATCTCTTTCAGAAATGACATGACTCAATGTTAATGAAACATATTTTCAAGTGTAATTTATTCATTCTAATTACATTTGAATACTAAAATAATGGATATATATATATATACAAAAGAAGGTTATTGCATGATTAGAATATACATCACACCTGTGTCGGGAAAATAATCTTCATTACCAGTTGATGAAAAAGTAAATTAGTATTTATTTTAAACATAGTATTCAACAAATTAAACTATGTTATAATTGAAATGAATTTGAAGGCATGATATGTGCTTACTCTAATATTGAGTCGTGTGAAGCGTTAGTGGGAATATTTTCCTATGTCATTACACCTTGAAAAAGTAATGAAAATTTATTTTAAATTGTCAATACATATGAGGAAAAATGTGGTTATGTTCAGAACTATATGATGACGGCGTACATAAGAGAGGGGTCATAATTTTATTGATTATATGCTGATATAAGATTTATCTTGCTACCCGGCATAGAACTTGTTGATGAGGATTCACAACCATGATGATCTCTCAATGAAATTTAATAGTTTACAAACTCAATAATGTTACAACATAGTAATATAAATATATATAATAATTGTTAATTGACAGTGTAATATAACTCACCATTCTATGATAAAGGTGAAAATTATATGCATGATCCACCTTTGGTGAATAGATAGTACATGATCACATTTGTAATGATTATAGCTAATTAAAAATTGAAATTCTCAAATACATACTTGATGTACAGTCAATACTATTACTTCAACCTTTTCTAATGCTTTTTCTACAACTAATTGGGGAAGTGGATCCCGAATCTAGGGACACTGTCAATTGAAATGCATAATTGGTAAAGTAGATAACATAATTTACAATAAATATATTGACTATATTTAAAAATGTTAATAATATGAAAATATACTAACCATTGGTAGTTATAGGTGAAAGTGGTATGTGGTCTACACTGATAAAGTTGGAATTCAGTTGCAATGAATCAAATGTTTCTGTAGAACATTGTTTTTTGTAGTCCATGGGTGATTTTCCTATGAATTTAGTAACATGTAATTTAGTAAGTATGTTTATGGAATGTTTTCAAGGAAATACATTACTGTTGTACCATTTTTTCATTCTCTCATAAAATGTCTCATTTGAAACCTTTCATCTCTCAATGATGATAGTGTCTACATCTTTTTTTCGATACCTATATGTTGAATTGATGTGTTTTAAAATGAAGCCAAAAGATGTTTATGGGTACGTAGATTCAGTTTAAAATATTCTGATAAGACAATTGACGGTGATTGCATGTTTGAATTATACTGATCGACATGTATACTATGATTTAAATGAACCACACTTACACCAATATCAAAGAAACAAATAAAGATTTGATAGAAAATATAAATTCAAATATTCAATTTGAAGGTCACATAAGGCAGTAAAAGGTACCCATAGATAGGAAGTGTATAGTTATTTCACTGATCAAAACCTATACCAAATTGATTGCAACATCAAAGAAGCATATATAAATTATATAGATTTAAGACTGGGACAAAAATATTGTAGAATGGTGGAATCAATATAGTCAAGCAATAAATGGTACCCATAGATAAGTATTGTATTGTTATTGTACGCATACATGGATTCCAGTTGCATAATGATGTGAGAAATTAGGCGAAATAGAGGCGAAATAAATTACTGGACGATTTCATTCGAACATCATACGGTATAATGGAGGAATATATACATATATTCAATGATGGAAGATCGTGTCAAGATAAACCGAACCTGGACAATGAAATATCAACAGCCTAGGGTAGAGAATGAGGACTGTTAGGTTGACCATCATTGATGCCACCCATTAGGAAGAAACCCTTATACGGAGGTAAGAGTAGACAAGATGCATGACACCAAATGGTGTCACTAGAGTTGCGAATGAAAAGTGTATAACTATATCTTAGATATCTGACGAAGAAAATCAGTAGCTCAAAACCCTAAATCAAATTGGAAGAGGGAAGATCTTAAGGGTAGGAAAACCAAATGGCATCGCCAGAGCTCTGATGATAGATAAGAGGAATGTCGAGGGTAGTCATAATGTCGAAGGATGATGGTAGCCACGAAACCCTAATTCAGAGGGAGCAGGAGAGAGCATGCTGGTGGGAAGATGAATGTGTCACAGGAGGGATGATGGAAAAATTTAGGGAATGAGTAGGGAGGGGGATGTGGAAGAAGGATAAATTGACACATAGGGTAGGAAGAAGCCTAATTTACTGTAGATAATAGATTTTCCTAACCAAAAAACTGTAAATGTTTCATGTAACTAAGATGAAATTATATTTATGGAAGCCCAATAGTGGTACCCCCTAATGTTTTATGATATATTTATTTATAACAAATACAATTTAATTGATAGCTTTCAATAATCCCAACATTGAACTTTAATGATCCATGAAAAACTATTAATATTAATTTTTTAAACTATATGTTATAACCATGATGTAGATCCGAGAGGCATGGATACGAATAAAAAATTTAAAATATTTATATTAGTGTTTTATATAAAAAATTATTATAAAAAAATTATTTTCATATCAACTCTACATGTGATTGAAAAATTAAAATATCATTGAATAATTAATTTTAATAAATTTTAATTGAAAAAAATAAAATAAGGTTTTTATAAATATAAAAAATTATTTCGTGAAAATAATAATTAGTTTCGAAAAAAAATTATAGATGATCATATGGAGAATTTGTTGTATTATTTTATGTAATATTAATTATTCATTGAATAATTAATAATACTGTATTTTAATGAACAAAAACTATTTATTTTATTAATTTAAAAGACCAATATCTTCACAATGATTATTAAATTAAATTAATTTCAGTTATATTTTAATTATTCGAAACATGGTATTTTGAATAATTTTCATATTGAATTTTGATACATTAAGTTTATTATACATTTAAAATGTTATTTGGAAGACTAGTTTCTCATCCTGTCCAGAAGCTTAATTTTAAAATAATGTTTCAAATTATGTGAATGGAATTTGGGAAAATAGAATCCATATGATAAATAAAAATAATAATCTATATCTAATGATTATATGAAAATTTTATACCATAATAAATTGTGAAAATAGTAAAAAATACCTATAGAGGATAAGGGTAAATTGGGTGTACCATGGGGTTAATATAAAAATATATAAATATAAAATGATAAAAACGTGTAAACAACTCATATTAAAAAATATATTGACCATATAATTTAAAATTCTAGATAATTTCCCATTATGGATCCTTTTGGATTATAACAAAATGTGGTTAAATCTTTCTCATTCCAAAAATTACAATTGCACCACTCGCCTAACATATAAAAGGACACACCATTCCATATCTAATTGATACATACAAACCCATTTGTTTCAACCAATAAATTAAAAAATAATATCCATACATTCATAATGAAATCATATATTAAATACCTTTCATAGAGATGACCTATTTTTTATTTTGGTGAAAACCATAGGAGGCTACAAAAATAAGAGATAACATTCTTCAACTAGAGAATTAATTTTATTTTTTTCCTGCACATCGTTCTATTATTATTCAACCATTATTAAAATATATATATATATAATATAGATATAGATATATTTTTATGTTATGTTAATTACCTAAAACAATCTCCATTACTATATAATGGGAAACAGAATCACTATTCATGTGAACATTGGAATACCTCATCACAAACTGATGATATACATTTTTCATCATCACATCACACATTTTGATATAATTATTGACTAAATTTTTAAAAATTTTATTTTTGAAATTATTTTAAGTGTCACAATATTTTATAACTAATACATTATTCCTTTCAATTATGTGGAAATATGATAATGTTACTTTACTATATAACATCCTACCGCCTCATGAATTGATGTGATTCATTCCTGTTTTACATAGAAGATAATATAGATGTATTTAATTGTATTATGTGGTATATAAGACATAAATATTATATTTAATTCAAATTTATTATGTGTCTACATTTATTTTTTCCTTTAGGAAAATGGAATCAACGTTAATACATACGTATGACCTACCCTCTCAAAAAAAGTTTATATAATTATCTATATCTAAATATTATTGATTAATCTAAAACAATATATATTTAATATATAAGATATATTCAACATCGATAAATTTATGATGATGATGTTTCCATGATCAAATTAAGTGGATTAAAAATCAATATATCCAAAAATGCATGAAAAATAGTCTGATTATTTCCCATACGTGACTTCAATATAGGATTATTATTAAATGGGAAAAAAGGTAATTTTAAAAAAATGGTGTTATATATATTTTTATTATTATTTATAATATTCATAATAATCATATATTTACTAAACAGGATGATTGAGATAGTTTGACTGAAGTCTTAATAGATGGTAAACTCTCTTGTCTCACTTAACTTTCTTTAAGACATGTGATATGTCATGAACCTAACCTAGTTTATAAGGAGTATATACATCCCATATGAAATATCTTATCATGGATTTACTTATTTTCATAATATAAAATTCTTAAATTAATTTTATTCTTTTGTACGAATTTTGGTTCAATTTTAACCAAGATGTAAGTTATTTTTGTTATACACTGGTCCTTTATCTAGATTTCTCTTGATTGTGATTAAAATGATTAATTCTTATTTCATTTCTATTATTAAACTAAATTAATATATTTTTATATTATTTGGAAATTGGAATAAATTTTTTCATATTATTTGTTTCATTTATGTTCTTAGGAGTTGAAAATAATTTTTTTCTGGAGTATAGTCTTTATTTCTCAATTTGGTTGGAAACCATATTCCATCAAAACTATCTTTTTAAAAATGTAAAATTTTTATTAAATAGTGTTCATAAATTTTATGAAAAAATTATTCCATTATCAAAATCCTTAGAAAATATATGAAATAGTATCTTTGAGTTATTTCCTAAAAATTATTCTTAGTCTTTGCTAAATATGTCAAATTATTATCCAGTTTAATTTGTATAGAATGAAAACAAAAATTAAGAAGTCATGAATATTATTTTTTAAGTATTGGTTTTAATTTATTCATATATACATTCATTGAAATATATTTACACGATATTTTATAATTTTTTAATAAAAAAATATTATTTTAGAAAATTTCTACTTTTCTCAGGAAATGATCCAATAACTTTTTCATTCAAAAACATATACCATGTAATATGAAATTATATGACATTACATATTTTTTTGCAGGATATGATCTATGTATACCATTATAATATATTCATTAAATGTTTTAGTTTTTTGATGTAAATATGTTTTATGAAAATGAATTTATTTTTTATGTAATAACATGATTTATTTTGAAATCCACATTATTTACCATAGTTAATAGTTTAATGAAATATTAAATTGATTATGAACCATGATTCATTTCCACCAGTTATTTTATGAAAAAATATTTATGAAACCCATTTCATTTTATGTGTTCTGATAATATATATGATTTAAGATCTTATAAAACACATATATATTATATTAATTATGGTATTGGTGAGACCTATATCTCAATCCAATGCACTAAATAATGATTGATATCTGAGAAGATAAACTGGACTATATTGGGGATTTAATACAGTTAGACTAAGGAATCTATCCACTCTGATATTCTGGGGAGTGATCCTAAAGTAATATGATTGTTTAGGGAGAGGAAAAAATAAAATATGATATTCTGTTTAATTATACATGAAATACTAGGAAACAGATTTTATAAGATCATGTATATGACTCAATTCTATTATTTAAAAAATATTTATTCTATTATAGTTCATTTATTTTTATTCTAATATGATTCTTGTCTTAAAAGAAACCATTATTTATTCTATGACTCATTTTCAAGTTCTATTACATGTAAGTTATGATTTTGAAATGTTATTATCATGTTATCATACACTTGTGCTTATGATATGTTGATATATCCCTTTTTAACATTAGTTTGCATCTATTCTAACCCTTTTCATGATTCAATTAACTAGAATATTATTAAAGGTATTATTTATGATTTGTATAAGAATGGTTATGGTAATGAAGTGCATAGTTGGATATTAATTATCTCACCAAAGGGCCTTTTATTTATTTATCTCTGTTTCCATTGATCTATTCCATTACAATCCTCTAGTGTGTGTTTTTACAATGGATGTATTATTCATCAAAAAATAATATATATATATATATATATATATTATAACTATGTGTCCTTTTTGTTGATATCAACTGATAAGTTAGTAAAACATTGGAATCAATGATTTGAAAACATTATTTACAAATATAATGATTTATATAAGGGTATGTCAAAAAAATATGTGTATGAGTGAAAAAATTTGAAACTGTCATGATATGTTAGTAATGGATATATAATGTTGATTAGAAAAAATTAATTCCCTTTTAGGATAAAAAAATATCATATATCTATGTAGGGATTTTATAGGGTTAAAAACACAGAAAATTGAGTATTAAGATGGACTCAATGATCCCATGGTGCAATAAAATGGGCAGTCCAATTCAATTGGATTTACAATACCATGTGATATTTTTTTTAAAATTTTGAAACTCTATATGAACCATTTTAATGGAATTATATATGTTTTGGCTCTATGTGACTAAGGATTAAAATAATGTGTCAGTGATTAAAATGTGTCTCAATGAATTAAATAAAAATAAATGATTTTTATTAATAATTATGTTCGCCATTTTTATTATTGTTTCTTAAACTTGTTTTCATTAGCTAATGGAATGAACATAATAGAACTATATTAATCCTGATTTAGATATAAAATTCCATGAATTTTCTCCTAATAAACCAAAATTATTTGGAACTAGAATGAATAATCCGATTATTATAGTAACACAAAATTATCAATAAATGAAACATTATGAACACTAAAATGTGAAATGAGGGAACAATATCTTATTGATTCCACCATGAGAAAATACCTTTGATCATTTAGTGCATTTAATTATATACTATTTAGTGAACAATATATTAGTAAATATACATGTATATTTTTTCATTACAGAGAGTCTATGATGTTAAAAAGTTATTTTGGATGTATATTTTTGGAAGGATAATAAAAATAATGATGAAGGCTCATCTCAAATACAAGTGAATTGGAAAAAATGAGATATGTATGGGTGGAAGAGATTAATAGCTTAATTTTCAATAGGTAATTCACTTATAACTTTTACACAAAAATGGATATAGAATTCAATGGGTAAAACATAATGATGATGAATCTACTGGTTCCTATGAAAATTTTTTAATAAGACCGATTAGGAACGTTTCTGGCACTATCATCCAACATGAATGAATGTTTTATTTCTTATTTAGTATTATAATAAAATGAATATTAAAATTGTTATCCATAAGGGATATCTATTGCAATGATGATGTCATTTGATGTGATTTTAAGGTGTATTATTGATCAATGATACCCATAAATCTCATGGTTTTTTAGGAAAATTATGATGGAGTTCATCTAAAATGCCTAAAATACCGAGACATTCGAAAGGTATATATTCAGCATCCATTAAGTGTGAAACTAAACATTGAGATAATTCTCCTAAGGGGACTAGAAATTAATATGTGTTCAATAACGTTTTTTGATATTTTTTCCAAATATATGGGAAAAGGATAGATAATGATTCGAATAGGGGGAAATATGTACAAAATGCACAAGACACACATTAGTGAATCAAATTCAATATTTTATGAAATTATTATATAAAACACTCAAATACAATGGTTAAAGAAGATGATCAGTTATAGATACAACTTAAGACTGTGAAAATTTTTATATCTATTATGATATATTTTCCTAATGAGGGATGTAATAATGACAATATGTTATGGACACATAACACATAATCTAGATATATTAATGCTTTCATTAACACTATTTGTAACCATTATATAATATCTAAAAAATTCAATGGGTATCACATTCCCCCAAATGATTATATTTATAATTATCTTTTAAACTACTTAATGAAATTATTATTTCATATCTTGAATCTGATTCATATCGATATGAAGTTTGGAGGAATGTTTTCAGTAAAATATGTTCATTCATCACGTGTTTTAATATTTGGTAATCATAGGTAAGGATTTTCATTCTATAAATAAATTCTGCATCCATTTTTATGGAAGGGAATTCAACTATGAGTTTATAAATTATCAAATGATATAATATCAATGTGATGATAAGTATAAAAATCCTTTGGAAATCACATAAATTTTATTGGTAGTGATTCCCATTCCGAAGTACTGTTTATCTATAATGACCGGGGAGAAAATATAAAAAATGATAATCTTAATTTTTGGGTGGGTTTTCATTTATTTCATGATGTCATTCCTAATTTTCAAAAAAATGTGAAATTGATTTCTCAATAGATTGTAGATGTGCTGCACAAAAAATTTAATTTTTACCCTGACAATGTTGTAGATTGAGTTTCATTAATTCAAGATGCATACCAAAGTAAAATTTTAGAATGGATTGATTTGTCCAAGTTTGTCACTGTGGGGTTAGATAATTGTTTTTTATTTATATATTTATGGATATATGAAACATTAAATTTTTTTGAGAGTTTAACATTATTGGAAAAAAGAAAAACTGTCATCTATCCCATATTAATGACATATTATATGAAGTGTATGGAGACCAATATGTTCCAATGATTTTCCTTTATTATCGATATCACAAATTGATGCTCAGAAAAAGGAAATAAAAAAATATTTCATATATAAAACAGACACTATTAATAAATAAAAATTTCATTTATTCATAATAATTAAACAACTATCATTTTCTATTTAATGAAAAGAGTATTCATAGAATACATTGATCGTTTTATAAAAGACATTATGGATGATATTAATATCTATAAAATTAGAGATGAATTGGATAAGGATCGCTTGATAAATGTAAAAATGATCTCATGGAATGATAAAATATAGAAAAAATTGAAAAATGTGAATTTAATTTTAATAAGTTTCATTGTTTGGATCATATAATAGTAATATAGGGTATATCAATAGATCCTTCAATGATGTTGGTAATGAAATTACGGTCCATACCATCAATGGTGACAAATATATATTGGATTTTTGGATTATATTGATATTATAGAATATCTATGTATATATTATAATGAATTTTTAATTCAGTCACATAGTAATCATAGAATGGTACATTTTTTATTTGTAAATATTAGTTTGTGTAAAATTTCAATGAACTAAAGAGAAGATTAGTCAAAACCCTTGGGTATATATTACACTATGGTTGATAATGTTTTGTAATTTAGATAAATGTATACATTAATGCATTAGAATGTGTTCTTATAAATAATTAAATTCTAATATCCTATGTCGGAGGAAATTTGAATGTTCATGGGAAATATTCCACAAATCAATACTAAGTGTTATCTATGATTAATTTGTCACTAATGTTTTATAGGAAATATACATACGGAGAAATGTGTCATATATATATAGAAAAAAATATAAACATGAATATATTAATATTTAAGGAGTTGAATATATACCTATTACGATATTTATAACTAATTAAATATTATGAATTCTCAATGCATTAAAACATTATATATGAAAAAAATATATCTGATGCATTGAGATGAATGGATCACGATAACTTATCTGTTATAAGGATCACCAAATATCAATTATTTTTTGATTTAAAAAAGATTGATCACAAAATTTTGTATAATGTGAATAAATATTAACAATTTCAATTTAATAGTGAACCATTAATCCATGTGATCATAAAAGTGGCATAGAATGAAGATGTAGAGCTACAATATAATTATTTAGATATTTATGAGTTTAACCATGATCATGATTGAAAATGTTATTTAGGAACCCTTTATGTTCAAAATAAATTTTATATTTAATATAGTTATTAAACCTTACACATAGATCATCATAATATATACGCCATAGAATTATGATGATGTCTATATATTTTTATGAGTATTTATGGTGAGATGGAATAAAGAGAGATATCATAGTGTCTATATCCCAGTACATGGTATATCATAAAGTTATGTTTCAAAAAATATATCATAATAAGATGTTACATTCATTATAAATACACAAAATTGAAATGGGAAAACACCCTTGTTCATTTGGTGATTCTGATACCCAAAAATTGTAAAGAGAATAATTTATATGGTTTGTATTCATTCCTCGTACAGAGTAACCACACATAATTATGATCCTTAATAATTTATATCAAAATTATATTTAAATTATATATATATATATTATGTATGTTTTTTTGTTTAATTTATGTCCATTATCAATTGTATTTGATCAATATCTGAGGTTTACCTTACTTTTATGAAGAATTCATCAGCAATATATTGAAAATGAGTTGAGGTTCAACACTGCAACTAATTCTCAAACAGATTTTCAAAATGACAGAACAATTTGAAGCCTAGAGGACAGGTTTATATATTTTACAATGAATTTTATGTTTTTTTGGGATCAACACCTTTATCTAGTTTAGTTTTCTTATAAATATATATATCACTCAAGCATTATGATGGATCCCCATAATGAAATATATATAATGATTTAATAATCTCCGAGACAATACAAAAAATTTAAATATATATTTATGACAAATAAATGGTTTAGATTCTATATCATACATATAAATTTTTTAACACTACAAAACTCAACGGGTTAATGTTTTATGGAGATGCGACAAATAGATCGAATATTCATAGGAGCATTTGAACGAGATAAGTCAAACATATCCTCATCATTTTTTATTGAAGAAATCTAATTTAGAGGGTAAAAATAATTTTAAGGGTGGTATCATGTTTCACCATATGATTTCATTTAAAAATGTAATAATTAGATAATATTTCTTCAATAACATGCATTACATGAAACCCCAAGACTTAATAAACCATTACACACTTTTAATATTATTATTTATAAAATTACAAGATTACTTTTACAATAAAAAATATGTAATAAATAATAATACCATATATAAAATCTAATGTATAAAAATATTATATAATTAAAATATATTTACAAAAAATAAACAATTCATAATAATTATTGTTTTATTTGAAAATATTATTTTCTAAAAAGGAAATTATATATTTTTGGAGAAAAATACTAAAACAAGTTTTGAATAATTTTTAAAATTTATATGAAAAAAAATCTACTTTTTTAAATAATAATTTAAAAATTATCTTATGGTGATTTGATGTTTTTTGATATGATAAATTTTTTAGATGAATTGTAACAAATGTTGTTTATTAATGAAAAATGACATTTATTTCTTAAAATATATATTGTTAAATATTTTTTTATAATTGGAGGGAATCTAAAATTATTTAAATTTAATATGAATTATTGACATTTATAACAGTAAAATTAATTTAATAATATATTTTGATATAAAAATCTCTGAAACATTTGATACTTTTTCATTTGTAAAACATCATTCTAATCACATATGTGGTCTATGTTTTAAATTAAAATTCTCCACTTATGTTAATGGGAATTGGAATAATAGAGTCTATATATAAAATACAAATAATTACTTATATATAAAATGGTAAACATATTTTGTGACCATAATCAAATGTAAAAAAAGGAAAAAAATATCACGGTTATTCTAACAGTGGGTTTAAAAGGGGGAAAACACAAAAAAACAAAGAAAATACATCCAAAAAAAATTTCAAAAAAAAATTTATGATTTTTTTTATTTTAATGTCTATTTATTGATAATTATTCATTAAAGACCATTTTGGATTGTGAATTGTTTACATACACATTATTCATTTTGAAATTATAATATTTTACTCACCAGGGTTATAAATGGCCACCACATATCATATCCTTTTCACACAACCAAAACCATTTGGTTAGGTGAATACCTTCTCAAATATCGTACATAATTCACTAGTCCTATCCAATAATCCTTATTCATTCGTAAAATAATACCTAGGTTGTGTTTTTATGTAAACCTAAACAAGTTAACTAAATAATATGTCATGTACTTTGATAAGGATATATAATTCTTTATCTTCTCCACCAATATAAATATTATTATTTAATGAGTATATAAAATCATTATTCTTATACATATACTAATTTTATTTATTTTTATGGACCATAGCTATTTTCATAACCTGTTATATTAATATAGGACAATAAATCATCATTCATGATTACAGAAGATTAATGTATAATTAATCATTTCAATTTTTTTTCATTACAACATATCATGTAAAAATATAAGTATGGATTTTTTTGCTTATAAAGAATTTTTTTTATATTATTATACTTATATAATAATTATATCCCAAATATATTCATACTTTACGTTCTATGGGAATAAGATAATGTCGGTCGTGTGTACGACATATAACAACCTTTTGAAGTGATATGATTCATTAATGATATATATTAAATGTAATAAGGATATGTTTAAAGAAAAAAATTAATATACATTCCATAAAATTTATTATAAAATTGAAATGAATTACTTTCTTGTATTTATTTTTTTAATACATTGAAAAAATGGAAACAACATTCATGTGTACATACGACCTACCCTGTGAATGAATACTATATTTCAATTTCTAAAATTAATATTTTAAATTACTATATATGTATATAATGAATATATATTAATTTTTTTATATTTTTTAAATCAACATTGATAATGGAAGTAGGATCAAACTAATAGTACCTAAAAAATAAAAAATAAAAAATTACATAAAAAAGTAGTTATTTCATGAAACATTACATCAAAATTTTATTGATAACAAATGAGAAATAAAATTACATTATAAACCAACCTGTAATACCATCTCATATGATACAGGATCTGATTCTCCACTATCCAAAAGAGTGTTATCAATCTCCACATGTTTTTTTTCAAGAACATCGAAATTAAACCAAACCATAGTGAATTATTTTACCCTTAATGTGTCACAAAAATAAATTAAAATATGGAAGCAACATAAAATATATAAATCAATACAAACATATCATGTACACTGATTCATTAAGAAAATTAATGTTGAATATAACAATTAAAACCTAACTCCTAGTTTTCCATGACCACACAACATATCCCATGTACCAACCCAGGGAAAAATGCACAGAGCCTGATGGAATGTGGGAGTATGAAAACCAACTATATAAAAATAGATGTATGAAAATGTCCAATGATGTCGCCACTATGGGATATAAATTCTTGGATTCCACAAAATATTCAATGAAATTACATCTTAAGGTAATTCATATATGATAAATAATGAATATAAATAATAGAATATGATAATATGATTACGAATATCAATTTTGATATTCAAAAATAATTAATTAAACAACATTTTCCAAACAATCAATTTCAATATTTAAAAACCAAAATATTCATCATATTATTTGAAAACCATTACACAATATAATGTACGAAAATTATGTAAAAATGAAAATATTCACCTATTATGTAAAGATGAATAAGAATCATTACCAAATAGTAATTTTTCATAAAAAATATAAATTAATAATGTAAGGTAACATTGGTTCCTTAAGGTTTAATAATGATGTAACAAAATTTGTACTTAAATAAAAACAGGGTTTTCAGTTCAAAAGAATATTTAGGAAAATTATTCTATTTATTTCAAATGATGCAATATTTATATACATATAGAGTAAAAAAATTATATTAAATAGTTTATATAAATTCACAAGACATGAAAAAAAATTAAAAAAGGGAATATATACATTTAAAATACAAACAAGTGATAATCATGGTCATATTCTTAATAATGTAATTCAAATCTCGGATATAAAGACCCCACCCATGTGTTAAGATAGTATGTACATATTTAACACTAATTTAAGTCAAATAGTACTCATACACATATCCAAATAGATTTTATGTTCTGATATCAACTTATAAAATGTTGGGATTCATATTTTTTCATCCAAAAAGTGAACTAACTAAATTAGGATACATATTATGTATTACAAAACCAACAATAGGAAACACCTTTTTAAAAAAAATTGACAATTAATCAAAATATTTATTTAAAAATGATAATTTTCCATTTAAAACACAACATAGAATTTTTACCATAAACATGAATTTTTCACCAAGGAAATACTCAAATTTATATATAGAAACCATTTTAAACTAAATTTTTTTAAAAAGTATTCGAAATAAATTCACCATTAAATTTTATAATCCAATTTCACAATTTAATTGAATGTATTAAATATAAAACATATTAAATAAAATTTAATAAAACCCCACAATGTCAATTGAATTAGTTTTTTTGAATATTTTCCCTCAATTTTCAAATCAAATCATTTTAAAGACTATCAATTCATGCAATATAATTTTTAATAAATAAATCTTAAAAATGGTAATTTTGCTCACTTACATTAAAGAATCATCAATAAAATTCAAAATGGTACACTAAAACATTAATTTAATCTAACTAATCCCTATAAAATTTTAATAATGTATTAATATTTAAAAAGGATTTAATAAATTTTAAATCAAGGGTTTACACCAACATCAATGGAAGATAAATCAGTTATTTCAAAAACCCCATGAACACTCATTTTAAAAAAATTAAAAAATCATTATAATGGGGTTCTTAGTCAATTAATTTATTTAAACTGTTACAAATATTTTCTAAACATCAAATATTTTAATTCATTAAATTCAAATCATGTGTGTTAATTTAATAAATCAAAACCAAATCCGAAGTGATGACATTTACCATAATAACCTTAGAAATATATTTTATAAAAATTAAAAACAAACATAGTATTTATTTTAAATCAAATTGATTTGGGAGAATGTAATTATAATAAAATTAAATTTATTTCACATTGAATTCAATGAGAAAAATGTCAATGAATCATTAATGATGAATTAAGTGGTATATTTTAATAATACATGTGATAGAAATTAAGAAACACATAACTATGAATTATCTTGAAACATATAATTACAAAACAATGTAAAACCATAAATAACTGACATGGACTATTAATAATAAAAATACAATGAACCCAAGATGTTTCTCCTCCGATGGAGATCGACAAATATTTTGATATTAATTTAGAATGTAGAGAGTTGAGATCCATGATCTAAAATTCCGCATCAATTCATATTGATCCAAAAAACACATGTATTTCACAACCATTATGCTGGAGTAATCAAGATGACAATTTAGATCAAAGAATAAAATGAAAAGAAATTACTAGAAGATGAACACAACATCCATTTGTGATTAGAAACACCAAGAGATGGGGATTGGTAATCCAAAATAGATATAAAGAGTTCAAAACCCATAAGGATTTGTTATGATTGAGTAGGATATAGTCGGTGATTATTAGGGTTGTTTGAGGTATTTAATTAAATTTTTTCTAACAGTAATTACAACATTCATGGTTTCCTAGGTTATGTTGCTTGGTTAGAAAAAACGATACATGAACTGTTCTCCCCGAACAAAGCCATTGGAAGTGATTTAAGGATTGGTTATACACACTATTAACGCATGAACCAACAATATGACACATTCTATCTAGGTCCCACATAATGAAAATCCAATCTCAATCAATAAAGAAACCATGCGTAGGCCAATAAACAATAAATTTTGACTTGAAAATCGGTAAAGAATAACCTGTGAAGATAAAAAATAATTTTTTTATAAAACAAGTGGGTCAAAACACATAAAAATGAAATATAATTTTACAACCTAAATACAATAATACATTCCCTAGAAAGCATCCAGGACAAGCATAATACAAGTTACCCATGTGAATTTTCAAGATCTATCCTTGTCAAAAGATAAGGTACATAAACATCAAGGACAGTCCATGATAGGGCACTACACTCTCAAAGGATGATCATGCATTATTTATTTAATTTATTTATAAAAAAATTTATAAACATGATGAAAACCAATTATCAATAATCAAGATATCATGAAATGAGACAATTATTATATCACCAATCCACAAATGAACCAACCTTATTCCAAAATATACCATCCATGAAGATTCCCAAACAAAATTATTCTAAAACAGACAAGACGCTAGAATTTAAAACTAATTACGTTTCCAGATACATATCATAAATAAAATGATAGACCAAAATTATAAAGTAATTGAATCTAAATGATGAAAACTAAAATTTCTTGCATTGTGTTACAATATATTCTTTGATGCATATGGCTGGAGTCCAGTTATCATGATGTATCTTCTACCTAGTAGTCAAAAGCTTATATTCCCAACCATTATTTACCTTCCTAGTCACTCAACAAAAAGAACATCATAATTTATCCATTTTGGTCATATAGTTTCCAAACTCCCGGAGATTTAGAATAAAAATTCTAAGAATGAATCTAACACCCCGACCCCAGTGACCCAGAGTTGTTGCATTATTAAATAACATTAGCATGATAAAATGAATCATGTCTTGATATACCAATTAGTTTAGTAGAAATGGATGTACTAGATACATTAATTAGATTTTCATTAAATCATTAAATATAAACATCAACAACATTTTATCCCCTTTGAACACACATATATCCTTATCCAATCCCTATATTTCAACTATAAAATACATCTTCACATCATAGGAAAAATAAAACATAGAAAGGGGTGAGCTCAGTTTCTCATTAAGGATAACAATATATCAAAAATATTCATCAATTAGCATACAAATTTAAGGAAATGAATAAGAATAAAACAAAATCATATTAAAATTAAACATCAATGTAATATGGAAAATATAAAATTATATAATTCCATTTAATTATTCACATGGATATTATACTATTTGAATAATCACATGAAATATCAATAGCCATTTTCATAATGATGGAATTCATAATACCCGACTTCTTAACAACATAGACAGATCTTTGTGCCAAGGCAATAGTTTCCACTCAAAACATTTTATTAAAAGTAAAACAAGGGTATAAATAAATTTAAACCATATTCTAGTAAATAGTAAAAACGTTTTGAAATAATTTTTACAGAAACATGTATGTGGAATATAAAGCGGCCCTGTAGATACATACTTAAAAACAACCTCAGATAATAACGCGATTGTAAAATTAACCATTACCATGTACTTTTCCATAGTCAATAGTATGTTAACCTCATGTATAACTGTTAAAACTTTGTTATTAAATTATAAAAGAACTATATAAATTAATATGATATCATATATGATACTCTAATATTGCATTGTTAATAATATTTCTGTAATATCATCATTTCGGGTGTTAACTGATTTGTTTTCATTTTTATGATTGGTTACATAAGTCATGTTTATTATGTATAGGATGTATTTGATTCATATATATAATTATATTATCTTAATTAAAATTATTTTTAATCATAAAATTAAAATTATTCTTCAATGATTACGATGGGAAATTAATCTCATTGCGTTGGTGGAGATGGTAATTTGTACTCAAACACGACCGACAATATAATT
Organism: Viscum album; assembly: GCA_963277665.1. Classification (NCBI taxonomy): domain Eukaryota; kingdom Viridiplantae; phylum Streptophyta; class Magnoliopsida; order Santalales; family Viscaceae; genus Viscum; species Viscum album. The sequence goes on from OY728127.1 coordinate 2,048,552,374, forward strand.
ATATTTATGGGGAAATCATATGTAATTGGATGGTTTACCAGATATAAAGAATCAATAACATGTTATATTTATTATTTACATCATTTATACTCATTAATATACCCATCCAAATAATGAAATTTTCATTAACAAACTACAACACAACATGGATGCAGTATGTCGTACGTACACTCGTATTGTGACTTTTTCATTCATATGATTGATAGAATAATGACTATTTTAGTAAATTTTCTGTAATAACATCAAAGTATATAGATGATACTGGGGTTATTATATTTATTGGATATAACAAAGAAATAATACGGTGAAGAAGAAAAGAACTTGAAAGAGGTGATGAAATATTTACCTATTCTTCAGGTTCATTATTTTGATTTGATCAAAAGGGGTCATTAGATTGGATTTATAATAAAAGTAAGGCCTCTAGTTCGAATGTATTATAGTTGAAAGGATACTACGGAATGGGATGGCAGATCTAAATGGCTTTTGAGGTTTGAATATAAGAGAATGGGATATACCATTTTATAAGAGAGTTAAGTGTCACTTTAGGAAAAAATTGATATATTATTTTATAATAATATAATTTTCCATTTGTAATGGCACCGAAATGATTTATTTCAAGGATACGGTGGGAATGGGTCGAAAACCATTCAACAAACAGGTTCTAGGCTGGTTTAGGACATTATATTAACCTTATCCATTAGATTTAACTCTTAGTTAAATAGTTTTACATTTACCATGTCACTTTTTATGTTTATATTATTTGGTTAATAAACATAATATAAAAAGCCAATAGAAACCCTAGTGATTAATTATTAATATATATAGCTGTATATAAATATTTTGGCTAAACCATAGTTTTTTTATAAATATTATATCAGTTAATAATATAGTATTTGTTTTAAAATTTTAATTATGTCAATTTTGACAATATTTAGTTTTTAGTTTTTCTGAAAATCATAACAAAATGATAACTTCGAGAAAAATTATTTAATCAACCATAAAATGTCAAATTAACATATAAAATTATTCTATTTCATCAAAAGTCTCATATTACATTAATTTGTATATTTATAATATCAAATGTTGTAATATTTCATTAATGAAGTAATTATTACATCATCATTGGGTCATTAATTAAATAAATTATATATTGTATAAAACTTTTAAAAATAAAAACATTATGTAGGAAATATTTTTATATTTATAATGAATATTATAATCATATGTATTTTATTTATAACCCTATATTAAAAATGGATTTGTTATTAAACATTGAATTTTAATCTTTTATCGCTTCTTTAAATAAAATAATAATAAATTTCCGGATCTTATACATGTAGACCAAAACGGTTATATATTATTCCTATAGTTGTTTTAGGTCGAATTAAAATTATCCAATAGCATTAGTACATGTGTTTCGAGTAATTATAATATCATTTTTACCCTCAATTACCCTTTTTAAATTTAACCATGGAAATAATGCTAAATTTTACTATTCAACAAAAATTATTTTCATTTTATAGAAGGAAATTTTACATAATCATGTCAACCGTATCTCCAAGAATTTTGAAATTCACCTCACAGAAGCAGTAAAATTATTTTTTAAAAAAAATTTGTAAATGCTCCTTGAAAGTGGGTAAAAGACGGTAAAATGTTCAATAATAATTATTATATTTAAAATTATTATATATTGAATCTAATGAATTAAATTGAACATATATAGTTATTATATAAATATTTTAGATAAATTAAATTAATATAAAATTAACTAAATAGTTAAATAAAATGTTAGTTTTAAACAATAATGCAATTATTCTAACTATTCATAAAAAATTGCGGGTTTTCGAAAAAATGCCAAGATAATATTAATATTAATAATGGTTACATTGATTGGTCATAGTTTTTTAAAGCTCTATGATGAATGAAATTCAATCTACTGTATTATTAAATGTGAAACATACCTTGGGAGCTTGTGGTGTTACATTCTCCCTTCTTTAAAATAATTTCATCCCAGAAATTTCTTGAAAATTACAGTATAAAATGATTCGGGTGGTTCTTCATCATATGTTTCTCAGGTTCCCACATTGCCTATTACATATTATTGTTTCTCCATAGAATAGTTACCAGATTATTTGTCTAGTTTCTCATCACTTGTTCTCTGGAATCAAGAATCATGATGGGATCTTCACTATATGGTGGATCATGTTGAAGTTCAATTTCTTCATAGGTGAGTACATGTATTGGGACATGAATGTATTTTCTCAACAGGGATATGTGGAACACATCATGAACATTAGAGAAACATGGAGGTATTTCCAAATGATAAGATAAAACTCCAATTTTTTATAGAATTTGGAAAGGTCTGATGTTCTTGGGACTCAATTAAACCTTCTTGCTGAATCATATTACACACTTCAATTGATATACCTTCAAGAAAACATGATCACCTACTTTAAATTTCAATTCATTCCTCTGATTATTGACATATATCTTTTTCCTACATTGGGATGTATTGATGTGGGATTGGATAATCATCAAATTTTATATTGTTTCCTCAAGATTTTCTCATCCTACGTGTTTTCTTTCATCAACATCATCCAAAAAAGTTGGTGTCTGACATCGCTTTCCATATAACGCTCTATATGGGGTCATATGATTACATGAATTTATACTATTATTATAGAAAATTATATATTAGGTAAATACTGATCTCACATTCATTGAAAGTAAAGTGATAAAGTTCACAACTTGTCTTCTAAGAATTGAATTGTCCATTCTGATTGTCCATCATTTTGAGGGTGGTAGGCAGTGATCAAATGAAGTTCAGTATCCTGAGCCTTCTGATGACTTTTCTAAAATCATAATGTAAAAAGTGGATCACAATCAGAAAAAATGATAAGTATACTCTATAAAGTCTTAATCCTTCATTAATATATAGTCGTGTCATACGTTCATGTGGTAAATCAACTCTAATAGCAAGAAAATGGACTGACATGGTAAGATGATAAGAAATGACTTATTTTCATCATTCCATATACGATTCTGTGGTAACCCCATGACAATGGCCATTGTAATATTATCACATTACCACTCAGGTGTGGGAATACGTTTAATGACTCTTCCAGGCTATAACGTTCCAAATTTAACTTGTTGACCAACCATACATCATAACACAATATCAGAAATCTCCCCCTTTATGTGTTACCATGAAAAAACTTCATTAAAATATCTATACATCACAGTGCTACAGGGGTTTATATAGAAATTTGAGCTATGAGCATCATCAAATAATTTCCTTTTTAGATTTGGTGTATTGGGAACAAAAAGTCTCATCCCAAATTTCAAAATTCCATCTTCATATATGAAGTCGATCAATCACCCATTTTTCACACCTTTAATTTTCTTTTAAAATTCATCATCATCAGTCTAAGAACATTTTATCCTTTCTAGTAAAGATTTTTATGAAACCTTTTTAAAAAGAATTGATGTTTCACATTCCACGATTATTGGCATATCCATCTATACAAGATCCGGGTATATATGATCCTTTTCATCTCTCATTTTTTCAAAACTCCATGATAATATCTTCTCAAAGAATCTGCCACCTTATTTTCCTTCCCCGATTTGTAACATAAACTGCAATCATAATCCTCTTGTATTTCAATCCGCCACAATTGCCTCATGTTGAGTTTTTTGTAATAAAATATAATTCAAACTCTCATGATTTCTATAAATATCACATTTTTCACTATAGAGATAGTGTCTCCATATTTTCAGAGTAATGATTATAGTTTCTAACTCAAGATCATGTGTTGGATAATTTTGTTCACGAATTTTTATCTACCATGATGCATAATAAATCGCTCTATCCTTATGGATAAGGGCACAACCGAGTCCTTTCTTTGAAACATCACTATAAATAACAAACACATCATTCCCCAATGGTATATTCATGGTAGGAACATTAGCTATTCTTCTATTAATTTCATCAAAACATTCATCACACACTTTTTCCCAAACATATTTAACCACTTTACGTGTGAACTTTGATTATGGGTAAGACAATCGGGAAAAAATCTGGACAAAAGGCCGATAATAACCTAAAAAATTAATCAAATTATGTACCTCAATTATCCTCATAGGGTTTGGTCATTCCAAGAATACCTTGTTCTAGGAATTATCCCCAGAAATTCCATATTTAGAGATAATATGTCCAGAAAATAAATCAATTGAAGCTATAATTCACATTTTCTAAACATCCCATATAATTCATTACCTCTTAGAGTCCATAGGATAATGTGAAAGTTATTTTTATGATCTTTGTATCATTTTCATATACAAAAATATAATCAATAAACACAACTACACAGTCATCATGAAATTCCTTGAATACTATATTTATTAGATCTATGAAATAGAGGGTGCATTAGTCAATCGAAAAATAATTACTAAAAACACTTAATGCTCGTACCTGGTTCAGACTATTGTTTTCATAATGTCTTCATTCTTCACACACAACTAATGATATACAGATCGAAGGTCAATCACATAGAAATTTTGATCACCATGAATTTGGTCAAATAAATAATCAATGCGAGGTAGGGGATTCTTGTTATTTATTGTTATAGCATTGATCTCTGTGTAGCCAATTCACAAACTCATAGATCCATCTTTCTTATTAACAAAAAGAACAGGGGCTCCCCATAGAGACTCACTAGGGGGAATAAATCCCTTATTACTGAATTCTTCTAGTTGTTTCTTTTGTTCCACTTATTCCATAATGGCCAATTTTTATGGGGTCATAAAAATGGGCATTAAAATAGGAATTAAATTAATTGAATACCCAATTTCTTATTCTGGTGGATGTCCGTGAAAATCCTCTGGAAATAAATCAACATATTCTTACACAATTGGTACGTCCCATATTCGAACATTATTTTCCTCAACCATAGATATTTCATTCTCTTCTTCCTTAATATTTAAATTTAGTAAAGATACTAGGGGATTATCTATATAAGAATTTTGTAGTGATGATTCTACTCTAAAGATAAGGTACTTATTTTCATCATTCAAAATTTTAACCTCCTTCATCTTGTAATAAAATTTCACATCAAGGCCTGAAAGTAAATCCATTTTGAGGATTATATCAAATTCAATCCTGGGTATGACCATGTGATTTGAAAATAAATTACATTTATATTCCCTAATGGGAACTGATTCACAAAACGTTGTTGTGATGATAATTCCCATTAGTGTTTTTACTGAAAAAAACCCTTGTTAAGTCAAATTGAAAATATCTAATTTTTCAGTGAAACTGGGAAGATATTAAAAAATTTCATAATCCAGAATCAAATAAACCATTGGCTAAAAATGAGGAAACCATTAAATTACCTACCACCATGTATTTTAGATCTTCAACCACAATAGTAGTGATCACATAATCTTTCACTTTCTCCCATGGTCTTTTCTGGGGTAGTTTTTCTTGGCACATAAGACATTCATTTGAATAATTTCCCTTTTATCTATAGTTGTATAATTCAACATTGACAAAAATATTCTTCCCCTTTCAATAATGAACATAGTGGTCATTTTCACCAAACATGTAACATACTACCATTACCTTCAGGAAAGTACCATGGTTTTTATTCCAACATTTACCACAAGATGGATATTCAACTTTTTTATTTCATCTCAATATGTCCATTTCTAGAGTGTTCAACATATCTCTTCTTCTCTTTCCTTTATTTAAAGTAGTAAGGCTTAGATAATTCCTTTTTCTTTCTTGGTAGCCCTTGAGACAATATATTCATATGATGAGAAAGATTGTGAAACTAATGATTGATGGAGAAATGGTTTTAACCCATCAATGAATCGGTCAATCTTACTCATTGGTTTATTTATATAATCTACTTCATGCCATGATTACATTGTAATATTAGCATCATACTTTGCTACATTAAAATCCTCGTTTTGCATCAGACACAGAAATTGTCTTTCCATATCTGCACGATGGTCACGAGGAAAATAATTTTATATGAAAATATCATTAAACTCCATCCATTCCACATTTTATACTTCTTCTTCTTTTTGTGTCTTTTGGATTAATGACCACCATCGATCTGAATCTCCCAGGAGGTGATAAACAATCATGACAATTTTTTCCTTTTCACTACTCCCCAAAGCATGAAATATTTTCTCTATGGAAATTATCCATTTCCTATCTACTATTGGATTTGTATTCCCATTGAATATTGGTGGTTTTTCTTCATTGTGTAGCCTATCATTGATCCTCCACGTTGTGGATCAATGTTCTCCATACAAGTATGGTTATTATTCATAACATGAGTATGTAGTCCCAGTATGGTGATAAGATGAACAACACTAGTTGCATCACCGGCTCCCCTATAAATATCTTAAGTAGGAGGGAAATATCTACATGGAATATGTGGGTTGATATAGTTTTCATTCATTCCACTAGGCTCTATTTCTAAACAATGGCGTACAAATGATTAGTTTATAAATCGAAATACATAATTCTGAACATGTAAAATAGTTAACATAAATTAAAAAATTTATGGATATAATCCATAATCATAAATATGTATTATTTTAAGATGTATACACCCATAGACCATTCATAATGGTTTGTAATGAAAATAAAAATTGTCCTAATCATATCCCTTAGGAGTGTTATAACCAAGTGTGTAGCAAGGCCTGTTTTCATGTACCAGTTACAGTTTGAGTCTAGCTCAAAGCTGTGTTTTCATGATTTAAACCTAGGTACATCTTGGCCAGATCCGAATCTACCTACTCGTATCCAGAAAGGGATTTATTGCTTGGTAAAATAATAAAATCTCAATAGTTACAAAATTATAGGAACATCTACTATACTAATACTCAAATTCAATCTTACGGTAGTGTTCTCTAATCAGTGTTTTTCAAACTCTAGTTTCCAACGTTTGTACTAAGATTCGTCTGATACCAATTATAACAACCCAATCCATGTTACCCATAAATGATGCATCAATATATAACATTTTCATGATATAAGGAATAATTTCCCGAATGTATCATCAAGCATAGTTTCCTTGGAAGTACTACATACATTTATAAATTTTACATTACATCATGAAATAAAAACATCAACAACATTTCCCTAGTTTTGAACACACATATACCCCTATCCTATCCCTATAGGTCTACCATAATATACTTATTCACATTCTAGAAAAAAACATAGAAAGGGGTGAGCTAAGATCCTCAGTAAGGATAACAGTGTAGTAGAAACGTTCATAAATAAGCATAAACATTTAAGGAAATGTATAAGACAAAAACAAAATATTTTTAAACATAAACATTAGAATTATATGTAAAAGTTAAAATTAAATAATTCCATTTACATATTTAGATGGATATTCTACTAGTCGAATAAATAAATGAAATATTAATATCCACATTCATAATGACGGAATACATAATGCCAGAACTCATAACCACAATTTTAATGCCTTGTGACCTAACTAAAAATAATATTTTTTCAATGCCTTGTTCCAAGACACTATTTTGTCTAATGATACCTACCAATGTAGTGAGATGCTATATCAGGCTCCACCCATCCCTTACTATGTCCAATGTATTTCTCATATGAAAAGGTTTAAACATAACATTAATTTTCATATTAAAACTAGAATATGAAATGTCAATACATTATCCATAAAACATGAACAATGTAAAAATAATACATCCACATAAAAACATATCACAATACCTTCAATAAAATATATAATATTTGTATCATAATAAATCAACTTGAAATAAGATTAAAATCCATCAAAGGATGTTGACATAGATGAAATGAAAATTATTTGAATAAATAACTCTTTTCTATTTTGAAATCATTTAAAAGTAACATAATTATAAAGGAAAACATTTATATTGAAAAAAAAAATTCAGTTCTTATGGGAATATTTAATGATGATATAATAGTGGGAAATAGCCACACCAACTGTATATGCTAAAAAATTACATTCTTAACTTAATTTTGTCGAAAAGGTCATAAAGTACATTCTTTGGAAAATGACTGAAAGATTCCTTTCAAATAAATTTATACGAATTCAAACTATGGTATAAACGAATTTAACCCATAATTTATTAATTTATAAAATGTTTTGAAATTCATTTTTATGAATCATGGATGTGGATGATAAAGATGTCCTTGTAGATACTTATGTAAAAAAACCTCGGATAATATTGAAATACTGAAATTAACCCTGAACTTGAACTTTTATTTAGTATATGATATAATAACCTCATGAATAATAGTTAAATCATTTTTATTAATTTATAAAAGGACTATATAAATTAAAATTATGTCATATATTAACCTATAATGTTGTTTTGTTATTAATATTTCACTTGTATCATCATTTCAGGTGTTAGCTGATTCATTTTCATTTATATGATAGGTTACGTAAGCCGTGTTTGTTATGGATAAGATGTATTTTATTCATATACATAATGATATTATGTTCATAAACATAATTTTTAATCATAAAATGAATATTATTCTTGAATGATTATGATAGAAAATGAGTCACATCGCGTTCGTTGAGATGGTAATCCGTATGAACGCATGATCGACAATATCATTATATTGATGTTGAAATAGTATGTAATTGAATGATATATCATATATAAATAATCATTATAATCGTATATTTATTATTTACATTAGTTATACTCATTATTATACACATCCAAATAATGAATACTTTGAATAACAAACTATACCACAACGTGGAGATGGTAAGCCGTACATACACACGTATGGTGACTTTGTCATTCATATGATGGATAGAATAATGAATATTGTTGTACCATTTTTATAATAACATGAATGTATATATAATAAACTAGAGATATTATGTTATAATTTAAACAAAAATAAAGAGGAAGTGGAAGAAGAAATGAAGTTGATAGAGGTGATGAAATATTTACCTCTTCTTCGTGATCATCCTTTTGATTCGATCAAAAGGGCTCCATATGATGCATTTTTTATCAATGTAAGGCCTCTAGATCAATGCGATGATAGTTGAGAGGATATTTTGGCAGGGTTTGGCAATGAAAAATGGCTTTGTAGGTGTGAATTTAATAGATAGAGGAGTACCCTTTTATAATAGCGGAGAGGGTCACTTTAGGAAAAGATTGAAATTTTATTTTATAATAATATTATTTTTTGTTTCTAATGTATAAAAATTGATTTATTTTAAATATAAGGTGGCTATGGGTCAAAAACCTCTCAAAAAAAACTTTTTATAATGTTTTAGGTCAATATATAACCCTTATCTTGTAGATGTACCTCATAGTTAAATAGAATGAAATTTACCATGTCTCTATGTATTTTTATATTATATGGTTAATAAACATACTATAACAATCCAATGGAACCCCAAGTGGTTAATTATTAATATATATAACCTTATTTATGGATTTTTTCTAAACTATATATTTTAATAAATATTATATTAATTAATAATATAGTACTTGTTTTAAAAACTCTATTATGTCAATTTTGACACTATTTTGTATTCGATTATTGTGAAAATCACAAAAGCATGATTAAAAAGAGAGAAAAATTATTTAATCAACCCTAAAATGTCATATTATCCTAGAAAATTAGTAGAATTCATCAAACTCTAAAATTACATTTATTTCGATAATTATAATATCAAATAATTTAATATTTCATTAATAATGTAATTACTGCATCATCAATTTTTCAAAAATAAATTATCTTATTTAATTTCTACAAATTATAAAAAAATAAATATGTACCTAAAAAATTTATCTCTCTAACGAATATTTATAGTCAAATTTATCTTATGTATAACCTTATATAAAAAATCTTTTAGTTATTAATCATTTAATTTAAAACTTTTATCCATTATTTAAATTGAAAAATTAAAAATATCTTCATCTAATCAATGTTTTCCAAAAAAAAACATATTTTATTCATAAGGTTTCTTATGATCTAATTAAACTTATCCATTTGATTTAGGACATGTGTTAGGGTAATTATAATATCATCTTTACCATTAATTACCCTATTTACTTTTAACTGTGGTAAATAAAAGCAAAAACTTACTATTCAACATAAATTATTTTCATTTTATTAATCTAAATATTACATACTAATTTCAAATGTATCTCGTGGATTTTTAAAATTCAACTCACAGAAGTGGTAAAATTAGGTTTTATGCATATTTTTATGTCCTCTTAGAAGGTTGTTAAAAGACGGTATGAAGTTCAATAAAATTTTATATATTTAAACATATTTTAAAATGTCTCCAATGAATTACATTGAACATATATACGTATTATGTATCAATTTTGACCTAAAATAAATTATAATAAAATTACTAATTTCTTAAATTATATGTTGATTTTAAAGACTAACGTAGTGTTTTTCAATATCCATAAAAAATGATTGTTTTCATAAAAAATATGAAAAATTCACAATAAGAGAATTTTGATATTCTCTATCCAAAAATGAAGTCCATTTCCAGAAAAATAAAATTTAAAAACTTCAAAAATTTGAAATTAATATTTATAATGGGTAGTATGATTGATAGTGGTGTGTTAAAACACTATGTTGCATAAAATAAAAGCTACATAATTATTCAAAGGGAAACGTATTGTGGGAGCGTGGGGTGTTATATTAAACATGTTATTTTCCCTGGAATCACATGGTATTTACATTTAATTCTCAATGAGAAGATTAATTTTGATTTTGCAATGGGGAATTATTCAGTTCATTTTTTTTAGCTCCACTTCTGCTGAAAATCCCCTTTCATGAATCTCTTGAAAATGGATATGCCATTTTTTGGCATAGTGGATACCAGTTATAGGTGAAGACATATTCTAAATGTGTCCACCTTAATGAATTCATTTCCAAAAATACAAGGTATGGAACCTAAAAAATATTAATCTTCTTGGAATACTTTTCATCTAAGAGATCATATTTAGTGAATATTAAAAACTCAGAAACTGTACCATTCATTACATCTTCAAGATACAAAAAGAAAATTTATAATGGCATGATGAATTATGAAGACACTATTTCATACATACTATATGTAATAAAAAATTTATACCACTCTTGGGAAGGTCCCCCAAATATTGATAGGATATTATTGAGTTTTATAGATTCAAGAGTCATTAGAGTTTCAACGATCAGATCAATATCATTATTCCACTACACATCCTCACAGAAACCTTATCCACTTTTATAATAATCTTGATAAAAATTCAATAAATCAATGATGGTGTTCAAAGGAACTAATTCCTCTTGATTCAGTACATGATATGGAGTATTGGTAGATTAATTATTAAGGGATTAAGCTTAGAAAACATTTAAATAACTACCCTGAGTAACGGACAATAGGACCAACATTCTATCCCTGATGAAGGAAATTTATGGAGACATTTATGGACAAAAAATGTCAAGAATAAAAACTCAAGAATCAATGAACAATAAAAATTAGGAAATAATCATTTAAACAAATTCATAACACATATTAATCGAATATTTATGTATTTCAAAATGAACAACATTTCACACATTATAAAAAAACAAATTTCCATTAAAATGATAAATATTTTTATAAATAAATGAAACGCTGAAAAGGAATTTACCTATTGTTTTAAATCAATAAATATTTAAAAAATATTTATCCCCTTTTTTTAATTATGAAATACAGTCTCATTTTAATTAACATACAAAAAAAATTACATTTTAAAAAATTAATTTTTTACATCACATAAGAATCATTCATAATTATTTTTCCAATCAAAGTTTTTTGTAAAACAAGTTTTTTATGAAATCATTTCAAAATTTTCATAAACTAAACGTGTTTTAAAATATAGTATATTTTTCATAATGTATTTAAAATTATCTATAATGGATCAAATTTTAATAAAAAAAATACATGCAATTACCCTCATCCATAACCCACGTAAATAAGATCCCAAAACTGGTGTATATTGTAATAAAATGGATAATATTTCTTGTTTAGAACCATATTATAACAAAAAAGTATTTTTCATATGCATTAATAGACAAAAAACAACTCACTAATGCTAATGAATGGTTTTCCAAATTACCACCACCAATTCATCAAATTTTACCATACCATGAAAACATTGGTCCACTATGTTCATCATTCTATAATGGTTCTAAAAATCCTAAAAGTTTAAAAAAATAGATATAGTTTAATTTGGAATATAAATATAATATATCATCAGAAATAAAATTACTCAAAAGAAAGAATCAAGTCCAAAAAATTCATTACAAATCAAGTCTCTCCAAAAAGTGGTGGTTATCAAGAACCGACTCAAGGACCACCTCTTATGTTTCAAGACATCCTTAATATCTTTTCTACTAGGTCTCAAAACAAATAATATAATGAATTAAATTTTATTTATTTACCATTACAGTTTTACCTATTTTTATTCTATGTATAAGAAACCAACCAAAATTACAATCTCAAAAAAGTACCCCTAATGATTCTCCACTAACCTAAAGAGTGTTCCCAATATAAACGATACTAATTCAATCACATGGGAATTAAAAAATTGGTATATATTTATCCAAAAACAAATTAAAATAATATATTTTTGATGATTAATCATTATCATATATATAAATCAATGCATACATATCAGGTACATGGAGACACAATAAAAAATGAAAGAGGAATATAACCACAAAAACTTTCTCCTCATTGTCCATAACCAAAAAATATGTCCAAAGAATCCAACCCATGGACACTAATCACAGAACCTTAAAGGGATGTAGTAGAATGAACATCTGGCATACGATAATAATAGGCTTCAACCCCCGAAACTAATAATCTTTGTGTGAGCTCTAGTTCCAAGTATGATTCAAACAATTATTATGTACAGTTACTTCATAAGGTAATTAAACCGTTCTAAATGATGTGTAAATATGGGAGAGTATGAGTATTAGATTATGAATATATATTTTAACACATTTAAAAAATATTTATTAATCTAAACAGATAAAACATTCGACTTCACTTGTTAAAAACTAAACATTTTCTTAAAAAGCCTTGAAAACCATTCTATAATTTAATGTTAGGTAGTGTTGAAAATATAAGAATATGAACTATATATATAAGGTTGAATAAGAGTTAGTAATGTATATTCAAGGTTCATAATCATAATAATTGAATCATGCAAGTAAATATAGTTTCTATATAGTTTTACAACCATGTAAATGGATTCCCATTTTAAATAAATAAGATTTTCATTTCAATGGATTATTTAAATCAAACATTGTTTACATTTCAAATGATGGACTATTTTCAACCAAATGGATTAATAATTTTTTTATAATTATGATTATATGAATTCCAACGTAATGTGAAATAGTTTACAATAAAATAAATATATTAATTTAATATAAAAACAAGAGGGAAACACTTGCATATGCCTAATAAGGTTCGATAATTCTTCGCAATTAGGACCCCACACACACGTTAAAATACTATCCACATAATTTCATTGATCTATGGTCAAATGGGACTCAAGGCCATCTCCTATGGGATTTGGTGTGATGATATTAGGTTATAGAACGTTATATGCCACATAAATTCATCCAAATAGCTCACTATCTACATGATGTTTTCTTGATCTATAGTAAAAACTAAATTAATGAATTTCATTTTATATCCAAAATTTAACCCATCCAATTATGTATTTCAAATATTTAAATTTTCGATTTAAAAACTAAATTGTGTTTTAATAAAAACATTCCATTTCACCATGATAACAATCTATGGTATCTCTGAAAATAATTACAAATCCATTTTTTAAAATTGGGATTTGAAATGAATTCACAATTAAATTTTTAATAAAATTTCAAAATTAACTTCAACAATTTAATTTCCATTAAAATTGCATGAATCTAAAAAACCCAAAAATTAAATTGAATAGGTGTTTTTATAATATTCCAAAAAAATAATTCTATACCTTTTAAATAATTTCAGCATTCAATAAGGATTATCATACCTTCTTACATTCAAAATTAATAAAATAAATAAAAAATGGGTCATTAAAAAATTATCAATCAGTCACAATTATTTGTAATCAATTCAATATTTAAACTTCTAATAATCTTAAATTCCTCTAACAAATAATCATTAAAATACTAATGTTTACATTAAACCAATCATTTATTTCAATGAATTACTAAATCATTTAAAATAATAATTTAAATTTTAAAATAAATGAATAAATTTCCAATAAACCATGAACAGTAATTTCCAAAAAAAATATTAAAATAATGAAAAATGATCTTCCTAGTCATTTTAATAATTGATACATCTGAATCTGTAATGAAAACCTCAAACAGATCAATTAATTTAACTCAAATAATGGTTGCACATTTTATAAATTGATACCCAATCCTGGACCGTCATTTTCACCAAAATACCCTTAAAATATCATTGAAAATAATTAAAAACAAACATAGAATTTATATATTCACAAATAATTGATATAAATTAAATAATAACCATAACATTAATTACATATTAAATTCAAATGGATGTTGGTCCACAAATTATTTATGCGGAATTAAATTGATGAATCTCAATGAACATGGGATCGGAATTTGGAAACATGTACAAATAAATTATCAATAAATAATGAGTTACTAAAAAAATAATAATAATATAAATACCTAAATACAATATTAGTAATCCAAATAAAATGAATTTGAGATGTGTTAAATTTTTTGGTGAACACCAGATATTGGAAGATTGATTTTGAAAGAATAAAGAGGAGATCCTGGAGTTATAATTCCTCATTAGTCAATCATGTACCAATAAAACTAATGATTTTAACATCATATCATAATTATTTATCTTTAAGATTAGGTAAATCTATGATAATTATGAAAACATCATAGCTGAATATGTTGAATACATTAAATACATCATTGATATTCTAGTAGACAATGATTGGGAATCCAAAATGTATCAAGAGGGCTCCCAAAACCCTAAGGATCAATGTTTTATCGTATGAGTGATTTATGGGGTTGATTTAGGGGGTTTTGTGTCATTTATTAAAATTTTTGTTAAAACAATTATCGTGTTTATTGGTTCCAGGTGTTAATTCACATTATTATTACTTACCATGCTCGAATAATGCAACTAGAACAGAGCAACTGAAAGTCTAATATGGTTTCATTTCACACTATTTTATTCAAAATAACAAACATGTGAGCCTCTAATTTATAGGTTGCACACATCGGAAAACCATGATCAAACTACCTACAAACCCTACATAGGGCTACAAATCATTAATTTTTTTTATGAAAACAATGGAAATGACCCGTGACGATACCCAATCATAGATTAATCAAATCAATTCTTCGAAAAACAATGAAAAATAACTTGATTTTTTTATTTATTAAGTAAAGTAAATATTTTTTGATATATATATATATATATTGTTTTTCTATAATAGATTTTTGATAGATATATATTTATTATACTATATGTTTTATCATTTATGAAGGGATAAAATTCATAAGTTAATGTTGTTTTGTCTCAGTTTTCTTTCTTTGGAACATTTGTTTTGTTATGAACCTATATTGTTTTATAAGGAGTATATAAATACAATTGTACAATTATTACATTGAATTTGTATATTATTTTGAAATTTAATATTATGTAGAATTTTATTCTTTCATTTTTATTGATATTAAAATTTTCTAATGTGATAATTATTTTATCATATAATCACCACATTTGACAAGATTTTTATGTATTATTCATCCAATGTTTAAATAATACAATAAATGTGTAAATAAAATCATCAATGATATTCTCCTAGGGTTATATCATAAGAATATATTTTATTCCCATAATTTTTATCTATTTCAATAATCATGAGTTCAAAATAATGTTTTTATTAAAACACATTATAATGTCTATCTTAAGTTGAAATAAATTTTTCGTTGAAAACATTGTTTTATAAATAAAATTCCCAAAAAAATTGTTTAACAATAAATAAATTATTTATTAAATGAAATTTTGACCATTTCTGTAATTTTATTTAAATGTTTTTATGGGTTATTCATTTCCTTTCACATCTATGGAATGTTATGTATTTATTGAGATGGTGAATGGACTATTATTAATAATGTTAATTCTGCAAAATGAAAATTCCAAATATCATCAAAATTATTATAATTTAATATTACATCATATTTTGTCATTTTCAATTTCAAGGAAAAATATTTCAACACAATTATATAAAATTTAAATTTTAAAATAATGTTACATTTAATGGAAGGGGTTTTACCTCAACAATCATTCAATGTAATTTCTTTCATCATTAATTTTGATATATGATGTAATCATTTGATGTTAATTATTCTTTATTGGAGATATAATGAACCGATATAATTATTATTCATTCTCTGATTGGATTATGTTTATCATAAAAGAATTTTTGTTGAAACCATTTCATTTTCCATGAGTTATGCAATGATAAATTTCTTATCAAACACAATTATTTTTTCATGCTTTATCCGTTAAAAGAAAAATAAAAATATAATGAAACATTTTTCTCTTACAAAGTAAATATTCTGATGAAAGGTTAGGAAAACCATAAAAATTCAGGGTTTCAAATATGGCTGTTTTATAAAATTGTGTCACTCATTTAGATTATTTAATTATTTAATTGGTGGGACATATATCTCCCTCAAATTAATTTGTTATAAAATAAAATATAAATAGATGAATATGACTCCAATGGGATGCAAATCAAATTAAATGAGGTACTCTACCCAAAATTTTATTTTTTGGTACGATCAATGACTACTAAAAGGTTTTCAGGTTTAAGCCCAATAAACTATGATAACCATGTAAATAGTGGAAAAACTATTAATAAATTTATTTTAAAAAATTATGTGTATGTCAAAAATCTATGTCATATTCCAATGTTTCTTTCTCATTGATCTTGATAGTTAATTGAATTATGTTTCGTTTGTTATTAACTACCAATATTTATCAAATGATGATATTTTATGATATATGATATACCTGGTATGGATTTCTAATGTTATTCTCATGTCCTTATACAGTTATACTCGTGATATATTGAAATATCTCTTATATACCCTTACTAATCACCTGATAATAAAATTTATATATATTCATCACCCCATGTTATTTTCAATGTTATATTTAATTATTAGATTAATAATGGTTCTAATTATGAAAAATATATTGTGCGATGTCATATCTCACTTATTGACTAGTTGATAATGTTTCAATGATTTTATAGGAACTACAACATTATAATACTTGTCATTTTTATGTAATTTAATAAATATTCATCAATAAAGATCTAATATATATTTATCAGGTGTCTTGGAACATATAAAAGGAATCTAATCCAATATTACCTGTGATGTTAGATCATCCCGTGATCTATATTCATAGATACCCTTTTTTATAAATACATATAACAATTTTCCCTATATAAAATTTACAAAATACAAGATATCCTACCATGATTGAATTATATTTATCTTTTTATAAAGATTACAGTTTTTCAAAATATGATCCATCATCATGAATTTACTAATTTCTATCACATTATCACATATATAGTCTACCAATTTTGATAAAAAAACATAATTTCTCATGTATCATCAAAACAAGTTAGTGTCTCAATCCAAATTCCACAAAATAACTCAAAATAATTAATGTGTTAACTATAATGTAAAATTTTATTAATAAAAAAATAATATAATGATTATGGAAATCCCTATATCATTGGTAATTCATTAGAAAATAATGAAACATTTTGTCTAATTTCATAATCCATCACTCATAATGAACATATGATTAAAGATGAAAAAATGCGTATAAATTTAGTTCAATGCATATTTATATCAGAATAGCAGAGAAAAAATTAAATGTTGAAATGTGATCACATTATTATATATTGGGTATTGTAACTCAATCTATCCTGATAACCATTTTAAGATATAATATATAATGTTGTCTTTAAATACATAGTATCTTGATTGGTAAGTACTTGAGATTATTTAGTTTTAAATATAAAAAAGATTTATATTATATGATTTATTAAATACATAATAAAAGGATGATTCTCCAATTTATGATATGTTATTTATACAATTATTTTTTACCAAAAAATCTAGCTACTAATTTTCTAGTTGTTGATGAATCATGCAATTACAATTTTTAATCAATTATTTTGTTCCTCTATGACTTGTGTTAAATCATTATAATTGTATATATACTTCATACAATTATGAGTGATATATAGATTATTTATTAGTACATATAAATGAGACCTATAATGGTTTCATCCAAAATTAACATTATATAAATGCATATCATCTGCATGATAAATTAATTATTGAAGAATCATTTGATGTGATGAAAATAATAATACATCATTCATTAATATAAATAAATGAATTCCATCAAATGAATCATCATTGAAGATAAAAAATTCACTACATGTAGTTGTATAGTGAGAAATATATCCATTAATATTTTTATATAAATATAATAAAAAATTCACAAAAAAAATTATTTCGTATGAATTTAACTCGTTTTCTAGTAATAATATTTAATGATATACATTAAAGTGAAATGTTTTCAACAAACATCCAATTTAAAAAAATAAAATCACAAAAACTATGTATCATTATGCCTAATGTAGATTTTGATGTTATTTTAAAACCATTGTTTTAAATGGGTAAAAATTTATTCCCTCAATTGAACAATTTATCCTAAGGAAATAAATTTATTTCAATTAATTTTAACACATACCACTTGTTTATTATAGTTTATTTTATTTTACATTTGATAAAAAAAATTATTGGTCACTGAAGATCCCTATAATCATAAAAATATTATGATATGTCATTAATAAACAAAAAAACATATCTAAATACTAATATAAAATTCAATTCATTAGATCCATGAAAAAATATAGTGTATTGGTATACATAAAAGGAATAAATATAAAATAACAATTCATTTATATGAATCAAATCATTTTCCTCATAATGTATTTATCCTTCAACATCAACTGAGGGTACTTCTACCTAAGACCAAACATCGAAAAATATTATACTCCCCAGATATGATAAATCAAATTGTAATTAAAATAAAAATGAAACATTTTTATCATAGTTATATAATTCATGGTTCTATATTAAATTCAAATTCTCATTTAACTATAATATATTAAAAAACATAATAGTATATAACCCCATGGTGATATGATCATATAAATGAGTTCATTGTCAAGTAACACATGAAACATATTTTTTTAATTTCACATTTCCTATGTGGTATATTTGATATGGGGAACATGAAATTGTATTACAATAATAAACATTCTTAACAGTAATATTTTCATAATAATAATTTATTACAATAGAAAATTCATCAATAAATACATCTATATATTTATTCACTACTGGAACATAATTAATTTGAAAAAATTTAGAGTCCAATGAAATGTGCTGTGTAATATTCACATCCATTAAAATAAATAAATCATCTTAATGATATGTTATCAATAAAAATAAATCCTTTAAGGAAATATTCATAGCTCTAAAATATATCGTAACATGATAAAAAGGAATCTAATATGTATGAGTAATAAAATAGAACTTCACTATGTTCAGTTACACCGATTATCAGGAAAAAAATTCCAACTGATAAATGGAAGGTTTCTATAAACAATGGATTCTTTATTATTTCCACTTATTGTTTCTACCATAAGTTATAAATTTTTCAATGAGATATTATTCCCATTTTAAATGAAAATATATCAGAAATTAATTAATGAGGTGATTCCAACATCGTAATGGAATTTGAATAATATTAATGAAATGGTATTATGTTTTTTCCAACATCATTAGATTTATATAATTAAAACATTATAACACCTTTTTCTGACTGACCATTAATATTATAGGCCAATCAGTGTTTCATATGACCTCATGTGTTCTCCATGTATTCCAATGGTTGATAACTAACATAAAGGGTATAAAGATGGTATAGTGGTGATATTATACCATCGTGTCATAGTAACACATTAGTATATTATAAAGAAACATTAGAAATCAATGAAAAATTAATAAATTAAAGACACATCAGTGAAATAATTTTATAACAGAATATAAAATAAGATTACCGATTCCAATTTAGAACAAATGTATTGATTTCCAAATGATCATACATAAATAAATATCATACATATAGAAGGAAATAAGTTATATCATAATATAAAATTATCGAAAAGAATGTAAGGCCCCCAAGGGTGATCTATATGAGCATCTCGAGAACCTTCTCAGTATTGTTCTCCTTACTCCCAGATATAAGCAATAAACCAAATTCCTACGTGCAAAAGGTCTCATCAGGTACCCTAGTGTGATAGTGGCCCAATTAGAATGTGTGATATAAATCAAATTATGTAATCCCCCATGGTTTCTATGACTGAATCATGTGTGGAATAACTATTTAATTTCAATGTTAACATGTACAAAATAATATATAGTGATAAATTAAAAAATAACAAAAATTTAATTTTCTTAAAGGAATCATGGTGGATCTACCTACACCATCTCACCAATGAAATAAGAGTCTAAAGTGTAACCCTTTGTAAATTATAAAAATTTATACATATTATAGTTTTATATTTCATAAAACTTTATGAAACATTTACTTTTGTTCATAACTAACCATATATATGGAATATATAGTGTTGGCTAGATTAGGTGTATCATTTTCATCCATAACTATTCTAAAAAATCCAATAATATCAATCAATAAGGTATATTCCATACATCCATTTATTTTGTGAGACATCAAATGTGACACATAGGTTGGTGAGTGAGACATTCTGTCATCACACTAAATAGTGATTGTGCTGCATTAGCCCCTTTCTTAGATCGGAGGCTTGGTGTGATACGCCATGACGCAACACTAGATGCAACATAGCATTCATTTCCACTATTTTCCATAGATCCATTACCATCATTTCATTTTTCATTACTTGATTAATAATATTATGAAAATAATATAATCCATGAGGTATTGAATCTCATTATTTTCATTTATTAACCATAATTAGTAAAAATGGAATCCTGGGTTATTTATAGTATTAACGAATAATGCAATGAAACCTGTTTTCTAGCCATCATTTTTAATTTATTTAAAATGTTCAATTTATCCAAGTAAGGAATCATATCTTGGAAATTTCATTCCCTTTAAATAAAAATTTGCATAAAGATAAAAAGAAACAATGAATAAACTATTCAACTAAATATGGCGTTAGCTATATCAAAATATGGCGATTAAATTTAATGGACGAACAATGAACATAGATTATCCCTTGGTAAATTTGGAATATAGTTATATGGGTAAAACCTTGTATAAATAAATAAAATCCTTTAGAAATATCATTATTCATTACACGTTTATGCAGGGTGGCAAACTAATTCAATGAATAAACATGCCATGCACATACAAGGTGAAATTTATCAATAAAATTAACAAAAAGAGGGAAATTTCATTTTATAAAATCAATCATAGAGTTTTTATAAAAACAATAGTCCCAGAAAATATATAATTTACAAATAATCATGTTCCAATTCTGATGACAATGAACCTCATTCATGGGGTTTTATTAAAAAACGTGGAATTTTTTATCTTCAATTCATTTTATCATAATAATATATGACATACAAATGAATACATATTTTTATCAAAATAAGTACCTAAGGAAAAATAAAAAAATTGAATGGAATAATATAAATGGTTCAACATGGAACATAAAAGGATACATCGTCAATTTATCAAAAAACTATAAAGGTAAATATCATTTTAAATCCGTAATGAATTATTTGATGATATTTAATACATATTATTATTTAAATAATAATTTGAAAATAAAAACCATCATACCCATGTGGTGTCCATGATTGTGATTGACGAACTAAAATCACCCAACAAGGACGAACATATGTAAAAAATGTTGTGTATATCAATTTTATATAGGACAACCAATATTAATTTGTCACGTGAAAATTTCTAGTGTGTGATATAATGATTCTCTATATAAAATGATGGATGAAATGATAAAACTTACATAGACTACCTACCTTTTTCTAATGATGATTAATTCATCCAATATCTATACATGACATTTTATACTTTTTAAGAAAACTTATGACATAATAATTACCCATATAAATATGGAAAATTAGCTTCATCTTGAAAACTTTGTTGATATAAGATGAAATGAAAAAATTCATATAATAATTTTGTGTATCTACTGTTGCAGAAACATTGATACTGATGGTGTGTGATTATAATAAATTATGAAGGAGATCCATCAATGCTTGGTTAGGATATGGAGAGACTAACATCACACAATGTGGGGAAGAACTGATCGGAGGATGAATAATGATAGAACAAAAGAGGAAATGTAACTCATTTAGGGGATTTTGGTAATTTCACCAATATATGATCATCTCATGGTTTGGTTGAAAATATTTTCCAAAGCATGTTCCAAAAGTGTAGAATCCACTACCTTGGAAACAAAACCTCTCAAAAAATATCTACATTAGTTACATTAACAATGTATCAATATTGTTATGAAAAGTTATTAAGTTCTAACTATGTTTCCCTAACCATGAAACATAGGAACATAGTTTGGTAAAACTATTCTCATCTAAAACAAGGTACTTCTACTCTTCAATTATATGCACTATGGTTTGTTGTTGGAGTCCTAATGGTTTTAGACAAACCATGGACCCTCTGAAGAACCTCCTACTATTAGAATTTTGAGTCACGACATTGCCGAAAATGAATGAGACACCTGAGAGACCCGTCATGCCTATTCCTAGGTTTAACTATGTTACTATGAATTGGTGAAACATTTTTAATTTCGTTTTTATTCACGGATAAAATAATAACCTATACATTAAACACCAAATTTTATAATTTATTTCATGTTCGTCCCCATCTTAAAAAAAAATTCCTTATAAAATCCCCAATATAGAAAATAATATCCCAATGAATCCATCCTGAATAACAAAAATATTACAGAACTAAAATTGGTACAAAATCTCATTTAAATAGTCATGTTTTATTTCCAAAAATGCAACAAAAAACCAATCATTCAGTGTTTCCTACTATGCTTAAACCACAAAGGCTTGATAAAATTATAGTTTTTCGACAAAAAAATGAAATGGGTCTTACAAGGTTTTTATTACATAATGATATGGTCACTTCATTGGCTATTTAAATTATTGTACCGTCGTTATATGCACCATAGTCATTAACATATGATGGGTAAAATTCAGAAAAACAAAACCACCAACATCATAGTCTCATTTGAACCACCTAAAAAGGGATAAAACAATGATTGAAGAGAAATATTTTAAAATATGACAAACTATTTACATTTGATTTCATTTTAGTTACCTAATCTCACTAAAATGATCATATCCACTTTGAAGTAATAGAAACTGGACACCCATATTTTATTTAACAACATTTCTGACCATTAAACCAAACCTTCCCGAACATAGATACATGTTCTGAAATTGTTTCAGTCGATCATATCCTTGAACAAGAATGAAAATATGATGAGACAACTTCTACTGGCCATTATCATGATTCTAAACAAAAATGGAAAGTGTATTACAAACTAAACAGTGATGAATTCCTCCGGGGAATCTCACATTTACAAAGTTAACATTCACTATTGACCATACCTAACATCATGTGGAAGTCCATGAAAAATCCATCAAATGATTATTTAATTTAGCATGGCATAGAAAAAACATGGGTGAAGCCCATATCCGTTTAGCTAGAATCCTAACCCTATATGTATCACCTCTGATCCCAAAAATATGTCCAGTAAATCCTCATATTCAACAAGATGGATCCTATGGTACCAAAAATACATACTACATACTCAATTTTTATAACTGAGGTGTTGGAACAATTATAAAACATCAACACTAAATCATAGAGAGAGACAAGAGTGCCATCTGTATGGTGGTCATTTTTTAGAAAAATTGATACTCTCCAAGAACCCATCTAAGACAATCATATATGGGAACCCATTTATCCCCAAAAAATAACTGAACATTGGTTAAAATCATTCATCAAATTAAAACCCAGATAAAGTATAGTATATAGAGAAACATATTTTAAAATATTAGTGTAGAAGACGTATGATGCTATCTTAGTTCATCCAAGAATATGTTATGATTCGCTACATGCTTGTTTCTAATATAGTGTACACCGAGATGATACCATATAATACCATGAAGATTATTCAGACCACTATTAGTCAACATCCCTTGAAAGAATGTTGGATTTTCTTTTTGACACAACAATACATACAGATCAGAAGCCCTTACCAACTGATGCATCACTTTTCCTCACCATGTTAACATCTAAAGTCCATCCCTGAAAAAAAGTTTTTCTCAGGGGTTGCATACAAACCCAACCACATCAATGCCATGTAGTTTAATAGGAACCGACAAAATTTCAAACTAGTAAGACTAAATAAGAATAATGAAAACTAAACCATTTAAAAATGGGTTTATATGGTTGTGTTCATTATAGTAGCAAGGAAAAGTATTTACCAAAACATACATGATTCTCTTCAATAGAAGAGTTTCATTTTCATCCAAAGAATTTACAAAACAGCATCTCATAAATGTGATAGGAAAAAATCACCATAAACCCATACATGATGCTCATTCAAGCCACACTAACATACATCAAAGAATTATTTAGGTAAACCAAAACTGAAATTTTTAGCATATCAGAACACTTGATATTCTTCGATGTCATCCCAAGAATTTTGATGAAATTAGTTCTATAAAATCTTGGGAAATTTTACTCCATATATGACCTGATAATGAAAATATATCTCAATGATCATAAATTTAAATAAACTCAACAAGTTTGTTTCATTAATTAGAAAATCAAATGATCCCCTTCCATCATTCCATAGAAAAATTATTTCATTGTCGTATTATGATAATAAAATAATCAGTGAGGCAATACCTCTCATAATTTTCATTTTTTACGCCAAAATCATAATAATGGAATTCCATTTTAATTATACAATGTACAAAGAATTAAATGAACATTACGTCTTTTACACCCTTTTAAATTCATATAAAACATTCAATTATCCCACATATCATAAAAATTAATTATGGTGAAATTCAATTTATGTCAAAAAACTCACACAAACCAAAAAAATCAACCATGAATAAACTATTCAACATAGTATTCCTTTTTGTCTCTCAAATCATGGAAATTGAAATTATGGATTATGATGGATCTTAAATGGAAAAATGGATAATTGGGAATTAATATACATGATAATCCCATATATAATGAAATCCTTAACTTTATGAGGAGCACAGTCCAATACCCTTTTAGGTACTATCATCCAAGCTGCTCAATTTTTAAAAAATAATAATCATTGAAGGATCTATGGCTCTAAAATGAATTTAAATAATTATGGGGAGATTACATTTTAATAAATAAATGATATTTATAGGAAAACAAATTATGGGCCATCACATTATTGATATATAACAATAAAAATTAAATTCTGAAGATAAAACACCTTAATTGAGATATTTTATTATAAAAACAATAAATTGTTTATCAAAAATTCATTTAATCTTAACTTAACATCACATTCCATAGAATAACACATGTTTCAAAATGGGAACTTTTGAAAACCTAGGAAAATCTCATGAATGAAAATAGATTAATTATCATGTAAATTAGTTTGCTCCATTATTAGTTTATCAAATGACTAAAATAAAAATTTCATTTTTTATCCATGCCAAACACCTAGAAGGAATTCCATAAATATAATAATGTAATTAAAAAATGGGTAATATAAGTCAACACACCCACCAAGTGTCCACAATCATTACTGAAAACCAAAAAACACTAAACGAGGCTCAATGATAGTAATAAAAATTGTGTAGATCAATTTAATATGATGGATCCAATATTAATTAGACGAAGATTATCAGATGGACAATTGAAGAAATCTATATATAAAATAAATTCAAACTTTCATAAGAAAATTTTTCCCAACATATATATGTTATTATTAAGAATTTTGATTATTATTAATCAAACATATCTATTTTATTAGTTTGTTATTATATAATTAACATAATATATTGATAAATTATTTTTATGTGTAGGGAAGGTAGAAAATGTTATTATACACTGGAATAATATAAAAAACATGATAAAATCAATGGAATTCATGATTTTAGAACATGTTATTGAGATGAATATGATATTGGGAATATGGTTCTAGAAAATTGTGATGATTGATAATTAGAAAAAAAAAATATAAAAAATATTATATAAAGGGATGGTGGAACATTGAATAGATGATTATGAGATCATTAAAAATAAATGAATATTAATAAAACAAAATATGGTTTCTAAATAATGTGAAAGAGGGTTCTAATTCATCAAAAATACAATGAGTGGATGAATCAAACATAATTCATTTAACAATGTCATCAAATACAATATTATGAATACGTAATAGATATTATTAACATGAAATTTCTTTTTTTTAAAAAATTCATAAAAAAACTATACGTGAAATGTACTCAGACAGACACATCAGAATGATGTTTCTATTAAGTGTGATTAGATCAAATATTCCATAATAATACATAAATCATATATTATATAAATAATTAATAAGATAGTTGTTTCCATGAAATATCAATGTGTCGATGATTTTATCATTCCACATAGATCAAATGTTTATTAACAAGGTAATATGAGAGATAATTATGAACATATGTAAGATTATTTTATAGGACATAACTTGTCATGATTTATTTTTAGAACTCATTATATTGTGGGATGGATAAAATTATTTTAACCTCTTAGGTTACATTGGTTGCAAAATTTATAAATTGAGGAATTATATAAATCATAATAGATGTTCATATAAAAATCCCACCTAATGGATAAATACATGATAGTGTTTTACCTATGAATTAGTAACAAATAATGATTATAAAAAAATTCATTTTAATTTTTCTAACTACAATGATGCAGAGAATTAAATTAATCTACTCAATAATAATTATGAAAATTTTATGATTCAAGTACATATATTAGGAAATTTTATGTAGGTGTTGACATTATGTGTTATGAATGAATCATATTATTTTTAATGGGCCCAATCATTAAGGAAATATTAATGTTTCTGGAATTATGATTGATATCATTTTGATATAATCAAACTAGGAATGGGGAATTTAAAATTTTTTCTATCATAATGCATTAATAGATTTATTTCATATGTAAATGTGATATGGTTCCTGAGAAAAGAATGAAAAAAATGTTGTTAATATTAGGTATTTCAATAATTTTTAATGGAATTAATTGTTCTTGTATTGATTTAAATGGACTTAATAATGATATTATTATAATATATGAAATTAGGCTTGAATAATAAGAATTCAACATAGTTTGGGGTACCTGATAGATTAGAGGAACCATACATTGATGTAATGAATCAGATGATGTATTGGGGAAACATAAAATTATACAAATAGGGTATCAAAGAAAATATTATTAAATGGATATTAATTTAGTGGTGTGGTACAAGATAAACACATATTGTATTTTCACCTTCTTTATTAATAGGTAGATGATAGACATCTACCTAATGAATATTATCACACAAAGAAAAACTGACTAAATTTATTCACACAAAAGTAGTAAAGAAGAAAAATAATAATAGAAGATGTTTTAGATATGTCTAACAACTTGTATTAGAAAATGGGAATTCTATTTTTTTCAGGAAGTGAAATATTGATCTAAAAACAAAATATATTACATGATTTTAAGAATATTTTTTTGGGTATTCTATTGTATATTAATTTATATATAAAAATATAATTATGAAAAATTTAACAAGTGTCTCAAAATGATGAGAACATATTTTTTGTTTCAAAAGAACCTGATAAATTTTAAAGATACCTATATGGGATATATAAATTAGATGTAATTAGAAACTTGTTAACATATTGTTTCACTAGTATAAAGGTATAATATTTTTTACACCACCCTCATAATATTTTCTAAACCAGAAATGTCTTAACTATTTATTTCAAGACAAAATTTTTTATTTTGATATCTCATTATAGTAGATAATTCATATTCTAGTCACCACTATGAATATTGATATATTGATAAACATATTGAGTATTGTTCCTTGTGAATATTTTTAATTTAATTATTTATATTCATCCATATACATGTCTGTGATATTGAAAATATAGTAATAAAATCAAAATCTTACGCAAAATAATAACTAAATCGATACGAAGTAAGTAATCATTTATAAAATAAACCACACAGATATATCGCCTCTCCAAACTAATTAAATAATTTTAGAAAAATTATTTGGATATTGAAAAAACATAAAAAAAATTTAAATATAAATAGATGAAAAAAACATATATGAATATTTATTCATGAATAAACATGAGGTGAATATCCATTCAATTAAATAAAAATTGGAAGATAGGATTTATGAATGTTGTTTTTCAATTTGATGTAAGATCCAATAAGATCAAGAAACATCATTTATTATTAAAAAATAATTTTTTGTTATATTATGGGAAAATTGATATATATATGGAGTATTATAATGAAATTTTTATTTTTTTCAATGATCAAAAAACACCCTTAGGAATATTTTTCTTGATTTTGACGTTCTATTGACTAATAGGGAGAACAAAGTTAGTGAATTTCCTTAAATTAGTAGAATTTAGTGGCTAGTATAAACGTGTTTCTAAATTATTTTGACATTAATAAAATTTGACATCAGAAACTATTATCATGAAATCATTTAACGTTCTATATGTTATTTTTTTAGAAGAGTTACCACTCATATCCTCTATAAGAAATGCTTGTTAATATGCTTTCATAAACAATACTGGTTGTAAAAAATTTATATTCAACTATAAATTATAAAAATAGATAAAAGTCAAGATCCAAATCATGTATTGATTTTAAATGAATAATTTTCACAATATCTCAATGAAAAAACCCTACAAGTACTGAAGGAAATGTAAAAATTTAATTTCTAGTAACCAAGATATTCTAGACCATGAGTAGTATATCTAAAAAATCCCTGATTCTGTGTCAATGTTTGTGAATAAAAATGTTAAAATTTTTATTTTAATCTTATAGATTAAGAGTTAGAATGACTTACTATTCAAATGGTGATTAATCCTATTATCAAGAAGAATCATCCATTGATTGTGATAATTAAATAAATATCTCAATTAAAATTAAAATCTTTAAAATATATGTGTTTTTTTGTATAGATAATGTCATAATAATGATACATGATAATCATGACATTTATCAATATTAGATAATAAAATAAGACCAACAACTATTCAGAAGATATAATAACAGTCCTTGGGGTGTAAGTAGAAGAATGTTGACCAAAATAATACATTGATGAAAAAATAAATAATAAAAAGATGGTGTCCTTGGATTATATATAAAATATCATAAAAGGTATTTAAAAATAATAACATACATATTTGGAAAATGTAACTCATATTAAACCATGTGGAATAAACAAACATTTTACCAATGTTCTATAGTATAATTATTTAATCAATATAATGGATTTTTAGAATTAATGAAAAATAGAAAAATCCCAAAAAATTTATAGTTCAAAAGGAATAGAACTTAATACACATGATAAAGTTGTCAAACATGAGAGGTTATCAATATAAGAACTCATTTTTAAAGAGTTCATATTATGTATGTATTTGAATAGTTTAATTAATGAGAATTATTTTTTAACTATTACTATTAGAAAATGAATTTTCTATAAAATAAATAAAAATTCATCATATATGGAGCCTATTGATAATAAAATATCTTATTTAAAAACATAATAAGAATTACAATGTTCCATATTACACCATGAGAAATCATAACTAAAGATAAAATGTTAATTCATGGAGAGTAGAGACTATGGAACAACTTGGATGAAAAAACAATTTCAAAAAATCAATAAAAATTAAAGAAGAAATGTTGAGAAAAATATTAATTTATTATTTATGTATATTATTTTGGAATAAAATTAGGTAACCAATGTTGATTCATGAACATAGGGGGAAATCCATTATATGAAAAATAGATTCCAACATTAAAATGAATAAATTAATATCTAACCATCAAAATGACATTATATATAGATGTTCTAAAAATTTCATGAAACCATGATATTTGATAAGTATTTATTGAATATATATATTTAAAATATTGATTGTATAGTTTTTATTATACCATATCATTGTGATTAAATATTTTTAATTCGGTTAGAATTTATTGAAGAACATCATTCACATTTAATATGTTGAATGTTATATTACTAGAAAAAAACATATGATGTTATTTTTTTGTATTTTAAACATTAAAATCATTATTAATATATTTGAATGTGTTTGAAAATTTTAGTCATCATTAAAATGGTCTCTATAATCGATATACAATTTTAAAATGGAGAATATATTGCAAAAGGTGTTATCTCATGAAAATATATTTATTCTAGAATATTTTTAAAGTAGTTTCCTAAAAACATATACCTTATATTAATTTAATATCATTAGCTAATAAAGTTATAAAAAATAACCCCATAAGAAATTGAATAGAATTAATATGTCCCATAAGATATGTGGACGTATCAATGTGTTCTATGTATTTTAATCATTCGGTTTCTATATGACTTTCATTATATATCTTTGAAATGAATATAGTAGTTTAAGGATGATTTATTATCCAAATGTTTTGTAAGAAAAATATTATCTTCATCCAATACTATTATTTGGAAATCAATATGTAAATGGTTTTTTTTAATTTCATTGATATCATGATTAATTAGTGAAGTATTACATTTTTTTTATTATTTAAACACTATTTTTACATTAATTTCCTTATATAACATAGATATATAGTGATCTGATTTAGGGATAAATAATAAAAAATTATTTTGTACCCCCTACAAAAGATTATTTTATTTCATTTCAATAAGTTGGATTTAATATGAATTCATTGTTTGTATGATTAGAAATGAAAGAGGGTGTGAATAATGATAAAGACGTTTATATTGATATATAAATCATGAATGTTTAACCTAGAAATAAAATAAATAATATTCGAGATACCACATTTAATATATGTCATTATACAAACTATGGATAATGGTTTATATTTAATTATTAGTATTTTAATGATTTCTTTCTTTTGTAGTTAATTAAAATTACTTTTTTATTGAATTTTGGTTGATCTATCTGCATGTTTCAAAATATAATAATAATATCACAAGCCCTATTATAATAGAAGAAGTTATATTGAGTTATATATATTTAATGATTCAGGATATATAAATTTTTAGAGATATTGAGTTTTAATTTTTTTTTATAATTTAATTTAACCAAATAAAACTAGTGTGATGATATTAATTTCACAAATATATGATTGAATTTATGAAGATGCAAATATTTTTACAAGAAAAATAAGTTAAATAGATAGAGGATATTGAACAATAGAATCTAAATTGAGTCTATAATAATGCATCTATTATAATGACGTGATATGAATGAGGTTATTAGAATAAGATGATTAGTTGGAGGATTGAACTATATTTTATGTAAAATATATTCATACTTCCATCAATCAAAGAAATATAAATAGATATTTTTTTATTCCTTGTTATTTTTTCATCATCAAATAGACAGCACTATAACTTGTGTCTATGATTAAATTTTTGTGTTTCGAGAACTAATATTTATAATGATTTGGTGGAATGTTGGTGAATGTGTTGTTGTTCTCCAAAAAACCATTCATCCTGCTTTCCAAAATGGAATTCAGGAATATAAATATTGTTTGTAAATGTAACATGTTGATGTCAATATTTGTCTTGAACCATGTTAAGAGTTTTAATATATATATATGATGTTATTTTATAAAAAATGAATCATATAAGTGAAAAATAAATGTAAAATTATAATATTATAAGATATTTAGTTAATAGATTCCAAGAAATAAAAATCAAAATTTATTCTATAATGATCAGGAAATTTTTTCAGATGAACAAGAAGGATGAATTTGGTTAGTGTAATCACATAGTTATCATTTTGAAATTTCATGGGATGGAATGTTATGATGGAATTCGACATTTTAATAAAAATTCATCAAATGTTTATCAATTAATTCATCGTTCGTATTTTTCATTGTGAGGTCATATTTTTTAAAAAAATGTTTTCTTTGATTAGAAGAATCAGACATAATATTCTTATATAAATAATCAAATAGTTTTATTTTTGTGAGATGACATCATATAAAGGTTTTATAGAAAAATAAAATGATATAATCCTTAATAAAATCACATTATTCAAAGGTTTCTAAAATCGTATATATAAATAAAAATGTTCAATATGTGTCATTTGAGATCATATAATGTAACAATTCAGTTATACATCAACATGATAATCATATATAAGACCATATTAAACTGAACATACCTATATTAGTTCATTATATGGATAATTATATGATAGAGTAATGTTATAATACTTACTATTTGTGAAAATATAAATAATACAAGGAGAATAATTAACTTAATTTGGAGTTAATATTATTATTTAAGTGATTATGGTTAAAAAACATGATTATGTATTTTAAATGTCATTAAATATGAATAAACCATCATGTTTTCTAAAAGAGTCCTTCATAATGATAAAACGATTTTTATTTTACCTTATTTTTTATTAATATTTATGAGATCATTAATTTATATAGTTAACAAAAATTATAAGATTATTTTTTATTCCTATCTTTTAGGAATCGTTAAAGATGGTGAAATGAATAATTATTTGATGGGGATATTTATATTCGTATAATGAAAATTAAAATACATGTTTCTCTTTCTCACAATGTTCCTATATAAGAAATAAATCATTAAAGGGACCAGGTTCGATGAGAAAATGTTTGACGAGATTTTTTTTCAATAATTTGTATTCATTTTTGAATACATTTAACCTATAGTAATGTATATACAATGAATTTTAAAATTTTTCTAATTTTTATCGATGTATCATAAGAAGATGCACTAGAATTTGAAATGGTTTTGAGATGAAGAAAAAGTACTAACATATGACTAAATAACAATATAAATATTTGAGAAAACTACAGAATCATAGATGAATTTATCAAATAATCATGAATTCAGTGAACTAGTATTGGATGATTGGTACTAGATCTGCAGGTATCATCAAGACCGGTTCATGACAATCAAATAATGGATAACGTTATATTTCATAAAAATTATCATACGAAGAAGAAATAAATAATATTTTTTTTACATACTATATAAAAATATAATGATATGGAAGAAGAAGATAATATAAAAAATGTCTTTAAACAATTGGAGGAAAATAAATGTTCCAATTTTATGATGTGAAGAGGATTAATTTTCTGTCAACTATGTTTCATATAAGTGAAGAATTACAATAGTTTCTTTCATGAAACTCTACAACGAAGTAATATTGATTAAAAGTATATATCTATATGTAATCCAACCCATTTTACCCCATATTGTGTTACATATAGTGATGTTATCAAAAATTAAGTAGTGGAAAAATGATTACATTGGAACTGTATCAAAGAAAATGGAGTTACTAGTCGGGATAGTGTTTAACAATTCCATGAATTTTGGGTTGTTTTAGATCCCCCATTATAATGTATTTACCACCATAATTTTAAAATGGTTTTTTTCATGCCGAGCAGTTGTAGTTAAAAATCACATTATAGAATAGAATATGTATAATGATCATAACTATAGGAAGAAATGAATAATATAGCATATTGAAAAATGATATATAAAAAATTTTGTTCTCTCTTTAACCTGAATATAAATATACATAAATGAAAAATTAAAAGGATATAAAATATGAGAATTAAAATCATAACAAGTATAGGGGTATAGTAATATAATATTATCATTGGTGTATAATGTCCTCAACCCTAATTCTCCCCTAGTTTGAAGAAAATATTGGAGTGTCCACACATTAGTTTTCTCATTTAAATTCATTTAAATCACTGATTTTGACTAGGATTTAAACTTATATATTTATATATATTGATGTTATTATTAGATTTAAAAATTATATTTATGTATATTAACTCCTAAAAATAATAATTACACACACACACTACTTATTATTGTTTGTGGATTTATACAACACCAAGAATTTTATTGTCATTATAACCATTGTTTTTCACATATTTTTCTCTTCAATATGATGCCCATAGAAACTAACTCATTGATATTTTTTAATCAAGAACATCCTTAATAATATTTATCGAGATATTATTTTCATATAAATTAAATAAATTATATATAAATAATTAATTATCACTAAATACATTTATATTAATATTTATAAAATATTTTCATAGGTAAATTAATTGTCCTTACAATCCCTATAATATCAATGGATATATATAGTAATAGTCAATAACATCTCTGTATCAAATGGAATTATTTAGATAAGTAGAAACGAACTGTATAACACCTTTTTAGATTTGGGATATTGAATGACATACATTAGCATCAGTTCTTTTGGAAACAACCTTCAGAAATAAATAATGTATTTTGTTAGAATAAAAATAGTACTTATCTTCTATTGTGCTTTATTATCATCATTGGTACTTTTTCATTTTCAACAGGTGTAGTACTATTATATTCTAATGTAACTCTCATTGGTGACTAGCGCATGGGTAGATAAAAATTTAAAATACTCAATGGGATAAACTTCAAAACATATGAATCATGATTGTAATTTGATAATGGGTTACTATATTTCATCTAAATATTATGAAAATAACATTAATCCCACCAAAAAATATATCAAAAAAATTATTTTGTTGCATCATCATTTAATCATACAAATTTTCAAGGAAAATTTTTTAACTTCTCATACCATTGATTCCCCATCATAAATGACAACAAATATTCAATAATTTTTTTTGATTTTGAGGACATATTTTATTAATAAATTATTATATTAAATGGTCCACCTAATGAATTTATATATTTAGCATAAACATCCGACTCCTAATGATTTATTTTTTATAGAACTAAGTATTAACTATTGATAATAATTTCATTTATGGTATCTATTTAAAAAAAATTCTATGTATTGAAATTATTGTTTCCTTAAATTATATTAATGATAAAATTATTGTTCAGAAAATTTCATTATTTACTTATTATTTACAATAATTTACAAGGAATTGAAATAAATAAAACTATTTTAAACTCTATATACCCCAATTATAATAATTACTTCCTATATATATGTGTGTGCCAATTAATGAGTGAGTGAATTGATGTATAGAAATATAATAAATAATCTTCTATGGACGTTTTCCTATGATTACAAAAAAATAGTCATCTCATCCTCATAATAACATTGATGATATAAAATCAACAATGAAGGTACAATATTAATTTCATGGATTACATACATATAGATTCATCCAAGGAGAAAAATGAAATTCATTTTTAAATGTAAGATAAAAAATAATATTACAATGTATAGTTTTATAATTTCATAGAATTATCACTTCGCCTCTGTGATTAAAACTCTCATAATGATTTGAAATTTCACATTCCTCCTCATTCAATAAGAAAAACATATCCCCTAGATTAAATACTTGTACTATATAAACAAAAATAGGATACTGTAGAAATTATTTTACATTAAGGTATATCATGATCCACATGATGAACACATTGTATTTATGAAAAATAAAAATTTAAATATATTTTTTATATATCAACTCTACCATGAACTATAATTATCATATATATATTATATTTTTCCTCACTCCAAAAAATATACATTCCCATAATAACTTATTTTATTTTAAAATAATGGTTATAATGAAATAATTTATACCATAAATCCTCTAAAAACAACTTAAACACCCCCAAATTGATTCACAAAATATTTACCTAGATATTTGAAATATAAATTAGAGATAAAATAAGATAATTTTTCTTTATATTCATTCACCATAGTATGGAAAAATCTAGAACAAGAAACAACCTCTAAAACATATAAATATAAAATTTATTAATCTTTTTTACCATGAAAATATAGTATTTTTAATTTAATGATGATACATGTATGTTATAATGTTTTAAATTATTTTATATTACCATAATATATATAAAATCCATCAACTATGTGATTCTCCATATCACCCACTCTTGAAAAAACATTGAAACATGGTTATCTGGAATAAATTCAACTTTTACATGTAAAATATATAGAAACACTATTTGACATAAACATATGAAATGACAATGCATCAAATAATGCACCATTTTAAAATAAAAAAACTCATTAGAATTATACAAGACAAGAAATTGATCAAATTATTTTATATCACATGCATTGTGGATGCTTAAATTCCAAATTATTTAATAATTCATCTTCCATGTTACACATAATCTATTTCACTATGATTCAATAAATTATATAAGTATCTTCAAGATCATTGGTAATATAACCGACATACACATGGATATTAATTATCTTCCCAAAAGAGATAACATTATCCATTGATTTTATCTACTCAATGTAGAAAAATCAATACAACAATCCATGGTCTATTGTTATATCATGTTCCTTAAGAACTACAATTTTTATAATACACGATAGATCAAAATTATATTATATCAAAAAAATTAAATGAATTGCATTCATAATAATCCAATTATTATATAAATATATTGTGTAGTTTCTACGAGGATCGATTATAATGGTAATTTATTTTATAATAATCATGATCAATTTAATATAATTAAAAAATAATAGACCCTCATATAGGCTTATCATTATTATAACTCATCATTAATAATATTTTTAATGGAAAAATATGATACACGTTATGGAAAATTATATATATGGTACAAACCCAACAACATTGAAACGTTGTTTTATAAGAGGAATATAAGGAATCATAATATGTTGAGAATATTTTTATCAAAAATAACATGAAAAGTTAAAAATAGTTCCTGAAAAATGATAATAGAATTTTTCGTCTCTATAGACTAAAAATATACCATATAATTGTTTTTGGAAAATGATGCATTAAAAGAAACATAAAGATCTTAATTATAAGAATATAAGATTGAAATATGACGTAATAACAAAACATGTAACAATATAATTTTGATATAATCTAATAAAATTGTGTCAATGATAATTATTGTAAACCTAACTAATATGCATCATCTTCACACTGAATATTTTCATCCTACATAATCTACATGAGATTCACATTCATTGTTATCTTCTTATTTGATTTTCAATCGGTTCATATTCAATCCATTAAATCAATGATATCTATATTGTGTTTGTGATCAATTTTTTGTAAATAGATATATCACTTTACGTACATGAATGATATTCTCAATATTCATTTCCATAATTGTGTTTCTACTCAATCATATGATCCTAGATGACCTACTTCAGGATAATGGTCAATATTATGAATCAATATTATCATTTTCAATTTCACTATAAATATTATAAACCCACCTAACTAACACCAGTTTCATTCTCAATCTTGTAAACCTATCATGGACACAATAGGTTCATTCTCAATCATGGGAACATATCGTATCCAAATGTTGTTTATTATTTATATAATTATCTAAAGATTTAAAAAATATCATGAAATGTAGTGGAGGTTGTTATATCACACCACCCATAATCATCAATTCATTTTTGGGTGACCTGAAAAATATTATTTCACACATAAATATAATCCCATTCAATGGAAAGGGGTTTAAAAAAATTTCCAAATAGAATCACAAAATTTGACCTAAATAATGTAAATAGGTGACTCCAAAAATTAAAGCACACAATTAATCAATATTAATAATACATTAATGGGGATATTCATGGTAAAATACCATCCATGTAAATATATAATGTTTAGATATATAAAATTATTGATGGAATATTAAAATTTATTTTATGAAAAATTATTTTTACATTTTCAAATTCAATTTGAAGACCCTATTTTGAAATATTGATGTGAATTTATTATGAAAAAATTTACTATTATTAAAAACATTCTATAGTGGTTCCTGAAAAATGATATAATGACTTCAAAATGAGGAAGTGTAATCAATTTGAAATAGATACATTTATGAAGAAAATTCATAAATAGGGCCTTTAAAGGAAATGCTAGTTTCAAAATTTCTATTTTTATAACATCATTGAAATAAATTTATGAATTTTTAAAAACATTTTCAAAAAACATTTTAAATATTGATATTAAAATATCTCTTTCTAAATACATAACAGAATAAAATAATTTCAAATGATTATATATATACATTTATTTTCAAATAGGAAATGAAAATTTTTTTGGTTATAGTAAAAATTGTATTAGTTTCTTAATTTTATTTATATAATAATGATATTTTAATAAAATGAAATTAAATTTTATTAGAAGGATACTCATTAGGAATGAATAAATCATTTAAAAATAACATTCCCTTCTATGGGAGAAGAGTAGTTATTTTATAATCAGAAAATACAATAACTTATAAATCATCAATGAATATTGTTAACTGAATAAAATTTTAACTCCATTAAATGTGAATTGGTTTATTAAATTCAACTATAGATACCATTATTCATGAAGAGAGAGACATATATAAAAGTTTTTATCAGGTTGAAATGAGAATGTTATAAAATAATATAAAATAAAGAATAATAAATAAATAAATATTAATATGATGATATTATATAAAATAAGATCAATATTAACAGTTATAATGTAATGAATGATAATGTTGAGAGAAAATTCATTGATGTATTGTAAGATATTAAATAAAAAACATATCAATGTTAGTACATGAGACAAATTATTAAATCCCTAATATGTCGTATCATATAATAAAAAATAAAATTGATGGAAAAAAATTTAAATTAAAAAATCTAATATTGTGAATAATACGCTTCATTTATAAATATTTTAAAATTTGTATAAAAAATCATAAATTCATACAATCTTAATTTAGTCACTTTGTAACTAAAATATATTAAAAATTAATACTAAATTCACTACATTAATATCCTTATTCATACCTACATTATTTTTTATATTAATTTATAATTATTTAATATAATTACATATATTTCATATATTTTAATTACGTTATTATATTTTAATAGATAACAAAATATATTCATGACTAGATTTATCATTTTACTGTTCACTTTGGTTAGTTGATTTGATTTTCATCACCGTATGATCATTATTGTATTGTCCCCATTATTCCTCTATTAATAAAAAATAACCTTCATTCCATTCACTAAAATAAAAAATTAAATCAAACCAATATATACCATTCTCTAGTGGATTTAAAAATAGAAGGTATAAATATTTATAACGAAATTATGAAATATATATATGTATATAAATGTAACATTAACTATTGACAATGATAGTGCATATAAGAAGATAATAAAAAAATCAAATATTTACATCAATTCATGCATAATATAATTTTATATTATATTAATAATTGTTTAATAATAA
The DNA here is from genome assembly GCA_963277665.1 of Viscum album. Lineage (NCBI taxonomy): Eukaryota > Viridiplantae > Streptophyta > Magnoliopsida > Santalales > Viscaceae > Viscum > Viscum album. Next base: position 2,048,592,222 of record OY728127.1, read on the forward strand.
ATTAATTATAGAATAAATATTTATTATTCAAAATCCTTATTCCAATAAATCCAAAATAACATCTTTCCCTTACAAACTCATAGAACTAATCATCCCACAAGTATTCTATTAGGATTTTAGCGTTACTCTATGTATGATAGAGGATGATGACATCAATTAAAAGTCTAATGATGGTTTGTTATGAAGAATATATCATCATGTGAAGTATAGAACAGTGGAATTGAGATGAATAAATCAATAAAAATTGTAGGTAGTACTAATAATTGAAATAGAATAACATAATAGAAATTAAAAATATTAGAGTCAAAACTAATATAAATCGATGAATCTATATCCAATAGATGATACATAATTAATGGCATAATAATATAAAAGGAAATACAATAAAATAGATGTAAAATGAATATTTGAAAAATCCATAAATAGAAAACTCAATGATATTCTGGAGATCACACTAAATCTATCTTCCAAAAAATGATATCCTTGAATAATAGATAGAATGAAGAATAGAATACATTATCTAATAAGCAAGTTATCTTTTTTCTGTACACCAATATAATGGTGGCCTGAATGTGTTTTAGATTATACATAGTATGCCACCACTAACTTTTAATATCTATATCTATATTGTGAAAATAATTTAATTAATTTTATAGATATGATAATAATGGGTTGAATTAATAAATACATACAAGTAAACATTGTTTCCTCTAAGGAAACATCGATGGTCATACAAACGTATTCCCATAATATAATATCTCTAAACCCATTCCATTATCTATATATATATATATATGCATACCCTAGTCATTAATTTGAATAGATATAAATGTATTATCCTAGACACAAGGTTCATTACCACGACATCCATAAATGAGGATCACAAATCGGTCAAGGGATTATATTTCAAGGGTATCAAACTTATCAAGTGAATCCTTTCCAAAAGGGCCCCATGAATATTCACAACAAACAATAAGGGCCTTTATACCTGGGTATGAGAATATTTAATGGACGACATGCCCATATAATACATTATTTAAGGGTTTCTATTCCTAATTATCAAATAATGTAAGGGAATATAAGTGAGAGTATCGATATATATATATATATATCTGTGTGTGTGTGACTCCATTACTAAAGATGATACTACTTAAGGTATTTCATGCCTGAGTATCATATTATATAGGGATGACCAACTGGAGTATCACATTTATTATGGTACTAAATTCAAAAAAATCTCAATATATAGAGGATGACATCCCTAGGTATCACAATTTATATAGGAATTTAGGACTGATTGTTAATATATATATAAGGGATGACATTCCCAGAGATTATAATGTATAAAAGATTCCAAGGATGAGTATCAAGTTCGATAAGGGATATGAAAACTGTAGTATAGAATCTGGAACCTTAAATAAAATGGTGTGTGATACACACTAAAAGTATTATTTCCCAACTTATTCTTCATGATTGATCATTTCAGTCAATTAAATTTTATAATAAATAATTGTGATTCATGAGAAAACAATAAATAATTCAGATAAATTACATAAACTCAAAAAATTCAGGCACCAAATCATTCCATATATCAATTCAATAATATAGCATGTTCCATTTCATTGATATGAAACATGATTTGATGGAATTTATAATTCATATTAACATTAATATATAGTCAATTACATGCCATTTTTTATCAATGAAGGAATTGAATGTTATATTTGGTCTTATTATAAGATGGGTTATGTTTCTTTAACTTGCACTATATTTAATTTTTATTTCATAATCCTTACATGATGGATTAATTATTAAACATAAAAAGGAAATAAAAAATATTTGAGGTTCTATAATTATATACATTAAAAGAATCACCCAGATTGTTGTTCTAATCTCATCAATGAATCATAGGTGGTGATTCATAAACAACACGCTCTGTAGTGGTGGTTTGGGATGAGGTTAAAAACCTAAGATGGTTTTAAATAAAAAAATACAATAAATATAATTTATTTAATTAGGACTATGAAATATAGTTTCTTGTTTTTTTTATTTACTAATTAGAAATATTTTTGTATAGAAGGTGAAAATAATTTATAAAGCAACTGTAGTATAGGAATATAACAATAAACCACTTTTATGTTCAAATGATGGTTTGTTTATTTAATATCATGGTTTAATTTGATTCAATTTGATTTAAATCATTGAAATATGAAAACACGTAAAAAATCGATAGAATTATCTTTCAAGAATATATATTTTAATACAACAAATGAAATTGATGAAGGAAGAAGTATGATTTGAAGATTAACTAACAGTAATCCAATGTGATGTTATGAGATTGAAATGGAGTCTACTAGAAATTGAAATTAATGTTTTAGGTTTATTGGGGGAAACCATAAGTGGTGTATTATTTCACCTATTTCGGAGGAGAAAATAGTTTTTCAAATATTAAATAAAGGAAATGAAAATCATCAATTTTTCATCTTTTAAAATACATTGTGCCTGAATTAGTTTTTTTGAAAACTATGAACCATGAATGTTGACATATTTTCTTGGGTATATGAATATCATCACACCAATATTCAGGATTTTTCAATCAAATATTATCCCATGTGGTAGAAAATATCCATACATTCACATTATTCATAGATAACTGCACGGTTTAACAATCAATATGATCATCTAGTGTGCATGATTTTTATTCCACCAAAATGGTTTCTCAATGGCCAATGATACATAAAATAAAATTATATTCTTGGAATAATTTTTGGCAGTTACAAACAAAATTAAAAACAATTTAATGTTTTCAATGTATTGAACATAAAATTTAAAGATAAAAATAATAAATTACATGTCCCTCTCAAGGGAAAATTCAAATTCCATTAGAAATTTTACCCAATCGAAAACATGGGAGGCTAATATCTCCCCACCTTGAAAAATGTCATCCCTACAATGAAATGGGGAAAATCATAATTTTTCCTACATGGTTCTGTATTATATGTTCATATAGTGGTTATGTGTTTCCTATCACCTAATGAACCAACATTAATCTCTTATGAATAGAGTACATGGGCCTATAAATCACTAGAAAACAATCGTGTTATAAATTGAATCGTCAATGTGAAAGTAAATAGATACTATTAAACAATAAATAATCACATATTCATCACATTAATAATTAATCCAATTATTTCCATTAATATTCTATAGAATTTAACTATAAATTATGAGGCACTATATCTCCACCATTGGAGATTTCTATTTGAGAATTCCTCATGTGAATTAATAATGATCTATTCATTATATGTAGATTAATTATTTCTTAGCTCATTTTTTACCACATTTAGGTCATTCAGGTAATATTTTAATGAAAACCTCATCCACCCCACACTAAACATTTATTATCTCGATGAGAAGTCAATTAGTGGTTCATTAGAGACAAAAGTTACTGAAGCAAAAGGAAATATGTAAATCCATGAACATGAGACAATAAAAAAACATTCATCTTATACGATAATACAATCATTACTCAAATAACCAAAACATATCATAATGAACCTCACATTTATATAAATCATCTCTATTGAAGCTTGTGTTCTACTTCTAGTGATTTCTCAATGTATAAAAATGATTTTAGTTTTTGTTCCACAACACAAAATTAGATGTATAATCAATCCATTACATTTGAATTTTCACATTTATTACATCTTATTGATCATATATAATCTATGTTATACCCATGTAATAATCAACTAGAGTTCAAGGTGCTCCCACAATTTAGTCCATTCTCTAGTGCTAAATAGTTATATATCACTATGTATTCGATACATCATTGCATTAAAATTCCAAATGATCACAAAAAGAATTAATTCAACAACAAAAATGGTTTCCATGAGTTTTTCCATGGTTTTCCTACATAGGAACCCATTTACCACTAATTTATAATCATGCCTCTTTCTATAACCGTTCTTCTAGTGTTCCTAAGATGATGAAAGTGGCTCAGGGATAACAACAGACATATGTCAACCATAGGGGGGGACCTATCGAGTTTGAGGATAGGGACCACATGTTCTTAATGGAAACCTCTCTGTGTGGGCAGAGGAAGTTCTGTTGGTAGTGTAAGATTTCACCCAAGTATATCTTACCATCCATGATGTTGCAACAGGTTGGAGAAGTGCCATATCAGCTGGCTCTACCACCACCGCTATAGGGCATCCACGAAATCTTTCATGTGTCTCATGTATGTCAGTATCTACATGAACACTCCCATGTCCTTGAATAAGGAGAGATGGATATAGAGCATGATGTGATTTTTGTATAGAGAGTAGCGGGGATCAAGGATTATGTGGATAATTTGAATCATGAAAGAACCATTCCGTTGGTTCGTGTGTTATAGATGAATGGTGGCCTCGAGGAGAGTACCTATGAATGAGAGTCACAAATGCAAGCCATGTACCCATATATGTTTTGTGTTTTATTTTTCTTATTTTTTCCTTTACTATGATCTAATTAATGGCCACATTTTCTATGAGATGAGTGGTTCCCCTTATTCTCTAATAGTGTCTGAAAATTCCTAACCATGTGTGGAGGACGTGATTCCTAATCAAGATGAATCACAGTGGATGAGATTAAACCTATTTGATCATGTCATTGCCTCCCAAAGAATATAATATATTGACATGGAGTTGCGATCATTCTAATCAATATGTATCGATGGGTAGACTTTAGGTTTTTGTCTAGTCAAATGGTGGAGAATATCAGTGGTTTATTTGTGATTATTCGAGAGATAGATGGGTGAGAGGTGTTCCATTTATCGAGGTTTGTTCCCACTTTCAAAGAACTCTATGGTGGTTTTTTTCCGAGATAGGTGTTTACGAGGTGTTTGTTCATTCCTATATTTTTTTTATGTTTATTCTTGATTCTCAAATATGGGGATATTTGAGGGGTATATGATGTAATAGACTAGGCCTTCATGGTCTATTACATTTTCAATTTCTAGTTTTGGGGTGACCTGGATGACCTGGGTGATTCAGAACGGTGTTAGTGTCAGTGTTGGGGTCTCACATTGGTGTCGCCAATATGTTCCATCGATCAATGCCATATCTGAACGGTTCCACAGTAGGGGTGTTAGGGTTTCATTCCCCAGTTTTCCCGTAACGTCTCATTTATGACTTCATATCCTTTTTGATAATGTTTATGACCGTATTAATCCCATAAAAAATGTTTTCAATCACATGAAAGTGGGAGACCCTTGGTTTACCAAAATAAATTATAACTTGTTAAACTATCATGCCACGTGGTTAAAACACAATCATCTTTTTATGCACATTGAGATTGCACATCGCGTAACTCTATGATTGGGACTTTTATTACTTGGTATCTTCTTCATCCCTGGTATTTTTCCTTTCCTTGGTGCGTTTGAAGTCCCTCTCCCCTAGAAGAATCATGCACCCATGGTAAGGACTTACATACACAGTCTTGGAGTCCATGCAGTTCTTATTATACAAGTTGAGCAACCCCAGTAATTGACGAGAGGAGAAAAAAATCAATCCTTGATAATACAAGTGGGGTTTTACTCCGTCTCTCTTTACTGTGCATCATGTGTGATGTTTATGAAAATGATTACTCATGATGTGGATAAAAAAACCATAACAGATATAATAATTGTATTTATTTTAAATAATGAAGGTTTGGGTCTAATGATGATGGTGATTATATACTATATTATCTTGGCTTATATGTTGTGAGTTTTATGGGCTTACACCCACTGAAAATCATGGCCATTGGTGGTCCTTTCTTGGGCACTAATGAAGCACAATATTTATAGATAATTCTATGATTGAATGTATGTAACCTGGAAATTATATAATCACATAAACCAGGATGATTGAATGATTTTTCAATGAATAATAATACATATGTGATCACCATGGTTATCCAAATAGAATGAAATAACTCGATAAATAGAGTGGCTAAATCTGGAAAAAAAACTGCAATTTTTTACTAATATGTATTGTTGTTTTTCTTGATGCTTACGAGGTGATGTGGATGGGGATTGGATCCCCTGTTGTTCTGTTGTTGGTTGATGTATCTGAGGACATGTGGGGTCATATTTTGGGGCTTGTTTTCGTTCCAGTACATCAAGGGATCACAATGATCCATTTAGTTATTCTGATATTACAATAGAATAAGTTGTGAATGGTTAAAATAATGATTGGGTGTTTTGTTTCAGTTTTTTTTTTGACCTGTGGTTATGCATGATTAGTTTTCAAGAAGTGAAGATTTATTTTTAATGAAAATAACTTGAATATGATAATGAGAACAGTTATAATAGGGGATTGTTTCCATGAAATAGGTTATTCTCTTGTTGCGGTTGTGTCTTTATTTATATAGGGACAGTTGTAATGCCCAAACCCAGTTACCCAAAGTCGGTGCATTATTTTAATACATTGGAATTATTAAATGGAATAATTTCTTAAAGGAATGATCAATTTAGTAGTCATGGAAAAAAGATTACATACATGGACGACAAATTATTTTATATAATGAAAAACTAAAACAACATTTTCCCTATTGACCACATTGATATCCCTTAGACTATCCATAAAGGTTAGTCATAATATACATCTTCGCATCCTGGAAAAAATAAAACCTAGAAACTGCTGAGTTCAAATGCTATGTAAGGATAAACATATAGCGGAAATATTCATAAATAAGCATATACATTTATTACAATGTATAAAACTAAAACAAAAAACTTTAATACTTAATCATAAGAATATTATAGGAAAGATAAATCAAATAATTACATTAACTTAATCACGTGGACATTATACTAGTACAATAATCACATGTAATATCTATAGCTATTTTCATAATGAAGGAATGTATAATGTCAGACTTCATAACCTCATCGTAATGGCCTTCTTCAAAGACTAAAATAAGATTTTGGCAACTCCTTCTGTCAAGACATAAGTAAGTCTCATGAGACCTACCGATGCAATGAGGAGCTATAGCGGGCTCCACCCATCACATACTATGTCCAATGCATTCTTCATATGAGAAGGTTTATATATAACATAAACATTCATATTAAAACATGCATACAGAATGTCAATATGTTATCCATAAACCATGAATGGTATAAAAATAACACATCAATAGTAAAACATATCACAAAAATATCAATACAATATGTAAGATTTGAATCCTAATAAATCAACCTCGATCAGGAATAATATCACCTAATAGATGTTGACATAGTTGAAATTGATCAGTAAATTTTTTTGAGAGAAATATCCTTTTTTCATGAAATCATTTAAAATTAATATAAAGAAAGTCATTTAAAGGATATTTTTGAGTCAAAGTGGCACATACCACTTTTATACTAATGAAAGAAACTAACATTTTAAAACATTCATGTCAATATAAATAAATCCTTAAAACCATTTGGAAAACAAGGACATTAATGCGAAAGGATAAGAAGAATAAATATCTAAAACATTTAAAATAATTTTTGAGTAAAAATTTCTTAATAAAAATCCTTTGATAAGTCATTTTTGAAACATGGAAATGGATAAAAACAATTTATCCTAGATGTTACTTACGTAAAAACAACCCTTGAAAATAAAGGGAATGTGAAACTAACCCTTACCTTCCACTTTACATTAGTCGAGGGTATTTTTAACCACGTGTATAAAGACCATTGTATGTTATTAAATTATACCTTAACCATATTTATATTTATTATTCTATATGTGATTCATTTATGACATTATACTACCATTTAATAATTATTTCCATGTTAAATTAACATTTTGGGTAATAATCGATTTCATTTTTGTATATGATTTAACATGTTAATCTTCATTGTATCATCTAGATTATGATTTAAATACTTAGAGATTATAAAGCATGATTTATATATAATATATATTTAGAATATAAATATTTATAATAGAAAGAGATATGAAATGGAAGGCACCGTTTATGGAGACGGTAGGTTGTACGTACAGAGAAACGTTGTTTCCGTTTACATATCATATTGAATGGAAGTAAGTGGAAAAGATATATTTAATTACATAAATATATATATATATACATTATAATTATTATGTCTTATATTACATACATATTAACAATATATATTTTTATAATCATCATTGAATGGTGAACGTGGGAGTGAATCTCATCGTGTAATGGAGACAGTAATTTGTACGTACGCATGAGTGGAAATATAATTTTATTGATGGTTATATAATATTAAATTGGAAGGTATAACATATATAAATAATCATTAAAATTTTATATTTATTATTTACTTAATTTATACTCATTTTTATACCCATCCTAAATAATGAAGTGTTTTAATAACAAACTACACCACGACGTGTAGACGGTAATCCGTATGTACACATGTATGGTGAAATTATCATTTATAAGATGGATGGTATAGAGAATATGGTAGTATAATATTTATAATAACATCACAGTATGTTGGATGAACTGGAGTTATTATTTTTGATTGAAAACATAACAAAAAGTGGAAGTGGAATAAAAATTGAACGTGAAAGATGGTTGTGAAATTATTACCTCTTCTTAGGGTGATTCCTTTTGAGTTGATCAAAAGTTATCCATAGGTTGGCTTTATGATAAATGTAATGACTCTATTATTATTTGAGGGATGTTTGGGGGTTATTAGGCTAGGTGTTGGCCAATCCAAATTGCTTTAGTGATTTGATTTTGACAGAAGGTTAAGTGCCCTTTTATAAGAGGGGTGAGGGTCACTTTAGGAAATGATTAAAATAATAATTTATTATAAAATAATATTCAGTTTATAATGGAAAAAATGAATATATTTAGAACCATAGGTGTTTATGGGTCTAAATCCTCTTAACCAAATGGTTTTAGAAAATTTTACGGTACCATTTTAACCATATCATTTAGATTTATCTCTTTGTTAAATAGTTTATCTTTTACCGTCTCTTCCTGTATTCTAACACTATATGGTTAACAAACATACTCTAAACATCAAACACAACCTCAATTTGTTCATTAATGACATATATAATATTATTTATGCCATTTGGATGATCAATAGATTTTTTTAATATTATATCAACCAATAATATATTATTTGTATAAAAAATTAATTTATGTCAATTTTCAAACTATTTGGTATTTTATCTAATAAACCCTAACTTGTCATATTAACCAAGCAAATTATTGGATGGAATCGAAATACATAAATTAAACTTAATTTAACATTTATAAAATAAATTTTTTTAATATATCATTAACAAGGTAATTACTGCAAATCATTCTGTCATAAATTTTTTATAATTATTTAAGCTCTCAAAATTATAAATAAAATAAAATTATGTAGGAAATTATGTTATATTTCTAATAAATATTTATAGTCTAATTTATTTTATGTATAACATAATATTAAAAATGGTTTAGTTAATAAAATTTGAATTTATCACTTTGAACTCTTCTTTAAATAAAATAATAATAAATGTCCAAATAAAATCCATGTAGGCCAATGAGATTATATTTTATTCATACGGATTTTTTGGTCTAATTACACTAATCTAATAGAATAATGATATGTGTTTGGGTAATTATAATATCAATTTTACCTTTAATTCCATATTTACTTTTAATCACGGTTAATAAAAATCAAAATTTACTATTCACCAAAAATTATTATAATCTTATTGAATCGCATTTTTTTGCTATTGTCAACTGTGTATCTTGGATTTTTGAAATTCTACTCACTAAAGTGATAAAATTAATTTTTTGGGAAATTTTTTAACGTGCATAAAAGGTGGGTAAAAGAGATTAAAAAGTTTAATAAAATTTTATACGTCTACTTTTATTATAAAATGTGTCTAATTAATTACATTGAACTTATATAGGTATTATATATAAATTTTTTCATAAAATAATTTTACATAAAATAAATTTTTATGTAAATAATAAGTCAGTTTTAAATAACAACTTAGTGTTTATCACTATTCATCATAAATGGAACGTTTTCATAAAAAACATTCATTCTAAGCTAATTTGGATAGTTTGAATTCAAAATTTAAGATTTTTTTAACAAATTCAATACATAGAAGTTGAATTTATTAATTGAAAATTATTTCCTGTTGATAAAACAAAAGGCAGGTTTTTAAAAAGTAAAAACTATTAAAAGATTGAAATGGGTTTATATCAAATTTAAAATTGAAATTATATATAATGAAAATTTTTTTATTAAGTGATACAAATATAATATAATTATACTTCAAAACAATTCAAATACATAATTTATCACTGTAATTTATTTTAGTTAAAAAAGTTTTTTTATATTAAAACGTTGTATTTTTCACTATTCATAAATATATGAATGTTAATAGCGACGTAAAAAAAATCACCCAAAATAAATTTTTATATCCCTCTTCTATAGAATAATTTAATTTCATTAAATTGAGTATAAAAAATTATGAAATATTGGTTTCAAAAAGGGTTCGCAATTAAAAAGCTGTAAAATTTTGTTTTTTGAAAAATTCATCTTTTATCTGAAAAAATGAATTTGTTCTTATTTTTTCTCTAGTAGATAGATAATATTTATGTTAAAATTATATAATTTCTATAAGATTAAAAACACATTTATTACAATTCCTAACGGCATTTTAAACGGCAAGATTGCTATGTTGTGGTGCGCTCGTACTCGGTGTTTCCTGTAATGCAAGCTGTTGAATTGCAATAATGATATAACATTCTATGAAATAATGGGTGTTATATTCTGCCCTCCTTCAATAAATTGAGACATCACAATTTGAAATTGTTCTTCAAAAATAAAAGGTTAAAATAGAAAAATACCTTAATGGAAAACCCACATCATAATTTGGGTAAATAACATTTAGTCTTAATTATAGGGATATGGAATGAAAAGTCTCCACAAAATTATGATCCTGATTAGGATAACATTGGTGGATATTTGAGACACTTAATTGTAGGAAAAACATAAATATATATATGCAGTGATTGAGGTCATCTGTTAGAAAAAAGTGTACAAATAAGGTCCTCAAATCCATCAATCTATGATGATTTAAAATATCTTTTGTTCAACAAAACATAATTTATTATGATAAAACATTTTTGGTTTTGTGATCCCTTCCCTAATGTTTACGAATTAATATATTCATATAATAATAGGATAAAATATACCTGACAATTATATTTTCATCATTCAAATAATTTCATCCACAAACTTATTTTTCACTCCAAAATATTAGAGAATTTAAAAATATTCAACTTATCCTAATCGTATTGGGTTCAAAAAATAATGAATTTATAATTCATTTGTCAGACTACTTAAAAAACTAAAATATAAAAACCAAAACATCATGTATGCTAGTGGTAGGTGATCCACCCTTGTCACCCTTCTGTTTTAGATTCACATCTCGTGGACTTACCGGACGTGATGGGTTTTCGCTCGACCTCCAGGTTGTCCTTTTTATGACAATCTAAAAATAATCTGAAGAAATAATTTAATCATAACAAAGATATCCAATTTCATACATAATCGATTCCAACCATTAGAATTTTAAAAAATACATCTGTCCAAATTCATAGTTGAAAATTTATACAGATGGTAAACACAATGAAGATCCATTTTTCCATGTAATAACACCTGAATTCCTTCATCATGTATTTTATTAAAACATGGTATCAGTTGGAATTATCATAAAACCTTATGGATTATATTCATTATCCCTTATTCCTTATATAATATTGGATATACTCATTCTATCCAAAAATTTTGTAAAGTGTAATAATGATGGAATATTAAAATCATTAATCGGTTTCAAGGCAATCAAGAATATCCAATATAATTTATCCGAATCAATCATATATTATTAAAAAATCACTACCCTAGTATTAGAACCATATTATGGGTTATATTTCTCTCAAACCTATAATTTCCAAAAAAGTAAACCTATTATTGAGTCACATTTCATGGTTCCACAACATCTCAAGTACTTAATGATGTAGTACTACAATACAATCATTATATACTATATATTTATTATAACATGTACATCATTAATACAATAATCAAATGACATAATACATTAAAAAACATAATAACTCTATACATTCCTCTTCATAATCTATAGTATCATAACATGATTATTATCCTATAGCAGCATCTCAGGTATACTATGATGATTTCAACATTGATTATTGTAGTATCCCAACTTCTTGGAGATGAAGCATTGTACATTTGAAATCTCTTTCTTACCTGTTCAATCACGTACTTTGTGTGCTTTTTCTTCACACGCATATAAAAAACTCTCATTCCCTTCATGATTTTTCCAAGGTGATTCTTTCAAAATTTATCACATATGGTAAAATACTTCTTTCCCCTCTTACAATTATACATCTTTATGTATTTTATCCTTCTCTTCTGTTGATTCCCATCAAAGCCATTGAACTCAAATAATTCTATACATTTCTTTTTATCACCTGATGTTATTTCTTCATATGATGAGAATAAGTGTGAGACTATTTCCCTTATAAATGTTTTCTTAATAAATGAAATTTATGATCCTTATTAATAATGGATAATGTGTATTGTTAGAGTTCTCATTCCTTATACTAGAACCAATTTATATACAATGGCATACACTATTTTGGTTTATGAATCTCAATGCATAATTACAATCATGTAAAATACCTAACGTAAATTGAAAATATTAGGCATCTAATCTGTAATCATAAAATGTTTACTCTGACAAAGTATTCAATCCAAAATCCTTCATAATGGCATGAAATTAAAATGTCAATTATCTTAAGCATATCCCAAGATATTTTCATAACCAAGAGTGAAGATAGGACTATTTTTGTGTACCAGGATACCCTAGGTCAAACCTGAAACTCCTTGTCTGAATATCCACTCTTAGGTACATCTTTTCCAGAGCCACCTATACTTGCTCGTATCCAAACAGGGATGTATTTTATGGGAATTTCACAAAATCTCTTCGTTCCCAAAATCATAGGATGTTCTTTTATACTAATTTTAAAGTATATCTTATGGAAATGTTCTCTAATCGGTGTTTTTCTAAATCTAGTTTTTAGGGTTATTGCTAAAACTTTTCTCATACCAACTGTAACTTCCCTACCTCAGTTACACGGAGTTACTGCATTATTTTAATATATTAGTATGTTTACAAGGAATCATGTCCCGAAAGACCAATCAATTTAGCTTTTATGGGAAATATATTACATACATCGATGTTACATTACATTATAATATGAAAAACAATGACAACATTTTCTCCATTGAACACATTCATATCCCTTATACTATCCCTAAAGGTTAGTCATAATATTAATTTTATCGTCTTGGGAAAAATAAAACATAGAAATGGGTGAATTCAGATGCTCAGTAAGGATAACAATATAGCGTAAACATCCGTAAATAAGAATAAATATTTAATGTAATGTATAAAACATAAAAAAATACTTTTAAACATAAACATAAACATAATATGGAAAAGATAAATTAAATAATTCCATTTAATTATTCATATTGATATTCAACATGTCAAATAATCCCATGTAATATCAATAGCATATTTAATGATGATGAAATGTGTAATGCCAGACTTCATAACCACATAATCAAGGCCTTGTGAAAAGACTATAAATAAGATTCTGTCAAGGCCTTTTTCCAATACAATAGTTTGTCTTATGATACCTTCTGATGCATTGAGGAGCTATTGCGAAATCCATCGGTCACATACTAAGTTTAATACATTCCTCATATGAAATGGTTTAAGCATAACATAATCATTCGTATTAAAACTAGAATTAGAAATGTAAATACTCTCTCCATAAACCATGAATGGTACAAAAATAACACGTCCACTGTAAAAAATATATCACAAAACCAATAATACAATATGGAATATTAGTGTCAAAATAATTCTACCTTGATCAAGAATAATATCCCATAAAATATTTTGACATAGTTAAAAATAATTAGTAAAATCATTGATAGAAATATCACTTTTTCATGAAATCATATAATAGTTATATAAATTATGTTATTTAAAAAATAATTTTGAATCAATGTGTCCCATACAAAATTGAAAATTTTGAAAGGATTTTTCATTTAAAAAATTTCATTTCCATATAAATAAATCCTTAATCCCATTTTGAAAACATGAACTTTAATGAGAAAAGTGTGGAATAATAAATATTTAAAACATATAAAATGATGTTTTAGTAAAAATTTTCTTAAAAATAATCCCTTTTAAATATATTTTCTGAAACATTGATAGGGATAATAAAAATGTCTTTGTAGAGACTTAAATAAAAACAACATCGGATAATAAAGTGATTGGGAAATTAACTGATACCTTGCTCTTTTGTTTTGGTTGAGGGTATGTTTATAATATTGTATAGTGACCATAGTATCTTAATAAATTAAACCAGAACCATATTCATATTTATTATATCATACATGAATCATTTATGACTATATAAAAACCATATAATAATTATTTCCATGTTAATTTAACAATTTTGGTAATAATCGCTTTTATTATCGTACGTGTTTTAACATGTCATTCTTGATAAAATCATTTAAATAATTATTTAAATACTAACAGAATATAATCAATGATATATATATCATAAATATTTTGAATATAAATATTTATTAAATATATACATATGAAATGGAAGGAACCGTTTATAGAGACGGTAAGTCATACGTACGCATAAACGCTGATTCCATTTTCATATATTATAGAATAGAAGTAAGTTAATATTATATATATAAATACATATATATATCTCTCTCCATTATAATTATTTTTTCATATATTACAATCATTTTAATAAAATATATTTTTATAATCATCACTGAATGGTGAATGTGTGACTGAATCTCATCGCGTCATGAAGACGGTAATCTGTACGTACCCACGAGCGACAATATCATTATATTTATGGTGAAATAATATTTAATAGGATGGTATATCATATATAAATAATAACTAAAATGTAATATTAATTATTTACATCAGTTATACCCATTATTATACAATCCAAATAATGATTTGTTTGAATAACATACGTCACCACATCGTGGAGATTGTAAGCCGTATGCACACACGTATGGTATCTTTATAACTTATAGGATGGATAGAACAATGAATATGGTTTTACCATATTTATAATAACATCATAGTATGTATTAGGTGCTAGTATTTTTATTTTGGTATGAAAACAAGAACGAATGTGGAAGTGGAAGAAAAAAAGAAAATGAAACAGGGTGGTGAAATTATTACCTCTTCTTTAGGTGTTTCCTTTTGAGTTGACCAAAAGGGCTCTTTTTGGAAGAATTTCTAATCATTCTAAGGACTCTATGTTGATTTCAGGAAGGCTGGGAGGTCATTTGGGCAAGGGTTAGCCAGGACAAAAGTCTTTTGAGGTGTGATTTTTAGAGAAGGGGAAGTGCACTTTTATAAGATAGGTGATGGTAACATTTGGAAATGAATAATAATTTATAATACAATAATATTGATTTTATAATGGCTCTAAATGTATTTATTTCGAGGCATAGGTGATTATGGGTCGAAATCATCCCAACCAATATGTTTTAGACAAGGTTATGTTACCATTTTAACATTTTCTTTTAGATTTTACTCTAAATTTAATAGTTAACTTTTACTGTGACTTCTTGTATTCTTACACTATATGGTTATAAGCATACTCTTAAATACCATGAAAAAAATCAAGTGGTTCATTATTGACATATATAATATTATTTAAGAAACCGGGATGAACCTTATATCTTTGGGAATATTATATCAACAAATAATATTATAATTGTTTTAAAATTTAATATTGGTCAATTTTGACACTATTTACTATTTTTTCATAGTGAAATTAATAAAAACCATATCACATAGAAAAAAATTTTCTAATAAACCCTAACCATTCATATTAATATTGGAAACTCATATATGGCATAAAAAATTTAAATTATATTAATTATAATATTTATAATATAAACTATTTTAATATTTCATTAATAAGGTAATTACTACATCAACATTGTGTCATAATTATATTTATTTATTTTATTTCGAAAATAATAAATAAAATACCATTTTGTAGGAAGACTTATTATCTTTATAATTCATATTTATAGTCTAATTTATCTTATGTATAACCCAATATTAAAAATGGTTTAGTTTATAAACATTGAATTTAACACTTTTAACACATCATTAAATAAAATAATAATAAAAGTCCTAATCTAATCCAAGTGTAACTAAATGATCATATCATATTCCGAATTTTTTTTGGTCTAGTTACACTAATCAACTATAATTATGACATGTGTTTGGGTAATTATAATATCATTTTTACATTTAATTAACCTATTTACTTTTAACCATGCTAAATTAAAGTCAAAAGTTACTATTGAACAAAAATTATTGTCATCTTATTGAATACCATTTTACTTACTAATTTAATCTTTTAATATTTTATTTTTTATATTCAATTCAATGAAATGGTAAAATTATGTTTTATGCAAATTTGCTAACGTTGCTAGAAGGTGGGAAAAGAGGTTAAAATGATCAATAAAATATTATACATGATATTTTATTATTAAATGGATCTAATGAATTAAATTGAACTTATATAGGTATTATATGTCTATTTTAACATTAAATAAATTTAAATAAAATAATTAAATAATTAAATAAAAAGTCAGTTTTCAATAATAATGTAGTGTTTTTCAATATTCATCAAAATTAAAGGTTTTTAGAAAAGAACAAAATATTCACCCTAATCTAATTTTTATATTATAAATAAAAAAATGAATTCTATTTTAACAAATTGAAAACATAAATGTGGATTTTATTAATTTAAAATTTATTTCTACTGTCAAAACCAAAAGATGAGTTTTTAAAATGTAAAATTTATCAAAATATTGACATGAGTTTATGTAAAATTTAAATGAGAAATTACTTATAATGAACAAAATTATCTTAAATGATAATAATATAATTTAATTATTCATAAAAACGATTCAAATAAATGATTTATCAATATAAATTATTTCGTTGAAAAAATATATTTTCAATTAAAACATAGTATTTTTCACTATTCATCAAAATATGAATGTTATTAGAAAAGTAACAAAAAATTTTCCAATCTAAATTTTTATGACCGTCTTTTAAAGATGAATTTAATTGCATTAAATTAAATATATAAAGGTGTGAAATATTAGTTTTAAAAAGGTTTCACTATTAAACGGCTGTAAAATTTAATTATTTGAAAAAATAATTGTTTTACATTAATAAATGAATTTGTTCTTATACTAGGTCTAAGAAAGAATAAATATGGATGATAAAATTATAAACAATATATAATATTAAAAATGAAGTTAATACTTTTCATAACCCCTTTTTGAATAGGTAGTTTGGTATTTTTTGGTTCTCTCGAACTCAGTGTTGCATGTAGTGCAAGCTATTGAATTACATTAATAAGATAATGTACTATGAAATCTTGGGTTGTTATAATATAAATGAGAGTGGTTTTGTATGGGGTGTTTGACTACTTTGGTACCCTTAGAATTGGATGAGTGTTTTATTTCTTTTATGTATATTTATTTTTTTGTTTGTTTATAGTACATACCCCATCCATGTTCAGCACTTCGTATTGAACAACCCTATTTCAGGGGGTGTTTTTTCAAGCATTCAAATGACTGGCTCATTATTACACCCTTTATTCTCTCTCTCCAATGTATCCCTAGATTAATTGTGTTGGCTGTGATGACCTAAGGTAAATTTTGTCCCCATACTCTTTGGCCAGGGTGGGTTGTGGTGGTTGTTCCTGTTGTGTGTGGGAAGGTTTGTTTCCCCAAGGTATTTGGGTAGAGGAATAA
Source organism: Viscum album (assembly GCA_963277665.1). Taxonomy (NCBI): domain Eukaryota; kingdom Viridiplantae; phylum Streptophyta; class Magnoliopsida; order Santalales; family Viscaceae; genus Viscum; species Viscum album. The sequence goes on from OY728127.1 coordinate 2,048,610,187, forward strand.
CTGTTTTTAGGAAAATAATTGGTTATTCTAGCCTAGGTGTCTTTGGGAGTGTTAGTGGTAGTTGGGTCCTTGGTGTTTGTTCGCATGGTTATGTGTGGCTGTGGTGGCCCAGGTGTCTATGGGAGGGGTGTGTTGTTGGGATGGAAAATATGGTTGTTTTTTAGGTGGTATTGGGACTACAGTGAGACTAGTGGGGGAGGTCTAATGTGTATGATGGCCTAAATAAGCATCAGGAAAGTGGTGCGGGGTACCAAAATATATATATGCTATTACTATTTCTTTACATGTTATAAATTATTTTAGGAGTGTGCCTTGGTGAGGTTGGGCTGGTAGTTTCCCTGGTAGGTTCACAGGTTATCTCTATTTCTATAAGGGCATTACATTACCTCCCCACTTGTGAATGAGAGATTTTGGTTTATGGTTCTGATAATACCTATGTACTCAACCTACGTATATAAAACTACTTATTGGATTTCTTGAGGGATTTGCATACCATGTCAGGCCTTACTATCTTGGGCTTTGGGATAGTCATCGTTGTTCTTTTCATTCTTTGGGTACATTTCATTAGAATTTTTGTGTAGATTGTATAAGTTTATTTTTAACATGCATATGGGAATGGATTTTGTAATTTACTTTTACATTCAGTTTTATTAGTTGACTAATATTTATTATCATATCTTCCAATATTTTTCAATAAAATGGCAATGAATTAAATATTATGTGTGTTTATATACCCATGTCTCTAGTCTCCACTCTAGGGCATATCGAATGTGGGGTCGAGGGTAATTATCTATCCTTCAATATGATTAAGGATTGGTCAAGAAGAATTGTGTCCCTTAATTCATCATGGTGAAGGAGGATCATGAAAAAATAACCACTTAAAAGTTTAATAGATGGGATTTTCATTATACATATAGGGGAACATACTATGGATTTAGGTCCGTGTGCACCATTAGAGTATATTATAAATATCAAAACAACTCTTAACAACATGTAAAATCAACTGATTATGGAATTCCATACCATGTATTTTTATGAAACTATTTCTATCTAACTCATAGGTAGATCAACCTGGGAGATGACTCATGATTCAACAACAACCACTTATGTCTCAAATTATTATCACTAATCTTGCATGGTTCGTTGTGTTATTATTATAGTATAATGGGTATTGGGTCTATCAACACATAATACAACATGCTCTAATTTGAGGTTATTAAAATATTTGATTCTTATATTTAAAAATTTTAAAGGATCATTTTAAATGTTAATTACAAGTTATAATTTAAATTTTAAATACAAAAATAATATTTCAAATAGTACAAGGAACACATTCATGTATTGTCAAAAATCCTATCCAATATTATTATGTATGTAAAAATATGTCACATATAGGAAATTTATCATATCATTATTATTTTAATTATCATTTTTTTATCAATATTCCTTCACAACTTGCTTAGTAAAATTAAATTTCAATCAAAATATATTGTGAAATATACCATTTTAGATGAAATTGGAATATAAATTAATAAAATTTTCATATATGTAACAGTCAAAAAAAATAATAAGTCCATTAATTATTAATGAGGTGGATAATTAAGTTTGTTAACACAATATTAATATATTAGAAGCCATATTTTGAATTTATTGACTATATAATCAAAATATCATGATTATACATATAGGGTTAATTACTAATATTTTTATAATTTAAAAGAATCCAACGAGAATCCCATTATTCAAACTTGGGTTCATAAAAATGTAACCTAATACAAGATGATTTATTATGAGTTAATTACTCAATTAGTGGATTTATTGAATAAGAATTTATAACCACTAAAGATCTTATAGATACCAAGTATTATCATACACATAAATTACAATATTTTATATAAATATTTAACGCATTATAAATGTACTGGCCTAGGGACCATAACAAAAAAATTTCTTTGGAAACAAGGAAGCATAATTATCTATCCATGTGAATGATCATGAACATATCCATTACAAATAATCACATTCAATAATCATAAATAAAATCATTATTAAAAAATTTGATAATGTAAACATAAGAAATAGGTGAGCTCAGATTCATAGTAAGGGTAAACATGATATATATATAAGACTAACATGAGAATATGGGTATATAAAAATTATCATATCATTATAAGATCATATCCAGCATATGAAGTATCATAAAAGTGAATATCGGTATAAATATTTGAAATTGGAAAGACAGGAATCACAAGGAAGTCCATAACATATGCAATGAAACAATAAAATTAGATTAATACATGGAATTATGATAGGCACATGATCATATAAATATTTTTTCAAAAATATTCATGAACTTTTTCTAATTCCAATTTAGTATAATGGGTTAACTCTACATCCCATTATTTATATCATAAGTCACTCCAAAGATCATCATAGTATTCATGGATTACTCAAAAAACCATATTATTGGAAAAATTGCATTAGTAAAATGATTTCCCATCTTGATACATCTATGTATATCTAAAGAGAAATAAATCATTACCAAATGCATTATATAGAGATATAGTTCACTCCCATCTCATCATTAAATCATACATCCCTATTCCACAAGATCTTATACAATCATAACATAACTCTTGAAATTAAATTTGTATCAGAAAAAATGTATCATATTGTAACATGTGGAGAAAATATTGGATTTATAATCATTTAATGAAGGCCTAATCCATGAAAATATTAGGTTATTATATGAATATAACTAAAAAAATGGAAATAGGTTTCCTAAATAACTATTTTGAGAATGAAAAATGGATTTCATTAACATATAGCCCTTTAATGTGAAACATGTTTCACAAACATCATAACTTAAAAAAATAAAACATTTAGATAAGTAATATGAAATAATATCATGGTTCATATACCTTGAATATTTATGAATAAAACAATATGATGTGAATGTAGATTGAAAATAATTTTGATATGTCTATTCCAAATTTATTTTATTAATGTATTCTTCCTATATAATTTTATTTAAACATAATTACAAATGAAATCCCTTTTTATAAAATATATTGATACACTTTTTTCGTTGAAATCATATATAGTAATACTGAAAAAAAATTAAAGCATTATCATTGTGAATAATTTGAAAACATTTAAGGAAATCTATAAAACCTTTTTAAAACTTTTTTCAATTAAAATAATTTGATAACAAATTGAGATAGCATAAATCCATTTTGAGAACAATATTCAATGATAATAAATTGAATAATTATAAATAAATCTAAACTATATTTTGTAACATTTTTCACTGAATCAATGTTGAATACTTATAAAAAATTAAAAAAAATTGAAATCTAGTGTCGATGAAAATAATTTGAAAAATTATTATGAAATGATAAAAATTTTATGAAAACCATTTTCATTTCAAATACATTTAAAATTTATAATTATTTCATGAAAACACATTAAAATAAATTTTCAATAAGTATTATATGTAAACATATAATTAAATCATGAAAAAAATTTGAAAACCTTTTTCATTGAAAATACATTTACAACTTCTAATAAAAACATGAAAAACATTTGAATTTTTTTTTCTTTAAATAATTTTAAAATTCGATTGAAAAATGTGTTAAACTAATTTTTCTTGAAAACATATTAACGATTAAAGAAATTGTTTTGAGAAAACATTATTTTGGAAGTACCTAGAATTCTAACAGATAAGAAAAAAGTCAGATTTTCATAAATATGATTTCATAATTATCATATATATAAAATAGTTAAAAAATTGTTCGACTACCTTAATATATCATGATAATCCATGCGAGAAGAAAATTAATAATTTTTATTGTTCTATTTATAATAATATTTCATAAATGGAAGCACAATAATAAAAAATCCAAATAAATGATGAGATTGTTGAAATAAACTGTTAACACATTGGTTACATTGAATGATAACCCCCAAGAAATAAAAATATTACATGGTGATTAAAATACCCGTAAAATATTTATATTCTTGATTTATCATGTAAATTTGAATTATAAAAAACACAAATAAAAAATAGGTTCATAGCATGGCATGTATCTCAATGAAGGAAATTTGTGATAAAAATCATGTTACCATAATGGAATATCTTTCAAAATAAATCACATAAAATATATATTATAAAATTGATATGAAAATACCAAAAAAAATATTTTATAAACCCTATAATATATTTATTGGAATTTTATAATCCACAAAAAACATATATGCCTTGATTATGGCATATTTATAAAATAAATAAATATAAGATACGAAAACCCTTAAAGTATGTCATGAAATTATTCATACACATTAAAACCACATGTATAATTAATATATTATGAATATATATATTCCACATAAATATATTATTATACCTAATACCATAAATTAATTAATAATGACTTAATATTATGTGTTTATAAATAATTAAATGTTAATGTTTTCATTCATGTAATTTACTCTTTGTTTTTCATATTTATTTTTAATTTTTTTTACGGATTTTATTACATAGATTATGATTTTCAGATATATTGAATAAAAAAATTACATAAATCTCATATATATTTTGTATATAATAATCAACTAATAATATAGAAATATTAAATTGAATGCATCCTTCATGGAGACGGTAGACCATAAGTATGACCGAATTTTGATTCCATTTTCTAATTGTATTGAATAAATAAAGGTAATGATATATTTATATATCCTAGTAGAATTATAATTAATTAAATATCATAATATTTTAATAAACTCATACTTAAAACATTACATGTATTGTGTGATCTAATCACATTGCTTTAAGGGGTAGTAGACCTGATGTGCAAAAATGAAGTTATTGTGATAAAAATAATAGATAGAAAGAGGATATTTTGAATATAAAAATTAAATATAGACAAATAAATCTTATATATAATATATATTATATTAAATAAGTATTTTTTTTTCATAAATCTCATCCCTGATAGAACGTAATGTTTAAAAATAATGACATTGTTAAGTGGGGTGATAGTCCTCCATTGATAGGAAGGTTATGATGGTTACACATTTGATAGAATTTTCTATCGGTGTATGTCAGAACCGTTGAAAATAATATTTCAAAATTGGTATGATACATATTATATTATATCATCATTTAATAATAAATTTTTGTTGTTGTTGAGAATTAATATAAAGAAAATATTTTAAATGGATGTTACATGTTATTTGTGTAACACCTCTTCGTTTTAAATAAAAGGGATTCCACATATAAGTTTCTAAAAATTGGAGGAATATAAGAAAAATTTAGTGAATTTAAGATTATCTTTTGGAATATTTTTTATGAGACAATGTTGCATGAGGTGTGGAAAAATAAAAGAGTGAATTCCATTTTATAGAGGAAGTGGTCTTGAATTTCTGTAAATTCTAAATGGTTCTCAGTATTAGGAGGCCAAACACAACTAATTATTATATAAATGGAAAAATAATATATTAATGGGGAATTAGGTTCTATCTCAACATCCCCAACAAAAAGGATATAAATTTAACTATTTTTTTCTTAACATCAATGTTTCCTTAATTTAACCATTTCGTTTTTTATTAAGGTTAATTGTTTTATAAACTATATAATTTAAAATTTATGAACAAATTAATTTTAGATTTAATAGTAAATGTAGACCCATTAATTACTAAATATCATAAAAAAAATTATTTTCATCTCTTTTTGAAAATACCATTAAGAACAATTCATGTACCACATAAATACACAACATCATTTCAAGCCATGATAACAAAGTTTTTATAATTTAATAATCAATATGTTCATTATAAAGGATAAATTAGTCCATGAATAAATCATATTTTATATTTATTAACATTTAAAAATAATTTATTATATTATATGATTTTTTTTAAATTTTAATTAATTTGATAAATTATCATTTATTATAAAAAAAATTAATTAAAATTTTGGAATTTTTTATAATACTTTATTTTTCAAATGTCATGAAAAATGATGAAATTGAATATATTTATTAATATAAAATTTATAATGGTATATTCACCAATTAAATGCAATATAATAATTCAATACATTTATTTCAATTTTATTATCTTTTGTAACGTTTATTTTATCTAAATATTAGCAAGATAATCACCGCATATACCATTCCTTAAGAAGGTAATTTCAATAAATATTCTATATAAATTTTATATAAATTAACATGATGAAAAAAAATTTGTTAACATTGAAATTATTTTTATAACCTTGATAACTTTTTTTTTTGTAAATATCTCAATGCTATAGAAATGTTAAAGGAAAATAAGGTTCATTTTTTTTTATTCATTACATTACATATTATATATGTCACATTCAAAAAATAGTGTACCAATAGAACATAAATATTGAACTAATTGTGGATATGCTCTGTATATGGGAAGAAAATGTATTTTTGAAAATTTGGAATTTAATTTCCCCTCTTATGATTACTTTTATACAACTATGTAATGAAATTTTTAGAATCATCACTTTATTTAATTTTAATTAATTCAATTTTTTTTGGTAAAACAACGATTAAAATAATATAAATGATAAATTATTATTAATACAAATATGGAATAAAATTTTCCAAATTATAAATACATTTGTATAATATTTGAATTTAATATTAATCTTCTAGACATGTCGTGAAGGAATGTTATTTATGAAGAAATAATTATTCATTTGAAATGATTTTATATCATATTTAAATGTAACATGGGTTCTAATGATCAAAATCGTATTATTTGATTCCAAATTTATATTATTACACTTTAAAAAACTTTAAAATACAATTTTCCATTATAACTATAATAGGTGAAAAGGAAATTTTAAAACAAATTAAGTATGTTTCACTATTAATATAAATATTATGTTTTTCTAAAAACACCCTATATTTCACACTAATATAAATTTTGAATTATTAATTAAATATTTAATTTTATGATACAAAATTAATTTTAAAAAAGTTTCTAAAAATAAGTTTATTATTATTCTTAATATGAAAAAAACATTGTTCATTTTAAGAAATTGATTTTTCAAATATATAATGTGTTTACCAATAATTTTATGTTTTATTGAAAACAATATTTATTTTTATAAAACCAATATAAAAATTATTTATAAAATATTATTTTATATTAATTTTAATATTATTAATGACTATGTTATATCTGTATCATTTAATAATTTATAATAATTAAATGATGTTTTTTAGAAACACATTTTTGTATTTAACATTAACAAATATTGGTACAGATTATTATGTGGGTTTGACATGATGTATGATATAAATAATGAATAAATTTTATATTTAATATAACACATGATATTTTGAGTATTTCATTGAATAGAATACCTAAAAATAATTTATTTTGAAAAAATTTCACAAATTATCCGGGTGTTACATTCTCCCCCCCCCCCCCCACATAAAACGTATTTCTCCATACAAATTTGTTTAGGTTATAAATAGATTAATAGAAGATATTTCCATTCATAGAATCCTACCTAAATAAAATTAATGCTAATATTTTATATAATATGGGTAATTTGATAACATAAATTTCCCCAAAATAAACACATATCATGGTTTCCACAAAAGATAAAATAGGACTAATGTGAAATCATGGATATGGATGAAAAGAGTATGTAATGAGAGAAATTGATTGTGAATTTTTCATTCTTGAAGAATAATCCAATCATGATATCTATAAATATAATGATAGGGGATTCAATATCAACATAGTTATGACAAAAAAATGGTTAGTACATGTTATCCAATACCGTTAAATGTTTATATGGGATGATAATACATTAACATATAATTCCTTATATTAGGAATAACATAACCCATTCAATAAATGACCAACCTATTAATAGTTCCTAATTATGAAAATCAAATAATTAGAAATAACATAACCAAATTTTCTTAACATTGGACCCCCATATATCATAAGGTATCTCTTTATTGTAACAATCCCGAAATATGAATACCTTTATTATTAATTCTCTAGAAACATAATAATATCTTGATTTACAATACATAATTATTAAAAGCATGGATTCTTTCTTATAGATATATCCAAAAAATCCAAAAGATGTAAACATAATCGATGATTACATAAAACATTATTTAAAAAATATCCATATTCATTTTCAAATATATCATTAACTCATAATTTATATAATCATATCAAACATAACATTATCCAAACAACATTATCACAACATTATGATCAAATTAAGGTTTAACTTACCTTAATTAAAATATCACCATTCTATTAAATCAATTTCCTATGACATTATCTCTATTCTACATATCCTTTTCAATTACTAATGAAAAATATAAACATAAAATATATTTATATATTATGATTTGTTTAACATAACCATCGAATTCCAAAACATATAATCATCAATAACCAAACATAAATATTAAACAATTACATATCCTTAATCATTTAATAATATAATAAAAATTCCGTAGAATATGAAATATGAATAATGTCTTATGGTTTTAGAACCACAATATAATAATTCATTGTACATTTAATTTATCCATTTCGGTTACAACAGACCATACATTTCACATTTCATTTTCAGTCACATTATATTCAACAATATAAAAAATAATCATGATATCATTTTTATACTTTTAGGTAGCATTAAACATGGTAAATACATTTTCATAATGAAAATTTAATTCATAATTGATGTATTTATCCAATGACGGTGTCGAAGAGAGTAAAAAATTGTAATCCATTTAATTTAACAATATATTCATTTATTCATTTTAGTTATTATATTTGAGTCATTCTTTTCGACAATCAAAAAAACATGTTGTTCGTCAAATAAATTCATGTGGGTGATTCCTTTTACATTCTCTACATGAATGAAACTGAATATTTAGTCCTTAATTTTCCCTATTACATGAAATATTTGTGAAATAATTCATTTTTATCATTATTGATTCTTTGATTTCGTTACAGTACACATTCTAAATCATGTTTTGTGAAAAATTATTTTGATTGGTAGCTACACTCTTCATTATATAAATATTCCAATTTTATAGCTAATAATAAAATTTTCAACCAAATCCAACATTAAACAAGTTACTTTTTGTTCCTACAATTTCCAAAAAAAATCATAGTGTGATATGTAATTTTCAGAGTGGAAATCAAAAAAATATTGAAAATTAACATATTTTTTGTCTAAATTATGACATATTCTTTTAAACAATGACACATAGGCTTATCTACCAAGATATAAATATACATATCTATATAAATATCCTTATGCATGTTACCAATGTTTTATCATCCTATATCCCAAATCATTACTAAGCCTTTAAATTGATACAAATTATAGTGTCTCAAGCATAACATACATGGATATGAAAACATTTTTTCAAAATATTAATCACATTAACAGTGTCTATCCTCAATGATGAAAACTTTTTATTATATTTGGAAACATGGAAACATAATATCATATACTGGATAAATATATTCAGTATATCCCTTAATGATATTCACCATTATTAATCCTACATAAAACCATTATTCATAAATTGGGTAAGGGAAATATTAGAAAGGGGTTAAATAAAATACCCAGTTTGGGTAAAAATGGTGATATATAATTATTACATCAACAAAATTATTTGGTAAAACGATGATAAAATTAGAATATAATGCCTTTTAAATTATAGTTCATAATCATGAAACATGTCATGGCTATTGGATGCTCATATGAAATGAATCACAATTGAATCATGACAATAAGACTTGAAAGAATGGTATAATAATAAGGTATAAAATTTTCCTAGATACATAAGAATTGAAAAATTAATTCAATACAATTTATGAATTAATTATAAGTCTATATTAGTTTTCAAGGTTCACTCCCAAGAATATTCTAGCATTCAATGAATATTATAGAACCAAGTACACTTCTCCTTACAACCATGTATATATCATTAGATATAAACCCTATTACAATGAAGTTGAGGGAGATATAGTTCCACCCATCTCATAATTAAATCATATGTTTTGGTTCAATAATATAAAAAATGGTTATATCATAGCCCATGAAATTAAATTATTATCATAATCATGTAATCAAAACATAAAATATAAACCATTCAGAGAAAATATATTTTTCGAACTGATGTATAATATCATCAAAAAAGTTATCAGTAAAAAAATCATCATAGAATGAAAATAATAATGAAATATCATTTAAAACCATATCTTCTAAAAATATTCTATTATCTCTGGAAAAAAAATTTGTAATTCATTATCATTTCAAAAATAAAATCTAGGAAAATAAATAGGAAATATATAAATAATTTTAAAACCTTTTATCCCTTTAAAACTTATAATGAAATAATGCAAAAAAATTTAAAAAAAACATTATATAAAAAAATTGGAAATCATAAAAAAAATTCATGAAAAAAATTAGAAAAAAAATTTTCAAAAAAAAATCATTAAATAATTATAAGTAATTGTTTACTACTTTTTGAAAAAAAAAATTATTTTATAAAATATTTAAAAATAATAAATAAATGATGAAATAATTTTGAAATCCTTTTTCAAGGAAAACACATTGGAAACATATAAACAAATATTTAAACCATTGTGAAAACCATTAATTGTAATTTATTTTTTACATATAAGGATTGGTTAAATAAAACTTGAAATAAATTTTATTTGGAAATAAATTGAAAACATATAATGTCTTTTTGAAAGAACATTTAAAAATATTTAATTTAAATATAAATTTAAAAATTTATAAATATCTCTTCAAATCAATTAGAAAAATCTTTTCATAGAAAATAAATAAGAAATAAAAAAATTATATTGAAAACATTATAAATCCCTATTTTCCACGCAAACACATAAAGAAATATTAAAAAAAAAATTAATAATTTTCACTAAAAAAAATATAAATCAATCTTGAATATATTTGTAGAAAACATCATTTTTGAATAACACATATTTTTTACTGAAAATTTAAATAATGCCATATTATTCTATAAAAATTTCAATATTTTTATTAACTACTAAATTGTGGTAGAATAGAACCATAACATGAAGATATCATAAATAAGATGAGGAAAAATATATTTTGTTTATTTATATATGGATCATATGATTTCATCAATGAAACATATACGTAAACAATTTGAATAAATTATCATATTTTAGAAATAAATTGATACCACATGGGAAACATTGAATAACAATCCCAATGAATTTAGAGAATTACATGAAGAATAAGATATCATGAAACAAATTATTCAAGATATACCATGTAAATGGTCATTATATACAGCCCATTTAAAAATATATATTAATATTATGGCATGTCTATAAAGGAAGGAAAATTAAGGTGAAAATTACATTACACTTGTGTTAACATTTGAATGATAAAACACATTAGAAAATTATAAAAAAGATATAATAAAATACCAATAAATTTATTTAAATGAACCAAATAAAATTATTCTTGGTTTATATATATTCCATAAAAAATAATTGATTGTTGAATAAGGCATAAGTCTAACTTTTCTAAAAGATAGACTATAAAACCCTAACCTAATGTATTGAATTTATTCATATTTTTTAGTCCTCCTGTGTAATAAATATTAAATAATAGATCATTTTACATATAAAATTATTATTCTACCTAATACATTATATGATTTTATAATAACATTATATTCCAAATTTATTTATAATTCCTTGTCAATTTTATGTTTCAGGTAATACCCTCATTGTTTTTAATATATGTTGTGACTTGATATTTTTTATATAAATTCATATATCAAAAATTAATTATTTCTTGGTTTTATGAAATTATTTAAATATTAAATATATTAATTATAAAATAATTCTCTATAAAATATTGAATTATGAAATTGAATACATCGTTCAAGGAGATGATTGGTCGTGAGTACGCATGAAAACTCTTTTTTATTTAGTGTTGAATATAAATAATTAATTTAAATGATATATATATATATATATATTATTATTATAGTATAATAATAATTTAATACATATTAAATAAATTTACTAAAACCATCCTTAATTTATAACATTTAACATGTGACCGAATCACATCACTTTGAGGAGGCGGTAGTACAAACATCCACAGCTAATGTTATCTTATTTACTCAATATTGAAATAATAAAGATATGTATTATATAATAATAATTAATCAGTTATAAATATATCAAGAAGATCTGATATATCATATTTCAATTGAATGGATGTCATAATTCCCAACAATGATTTGCAGTTAAGAAAAATGATCGACATCATTTTGGGTTTTGATTGTACTCTATAGATATAAATGGTAGTAATGTTACCCATTCGATGTATTTTTGTATAGTTATTTGTCAAAAATATGGAATTAAAATAAATAAAATTATTATTTATATTATTTTTAATATATAATCATAGAATAAGAATATTTTAGTAGGGGTGAAAATGAATAAAAAAATAAATAAATTCTGGAAGTATGTTACCAATTCTATTGGTAACACCTTTTGGGTTTCAACCACGGGCTTAAATGGATGGATTTAATCCAAAAAGGAGGATTTGATGGTGAGATGATGAAATTTGGAGAATATATAGGTAGATTATGGATGAGAAAATTTTATTTGATGTGTGTTAGGAAAGGGAAGAGTGAATGCATATTTATATACCGGAAGGGGTGGAATTTATCTAAATACGATAAGGTAAATACTATTAGGAGGCCTCCCATAAATATTGGGATAAAATGGTAAAATAATTATTTCAAGTGGAATTTGTTTCGAAAAAATCAACTACAACAGATATGACGTTAAATTTAACAATTTTTTATTCAATACATATGATTCCACCGTTTACTATTCTATTTTTTTAATGGTACTAGTTTTCAAAAGTATATAATTGAACCATTATAACTATATTAATGTGAAATTTACTATAAAATATATAACCTGTTATTTTTAAATATTATATCTAATTTACAGTATTAAAATGCCATATGTGGTTGAATTTTATTTTTAAACAAGGGAATGTAACACACAAAAACATTACCTAAACTGAAACTCAGCCAACAATGTTTTCTAATATTTAAATATCTATATGTTCATTTTAAAATATAAAATTCATCATTATTATCAAATGGTTTATATTTTTTAATGTATAAAATTAAATTTTCTTAATATTTTATTTTTATTAAATATTAAATATTCAAAATAAATATCATTTATTATAAAAGAACATTTATATAATTTTGTCATTAATTATTTGATTTAAATTTAAACATGTTAATAAAAAGTGTGGATATTAATATTTTAATATGATATCTATTTAAAATTATATATTAAATTTAAATTTTTAAAAATAAAAAATCTATCAATTTAATTGACTTATACTACATTTATTATACATTATTTTAATTAATTATTTACTATTTAATTATCCCATTTGAAATTCTGTAAGTAGTTAATCTAAATAGTTCATATATAGAAATAAAATTTAAATTAATATAATGACAAAAAATTCTTTAAATTTCTAATTGATGTGTACAACCAAACTAATTTGGGTTTTTGTACATATCATAAGGTTTTATAAATAATAATGGTAAAGAAGGTTACATTATTATTTTATCCATAATTAATTTATTATAAAGATCACATTGGTCAAATATTATCATAATAATAAAATAATATATATCTAGTATGTTATAGTATATATATATATATAAATACCATGTCTTTTGAAATGTTTCTAGGTCATTTTACGATTATTATTAATGATTTACCACTATGTAATCAAATGTTTTCATTAATTCTTATAATTAATTTTAATTATCATTAATAATATATTTTTTCCAAAAATTGTGTTTAACTAATTAAAAATAATAAAATTTTCAAATTCCAAATTACAAAATGAATTTTTTAGAATTCTAAATACATTAGTGTAAAAAAATAATATAAAATTCATCCCACGGACCTGTCATTATAGAAGCGGTTTTAAGAGAAATTGATTAAATGTTTGAAATGTTTTTATATCCAATATCAATATAAAAATCTTTTAAATTACCTAAATTTTATTAATTTCTGTAATATATATCTCATTAAATAGTAAAAAAATTAAAAATATTATTTACAATTATAAATAATGTATACAACAAAGAATATTGAATTAAAATTCTGAATTTTTCTTTATTCATAAAAAATTGATAATTTTTAGAATGAACCAAAAAATTTACAAATTTTTAATTTTGAAAATATTTAATCAAATATAATGTATAGGTCATCAAATTACATTTCAATAGTTTAATTTAATGATTTATATTATTGTTTATAGAATGACATATAATGATATCTATTTAGAAAAAATTCTATATTAAATCATTTAAAGACTTTTCAAAAATTATATGTTATATTATCAATATGATTTATTTAGTAAAAAAATTAAAAATGATATTTAAAATTTATTTAATATTAATCATGTTTATTTGTTCATGTGTATGTTGTTACTTTCTCAATAATATTACAATAATAATACAATGTTTTTTGTAGAAACTCAGGGTTGCGTGTAACACAAGCTTATATTGTTGTACCATATAATGATATCATAACATGGTGTAGAATAAAAATAAATATTAACATGGTTATTTTATATGAATCCTGTTGTTTTTATTTTTGTTTGAAATAAAAAGTATCAAAATATTTCAATTAGATTATAAAAAAATCACAAATTCTCAAGGAGTTACAAAAAAAATTGGTCAAGTCACAAAAAATGACCTAAATAAAACAATTCAATTAATTTTAAATTTTAATATATTTTTCATTAATAAAGAATCCCCAAGTATTATCAATGTCATAATTGGTGGTCCAATTATATGGGACCCCACATCCCTATTATTAATTCACCCATACACATTATAGATTTAATTTTGGCTCCCATTAAACCATAACCATTATATTTCATCCCATTAAAGCAATGGTCTAAGGCTCTAACATTACATAATAATTTAGTTAAATTAAATTCCTCCACAAACCTATTTAGTAAAATACCACATACATAGATGAATACATTCTATATAATAACAAATTAAAAAACTATCACAAATCAGGCTATAAAATATAAATAAACACATGAAAAAATTTTAAATAATGTATGAAGAATGAAATTTTAACATAGAATGAAACTGTAGAAGAAACTAAAACACACAAGCATGAAATAGAATAAATATAATATTAATAATAAAAAACCAAGGAATTTAATTTCCTAAGAATGGTAAAAACTAATCATTTCAAATAAATCATATAATAAAGGAATACAAAAAATAATGTCAAACATATAACGAAAGGAACATATATTAATGGAACAAAATGGAATAAAATATACATGGAAAATAAATCACTATGTTCATATATTTACTCATGTCATGATGCCTCCATTTCAAAGTAGGTTGAGGATAAAATAAATAAAATTTCATTAATGAGATAGAATTAGAAATTAAAATAATAATTCAATGAGAAATCAAAAAAATGTAAGAATGACTAGTTTGAGAAACAAACACATCCTAGTACACTTGTTCTTTTCCCTTGAATTGGTTGATCACATCCAACAAATCTATATACCATGAACCAAAACATTCTTATTCTCATGTCTACCATCGTAAAATAGTACTACAATGGAAAAGAAACACCTATGTGGAAACATGTATCAAACGAAATTTGGAGCCACATAGAATGGTTCCTCAATCTAGTTTTTCAATGGTGCTCTAGTAGACCACCTTGTATAGAATAGGTTAGTGAATATAAGTGGGGGTTTAATAATTACAGGATTGGGAAACATTACCATCATTGTCAGATTATAAATTTCGTGTCTCGATGAATAATTCATCCAATAAGGGGGTTAATATAAATTAAATGGAGAGAATGAGAGAATTTAAATTACTCATTAATTGGTCGATAACAATATTAATCGATGAATTCATATCTAGATGATGCAATATAATCTATAAAGTATACATACAATGAGATATACAATAAATTACATGTATACATAAAATGAGAAATATCCACTAAGGGATAACTCCATGGGAATCCTGATCACAAGCATAGTATTACAATCACAACTCCAATATCAATGAATAAAAATAGTAAATCCAAGTCTAGAAAATGATGTAGTAAAAATGATATCTATTTACGAACCACCGTTAAATGGAAACAATATCATTGTTTGAGATATAATAAGTATTTCACCATATACAATGTATAATTCATTCTAATCTATAAATCTGATATAAAACAGTGCACCATTTTGATAATAAAAATTTAAATAAATAAATTTATACCAATCATTGCTTATTCCATGAGGACACCTGGCTAATCATATATGGGTCACCCTAATGCCAAATAATTCCAAACACTTTACATAATGCATATATATGAAAACCACAAACATTCATTATCATAAATATACATTCATTAGTGTAGACCCATGGTTTTATACCAACCAATCCACATAAGATGATCACATATCAATCACATGATGTTATATGAAGGGTATCACAATTATAAATGTCATCCATGCCTGAGGGCTTCCATGACCATGTACCACTATATAAAATGGATTTCCTGCCAATGTTTCAAATTTTTTAAGGGACTCCAAGACCGGACATCACATTATATTTGGGAATCCATTCATATGTATAACATTATATAAAGTTTACTATTCTAAATTATCAATATATTTAAATAACTACATTCTTGAATATTAAAATATATAAGCAACACCATTCCCATGTATGAAATTATATAATATTCTCCATCCACTAGTATTAGATTTTATATTGGAATCAATGTCTATGTATCACATAATATAAGTAATTCCATGAACGAGACTCACATTATATAAGAGAAATCATTCTTGATTATAAATATATATTGGTTTTTATTCTCATGTAACATAAAATATAGGGGAATACATGCCCAATATATTTGTTTATGAATGATAGGAGTATATATCCAATTCATTGGTTACTATACATGAATGTACATATCATAGGTCATGAATGTACCCATTCTAAACCAATTTTATATGATATTTCCTTTCAATCAATTCAATCAAATAATAACTAAGAGGGATACATGAGTATACAAACCCTATATCAATCCAGTACATTAAACTACAACTATTCATTCCCTTAATCATTATATATCACAATTCTATCAAAACATTCATTCCATTTCATTTTTAAAATAACAATATTTCCATGGAATGTTCTATTTGATTCCCCATTCAAATAGGCTCAATTAATATCCCTTTTTAATATATGGAGGAATATGACCTTATAGGATTAATTATTATAAAATGTAAAATGTTTTTTATCTGGCCCCAATAAGTTATTTCAATTTAATCATACCTTACATGAGGAATTAATCTTTACACCTCTAAATTTGACCAATTTTATTAATGGAATTGTCATTCTATAAATTCTATGAATCACCATAAATGGTATTCTAATATTATAAGTGAAACCTAGGTTTTCAAGCTTATAAAACTGACCACAAGGGGGTGGTTTTGTTTTAGGTGAAAACCTATAATGGGTTAAATAATATAATAGATTAATTATAAATTATGTAATTAGGTATTACATATTTATTCTCCCATTGTAGATAAATTTATAGAACATATGGAATGTACAATAATATTTTAAATTAGATGTCATCTAGACATTAGGGAAATTGATTTAGACCCCTTAACATTAACATAGTATCATATACTCATCCAATGTGATTATATAATTTTATCATGTTCATTATAAACTGATTATACATACAAATAATCTAAAAACATGGAAAATTTGATCACATGAAGAAATTTTTTAAAATGTATTAATAAATTATGGAAGTGGAATGTGTAGTAGTATACTCTTATGATTTCTTCCCACATGTTGAACAATGCTTGATCAGATTCCAGATTAATATATATATCACAAAGGAAGTGGGATATTACAAAATCCATGAGGGTACATCTACTATAATTGTATGGGTGGTGAAAATTGGGGGAGTTGAATTGAATACGAAATTGGAAATAATCATTTTTTCCACTTTTATGGTTGAACATTTTAAATAAATGATTTGGTATCCATTCACCACCCATTTAAAAAACATATCAAAGAGTATATAACCCTCACAAGGATATCATAATGGTTGTTCAAACAACCCACAACTCATTCATTGTCCACTGTTCACCCAGGCTCAAAACAAATTGTCCAAAAAAACATGAACTCCACTTGTGCACCAAATTATACCTCTCTGTAAGATTAATATTTTAATCCCTATGCTCCCAAAAATCATTATATATATATACAAAAATTTTGGGCCTTAAAACACATATAAAAATCAATTGTAAATTTTTTCTTATAGACATTCCAAATATAAAATTAGAAATTGACCTATCCAAAAAAATTAAATATTTGATTCCCATGGAAATTTCAAATGATCCATAAATTGGTATTCTATAAAAAATTCAATATATTATGTATCAAATCCTTCCTTTTTTACAATAAAACTTTTCATTAGATTTTACCAAATCGATGATCATTAAGGTTTTGTGTCTTGGAAACCAGGAACCTAAAACATGAAAACATAAAACATTCTTCTTAAACACTTGAAAGGCTTATCCTTATGTTCATCCTAGGTTCATTCCTATATCTCATTACCTGGGGACATACATCAAATGAAAGGGTGAGAAGAAGGCCCAGTAAGGGAAACAAGGGTAAACATTTAACATGTGAACTTGAGATACATCAATAAAGTCATGAAAAAAGAACATTAAGGAATGATAATGAAATCAAGAGGCATATCATAAAAAAAATATCATATTTCATAACATGAATATGTGGCTACAACATTTAACATATACTATCCGGAAAATATCACCATGGTCCATCCCCAAGGTGTCATTAGAAATTACAAAGGATATTGACCAATATATCGTTAAAATTGTAATCACTAGTGGTTACATTATTACCCAATGTATTAGAGCACTATCAGGTTGCACCCTTAATTTTACTTTATTATCATGTGATCCACATATATCATCATAAAAAATATCATA
Organism: Viscum album; assembly: GCA_963277665.1. Taxonomy (NCBI): domain Eukaryota; kingdom Viridiplantae; phylum Streptophyta; class Magnoliopsida; order Santalales; family Viscaceae; genus Viscum; species Viscum album. The sequence goes on from OY728127.1 coordinate 2,048,629,373, forward strand.
AATAACCCATATATCATTAAATAAATGGGATTAATTTCAGAATCGTAACGTTTTAAAAACATCTTTTAAAGACGTAATCTTTATGTCACTTTAAACACACAGAAAAGGAAAGCGGGTCTCATGTATGTAAATCCAAGAGTTTAAAATTTATAATTTTGATATATATATATATATATATATATTTGTGTTTGTGTGTGTGAATAAGCTTATAGGATAAATATAATTGGGTATTCACTTAATAAAATAAAAGAATTTGAGAAAAAGAGAGAGACATTTTGAGAAGAAAATTCTACAGCATAATGACTATGTTACAGGTTTTTCGAAATTCTAAAAAGAGAGGGGAAATGGGTCACCCACTCATAAATGATCCCTAGAATAGTATAGGAATATAATTTAATGTATATAATTTGATTTTAATGAAATTTGAAAGACATACCATATGAAATGAAAAACATGGAAGGAAGACAAAAATAAGATTTCTCTAATGAAAATTCGGCAGCCTAACAGCGTCACTTAAAACATCAAAATAATGAATTGATGAGATAAAATATGGTATCTCATCATATTAACATAAACTATAAATATGATAGATATATAGATCATACCCCAACATAATAAAAATGAACTTGAAAGACAAGACATGAAATAGAACTTGATAATGACAAGGGTGAAAGAATCCTTAAGTTCGACAGCCTAACAACGCCACTTAAACATTCTTAAAATGAATTGTTGAGAGAAAGAGGGGGTATATAATCATATGAAAATTAAAAGTCTGTTAAGATGAATATTAAATAACATACTCCAATATAAGAACATAGAGAATAAAAGAAATGGGATAAAAGAGAGTACTTGGAAAGAAAGAGAGAGGTATGATACTTTACCTTAAAACGCAACTCTTAAAACTCAAAGGATGGGACCTTCAGGGCTTGGGGGCACCTTGGGAGGACTCCATGGGAGGTAATGAGACCAGAACTTCGTTGAGGATGATTTTGGAGTCGAAAGAATGAGAGAATTACTTGTTATTTATAGGGAAAGTGAGGGGTCAAGGCATTAATGGCCAAGGGACACTTTATTGGTGGTATGGAAAAAACCATGGGCTTTCCCATGGTATTTTCCCATGGTATTGGCCACATGGGACAACTAATACCTTATCTTACTATTCATAAGTTATCCATTAATATTACTTAATTATTACATCCATAATGATTTCATTAAACAACAGAAACTCTAAACTGAAAATTCACTATTCACCGAAAATTCAACTTTCTCAGAAAAATCCCAAAATTTCACCTTAACAAAGTATTGATTCTCTGATTTTAAAAATTATCTCCATTTTATAAAAATAATTTTCTAAATATTTTTAATTTCATTTTTAAATAAAAACACTATTCACCGAAAATTAATTTTTACAGAAAAAATCACCAAAAATTACATTAACATAATATCAATTCTCTGAGTTCAAAAATGAAATCCATTTTAAAAAAAATTCTAAATATTTTTAAATTAATTTTTAATTTAAAAACACTATTCACCCAAAAAAATACATGAACAATAATTTCTAAACCAGTTCCTTACTTATTTTATTGAATCACGTTACTTAATCAAGGTGCCTATATTATTTTAATAATTTATTTAAGTGAGATTACTAAACCATTTGGTCACATTACTAATACTAAGCGTAAAATCACTATTCATAAATTACTATACACCAAAAATTAAGTTGATCTTATTAGACTCCAAAATTTTTACTGAACACATATCAGAAGATATTTTCTTAAAATTCATTACACGTCATTAATTATTTAATGTTTACAAAAAATATTTTAAAATATCCTTTTCTTTCATTAATCAATAATATACATCCTACATTTATATGGACATTTGAATATTTACAAACTTCACCATAAGAACAAAAAACAATTTTATCTCAAAAGATTACACAAAGCAGTTACGGTCTCCATACACAGCCCCTTATAACCCCTGCATAGGAACTAGGTGTAAGGTGTGCTAAGGTGAGAGAATCTGAGGGTGGCTCGAACAACATTGCACAAGTAGTAATTTCTATCAGATTGAACATCTCGCGAAGGAGATTTCATTCTATCGTCACATGATGATGTTCGGCTTGGGTTTGGTCCATAGCAAAGCCCAGTGGTGCTACCTCCTTCCCATATTCTATTAGATGAGTTTTGACTGGCCCGAGACTACTGGATGAGGGCATCAAATCTTCTTTCTACATTAATTAACCAGGATCACTTGTATTTAGAGACATTAGTTGCAATATTTAGTTTTTAACAGTCATTTTGACCAATGGTCATATAATAGTTAAAACCCAAAGGTCTCATTTTAATTATACTCATGTTATAAAATGAAATAGTTTTGTTGACTATAATAAAATTAACATAAAAAATTAGAAAACAAGATTTATTCAAAATTTCATGTCATTAAAATCTTCCCCCCTTAAGAAATATCATCTTCACGATTTTTAAAATTGGGCTTGGAAATTTCATTGAAAGTACCACATCGGAGAAAAAGTCATTAAAAATATTACTTTAATAGAAAGAAAGTGAAGTTAAAAGGTCACCCAAGATAACCCATTCTAAGATTCCATGAATGAAAACATTGATATGGAAGAAAAAATAAAAGGCCATGTTCTGATAGATAATGATATAAATCATGTATAAGAGAAATTTAACCACTAGAAAATCAGAAACATGTGATGGGTTAAATGGTCTTTGATTACCAAGTAGGAAACTTAAACCAAAAACATTTTTGTTTTACATTACTTTTAATAATTTTCAGGAATTAATTTACTACATAGAATAAGATCACATGTAAATACACTTACCTTCAAGTAGAGTTTCATCCTTTAATATTTTTCCACCAAGACTAATCTTTTCTCCAAATGATGAGAATTCAAAAATACATGGTCTCATCAATTCAAAAGAATAATCTTCTAGCGAATCACGTATTCCACAATAGAATAATTATCTATCATTAAACATTTATCCCAATAACAGAAAGGGAATGATAAAACAACTTTTCAAATAGAAAGAACTGTATAGGAAGGGAAACTACTTTAAATCTTCAAAGATCCACGGTGCTACCCAAAGTTCATCATAGACCATTCCATAAATAACTGTCCATAAAATTCCTCAAAATAAACCAAACTAATATTGAAATCCAAATATAAGAATGATGGGATAACATATCCTTCCAAGATAAACTTTATCGTTCATCTACAAACAACATCAACCACTCCAAACATCTAACAACAAAAGTAACCAACCAAAACATATTTTCCCCATGATAGGTTAATCTTTTCCATAAGTGACCGAAATTACTATAAGTTCACCTTAAATTTATCATTTCATCTAAATATAATTCAACTATTACAACTCAATGAAATTATTGTAGTAATCTATTTACCTCGATCATATAGGGGTCCCAAAATAGTGAATGTCTTCCAAGATAATAATCATCTTTGTATCCCCTAATTATCAATTTTTTTAAGAAAAATAGCTTCACAACATCATCATGCGCTACATAACAATAGGTTTTTTCCTTAATGATATAAAACTAGTTTATTTGGTGACATGATGTTCTTATAAAAAATTAAAGATATACTCATAGGTCAAAAACGAAAATACAACATGACATATGCAATTATTGCGATGAAGTTACATGTAATTTAGTAATCGTGATCCATCTCATCATATGAATTTCAGTGTTCCCTTGTCCATGAAGATTGTTGATGCTCATCATGCTTCTCATCCCTTCCAAGAGAGAAATTTCTTGGATAATATCCAACTTCTCCACATTTAAAACATTGAAAAGCATAAGGTACATTAGATCGAACCTTATATTTATTCATCGCATTATCCTTTTATTAAATAAATTGGATACTTAATGCCCTATCACCCCACACTTAAAAAATATCATGGTTCCTTTGTGAAATTATCTTTGGTGCCCCTTTCCACTCATTTTGCAAAAAGAAAATTGGGTCTTCATTCCCTTTTCAACTTTATCAGATGAACATCCTTTAGACCTCTTCATCTTCTTCCTTGATGAATTTGGGCATACAAATATGTACCAATTATTAATTGTAATTTTTGATAGCTGGTTTGGCATAATCACAATATTTTCAACTTGATCTATAATCATATATGTCATATTAAAAGGGAAATCATCACATTTTTTATCACATTGGTTGTTGGGACATGTTCTTCCATTCTCCTCCATTAATTAAGAAAATAAAGTATAAATAGGGGGCCTAAATACTTAGCTAATAGTCACGAAAAGGAAACTTTAAGCAAAGAAGGATAAACATGTAGAAGAAAATTATATTCTAACTTGTGATCCCCTAGGTTCCAATCTAGGTTACCCATGATCATATATTCTTATGTGAATATTTATTTTATTTTATCTTTGTTCCTTTAATAATGGATCATACTAAGAATATGAATTTAACGAAGTATATCCCCCGAGAGTGTCGTAACAAAGAGCGCAGCACAGTCCATTTTCATGTACTAGTTCCCATTCGAGTCAAGCTCAAAGTGGTGTTTTTGGGTTTTTCCCCTATATACATCTATGCCGGAGCCACCTCTACCTTCTTGTATCCTGATAGCGATGTATTTTCTTGATAAACTACGTACTAAATACTCACCAAAATACCAGGAATATTTACTATATTTAAAAGTTTCTATAGGATTCTTCCTAATGTTTTAATATCCTAATTTCCACAAATAACTAAACCATCCTTTGATACCAACTATCGCATCCTTCATTTTTATAAAATAACTTTTCATTACATTTTAAAAAATCGAAGATCATTAAGGTCTAGTGTCTTGGAAACCAGGAACATAAAACATGAAAACATAAAACATTCTTCTTAAACAATTGAAAGGCTTCCCCTTATGTTCATCCTCGGTTCATAACTACATCTCATAACCTGGGCACATAAATCAAAAGAAAGGGTGATTAGAAGGCCCAGTAAGAGAAACAAGGGGAAACATTTAACATGTGATAATGAGATACATCAATAATGTCATGAAAAAATAACTTTAAGGCATGAGAAAAATATCATGCGGAATATCATAATAAAAATTGCATATTTCATAAGTTTAAGATGTGGCTACAAAATTTAACATATAAAATCATGAACATATCACCAAGGTTCATCCCCATGGTTTCATTTGAAATTACCAAGGTTGTTCACCAATATATCATTAAAATTGTAATCTCTAGTGGTTACATCATTACCCAATGCATTGGAGCGCTATTAGGGCGCACCCTTAATTTGAATTTATAATCTTGTGAGACACATATATCATCATCAAACATTTAATAAATAACCCATATAGCAGAAAATATATTGGTTTCATTTCATAATCATAATGTTTTAAAAACTACTTTTAAAGACATTATCTTTATGTCACCTTAAACCCACAGATAAGGAAAGCTGGTCTCATGTATGTAAATCTCAGAATTCAAAAATATAACATTTTGATATATATATATATATATATATGTGAATACCCATATAGGATAAATATCTTTGAGTAGTCACATTAATAAAATAAATGAATTTGAGAAAAAGAGAGAGACATTTTGATTCGAAGATTCTGCAGCATAACGACTATGTTACAGGGTTTTAGAAATATTGAAAAGAGAGGGGACATGGGCCACCCACTCATAAATGATCCATTGAAAAGTGTAGGGACATAATTTAAAGGACATAAGAACATGGTAATGAAATTTTAAAGACATCCCCTATTAAATAAAAAACATGGAAGGAAGACAAGAATAAAAATTCTCTTATGAAAATTCGGCAGCCTAACGACGTCACATAAAACATAAAAAAAATCAATTGACGAGATAAAATAGGGAATATAATCATATGAAAATAATATATCTGTATAATAGATGTGTACATCATACCCCAACATAATAAAATGTAACTTGAATGACTTGACCTGAAATAGAACATGAAAATGAGAAGGGTGAAAGAATCCTTAAAAATTCGAAAGCCTAACGACGCCACATAAACATTAATAAAATTAATTGATGAGAGAAAGAGGTTTTATCTCATAATATGAACATTAAAAGGTATGTAAGACGAATATAAAATAACATCCTCCAACATAATAACATGGAGCATAAAAGAAATGTCATAAAAGATAGTACTTGGAAAGAAAGAGAGAGGAAGGATCCCTTACATTAAAACGTAACTGTTAAAACTCAATGGTTGGGACCTTGAGGGCTTTTGTCACCTTGGGAGGACTCCATGAGAGGTAAGGAGACCATAATTTCGTTTAAGATGATTTTGGAGTCTAAATGATTTGAGAATGGCTAGGTATTTATAGGGAAAGTGAGGGGACAGGGCATTAATGGCCAAGGGACACCTCATTGGTTGTATTGGAAAAACCATGGGCATTACCATGGTATTTTACCATGGTATTTTCCACATGTGACACATAATACCTTATATTACTATTCATAAGTCGACCATAATGATTACGTAATTATTACATCCTTAATGATGTCATTAAACACCGGAAACACTAACCAGAAAATTCATTATTCACCGAAAATTCAACTTTCTCAGAAATATCTCAACATTTCACCTTAACCAAATATCGATTATCTGATTTAAAAAATGAACTCCATATTATAAAAATATATTTCTAAATATTTTTAATTTAATTTTTAAATAAATAAACTATTCCCTGAAAATTTATTTTTTTCAGAAAAATTCCCAAAAACTACCTTAACATAATATTGATGCTCTGAATTCAAAAGTGAACTTCATTTTATAAAAATAAATTTCTTAAATATTTTTAATTTATTTTTTAATTAAACAAACTCTATTCACCCGAAAAAACTAATACTTGACTAATAATTTCTGAAACAGTTATTTACTTATTTTATTGAATCACATTACTTAATCATGGTTCCTATATTATATTAATACTTTCATTAAGTGAGATTACTAATCCATTTGGTCAAATTACTAATCCTAAGCCTAAAATCACTATTCATAAATTAATATTCACCAAAAATTATGTTGATCTTATTATATTCCAAATTTCTTACTGAACCCATTTGTAGAAGACCGTTTTTTGAAAATCATTAAACTTCATTAATTTTTTAAGGTTTACAATAAATATTTTAAAATATCCTTCTATTCACATTCATCATTAATATGCATCCTACATTTATTCGGACATTTGAATATTTACAAAAGTCACCATAAGAAGAAAACACAATTTTATCTTAAAGGATTACACAAAGCAGTTATGATCTCCTTACATAGCCCCTTATAACCCCAGCACAGGAGCTAAGTGTAAGTTGTGCTAAGGTGAGAAAATATGGGGGTGGCTCAGCCAACATTGCACGAGTAGTAATTTCTATTATTTTGAACTTCTGGTGAAGCCGATTCCATTCTAGCTCCACACAATGAAGCTCGGCTTGGGGTTGGTCCAGAGCAAAGCCCAGTGGTGCTACCTCTTTCCCAAGTTCTGTTTGATGGGTTTCGATTTTCCCGAGACTGCTGGATGAGGCCATCAAATCTTCTTTCTATATTAATTAACCAAGATCATGTGTATTTGGAGACAATAGTGACAACATTTAGTTTCCAACGGTCATATTTTCCAATGTTTATATAATAGTCGAAACCCAATGTCCTCATTTTAATTATACTCATGTTATCAAATGAAACAGTTTTGTTGAGTATAAAATAAAATAACACACAAAATTTGGAAATAAGATTTATTCAAAATTTCATGACTTTACATTATGTTTTTATTATGAATACTTGTTTTAATTAATATAATAATAATTTTAATAAATTTGTTTCATTTTTATAATTATTATGTAAATATTAGCTTGATATGAATTTTTTATGAAAAATTTATATATTTGTGAATAGTGAAAAAACATTTTGAAATATAAAATGTCTTTAAAACATTATTAGTATAAAATTATGAATAGAAAATTAATTAAACCATTTTCTAGAGAAAATATTTACTTCATATGGAAATTAATAATTTTCAAAATGTATGTTTAAATTTACAGACCAATATTCATTCATTTATAAATTTTATTATTTCTTCAAGAGAAAAATATTGATCGTAAATTTATAAATTTTAATCTAAATTTTACAAATTATACAAATTGAATAAAAAAAATATATTTAGAATATTAAATAATTATGTCCCTTTTATTATATTAGGAAATTTTTTTTTTTTGAAAATGCTAAATTACCTAGGACAAAATAATTACTATGGGGATCCCAAAAATATTTACAATGACACACCAAAAATATAATTTCAATAAATATTAATTTTTATGTTGTTTTTTTGATTTGTAGACAAACCATATCTCTCATATAATTCTATATTTATCAACTTTTGTTCCATTTACATTGATTATTCATCTTTCTTTAGGTTTTTTGGATGTGGAATGTGGAGTGGGATTTCCCTTGATGTTCTGATTGATGGGTATTTCATGACATCCCTAAATATAATTCATTGGGAACACTATTTCATGTATCCTATAAACATATAATGGTTTCCTTATCGATATTTGGGTAAAAAATTCTTTCCAACACTTGATATTTATCTGGGTTTTTAGGACCAATGGCTCTTTGGGACTCAAATTGGTTGAGGGGATGGGAGGTTGGGATCATTGCAGCCTTTTAGGGGAATTATTTACTATTATGTTATAATATTGTGGATTTTTCAATTGTACGTGAATATTTTCATAATATCAATATGGGACCGATTAACCATGAAAAATAGTTAATCATTTAATTCCCTCATTAGATGAAAATGGGTTCTTCTTAAGGGATCCGTCTGTATGTATCCACATTCTGTCGTCCATTTCCTTAATGGGGGACACCTAATTTATGCGTTTTAATCAGGAAAAAATGTTCTTTGTAATCTCTTCTATATAAGGTGAATATTTATATTCCTAGGATGGGATTATCCATTATGAGACTTCCAATGTATCATGATTGTTATAGGAATAAAAACCCACATTGTTCATTGAAGTTCATGGGAATGGACCAAATGTATAAACCCTTAAATGAGGGGTATTCATTCATTATTTCTACTTAGATGTTCACTACTACCTCCCTAATCCTATGTTAGATATTCTCTCTGTGAGAAAAAAATGGGAATATTTGATCAGACCCATGGTGGTTAACTAAGAGAGTTACATACTAGGACTATCCTTCATGTGTTTGGTATATATCATGGGCCTAAGACGAAGTTTTACATATCCTCAATAAGGAATGAATCAGTACCTTCATATTTTAGTTTTTGTGTGGAACATTCATACGGAGTCTTCCATATACCATAGAGATTTAGGAGCCATAATGTTGTGTTCATTGCATCCACATAACTACATGTGATCTATTCTCGTTGTGAAGAACATGGTGGGGTGTTTGATCGGCCTCATGACATATAGGTATGGGACTTATGAGTTGGGAAGCCCATAGAATGTTTTTAATGGATCGTAGGCCTTGGGAATATTTCATCTATATCATGGTTATAGTGGGAATCAGAGATCATAGAGTTCATATAATGTTGAGGATTATAAAATATGTCAATGCTCTACCATTGTAGGGTTATATGGGGTAACTTATATTACCATTAAAAATCCCTATTCCCATGTTATCCATTCACGTTTCATAGAAACAAGGATAAAAAGTAATCAATGTCATTTATTTGAAAATGAGACTCATATGCTACTCCCTCCTTGGATAATCAATATAGATATCCAACCATAGAGGGGGTAGCCAAAATATCCTGGATATTGGATGAATCTTATTAATCATATTTACCATTGTCTTGGGGAATACATTCTAAAGATTTCTTATTGATTGGGTATTAAATGATGAGATATTAATACATTGTAAAATGCTTTGATTTCTTAATATCAATTGCATTTCATGTATTGACACGCATATAAGGGTCTCCCAATCTAGTCTGGAACAATTTGAATTCTTTCACAAGTCATTTATGACATGATTGAAAATTTTTATGTCAGTAAGGAGATGTTTTTTGTAGATGTATCATGTCATGTTTGACACTAATGTGAGTCATCATGATACCTAGTTGGAATATCTAGAGGGATTTATCAGTTGCATCTAACAATTCCATAATGCATCATGATAGAAATGTTGTCATGATTTAATGATTTCACAAGACCCAAAATACATGATAGAATTTTTGTATATGAGTAAGGTGATTGTTCCAAGGGATTCCTTAGGTCTTGGATAATGGACCCTAAGGGATTTCATGATCTAATTGGATTCTTCGAGGGAACTTTAAATTTTTCCCTGACATGGATGGGGGACTTCACGTGTCCTAGATGACATGTTTCTGGGGTATTGAAAAATCTAGGTGATGTTCCCTCCTTCTGTCATGTGTCATCATATGACACACATCAAATCTAGGATGGGTAGTGATAATGTATTTTTATTCAGAAATATGTAATTGATATTGGTTTTAAACCCTGTATGGTTAATTCCATTGTTTCATTTAGTTTTAGTTCATCATGAGTCTCATGTGCTCTAGTAGTCATGAAATATGGTCATTAAAAACCTACATGAGATCATTTACATGATCTATTAATGACCAAATTATGTTTTTATTACATAGATCACCATCAATATGGCTTTCCACTAGTGCATTACCTTATAGATAGCTGTCTGGTCTTTTGACTCCTTGGGGAAGTCTATAGAAGTGGAGATCCAAATCCTACAATGATTGGGAATCAATAATCCATCCTACATAGTAGACATTCATTTTTAATGTTGGGATAATTGTTTTATATACCTCACCTCCTTGGACTCTAGTTAGATTGTGATGCGTATATGGCATTATTCTAGTATGGATCTGTCGAAGGGGCTCGATACCACACAGTTTTGCGAGTCTCTATCATGGACTTCTTCGAGTGAGTCACCAAATTTTAAGTAACCATGATTCTCATCCAATATCATATTATTCCTGGTTAAATGATACTTTTTTGATCATGAAGATGTGTTAATGGACTATTAAATTTTCATTTTGACACGACCAAAGGTTCTCATGGGATCTATGTACATGTTATAATACACTTGATTCATTGTTTGACTTATCCTAGGATCTCAAGGGACAGTGTTTTCTGTGCGATGGGTTCATCACATTTCATTCATCAATCATGACTACCCTTTCCATACTATGTGATCTATGATGTTTGAGGAAAAATGGTTTGGAGTAATGAATGATTTAATATGTGTTTTATATGAAATTTATTCTATATTTTAGAGAATCATCCTTTGAAAAATATGTGTTGCACAAGGTTGTAAGTGACTTTCAGGTCCGGATGAAGAGGATAAAATTCCAAAGGGCATCTCTAATACATGGAAGGAATGTCACTGATGGATCACATTGCCTTTAAGGTTTTCAAAGGTGCACCTATGGTCTTTATGAAATAATAAACCCCTCTCTCATCCTCTCTTTTTATCCCATATGTTATTTACAATGGTTTGGGATCATGTAAGTTGGAACGAGTAATATTTATGAATTTTACATGATTGTGGGATAATATATCGGTTAAATAATATGGGTTATATGGAGAGTTTAAAATACTTGAGTGGATAGTTCTATCCACCTTTCCTGAGAGTTATGCAGGGTTACCTAGACATGTCCTTTGAATTCCAAGTGGTGATTATGAAAAACTAGAGGTCTTACACGAGGTTTCATAATGTCTCATGCATCACTTGAGGGGAGCGTCACATCATTTTTAGTTACCAAATAAACATCTCAACTCATCCCCTTTATCACCCTAATAATATATGGTGAAGGCCCAAAGGTCATGTGAAATTTCTTTGATATCACTAAGGGATTTTATTCTCCCCAATGATGATTTTTCGTTTGGGATTCATAACTAATATCAATCTCTTTGATTAGAATGTCATCAATCATTATGTTCTAATCATTTTGAATTTTTTTCATTAAAATTCCTAGGGAAATACATGAGGCCTGTTGGTGCTCATTCAATTCAATATTTTTCCCTCTATAGAGAATATAGGTTTATTGAAGAGGGATATGCAGGACTAGTTGTGGTTGATAATCCAGGATTGGATCCTTCATGTGACCTTAAAATGTTCATGCAGTCATGAGTCTCTCAAAGGTCTCATGAATCATTTACCATGCTATTATTCCTTTATTTTTAGGGGGAAATAATAAAAATATTTAGGTATTTCTAGCTTTCTGATTTTATTGAATCTTATTTGGTGTGCATCAACAAATGCGCCCCAGAGGTGCGATGTCTGAGAGGAAAACGACATTGTTCTGAGAGAAATTACTACACTCTAGTGTATTTTATGGTGTTTAAAACTAGTGCTTTGTGTGATGTTTGGTACAATATACGACAATCAGAATTTCATGCAATAGTCATAATAGACAGGGGTGGAGGAAAATTCATGCCTCTAGTAGACTATTCTCGGAGAGCTCACACTACTTATTCCATCATGAGACACTACCTAGATCCCTAATAATGAACCCTATCTGCAATCCTTGGTTGCGATTCTGTTTTTCATAAGATCCGGTGCAAGGATACTTTAGACACATTACATTGGTAATTTCTCAGACTCTAGCTATGCGGGAAATGGTTTTCCTAATGTTTTTCAAAGACTACTCTACTATCATATATCATGTATGATATCTCATTATTATTTCTCTTTGTTGGAAACACCCATACCTTTAAATAAATTGAATGATCATTAATTCCTATAATTTGATGTTAAAATCCTGATAGTATTCCTTTAAGGAATTCTCAAAAAGGATCACCCTTTATGAGGTTCTGTCCTGGTAATATATTCTATCTATCTTGAAATCACCTGATGTTTTTAGGAATCATATGGGAATGAGATATATTCTATAGAATGATTTAATTTCATATAATCTAAATGAATTTGGATCGTAATAAGTTAATTTAGTGGGCCTCATGATAATTTCCACATGATATAATTTATCTTCATTTAGAATTGACCATATGTTTCTTTAGTTTATGTTATTGTAGCTCATAAAATCTATTTCATTATTTTAGGGTCTTTTAGATCATCTCATATATTGCTTAAGATTATGTTCTTTCATATTATATGATGTATTGCATTAGTTTATGGTCTTTTAGCTCAGACCATTTATTTAATTATTTTATGGACATTTAGCTCATACCATCTATTATTTAGTTTACGGTCTTTTATCTCATACCATATATTGTATCAGTTTCATGTCTATTAGCACATTACATATATTTCTCTATATTATAGTCATTTAGCATATATCATATATTCCTTTAGATTAAGGTATTTTATCTCAGACAATCAATTGCATTAGTTTATGGACTATATGTTAGTTCCATCTATTTCAATAGTTCAAGGGTTTTTAGCAAAGACCATCTTTTTCATTTAATTAAATTCATTTAGATTAGACCATCTATAACATCAGTTGAATGCATTTTTTCCAAAACCATATATTTCAATAGTTTTTGTTCTTTTTTCAGAGACTATATATTTAATTAATTTAGAGTCTTCTATCTTGGACCATCATTTTCAAAAGTAAAAGGCCATTTGGCTCAGATCATATATTCAATGTATATGGTGCAGATGTTTCAGGAATGACCCAAAGAAGACATGACCCACCTTCACCAAGATGAGGGAAGTGATAAAAAACTGACAAAACCTTCCTTCATCATGTTGAAGAATATATAATGAACTTGATTCCTGCTTTCAATAGTCCCTGGAGTGGGGACTAGCACCTAAGGTATAGAATTATCCAAAATATGGAATCCAGTACACTTTTAATTTAGTTGGATCATGAGATTTAATAGAAAAAACCCAAAAAACTCCAAAATTGAAGGTAAAAGTAACGAAAAAACAAATTTCCATTTTAATTTGAAAAGTTAAACACATACAAGTGCAAGAAAAAATATAAAGTGAAATTACCAAAAATTGAAAATAACAAAGGAAACTCTCCAGATGTTCCAGGTAGTATGGTCCAGCCCGGTCCACAAAGTCCTCCTATAAACCTGAAAGTAGTTTTATATTTATAGCTTTAGTATATTGGTATACTCAGTAAGAAAAATATAGCTATCGTGCAGATGTTGGGAGATAATATAATGCCCCATAAGAAAATTGTGATTAAAAAAACACCCAGAAATGAAACTATCCACCCATCCTAACCAAGTAATAGTCCAAAATTTATGCAAGATAGGTAATGTAATAGTAATATCACATTGTCATTTTGGGACACCCACACCACTTTTCCACTGGTTATTTAAGACATCCTATGCATCTGACCTCCCCCTCCATTTTTATAGCAGTCCCACTTCCACCACAACAAAAACATTATTGGCCACCACAACCACGTATCATACCCATAGAAAATATATTCACCACAACCAAATGTATCCACACCTGAAGACACAATGGCCAGAACAGATACCACTACACCAAAAGACACCTCGACCTCATCCAGAAGACACTTGGTGAACGAACAAGCACGGACACACCTGGGTGAACAACCTCAAGATAGCCTCCCCGAAGTGTCTATGACAAAAATGGACCTCAGGCCATCATATCCTACCAATAGTGTCTTGTTCTACTCATGAGAGGGAGAAGAAATGAGCTAATATCCATCCACCCAGTATTATGTTTGAATACACCCCCTCCCTCAGGAAATGGTGGGGTTCGTCATGAACTGCTCATCTATGGTGGGTTGAGAATAAGAAACTCAAAGATAAATTTATACGTATAGGTATATAAGAACTCATCCCAGCCTACGGGTTCCAAAATCTTTTCATACACAAACAACCTCATTATTATTCATTCATACCAAATCGCGACTACCAAAACCAGAGCACATTCCCATTCCTAGAGAAAAATCCCCATTAAAACCATTCTTGTTATCATATTAAAGTGATTGCATTTAAATAATTTGTCACCACTAGGCATAGAGTAGGAACAGAAACAATCCAATGAATAAAAAATAGGAAATCATTAATTTAGGCATTCACACACAGTTCTCTTATAAAGTCAAAACTAGAAAAGGTATCAATGAGATCCCATGATGTACAAGAACAAAAACAAGACCCATCGTACGACCCCACATGACATCAAGTATAACAACCACACATATAACTATAACAGACCAATGGTGTTTTATTCATATTTAACCACACAATTCATTATTTTCATTCATTCCATTTACTAACCGCAGTGATCACACATGTATTATTCAACATTGGGAATCCATTAAAAAACCGATATTATATTGTTAACCATTTTCAATGATATATCCATTAATTTACATGATTAACCAAAAAGTAGATGTTCATTTCTACCCAAGGAAGGTCCACCAAAATCCACGATTTTTTTTGGAAAAAATCCAATAAAATTCATAATAAATCTACACATGTATAACACATCAACAATATCATCACTCTCAATCCTTCATAATTTAAATAATCATTTATATTCATTGTCAATTTTTTTTGTCTATGTACAGAGGGAACATAATCACACACATCACGCATGATGCACAACATTGAGAGACGTAATAAGATTCCCTACATGTATGATTAATGATTATTTTTTTCTTCCACACACAATGAACTAGGGATGTACAACATGTATGTGGTGGGGGGGAACTCTAGGAACTCCACAAGTGAGTAGAAAAAGATCTAGCAGTGGTACACAACTAGCCTCTGGCCTAAGGACTCCAAACATACTGTGGAAAAGAAAAGATACTATCCCATTAGATGAAATAATCATTGTAAGATAAATGGCGAGATCCTAGAGTTACAGGGAAAAAATCATGAATGAAATCAGAGGAGGATCATGTATTTTCCAAGTGGTTGGGAGATTACAGATGATGGAATTAATTGTTATTTAATAATTATCCATAAAGAGGTGGTGAAAACAACGGTGAGTTATGGGGTTTCTTTTAAATAGGGAAAACAATATAATAGGGGCAGACCTGAAAAGTGCAGAAAAAAAAGGTGACACTGAAGAAAAAGACACATGTTTCAGTATGTCATTTGTCACTCGACTCTTTGGAAATTTTAGATATCACTTATGGGCATTAATAAAATTTGAAAACTATAAAACATTAAAAGACGTAAAATTGGAATTATGGGAAAACTGGGGAAGGAAACCCAAACACCCGTCTCTAGCCGATTCGTGAAACTGATCCGTGAAAACGATCGTTGGAGCTGATTGGTTGAACCTATTTAGGTAAAGAGGGACTAGTGAAGTGGATCGGGGAAGATATCTATGTGAAGAAAATCAGTGAAACTAGTTGCGTGGAGCGGATCATGTGAAGCATATTACTAAAGCTAATAGGGTGAAGCCGATCTGTGAAACTGATCAGGTAAAACTGATCAGGTGATGCTGATAGTGAAACCGATCAGGTTACGATGATAGGGTGAATCTGATTAGTGAAACTGATCTAGTGAAGATGAATGCGTGAATCCAATCCATAAAACTGATTTGGTGAAGCTGATCAAGTGAGGCTGATTGATGAGAGACTGATCAGTGTGACTAATGGGTGAAACTGATCGGTGAGACCTATATGTGATACCTAGATTTGTGAGACTGATGGGTGACACATATCGGTGAGCCTGAATGGTGAAACCGGTCAGTGGGACCAATGGCTAAAACTGATCACTGGGAAGGATCAGTGAGACCGATGGGTGAAACTGACTAGTGTGACCAATTACTGAAATAGATTGGTGAGACTGACGCATGAAACTGATCCATGAAACTGATGGGTGAAACTGATTAGTGAGACCAATGGGTGAAATCGATCTATGAGACCAATGGGTGAAACCGGTGGAGCTAATCTGTGAATTTGATCATGTCAATATGATAAATGTTGTCAATCAGTGAAGATGATAGGTGAAAGTGATTCATGATGCTGATCTGTGAAGTTGATCAGTGAAGCTGATTTGTGAAGTGGAACTATGAAGCTGACATGTGAAGCTGATTAGTGAAGTTGATATGTGATTCTAATCTCTGATGTTGATTAGTGAAGATGATCTGGCAATATTATCTATGAAGATGATCAATCAAGCTGATCTGTGAGACTAATGGGTAGAACTGATTGGTGAGACCGATCAAAGGCACCGATAGGTGACACTACTGTGACATGTTTCAACTGACACCGACATCCTCCTGACTCAATGATGGTTTCTAGGACACCCCAACACTTAGAATTTGGAAAACTAATGAACCATGAGGTTCCATTCCATTACATCAGATGCCTCTCAATATATTCTTGTCCACAAGAATACATGGGTAACTATATTAACCACACCAAAAGATACCTATTGGAAAAAAACCACTCCAAACATCCATACAAACCCCAAGGATCACATTTACCGGACTCACAGACCATGTAGTTATTTAATCCAAGCTAATACACTATCCTTTTTGGGCAGTACTAACACAACTGCATGGGTTTAATTGTCTCTACACTGATGCGACTTTTTTTGGAATCAGGTTATCCCTTCCCCACATATCATAACTATTCATAAACATTCACAATGTATGAAAACTACTCATCACATATCCCCACAAGGCCAGAATTTAATCACAGTTGGTCACAAAAACAACAACATCATGGAAGGCTCCGAACAACCACTCAATATAGTTATGGGTAATGGGGATTCATTTGAGTTTATCTCTCCCAATTAATTTCCTCGAGGCCACCATGCCTCTACAACACAAGATCCAAAGGGATGATCCATATATGAAGAACATTCTCCTTTCGATCCTCAATCCTCACTATTTTCTCCACAAATGTTGTGTTGTCTCCTATATCCAAATCTCCCCAGTCAATGACATGGGAGTAATTTTGTAGATATTGATGAAGCTGGGAGACAAGGAATACATTGTGGATCCTTTACAAAGGATATTGCAACGCCAATATATAGTCCACCTCACTAACTCACCCAAATACAAAAAATGGACTAATGAACCTAGGAGAATGTTTCTCCCCTTGTCAAACCTTCAATGCCAAATTTGAGGGGAATCCTTCAAGAACACACGATCTCCACCCTCAAACATCAAGGGATTCCTCCTATGATTGTCATAAGACTCATTCTAGTCTTGGGCTACCTTTATCCTCTCACGCTCAAGCTGAACCCTCTATGTTGTGCACTACACTAACTATTGGCTAAGAACACCTGCCTCCCCTTCCTCAGTCGAGCACATTGGATAACGACATAACCTCCTATAAAAGGCTTCAAAAGTTCTAATTCCACTAGTATAGTGATAACTATTATTGTAGGAAAACTATAATATGGGAAAACATCGTTCCCTTGATCGCATGAAGTACAATACTCGTTCATGTAGCATATCCTCCAATGTTTAAATCATCTTCTCTATCTGCCCATTTTTCTGGGGGTGGAAAGCAGTTCGATGGCATAGCTTGGTGCCAAAATCAAGTTGAAATCCTCTCCAGACTCATGAAGTATATCATCCGTCCCTATCTGAGACTATGAACCTCAAAACACCACTCAAATTTACCGCCTCATTCATGTATCTATGTACTAACTAATCCACCACACTCGACTCCTTAATCGCGAGGAAGTAAGCATATTTCACCATTTGGTATACCAATTCCCATATAGAATCATAGCCTCTTTGAACCCTGGATAGTCTTGTGATAATAATCCATTAAGATGTATTCCCACATCCACTCGGGAAAATATAAAGGATGTAATGATCCTCTTGGGATGGGGTGTTCAGCCTTTACCTAATAACACACCAGGAACCTTTCCCCAAACTCCACCACCACTTGTCTCAACCCATGACACTAAATCTATTCCCAAAGGCCTTGGTAAATCGTGGATTCTTTTGGGTGTACTTCTATGAGTGGGTTATGGAACTCATGGAGAACTCCCCTACACATATTCTATTGGGTAAAATATTTCCTCATAAAAACATCTGATTCTGACCAATCCCAAATCACCCTTCCAGAGCATCACCTCAGCCAACCCGATTGTGCATCACTTCACTCTCTATGTCTTCAAACTGAGACTCCTCCACCTACCACAATATAAATAAATACAATGTCATTTAAAATAGACATCCTCTATTATAATCCAGCCTTACATCCAGTTTTATGGAAACCAACTCTTCTATTTCTATCCAAGCATCCACAGATTTCTTTACATCTTTCCTTTGTAACTTCTTACAGAAAGCATTTTCCACAACATCCCCCCTTACATTTTTTTATAAGATACCTCAATGATTTTTTCTAAAAAAACTCCACCAACCATCTCTATCAAAAGTTCAAATTCCTCGGTGTAATGATATGCCTCAAACTCATGTGATCTGTGAATACCAAACTATGATCCCTAATGAGCTGATGCCGCCACAACTTCAATTCAAACACCACTTCTATAAGATCTAGGTCATGGGTGGAATAATTTCACTAATGATGATGAAATATCTAGACCCATTAGAGATCACTCCCAAATGATATATTAGCACACACCCCAGGCCTTGTCTAGAAGAATCATATAAAACCTCAAACAACACCCAATTATTTAGAAACATGAGCACTGGAACAATGAACATCATTTCCATTAGTTATTTGAATACTCCCCGACACTACTCATTAAACATGACTGCTTGGTCCTTTCTAGAAAATCATGTCAAAGGAGTTTCTAATCGAGTGAAGTTGGGTATGAACCTATGGTAATAGCTTAACATTCCTAAAAAACTACAAAACTCAATCGCATTCCTAGGTGCTTCCCAAGAAGGTGTGGTCATAACACTGAATGACATGACATGAGTCTCAAAAATATCATACCTACACCTAAAATAAATATTATGGGTATCACTATATTTCTCCCTAAACTTCTGACTCCCACACTACAGATCGATCATAGAAAACCAAAATCCTCCCCATAGCTATTCAGAGAAATCATCTATCCTTAGGAGAGCGTAATGATTCTTGACCATTACCAGATTCAGACTTTATTATTCTATGAATAGAATAAGTCCACCATATGCCTTTTTCATAAATAAGACCATGGCATACCATGGAGATACATTGGTTTTGAGAAAACAATTTTTCATCAGATCGTCAATCTGAATCTGAAACTCCTACAACTCAGAAGGTGACATCTGTTAAAGAGACATCGAAATGGAACCAGAACCGATTTTTAAGTCTATCCTGAAATCAACGTCATGTCAAGGGATTTGAGTCACAAACTCCATTGGAAAAAAATCCAGGAACTCTCTATCAACTCCTGTAACATCAGTCATCTCAACATCCACTGATTCTTTTGAATGCTCAACCAACATAGAAATAAGAGGCTCCACACGCCATCTCCCCACATGACATCTCTATTCACTAACAAAATCCACATGTTGGACGTCATCATCAGAGAACATGACTCTTACTTGAAATTAGTCGATAATATTGTGAACATAAAACAACTATTTGATACCTAGGATGACATCATATTGTTGTATTGGAAATATAAGGATATCCCCACAAGACTGATGCATACCCAACATCAGTCTACATACTCGGAAAATATCAACCATTATGGTGTAACCCCAAACTGGCGTACTCAACATGAGCAGTATAAATTGTCTCTATACATTTAGGAAAATGGCATGGGCTAGCCCGAGAGTAATAAAGGGCTGAGATGCTCTTGAATCAAACAAGGCGCATGCAAGAGTGTTGTACAATATGATTGTACCTCAAATGACTTCTGGACCTGCTTGAACTATTGCATCTGTGGGGCACAACATCCCACACCTAGCTCCACATCCTCTTAGCTATTCGTCGCCTCCTCGATCACACTCTAGTCCAGGTCCCTGAGGAGTTCCCTGAGGTCGGCATCCTGCTGCGACGTCTGCACTGAGAGGAGTGGGAGCTCGATGACCCTCTTGCTACTGATGAAAGGGAATGGATGAAAACTATTGCTGCTGAGGTGGACACGAAACCTTCCCCCCACCAATATATTGAACTCGATCTAGGTATTGAATCTAATGATTCTCCATGATAACAATGATAAAGCACCTTAGTAATGGGCCCGCAAGGAAAGGCTGACGACTGGGATGTCAAAACTGGATCTAATGGGGCATGCTCCCTAATGGTCAAAACCTAGAAGTCCCTGACACTGCAAAACTACTACAGATAGACATCCCCTTTAACGAGCCCAATTGCCTCCTCCCTCGCGTCACACCACCAAATAAGTGAATCCTCTCCACCAATTCATCGTTCTTTTGGCCCACTATTTACCTCGGTAGGTTAATGGGAGTAACATCAAACTGAATTGAAGGTCAGAGTGACACCTATAAACATCTTTCCCAAGACTCCTCATCCGAAAAAGGTCCAGAGGAAAACGATGGTGATTCCTGGACATTATCCCAAAATCCCTCACTATCGTACTCTCCTAATGAATGGAAATAAGCTCCTACAACTTCTCATCCTTCATCATAGAAGAAATAAATTCCTCTCGAAACCCCTTCTTGAAGTCATCCCACAATATCTCACCCTATGTCCTATCTTCGATGTAGAGCATCCACCGATGAAACATTGTAACTCTTGTATGAAAGACTCCCAACCGAACCTAATACACTGCTGAAGCCTAGATCATGCTAAAATCTTTCACCAACTCCATGAGCCATCTATCAGACTTCATGTATGAGTCACCACCCTCATGTTAATCAAAGGAATGATACTAAATTTTATGAGGCATATTCCTCCACTAGTCATCCTCATCCACTCGATCCATACTCTGCTATCAGCAAAATCATCCCCCCCCCCGGCCTCGATTTTTGGATCTACTCATGGTCATCATCCTGGTTCCAAAACTGCAAGGTAAACATGTATTTCATAAGCTTGAGTATGGTAAAGTATTTCATTTAAATTTTTCTTAAAATTGTTATTTATTTATCTTCCTATAACTCCCAGAACACATAATAACATAATCCATTATGATGCATATACATTTCCTATGTTCTTTACCCTTCAATCATTGTAACCACACATGGTCGTTCTGTAGGCCAAGAGTCCATTCATCAGATCATAGGGGGCCCTAAAATCTCTGGTCCTTGACTATTTTCCCTGGACTATTTCACACACCATGATTTCTTAATACTGATTTCCTTCCATCCCATACAATCCTTTCCCAAAGCCTGAGCTCTATACTATATAACAACCATCACCATTGATACAATTTTGGAACCACCCATATTCACCAATATGAGGGATATGATAGAAAAAACCAGACCCTTCCATCCTCAATTTGAAAAGGTGATAATAACCTATGATTCCCACCTTGAATAGGCCGTGAAGTGGCGAATAACACCAACAGTATAGAATCACACGTATTATGTAAGGAATTTTCCTTTTTATTTAGTAGGATTGATAGATACAATTGTAAAAACCTAATAAACTCTAATGTGAAGGTAAATTTAAAACCCAAAGCCGTTCCCAAATTCTTGTTCAATATTAAACCGATACAAGTATGAGAAAAACACTAAAGGGAATGTTCCAAAAAAGAAACAGTAATGAAATATGTCCCGATGTCCAAGCTAGTACGGTCCCTCATGGTCCCTGAAGTACTTTTAGAAACAAGAAATCAATTTTATATATTTATGGTGAGAATATAGGTTTACTGAGTAGGGAAAACCAAAAGCTCTCATGAAAAAGTTAGGGGACATTATAATGGCTTATGAGAAAATTGAGACAACCAAAACACATTGAAAAGAAACTATTCACTAAGCCTCACCATGGAACAATCCCCGAATAATGCATGTCGGGTATAGTAATAGTAACATCAAGTCAACATTTGGGTACCCTGTAAAACATTCCTACTGGTTATTTAAGATGCCCTCCACATCGGACCTCCTTGGCCATTTTTATAGATGTCCCACTTCCACCCCAACAACAACCTTATGGCCCACCACAACCACATATCCTACCTATAGACAATTGGTCCACCAAAACCATACATAACCATGCCTGATGACACCTTTTTCAAAACAACTAATTTCATTCCTGAAGACACATGGGCCTCATCTCAAAGACACTTGGGAAAAAACCTACCCACCAACACCTAGGCCAACACACACAAAAAACCCTTCTCGAAGTGTCATGGGATAAAAATGGACCTCATACCATTACAACCTACCTAAAGAGTCTTGGTCTACTCATGAGAGGGAGCAGTAAGAACCTAAAATCAAGACACCCAATAGAATGTTGGAAAAAACACCCTCCAACATGAAATCGGGGTGTTTGGCATGATGTTCTAAAATTCGGCGGTGATCAAATAAGAATGAAAAATTATATTTATACATATTGGTATAAAATCACTCATCCCAACCTAAGTGTTCCCAAACATTCCCATACACAAAAACCCTCATTGAAATTAATTCATTCAAAATCACAATAGCCACAACTCGAGCACAACTCATTCCTAGAAAAAAATTCCTCATTAAAAACATTCATCTTATCAAATTCAAGTTATTACATTTAAATAATAATTCACTACCAAGCAAAAATAAGGAATACCCACAATAAAAGGAAGGATAAATAGCTCAAAATTAATATATGCATTCGCACCCGGTTATTTTTCAATGACTTTATAGCCAAAGGGATCTGTGATATCCCTCGACACAATGTAACCAAACCAAGCCCCATCGTACGGACTCGCACGACATCAAGAATAGACACCACACATATCACCAAAATAGAGAAAGGATGTTTTATTTCAGATTTATCCACTCCATTCATTACGTTCATTTTTTCCATTTGGTTAACTGGGGTGATCACCCAAGGAATATTGTTCATTGGGAATCCATTTAATAAACATAGTTTTTGTGATTAACCATTTTCCATGTTACATAAATTCAATCATTGGATTGACTAGAAGAATAGAGGGATAACCATGCACAAGGAAGGACAACCGATGACCACATGTTTCAGTAGACTAAAGTCCATACAATTCATTATATATCAATAGAGGTATAACCCATAAACAAAATCATCATTCTCATCCCTTAAGCCCATAAAGGTTCATTTATGTTATTGGTTAAATTTGGTTTCATCTATGTCCTATGGTAAAATCATATTACCCACCCTGTATAATGCACAATAAAGTGATATAAAGGAATATTCCCTACATAGATAATTAATGATCGTTGTTTTCTTCCTCCCTCCAAGTATTAGTGATGCACTATGTGAATTGGAGGAACTATAACGACTCCAAAAGAATGTAGAAAAGAAACCAGCGCTACTCTAAAATAATACATAGGAATAGGGACTCTAAATAAACCACGTATATGAAATGAGAACAGCCCAGAAGAAGAATGAAAAATTGTACGATAAAATCCATGATCATGGAGATATGAGATTAGAAATCGTGAATGGATTTAAAGGAGGATCATTGTTTCTCCATGCGATTGGGTGGTTACACATGTAGGAAAGAAATGTTATTTAATAATTTTTCATAGATAGGTGGCATTGATGGATTTGAGTTAATGGGTTTTATTTAAAGGGTGGAAACCATGTAACATGCTCTGTAATAAAAAGTACTGAAAAATGGTGACATTGAATAAAAATCCACATGTTTTGGTAAGACAAGTGTCGCTTGAATCATGGGGGTGGGGGTGAAGTCATTTATCGGATAAAAAATGGAGTTGAACAATGGTAAATGGTTATAAAGTCTTAACTGTGGTATTATTGAAAAACATGGTAAGGAAACCCCAACATCCCTATATGGATGATTGGTGAGACTCATCAGTGAATCCAATCGGTCACTCTAATCGATTGAATCCGGTCATGTGATGTTGATCAATGAAAATGATCAGGTGAAGAAGATAAGATAAACTGACCAGGTGATGCTGAATGGGTGAATAGGATCAGTGAAACTGATTGGGTGAAGCTGATATGGTGAAGATGATCTGTGAAATGGATTAGGTGAATTTGATTGGGTTAAGGTGATCATTGAATCCAATCCTGTGAATCTATCTTGGTGTATCTGATCAGTGAAACGAATCAGGTGATTTAAATCTGGTGAACCTGATCGGTGAAACCAATCGAGTGAAGCTGAATGGTTGAAGCAGATCAAGTGTATAATATGAGTGAGACACCGATCTATGAGACTAATGGGGGAAACCGATCGGTGAGACCACTGTGTGAAACTGATCGGTGAGACCGATCATTGGGACATTGAGCACTGAGACTGAGGGGTTTAACCAATTGGTGAGACTGATTGAAGAAATAGATCAGTCAGACTGATGGGTGAAATGAATAGGTGACACCAATGGCTGAAAATGATCAGAGAGATCGATGCATGAAACATATTGGCTATTCCGATGAGTGAAACCAATCGGTTAGACCGATGGGTGAATCTTATGGATCTAATCCGTAAAGATGATCATCTGAAGATGATAAGTGAAGATGATATGTGATGCTGATCTGTGAAGATGATATGTGAAGCTGATCTATGAAGCTGATCTATGTAGGTGATCAGTGAAGATAATTTGTGAAGCTGATTTGTGATGCTAATCTATGAATCGATCAGTGATGCTGATCTATGATACGGATTACTGAAGTTGATCTGTGAATCTGATAATTGAAGATGATATGTGAAGTTGATCTGTGAAGCTGATCGGTGATGTTGATCACTAAGAATAATGGGTGGAATAGATCGGTGAAATCGATCAGTGGAACTGATAGGTGACACCATGGTGACATGTTTCCACTGACACTGACATCCTCCAGACACAACGATGGTGTCCAGGACACCCCGGAACATAGAATTTGGAAATGTAATAGACCAAAAGGGTCTGATCTACTATCAAAACACTATGATAAAATGGATTATTACATGGTTATTTTGAGGCTCAATAGTATCATAATGCAATTTCTTCATAGTGACACAATTTCTTAATTACTATAGGTTCATAAACAAGATCCATGAACTTATTTTCGTAGTCCTGAAATGTTTCCTTGAATCCAGGTATCTTTTCTGAGGGTAATAAAATATTTTTGGTGGTAATATTATAGAGTCTGGAATACTATGGAAACACAAACCAACTGGGTAGTTTGGTTATGTATGAAATATGTCATAACATTCGATTTTGTGTCCATGGAAATGAGATGGTGTAGTCATGTCGGGTGTGTCCATCGAAATTATGATGGACAAAGTTTTGTCACGGTGTTGCAAAGGCTCCTAATGATCTAAGAACCTTCCGGGAAAATATAATATTCCTTCAAATGAAATTTTGTGGCCCTTATGAATTGATATAATGGAAATTAAATGATTTATAACACTTCCTTCTGAGGGGAATGGGTGATTTGTGTAGACACAAATGTCTACATGATGATGTTGGATATTTGATGGAAGCTATCTAGTTAGGGTTCTAACTCACTAGGGTAGAAATATCTTTAATTTAATCTAGATATCTACTCCATGGGAATTAAAATCATGACACATGGGAAATCAATTTCTATGAAATGATGTGTCATAGTCCATCACATTGAATGGTTACAAAACAAAATGACATATTATCGAGGATATTGAATTCTCTTTGATAGTTTTCTACACGGACATTAAATCATGATTTGGAGTTCTCGAGCCCATATAATTGTATCATACATTCATTTATGTAGTGGATTAGACACACTGGGTTTTTCATTTCTTCCATGATGATTTCAATGATCATGAGAATTAGAA
Organism: Viscum album; assembly: GCA_963277665.1. Taxonomy (NCBI): domain Eukaryota; kingdom Viridiplantae; phylum Streptophyta; class Magnoliopsida; order Santalales; family Viscaceae; genus Viscum; species Viscum album. The sequence goes on from OY728127.1 coordinate 2,048,656,136, forward strand.
TGTACATTTTAGAGTGATGCATTTGGTTGACCCCATAGGAGCATATGCAGGAGCAATGGGAAAGCAAGCATAATCAATAAAAGGGTCTGTGGAGGTATGGAAATGCATGCATAGTATACTTTGAATAAAACCATAGGAATCAGTGAGTCATTGTGTGAATAGTGCCATCGGCATAGGTGAGTCATTCTATTAAAAGTACCATCGACATCAGTGAGTCACTATGTGAATAGTACCATCGGCATCGGTGAGTTGTTCTGTGAATAGTACCATCAGCATCAGTGAGTCATTCTAAGAATAGTACCATCGATATCCATGAGTCGTTCAATTAATATTACCTATGCCATTAGTGAGTCATTCTATGAATAGTACCATTGTCATCGATGAGTCTTTCTGTGAATAGTACCATTTGCATCAGTGATATATCATGTTAACAGTACCCTCAGTATTGGTGGGTCATTCTGTGAAGAGTGATTCCTTGATCAATAGGTGCATAGTGTTTCGTAGATCATGAATAGTGTTTCCAGCTTCCTACAGTTTCAGCCCTTTGATGCTTTCAATGACGTAAAACACCATCAAGTCCTCGTTATAAAATATTTAAGGACAAAAAAAATCCCATAACACCTATATTAATTTTCGTAAGGCTTGTGATATCCTTATATGTTCATGTTGTTTTGATTAATATGATCCTAATTTAATTCAAAATAAAACATATTATAAACAACTTCTCCATAAATCTTCTAATGGGATGAGATATATTCATCCCTTGTTCTACCTACTTGTTCTATAGTGAGAGTTTCCCAAAATATTTTTTCTTCTCATAGGATCAGTGTGATCAAACCATAATACTTATATCGTTTTCCCCATTAATTTTATTCCTACTACATGTACACCCCATTTTTTGGGCAAGCAGCAAGTTTCAATCCTTCATCAATTGACGTATTACCTACCTCTATTCTTGTTTTTCCATCATTCCTTCTCCTCATAGTTATCTTTTCCATGCAATGTAATGTGATATCCCTCTTTATATGGTCGTATTATTGGCTATCATATGGTGTTATCGTGCTACAACATCCTCGGGTGGATATTTTTGTCACATGGGAGGAGATTGTAATCCGTTCTATTGACCGTTCTTGAATAAATACTGATATGAACCCTTTATGATAGGGGAATCATTGCTTATTTATTCGTTTATGTGATACTATAAAGTTAGTATGTTTTAGCTCACATGATCACAAGGGAATTGACATAAGAAATATTTGAATGAATTAAATAAATTGATATCGATCGTATTCAATTACCTCTTATTTTGTATTATAGTGTGATATGTATCTTTTCATTGTTTATCTTTTTTTCTTGAAGTAAATTTGTAAAAAAATGTAAAATGTGATTAATTTTTAATTAATTTTCAAAGATAAAGTGGATTATAAATGAATATGATTCGCCTAATTATAATTTAATTTTAATCAAATTGATGTGTTAAGCATGTTTAATTATTTTTGATAGATTACTATTTTGGTTGCATGAATTTGGAACCTGAAAAATAATAAATCAGTTAATTCTGGATGGATAAAAGGACTTGTTGTTTGATAAAATATAATACCTCATATGTTTCTGAGTTACTATCAAGCTTTCTTAAGGGCTAAGAACCCAGTTAATATGATGTTTTGTTTAGTGCTTCTTGTGATGTGAGTATGGATGGTTGTTGTGATAAGTGGGGGTAGAGAGGCCATTTGATGTTGAAGCAGTTGACACCTAGAGTGGTGAGATGCATTAGTTTATGAATGATAGTGTCAGAGAGGACACTAGAGATGATAAACATGTTTAATGTGATTTTTAGGATTCTTGATGTATTTTATTAGTTGATTATCAGCTTTACATTCCATACTAATCTAGGTATATGTTATTTCATTCCCTTATACCAAAAGGGGTGAAGATGTGTTGGGTATTCCACAGGCTTTCCGTGTTAAAATTCTCAAGGGAGTATGGGTCCAAGATCTTGCATTAGGTGGAAAGGCTCGGTGTGTAGTCATTATACTCAAAGTGTCAAGCCTCCTTGTGTTTAGTAGCATAGAATTTTTTTCTAGAATGCCTAAGAATATAGGAAATTAATAATGTATTTAATAAATGATGTTAACCCATGGGGTTGGAATTTGATGGGACATATTGTGGTGGTAGCAATTTAAAAGAATAGTGAACATTGGGTTTGATGAGAATGAAATAAAATGTGGAAATTTTTAATAGATATTTAATTTTTATCCTATTAATTAATTCAAATTAAACAGATAAAATTGGAATGAAAAAATTTAATAAGCTTTTTAAATGGTTGTGTTCTTATAGGTTACCGTGTCTTTGAAGTGGTAGTCAGGAGTCCGAGCGACGTTATATATATTGGATTCTAACACTAGGATATGCCCATAGTGTGGTTGTATGTTGTATTATATTCTATAATGTTTTGTGTTTCTAAATACTACTCCACCCCGTCAATTAGTTAAACTGAACCTAGGGGTTCTGAGTCCTATGGGGGAGTGTTTTCCCCATCATTCCGGTTGGAGGATTTATGGCGGACTACCCACTTTGTCCCCGCTCTATTCTATTGGTATTTACTTGTGTTGGTAGTCACATCAGTCAGTTATCCTCATATTTTTTATTAGTGGTCTGTAATGGCTTGTGGTTATTCACACACACATATTATGGATGTAGTTTTTATGGACTACTATACGTGTAATGTGTATTGGTTGTGATGGATTGAGGATCCTTACATGGTCCATGGGCTATAATGGCATGAGGTATAATTCCGGATTTATGATACACATAATATGAGTTGTGGTGGCTCCCAGAAACAACCTGGTTACTTTGATTACATGGACGGGGTGGTTTTGTTATAGGAGATGCATGTTTTGTTACTTTTCCCAGGTGTTTGTGGGGATCCTTTTTGAGAGAGAGTCTTAGGACATGCGACGTTGGGGAATAGAGGAAAAATGGTGGGGAAGTAGAAGAGGGCTACCCATGATATTCATTATTATATTATACATTCTTGTATGTGATACATGGTGAGAGAATACATGGTGAGCCTATGAATATAGTATACCTATTTAGGTGACATGTTAGTTTCACTTATTGTACACTATACATAATCAAGCATTCATTACATTTTCATGAGAGGGTCTAGGGAGGATCCTAATGAGTATACAGTTATAGTCAATCTATATATATATAAACTATTTTTCATGTCACCTGGAGTTGGTTGGAGATCAAGCATCTGTCTATTGTTTGGGGCTACAGGGGCTATTCCGGCTTGTGGTTTGGGTTGTTTTTACTTTCCATTGGTATATGTTATTATTTTCAAATTTAGTTATAGTAGTTTTTCATGACATAACATATGTTCACATGGGATTCCTTATATATTTCATTCTGATTTGGAGTTGGTTTGTGTATATCTTATCATTATTTTTATCATTTGTTATCTTAGAGGGTAATTCCTCTCATTTGTGTTCTTTTGGTACCCTCGGTGCTACTCGAAATCCCATGGCCTAATCAAGGAGGGACTCGGGGGTCATTACATCTCTTCTCACATTGCTAGCCCATGAGGGTACAACATTTGGGGAGGGGGTTGGGACATAGTGGTATTTGAGGTCTAGATGAGGGATAAAATGTAGTTTGGTGGTAGGCACATGTGAGGGTGCATGGGTTGGTAGGGAAACCATGTCAGTCCAGTTTAGTAAGTGATGTAATCACTGGAGACTAGCTAAGATATAGTCATTTTAGGCCCCATGTGATATGATTCAGAGACCATTATGATGACATTGGCTTCTAAATGCGGTGATATTAGTTGCAGGTTATAGAATTAGGAACGGATCAATAATAATTATTCTATCTTCCTATGTTTGAATGGATAGAAAATGGGATTGGTTAAACTAAAATGAAAAATGAAAATAATTAAATATTTAATTTTGAGACTTCCATATTCCAGTTTTAGGAGCCCTAATTTTTTTTATTTTTCATGTATGGCTCTAGGTCGACATCTTTTACAGGTTCGAATAAAAGATATCTAGTAGAATAAGCTTTCAGGTCATCATAAGTAGTGTTTAACGAAAATGAAAAAACGAAGAGGACACTCCTTGAGTTTCAGCCCCAGTGTCGAAAAAAGTATGAGGGCTCCTTTTTAAATGTATTCAAGGAAGACTGGTTAGAGGTGGTTGACATAGGTTTCTGTATGGTCCATGCTTGGAAGGATCACTGAGTTTAATTAGTTTTGATGATGCTACGTGGAGCAGTGAGTTGTTAGTGGTTCTTGATTCACAGGGATCATGAAGAGTCAACGATCCCATGGGCAGAGTTACGAGACATGTTTACAGTCAAATTTCTTTACTCTATTGTGAAGGCGTCCAGTCTCTAGGACATTCATACCCTTCAACAGGGGAGATCCAATGCGCGAGATTTGTCAATTCATTTAAGGAACCTATTATAATATGCTTTAGAAATGTTTTCTATTGAGGAGGCCAGGGAGAGGCATTTCGAGGAGGGTTTGCATCTAGAGATCCAGCAAAAAGACAACCTATTTATGGTTAAGACATATCTTGAGGGGCTAGAAAGAGAAGATGACTTCCAATGGAAATTTTTTAGAACCTGATCATCATGGGAGAGGAGTCATCATGATTCCTCACGAAGCAGAGTTGTGGTCCGGGGTTCCCTGTTTTCAGGGAGGAATAGTTTTTTGTTTGGCTTGGGGTAGGTCCCTGCATACTCATCTCATTTTTCTGGGATAATCAACTCTCAGGACTGTTCCAAGGGACCAATAACTTGTTTTTCATATGGTTTTTGAGGTCATTAGCAGTGAGATTTCCCCACAATTCAGAACATTCATCATGCTCCTGGTGTTTGACGCCAGGTTCCTCTATTGAGGCAGTTCCAACCGAAGTAGTAGTAGTAGGTTACACCATATTGGGATCAACATAAAGTAGATGGACCTAGAAGTGGATAGCCCCATGATTCTCCCCATTCTTATAGAGAAGATTGTGGCTGTGGTGGTCATCCTAATCAGGGTCAAAGAGTTCGTAGAGGAGGTTGTAGTATGATACATGCGTAAGAGTTTCTAGCTCCAAGAAAGCACGATGTCATTCAAGGTACCCATTTATTATTTTGTACTTATGTGTATTCCATTTTTGATTCCGGAGATACACAATTATTCATATAAATTACGCTTTTTCATACATTAGGACTTGGGATAATGAGTCTTCTAGTTCCCTCAGCATTGACTTCCCTAGTTAGGTGTCAAACTGAATTTTTTGAAGTATGTAGAGACTGTGACCTCTTATTGTAAAAGAACCCCTCTTGGGGAAATTTCCATTGATTACAGATACAACTATAAAATGAAATCCTCAGCTTGTATTGGTTGTATTAGGTTCATGACATCATTGAGTAATTTAGGTGGCTGGTGGTGTTCTTCGATGATGTTGGAGAGCTAGAGGTGTTTATTGGTTAGCGAGACACTCTGATGGGTTATTGGAGAGTTCTATCCTTATCATCCATGATGGATGAGCTGATGCTTTTTTCATAAAAGGATCATCAGTTTTCATTTCAAGGAATTGTAAAAGTGTAGCCTGATGTCTTTCTAGAAGAGGTTGTACCACTATCTCCTTGACAAGAGATAGAGTTTGTGATCAAGATACAACCAAAAGAATCTATTATTTTTATGTCTCCATATAGGATGGACCATAATAAGTTAAGAGACATACATATATAGATTTATGGTCTGTTACAGTGTGGTTTTGTTAGTCTAAGTGTGTCACTGTGGGGTGCACCAATTTTTTTTATAACAAAAGATGACTGTAGATTGTGGTTGTGTATCGATTATCATATCATAAACAAAGTGACTCTAATGAATCACTATAATCTTCTATGGATTGATGATTTATTTGAACAAATTAAGGATCCATGTTGGTTATCAATGATCAAATTGCAATTAGGATATCATTAAATGCATGTAAAGGATGAGGATATCTCGAAGGCTACTTTTCTTAGTCATCATGGGAATTATGAGTTCTTTATAATTTCCTTCGGATTGATGAATGCTCCAACTGTGTTCATGGGATTGATGAATGTTGTGTCTGTGACTTCCAGGATATGTTCATGGTTGTTTTCAATGATGAAATCCTTGTGTACACCTAATCTGAGGAGGAGTATGCAGTGCATCGACACAACATTTTGGTAGTTCTTCATCAACAATTTATATTTGGTATTTTGTTGAAGTGAGAGTTTTGGGCTCAAGAAATCCTTTTCTTGGGGAATTTTGTTTCCCGAAAAGGTATATCTATGGATCGATCAAAGATATAAGAAGTATTTCATTGGTAATCAATCGAGAAAATGGTAGAGGTTGAATGTTTCTTTGGCCATACAGGCTACTAAAAGAGGATTGTAGGTGATTTATCTTGGTATTAGACTCCTATAACACCATTGACAATGAATAATCATGCATTTGTGTGGATTGATCAGTGTCAAGAATCTTTTTAGTATCTAAAGAAGATATTGGTAAGTTCTCCAGATCATTTTCATCTAGTAAAGGATGTTTAGTTTGATATTTTCTATGATTCATCTCATCTGGGGTTAAGATTTCTTCTGATTCTGTAGAGATTAGTTCTTTCTTAAGTGTCTTAGTAGAGGCTTCACCATGAAAGTGAATATGCCAACCATGATCTTGAGTTAGCATCTGTGGTGTTATCTTTGACGTTGTGGAACCATTACCTCATTGGAGATTACATTGTAATTTTCACCGATCATAAGAGCCTGATATATGTTTTCTCTCTACATGACTTGAACATGCAGTTGCATAAGTGGATGGAGTTATTACAAGAATACTACATTGAAATATCTTATACAACTAGAAATAAATATGTTCTGGATGATGCGCTGAGTCATAAGCCACATAGTGATGTATTTCATGAATCTGGTGAATCCTGGAGAGTAATGGAAGAACTGTTAGCATTTCATATCAATATGGGAGAAGTTTGGGTAAGTGGTATTATTTTTCAGATGATGGTGTAGTCTTCTCTGGTGTAGTAGGTGGAAGAGTCCTAGTTAGGGGAATTAGATGTGAAGTTATGGAGAGGCCAACTTTTTTATGGTGAGGCCCCAGATGGTTGGTCTGAGGTGAACAACATCGAGTGTTGTATCACAGGAGGAAATTATTTTCTTTTTTGATGTATGAGATAGTTCTAATAGAGTTACACTGTATTACTTTTTTGTTTCATCATTACATGGAAAATATTTACCGAGCCTTGAGGAGTCATTTTCGGTGTCCTAGGATGAAGCATATATATGGAGAGTTTTTGTCTTGATTTTTTGTATTCTAGTAGGTGTAGGCCGAGCACCGTTTCCCCGATGGTTTGCACCAGCCATTACATATTCCACAATAGAATATAGAGGAAATATCAATAGAATTTGTTATTGGTTTACCGCAAACTCAGGGAGAGCATGATTTTATTTGTGTTGTAGTGGACAGTTTAACGGAATCTATGAAATTTATAGCAACCAATGAGTCGATTTCAATGGATGTTTTTTGAGGAAGTATCTGGAGGAGGTGGTGATCCTCCACGAAGTCCCGATTATGATCATATTTGATTGAGATCCACATGTTACTCATAGGGTGTGGATAGGTCACTAGGATGTCTTTGGTTCTCAGATATTCCATTTTAGAGTTTTTCATCTGTAGAATGAATGTATGACCGAGCAGTCTATACAAACTCTAGAAGACATGTTGTGCTCTTTTGTACAAGATTTTGGAGGCTCTTCAATGAGGAAATTACCGTTGGAGACATGGGATATAGAGTAGTACTTCCCCCACAGATGATCAAGATACACGATTTTTTTATATTCCGTTTCTCCATAATTATCTTTATTATGACTCTCACATCATTTATTGGGGACAGATCGATGATTATGATTATGTGACATTTGAGGAGCAGCCTACATTGATCTAAGATCCCAAAAAAGTGGGATGTGCCAGAATTCAATCACCTTAGTTCATGTCTTGTGGTGACACGGTGGCGTGGAGGAGAGTACATGGGAATGTTAGTCACATATACATGATCAGTAACCAATTTTTTTTTATTTTTAACTCATTTCTTGAAAAAAATATTCACTTTTTGGTTGTTGACCATTCATTTTTATGAGATACTTTTCTTTGGTGTTGCATGTGGCTAGCTCTCTTTTGAGATGTATCTAGATTGGTGGTTATTTTCACCTCGTTTTTGTTTCCCTATATGTGGGAATGTAATTATAGAGGAAGATAATGAATTGAGAGGTATCTTATGTAATGTTCCATACATCTCTGGTCTATTCCTCAATAGAAATCTGTGGTTTTAGGTATTCTAGGAGATCAAGGTGACTTATCCCCAACACATTTACCAATTTCAAATTCCAAGAATACTTTTATCGGTGAGACCGATGTGAATAGTTCCATCGGTGAGACCGATGCGATAACTTCCATTGTTGAGATCGATGCAAACAGTTCATTCAGTGACACCTATGAGAATAGTTATTTCAGTTAGAACGATAGGAATACTTCCATCCTTGAGACTGTAACACCCCCAAATGATAAAGGGTTAAATGACTAAATGATATGACTCATTCCAACAAGGTGAACCTTCCTTTTGGGAGCCTACGTGATTAGAACTCTTCAGTTAAGCGTGCTTGGCTTGGAGTAGAGATTAGGATGGGTGACCTTCTGGGAAGTTTCCCATGGTGTGTGTGAGTGAGGAAAAAGCACACTGGAAAGGAAATGTGTTGGCCTGTGGGGAATTTCATTAGTCAGATGACCTGTTCAGGCACGTGAGTGGACCCTAAGGTGGGCCCCACGTGTCGGCAGGGGCAACTGGTGGTACCTGGTAGGCGAGGACTCGACGACCATGTTAAGGTTGGGTGGTTGTGCTGTCACTGGGACCCTGTTGTCACATTTGGTATCAGATGAGGAACCCAGCCTTAAGTGTGCGGTGCACTGCCTGGGTTGAGATGTAGGGCCCACAACGAGGACGTTGTGCTCTAAAGGGGGGGAGATTGTAACACCCCCAAATGATAAAGGGTTAAATGACTAAATGATATGACTCATGCAAATAAGGTGCACCTTCCTTTCGGGGAGCCTACCTGATTAGAACTCTACAGTTAAGCGTGCTTGGCCTGGAGTAGTGATTAGGATGGGTGACCTTTTGGAAAGTTTCACAGGGTGTGTGTGAGTGAGGACAAAGCACACTAGAAAGGACATGTGTTGGCCTGTGGGGAATGTCATTAGTCAGATGACCTGTTCGGGCACGTGAGTGGACCCTAAGGTGGGACCCACGTGTCTGCGGGGGCAACTGGTGGTACCTGGTAGGCAAAGGCCCGACGACCATGTTAAGGTGGGGTGGATGTGCTGTCACCAGGACCCAGTTGTCACATTAATTGTCACACCCATTTTCTTTTTAGTCATTTTAATTATTTATTTCACTTGGCGTCGGGTGTTTTTTTTCTTAAGTGCGGGTGAGTCCCGGTTTAAATTTTTAATGATGGGATGAGTTTATGGATTGTGACAGTGCGCGAACACTATACGTTTAAGACGCGCAGTCCGCTTGGGCACGTGCTTTCTGCTTGGGTACGTATAGCCCGCTGGCAGTCTGCTTGGGTACCGTATGGTGCGCGCATACCACACGATCATCCAGTTTTAACGTTATTAAATTATTTGGTTGAGCGTATAAATAAATAAATACATATGTGTGTCATGTTTATGTTTTAACGTTATGTATATATATATGTTTATATGTGTATATATGTTTATATGTGTATAGATATATATATATGTGTTTACATATGTTTATATATAGGTATATATGTCTATATATGTATATATATATGTGTCTTTATATTTTTAAATGGTTTTCTTATTATAAATTTTTTGATTATAATAATAATTATTATCATTTTAGTTAACTAAGTATTATTATTATTATTATTATTATTATTATCACTATTATTATGATTAGAATTTTAATCATTAATATTACAACAATAATTACTATAAAAATTTATATTAACTTATCTATTTTATTATTAGTTTTTTTTAATTTGTTTTTAATTTTTATTTTTGGGTAAAACCCGAAGGGGGCACTCCCCTCTTCCCCCGTTCTATGGCGCGACCCCCCTAGCTCCTCTACGCAGCGCTCGACCCCCTCCACCTCTTCGCGCTACAGCCCTGCCACCGCCTCCCTGAGCTGCTGCCCACTGTCCGCCTGGCTGCGCCTCACCAGCCACGCCCCGACGCCTCTCCACCGCTCCCCTCCACAGGCGTCCCTCTGGCAGCGCGCCCCTCCGCCTGTCCGGCCCTACCGACCACGCCGCCCTTCCCTCCGGCACCCCACCGCGTCGCCCTGCTGCTTCGGCGACCCCTCCACCAAGCCCGATCCCTTCCAGCGCACCTACCGGCACTTCCGGTGAGCCTGTCACTGGCCGGCAGCCTCTGGCCTCCCTCCTTGAACCCCGAATATCCCTCCCCTTCTCCAATCTGCTCCAGTGGTGCACAACCCAACAAAACTCCCATGATTCAGTGGCTCAAACCCCCTTCGCACACCGGTCTGGCCGACACCCTCTCTTCTCACTCTCTCGCTAACCCGACGACAGACCGAAACTCCTTTGGTCGGCATCCCATCCTTCCTCCGGTGGTCGTTGCTGTTCCCTCCAGTGAGATTCCTCCCCCCCTCTATCAATTTCAATAATTCTATTATGCTTATTCCTTGTTCCCTTTTATTCTAAGTATAAATATAATTGAAATCCTTGAGTTGCTTTGAACCCATTTTAGTTCTTGGCCTTGACATAAATAGTTGTTTTCTTGTGTCTGTTGTTTGGTTTCACACCTTTGTTATACACTTAATTAACTGGTTATAAATGTTCTTTAATATTTTTTAATTTGTTAAAAAAAATGTGTGAAGTGAGTTCCTGGTTTGCGTTTACATGTGTCTAAATTCTTTTGTTTGTTTGTTTGATTAATCTGCTATGTCCTTTAATTTATTTATGTATTGCGGATTGTGTTTTGGGAGTATTTTTGAGGCGCACATTATTTCAAAGGTAGACTTTTGGTTTACGGTTTTTAAAGTGGTGTATGCATGGTTTCAAAATGGGTTTTAAGAGTGTTTGGAAGGTGTGAATTATATTTTAAAGGTGGTGAACATTTTTAAGTGTAGCGAACATAATTTTTTTTGAAAGCGTCAATGTTTTGTGTGTGTAAACGGGTGCTTTATTTTATAAAATGTTTTATGGGTTGGCTGCTAGGTGCGAGACATGTTTTTGGTGTGATGATGTTGTGTTTTTTATTTTAAAGTGTTTTATTATGTGAAACTGAGTATGTTTTGATGTAAACCTTGGTTTCACCTTTTTTGGATGTTTTATAAATTATTCGAATGATTTATTACTTTAATGTTGTGGTGTTTAAAGTGGTTTGTGTGTCTAAAGGTCGTAATTGAATTCTACTAAAGAGTTTGGTTGTGTTTTGATACGTGTTTTGATATTTTTTCAAAACATGTCGAGCTAGTTATTCTATATTGTTTATATGTTAGGATTATTTTAGGTTCGCTTTTGTGTGTATTTTGAGAGGATTTGCGTTGCTGCAGCACATTGGTGAGACTTTCCGTGATGTTGCGATCGTCAGAAGGTTGCGCGTACTCTTGCGCGAGTGTGTGACTTGCATCGTCGTCGTAACCGGGCTACGAGTCGAGGTAGGTCCCCCATTGCACTTACCTTTAGATTTAGAATTTATTAATTTATTGTTTTTTTATTAATTTTTAATGAATTGGAAATAATATTGGATAATAAAACTTTAAATTATTATTTAGTGCGAAAAGAGCTGTTTATTTTATACCGAACACTTGTGACATTTTCTTGAAGGGCGGACACCCAGTTTTGAAATAATTCTCGTTTGGCCTTTAAACATAATTCACGAAACTTCAAATGTGCTTCTAGTTTTAAAGATAAATAATTTCTTCTGAACAAGTGTTTTGGAGCTTTTTGAGAAATTAGGTTTTACTTTAAAATTGGTGAAGGCCCGTTTGGAACCTTAATGAAATGGATTATCTTGGAAATCCCACTCAGGGGTGATCTTTGGTGTGTGTTGTTTGCGTGAGCTATATGTGATGTTTGTGCATCATGACTGTTTTATTTACATTGTAGACGCACACCCTTTTTATTGCTTGTGTTGACATGGGAACCTGGCATATTGAGTGAATTTTCTGAGAACGATTGCTGCACTAGTTTAGACCACGCACTGGCTAGTGGCCCCATAGTAGGGGAATACTGAGTTATTGTTGCTATGGGGATTGGGCCCCTTGGTTAGGCCATGTAGGGCTATACCGGGTGTTAGGGAGTTATGACGTCATCGAGTTATGGTATGCCTTCAGGATGAGTCACATGTATAGTACGTTCTGGTTGGTTCACAATCACCTAGGTTCGACCCATGTTCTTTTAGTGTCTATATGTGTGTGGTGGACGATTGAGAGGTCGAGTTCGGTTGCTGACCCATGTGTGCCACTTTTACCATTTCCCATAGTGTGTGATGTGTGTGTTTTTTCCTTTTTGACTAACAACTAAAGTTTGAATATCTAAATTGTTCGCAAAATATTTTAAAAATGCAATGCACCTGTTTCTATCAATATTAAACTTGTTCTAGATTTAAAAGGGCAATGGACTGCTACTTGTTTTAAAAATGAAATTGTGTGGAAACTATATTTTATATAATTTAGTTCAAACCTGGAATTGAAAAATTCTTTATTTATTGGTTTGTGCTTTGGGGATATATTTAGTGAGGCCTACCTACTGAGTTTTATTACTCATGCCTATAGATCTTTTCTTTTTCTAGTGTTTGTGCAGGTTACAGCTTGGGTGTGTCTCATTGGGTGACGTTTGGTTGTGAGATGGAGAGTGACCCACGAGGTCACATGGTGATAGTGGTTTTCTCTTTCGGTTAGTTTTATTTTCTTTTGTTCTTAGTTACTTTACATTGTTTATTTATTTTGTACTGCTCTAATTTTTTCTGCTGCTTTAGTTATTTTTTTTACTAGGCGAAGTCATTACCACTTTCTCTCTGTTGATGCCATGGCGCTTGTCGCCAGCCCGGGAGGATCGGGAACGCCTCTCAGGTCATGTCGCGGACCGGCTCAGGTGATCGGTTCAGGGTCGACCCAGGTTGGTTCGTGACAAAATGGTATCAGAGGAGGTCGGCTCTTAGCGGACCTTTCTTTTAAGAGTGCCCTTTGTTATTTGGGATTTCTAATAGAAGGAGATTAGGACTGTCGGGGCTTAGGATGTAGGTTACGGGTCGGTTCCTGATCACCACCGATCATGATGAGACCTGAGTTACCAGGGTTAGTCCGGGATTTGAGTCTTTAGTATTTGGTTATTTTGGAATGAGGAATTAAGATGGGAGTGAATCAGTTCACATTGCGGCCTCATGTGGGGTGGTGACCCATGTGGAGTCCAAGTACCCGGTTTAAGGTCCCCTTAGTGTTATGTCTTACTTGGAACATGGCTCACCACCATGTTGCCGAGTTAAGTACAGACACTAGTCCCTCATTCCGATGGTTTATAGATGGTTGTGTTTCATTTTAAACCCGGTTTATGTGTTTATGTGTGCTGAAAATGAAGGTGATTTCGAAACGATAAAAAGGGTTTTCTTCCAAATTGTTTTTGAAATTAGTAAAGTGGGTTTTTTAAAGAAAAAGTGTTTCGGTTTGGAGCAATATGATATGTGTTTGGATTTGGTAAGGAAATAAGTGTTTGAACCTTGGCACTCTTTATGGAGGGTCACACGTGCGTGGGTATGTATGGAGAGTGTGTAGGGGCACTTGTTTGCAGATGATGTGAGCGATATTGAATGAACGCACATGTGACGGTTCATAAGGTTCCATAGGTGAGTTGTAATGTTTTAAAGAAATGATGGTTTTGGAATGTGATTTATGCCTGTGTTTGTAAATGTTTGGCTTATGGGCCTTTTGACCTTGGCTTGTGTTGTTGCCTCGATTGAGTTTTGTCTTGATTCCTGTTTCAATGATGATTCACATGTTGGCATGAGTATGCCACCCAGAAAGGTTGCTATGGTTGCTAATGATTCATGCCCAGTTTTCAGTTCTTTTGCATATTGCCTATTGATCAAAGAAATCAAAGTCTGTGAGGGGTAGTTGTTTGGTTGTGGAATTGAATTGGGTCTTCAGGTTGTTGGGAACTCCCAGGGTTGTTAGGGTGCGTTCTGTCTCAGATTTATTTGGGGGTTCGATTTTAGACTAGTAAAGATGAGATGTCTCATCGTCATTGGAGTTTTGGGTGTGATTAACGGTGGTCGACTTCCGCGAAGGTTCCCCACCTGGCAAGGAGTTTGGGCCAGTGGAACCTGTCTCCAAGAAACCATCATCGTCAGTACCAGCTCATAGTTTGTCGGACCGCTCTCTTGTGTGCCACGAGTATGGCCTATCCAGATATTCTAAGTGGCCTTGTCGCATCCATTCGGGGACTTGCTACCGTGTGGCTGTTCAGGCCACCAGGGAGAGTTCTGAAATAAGTGTCACTCATGAAGGAGTTAGAGACCAGGAGATGAAACTTCCTAACTGTGAGGCAGGAGATGCTTCAACCATTAGAGCCCCAACCACAGGTCTTGGGGTAAAGCTCGCGCACAACCAGGAGTTGTCGAGGGTGTGTAGAACCTCGCTTCGGATTATGTTATCAGATTTTTGAAAGGAGATACTCAAAGTCTCCTTGTTCTGTTCTAGTCATCATTGTAAGATCACCTTTCTTGCGGTTGCGTGATGAACTTATTCTACTGCAGTCTAAGCGGTCTTATATGTTCTCAGGGTGTTCTCAAATCATTCGATTCTCCTTGAAGGGTGATGGACCCGCGAATGAACGGGTCAATCTAATTTTGAGCTGGGTCTCTATTGTGTGCGTTAGGGGGATGTGTGGTTTTATGAAATTAACAGGCATTGTTTTGAGGTCCTTTGTGAGTTCGGGCTAGAAATTCCCTAGAATCTGGTTTCAGTGAGGTTTTTCTTCGGTCGGAGTGTGAGGGGTTGAGTAAATTCCTTACCCTCGGGTTTTTGGGTCATTTTGTAGCTTGCTTTATGTTTAAGGCTCTGAGTGTTGTTCGGTCTATGTGGAGAAATTAAATGGGTTCAATTTGGGAGTTCCCATGTTGTCCCCCCCCCCTTCAGGGGTGGTGTGTTCAAGTTTCAAGGTCTCTATGTTAGTAGATTTCTGTGGTGGGGAGAACCCTCCCGTGTTCTCCCCTCAACCTCGGGCGATGTTTGTACTTGAGTTGGTCAGGTGTGACTTGCGTTGGTAATGGTCACCCCGAGCGTCTCAGTTTCTTCTGGTTTTTCCTGGGCACAGACTTGAGTTAAGATAACTTTTGGCTGTGTGACTTTCTGGGGGCAGAAACTGTTTGTGGTGGGGATAATTGTCACACCCATTTTTTTAGTCATTTTAATCATTTATTTCACTTGGCGTCGGATGTTTTTTTTCTCTTAAGTGCGGGTGAGTCGCGGTTTAAATTTTTAATGTTGGGATGAGTTTATGGTTTGTGATAGTGCGCGAACACTGTACGTTTAAGACACGCAGTCCGCTTGGGCACGTGCATTCCGCTTGGGTACGTGCAGCCCGTTGGCAGTCTGCTTGGGTACCGTATGGTGCGCGCATACCGCACGATCATCCAGTTTTAACGTTATTAAATTATTTGGTTGAGCGGATAAATAAATAAATACATATGTGTGTCATTTTTATGTTTTAACGTTATGTATATATATATATATATATATATGTTTATATGTGTATATATGTTTATATGTGTATAGATATATATATGTGTTTACATATGTTTATATATAGGTATATATGTCTATATATGTATATATATATGTGTGTGTTTATATTTTTAAATGGTTTTATTATTATAAAGGTTTTGATTATAATAATAATAATTATCATTTTAGTTAAATAATTATAATTATTATTATTATTATTATCACTATTTTTACGATTAGAATTTTAATCATTAATATTACAATAATAATTAATATAAAAATTTATATTAACATATCTATTTTATTATTAGTTTTTTTAATTTGTTTTTAATTTTTCTTTTTGGGTAAAACCATAAGGCGACGCTCCCCTCTTCCCCCCTTGTACGGCGCGCCCCCCTGGCTCCTTTGCGCAGCGCCCGACCCCCTCCCCCTCTTCGCGCTACAGCCCCGCCGCCACCTCCCTGAGTTGCTGCCCACTGTCTGCCTGGCTACGCCTCACCAGCCACGCCCCGACGCCTCTCCACCGCTCCCCTCCGTCGGCGTCCCTCCCGCATCGTGCCCCTCCGCCTGTCCGGCCCTGCATCCCCATCCGATTTCTACCCCTGCGCCTGCCGACCACGCCGCCCTGCCCTCCGGCACCCCGCCGCGTCGCCCTGCTGCTTCGGCGACCCCGCCGCCGAGCCCGATCCCTTCCAGCGCCCCTATCGGCGCTTCCAGTGCGCCTGTCACCAGCCGGCGGCCTCCGACCTACCTCCTTGAACCCGAATATCCCTCCCCTTCTCCAATCTGATCCAGTGGTGCCCAACCCAACAAAACTCCCATGTTTCAGCGGCTCAAACCCCCTTCGCACACCTGTCCGGCCGACACCCTCTCTTCTCACTATCTCACTGACCCGATGTCAGTCTGAAACATCTTTGGCCGGTGTCCCATCCTTCCTCCGGTGGTTGTTGCGGTTCCCTCCAGTGAGATTCATCCCCCCCCTCTATCAATTTCAATAATTCTATTATGCTTATGCCTTTTTCCCTTTAATTCTAAGTATAAATATAATTGAAATCCTTGAGTTTCTTTGAACCCATTTTAGTTCTTGGCCTTGACATAAATAGTTGGTTTCATGTGTCCGTTGTTTGGTTTCACACCTTCGTTATACACTTAATTAACTGGTTATAAATGTTGTTGAATATTTTTGAATTTGTTTAAAAATTGTGTGAAGTGAGTTCATGGTTCGCGTCTACATGTGTCTACATTATTTTGTTTCTTTGTTTGATTAATCTGCTATGTCCTTTAATTTATTTATGTGGTGCGGATTGTGTTTTGGGAGTATTTTTTAGGCGCACTTGATTTCAAAGGTAAACTTTTGGTTGACGGTATTTAAAGTGGTGTATTCATGGTTTCAAAATGGGTTTTAAGAGTGTTTAGAAGGTGTGAATTATATTTTAAAGGTGGTGAACATGTTTAAGTGTAGCGAACATATTTTTTTTGAAAGCGGCAATGTTTAGTGTGTGTAAACGGGTGCGTTATTTTATAAAATGTTTTATGGGTTGGCTTCTAGGTGCGAGACATGTTTTGGGTGTGATGATGTTGTGTGTTTTATTTTAAAGTGTTTTCTTATGTGAAACTGAGTATTTTTTGATGTGAACCTTGGTTTCACCTTTTGCGGATGTTTTATAAATTATTCGAATGCTTTATTACTTTAATCTTGTGGTGTGTAAAGTGGTTTGTGTGTCTAAAGGTCGTAATTTAATTCTAATAAAGATTTTGTTTGCGTTTTGATATGTGTTTTTATTTTTTTCAAAACATGTCGAGCTAGTTATTCTATATTTTTTATATGTTAGGATTATTTTAGGTTCACTTTTGTGTGTATTTTGAGAGGTTTTGCGTTGTTTCAGCGCATTGGTGAGACTTTCCGTGATGTTGCGATCATCAGAAGGTTGCGCGTACTCTTGCGCGAGTGTGTGACATGCATCGTCATCGTAACCGGGCTACGAGTTGAGGTAGGTCCCCCATTGCAATTACCTTTAGATTTAGAATTTATTAATAGCTTGTTGTTTTATTAATTTTTAATGAATTAGAAATAATATTGGATAATAAAACATTAAATTATTATTTAGTGCGAAAAGAGCTGTTTATTTTATACCGAACACTTGTGACATTTTCTTGACGGGCGGACACCCAGTTTTGAAAGAATGACTGTTTGGACTTTAAACATAATTCACGGAACTTAAATTGTGCTTCTAGTTTTAAAGATAAATAATTTCTTCTGAACAAGTGTTTTGGAGCTTTTTGAGAAATGAGGTTTTACTTTAAAATTGGTGAAGGCCCGTTTGGCACCTTAATGAAATGGATTATCTTGGAAATCCCACTCGGGGGGTGATCTTTGGTGTGCATTGTTTGCGTTAGCTGTATGTGATGTTTGTGCATCGTGACTGTTTTATTTACATTGTAGACGCACCCCCTTTTTATTGCTTGTGTTGACATGGGAACCTGGCATATTGAGTGAATTTTCTGAGAACGATTACTGCACTAGTTTAGACCACGCACTGGATAGTGGCCCCATAGCAGGGGAATACTGAGTTATTGCTGCTATGGGGATGGGGCCCCTCGGTTAGGCCATGTAGGGATATACCGGGCATTAGTGCGTTATGACGTCATCGAGTTATGGCATGCCTTCAGGATGAGTCACATGAATAGTACGTTCTGGTTGGTTCACGATCTCCTAGGTTCGACCCATGTTCTTTTAGTGTTTATTTGTGTGTGGTGGACAATTGAGAGGTCGAGTTCGGTTGCTGACCCATGTGTGACACTTTTACCATTTCCCATAGTGTGTGTTGTGTGTGTTTTATCTTTTTTGACTAATAACTGAAGTTTGAATTTCTAAATTGTTCGCAAAATATTTTAAAAAGGCAATGCACCTGTTTCTTTCAACATTAAACTTGATCTAGATTTAAAAGGGCAATGGACTGTTACTTGTTTTAAAAATGAAATTGTGTGGAAACTATATTTTATATAATTTAGTTCATACCTGGAATTGATAAATTCTTTATTTATTGGTATGTGCTTTGGGGATAGATTTATTCAGGCCGACCTACTGAGTTTTATTACTCACGCATATAGATCTTTTCTGTTTTTAGTGTTTGAGCAGGTTAGAGCTTGGGTGCGTCGCCTTGGGTGACGTTTGGTTGTGAGTTGGAGAGTGACCCACGAGGTCACACGGTGATAGTGGTTGTCTCTTTCGGTTAGTTTTATTTTCTTTTGTTCTTAGTTACTTTAATTTGTTTATTTATTTTGCGCTGCTCTGTTTATTTTTCTGCTGCTTTAATTATTTATTTTTACTGGGCGAATTCATTCCCACTTTCTCTCTGTTGATGCCCTGGCGCTTGTCGCTATCCCGGGAGGATCGGGAACGCCTCTCGGGTCATGTCGCGGACCGACTCGGGTGATCGGTTCAGGGTCGACCCGGGTTGGATCGTGACAGAGACCGATGCAAACAGTTCCACCAGGGAGATTGATGCTAACAATTCCATCCATGAGACAAATGCGAACAGTTCCATCAGGGAGACTTATGTGAACCATTCCATCTTGGTGACCGATGCAAATACTTCCATTAGTGAGACTGATGCAAGTGGCTATATCAGTGAGACCGATGCAGACAGTTCAATCTATGAGACTGATGATAGTAGTGAAATCGCGGAGACCAATGCGAACAATTCCATCGGTGAGATCGATGGGTACAGAACAATCGGTGTGACCGATGTATGTAGGGCCATTGGTATCGAGGATACATTTAGTGAATAGTACTATTGACATCGTTGTGTAATTCAATGAAGAGTACCATTGAAATAAATGAGAAATTCTTTGAACATTACCATCAACCATGGTGAGTCATTCTATGACAGTACCATCGTCATCAGTGAGACATTCTGTGAACATTACAATCCACAATAGTGAGTCATTCAATGAAAAATACCATCAAGATAAGTGAGTCATTCTTTGAAATGTACCATTGGCATCAATGATCCATTCCAAGAATAGTCCCATCAGCATCAGTGAGTTGTTCTGTGAACAATACCATCAACATCAGTGAGTCGATATGTGAATTGTGTCATTATCATGATTGAGTAGTTCTATGAACAATACAACTAATATCACTGTGTCATTCTATGAAAAGTACCATCGGTGTCGGTGAGTAATTATGTGAATAGTACCATCAGTGTTGGTGATTCATTCTGTGAGTAGTGTATCTAGGATCAGTTTGTGTATAGTGTTTTTGGGATCATGACCAATGTTCCCAGCTTCTTAAATTTTCGCCTGTTTGATGTTTTCTTTGATGTAAGATGCATTCAAGGAATTTTTTAAAGTATTTAAGCATGAATCAAATTAAAAAACACATATATTAATATTACTAAGTCCTGATATGTCCTTATGTGGTCAAACCATGTTGTTAAATGTGTTCCACATTTATTTAAATATCCAGTGTACTGTTAACCGTTGTTCCATAAATCTTCTAAAGGGACGAGATATCTTCGTCCCATGATCAAAAAATTTGTTCCCTAGAGTGAGATGCTCAAAAAATTTATTCTTCTCATAGGATTGGTTTCATCATACCTTAATCCTTGGATTTTCCCCTTGGCGTTTCTTCATCTTTCATGTGCTCCCCCTTTTTGGTGCATGTACCACGTTTCGATCCACCATAGATTGAACGTATGATCTACCTCTATTATTTAGTTTTATTCCATAATTATCCTCCTATTTCTCCTTCTCATGATATGACATGTGATATCCATGCTTTTAATGGGGCTTTCTTGGATATGATATGTTGTGGTCGTCCCGCGGAATCCTCGGGTGGATACAATTGTCAGGGGGTGGTGATTGTAATTTTTCGTGTGAATCATTCTGATATAAATAATTTCAAGAACATTTTGAGGTAGTGGATTCATTTCTTCTTTATAATTTTATGTGCATATATACAGTTATCATGTTTTAGCACATTGGATCACAAAGTAATTTAACTAATATATATTTTATGGGGACAAATAAATTTATATTGTCGTATGTTATTACATCTAGTTTTTCTAGATAGTGTGATATCTATGTGTTTTTTATTTAGTTTCAGTTGTCGATGGAAATTGGTAAAGAACGTAAACTAGGATTAGTTTTACATTTATTTTCAATGATAAAGAGGTATGTAAATGTATCTGGTTCTCCATATTTTAATTTTATGATTATCAAATGGATGAATTTCTTTTGTTTATTAATTTTAAAATCATTCTGTTTCATTTTTCTGTAGTTGGAACCTGTAAAAAATCACATAGGTATAGATGAATTAAATGACTGGTTTTTTTATAAATGATAATTACTACTAGGGTTCTGAGTAACCCTCATTCTTTCTTAAGGGGAAAGAGCCCAGTTGATGTGATTATTGTTTTCATACTAGTTCTAATGTAAGCCTTCATGGTTTTTGTGATATGTGGGGTAGGTATACACATTGGTTGTTGTGAAAGATGATGCCTTGAGTGGAGAGATTTATCAATTTATGTATGTGGGTGTTAGGGGGGACACAATAGATGATGAAACAAGATGGATGTGAATTTTTGGAAACTTGATGAATCTTATTGGTGGTTTGTCTTCTTTACTTTCCCAACTGCTCAAGGCATCTCGCCTTACATACCATTTTTCCATAAATTTGTGAAGCTACACATGGATATGCCACATGCATTCTGTGTTTATCTTATTGAGGAAGGATGTATCTACGCACATTCTATAGGTGGAAATGATTCGATTTGTAGTTTATATACTCACCCTATCGGGACCCCTTCTGATTAGAAGCTTATAATTTTTCTATAATACCTATTAATATGGGAAAGTAATAATTTTGTTAATAAATGACTAAATAAATGATGTTAACCTATGGGGTTTGAACATGATGGGATACAGTGATGAGGTTCAAATTTAATGGAACAATGCAATTTAGGTGTGATTCTATATAAATATAATTTTGAAATTTTTAGTATATAATATATGAGTAATTAATTAATTAATTAAATGTTCAATTTATAAAAATGGAATGAAGTAATGTAACATTCTCTTTAAATGTTTTTGAGCTTATAGGATACGCAATCTTAGAAGTCGTAGTTGGGTGTTTGAGAGAAGTAAGATGCAACTGAGTCAAAGACAAGGTTATGCCCATATTGTGGTCGTAATCCATATTATATCCTCTAAATTTTATGTTTTTATAAGCTACTCCACCATGTCAGTTAAGGCAAATGACACCCCAGGGATTATGATCCATGGGGGGTGTTTTCCCCAACATTCATGTGGTAGGATGTATGGATGACTTCACACATTGGACCCACTCTCTTCCCTTGGTAGTTACTTGTGCTGGTAGTCACAAGAGTTTGTTTTCTTTATATATCTATGTAGAGGGTCATAATGTCATGTGGTTATTCACACACAAATTGTTTGTATATAGTTTTCTATGGACTGCTATAGGTGTAACGTTTAATGGATGTGATGGCTTTAGGATCCTTACTCGTTGTGTGGGCTGTAATGGCTAATGGTATAATGCTCTATTTATGATACACGTTATGTAATCTATGGATGATCCCAAATACAACCTGGTTAATTTTATTTCATGGATGTTATGGTATGGTTGCACGAGGTGCGTGTTGTGGTGATTCGCCCATGTGTCTGCAGGGCTAGCCTTTTGGATTGAAATGCTTATGACCTGTAATATAGGGTAAAAGCAGAAAACTAGTGGGGAAGTAGGAGTGGGGTACCCTTGATATAATTTATTATACTATATAATCTTTTATGTGATACATGGTGAGAGTATCGGTGTTCATTCTGTGAACTTAGTATACATATTTAGGTGAAGAGTTAGTTTCACTTATTGTTCACTATGCATTAGAATGTTTTCATTACATTTGCATGAAGAATCCGTGGATGATCATATTGATTATACTGTTATACTCACCCAATGTATAAATAAAAAAAATTTCAGGTCACATGTAGTAGGATGGAGATCAATATGGTTTCTACTATTTTGTGGTTTCATGAGCTATTCAGTCCTGGAGGGGTAAACATTTTTTGGAGGTAGTCGTGATAGCTCCAACATCTTCTCAATAATGGAATTGAAATGACATACATCAGGGATCATGTTTCCCAATTCATGAGTAAAGAAATGGGATAGTCATAAATGGATATGTTTAAAAACACAGATGTGTTGTGTTATTCATTTATTATTTCATGTCTCGTGAGAGTTGGAATATCCTTTTTCTATGTGACATATTTGGTTGGTATCCATAGGCGCATATGCAAGACCAGTGGAAATTTATTCATTGTATAAAAAGGTTTTTG
Organism: Viscum album; assembly: GCA_963277665.1. Classification (NCBI taxonomy): domain Eukaryota; kingdom Viridiplantae; phylum Streptophyta; class Magnoliopsida; order Santalales; family Viscaceae; genus Viscum; species Viscum album. The sequence continues at coordinate 2,048,679,289 of OY728127.1, forward strand.
AAGGTTTTTATCCTTTCCATTAGACATGCATGGTTGATGGAATCCTGAGACACACAATATATGATTTTTGTTGCATGTTTTTGTGGTGTTCTTAAAGGATGGACTAAGAAACCCATACACATGTAGACCGAGGAATGTATATCATGGTCCTATGATGAAGAGTGAAAAATTGGGGATGGTATCCACAGTTTATTGTCATGGAGTGAGGACAGGTTTATATTTGTGCAGTTTCATGTCATTTGGTGAGGACATCATGATGTGCAATTTAAATTCATGAATTAAGGGAATTATGTGATGTAGTTTTATGTCATTATGAATGGACACACTTATGTTTAGTTTAACATCATCTGGTAAGGACATGCATCCATATAGTTTAATGACTTTTTTATTGATGATGTGGCACATTTAAAAGTATCATCATATAGACGTATGCATACAATTTAGGATTATGTGGAATAGAATAAATGATGGACATCCAAATGCTGGGGTGTGCGGCATAGTGCCATAAAAATTTCTGAGATAAATGAGGACCAAAGGGGAATCAACCATACCATGTATGAAAACTGAAAGACTTCGGTAAAAGGGATAAAAGGGTTATGGCTATATCTAGTCTTGATGAAGAAATTTATGGTTGTCACTACATATCTTATGAAGATGAGAATCAGGACACATGTAATCCATGAAAAAGAAATACATTATGTAGGTCTGAACCATATATATAGGTGGTAATTATTTTCATTGATCGTTGTAAATGGGAATGGTATTGGTGATCTAGTAATCACTAAGTATCTTGTATGGGGATCAATCAAACTACGCATAGTTTAGGATGTCCCGTGCGATTTAACATCATGTGGTGAGGAAAAAGGATGATCGATGTGAATTGTTGGGTGCATCGCAGTTGGTCCCAAGGATTATATCCCATGAATTACTATGTTTCTCATGGGGAAGAAAATGAAACAATAGAAAATTCATAGATTATTATGCATTTTAATATCATAATTAAATTATATCGACCAGGTTGTTTAATGTCATGTTTTGTGGACATATGGAATTTATTATATGGTCTTTCACTGAAGACCGTAACAGATCTACTATTGACCTCTATGACATTATTCTGGGGGTAAGTATCTTCCATGATTCCTTTTATCGTGTGACCTATTCATGGTGTGAGAGACAAGGAGCGAAACCAGTTCCCATATATTTCTAATACAAAACATGTGCATAACACGATCATTTTTTCTTACGAAATGTCTTATCCAAGACATAGGATCAATGATTCCTAATGTACCAAAATGAATGGGAAGTAATAAATATATTATAAAGGATAAATAATGCAGTTTGATATCATGAGGTAAGGATATTTACAATACATTTTAACTTTAAGTGGTGAGGATGAGAATTTCTATGTTGCTTAAAGTCCTATGATGAGGATGATATGTTCCATAAAGTTTAACAATATATGTAGAGTATACGTTCCAGGGTTTCATCTGATGTGAAAGATTTTTTTCATAACATCTTATGAAAAGTATTTCATGTGATTTATCATATTGGTTGGAGGTGTTATATGTTCCCCATTAATGGTGTCCATCAAATAGTATTCATTATGATAGATCTTATGTATTATGTATGTTCCTTCCCATATGGGATCCAATCTCAGGGGATTCTTTCATAGTATATTTGGGTTCTAAAATCCAATACCATCACTCGCAGAATAAATTAGTTGATGTGATCATTTTTATTAAACAATAATGAAATCGAGTTCTGGTGGACTTCATGGTTGTGAACAACCACTTATTATCTGGTAATCCTAACTCTTAAAACCATTTTAGTGATTTTTCATCATTTTAGAACATTACAAGAATATATATTTTGAGTGAGGTTATAAGGGCCTCTATGGGGAACAAAGTCTCAGTCTCATACACCTATGTGTATTGTGTTACTTGTGTATAAGTTTGTGTGGTCTTCTAGTTAGTCCACACCCCATAGAGTTGTTTAATTTTCCAATACATCATATCATTGTTCAAAATCGTGTAGAGTATTTCTGATAGGTTATTTTTTAACTATTTTACTTTTCCATTTCCAAATATCATTATAGTGGGATGAGTGATTGGACTCGATGATTTACTGCATGTAATGATTCTCCATCTCATGGATCAGATGCTGGAATCTTTGTCAGTCAATATTTTTTTAAGGTAAATTGAACTAGGAGATGATATGGGACTTCATGAAATTTAGGATAGTTTTTCTAACATCATTGAGGGGTATCTTCACATTACATTTAGAAAAAAATGACGATGGTATTAAGGTTGTACAAGATTTTAATAGATGTGGTTCGGGGATATGACCAAACAACATTCATCTCCCATATGAAAAATGTCCTAGAGTGTGGTGAGTTTGATAGGAGATCATTATCATTTTTGAGTACTCCTGAAATGTATAAGGTTATGATGTTACCTTGGATGGAATCCTACATATCATGATCAATTAATGAGATGGTAATTGGGAATCCTAAGGTCATATTCTCCACTCGATATACCTAACAACTGTAACATCTTTTTTTAATTCATGTGAGTTCCATATTGATTTGGAATGATCTTACTTAGGTTGAATTTAATGATGAAGTGTATCAAGGATTGATATCTAGGATGGGACTCTATCTAGGAGTTTCATATCATAATATTTATTTTCCTGATTTCATCTCATATAATATGGGGTTTTCATGGGAATGTGGATTAGGATCATGAGAATATGAAGAATATAGGCCCAGTTCTTGTGCCAAGGTTGGAGGAATATTTGTTTTCTGCAATGCTAGTTGTGACGGCCTTCCACATTTCATAGTTTGAATGGATATGACCCCTATAATGTAGTCATATAGGAATATCACATGCGGGTGAATAGTGGATGGTTCTAAGGCACCCCCTTTCTTCCTTTGAGAATGATGTAGTGCATTACCTTGAGTTTTAGTTGTGTATATTTACACAATGAGGAATTAAACGGAATATTGAGTTTGAACATGACTGTTCTACCTATTGTATCCTCATATATTGTTCATCTATCCTCTTTATCCTTAGTTATATGCCATAAAACCATATATGTATGGCATATTAATCATGAGAGAATGGTTTTTTCAGGTGTATTGTTTTATAGAAACAAATGTCATCACCTCATATGGCATGCACTCCAATTTTCGTGGAGGTAGTTGTAGTTCCAATTTCATAGGGAAGATATCTGTGAGGGTTAATGTTTCATTGGAAGATAATATGACTCATCCTATTAGGTTTCATTTCACACTTTGTGGTAAAACCCGAAATTGGGAGGTGCTTCAGACCCATCTTTCATGGGCAGTGTATTTTCTACTAGGATGCACAATTATTTCCTCAGAGTTTTTTGGCATGAACAAATATATTTTCATCTTTGAAAATTTCAAAATACTCCACACATCTGGATGATAACTCCATCAAATCATTTTCTTCATCCAGTTAGACCGTGATTATGCAATACAAATTTTATAGGGATATATCCAGCACCACTTGTCTAAAATCAATCATTCCTTGAAGGATTTCTTTGAATATGATTCAATTCTAGATATTATGACCCATACTTTTGAGGAAATGGTAGTAATTGGGTTGCTCAGTGAGGTTCACCTCATAGGGATACCTGTTTTATAGATGTGTAGTTAGGTAATTATCCTTGGATACCAATTAATAAATGGAGACCTACTCATTCTGGAAGGAGTACACCATATTCATCAGTTCTTCAAATCCAATATCACCATGATTTAACTTTTCATCTGTCTAAGGGTGATTATGTTATTTTTATGCTCTATATGAGGTGATAGGGAGGTTTGGGACTACCTAAGCCTCTCGAAAGGTGTCATTTCTGTGTTTAGAGTGACAATTTAATAATCCATTCTAGATTTCCATTATCCCTTTCCTACAGGGATGACTGTATCTTTGGATCAGGTTTCTATTATATCCTCTATATAGTAATTTTATATTAAAAAAATTCAAATAATCTACTTGAATATTTCACGATAATTAAATGTGTCTACAAATCATCGAAAATATTTTATGAACAACGTTCTATAATATTCTCTTGTGGTAGAGGTCTGCTGAGTGAGTAGGTAAATTCCTTCCACATTGATATGAAATCACACACAATCAGATTTTCATGTTGTTTGTTGTTTTCCAGCATGAATATCGGTGTATTCTAAATTGTAGGATTTAATTGCTAATTCAAATGACGAAAAATTTCATACCATCGTAACAGAGACCCTACTATAAGGCTAATATATCAAATGGAGGTTTTCCCTATTAGAGTGTGTACAAATAACATTCATCATTGCAGCCACTTATTGATAGCGAGGGCCCATCATTGGCACACATTATGATTTTATGATTGTGAGATTATAATCAAGATCATCTTAACTATTGAAAAAGAATAATGGAATATATAAAATATTCGTAATAAGTGGGCTATCATTGACCCATTCAGGATATGTCTTCTTTTCTGGTTGTCTAGGAGAACACTTCCCTTCCATGGATTCAATTCAAGATTCCAGGGGCTCGATGACATTCAGATGAACCAGGGGAATTGCTTCCTGGACCATCTCCCTCCCAGGTAGATCAGACATCGGTTTATGAGGTGGCCCCAATTTTATTTCCTTCAAATTTTCTATTCATCCCGAGATTTTATGGTTATCTTGGGGAATAAGACACTATTACAAAAAATGGGGGATTTCATGACCATTTTAGAGTTTTTCTGTATGTGTTCTAGCTTCCTAGAACTATATAAAACCTGATATTTAGAAAATTCCTTTTATGATGGATAAATTTTGGGAGGGGGAATGTTTATCACTTCTTTGAAAATATTCTCTATGATTATACTTACAATTAGTAACTCCTTATTATTTTGTTGTATATCATGTATTTCACTCTTATATTTTGAAAATAATTCTTCCATGGAAATAAAGTCAATCATCATAATAGGTGAATGAGATTTGTCTTTACACATGCCCTTGGAAAAAATTCTTGGAAGAGGTGGAAACTCAGTTTTAAGAATTTATTTTTCTTGGATCCATTTATGGTTCCTGGAACACAGAACCTCATTTAATAAATTCTAGCCACCCTCCCTCAGAGGTATCTTTTCTATGATAGAATCTTCATTATTTTTATTGTTATCAGTATATACCATCTTGATAGAGACGACATTCGATGAGGAATATCATGAATTGGTGGTCATTTCATTACAATCGATGCTATAAGATGATTCTGCAAAGCTTCCATCAGGGACATTGTCTGAACCCTTGGCCATATTAGGGAATTTTTCCCTGCACACTTTTTGTTCATAACTATCCTCACTGTGTATTATACTCATTTAGTTCTATGAACGGTGATCCTGAGGGAGTTCCCAATTGAGATTTATTAATGGTCCCAAACTAGCATAGTTTTGTCACGTAGTATTCAGGATCCTAACAATCAATTAATTTATCAAAATATTTATAATAATTATTCCATATCTAGTGGTGATTATTATGAAAATTCTACCTCCCATGTGCGGTGAGAGTCATTTTGGGCCATATTTGGCAATAAATGGTCTAATTGTAGATGATCTAAGGGCTCTAGTTAGGGATTTTATGACCCTTGAGGAGGATATGACGATATAAATTACCCCATAATAGTTGGGTGGGTATTTTAGTGATCACCTATGATGTATCTAGTGTCTTCTTAGGGGATAAGGGACCAAGGGATTGTTCATGAGACAAACATTTCCTCAACGAAGTTGGATGAGGTTCACTTGCTGCATCTACAAAGGTATCCCAAATTCTATCTACAATTGATGATCTGATTAGTAGAGGATGTTTTATATATTCCATTGGACCAATGGACGAGGTCTTCTCTTATATGGATCATATAAAACATCCAATAAAGGCACACTTTGTTGCATGTAATTGTGCTTGCATATGATCTGGGTCCATTGGTGACCCCTTAGGGTAATCATTTCACACGTGACATTGTCCGACTATGAAAACATATGTCTCCATTATTGTAATTTACTCTTATTATTTTTGGTGCACATTTCGATGCCCTATTGGATACCAAACCTCTCTATATATATTGTAATTGCCCTATTAAATTAATGAAATTCTATTGTAGTGACCAAATAGAAAAATAATTACATTGTCCCATAAATTATATAGAGGGTATAACATTGTCAGAATCTGTATATGAGGGGATATGCTATTCCCTGGGATCAAAAAAATTTAAAGCTCCATACTATCCATGTACTTTAATATGTATTGCTGATGTAGCTTTGTTGATCTGCAACTTAAGTGTCACGATGCAATGATGGTAAGCATGTGGTAGATTTGATCTATGATTTTCCTCTATCAAGAACAAATCCATTATGATAGAAGCTAATTTAGAATGGTAATAGAGTATCCGTATTTTCTAAAGGTGACACTCATATCTAGGATAAGAGAGATATCGATCCTTCTATCATTGTGGAGTATCGAACATATGCTGGAATAGATAAGTAATGAACTCCTTTTCTAGCTCATCTCTGGTATCATTGATGGATGTAGTGAGGTGATAGAAAATGATGGACATGTTTTTTCTTGATAACTCTCTCTATTAGTCAATTGCATCCTACTCCTCATAGAAAATGATGGACATGCCTCTATCTCATCATACCATATAAGAATTACTTGAAGGTCTACTGCATATTGTAATATAGTGATACTGTTTTTTACAGGTAAACATATATATTTGACCCCAGTGCCTCGAGAACCTCTATGAACAATGGTGTCAGTGTTTGGAGAACCACTCCATAAAGAGATTTCTAGGAAAATGGAGGACTACTTTTTCAATGGGAGATATTTCCATGGGAGCTTGATCATGGTGTATGTTAGGAGTATTTTCTCTATGATCCATCTCCACTTTACCATGAGGAGGACCCTCGTGGTAATGAAATCCACCGACTTCCTCTTCAATGGAATATATAATGGACCCTTAGTGTATTGAGAATGTGTCTTGAAAAACCCCATATACACTCTCAATAAGATGACTAAAGATATGGTCAATGTTCTTCATCATGTTCAGAATACACTAACATTCCTTTTGAAGTTGTGTAGGGGTATGTTCTTATGGTATATTGGATGCTTTAACTTTTATATAACAATAAAATGTGGTAATGATATTATCATATTTCTGAAAAGCTATTAGATTGTGCTGATGAGCTATCTCATTATTGACTGACATGTGAGCGTGTTTTCAGGCTTCTTCCTTTCCCACTTGCTGAGCCTCTGTTAGGATGAGATTATGAGAATGATTCTATGCCTATAGGATATGCCACCAGTTGTTCATGAAAGGAATATAAGCCCGCCCTGAGGTATGTGACTCTCTCAACCAGTTGGACTTGGTTGGATTATGAATATAATATTCGTTCGAATATTCATTCCACATTGGATTATATTTATTAACCTCCATAATGGAAGAACGAATATGATCATGGAAATTTGTTTTTGTGAAATTATGCTTCCACATTAATTCATTGATGGAAATATGATTGTGATCTCTGATTTATTTATTTATTTGGATCCTCTAGTGTAGAACCAATAACATGAATATAACCCTATCATTAGGATAGAAAAATAATCACTTTCTCAGACTCTTCCTCAATGGAGATATATGCCTAATCCTGGGCCTTTGAAGTATAGTTCTTGATATTATGGGTAAGAATTTTCCCCTACACTGAGGCATGTTCCAATTTCACCTAATTGGAATCGATTAGAATTGGGATATTATCTAGGTATGTGGCCTCCCCCTTCAATAAAATATGTTGGAATTCCTCCCTGGAGTGGGAAAGAGTGTTCACTTTCATGTGTATAGCCGCATATTCATGATGCTCAGAGTGTTTTGTTTTCCTGGAATTATGGATAAGAGTATATGCATGTCTATTAAATTAAAATAGAGCTGAAATATGTTGGTAGAGTTCATCAGATATTTATAAAATGTATTTTTATTTTATAAAAGTGTGTGTAGGGATGTGACGCTCACAATTTTCTATCTCCATGTAGGAATGGATGATTTAATCTATTTAAATGAGGTTATGTACCCCCTAAATTCCTCCTAATTCCATTAGAACTTGTTCATAATATTTTTATTTGGTGGAATTGACGCACGCCTATTGTAGGGTGGTGAAAAACAATTATTTCCAAAGATAAAATTATGTAATTTGGTTGACCTAGGATGTCTCCCAAAGAGAAGTGCATACAAAATTGTTTTTCACTTTTAAATAATCATAAAAATGGTGTATTTGATAAGTTAAAGATTCAATGTAAACTCAAATTAAAATAACTGATAATCATTGATATTAAAAGGTTGATTAGGTCTGGGATGGTTTTCTAATTGTAATGTTATCATTGTTCATTTTAATTCAATCCTCTTCTTCATAGATGATTATATCGGGTTTCCAAAATCATTTTCTCTCACATCCTTGGTGAAATTACGATGGTGAGAGAAAACTGTACCATGATTTCAGTTTGGGAAACTATACTTCTTGTTGTAATATATTTGAGATGGTAATTGGGAATCCTAAGGTCATAGTCTCCACTCGATATACCTAACAACGGTAACATCTTTTTTTAATTCATGTGAGTTCCATATTGATTTGAATTGATATTACATAAGTTCATTTTAAAGATGAAGTGCATCAATGATTCATATCTAGGATGGGACTCTATCTAGGTGTTTCATATCATAATATTTCTTTTCCAGATGTCATGTCATATAATATAGGGTTATCATGGTAATGTGGTTTAGGAGCATGAGAATATGAAGAATATGGACCCAGTTCTTGTGCCATAGTTGATGTAATATTTGATGTCAGCAATTCTAGTTGTGACGGCCTTCCCCATTTCATAGTTTGAATGGATATGGCGCCTATAAAGTACTCATGCAATAATATCACATGCGGGTGAATAGTGGATGGTTCTGAGGCACCCCCTTTCTTCCTTTGAGAGTCATGTAGTGCATGCCCTTGAGTCTTAGTTGTGTATATTTACACCATGAGGAATTGAACGGAATATTGAGTTTGAACATGACTCTGCTACCTATTGTATCCTCATATATGGTTCATCCATCCTCTCGATCCATAGTTATATGCTATAAAACCATATATGTATGGAATAATAATCATGATAGAAAGGTTTTTTCAAGTGTATTGTTTTATAGAACCAAATGCCATCTCCTCATCTGGCATGCAATCCAATTTTCGGGTAGGTACTTTTGGTTCCAATTTCATAGGGAAGATATCTGTGAGGGTTAATGTTTCATTGGAAGAGAATATGACTCATCCTATGAGGTTTCATTTCACAATTAGTGGTAAAACCCGAAATTGGGAGGTGCTTCAGACTCATCTTTCATGGGCAGTGTATTTTCTACTAGGCTGCACAATTATCCCCTCATAGTTTTTTGGCATGATCAAATATGTTTTCAACTTTCCAAATTTCAAAATACTGAACACATTTGGGTGATACCTCCATCAAATTATTTTCTTCATCCAGTTAGACCATGATTATGCAATACACATTTTCTAGGGATATATCCAGGACCACTTGTCCGAAATCAATCATTCCTTAATGGATTTCATTGAATTTGAATCAATTCTGGATATTATGACCCATCCTTATAAGGAAATGGTAGTAATTGGGTTGCTTAGTGAGGTTCACCTCATTGGGATACCTGGTTTACAGATGTGTATTTAGGTAATTATCCTTGGATACCAATTAATAAATGGAGACCTATTCATTCTGGAAGGAGTACACCATATTCATCAGTTCTTTAAATCCAATATGACCATGATTTAACTTTTCATCTATCTGAGGGTGATTATGTAATTTTTGATGCTCTATATGAGGTGATAGGGAGGTTTGGGACTACCTAAGCCTCGTGAAAGGTTTCATTTCTGTCTTTAGAGTGACAATTTAATATTCCATTCTAGATTTCCATTATCCATTTCCTATAGGGATGATTGTATCTATGGATCAGGTTTGTATTATGTCCTTTATATGGTAATTTTCTATTAAAAAAAATTCAAAGAATCTATCTGAATGTTTCACGATAATTAAATGTTTCTACAAATCATCCATAATATTTTATGAACAATGTTCTGTAAGATTATCTTGTGGTAGAGGTATAATGAATGATTAGGTAAACTCCTTCCACATTGATATGAAATCATACACCATCATATTTTCATGTTGTTTGCAGTTTTCCAGCATGAAGATCTGTGTATTCTAAATTGAAGGATTTAATTAGAAATTCAAATGACGAAAAATTTCATACCATCATAACAGAGACCCTACTGTAAGGCTGATATACCAAATGGATGTTGGCCCTATTAGAGTTTGTACAAATAACATTCATCATTGTAGCCACTTATTAATTTTTAGGTCCCTTCATTGGCACACATTATGAAATTATGTGTTTGAGATTCTAATCAAGATCATCTTCACAATTGATAATGAATAATGGATTATATAAAATATTCGTAATAAGTGGGATATCATTGACCCATTCAGGATATGTCTTCTTTTCTGGTTTTCTAGGACAACACTTCCCTTCCATGGATTAAAGTCAAGATTCCTGGAGCTTGATGTCATTTAGATGAACCAGTGGCATTTCTTCCTAGACCATCTCCCTCCTAGGTATATCCGACATGGGTTTATGAGGTGGCACCAATTTTATTTCCTTCTAATTTTCTATTCATCCAGGGATTTTATGGTTATCTTGGAGAATAAGACACTATTACAACAAATGGGGGAGTTCATGATCATTTTAGAGTTTTTATCTATGTGTTCTAGCTTCTTAGAACTATATAAAACTTGATATTTAGATAATTCCTTTTATGATGGATAAATTTTGGGAGGGAGAATGTTTATCACTTCTTAGAGAAGATTCCCTATGATTAAATTTCCAATTAGTAACTCCTTATTATTTTGTTGTATATCATGTGTTTACCTCTTATATTGTGACAATAATTCTTCCATGGAAGGAAAATCACTCATCATAAGAGGTGAAAGAGATGTTTCTTTACACATATCCTTGGAAAATTTTCTTCTAAGAGGTGGAAACTCAGTTTTAATAATTAATTTTTCTTGGATCCATTTATGGTTCCTGGAACAAACAACCTCATTTAGTGAATTCTAGCCACCCTACCTCTGAGGTATCTTTTCCATGATAGAATATTCATTATTTTCATTGTGATCAATATGTACCATCTTGATAGAGATGCCATTCGATGTGGAATATCATGAATTGGTGGTCATTTCATTACAATCGATGCAATAGGATGATTCTGCATAGCATCCTTTAGGGACATTGTCTGAACCCTTGGCCATATTAGGGAATTGTTTCATGCACACTTGTTGTTCTTAACTATCCCCACTGTGTATTCTACTCATTTAGTTCTATGAACTGTAATCCCGAGGGAGTTCCCAATTGGGATTTCTTAATGGTCTACAAGTAGCATAGGTTTGTCATGTAGTAATAATGATCCTAACAATCGATTAGTTTAGCCAAATTTGTATAATAATTATTCCATATCTAGTGGTGATTATTATGAAAATTCTACTGCCCATGTGTGGTGAGGGTCATTTTGGGCCATAGTTTGCACTGATTGGTCTAATTATGGATAATACAAGGGCTCTAGTTAGGGATTTTATGACCCTTGATATGGATATGATGATATAAATTACCCCATCCTAGTTGGGTGGGTATTTTAGGGATCACCTATGATGAATCTAGGGTCTTCTTAGGGGACAGGGGACCTGGGGATTGTTCATGAGACAAAACTTTCCTCAACAAAGTTAGATGAGGTTCACTTGCTGCATCTACAAAGGTATCCAAAATTCCCTCTAAAATTGATGATCTGACTAGTAGAGGATGTATTATATATTCCATTGAACCAATGGACGAGTTTTTCTATTATATGGATCAAATCAAACATCCAATAAAGGCACACTTTGTTGCACGTAATTGTGCTTGCATATGAGCTAAGTCCATTGGTGAACCGTTAGGATAATCATTTCACACGTGACATTGTCCGACTATCAAAACATATGTCTCCATTATTTTAATTTACTCTTATTATTTTTGGGGCACAGTTAGAAGACCTATTGGATACCAAACCTCTCTATATATATTGTAATGGAACTATTAAATTTTATGAAATTCTATTGTAGTGACCAAGTAGAAAAATAATTATATTGTTTCCTAAATTCTATAGAGTGTATAACATTGTTAGAATCTGTATATGGGGTGATATGTTATTCCATGGGATCAAAAAAATTTAAAGCTCCACATTGTCCATGTACTTTAATATCTATTGGTGATGTAGCTATGTTGATCTGCAACTTAAGTGTCACGATGCAATGATGATAAGCGTGTGGTAGATTTGATCTATGATTTTCCTCTTTCGAGACCCAAGACATTATGATAGAAGCTAATTTAGGATGGTAATAGAGTATCCGGATTTTCTATATGTGAAACTCATATCTAGGATAAGGGAGATATTGATCCTTCTATCATTGTGGAGTATCCCACATATGCGGGAATAGATAAGTAATGAAATCCTTTTCTAGCACATCTCAGGTATTATTGATTGAAGTAGTGAGGTGGTAGAAAATTATGTACAAGTTTTCTCTTGATAACTCTCTCTATTAATCAATTTCATCCTAATCCTCATAAGACATACATGCCTCTATCTCATCATACCATATAAGAATTATTTGAAGGTCTACTACAGATTGTAATATAGTGCTACTATTTTTTATGGGTAAACATATACATTTGACCCTAGTGCGTCGAGAACCTCTATGAACAATGGTGTCAGTGTTTTGAGAACCACTCCATAAGGAGATGTCTAGGAAAAGGGAGGACTACTTTTTCAAGGGGAGATATTTCCAAGGGAGGTTGACCATGGTGGATGTTAGGAGTATTTTCTCTATGATCCATCCCCACTTTACCGTGAGGAGGACCCTCATGGTAATGAAATCCACCTACATCCTCTTCAATGGAATATATAATGGACCCTCAGTGTATTGAGAATTTGACTAGAAAAAACCCATATAAACTCTCAATAAGATGACTAAGGATATGGTTAATGTTCTTCATCTTGTTCAGAATACAATGACATTCCTTTTAGAGTTGTGTAGGGGTATTTTCTTATGGTATACTAGTTGCTTTAACTTTTATATAACCATAAAATGTGGTAAGGATATTATCATATTTCTGAAAAGCTAATAGATTGTGGTGATGAGCTATCTCATTATTGACTGACATGTGTTCGTGTTTTCAGGCTTCTTCCTTTCCCACTTGCTGAGCATCTGTTAGGATGAGATTATGAGAATGATTCTGAGCCTATAGGACATGCCACCAGTTGTTCATGAAAGGAATATAATCCCCCCCAGAGGAATGTGACTCTCTCATCCAGTTGGACTTGGTTGGCTTATGAATATAATCTTTGTTCTAATATTCATTCCACATTAGATTATATTGATTGACCTCCATAATGGAAGAACGAATATGATCATGGAAATTTATTTTTGTGAAATTATGCTTCCACATTAATTCATTGATGGAAATATGATTGTGGTCTCTACTTTATTGATTTTTTTGGATCCTCTAATGTAGACCCAATAACATGAATATAACCCTATCATGAGGATAGAAAAATTATCACTTTCTCAGACTCTTCCAAAATAGAGATATATGCATGATCCTAGGATTTTGATGTATAGTGCTTGATATTATGGGTAAGAATTTTCCCCTACCCTGAGGCATGTTCCAATTTCACCTAGTTGGAATCGATTAGAATTGGGATATTATCTAGGTATATGGCCTCACCCATTAATAAAATATGCCAGAATTCCTCCCTAGAGGGGGAAAGAGTGTTCACTTTCATGGGTATAGCCGTACATTCATGATGCTCAGAGTGTTTTGTTGTCCTGGAATTGGGGATAAGAGTATATACATGTCCATTCATTTAAAATAGAGCTGAAATATGTTGGCAGAGTTCATCAGATATTTATAAAATGTATTTTTCTCAAATAAAAGTGTGTGTAGGGATGTGATGATCACAATTTTCTATCACCATATAGAAATGGATGATTTAATCTATTGAAATGAGGTTATTTACCCCTAAGTTCCTCCTAATTCCATTTGAACTTGTTCATCATATTTTTATGTGGTGGAATTGAAGCATGCCTATCGTAGGGTGGGGAAAAACAATTATTTCCAAAGGTAAAATTATGTAATGTGGTTGGCCTAGGATGTCTCCCAAAGAGAAGTGCATACAAAATTGTTTTTCACTTTTAAATAATCGTAAAAATGGTGTATTTGATTAGTTAATCATTGGATGGAAATTCAAATTAAAATAATTGATAATCATTGATATTAAAAGGGTGATAAGGTATGGGATGTTTTTCTAATTGTAATGCTATCATTGTTCATTTTAATTCAAACCACTTCTTCATATATGATTAAAGAGGGTTTCCAAAATCATTTTCTCTCACATCCTTGGTGAAATTATGATGGTGAGAGAAAACATTACCATGATTTCAGTTTGGGAAACAATTTTTCTTGGTGTAATATATTTGAGATGGTAATTCGGAATCATAAGGTCATAGTCTTCACTCGATATACCTAACAACTGTAACATCTTTTATTAATTCATGTGAGTTCCATATTGATTTGGAATGATCTTACATAAGTTAATTTTAAAGATGATGTGCATCAATGATTCATATCTAGGATGGGACTCTATCTATGTGTTTCATATCGTAATATTTCTTTTCCAGATTTCATCTCATATAATATATGGTTTTCATGGGAATGTGGTTTAAGAGCATGATAATATGAAGAATATGGACCCAGTTCTTGTGCCAGGGTAGAAGGAATATTTGATGTCAGCAATGCTAGTTGTGACGGCCTTCCCCATTTAATAGTTTGAATGGATATGACCCCTATAAAGTACTCATGCATGAATATCATAGGTGGGTGAATAGTGGATGGTTCTGAGGCACCCCCTTTCTTCATTTGAGAATGATGTAGTGCATGCCCTTGAGTCTTAGTTGTGTATATTTACACCATGAGGAATTGAACGGAATATTGAGTTTGAACATGACTGTAATACCTATTATATCCTCATCTATGGTTCATCCATCCTCTTGATCCTCAATTATATGCCGTAATACCATATATGTATGGAATAATAATCATGAGTGAAAGGTTTTTTCAAGTGTATTGTTTTATAGAACCAAATGTCATCTCCTCATCTTGCATGCACTCCAATTTTCGGGGAGGTACATGTAGTAACAATTTCATAGGGAAGATATCTGTGAGGGTTAATGTTTCATTGGAAGAGAATATGACTCATCCTATTAGGTTTCATTTCACACTTGGTGGTAAAACCTGAAATTGGGAGGTGCTTCAGACCCATCTTTCATGGGCAGTGTATTTCTACTAGGATGCACAATTATTCCCTCAGAGTTTTATGGCATGATCAAATATGTTTTCGACTTTCCAAATTTCAAAATAATCAACACATCTGGATGATACCTCCATCAAATCAATTTCTTCATCCAGTTAGACCATGATTATGCAATAAACATTTTCTGGGGATATATCCTGCACCACTTGTCTAAAATCAATCATTCCTTGAAGGATTTCTTTGAATATGAATAAATTCTGGATATTATGACCCATCCTTATGAGGAAATAGTAGTAATTGGGTTGCTCAGTGAGGATGACCTCATTGGGATACCTGTTTTACGGATGTGTAGTTAGGTAATTATCCTTGGATACCAATTAATAAATGGAGACCTATTTATTCTGGAAGGAGTACACCATATTCATCAGTTTATCAAATCTAATATGACTATGATTTAACTTTTCATCTATCTGACGGTGATTATGTCATTTTCGATGCTTTATATGAGGTGATAGGGAGGTTTGGGACTACCTAAGCCTCTCGAAAGGTGTCATTTCTGTCTTTATAGTGACAATTTAATATTCCATTCTAGATTTCCATTATCCCTTTCCTATAGGGATGACTGTATATTTATATCAGGTTTGTGTTATATCTTCTATATGGTAATTTTCTATTAAAAAATACAAAGAATCTATCTGAATGTTTCATGATAATTAAAAGTTCCTACAAATCATCCATAATATTTTATGAACAACGTTCTATAAGATTATCTTGTGGTATAGGTATACAGAGTGAGTAGGTAAATTCCTTCCACATTGATATAAAATCATACACCATCAGATTTTCATGTTGTTTGCAGTTTTCCAGCATGAAGATCGGTGTATTCTAAATTGTAGGATTTAATTGGAAATTCAAATGACGAAAAATTTCATACCATCATAATAGAGACCCTACTGGAAGGCTGATATACCAAATGGAGGTTGGCCCTATAAGAGTTTTTACAAATAACATTCATCATTGTAGCCACTTATTAATTGTGAGGGCCCATCATTGGCACACATTATGACATTATGTGTGTGAGATTCTAATCAAGATCATCTTTACTATTGATAATGAATAATGTATTATATAATATATTCGTAATAAGTGGGCTATCATTTACCCATTTAGGATATGTCTTCTTTTCTGGTTTTCTAGGGGAACACTTCCCTTCCATGGATTAAATTCAAGATTCATGGGGCTCTATGTCATTCAGATGAACCAGGGGCATTGCTTCCTGGACGATCTCCCTCCTAGGTAGATCCGACATGGTTTTATGAGGTGGCCTCAATTTTATTTCCTTATAAATTTCTATTCATCCAAGGATTTAAGTGTTATCTTGGAGAATAAGAAACTATTACAACAAATGGGGGAGATCATGATCATTATAGAGTTTTTATGTATGTGTTCTTTCTTCCTTGAACTATATAAAACTTGATATTTAGAAAATTCCTTTTATGATGGATAAATTTTGGGAGGGGGAATGTTTATCACTTCTTAGAGAAGATTCCCTATGATTATATTTCCAATTAGTAACTCCTTATTATCTTGTTGTATATCATGTATATACCTCTTATATTGTGACAATAATTCTTCCATGGAAGGAAAATCACTCATCATACGAGGTGAAAGAGATGTGTCTTTACACCTACCCTTGGAGAAATTTCATGGAAGAGGTGGAAACTCTGTTTTAATAATTAATTTTTCTTGGATCCATTTATGGTTCCTGGAACACACAACCTCATTTAGCGAATTCTAGCCACCATCCATCTAAGGTATCTTTTACATGATAGAATATTCATTATTTTCATTGTGATCAGTATCTACAATCTTGATAGAGACGACATTCAATGAGGAATATCATGAATTGGTGGTCATTTCATTACAATCGATCCAATAGGATGATTCTGCATAGCATCCTTCGGGGACATTGTCTGAAACCTTGGCCATATTATGGAATTTTTTCATGTACACTTGTTTTTCTTAACTATCCCCACTGTGTATTCTACTCATTTAGTTCTATGAACAGTGATCATGAGGGAGTTCCCAATTGGGATTTCTTAATGGTCCATAACTAGCATAGGTTTGTCACGTAGTAAGAAGGATCCTAACAATCGATTAATTTATCCAAATATGTATAATAAGTATTCCATATCTAGTGGTGATTATTATGAAAATTCTACCTCCCATGTGCAGTGATGGTCATTTTGGGCCATAGTTGGCGCTGATTGGTCTAATTATTGATGATCCAAGTGCTCTAGTTAGGTATTTTATGACCCTTGAGATGGATATGATGATATAAATTATGCCATCCTAGTTGGGTGGGTATTTTAGGGATCACCTATGATGTATCTAGGGTCTTCTTATGGGATAAGGGACCTGGGGATTGTTCATGAGACAAAAATTTCCTCAATGAAGTTGGATGAGGTTCAGCTGCTGCATCTACAAAGGTATCCCAAATTCTCTCTAAAATTGATGATCTGATTAGTAGAGGATGTTTTATATATTCCATTAGACCAATGGACGGGGTCTTCTCTTATATGGATCATATCAAACATCCAATAAAGGCACACTTTGATGCACGTAATTGTGCTTGCATATGAGCTGGGTCCATTGGTGACCTGTTAGGATAGTCAGTTCACACGTGACATTGTCTGACTATCAAAACATACGTCTCCATTATTTTAATTTACTCTTATTATTTTTGGGGCACAGTTAGAAGCCCTATTGGACACCAAAACTCTCTATATATATTGTAATGGCACTATTAAATTAATGAAATTCTATTGTAGTGACCAAGTAGAAAAATAATTACATTATCCCCTAAATTCTATAGAGGGTATAACATTGCCAGAATCTGTATATGAGGGGATATGCTATTCCATGGGATCAAAAAAATTTAAATCTCTATATTTTCCATGTACATTAATATGTATTACTGATGAAGCTTCGTTGATATGCAACTTAAGTGTCACGATGCAATGATGATAAGCATGTGGTAGATTTGATCTATGATTTTCTTCTTTCGAGACCCATTCCATTATGATAGAAGCTAATTCAGGATGGTAATAGAGTATCCTGATTTTCTAAAGGCGACACTCATATCTAGGATAAGGGAGATATCGATCCTTCTATCATTGTGGAGTATCCCACATATGCTGGAATAGATAAGTAATGAACTCTTTTTCTAGCTCATCTCAGGTATCATTGATGGAAGTAGTGAGGTGATAGAAAATGATGGAGATTTTTTCTCTTGATAACTCTCTCTATTAATCAATTTCATCCTACTCCTCATAAGTCATACATGCGCCTATCTCATCATACCATATATGAATTGTTTGAAGGTCTACTGCACATTGTAATATAGTGCTGCTTTTTTTACTGGTAAACACATACATTTGACCCCAGTTCCTCGAGATCCTCTATGAACATTGGTGTAAGTGTTTAGAGAACCACTCCATAAGGATATGTCTAGGAAAATGGAGGACTACTTTTTCAATGGGAGATATTTCCAAGGGAGGTTGATCATGGTGGATGTTAGGAGTATTTTCTCTATGATCCATCTCCACTTTACCATGAGGAGGATCCTCATGGTAATGAAATCCACATACATCCTCTTCAATGGAAAATATAATGGACCCTCTGAGTATTGATAATGTGTCTTGAAAAACCCCATACACACTCTCAATAAGATGATTAAGGATATGGTCAATGTTCTTCATCTTGTTTGGAATACACTGACATTCCTTTTAGAGTTGTGTAGGGGTATGTTCTTATGGTATACAGGTTGCTTTAACATTTATATAACCATAAAATTTTGTAAGGATATTATCATATTTCTGAAAAGCTATTACATTGTGCTGATGAGCTATCTCATTATTGACTGACATGTGAGCATGTTTTCAGGCTTGTTCCTTTCCCACTTGCAGATCCTCTGTTAGGATGAGATTATGAGAATGATTATGAGCCTATAGGATATGCCACCAGTTGTTCATGAAAGGAATATAATCCCGTCCTGAGGCATGTTAATCTCTCATCTAGTTGGACTTGGTTGGATTATGAATATAATCCTCGTTCGAATATTTATTCCAGGTGGGATTATATTGATTGACCTTTATAATGGAAGAACGAATATGATCATGGAAATTTGTTTTTGGGAAATTATGCTTCCACATTAATTCATTGATGGAAATATGAATGTGGTCTCCGATTTAGTGATGTTTTTGGATCCTCTAAAGTAGATCCAATAACATGAATATAACCCTATCATGAGGATACAAAAATTATCACTTTCTCAGACTCTTCCAAAACGGAGATATATGCCTGATCCTGGTCCTTTGAAGTATAGTGCTTGATATTATGGGTAAGAATTTTCCCCTACCCTATGGCATTTTCCAATTTCACCTAGTTGGAATTGATTAGAATTGGGATATTATCTAGGTATGGAGCCTCACCCTTCAATAAAATATGTTGGGATTCCACCCTAGAGGGGGAAAGAGTGTTCACTTTCATGGGTATATCCACTTATTCATGATGCTTAGAGTGTTTTGTTGTCCTAGAATTAGGGATAAGAGTATATACATGTCCATTCATTTAAAATAGAGCTGAAATATGTTGGAAGAGTTAATCAAGTATTTATAAAATGTGTTTTACTTTTATAAAAGTGTGTGTAGGGATGTGGCGCTCACAATTTTCTATCTCCATGTAGAAATGGATGATTTAATCTATTGAAATGAGGTTATGCACACCATATGTTCCTCCTAATTCCATTAGAACTTGTTCATCATATTTTTATGTGGTGGAATTGATGCACGCCTATCGTAGGGTGGGGAAACACAATTATTTCCAAAGTTAAAATTATGTAATGTGGTTGAACTAGGATTTCTCCTAAAGAGAAGTGCATACAAAATTGTTTTTCACTTTTAAATAATCATAAAAATGGTGTATTTGATATGTTAATGATTGGATGGAAATAAAAATTAAATTAATTGATAATCATAGATATTAAAAGGGTGATTAGGTCTGGGTTGGTTTTATAATTGTAATGCTATCATTGTTCATTTTAATTCAAACTTCTTCTTCATAGATGATTAAAGAGGGTTTCCACAGTCATTTTCTCTCACATCCTCGGTGAAATTACGATGGTGAGAGAAAACCTACCATGATTTCAGTTTGGGAAACTATACTTCTTGGTGTAAAATATTTTTATTTAATACACTCAATTTACATGGGAAATACCCGATCAGGTCTTGTTTATCCCACACAATCCAGAATATTCACTACCCCTTTTAGAAGCACTATGGATCGTCATGTACTTCACCACTATACCCTTGTCTATTCCATCGTATATAAACCAGAACTTAGTAGAGGGAGACAATGGTTATATTAACAAAGAAAAAATCAATAACAAAATTAAAATTCAAGAATTATAATACATGATAATAAAATTTTCTATATCAAATTGAAAACTTCTTTGAAGAATAAGGAAATTTCATTCAATATCATCCTTGAACTCAATCGTTACAAAATAGGAAACCAGCCATTCCCCAACCACTCAAAAATATATACCCAACAATGGAAATGTTAATTTACATGAATGAGGAAGAATAAGGCATTACAAATCTATTTAAAATAAAATAAATAAAAGATATAAACATGAAAACATTCTTCCTTGGTGTCCCAAGTAGAATGGGATGGAATGAGAGATGTTTTGAGAGGGAGGAGCTCTCCTCCTTTTATCTATGGAATTTCCCCCCTGAATCATTACCCATTTAACACCATTAAATAACACCATCATGAATTTCACTATTCTTGATTGTTGTTCATAATTATATATGGCGTTTTCCTTCAAAATATCATCATTTTTGAACAATTATTTCAAGACTTACGCATGTTTTTCTCAAACCATTTATTTTTTCCACTCTAACATTCCAAATTGGAAACCTCTATATTAGGATGCATTAATGAACTCTTAAATGGCTATTATATGAGTCATATCCTTCATTAATGTTGTTACAAAACTCATTTTTCTTCCTCCCACTAAATTTAAGAGAATGTGGGCCCATAATGAACTACTTATGGACCCTACACCAAAACATGGAAGATCTGTAAACACTTTTCTTAGTCCAACTTGTGAGACTATTTTGAGCTTCCATGTGGTTGATTAATATTTTGATCCAAGGGGATGAAATGAATCCATGTATGTGTTGAATCTAGAAAATATTAAATTTTTCAGTTTAGATTAGTGTAGAAAATGTAATGGAAAAAAAACAGAAATAATTTAAAATAGTTAAAAATACGAAATGGGCTATTTTTTCACATTAGCTCAAAATAACACCAATATCATAAAAATGGTGCAATACATATTAATGTAACACTTTTTTGGGTTTTAGACAATGAATATCAATTTATAATTAATTTAAAATATATTTCTCTATTAATTAAACCACACATAGCACCTCATCCTTTTGAAAATTAAACATCAAAATCAAATAAAATAAAACACAAAACACAAACCAATGAAATCTAAAAACTCCATACTATGAAAAACAAATATCATTCCTCAACAAAAACAATTATTTATAGTTATTCATTTTATATTATTTAATATATTTCAACTTCCATTCTAATCCCATGCACCCAAAACACCTTACTCACATGAATTTTATCTACTCCCACAAATATCAATGTTCAGCAATGCTTTTCACATACAAAATCACACAAGAGTCACCATATTCTTGACAAATTCCTACAAAACCACCTAATATGAGTCCAAGGAATGTGTTTCTCATGAAGAATTTTCAAGGTAGTTCTGTGGATTTTGGTTGGTTGTATTTAGATGTTAAAATTTTTTATCCCAAAAAAGGAGGGCTTGGCTTTTTTTGAAGAAAAATTGCATGATTCTAATTTTCACTCAACATCGGTCCACTTATATTCCCTTTTGATGAAAATCAGATTCAAAATCTTGAGAACTCAAGGAATGGTCAGGCCATTAGCATTTAATAGAATCTTATTTCTCAAACATAGTTTTTATTGAATGATCCAGATAGGCATAGCTTTCATATTACATTGGAATATCTAGAATGACACATCTTCTTTTATCATTAAAGATCCAGAAAGGGAATTTTTTTTAACAAAATCATATCTTATGTAGAAACATCAGCTATTCAACATTTTAATTTCCAACAAAAGTATCACCAAATGTGGTTGTAAAACATTAGGCATCTTCCTATACACATAATTTCAATAAGATCATGAAATTTCACATCAAGAGTATGTTAGATAGGAAAAATTTTCTTTTAATGTGGCTAACATAACCGGATATTCATGGATTACATGGGGTGAAATGATTAATGTATAAGTTAGACCCTAATAAAATGGATTATATTGAAAAGGGACCTTAAAACCAAATAAATGACTCAATCATTTAAATCAAAATTACATCAAACCCTCTTGTTTTGAAAGGAATAAATTTTATTCTAGTTAAATAAAGAATGGTATGGTCCTCTCATGAATGAGGTGAATGTAAATAATATGGAAATAATGATAAAGAATCCTCATAGGAATGTTATTTCAAAAATAAAGGCAGTGATATATGGCATGTGATTTTAAAAATCAGAGTACTTTTAAATGAAATTACAAAAGATTTTAACTTGAAACAAAGTCATTTCAGCATTAATTTAAGATTATTTTCTTGGAATTGATTGGTTCACTCATTGAAATGGGTTTCAAAAATAGAAACGAGAATCATTTTATCTAAAAAGTTTTGAAAACACACTACATTTCCAAAATAAACACAAAAATATCATGAATGTTTTTAAAACAATAAACCAAATATGAAATTAAAATCCTAAATTGAAAAGTTTCTCTCCCACAAAAAAAATTATACAGTGTCCTCGGTGCATTCAAATGGATTTAGAATGTAAGATTATTTTTAAATGAATAACAGAAATAAAGTATTTGTAATTGAGAGGTACAAACTAATGGATTTTATTGAAAAATATAATGGATGTGTGTGATCTCCTCCACTGGCTCTGATGGCAGGGTCCCATGGAATTTCAACAACCTATGCCCATTCATAGTGAATGTATCTTGGTCACAATCATTTAAAATCTTCACAACACCAAAATAATATTCCTGAGTAAATATAAATGGACCTCCCCATATTGAACGATGTTTACCTAGCTCCACCATAAGTCTTGTGTTGAATAACAACACTTTGCCTCTAAGATAGAATTCTTTCGGTAGGGTCAGCTTATCATGTGCCACTATTGTCAATTCTTTGTTAATCGTGGATTTTTCAAATGATTCCTTTATTAATTACTCCAACTCCTGAAACTCCATTAATTCTTCCTTCCAGGCACATTCACAGTCCAAATTCATTTTCCTCATATCCGAATATGGTTTATGCTCAAATTCCACAAGTAGGTGGTAGATTTTCCCATTTATCGGCATATATGGACTCATTCCCATTGGGGTTTTGTAGGCTGTCCTGTAAGCCCATAAGGTATCATCCATCCTTTGTATCCAATCCTTCCTGTTTGGATTAACATCCTTTTCCAAAATTCCCTTAATTTTCAATTTGGAAACATCTTTTTTCCCATTATTTTATGGATGATAGAGAGTTGATGTTTTATAAAGCACCCCATACTTCTTTAGTAAAGTCTCCAATATGAATTAACTAAGTGAGTCCCCTGATCACTGATGATTGTTCTGGGTACTCCTATCTTAAAAAATATATTTTAATTGAAAATATCATAGAAATCATTAGCATTATCAGTCCTTTTTTGCTTTTACTTCCACTTATATGAAAAAATAATCAACTTCAAGCAAGATTTATGAATTTACAAATGACATCGTGAAAGGTCCCCTAAAATCAATCCCCAAAACATTAAAAAAATTCACAAAAATGTAGTGGCATTTGAGGCATTTCTTTTCCCTATGAAATATTTTTTGAAAACTGTCATTTTTTAGATGTTTTTCAAAATTCATGAGTATCATCACAAATGGTTTCCCAATAAATTCTTGATTCTAAAACCGTCCTTACTTTCCTCTAAGGTCCAAAGTGGCCTCCACAAGCTAATTTGTGAAAAAAATAAAAGAAATATTTAACTTCAATTTTATTTAAACATCTTCTAATTACTTTATCATTGGAAATCATCCAAATGAATGGATCATCACAAATTTTTATACCAAGATTCTTCTTTCAGTTATTGAATTTGTTGAGAAATGAAATTAGATGGGACCTAATATGTTACCAAAAAATTGACCATATCAGCATAACAAGGAGATTCTCATTCAATCATGTACAATTTCTCTCTTAGAATTTGATCATTCAATGTGTCTCTTTCTAGAATTTCAATTTCAGCGGTGTTTGGCAGTCTACATAAGTTATTAGATACTTGGTTCTTAAATCCCTTCATTACCATTATTTCTATATTGAACTCATGAAACGTTATCATCCATCTCACTAACCACATTTTAGTATCACATGTATTCATCATGTACCTCAGAGCTACATGATCAGAAAACACATTGATTTTAGTTCCAATAAGATATGATCTAAATCATTATAATTTAAAAAATTCTAAGAACTCTTTTTTTGTGGTAGTTCAATTTAATTGGGCCAAATATATGGTTCTAGATGCATATGAAATTACTTGTTGTAATCCTAAAATATTCTGAGAATGAAATGCTCCAATTGCGTGGATGGAGGCATCACAAATTAGCTCAAATGGTTCATCCCAATTTAGAGGCTACATCAAGGGTGGTGAAATAAATCTATTCATAAACTCATCAAATGATTCCCTACATGAACCATTGAAATCAAAATCACCATACGACGAATGAAAACTACCTAGAGGGAGAGAGATATTACTGAAATCATTGATAATCCTCCTGTAGAATCATGTATGTCCTAAAAATGATCTAACATGTTTCACAAAAGTAGGGTAAGGAAATGAATTTATCACATCAATTTTTGATATATCCTCTTCAATTCCTTTTGGGGAAATGACATGACAAAATAAAATTCCTCTATTAACCAGGAAATTACACATTTTTAATTTAAAACAATATTTTTTTCTATGAAAGTTCTCATATGTTTTTCCATATTTTTGAAACAGTGATCTAAAGAATCACTAAAACTGTGAAATCATCTATGAAAACATCCATTAAATTTTCAATGTGATCAGAAATTATACTCACCATGCACCTCTAAAATGTACCTTGATAATTAAATAATTTTAATTACATTTTTTATATGAAAAAGTACAAAAATGACTTGTAAATGTGAACTTATAATAATCCTCGAGAGAAATGGGTACCTGAAAGTAACCTGAAAATCCATCCAAAAAACATTAATGAGTTCTCCCTATTAATATCTATAACATATATTCAATTAATGAGACGAGGAAATGATCATTTCGAGTGACCTGGTTCAATTTTATAAAATCAATTCAAACTCTCCAACTCTTTTGAATTATCATAGGCATTAACTCTTTCGTTTCAATCCTCAGTATTGTCATCCTAGATTTTTTAGGAATGAAATGAATAGGGTAGACCAACTATTAATCTAAAATGGGATAAATGATCCCATCTTCCAAGAGATTCATGATCTCATTCTTCAAAACATCCATCTAGGTGGGATTCATCCTCTTTTGGGGATGTATAACAGTTTTAAATACCCCTAATGAAAAATTCTATTTGATCATAGTTTTGGGTTTATTCATGGGATATCCCCTATGATCCACCATATTTCCTAGAAATTCTCTCTCAATATCACAATCATTTAATTTTCTTGAGTTTTATATAGATTATTAGAAATTATAACTAGTAATTTCACTCCTTCAATAATGTAAACATTTTTAAAATAATTGGGGAGTGGATTTAATTTATGTTCAAGGGGATTCTTATGGGTTCAAACTAAACTAACATTACCCACCTCTAAAGGGTGAACATCCATAACACAATAAAAAAGTTCCTATTATTCATCAATCAACAAATCATCAATGAAATCAAACTTTCCCTATTCTTCCATCATAAAATTATAATCTTCAGTATTTTGGGAATTCACTAGTCCATTAAATGAAAAATTATATCCTATGTCATGTAATTAATTTCACATACATAATTCTTCAATGGGTTCCATAACAACTTAATGGGAGAGTGAAAAGAGCAAGTGGTCATATTATGGGTACCTCATGGATTCAAAAATGATGAAGTGGATAGTGGTATCTTCAAATTTCATTGCGAGTGTACCTTCATACACATTGATGATGGTTTTATTTGTCTTCATAAAAGGTCTCCCCAAAATTATCTATGAGTGTGAAGGGCTCATCTCTTCTCCAATATATAGCACATTGATGTAAGTAGGGAATAAGAGATATTTGATATCCACCAAGAAAAACTCTAGAACTCTAACTGGAAAATCTATGGAAATATTTTCTAGTTGGAACACCACTCTTGTGGGTTTTAAGTCATCCATATTCAAATAAGTTTTTAAAATGTGAGGAAATACATTAATTGAATCACCTGGATCAAAAAAGTTGTTAGATAAATTTAACGAACCAATGGTGTATGGTTGTAAGACATCTCTTGATCGTGACATGTGGTTAGAATCTACGATGTGATAAGGGAAGAGAATCATCTTCCCATGTTGATTACTTCATTGCCCTGAAGTATTCATTTTTGTGTGAAAAGATCTTTTAATAAAACATGATAAATTGGAATTTTTCAGAAAGATTCATGTAGGGGGATATTGATTTCCACTCTATTAGAAATCTTTTGAATTTCTTTTTGAAGTGTCTGTTCATTCAATTTCATTGATTATGTCATCCTTATTGGAAATTGTGGGTGTAATTTTTTCTTATCCATGTTTTTCCATTACATTGGTGTTTCTTGTTTCTTATTTTGTGGCCTATCCTTCTCCCCCATATTCCTTTTCATCTTTTTGGTGGATTTTCACATGATTTTCTTAATTTTTCTCATCATTCTCACTTAGAAAATGTCATATTGATTCTGGTTCAAGGGTGAAATGAGGTGGGATTTATTTTCAACTTCATGTTATGATTTTATTAACATTATCTTTAAGATTTGACACTATTTGTGATGGAAGCTTCACTAGATTCTTTGACATTATTTCAGCAAGACATCCCACTATGTCTGATAGCTTGTCCGCCTTATCTACTAGGGCCTAATTATAGGATTGTGGTAGTTAAATATAATGTTATGTGCGGGTGGATGTTTGTTCATATTTCTTTATTTTGAATAGTTGTGAAAAAAATGATTGGTTTTGTCAGAAGGGCTATTTATTGGATGGTTGGAATGGTGGGGGGTTCTAGAATTGATTTTGCAGGTTATGAGGTTAACTGGGGTGTCAGGTTGGATTAAATGATCCTATCTGGGTTTTTTGGTTCCCATATCAATGTTGGTATTTGGGTTTATTTAGTTAATTTTGTTAGAATAGACTTGGTTGAATGTTCACATCGCAATATTCTATCCCCTGTATATCAAGGCACTGGTCAGTATAATGAGTGGAAGTATAACATAAACCACATAAGTGAGCTGAAGCTTGATCTCCATTTCCTGGAGTTAAAACCATTTGATGGATAACATATCATGGTAGTCTAATTTGGTATTATCAATAGAGGTGAATCATATTTTTTTACCTCTTGAATCCCCATGGTTCCTAATGCTCTTATTCTAAATTATTGTGAGCTTTGAGAAATATTCTCAATTAGCACACTGATATCTGCAGGAAACATGTCAATCGGGGATCCACAGATGAGGAATCTAGATGAATTTGATCATTATCCATAAGTCGTTGGAATAAGAACACAATGAATTCGTGTTCCACCATTTAATGATGTGGGAAGATGGAAAATAGCTTCTTGAAGTTCTCCCAGTACTCAAAGAGCGTTTCTCTAGTGGAATTACATATGATGTATGTGTTCTTCTTGATGGAAGTGCCCCTCAATGTGGGAAAGAATATTTTCATTAAACTTCTCTTTAGGTCATCCAAATCGCTGATCTCCCCTGAAAGAAGATTATATAACCAATCTTTATCCTCTCTTTCAAGTGATATAGGGAATTCCCTCCACTGAAATCGGTCTTTGGGTGCTGCTCTTGGCTGGAATCTTGTGCATGTGAATCTGAATTCTAGCATGTGCCGATTGGGATCTTATCATGCAAGACATTGAATCATTGGAAGCACATGAATCCTATTGACACATAGTTCAATATCATTTGGACCAGTGGGTGATATGAGTTGTTTGTTTTGAAAGGAAAATTGAGGTGCACATTGACCACGTAGGGAAATTCAAATTTGAATGATTGAAAATCCATGATATTAAATGGGTGATTATTTTAGGGTTAGTTTTCCAATTTCAATGCTATCTAAGATCAATTTAATTCAAAATTTTTCTTCTTAGTTGATTAATGTGAGTTTCCACAGTCGTTTCCTCTCACATCCATGGTGAAATTATGATGGTGAGATCAAAAACTTACCAAGATCACATTTTGGTCAAAACTACTTCAATGTTTAAAATTGATTTATTGAATATCCGTAATTGACATGGGAAATAACTTTCTGGGTCTTGTTTATCCCAAACAATAAATAACATTAACTATCCCTTTTACACATACTTACGATGGTCGGATACTTCACCTCTAATACCAAGAATATTCCATCGTATAGAAACCAGAAACTAGTGGAGGGAGATAATTATTATTCTATCAAGGGAAAAAGAAATATCAGAATTATAAATCCATAATGATCTCACTTGATAATAATATTTTCTATATTAACATTAAAACAAATACGATGAATATTTAAATTTCATTCAATGTCATAGAAAAACTCAATCACTGCAAAATAAAAAACCAACCCTTCCTTGATCACTCAAAATGTATACCCCACCATGTTAAGGGTAATCGAGATGAATGGGGAAGAATAAGTCCTTAAAAACTATTGAAAGTAAATGAAATAAAATAGGGAAAGCCAAAAAGTTCTCCTCCTTGGTTTCCTACAATGAACGGGATTGAATGAGAGATGCTTTGAGAGGTAAGATATCTCCTCCTTTTATAGCCCGAATTTTCCCCGGAATATTTTCACATTGTAGACCCATTAAATGACATCATCACGCATTATACCCTTTTTAAATTTTGTTCATATTTTTATCGGGTGTTTCCCCTCAAAAGTGTTGTATATTTGGACAAGTATTTAGAGAGTTATGCCCTTTTTACTCGGAACATTTACTCTATCTAGTCAGACACTGAAAATCACAATCCTTCAGATTATGATGATTTAAGGACCCATTAACCAGCCAATTATTGGGTCCTCTCATTCATCATGTTGTTAAAAAACACCATTTTCGTCCACCCACCGAATATAGAGGTATTCGGGCTCACCATGAATGACTTATATACCTAACAAACAAACTAGAAAGATCTATAAACAGTTTTCTTGGTCCAACTCATGTGCTTATTTTGTGATTCCATAAGGTCAATTCGGTTATTAGTCCAAAAGGATGAAATGAAGACAGGATGTGTAAAATCTAGAAAAGAAATAATTTTTCAATTTTTATTAGTGATGAAAATGTTATTTCCAAAATAAAGAAATAATTTGAAATATTTACATATATGGAATGTGTCATTACTTCTATTCAGCTCAAAATGAGGCCAATATCATAAAAATGCTGCAATTCATATTAAAGTAACAATATTGTAGTTTTAGAAAAATGAAAATTATTGGTAATTTAATTGAAAATATTTTCTCTATTTATAATGATTTTGAGCATCACTGATGTGTGCTGCTAGAAAATTCCCACAAACGTTCTCAAAATGAGCAGTAATATGAACCTAATGGATGGTCCCTGTTTGAGTATGTAGGAAATCATCATCAGTGGGAGGGGGGATATATTCCATATCCAAGATATATACCTCCTTTATAATATAATGTGGTTTCATATAAGCTCATGTGTAGGAATCACATGGCACTATGTATTAGATGGTACCCCCACCAGGTGACTAAGGAGTACATGAAAAATAGTGTCGGTGAAATCAGTTAGTATGATACCTCCTTAGAATATCATAAAAATTAAGGATAACATATCTAGATTATTTGTCCTACTTTTGTAGATATATATGGATTCTATTGTTGTGCTCTAGGTATATGCTCCCAAATCAGTTGGTTGTGGAGATGAGAGCCACATTTTTGGCA
Organism: Viscum album; assembly: GCA_963277665.1. Taxonomy (NCBI): domain Eukaryota; kingdom Viridiplantae; phylum Streptophyta; class Magnoliopsida; order Santalales; family Viscaceae; genus Viscum; species Viscum album. Next base: position 2,048,710,040 of record OY728127.1, read on the forward strand.
CCAGTCTTCCCCAGGTGAATCAGGATCACTAGATGTCAAGTCTGGAGGACAAAGAAAGATGTATCTATGGAAGGGATAGTACATCATCAATGGTACTCCCAAACCATCATATCTTTTACCATCCATTGTAATCTCCATGTATGTGAGATTATTTTGAGAGCTTTGGATGTTTTAATTGCAGACGATTTTCGAGAATAAAAGTTGGTCGATAAAAACATCATCTGAAATCTAGATAATAAAGTAGTATATGTAATTATATTGGTGAAAAAGGGAATGGTTAACAATAAATGATGTATTTTAGGAATAATAGACTCAAAAATATATTTATGGTTCACTGATCATTTCATATATTACTGATTCATCCATTTAACTCATTTGGTCTTATCAAAACGAAGATGGACATATGAGAACCCTTGATATATAAGATGAATTGTAAGGTAATTTTATTTGTATTGCATTGTTTTTAGAGAATTTCCAAAACAAAGTTTCACTTCCATTATATCCCAATCATTTTTTCATTGGAGAAATTAACGTTTGGTTCACCATTTTTGTTTCATCTGGTTTTTCAGACACGGAACCTGGAGTGGAATTTCCCTTGATAGATTGATTAAGGGGTATTTTGTGATGATTCTCAATCACATAAATTGAGACCACCAATTTTTTTTCTCCTCTATAAACCTCAATTGGTTCCCTTTTCCATAGATGGGTATGAAAATTCATTCCAAAGGACGGTGGGTGTCTAGTATTTCAGGCCCATATACTCATGGGGACTCACGTTGGATGAGAGGATGAGTGGTCTGGATCAGTTCACCATTTTGGGGTGAATTATTTCTTACTCTGAAACTCTATTATATATTTAATACATGATCATGAATCTCTTCCAAATCCAGATAAGGGATTAGTTGCCCTAGATAAATGGTATATTGGTTAATTCTATCAATAGTTGAAATGGGTGTCAAATTGAGGGATATATATGTTTGTATCCAAGGATCATTGTAAATTTACATATTGGTGAATAACTACTTTATGACATGTAACCATTTAAAATTTTTCTTTAGAATGTGTTATCATATAAGGAGGAGGTTGATATTTTGAGGAGGCATTGTACCATTATGAGGTATCTTATATATCATGAATGTTTTAGGAATAATTACCCACATAGAACGTTGTGGTTATTGGAACTAGACCCATGTTATAAATCCATATATGAGGGGTATTCATTCGTTATTCCTAATTATATGCTCATTGATACCACCCCTAGCTTATATGATCTATGCGTGCTTTGATAAACAAGGGTGATAGATGATCATCCTCAAATCATGTATTTATGGAAATTTCATACTAGGACAATACATGAGGTATTTGGTATAATGATTTGGTTATGATATACCATCCTATGTATCCTAAATATGGAAGTAATCCGAGTCACTATATTCCTATTGATGTATGGGACTTACATACCGAGTCCCCCCTACACCATGGTGATTTATGATTCCTAATATAGTTTTTGATTCATCCCTCTTTGACCATGTCATCTATGATAGGTTTGAGAAACAAGGGGGATCATATGATCAGTCCCATGGTGTATGGATATGGGAAATGTATCTATGGATAGTACATGAGGATGTTTGGAATGGATAATGGGTGTTGGGAGGGAATCCAATATATCTTGATTATTCTAGGAATCAGAGTCCTCACAGTTCATATAATTTCATCGCTTATACACGGAGGCATCCCTATAACATTATAGGGGTTTGTGGAAGTGATTAAATGACCATTGCAACTCACTAGTCCAACATGAGACAGAATCTTTTGGGAGAAAATATGGATATCATGTAATCAATATCATTTCATTAGACACCAGGCACAAATGATGGTGCCTCTATGGATAATAAATATGGATCTCAGAACATTGAGGGATACAAGATATGTATCCTTAAAATGTTAGGAATCAAGGTTTTCTTTGTTCTTTTTAGGTCAGGGAATACATACTGAGGCATCCCTTTTGATCAGGGCATAAATGTTGAGGACATACAGTATTGTAAATCATGAGATGTTGTGAGAGCCACTGAATGACCTAGCATGAGACACATATAACGTTCTATGAGTGCAACTATGGAATTTTCAAATGATTTCATGAGAATTAGATGACAATATAGAAAACCATTTTAGTTATGTTATTTATTCAAGGTATGCTTTGTGTCTTTATAAGTAACTCAAGAAGTCATCAGAAGACATTGCAAACATGTTTTGTGGGATTCACTGTTCACATCTTATTTTCCTAGAGGGTGTCATGAGTGCTTGGTTTTCTGGTCTAGATTATTTCATGAGACTCACCTGACATGTGTGAATATTGTTATGTGAGTAAGATGATGTGTTTGAGGGATATCACAAGTACTGGGTGATACACCCCTAGGGTTCCCATGATCAATGTATCTTCATTGGGGGTACTGTATGATGTTCCTCAAACATGTTTGGAGGACTTTTCATGTCTAATATGGCTTGTTTGATGGGTGTCATAATTTTTGGGTGATTTTTTGAAGTTTTATCACATGTATTTGGATTACAAATATGAAGTTCATGAGGGGATGTGAGTATTTATTTCTCGTAATCCTTTTACAATTGATCTTGGTTATTACCCTTGTTTTGTTAATTCCTTAGAATCATTTAGTGTTAGTTTTCTTGAGTCTCACTTGGTCTAGTTGTTTTTCTGAATGGTCATTAGACAAACTTCAAGAGAACTTCCACCTAATCTACAAGGGATTATGAAATGTTATTTATTCAAAGATTAGTACTACATAGGTTTTCTATCGGTGTATTACATGAAAGAACATTGTTTGGTTTCATAATTGCTCAGAGAAGTCCATAGATGTTGAGAGTTGAAACCTTCTTACACTAATAATAAATAATCAATCCCACATTTTATTCATGAATTTTTCATACTAGTGTGGTGGATTTATTGGAATTGACGCCACACATAGTGTTTGGGTTGAGCAGTGTATCTGTCATGAGTAGATGCTAGAGATGGTGGAGGGGCCTGGTTCCACTTTTTTTTGAGTCTCTATCATTGACATCATCATAAAATGTGCCTAATTTTTAGAGAATCATGAGTGATTTCAATTATTGGATTATTTATGATAATCAGAGGCTTTTTTGAACATGTAGAATCATTGATGTACATTCTTTTTGTCATGTTGAAATGTGAAAAAGTTCTTGGGGTATCCATGTTCTTGTGAGAAGACACTCACGTGACATTGGGTGACATTTCATAGCACATCGTGGGATAGTGAGACTGGTGTGCTGGGTGAATTGCACACCTTTAAGTAATAGCGAGTACCTCTCACCACCTCCATTTTGATCTCTTTCGTTTGATGTAATAAAATTCAGAATTCTGGACTGATTATATGTGTGTTATTGAGGGTATTTCATACATTTTTTAAGATGAGCCGCATTGGAAATATGGCTCAACCAGGGGTGTGTAGTCATTTTATATCCTCAAGATGAGGATGAAAAAATGGGCTTCTAGGAGACATCATGGTCATATCCCTGAGGGATCACGAATCCTTGAGGGTCATTGGTGGAGAGTCACATTCTATTCAACAATCGTGAACCCATCTTGGATCATCCCATTTTGGCCCCATTATATTATTTTAAAATGATTAGGGATAATGGGAGTTATAAAGAGTAACATATCATATTTTTACATGATTTTTTCATTATGTCACTCTAGAAAATTTTAATTCATATAAAAAGTGTGAAACCATTAATTGTAAAATCAAATCCTACAATACTTCTGGCACCACATGGTTTCCAATATATGTCTGAGGACTTCAACAAGGTGAGTCTAGAAGGACAGAGAACTTCCATGAGGTTTCACAATATCGTGAAGATTCAGAAAGGGTGCATGTCAGATGTCTTTAAGTGGCCATGATTCTATCTCACCACCTCATATTTTTCTTTTTCATCTTATGTAGAGACGGATCGAAGGAAATGTGAAATTTCAAAGATATCGCCGAGGGATTTTATTATTCCCAACGATTATTCGGTTCATGAAATTCAGGAAAACAAGGGGTATATTCTTTTTGAATTTCATTCATATTTATTTTTGAGGTATTTCCATTGGTTTGACAAACACATTCCAATGATAATCCATATGGCCAGGGGGAACACATTTTGTTATCTGAAAGACATCACAAAAGTAAAAGGGTTTGATAAAGAAGTCATTTCATGAAAAGTTCCATGTTTTATTCCATGAGTGGATCCATTGTGTGACGTTGAAATTGTCATGAAAGTGTTAGCCTCTCAAAGGCTTCATGGATCATTGACCATCCTTTTATTCCGTTCTCTAATGATAAAAATAATACATATATTCAGGTATTTCTATTACATTGATTTTTCTAATAATTATATTGTAGGATTCAATAGTAACATTCCATTAGTGAAATATTTTTTGTATGTTTTAATTTCCACTCATTTAATATAATATAATTAGTTCCCACTTCTCAAATCCCCTCAAAGCATTACCCCTATGTTTGACCCAAAATCAGACCCAACATCTATAAAGTTACCTAGAAAAATGAATTATGTTATAGTAATTTCAAAACTATTTCCATCAATGGTTTAACCCACTTCACTGCATGGATACGAAATTTAGTATAAATTATATTTTTAAACATTTCATCTACTTTTAAATTTAATATATACTTTATTATTCATAAATTTTATATAAAAAATATTATTATAATTTCATTAGTATTAATATTTTACTTTTATGTTATTATAATCATGTAAAATCACTAACTACATTTTATTTAGGAAAAAAAATGAATCGTGTGTTGGTGTTGATTACCACCTCAATAAATAAACAGGTTATATTTTTTGCTACCAATACCATGGAATGTTTTAGTATCTATTTTATGAATTATTAAATATATATATATATATAAAAATGTAATAATATAATAAATATTTTTAAATATATATAACATTATTTTTTAAACTGATTATATGGTAATTTATTATTATCTTGAAGTAACCCAAAAATATTTCCCCACTATTATCTTCTTCAAAAATTATGGCAATAACACAAAAGTAATGGATAAATAATAATATATATTTTTATAATAAAAATGTTCCAGTTCATTTAATGGTTTTTAAATCTATATAATATAGAAAAAATGATAATTGACTATAGTTTTGTAAACCCAGTTCCAAAAAATCAGGATTGATACCACCAAATGTTGATAATATATTAGAAAATTAAAATATATGAAAAGAATAGTTTTTAATAAAGTATAAATATAACTCTATTTAAAAAAAGAATTAAAATTATTTGTTTATAATATATATAATTATGATATAGAATCTTGAAAAAATTGATGGAAATTTTCTTTAATGGTAAGTAACAAAGTTACCAAGACTCCTTTTATAGATTTATACATTTTCTTATTTACCATAATAATTCAATGACATTCCTTGACTAATTATGTTAAAATTTTAATACAAGGGGAAATATTTTTTTGTACTAAATAAACATTCATGAATAGTTTTAATTGAAAATGTTTTATTAATAATAAATAATATTTTAGAAGAAAAATGTAACTATGAAATTAAATATCATGACTGAAATATGTTCAAAAAAACTTATTTTCATTATTTGATTTTCATTATGTAAAAAGGAAATATCATCAATGTAGTTAGCATTTAGTTTTCACCATTTACATTCATTTATTATGTCACTATTTTCACTCACCAAAATTTTGGTAATAATATATTCAAGTCACTATTTCATTATAAACCATTTAGATATTTTAATAACCACATATTCCAAATTGATTCTATAGAAAGAAAATTATTTTATTTTTTATGTTTTATGAAACCCATTGGATTCAATATTAAATGTATATGATTTCTATTTTGATGTTCAAAGAATAATAATTTTTCCATGCTATCATTATGAAATTTTATTTATTTTATTTAACTTTCATAAAACACATCATATTTCCATGGTTTTTTTATTTGATGTGTAATTATTATTAATGTAGATAAATTTAAATATATGATAATTGGAAGGGTCCTTTATCTCCTTGTAATTCCGTGGTTATGAGATTATATATCAAGGGACCTGTATTCAAATGTATATTTTAGTTTTTTTATAATCCTCTTCCACTAATCATGTGGATAATGAAAGAATTACACTATGCATACATACAAGTTACATGTTTAATGATGTTATATATTTTAATATTATTCTCTCACTGTTTTTATCAGTAATGTAATATCCCCACGAGGTAATGTATCCAAAAAAGTTAATGGATTTTTTTCTTAATTATCAAATTATACCATGATTTACAGTGTAGGGAATGTTATTATAATTCGTGTAAATGTAAATATGTATCAATATTGATATTTAATAACATTATGTTTCAAGTATATCTAAAGTCAATATCACATATATTTTATACCTATCACTTCGGATGTAGTTATATTTCTCTTATTCACGTGCTTTTACATATTCAGTATAACACATATGTAGAGAAGGATCTATTAACCCCTTACCAATAAATTTGTCTCACAATATTATTATGATTTTATTTAATATGTTATGTGGATGATTCATAATAATTAAATACAAACAATATGATATAGTATGGTATTTTTTGGTATATGGTTATGATTATTATATTTTAAATTTATTGTATATTTAGTATCTAATGAAAAAATAACTATCTGGTCATTGAAAAATTATTATTTAATAAATTTATTGATGTAATTATTATAATTAATTTATAAGAAACATTTCTTAAATTTTATTATATACTCATCTAACAAATTAGAAAGTGTTATATATTTTATGATAGTATAGATTATATTTTGAGAATTAATGCTACAGAACAATATTTGAAAATAGTGCAAAATGTTATATATATATATATAATTATATCTTATATATATATTCATGAGTAGTATTTTAATTGAAAATAAACTCCTTTCTAGATAAATTCATGTTGATGTATATGCATGCATAATTATACATTAGGGAAATAACCGTTAATAGTATGTTGTGGGTGGTAAATTAACTATCAATTTGTCCATGATATTGTTTCCTAAATTAAACACTACATTGAGTATATCGTTTATATTTATTTGTTTATAACAAAATCATTATGAAACAATTTGGATGAATAATTTCACTACTACGTTGAAGTTGTAAGTTAATAAGTATTCAAAATCTGAAAAAAAATATTAACAAAATGTATACATGATGATGTTAAATATTTATATACTGACATCATTATGTAAAATAATATTATTGTTATTTTCTATTCCATTCAAAATATTTTCCACTTTTAATTATAAATTTTCCCCATTAATGATAACCCATTTCTTGTTCATTCAATGGATAGAGTAGAATGAACCATATTACAAATGAATATGATTTGATATTGTTATCTTTTTCCCAATAAATAACATAATGGAATGAGTGATAGATTATAATAATTCATAAATGTGACCACATAAATTTACTATTTTATTTATAAAAACACCAATCATAATGATATCCAAAACATAACTATAAGGATTCTGATTTGAGGGTAAAATTCCATGATTAATAATTAACCTATTCTATGTTGTTCATAAAATAAACATATCAGTGTTTAAATGCACAATATGAGATAAATGTTTTTTTAAACTCTTGATTTAGTTTTTAAATGATAATTTTGGTAAAAAAATTACGGTTTGAATGTGATTCCCAAAATTTTCAAACATCAATTAAGAATAAAATTATCTATGAATAAATATACAAAATGAAATGAAAATAGTTTCAGTTAATGATCACAACCATGTAATTTCGTATAATTATTCACATGAGTATAGGGAGATAATTCATGTAGTTTAGAAAATAAATATGAATCATTTTGAACATTAAAAAAACACCATTAGCATTATAAGATACACCTTATCTTCTGGCACTAATTTAGAAATCAACATATATCATTTATTTATGTATTAAATTCAATCCGTCGAAAGGATTTTTCAATATTTGACATTGAATTATAGGATTAGAGTATTATATTTACACTAGTTATGAGAATATAATTAATGGTTTCATAGAATCATATAGAGTGGAAATAGGATGTATGATTTCAATTGGCACCAGAGTAAAGGGTTAGATGGGGGTGGGGATTTTCCATCCCATTGGAGAAAGTCATGTAGGTGTAAAAACCAAAGTAATTTACATGTAGAATTAAGAATGGATATTTGGTTTTTTAAAATATGTATTCAAAAACCAAAACATTTGATGTAATTCATATATTCCGATTAACACAACAATAGGGAAGAATGACATTACTGTTTATATACCCACACTATAATGATTCTCAAGTAAGGTGTTTTGACACTATTTTGTTCAGTGAACCATCCCATAGTCCACTAATGAATATATGATAATGTATCCTATGACATATATGGAATGTGGAATGAAATCCATGGTGACTATTTTCCTTGTCTTTCATGATAATGAAGTTGTATTATTTATACTTTTTTTCTTATTCTTATTTAATTATAGATAATAAAATTGGTTCATATAACACAAGATCCTAAGAATAGATAATCACAAAATATGGTGATAGACATTAAATATTCATTGAAATAACAATGTGGAAAAATTATAACATATGCTATAAATAAATCATCACTAAAAGTGTTTTTATGAAAATACATATAGTACAATGATTTATACTAAAATTTGTGTAATATTATGGGATTTTTGATATTTGTAGGATATCCATATATAGAAAAGAAATGTATTTTAAAGTTAACTAGAAGTAATTTAATATTCTATATTATAGAATTATAATATTTCAATATAAATTTGTTCTACCCTCAGATATAAATTCTATAAAATGGGTTTTAATGCCCATAAATGCGGTAATCTTGACTCAAATGACATGGGAGGATGGAAATATTGATAAACTAACTTTTTAATTAAAAAATATGTATGTATTTTTTATGAATATCAAATATGCACATTGTGTGTGATGTTGGGATATTTATTGAACATATACATTTGTATATATTTATATAAATGAGGATTTATAAATACTAATTCGATAATTAGTGGAATTAACAGATAAGATAAAGGGTAATTTAGTCATGTTTTTTTCTCCCTCAGTTCATGAAAAATAAGAAATCCATTCCTATTATTTTAGATAAATGATATGTCGATATGAATCTCAATTAAATATCATTCTATTATCAGTTTCAAGAATATTATTAAAAATCTTTCACCTTTTATACTGGTTTGATCAACTCAGAGGAGCTTGGTATATTTCAAATGTAGAAAACCAATATGAATAATACTGGTTAATGGTTTAAAGATAGTATATTTAAAATATTTTATTAAAAAATGGAATGTGTTTTTTATGTTTTTTTATTCCATTTAAATTTATTAACTCCCCAGTTATATTCAAGGGAAATTTTAATGACTATTGAGACAACCTTGACCGAATTTTAGTTTAAATTATAGATGATATTAACATATTCATGATGTTCAAGGAATATTATGGAGATCATTTGTGGATTTTTTTATTGAGAATAATAAATTATATTTTTTATTCCAAATTAAGAAAATATATAACGTAGATGAAAAATATCTCCTTCTTCAATTGTATATTGCAAAAATAGAAGAATATTTTTTCATAGATTTGAAACAAATGTTATTGAAATTGTAATAAAAATCAATAATAACTGAGTGAAATCATTTTCTGATGATATTTAGTAAACTATAATTATATAATTTTAATTTACCTTCTTATGATTATTTTTTATAGTATAAAACACATACATCACATAAATAACATAGTAATGAATTTTTATTAATAAAATAATATGTATTCATAGAAATTAATGAAAATATATAGATGATATAGTAACCTAACCATTAGAATAGTAATATGAAAATTTGGAATAATAATATTTCTAATAGAATAGAAACCTATTCAATGAATGTATTGAAAAAAAAATTTCCGTATAGAAGAAAATATGAAATATATATCGTGGAATATGTGGAAGAATAATTTTAATGATAAAATTTCTTGAGGTATTTCTGTGAATCCTAAATGGTTATTTAAAATTTAACAATAAATGTTATCAATGACTTACAATTTATTTCTGAAAAATTATATTTTATTTCTTCATAATTATATGATAATTTTTTGAGACTATAACTAATTTTACAAAGTGTCATAAAATTGACTGTAATATTAAAATTAACATTATTTAAATAAAAGATGATTTTAATTTAAAATTAAATTTCACATTTATAGAATATTATTTTCATAAAATAGAGTACGTTATTTAATTTTACAAATAACCAACTTTTATGGTGATTTTTTTGATTTTAATAAATACTTGATGTTGTATTGAATAATTAAATACTGCAATTTAATGTATTTAAGAAATACCAGAATTTTTGAGTCACACGTGATGTTTTTATGAGTTAATCACCCATTGGTATAAAACCATTGATTCCATTTACAATATATTCTCATTGGAATCAGTACTATTTATAGTCCTTATACAAAATAATAAAAAATGGATAAATTATCAAGACCCAACTCCTCCCCTTATAAATACCACCACTCACTATGCCTTCTATTGAATCTTAAAAATCCATTAAGATAATCTAAATTCTACTCCATTACATTCCTTATCCCAGTCACTGCACCTAGTAGAATTTTTCCTAAACAAAATTCTAATTTCTAGTGCCATAAATAGGTTATAAAGGACTCGTTATACAATAGTTAAAATTATCCACCCTTCCCATTTAATTTCATTTTTTCACTACCTCAGAAATTCCTATAAAATCCATTGTTACATGAAAACACCATTTTCAAATACATACTACTATTTTATAAAGTTAATGAAATAAAAATCATCAAATAACTTCACTTCTAATTTTATTATGAAAATTAAATCATTATTTATTCAGTGCTTATTCACCTCCTTCATGGATGAAGAGCATTCTATTTCCATTACTACCTTCAAGGAAATTCATGAAATCATTTTAATAATTAAAAAATTATTTTAAAATAATATGCAATTTTTTCATGTTTTGGATCTAATATATATACTATTTAATAATATAACACATTTAGTATGTGTTGATTGAAAAATATCCAAAATAAAAAAAATCATTTTTTTAACATTTTATTACATTAATCATGCTCATATATGAAATAAAATAATAAGTGAGACCATAAAAAATCCAGGAATTGTATTAATATTAAATTATTGTATATATAGAGTTTTTTTTCATTTTTAAAGGATCTCTCATATTTAAAATCACGAGAACTAATCATAAAATCATGTAACAAATACTCCAAAAAAGTTTAAATTAAATCTTATAACAAATCAAAAAAGACGATAATTATCTTGATAAATTATAATAAATAATATGTTTTTATATGAATTTATATATTTAATATTTATTTTTTAAAATATTAATATGCAGGAAAAAAAATTTAGCTGAATAACATATTCAGACATAAGGTAAGGGATTATCTCCGAACTCCAATTTTCTTTCTGGTTATTAATTCTCTCTATACTAATATGTATCACTTATTTCCAATTTTTTAATCATCATAAGTTATATTATTATGTTTAAAAAATATGTATCTAGATAAAATTATTCTTTCTTAATTGGGGTAATAAATGTTTTATATGCGTCCATTTTAAATTAATCATGATACGTAAAATCATTTAATGGGAACTACCCAATATCATACCCATTTTAATCTATGCTACACAATATGTTTTAAACCACCATTATGTTTCTAAAATCAATAATTATATCATGAAAAAATCATATTTTAATTCTAGTTTTATTCAATGATTTTTTGTCTTTCAATTTGAGGTCTCTTTAAAACATTCCCCTAATCAATATTAATGTCGATAATTACTATTGGACAATTAAAAAATATTTAAATGTTTTCAAAAACATTGGAAAACATTTTCCATGATTTATTCCAATTTTAAACAATTAATTACAATGTAGTATTGAAATCAAGTCGTTCATCAATACATTAAATATACACCATTTTTATATTCCTTCTGACATGTTTATGATACCCATTTCATTACAGAGGAAAATATTATATTTATTCCATTTTATTTATTTAACATATGGAACTTATATTAATGATCATGTAAAGATGGGTGCACCCATATAGAACAACAATCCATTATGTAATATTTAGTCTAATGAGACCTTATATGGGGATAGAGAGTGAACGTAAATCTTTTATGGTACGTTGCTTACCATGTGTTATTGTCTTTACAGTTATCCTTGAATCAGGATCATATCATGATATATCTTGTTACCACATTATTATTTTTCTATGTGTATATGATTGGATATACTATATGTTACTCTACCACATGATTATCCATTTTCGATCATTTTTATTTCATCATTGTATTCTTCTTAACCCATGTGGTATGGCTTATTCATATATATATTATCTTAATGGAATATTTTGAGAATCTGTATATTCAATGTATTCCCTAGGTTATTCAATGTTGATTTAGGATATCAAAGGTATTTTGTATCTATTTATGGCTAATAAATATCAATATTTTTTCTCATCGTATCTTGTATTCAGTTTTATGTACCTAATATTCAAAATACACATGAAATTGTGATCCTTGTTATTTATTTGTTGGTAAATTATGATTAATTATTTGTGATAATAAATTTAAAAATTTAGGGACTCTATAGATTGTATTCAATCAGAGTGTTGTAATTTTTAGAGATTAGGACCAGAAATAAATCTTAATAACCCATTGGTAAATAATCACTGTAACACCCTGAGATTTTATGAAAAATATTCTTTTTAATTTCATTAATGTCTTGTGCTATATGCTACACTAAAAAGAGCTTTCATAACACGAATCCTTGACTTGCCTTGCATTACACGCAATCACGACCTTCCTCGATAGCGTGTGTAGTATGCAATACAGAGTTTCACTAAACAATGATATGCTATTAAAATTTATTAAAAGTAGCCGTTATGAATAGTAATAACCACATTTTAAAATTTTAGAAATTTTATCTCTCAAAATGAACTTCATTTTTGGATTCGGAGTATCGAATTTAGCCTATGGTGAAATTTTGGTAATTTTCGGATAACTTTCATATTCTGATTAATAGTGAATATTACTAAATTTTAATTAAAAACAACTTTTTTAATCGAAATAATTAATAATGATAAATTATTAATTTGAGTGGTTTTAAAGTATATATTTTTACAATTTAATACAATATTGGTTATTTTATGTAATTTCACATTTAAACCAGACATAAACAAATGTCAATCTTTTGTTAGTTATTATCTCTTAAGAACAGGCTATTTGTTTTGACGACGGGAATTATTTTTTTAATTTAATTAGTGCAACTGATATTTTTTTAATTTTTACAAATAGACATCATTTTTTAATTCATAATATCAAATATATCTTAGGCCTAATTGTTGGTATTTTTCTGGAAACATTCATTTTTTGATAAATGGTGAAACCACTAAGTGGTAGTTAAAAAAATGAATTTTTCATAAAACATAATTTTACGCTTCTGTGAGTGAAATTTCAAAAATGTGATAGACACAGTTGATGTCAGTAATTAAAATTTGGTTCAATGAGATGAAAATAATTTTTGGTGAATTGTAACTTTTTTCTTTTTTTTCCAAGGTTAAAAGTAAATAGGGTAATTAAGGGTAAAAATGATATTATTATTACCCTAACACATGTCCTAATTCTATTGGATAAGTGTAATTCGACCAAAAACAACCTTAGGAATAAAATATGTCCATTTAGGCCAACTTGGATTAGATTAGGACATTTATTATCAATTTATTTAAAGAATGGTTAAAATAGTTAAAATCAATAACTAAATAATTTTTAATATATGGTTATGCATAAGATAAATTCGTCTATAAATATTCATTAGAAAGATAAAAATATTTCCATCATAATGGTATTTTAATTTTAATTTTTAGACTTAAAATAATTTAATATATTTATGATACAATGATTATGCAGTAACTATCCTATTAATGAAATATTGACATAATTGATTTTATAAATACCCAAATAAATGTAATTTGAGACTTTTTATGAATTACAATAATTTTATAGGTTAATATGACATGTTAGTATTGATTTAATTAACTTATTTCTAACTAATCATTCTATTATAATTTTAACAAAAATCAATTACTAAATAGTGTCAAAATTGAAATAAAATAGTTTTTAAAACAAATATTATATTATTAATTGTTATTTTATTCCTAAAAATCTAAGGTTCGTCAAAATGACTTATATAAGGTTATATATATTAATAATAAACGACTTGGGGTAATTTTGTCTTTTTATAGTAATTTTATTAACCTTATAGTGTATGAACACAAGAAGACATGGTAAAAGTAAAATTATTTAACTTAATGTTAAATCCAAATTATAAGGTTAAAATAGGAACCTAAACTTGTCTAAATTCTACTGGATGAGAGGCTTTCGACCCATCCCCACCATAGCTTCTAATTAAATAAATTTGGAGATATTTAAAACGGAATTTGGCTTTATAATAAAATAATATTTTTAGTTATTCCAAAGGTGCCCCTCTCCTCCCTTATAAAAGGGCACCTCCTCACCCACTTCCTCACACCACATTGAGCCTTCAAGCTGGTCCAAACCCTGCCAAATTCTCTTATCCACTTCCCTAGAAACATCCTAGAGTGCCTGGTCTTCTTAAAAGACAAATTTAAGTTCCCTATGAAGAGGACTCAAAGAGGCGCTTCAAAGAAGAGGTAATGTCCGTTACCGATTCTTTCAACTTTATTTCTTCTTCCACTTATTCTTCTTAAGTTGTTTTATTATGAAGTAATAACATCAGTATCAATATTATACTTATATGTTATTATAAGTATTAAACAATCCTATTTCACTCTCTATCCATCCTATGGAAAATGAAATCACCGCGAGTGCGTACATACGGAATACCATCTCCACGCTGTGGTGTAATCGATTTTCCACCACCACCGTACTTGGATGGGTATAATGGTGTAAATAATAACTATATATGATTATTTTAAAGTGATATTGATTCTGAAATAGTATACATACACTAAAATACAGTCCAAAGATCATGAGAACGATATCATCGCTCGTGTGTACGTACAAACTACCGTCTCCACGACGCGATGACATTCATTCTCCACGTTAAGCATTCATGAATGATTATAATGTATATATAATAAGTAATGATGTATTATATGACATAATAATGATACTGGATTTATATGTATATATATGTATGTCATCTAATTAATTCCATTCAACTCAATAAGGAAACCAAAATAGCGTTCATGCGTACGTACGGCCTACCGTTTTCATGAACGATGTATTTCTTTCCATTTACTGATTTATTATACATATGTATATTCTGAATATATATTATATATAAATCATTTTTTATATTCTTGAATTAATTAATCATGATCTAAGTAATCATATGAATAATTACAAGTCAAAAGACAGACGACAAATGAAACAATTTTACCAAAACGCTCTTTAACATGGAATTTACAAAATAACGGGTAATATAAAGTCATAAGTGAACCATATATGATATCATAACAATGAGTATGATTCTCGAATAAGTCAATTACATTATTTAAATCATTATCCAGGAGGTTTGGACACTTACGAAGCAAATTGGACCTAAGGTAAGGGAAAATATCACAATCTCATTTTTATCTGAGACTGTTTATACTTTGGTATTTACTGGGGTGTATTTTATCATCCACATCCATTTTTCCTCAATATGTAATATTATTTCTATCCACCTACAATTTTTTAAATCCAATTTTACCCTTCAGTGAGTTTTTAGTAAAATATATGAATGGAATATTTTGTTGTTTTCGTACGAGGTACTTTTTGTCTTTTCCGACAAAAGTATGAGAAGAATGTTTTTTAACATATATGGCATGAATGGATTTTTAATACATTATTTCCAAGAATATTCCTTTACAATTTTTCAAGTATATTTTTAATCAACTTATTTTAGTTTAGAATTTTATGACATGTTAAGAAAGGAAAAGTGTTTTTGAAGTAGAAAGGATATTTTCCTCAAGAATGGAGTTTAAGTGTTTTATCAAAATTATTTTCCATCTAAGATAATAAAGGGTTCTGTTTCTATCCCTATTATTACATGGATTTGATTATGTTGTGATGGAAATATTTTTATGAATTCTTTTATCTTATATGAATTTTTTTATGATGTCACGATGTTTAAGATTCCCATTTTTATTACATGGGTTATGCTATGATGTATGGTTTATGATTTTGTGGAACACAAAAGAATGGTATCATTATGAGATGGGTGGGATCTATATCTCCCTCCAATGCATTTGGTAAAGATTTTATATCTCATGAGATAGACATGACTGGAACGGTGGGTTAAACCGGTTCAGTGAAATAGGACTGAGACCAGGAGTGAACTCGGTTCAGAAATGGACTTTGTCCCCTAAGATAGTCTTGGAAATGAGTCTTGACTACTAAGAAATTATTCTATATGATTATGTGTGTATTCTAAAAAGTTTCATGTTTTATGTTATGATTATTGGGATTACATTTCACTACTATGATTTACCCCATGTTATTAATTTATGATCTCTTTTTAAGGTTAAGATTTCCAAAAGTTATGTTCTTATGAAAATGATATAATTGAGATTTCTTTTGTTTACCCTTACTGAGAATTTGAGCTCACCCTTTTATATGTTTTCCTTCCCCAGGTTAGGAATAATGTTAATAAGTAAGATATTCCAAAAGTTACTATAGATATGATTAAATAAATTGGAGATGTTGAAGATCTTTCACCATGATTAGAAGATTACGTTCTGAGTTTCAAAGACAATAAACTATTACGGTCCTTGTGTCTGTGTTTTTGTTATGTACTAAGTATTCCGAAAAATTAATGTAATTTCCATGTACGTCAGGATTAGGGTCTATACAGTTGGTATCAGAGGAAAGGTTTATTAAAACATTGGAAACTAGGATGCAAGAACATTACTGAGATCCCTAGAGATATTTTTTAGGTATGTATAGGGATGTCCCTAAGGTTAAGTATAAGTATAGGTTATAGTCCTATAATTACGGTAACGATCTTAGAATTAGACCTAATATGTTAGATATTGAAGTTACTCCTCCTTTATTGTGTTGTTTTCCCTAGTATGATTTTTTCCTCTCACACTATTCATTTTGGGTTTTAGACGATGGTTGGAACCCGAAGGAACCGTGTTGATCAATGTAATGGACAATACAATGATTGTCCTCCTGAACAAACAAATGATATGGTAGATGGAGTGAAAAATATTATTTCGATACTTACACAAGCTATGAATCATTTTGGACTTCCAAATGAGCAGAGAAGGGAACAATATTCTATTGAGTCCTTCATGAGGAAACGTCCACATTCTTTCAGTGGGTCTTCTGATCCACTTGTTGCTGAACAATGGATCAGTACTACTGAAAAGATATTTTCAGTTCTTCAATGTTCTGAACATGATAAAGTCATCTTAGTAGTGTATCGTTTGGAAGTTGATGCTGATCAATGGTGCAATCTTATCATGAATACGAGTCCAAGAGATGAAATTGAGTCCATGGAATGGGACGAGTTCAAGAACTTATTTTTCATTAAGTACTTCCCTCGTATTCTTCGTACAAAGATGAAGAAGGATTTTCATGAACTAATGGAAAAGGATGATGAATATGTTGGTATATATGAAGTGAATTTTACAAGGCTTGCAAGGTATGCATCTGACTTTATCATCCAACCTGCAAGTAATGTTGATCGATTCTTCAGTTCCTTAAAACCAAGTCTTCGAAGGGAATTAGCTATAAGAGACTTCAGTAGCTATGAAGAAATTGTGTTTTGTGGTATCAAGGTAGAAATGGAAGTTGGTGTTACTTATCCATCTCATAGTTTTGACAAAAATGAAAGATGGAGTTTAAGGAGAAATCTCAGAATAATTGTGAAAAGAAGATGAATGTTTCCTTATGCTCAATGTGTGGAAAGAATCATGGTGGATATTGTCTTAAAGGGACAAGTAAATGTTTCAAATGTGGAAAGGAAGGTCATCGAGCATTTGAATGCCGCAATTATGGGAAGAATATGTCAAATTATGCAAACAAATGAAGGGATACACAGAATGAACCTACTACACTTCAATGCTTTATGTGCAAGGAAATGGGGCCTTATGCTAATAAATGCCCAAATCCAAGGGTTAGTGATGATCGACATGAGAAACCCCTTAAGGAAAAAGAAAAAGGGAAGTCACATGAGATCACCATTGGGAATGTTGAATATGAAAATGATGTGGTGGAATGATTAAGTGTTTATGTAATGGGATTCCAAAATAATGTTGTATATAGTATCGTGGAATATT
Source organism: Viscum album (assembly GCA_963277665.1). Taxonomy (NCBI): domain Eukaryota; kingdom Viridiplantae; phylum Streptophyta; class Magnoliopsida; order Santalales; family Viscaceae; genus Viscum; species Viscum album. Next base: position 2,048,728,540 of record OY728127.1, read on the forward strand.
GGAATATTTATGTATTGGTCTATTGTGGTTTTCAATAATATTATGGTACCGGTAACCATGGAAAGTGATTGAGATATTTTTAGAAAAAAGATGATATGCGCATAATGAAGGGATAAGGAAAATATGAAATGTTTGACAGTATTCATGAGTTCATGATTGATATAAGGAGTAAGTGATATCATGGTTTCAGTATATATAATTTTGAGGATTTTGGTATGTGGAAAGAGTTAACTTTTAACAACATTCATGTTTTCAATAAGGTTCAATGGGTATTCATTTTTTTTCAAGAGAATACATGATTAAGGCCTTTGAATGTTTGGGAATGTGACCAACAAGACATATCTCATGATATATGGGGATCAACAATGGTATTAACATGCTAGTTGTATGAACTCTTTGGTAATCGTTTTTGCTATAATATGAGATTAGAGAGCATTATTTTGGATAAGCCTAATGATTGGAATGGATTATGTTGGACATAAGTTAGTATTGTCTAAGGATAGAAGTTTTTTTGATATTATTTATGAGATGTTATAGTAATGTAGTTTTAGAAAAAGGACAACCTGCAGGATGGGCGACATCCCATCGTGTCAGACAAGGCTATGGGAATCGAACCCACAATCGAAGTGCGACTGGCCTTTATCGCCTACCACTGGCCAACATGAAGTCCCTGTTTAGTAGAAACTAGTTTTATTATATTAAGCAATATGATATATGAAGTATAAGTCCATTTTAGGAACCATATATGATTAATCTCACTATAGATGGACTTATGTGTTTTTTGATAACTTTTCTAACCTTTTGTTTGAGATAGGTGGAATGACCCATCATTCTATCACATGATCTTCTAACACATCACGAATCACAAATTCAACTTCATTTATTTAATAGATGAAGTGGAAATTGTCCAAAGAAAGACCAATGGTGAGACTATACCAAAATCACGAAAGTATTTATTCTAATTCCAATTTCATAAAATTTAGGGAAATGATCTTGAAAACCAAAAATGTTGTCCTAGTGCTCTTATATCTGAAGAATCATATGGTACCTTACATCATCACAAATTTATGTCTTTGTGATTGCTGGCATTTCCATAGCCATGTTCTCTACCACTCTCTATCAGAACATGATGGCTAGATTTCTCTTCCATATCCATATTTTCACCTATGTGGAAACCCAGTGATTAGTTTATTTGGGTAACCATTAATTTTCATACATTTTTTTTAAAGATTGGTTTTGGTATTCCTTTTTACGATGAGGGTTTTTATTAAAAAAACTTTAGAATAGTAAACCATTTATAACCCCGAGGAATTTTGAGGGTGAAATTCATTTTAAGGGGGGTAGAATGTAACACCCCGAGATTTTATGAAAATATTCTTATTAATTTCATTAATGTCTTGTGTTGTATACTACACCAAAAGGAGATTTCACAACATGCATCCTTGACTTGCCTTACATTACACGCAATCACGGCCTTCCTCGATAGCGTGTGTAGTACGGAATACCGAGTTTTACAAAATAATGATATGCTATTAAAATATTATTAAAACTAGCCGTTATGAATAGTAATAACCACGTTTTAAAATTTTAGAAATTTTACCTCTCAAAATGGACTTCATTTTTGGATTTAGAGTATCGAAATTAGCCTAAGGTGATATTTTGGTACTTTTCAGATAACTTTCATATTCTGATGAATAGTGAAAATTACTAAATTTTAATTAAAACCAAATTTTTTAATCGAAATAATTAATAGTGATAAATTATTAATTTGAGTGTTTTTAAAGTATATATTTTAAAATTTAATACAATGTTGGTCATTGGATGTAATTTCACATTTAAACCACACATAAACAAGTGTCAATCTTTTGATAGTTATTATCTTTTAAGAACACGCTATTTGTTTTGACGACGAAAATTATTTTTTAAAATTAATTAATGCAACTGATATGTTTTGAATTTTGAAAAATAGACATCATTTTTGAGTTCAAAATATCAAATATAGATTAGGCCTATGTTTTGGTTTTTTTCTGGAAACATTCATTTCTGATGAATAGTGAAACCATTAAGTGGTAGTTAATAAATGAATTTTTCATAAAACATAATTTTACATTTCTGTGAGTGGAATTTTAAAAATGTGAGAGACACTGTTGATATCAGTAAGTAAAATGTGGTTCAATGAGATGAAAATAATTTTTGGTCAACAGTAAATTTTTACTTTTTTTACCACGTTTAAAATTAAATAGGGTAATTAAGGGTAAAAATGATATTATTATTACCCTAACACATGTCCTAATTCTATTGGATAAGTGTAATTCGACCAAAAACAACCTCAGGAATAATATATGACCATTTAGTCCCACTTGGATTAGATTAGGACATTTATTATCAATTTATTTAATGAAGGGTTAAAATAGTTAAAATCAATAAATAAATAATTTTTAATATAGGGTAATAGATAAGATAAATTTGACTATAAATATTCATTAGAAAGATAAAAGGATTTCCAACATAATGGTTTTTTATTTGTAATTTTTAGTCTTAAGATAATTTAATATATTTATGATACAATGATGATGCAGTAGTTATCCTATTAATGAAATATTGGCATAATTGATGTTATAAATACCCAAATAAATGTAATTTGAGAATTTTTATGAATTACACTAATTTTATAGGTTAATATGACATTTTATTATTGATTTAGTTAACTTTTTCCGAACTAATCATTCTGTTATAATTTTAACAAAAATCAGTAACTAAATAGTGTCAAAATTGACATAAAATAGTTTTTAAAACAAATATTATATTATTAATTGTTATTTTTTTCCTAAAAATCTAAGGTTCTGCCAAATGAAATATATAAGGTTATATATATTAATAATAAACAATGTGGGGTTTGTTTTTCTTGTTATAGTACGTTTATTAACCTTATAGTTTAAGAACACACGAAGTCACGGTAAAAGTAAAATTATTTTACTTAATGTTAAATAAAAATGATAAGGTTAATATAGGAACCTAAACTTGACTAAATTCTATTGGATGAGAATATTAAGACTCATCACCAACATAGATTCTAAATAAATCAATTTGGAGCTATTTAAAACCGAATTTGGCTTTATAATAAAATAATATTTTTAGTTATTCCAAAGGTGACCCTCTCCTCCCTTATAAAAGGGAACCTCCTCCCCCTCTTCCTCACACCACATTGAGCCTTCATGCTCGGCCAACCCCTACCAAATTATCTTCTCCACTTACCTAGAAACATCCTAGAGGTCCTGGACTTCTTCAAAGACTAATTTCAGTTCCCTAAGAACATGAATCAAAAAGTCACTTCAAAGAAGAGGTAATGTCCATTACCGATTCATTCAAATTTATTTCTTCTTCCACTTATTCTTCTTATGTTTTTATCATTATGAAGTAATTACATAAGTATCAATCATATACTGATATGTTATTATAAGTATGAAACAACCATATTTCACCATCTATCCATCCTACGGAAAACGAAATCATCGCACGTGCGTACGTACAGAATACCGTGTCCATTTCGTGGTGTAATCTATTTTCCACCACTACCTTACTTGGATGGGTATAATGGTGTAAATAATAACTATATATGATTATTTTAAAGTGATATTGATTCTGAAATAGTATACATACACTCCAATACAGTCCCACGATCATGAGCACGATATCATCGCTCGTACGTATATACGGACTACCGTCTCCACGACGCGATGAGATTCATTCTCCACGTTAACCATTCATGAATGATTATAAAGTATATATAATAAGTAATCATGAATTATATGACATAATAATGATACTGGAGTTATGTGTATATATATGTATGTCATTTACTTAATTCCATTGAACTCAATAAGGAAACGAAAACATCGTTCATGCGTACGTACGGCCTACCGTTTCAATGAACGGTGTATTTATTTCCATTTACAGATTTATTATGTATATATATATTATAAATATATATTATATATAAATCTTGTTTAATATTATGTAATTAAGTAATCATGATCTAAGTAATCATATGAAAATTTACAAGTCAAAACACAGACGACAAATGAAACAATTTTACCGAAAACGCTCTTTAACATGGAATTTTCAAAAGAACGGGTAATATAAAGTCATAAGAGAACCATATATGATATCATGACAATGATTATGATTCTGGAATAACTCAATTACATTATTTGAATCATTATACAGGATTTTTGGAAAATTACGATGAAAATCGGACCTAAGGTAAGGGAAAATATCATAATCTCATTTTTATCTAAGATTGTTTATACTATTGTATTTACTAGGGTGTATTTTATCATCCACATCCATGTTTTCTCAATATATAATATTATTTCCATCCACCTACAATATTTAAAATCCAATTTTACCCTTCGGTGAGTTTTTAGTAAAAGATATGCAAGGAATCTATTATTGTTTTTCGTACGAGGTACTTTTTGACTTTTCTGACAGAAGCACGAGAAGAATGTTTTTGTTAACTTATACGACATGAATGGATTTTTAAAACATTATTTACAATAAGTTTCCTTTACAAATTTTCAAGTTTATTTTTAATCAACTTCTTTTAGTTTAGAATTTTATGACATGTTAATAAAGGAAAAGTGTTTTTGAAGTAGAAAGGATATTTTCCCCAAGAATGGAGTTCAAGTGTTTTATCAACATTATTTTCCATCTAAGATAATAAAGGGTTCTTTTTATATCCATATTATTACATGGATTTGATTATGTTGTGATGTAAATATTTTTATGAATTCTATTATCTTATATGAATTGTTTTATGATGTCACAATGTTTAAGATTTCCATTTTTATTACATGGGTTATGATATGATATATGGTTTATGATTTTGTGGAAGACATAAGAATGGTGTCATTATGAGATGGGTGGGACCTATATCTCCCTCCAATGAATTGGGTAAAGATTTTATATCTCATGAGATAGACATGGCTGGAATGGCGGGTTAAACCGGTTCAGTGAAATAGGACAACAACGAGAAGTGAACTCGGTTCAGAAATGGAATTTGTCTGCAAAGATAGTCTTGGCAATGAGTCTTGACTACTAAGAAATGATTCTATATGATTATGTGCGTATTCCATAAAGATTCATGTTTTAAGTTATGATTATTGGGATTACATTTCACTACTATGATTTACCCCATGTTATGAATTTATGATCTCTTTTGAAGGTTAAGATTTCCAAAAGTTATGTTCTTATGAAAATTATGTAATTGAGATTTCTTTTGTTAACCCTTAATGAGCATTTGAGCTCACCCTTTTGAATGTTTTATTTCCCAGGGTCAGGGAGAAGGTTATTAAGTAAGATATTCCAAAAGGGACTATAGATATGATGAAATAAATGGGAGACAATGTAGACGCTTTATGAACCAGTTGTTTATGTTTCCCAGTTTCTAAAGACACTATACCTATATTGTCCTTTCCTGGATTTGTTATTTGTTGTAATAAGTTTGCTTCAATATTGAATTAATAACAATATATGTAAAGTATGGGTCGTTATAATCACCCTGAGTCACGTAGATTAAAACATATGTTATCAGATATTTGATATACTTTTCATTTGGATGTTTGTCCTTTGATGTTCAAATATTCCTTTCTAACATTCATGTTAGATAAGTATTTCTGCCCCCACATTTTTCTGTCTTTTTCCATGTTAATTGATAAATTTATGATATAATATTCCAATAATAAATTTGATAGGAATTTTTATCATCCCCCTTTTAAAATACCAAATATGATGGGAATTGTGGATCAAAAATTGATGACAGAACTAGAACAACTATATAAATTTATGAATAATAAATATAATTGTGTGGATAACCCTCATTCTAATATGAAAGATATTTTTGTGGTTAAATACCTTATTAATAAAAGGCATCGAATATTTAGTGTATCTTAAGATCCCTACATCGCCTAAAATTGATTAAATGCATTGACAAGATCGTATTTGTCTTATAGTATTCTGAAGAAGAGATAATTGTTAAAGTGGTCTATCGTTTTGATTTGTATGTTTATCTGTGGTGCACACTGATAAAAATCTCAAATTATATGGTATAAATTGAATCCATGGAATGTGAATCATATAATAAAATTTTATTAAATTAATATTTTACCTATAAAATCTATATTAATATTGAATCATGGATCCTCATATAGAAATAAAATTAATATGAGTCTATTATGACATATGAGGAAAACGTTACAAGGATTTCATGATACCCCTCTGGATTTTTAATGAACACTAGAAACGAGGTGGATCACTTTTTTAATATACTAATGTTCAGTATAATAAAATATTTTGTAATTTGTGACAACTATATCTATGTGGATATTGTATTTCAAGATGTTAAGGTTGAAATAGTGATTTGAGTCTCTTAGTGGTAATGTATTACCCATGATAAAATGTTTATAATAGTGTTTAATGTGGTTCTATCATTAGATCAATCCATTTATGGAAATAATTCCCAATATCCATCACATAAAATGTGTTGGAAGACTAATCCTAGAAAAACTATAATGTGAAATGGGTGATGATTTAAATGTGGATGATATTGGAATCATGATGATTAATTCCGAAGTAATATAAATAATATCGTAAAAGTGGATGATTAATGGAAGGTTTAGATAAATAGTAAACAAATTTTTTAGTGTTTAAAACAATAGGAACATGGTATTTATGTTATTGAATTCCCTATGCCATGGTTTTTTGTGTAAATAGAGAACAACATGATACAAGACAACAAAGAAGGGGTTATGTTATCACTACAGCTGAGGTGGATGTAGGATATCTTGTGGTGATCGGAACCCTGGTTATTCATGCATAAATATTATAACATAATATTTGATTTTATTTATATATTCATTCATATCATTCGAGATTATTATAACTATTCAAATACCACCACAATATATGGATGTTTGGTTATCTGTCAGAACCCAACATGGGGAAATTAATGCTCCCGAAATTTATAAGATATCCCTAGAAAGATTTTTTAAATAATACTTCTATTGAATCATTTAGTACATCCATTGGTGGAGTGTGATTTTATATTCAGAATGTATTGACTATATTATTATAAAAAAAATCAACTTTTAAGATAGGGAGATAACTATTCACATCCCATGGGATCCACCAATTGTTTAAAATTGTATGGTTGTTGATGAATATTCGTGGAAATCATATTATCATGAATGGATAATATTTAACTATGAGAAATAATATCAAGATCAAATGTGTCTTTCAAATTATATAATAATACTAAATGTCACACCCATTATAAGGTACTATACTTATGTTTTCTCCAAAAAGTTGTTTTTCCTTTATCTGGATCGAGATACTGATCTATTGATCGAAAATATTTTTAGATATATTCTTCTATCATAGACTCATAATAGAATGGCCATCATTAAGTGGGATGAAAAGACTATTAAGTTACAAGGGAACCTAGAAATCGTGTTTTTATTCCTGAGAGCATCTACATGTGGTGTGGAAGTCCACATCATAAAAATACTAATAACTCATATATCATCCTCATTTATTTTTATGACCGCAAAAAATATATATAAATAATAAGTATCCACTACAATGGATTGTGTACAAGATGAATTACACACATGGAACCAAGAATTTTTCTAATGATTCCATTCAAAATAGATATCACCAATTAAAGTGATGAATGACCATATTATAGGTACTACCTCTCGAATGAGGTACCGAAACTATGATTCCATAGGGATATTGTAACACCCCAAGCTTTCATGGTACACTTCACTTTGAATAATACAGTACCATGTGTTGTACACAACTTGGAGTTATAACACACCACAACCAATCTAACTAGCAGTTATGAATAGTAATACCCAATTTTAGAAATTTTATAAAATTTATATTTCAAAATTGACTTCATTTTTGGATTTGGAATATTGAAATTAGCTTCGGGTGAAATTTTGGGGCTTTTCAGATAACTTTCATATATTGATGAAAAGTGAAAATTACTAACATTTAATTAAAAACAAATTTTTTTATTGAAATAATTAATTGTGATAAATTATTAATTTTAGTTGTTTTAAGGTATATTTAGAATATATTTTTTCCATTTAATACAATTTTGGTCATTGGAAATAATTTCACATTTAAACTAGACATAAACAAGTGTCAATCTTTTAATAGTTATTATTTCATAAAAACACTCTATTTATTTTGAAAATGGGAATTAATTTTTAAATTAATTAATGAAACTTATATGTTTTGAATTTGTTAAAATATAGATCAATTTTGACTTCATAATATCAAATATATCTTATGCTGAATTTTTTGTATTTTTCTGAGAAACATCATTTTTTTCATGAATAGTGAAAAACACTAAGTTATTGGTTTAAACCGATTTTTTTATTTAAATAATTATTTATTTTAGATAAATTAATTTATGTCAAAATAGAATCATAAGACTTATATAAGTTCGTTTTAATTCATTGTAGTCATTTTATAATAATTATATATATATATAAACTTTATTGAACTTTTAACTGTCTTTTACCCACCTCCAAGGAGAATTTGAAAATTCACATAAAACTTAATTTTACCACTTATGCAAGTTGAATTTTGAAAATATGAGGGACACAATTAATATAAAGGAGAAAAATTTGGTTCAATAAGGTGAAAATAATTTTTAGTGAATAATATCTTTTTACTTTTATTTACAACAGTTAAAGGTAAATAGGTAATAAAGGTAAAAAGAATATTGTAATAATTAGAAATTACCATAAAACATTCCATAAGATTATTGGATGAGTAATGGATGATCATGGGAATTTTTGGGTCGATTTTGGGACCCATGTAGCCACTTATGAATGATAATGACACTTTAGATTAATGAATTTAATGTAAAGGAAATATTGACAAACACAAAAACCTTTTAGTAATTAATTTTCATATGGTGTTATATATAAAATATTTTTGACTATAAATATTCATTGGAAAGATAAAAATATTTCGTATATAGTTGTATATTTTTTATAATTTTGAGACATCAAATAAATTAAATAATTAAGGACAATATAATGATGTAATATTTACCTCATTAATAAATGATTTAAATAAATTAGATTATAAATATTTAAATAATATCAAAAAAATGTCCAACATTTATTAGATGATTTCATTTCGACCATGAGTCTTCATATCTTTGACTCTAATGATTTTTTGACCTTTAGAAACTGAATATAATTATATAATAAAATAATATTTTCACACTTTCCGAAAGTGAACCTCCTCCCCCTTATAAAAAGACAGCACTGCTAACTAATTCCTCACAAATATGAAGCCTCTAGGCAAATCCAAACTATGCCAAATTAAGCTCTCTACATCCCTCTCCTCCTCCTAGAAGCCTTACCTTAGGCATAATGAACTTCAAGGAGTCCTTTTAGGTTCAAACCAAAGGAGGTTACCCAAATTAAAGGATGTTAATGAACGAACAGGTCAAGTTAGACACAAGGTAACATATTTTCATCGCACACTTTATTCCCTTCAGATTCAAGCCATATTGCCACTATTACCTTTTTTTTGGTCTATGTACTACCCATAATTGTATTCTTTGTGTAATACACTTTAATTCATGTGTATTTACATATTCATTGTATGATATCTCTTTCATGGGTTGTTTGTTTCGTAAATTACCAAATTGGTAAGTGTTAATTTCACAATCTCTTTATTATCTGAGGTTGTTTTTATGTAAGTATCTACTGTAACATATTTATTATCCATGTCCATGATTAATGAAAGAGTTTTCAAAGGGATTCTTTTAAGGTATTTTTTTAATAAAACATCATTTCAAATGTTTTAAATATTTATTCTTCTAATTCTTAGTCATTAATGTCCATGTATTCAAAATGTTTTATAAGTATTTATTTATATGGAATTGAATGTTTTTAAAATGATAATTCCATTCAATATTTTCAAAGTGGTATGGGACACTTTGATTAAAAAATGTCTTTAAATGTCTTCTTTTCCACATAGTGTGACTTTTAAATGTTTTCATAAAAAAGTTGTGTTTCTCTCAAAGAGTTTTAAAAATCATTTTCATCCATGTAAAGATACTTTAATATATTTTAAACTTGTTTTGAAGTTGATTTATCATGATAAAAATCGTTCATATTGTGTTGATGGTTTTGTGATATGTTTGACTATGGATGTGTTATTCTTATACCATTCCTGGTTTATGGGTAAAGCATTGACATTTATGATGCTGGTTTTAATATGAAGTTTTATGTTATATTTCATCATCATCTTAAGATTAATGTGTTGGACTAGTGTATTCCAGGTTGGTGTTTGGTTATTAGGGGAACTCTGGGTTGTTGTCCAGTAATTAGAGGCACTCTGGGTTGGTATCTGGTTATTAGAGGCACTCCGGGTTAGTGTCTGGTTATTAGAGACACTCCGGGTTTGTGTTTGGATATTAGAGGCACTCCGGGTTGGTGTCCGGTTTTTAGAGGCACTCTGGGTTGGGTTTCAGTTATAGTTAGCCCCTAGGTCTTGGCACGAGGCCTTGACAAGGAAATTAAAGTTCAGCATTATGCATTCCATCATTATGAAAGTTGTTTGTGATATTGCATGTGATTATTAGACTAGTAGAATGTCCATGTGAATAAGTAAATAGAATTATTTAATTTTATTTCTGCCATATTATGTTGATGTTCATGTTTAAAAGGCTTTTTTTTTACTTATACATTGACTTAAATGTTTATGCTTATTTATGAAAGTTTCCGCTGTATTATTATCCTTACTGAGCATCTGAGCTCACCACTTTCTATATTTTATTTTTCCAGGATTCCAAGAAGTGTATTGTGATTGATATTCATGGTTAAGACAAGGGAATAATGGAGTTCATAAAGTTATATTGATGTTTTTTTGTATGTTGTGAAGTTTAATGTAACATTCATGTATGCAATCTATTTTCCAGGACTGCTAAACTGATCGGTACATTGGGACTTGACTCTCTGTATTCATGCCAATGTATTAAAATAATTCACCGACTTTGGGTAACTGGGGTCGAGGCATTACAGTTGGTATCAGAGGAAGTTTAGAAATAACCTTTGAAACTAGATTTAGATAAAATCTGATTATAGCACATTATCCTAAGATAGACATTGAGGATTATTACAGAATAACTTCCTAGAATTTTGGTATTGTAGATATTTTGTGAGTTTTACAAGCAATACATCCCTATCTGGATATGAGAAGGTAGAGGTGGCTCTAGAACAGATGTACCTAGGGGTAAAATCCGAAAACAATACATTAAGCTTGACTCAAATGGGAACTGGTCCATGACAACAGCCCTTGATGCACTCTTGGCTATGACACTCCCGGGGGATATGCTTAGGATAATTATCATTTTAGTTACAAAACAATAGGAAGGGTTTATGAGTATATACCTTCTCAAAGAAAACATTTTTGTGATTATAGATTATATCCATAAAATATTCAATTTATGTTAGGTATTTTACATGTTTGGAATTATGAATTGTGATTCATAAACTGACTTAGTGTATGCCATTGTTTAGAAATGGCGCCCAGTAGAAGGAATGATAACTCTAGCAATATGTATGATCCAAAGAGTAATAAGGTTCATATCATTCCTGGTATTTAGACAACATTTATAAAGAAAATAGTCTCCCATATATTATCATCATATTAATAAATAGTATCAAAATATCAACAAATGACTCTCTGAATCCTATGGCTTTGAAGGGAAGACAGAGAAGAAATGGATGGTAGAAATAAATATGGATCAAGGGAATAAGGGAAAGAAGGATTATTCAATATGTGCTAAATTTGGAATGAATCACCTTGGAAAATGCTTGAAGGGAATTGGAGTTTCATATAAGTGTGGATAAAAAGGACAGAAATTATGTGACTGCAAGGGTAAGAAAAAGTTTTCAAATATACAATGCTTCATCTGCAAGGAATTTGGACACTACACAAACCAATGTCAAAATCATCAGAGTACGCACCAAATGATGCTATTGGATAATAATAATTTTATGATACTACCACATATTAAGAGGAATGAGAAGTGTTCTTATGTTTTTATTAATGAATTATTTCATTTGAGTGTTGTATCAACGATGTACTGGTTATATGAATTATGGAGATAAATAAGGATTTTACTGCAGTACTATTTCATTGAGGATTTGAGATTATATGGTACTATGAAAAGTGACTCAACAGTAAGTTATTTTTTTTTTGAAAATACATTTTTGAAGGAACGGTAATCCTTAATGTGGTCTTGATACTATGTTAGTAATTTTGGAAAAAGAGTAGGTTGATTTGGATGAATTATATTGGATATTCATGACTACCTTGGAACTGATTAATGGTTTGTTTATTTCATCATTGTTGGATTATCTAATGTTTTTGGATATTAGGAATATATCTAATAATATATAAGGAATAAGGGAGCATGAATGTAATCAATAATGTTTTATGGTAATTCAGGGTGTTACCATATTTTAAAAGAATACATGATGAAGGTGTTCACATGCTATTACGAAAACAGAGGATCTTCATTGTGTTTACCTACCTTATAAAATTTGGACTATGAGTTCGGGCAGAAGTATTTTGGATAAGTCTAGTTTTATATTATTTTTTTATTTCCATAAAAACGACAACCCGGAGGTCGAGAAAAAATTCGCCATGTCTGGCAAGTCCGGAAAACTTGAACCCACAACCGAAGGGCGACAAGGGTGTATCCCCTAGCACTAGCCCATGTGATGTCCTGGATTGAATAATGTTGTTTTTTAAAAGGGGCTGATATGTGAATTATAAATTCATAAATTTTGGAACACTATTCGATTAGGATAAATAGAATATATATATATATATTTATTTACTTAATCTTTTAGAGTGAAAGAAGAGTTTGTAGTAGGAATTAGTTGAAGGATGAAACTCTACTTGTCAAGTATATATAAACACACACACACAGACACACACACACACACACATTTCCTCTCATTTTATGGATAAAATAATTATTAAACTTTAGGGAAGGGATCATAAAACCAAAAATGTTTTATCCAAATACCTTACGTTTTGTTGAACCGATGGTATATTAAATCATCCTTGATTGGCGGCATTGATGCCCACAATTCTACAATTGTATGTGATTGATCACCTCAATTACACCCTATAAATATTTACATTTTCCCTCCAATTTCATGTCTCTAATTTCCCCCAATGATCTCTTAATAGAGATCATAATTTGGTGGTGACCGTTTCATTTCACTTTTCCTCTTATTAAGACTAAATTTTATTAATCCAATTTCCAATGTGGGTTTTACCACAAAGATATTTTCTATTTTCAAACTTTAATTTTTGAAGAACAATTTAAAATTTCGAGGAATAAATTTATTGAAGGAGGGAAGAATGTAACACCCCTATATTCAATGGCACGCTTCTCATTGAATAATATCGTAGCGTGTGTCTTATGCAACTTCGAGTTATAACACACCATAACCAATCTAACTGGCCGTTATGAATAATAATACCCATTTTTTTTAAATTTTATAAATTTTATCTTTCAAAATGGACTTCATTTTTGGATTCTGAATATCCAAATTAGCTTAGGGTGAAATTTTGGTGCTTTTCGGATAACATTCATATTTTAATGAATAGTGAAAATTACAAAATTTTAATTAAAAACAAATTTTTTATTCAAAATAATTAATAGTGATAAATTATGAATTTGAGTTTTTAAGGTATATTTAGAATATATTTTTACCATTTAATAAAATTTTGTTAATTGGACATAATTTCACATTTAAACCAGACATAAACAAGTGTCAATCTTTCGATAGTTATTATTTCTTAAAAACACGCTATTTGTTTTGACAAAAGGAATTAATTTTTAAATTAATTAATGAAACTTATATGTTTTGAATTTTGTACAATAGACATAATTTTTTAATTCATAATATAAAATATAGATTATGATTAATTTTTGGTATTTTTCCGAGAAACATAACTTTTTAACAAATAGTGAAAAACACTAAGTTATTTGTTAAAACCTATTTTTTTATTTTAATATTGATTTATTTTATTTAAATTAATATATATCAAAATAGAAACATAATACTTATATATGTTCATTGTAATTAATTGGAGTCAATTTAGAAAAAATAGATATATAAAAATTTTATTGAAGTTTTCACTGTCTTTTACCCACCTCCTAAGAGAATTTGAAAATTCACATAAAACATAATTTTACCGCTTCTGTGAGTTGAATTTTAAAAATCTGAGAGACACGGTTAATATCAAGGAGTAAAATGTGGTTCAATATGATAAAAATAATATTTTGTGAATAGAAACTTTTTACTTTTATTTACTGCAGTTAATGGTAAATAGGGTAATTCAAGTTAAAAATTATATTGTAATAATTAAAATTGCCTTAACACATGTCCTAACATTATTGGATGAGTAATGGCCAACAATGGGAATCTTTGGGTCGATTTTCGGACCCCATGGAGCCACTTATGAATGATAATGTCACTTTAGATTAATTAATTTAATGTAAATGAAAAATTAACATAAATGAAAACCTTTTAGTAATTAATTTTTATATGGTGTTATATAAGTAATATTATTGACTATAAATATTAATTGGAAAGATAAAAAGACTTCCTACATCATGGTATTTGTTTTATAATTTTTAGAAATCGAATAAATTAAATTATTAAGGATAATATGATGATGCAATATTTCCCTCATTAATAAATAATTTAAATAAATTAGATTATAAATATTAAAATAATATCCAAAACAGGTCCAATTCTTATTGGCTGATTTTATTTTGACCATGAGTAATCTTATCATCAACTCTAATTATTTTTGGACCTTTATAAAATTAATATAATTATATAATAAAATAATATTTTCACACATTTCTAAAGAGCCCCTCCTCCCCCTTATAAAAATATGCCACTTCTAATCAATTCAACCCACATCTCAAGCCTTTAGGATCGTCCAAACACTGCCAAATTAAGCTCCCTACATCCCTCTCCTCCCCCTATAAGCCTTACCTTTGGCATAAGACACTTCAAGGAGTCCTTTTGGTTCTAACCAATGAAAGTTACCCAAATTAAAGGATGTTAAAGAATGAACGGGTCAAGTCGGATACAAGGTAAGGGATTTTCATCTCACTCTTTATTCCCGTGAGATTCATTCCATATGCCAAAATTACCTTTTCTGTGGTGTATGTACTTCCCATAATTGTATTCTTTGTGCAATACACATTAATTTATGTGTATTTACATATTTATTGTATGATACCACTTTCATGGGTTGTATGTTTCGTAAGTTACCAAATTGGTAAGGGTTAATTTCACAATATCGTTATTATCTAAGGTTGTTTTTACGTAAGTATCTACTAGGGAATATTTATTATCCTAGTCCATGTTATATGAAATAGTTTTCAAAGGGATTCATTTAAGGGTTTTTTTTACTAAAACATCATTTCAAATGTTTTAAATATTTATTCTTCTAAATATTCCTCATTAATGTCCATGTATTCAAAATGGTTTTGTAAGGATTTATTTATATATAATTGAATGTTTTTAAAATTTTAATTCATTTCAAAAATTTCAATGTGGTATGGGACAGTTTGATTCAAAAATGTCGCTAAATGACATCTTTTCCCAATTGTGTGACTTTTAAATGTTTTCATGAAAAAGGTGTAGTTCTCTCAAACAGTTTCACAAATCATTTTCATCCATGTCAAGATCCTTTAATAGATTTTAAACTTGTTTTGAAGTTGATTTATCATCCTACAAATCATTCATATTGTGTTGAATGTTTTGTGATATGTTTGAATGTTGATGTGTTATTCTTATACCATTCATGGTTTATGGGTAAAGTATTGACATTTCATATGCTAGTTTTAATACAAATGTTTATGTTATATTTCATCCTCTTATTAAGATGAATGTGTTGGACTAGTATGTTCCATGTTGGTGTCTGGTTATTAAAGGCACTCCGTGTTGGTGTCCAGTTATTAGTGGCTCTCCGGGTTGGTGTCGTTTTATTAGAGGCACTCCAGGTAGGTGTCCAGTCATAGAGGCACTCCGGGTTGGTGTCCGGTTATTAGAGGAACTCCGGGTTGGTGTCCGGTTATTAGAGTCACTCCGAGTTTGTGTACGGTTATTAGAAGTACTCTGGGTTGGTGTCCGGTTATTAGAGGAACTCGGGGTTGGGTTCCAGTTATAGTTATCCCCTAGGTCTTGGCACGAGGCCTTGACAATGAAATTAAAGTTCTGCATTATGCATTCTATCATTATGAAAGTGGTTAGTGATATTTCATGTGATTATTCGACTAGTATAATGTCCATGTTGATAATTAAATGACATCATTTCATTTTATTTCTACAATATTATGCTGAAGTTCATGTTTAAAAGGATTTTGTTTTATTTATACATTGCCTTACATTTTTATGCTTAGTTTTGAATGTTTCCTTTGTATTATTATCCTTACTGGGCATATGACCTCACCACTTTCTATGTTTTATTTTTCCCAGGATTCCAAAAAGTGTATTGAGATTGATATGCAGGGTTAAGACAAGGGAATAATGGGAGTTCATAAAGGAATATTTATGTTGTTTTGTATGTTATTAAGTGTAATGTAACATTCATTTATGTAATAGATTTTCCAAGATTGTTAAACTAATCGGTCCTTCGGGACATTATTCCCTGTAATCATGCCAATGTATTAAAATAATGCACCGACTCTGGGTAATGGGGGTTAGGGCATTACAGATCTCATTGGGTCTAAAAAATGCTCTATAAATATTCATGGTATCATTGAATAGAGTAATTAGATATTACCTTGTGAAATTAGGGGTAGTCCTTATAGATGATAATATGTTATACTCCCAATGAATGGAGGAACACGATGAAAAATTGTAAACTATAGTTATTAATTTTAGTGGTTTGGAACCTTTTGAAAATAATATTAAATATCCCTTATAGATAGGGGAATTAACATTCATTGTTCTTTTTATAACTTGAATTATAATATCACATGAAACTTTTAAGGAAAATGAAATCTAATTATGTCACATGCCAATATCGATAATTGAAATCTATAGATTCTATTTTTTAGATGGGAATTACAAAAATTTTGTGAATAAATAATCCAAATTGTGAAAACCATTAAACAGGATGATTAGAAATGGAGTAAATCTTGTCCTGACCAATAAATGTGTTGACTACATCAAATATATGAATTAGTGTCTTATCAATGAACCCATAATGACTCTACCAAGAAGTGGGGACCATCTTGTGGTATAAAACAATGATTTATTTATGTTTATACTCTATGTAATGATACAAATTTATTAATTGGTAGAATAAACATCAATGTAGTTTAAAATTCATGATAAAAACTATACCACACATGATTTTCAGTTGGAACATGGATTGTTTACATTGAATATATGGAAACATTATCTATATGGATAAAAGTGTGAGATATATACTGATCACAAGTGTCTGAAATATAAATTCACATAGAAGGATAAATGTATTAACCATTGAATATGATTTTAAGTCACCACGAATTATTACTAATCTATACATAAACATCTCAATAATGTATACAAAGTGGAATATGCTCTATATTGAAAATATCCCTCAACATTATCAATGGTGATAATTAAAAACTATCTAATCTTATTACACATTAAAAAATTGGAAATTTGAATCATTAAGAATGATATATAATTATTCCATTCAGAAATTATTCTTCACCTGTACCTCATTTATAAAATAAATGATCCCAAAGAATTTATGTTCAAATTTTGAACAACATATAAGTTATAAAAAGGTGTAAATCCATCTCCTTAAAATTTGATGATGAACATGTCCTAATATATGGGTCATGAATATGTGTACCATCAAATAAAGAGATATATAATGAGATTAAAAATGACTAACATTGATCAACAAGTTTATTTCACCCAAAAATCACAATGATGTATCAAGATCATCGATAACATTATTGGTGGGAGTATATAAAGAAGGTCATCACTGAATACACATCAACGTTCCCTGAATTCCATTATGTAAATGATGAAATGAAAAATTATACATGGATGATGGAACTATTAATCTTACCAACATCAATGTGGGATGACATCACCATGGACATTGTCACTAGGCTTCCAATGTAATCCATATTAAACAATGATAAATGGGTTATTATGGATATTACTACAATGAAAACTCATCTATTTAAATTTGAAGGATTTATCACTTGAAAAAAGTTCATGGATATACTTAAATGATGTGTTATGTTAGCATGTAGTATAATGATTTATTGTATCCATTAATGATCAAATATTTTCCTCCATGTTCTTGGAATGTCGTATTTATGCTCAAAAAATTATGCAAACCATCTGTAAGGATTGTCTTACAAAAAATATGGACAATCATAGAAGAAAATTAAAACACTAGAAGGAATGTTGAGAAAATGTTATATGGGAGTAAAATGATTATGGGTCCAACCACAACCATTTACCGAGTTATCATACAAAAATAGTTTCCACTCAAGATTTCGAATGGATCCAAATGAATACATTAATTTTAAAAGATAAGTAAACCCATCATTCTGGTTTGATGTATGTGATTGTAATCATCCTAGACATATAATTTTTGATGAAATGGTACAAAAGTTTAACATATTAAACACAACACCATGTTATTTAAATGTAGATAGAAGTGATATATAGACAATCTTAGAGGGGACATAGAGTTTAGGGTTGGTGAAATGGTATTTTTCTTCGTATCTCAATAGAACAGTGAAATGATATTTGGGATAAATGGAAGCATATGCCCCAATTAAATCAGCCCCATCATGGTTCCCGAACATGTTAGAGTTTTGGACAATCAACATTTATTTCCATAAACCATGTCTCTAGTAGATGAGTTATTCTACATAACCCTCTAGAGGATGTACATACCAAATCCCTCACATGTACTGAATATAAAGGTGGTATAGTTAGAAGTTGAACTCTCATGCCATAATAAATTAGTGAATATCAGTGATAATAGAGATAATTTACAACATAATATGATTATTAAATGGTTCAATGTGTTGTGGAAGAACCATATGTAAGAGGATGCCAGATGGTAACCATATATTGTGATGAAGGAAATGTATCCTCACTTATTTTATCATTATTATGTAAAACAAATGAGGGAAAAATTTTCATAAGGAGGAAAAATGTAGTGACTTGTAATTTTATCAAATAAATTTTCATCTTATGATTTTGTTATATAGTATAAAAATTGAAATTACATAGATAATCTAAATAAAAAAAATATTTAGAATGAAATAAGTGTTATTTAATGATGTTAAGGATCGTTTACTGATGGTATCATATCCTAATAGTAGGAATTGGAATATGATCATTAGGATTATTAATTAAAGAAATAGAATAATAACCTCAAAAATAGAAGTAAAAATTAAATTTAATTTCATTATAGATAAATATAATAAATATTTATACATTGAATCAGGTGAATTAATGTTTTTAAAATGAAAAATTATGTTTTGGTATATTTTCGAAACATTAATTATTTGTTATAATTTTATAATTAATTTAATGATTTAAAATAAATTATACATTCATAAAATAAAATAATATATTAATATATTTTTGATTTATTATTATAATATAATTTATCATTCATTAATTAATTTTTCTATGTGTCCTAAAATATTTAATGTTATTAAAATAATTATTTTCAAATAATTAATATTTTTAATTAAAAATTATGTTTATAATATTTAAAAAATTACTTTCATAAAATAAAGTCCATTTTCTCAACATATAAAAAATTAATAGTTTAATTTTTTTTTTCTAAAATATTTTAATTTATTGTGAATATTGAAATATAAATTTTTTATGATTTTATAAATGAAGTATTGAATCATGGATGATTAATGGATAATTTAATAACCACTTGGGTTTAACTATTCATGAAAATTTACTATATTTAATGATTGTAATCAAATAAATTTATATTATTGAGCAAAATTGATAACCAACAAATAAAATAATGAAAAACAACCCTCTCCTAGAACTATATATTTCATCCATCACCACCCATTCTCCTAAGGCTCCCAAATCCATGAAGATTTTACATATTATAGTAAATTACCTTTCTATTTACCTTCCACGCATTTAGGAGAATTTGATATCAATATAATACAAAACCATAATACCATAAGTAGGTTCTGAATGATACATTATAAAAGAAGTAAAAACATCCACCATTCTCTTTTAAAATTTAAATTTCTTATACATTATCCTCTCATCCAGAATCCAATTTTATTTGATAAATATAATATTAAATATATACTATTATATTTTCATGTTAATTAAATTTCAACCACTAAATCTCGTATCTTCTTATTATATTTTAAAAAATAAAACGTCATTCATGGGGTGTTGATTCACCATCTTGAAGGATGACAATTTTTACTTTTCCATTACCTCTTCCAAATATTATCATAAAAAAATTATTATTGAGAAAATAGTGAAAAAAATTTACATTATAGATTTTCCAGGTTCTTGGACTCATATATAATAATATTATATAACAAAACATAAGTAGTTAATATTGATCAACAACCCACCAAAATTATCTATTTATATTTCATTAATGTTTTTTCTAATGAATCATTAAATTTTTTGACAAAATGATATATACAAACTTTTAAAAATATGGAAGTATATTTATATCTCATCATTACACTTCTATAATTTTTAATACATGTGAAAATATATACCATAAATAAACTCAGTGGAATCGATAAAAAATCATGAAACGAAGACTCTCGAAATGATGAAATTTATTCTAATAAACCATCAATAAATAAAAAAATTTAATTTATTAATATTATAATAAAAAAATATATATATATAGTATATTCTGTATTAATTAATTCATCTAAATTTATTAACCCATAAATTAGGTGAATGTGTATAACAATTTCGAATAGAAGGTGGGGGATTCTCTCTAGACCTCCATCTTACCTTCGAGTTATGATTTATCTATCCTTCTCCACAAAAATATAGTTCCTAATTATTCCTATGTAATCCACAAAAATCATATTAATTATAATGAAAAAATATGTTCCTAGATCCTTTATTCATTATTTGGTGTGGAAATACACGTTTTTTAAGGTTACCCTTTCAATTCATTCTGATATGAATGCCCGGTTAAAGGGAACATCCCAATTTCTTAACCAATTTCATGTACACCAAATAATATATTATTATATAAAATAATTTTTTTTTAAAAAAATTTATCATGAAAAACTGTATTAGTTCATTTATTTTCATATGAAATAATTATTCCTTTTTCTTATATTGATCCACTTTAATATTATTAAATGAACCACATTAAACTGTCTCATTTATAACTTTTTTAGACACCAATTTACATGTTTTAAAATCATTTGAACATAATTTCCCAATACAGATTTTAC
The DNA here is from genome assembly GCA_963277665.1 of Viscum album. Classification (NCBI taxonomy): domain Eukaryota; kingdom Viridiplantae; phylum Streptophyta; class Magnoliopsida; order Santalales; family Viscaceae; genus Viscum; species Viscum album. Next base: position 2,048,750,135 of record OY728127.1, read on the forward strand.
TTTATATTTATTTCTTTCCATATATGATATAAATATTATATTTTGAGGATATATTTAACATATGTTAATTTTTTATTCCATGATACATGATAACTATAATAGTTTCCTTCCATAGGTAACCCTTATGATTATTTTTATGTTCGATTCTTCATTTGGCCAACAAATGAATGACCATGTGCCAAAATATCTCTCAATTTCATTTATGTTTTTTAGTATCATGATTATCATGCTAGGATAGAGAGTAGACAAAATTAATATATGGGAATTTATCCACCATTTTATAATATCTTAGAAGAAATCCTTAACTCATTATTTTGCAATGCTATATGTTTCCTCCATATTCCTATGATTATAGGATTACAAGATCCCATTTTTATATTTTATTTCTCCTTTTGATTATCCATGTTCCAGACCTTTTATTTCAGTACGTTATGTTGTCTAACCAATATGTTATTCTTTTTTCTTATATATATATATATATTCTATTATTGTGTGTTCTAGCTCAACCATTTTGTATATGTATTCCTAAGTTATACTTTTCATATGTAGTAAATCAAATTAACTGAGGATCTCATTATAAATAAATAAAATTATTTTTATATTCTATTTCTATGTTTTTATTATTATGTACCTAATCATACAATGAAACTATACATTAAAATCCACCATTTTAATTTAATGGTAAATTATTCATAAAATAATGTAGTAATAAGTTTCATTGTAAAGGTTCAAAATTATATAGATTTATACAATATATTTATTGTTAAGAAATTTAAAAAATGCTCGAATACACTAACCATGTTAAGATGAATGGTAGTTATGATTCATTGGATGATGGAATGTATTGAATGTTTAAATTACATGATGAATATATTGGCCAACCCTCCTATAGAAATATTTCTATAAATTTTGGTAGGTATTCAAAAATAAAAAATATTTCATTTATTAAGTGATATTGTTGTTTGATGATGAATAATGTAACGGTAATTTCTTGTAGACCATGAAAATTAAAAATTAACGAGATTATTTTTAAAAAATTTATACTATTGGAGTAGATGCTTGGTGCCTAAAAATCAATGGTATTTTATATATATGTAGGTGTGATACATATAACAATGATACTATATTGAACTTTTTATTATCCTAGGAGGATATATATACGTACCAAATTATAGAGTTACAATAGTTTTTTGATAATGAATTCCAAATTCATTACGACATAATGATAGAAAACATGTTGGATGGTGATTTTAATAGAAACATAATGCTAACTTATCTTTGATGGGGGTTTCAAGGGACCCAATATTCACCACCGTTCTATGTACGATTCATGAAATCATAAATGATGCTAAATGTTTTATATTTCCCAATAGAATTTACATCTATCAACTCAGATGAAGATCAAATAGTTTAATACGGGTTATGTAGAAAATTTTTAAATCACAATTAACATTTTTTTACATCAACATTTTTTGATTCCATGATAAGGTTTTGATTAGAATATGCGTCCAATAGAAACCATAACTGGTGTAACAATTTATTTGCGGGGAATTTAATCTTTATTTAATTAAATATTTTTTGATAGTTTTTATTTTAGACAACATTTTATACAACATTGATTATACAAGAAAAAGTAAGTCTCGACTGCACTGTACACAACACCATGTGTACTTTGTGCTACATAAATACTTGGATTAGATTGTGGTATATGAAATATTATTATTGGCTTCTTTTAAAAAGTAGAAATTCCTTTTGATAGATTTCATTACATGTAATTTTTAGTTTTACCAAATAATATTATAATATTAAACAAATATTTTTAATATAATATAATATAACGAAGAAATTAAATTATATGTTATGGATATTATTTAATAAATTATGAAAATATAGTTTTTATAATATGAAATCATTGGTTGAAAATTAATTTGAAATGAAGATATACGCCAATGGAGTATAAAGTAATAAGTTTTATTTTTTCCCAGAAGTGGTTTTGTCATAAATTATTAAATTAACAACATTCAGTGAATGATTTTAATTAAATATATATATTTCCTATTCAAAAAAATATTTTAGAAACTCATCTGATATATTTTAGATGCATTTTATTAGATAAAACTCAATCTTATACATAAAATCAATATTTTTCCAAAGGGTGATTTGTCACCTTTTGATGGATGCCCATTATAAAATAATTTTTTGACATTTATTATATACTATTTTATAAAATAATCATTTTATATTAAATATTAATATAAAAGTGTTATTTTATTTATCCTTTGGTATATTTCTAATATGTTTTCTTGTTTTGATGAATTGTTAAAAAATATTAATTATTAATTGAAAATAATTTTCTTCATCGAAACAATTTATGTGTAAAATAATATTTTTGAATGTTTTTAAGGTATAATTAGATAAAATTTTTATCATTTAATATAATTTTTTTCAATTGAATTAATTTTATATCAAAAATGTATATAATTTATTTAATTTTTTCCATGTTTTATTGTTAATAACCTATTTTTTAACCCCATCAATGAGATTAATTATAAATTATTTAGAAAAAAGTATTAGATTTTTATTCTAAAAAATGGATTCCATATCTAGAATTTAAGCTTCCAGATGATATAAATTGTTATTTTTCCTTTCTGGATAGGTAATTTAATATTTTTTTCATTAACAGGAAAAAGGATTAAAAAGGGTAATTAAGGGTAAAAAATAATTATATATGTAATATTAAAAAACCCTAAATGTTATCCTAATTTATTTAGATGAGTGGGTTTAACCATAATAATATGTGGAATGAAATTATAAAAATTTTATTCAACATTAATTAGATTATTAAATATACTATATTTTTTTTAATGATAACATAAAGATGTCATTGTCATATATTCAATAAAAATATAATTTTTAATATAGGTTTATACATAAGATAAATTCATATGTTAATATTAATTTGAAATATAATTATTTCTTCATTGTGAATTTTTATTTATTTATTTGGAAGTAAATTTTTACCTTAAAGGCTTAAACAATGTTGATTCAGTGATTATTTAATTAATTGAATTACAAAATAAATGATATTAAAAATATTAAAATAAAAAAAAATTGAAACAATAATGGTCACCCATGAATTTAAAGTATAGTTATGCAATTTAGGGATAATTTAATATTGTAAAATCTATGATATCATGTTGTTTTGATATATTTAAAAAGTAAAATAATGAATACTGTTTACATTTAATAATTATATATTATTTATGAAATATTTTATTATATTATTAGAAAATAATATAAACATATAATCCAGAAAAGTGGATTATATATGGTCTAGAATATAATAAGTTCAACATTTGTTTTCCAATTTACCGTTTATATGTAAAAAATACATTCCCTTCATATAAATAAAATTATAAGAATAATTTAATTTAAAATAGGTTAATTAAGATTTAATCAAACTGATAAGGGTAAAAATTACACCAAAACAGGTTGAAAATTATTTATTAATTATATTATAAAATAATAATATATTATCACTGTATAAAAATCAATTATTTGGTATTTATATTCAAATTTATTATATGATCAATTAATATATTTACATATCTCTAATATTCTCATAGCCTCAATTATAAATGGATTCCTCCTATATGACTTTTTGACAACAAAATGACACTAATATCTAGACCAAACAATAAATATGTCCCTTAAAAACATTATAAAGGGTATGGTACGATAAAAATACTAAACATAGTGTCTCTAATAGAAGATCCAAAGGGGGTTCCTTAAGGAAGAGGTAATCATATTTAATGACTATCTCAATAGTGTTTCTCCTTTTAATACGTCTTCATGGGTTGTTTGAATTCTAATGTAATTAATCTAGTAAAAAATATATAATTCTATGTTATTATGTTTAATTTAAAACCATATTCCATATTTTATCAAATCAGTCAAATATGAAATCACCGCACATGTGTATGTACATCCAACTGTCTCCACACCATGGTGAAATCTGATTTCCATAATCACATTACATGGAAAAGTATAATAATAGAAATATAATATATAAATGAAAATTATAATATTATATTGTTTTATTAAAATTATATGCAAAATTCACTTCCATATTATTTCACCATTAGGGGAGAGTTATCATCATTCATGAACATATATGGTCTACCATATCCACAATGCTACGTGATTAATTTTCACAAATCACCATAAAATAACGACTATATAAATTTTGTGACTAAACAGAAATGAAATATATTTCATAAATGAAATTAGAGAGATAAAATAACTATGTAATATTCCTGTGAAATGGAACTTACAGGACAGAACATCATTGGAAAATGAAGCAATTAACAATATAAATTATAGTAATAATGAAATATTATTAACAAAAATGAGATAAGGCGACCACATAAGTCATAATAAATTCAATATTCTTCTGTAATATGGTAATACAATTATTTAAATTATTAAATATTTTTTTTACATATTTTTGAAATAAAAAAATGGTAATATATTTTTATCCCACTTTTATTTCAATGAGATACATGTAATATTCACCAATAACATCTATTATGTGGGGATATATACTCACCAATGATAATTTATAACGTTATTTTATAGTATTTAATGATATTAAAAATTTTATGGGGATTTTGTTCGTTCATGGGGATTATGGTTCAAATGTTACTCATGTAGTATGTGAATTTTGTATCACTTATTTTTTTGAGAAACATGCATTATTTATTACATGTTTCACTTAGAAGGTGTATATTATTCCTTTAATTGTTTGTAATGATTATTATCCAGAATAAAATTTCAATTTCATACCTATATAATCATTTTTTTCTCATGAGGAATATCGTTCAAGAGGGTATAATGTGGTATTGGATTTATGAATCTCTTTCAGTTTGTGTGAGATATTAGCCATGTTCACCACCTACTTATTCTCTGTCATGTATACATTCCAAATTAATTTATTCTATGATCCATATATTTAACATTATTTAAAAAATTGATATCCATTTCATGATCAATCTTTCAAGGGTTTTATCATTCATAATTTGCAAAATTAATACGGTAATTTTGCCTTAATTTTCTTTCATTGAGAGTGAATTTATGTTAGGCACATATATTCATTTTTGATGATTATATAATTCCCAATGAAATGTTTTATAATAAATATTATTATTTACATGATATTGGGAACTACATGAATTTTTAATATCTTTTAGGTTGTTAATACATGTTCTAACAATATTGAGTTTATTGAAAAAAATTTAAAAGTGTTTTAAATTATCTTTGGTGATTATTTAAATAAAATTTGTTTAAAATATGTTTACCACAGTTATAAAATATTATTTTATAGTATATCATTATTATTTTTAATTAAAAAAGTTCCTCTATCCATTTTGGATTTGAAAATAATTTTTTAAAATGGAATAGACATTTTCCTTATGAATTATTACAAGTGATCATTAGAAATTATTTTACATCTATGATAATTCAATTTTATGTTACTTATGATTTACTAGTGATATTATTTAATGATACCACTATTATTATTTCAATTAATTTTTTATATTTATAATTAAAAGATATATATGAAATTAATTTCATTATATGGGTTATATTATGATTTATTAACGTTTAAGAAATATATTTTATTCCCTGGGTTTCGATAATATGAAGAATTTAATGTTATTGTTGAACACATATGTCTACTTTTTTCATTATTTAATAGGTGGGACATATATCTCCCTCTAAATCATTTGGTAAAATATGTATAACAGATGAGTTTTATTTTTTTTTTGTGAATCCAATTTTGCGTTGAAAATTTTGTGTGTGGACCTATTTTTTATGTCAATAATTTTTTTGAGTGGATGCAGCTGTCTTGTCCATATTATTTTTCAAGGGTGTTATTACTTGTCCCTAATTAAATGGTTGAAAATTTTATTATTTTTACCTGTTCATAATGTTATAATGTTATGTTTATTTTTAAATTTCTTGTCTTATGTCATTTTTAGGTTCTTATTAATTTTATTCATTTATTCCTTAATTTTTTATTTCATTTTAAATTAAATTATTAATAACATGACACATGTATATGTTATTTTCTATACATTTAATGATTTTATAATGTTAAAATAATATTTTCATACACCTGTGTTTATGATTATGTTTATATTTTTCGTTTCATAACCTTACTGATCATATGATCCGACTCTTTTTTATACATTATTTTCCAAAACATTATAAAAATTTGTATTTATTAGGGTACTAAATGAGATAATATTTATGGGAAACATTCAATATAATTCACCAGGCTATAATTTTTTCTTACATTATTCCAAATATGCTAATTTTAAATGGCCATTAGTGATGCATGACTAGAATGAATGAAATATTCCGCAATAATGATATAATATCCATGAATGAAAATATTGGGTCATTATATTTTGTATTAGAGGACTAGTTTAGTCAAAAATTGGAAGCTAGGATGAAAAAAATTATTGATATCCCAATAAATATATCTATATACATGTATTGGTATTTCTTTATATATTATTCTTAGTGTAGATGAAAAACCTATTTTTTCGTAATAATCATATATAACAAAGGATTAAACCAATGGTGTGATAGATTGAAATATTATAAGTATTTTACATGGATTACTTGGTTATGATAATATTATTAGTTTTTATAATTATATTATTTCTAGTTTTAATCATTTCCAAGAATGTGAAGGAATTATGTTATTGTTAAATGAAATGAGAAATATACAGACTTTCTTCCTTGAAATATTAATTTTATGGGAGATGGAATGAAAAATATTTTCTTTATATTCAAATAATCTATGAATCATATTTAACATCAAAATGAGAATATATTGGAACAAAATTATTTTGAGTCTATCAATAGGAAACATACACCTTATTTTATTGTTTCTAATGAACCAATTATTTCTGAACTACGGATCAGTAACACAAAAAATATATCATCCATCCTTTAATGATTGTAACTTGAAAAATAATTTTTTTCCCTTTTATCATTTGGAGGGTTATTCCGAGAGGTGTTGTCTTATTTCCATGAATATGAGATAAAAAACCAATATATTCTATATTATGTTAAGAGTTTAAGTATATATTATTCATCATCTAATTCCTTAATATTTTATGAAATGTGAAGTAGAATTAATTATTTGTTCATAATAAAAATGATGATGAATCTTTTGGTGCCTATAAAGTAAAATGTACATGACATTAATGGTATTCATCAGGGTTAGTCATCATCCCTGATTGAAAAATTAATTGATTCCCTCGTGTCATGAAACCATGCCACCGAATGGCATTGACCATAAGGGATATTGGAAGATATGAATAAATCATTATATTATCCATAAAGTGGAAATGTAATTTGGTATCACTCAATATTCTATAGATATTAAATGTAAGATAGATCTTAATGGACACTCTTACAGTTTTTGGTATGGATATAAGAATATGTTTCAACCACTTACATTGAAAAAATACGGAAAAGAGAACTAAGGGTAATGACTAAAAAAATATCATGACGATTAAATTGTGGTAAGCCTATACATATTGAGAAAATAAATTATATGTTGTTTTAATATGATAGTAAATTAATTTAATGGATAGAGAGATCAAAAAAAATACCACTCACAGATCAGTGCTATTAATACTGAGATTTTGACCACTATGAAAATAATATTTCCAAATTCAATGGTTTTTATTGGAGATAATCCACATTAACCTTTTTATGTGAAATTAAAATTGAACTCTCATTTGTTTTGTATTTCCAATATTGTGTTTGATAATTATTTGATGAAATGATTTTGAGATTGTGTAATGGAATTCAATTATCATGTTGTAGATATAATATTACAGTATTATTTAATAATAAGGAATCTATGTATTCTTCCACTGTACTTTTTCTATAGGTATCCATGAGAATATTCTATATATTACTGGAAACAATTAATGGTGATGAAGGTGGTAAGGTGATATTGGAAGGGATGGATAATAGTGAATATGGGCATGATATTGGTATAAAAAAAGAATGATATATTTTTTGTGATAAAATTTAGGCTATAGTATTTTTGAACCTATGACTTATAATGTGAGACTATAGTTCATGAAATCATGGATTGAGTTAATTGAACACTTGGAAAGAGTTAATTTTTGACTTTATTCATTTTTCTATAAGGATGTATGGTAATTATTATATTCATCATGTTTTTAGTGAATATTGATGATGATATTCAAAATATTTGAATGTGACAACCGTGAACTACCTAATGATATATAAGTGATAAATGATAATATAAAATAATTAACATCTTTATAATGTTTGGTATTATCATATTTTGGTTTAATTTTATGATTTCCCATTTATGGAATGTTTATGTTAAACATAATATGAATGTTGTGTGATAAAATTATTATCATAACATTGGTGGATGTAAGCGTATTTGATAACTTATGATACCATTTTTTGTGATAATGATAGTTGGAATGACCTATAATTCAATTTATGGGTATCGTGAGAGACAAATTCTTTAATAATGAATTATTCAGCATCATTTCATGGAATAAGAGATGAATAGTAAATTTAGTAACGAACACATATGGTGAAGTTGTCCTAAAATCAAGTAAGTATATCCAATAGGGAAAATTCCTCATATCTAGGAAAATGATATAGAAATAAAATTCTGTCATATTCTCATTATTATTGATTATATCAACATTCTATTTCATTCTTATTTAGTTCATTGTTCTATGATTTTTATCTTTCTATGGATAACCAACGTTTTTATGATAAATGATATTTAAAAATTTCATTGATTATTTAAAATTTTCATCTAGGAACAAATATTTTTCAATTTTATCCAAAATAGACACATTTTTATGATTTACATTAGAAAACTGTTATTTTATAACATTTCGTCTGTATAACGACATTTTTTAATACAATTTTACCTTGAGGGATTTTATGAAATAAATCTTCACGTATTAAAACATGTATATCCTATATAATTTCGAAGGAAAATTTTATTTTATGGGGGCTAGAATATAGAACCCAAATATTTTGGGAAATAAATTGATTCAAAATAATTTCATATTATTGATATTTATCATTTCATATAATAATGAATAAATAATATTAAAAAATTGTATATATAGAATTATATGCAACAACAAATATAGATTTTGATAATTACATAACTTTTATTAGCATTTTGTATAAACCATTCTATTAATGGATTTTATTATACAACAAAATTTTATTTTAATAATTTCTATTAAATATAATATTGAGTCTTACTGTAGAATATAATATTTTTGGAATGTTATTATTTAATATGAAAAGATATAAAATAGATGTCAAATTAGTAGTTACACATAATGTTAACTAACATAAAAAAATTAATTATTATAATATGAAATCAAAGGTGTCCAATAATATAGAATTTAAAATATATACCAAATTATTATAAAGGAAATAGTTTTGGAAATGATTCCCAATGTGGATTAACATGAAATAATTAAATTCATTAATATTAGTGAATGATATTTAATTTATATATATTTTATGTATTCTATAAAATATTATATGTATTTATCAAATAGATATTATTGGCATAAGAAAATTAAAACCCAATCTTATGCCCAAAAACCTATATTTTTCAAATGCATAATTTTATTATATTTTAGTAGAAAATTATTCTAAATCGAATTATTGAAACCATTATACATTCGATTTGAAAAAATTAAAAAAAATATTATTTTACATATTAAAATAGGAATTTAAATTTCTTTTACTTTGGTTAACATTATTATATTTGTTATGTTTTGATGAATTGTAATATATCACAAAATTTAAATTTAAAACAACATTTTTCATCAAAATAATTTATATTTTTAAATATTTTTTTTCATTCGGTGTAAGGAACAATTTAAACAAATTATAAATAATTAATAATATATATACCATTGGTATTAATTTTACAATGAAATTAGATATAAAAACATTTTAATCTTTTTTGTGTTTTAATAATAATAACTTATTTTCCCATGCCAACAACAGGGTTAATTTTAAATTAATTACAACAACATATGGGTTGAATAATTTTAAAAATAGATTCATTATATTTATTATGTTTGTATAAATTATTAAAATATTTTTTCTTTTTTTATTGACATTAGAAATTGTAAATCATGGAGTTTTTTATTAACACATTAAAAGGTGAATCAGGTAACTATGGATAAAATTAATATAATAAATAATTGAAAATATTCCAGAAAATATCCAAATTTAAATTGTTGTGTTTTTAGACCAAAATCATCATTTAAAGGGAATATAACTCATTTGTGACAATTTTATTAGAGAAATATATTTATGATATTTTATTTAATGAAATTTAGAGAATTTATACTCATATTTTCAAAAAAATATTTAATGATTAATATTGATATAAAAAAATAAAAATTAAACTATAAATATTAATTTGAAATATAAAATTTACCTATTTATATATGTAATTTTTTTGAAATTTTTAGGATAAAAATAAATACATTAATGGCGTCTAAAATGATGATTCTATAATTGTATAATTAATGGAAAAACCAAATAAATATTTTAAAAATATTAAAATAAATATAATTTCATATAATTAATATAATACATTTCATTTATGAATGAAATTATTTTTTATGGATGTGTTTTTATAGTGGGAACAGAGATATCCTATTTTAATTTTATTTTTAAAATGATAAATAATTAATAGTATCAAAATTGGAACAAATGATATTTTATGAAAGTAATATTTTATTAAATTATTTAAAAATAATACAAATATTTAATAAGGACAATGAGATGAGATATTTCTTAAAATATAATTATTTTTCCTTTATTTTATAATTTACTCTTTATTTGTAAAAATGAAATTGACTTAAAATTAAAAACATTATTTGCATAATTAAAATTAAAAAATATTAATTAAGAGTCAATCAACATTACAAGGACAAAAATTACACCAAATCTTGTCTAAAATATATTGGATGATGAGATTAATTTAATATATCATCTTATCTTCGAATCAAGGAAATATTGGAGTTATTTTAATCGATATTTTCTTGATTTAAAATTAATTATTCGTGAAATTAAAAAATTTCCCCACACATCATTTATAAAAGGGAACCTCCTCCCGCGCTTCTAAAAACCACATTGAAGAATATATATTTACCAAAAATTGTTAATTTCCCTTATAATTATTAAATGTCACATTATAGGGGTTCTGAAATTCTCAAAAGGATAACCCAATTTCTCTATATGGAGATCCATGTATTTTTCTCTAAGTCCAAGCTAGTCATTTTTATCGACTCTCTCATGGGTATTTCTTCTCCTACTTACAATTAACCAGTTTTTTTGTATTATAAATTAATAAATACAATATAACATATAAGATGATATGTTATTATGCTTTTGTAACCACCAAATTACACGTCTTATCCATTCGATGAAAAAATGAAATCACCACACATGTTTAAGTCATCCCTACCATCTCCACACAATAGTGTAATCTATTAAACGTCACCACTATAAATGTATGGGTATATGTATAGTAATATTAGACATAAATTATAAATATGACATGATATTTAGTGTTTAAAAATATTACCTCTATACATTTTCGTATTATTTCACCATTAATGGAATGTTATTGTCGCTCGTTTGTTTGTATGACCTACCATCTACATGATGTGACATGATTCATTTTCCATTATCACAAAAAAAAATAATTTAAATGAATATAAATAACATAAATTATATGTATTACCTTATTAACATTTTGTATATGATAAAACTATGTAATATTCACATGCCCCATGACTTATACAATAAAACATGCATAAGAAAAATGAAACAGTTGAAACATGAAAGGAGAGTAGTAATGATTTGTTATTAAAAAGGGTTGATAATATAATCATGTATGATGTAATAAATTTTAATATAGTGTTTACAATTTTAATTACATTATTTAAATCAATATTCATGATTTTTGGATATATTATAATGAAATCATACCAAATGAAATATAATTTAATCTCACTTTTATTTTTGTGAGATATAGGTCATTTTGACCAATCAATTATTTTGTTTTCTATACACACTAATATATGATATAATATATCATTAATTTATATTTATTTACTGATGATATAAATTTTGAATTGATTTTATTTTTTATTGGGTTAAACGATTCCAAATTTAATCTTGTAGTATAAGATTTTGTTGCACTTTTATTTTATTAAGTCACGTGCCATATACACTACATGTTTCATCTACATTGGGTACATACATAATATGAATGTATTATATTATAGTTATTAGAAATATTATTTTATTTTAATTTACATATAATTGTATTTCTTCAATGAGGCATAAGATTTAATTAGGGACAATGTTGTAAGGGATTTACATCTAACATTTTTCATGATATTTAATGTATATTCCACACTTATTCCATTTTTGTCTTTTATTTATTATCAATAAATTTATTATATGATATGTGAAATAAAATTTATTATATATATACATATATTTGATGATCTAAATTTCATTGGGCTTATTGTTCAATAGTTAACCATTATGTATGGTAATTTATCTCAATATTCCTTCATTGAGACACATGTTATATTATGCACCTATATTCATTTAAGAGGTGTATTTACTGCCATTTAACATGTTTTATAATAAATATTCTTGTTTTAATGTTATTTTTTTCTTAATGTAATGTTATTCTATATTCATTCATAAATTGGTGTTCCTTTAAAATATTCTTCTCAAAAAATGTATTAAAAGTATTCTAAATAATATTTTGATAATTTTTAAGGAAAATTTATTTCAAATTTATATATAATGGTTTTTGAAGATTATTTTATATGTTTTCAATGAAACATTCTTGTTAAATTATTTAGGATATAATAAAAATTTCTCAAAAGAAGAGATATTATCCTCAATAGTTATTTCAAGTGATATCTCAAAAAAACTCCATCTATGATAATGTTATTTTTTGATACTTATGTTTTATTGGGGAAATGATTCAATTACATAATTATTATTCCTCATATGAGTTTTTCTTTCTTATGATTTAATGTTATTCATGAATCCTATTTCTTTTCATGGGTTATGTTATGAAAGAATGATTTTCATGATATCCACTTTATTCAATGGGTTTTGATTTGATGAGTTATTTTATGTAATTTTTGAACACATAAGTATGGAGTTATTATGAGATGGGATTTATATATATATACCTCAAATAAATTTGGTAATGATGGATAATTAATAAGGTATTTATTTTATATGTAACATGATTTCATTCTCACAATTGAATTCATAGAACATGTTATCAAATCCATATTTTTTTGTGGATCCAGTTTTCATGTATATTTTTTTTAAGGGGTCTGACATCATACACTTAATAGAAGGAGTTTACCTATTACAATTTTTAAATGTTAACGAATTGACATTTTTATGTTTATTACACAATTTTTTGTCTTATTTCAATGTTATGATTTCATTGATTTGGTTATTTTTTTAAAGGATGAGGCGAAAGCCTCATTTTCCTAGGTCATAAAGAAATTATTTAGGTAGGGTTTCTAAAGGGTAATATATTTGTGGAAAACATTATAGATTATTCACCGTACGAGAACTGTGTATTCCATTTTTCAAAATTTACTAACCTAATAACGATATTACGAGTGTTTGTCTATTAAATGAAATGTTCATAAAAAATGATGTAATATCTGAGTAAGAAGATACTGGGTCATTATAGTTGGACATATAAACTATTTATGATTATCATTACCCATAATTATGTGAAAATATTAGATTCCTGATAATGTATAAATATATAAAATAAAATTTTTGTGTGTTAATATAAAGTGTGAAATTTTTTGAATTCTTATATTGGTTCTCGGTCTTCAAGAAAGATATTGGTTAATTAAAAAATTATAATTCAATTTTGAAAATAATAATCAAAACAGTAGATAAATGGGAACTTCTCACCATGGATTTTATTTTATGACTCCCTAAAACCACTACATTCCATTTTTTAGTTAGTTGTCTTTTGGTGTAAATTCAAAGAAAATATACTTATTTCATTATTCTTTTTAGAACCATGGGAAAAATACAACAAAATATTGGAGTTCACATGGCCCATGATGGAGTGGAGGAAGCTCTAATGGTTTTAAATATATTATATAGTATATTAGGGATGATTTAGTATTACAGACAGTGAGGTGAACATATTTGTTTTTCGAACATTAAATATATAGGCATTTTTCATGATTAGTTTTCATGTTTTTCTTATTGGAGTGGAAACCATATATCCCAATATGTCAAAGAGGAATGGTCTACCCTATTTAATAGTGGATGGATCATTCATTTGTGGCTATCTATGTGGATGGATAGAGCCAGATTCTATAGAACATGGATTACCCTTGGATAGCACACAGTTTTCCCTAATAGTTCTCCAACTGTGAACCACCTGACACTAAACCAAATACTCAATTTTTATCAAAAAACACATAGGGAAACCACTAGATAAATACATGACCAAAAATAAAAAAAATTAAATGAAAATTAAATAAATTATATGACATTTATAGACCTTATGATCTATTAAATATGAGTTATAGTGATTTGTGAAATTAAAAAATATCATTTTTCTATATTCATTTCACAGATTAATACGATAAGTTGTAAATTTATAGAATAAAAAACGGTTGAAATTCCTCTTATATAAACATATCAATAATGAATACTTTATTATATTCATATATTTCAAACAGTAATGATATTTTTTTATTAAATGTTACTTTAAAATTTATAACACCCATAAATGGACAATCATTTATGTTATCAAACATATCACATCAACATTGATGAATATAATATAATATATAAATTATCTATCATTTAATAGTAATTTATTTATTATAAAATATCATTATGTATAATAGACTCTATTAATTACATTATAAATTATTCATATCAGGAATCTAACAACCCAATATTGATATAAAAATACCCTACATTACATTTTCAGAATACATAATAAATGAAATAAATAATTTCCTATAATACAGTACTACTTTAGATTCATTGGAAACACAGAAAAATAAATATATAGTTTATAAAACATCTATATCATCAATTTATTTTTACTTCATAACTGGAACAAAATTTTGAAACATACTACATATTAATCTTATTCATATCCTAGGAAAAGTAAAAATAAGAATGCCAAGCATAGATGGTAAGAAATTGTAAAAAAATAATATATCAATCGTAACATAATCATAAAAAAATAATAACGTAAAAATTTAAAATCATATCCTTATCTGGATATGTCATGATATCATTTAATGAAATAAATATTTATAAATCGTAAAGAAACAATAATATTATTTTCAAGGGGAAAGACATAAGACATGGATTTTTTCATACATATAAGCATATAAATTCATTTAATTTTTGTTAAGGCTCATTTACAAGACCGTCATAAAAGATAAAGTACAGTACTGAACTGAGTTCACACCTCTTTCAAGCACTATATTTCTAAACCATGTTAACCTATCGTTTAATCCCAGTATTACTAAATTGGTATTACATAACATTCCAGCCATGTATTACTACACCAGTATCATTTCACATTCAAGCATTATCTCTCTCATGAAATGGAAATACATACCAAATGAATTATTATTATTAATATGTTTAACCAATATCATAATGAATTCCTAATAAAGTGTTCTACAAAAACCTAAATCCTTCATTATAGCAGTACCTAATGAATAAAATGGATTTATTAAACATAATTTCATCATAACGTAATCTATATAAATCAATTTAATTTCATAATGAGAATTCCATCAAAACATTATTAAAATCATAGTAGTAATAGGGATGTAATCATTGAAAATATTCCATTCGGGGCATGAATTAGGTGAACAACTCAGGCCTCTGTTTTTTTAA
The DNA here is from genome assembly GCA_963277665.1 of Viscum album. Lineage (NCBI taxonomy): Eukaryota > Viridiplantae > Streptophyta > Magnoliopsida > Santalales > Viscaceae > Viscum > Viscum album. The sequence continues at coordinate 2,048,766,215 of OY728127.1, forward strand.
AAATCATTGAAAATATTCCCTTTAAATTATTTTTTATGTCAAAGGATGATAATTTAATATAATATAGAGATATTAGTTGAAATGAAATCATATGTAAAATAGTATTACTTCATAGAAACATATTTTTTTACTAAATTTCTATTAATATTTAAATGAGAATAATTTCCATTAAAATAAACGCCAATGATGGTTTGAGAAAAATCATGGTAAAAAGGTCTTGTTAATTTGTAAAAATACATTTGTCTCGTATAAAATAAGAAAAAATTCTTCTGAAACTTTTTATAAAAAAGTCCAAAAGTACCTTAATAGAAAGATTATTTTTAATCAATGTAGTAATAGTTTATATTGGTAAAAATAAATATATAAATACATAGGATAATAATAAATCATTATATGAAATCATTTTTGTACAATATGTACATTGTTGATAAATAAACCACAATAAGTACTAACATATAAACAATCTCAGATAATAATGAGATTGCAAAATGATCCCTTTCCAATTTATAAGTAATCGAATCGTATGAAACATAAAATTAAACAAAATTATATGAACATGTATAAATTATCAACATCATATTAAGAATCATAAATACATTCACGGTACACAGAAACATCCCACAAAATAAATTGGTTGTTTATATGGCATTTGTCCCACAAATTAAAAACTGAGATAAAATAATCCCATGCCTTAGATATGGTTTCCATTTTATGTATCCAAAACTACTAAATAATGGTTTATATAATGTGATTAACTTATTCATGAACTATATATAAATTTATGATATCATATGTGATCATATTAAGAAACATTTAATATTATTTCCTTATTACCGTTTTTTGTTGTTAACAGCTATATTTCAATTTTCATGTTTAGTCATATATGTCCCAATTATTATAAATAGTATAAAGTTACATAATTTAAATAATTAAATTTTTGTAATATATAAAATTTATTTAATTATATAAATGCGAATAATCATGCATTAATGGTCGACATGAACATGAATCACATCATGTTATTGAGACAAAATTTCACCCATACAAAAGAGAGATGGTATCAATTGCATAATAGAATAAAGTATGAAATTGGATAGTATAATTATTGATTTAGAATCAATATAATGATATATAAAATCATATATTGTTATTATTTTTATCGTTTGTAATGGCCCGAACCTCTCTGGCTCATTCCTCTGTCAAAAAGAAGGTCAAGAAGTGTTCTGGAGGGTAAAATGGACTTTTCCCACACTTCCATGAATTTTGAAACTACACGTCGCGTAGTTTCAGTACACACCGTGTACCCCCTTTTCGGGTATACCCTGTGTTGTAGGCCATGTCCTCACTGTGTGAAGTAAATGAATACACGCCATGTAATGTAACTACACGTCGTGTACCACCATGCTGAGTATACCCCGTGTTGAAGGTTGTATCCTTGGTGTGTGAGATAATTGGTGCACGATGTGTGTCCAGTTCTACACGCCGTGTAGTCCTTCCCCACGTATGCGTTACCAGTCAACGACCGTGTTCTGTGTTGGAGTCGTGTCCTTGACATTTGCAATGAATAAGTACATGTTGTGTGTCTAAACTACACGTCGTGTAGTCTTTCCCCGCATATGCATTACCCTTAGACCGGGTGTTGACCAGTCAACGGCCACGGAGCCATGTTGGAAGCCGCCTGGAGACTGTGTAAAATAACCAAGTAAACACCATGTACCATAAAGTAAATTCCGTGTACTTTTCCTTTTCTTTCCTATAAAAGAAGGGCCCCCCTCCTCCTTTCAATTCACTCCTCTCCTCCCCTTTCCTCTGAGCATAGTCCTCTCAAGAGACTCGAAGACTCGTTCTTCCATAACTTTTCGTCCGAGCTCTGATTTACGATCCGGCAGCGGCCACGGGGTCGTAACGATGAGGCAGAACTTCCATGATTAGATCTTTTTTCTTTCCTTCGGCCTTTCCTTTCCTACTTTCACCCGAAGAGGTTTTTCCGAGACCCGACAGAAGTGACGGACACCGACGGACGTCTTCTAAGATTGATTGGGGGGAGCGTTGCGATCAAAAACTGTTGAGGAAGGGATCATACCTTCGTCTCTCTAATTTGTGCAATATGATAGGTGGGTGTCCTCTTATTTCCATGAAAAAAGGTTGAACCAATTTAATAAAGATAATAACTGGCTTATATAACGGGGATGGGATGTTCATGAATGCAGTTACTTCTTTATATCCTATGATATTATGTTGTGAATTGAATATGCTTATGCCTTCTGAAAATCACGGTCATTGGGGGCCGTTTCATACGCAATTAAATGTTTCCCTATCATTCTAGACTGTTTTGTGGATGGAATCTTCGTTGAATGTGGAAATTGGTTAATCACGTAAAGTTGGATGATTTAAAATCTGGAACCCTTGTGTGATCACCCCGGTTGAAAAAATGGAATAATGAATATGTGGGTGTTGTCTTGGATACGTGGCTTGTGATGGGGGTGTTTTGTTGGTTATTGTGGATAGGGTGAGCAGCGGGGTTGTGGTTGGCTTGGTTGTGGGTTGGTGTAAATGTTGTGTTGGTAATGGGAAGCGGGGCTGCGATAAGTGGTATTAAATGGATAATGGTGTACGGGTTTTGGTACGGTTGTCGTTATTGTGGTTGGTAGCGGGGCTGCGGGGATGGTTTGAATATGAACAGACTATGGGTTGTGAATAATAAATAAAAAGTGGAAGAGTTAATTAATGGTGGGTCATGGAAATGGAACAGGATTAATAATCAATGGGGTTGGTTAGTTGATAAGAAGTTCTTGGTTGTGTTTCTTGTGTTTTCCTAACATGATTTGTGGATGCAAGGGATATGTTTTACGAATGATTGATGTGGTTGGTTGTGGATAGTTTCCCAGTAGTTAAGGAACTAAATAAACTACTTCTCCTGAAATGTGAAAACATAAATTGGGTTGGGGTTGATTGTTGTATGCATGCATTGTAGTAGCCGTGTCGAGGCACATGATCAGTTTCCCTGTTTAGAAGCCATAGGTTGGGATGTGTGCTTGGTATATATATATCTTTATCTTTTGTGTTTTATCACACCCCACCCATGTTGAGCACTTAGTGCTGAACACTCCCATTACATGGTATAGGGTGTTTTTCCCTTAGTTACTAGCTCCTTCCTGCTCCTTCTCCCCTAGGCTATGATGGGTTGAGGCGACCTTACACCTAAGACTCTTCGGGTAGGTTTCGATTGTGGGGGCTTTAGCCCAAGACTCTTCGGGACGATTCTTCTGTTTCACAATAATCTTTAGGAGGAGGCCCAGGTGTGTGGGGGTGGGATATGTGATAGCGAGGCCCAGGTGTGTGTGAGCGGGATACGTGGTAGTGACGCCCAGGTGTGTGCGGGCGGGGAGAGTGTGGAAACGTCAGGACGTTCACCATTAGGAATAGTAGCTAACTAATGTGAAATGATGCGGGGTACCCCATACTCTTGTTTCTTATATACTACTACCCATTGTGCTTGTGTTTTGGTGAGTTTGGATGGTGAGGTTGGGTGGATATAATTCCTTGTTAGGTTTCTTCTGTTGTTCTCATGGGACATTAGGATGTCTCCCCCCTTTTGAATGAGAGAATTAGGTTTCCCTACTGAGTATACTTGTATACTCACCCTAGGATTACTTTCAGGTTTCCAGGAGGACTACCAAGGCTGTGTGGGACCCTACTAGTCGGATAGTTGGAGTTGTTGGAGTTGATGTTCTATTGTTTTCTTTTGGTATTGTACTTTGAGCTTTCTTGTACTTGTACCTTGTTATAAAATTATTTAAACATGCATGTGGGATTGGTTTGGGTTTATTTATATACATTTGTTCTTGTCCTTTTTGGTGGTTGAATTGTCCTATTTCCCGATCCTAAATAAATAAAAAGGGTAATGCCTCCCATATTTTTCAAAACTCATACCCTTAGTGCTAGTCACCACCTTGTGGCCTACTGGAGGCGTGACTCAGGGTTCATTATCTCCCTTTCACCATTGCCAGCTCAGGAGGGGCATCTTTGGTGGGAGGGGGTCATGGAAGAATGGTATCAGAGGGAGGTTGAGATATATGTTGATGTCTGGAGTTAGGCATAGTGAGTATTGCATGGATGGTAGGGAGACAATGTTAGTTAATCTTTGTGTGTGATATAGGCCAGGGAAGACTGACTGGGACACAAGATTTTAGGGCCCCCCGTGATCTGATGCATGGACTCTGAGCCTACCGAACAAAGATGTGAGACTACATTGATTGCAGGGTAGAGACCCTAGGGAAGGTACATGCATAATCATGATTGTGTTTTTGATTTGAGTGTTCTAGGAAAGAAATTGAAATAAAATGTTTAAATAAAACCTTGAGATTTTCCTTACTACATGGGATTAGGTGATCCTTGTTTACCGTACAACTATGGAACCTGGACGTCAACCCCAGGTGGCTCAGATGGCCGAGGCCTGCCAGAATCAGGCGGTCGATCAGCTGAGGATTGACCGAGAGAAGGAAGATAGCGAGTGGCAGAAGACTCTCCATTCTTTCCAACGGTAGACCCTCAAGAACTACGAGGGTAGAACTTCAGATACAGAGATGGAGGGGTGGCTTGAGGAGCTGGGGATCGCTTTTACCTTGATCGGTTCTCCAATGGAGTACTGGGTTCCCCTAGAAGTCAGTCAGCTAAGAGGTGTGGCGTGACAGTGGTGGAAACTCTACCTCAGAGAGAGGATAGAGGAAGAGGTTCCATGTACTGACTTTGAAAAGCAATTCCGAGAGGAATTCCTTTCATCCATGATCAAGTCGGAGAAGTGGCAGGAGTTACTCTCCCTTCAGCAGGGTAGTATGTCAGTACGAGAGGTAGGGATCAAGTTCAAGGATCCCTTGCCCTTTTCTTTAGATCTCTTTCCGGATGAGGAGTCCCAGGTGAGACGTTTGGAGGTGGTACTTCATCCATCGCTCCAGTATGTTTTCACCCCCTTCACCCTTCTGACGAACATGGGGGTACAAAAGAAGGCCGAGGTTGTAGAGAGGATGCACTCGCTGGGAGGTGCACCCCAAGTGGGGAACCATCCAGGCTCGTCGAATGGGAAAGCAATCACTATCAGGTCTCCTGCGACGAGACCATCCCGGTTCAGGCCAGTGGGGAGCAGGCCCCAGCAGTTCCATTTCAGATCTTCATGTCCTCGTCCCTTTTTCACGAGCCCATGACCGATTTGTTTTTCTTATGGAGGTTTCGGGAACGTTTAGAGTCACTGCCCGAACCGAGCTCAGTACGGTGGAGGTGGACAGGTTCAGTACCCACCTCAGCAGCACCAGTTTACAGCGAGGCCCTTCCAGCAGTAGCAGGACCATGCTCCCCCGAGGGTAGATTTTGCTGGAGGAGGCTGACCTCAGGGTGCTCCTCAGGGACCTCGGCCAGGGTGTGGTCGGGGAGGTGGACGACATCATAGAGGCAGAGGAGATGGGCGTGGTCAGTTGCACGCAGTTGAGTTGATAGCTCTGGCAGGACCAGAGGTGGTGCAATGTACGATTTGTTTGTTCAGCACTCTTGTTTCTACTTTGTTCTATTCGGGTGCTTCGCACTCCTTTGTTTCACCTAGTCTAGCCCATGCTTTGGGACTAGTCGTAGAGAGAATTTCCGTACCACTGGTGCTGAGTACACAAGTTGGAGGCCAGACCAGCGTATCTTGTGTTTTCCAGGGTTGTGGGCTGACGTTGGGACCACATCGATCTAGTGGGGACCTTCTTCAGTTACAGATGCAGCCATACGATGTCATCCTAGGCATCGACTGGTTGTTTTCTATTAGTGTCGTTATTGACTACTTCCATAGAAAAGTCATGTTCTCCGACATGGATGGGAAGTGTGTAGATTTTGTTGGCGAGAGGAGCTATCAGGTGGGAAGCCGACGTGTGGAGCCTCTCCTTTCCTTGTTAGGTGGGATATCAGTGGTTCCAGCTGATACAGTGATAATGGATTCCCCGAAGGTTGTTCGGGAGTTCTCGATGTTTTTCCTGATGAGGTTGTGACTCTACCCCCCCCCCCACCCCCGACGTGACGTTGAGTTCGGGATAGACTTACAGCATGGTGCTCGTCCGATTTCTATGGCCCCTTATCTGATGGCACCTTCCGAGTTGCGGGAGTTCCGTATTCAGATTGATGATCTGATGGAGAAGGTTTTTATTCGACCCAGTGTATCGACATGGTGTGCTCCAGTTTTGTTCGTGAAGAAGGCAGATGGTGGTCTCAGGCTATGCACAGACTACTGAAGGATGAACCAGGTAATGGTCAAGAACGGCTATCCCCTCCCAAGGATAGATGATCTCTTCGACCAACTGAGGGGAGCATGATGGTTTTCCATGATTGATCAACGATATCGATATCATCATCTGAGGGTAAAGGACAGTGACATCTCGAAGATGGATTTCAGGTGCAGATATAGGCACTTCGTGTATGTAGTGATGTCGTTTAGAGTTACGAATGCACCAGATGTGTTCATGGGACTTATGAACTTTGTCTTCCGACAGTTTCTCGACCGGTCCGTCGTTGTGTTTATCCATGACATTCTGATCTACTCAAGATTAGAGGAGGATCACGTTGAGCATCTCAGGGCAGTCTTGGAATTCATTCGACACCATCAGCTTTACGAGAAATAGTCGAAGTGTAAGTTATTGACACAAGAAGTAAACTTCCTTGGGAACGTGGTGTCTCAGCATTGAGTATCGGTGGACCCGTCGAAGGTGGAGTCAGTTGTTTCTTGGGTAGCACCCAAGAGCATGGAAGAAGTTCGTAGTTTCCTGGGGTTAGCAGGTTACTATCGGAGGTTCGTTTTGGACTTCTCTCGATTTGCTGCTCCATTGACAGCTTTGACGAGGATGAACCAGGTCTTCCTATGGAGCGAGAAGTGCCAGAAAAATTTTGACTACCTGATGGAGAAGTTGGTCAGTGATCCCGTACTCAGGTTGCTAGAGGAAGGGTTGTTGTATGAGGTGTTTTGTGATGCTTCTGGCCTTGGTGTGGTGTGCGTGGTGATGCAGAATAAGGGAGTGATCTGTTATGGGTCTAGGAAGTTACGTCCTCACGAGCGTAACTATGCCACCCATGACCTAGAGCTTTCAGTAGTAGTGTTCGCACTGATGTTGTGGAGACATTACCTCTTTGGGGAGGTCTTTGTGGCCTTCTCAGATCACAAGATCCTGCGTTATATCTTCTCCCAGCATGACCTGAACATACGGCAGCGGAGATGGGTCGAGTTTCTCCAAGACTATGACTTTGAGATCTCATACACTGAAGGTAAGGGCAACATTTTGGCTGATGCCCTGAGCAGGATGTCGCATAAGGAATTGGTTCGGGAGTCCACTGATGCTTGGAAGGTGATGGGAGAGTTGGCTTCCTTTCACTTGGATGCCAGGGTAGAAGGTGGTAGAGGCTGTTTGTTTCAGATGAGGGTGCAATCCTCCTTGTTGCAGCAGGTGGAAGAGACTCAGTGGGGGGACTCCGAGGCGGAAGTGATGCAGGATTGTGTCAATCAGGGGAACGCTCTAGAGGGATGGTCAGAGGACAGTTGACATCAGATGCTTTTCCATGGAAGGTTGTTTGTCCCGGAGACAATGCATGAGGGAGTTCTTCGTGAGTTCCATAGCTCAGCCTTGGCGGTACATCCAAGAGTTTCAAAAATGTACCAAGGCCTGAGCGAATAGTTTTGGTGGCCCGGGGTGAAACAGGAAGTGGCAGAGTTCGTGGCTAAATGCCTAGTGTGTCAGCAAGTGAAGGCTAAACACCATGTTCCAAGTGGTTTGTTGCATCCTTTAGATGTCCCCGAGAGGAAGTGGGATGAAATATCAATGGAATTCATCACAGGACTACCCAGAGCTCAAGGTGGTTATGATGCTATCTGGGTAGTGGTGGATCGTCTGACGAAATCAGCTCACTTCTTAGAAATTAAAGAGTCAGGCCCGGTGAGTACCTTATCACGAAGGTACGTAGATGAGGTGGTACGTTTTCATGGATTTCCAAAGACTATCATCTCAGATCGGGATACTCGGTTTACCTCACGAGTCTGGATATGGTTATATCATGCTTTTGGCACCCATCTACGCCTTAGCACTGCTTTCCACCCCCAGAACGATGGGCAGACAGAGCGGACTATCTAGACGTTGGAGGACATGCTACGTGCATGCGTTCTGGATTTCGGAGGATCATGTGTAAGACACTTTCCTTTAGTAGAGTTTTCCCACAACAACAGATTTCACTCTACTATTGGCATGTCACCGTTTGAGGCTTTCTATCAGAGACCATGATGTTCACCCATTTGCTGGGAAAAGGTTGGTGAGACAGGTGCTCTTGGGCTAGAGGTAGTGCAGAGCACCACAGAGAATGTACAACTTGTACGTGAGAGGAAGAAACCGGCTTCGGACTGACAGAAGACTTATGCTGATCTTCGTAGTAGGACCTTGGAGTTATAGGTGAGAGATCATGTGTTCATGAAGGTTTCCCCTCGATGGGGGTAGCCGAAGTTTGGTAAAGGAATCAAACTCTCCCCTAGGTTCATCAGACCTTTTGAGGTGCTGAGGCATGTCGGCGAGGTGGCATATTAGCTAGCCCTACCACCTCAGTTGGAGAAGGTTCATGACGTCTTCCACGTCTCCCAGCTTCGTCGATACTTACACGATGACTGCCACATTATCGACTGGGGAGAGTTAGATATGGGAGACAACGCGACCTTCAAGGAACGACCAGTCTAGATCGAGGATCGTAAAGAGAAGGTGCTCTGTGGATGAAACATTCTGTTGGTTCATGTGTTGTGGAGGCATGGCGTCCTCGAGGAGAGCACTTGGGAGAGGGAGACCCAGATTCATGCTCAGTACCCGGAGTTGTTTTGAGCTATGTTTTCCCTTGTTCTTCTGAGCTTCTTGTTGATGTTATACTCTATACCTTTGATACATTAAATTCTTGGCTTTTCAGTTGTGAGACCTTTTGTTTCCTTGTTCCCTGGTAATGTTTAACATATCCTGGTATGTGGGGAAAGGGAAAAACCTGACCCTTAATCGAGACACATTAATGAGGATGCGATTGAACCCGTGTGGGCGAGTCAGTTCCGCCTAATGTGGATAATATCTCGACATAGGAGAAGGGATTTCCCAAAACCACATGTTCAGGTAGCGTGTTGGTTGTGTGGTGTTGGGGGTACTACGAGTTGAAAAATGCTAATGTATGAAAGTGGGAAGACCCAATTCTTAACCGAGACGCATTAATGAGGATGTGATTAAACACGTGAAGGTGAGTCAGTGCCACCTAAAGCGGATAATATCTCTACATAGGAGAAGGAATTACTAGCACATATGATTAGGGTTGTTGGTTGGTTTCCTTTTATAACGAGAACACTAAGAGGTATCTTGTTGGGTTCATCTGGGTTGGTTTTTGAATTCCCTTGGACGAGAATGTTTTAAGAGGTATCTGATGTAATTTCCCAGACCTCTCCGTCCCATTCATTTGTCAAAAAGAATGTCAAGAAGTGTTCTGGAGGGTAAAGTGGAAATTTCCCACACTTTCCCTAATTTTGAAACTACACGCCGTGTAGATTGCGTACACACCGTGTTCCCCCTTTCCGGGTATACCTCGTGTTGTAGGTCATGTACTCGTCGTGTGAAGTAAATGACTACACACCATGTAGTGTAACTACACATCGTGTACCACATTGCTGGGTATACCCCATGTTGAAGGCCGCGTCCTTGCTGTGTGAGATAATTGGTGCATGCTGTGTGTCCAATTCTACATGCCGTGTAGTCCTTCCCCGCTTATGCGTTACCATTCAATGACCATGTCCTGTGTTGGAGCCGTGTACATTCCATGTGCAATGAATAAGTACATTTTGTGTGTCTAAACTACACGTCGTGTAGTCTTTCCCCACGTATGTGTTACCCTCAAACTGTGTGTTGACCAGTCAATGGCCGCGGAGCCGTGTTGGAAGCTGCATGGAGACCGTGTAAAATAACCGAGTACATGTCGTGTACCATAATGTACACATCGTGTACTTTTCCTTTTCCCGCCTATAAAAGGAGGGGTCCCCTCCTCTTTTCAATTCACTCCTCTCCTCCCCTTTCCTCTGAGTAGAGTTCTCCCACGAGACTCGAAGGCTCTTTCTTCCATAACTTCTTCGTCCGAGCTCTGATTTATGACCCGTCAGCGCCCACGGGATCGTAACGACGAGGCAGAACTTCAAAATTTTGATCTGTTGTCTTTCCTTCGGTCTTTCCTTTCCGAATTCCACCCGAGGAGGTTTTTTTGGGACCCGACAGAAGTGACGGACACCGACAGACGTCTTCTATGGTTGATCCGGGGGAGCATTGCGATCAGAACCTGTTGAGGTAGGGATCTTACCTTCGTCTCTCTGATTTGTGAAAAAAGAGGGGTGTGTATCCTCTTATTTCCATGAGAAACGGTTGAACCAGTTTAATAAATATAATAACTGGATTATATAACGGGGATGTGATGTTCGTCAATGCAGTTACGACTTTATATCCTATGATATTATGTTGTGAATTGAATGTGATTATGCCTACTGAAAAGCACAGTCGTTGGGGGCCTTTGTTTGAGAAATTAAGATTTTCCCTATCATTCTATACCTCTTTGTTGATGGAAACTTCGTTGAATGTGGAAATTGGTTAATCACGTAAATTTGGATGATTTAAATTCTGGAACCCTTATGTGATCACCCCGATTGAACAAAATTGAATAATGAAAATGTGGGTGTTGGCTTGGATACGTGTCTTGTGATGAGGGTGTTTTGTGGGTTGTTGTGGATAGGGTGAACAGTGGGGCTGCAGTTGGATTGGTTGTGGGTTGGTGTAAATGTTTTGTCGGTAACGGGCTGTGGGGCTGCGATAAGTGGTATTAAAGGGATAATGGTGTACTAGTTTCGGAGCAGTTGTGGTTATGGTGGTAGGAAGCGGGGCTGTGGGGATGGGTTGAATATGAACGGACTATGGGTTGTGAATAATCAATAAAAACTGGAAGAGTTAATGAATGATGGGTCATTGAAATGGAACGTGATTAATAATCAATGGGGTTTGTTTGTCGATAAGAAGGGCTTGGTTGTGTTTCTTGTGTTTCCCTAACTTGATTTGTGTATGGCAGGTATATGTTTTACGAACGATTGATATGGTTCTTTGTTGATAATTTCCCAGTAGTTAAGGAACTATATAAACTACTTCTCTTGAAACGTGAAAACCTAAATGGGGTTGGGGTTGTTTGTTGTATGCATGCTTCATTGTAGCAGTGCCGAGGAACGTGGTCAGTTTCTCTGTTTAGAAGCCATAGGTTGGGTTGTGTGTTTGGTATATATATATTTGTATCTTTTTTGTTTTATCGCACCCCACCCATGTTGAGAACTTAGTGCCGAACACTCCCATTTCATGGGAGATGGTGTTTTTCCCTTAGTTACTATCTCCTTCCTGCTCCTTCTCCCCTAGGATATGATGGCTTGAGGCGACCTTACACCTAAGAATCTTCGAGTAGGTTTCGATTGAGGTGGTGTTAGCCCAAGACTCTTTGGGAAGGTTCATCTGTTTACCAAGAATATTCGGGATGAGGCCCATGTGTGTGCGAGTGGGATACGTGGTAGCGAGGACCAGGTGTGTGTGTGCGGGATACGTCGTAGCGAGCCCCATGTGTGTGCGGGCGATATATGTGGTAGTGGGGCCTAGGTGTGTGCGGGCAGGGAGAGTGTAGCAGCGTCAGGACATTTTCCGTTAGGAAGAGGAGCTAACTAAAGGGAAATGGTGTGGGTTACCCAGTACTCTTGTTTCTTATATACTACTACATGTTTTGCTGGTGTTTTGGTGAGTGTGGCTGGTGAGGTTGGGTGGATATAATTCCTTGCTAGGTTTCTTCTGTTGTTCCCACGGGACATTAGGATGTATCACCCCCTTGTGCACGAGAGCTTTAGGATTCCCTACTGAGTATACTTCTATGCTCACCCTACGTTTAAATTCAGGTTTCCAGGAGGACTACAAGGGCCATGCGAGACACTAATAGTCGGACAGTTGGAGTTGTTGGAGTTGTTGTTCTCTTTTTTTCTTTTGGTATTGTACTTTGAGATATCTTGTACTTGTAGCTTGTTATAAAATTATTTAAACATGCATGTGGGCTTGGTTTGGGTTTATTTATATACACTTGTTCTTTTACTTTTTGGTGGTTGACTTGTCCTATATCCCAATCCTAAATAAATAAAAAAGGGTAATTCCTCCCATATTTGTGAAAACTCATACCCTTGGAGCTAGTCGCCACCCCGGGGCCTACTGTTGGCGGGACTCGGGGGGGCATTATGTCCCTTTCACCATTGCCAGCTCAGGAGGGGAATCATTGGTAGGAGGGGGTCATTAAATCATTATACAAAACCATATTAAGTGGTGGTAAAAAACAGTTTACCCTGGGCATAGATAAACTATGTTTTACATACGAACGCTTGATGATTTTGTTTTCATTGGATTGATATAATTTTGAATAAGGTTGTTCCCAACCATAATGAAAACAAATTATATTATTGATACCGATGTTATTAATTTATAATGGAAACATCAGAGGAAGAGGATGTATAAGAGGATATTATACTGAGAGTGTAAAAAATTGATATTTCCTATTCTTCAATGAACTCCCTCATGATCTCCTATTAAATATACTACATTTTTTCTTTTGAGGAGACCATAACCTCTATAATATTTCTATTAATGTTGATAAGGTAAATGGGAATGTGATGGAAGATCATAAAGGCTTTATTAGTTGTGAATAAATTAAGGTGGAGGTCCCTATTTATAATTGAGGTGAGGGTTATCATTGGAAACATTAAAAAAATTTAAATAATATAAGATAATTTTTAATTATAAATTTATAAAACACAAGTACTGTTGTAGTTAAGACTTGTATGGTTAGAAATACCCTCATCCAATAATTTTAGACCTATTTTTATTTCATTTTAAACCTTATCTTTTATTTTTACCATTAATTATTAACATTTAATTTTAATTATGGTAAAACCATATTACGTATTAAGAGACTATGAATTTTACTTATATATGATAAATTGACAATAAATGGAAGCTTTATGAACATTAAGACCTTATAAGAGTCATGTTTGGATTTTTATATATTTTTATTATTTTTGAATAATTTAATTCTTTATTATATCTATAAAATATTAATTGTTTCCATTTTCACACTATTCATTTCATTAAATTTAAATAAAATCCAAAAAATAACAATTGAAGAAAACCATTTAATACAAAACTATAATTTCATTGGAACGTATAAAATTTGTGTAGAAAATTTATTATTAAGAATAATTTTTCATTTAAAAAATTTAAAGATACATAATTTATATTTCTACAAATATAGTTATTAAATCACCAATCTTTTGTAATTATTTATAGTTATTATTTAATATCTTAAAATTATAAATAAAATTACATAATATATATTTTTTCATTTTCATTATAGAGACTATTTATTATTAATATCATATCATGATTATGCCAATATTAAAATTAATATACTTATTAGAAATAAGTGAGTTTCATTTTCTAACATTCACGTCATCTTATTTTATTTTAATAATATTTATAAAATTTTCATTGAAAAAATTCCATAAAATGTATCATGTACTATAATTATGTGTTAAGGGTATATTTTATCTCATCCAATTTAATTTTGGATGGTGTTATTGTATTTTTATATTTCTTTTGATATTATTTGGTTATCAAAATTAACTGATTTACCATTAACCAAAATAAATAAAAAATATTATAGTTACTATTCATAATATCCAATAATAAAAGTAATCTATTAACATAATTTTGACTAAATGATTCCAAATATTGAATTAATTTTTAAAAACATATAATATTGATGTTCTAGTAATTAATTTAAAATCAACCACATTGACCAAATGAAAAAAAATGTGTTTTAAAAAGAAAAAACATCAAAATATTGAATGGTGTTTATATAATATTTCAATGTGAAAATAATTACATTGACCAACATTGGATTAAATTATAAAAAATAATATAATCAAATATTAAAAATATTTCCATGTATAATACAATTGTATTAATTGATTAGAAAAAAAAGAAGTTTGGATTAAAATAATTTATTAAATATTCATGAAAAATAAAAATTATTAAGAAAATGCCAAAAATTTATCCAAAATAATTTTTTTTGTCATGAATAGAAATTATAAAATTTATTTTTCCTAATATAAAATTTAATGTCTAAAAATAATTATTCAAAATGAGTTCCCCATCAAAAGGAAATAAAATGCCAATTTTGAAAAATACACTTTTTATATGAATAATTGAATTTGTCAATATATTATATCTATAAAACCTATAAGACAAATTTAAAATAGTTAATTGTATAAATTAAATATATATTTAATTAATAAAATCAATCAAGAGTGAGTTTATTATTTTTAAAACTTATTTTTTTCATTGAAATATTTTATTATAAAATCATTTCATTTTCATTAATAAATTGTTTTATTTTAATTTATAATCAATACACAATATATAATTAATTATATATACACGTGTAAAGAATAATTTCAAAATTAATTTAACATTGTTCATATTTTTAATTATAATTTATAGGATATAATGTAACATATAAATGTTTAGTTTTTTTCATGAGTGTGAATTTTTTTTATCAAAATCTGTTGAAATTAGGTGTCAAACAAACCAATCATAGTGTTATGTATACAAGAATATAAGATGGTGTTGTGTGTAGTGAAAGCACATCATGGTGTTTCAAAAAACATAATGCATTTATGAAACTAGATAATGGGAAATATAACACAAATAATATGCGTTGTTACATTCTACCCCCCTTGAAATGATATTTTCCTCGAAATTCATCTGGGATATAATACTATTATTACATGACAGTTTCTTTCATAAAAACCCACATCATAAAAATTATGTCTAAAATGTCCACAAAAAAGTAATAGTTGGAAAATAGTAGATACCCAATGGAAATCATAATTACGTCTCTGTGTAGGAGAATATAGGTAGTGATTTAAGCATTGAGGAAAATCATATATAATCATTGAGATTGATAATGATCCTTAATAACAAGAATATGGGTGATCTAGAAATATTTTATCTATCACAAAACACACACTAAATAAGAACAAAATAGGTGACTAATAACATATAAAATTTATTATAATAAGTCACCCTTTTACATAATGATACATTTTTATAATGATGAATAATCTTCATGAGAAGATATAAATACTTGATTTCAGTACCATCTCTCTATTGGATGGGCCTTGAACAATTTTTAATTCATCTCATTAAAAAAAATAAAGTTTAATGTTTCATCCCTCAAGTGTTAGTAGATTATGCAATACATAAATAGAATGATAGGTCATTCCAACCATCTTTATCCATACTAAAAGGATAGAATATGTTATCGAATAATAATAAATCTACTTATGGTGAGATAGGTCATTATTCAGACAATATATATTTTATTATTATCATAATCCTTTCATAAATTGATAAAATTATAATCCTTTTAATTTTTTTTTAAAAAACCTTAGAAAGAGGTTCACTAAATTAAATGAAAATTTATCCCCATTATATCATAAGTTATATTTTATTTTCCACATTACAACATGTGAACACCGTCATCATATATTATATTTATTCATGGTAATAACCAGAATTACTATTTATCCTTATTAAAAGCATGTAGGTTTCATTATTATTTAGTCAAAAAATCCATAAAAACAACAAAAATATCTTAACCCCCATTTTAATAAATTCTTAATCAGATCCAAGGTAACTAGTGTCTCTAAATTTACTTTTTCTTATCCAACTTATTTGTATTAAAATATCATTATCTCAACATATAGGACATATTAAGGGATATCTTTCCTTTAATCAAGATTCCTCCAAATATATTAGTATAACCTAACATCACATTGTTATATAGTAAGAACAATTAAACATATACATTCAAATCCATAATGAATAAATTTTTCTAAAACCACTTATATATATCATGGAAGTTATAATATTTTTATTTTGAAACATATACACCTAAATCATCAGAATTTATACTTAAATGATTAATATGTATATGTCATCTTAGTATTTCCTAAAATATAAATCATGTTTTAAGGTTCCTCAACCTTAATATATACAGGCTACATGTCGGTTATAATCTCTTTATCTTCATAGGTAAAAAAATAATCCTACCACCTTCATGAATATATTTTGGAGATTTCAACATTAGAAATTCGTTTTCATAATTTACATATATTCCAAATCTAAAACATTCAATGATAACTATATTCTATGTAGTTCTATCTATTGACTAAGACTAGAATGAAAATTGTTGAAAAACATATCAAATATTAGAAACTCCAAATAAGTAAATTTAAATATAATATTTAAATCTATGATATCATAGGATTAATCCTATGTTATTCATGATTATCAAACAATATTGATTATTGTAACCTATTCATAGAATTATCTTACTCGAATCCCCAAAACATATACTTTTAAATGTCTCGAAATATCTAGTTAAATAATTTTAATACTCATTTCCAAATATTAACCAAGCATTCACTCTGATACCATCACTAATTACCCATGATTAACATAGATGGAAAATAAATTACATTTAATGAATTATTAGTACATTAAAAAAATAGATTCACAACCATACTAGATTAGAGTCCTTGGAAATTGGAAAATAAAAACAACTGGTTCATAAAACAACAATATCATCTCCTACTTTTTCCCTAATAACAAGAATCCCTTTTTGAAACATCATACTTAATAACCATTATTATATCCTTGGTAAATGAAATATAAAAGGTTGGTATCACATGATTCTTAAGGGTATGAAAATGAGATATCAATCATATCATATTGAAAATAAAAAATATAGTATGAATTTAAAATACTATCATGCATATGATAGATTATGATATCATTTCATGGAATAAATCTTCATAAATCATAATGAATAATTTAAAATATTCCTCAAGGTAAAATTATTTGATCTTGAATTTAGGGCAAACTCATAGTAATATAAACTAGGTTCATATTATTGAAAGTCTACAAAAACTTCTAATATATACAAATGCCTTCAGGGATTCCAAAGAAACATGTTCTTCTTCCATTGATGGATCCAAATCCACTACCTAAGGGGATACCTAATTCCCCATTAAATGTACATATTGATCCCAAAACTCAAAATTCATCAACATCCCAAACCACTTTTCAAGGCTAATTACACCAAAAATAACATGTAGATGCTCTGTATGATCCTCCACAGATACATGGTACACAAGGATATAATTGATGAAAACCACCAAAAACATATACAGGAACTGATATAATACATCATTCATCGATCATGTGATCCCATATTGATCATTCGTTACACCTAACAACATCACAATGAACTCATAGTGTCCACGATGATAATAGATTTCAATGTTCGAGATATCCTCAACCTTCACACGCAACTCCTGATATCATGACCACATTTTGATCTTCTAGAACCAACATTCATCTTTTAGATGATAAAAAAAATCATCAATCCATTGAATATTTTATTGTTTCTTCATATTCACATTGTGTAAGAAACTATTATTGATACACGGCCAAAAAATGTTGTAATTATTCATTATCTGTTGATGTGTTAATCAAAGATATCATTGAAAAAAGAGTTATCATTATTAGTTAAGTGTTTATATTTTATTTCATTTTACATATCCATAAAATAATATTTATAAATGAAGAATTAATTAATCAATTTTAATATGTATACATGGTATTTATTCAATTAAAATCAATACATAAATCTGTCTCTATTTTTATAAAATGGGAATTGAAATAATAACCCATGTGTAAGAAAATCTTACACCACTTGAACCGATATTTTATAATCAAGACATATTTATCATTATAATTGTATATTATATCATTTACATTCTTATGTTTCCATCCACATAAATTTATAATTCCATTCGTGCATACGTGTGAACTATAACCACCACGAAGTGATGTAATTAATTTTTTTTCAGCATATATAATTAAAGATATATATATATATATATGAATATTTAAAATTTTAATATGATATTAATTATATTATGATAATTTTGAATGATTAAATAATACGTAACTTTTTTCTATAATGATCCTTGAAAATATGGATACCATTTTCATTCCCAAAAATGACCTACCATCTCAATAATTATAATGTACATTATTTTTCATTTCCATACAAAATGGTTCACTTTAGATTTATATGTTATATATAATAATTATAACCATGTCATGAATATTATTATTTAGATGTTAGACCGATTACCAATTTTACTTTGGAAATCATACCAAAATCATTTTTGATTGATGTAACGAATATCAATGAAATGTTGCACTAAAATGGAAATAAATAATTGATTGTCATAATATTGTAATAAATTTTAAAAAATAGTGAATAACATGATAATAGATAAAATTATTTAAAATAATTATCATAAATGTTTTATCCGATAATTTAAATGACATACATGATGCATCCGACTCGATGTTAGGGACTTCTAATAAATCTCTTTTCATTGAGGAATATCATGATATTATACACCAACAATCTTTTGTAAGATGTATATAAAAATAAATTAACATATTATATCTCATATATAATTATTCTTATGTAATTTAATTTTTTTAAAATTTTATATTTCATTGAGCATATGATTGAAATGTTCGATTTAATATGGGACACTTTGAATGTTTCATGATTTAATTATCAAATATTTTCAACCATGTAAATATTAGAGATATTATTTTACATATTTATTTGTATTCATAATAATTTATTTTAAAATAAATTTGTTTTTTCTTTTTTAATTCAACGCATTTTAAAAATAATCGGTTTATAAATTTTTTATATTACATTTTGAGAAAATACGAATGAAATGTTTAATTAATTACATAAATGGAAACACTGCCTTTTACGCTACCATAACAATTATTTTATTTTAAATTCCATCCATTGTAAGAATTTATTTTATGTGAAATGATAAAAACAATTTATTATTAGGGTATTTTGGATTTGGTAATGTTTTTCTTAAAATAATTGTGTAATTTTTATTGAAAATTGGATTTAGAAATATAATGGTATTTTTAATATCATAAAGTTATTTTGATATTATTTTAATAGAGTTTTTCAATGATGAATGTTTTTGTTATATTTCGTGGTTCATGGAAATTATAAATGATGTGTTTGGAAAGATATCACTATGGGATCCAAC
The DNA here is from genome assembly GCA_963277665.1 of Viscum album. Classification (NCBI taxonomy): domain Eukaryota; kingdom Viridiplantae; phylum Streptophyta; class Magnoliopsida; order Santalales; family Viscaceae; genus Viscum; species Viscum album. The sequence goes on from OY728127.1 coordinate 2,048,785,542, forward strand.
TATATCTTAAATTCTGGGTTTTCCCGGATAGAGCACCAATAAATTGGGTCCTTTAGTGATGGAAATTGGTTATATGGTTATTCCATTTGTATGGGGTGTATTAGGGTTCTGTATGGTTTTTATGTGATGAATTTCAAAGTTAGTAACAATAATTTAATAAAATTTAAAATGAGATTCTATGGGAATATTTTTTAATAAGGTAGAATAGATAACCATTCAAATATAATGATATTTAACATTATGGGTAAAATATTATGATGTTATGGAAATTTATTTTCCAGAGAATTGATATTTGTACTGAACTAATATTTTACACTATTTTTATTTTCATTTTTTTGTCATCCAATGAAGAAATATTTTTATAGGTATTAACCTAGATAAGGTAATAAAATGTGGTCATGAATAAAATTAGGAAGATTTTTCTTGAAATTAAATCATGTTTTATTTTAAAATTCTTTTCATTATTGGAAGAAAATTGATGTTATGTAAAATATTCAACTTTTAAGGTATGAAATTACTATGTATTTTATTTTCATAATTATCTATAACTATATAAATTAATGATCATTGATAATATAATGTAATCATTAATTTTAACATAACAGGAATATGTTATGTTTATGATAGGGTCCATATAGTTGGTAACAGATCAGGGATTTGATATCATTATAAATTAGGATTTTTTTCAAATGAGTTTTGGATATCAAAATTGGTTTATAATTTTTAGGTCGATTAGAATTTTTATGCATTAGAAACACCATTAGATATATATGTTATCAAATTTTATGGTGATTAATAGTATTTTTATATAGATTAATTTTTGATGCAATTAAGGGCTATTTTTCTGGGAAGAAAAAATGTGATAAAAATTAGTGTAAACATTTGTTAAGATTTTTTAGGATGTTATTTTATTTCGTGGATTTTATAATAAATATATAGTTTTTGAAAAAGGACATCTCATTTAATGGGAGAAAACCCAACATGTCTGGCATGCCCATTGGAATCAATCCCACATCTAATGGGTGTAAAAGGGTGCATAACCCATGCCATACCAAAGTGAAGTCTTTGTTATTATGCTATTTAAAATTTTAGTTAAACGATTTTATGGATGAATGATATTTTGATTTCTGGGAAAAATTCATTTTTCGATTAGATAAAATTTTTATTGTAAAATTATTTGGTGATTAAGTGATTAATTTTATTTCACAATAAATTCACTACATTGGGAAAAATATATTACTAATGTAAAAAGAATATTGTGGAGTTTTATTATAGAAATAAAGGTTGAATTGTATTTTAGTTAAATATAGTATTTTATTGTTATTAATGTTACATATGAAATTCATTACTATATTGGAAAATATGTAATTATGGAAATAATTTTTTTGTATAAGGCTTCAAGAGTAATTTTTTTATTTAAGGATAATATTTGAAATTTATCTTTGTGGAATATGTGGTAAAATAATTCTAATATTTGGGATTTAATATTGTCATATATTATTCATGAATAATAATAAAGGGTAATAATTTATGGAATGGTATAAGTTGTAAATTGGATATTAATATTGAATTTTGTATAATGAAGTATTTTTTATTTTATATATTGTTTACAATTTAGGGTAATTATTTAATTTTATTCTAAAAACTGTCTTTTTGTTAATTTATAAGTATTTGAGAAATTTATAGTTACTATTTTGTGAATTATGTTGTTCTCAATATGGGGATTCAGTTCTCTATGGAGAAATAATTCATCATGAGTATCTATTATTTAGAGAAATCGATGATTTAGTGATGGAAATTTATTAGAGGATGAATCTATACATCTCAGGTTAGTATATTTTCATATCTTTTTATTCCAGGAAGTTACAAAAATTCCCCAACTCCATAAAAATGTTCTTGATGAAATTTTTTTACAGGTTTTCGTATCTTAATATGAAATCAACAAACATTTGAAACATCATATTGTTATTTTATTTTGAATAATAACATTCTCATGATAATTTTCTTTATCAATCAATATCAAATCTCAATAATTAGTTTTTTCTTCCATATCAATGTGTTTCTACATGAAAACCTCATATGGGTTATCCAAGGACAAATTGTTACATTTTTTTATTTTAATCTAAGTATTCTAATTTCATTTTTACAATGTTGGATTTCAACAATGGTATTATTAAAGATTCATCCTTATTCACGGAGCCCAAATTAAAATATTTTAGGATGATATTTCAAAATATGTGGATAATTTACATCCCAATATTAAAAAATATAAATATGATGTTTGATAGCATAAAATATATTCCAGATCGAGCGAGGGAGAACAGATAATAATTATTATTAAATTTTTTCCATTATAAAGTACATATTAGAATCATATGAATTAATATAAAAATAATTTTTAAACAAGAATATCTAATTCATTAGTAAGATATTAATTATAATTGAAATCGAAACACCTTTTTAAAATAAAAGTAAATATTTTTGAAAGCAATTTAAATGTTCATAAGTGTGTTTTATAACAATAAATGTGCAAATCAATCTAAATTGATTATATTAATTAAATATATATATATATATATATAATTCATCATATTTTCTACAATTTATCTCAAAATTTTTATAGATATGATATTATAACAAATCATTTTCTATGCATAAAATATTAATAATTTAAAAAAGATATTTTTTATTTTGTTTATTGTTCATATATTTCAAAATAATATTTTATACATTTATAAATTCCATTTGATAATATAAAAATCTAATTTAATATATTAATATCAATATTTAAATATGTAATATTTTTGTTACATTTCAGATATGTTTTTTTTTATGAATAGTGAAAAATATTGTCTTTTAATATAAAATCGATTCTTCATTTAATAATTTATTTTGATAAATTTAAATATTAATTTATATTAAATTAAAATTATTCTAAATATATATATTTTAATATAATTTTGGTCATTGGAAATATATATTATTTATATTAGATATGAAAAATGTGTGAAAATTTGATCTTTATTACATGAAGAACAAGTTTCCTCATGTTTTAAGTGGGATTTATATTTAATTCATTTATGAAATTTATGTGATATTTTTTTGAATAATTTAGTCTATAATCTTGATCGTAATTCCAAAATTTTATAAATAATATCCTTTTATTTTTGAATAAAAATAATAATAGCATTACTAATTTTTCTATTCACACGGTGTGGGGTAAATTTTATAATTATGTGAAAAATTAAGATTATAAATGTTTAGTAATATTATATCAGACGATATAAATTAATTGGATGAGTTTTATTCATCCATATAAATTAAATTATCTACTATGAGACCATTTATGACCTTCTTGATTAGAATATATGCTTTATAATATTATATACAATGAAATGACACTTTTGACAAGATTTTGTTTTTAAGAAGATGAATATTTGTAAATTCAGTTATATAAATGATATGTTTTACAATAAATTATATTTATAAAGATAATTTTTTGACACATCATGGTAATTTATTTAAATTTTTAGTGTCGAAATTACATATAATGATGAAACAACGAGGATAAATTAATTGTTAAGTCAATAAAACAATCAAATAAAAGAGATTAAAATGGTTAAAATAAATATAATTTCATATAATTATTGACCTATAAAATATAGATGACATTGAAATATTATTAATACCATGAAAGTGTTTTTCTGATGATAACATTCTGTTAAGATATTTTTAAAATTCCATGTGATAAATATTATTAATGATTTTATTAATGATTTTTAATATAAAACAATTTCATATTAAATCATATAATGTTAATTAAAATATAAAATTAATACAGTTTAATATAAAAATTTATAAATTATCATAAATTAATCATTTTTTTCTTTTATATAAGTATAATAACTATCAATGTGTAAATACGTGATATCATGGAATGAATTAAAAATGTCCAATAAGGGTTCAAACAAAATTAAAAGGATTAAAAAATAATAAAAACATATGTAATTTTCGTAGAATGAATATATTACAACCCCTAATTATAATATTTATTATAAATAAATCTGTTTATATTTTAACATCAATTTATAATAATTTAATAATTTTAAGAATTCCATGAGTGCACCTATTCTCTCTTCTAAAAGATGACCCATTATACTTTTTTAGTCACAAATAAAAACCTATATTTATACAATATCATAAAATATACATTAATATAATTATTATCCATCATTATTGTGGCCATATATTAGGTAAACCACCACCCTTAGATGTCGTATGTTTTTATTTTAAGGAGACAGTCTAAATAATATGTATTGTTTTTAATTAAGTGTTTCTATTTTATTTCTTATTCCATTTAAATTAAATAATCTTCATCCATGAATAAATAATAACTATTGAATAAATAGTATAATTACATGTTATTATGTTGATATAATCATCTAAATCAATTTCCACATTCATTTAATGGTAACTGAATAAATAGTTTATTTGTACAGGAGAATAAAACCACACAAACAAATATAATTCATTTTCTATCATAATATCTAATTAATACATATTATAATGAATGTAATATTTATATTGGATATTCAAATAATATTTATAATTATTAAACTATCATATATAATTTTTATTAAAAAATTATTATGCGTGTAAAAATGATATTTTCTTTCATCTGTATGTGTGAAAAATCACCTCCACAAAGTGATGTAATTTGTTTTTTAGTACCACATCACATTGTTGCTATATATAAATATATTTAAATTTTTAATATTACATTAATGATGCTATTATAATTATATAATGATAAAATAACACTTAATGTTAATATTCATTATGCTAGGTTAAAAAATAATTTATATGTTAATAAAAAGGATTTTTATTAAAATTTTATGTCAATTTTAAATTCATTATAATGAATTAAAAAATAATATTTTTACCTGTTTTATGTTGATTTTTTTTTAAAATAAAATACTAATTTTTATTTCTTAACAAAGCCGATGAAAATGGATATTTCTATTCCATTTCCGTTATATTATTTATTAGATTACATGATAAAATTTACAATTACAATAAAATGAAAAACAACATTATATATTAGTTATTTTGATATTTGTAGTGGTATTTGAAAATATATGGTCTTTTTTGATAAAAAAAGATCTTTTAAAATATAATGGTATTTTAATATTTGAATGTTATTTTCAAATTAGTTAAAAACATTTTTTGAAATAAAGAGATAATTTATTACATGTTTTGTTAAATTTAAATTATGAATAATGAGTTATCCCAGATATAAATTAGTTATACCATGATAGATTAAATGATGGGTACCCCCAGATTAAACTCTCTGTCATTTGGTACACCATGGATGCAAGTCGAATGTATGATTATTAAATTAGTAATTTTTATGCTATGGGTTTTTTGGGGTTCAATGTGTTGATGTCCCGAGGTATATATAATAATTTTATATTATTTATAACGATATTTATTGGGAATCATTTTTGTAAGTAAAAATAAATAATCATTCTAAATTAGTGTTATTTTCATTAAGAGGTAAAATATTATGTCCTAAAGTAATGTGTTATTCAAGGGTTTTCATTTTTTCACATAACTAAATATTTTCACTTTTCTGATATATCATACTGAGATTTTTTGTTCATCAAATTCTATGAATCTTTTTCATATGGTTTAATGATGAGTATAGAAAATTTTCAATTCATGAAGAAAATTTGGATAATATTTCATGAAAATAAAACATGTTTTATAATAAAATGGTTTCCATGGTGGAATAAATTGATATTGAGTATAAGATTCCACTTGTATCATATATGTTTAGTACATATGAGACTATCATGATTATTTATAATTATTTATCAAAATCATATTTTATAAAATAATTTGATTTTTAGTTTTTAAATAACATTAATAACTTGTATTTATGGTCGGGTCATTATAATCATATCCCACTATAACAACTTCAAAATTAGGTATATACTACTCCATGAGTAGTGTAGTATCCTCCAACAATATGTATGATATTTAAATAAGTATTATGTTAAATATATGAATATAAACTTATGGTTAGTAAAGAGTTATGACTGGTAGATTGTTAGTCATCACATATCTATTCCCATTATTATATTATTATTTTTACCAAAACAAATGGCCATGTATTAATGTATCTCAAATTATATTTAAATATTGGTTATAGAAATGGTTTTACCTTATAATGGATTTTTTATAATTTATGGTTTCATATAATTATATTAACAAAAAAATTGACTTTATATTCTAAGTGAATATTAGAAAATTTGTTATATATTTTTTGGAAATTGAGGTATACACAATAGAAAAAATCCAATCATTATCATTATACATGAAAATAGGACAATAATGATCATATAAAGTTAAAAGAAAAAATAAAAGACCAACTAAATAACCCCGGAATAATTCTCAATAGAAAGTGAATAATAAGAAAATTTTCAATAGAAAAATGTTTATATGAAATTAGTTTGACTCCAGAATTGATGTAAAATACAACTTATTTCCAAGTGGTGTTGTAAAAAATATTCAAAAGGGAGATACATAAATTTTTTATTTTCATAATAATTCACCATTATAATGATAGGTATCCACCTTTAGTGAAAATATATGTACTATTTTTTAAAATGTTTTCTAATATTCAAAATTGTTTATTCAATTGTTTATATTGAAAATACAAATTACTTAAATCATATCCACTATGAGTTTCAAACCAGGTTCTCATCGAGGAATGTCATTGTACACCTATTCCTTACCGAGTCGAGATAAATTTTGTGTTTCTAGATTTTATAAATAGGTAAAATTATTATAGATCCATAAACACTTATAGTAATTATAGAGTTATATTATTACATAGATTACCAAATAAATATTTATGAATAAAAAAAATCTTGAAATTTTCTTATATCCTAAAATATGAAATGAATATATTTTGGATAATTTTTAGTTTTCCTTTTAATATTTTATGTGTATTATGAAGGGAACATGATTAATTTAATACATATCAATATAGAATAACAAACAAGGAGTTCAATGTGGTAGAAATCATGTAAATAAGAGGAGTAAAAAATCATGTGTTTAGTGAAGACTCTTTTTCATCTATTTATCCATATTTCATCCTGTTTTAATTCCATATTAATCAAAAGTTAATCAATAATTAATCATTAATTTATTTTTTAATCATTTTTTAATTATTAACTAATCTTATATTAAATATACATTAATCCTTCATTAATAAATATATATTCATTACTTTATTAATAGATTTAAAATTAATACTCTATATCAAATATATTTAATTTATAGTTATTCAGTAATTACGTGTTAGAGAATTGTATTTTAGTCATTAGATAATAATATTTTATTAGTTATCTAATTATTTGTTTATTTTTAGTTTTTATATATATAGTTCTATATTAATTATTCTATAATAATTAATTAATAATTAGAATCTAATTATTTAGAAATTAGTTAATAAATATTTAATTTTTACTTAATCAATCATTAATCAGTAGTTAACAAATAATTTATTCATTGGTATATATTTCATTAATCATCAGTTTAATATTCTTTAATAATTCTTTATTCATTATTTTATCATTCATTAATTGATACTTAAAATTCATTAATAATTAGTTAATTATTCTATAATCATTTGTTAATAAATCAGTAGTTATTAGTTAATCAGTATATAATCATTTATTAAACATTTGTTTACCATTAATAAATCATTATTTTGTCATTCATTAGTTCATCTCTATTTAGATATTATTCAATATGTTTTTATTAATTAATTAATTAGTCATTAATCAGTAGTTAATAATTATATTTTCATTACTTAATCAATCTTGAATCAATAGTTAATCATTCATTATTGATTCCTTCATAAATAGTGAATCATTCGTTAATAACTTGTTTTTAATTATCTAATAAATCATGACTCAATTATTAATCATTTGTAAATCATTCTTTAATCCTTATTAAATCATTCAATAATATGTAGTTATTCATTATTTAATCATTAGCAATTCATTATTTCTCCATTTGAAAATAATTACACACTCATTAGTTAGTCATTATATAATCTGTCAATAATCATTAGTTTATTATTTCATAATCAATAGTTTATTATTTTTCATTAATTAGTTAATAGATCATTAATAATTATTCAATAATTCATTTATATTTATTTATTTATTACAAAACCAGTAATTAATCATTAGTAAGTAATTATATAATCATTAATTAATTATTTTCAAATAATTAGTTAACAAATATTTAATCATCATGTAATCAGTATTTAGTCATTAGTTAATCAGTATTTAATAATTCCTTAATCATTAACTGATCATTCATTAGTCATTAATTAATAATTAATTATTCCTTCATAATTAATTATTTATTCATTATTTACTCAATAGTTAACTACTCATTAATTATTAGTTAATTAATCATTCATCATTACATTATCATTTGAAAATATAACTTTAATAAGTAGACTTTCATTATTTAATAATTACCATATCATTCTTTAACAGTTCTATAATAATTCATTAATAATTATTTAATATTTAATTGATCATTATTCAATAATTATTTAATCATTTTCTAATCATAATTTAATAATTTATCAATCATTCTGTAATTATTAGTTAATAAATCATTAATAAATTATTAATCATTAGTTATTCATTATTTAATAATCAGTAAATAAATTTTAATGATTATTTAACAATTATTTAATCATGTGGAAATAAATCCTTAATCATTAGTGAATCAATTACTAATTGATAGTTTATCAATTGTTAATAATTTATTTTTCATTACATAATCTCCTGATAATAATTATTTATTATTTAGATAATCATTTTTTAAACCTTGCATTATTCATAATTAATCATTTCCTACTAATAATTTTAACATATGGTATTAATGTGTTAATCCTACTATATTCACTGTTAAATTGTTATTAGGTAGTCAATATCTAATCAGTATATAATCTGATGTTTTCATTACATAATATGTACTTCATTAGTATTATCATTACAATTACTTCCAAACTATATCAAACTAAATAAACTAAAAAATAAATAACTTATTAACTACTAACATACAAAATAAATTAAATAAATTAATAAATTAAAAATAAATAAGAAAATATTCCTCTAAATGATGATTCCAAAATTTTCAAACTCTTTTTAGGCTACTACAACCACAATGCACAATGGATGAATAATTGAAATCATTTTATTGTGATATAGAGTGTATATTAAATAGATGTATGAAATTTGGAGTTAATATGGGGGTTGCCTTTTTTAGTAACTGTTGCAAAATGTAGGAATGATACTGTTGTAACATCCCTACTCTCTAAGCCACTATACAAGTTCCCTGAGCCGAATCACCACATGAAGTCAATCCTGTATCCTTGTATTCTAGAGGTTGATGTCTAGCATCAGGGGTCTTATTGACCACATGGGTTGAAAATTCCCTCTTAAAACAAATTATTCACCAATATATAACATATGAAATAAAATAAACAATAATGAATAAAAAATAGACATTCACTCTGAACCATTTCCATAATAGGGTTCAAATATTCATAACGATTAATATTCATTGTCATGAAAAAATTTACAAATGTAATGTAAATATAAATAATAATAAAAACAACGAAAAAACAAAACAGTTCCTGAATCCTTATCAGCATATTCATCTAACGAACATCCCAAGACAAAATTAACTCACTAGAAAAAGTCCATCTCTATTTTATTAGCTTGCAACAATATAATCTGCTTCGGTACCTGATCGTAGCCTGAAAATCGTGTTAGTACAACTCAGTATGCGACAACCATTGGTGTCTTCAAAATACGTAGTCTATATAGAAATTTCATTTATGTAAAAAAATAAATGAATGGGTAAAAAAAGAAAACATGGGTTCAATGTGTTAAATATATGCACATTAACAATTTAAATCAATTAATCCATTTTCTTCAATTGTTCCTGGGGATATGCATTATCATCATTTAAACCATTTCCTAATCTGTTCAATTACAATACAAAAGTGGTCATGTAATGTTAAATATATCACTATGGGTAAACATTTCTCAACAATTACATCAAACATATCATATATTATAAGACCATGTAGTATCAGAAAATGTAACTATTAGGGGTATAAATCTTCATTCCTCTCCCTTACATGTTCATTAAAGGCGTTGTTGTTTTGAGTCGCAGTATAACCCATCCTATTGTCATAGATCCATATGTCAAATACCCCCACAACTACCAATCCATTTTCAGTTCATTGATATTCTGTTTACCAAATATACCATATCACAACACCCAAATAATCAATTCGAATAACAATCACCTTTCATAACTATTGAAAAATTAATTCATAATCTATCTATAACCCATTAGAATACTAACTATTTTTATTTCTTCTCCCATTTAACCCATATCCCATTATCACAACATAATGTAAAAATTTGATTAAAAAATTCCCAATACATGACACATTTGAAAAATTCATTAATTCCCACATGCTAACATAGTTATCTTATTCATCAATTCAACTGAATTTACCCATTTAACATGTTAAATGTGTCACATGAATAAACTAACATATGAACTTCTATTAAAAATCATTAGTCATTTATCATAATCACGTTATTTTTTACAACCAAATTATTATTGAGACATAAAATCCCACATTTCATTATGAATTTAAATAATTGAAATGAAATATTCCATTTTCAACTCAACCAATATATCAACATGTCCATCATGTGATTGACTTTATAAAATGTCTAGTATATTCTTAAAATAAGAATTTTTTATGTTATATAATTTTTTATCACACCATGGGAGGACATAAACTGGCCAAAACAATCCTAATTCATCCCAAGGGGATCATGATAGGTTCAATTACTCATTTATCCTCTTATTTTTTCAAATATAACTAATGCCTTAAATTTGAAAAAAAAATCAACAAAAATACAGATGAAAATATCTATATCAATACTTTGGGATATGAAATGAATACCCAAACCATGATTCCAAATAACACCTCTTACATAACCTATATCTTCAATTTTTATTAAACCAGACTTTGGGGAACCACCCTATAATCCACTAGAAAAAGGGTGTTTAATGGTTTTAGAATATGGATAATGGAACCAGAAAACCAAATATGATGAAGGGAAAAAAATTATATTACACATACCTAGATCATTTATCTACAAAAAAATAGTACAAACATCATATAATTAATGGTGACTGATCATTGGGATTTGTTAGTGCAAAAGGTTCATCACTAGCACAAATTTATTAGAATTTTGGGAAAAATCAGCTGAGAGTACTTAAAAAACCTATGTGGAAAAGCTGTTAAAAACACATTTTAATGGGTTGTAGTGTATGGCTATATGGTATTAAAAATATTGCTCCAACATTATTCCTATGACAACCCAGCTTTTTATTACAACTTAAACATGCTTTATTACATAAAACTTCACTTGATACAACAAAGAAGATCGAGATGTTTAGTGTCTTTGGGGCTTAGGATCATTACATAAAAACTTTAAACATGAAATACAACATCTTTATTGAAAACTTCCTTTACATGACCACTACATTCCTTCGTACTTAGCATTGCATGGGATAACCTGAGGACATGCATAAGAAAAGGGTGAGCTATAAAGCCCAGTAAGGGAGTACACAATGAATAACATGAGGAGTACAATACATGTTAGGCAATAGGCATATCAATAGAGCATAAGAGAAACATGAACATAAAGGCATGATAAAGCATGATAATCATAGCATGGAAATGTGGCAACAACACTTAACATTGAATTAGCATGAGCCAAGGCTCATTGCACATGGAGCATGAGTAAACCCTCATTGCACTTGAAGCACGAGTAAACCCTCGTTGCACTTGAAGCACGAGTAAACCCTCGTTGCACTTGAATTAGCATGAGTCAACACTAATTGCAAATGACGTATCATGATACTATACTTTACCCAATGCATTGGAGCACTATCAGGGCGCACCCTTCTTAAACATTTCATTTCATGCATAAGTGTGCCACATGGATCATAAAACATGGATTCATAAAACATAATCATTTATTCCACGATAAAAGAATGTGGAATTCATACATGAAACTTTACAATCAATAAGTAAACGTGCATAAAGGTGAATACCCTTGATGGAGAAATGGACATGGTATTCACTACACAATGATATTGGCTTAGAAAATCGGTGTGATTTCGGCAGCGTAACGGCGTGACATAAGAATTCATAAAAAAGGCTGATGAGAGAGAAAGGGGTTCCTCATCATATTTACATGTATTGGACAGTAAGAAGGTCATATAGATACATGTCCCAACAATTGAAAAGGAATTTAGATTCATGATACAAAAGTATTGCTTGAATATAGAAGAGGAGAAAAAGGTTCCTTTCGGAATTTCGGCATAGTAACAGGTGTACATGGGAGGCATTTAATGAGAGAGAAAGGGGTCTCCCATCATTCAAACAATAAGAGGGCAGTATGGTAGAGGTGCGAAACCATACCCCAACATTCATAAATGAAATTAAAAGGGAAATACAACTTAAAGAAAATTGACAAAAATGAGAAAGGAAGAAAAACCCTTACTTGGAAGTGTACTTCCAAAGGCTAGAGAGAGGCTTGTGAGAGGCTTCTTGGGAGCTTGGGGCACCCTGAGAGGATTCTAGAGAGAGTAGGGCAGAGGTTGGACGAACTTCAAGGGCTTTGGGTGAGGTGGAAGTGGGATCATGGGTGGGTTTATATAGGAAAGGTGAGAGAATTCTTTATTATTTAGTTTTGGGACCCCTTATATTAAAATAATCCAAACCACAAACCATCCCATGGTATTTGCCCATGTTTTCTGGAAAAGGAAATAGGAAAACAATATTTTACATGTCCAAGGTCCGAACTTATTAAAAAATTAGGGTTGCTTATGTGGAGGTGAGTCACACTCCTAAGGAAATTAATTTAAAAAGGCAAAGTGTTGAATAAGTTTTGAGGGCTCCATTAATGCTTTGAAAAGTGAGTCAAACAAACCCAAAAACTCATTATTTTAATGATAAAACACATATTGGCCGAACATAAGGATTATGGTATTTTATTACAACACCATTGGGTCATTATGATGTCATAAAACACATTATATATTTAAATGGTATTTAATTTTTACCCAAAAATTTGACTGTCTCAGAAAATTATGAAAAATTCACCGTTGGATAATTTCGAAGTCCTGATTCCAAAAATAATATTTATTTTATCTAAATAATTTTCTAAATATGTGAATTTTTACTTTTAAAATAAAAACCGACATTTATAAAAAAATTCACGGGTTTTGACAGAAATGGCTTTCAAACCTTAATAAAAATTTTAATTGCATTCATAAAATTATAAGATCATTTATATTTAATAAAATTTAATTTAATATTAATAATAATATTTTATTAAAATATTATTTAATTCAAAAATCCTTTAATTTAATAAAATATATTTCTTAATTAAATAATAACTAAAAACACCATTTGTACTTTAAAAACTAATTACAATGTATCAAAAATGACTAGAAATTATATTCATTATTATATACAAAAGTAATGTGAATGAAAATGATACTACTTATTTGTTACATAACCCCTTAAAATAGCCGCATAAGACCTAAGGGTAAGGTGCGCGATGGTGACAGACTCTTGGGGCTGCTCGGATAACATCGCTCGAGTGGTAATCTCTATCAACTTCCATTTTTCCCGTAGACGATCACGTTCGAGCTTGACTTGATGAAGCTCAGCTTAGGCTTGGTCAAGGGCAAAGCCCAAAGACGCCACCTCTTTTCTGAGCTCCGACAAATGGGCTTCGTAAGGGGCAATTCTACTGGATGAGGCCATCGCTTCCTTTGTCTGAGTAGAAATGGTTTCGTTAAAGCCTTATATTTATACTACTCAGATGATCACTGTTCAACGGCTATAAAAGTAACGGTCACAAATCTTAACGTAAAACTTAAAGAAGTTGACATCTTATAAAAAAACATTTTTCATAAAGAAACATTTAACTGGATCAAGAGGGATTTTCCATTAATGAAATTTTGGGTCGTTACAACATTCCCCCCTTAAGAAATTTCGCCCTCGAAATTTTCCTTTTCCCACACTAAAACAAATGTGGGTAACTTAGCTTCATCATATCCTCCGACTCCCAAGTTGCTTCTTCGAACTTGTGGTTTCTCCACAACACCTTGATGAGGGGCATTGTCTTATTTCGTAGAAATTTTTCTCTACGATCTAAGATCTTCACTGGTTGCTCCTCATAAGATAGATCGTCTTCTAATTGTACCACCTCGGAAGAGAGTACATGTGAAGGGTCTGGTATGTACTTCCTTAAGAGGGATACATGGAAGACATCATGCACCTTGTCCATAGTAGGTGGAAGTGCTAGTCGATAGGCCACAACCCCAACACGATCAAGAATCTCGAAGGGGCCGATGTACCTTGGACTTAACTTCCCTTTCTTTCCAAACCTCATGACCTTCTTCCACGGAGATATGCGTAAAAACACCATGTGTCCGACTTTAAACTCAAGGTCTCGTCGACGATTATCTGCATAACTCTTCTGTCGACTTTGGGCTGCATTGATATGCTGCTGAAAGGTTTTCACCTTCTCCACCATTTCTTCGACCATTTCTGGTCCAAGCAGCTTACGTTCACCGACCTCATCCCAACATGCCGGTGTTCTACACCTTTTCCCATACAGGGCTTCATATGGTGCCATTTGGATGCTCGAGTGGAAACTATTATTATAAGAGAACTCAACCAGAGGAAGATGCTGATCCCATCCTCCTTTAAAGTCCATTGAGAACGCTCTCAACATATCCTCAAGTTTTTGGATAGTCCGCTTGGATTGGCCATCAGTTTGAGGATGATAGGCCGTACTGAAGTTCAGTTCAGTATTCAGAGCATGTTTAAGACTCTTCCAAAGCTTAGAGGTAAATCTTGGATCTCGGTCAGACACAATAGATAGTGGTACTCCATGCAACCGTACCACTTCCCTGATATATATCCGTGCCAGTTGATCCAAAGAGAAATCCTCTCGAATAGCAATGAAGTGTTCAGTCTTTGTAAGACGATCCACAATAACCCAGATTGCATTTTTGCTTTTGGATGTCCTTGGAAGTCCAGTGACGAAGTCCATGGTGATGTTCTCCCATTTCCATTCTGGTATGGGCAATGGTTGCATCATCCCCTTAGACTTCTGCCTCTCTGCCTTCACTTGCTGACACACCAGGCACTTTGATGTATATTCGGCGATCTCCTTCTTCATATTATCCCACCAAAAGTTTTCTCGGAGATCTCGATACATCTTTGTGCTCCCTGGGTGAATAGAGAAATTTGAACTATGTGCATCATCCAAAAGTTCCTTCTTCAGCTCCGAACTTGATGGGACACATAGTCTTTTCCCAAACCGCACAATTCCTTCTTCATTAACATTAAACTCTGAGGATTTTCCCTTTTTGATAGCTTCCACATTTTCTTGGATTCTCGCATCATCCTTTTGAGCATCCTTTAACCTTTCCAAAAGAGATGGTTGAGCAATCATTTGTGAAAGGATTGATGATGTTACCTTCTTTATTATTCCCACGTCCATCTTCATCAAGTCTAAGAAGATTGGATCCTTCTCAATTCTCATCATTGATAGAATTGCTGGATCCTTTCTACTTAGGGCATCCGCTACCTTGTTCGCCTTCCCAGGGTGGTAATGTATTGAACAATCATAATCCTTTATGAGCTCTATCCATCTTCTCTGGCGCATATTAAGCTCTTTCTGTGTGAATATATATTTAAGACTCTTGTGGTCAGTATATATCTCACATTTCTCTCCATAGAGATAATGCCGCCAGATTTTCAAGGCAAAGATCACCGCCTCCAACTCCAGATCATGCGTTGGATAGTTTCGCTCATGGATTTTCAACTGTCTTGAGGCATAGGATATCACTTTATCATTCTTCATCAGCACACATCCTAAGCCCTTCTTCGAAGCATCACTGAATACCAAAAAAAGCTCCCCACTTGTAGGTAAAGTGAGCACAGGTGCAGTGATAAGCCTCCTTTTCAACTCCTTGAAGCTTTCTTCGCATTCATCACTCCAAGCAAACTTTACTCCCTTTCGAGTTAGCTTGGTAAGAGGGTTGGACAATCGTGAGAAGTTTCTCACAAATCGTCCATAATATCCAGCTAACCCCACGAAGCTATGGATATCAGTTACCGATGTTGGCCTCGGCCATCCCTCAATTGCATCTGTTTTGGAGGGGTCCACAGATATCCCATTGCTTGTGATGATATGGCCCAAGAATGAGACCTCCTTTAACCAGAACTCACACTTTCTGTACTTGGCATAGAGCTTCTCCTTGCGCAAAGTCTCCAGTACAGTTCTTAAATGCTCCTCATGTTCCTCCTTGGTTTTGGAGTATATTAGAATATCATCTATAAAGACTACCACAAATTTATCTAGGTAATCTTTAAAGACTCTATTCATCAAGTCCATGAATATTGCTGGAGCATTGGTGAGTCCAAAAGGCATTACTATGAATTCATAGTGCCCGTACCTTGTACGAAAAGCAGTCTTGGGGATATCTTCCTTCTTCACCCTTACTTGATAATATCCCGACCGCAAATCGACCTTCGAGAAGTATTGTGCTCCACGCAGCTGATCAAACAAGTCATCGATTCTTGGGAGAGGATACTTGTTCTTTATCGTGATTTTGTTAAGTTCACGATAATCGATGCAAAGCCGCATTGATCCATCCTTCTTCTTGACGAAGAGGACTGGTGCACCCCATGGTGATGCACTTGGGCGTATAAACCCTTTATCCAGATTCTCCTGTAGTTGTTTCTTCAGTTCTTCAAGCTCAACCACAGCCATCCTATATGGAGTCTTGGATATTGGTAGCGCCCCAGGTATTAGTTCAATTGAGAACTCAACATCTCTTCTTGGAGGAAGACCAGGAAGTTCCTCGGGAAAAACTTCAGCGAATTCCCTCACAATAGGCATTTCTTCAAGGGTGGTTTCTTCCTTGGACTCAATCATCTGAGCCAGATATGCGTGCTCATAAGGCAGTAATATCCATGCTTGAGATGATGGAGCTAAAGGAGATTCATCTTCCTCCTGACACTTGTAAAGAATCGGGGGTCGATTTTCCATATGGAGTGTGATTTCCCTCTCCCGACAATTTATGTTGGATCTATATAAGGAAAGCCAATCCATGCCAAGAATTGCATCAAATTTCACCAAAGGGAGTATGACGAGGTTCGCCGGGAAATTCAATCCACAGATTATAACAGGGGAGTACTTATACTCATGGGATGCAATGATTTCCCCATTTGCCGTACTCATCGACATCTTTACTTCCAAGATTTGTGGTGGTCCAGGGATTGTTCTACTAAACATTTGAGATATAAAAGAATGCGTAGAACATGAATCAAAAAGTACGTTCGCTATTCTTGAATGAATAACTAGCGTACCTGCCACCACTTCGTTGTCGGGGTTCACTTCCGCAGAAGTGATGGCAAAAGCTCTTCCTTGCTGTCTTGGAGGTTGTTGATTGCCTCCGATAACCCTTGGATTAGGGCACTGATTCGCAAAATGACCCGGTTCTTTGCATTTGAAGCATTGAACAACGCGTTGAGGTTCGAACGGAGCGTTCCTCCCCTCCGTCGCAGCCGCGGGTCCTTCTTGCTGACAGTTAACAGCTAGGTGCCCTTCTCTTCCACACTTGAAGCATTTTCTTGTCCCCCTAAGGCAATTTCCAGGGTGCTTCTTTCGACACTTTTGGCAAGTGGGGTGCTGGAATTTCTTAGCGCCGTTGGATTTATCCATCGGGCCACCAGCATTGAAGTCCACCTTCCGCTTCTTGTCCCCATGATACCCATGTGATTCTCCGATCTCCATTTCAACCTTGAGGGCACATCAGACAATTTCCTCATAGCTGTCGAAGTCACGGATCGCTAATGCTTTCCGCAAGCTAGGCTTCAGCCCACCAAAGAAGCGGTCAACCTTGCATTCGGGGGTAACGACAAAGCCAGAAGCGTATCATGCAAGCCTTGTGAAGTTTGCCTCGTACGCTCCCACAGATTCCTCATCTTTCTGCTTTAGGGAAAGGAAGTCCCTTTCCATCTTAAGACGGAGGGTGCGTGGAAAATATTTATCGAAAAACATCTTCCGGAATACCATCCATTCCAAAGCCTCGATCTCCTCCTCAGGCTTCGTATTTTTGATCAACGTCCACCATTGATCAGCTTCAACCTCCATATGATAAGCCTCCAGGAGAACCTTCTCTTTTTCAGAGCATTGGAGGATGGAGAATATCTTTTCAATGGAGTTGATCCATTGTTCAGCAATCGTGGGATCGGATGATCCACTAAAAGTAGGAGGCCTTTGTCTCATGAAGCTTTCAATAGCGACTTGTTCTTTCTTAGGGGGGGTTGAACGTTCCTCTTGACCAGTGTTTCTATTCAAAACTTGAGTTAACTGAGAGAGAAGCGTGACAAAGATCACGATTCCCGCTCCCATTGGATTGGGCATCTCATTGGTACAATCATCACACTGATCTTCACAACGGTTGTTAGCCCGAGTTCTCCTATTACCGGCCATTGGCTGGAATAAAAGGAAAGTTAGGGGTAACACATAAAGGGTAATCCAAAGACAAAAGTTGACGACTTATAAATAATCTTTAATCTCTTTAACTCATGAGTCTATAGGATTCAATCCAGGCTTTTCATGATCTTCCTTCTAACATATATTCTTAGGGGCATTTTTTCCCTTAATAAGGGTTCATACTAAGATTGTGAATTTATCAAAACATATCCCCCGGGAGTGTCGTAACCAAGAGTGCAGCAAGGCCCGTTGTCGTGCACCAGTTCCCGTTCGAGTCTAGCTCAAAGCGGTGTTTTCGGGTTTTACCCCTAGGATACATCTGTGCCAGAGCCGCCTCTACCTGCTCGTATCCAGACAGGGATTTATTTGTTTGATAAACCACTTACTTAGTATTTACCAAAACATAGGGATGTTTTTATTATTCTTAGTCTTGTATCTAAGGCATTACTAGGGTTTCCTAATCCCAAAAATAACTAAACCTATCCTCTGATACCAACTATGACAACCCAGCTTTTTATTACAACTTAAACATGCTTTATTACATAAAACATCACTTGATACAACAAAGAAGATCGAGAGGATTAGTGTCTTTGGGGCTTAGGATCATTACATAAAAACTTTAAACTTGAAATACAACATCTTTATTGAAAACTTCCTTTACATGACCACTACATTCCTTCGTACTTAGCATTGCTTGGGATAACCTGAGGACATGCATAAGAAAATGGTGAGCTATAAAGCCCAGTAAGGGAGTACACAATGAATAACATGAGGAGTACAATACATGTTAGGCAATAGGCATATCAATAGAGCATAAGAGAAACATGAACATAAAGGCATGATAAATCATGATAATCATAGCATGGAAATGTGGCAACAACACTTAACATTGAATTAGCATGAGCCAAGGCTCATTGCACATGGAGCATGAGTAAACCCTCATTGCACTTGAAGCACGAGTAAACCCTCGTTGCACTTGAAGCACGAGTAAACCCTCATTGCACTTGAATTAGCATGAGTCAACACTCATTTCACATGACGTATCATGATACTATACTTTACCCAATGCATTGGAGCGCTATCAGGGCGCACCCTTCTTAAACATTTCATTTCATGCATAAGTGTGCCACATGGATCATAAAACATGGATTCATAAAACATAATCATTTATTCCACGATAAAGGAATGTGGAATTCATACATGAAACTTTACAATCAATAAGTAAACGTGCATAAAGGTGAATACCCTTGATGGAGAAATGGACATGGTATTCACTACACAATGATATTGGCTTAGAAAATCGGTGTGATTTCGGCAGCATAACGACGTGACATAAGAATTCATAAAAAAGGATGATGAGAGAGAAAGGGGTTCCTAATCATATTTACATGTAATGGACAGTAAGAAGGTCATATAGAAACATGTCCCAACAATTGAAAAGGAATTTAGATTCATGATACAAAAGTATTGCTTGAATATAGAAGAGGGGAAAAAGGTTCCTTTCAGAATTTCGGCATAGTAACAGGTGTACATGGGAGGCATTTAATGAGAGAGAAAGGGGTCTCCCATCATTCAAAAAATAAGAGGGCAGTATGGTAGAGGTGCGAAACCATACCCCAACATTCATAAATGAAATTAAAAGGGCAATACAACTTAAAGAAAATTGACAAAAATGAGAAAGGAAGAAAAACCCTTACTTGGAAGTGTGCTTCCAAAGGCTAGAGAGAGGCTTGTGAGAGGCTTCTTGGGAGCTTGGGGAACCTTGAGAGGATTCTAGAGAGAGTAGGGAAGAGGTTGGACGAACTTCAAGGGCTTTGGGTGAGGAGGAAGTGGGAGCTTGGGTGGGTTTATATAGGAAAGGTGAGAGAATTCTTTATTATTTAGGTTTGGGACCCCTTATATTAAAATAATCCAAACCACAAACCATCCCATGGTATTTGCCCATGGTTTCTGGAAAAGGAAAGAGGAAAACAATATTTTACAAGGCCATGGTCCGAACTTATTAAAAAATTAGGGTTGCTTATGTGGAGGTGAGTCACACTCCCAAGGAAATTAATTTAAAAAGGCAAAGTGTTGAATAAGTCTTGAGGGCTCCATTAATGCTTTGAAAAGTGAGTCAAACAAACCCAAAAACTCATTATTTTAATGACAAAACACATATTGGCCGAACATAAGGATTATGGTATTTTATTACAACACCATTGGGTCATTATGATGTCATAAAACACATTATATATTTAAATGATATTTAATTTTGACCCAAAAATTTGACTGTCTCAGAAAATTATGAAAAATTCACCGTTGGATAATTTCGACATCCTGATTCCAAAAATAATATTTATTTTATCTAAATAATTTTCTAAATATGTGAATTTTTACTTTTAAAATAAAAACCTACATTTATAAAAAAATTCACGGGTTTTGACAGAAATGGCTTTCAAACCTTAATAAAAATTTTAATTGCATTCATAAAATTATAAGATCATTTATATTTAATAAAAATTAATTTAATATTAATAATAATATTTTATTAAAATATTATTTAATTCAAAAATCCTTTAATTTAATAAAATATAATTCTTAATTAAATAATAACTAAAAACACCATTTGTACATTAAAAACTAATTACAGTGTATCAAAAATGACTAGAAATTATATTCATTATTATATACAAAAGTAATGTGCATGAACATGATACTACTTATTTGTTACATAACCCCTTAAAATAGCTGCATAAGACCTAAGGGTAAGGTGCGCGATGGTGACAGACTCTTGGGGCTGCTCGGATAACATCGCTCGAGTGGTAATCTCTATCAACTTCCATTTTTCCCGTAGACGATCACGTTCGAGCTTGACTTGATGAAGCTCAGCTTGGGCTTGGTCAAGGGCAAAGCCCAAAGACGCCACCTCTTTTCCGAGCTCCGAGAAATGGGCTTCGTAAGGGGCAATTCTACTGGATGAGGCCATCGCTTCCTTTGTCTGAGTAGAAATGGTTTCGTTAAAGCCTTATATTTATACTACTCAGATGATCACTGTTCAACGGCTATAAAAGTAACGGTCACAAATCTTAACGTAAAACTTAAAGAAGTTGACATCTTATAAAAAAACATTTTTCATAAAGAAACATTTAACTGGATCAAGAGGGATTTTCCATTAATGAAATTTTGGGTCGTTACAATTCCACCCTCTATCAAAGAGTTCCCCATGTTGCACAGATACATGGTGATCCCACAATATTTTAAAAACTATGCGCCAACCACGTGAAATGGCTCTATCCAAGATTGCAAGGTTTTTCCTTCCTCAAGGCACGATTTTCCAAATTGTGTTCCAAACCTATTCGATAGAATGGTTTGGGTGCATGGTTACTATTATCCATGTTCCAACCAAGAAACAAGTACAAGATGACTATTTTTTACTATTCATTCATGCGGTGTTCCCCTATGTCAACACATATCTTGCTCACACATTGGTTGAACATTCCATTAACCAAATTAAAGTGATTGAATCTGAATATATATATATATGAAAATATATCCATGAAGTCTATGGTATTTAAAAATTCCCACATTTTAATGGATAGACTATGATTCTCACTTCCATGAATCACAAATCTTCTAGAGTAACTAGATTGGGTCATAAAGCCTACATATCTTTATCCCTCTCCCATGTTTCTTCTTTCAAACAACCAGGTTTCCATAAAACTCACTATAAGGTCATAATAATTGATTGTAATAGTTTCTTAAAATTATCAATAATATTAACCACATAAAGCTCAATGGACACATTCTCCCTATTCTCAGCGTCACTAACATTGATCACATGGAATGGGACTGATACATACTAATGATGTTGTGGCACATGTCAAATATTGTGCATACCACTACACCATTGTAGGAAAGGTAATAATTTTTCTATCATTTTGATACTCTCCATAATTTCAAATATAACCACATATATGTGTGGAAACATACCCTACCTTAAAAACCAATGGTGAATCAACCCTAGTTACATCCTATGAAAAACACATGATCACTCACCATAAGAACATGTGGGATACCACATTGATATTCAAGTTAATTGTTACTTCTCTATGATGTAGAAATCCACTTACATCTTAACTAAACAAACTCTGATCAATCCTTCATGAGAATTGAACAAAAAACTCCAACTACCCCACAGCTATTAAACATAGTGGATTCCATTATGTACTCTCTTAGAAATTATTATATGGTTTCATGTGAATCGTTGTCGAGTAACTATTTTTATAGAATAAATCCACAAAAGAAGAATGTTTCTCAAATGATCGACCAAATATTAGGACACATGCTGCTAATATGTCCTCTAGAACATGAATTTTATTCTCTAAATACCCATCTTTTTTATGTTAGAATGTTATACTCAAAAACACATGGGTACCACATGCCATCTGTCACACGTACTAGAAGCATAAAGTGAAACATGGATCAGTATATAATACTATTATTCATCAAATCCCATATAGCTACACTATCTCTCAAACAAATTACTCATCCAGTTAATACAAACTGAAGGCCTCTTGAATCTTTATAAAAAATTATACCTTGGTAAACCAATCCACCACTTCCCAAGTTCTATCATTATTCTGTTGTATCCGTGGAAGACCTAAAACATAATCTATGATCACATTGTCCCACCTATAATAGTGAATGAGATAATAATATAAAAACCACATAGCTACTGGTTCTTGGACTTCATATTCAATTTGTTAAAACACCATTCCACTAAACATTAATCTTCTATATTTATACAAAACTACCAATACTACCTACGAATATTGGTTCGCATTTTAGAAAAATTAGGATAAACATCCCAAATTATCACTTCAAAAATACAAATTAGTTAATCCTAAATACAAGATTTCCTAAAAACCAATCCATAAAAATTAAATATCTCATCATAACCAATAATCCTAGTCAAAGTTGAATCTTTAGATTCAATAAATTCAATCAAGGACAAACAATCCAGATACTGATACATCTTTTCCATGACCTAGCTCAAAAAGGAGGACTCAAATGCCAATGATTTGAGGTTCATATATCCTTGAACCACTTGAATCTATAGAAGAATCTTTTAAAAAAATGACATCATCCTCGAATCAAAACTAGATTCAATAAATTCAATCAAGGAAAACACTCCAGATTTGAGTCTGCCGACTCATGTAATCAACAACAATTTTCCCCATTCCTGGATTTTACATTTGTTTGAAATCAACGTAATAAATGTTCCCAACCCATATAAATAGTAAATTAATTGAATCTCCATGGGAGAAAATATAAATATGACTTTTATGATCACTATACATAGTAAAAATCTCTCCCAACATGTAATTCCTCCAACACACAATGGAATAAACCCAAATGGCCAATTCATATCACATGTAGGATAATTTTATTCAAGAGTCCCTAACAGTCATAGACCTCAAACAACAACTAGATCAGTATTCATAAATACATCCCAAACCCAACACCGAATGTAAAAAAAATGTCTACTAGAAACCATTATTGGGAAGAATCAAAACGAATAAAATAGTGATACAAATCCTTATCTCTTTGATGGAATTCTTATATTACTTAGAGCATTCAAATGTACCGGAGTTTTTGGTTAATCATGAATGTGGTGAATCCAAAAGGTAGCATGATTAAGCATCAATAATATCTTTCTAAGGAAATATAACTTCGGATTCAAAAAATACTGGGATTCTCCCATGATCCAACATCTTGCACTTTTTCTAGGCTCATTATCATACCATACATTTACAAGATATTACCCCATAAATACTCCTTGTTAATATTGAAATTACCCATAGTTAGATTGTATTATATAATTTTATCTCTCAATGTTAAAAGAAAGATGTCAAAATTATTGGCATGATAATCACCAGTCATTCTGTATACAGTTAAAGATGAAATATCTAGTTCATAAGGTCCAAATACATGGAATGTGCATTTTCAAACCGAAATGGCATGAAAAAAATCTCATACAACCATAACCTAGTACTAAATGTAATCATTAGTATATTATAAGGTGTCACACTAAAAGGATGTTTCCATGATCTCATATCAATCATGGAGAAAATTAGATCACATCTCAAAATATTAAAAACATACACGATTTAATGAATATGGTGTCTATTCTTAACAGTCATATGATTTAACATCCTATAATGGTTTGACAAACACAAAGACCCCTTATCCTACATGTAAAATGACACTTGACTTTCATATGGTTATTTAATTAGTATTTCAATCCCCTTGTTATCTAGTTCCCCGAAACTATGTTTATGTTCCTTGAGTTATACCAGTGTCATTATATACAAAAGAAATGAAATCTATTCTTTATTGATATCATCTTTATTGTTGTTACAACCTCACTCTCAAGTGGAAACCCAGAGTTATCCTTATGAAACACTTCCTAATCCTAATCAACCACAATATTAATGACATTATAGTATAAATCACAATTATTAATAATAATAGAAGGCACATGGGATGTGAGTTCATCTATCTTCTCACAAAATAGACCTACATTTCCTAAATAGATATCCCATTATCTATGGTGTACATATTTATTAATATCTTGGGAACTTATCAACAATCTATGTAAGTAACATGAAATTTGGGCATGGTGAAATAATAAAAAATTTATCCCCAAATTCCGTTCATTGTATGAAATATCTAGAACAAACATTTCCAAACCGAAATGGCACCAACCAACATCAGGGGAACACCCCATACATTGATGAATATTTTATGACCTCACACCTAATGATGTGTAAAGAAATATATATCGACATATCTGTTCTATATATAGGAACAACACATTTACGAAATGAAAATATATAAATGTATGTGAGGAAACTATATTAATTAAATCATAACAAAATTTGGAATTAAAAAGTATCCTACCTTGAACTATAGACTGTATATCCTCACCACCTCAAAATTTAGATTGTATTTCTAGAAGATAACCTAGACCCTCTAACCTGGGATCAATTATAAATCCATGGTACCTCAATACTCTTCTAATATTGATGCTCTCTTCATAGAGTACCACACCCTCCATCATGACTATAATGAATAATAGAACTCCATCTTCTATCCTCATAGGGGGTGATGATTCTCATCATGAACTCTACATCGTTATGATTCTCTATAAATTCCATACTCTATATGGCTCTTATGTTACCTCTAGTTATGAAAAATTAGTCCATATACTTGGAATTCAACCTGTTTTGGGGGATCTGGCTATTCAAGTGACATGTCCTACCATACTAATATTAAATCACATGGTAACCACCCTGCAAAACTCTTCATCCGCTATGACCACCATGTACACTACCACAATGGGGAAATCTCTCATATAAATTATTCATAACCTCTAATGTTTCCCCAATATATTATCTAACTATGACCAGATGGCCACCACCATAAGATGCCCATACGATCCCCTATAAAATAAGTGTTTGGACACCACCTCAGAAAACCTCTTGAAATGAAATATGATCACAACTTACTTTATATCATGTCTAACTACAACCTATAAATGTCTTGACATAGAATACACATCCCCATAAAATGGTGTAATAATATTTTTCATGTCTTTATAGAACCCGTCATTATCTATTCATAAAATTTTCCCCTTTGTGAACCTTATAAACATTACAACCCACTCTTGTCTCAAGGTCACTGGCTAGTAGAGTTCTAGGAACATTTCTTAAAAAACCATTCATGTAATTCAATTATGAAATTTCTTATTCACAATAATATTACACCAAAATTTCCCATGTACCCGAAACATATAGGCTACCAACATGACTACATTCTCAAGAGTAGTCCCCAGGTCATCTAAATTTTTATGGATGTACCCTATCCAAAAATCTACTGCCTCAATTCCACCACCTTCGTAAAATATTGTAGGTGACTAAAAAAACTAACTAGTAATAGAAAACATAATTAGTGCTATATAGACAAGGAATCATTTCATCATATGCATAAAAAATAGTGTTCTCATCGAAATTCTCCTATTTACTATTACACCGATCCACTAGGATTTATTGTCCATCCTTTAAAAGACAATTCTCTGTTATATCCTCTTGTTTCCCAATCGGAATCCATCATCATGGTTGTAGTTTTATAAAATTCCAAAAAATATCTAAAAATATTATATATAAAGCATCACGAATATTTACAAACTAATGCTCTGTAGTATCCATAAACTACCCATTATACATTCAATATTCCAATGAAGGTAATTGAAACCCTGTCAACACTACTAGCCATCTCTAATATGATTTGTTGTCATAATGGGGTATAATAACTCACAATCACTCATAACATTTAATTAAACACGCATTTTACCATTTTAACACTCGAGACATAAATCCCCTACTTAATGGCACTACTATACAATTCAATCGTATGACATGATGTCGTAAATCCTTTCGCTGCTCATCATTAAGGATTATATATATAACAATTAAATCAAATATACATCAATTTATCCTTTCACATAATAATTATTAGATACCATTTCCCGAAAAAATCAAATAAAATTAAATAAATTTTATCCCTCATGTCTCACAAATATTATATGGGGGTGCATACCATTATTCATGTCACATATTTCACTTAGTGAATAAAATGAATCTTGAATGCATATAATAGTTCATTTCCATCCATGAGGAATGTATAATGAAATAGTTACATAACAGAACAATTTCATCACCCAATGGTGTAATATCATTCAACCACAACAACACAAACCAAAAAAAATAATCTCACCTTGGGAATGTGGTTTTCCCCCAATTCAAGGGTCAGCTACTCTGAAGAAAATTCTAAATTCCAAGACATAACACATCTCTATCTCCCATCTATAATCACCAAATTATAAGCCTTTGTAAATGAACCACTCTAATACCACATTGCAATGTACCTAGACTAGAATCCACTATATCAGTTCCCAATGATGGGTCACCACATGTCCTCAAGCATGAAGCACTATCTGTAATTGGTTTCTAACTTATAGTGTGGGTCTAATGGACCATGTGGGAATACTATATACTATTTAACAGAATTGTCCATAAAAGCTATCATATGAAAAAAGATGAACTATAATAAATAATGATGAAAAATTCATTACCAACAATTTCTCATATATGGTATAAAACAAAACAACATGATAAATATTTCATGACATTATAATAATTCAAAAAGTGAATAAAATACAGAAAAAAAACAAATTGAATCCCCAAATGGGTCTCGACTACATGCATGGGTCCTCATACATGCACATGTATAGCCAAAATTATATCCCTTGAATATAAAATTTTCCCTACTCTTAACTGGAAACTATAAAATATTATATAATAACCAATAGAATCAAATGGGTGGAGTGAATACAATTCATTAGGCCACCACCAAATATATCTACAAAAAAACATGGTCTAGAAAAGTAGTGCATGAAATTAATATAATAAATGATAAATTAAATAAAATAAAAATCCATATACATTACATTTCAATATTCACATTAACAATTTTAATCACATAATCCATTTTCTTCCCTTCTTTCATGGGTTCAGAATTTACGTCATTTAAGAATCTGAATAATTCGTTCAATTACAATGAAAAATGGGACAAGTCTACTTCTTTATCTCATTTGGGAAAAAATTATAGAAAAATTGCATCACACATAACATGAAATCTAAGTCCATTTAGTCTAAAAAAATGAAACCAATTTGGTCATAGAGCCGCATTAATCTCACTAACCCACAAATTAAATGGTGCGGTTTTTGGATCCATAGTCTAAAATGACTCATGTGCGTAGATCCTCAATTAAAATACCTCAAAACCACACATCCATTTCCACATGCATAATTTAACATTTACCACATATACCATATCACAAACCATACACAAAAATGAAAATAACATTGAAATTTCATAATTACTCAACATATATGTCAACATAAATCCTTAATATATTGGCACGAATACCATTTACATTTCATATTCCATTTAACACATTTCCCTTTCTCATCAAATTACCAAATAATAATATTCAAAATGTACTTTTCCACAAACCATTTAACATATTCATAAATTCTCATACCTAAAACCATTTAAATCGTTAATCCATTCAATATCAATTTACCCATTTATCAGGTTCATTACATCACTTCCACAAACACATGTTTTCATTTTGTTTTTAAATCATTATTCATTTAGAAAAATAACATTATTTTATCAAACCTTTTTAATATTAATCCAAAAAATATTCATTCCATTATAAAGGTCTATACATGAAAAAAAATATTCCCTTTTCTTGTCAACTAAATTATCAATATGTTCTTCATGGGATCTACATTATCCTAATTAAATTTTATTTTTAATAGTACAATTTTCCATATTTGGGAATGTTGTTTAAACCTATGTGGGGACCTAATTTGTTATAACAAATCCCAATGCATGCTATAGGGATTACAAGGGTTCAATTAATAAAATTTTCAACCATTTTACCTAATATAAAAAATTGAATCAATTTAATGATAAGAGTGGAGAAATAACACAACCACATATGAACAAATCAACATCAAGATCCAAGAATGTAACATATAGAATACCCAAATTGAGTTATAAGATGGCGGAATTCTTTTCCCCCTCATTATATTCTTATTAAAGAACCCATTGAATCCAAAACTAATGATCTTATGGGTGTGGTTTTTTGGGATTCAAATGAAGAATCATGAATCTACAACCCCTAATTAGGTTGAGATAAGAAAGGGGAGAATACAACCAGCATTGGGTTTCTACTTACATCGAATGTCACTCCAAACATATTAGAATAGATGGATATTGGTGGTTAGAAATTCATAGCAAAAATGAATTTTCACTTGGGTTAATGGAGAATATATTAGGGATGAAATGGTATGAGAATCCATAGAATCCAAAGAGAAAAAATAATAGAAATAATATTTTTATGGGTGGTACATGGTTTGGAGGCACTGTTAGCTACAGAGCCCACAGAAATTTACAAAACATGTTCTAACTGTTAGAATTGGATTTTTCCAAAACCGATGTGTTTGGATTTCCCCCATTCATGGTTTTCCAAACAATTCACAGTACCTAATTTCAAGCAACTTTTGGGATGCACTGTTACACTTAATTATTTCATCATTGTGCAACATGTAATGGATTCCATTTATCTTATTTCAGTCCTCTCATTAACCCAAATAACACACTTTAGAATCTTTATACACATGATAAATATTCCATTATCCATATTATATATTTTCAATCCAAAATTTTAATAGGTACATACCTGCATGATATTTGAGATCTTACAGTTTGTGTCTTTTCCCTTTATCAACATTGGAGAATCTACCTGTCTCTTTGTATAAGGATAATAAGAGTATCTCACAATACTCCACTTACTTGTTAATGAGCATCATTAATGAGTTGTAAGATTCATTTGATATACCACCTTTAAAATAAGTTCAATAGAGTTAGTGAATGATCCACCTCTCTAGATAAAATTTCCAAAAATATATAAACTATGATTATTTTTATAATATTTTTAAAAAATGTATTTTAAGAAAAAATAATAATATAAATTGTGAAGACCCAGATATTTGAAGAAATGTTTTTTTCTCGAATAATTTGGAATTTCACAAGCCTGTGGCTTCTGACGACACTTGATTTTGAAGCCCGGTGTGCACGGAATCAATTTCCAAAGTTTAGCTCAGGTACGTTTAGTAAACGAATGAGCGAGTTTTTCTATATTTTGAACCGGTTCTCACAAATGAAATCCATGGGCATCGATGAATTCATATTGCCAGTATTCAATTAAGGGTACCATCACTACAGTTGTGTTTTATGCGGGGTGAAAGATAATATTTGGGAATCTATAATTAAATAAATAAAATTGGTGTGTACAATTTTATTTATATCTGAGGTAGTTATATCCTACAAAGGAGAGTTAAGTATGGGACCCACATCCACCCAACTACCCAAGTGTGGATGTTTGAGATGTGGGTCCCGCACGATCCCCAAACGTTCATTTCCCCCAAACACATTAAACCCACTTCATTAATCTGGCAACCCCCATTTTTTACGAGGACCATTCCTCTCCCTCTACACATTTTAACTCTTTCCAACATAACTTAGTTAATTAATGGAACCTCATCATTTAATTAATTATGTGTTTTAATTATTTAATATTAAATGTCTTGTGTTAAAAAAATAATAGGTGTAGCTTATTATTTAATTTTGCGGGGGGGGGGGGGATTCATTGTGTGAGGGGAGAGAGCTCTTGAGGGAATAGATTCCTTCTCAGACAAATAATGGTGTTTACTTTAAATAAGAACGCCAGTTCCATGAAGAACAACAACACACCATCCTTCCTCTTCTCTGGGATAAGTGAGGAGACATCTCTTCCTCCTTTGGTGCACTCTGACATCATCTTCTAATCCTCACCCCATGATGCCGTCTTCCGTGACGCCCGACGTAAAACATCAATTATTGAGGTTGGGGATTTTTGTTGTTTTTATACCCGTCATTCGTCGTTGGATTTATGGTTTGAGCATCTAACACGGACGGAACGGTCTAACGAACAAGACCGTACCCTCTGTTGGTTGTTCGTTTGTGCGCGGTATGAATAGAGATGTTGAAACAGGGACACAAAAGAAATTTGGAGCCTTTGTAGTAATGTTCGGGACCCGGGAGAGCCATAGGTGCTGACGAAAGCTAAAACGGACCACCAGAATGACTCTGATGGCACGCGGAAAATTCTGGTGGTGCGGGTCACCTGTGCGGTGGCGCCGGCCAGAGAAGATCCATCGCCGCAACATCTGTGGCGGCGACGCGGTGGATCCCGTGGAAACAGGAAATTCAGGACTATCGGGGGTGGCGCATGTTGGCACTGCTGGTTCCAAATAGCAGGGGGTCGTGCCCCCCCTGCTCCCCGTAACAGCACGGCCAGGCTGGTCGAGCCGCTGCCGGCAGTGGGCCAGAACGTGCCCAGCCAAGCCGGACTGCGCTAGCCGGGCCACACCCAATCGGGCCAGACCCGGACACGGGTTGGGCCGACCCGGTTCGGGCCAACCCAGGGGGTGTTTGTCTGGAACAGACCGGGCCCATACCCCCTATTTTCAAACCATAATTTTTCCAACACCCATAACATGAGCTACAGACCTCTGATTGACCCACTATCAGTTGCGTAAAATTCCTTGGATCGAGTCGGTTGATTTGGTATATTATATTCAAGGTTTTGGCCATTTTTTTCACATCTGGGTTGGTTCAAACTTGGAACCAATCAGGCCCTCGGAATGGAAACACTTATAACTTGAGGACTGGGTGTCTGATTGACGTGTCGTCGACTATGTTGGATTCATCTTGATGATATGGTTATTTTTTCATACTCCACATTATGTTTGGATGAAATTGTAGTATGGTCGGGTTGGTTTAGCTTATAATCCAAACAGGACCCTGTAGCGGAGAAGCCAATAACTCTCAGACCAGACGTCCGTTCGACGTACCGTCGGTGGCGTTGGTAATCTCGTTGAGAAATAGTCCCTTTGAAAATACCCCATGGGAGTTCAGGGTATAGTTGAGATATGGTTTGGTTTGTTCGCACATGAAACAAACCGGGCCCCCTGGACAAAATGTCTAATAACTCACAGACCGGGCGTCTGATTGATGCATCATCTATTGCGTTGATACCCCTATGATGAGGCAGTCCATTGTGATATTTCATTGTGTGACTTTGTGATACATGGAGTGTCGACCAGTATCTCATGGAGCGGATCCTCTCGGAGATGATCATATTGAGTACATAGACCTAGTAGCTAATTGAAACCTGGTGATTTCTTGTCCGATTCAATTCAGGGTTACTTGTATAGCCTAGTGGGGAGAACTACTGTGTTGGGGTGGTAGACCCATGGAGGGGGATCAATACATTGTGAGGTGTCATACCTGCAGTACTCGACAGGAGGAGTACCTCCATAGGCTATGAGGGGGAGCTCTACTGTGTAAGGTGGCAGACCAATGGTCAGGGAGCACTACTTTGTGATGTGTGTCGACCGACAGTACTCGATAGGAGGAGTACCTCAGCAGTCTTAGGTTAGTGAGTAGCACCTCGGAGTCGCGACAGGATCACTGTACTCGACAGAGGAGGAGTTTCCAGCAGTCGTGGATTCAATATAGTGAATAAAAATCCTGGTTTGAGCTGAGTTAGTGACCTTTGTGTTTACCTCATGATTGATATGTATTACTTGATAACATAGGTATATGTATGGGCATATACATAAGTAAATTTTATATATTAAGATCATTATTTGTTGTTTATCTTTGATGGATTTTGTGATACCATGAGTGTCTCGGGGTCCCTACTAAGTATCATTATACTCACCCCACCACGGGCTACGCCCGCACCTCGTTGTGTTGGATGTAGATGACAGACAGTGTGGACGAAGGCCGAGTGTACAAGGACTGGACGACACCTGGAGGCAGATCTCACGACGAGTCGGTACCCGAACGTGGACCTCACGATGAGTCGGTACCCTGAGGAGGTTGAAGGACGTGGGCACTGAGAAGGCTATCTTTACTTACCCTTCTGGTAGGATCTGTGGTGGACTATCTAGGAGTTGCGCTATCTATACCTAACCTTCAGGTAGGACCCGTGGTGGACGATCCAGGAGCTGCTTGTCACCTTCCAGCTATTTTGTCTTTTACCTTGTACTTTATATTTGGGATTTTATTTCCGGCCCCTTACTTTAATCACTACTTTTTTATTCATTCTTACTCAGTGTTTGCTTCCTCTTGTACTCTGGTTGAATTTTTTGACATTATATAATGGAAATGCCTTCCCAAATATTGGGATTTACGCCTTTTGGTGCGAGTCGCCATCTCCTGGCCTATGGAAGGCGGGCTTGGGGTAGTCATAGCTGGGGCCCCAAGGTCGGGTCATGAAAAATTGGTATCATAGGAGGTGTTTATACCTCACATTGTAGAACTCTAATATTCCCATTCATTGAAGAAATAGTATTAAGTGTACCGAGTGTGGTTTTCAGTTCAGGGAGTCCAGTGTTAGTGCGGCGACCGATGTATCCATACACCAGGACCCTAACTACTGATTTCTGACTCAGTGCATGAAAACACTGATTGCGTGTGTGTTTCAGAATATTTTCTTTAAGTCAGCTCAATCTAGGTCATCTCACCATGTTTAAATTGTTTGACCGTGTCACATCTATTCAGGATGCCTCCACGTAGACAGTCAGTTGGAGTTCCAAGAGAGTACCCAATGATGGACCACCGAGGGATAAGGCTATGGTGCAAGGCCCTCTTGATCTGATAGCACATTCTGGTGGTGTACCGGAAGCACCACCACCCATTGGGAAGCAGATGAAACTGGTCGTACTAGGGAATGGTGCACAATGACAGAGGGCGTTTCACGAGTTCCAGTAGAAGAGGCCTACGAGTTTACGAGATGAGGCATATTTCCAGTCAGCAGTGGACTGGCTGGAGGAAATTTCTAGAGTTTTACACCAAGTTTAGACACTAGTAGAGTATATGGTGATATTATCTACTGGTGTTTCCAAGTGTGTGACCATGCAGATGGTCCGTATAGCGATGAGGCTTCGGTATATGGACCGATTCCTATGATAGTACCTTCCGGTAGTGTGCCATCTATATCACTACCTGTTGGACATCAGTCTCAACCGGTGGTCTAGTAGATGAATCATGTAGGCATAGTTCACTACACGTGTCTCAACATTAGATACCCCTCAGGTTCTGAGGCGAGCCCGACTCACAGCCAGCTAAGGACTAGCTTGAGGATATGGCTGAGAGTTTTTCTAGAGCTTATACAGCTTCATCAAGATGACATGTAGATATCTGAGTATTCATTGAGGCATACCATTTGGTCATGGTACTTGATGACTATGATATTATTAGTGTTTAGTTCTTGGACCTCAGAGAGAGGTGTGTTTAAAGGATATATGAATCTGCAGAGCAGCAGACATGGAAGCATATCTAGGAATGAAGCATGTGGTGGTGTACTTTTCGACATGTTACAACCACCCACTTTTTTAATCCCTGTAAAGCTCAGGGTGAAGGAGGTAAGGGGAAGAGTGTAGCTTCATGCGGTCAAGGAGTATGACCCAAGTGCTCTAGAAATGATTCGAGGCATGGTCTGTGTCCACAACTAGCTGCCATAACCAAATACATTGATACGAAACATTCCTTCCTTACACGGATCATGTCCCAAACCTATATTTTCCGGTTAAACCATTGAAATGAACCTCACGTCTAGAGATACCGTTGGGAGGAGACTTGATAATCACACTTACGCTGATGTTGTGATATGACCCTTGAGGCAATAGTTTCGGTTGTAACCTCTTAGTGGAAGCGTTGAGGCCTTACATCGTTAGTTTGGGTATGGACTGGGCAACCACAGTTC
This sequence comes from Viscum album, assembly GCA_963277665.1. NCBI lineage: Eukaryota > Viridiplantae > Streptophyta > Magnoliopsida > Santalales > Viscaceae > Viscum > Viscum album. The sequence continues at coordinate 2,048,820,765 of OY728127.1, forward strand.
ATACATGGATTGACTATATTAGGAAAAAGGTTTGTGGTTTACCTACAAGGTTGGGATGAGTTTTCCTTGGTCTTTGAAAAGAAAACCACAGGAAACACAGGATGGAATCATGCATAAGTGGGTGCAGTTGATCTCACATAAGTTGGACAAATTTAGATTTGTGCAATACTTCTCTAGAGTTGATGCACCGCTTTTAGCATTGAAGAAGAATGGGAAAACCCTTCATCTTGTCAGAGAGATTCCAAAAGAGCTTTTCAAAAGCTGATGTAGAGGTTGAGAAATGTGCTCATATTGAGGCCACCAGAAAAGGTGCAGATCATTCAAGAGTGTATGAAGACTGCACAAAGCCAATAGAAGTCCTATGCTGATAGGAGATGGAGACCAATGGAGTTCAAGGGTGACAACCACGTCTTCTTACCGGTCTCATCTCGACGAGGCCTACGATGACTTGGATTAGGTGGCAAGTTATCTCCATGATTCAACGGACCTTTCCAGGTCCTCGTTAGAGTATAATAAGTGGCTTACCTCCTACCCCTTCCACATCAATTTAATTGAGTTCATGTTTTCTTCCACATATCTCAACTGAGGAGATACGTGCACGACCCGACCCACATCATTGATCATGGGAAGATGAACATCGATGATGGGTCTACATTCACAGAGGTCCCAATGGAGATCGTTGATTGACAGGATTAAGTCCTACGTGGATGGTCGATTCCTCTGATGCGCATTCGTTGGCATCACAGGAACCTCTAGAAGAGGACAAGGGAGCGAGAGGATTAGATGCATGCACAATACCTTCACTTGGTTCCCTAGATTATGTTGTAGCTTTACGGGGACGTAAATCCCTGAGGTGGGAGTAATGTAAAGACTCCGAAATTTCAAGTAATTTTTTTTCTTAAAAACATTGAAATTTCATGAGTCTGTGGCTTCAAAAAGCACTTGATTCTGAGGCCCGGTGTTTTCAGAAATAATTTCTAAATTTTTTCTCAGGTACATTAAGTAAACACACGAGAAATTTTTTCTGTCTATTGAACTGGTTCTCAAAAATGAAATCTGAGGCACCAATGAATTTGTAGCGCCAGTATTCGCTTAAGGGGACCTTCACCACACTTGCGTTTTATGCGGGGTGAATGTTAATATTTGGGAATCTATAATTAAATATACAAAATTGGCATGTTCAATTTTATTTATATCGTAGGTGGTTATATCCTACAAAGGGGAGTTAAGGGTAGTACCCACAGCCACCTAACTACCCATGTGTGGGTGTTTGAGAGGTGGGGCCCACACAAGCCCCAACCTTTCATTTCCCCATAAACACCTTAAACCCCCTTCATTAATTTGGAAACCACCATTTTTATATGAGGACCTTTCCTCTACCTCTCCCCCTATTTAAATCTTGCCATCATACATTAATTAATGGAATGGGACCTCTTCATTTGATTAATTATGTTTTTGAATGTCTAAATTTTAAATGGATTTTATTAATAAAATAATAGTAGTAGCTTATTATTTTATTTTGGGGGGGGAGCATTCATTGTATGAAGGGAGAGTGCTTTTCAGAGAATAGATTCCTTCTCCGGCGAGGAATGGTATTTCCTTTTACGATGAATGATGGTTCCATGAAGAATGAAGACGCACCTTCATTCCTCTTCTCTGCGACAAGTGAGGAGATGTCTCTTCCTCCCCAAGCGCACTCTGATGTCATCTTATAATCCTCACCCTGCAACGCCGTCTTCCACGATGCTCGTCGTACGACATAAATTATCGAGGTATGGGATTTCTGTTCTTTTTATACCGGTCATTCGTCGTTGAATTTATGGTTTCTTCCTCTAACGTGGATGACACGTGCTAACAAACAATCTCGGACCCTCCGCTGGTTGTTCGTTTGTGTGTGGGATGACAGAAGACGTTGAAACGGGGCCGCAGCGGCAATATGAAGACCTTGATGTATAGTTTGGGACCTGTGAGAGCCATAGGAACTAACGGAAGCTAAAACAGACCACCAGATTGGCTCTGTTGTCCCACCAAAAATTATGGTGGCGCGGGTCACCGGCGCGGCGACACCGATGACTGGAGGCTACTGTCGGCCGCCTAAAGGCGGCGGTGCCCCAGCGCGGTGCAAGAGAAGATCTGTTGCAGCAACAGCCGCGGTGGCGATGCGGTGGATCCCGTGGCTACGTGGGATTCGGGACAACTGGGGGCAGCACCAGCTAGCGTTGCCCGTTCAAATTAGTGGGGTCCCCCCCCACCCCCGCTCTGTGTAACCACTCTACCAGGCTAGCTGGGCAGCGGCTAGCCGCGGGCCGAGCCCCACCTAGCTGGGCCAAGCCACTCCATCATCGGGCAGGGCTGCGCCAGCCAGGCCGGACCCGGACCTGGGTCTGGTAGACCTAGTTCGGGCCCACCCAAGTGGTGTTGGGCCGGGTCAGACCAGGCCCATACCCCTTATTTTCATACCAGATTCATTCAAAAGCACATAACATGAGCTACACACCATCGATCGACACAACATAAGTTGAGTAAGATTCATTGGATCACAAATGTCATTTCGGTATATTAAACTCAAGGTTTTGGCGATGTTTGGGCATGGATGGGTTGGATCGAACTCGAAACCAATCGGGCCCTCGGAGCGGAAACGCTGATAACTTGAGGACCGGGTGTCCGATTGACGTGTCATAGAATAAGTTGGATTCCTAGTGATGATTAGTTTATTTTGGAAAATTCCACTTGAGGATTGGATGAAATTGGATTGCAGTCGGTTTGGTTTAGCGTATAAACCAACAGGGCCCCTGGAACGGAAAAGCCAATTGTAACGCCCCGACCCCAGTTACCTAGAGTCGGTGCATTATTACATAACATTGGCATGATCACAAGAAATATCAAATCTCAAAAGACCGATTGGTTTAGTAGCCTTGGAAACACTAGATATATTCATAAGTTTTACATTACATCATAAAGTGAAAAACTACTACGACAACATAATGTCTCCATAGTCCACACAATTATCCCCTCATAATATCCCTACAGGTCATTCATAACTTATTTCTTCACATCCTGGGAAAAATAAAACATAGAAAAGGGGTGAGCTCAAATTCCAAGTAAGGATGACAATATAGCGGAACATTCAAAAATAAGCATAAACATTTAAGGCAATGCATTACTAAAACAAAAGTCTTTTAAACTTGAACATCAATATAGTATGGCAAAAGTAAAATGAAATAATGCCATTTACTTATTCACATGGATATTCTACTAATAAAATATTCACATGCAATATCAATAACCACTTTCATAATGTCGAAATGCATAATGCTGAACTTTAATTTCTTTGTCAAGGCCTCGTCCCAAGACCTAGGGGCTAACTGTAACCGGAACCCAACCCGGAGTGCCTCTAATAACGGGACACCAACCCGTGGTGCCTCTAATAACCAGACACCAACTCGGAGTGCCTCTAATAACCGGAGGCCAAACCGTAGTTCCTCTAATAACCGGAGACCAAGCCGGAGGGCTTACTTTTACCGGTCCCCAACCCGGAACATACTTGTCTAACACATTCATCTGAATGAAAGGTTGAAATATAACATAAACATTTGGATTAGAGATAACATATAAAATGTCAATACTTTAAACAAAAACCATGAGTAATATAATAATAAATTATCCACAGTCAAAAATATCACAAAACCTTCAATAAAATAGGGATGTTTTGTATCATAATAAATCAACTTCAAATAAGCTTAAAATCCATCAAAGGATGTTGACATAGATGAAATCAAAACTATTTGAGAGAAATATCTCTTTTTTTGAAAACATTTTAAAAGTAACATAATTATAAAATAATACATTCAATTTGAAAATATTCTTATAAGCTTGTAAGGTATGATTCGACGATTTTATAATGGCGAAAAATAACCGCTCCCGCCGTATAAGTTAAAAAAACGTTCTTACCTTAATTTTGTCGAAAAGGTTAAAAAGTGCCTTGTTTGGAAAACGATGGAATGATTTCTTTATAAACCACTTATAAAAATTCAAACAAGGGTATAAATGACTTTAACCCATATTCTTGTAAATAGTAAAAATGTTTTCAAATACATTTTTAAGAAACATGGATGTGGATGATAAAGAGATCCCAGTAGATTATTACGTATAAACAACCTCAGATAATGAAGAGATTGTGAAATAACCCTTACCAATTTGGTAACTTATGAAACATACAACCCATAAAAGAGGTATCATACAATGAAAATGTAAATACACATAAATTAGAGTGTATTACACAAAGAAGATAATTATGGGCAGTACATACACCACACAAATGGTGATGGTGGTAATATGGCATGAATCTCACGGATATAAGGAGTGATATGAAAACCCATTACCTTGTACTTTTCCTTGGTTGGGGTAGGTTAACCTCTTGTATAATTGTGAAATAATTGTTATTAAATTATACAAGAATCATATACATTAATATGATATCATTTATGATCTTTTAATATTGACTTGATAATAATATCTTAGTATTATCGTTGTTTCAGGTGTTGACTTACTTGTTTTCTTTTATATGTTTTGTTACGTAAGCCATGTTTGTAATGGATAGGTTGTATATTATTCATATCCAGAATGATATCAAGTCCTTAAACATCATTTTTAAATCATCAAATGATAATTATACATGAATGGATACGATGGAGGATGAATCTCATTGTGTTCGTGGAGACGGTAGTCAGTACGTACGCACGAGCGACAATATCATTCTTTTGAAATAATATATAAATGGTTGTTATATCATATATACAGAATCATTAACATGTTATATTTATTATTTACATGAGTTACATATCATTATTATACCCATCCAAATAATAATATATTGAATAACAATTACACCACGATGTGGAGACGGTAAGTCGTACGTACGCACATATGGTGAAATGTTATTCAAAGGGTGGATAGAATAATGAATATGGTTGTACCATATTTATAATAACATCACATTATATATATGATTCTGGATTTTTTTAATTTATAATGGTAATAACAATGGAATAAGAAGTGGAATAAGAAAGGAACTTGGAAAATGGTAGTGAAATCATTACCTCTTCTTCGAGTTCTTCCTTTTGATTTTATCAGAAGGGATCCTTAGGTTGGATTTCTGATCAAAATAATGACTCTAGGTTGTTGTGATGGATTTTGGGAGAGTATTTGGGCAGAGTTTTTCCGAACCAAAAGGTTTTGAAGGTGTGAAGAAATGAGAATGAGGAGTGCCCTTTTATAAGAGGGGTGAGGGGAACCTTTGGAAAATCTAGAAATAATAGTTTATAATAATTTCATATTCTGTTTATAATGGAACCAAAGTTGATTATTTAAATTTTATGGTGGGTATGGGTTGAAAAAAACTCAACCAATATAATTTCGACAGGTCTGGGTACTTATATTAACCTTATCATTAAGTATTAACTCTAAGTTAATTAGTTTCACTTTTACAATGTCTCTTTGTTTTTTTATATTATATGGTTAATAAACATACCATATACATCCAAGAGTCCCCCAAGTGGTCCATTAATGTTTAACCTATCATGATATAAGTCTCTTGGACGAACCTTAGATTTTTACGAATTTAATATCAATTAATAATATAATATTTGTATTAAAAACTCTTTTATGTCAATTTTGAAACTATTCAATAATTGATTTTTTTAAAACTTATAACAGAATTATTACTTTGAACAAAGTTAATTAAATCAATAATAATATATTATATTATCCTATAAAATTAGTTTAATTCATTAAAGTTTTCATATTATATTTATTTGGGTATTTATAATATCAATTATTTTAATTTTTTCACTATTATAGTAATTACTTAATCATCATTGTGTCATAAATAAATTAAATTATTTAATGTCTAAAAAATATAAATAAACTATAATTATGTAGGAAATATGTTTATCTTTCTAATGAATATTTATAATCTAAAATCCTACATATATAACCCTATGTAAAAATTTTTTTTCTAAAAGATATATGCTTGTGTCATTTTTGTATTCATTTTAACTTAATTAAAATAAAGTGTCCCTATCACCTACAAGTGGCACCATGGGGTCCCCAAATCGACCCAAATATGACTATGGTCGAACATGTATCAACCAATAAGGCTAGGAAACGTTTTAAGGTAATTTAGTATTATTATAATATTATTTGTTAACCCTCATTTACCGGATTTACCCTTAACCATGGTAAATAATATATTTACCGCAGTAATTATTCACAATGTCTAAAAATAAAAGTTACCTATTTACACAATTTGAACATTTTGATTACATATATGGAATCCTTTTTTATAAATTCAAAACACATAAGTGGCAGAAATTAATTTAAAATTAATTTCCGCTGTCAAAACAAAAAGTGTGTTTTAAGAGATAATAACTATCAAAAGATTGACACTTATTTATGTTCGGTTTAATGGTAAAATTATGTCCAATGGCCAACATTATATTAAATGGTAAAAATATATTCTAAATATACTTTAAAACCACATAAATTAATAATTTATAACTATTAATTATTTTGATTAAAAAAGTTGTTTTTAATTAAAATTTAGTAATTTTCACAATTCATCAAAATATTATAGTTATCCGAAAAGTACCAAAATTTCACCTTAGGCTAAATTCGATATTCCGAATCCAAAAATGAAGTCCATATTGAGAGATAAAATTTCAAAAATTAGTTATTACTATTCATAATGACTAGTTTGATCGGTTGTGGTGTGTGTTAAAACTCGAAGTTGTGTACAACACACGCTACTGTATTATTCGAAGAAGTGTACCGTGGAAGCTTGGGATGTTTCATTTTAAATTTTTTTATGTCCCCATTTAGTCAAAAAGTTTAAAATATTGTATTTAAAAAGGGTTCACTATTAAAAGTTGATAAAAGTGCAATACTGAAAATGAATTTGTTTTTGCATTATGTCTAAGATATTCATAATATGGATTCTAAAATTATAAGGATTATATAAAGTTTAAAATTTATTTAATACTATTCATAACCGCTTTTGAATGGATTTTTGGTAAGTCATGGTGCAATTGAACTCGGTGTTGCGTGTAGTGCAAGTTACTGAATTATTTTGAAGAAATAACACACTATGAATTCTTGGGGTGTTACACCAATAATTCTCAGACCGGACGTCTGTTCGACTTACTGTCAGTGGAATTGGTAAACTCATTGAGAAACAACCCCTTTGAAAATACCCCATGGGATTTTGGGGTATTTTTTATATATGGTTGGGTTGGTTCGTACACGAAACCAACCTTGCCCCCGGGACAAAAAGGCTAATAACTCAAAGATTGGGCGTCTGATTGACGCGCAACCTGTTGCGTTGAGACCCCTATGATGAGGCGGTCCATTGTGATATTTTTTCATGGGGATTTGTGATAAATGGAGTATCAACCAGAAGCTTGTGGATCAAATCCTCACGGAGATGAGCATATTGATTACGGAGACCTAGTAGTTGACTGAAACCTAATGACTTCTTGTCTGATTCATATCCGAGTGACTTGTATAGCCTAGTTTGTAGCACAACTATGTTGGGGTGGCATACCCATGGAAGAAGAGAAATAATTTGTTAGGTGGAAGACCTGTATTACTCGATAGGATGAGTACCTATGTAGGCTTTGAGGGGGAGCACTACTGTGTGAGGTGGCATACCCATGGAAAGGGAGCACTAGTTTGTGAGGTGGCCGACCCGCGGTACTTGACAGGAAGAGTACCTCACCAGTCTAAGGGTAGCGAGTAGCACCTGAGGGTTGTGACAGGTTCACTGTACTCGATATAGGAGGAGTTCTCCAGTAGTCGTGGTTTCGATATCGTTAATAAAAATCCTGGTTTGAGATGAGTCAATGACCTTTGTGTTTACCTCATGATTGGGATGGGTTACTTGATAACTTAAGTATATGTATGTGCATATACCTATGTATAGATTATCTGTTTAGATCTTTAATTGTGGTTAATCCTTGTTGGATTTAGTGAGAACTTGAGGGTCTCGGGGTCCCTACTGAGTATCGTTATACTCACCCCAGCACGGGCTATGCTTGCACCTCGTTGTGTTGGATGAAGACAATGGATAGCTCTGATGGAGGTTGAGTTTAAGAGGACTAGACATCACCTGGAGGCAGACCTCCTGACGAGTCGGTACCCGGAGGTGGACCTCACAAAGAGTGGGTACCTGGAGGAGGTTGACGGATGAGGGCACTGAGGAGGCTATCTGTACCTACCCTTCTGGTAGGATCCATGGTGGACGATCTAGTAGCTGCGCTATCTGTACCTACCCTTCAGGTAGGATCTGTGGTGGACGATCCAAGAGTTTCTTGTCACCTTCCAGATGTTTTGTCTTTTAACTTATTCATTACAGTTGGGAATTTATTTCTGGCCCATTACATTCATCACTACTTTTTTTTACTTAGTATTTGCTTCCACTTGTACTCTAGTTAAATGTGTTTATATTATATAATGGAAATTCCTTCCCATTAATAGGGATTTACGACTTTTGTTGCTTGTCGCCAGCCCCTGTCCTATGGAAGGCGGGAATGTGGTAGTCATGGCACGACCCCTAAGGATGGGCCTTGATAGGAATAATGTATACAAAAAAAATTTAAAAAATGAAGATCATACCCACTCCATTGGAATATTATTTATATATATCCATAAGGTATTTGCTGATGATTTCATACAGCAATACCGGAAAATAATTTAACTAGTCCAAAAATAAAAATGAAACTCATATATATTACAAAGAATAGACACTAAAGCTAAAAATATCATTAAATTTAGAACATTTATATATATTAAACATTAAACTATACATGCTAATTTAAATATCCTACGAATATAAGCATTTTAATATTTGAGAACTACTTACATTGGAAATGTATTCCACAATATTTGTTAACATTTAAGTGAATATGAATTCTCATGGATAACCTTATCGACTTCAAATAAAATATAAATAACACCACAAAATAGAAAATTGTAACATATGATATGTGAGATCTTATATGATAAGAATTTATGAGAAAAATGATAATAATTAAAAACAAAATTATGGAATAAAAGTAGAATATGGGCATGAGATTGTTTGTATGGAAAATGAGCACAATTTATATAATTAATAGTGAACAATAGAAATTTGATGATCATAAGCATGAAACAAATAAATAAGTAAATTATATCATAATAATATGGAATAATGGATACTATGGAAAAACAATATTACATAACATAATAAAAATAAGTTAAGGGTCACCGCCATTTCTATCCTCATAATGTGGATAATATCCCATGGTGAAATATACTCACTACATATTACAGTAATCATTATGGATAGTCATAGGTGGTGGATTATGTTCACTCACCGTTCACATAAATTGAATTTAAAGGGTTTTGTTGTGTATTATGTCCACTAAATATACATTCACATAACATACTGAGAGATATAGATCAATACAAAATACATTATAGGGAAATATAATTTTGGGCCACCTATTACAAATCGTACTATTCATCTAATGACAAACCATGAACCATAAATTATATATCATGACATAAAAACAATAAAAACTGTATTTTAGATCTATATAATTCTATTCCCACATGTCATTGAATATGAATCATATATATTCATGACACTTTGGGAAAATAAACCATAAATTATCTGAAGAATGGTCCATTCCATGATAACGAAGTTGGTTCTAATATTTTTGATTCACACAATAACCTATTCATAAATCATAAGAATTCCTACGAGATTAAGTATTTAAATCATTATAAATTTCCAGAATGAAAATTTTAAGACCATGATATTTTATGACATATATTCTTTTTAATTTCTTTGATTTCTTTTGTTATACGCTACACCATGATTAGCTTGCTCAATACACAAATCATATTAACGAGAAGTATACACAACACTATTTTATGCATGTGATTCAAAAATATTTCATGTTCTTTTGATATAATACATTTCATTCAAAACCAATTATAAGTGATAACTATATATTATAACATTATAATGATAACGGCGGGTATGAATAGTATTAACAATCTTCTATTAAAATTGAAATAATAATAATTAAGATGATAATATAATAAAATCACTCATTATTGAATTTATTAGTGATATATATATGTAATATATTCAATTTATTATTTAAAAGTTAAAATTTATTTTCTCTAGAAATAATATAAGAAGAAATTAATTTTTTTTATAAAATACGTATTTTTCAAAAAAAAGAGTATTGTCACAATTTCATAGCAATAACTTTTTAAATGTAGATTTTAAAACATTTTTATATTATATTTTTTATAACATATTTATTAGACGTATGATGTAATAATTTTATTTGGATGATTTTTTTAATAAATTTATGATATATTTTATATTTCGATGAATAATTTAAATGCAATAAATATTATGTGAAATTTTTCTTTGATCAAAACAATTTATATAGTTAAATTGTAATATTGATTTTTTATAAGAATAAATATATTAAATTTATATCTTCCAATATAATGTATGCAATTAGAATTAATTTTACATTTAATCCAGTTATCAAAACATTTATTACTTTTGCAATGTATTATCTCTTAAAACACATACTCTCTTTCTGACAACAACATTTATTTTAAGATAATTACAATGAATTATGTGTTAAAAATTTGGAATAATGGATTCAATAATTTAATAAGTTTGTCCAAAATATGTTAATAGGTTACTTGTTTTGAATCTTATGAATTGTAACTATATAAAATTTAAATTATCAATGTTAACGGTAAATCAAGGTTATAATGAATATGATAAAGATAATAAAATATCCAAAAAAACCTACCAAAATCTTTTTATAAGAATGAAAGTCAAACTATATCACCTAAGGCTCTGCATTTATTTATTTAATGTACTTTTTCCATGAATGTGATGTAATTATAATTAATTAAAATTATAGTGACAACATGTCACTCTCTCATCTAATATATGTATAATAAATTTAATGTTGTGATAAACCAGATAAAACAACGAACATAAATAGTCTCCGTAAAACTAATTAAATTTTCATCAACGTTTGAATTAAAATTGAAATATTATAAATTATATAATTACCATTATTATTGTCAGAATAATGAAATAATAATTTTTTTATTAATAAAAATATAAATTAAATGATATTAAAAACAGTAAATTAACATTATTTGGAATAATTTTTGTCCAACACAATTTATCTTGCAAAATATAAAATATTATAAGACTATAAAATGATTTGGTTTGATGTTATATATTTTTTAGTATTCGAATTAAATTCAATGAAATTAATTGTATTCAAATTGACAATATTGATATTTTATTAAAAAAATTATTAAATAATGTAAAAACTGTAAAGAACATTTAAAATATAAAATTGGATTTTATAAGGTATAAAAGTTATGTAATTTACAAATTATGAATATTATACCCCATTTCTGTAATCATAACAGCCTCTTAATAATAAAAATGTAGGTACCTTAAATATAATTAAAAGATAGAAGTTAAGGCTAAACAAAAAATGATAAGGTCGAAAATGAAATAAAGACAGGTCTAAAAATTATTGTTTGATATTATTTCAAAATTTATTCATATTATCCTAAAAATATATCACATTTATAATATTATAATTAGAAAATATTTTTATAATAAAATAATATTTCTAGACTTTCCTAATGTGCCCCTACCAACTCTTATAAAATGTAACCAAATCTACCCAATTACTCACTCCTCTCAAGCCCATTCACTCATAAAAATTATACTAAAATAAGCTCAAAAAATCCCAAAAATCCTTCTATAGATCACACATTGGGAATTTTTCTATCTTATGGAGTGATTTGTGAAACAATAAAGTAGATTCTCGAAAATAGGTAATTGTTTTATCACCTCTTCAAAAATTATTTTCATTTTATACTTCATATTTATAGGTTATTTCTAATATAAATAAACAATTATATTTTATTATACATAGTGAGGGTTTATTATAATTATGTTACAACCATATAAATATTTTTATACATTATACAAATAACAACATCACCATGAAAGAATATGTACGACTAAACGTCTCCACAACGAGGTGTAATTTTGTATTCAAATATAATTAATTTGGATGGATATAATGTAGAGTATAATAAATGTAAATATTTAATTTAACCATATAATTTTTCATTACCATTAATGTACGATCCAATTCCATACATTTCAACCATTTAGTGAATGATATCATCTCATGTGCTCACACACGACCAACCTTCTCCATGATGTAATGTGATTAGTTTTTAATTATCTTCATTATAAAATGATTATATAGATAAGAGTAAAAACTATATATGATATATATTATACTAACATCATTCTGTAATTTTTTTAACTATAACCTATGATAAGGAACAAGATCTTATATGAGAAAACATACATAAGAATGTAAAACAGTTAATTTCTGAATAACGAGTAATAATGAAATTTTAGTTAAATACAATTGTTAATATAATCATATATTATATCATAAAAAAGATTAGGATTATAGAATAAGTCAATAAACTTATTTAATTCATTATAAATGAGGATCAAATATATTGAAAGTTTTTCACACTTAATGTAAGGTTTAATTTTTCAATATTATTATTATCTAAGATTTTAAACACGTAATTATTTAATGGGTGTATATTTATCATCCACATAAAGGTTCCCTAAATATGTAATAAAATTTATATTCTTCTACAAATTTTTAATTTAATTTTATCCATTTTTTAATTTTTATTAAATGGAATGAATTTTTTATTTACTTCATATTACGATATGTTTTATTTTATTTCACTTTTACAGAAATAATAAGTGAAGAATTATATTTAGACCTATATAGTAGTAATTGATTCTAATGCTTTCATAATTCCATATTTTCATGATGATTCAATTAAAATATTTCTATTTTATTTTAATTTAAATTCATTTCGTTTAAAATTTTATGGAATTTTTATAAAGTAAAAATAGATTGAATAAGAAATGATATTTTAATCAAGAATCATTTTCAAGTAATATTTCAAAATTATTTTCCATATAAGATGATATTGGATTGATCTTATATCCATATACTAAATTGATTTTATTGTATTTATAATGTAATTATTTTTAATAAATCAATTTATTTTATATGTTTTATGATTAAGTGATGTTTAAGAAAACAATTTTTGGTTCCTTGCTTTATAATACGATGAATGTTTTATTTTTTTGTGGAAAATGAATGAATGACTTAATTAAGAGATTGGTGGGACCTATATGTCCCTAAAATGAATTGGGTATGAAATTATATATCATGGGATAGACATGAATAGAATGTAAATTAATTCTGGTTTAGTAAAACCGGTTGGAATTACAGGTAAACTCGGTTTAATAATGGAATTTTTCCACTATGATGGTCTTGGATATCAGCCTTGGAAAATATAGAAATGATTTTATATGATTATTTGTTTTCAAAAGGTTCATTTTTACTTCAATTATATGTTTATTGTTCCTTTATGATTGATTCCTTATGTACTTCATGTTTTCATATATGTATAAAGAGTGTTATATTAAAAATATATGTTCTAGTTTTTAAATTTTTTAGTGTATGTTTTTCATTATATTATCCTAGTTTATAATTATTGATAATTTCAGATCACTATTTTTTGTTTTATATTCCCCATGATATTAATAATGGTTTTAGGTTGGAAAACTAATGGGGATGATCTTTATGGGATATGTTTGTGTTATATCACCATGCTAGAAGAATTATTTCCATTTTACCAATGACACAAAACTATTATTGACCTTGGGCATATATTTTTTTAATGTATTAAGATTTCACTAAAATAAATGTAATTCATATTTATGTCATGATTGGTTTGTTATGATGTGTATTATACTGATGGTTTAGTTAACATTTGGAAACATGGATGATAAAAAATTAGTGGGATCCCTATTGATATTTTCAATGATACCTCTAGGGATGTCCTTATGAATATGTATAAATATAGGTTATTATCCTAGAATATTTTGAATGAGGATGAATAAAAAAGGACTAAAACTAATATGTTAGATATTGAAAGTACTCACCCTTGATTATGTAGTTTTCTGAGTAATTTTTTTCCACACACACAAATATTTTTGGGTTTTAGAAAATGGATTTAAATGGGAGGATTCATGGTAATGTAGGATATAATGGATAATGGAATGGTATTACTAAAGAGGAACCAAATGTAATTGGAGTTTGAAGGTAAAACATTTTTATTATGGCTGATTGGAAATATCATAATTTTATCAGTATTATCAATATTTGAAAGCTTCCTGACCCACATAATAATAGAATGATGTATTTTCATGGTTATCACAGAGGAATAAATTTTCAATTTCCTTAGGTAAATCATGTAAGAATAATCCTCATGGAGAATATTTCAAAGGATCTTGAAGATCCTTTGGGTGTGGAAAAGAAGTACTAAAATCTAGTAATTGGAATGAAAAAGATTTAGTTAACATAATGTACAAGTTTAAGGGTATATCTAAGACATAGATGACAGATAATTGTTTTATATTTGTAATGTATGGGAATTATGAAAATCTATGACCTAATTGAATATCTCAAGAAGAGAATAAATATTTTCATATGGGTAATATTTATCATTCTGACGATGAAGAGACAACAAATGATATACAAAATGAAAGAAGTGATATGGAATAAAATGATGAACCACAGACAATTGATTAATAAGATACTTGAAGGATTGCATTATAATCCATAATAGTGATATATATGTAATTTTACGATTCAATGGAATAATGAAACCTATATGGATTATTATAATACAATATTTTCCTAACTATTATAATGTATATGTTAAATGGTACCTATAAACATGAAATGTTATTCAGATATTTTTGGAAAACACATGACATGTGCATAATAATGGGTTAAGGAGATAATAATATGATTGATACTATTGATACCTCATGAATTATATAGGGACAAAGTGATATCATGGATTCAGTAAATAGAATTTTTGGTATTTTTTGTAAATGATAATTTATGACAGCATGCCTGTTTTTACTATGGATATATAGTAATTCATGTTATTATAATTTTTTAAGAGAATACCTGATTATCGTATTTATATGTTTGGAATGTGACAACTATGAACATTCCTATGATATATGGTAGATAAATTGTAAGTTGATTTAGATCACCTTTTCTAATGTTTATAATTTTCAGTTATTGGTAGAATTCTAATGTTATCCATTTATGGATTGTGTATGTTATACATGAGATGAAGATTGATAGATTAATGTATTATATCAATATATGTGGAAATATGATTATTTGATAACATGTTCCAACAATTTTTTGAGACAAATTTAAGGACCTAACATTATATTTTTGGACATTATGATACACTAACACATCCAGAATGAAAAAGTCTAGATCATTTCATTGAATTATGGATGAAGTGGAAATTGTTCAAGGAATGAACAATGATGAGATTGTACTAAAATTAATAATTATTAAATCTTATGAGTAATTCCTCAACAGTAGGATACAGATCTTGAAAACCAACAATGAAATCTTATTAACTTCTTATCCAATAAATCATATGGTCAATTAAATCATCACATATTTATTGTTTTTTGGTTGTAACATTTTTCTAAATCATATTCTATATCATTATACATCAGAATTTGATGGATAAATTTTTCTTCCACATCCTTGTTTTCACATCCCACATAAGTTATCAAATTTTTAAACCCATTGATGAGTTACATTTGGTAATTGTTATGTTTTTATCATTCCACTTTAAAATGATGATTACTATTCCTTTCTAAAATGTGGGATTCTATTATAGAAAAATTAAAAAACTAAGCCATTTATGGATGTTAAACATTTCAAATGGAAATTCATTTTATAGTGGGGAAAATGTAACACCACAAGATTTTATGAGAAATATTTTTTTTAGTTTCATTGATGAGTTCTCTTATATGCTAAACCAAGATTAGCTTGTGTTATACTCAACAACGTATTAACAAGAAGTATATGGAACATTATTCATGTCTTGTGTTAAAAATTAATGCATGTTTCTTCGATTGAATTCATTTCCCAAAAGACCAATTATATGAGATAACTAAAAATAATGACCTAATAATTATAATGGAAGATAAGAATAGCATTAACATACTTCTGAAAAAAATGATAATAACTGATTTAGTAAATTAATTTATTCATCCTTTATGAATTTTATTAGTTAAATATATATGTAATATATTAAATTTAATGTAAAAAATATTATCTTTTATTTTTTATAAATATGATTTAATAACAAATTATATTTTTTAGAAGAAAAGTTGTATTTTTAAAAAATGTAATATTTTGGCCTTTTGATATACCACACGGTTTAAATATAGTTTTTGACACATTAATATATTCTATTTAAAAATCTAAAATCTTACTTGGAATTGAGTTATAATAATTTTCTTCTGATCATTTTTTTTATTTTTTCTGATATGTTGTGCATTTTGATTAACAGAAAAAACGCACTAAATTTTAAATGAAAATAACTTTTGCAATCAAATTATTTTATTTGGTTAAATTATAGTATTTTATACCTTGAGTATAAATGAAATTTATTTTCACCATTCAATATAATTTATTTAATTATCATTAATATTACGTTCAATTTAGATGTCTAAAAATTTAAATATTTTTTAATGTTTTAGCTTTTAAAACATGTTCTCTCTTCCTGACAACATATTTAATTTGAATTTAATTACTGCAACTTCAATGATTAAAATTTTTAAAAACTAATTCCGTATTTGGAATCATTGGGTCAAAATTATGTTAATAGGTTTCTTTTAATTTTTATGATATTGTGAATAGTAACTATGGTAAAATTTATTTTCCATAGTAAATGGTAAATGATGGTAACAAACAATAAAATATAGATAATAACATTTCCCTAGCACGTTACAAAAATCTATTGGATGAATTAATTTTGATCAATAACTCTTAAGAGTCCTAATTGAGTTATTTAACAGACATATTTCAATAATGTAATGTAATTACAATTAAAACAACAGAAAGTGAAAAGACGTCACTTTCTTATCTCTTATTGGTATAAATATATTAATGTAGTGATAAACTTCTTAAAACATGGAAAATAAATATTAAACAGAAATATAATGAAATTTATACATTATGAGAATTTATTTTCAATTCGTAGATGTTTAAAAATTAACATAAATATTGACAAAACAATGAATCAATGATGCTATTATTAAGAGAAATAACAATAATTGATATTAAAAATATTGAAATAAATTTAATTTTAAATAATTTAGGTCATCTAAAATTTGATTCGGTGAATATGAAATTCTTGAAGACCATTAAATGCTTTGGTTTGAAGTTATATATCTGTTTGAAGATTATTTAAGTTCAATGAAATGAATTGTGTAAAAATTGACAGTATTGATATTTTTTTAAATTAATAATTTATTAAATTATTTAAAAATAATAATATATTTTCAAATTACTATATGGATATCATATTTTCTAAAAGATAATTTATTGAACACTTATGTGATATTTTACCCAAATTAGTAATGTTGATATCCTCTTAATAATTGAAATGTTGTTAACATAATTAAAATTAAGTATTTATTGGTAAACTGAAAAGATAAGGATCGAAATAAAATAATTACATTTCTAAAAATTATTGAATCAGATTATTTAAAACTATAATCTTATTATAATTCAAATATATAAGATGGGAGCTATTATAATTAAAAAATAAATATATAATAAAATAATATTACAAGAATTTATTAAAGTTCCTCTATGAACTCTTATAAAAATCCACCACATATACCCACTTACTCAGACCTCTAAATCTCCTTGTATCATCCATATTATCTTACAATAATCTCCCAAAATCCCTTCATTCTTTCTATAATCCATTCTTTTGGAATAAACCCATCATTTTGATAAATTTTTGGAACATAAAATGGAGATACTCGAAAAATATGTAATTGTTTTATCACCCCTTTAAAATTTATTTTCCCCTTCTACATCCTCCTGTTATTCTATTCCTATAATTATGAAATAAAACTAGTATATTATACATGATTAGATGTTATTATAATTATGGTACAACATTATACCACTTTATATCTATACTACGAATAACAATATCTATATGCGTGCATGTATACGACATCCCATCTTCATGTCGTGGTGTAATTTTTTATTCAATAATACATAATTTAGATGGGTATAGTGATGATTATAATGGAACTAAATAATAAACATTACATGATTATAGTTCATTATAATTAATATACCATCCAATTCTATAATGTTAAACCATTAAGTGAATGATATCGTCGCTCGTGTGCATATATGACCTACCATCTCTATAAAGTGATGTGATTCAATTTAAAAGATCATCATTAAAAAATTATTATATAAAAAATATAATAAAAAATATAATATATACTATACAATTATATTATTTTAATATATATAATTATATCATATAATGTGCAACATATACATATTTGAAATAACACTCTTAAGAACATAAATGCATTAATATCCCAATAACCAGTGACAATTAAATGTAAATAAAAAACATATGATACTTTAATCATACATTTAATTATGATTGTCGAATAACTCAATAATTTTTTTTGATAATGATAAATGTGGTTTGGATACAAATAAGGGATATAGTACCTATGGTAAGGGATAATTTTCAATCTCATTGATATCTGAGATTATTTATATGTAATTATTTACTGGGTTATATTTATGATCAACATTTATGTTCCATAAATATGAAATATTATTTCTATTTTCTACAAATTTTTAAATTAAATTTAACTCATTATTGAATTTTTTATAAATTCTATGAAAGAAGTATTTTTTAGTAATATGATACGATGTATTTTTTTTACTTTTCCTGCTAAATTACTGGGAGAATTATTTTTGGACATATATAGATGTAATGTATTATTATGATTTCATAATTCCTTAATTTCAATGAATCTTATATTACGATATTTGAAGTGTATTATTAATTAAAATACAATAATTTTAATTTTTTTTATATTTTTATAAATGAAGACATTTTTTATGAAGAAAAGATAATTGCCTCAAGAATTAATTTCAAGTATTTTATAAAAATTGTTTTCCATTTATGATGATATATGGTTATGTATCTATCACTGTTATTGTATTTAATTGATTTGTTTTATTTTTGAATTATTTTTATTCATTTCATTTATTTTATGTGGATTATGATGAAATGTTGTTTAATAAAGCCCTTTTTAATTCATTGGGTGGTGCTATAATGAATTGTTTCTGATTTTGTTGATTATATAAGAATGATTTCATTATGAGTCGGGTGGGAGATAAATCTAACACCAATGCATTGAGGAAATTTTAATATCTCATGAGATAGGCAAGAAAATATTGAAAAATAAATATAATTATATAATACATGGTAGGAATGACATGTAAACCCAGTTCAGTAATGGACTATGTACACTATGATTGTCTTAGCTATCATCCTTGTAAAATATGGAAATGATGTTATATGCTTATGGTTTTTCTAAATGTTCATTTTTTATTCCAATACTATTTTTAATATCTCAATATGATTCATTCCATATTTATTGCCATGTTTCATTTTATGATTCTAGATTTTGATATATAATATTTATGTTCATGTTTCCATACTCTTATGTTTATGATTTGTTTTATGATCTCTAAGATTGCCATTAATGAGCATCCGATCACACCCTTTTAATGTTTTTTCCCAGGGATATAGATAAATGTTATAGGTATAAAAAATATTGTGAAATATCATTATATGAGACATGGGACATCTTTCACCAAGATAAATTTTTTTTTCTGAGGATCCCAAGACACTAATCTCATACAAACATTGGGTGTCTATTTGGGTATTGTATTTAATATTCCACAAAAAAATGTAATTTCCATTTACATAAAGATTGGGTCGTTAGAGATGGTATCAGAGTAAAGGTTTTTATAACCATTATATAACAGTATGTGAAAACATTAGTGAT
Organism: Viscum album; assembly: GCA_963277665.1. Taxonomy (NCBI): domain Eukaryota; kingdom Viridiplantae; phylum Streptophyta; class Magnoliopsida; order Santalales; family Viscaceae; genus Viscum; species Viscum album. The sequence goes on from OY728127.1 coordinate 2,048,840,944, forward strand.
ATACCAAGAGATATTTCTAAGGATAGGTCTTGTGATGTCCAATGTATTATTCTAACTATAGGTTGATATCATATAAATATGGAAACGATCTTCAATAAACTAGGACTAAACATAATATGTTATATATTTAATGTAATCCCCATTTATTATCATGTTTTCCTAGTATTATTTTCCCTCTCATACTAATAATTTTTTGTTTTAGAAAATGGATGAAAACAATATGATTTATGTTAATGGAGAATATTATGGACAATGTAAAGATATTACTCAAGAAAACCAAATTAAATGGGAGTTGGAATGAGGAAATGTTTATTATACCCAATCCTTAATATCATTATAGAAATTATAATGTCGTCATTGGTGGGTTGTCTGGACAATATAATAAGTGTAATATGGAGTTTCATGGTGATCATAGTGGAATGAAAATTCAATTCTCCAAATGTAAATCATGTAGGAATAAAAATCAATGAGTATTTTTCAATGGAACTAGAAGGTGATTTTGGTGCAGAAAAAATTGAAATCAATCCTGTAATTATAAATTAAAATGGAGAGTAAACATAATGGAAGAGGAATATGTTATTTCTAAGACATCAAAGATGGATAAATATTTTAAATTTGGAATGTGTGGGAATTATGAAAATATATTAACTAATGAAAAACCTCATTAATAGAATCACCATGGTCGTATGGACAATATTTATTTTGATGAGAATTAAGATACTACAAATGATATATTAGATTGATGAATTGTTAAGGAATAAAACTTTGAATCTTGGTCAATGGATTTAGAAGATAGTGGAATGATTTCCGGATTATAATTAATAATTATGTTAAAGTAACTTTAAGTTAATATGGGAAAATAAAACTCATATTTATTGTGAAACTATTGTTCTTTCTTTTGTATTTAATAGTACAAGTTGAAGGGTATCCGTAACCATGAAAATTTATTCAGATATTTTTTAAAAAAACATGATATGTTCAAAATGGTGTGTTAAGGAGGTAATGAAATGTCTGATAGTATTAAGAACCTCATGAATAATATAACGACAAATCGATATCAAGGATTGAGAATATATAATTTTAGGAATTTTATGTAAGAGTTAATTTTTGACAATATGCATTTTTTCACAACGGTTCATTGGTAAATCATGTAATTACCATGTTTCAATAGAATATATTATTATGGTATTCAAATGTTTGGAATGTGACAACCAAGATCTACCATATGAGATAATATAGATAAATTTTAATCTTATTTATTTCACATATTTCTAATGTTTTAGATTTTAAGTTTAAGGAAGTAAATAGATTTTATATTTTTATGAATAGTATTACTTATACTCTTTTTGTTGTTTTTAAGATTAATGCATTATCTCATTACAGGTTGAGTTGTCCATATTTTATGAAATTTGAAATCCATATCTAGGAAAATTTAATGATTTAAAATTATATTTATGGATCATATGATCTACTAACACATCATGAATTTCAAATTCATATTCATTTATTTGAATAAGAGATGAAGTATATATTTATCAAGGAACGAACTATGATAAGATTGTACCAAAATCAAGAAAGTATTTTCCACATGTAAAATTTATTAACATTAAGAAAATTATCTTTAAAAAAATCATATTAGTACTTTATTATCAAATTAATGAAATAGTCCCTTAAATCATCACAGGTTTATGGGTTATGGGTAGTAAATTTTCTCCAAACCTTGTTCTCTATATCTTGACATCATAACATGATGTTTATATTTATATTCCATATCCATGTTTTTATATATCACGTATGTTCTTCTATGTGGAAACACAGCTGGGACTTACATTGGGTAACCGTAATATTTCAAACATTCATTTTTAAAATAATGATTGGTCATTCTATTTTATGATATGGGTTTCATTGAAAGAAACATTCATGTATTAACCGTTTTATAACCATGATGAATCTTTATGGTGAAATTCATTTTAAAGGGATAGAATATAACACCCAGATATTTTATGAGATTTATTTTTTTCAATTTCATTAATGTATTGTGTTTTATGCTACACAGTGATTACATTGCACTATATGCAACACTTTATTAACATTAAGTATATGTAACACTATTCATTAGTAGTGTTACAAATAATTTCATGTTAGTTTTATTGAATTCATTTCACAGAAGACCATGTATCTGTGATAACAAAATGATATAACCTAATCATTATAACGGTTGGTATGATAGGTATTAACTTAATTCTAAAAAAATATTTAAATGAAAATTATAGTGTCTATAAAATAATTAAATCACTCATTATGTATTTTATTAGTGAAAAATATCGGTAATATTTTTAATGTAATTTACAATATTCATCTTATTCACTTTCTAGTCATTATATAAGAACAAATTAAACTCATCTTATAAAATAATTATTATTCAAAAAATGTAGTATTACCACCTTTTGACTGTGTACCCATTTTAAATATTGTTTTTGGAAATTTTATATATAATATAAATAAAAACAGTCTTCTCCTTTGTATGTGAAATATAAAAAATTTCATTGGATTGCTTTTTGATATGTTTTTGATATGTTTTAATTTTTGAGGATGTAGTAAAAATATATTAAATATTACTTGGAAACAACTTTTTTCATTGAAATAATTTATATTGTAAATTATAATATTAATTTTTTTATTGTATAAATATAATATATTTTTATCATTCAATATAATGTCGGTCATTATAATTAATTTAACATTAAATATATGTGTAAAATCACTTCAATATTTTACAATGTATTAGATTTTAAAATTCATTTTCTCTTTCCAACAATAAGATTTATTTTTAAATAAGTATTGAAACTTCTGTGGTAATAATTTTGAAAAAGGTATTACCTATTTTGAATAAGTGGGTCCAAATTATGTCAATTGGTTACATTTTTTTTGATAATATGATTAGTATATACTGTAACTTTTATTTACCCAGTTAAAAGTAAATCAGGGTGACAAGAAATTTGATTAAGGTAATAAAATTTCCCCAACACTTGAGAAAAAATACAATTGGATGAATGAAAGTCGTCCAATATCACTTAACGGGTGGAATTGATTTATTTAATGATCTTTTTCACATGAAAGTGATGTAATTATAAAGGAAACATATGAAAGTGACAACATTTCACTCTCTAATAACTTATAAGTATAATAATTTAAATATACATAAAAACATGATAAAACATTTAACATAAATAGTCTCTTAATATATAATTAAATTATCTACATCATGAGAATTAATTAATAATTTCTATATATTAAATATTTAATACAAATATCAATACAATAGTGATACAATATTTTTTTTATAAAGTGAAATATAAAATAAATTATATTAAAAATATAAAAATAAATTTGTTTTGAAATAATTTATGTCTTACATGTATTTTCTAAGAGAATATGACATGTTATAAGACTATTAAATTCATATGTTGATGTTATATATATCTTTGTATTTTATTCAAATTAAATTCCATGAATTGAGTAAACATTGACACTGTTGATATTTTATTAAAATCAGAACTTCATAAATTATTTATCATGGGTCTATTTTTCTGAAATACATTTATTCTATAGGGACTATAAATAAATGATGTTTAAGAAACTAATTTTTTGTTCCATTTTTTATTATATGATGAATGGTTTATGTTTATGTAGAACAAGTAAGAATGATTTCATTATGATATAGGGCACCTACATCTCCCTCCAACGCATTGGGTAAAGATTTATATCTCTTAAAATAAGCATTACTAGAATGGAATATTAATACAGTTCAGTAATACATGGCATGAATAGAATGTAATCCTGGTTTAGTAATGTACTTTTATGTTATGATGGTCATGTCTATGAACCTTGGATAATATAGAAATGATTTTTTTTCTTTTTGTGTTTTCCACATGTTCATGTATTATGTCAATGAGATTTTTAATTTCATTTCATTATTTATTTTTTATGTACTATAATGTTTTATTTTCTCATATTGTATTTTGATATTCATTATATATGTTCTAGTTTTTATATTTTTATGTTCTTGTTTTGTTTTTTGTTCTCCATTTTTACCTTTACTAGGTATTTAATGTCACCCTTATTTTTTTTCTTTTCCCCAAGATATGATGAAATTTTTGGTATTAAAACTTATAGGGAAGATCATTAAGGGATATGTGGAAGATCCCTCACCATGCTAGAAGAATGTCTTCCTTGTTTCCAAAGACACTTATCTAATACAATCATTAGGCATCTATTTGTGTAATATATTATATATTCTACAAAATAAATTTAATGTCTATGTATATCAAGTTTGGGTCATTTGAAAAATGGATGAAATTTATCTGTTATAGAGTTCCACAATTTTTATTTAATGGGAATTATATAGGATAAGAAAAAAAATATGAACCACATAGGATTACCCATAATAAATAATTTAAAATTATTTTTGAAGAAATAAATACATTATTACTTTCAATAAAATATATATTTATTGAATATTTTTTTAATTATAAAATATTTTTATTTATAATTAATTCATGGATAAAAATCATATGATATTAGTGACATTTCACATTTATCACGAAATAATAAAATCATGTATATCATATTTATATTAGAGTTTATTTCTTATGGAGAAATGTAAAACCTAATAAATGGAAATTATATTTTATTAACATAAAAAATAAATGAAACATAAAAAAATATTAAGACATCAAGTGATGAGGATTTCATAGAAACGGACAAAAATAAATTGAATATGTACCCAATATAAAATACAGGTGGTATTGTAAATACTTCTTTATTTTTTAAACGACACTTTATAAAATCAAACATCATAAAAATAGATAATTTAACATTAAATTGAGAACATCATAATGTAATTTTCATTTTCAATAGATATAATTATAAATAATGACTTATACTAAAATTAATAACATTTGTGAGATTAAAAATTGATGTTAATGTGGTGATTCCCTAAATTAAATAGATGAGAATAATTTTTAATATTGAATAATTTTTAAAAATTTATTTTGACTCACACATAATTAATTGATATATAAAAAAGTGATATGAAATAAGTGAAATATGGTTAAAAATATAAAATGAAATTCATAACTCAAAATCAGGACATCCAATTGAGTTATGAAATATCTTTATATATTAGGGAACAACCCAATAATGTCCTGTAATAGTTTATATAATTAATAAAAGATATATTTCCATTTCTCATAATTATTTATAATATTATAAGTCATATGTTATGTAGTTACATCCTATTTATAATGATTCATGGTTAATATCAATGGAATCCTTAATTAATAGTGACTGAGATGACACCCTAACATCATGTTAGAAAGTTCACTATAAATGAACATTTTTTGTAGAACAATTTAATAATGTTAATTAGATATACAGTGCTAAAAATTGATCATCTAAATTTATTTATCTATGGTCCATGTATTATATTATGTCAATAATATTCCATGTAGTTTTCACATACTTTTTTTTATTGAGGATATTAATTTATATTATTCTTAACACTTTTTATTATATAATAGTAGTCAAATTTCTTGTAGTGGGTCTTCATGGTCTATAAAACTTGGGAGGATTATTTACTTTATTATTATGTTAGGAAAACAACTATATTGTTTTAATGGATTTTAAAAACTAAATAAAAATTAGTAAATTTTCTTTCAAATGCCTATTTAGAGTGGTATAATATAGAATATATATTTATTATTAATTAGAGAAGTATAATGAACAATATTATTATTAAAATGTATTAATTGTATGAAAAATAATATATGACTTATGTAATATCATTTTTAATGCACCATTAACGGTGTGAATGTAAAATTTATCTCGTCATTCACGGAGGTGGTAGTCTATATATATTGATGAAGACTTTTTCAATTTTAATAATTATTTTAGATAATTGTAAAAAATCAATATTCTATTAGTATAATAATAATTTGGAATAATAAATAATATTGTTTTGTAATTCCGTTGTGAATTGTGGTTACATGAGTGTGTGGTCCATTATTTCAATAAATAAAACTTGTATATGACCTTTTATTTCCACTACATGTATAATATTATATATGTGTGTGTGTGTGTGTTTTTGAGTGTGTGTTTATCATGTATTTATTTTTTTGATACATCTACCTCATCTATATTTTTTTAATTTACTTATATTACATATTTTATAAATGGTTTCTAACTCTTCTTATAAAATAATAAAAACCAGTACATTCCATTATTGTAATCCCAATGTTATATCTTGTAATCCAGAACAATTGGATGTCAAGACAACACATTATAAGGAAATTCCGGGACTATAAGATCATATAAAGGGAATACATGGTTTTGAAGGAACAATGCATCTGGATTTCTATTTTGAAATAACACCCCCATCCAGTTGTAGGATAGATAAGAAAAAAAATTTCCTTTTGGGTTGGTAGATCATGGGAGGTAGGGCCTTGAGATGTCTAGTTAAGGAAATCCTAGTGCATGGGAGATTTGTATAATGGGTTGGGTGAAATTTGTGAGTAGAAAAATAATAAATTAGAGTAGTGGGGATTAATGGCTAGTGGCTACATTGGAGATGGTGAGAACAAGGGTCACTGAGTTGGTGTGGTCTCCTACTAGGTACGAAAGCGTGAACTTGAGGAGGATGGTCCATATGCGAGGAAACTGACATGAGAGGCATTAAATAGCATGGATTAGGTGGAACGATAGATTAATATATTCTCCTAAATGTATAATGATGGATACATCCATTTCGCCAAATGGTTTGATGGTGGAATGGTGGGGAAAGTGAGGAATTGTTAAAAATATGTATACATAGAATTTTAAACATTGTTTTTCTTTCAGCTGCATACAACCAAAATCAATTTATTAAGTCACTATAATTTTTTTTAATTTACCAAAATCTCTATCACCAGGATCACCCAAAATATTATGTTAAATTTTTATTATTAAATCATTATGATGGTAATTTTTAGTAAGAAAAATATGCAATAATTTATCATTTACAAATAAAATATAATAATCCCGCTGAAAAATAGTTTCCATTAAAGAACATATCTATAACTAAGAAATTGAAAAAATAATACTCTATAAATTAACCCATATAAAATAAATAAATATTCATTCTTCCATAAGATAACAATCAAAATAATAAACTACTATAATTAATTTTTGCATATTGGTCATAACATATTCTTCTTAGATTTAATTAATATGTGGTTTGATATGATGGAACCAAAATGATTCCATCAACATAATTTAAGAATTTTTGTTAACTCTAAAAAATTTCAATTTATATCCTTGACATGGAATTTTTATACTAGGGAGGCCATCAAATGATAGTGGTTTGGGGGTTTTACAATTTTCATCATTATAAAAATGTATCATCATCATCTTTGTTGATATATCCTACTATAAAAGACCCATTATGTCAAATGAAAAAAACAAATAATAAATTTAAAAAATACAAGAATAACAAATTCAAATCTTATCTTATTCAAGATTATCATTTAATTAGAGTCCATATATCTAAGGATATGAGGAAAACCCCACTCATATACAACTGAAAGTTTTTATGAATAATTTCTTCAAATAATTTTAATTCATCTGTATATTTCTTGGAACAAAATATTAACTTCAAATGAACCATGAAATGCACTTTTTATAAAATTATAATTAAAGCATAACCATTAGGATAGCGGTAATATGTATAACTAACTTATTAAAATGCATTGTAAATTAATTGGATTTCAATTATTTATGAAAAATTTAAATCAATTATATTTTTTTCTTTTTGAGTGAATTATTATTAGTTTTTAATATAATGAGATTTATATATGTTATATACTTAATAAAATATTTTTGATATTCATGCAATTAATATATTATTCATAGGTTACGAGAAAACCTCATTTGATTTATAAACCATATAATATTAAAAGGGTACATATCCTTCTATTTTAATCACATATCTAAAGCCCTTTATCTAAGGAAACTACAACCTATTTCCTCTACCAGCTTCCCTCACAACATCCAAACTCCACACACTAGGATAATAGCCTTACTAAGGAGAATTTTTGTGGAAATCATGAAGTATATATTAGAAAAAGAGGTAATTGTTTTTTAACCTATTTAAAAATTCATTTCATCTTCAACTTCATTATTTTATGTTGTTTAAAAATAATGTAATAATTAAATTATCTTCTACATTATGATATGTTATTATAATTATGGGATAACCATATACCGCATTTTAGCTATCCTTGGATTAACAATATCATGATGGGTGTGTACGTATGACTAACCGTCTCCGCACCGTGGTGTAATTTGATAGTCAACAATAATTTATTTGGATATAAATAACGATAATTATAATGGATGTAAATAATAAACATAACTAGCTAATTATTCCTTATAATTAGTATTCCATCCAATACTATATCATTTAACCAAAATGTGAATGATGTTGTCGCTCGTGTGTATGTATGCTCTACTATCTACACGATGTGATACGATTCATTATACATGAAAATAGTCAAACAATAATTACATAAATTAATTGAATGAATATATATGATATATAAAATATGAAAATTATTTTGTTATTTAAATAACATTATCTTGATATGTTTAATATGAACTTCTCCAACAAAACATGCAAAAGAAAACAATAGAGATAATATCCAAATAAAATGTGACAATGAAATATTAATAAAAACATAAGATTATAAAATCATATTAGAGATCATAATGATGATTATGATTATGTAATAAGAAAAAAAATTAAATCATTAAACATGATTTTTGAATACATATAAATGATATCTAACCGATGGTATGGGATAATTTTACAATCTTGTTATTATATAAGTTTTTTTATAAGTAATTATTTAGTAGGGTATATTCATCATCCAGATCCATGTTACCTATATATGTAATACTAATTATATTATAAAAAAAATTATATTCATTTTTACCCATTGATGAATTATTACTAAATGGTATTAATGGAATATTTTTTTATTATTCAGTATAAGGTACTTTTTACCATTCCAGTTAATGTATGAATAGAATGTTTTTTACTTATTCAACATGAGTGGATACGTAAACATTTATAACTACATAATTACCTGAAGCATCATATACAATATTTCATTTGTTATCTCAATTAATTTCATTTCTATTAAAATTTCAATGAAATTTTAGGAAAAAATCATTTTTTGTAGAAGTATGGATATTTTCATCAAGAATTTGATTTATGTATTTTTAAAAAATTCCATCTATGATGATATTGGGTTATGTTTATATCCATTTTGTAACTTTTATTTTTCTTTTTTAAAATGGATTTATTATTTTTTGAAATCTATTTAGTTTATATTGATTATGAGTGAATGATGTTTAATAAAACCATTTATTATTCCTTGGGTTATGCTATGATAAATGGTTTATTTTATTCTTGATCAAGTTATAATGAGTTGATTATGACATGTTTGGGTCCTATATATCCCTAAAATGTATTGGGTAATGATTCATATCACATAATATAGACATCACAAGAATATAATGTAAACAGTGTTCAGTAATATAGGGTTGTGATAGTAAGTAAACGTGGTTTAGTAATGGGATTAATCTGTTAGGATGGTAATTGGATGATCATGGAAAAATTTGAAAAGATTTTATATGGTTATGTGTATGAAAAAAAATCATGACTTATCATTTAACTTTTTGGATTATGTCCATTTTTCTTATAAACATTAAAATGATTACATGACATCACATTGGTTCATATGTAGGATAATACTTCTAAATACTATTTTACAATGTCTTAGGATTGTGATATGATTGGTATTACCCTTTTTTACCATTACAATGAATTATATCACACCCTTTCATATGATTATTATCTCCAGGTCATGAAGAAGGGTATAATGTATGAAATTTCAAAAAGGACTCGAGTTATGAAGATATAAGTGGGAGAAAATATATATATTTTATGAACCATTGGATTGTGTTTCCCAGTTTCTAAAGACACTATACCTATATGGTCATACCAGGGAATTGTTATATGTTTTAATCCATATAATTTAATTTTTAAATAATATAAATGTTTGTAAATAAAGAGGCGTTATAGTTCGTAATTGAGTAATGGTATAGTTATCCATTGGAATCTAGGCTGATAAATCCTTGGTACGAATTGTAAGGATATTTCTATGTATAGGATACAATAATAGTATTTTAGAAATGACCCTGAATAACATAGGATAAACACTAATTTGTATTAAATTGAAATTTTATTCTTGATTATGTTGTATTTCTATTATGATTAGTGTTGCTCAAATAGTACTTTATCGTTTTTGTCAATGGATTGAACATGAGGGAATACCATCAATGATGAATGTGACATGCAATTCAATGATTTCCCTCATTGGAAACCAATTTTTATCTGAGCTAGAATGAATGATCTTTTATTTTTTCTCACACTACATTCGCATTGATGGAATAATGATGAGCAATAAAACAAGAAGATGTGGGAGCAACATTCTATGGAGTCATTCATGAGTCGGGGTCAACCTTCATTGATGGGGTTATTTGATTAATTGGTGGCTTAACAATGGATCAGTACCACTGAAAAGATATTTTCAGTTCTAAAATGTTCTAAACATAATATATTTATCTTTACAGTATATTGGATGGAAGGTAATGATGATCAATGGTGTAATCATATCAAGAATATAATTTAAACAAATAAATTTGAGTGAATGTAATTGGATGAGTTAATGAACATATATTTTCACAAGTACATTCCTTATATTCCTTGAAAAAATATAGAGAAAATTTTCCTTGATCTTATGAAAAAGGATGATGACGTTTTTGGTACCTGTGAAACCAATTTTACAAGACTCTCATGCTATACTTTTGAAATTATTATCCAAACAGTGAGTTGTATCAATTGATTCATCAGTGGATAAAAACATGCATCTAAATGGATTTGGACACAAGGTACATTAATTACCACATTGAAAATAAGACGATATGAAGAGAAAAATGGAATTGAATGGAAAATCTAATGACCACACTGAAAAAGAAGATGATTTATTCAATTTTCAAAATGATTAGAAATAAACATGGAGGAAATTTTCAAAATTGGACTAGAAAATGTTTTATGTGTGGAAAAGAAGTTCATTGTGTTGTTGAATGCCAATGTGATGGAAAAAATATCTACTAATAATGGAAGTGAAAAGGACCCAAAAAATTCACCACATACACATAAATTATTCAATTGAATGGAAATGGGAAATTATGACAATCAATGCCAAAATACAAGGATTATTGATGTTGTTCGATGTTTAGAAACACTTATGTCCATAGAAGATGGAATGTCACATACAATTACTATTATCCATGTGGAGTATGATAATGATGTTGTGAAAGATACATTTACCCTCGACTATAAATTATAAAATCTTTTATTTGATTCCTGATCAATCAACTGTTTTATTTTTGAAGAATTTCTAAAATGTATCCCCATATGACCTAATCAATTATATATTTAGTTAGCTATGAAAACTCTAAATGGCCCAAAAGTAGCATCCAATGTTTATAATTATTCTACAGATCAAAATTGTGGTAAATATCTTCCTTTACATCTTCATATCCTTCAAATAGTTGAATTTTATGTTATTTGTGGAATTGATTGGAATACTCTCTTATGGGATCATATAAATTTCCAATTAAGGGAAGTCAAATTTAATATTCTAAATTATTCAATGATCATCAATCATTGAAAGGATAAATATTAAATTCTAGTATAAATTTTTTCTATCATACGGTTCATGATTCCAATAATGGATGGTTATTTATCTCAAATAGTTGGGGAGAAACTGACTATTAAGAATACACCCTTTTTACATGAGTTTGATTATGTCTTTTTAGAGGAATTTATTTTTCTTCCACCAAACCATGAATCTACAATTTTTTAAATATAACTCATACCAAGTGTTATGTCTATTTCAAATAAACCTTATAGAATGGATCCAATTGAGTTTTAGTAATTGAAAAACAACTCAAAGATAATCTTTATAATGGATATAAGCCATACTCTGTCACATTTGGGAGAACCTATTCTATTCATTATGATGAAAAATTTATCAATGTGTCTCTTTATTAACTCTTGAGGGCATAAAAATATATCTATAATGAAAAATTATCAACTTCCAAACATTGATGAATTATTCAGAGAACTTATCAGAGCATAATACATTTCCAATATTGATATTCATTAAGGATATCATCAATTAAGGTTCAATAAAGAATATATATCAAACAAAAAATTCCAAAAAGGTATAGACAATATGAAATTATACTGATGAATTTTGTCTTACTAATTCTCGTGTTAACATCATTGTTCTAATGAAGATAGTCTTCAAAGCCTATCATGATCAGTTTTTGGTAGTCCTAATTGGTAATATTCTTATCTACTCAAAGGGAATGTAGGAACATTAATATAACATGAGAATTGAACATTAGATGCTGATAAAGGTGAAAAATAATTAAAATTTGCCAATTTTTTATTTTGGACTCAGAATGTTTCAATTTTGGGATACATATACATAAGAGATGGGATATTTGTTGATCCATCAAGAAAAGAACTTTTTGAAAGCGGGCAGGGACCACAATCAGAAACTGAGATCCTAGGATTTTTTGGTTTGTCTGGATATTATCGGTATTTTGAGAATTATTATTCTTTATTATCTAATCCACTCACCAAGTTCACTCAGAAAGGAGTTTTGATCATTTTTACAGTGGAATGAATAGTGAATTTCAAAGAGGTAAAAAGAAGGATATCCAGTGCACCTATTCTCACCCACACTTTATGTGGAGAAAGGATTTTTATATATAGTGTTGGATCCAATAATGTATTATGATTTTTTCCCCTGAAAAATGATTTGGTGATATATTATGCCTCATAGAAGTTTAAAATACATGAAAAAAATTCCCATTTCATTACTTGGGATGAGATATGGAAATCATTGCATCAATGATATGAAGGAATTATCATTATGGTGAAATGTGTGATATTTATATTGATCATTATTATTTAAAGTATATTTCCACATAAAAGGAGTTGAATATGTGCCAAAGTAAATAGTTGAATTTGATTAAAGATTATGACTGCTCAATACATTTCCACCATAAGAATTCGAACAGTGATTAAGATGATCTAAGTCGACAACACCATGCTAGAATTTCCATGATAAGGATCACAAAAGGTCAAATATTTATGGATTTGCATAGGATGTGTTTGGATATTTTTAAAGGATGGGGATAAATATTATCTTTATCAACATAATGATAAACCATCTATATAAGATAAGATTATGGAGGCACATAAGAATGATGTAGAGATAAAAAAGAAGATGAGAAATGTTCCTGAATTCAACCAGGATTATGATAATATAATGAGGTTAAAGAATCATGTTTGTTTTTCTCCCATAATAGAATTATCAAGTAGCAATTATATGGGGCACATAGTCCTTCATTATATATTCACCATGGAAGAAATAATATGTACAAGGACCTGAATGGATATTACATGTTGGATTACAATAAAAGATATGTTTCTAAATATGTTTCATGATGTTTTGTTTGTCATGATGTTAAGGATAAGAGACAGATGTCACGAATTGTCCCCCGGGATCCGTGTCGTGACTACCTATTGCCCGCCATCCATAGGCCAGGTGCTGGTGACTAGAACAGAATTGTGTATTCCCTATAACTGGGAAGGAATTTTCATTGTATACTATAAAAAACGAAACCAAGAAATAGAAAGATATGTACACGAGTAAACTATATATCAAAAAAGAGTGATTAAAGTAAGTGGTGTAGAAATACAAGTACAACAGGAAAAGGTAGATGTACAACCAAAATAGAATACAATTGAATAAAGAAAATGACAACTAATGGGTCATCCTCCACGGTTTCAACCCGAAGGGTAGGTACTGATCACCTTCTCAGCACTCCACGTCCGGCCGTCTCCTCTAAGTACCGACATTCCATATGGTCCACCTCTAGGCACAGTCCAGTCTGGTACGCTCATCCTTGATCAGTGGTGTTCACCATCTACACCAAACACAACAAGGTTCAGGCAATACCCATGCAAGGGTGTGTATAGTGATACTCATTAGGCACCCCGAGACCATCACGGTCTCACAAAATCCACAAACGATAAACCACAAATCATGAAATCATCTGACAACCCTACTTAGTTATATACCCATACATATACCTCAGTTATCAATTATTCCCTTCTCAATCATGAGGATACACAGATTCTAACTCAAAAGCCCAAGCTCAATTGTTCCACAAAGGAAAAAGTACCACGAAGGTCAGTACCACAGAGGTACACCACACAAAAGATTACCACCAAGGTATTACCACAAAGGAAAGTACCACATGGGTACATACTCAGCTCAAAACTCTTATACCATAGGTACAGTAGTAGAGATGATTATATGTAACTACTAAATCATCTTACTCTGTTAAGAGGCAGACCCACGTAGGATCCGAAATCATAATCAGAACTATAGAGGATCGTAGTTTATCGTCAGACCCACATAGGATCCTAGTTCATTGCCCGACCCACACAGGATCCTAGTACATCGTCAGTATGTCGTCATACCCACACAAGATCCTAGTACATTTTCATATCATCATCATACCCACACAGAATCCTATTACATCATTAGTACGTCATCAAACCCACAAATGATCCTAGTACATCATCAGTAAATCATCAGACCCACACAGGATCCTAGTACATCGTTGTGAAGTCGTTAGACCCACAATGGTTCCTAGTACAATGTCACAGCCAGCAATAGGGTTCACTCACTAAGATCACTTACTTCTGGGAGGGTCCACCCCTAAATACACTTGTCGATACTCCATATATTATGAGGTACAAATAAGATGAATCCCAATGGACAGCCTTGTCATAAGGGACTCAATGCAACAAATTTTTCGTCAATTAGATAACTCGGGTTCATGTTATTAGCCTTTTAGTTTCGAGGGCCCGGTTGGATTCGTGCGCTATCCAACCCAACCATAACAAATAATTATAAAAAACTATAGTTGGGTATACCAATGGTACCATCACACTCCTAAGATTCTAGATCCGTATACAGTTCATCCAACAGACGCCTTGTACCAAAGATACGGAAAAATGAACATATAGGGTCGAAATTGGTCCGGGTCTGGTTCCACACGAGATGAACGACACAGACCAATCCAGTATGGGTCATCTCATCCTGATCCACTGGGTCCGCCCTGGCCCACGCTGCAACGAGGTAGTGGTACGATGGGGCGGCCGGGTGGTGGCGGTTCGACCCCAGTGCGGCGGGGCAGCGGGGCGGCGTGGCACCGCGGATGGCCAAATGGAAAGTTCTCCTCTCCACGTATCCCGGTTGCACACTGCGTGTTTTCCGATGTCCATATTGGTTTCCTTCTTCCTCTATCATTAATATTTAAGCAAAACCCAAAGGGGGTTTTAGAGAGATATGGCCATGTTTTTTTTTCATGAATCCTCTGCATTTGAGTAGTAACAATGAGTTCAAAACTTTTGAATCACGAATAACATCCAAAATGGGTAAGGGGGGTATTTAAAACATCAAACCCTACCCTGATTACTCATTAACTTTAGTGAGGAGAGTAAAGTGTTATGTCGGAGACGTCGACGTTTCTTTGATTGTTGTTTCATTCATAGTTGGATATCATTCGACAGAGTTCTTTGTAAGAGAAATATTCGTCGATAGAGAAGAGTTTGTCATCGTAGAATGTTATTCAATGTTCTCCCCACTCATCCCTTTGCCAAAATTTTTCCCCCCCAATGATAAAATGTGGATCTAACATAAATTAATATAAGTTTATACATTTAATTTTACATTGGCACAAAAATAAATGTCTCAAATAATTTATTGGAGAGATTTCATAATTAAAGTACTGGAGTTGAGGTGTTCTCTCTTATTAGCGGGGGTTAGGGTGGTCCCAACCAATAAAATTAAAATTTGGAGGTTTTAAACTCGGTGGTCCCCACCTTCATAACAATTAAAAGCTAGGTTTCAACAAAAAAAAATATGTTTATTTGATTTTATTTTTATTTCCATGGAAAAGATAAAAATTTTCCTCCACCCATGACCAACTGTGGTTGGGGTAAAGGTCTCCTTAAGCAAATACAGGTGCTGCGAGTTCAACGTTGTCCTCATATTTCAATTCTGATCAGTGGTTTAAACGTTACAAAAACCCACTCGTACCTTTACTAAATATTCATAAAATAAGTTAAAAAATTCATTTCGGGCACACTGGGCATCAGAATCATGCACCATATCTTTTAACAAACTCATTAATTTCCCATATAATTTAAAAAAATTAATGAAAATTCTGGTTTTTACATTTTCCACACCTTAGGGAATTTCATCTGTAAAAGCCACATCATAATACTAACAAAACAAGTGGTTGTACTGAGCATGATTCTGAGTCTCCTGCTCCCTTGTGCTCTCCTATAGGTTCTGATGCTACCATCAAACATGATCTAGAGGTATCAACGACCCACAAATGACCTGATTATTTCGATATTCATTCTCATCTAGAACCTTCATAAATGTTTCCCCATCATCTACATCTAGCTCACTATGGTCGATGATGTGATAAAGGTCCTGAACATATCCCCATAGATAGGATACATGGAAGAAATCATGTAGCTGGTGCAACTGAGGGGTAAGTTATAGGTAGTAATCCACCTCACCAACACTGTTGAGGACATAGAACGGTCAAATTTACCTTGTATATTACTTTCAACCTCATCCAAATCTCTACAAACCTCATTGAGGTGAGGCCGATAGAAAGAAATGGTCACCATCCTCAAACTCTAGAGGCCTCTATATAATATTGTCAAAAGACTTCTACCTTCTATTTTTAGTATTCATACACTCCTAGATTATCTTACCTTTCTCTATGGTAGACGATACCCTCTCTGGTCACATGAGTGTTGACTCCCCCTTGTCATCCGAGCACAAAGGCGATCTGCATGGTCGACCATACAACATATCGAATGGTGCCATCCCAATGGTGGTGTTATAGCTGGAATTGTATGAAAACTCCGCCAAAGTCAAGTGATCCTCCCAGTTACGACTGATGTTTTAGACCCAAGAACGTAGTATGTCTTTGATGGTATGAATGGTCCGCTTAGTCCGGCCATCCGTCTGAGGATGGAAGTTGGTGCTCAAATGAACCTTTGTCCCAAAAGCCTCTTGAAACCCCTTCCAAACCCGGGAAGTGAAATGTGTATCAATATCAAAGACAATAATTGAGGGTTCTCCATGTAGCTGCACAATCCCTTGCACATTGAGGCGTCCCAAGCTATCTACCGATCCCTTCTCTCTGATATATAGGAAGTGGGATGACATGGTGAGTCATTCGGCGATCACCAAAATAGAATCATGGCCTCTCGATATACGTGGAATTCCTATCATGATGTCCATGGATATCCCATCCCACATCTACTCCGGGAGCCCTAACGGTTGAACCAAGCCTGTTGGTACCTGATTTCATGCCTTTACTTGCTGACAAGAGAGGCACAGAGAAACCAACTCTACAACTGCATTCTTGATTCCTGACTACCGATACTATCATTACAGGTACTATTACATCTTCGATACTCCTGGATATACTGATAGAGGTGATGTGTGTAACTCCCTCATTACTTCCTCTTAATGTGACACTGGTATGATGGAACATCCTCTGAAGAGAATGACATGCTCTCCACCTTCAGAAAATCCATCATTTTCAAGTCATCTGAATATTAGATCACATCAAGCCTCACATTCAGTATCCTCTTGATGAGCCTCCCTAATACTCTAAATAAATGGGGGAGTGATTGTAAGGGACTGAAGACACAATTCTCCATCTCAATCCACAAAGGATATCTGGAAAGCAACTAGCTTCTCAGTTGGCTCACCTAGCTGCTGTATACCAGATATCCAGTTGATTCTATATTCTAAAATGTTCAACTTCCCATGAGTAAAGACTATTTTCAAGTCATATTCATGGAGGAACACAATCCAACGTCGCTATCTCAGGTTCATGTCCTTCTACGAGAAGATATACATGAGACTCTTATGATCTGAGTAGACTGTAAAATGCTCTCCCATAAATAAATGTCGCCAAATCTTCAAGGTAAAAAACACTGCTGCTAACTCCAGATAATGGGTAGTGTAGTTCTACTCATGTTTTCTCATCTGTTGAGAATCATATGAAATCACTACTCGCTCATGCATTAGGAAATATCTGTGTCAGGTCCCTGATGCGTCGCAGTATACTACATACCCTATGCCCTCCTCTGGTAGCCTCAAGATGGGGGCACTAGTCAGCCTCTCCCTCAACTCTTGAAAGAACCATTGGAATCTCTATGACCAAATGAAGGGATTCCAATTCTTCGTCAATGCTAATAATGGTGTTGCAACTCTGGAGAAATCTGGCACAAATCACCAGTAGTATCTTTCCAAACTGTGTAAACCTCAATAATCCATCACACTCATGGGTAGATCCAATGAAAGTATTGCCTCAATATTTGATGGATCTACTACAACTCCTGCCTTCGATATGACATGTCCCATAATGTGAAACTCTCAGATCTAGAACTAGAACATTGAGAGCTTACCATAAAGATGGTTCTCTCATTGTGTGTCCAGTACTACCCGCAAATGATAAACATGCTCCTCCACCAAATCTGAATAGATCATAAAGTAATCAATGAAAACCACCACAT
This sequence comes from Viscum album, assembly GCA_963277665.1. Taxonomy (NCBI): domain Eukaryota; kingdom Viridiplantae; phylum Streptophyta; class Magnoliopsida; order Santalales; family Viscaceae; genus Viscum; species Viscum album. The sequence continues at coordinate 2,048,859,815 of OY728127.1, forward strand.
AGAAATCATGATATAGCTTAAATAACATATTGATGAGTCCCATGAACACTAAAGGGAATTGTTCATGCCGAAATACATAAAATAGAAATCATATTGACCATACTAAAATCTGAAAGATGTCTTATGTACATCCTTGTCTTGCACTTTGTGCTGATGATAGCCTGATCTGAGGTCTATCTTAAAAGACCACTATGCTCCCTTCAGATGGTCAAAGTGGTCATCAATCCATGGGAGTGTTTAATTGTTCATAATTATTACCAAGTTCAATCGTCAATAGTCGAAACAAAGTCATGAGTTCCAATCCACCTTCTTGGTGAAAAATATTGGGCTACCCAAGGAGAAACCCTAGACCGAATGAATCCCTTCTGTTGTAAGTCCTCCAGATTTACCAAAAGCTCACGAAGCTCCTTGTGAGCCATCCGATATGCTGTTGTGGATATTGGTTTCATGCCAGGTTATAAGTAAATTTAAAATTCCACATCATTGGAAGGAGGTAGACCCAGAACATCATCCAGGATGAAATCTGCATACTGATCCACCACCACAGGATAACTCGTACTCTCCACATCAACCACTCCAAGGGTAAGGCTGGACAACTAATGAGTGATCGACTACACTCTCATCCTATTATGTCAATATTGTGATACAATGGATCCTTTATCGCGAGTGTAGGTATATATGGTCCCATCTGTGTGGACATACAACACATTGCGCTTAATATAGTCTATTTGAGCATAGACTATAAATAACCAGTCCATACCCAAGATGAGGTTGTAAGACAATGACACCGCTACAAGCAGATCCCAGCTGAAGATCTCACCTCCTTGTGTAATCTCCCACTATCGGCACCAGTTTGTAATCATCGAATCCTCTCCTGTAGGAGCCTCTATCTATAAGGATCCAACCAACAGCTCCATCGGAATCATCGAGCTCTGAATGAGGGCAGTGAAAATAGAATAATTATTGACCCTTGTGTCTATAAATACTGCATCCATGGTGGATTAGACACATATTATACCTCGTATCATATTCAGAGCGCCATGGTCATTGGCCTCTGCTACCTAGAGCTGAGATATCACCAGTCAACCAGCTCCTTCTATTCACTGTGGAACTCCTAGTGGTGGTTGTGGTAACATCCCGAATCATCACCCACCGCCAGCTACACAGTCATCTAATCTACAACCTCCGCCTGCTCCATGAAAACCTCCTCATTCGAACCTCTGTCTCTACATGGGCAGTCCCTCGACCATCTAATGATCATCCGTACAACGGGTCCGATAGTGACGTCCCATTTGACCCTACCTTCCGCATGTGAAACATTGACTATTCCTTACATGACTGGCTCAGTCTCCAGTACCCCACACAACCGATCCCGAGTCATGTAGTCATTCACCTGTTAGTCTAGTCATCTTGGTCCTCTGTGAAATCTATTTACTAACAGCTGTAGAAGACTCCACTCTATGAATTCCAGTGGTGGGTCTCGCTGCAGGTGACTACTCAGCACGAAAACACCCCACTATAAGGGCTCACTCTAACACCCCCGCCAACGTCGAGATTCTGAGAGAAATCATCAAAGCCCTGATATCCTATCAGATTCCCTGTTTAAAAGTCTGGTCCCTGAAGAATGTTTCTCGCACCATATTAGTGGAGTATAATGAGTGGTCGGTGAACCTCAATTAATAATGTGCCATAGTCACACTGCCCTGCTGCAGATGAAGAATCTCAAGTATGCATTCTGCGCGATGATTCATTGGGGAAAACTCTACCCGAAACATGCTCTCGATGTCTTTCCATAGAAGTGTCACCTTTTCCTGAACCTGGAGCATCAAAATCAACCATCTTCCTGCTGCTTCCTATTTAATACTAGTGGAATTGATCCCCATGGGATCAGATTGTGTCCATACTAGTCAAAAGACTCTCACCGCGACCCCCAATCCTCAGTTTCCTGTGGGTCAATCTCTACCCTGAACCTAGGCGGCCTCTGGCACTGGAACTCATACAACATGCTCAACTGGAATTCACCCTCTATTTCTATTGATGGTGGAATCAGTGTCCCAATGGGTAATGGTATAGTTGGTGCCTCTACTAAAAGAGGCCCCAACACCGAGGCCTCGTCGGTCGGTGGGATATCGAAGCATACGCTACTCGTTACCCTAGTTTTCTATCTTTGTGGAGGTATCCTGAAAAATAAACAGGTGTTCCACGATCAATATTTTATACCTAGCGAGATGGCATAAAGAGATCACAAAGAGAACTCTTTTAAAATAATATGCAACTAGTGTTTTTCATGAACTGAGTCATAAATCAAGAGTCAGGATCCTACTGTATGGATATGTCGTCTACCATATCAGCAACGGATTCCCTTAGATGATAACCACACTCACTAAACATAACACTATTTCTATTAAAAATGAGTTCAAATTATAATGTTAAATGGTTGAACATACTCCTTCGATCCCAATTTGTTGTGACCTGTCTCCCGGGGCCTGTGCCGTTACAAAAAAAGCATGCCCTCAATAGGCCAGGTGCTAGTGACTAGCACCAAAAGGCATATTACCTAAAACTAGAAAGGAATATAGTTTATAACTTTTAATCACACACATACATGCACACAACAAGATACAAATAAAAGTAAATTGTATAGATAAAAGAGTGCTGAAAGTATGAGGGGCTATAATACAAGACCAATAGTAAAGATACAAGTATAAGTGAAATACAATACGACTAAAGAGAGAGAAATACAGCTATTAGTTCGTCCACTGAGGATCCTAACTAAATGGTAGGTAGAGATTGCCTCATTAGCACTCCACGTCCTCCCGTCTCCTCTACGTACCAACATGTCGTATGGTCCACCTCTGAGCACCATCCAGTCCCGATACCCTTAGCCTTAATCAGTGTTGTCCGTCATCTGTAGTAAACATAATATGGTTCTGGCATAGCTTGTACAGCGGTGAGTATTACAATACTCAATAGGGATCATGAGAGACTCATGGTCTGAAAAAACTCTGCAATGGATAAACCACAATGCACGAAATCATCTGGCTTCCCTACTTAGGTATATCCCCATACATATACCTAAGTTATCAATTATGCACATCACAATCATGAGGAAACACATAGTCCAACTAACAATCCCAAGATGAACTTTTCAACAGAGGAAGTAGCACCACAAAGGTATGTACCACATAGGTATGCCACAAAAAATAATACAACCAAGGTATTACCACAACAGAAAGTACAACACAGGTATGGACTCAGCTGACACCAGGAATATCTTAGGTAAATTAGTAGATATGATTAGATGTAACTACTAAATCTTCTTACTCTAATATTTGGAAGACAGACGTAGGATCCTAAATCATTATTAGACCAACAGAGGATCTTAGTACATCAACAGACCCACACCGGATCCTAGTACCTCCCCAGACTGACATAGAATCCTTGTACTTCACCAGTAGGTCGTCAGACCCACACAAGATCCTTGTACATCATTTTTACATAATCATACTAACACAGGAACCTCGTACATCATCAGTGCGTCATTAGACCCCTACAAGATCATAGTACATCGTCAGTACAAGGTCAGACCCACACAGGATCCTAGTACATCGTCAGTAAATTGTCAGACCCACAAAGGATCCTAGTACATGGTCAGTACATTGTCATACCCACATAGGATCCTAGTACATCGTAAGAATCAGCTATAGGTTTCCTGCACTAAGCTCTCTTTTTACCGGGAGAGTCCGCTCCTCATGCCACTAGCTGAAGCTCCAAAAATAACGAATTCCCACTAATAAGTATCCCAAAGGACATCAATTTCATATAGGTCTCAATGCTAAACATGGTGGGTCAATCAGATGCATGGTTTGTATGTTATTAGCCTTTTAGTCCCCATGGTCTGCATGGATTCGTGCTCGATCCAACCTGATCGTAGCCCAAATTTATATAAAACTCAGTGGGGTCTTACAAAGGGATTGTCTCAGTCCAAGTATTATATCACTATAGATGGTTCACCAAACGGACGACCAAGGCCTATGATATGACCAAAAGAACTTATAGGGTCAAAACTGGTCGGAGTCCGGTCCGACCCGGGCCAACCCGGCCTTAGCCGACCTAGTGTGGGTTATCCCAGCTTGAACTGGTGGGTCTGTCCTTGCCCGCACTGGGCAGTCTGGCCCATGCCATGCCTCTCAGCCTGTGCAGCCTGCGGTGTAGGGTGGCTACGGTGAAATGGGGAGGTCACGGTGCAGCTGGGCATCGCGGGGCGGTGGGGCGGTCGTTCTTGGGTAGGGCATCCATGATGCGGCAGGGTGTCGCAGGGCGGTGGGGCACCACGGCTAGAAAAAATCCATCCTTCCTCTCCGGGCGTCGTGGTCATGAGCCACACCTTCGCCGACAGATGGCCTGATGGTCATCTTCCTCCGTCACAATGATTTCATCAAAACCACAAGGGATTTCAGAGAGGTTTGACCATGTTTTTTTGGCCCGCACCCTCCGCATTAGAGTGGTAACTAGCAGTTCACAAATTTATAATCACAAAGAACATCAAGAATAGGTAATGGAGGTATTTAAAACATAAAAACATACCTTTATTTTCTAGTAGATTTTGGTGAGGAAAGGAAAGGGGGATGTCGATGGTGTCGGCATTACCTCGATCATCGGTTCAATCATCGCTGGAGATCCTTCGATAGAGTTCTTCATTGGAGAAGTATTCGTATAAGGAGATGATTTCATCGTTGGAGAATGTTTCTCCAATGTTCTCTCCACTCTCCCCATTGAAAACTATTTCCCCCAATGATAAAATGAGGGGCCAATATAATGTAAACTAGGTTTAAAATTTTAATTTTATGATGGAAAAAAATTAAATGGGTTAAATAATTAATTGGAGAGTTGAGATAATTAATGTAGGGGAGTTGAGGGGTTTTCTCCCATTAAATGAAGTTCAGGTGGTCCCCACTGCCGGAATTCCAATTGGGAGGTTTTATTCTCGGTGGTCCCCACCTCCATAATAATCACATGGTAGGATTCAACAAAAAAATTAAAATAGATGTTTATTTGATTATATTTTTATTTCCATGATAAATTGAAAATGTTTCTTTCACCCTCAACCAACTGTGGTCGATGTAATTGTCTCCATAAGCATATAACAGCACTGCAAGTTCAACAGTGTCTTCAAATATAAATTCTGAGAACCGGTATAAAATTTATCAAAACCCACTAATACGTTTACTAAAATTACCCCAAAAAACGTTCAAAAAATAATTCCAGGCACACCTAGCCCCGGAATCCTTCACCTTATAATTTCGGAGACTCGAAATATTCCCATATAATAAAAATAAATTACATTGAAATTTTGGGTCATTACAATAGCTAGTTAAGGACATGTTACAACTATTACACATATTATAATCGAAATGGGAAAACATCACTATGTAAAGTGTCTTTGGTGATCCAAGAACATCCAAAATCAACAATGATATTTGGGATATAGTTGATCATCAAAAAAGATCAGCACACTTCAGTTTTGTCAGAGAGTATTTTCCCCTTGATCAACATTTGATTATATATGTAAAAAAATTGGTAAGATATCATTTTGTAACACATTATATTATATTTTACATGGATCAAAATATTACCTTGATATTCAGGAAAATTCTTTAGGATGCTCTGGATATAGATTTAAGCATCATCACTACTTTTCATCCTTATACAGACAGTAAATCTTTATGGAAAATTTAAACTATGAATGACATATTGAGAGCCTTCTCATGGAATTTCAAATGGTTTTGGGATCAACACCTATAATAGGTTTAATTTAATCACAACAGTAGATTTCACTCTAGTATTCAAATGGATCCAAAAAAATACCTATATGGAAAGATTTGAAGAACTACAACTTTCTAGGATGAAGTTGGGGATGGAAAGATATTAGGACCAAATCTTGTTGATGAAATGGATGAAAAGGTTAGATCTATTCAACAACATATAATAGTTTCTTAGAGTGGAAAAAAATATATTATGAAAACTGAAGAAACGACCTAGATATTGAATTAGGTCATAAGGTATTTTTGAAATTATATCCCTTGAAGACGGTATTGAGGTTTGGAACGAAGGGTTAGCTTGGACCTAGTTATATCAGTCAAATTATAATTTTGGTTCATGATTGGAAGGTTTATTACCAATTTGAGCTTCCAAAAAATATCTCTCAAGTTCATGATGTGTCCAATTTATATCTGCTATGAAAATATTTCCATAATCCTTCACATTTACAAAACTCATATGTCGTACCACTGGAGAAACATAACTTCTCCACAGAACAACTTATTGAGATTCTGGATTGTAGAGAAGAAAAATTCAACAAAACAAGACCACTCACTAGGTTAGTGTTTTTTGAAGAATAAAAAATTTGAATAAGGTAGATGGGAACTTGAGGATATGATGAGGGAGTGTTATCCTCATCTTTTTTTCCATTTGACGAATTTTGAGGAAAAAATTAGTTTAAGTGTGTACAATGTATCACCCTGATGTTTTTATAAAATAAATTATATATGTGATTTTAATTCTTCATTATCATTATTTTCTATTGATAGTGAGTTTAAAGAAACCACAAGACAACATTCGTATAAAAATTTCATTATATCATAGCCTCTGTTATAGTTGTAATTAGTATAAATAACATATGAAAATGAAGTGGGATTTCATTGGCTATTAATTATTTATGAAATATATTAATCAATTAGATTTATTTATTTATGATTGAATTAAAAATTTTAATGAAATTAATGAGATATATACATGATATGTACTAAATAATTTTATTAACATTCATCTAAGGTGAATTTTAGTCAAAGGGTATTAATACCCCCCATTTGATGTACAAAAGAAATACTTCATTAAAGGTAACCTTTCATTATCATATAATAAAACCTCTAAATTCCTTTTTATAAGACAACCCCTTCCCATTTATTCTCCCAACATCGTTAACATCATTCTTGAGGCCACACATTGTGCAGAAAGCCATCCTAAAGAGACCATTTTTTGAATTTAAAAGAAAATACTCAAAAAATAGGTAATTGATTTATAACCTCTTTAAAAATTATTTCATTCTTTTACATCCAATTATAATGTTGTTTCTATAATAATGTAATAAATCTAGTGTCTTATATATGCTTATATTTTATTATAATTATAGTAAAACCTTATACCTTCTTTTATAAATCCCACTAATTACAATATCGCATTGTGTGCACACATATGGCTTACCATCTCCACACCATTATGTAAATTGATTATTCAAAAATACTTTATTTTGAGGGGTATAATGATGAGTATAATGGTTCTATATAATATAAATAAAATTTTAATTATTATATATAATTAATTTATTATCCAATTCCATACCATATAACCATTATGATAATGATATCATCACTCGTGTGTATGCGCGGCCTATCGTCTCTACGATGTGATGTGCTAAACTCTACATGATCCTAATTAAACCACATTTATATATGTAAATGGAATGAATAAATATGATATATATTATATTAATATAATTCTGTGAATTATATAACTACAATCTAATATGTGGAGAATGAGCTTATCTTACTAAAAAAGTATTAAAAAATAATGTAATTAATTTCCAGATAACAAGTGAAAATGAAATGTTACTAACAAATAGATGATAATATAATCATATATGATATAATAATAATAATAATGATTCGATAATATGTCAATAACTCCATTTATATCATTATAAAGGAGGCTTGTATACATATGAATGATACCAGACCTATGTTAAGGGATAATTTTAAAATATCGTTATTATCCATGTTTTATTATTTGTAATTATTTTATATGGTATGTTTATCATCCACATCGATGTTCCCTAAATATATAAAACCATATTTATTCATCTAATTTTTTTTAAGTTTAATTTTACGCATTGGTATATTTTTTATAAACAGTATGAATATATTTTTCTTGTCGTTATTCAATACGAGGTAATTTTTTTACTTTTCCATAAAAAGTATTAGGATAATGTTTTTTAAATTATACATCACAAATTGCATATTATGATTTAAAAACATTTTATTTCCATGAAATTTCCGTTACACTATTTAAAGAATATTTTCAACTAAATTATTTTCATTTAATATTTGGTAGAACATTGAAAAAAGATAACGTTTTTTGAATAGAAAATGATATTTTTCTAAAGAATTAATTTCAAATATATTATCAAAATTATTTCCCATCTAATATGACACAGGGTTATGTATATATCCCTTTAAAAAATTTGAAATTATTTTTTTATGATGGAATTATTTTTTGTGACATCTATTTAATTTATATGGATTATGATGGAATGATGTTTAAGAACCCCATTTTTTCCATGGCTTATGTTAGGAAGAATGTTTTTTGATTTTGTGGAAAATGTATGATTGAGTGAATTATATGAATAGTGGGACCTATATATTCCAAGAATGCATTTGGTAAATATTTATATCTCATGAGATATACATGATTGGAAGTACAAGTTAATCAGGATTAGTAATATAGGGCTAGAATGGCACATAAACCTAGTTCATTAATGGCCTTGTCTTATATCATTGTAATTGAAAAGAAACTTGACTAATTTGATATGATTTCATCTTCATAATTGTAAAACACAAAACATCATTTCTAATGTTTTGACATTTTAGATTATGTACATTAATTCTAATGAAAATTTATCCCATCAGATGATATCATGATCATTCATATGAAAGATAATACATTCAAATGTTATGTTATTGTTTTTTGATTTGGATATGATTTATATTACTCTTTTTGGCACTTTCATATTATTTGAGCTCACCCATTCAAAATATTCTTTTCCTCAGATGATGAAGAAGGGAATTTAGTAATACATTAAAAAAAGGAATCCAGTTATGATGAAATAAGCAGGAGATAATGTTGATGGTTTATGAACCAATTGTTTATGATTCCCAATTTCTAAATACACTATACATATACAATCATGTCATGGAATTTTTATAGGTTTTAATGAATATAGATATTATTTAATTTAATATAAATTTATGTAAATTATGGGTCGTTATAGTTTGTATATGAGGAGTGGTATAGTTGTCATTTGGAGATTAGGATGAGAAACCCCAAGTAAGAACCCTAAGGATATGTATATTTATAGGTTACAATATTAGTGTATTATATATGATCAGGAATAACCTAGGGTAAAATCAAAAGTGTTCTAAATTGAAAATTTATTATTGATTATGTTGTTTTCACTATTATGGTTAGTTTTTTTAACAATATGTTATCTGGTTTTAGTGAATGGATGGAACCCAAAGAAACCCCTTTATTGATAAATGTGATGATAAATTCATTGATTTTCCTCTTCAGAATCAAAATTTTATTAGAGATGAAATAAATCTTTTTGTTATGCTCACAAAAATATCTCAAGGTATTAATCACGTAGGATGTATAATAGAGAAAAAGAGGGGGAAAATTCTATTGATTCATTCTTGATAAAATGACCACCTTCTTTCACTGCCTCTCCCAATAAATTAGTTTTTAACAATGGATTAGTACCACAGAAATGTTATTTTTAGTTCTAAAATGTAATGAACATGAGAAAATCATCTTAGCAGCTTATCATTTGGAGGGTGAAGCTGATCAAGGGGGGAATCTAATCTAAAAAATGAGGCAAAGATATGGAATGGAATCCATGCTATGAGAAAAGTTCATGAACTTATTTTTTCAATAAGTAAGTATTATTTATTATTTTAATAATGATGGAAAACGAGTTACCTAATCATTACAAAAAAGGTTGAGGAATCTATTTGTTCCTTTGAAGATAATTTTACAAGACATGCAATGTACGCTTCAAAAAATATTATCCAAACTAAGAGTAAAATTTACCAATTATTTAGTGGCATTAAACCAAGTCACCAAGGGTGTAATCCATAACTTAATTAAATAGCTATGAGGAAATCCTTTGATGTTCTCCCTTGGTTGATATGATGATTAGAGTAAATCATCAGTCCTATGGTTTTTATAATAAGTAAAAAATGGGATTCCAAAGAAAATATATTGACCACACTAAAAAGAATATATTTTTCCCTTTATGCCAACAATATTGTAAAAATCATGGAGATATTTTTCTTAATATTACAAGTAAATGATTTCTATCTGCAAAAAATTGTCATTAAGTAGTTGAATACCGAAGTGATGGGAAAGATATATCTAATAATTTGAATAAATAAACGGCTATATATAATGATCCTTTTATTCTTCAATGCTATAAGTGCAAGGAAATGAGCAATTATTCCATTCAATTCTCTAATAAGAGGGTTATTGAGGATGAGAAAATTCAGAAAACTCTAAAGGACAAAGGAAATGGAATGTCACATGAAATTTCATTCGATGATGTGAAGTATGATATTTAACTATAAAATGGTTAACATACCATCCCATATATGGTAAAAAATTCATTATTTGATTTTGGATCCACACAATGTTTTATTTATGATGAATTTTCAAAAGGTATCATTTCATTACCACAACCATTAAATGTTTTTTTATCATTGACAACTCCTAACCGAAAAACATTCACATCTAAAGATTATAAATATTCTTTAGTTGATGTTTGTGGGAAATTGTTTTCTACACATCTTGTGATCCATCCTGTATCAGAATTTTATGTGATTCATGGAATGGATTGAATTTCTATATATTGAGCTCGTATAAATTTCAATGTATGTGAAGTCACATATCATATTCCAAATAAATGTAGAATTATAAATTGATGAATTGATGAACATAACCATCAAGTTCAAATTTATTCCTTCTTATTGGTCTTGATTCTAATGAGTGGAGGTTATTTATATCAAATAGATGTGGAGAAAATAACGAATAGGGATACACCTAATGTAAAGGAGTTTGATTATGTCTTTTTGAAGTAATGTCTACGACATCCACCAAATTGTGAATTTTATTTTTCAGTAAAAATCATATTGGGTGGTATGCCTATTTTAAATTCACCATACAGAATGACCCTAATTGAGTTGAAATAACTAAAGAATAATCTCCAAGAAAATCATGATAAGTGACACATATTCCATACTATGTCACCTTGGGGATCACCTATTCTATTAGTTATGAAGAAAGATGGATCAATGGGACACATCGTTGATTAACAAAAACATTATTGGATCAATATAAATTAAAAATATTTTCTTCTCTACATTAATGAGTATTTCAACCAACTACGTGGACCTAAATACTATTCCAAGAATAATCATTGTTCAAGATCTCATCATTTAAGGGTAAACAAGGACAATATATCAAAGGCTACATTTTGTAAAAGGTATGGACACACATAATTAATAGTGATGCCTTTTGGTCTTACTAATTGTAGAGACCCAAAGCTTGATGTAAATGGACATTACATTACTTTTTAGGAATAAATAATACATAAAAAAACCATACACCAAAGCACCGTAAGAGTTTAGTGTGTTTGAAAACTTGGAACATAATCTTCTAATCGTGGTGAAAGATTTTCAACATATCCCATAAAGATATTCCCCTTTTTGTTTTCTTACCTAAAACCTTTCTTTAAATCCCAGGGAAATGAATACATATAAAGGGTGGGCTCAAATTCTCAGTATGGTTAATCATGGTTAAAATAAAATAAATCATATACATTTGAACTTAAAAACATGAAAATAATGTTTAAACATCAAAACCTTGAGCAATGACGTAAAACATGGCAGTACATAAGGCATATATCATAAATAAACATTAATCATGAGGAAATAGAATGGGAATAAAACTTGTGATTGTGGAAACCATTAAGCACAAGATATTATTTCCATAGTATCCAAGGAATTGATGCCAAGACCATCTTAGTGGAAAAAGTACCTTTCAGAATCGAGTTCACTCCTCATTCCAGTCCTGTATTACTGAACCAGATTAAATTACCATTCCAGCCATGTCTACCTCATGAGATATAAATATTTACCAAATGCATTGGAGGGAGATATAGGTCCCACCCATCTCATAATGAAATCATTCATTCGTGTTCCACAAAAGCATAAATCTTACATCTTAGCATAACCCATGTAATAGAATGAGATTCTTAAACATTATGCCATAAAAACATAATCCGTAATAAAAAATGGATATCATTTCATCATAAGAATAATAAAACCACGTTAATAATGGAGACATTATACTTGAAACATACACATATGTAATAATGTCATCTTAGATAGAAAATGGTTTTGATAAAACACTTGAAATTCATTCTTGAGGAAAATATCCTTTCTTCATCAAAAGCATTTTCTTTTCCCAAATTGCCATGCAATTTTAAAAGAATAGGGTTTTGTTGAAAATTATCATGCAATCTTGTAGAGTAATCTTCGTGAAAATTAGGCGTTACTAAATTGTAAGAATCTTCTCACGCCGTATAAATAGCATTCTTCTCGTACTTTTGTCAAAAAAAGTCAAAAACATCCCCGTGTGGTAAAAAAAGTAAGATTCCTTTCATAACATGTGGAAAATTTCAAAAATGGGTATAAAGGAATTTAAAAATACATGAACACATTTTTATAATACATGGGCATGGATGATAACAATAACCCCAGTAAATACTTACGAATAACAATCTCGAATAAGAACGATATTGGAATAGTTATCCCTTACCATACGTCTGATATGCTTTGTATGTATCCAAACATCCTGTATAATGATATAAATATTGTCATTGACTTATTACAGAATCATATTCATTTTTATAATATCATATATGGTTCACTTATTACTTTATATTATCCGTTCTTTTGTAAATTCCATGTTAAAGCAGTGTTTTGGGTGAAATCATTTCATTTATCATACGTGTTTCGACTTGTTGTTCTTGATATTATTACTTATATCATGATTTACCCAATTACAGAATATAAATAATGATTTATATATATAATATATATTCAGAATATATATATATATATATATATTAGATCGATAAATGGAATGAAATACACCGTTCATGGAGACGGTTGGTCGTACATACGAATGAACGATGTTTTTGTTTCCTTATTGAATTGAATGGAATTAGGAAGATGAAAAACATATATATATATATATATATATCTATTATCATTATTATGTCATATATTTCATTATTATTCATTATATATTCTTTATAATCATTCATTAATGGTTAACATGGAGAATGAATCTCATCGCATCGTGGAGACGGTAGTCCGCACGTACGCACGTGCGATGATATCATTACAATGATCGTGGAATTGTATTGAAGTGTATGTATAATATTTAAAAATCAATATCTCTTTACAATAATCATATATAGTTTTTTATTTACACCATTATACACATCCATGTAAGGTGGTGGTCGCAAACAGATTACACAACTGCATGGAGACGGTATTTCGTGCATACGCACGTGCGGTGATTTCATTTTTCGTAGGATGGATAGAAGGTGAAATAAGGTTGTTTCAAATTTATAATAACATATCAGTATATAAGTAATACATATTTTGTTACTTTATAATGATACAAGTAAAGAAGAATAAGTAGAAGAAGAAAGAAACTAGAGAGAATCGGAAAAAGAGATTACCTCTACTTCGACGCACCTCCTTTAAGCTTCCTCTTAAGGAAGCTGAGTTGGTCTTTTGAGAAGACCAAAACCTCCAGAATGTTTATAGGGATGTGGAGAATAGAAATGGTCATGGGGTGGCTGATCTTCAAGGCCCAAAATGGTGTGAAGATCAGAGGGAAGGGGTGCCTTTTTTATAAGGGAGGAGAGGGGCACCTTTGTAAAAACATAAAATATTATTTTATAATAAAGTCATATGAAGTTTTTAATAGCTCCAAATTGATTTATTTCTAATCTATGGTTGGGATGGGTCTAAATACTCTCAACCAATAGATTTTAGATATGTTTGTTTCATTATATTAACCTAAAATTTTAGTTATAACTCTTAATTAATTAGATTGACATTTACCATGTCACTTTGTATTTTTATATTATATAGTTAATAAACTTACCATATATATCCAAGTGACACCAGAGTTGTCCATTAATGATAAACCTATCATGATATAAGTATATTGGCTGAATTGTTGATTTTTAGGAATATAATAATAATTAATAATATAATATTTGTTTTAAAAACCATTTTTTGTCAATTTTGACACTATTTGGTAAGTGATTTTTGTGAAAATCATAACAGCATGATTAGTTCTAAAAAAGTTCATTAAATCAATACTAACATGTCATATTAACCTATAAAATTTGTGGAATTCATAAAAAGTCTCAAATTACATATATTTCGGTATTTATTACAGAAATTATGTTGATATTTCGTTAATAAGATAATTATTGCATCATCATTGTGTCATAAATAAATTAAATTATATAATGTCTAAAAATTATAAATAAAATACCATTAGGTAGGAAATTTTTTTTTGTAATTATAATGAATATTTATAGCCGAATTTATTTTATGTATAAACCTATATCAAAAATGTTTTATTTATTAAACATTGATTTTAACCATTTTAACTTTTCTTTAAATAAAATAATAATAAATGTTTTATTATAATACAAGTGCACCTAAAGGGGGATATTTTATTCCTATGGTTGTTTTTGGTCGAATTACACTTATCCAATAGAATGAGTACATGTGTTAGGGTAATAATATTATCATTTTTACCCTTATTTTCACTATTTACAATTAACTGTGGTAAATAAAAGTAAAAAGTTACTATTCACCAAAAATTATTTTCATCTCATTGAACCACATTTTAGTCCTTGATATTAACTATGTCTCTCGGATTTTAGAAATTCCACTCACAGAAGGGGTAGAATTATGTTTTATGTGAATTTCCAAATTCTCATAGGAGGTGGGTAAAAGACGGTGAATAGTTCAATAAAATTTTTATATATCTAAAATTATTATAAAATGACTCCAATGAATTAAATTGAACTTATATAGGTATTATGTATCAATTTTGACATATAATAAATATAAATATAAATAAATAATTATTTAAATAAAAAGTCGGTTTCTAAATAGTAACCTAGTGTTTTCAATATTCATCAAAAATTGAATGTTTTCGGAAAAATACCAAAAATTCACCCTAGGATAACTTCGATATTCTGAATACAAAAATGTAGTCCATTTTGACTGATAAAATTCATAATGTTTCAAAATGGGGGTATTACTATTAATAACAGCTAGATCATAATAATATTATAATAATATCTTGTTTAGTGAAACTCGGTATTTCGTACTAAACACGCTATAGAGGAAGGTCTAGATTTTGTGTAATGCAAGCCAAGTCAGGGTTGCGTGTAGTGAAAGCTCTATTTGGTGTTGTGTATAAAACAATCAAAACTTTTTTCATTCATACAATAAACAAAATCTATACTTATTGTTGCGTAAAATAATTTCCACAAAACGAACTTGAAATTGTGTGTAACATGTGCCTAGAATAGTGTTGTGTATACTGCAAGCTAATACAGTGTTGTGCATAGTACATGTAAATCTTGGTGTATTGTAAAATAAAAGACATTAAAAATAATACATCTCATAAAATCTCGGTGTGTTACATTCTACCCCCCTTAAAATGAATTTCACCCTCGAAATTCGTCGTGGGTATAAATGGTTTATAACATGAATGTTTCATTCAAAGAAACCCACGTAATAAAAAGGAATACCAAAACTTATCTTTAAAAACTAAAGTATGAAATGTATCATTTACATAAATTAACTAATCACTGGGTTTCCACGTAGGATAACATAGGTGAAAATATGGATATGGAAGAAAAATCTAACAATCATGTTTTGATGGAGACTGGTAGAGAACATGGCTATTAAAAATCCAAAAATCACAAAGCCATAAATTTGTGCTGATTTAAGGTACCATCTGATTCAGCAGATATATGGACACAAGGACAACATTTTTGGTTTTCAAGATCATTTCCCTAAAGTTGTAGAATTTGATTTAAAATAAATACTTACTTTATTTCAGTATAATCTCACCATTATTCGTGCCATGAACAATTTCCACTTTATCTCTTAAAGAAATGCTGTTGAATTTTTCTTCCGTGAAGTGTTAGAAGATCATGCGATAAAATGATAGGTCATTCCATCTGTCTCAGACATAAGGTTAGCAAAATTTATATACATAAGTCCATCTATGTTGAAATTAATCGTATATGGTTTCTAAAATGGACTTATACATCATCTATCATACCGCATAATAAAATAAAACTAGTTTCTACTATCTAAGTACTTTTTGTAGGATAGTGGTAGGTGATGAAGGCTTGTAGCACTTCAGTTGTGGGTTCGATTCCCACTTCCATGACTGACGTGACGGGTTGTTGCCCGTCCTACGGGTTGTCCTTTTTCTAAAACTAAACTATTATTACATTTCAAAAATAATATCAAAAAGTTCTATCCTTAAACAATACTAACATATGTTCAACATAATCTATTCCAATCATTAGGCTTATCCAAAATACTTCTTTCCAAACTCATAGAAAAATGAGAACGATTACTAAAAAGGTCATATAACAAGAATTTGATTACTATAATTTATCCCTCATATATCGTGTTGGTCACATTCCAATCATTTGAATACCTTAATCATGTATTCTCTTGAAAATGAATACCCATTGAACCTTAGTGAAAACATGAATGCTGTCAAAAGTTAGCTCTTTCCACATAACAAAATCCACAATTTTTAAATACTCAAACCATAATATAACATTGTCCTTATATCAGTCGTGAGCTCGTGAATACTATCAAACATCTAATTTTCTCTTTATCCCTTCATTATGCGCATATTAGGTGCTTTAAAAAAGTATTTGAATCACTTTTCATGGTTACTGGTACCATATAATTATGGAAACCCACAATAAACCATTACATAGATATTCCAATGTTCCACAATACTATAAATGAGATTCCACAACATTATTTTGGAATTTCTTTACATAAACTCATAATCATTCCACCACATCGTTGTCATACTCAAAATTGCTATTAGTTATCGCATGTGACTTCCCTGTGTCCTTTTCCTTAAGAGGTTGCTCAGGTTGATCATCATTAACCCTTGGATTAGGGCATTTATTAACATAATGCCTCATTTCCTTGCACATGAATCTTTGAACTGTTGTGGGTGCATTCTCTGCAGTCTTTTCTTTATTCACATCATTAGAAACCCATTTTCCATTACTTCAACACTCAGCTACTCGATGACATTCTTTTCCACACATAAAACTTTTAGTACCTTTTAAAAAATCTCCACCATGCTTCCTTCCACAAATTGAACATAAAAAACATTCATCTTTTTTTACCATTGTTATCAGATTTCTCCTTGAACTCCATCTTTCATTTTTTATCAAAACCATGAGATAGATATGTAAATCCAACTTACATTTCTACCTTGATAGCACAATGCACAATTTATTCATAGATACTGAAGTCTCTTATAAATAATTCCCTTTGAATACTTGGTTTTAAGCCACTGAAGAATCGATAAACTTTACTTTCAGGTTGGATGATAAAGCCAGATGCATACCATGCAAGCCTTGTAAAATTCGCTTCGAATATAAAAACAGATTCATCATACTTTTGCTTAAGCTCAATGAAATCCTTTTCCATATTTGTTCGAATAAATTGAGGGAAGTACTTATTGAAAAATAATTTCATGAACTCATCCCATTCCATGGATTCAATTTCATCTCAGGGACTCATATTCCTAATTATAGTACACCATTGATCCGCTTCACCATCTAAATGGTAAAGAGCCAGAATGACTTTTTCATTTTCCAAATAGTGAATTATAAAAAATATCTTTTCAATGGTACTGATCTATTGTTCAGCAACAAGTGGATCAGAAGACCCACTGAACGAAGGGGGACATTGCCTCATTAAGGACTCAATAGAATATTGTTCCCTTCTCCGCTCATTTGGAATTCCAGAATGATTCATATCCTATGTAAGTATAGTAATATGATTTTTCACTCCATTTCCCATAACGTTGGTTTGTTCAGGAATATAATCATTGCATCGTCCAATACATTTACCAACATGGTTCCTTCGGGTTCCGACCATCGTCTAAAACCCAAAAAGAATAGTGTGAGAGGAAAAAATCATGCTAAGGAAAACAACATAACAAAGGGGGATTACCGTAAATCACTAACAACATACGTTAAATTCTAATATTGTTACCATAATTCTAGGACTATAACCTATACATATTCTTAACCTTATGGACATCGCTAGACATACCTTAATAATATCTCTAGGGATCTCACTAAAGATTTCGCATCCTAGTTTCTAGATGTTAACTAAACCATTCCTCTCATACCAACTGTAGGGACCCAAAGCATGACGTACATGGACATTAAATTACATTTGCGGAATACTTAATACATAACAAAACCAAACACCAAACGACCGTAATAGTTTAGTGTCTTTGGATACTCGGAACATAATATTCTAATCGTGGTGAAAGATCTTCAACATCTCCAATAAAGATCTTCCCCTTTTTGTTTTCTTACCTAAAACCTTTATTTATATCCTGGGGAAAATAAAACATATAAAGGGTGAGCTCAAATTCTCAATAAGGGTATGCATGGATAAAATAAAACAAATCAAATACATTTAAACTTAAAAACATGAACATAATGTTTAAACATCAAATCCTAGAGTAATGACATAAAACATGGTTGTACATAAGGCATAGATCATAAAGATAGATTAATCATGATAAAATATCATGGGAATAAAACAATTGATTGTGGAAACCATTAATCCCATGATATTATTTCCATTGTAGCGAAGGCATTGCATCCAAGACCATCTTAGTAGACAAAGTCCATTTCTGAATCGAGTTCACTCCTCATTCCATTCCTGTATTGCTGAACCAGATTAACTTACATTTCTAGCCATGTCTATCTAATGAGATATAAATCTTTACCAAATTCATTGGAGGGAGATATATGTCCCACCCATCTCATAATGAAATCATTCTTTCATGTGCCACAAAATCCTAAGTCATACATCATAGCCTAAACCATGTAATAGAATGGGATTCTTAAAAATCATGCCATCATAACATAATGCATATAAATAAAATGTATATCATTTCATCATAAGAAGAATCAAACCATGAAAATAATGGAGACATTATACTTGAAACATACATATATTAAATAATGTCATCTTAGATGGAAAATGGTTTTGATAAAACACTTGAAATGAGTTCTTGAAGAAAATATCCTTTCTTATTCAAAATCATTTTCTTTTCACAAAATTCCATGCAATTTTTTAATAAAAATCGTTTTTTAAAAATAATCATGAATTACTGTAGAGGAATCTTCATGAAAATGACGTGTTATGATACTGTAAGAATCCGTTCACGTCATATAAATAACATTCTTCTCGTACTTTTGTCAAAAAAGTAAAAAAGTTTCCCGTCTGGTAAACAGAAGTAAGATTCCTTTCATAACATGTGGTAAATTTCAAAAATTGGTAAAAGGACTTTAATAGTACAAGAAAACATTTTTATAAAACATGGTAATGGATTATAACAATAACCCTAGTAAATACTTACGAATAACAATCTCGGATAAGAACGAGATTAGAATAGTTATCCCTTTCCTTACGTCTGAAATGTTTCGTATGTATCTGAAACTCCAGTATAATGATTTAAATAATGTCATTGACTTATTACAGAATCATATTCATTGTTATGATATCATATATGGTTAACTTATGACTTTATATTACCCGTTCTTTTGTAAATTCCATGTTAAAGCAGCATTTTGGGTAAAATCGGTTCATTTATCATACATGTTTCAACTTGTTGTTCTTGATATTATAACTTATATCCTGATTTAATTAATTAAAAAATTTAAAACATGATTAATAAATATTATATATATTCATAATATACATATATATATGTTAGATCGATAAATGGAATGAAATACACCGTTCATGGAGATGGTAGGTCGTACGTACAAATGAACACTATTTTTATTTCCTTATTGAATTGAATGGAATTAAGTAGATGAAATAAAAATATATATATACATAAATAAATCCAGTATAATTATTATTTCATATATTTCATTATTATTCATTATATATACTTTATAATGATTCATGAATTGGTAACATGGAGAATGAATCTCATCGCGTTGTGGAGACGGTAGTCCGTACGCACGCACGAGTGATGATATCATTCCCATGATTGTGTAATTGTATTGAAGTTTATTTATAATATTTCAAAATCAATATCAATTTACAATAACCATATATAGTTATTTAATTACACCATTATACCCATCCATATAAGGTGGTGGTCGAAAATAGAATACACCACGGCGTGCAGACGGTATTCCGTACGTACGCACGTGCGGTGATTTCATTTTCCGTAGGATGGATAGAAGGTGAAATAAGGTTATTTCATATTTATAATAACATATCAGTATATAAGTAATAATGATGTTATTACTTTATAATGTGAAAACTAAAGAATAATAAGTAGAAGAATAAAGAAATTTGAGAGAATCGGGAGAAGAGATTACCTCTTCTTCGATGCACCTCCTTTAAGATTCCTCTTAAGGAAGTAGAGTTGGTGTTTTGAGAAGACCATAACCTCGATAATGTTTCTAGGGAAAAGAGGAGAAGATAAATGGGTAGGGGTTTTCCGAGCTTCAAGGCTCAAATGGGAGTGTAGAGAAGAGGGAAGGGGTGCCCTTTTGATAAGGGAGGAGAGGGGACCTTTGTAAAAACATAAAATATTATTTTATAATAAAGTCATATTCGGTTCTTAATAGCTCAAAATTGTTTTATTTCAAATCCAAGGTGGATATGGGTCTAAATAATCTCAACCATTAGATTTTAGACAGGTTTGGGTCATTATATTAACCTTATATTTTAGTTTTAACTCTTAGTAAATTAGATTGACATTTACCATGTCACTTTGTATTTTTATATTATATAGTTAATAAACATACCATATATTTCCAAGAGACCCCCAAGTGGTACATTAATGATAAAAATATCATGATATATGTATCTTTTCCGATCCTTATATTTTAAGGATTATAATAACAATTAATAATATAATATTGGTTTTAAAAACTATTTTATGTCAATTTCTTCACTATTTGGTAATTGATTTTTTAAAAATGATAACAGCATGATTAGTTCAAAAAGAGTAAACTAAATCAATAATAACATGTCATATTAACCTATAAAATTATTTGAATTCAGAAAAAGTCTCAATTTAAATTTATTTGGTTATTTATAACATCAATTATGTTAATATTTCATTAATAAGATAATTACTGCATCATCATTGTGTCATAAATAAATTAAATTATATAATGTCTAAAAATTATAAATAAAATACCATTATGTAAGAAATATTTTTATCTTTCTAATTAATATTTATAGTCTAATTTATCTTATGGATAACCCTATATTAAAAATGTTTTAGTTATTAATATTTTTTTTATCCATTTTAACTCTTCATTAAATAAAATAATAATAAATGTCCTAATCTAATCCAAGTGCACCTAAAGGGAAATATTTTATTCCTATGGTTTCTTTTGGTCTAATTACACTAATCCAATAGAAGTAGGACATGTGATGGGGTAATAATAATATCATTTTTACCCTTAATAACCCAATTTACCATTATCCGTGGAAAATAAAAGTAAAAAGATGCTATTCATAAAAAATTATTTTCATCTCATTGAACCACATTTTATTCCTTGAAATTAACCGTGTCTCTCAGATTTTCGAAATTCCACTCCCAAAAGCGGTAAAATTATGTTTTATATGAATTTCTAAATTCTCCTAGGAGGTTGGTAAAAGACGGTGAACAGTTCGATAAAATTTTTATACATATAAAATTATTATATAATGACTACGAAGAATTACATTGAACTTATATTGGTATTATATATCAATTTTTACATAAAGTGAATTTAAATAAAATAAAAAAATATTTAAATAAAAAGTCGGATTTTAAATAGTAACCTAGGGTTTTCACTATTCATCAGAAATTGAATGTTTTCGGAAAAATACCAAAATTTCACCCTAGGCTAATTTCGATATTTGTAATCCAAAAATGAAGCCCATTTTGAAAGATAAAATTTTTAAATGTTCAAAAAGTGGGTATTAATATTGATAACTACTAGTTCATAACAATATTATAATAATATCTAGTTTAGTGAAACTCAATATTATATACTACACACACTATTGAGGAAGGTCTTGATTGTGTGTAATGCAAGCCAAGTTAGGGCTGCGTGTAGTGAAAGCTCTGTTTGGTGTTGCGCATAACATAATAAAAACTTATTTCATTCATAAATTAATCAAAATCTATACTTAATGTTGCATAATATAATTTCCACAAAACAAACTTGAAATTGTGTGTAACACGAGCCCAGAATAGTTTTGTGTATACTTCATGATAATACGGTGTTTTATATAGTACAAGATAATTTTGGTGTAGTGTATAATATAATACATTAAAAATAATATATCTCATAAAATATTGGTGTGTTACACTAATTCCCTCTTTATCTTCATGGATATAATGTATGCGGTGTTTAAGGACTTTCCTGATCAGTCTGTGGTAGTTTTTATAGACTATATTATATTCCATAAAAATAGTATGGATGAACATGAATATAACATTATAATTGAACTAAGGAACCTAATAAAAGAGAATCCTTAGGAAAAATTTAAAAATTGTAAAACGTGGCTTCCCGAATATTCATTTTTGGGGCACATAATCTCAAGATAAGTGATATCTTTGTATCTAATAAAAATTGAA
This sequence comes from Viscum album, assembly GCA_963277665.1. NCBI lineage: Eukaryota > Viridiplantae > Streptophyta > Magnoliopsida > Santalales > Viscaceae > Viscum > Viscum album. The sequence goes on from OY728127.1 coordinate 2,048,882,714, forward strand.
GGTTACAAAAGTTGGCTGACACTAAAAATGGAAAATAAGATTTGATGTTTTTATTGTTTAGATGGATATTAATTATATTTTGTGAAATATTTATTATCATTATCTAATCCATTCAATAAATTGATTCTGAAAGGAGCTACATACGTTTGGACCAAGGAATGTGATGATAATTTCAATTAAAAAAAATTAATGTTAGATTGTGTTCCAATACTCACACTGCATTGAATTAGAGAAATGTTTGTGATATATAGTGATGCATCCAAGAAGGGGATGGGATGCGTTCTCATGTAAAATTATATTGTGATATATTATGTGTCACAACAGTTTATAATCCATGAGTAATATTACTGAAGTCTTGATTTATATTTAGCTATGGTAATCTTTTTCATTAATGTTATTGAGGAATTATAATTTTTGTGAGAGGTGTGATATTTATACTAAAAATATAATTTTATTCTATATTTTCTGACAAAATTAGCTGAATATGGACGATAGAGGATGTTTGTAGTTGATTAAAGATTATGAATCCGCAATACTTTACCACCATTGGATACCGAACAAGGTGGAAGATGATTTGAGTCAACAAGACCATGCTAGCCTATCTATGATGAGTATTACAAAATATCACATATTTATTGATTTTCAAAGGATATATATTAATATTTAAATGGAATATGGGATATATTATAATTATCAAATGAATCCTCAACCGTCTATTCCAGTAAATATTAAAGATGCACAGATGAATAATGTTGAGATACAAAAGAAATTGGAAAGTGTTCCTGAATTAAACCATGACTGTGATGAATTAATAAGGTTCAACAATATTGTTCTTATTCCACCCATTTTAGAATTAATGAATGAGATATTGGATGAGGCTAAAATTTCTTATTTCTCTTTTCACCTTAGTGGCCCAGAGATGTACATGGAACTTTTAGAGTATTTTTTGTTGGATGGAATGAAAAGAGGTATTACTGAATATATCTTTCATTGCATGGTTTATCAGCAAGTTAAGGCTGAGAGACAGAAGTCAAAAGGGATGTTACAACCATGATCCATACTAGAATGAAAATAGGAAAACATCACAATGGTATTTTTTGTCAGACTTCCCAAAACATCCAAAAGAAATTATGATATCTAAATTTTAGTTGACTGTCATACAAAGTTGGCACACATTATTACTATTACATAGAATTTATCTATTAATCACATTTCTATGAAATGTGTAATAGATTTCTAATGATTTCATGGAGTAAAAGATTCCATTATATCTAATCTAGATCTGAGGTTTACTAAGATGTTCTGGAAAATACTTCTACATTCTCTGGATATAGAGCTATGTTTCATCACTTCTTAACATCCTCATATAGGCGATAATTCCAAGAGAACAATTCAAACTCTAGAATACATTTTTCGAGATTTTTTTAGGGATTAAAAGGTGTTTGGGATAAATACCTACATTTGGGGGAATTTTATTACAACAATAGTTTTAAATCTAGTATTTAGATTCCTACTTATGAATCCCTCAATGGAAAGAAGAGAAAAAAATCCATATTGTAGGGATGATGTTGGGGAATGAAATATTTTAGGACTTAATGTTGTTGAATAAATGTTATAAAATCTTATATATATTCAATAAAACATAATATCATCCAAGATTCGACAAAAATTTTATGTTGAAAATTGTCGAAATGACCTAGAGTGTGAAGTGGAATATATGTTTTTTTGAAAAATATATCTGTGGAAGAGAGTAATGAGATTTAGAATGAAGGGAAATTATAGCCCTTTGTATAATGGTTATTTTATAATTCTGGATCATGTTGTGAACATTGCATAATAATTGGCACATAGACCAATTCATCACCAAGATAATGATGTGTTCCGTGTATATATACTCAGAAAGAACATACCCGATTCTTCAGATGTACTAAACATTGAATGAACAATACTGTAAAATGACCATTCTTATGAAGAACAACCGATAGAGATTCTTGATCATAGAGAAAAACTTCTACGAAACTAGACTACTCGATTGTTAAATGTTTTATGGTTGAACCACAAATTTGAAGAAGTTATGTGGTAACCTAAGGGCATGATGTAGGAGAAATATTCGAATTTTTTTTCCAATAGAATAATATCAAGAGAAAATTTCAGTTTGCTGGGTGTTGAATGTAACACCCAGATGTTTTTATTAAATATTTTCATTAAATAATTACAATTGTTTAGTATCACGAATTGCATGCATTCATGAGTATAAACGAACCATGAGACTCCATTAGTATAAAATTACCATTAAATCCTAGTCATTAGGTTAGTGGTAATAAGTATAACTAACTTATGAAAATCCATTATTATTTCATTTCTAATTGATTATCCATGACAAATATAAACCAATTAGATATTTTTATTTTTGAGTGAATTAATAATAGTAATGAAATTACTGAGATATATTTAGTTGTTATATACATAATAAAATATTTTTATATTCATCAAATGGATGTTTTAGTCATTTGGTAAGAATAAACCACATTAGATATATACAAAATATATTTTTTAAAAGTGAACATCCCTTTTTCATTTAATCACACCCCAAATTACCTTTTTCTTGGCCAACCGCTACCTAATGACTATAAAAACATCATTCAAATCATCCTATAGTCCAAACATTGGGACTAAACCATCCCATGGAAACCTTTTGTTGAAATTAAAAGAAGATATTCGAAAAAGAATTATTTTTTATCACCAATTTGAAATTTATTTTCTAATTTTAATTACTTTTCTTATGTTGTATACAAAATAATATAACATATTTAGACTATTATAATTTATAATATGTTATTATTATAATGGGACAACATTATACCTCTTTATATCCATCCAATGATAAACAATATCACTATACGTGCGTATGAATGGAATTTAATCTCCAAGTCATGTTGTAATTTGTTTTTAAATAATACATTATCTTAATTGGTATAATGATATGTATAACTATTTTAAATAATTAATATAACATGATAATTATAATTTATAGTTAATATACCATACAATTTCAAACCCTATAACCATTAAGTGAATTATTTTTCCATTCGTGTGTAATTACTACCTACCTTATCTACAATGAGAAGCGATTCAGTATACATGTTATTCATTAATGCACTATTATATACAATAATGGAATCCTAAATTATGCAATATATCCTAATCATATCATATTGTGAATTATATAACTATAACATATGAAGATGACCATTAACTTATATGAAAACATTGCATAATAACATAATGTAGTTAATAACTGAATAATGAGTGACAATGAAATTGTACAAACTAAAGCATTGTTATATAATCCGATATGATTTCATAAAAATGGTTATTATTCAGTAATAATTAAATAACATTATTTAAATCCTTATACAAGAGGATTAGATACATACGAAGTATATCATAACTAAGGTAAAGGATAAATCTTCAATCTCATTGTTATTAGATATTATTTATATGTTGTTATTTACTATGGAATATTTATCATCCACATCCATGTTCCTTAATATTAAATACTATTTAAATTAATATTCAAATTTATAAAGTCAATTTTACCCATTTATTAATTTTTAAAAAATGGTATGAAGGACATTTTTTTTCATTATTCGATACAAGGTACTTTTTAAATATTATGGAAAAATTAATATGACAATGTTTTTTAACATATATGTTTATGAATGGATTATTAAAATTTCATAAATCTTTATTTCCAGGAATATTACACTACATTATTTCATTTTTATTTTCATTAAATAAAATTTATCTTAAAATATCATGGAATTTTGAAAAAATAAAACATTTTTTTAAGCAATGATATTTTCATCAACAATTAATATCATGTATCTTATAGAAAAACATTTTTCAATCTCTAAGGACATAGGGTTATGATTATTTACATATTATTACATAGATTTTTTAGTGTTAATTATTGAATTATTAATTTTTGAAATCCATTTATATTATCTGGATTATCCAGGAATGATATTTAAGAAAACCATTTTTTCTTCATTTGGTTATGCTATGATGAATGGTTTATGTTCTTGTGGAAAATAATAGAATGGGTTCATTTTGAGATGAGTGGGACCTATATATCACTCAAATTAATTGGTTATTGATATATAACTAAAGATATACATTTTACTATAATGGAAATTAAATATGGTTTAGTAATACATGGTTGGAACCACTAGTAAACTAGGTTCAGTAATGGACATTGTCTGTTATGATGCTCTTGGAAATGAGCCTTTACTAATATGAAATGATTTTCTATGCTAATGTGTATGAAAAAAATTTCAGGTATTGTGGTTTTAATTTTGGTATTATATCAATTAATTCTTATGAACTTTAAAATACATACATGATATCACGTTCTTTCATATTCAGGATAAGACTTTCAAATCTTATGTCCATATGTATTGTGATTATAAAATGATTAAATTTTTTTTTACCCAATTTTAGAATTTGAGATTAAACATTCATATGTTTCTTTTCCCCATGTCACGAAGATGGGTATTATGTAATAATTGTCAAAAATAAATACTGTTTTTATGAAATAAACATGAGTCAATGTAATTTTTTTAAGACCCAGTTATTTATGATTACTGGTTTCTAAATACATTATACTTATACTGTCCTTACAATTATTTTTTATATCTTATAATTAATTTAATTAAATATGGATGTATTATCAATTTATAATGTATGGATCATTATTCGCGCATTCAATCATATAACGATCATGTGTCTATTGGAATTAAATTTGTCAGAAATTATGTCATATCACACATGTATTGCAATAAATTCATCGGCCCAATGTATTCATCGATCTAAAATATATTAATGATTATTTCTCTTTATATATAATTTTTGTATGATTTTAAAAAATCTCTTCAAATTATAGTTATGAATAATACAAAGACAACGTGCTCTAATTTTCTTAAATGGGTAAGGATTGACACCCAGAAAGGGTTCCTTACCCATTTTTAATAAAACACCTCCCAAATTTGATGTTAATGAAAAACAATGATGAACTAACTACATCATAATATCATTTTTATTTTTATCACATACATTTAATATACAATAAATTAATTAAATGATGACATAGAGTCCTTATTTGGACTCATAATTATTGTTCTTATTAAATGAACTAGGAATTTTAAATAAAAGTAAATTTAAATAATATTTTTCTTTGAACATAAATAAGATATTAAGAATAAAAATAATTAAATAAATAATCTCCAATTATTATAATTTTTATTAATAATGTATTTAACAATTAATAGATGATGGTTTATTGTCAAAATCAATTTGGGCCTGGTATAACCAATTAATATGTTTAAAAAATAGTGTAGACTATTTAACATGCCACTATATGAGACCCTATAGGAATTTATCTCAATATAATCCAATATCATCATACAATTGATGTAGAGTCTATAAAACCATTAATTCAAATAAAATATTAACAAAAATCTATAACTATGACATCATTCCAAAAAAAATGACCTAGTTTAATATAACCACTTAGTCTCACAATTCCCTATAAATGAGAACATATATATTATCTCATCAGCCAAAAATATTTTTTTTTCTGTTGACCTTAATGTATGTAATGGTATTCTTCTAAAATTGTAATGTATTTAATAATGATTCTACTTACAAGATAAACTAGGCCAACCACATTAATGGATGACTATTCCAGTCATCAGTTACCAGGAACCCAATAAACCAGTCATTGTTGCACTTGGCCTACCTCACCAGCTTCGTTGGTCTCCTAACTCCTATGATATACCATCCCATGAGCCTATTTGGGTCCTATCTATCTTGAATTTTTTTAGGAATAATAGTTTTACTAGAAATGGACCTCCACAGGTATTACATGACCATGAATGCCTGGTATAGGTTCTTCTAGAGCCATAATCACCCTACATGGGGTTTTCCTAACTAGTAGTGGGACATTGTTATGTTCTGCGGTCACAGAAGGTTTAGGTATTAAAAAATTGAATTAATATCTTTATATTAAAAATCATAATATTTTTTCAATTTTGAAAAATTGAAAAATGTTGTTATAAAATTAAATTAATTTATTCCATTAATGTTGGAATAAAAAATAAATAAAATTTATTATTGAATTAATTAAATTAAATTAATCTAAAATAAATAAATTAAATTAATTAAATTTCACCAAACATTAATTTATCAAATTTAATTTTTATATCCCATTAATTATAACCACAGAGTAATCTGGGGAATTTATTAATGACTATTCTTTGATGTTATATTTTTGATTAATTAGGAAAACTTTGTTTGTTATTGAAGTATTTATTTAGTTTCTATGAAGGATCATACAATATCCAATAATCAATTAATTTCAATAAGGTACTTTATATCAATTTGATTATTTATTTATTTATATTTCACTTACATAGACCTCATCAGGAGTGTGTGTATATTTTTAAACTAATAAAGATGATGTTTTATGTCATGGAACATTCCATGATTGGTGGTATAACAAATGATATTTGGAAATAGTATAGTTGCGGTGAGTAGTGATAATTGTGGAGACCCAAATCAGTTATTATACGCTGAAATCCCAGTAGATTTATTTTGAATAAATTGATAAAACAATGTTATATTCTCAATATGATTCCACTGTTTTATTTATTGATGAATTTTTTATTATTATTATTATGATTTTTAATGATCATTAATGAATATAAAATAAAATATATTATTCATAAGGATCTATAAATGGTTTTCTATTAATACATGTTCATATTTAGTGTTACAACAGTGTGTGAACAAATTTAGTGGAAATGTTTTATATTCATTGAGATATTTTCAAAAAATTACATGTAGTATTATTTCATTAATAAAACCCATAATATACATTTTAAAATTAAGTGGTGTATGATGAACTCCTAAGTTCTAGTTTAGGGAACCTCCAACTAATAGGGAATCATTAGGTTAAAAGATGCATTAATTTGAAAAAAATACAGATAATAAATATCCATTAATATAATTATATCACATTATAGGAAATTCATTTTGATAATTAATTATATGATTATGAGAATCTGGTAAGTCACTCAAATAATCAATGTTTTATTAGAAAATGTTGTTGGGATGTTTAATTCCATCCAATTAACTCTATATGTAGTGTAACAGATATATCATGGACTATGATATGAGTTTTCAAATATCAATTCACAAGAATACTAACAAGAAAATATATTATAAATATATTAGTTTGGGAAACGTTGGTATGATTAGATAGTGAGGTAAATTTAATGACTCATTTAATTAATCAATTACATTTAAGGGAATTTAAATTCATGAAATAGCACTGAAATTTTATTTTATATATATTAAAAAGGAATTCACCATCAACAACATAAAGTATCATTATGATCAATTATGGATAAGATAAACATACATATCATCCATAACATCTAGTAGTTTTACTATTATTTGCATATATTACTACCCCAAGAGAGGATGTGATTTTTATATGAGTCCTCATAAGATGATTAAACTATTTGAGGTGAATAAAGGGTGTATAATGAAAATTTCATAAAGAATACAACTAATGTATTAAGTTCAACATGCAATATCCCATAAAATAATGAAAATTAATGATGACTATGATTACTTTAAGATTCTAACACATTTCCTTGAGTCTTCTAAGGGGGGAGAAAGGAATGAATGGTATGAGATATCAGGTGGATTCTGAACATGATAGATAGTAGTAGGGAATCAATAATTACATAATTTACTCTATTATTTGGTATATCGATATTCTTAATGACCTTGGTATCAAGATAAATTAAGAAATAGAAAAAAATAAAATTCTAATATCATTTATCTCAATCTTCTTACTTTTTATTTAAAACTAATACTTTAATATGATTAAAAAAATCACAAATAGTTTTGTGAAATTTATCCAGGTAGACAAGAATATAATGAATACAAATTCCTTGGTCCTTATTGTGAAGAATAGGATAAATAGAAAATCTATGGGGACTAATGCTTATCTGTTTATGAAAAAACGAATAAAACATCTTTCCAATTATCCATAAATATAGTGGAAGGGAATTGAATGTTTGACTAACATCGTTCCACGTGGAATGGAATTAAATTAGTATATAAATATTATATAGTAATAAGAATAATGGGGATACATCTAGATTAGTTAAATTTTAAATGATTAAAATAATCCTTTATCCAATATTTTTTGTTGGATAAAGCATGTGTCTCATAAATTATTAAACACATACATGAACCCTATATATTCCAGAAGAATGAATAGTGAGTTTTGCATTAATGAGCCAAAAAATGTCTGAGAACTAAATCCCTAGACATGGGAGATTGAAATCTGAAATTTGTTCTTATATTTGATCTTATATTAAATAATTATAAATATGTACGTTAAGATACCAGATACATAATCTCAATGTCAATTTTTGGAAACATTGGGAATCTTTTCCATGTTTTGAAAAAATACTTCTCCCATTTTAGTCTATATTATATATAATAATTAGTTTAACATAAAAAATTTATTATACTATCCTGAAGTAAAATAACCAGAAATTAATATCCACTAAAATACAAGTGAATCATATTGGTTGGAGTCATTGATTATCATTTATGATCTTTCTCCCCATTTTTTAGATTTAAATATATATATGTTCATATAAAGATGGTAATCCTTGAAAACATTAATTATTTCAATGTGACACTATTTAGTATGGATATGTGCTTCAGTTTATGATGGTGGCCCTATGAATGACAAGGACATAGTTCTTGGTCCATCATATGACACCCTTCCACTGGGTGGGCTATTATCTGTACCTCCACCAGTTGATCAGTAGATCATCATAGTGGTTTAGGATAATGGAATGTGTAGAAACTTTGAAATACCTATCTTCCAGCACTACAAACATGTGAGGATGCATAGTATGTGAGATCCGTAGGAATTAGAATATTATCTATATTTTTGTGGTCCACGTCATCCAGGTTGTTTAGACCCCGATTGTTCAGATGGTGCCTTTTTTAGCTATTCTATTCCATCGAGTAGCATGACGTTGGTTAGCCTGGTTACCTAGACGCATCTTGAGTCAATACTCTAATGAGACGACTTTATTAGGTTGTTTTGAATAAATTATTACCCATAATGTTAACACGACGTTCCGATTATTGAGCATCTAGACATTTACAAGGGAGGACTCACAGTGGAGGAGTAAACTGAGAGGTTTATATCCCATATATGGTACGTTATCAACCTTAAAAACAATGAAAACATTTTACCACAGATGTTTGAGAATAGACTCCACAAATCGATCAGAGTTAGCATAATTCCGTTTTGAATCCCCATCTATGTCAGAGTGAAGGATCAGGCACTAGTGAGAGAAATATTTCTATCAAAGGGAAATAAGGAAGGTGGGGATGGATATAGTAACCATAGTGCTACTTTATCGAATGTATTTGGAATGGCCTTTAGATCTCAGAATATGACACCCATTCACTAGAAGGATCAATAACATGGATGTATGGGGACAAGGCAACGCAGAGGTCCAGGGCATCCCAGAGAGGGGTGGTTATTTACATGTGATGGGTGAGTTTTCAGGGAAAGGGACTTCCTTATAGGAAATATTTAGTATCTTAGCTAGTTATATGACGGACCACCACAACATATTCAGTGTCGTGGTCATGGATCTCCCAAGATAGACATTGCAGTCCTGATGAATGTTGAGCCGACATGGGTGAAATTGGTGCTATGGTTGGTGGACTATAGAAACCATACTCCTAAAGTCATATATCATTTTTCAATTATCAATTACATAGGCATGATTACATTAAATAAATCCCGGGAGGACTAATATTTTTAGTATTGTTGGGAGTCAATGTACAAAAGTGAGAATTATGTTACAAAATAAAACAGTAATTACAACATATTTATTATTTCATCTTAAAAACATTTCAAGGATAATTAGTAATACATGTCATATATTTCTTGCATATATTTAATTTTATTCATGAACGATTATATGGGAAATAACAAAATATGAGTGAGATCAAATTCATAGTAAGAGGAAAATATATCAGAAGCAATATTGTATCAATAAAAATATTAAAATATTATTGTAAATAACAGAACATAATTTCCATGAAATAAATAAAATAAATGGAGTGGGTAAAAAACACATAAAGGTAATTACCAGAAATATATTCCTTTCATGTTAATAGATAAAGAGAAATCACCATTGAAGGGTATGAAACTAATACACATTCCATTTAATCAATGTTCTAAAATATACTATATTTATATATATATCAAAGAAAAATATCCCAGATGAATAATGACTAACACTGGTATGAGGGAAATACATAATTATTGGAAAAAATGTCTAAAGAACAAGAAATTATATTACCATCAATTCGATTAACACAACCATTTAAAAATAACGATAGAACCCATTTGCACTAATATTTGTCACATGAAATTCTATTGATGCTTCAAATATATATATAATGTCCAAGCACAACATATCAGTTTTAGTCCAAAACATTCCACAAATTGAATAATAAATTTATTTAATATTCCTTACAAATTAACCTTATTGATTTTGAAATTAATATATGTCAATAATTCCCCATTAAACACTATATTTAAAAGATATATGGTTTATGAAATAGTAATAATCATGATAAATGGTATATATAATTTGGATATATACAAAGCTCAATGATCATATATAATTAGATATATCAAAGGGACAAAAAAAAAAATCATGGAAGTTAATGTGTATACAATTCATGGAAAAATAAATAAAAATCCATCAATGAGATGGATAAAGATGGTATAAATACAAAAAATCCCATGTGTAGTTATAATATTTGTTTGTTATCATTGTTGAAAAAAAAGAAAAACTTTTAAAAATATTTTTGATGACAATATCAATTTATTAAAAAAACATTTTGATAAAATATTTCTCTTAAAATCTATTTTTGATACCATATTCATTAAAAACAATAAATTTAAAAATGAAATGGATAATTAAAATAAATTATTATGGATAAATCCATACATGTCGTATGAGGTAAAAATATTATGTATTTTCTATAGAAAATGTTTAAAAAATTTCTTATTCAGATGGTCAAAATTATATTCATATGAAAAAATTGGTGAAAGAAAAAAGGGTTAAATATGTATTAAAAAAATTGTATTATTTTTAAAAAATTATAATAAAACCTGGTTTTTAGATTCAATCATGTTCTCCAACAAAAGGGAGAAATAATATCATGTTTTCTAATTACCATTATGTAAATCATTTTTAGTACCAAGGAATTGAATATTGGTAAGAATATAGAAAATTTTTTTAGAGAACCATATATTAATGAAAATGTTTATTGAACAATTTTTATATAGTTTCCTTAAATGTAAATTCCATTGAAAGGTCATTAAATATAATCTATTTGGGAAAAACTATTTAATCCATACAAAGACTCCCATACAACCTTGAAACAAATTAAATAATAAATCCCCTGAAAAAATAATAATAAATTAAATAATTAAATAATATCAAGGTAAGAGTATTAATGATACAATATAACAATAAGTCTAGTAGATACACTAAACACAATTTATAATTGGAGAAAATGACAGTTATTTCAAAGATGTAAAAAGAGAGTGGAGAATGCCTTCCATATGAATTGAATGACCCAAATAAAATAATAATCAGTTGAAACATCTAAATAAAATTCAATTAACAAAATTATGGTATTACATGTCAATGTGGAAGTATGTACTCCATATATAAGAAATAATGGGGACAAAAATATTATATTTACCACAGAAAGAAATGTGGGACAATAGTATCTTAACTCCTGTTTCCTTTTAAGTGATCATATATTATCTCCATATATAATAAAATAATTCAAAAAATTTACGTTATTGATATAGTTATTTATTTTTATTATTACATTTATTTCAAATATTACTATTTTTTGTAAAAAAATTTAAGAATTTATGTTTACATATTGTTTTTTAGAAATCAATTAGTGTATGCGTCAAAAACAACATTCATAGGTCAACTATGTTCAAAGGAATTACTATATATCAACTCCATAATATTAATTGAGACATTATTTTCATATTTAAAAATAAATTCTACAATTTAAATAAATCTTTTATTATCATTACAGAAATGAACATATGTTACAATCATGGAGACGATATGTCATACATAAACTTGTGAAACATTCTCATTTTTAATGATCATCATAGAAAGAAGATATGTTGAATTATATAGTTAAATAATGATAATAATTTTATTAATACAATATAATTTATTAATATATACTTATATATAGAATTTTCATGATTTGGAATGAATCACATCATGTCGAGGAGGTGGTAGTCCACACATCCACGACCGACATTATCAATTTTTATTGTGCGAAAGCATAATAAAGAAAATAATATATATATATATATATAGTTAAATAGTAATAGATAATGGTAATTAATTCATAAATATCTTATATTAGTTGTTCATGTCTCATATTTTTAGTTTTAATCATCCTTGATACATTCTATGGATCGTGTGAATGAATCACATCGATTTGAGGGTTCGGTTGTCCACACTTCCACAATCAATGTAATCATATTAACATAAAATGAATAATAATTAATGTATGTATTATAAATCAATTATAGAAGTATAAATATATAATAAATAACCTAAATAACCTTGAAAAATTGTGTGTCTATAAAAATGACAACCATGGAAGGTGGTAATGGAAAAATGAAAATTCCTCATTTATGGAGGAAATAGTTCAACAGAAGCAGTTATTGTATATTCATAACCCATTAGATGGATGTATCTTTATGTTTTGTTAGAAATACTAAAAAAATTACCCTATTAATTTACTAATAATATTATTTTTTATGTATTAATTTAATATTAATAGTATGTGGGTTAAGAATGGATATAAAACTAAAAGGTGTGAGGTATGACATTACCTCTAAATCTGGTAACTCCTTATGGTTTCTGCCGAAAGGATTATTAATAAGGATTCCTGAAAAATTGGATGCTTCAAATATTATTTGATAGATTTTTTGAGAACAATTGGGATGATTTCGTATAATAAAATTTTTATTTTGACTAGTGATGAAGGAGGAGTGGTGGTGTCCTTTTATATGAAAAGAAAAGGTCTTACATAGAATTTTAGGAAAAATGTTAGGTGTAGACATGTCATTACCTAATCAATCCTTTCCAAATAATAATAATAAATAATTTAATTTCTATTGTATAACTATAGAAATCCAATGGGTTTTGTAAATGTCTCTAGTTAAATTGGGCCCTTAAAAATAGGTTTAGTCCATTTTTTAATCATAAATACACATTAATCACTTCAATTAATTTTTTTCACTTTCGCTAATAATTTTGTTAAAAATATGTTGATATTATTACAATAAAAATATTAACATTTTTAATGTTTTTATGTAATATTTTTGAAATTCAAATCATTGAAGTTGTATTATTAATATTAATTCTCATCTAGCATACATGTCGTTTAAGAATTTTTATTTGAAAAATGATGACAAAATCGTTATGTTTTAAATTATCTTCCAAAATGTAATTTATTTTAACATAATTATTTTTATTAATAGATATATAATTGTTATAATATGATCATAAACCAAATTTAATATATTACATATTATAAATAAATATTTACCAAAAAATCATATTTTGTCTAAATTGAAATTTTTCACTCTTCATAATAAAATTATGTTTCATAGAAAAATCCAGAAAATTCATCCTAAAATAATTTTAATATTAATAATTAAAAAATAAATTTAATTTTATAAAATAAAATTTATTAATTTATTAAAATTATCATTTAAAATAGGTGCGCCATTAAAAGGCAATAAAAATCCCATTATAATAATATATGTTTTTTTATGAAGAATGTTTGTTTTTATATTATCCTTATAAAATCAATGGGATGAATATCAAAAATATTTTATTGAATATATAACATATATATTTCATTATATTCATTTACTAATTGTAATTAATTATGTATTTCAACACAAAACACTTTAAAAAACATAATAATAGTAATATTTTTTTTTATCGCATTGGTTCTTATTTTCATTTCCCATTAATTGGTAGCCCGTGAAATCACGTTATATTTATATAAACCATAAATTTTAATAATTTATTAAGAAGTATTATTAATCTCTAACATAATAACTATGATATATCATATTATATTAATATTTTAATATTTTAATAACTCATTGTAATTTGGTGAAATATGGATTTTCCTGTAACACAACCTATTGATTATAGTTTCTATTCCATCTAACAAATGTTATCTCACTGTTGAGTTCATTTCAATCCATATAAAGTAATGAGTTTTTTTCAAATAGTATATATATATTAGATTCTTATGATGTTATTTTTTATGTTCTTTTTATCGCATTCCATATATTCTATCCTCCATATCAATTTTTTTTATTTTCTAAATCCACATAAATTTGGGTCATAACCATACATTAAAAAATAAAAAAATATACATAACTACATGAAATTATAAAATTAAACTCTATGAATCCAAAAACCCATGTTAGAAATTTTAAAACCAAATTGATCATTTCACAACAAAATTGCCTCCAGCCATGAAATAAGAAACACTAGCCACCTTGATCCATTCCCGAAACATTTCAAAAAATTCAATGAATCACATATGTGAACATTAGTAAACTTTAAACTTCGGTAGAAATAATAATGGGACTAAGGAAACCCAAAACAAATTATGCGATAAGGGTTCATAAAAAACCTCTAGAAAATATGGAATGTGATGTAAAAAGTTATCTTGGACTACCATGTAACTATATCTCTATATAAGTGAACATTAGTGTATGTAATGATACATACATGGATGAAATGAGTAAATATTTAAAAGGAGTCAAATAGTTCTTCAATCAGAGACAACTAAATTATCAATTGAAGGTTAAGGACCACAATTCCCTAAATTTGTTATTATTTATAAGAACATGTGTTCCATATTAATTATGGTATTAGGGAAACATTGTACATCTATGTAATTCTACTAAATTTGGTTAATTCTATTTTTGAAAATGAATATAAGGAACCAATCATACGTTTTAGGTTTAAATTTAATATGAAAAATTCAAACATTTGGTTTATATATATCAAATTCAAATTCAACCATTACTCCCAAAAATTAATTATCAACAATGAATATTTTATTCTTGATGATCTAAAAGAAAAATTTAATGTATCAAAATGAAAATAAATGGGTGAAATTTATAACTTTTTTTCCTTAAACATCTTTTAAAAAATATATTGTTAATAGATAAATCTAGAATCCTACAAAATTAAACTAATGGTTCATCATAAACAATTATTTAAAAAATTTCATTTTAAAAAATTGAAAAAATTATAAACAACATTGCATATTCTAGTTGTTTGAGTGAAATCCTTATCATTCTTTGATTATTTTTTCATAACACATGAAAATTCCTTATTTGATTGGTTATCACCTGACTTACTATATTTCATTTTAAAAAACCATGTTATTGTTTTTTACAGAATAAATATGACGGGATTCCAGGAAATTTAACCATTAAGTTGACTAATAATTATGGATTTCAATACATTTGAAAAACATAGATAATCCATCCATTTATTACAGCAATTTTATTGAAATGTTAAAGGTTTTATCCCCAATATAAATTCAACTATTTATAAATCATAAAATCATTATTAATCTAAGACAACATATGATTAACAATGATCATTAATTTTCATTATACATTTATATTTTTCAAAATGTTATTAATGTAATGGTGGATTATCATAAGAATATCCCCTATGAGAGTCAAAATCAGTGTAAAGTTAGTCACATTTTCATTTACCATGTAACCCCGAGGAAGGAATAGAACAACATGTCCATGTTATTACCCCTAGGTATCTCTATTCCAGAATAATGTCAACTTGTAGTATACAGATATAGATTTATTTCCAATAATTTCCATTCAATCTCTACCTGAACATGATTCTATGTTGTTCTTCTGTATTACTCTACAATTTATATCATTGACTTATGATAAATAATAAATTATTTTTTTAATATAGTTTTAATGGTTTATAATAAAAAACCCTTCAAACCAAGTTTAGTGACTAAACCAAGAAGTCCAGGAGCTAGTGTCTGTCATCAATTACATTGGCATGATTACAAAAAATTATGTCATGAATGAATGAAAGGTTTAGTAGTCTTGGTAAACAAGATTCCAAATTGAGTATTGTATTACAAAAGAATACAATAATTACCACATAATTATTTATTATTATTTAAATACACTGAGGATAATTTACCATCCATGTAGTATATTTCTGTTTATCTTTCATAGTACACTTCATGGTTTCATGGGGAAGGAAACATAATAAGGGTGATATCATATTCTCTATAAGGTAATAATACAGTGAATGTAATAATGAATCAACCAGAATAGTAACATTTCAAAGTATGTAACTAAAACCACATCCAATGTAATCAATATACTGAATGTATGTACTCAAACATTATTAAATGTTAAAGAATTTAAATACAATACATAAAAATAATTAGATAAGGAAAAAATCAATATGGAATGATGTTAAACTAAAACACATTACATTTAATCGATGATCTTAAATTAATTACATCTATATATATGTCAATGCATCATATCATATATGAATAATAATTGAAACTATCATGAGAGCAATGATTAATTGTGGAAAGTCAATTCTGGGAAAATGAAAATATATTACCATCAATAAATTTACATGACAATTTATGAATAAGTGTAAAAACCAATTTGTGCAATTATTTTTCTCCAAAATATTTTATATTGCATAGAGGATCAATATAAAGTATTAATTCCACTCGTAGTATCTATTCTAAAAAATTATTCATGTTAACCAATTAAAATAACTAATATATCTTATTAATACACTTTATTGAATGATAAATATGGTTTCCACCACAATTCCACATTATGTAACATTATGTAAAATGGTATATGATTAATGAATTTGTAATATCAATGATAAATAGAAAAGATAATTTGGATAAATTCAATGCACAATGATCATATGAAATTATATATTTCAATGGGACTAATAAATAAATCAATGAAGTGAATTTGAATATCATACTTAACTAAATAAATCATATACCATCCATAGGAAGGATGATGATGGTTTCAGTACAGCAAATCCCATATGGAATTAAAATATGGGAAGTTGTAATTGATGAAATAATAGAATATCTCTTAAAAAATGATGAGCAATGTATCCTTTTCATTTGAAAAACTGTTTGAATATATTTTACATTGATAATCTATTTTATAAAAATATATTCAAAATTGTACCTTTTCATAACAAAAAGAATGAATCAACTAAAGTTTTAAAAATAAATTTATACAAGTCATATGAGTTAAAAATAATATTACTTTAGTAGGAAAAAATGCTAGAAAATGCCTTCTTATAAAAAAGGCAAGAAGATTCAAGTGAAAAAATTATGAAAAAAGGGGTAAAATTTTCTGTAGGAAATAAATGTAATTTTTTTGAATTATCATTTTAATATAATAAGGTTTTTAAAAGAAAATAGGTTCTCCGAATAATTAGAAAAATAATGTTGAGTTTTTTAAAACAATTTTCTAAATCATTTTTAGTACCAATGAATTTAATATTTTTATAATATTTAAAATTTTCATGAGTTATCATATACCATATAAATGGTTTATTGAAAAATTATTATTTATTTTCCACAAATATAATTCCATTGAATTATTATTATATATATAGTAAATGAAAATAATAATTAATCATTTTAAACTGTCCCGTATAACCTATAATATATTTAATAATAAAAATCATGATTTAAAAATATTAAATTAAATTATTAAATAACATTTAGGTAAGATAATTAATGATACTATATAACACTATGGGAAGAATATAAACCACACAAAATATATAAATTGTGACCGTGACAGTTATCTAATTATAGTATAATGATTGAAGAGAATACATTACATATGAATAGAAAGACACAAAAGTATTAATAATCATTTGAAACATTTAAATACAATGAAGATAAAATAATAAATGATATAACATGTAAATTTGTCTATATTTTAACCATTTATAAGAATTTATGAGCACACCATTTAGGAATTCCTCAAGGAACAAATGTTAGACAAATGATCTTTACCTTGTGTTTCATTTTGCATGAACATACATTAAAATACTTTATAATAAATGTATTTTTATATTATACAATATATTAAACCTATTTCACATTTATCATTAAAATTTTTCACTTATTATTTTGATATATACAACCATATAAACATTTATTTTTTACATTGTCTATTTTGACCATATTCGTTTTCTATGTCATAAACAAATTTGGTAGCTGGTCAATGGTCAAAGGCTCAACATATAAAATATAGAAAAATAATAATAATTAATTAATTATAATATTTATATTTCAATTATAATATTAAATTAAATAATTAAATATTATTATTAATATATAAATAAATTATACAATCGTGGAGATGGTAGGTTGTACATATGAATGAGTAACATTCATGTTTTTCAATGATCAATTTGGCAATCATATATGTAGCATTATAAAATTAAATAACTATCATGATATCATTAACAAAAAATTATTTTTTAATATATATATATGGATATAATTAAATCAATGTAAAAGGAATCACATCATGTCATGGAGGCATTCCACATGTCCACGATTGGCATTATCACTTTCTACAATCTGAATGGTTAATAAAAATAATGTAATGTATATATATTTATATTTATAGTAATTTAATTGTTCTATTAATTTCATATATATATTTTTATGTCTCATATCTTATATTATTACATTCCTTTATACATTAATTAGATTGAGTGAAGGAATAAAAATGCTTTGAAGGGGTGGTACTCTATACTTCATCAAACAAAATTATCGTATAAATGTAAAATTGAAATTAATATAATATTTGTTATAAAAGTAATAAATATGAATAAATTCATAATAAATATGATATTTAATATTCAAAAACATTTTTCCATTATAAATTCCACTATTATATATGGTATAAGAAAAATAAACATTCACTATTTCATATGGATGTAGTTCTCAATCATAGAAAATGACATTTGGTTACACAATACATGGATGTGTGTACTAGTGTAGGTATAAATAATAACATAAATTATTCTACTATATATATAACACCAGGGTTTATTATTAATAAAAGAATCAGTAGACTATATGGAATGAATAAAAGAAAAGAATCAAAACATTCTAAGATAATATGTTACCTCTTAATCGGGAAACTACATTTGAATTGTTACAAAAGGATTCATAATGTGGATTCCATACCAATTTGAGAAATATAGGTTTAGGAAAGGTATGTTTTTAGAATAATGAGTAAATGTTTTTATGAGACATTGTGGCTTGAGCGGTGTGAAGAAGGGAGAGAGGTGGTTTTATTTTATAAGGAAGGGATGTGACTCTATTTGAATTTTTAGATACTAGTTATGTGTACACATGTTAATTAATATAAAAAATCATATAAAAAATCATATAAAAAATTAAAAAACTGAATATTTTATTGTTCTTGGACAAATTATACAATGAAACAGGGTTTTTGGGATATTTTATCAGTCATTTGGGCCATTAAATATAGGTTTTGTCTATTTTAAACCTAATTACACCATAGTTACTATAATTAATTTTATTGAATTTTATTAATCATTTTGTAAAAAATAATTTTATATTATGAGAATAATTATATCACCATATATAAAATGATTTATTTCAATTTTTTAAATTCCAATAATAGAAGTGGAAAAATTATGATTATTGGTAATATTACAAAGAGACGATTTAACTGGTTTTAAAAAAATGATAAAATGATTATTGAGTTTTTTTATTTAATATAAAAATGAAATAGATTCTAAGGAAATAAATTATAATAATAAATATATAATTAGTTTAATTTAATCTAAACATATAAATATATAATTTATTATTAAAAATAATTTAAATGAAAATACAATTTTTACAAAAATGTAGTATTTTTCACTATTCGTAAAAAATGATGTTTCTCATTACAATGAAAAAAATACACCAAAATATAATTTTGATCTCATGATATAAAAAAAATTATTTAATGAAATTCAATTAAAAAATGTTTCAAAACTCAGTCATAAAATAGGAGCTCCGTTAAATGGATTTAAAAATTCCTTAATAAAAATATAGGGTTTTATGTTTGAACTTGGGGTTGTTTTATCTTATGCTTATCCAAACAATTGGATGAATATAAAAGTAATATAAAAAAACTGAAGTTATATATATTTAATTAAAATATTTAACAAATTATTATTAATTATTTTCATTAAAACAATACTTCTTTGGAAGCATAAAAAATTAATATTTCTTTTTATATCATGTTTTTTATAGTTTTATTTATCATTAATTAGTATACAATTAATTAAATTAATATTTGTATAATAAAAATTATCTGTCTGATAATATTATTCATAACAACTAAAATAATTTCAGGTTTAATTAATAATATATTAAATGATAATATTTTAATAGTATATTTTTATTTGATAAAACATGATCTTCAATGAAAAGAATGATATCAAGGAAGGTTTCTCTTGTGTGTAACACATGATATCTCAGTGTTGTGTTAATTACATGCTATATCATGTATTGAGATTATTTAAAATAAAAAATATAACGTAGAGTCTCGCGATATTATTTTACCCTACGTTCTTTGAGTCGCGTGCCAAACACACTATCAAATACAAGGTTCTTACGTTAGAATTTTATTGTGTCACATAAAAGATTATAAATGAACCATTCACCTACACTAGTCATCCAACATCGGGATTTAGGAGATATTGGATGGGGCCATGGACATCTACAGGATTTCGATGTGTATGATCCTACAGTGTATGAAATGATAAATGATATTCTCTACATATCATTTAATTATTCTAGTAGTAATTGTCAGATACTATGAGAGATACTATTCTATTTAAAATTCATGATCAGGTTTCAGAAATGAGTGACAGAAGTCATATGTGTTAACCTTTTTCGTTGTTCTTCATCATTGATTCAAATTCATGTTTAATAGGACTCCATTACCAGATCGAGAGTAGTTTTTAAGATGTGAGGATGAATGAGTGTCAGCCAGAGTGGATAGTATCAAAATATGGTAGAAGATCCCCTATGACTTCTGTGTTCTGGGAGTGGATGTGGTATGGGGAGTCAGAGATGGTTTTAAAATATATGGTTGTTTTTTTATTCATGACATTAATTTTTGGGATCCAAGTTGTGGTCGTAGTGGTTTTCTTGGTATAGGTTTACTCTCCATCAAATTGAGGCAATGAAACACAAGGTATTCCATGTTCTTTAAATATCTAGATTATTGTGGTTGAAAGAGTTTACTCACAACCCTTGTTAGTTGGAACCCCGACATGTATGATGTCAACCTTGTTACAATGATATATAGTTATCAAATATAAGTCATGATAGTTGAGTCCCCACAGATAGAATGGTGAGACTCCGTTATTAGAGTTGGGATAAGTAGTCTTTACAATAAAAATGATGAGACACTGCCTTCTAGTAGAGTGGTTTTTGGATTACTTATACCACCAAATTAGCAGGTACGTATTCAATCAAATAATCCCAAAACTAGATATAGCTTATCCAGTTCAAATTTTTGCAGGACTACGACTTCGAAATAGTTTATACTCTATGGAGGGGTCACGATGTAGAATATTCCCTTAGAATGATGTTAAATAGCATTTTAGTTAAGGATGATTTAGAGCAGTTATATACTCTTCATCTGACCCAGGTGGAGCAGGAGGGTATATTTTTCTTCATTCAATTGTGTAGACTACATTTCTTGTCGAGTGCGTGATGGAATCTTAACTGGGATAAATAAACTACAATATATTTTAGGAATAAAAATAATTATGTGTTTCACTAGATGGATTTTATAATGATGGGAAACAAGTAATTATATTTAGTAATAATGGGTTATTTTGGTCATGATGTGAGAGGAGTTATTGAGGTATTTTCACAATTATCTTTTGGTTATATATCACCATGTAGGGAAGAGTGTGGGGCAGGCTTATTGTAACCACTTAATTTCTCATTTTGTAATTTTTGGTGATAAATTATCTGAATATGTGAATAATGTAGATATAATTATTTTTATATGTAATAAATTTTAATATTCAATGGAATATGATCAAATCTAAGTGATAACACAATGTACTATTCTAAGGCCTAGTGAACAAAAAGATAATTTTATAAAAATGTTAATTATATGTTTTTAATGAGACCACACATTTTTTCATAAATTATAGAATATTTAATTAACAGAAACCTGTTTTATATATTTGATGATATGGTTTAGTCCAAAAGGTTGTTTTTACCCTAGTATCGACATAATTTTTTGTAGAAAAAAGTCATTTCAAGAAAAATCCCCTGAGGACATTATTGAAAATAATATAATTAAATTAATTAATTTATTTTTATCTTTAATCCAATTAGCTTAGGAATGGGACTTGAATTGGAAATATGATACATTGATTGAGTTTATAAATCTATTTTCTCCATAGGTGTGACCTAATATTGGTAGGTACAGGATGTTCTGATTATACTGTTAATGTCTTTACATTCTGGAATCCAATATAAGGTTAGCGTAACTACCGTGATAATTTCCCAAGATCTATCTCCTTCCATCTGTTGGGGGATCCTGACAAAAGATGAAATAACACTATATCATAGTGGATATGGATGCTATGAATGAAACTATATCTCATATGTTTCTTGAAAAAAGCATTATTCACCATCAATCGATCAATAAATTTGGTATCACCTATTATATGTTGTTTTACCTTAGAAATTAATTTACGTAGTAGATGATTATTAATTATTGAATGTGTACTCTATTCAACCCTTTATGGGTTGCTATATACTAGAATATAATTTATTCAAATTATTCATTTAACTTTGGGATTCATGTTCTTGATCGATTGGACAAGAATTAATGCCCTTGATCAATTAGCATTTGTTTTTATTTCTTCTTCTGTAAGAACTCGGATCTTCTTTTCAGGTACGTTCTCCTTTTTCTGAAGTTTTTTAGAAAAATGAATTTTCTTGAAATTTCAGAAGTACATGCCATGTACTTTCTGAATACAGGCCATGTACTCTTCCCCGACACGAAGTCGTGTGCTGGACGTGTCCGGGCCACACACACGGTGTGTAAGGCTGAGGTAGGGGCCGGTTATTTCGGAGTACGGAAAATTCGATGTACACGTCGTCTATTCATAAAGTACTCAATGTGTACTTTTATTTCATTAAATGGACTGGGGTCGCACCTAACCCCCAAATAAGTATTCTTCATTAGTTTTCAACCGTCCGGAAGTGAATGTACGACCATATCTTCGACAGGCTACTGCCTCGCCGTCCATTCTCTGATTCAAGCATGGTCGATTGTGTTGGAAGCTTAGCGGTGGGTTCTTCCTTCTCCTTGAGCCTTCTTTCTTGATTCCTCAACATTTCCAAGATATCGTGGGATGAATGTTTTGTGAGTTTTCTCAGATCTACGTCATTCTAAGGGGAATCTGTCATTGAGGTTCATATATATTGATCTACTCGGATCGAGGTAGGTGGTTTGTCCCTTTCCGTAGTAAGTTTATGGATATTTTGTGCAATTTCCCCCAATATCCTTGAACAGGGTATTGCATGTTTCCTGTTTTTCCCTTGTTACTTGCCTTCTTTTTTTTTGATTATGTAGAGGTTATTTCTTGTGATTAGAGTATTTTTTTGTGCTCAGTTTTCTTACCATGATTGTTCTGCCTGTTTGGCGTTTTTCCAGTTGGAATGCCTAGTTGTAGGATTGTGGACTGTTGACTTGTTTTTCTTTTGAGCTTTTGTTGATAGCTAAATAGTTCTTGAGGTTTACTTGGACGATATATATACACACGCTGAGCATGTTTAGTTATACTCAGGACTGTGAGATCATAGAGTAGTAGACCAAAGAGATAATTGACAGAAGGGCTTCTTTAGAGTATCTTTTAATCATGATGTGAGACCAAAGGGAGAATTGAAGGAAGGGCTTCTCTAGAATGTCTTTTAATTATGACGCAGGATATAGGGGGAATTGACATTGAGTGCTTCCCAAGAGAGCCTCTAGCACGATACGAGACTGTAGGGGAAATTGATGGTGAGTGCTTCTCCAGAGAGTCTGCTTAATTACATAGATGAACCAGAGGGGTGAGACTGTGTGTGCCTCCCAGAGGGTTGCTAGTATTTAGAGGTTGAACCATAGGGGATAGACTGTGAGAGCTACCCATAGGGTTACATGTTTTCTATTTTTGTTGCTAGTTGTTTACTTGTGTGCTATACTTGTTAGAACGGTGGATTGTAGCTGTTTGTGCTTTTATGTTTACTGCTTCTGGTTTTAGTACTGCCATGTATTCATTGACTGTTAGGCACAAATATCTGGGTGATTTCCTACTGGGATTGTATCTCACACCCTGTTTTGGCCATGTTTTTGGGTCCAAGCAGACTATGTTGTTGTAGGTATAGACAAGGGAAATCTCCCTTCTACTTCAGAATCTTGATTGCACCAGGAGATGGGGAGCATGGGACTGAGTTGTGGCTTGCGATGCTGAGGAGATTATTTGTTTTTCTTTTGCACTTGGTTTCAGTTGTATTCCATCACATTGTTGTGTTTGCTGATTTCTATGGATACTTGTACATGCTGCATTATTATCATCATTTTTATATATCTGCATTGCTTCCGCTGTTTATTGTTGTTTTCTTACCTTGTATACCTTCCCGAATGAAGGCATAGTTTCAAGATCTTGTTATGTATGTTGGTTGATTCTTCCATTGTTTATTGTAGTTTTCTTACCATGAATACCTTACCGAATGAGGGAATAGTTTCCCCACCGACTCACCAAGGCCCTCGCTACTAGTCGGTATCCTCTGGCGTTCGGGGAAACACGCATGAGGTCATGTGGCGAACCTGGTACAGGCACCAGTGGAGGGGCTCTGGACTCGGGACGTTACAAAGTGGTATCAGAGGAGTTATTTTATCCTGATTACTGTTTGGAGACATTATCCAGGGATAGGACGGATTCAGTACTTAGCATTAAGTTGTGCTCGGGATTAGCTAACCCGTGTATAGGGAAAATCCATACTACCTTGTTAATTGCAGTTTTCTGGTTCTGGGATTTTATAGTTGATCTGATTTCACCTAGAGTTATTCACATGACCTGTGGGTTATTGATGTGATATTTCGGTTCCATTTCTGTCACAACCCAATGAGATGAGGGTATTCCATATCATGCATCATATAGGCACTTGTAGATATCACATTCCATGCATTATTTCCATGCCATCTAGGGTCTATTAGTGATTGCATGCTGTAGTGATAGGTTCTGTGTAAATTATGCATGCTGTTGTGATAGATTCTTGATAGATTCTCTGCTGTTATGTTAGAAAACAATTTGTTTTGTTCTTTTCTTAAAAATGAATTCCAAATTTTGGTTTCTTGAGGTGTTAAGGGCCCTCACAGATCAAAATTTGGAACTTTTCGCCTTGTTTTTCTGTTCTGGAATTCTGTGCAGTTTCTGAGCTACTGCCTAGAAAAACCTAGAATACACGGCGTGTACTTTTTAGATACATGCCATGTAGTTTTAAGGCTGTTTCACTGACCGTGTGAGCAGAACATGATGTCGTGGGAGTAACTTCGGGAACACGCCGTGTACCATTGGTACACGTCTTGTGAGTTCGGAGCCATGTACTCGCCGTGTCACTAACAACATGAGTCTGGGAAGCTCGGGTAGAACACGCCGTGTCTGAAGGGAACGGGCTGTGTAGTCCTGTCCAGGTACCCGGCTGTGTCACGAACAACACGGGCCAGTGCGTCCTTCCATTCCTCACACTGTGTTTGCTCAGAACATGCCGTGTAGTCTTGTCTAGGTGCCCAGCCGTGTCATGAACAACACGGGTTGGCATGACCTTCTTTTCCACATGTCATGTTTGTTAGAAAAACGCCGTGTAGTCTTGCCCAAGAACTCGGTTGTGTCACGAGCAACACGGGACGGTGTCACCTTCACCTATACATGCGGTGTTTGTTCGGAGCATGTCGTGTATGGTTCAGCCGTGTAGATGGTCTTGTGCTTAACAACACAGGACGCTAAAGCCTTGTCCAGTACACACCGTGTTTGTTTCGAACACGCCTTGTAGTCTCAGTTTAAGTCAGACCGTGTGGGCTAGCCATGTAAGGACACTCGGGCAGGTTAATAGTTTTCAACTACATGTCATGTGTGGGGGTCAACATGCCGTGTAGTTTGTAGTGTACACAACTTGTAGGGCAGGATTACATGCCCATGTTAGCGGTTTAAGAGGACACGTCATGTAGTTTTATACACGCTGTGTAGTCGTTTTTTGTGATATTGTTTGTTTTTCTTCCCCTGTCCCCATTTTTGTACTCTGGTGTTCCTTTTCCTTGTTTTCCTGATCTAAGGTGTGCTTTTTATCTTTCAGAGAAATGCCTCCGAGACGTCCTTCGGTCGTACATCTGTCGTCAAGCAGTGATCAGACGCCAGACAAGGCTGATCAGGGACTTCCTGTCAATCCCCAGCCGAGCCAGCCTTGGCACCAATTGTTGTACCCGTTTCAGGTGTTGATGCGCAGTTCAGGGAGGGTTTCATGAGGATGATGCAGGCCTTCTAGGGAGCACCGCCTCATGCCTCGTCTATGGAAGACTTGATGCGGGTCTTTCAGCAGCAGCTTCCTCCCACGTTCTCGGGGGAGGAGGACCTCAGGCTGCAGAGTGATGAATGGAAGCCATGCTGACAATATTCGAGCATCTGGAGACGCCTCAAGAGAGGCAGGTCAAGCTCTCCACCTACATGCTCTGAGACTCCTCCAAGAGGTGGTGGGCCGTGATCTCACAGGCAGGTCAGCAGCAGGCTATAGCTTGGGAGGAGTTCCAGCGCGTGTTCTACGACTACTTCTACCCGGAGATCCTGAGGGCCGATCGAGCCTGATAGTTCATGATCATAGAGCAGGGTACTCTATCTATCATGGATTATTCCTCTCGTTTCACTGAGCTACAGCGTTTTACACCCCTTCGGGATTGGAGTGGGGTGTTCTTGGCGAGGAAGTTTGAGGATGGACTCAGGCGGGAGATCCGCTCGCCGATGAACATCTTCCAGCTAACTTCCATTACTTCCATCATTAACCATGAACTGATTGCGGAGTACAATCTGAGAGACTATGGAGATGTGAACCAGGGCGGTTCTACTTCTAGATCTAGTTGTCTTTTAGATGATAGTAAGAAGCGTTGTAGAGAGCCTATGCGCGGTGATTCGAGGAAGCGAGATGCCTCATCAGGCAGCTATGTGACATGCTATCAGTGTGGCCGAACATGGCACACGAGGCCGCAGTGACAGGGAGACCCCACATAGTGCTGATCGTGTAGCAAGATGGGTCACCTTCAACATTTCTTCCTAGATTTCTCACCAGCAGCAGGTGACCGGGGTTCTTCCATGACTCCTCGTTCAGGAGCAGTCCCACCAGTCTATCACCAGTCATGGAACTGGAGTTCTTCCGGCCGTTCGGGATGAGGTGGAGGTCGAGGCTGTAGTAGTCAGCCACCAGTCCCTCAGCACCAGTAGGGAGGTTCAGCTCAGAGTGGTCAGTCAAGGGCGCAGGTCCACTGTGCAGGCCAATCTTTCACCGTGGAGCAGACTTATCATGAGCAATATCCCATCCCTTCTACTGTTCGAGGTACGATTTTAGTCGCCTCAGTTTTATCTTGAGCCCTTTTTGATACTGGTTCTACTCATAGTTTAATCTCTGTTTCTGTCATGGAGAGCCTTGGACTCTTCATCTTTTCTTCTGCCGACTCGTTGAAACTAGACACACCTTTGGGAACGGGGACATCTAGTGTACGCCAGTGTAGAGAGTGCCCTCTCGAGTTTGCAGGGTATCACTTCTTATGGGATCTCTATGTCCTAGAGATTACTGGATATGATGTCATTATCGGCATGGACTGGTTGATTCCCTTCTAGGAAGTCGTTGACTGCTATCGCCATAGAGTTAGTTTCATTTCACCAGAAGGTGAATCATTCCTTCATAGAGGCAAATGGGACGTTCAGGCAAGTTGGGCGGGACTCGAGCATCTTGGGCTAGGAGGAGTGACGACCCATATTACTAGCCATTACCTGGATGATCAGGGGACTCCACAGTTGGACTTTTCTCCAGTGGTGGATCGCTTCTGGGATGTCTTTCTGAGGACTTTTTAGGTTTGCCTCCGGAGCGTGAGGTAGACTTTTCTATTGAGCTCGTTCCAGGAGCGGCACCGGTGTCCATTCATCCCTATAGGGTGGCTACACCTGAGTTTAAGGAGGTCAAGAAGCAGTTGGAAGAGCTACCGGAAAAGGGTTTCATCTGACCCAGTACTTCTCCTTGGGGTTCGCCTGTCCTATTTTCAAAGAAGGCAGACAGTACCCTTCGGCTTTGTGTGGATTATTGGAAGCTGAACTAGTTGATGGTCAATAACCAATATCCATTGTCTCGTATTGATGACCTTTTCGATCAGCTTCAAGAAGCACGAGTGTTCTCGAAGATCGACATGAGGTCCGGTTATCATCAGTTGCGCGTTAGACCATCAGATATACCGATGACAGCAATCAGAAGCAGGTACGGTCTTTATGAGTATACAGTTATGCCCTTCGGACTCATGAACGCACCTGCAGTTATTATGGAACTGATGAACCGAGTGTTCCATCCTTACTTGGATTCCTTCATCATGGTCTTCATTGACGATATCTTGGTGTACTGTCACACTCGACACGACCATGACACCCATCTTGAGATCATTCTAAGTACACTGAGAGAGCATCAGATTTATGCTAAACTCTCGAAGTGCCACTTCTGGATGGATCAGATTCACTTCTTGGGTCACGTCATCTCAGAGGCAAGAGTATATGTGGACCCAGTGAAAGTGATATTTGTAGATTCACGGGATCATCTGAAGAACGTTATTGAGGTACAAAGCTTCCTAGGGCTGGTTATATAATACATACACTTCATTCGGGACTTTTCCCGTTTAGTAGCACCCTTGACAGGTATGAACAAGAAGGGGGAAAAGTTCTTCTGGTCAGATTCTTGTGAGTCAGCCCTTCAAAAGTTGAAATGGAGGTTGACGTCAGCACCAATACTAGTCATTCCAGAGCTAGTAAAGAGATACACAGTTTACTATGATGCTTCAGGTGTTGGGATAGGAGTTGTGCTTATGCAGGGAGATGAAGTCGTTTTGTACGGGTCTCAACACTTGAGGCCACATGAGAAGAACTACCATATGCACAACCTGGAGATGGAAGATGTTGTTCATGCCTTGCGCTGTTGGAGACACTATCTTCTGGGGGATAACATTGTGGTATTTATTGACCACAAGAGTCTCAAGTATATCTTCACTCAGTGTGATCTGAATCTGAGGCAGCGTAGGTGGGTTGAGTATCTACAGTCTTTTGACTTCGATCTTGCCTATACGCCGAGAAAGGGCAATGACAAAGCAGATGCATTGACCAGGAGAAGTCAGATTTAGGCAGTTCAGGAGGCTAGTAGTGAGTGGTAACTGATGAATCTGTTCTCTGAGATGCATCTAGAGGTTCACGACATATGGGGACAAAATTTTCTATCTTCTATAGCTGTTACCTCCACGCTACTTGATCGGGTACAAATGAGGCAGCTATCAAACATGGAAGGATTGGTCCTACGGGAGAGTGTGTCATGATGTGACCCTATTCCTGGATGGTCAGTGGGTGAGGATGAGATCTTGTGTTTCTAAGGACGTGTACTGGTGCCAGAATAAATACGTGAGGAGCTGATGCGGGATTTCCATTCCACGGTTTGGGCAGTTCATCCTGGAGTCACCATGATGTATCAGGATCATCATCGCTAGTACTGGAGGCCAGGTATGAAGAAGGATGTTGTTGGTTTGTTCATTATATGTTCTACTTGTCAGCAGCTGAAAGCAGAGAATCAGCTACCAGCATGCCTTTTACAGCAGTTACCCATTCCAGAGTGGAAGTGGAATGATGTCGTGATGGAATTCGTGACCAGGTTTCTGATATCACCTCGAGGGAACGAGGTTGTTTTGGTTGTCGTTGACAGATTTAAGAAGGTTGCTCACTTTTTTCCGATCAAGGAGACCTTCAGTGTTGGTGATCTGGGATGACTTTACATTATGGAGATCATTCGTCTGCGTGGAAATCTGTGCCCTATTGTTTCAGACAGAGATGCACGCTTTACCTTTCAGTTCTGGTAGGGACTTCAGAAGGCCTTGGGTACACAGGTACTTTTGAGTATAACATACCATCCTTAGACTGATGGCCAGACCGAGTGCATGATCCATGTGCTTGAGGATATGCTCTAACCTTGCATCCTTGACATTAGCGGTTCTAGGGAGAGGTATATTCCTCTGGAGGAATTCCCCTACAACAACAGTTTCCAAGAGACCATTCAGATGGAGCCATACGAGGCTTTGTATGGTACGCCATGCCGATCACCCTTATGCTGGCTGGATGTAGGAGATGTAGCTTTGCTGGGACCTCATCTTGTTTAGGATAATTCAGAGCTGAAAGAGCTGATTCGGAAAAGGATGGCTACTGCGTATTCTCGACAGAAGTCTTATGCTGAAAAGCGGAAATGACCGCTGGAGTTCGAGGTCGGTGATCAGGTTTTCCTATGTGTTGCACCGAGGCTGGGACATAAAAGTGTTCGGAGACAGGGTAATCTTTCACCGTGGTATGTCGGGCCATTTGAGGTCTTGGAGAGAGTGGGGCCGGTCGCCTATCGGTTGCAGCTACCTCAGAGGTATCGGGTCATGAACGATGTCTTCCAAGTCTCTCAACTCGGACGTTATATTACAGACCCTTCTCATGTCATTCAGCCCGAGGAAGTCGATCTTGAATCAGATGCATCGTTCGAGAAGCATCCTATCTGAATTGTCGATCGTAGTACGAAGGTTATCTGTGGGCGGTCTATTCCATTGGTACGAGTGCTATGGCAGCACAGGCGAGTACAGGACGAGACCTAGGAGAGGTGGGCCAATGTATGATTGTAGTGGTCGGAGCTATTCAGGGGTTCTTCTTCTCGGACTCGTTAGAGAAATTTGAGGACAAATTTCTTTAAGGGGGGAAGTTTGAAAGAACACGAATCTTATTTTCAGGTACGTTTTCCTTTTTCTCGAGTTTTTTGAGAAAAATAAATTTTCTGGAAATATCAGAAGTACACGCCGTGTACTTTTGGAATACACGCCGTGTACTATTCCCCGGCTCGAAGCCGTGTGCTGGCCATGTCCGGGCCACACACATGGTGTGTAAGGCTGAGGTGGAGGCCGGTTATTTCGGAGTATGGAAAAATCATACTACATGTTGTGTACTCAAAAAGTAAACGCCATGTAGTTTTTTTTTCATTAAACGGACCGAGGTCGCGCTTAACCCCAAAATACGTATTCTTCTTCAGTTTTCGACCGTCTGGAAGCGACCATACGGCCGGATCTTCGACGGTCGCATGCCTCGCCGTCTGTTCTCTGATTCGAGCACGGTCAATTGCGTTGGAAGCGCAACGGTGAGTTCTTCCTTTTGCCTGAGCCTTGTTTCATGATTCCTCCTCGTTTCCATGTTATCGTGGGATGAAAGTTTTGTTCATTATCTCAGATCTACGTCGTTCTACGGGGAATCATTCATCGAGGTTCACATATATCGTTCTCCTTGGATTGAGGTAGGTGGTTTGTGCCATTCCGTAGAAAGTTGATGGATATTTTTTGCAATTTCCACAAATACCCTTGAACGGGGTGTTGCGTGTTTCCTGTTGTGCCCTTGTTACTTGCCTTATTTTCTTGATTTGTTTAGTAGAGGTTATTTCTTGTTATTAGAGTATTTTTTTGGGCTTAGTTTTCTTTCCATTCTTGTTTTGCGTGTTTGGTGTTTTTCCAATTTCCATGCCTTGTTGTAGGATTGTGGATTGTTGCCTTATTTTGCTATTGAGCCTTAGTTGATATGTAAAAAGGTCATGAGGTTTAATTGGACGATATATATACACGCACTGAGCATGTTTAGTTATATTGAGGACTGTGAGAACCTAGAGTAGTAGACCAAAGGGAGAATTGACTGAAGGGCTTCTCCAAAGTGTCTTTTAATCCCGATGCGAGACCAAGGGGAGAATTGATGGAAGGGAATCTCCAGAGTGTATTTTAATTACAACGCGGGATATAGGGGGAATTGACGTTGAGTGCTTCCCCAGAGAGCCTTTAGCACAATACAAGACTGTAGGGGAAATTGACGGTGACTGCTTCCCCAGAGAGTCTACTGAATTACGTAGCTGAACCAGAGAGGTCATACTATGTGTGCCTCCCAGAGGGTTGCTAGTACTTAGAGGTTAAACCGTAGGGGCTAGACTGTGAGAGCTACCCATAGGGTTACTTGTTTTCTCTTTTTTTGATGGATGCTTACTTGTGTGCTATGCTTGTTAGAACTGTGGATTGTAGTTGTTTGTGCTTTTTTTACTGCTTATTGTTTTAGTACATTCATGTATTCACTGACTGTTAGGCACAAATCGTTGGGTGATTGCCTACTGGGATTGTATCTCACACCCTGTTTGGGCAATGTTTTTGGGCCCAAGAAGACTATGTTGCTTCAGGTATATACAAGGGAAAGCGCCCTTCTACTTCAGGATCATGATTGCACCAGGAGCTAGGGAGCATGGGACCAAGCTGTGGCCCGTGATGCAGAGGAGATTATTTGTTTTTCATTTTCACTTGGTTTCAGTTGTATTCCAGCACGTTGTTGTGTTTGATGATTTCCATGGATACTTGTACCTGCTGAATTATTATCATCATTGTTATATATATGCATTTCTTTTTCTGTTTATTGTAGTTTTCTTACCTTGTATATCTTACTGAATTAGAGCATAGTTTCAGGATCTAGTTATGCATGTTGGTTGCTACTTCCTCTATTTATCGTAGTTTTCTTACCCTGTATACCTTACCGAATGAGGGCATAGTTTCCCCACCAACTCACCAAGGCCCTCGCTGCTAGTCGGCAACCTCTGACGTTTGGGGAAACACGCTTGAGGTCATGTGGTGAACCGGGTACAGGGCACCAGTGGAGGGGCTTCAAACTCGGGACGTTACATATTCCTCCACAATTCTTCTCATTCTTCATCGTCAGACCATGCAGTCATGAATTGACATTGTAGGGGTAGGTTCGAGTGCGTTCGATCACCCAGATTCGAAGTGGTGGCCTGAACTATAGACATATCGATGGGTTGTGTTAATATTGACAAATAAACATGATAGTGTTTGTTGAATGAATCAGATCTCCCTTGAGTGTGGTAGTTTGTGATTGGAGGTGGTTCAGGATCCAGTCAATTAACCCCATTTTCCCAATTGGTGCATGATGATGATGTACAGTTTGATCAGGCATGAGATCATATGGTTGGTGATATTATTCTTCGATTTGTTGATTATCAAACTCATATTTTCAACTAGTTGGTTATATGAGCTTAAAATTACCAGAGTTAATGATAATTATTATTAATAATATAAATTAGCAGAGCGTTGATAAATATTAATTAGGAAATTATTATTATTATTTTATTAAATAATAATAACAATGTTGTCCTAAATTATAAAATATCATATAATAAATATTTATTTATATTTAATATGTGAATTAAATTCAATGATATATGATGATGAAAAGTGATAGGAAATGAACCAAAAAATTGACAAAAATAAATATTTAATGAAAATTATTGGGGGACTCCCCATGCTTGTCGAATGCAATGGGGTTTCCTTTGCGTGCACCTCACAATTAAAATACTATTATTTGAAGAAAAATATATTCTTATTATTATATTACTATAATTATTTTGGCCACCAAACCTCAACATATCTATAACATCATCAAGCTATGTCATATTGATGCACTGTCAGTGAAAACATGACCCTAAAATAGAGGTGACTGTTTTATGAGGGATATAGATAACTTTTCTAGTTTATTTCCTCGGTTTAACTAAATAATCAATAATAATAAATTTATTATTGTTTTGGGATCATTTATATGACATATATCTCCCATATGGTGTAGGAATTATGACTCATCAGTGATGTTGAGACACTATAATTAAGTCTTACATTTCAAGAAATATTTGGGTAATTAATTTGACTCATGGTTTGGTCCCACAAAATATTCTTCAAGCATGTGGCAGTGAAATGTAACTTTTCCATTGGGTGTCTGATTTAGACAAACGAATAGTCAATCCCATTTATTTTTCCATTAGGATCAAAATTTATTTATATATATATATACTATTTTGGGAACAAGATATGGGCCCAACGTTTCACTATTCATTAATAATTCTATGAAATTAATCCTATTTTTTGGGTGTCTGATTCGGTCAAATGAGTAGTCAATCATGTGATGTATTCCGCAAGGATCTCATAATATTAATCATTTTGGTTATCTAGGGCAGCATGAGAATAAATGTTAGTGAAATTATGGTCTTCCCTTCAGAGCAATGATGAGCATCCTGTACTCATCAATATTTTAGATAAATATTACATACACTATATGATTACACTAGAATGTTTAAGGGTATATATTCATAGTTATATACTAGAGTATGGATATTTTCATGCTGAGGTGATGAGGTAGGGTCAGACATCATGCCATATACATTCAGGTCATGTACCACATTATGATTCAAATACCTCACGTATCACATTCTTTTGTATTGTTTTATGATCAATGAGTATCTTATACCAAATGTTTTTACATTTAGAACACGGTGGATATATCCATACTGAATTTTGAGATACAATGAGAAATTTCTTTGTTGCATGATTTTTTTTCATGCGATGTCTAATGATGTAAGTGATCAACACATGAATATTTCATTATCCCAGGCCTACCTTAAAATAGGTTTATTGGTGTAGATCGAAGGTGATTTTTCAGTGGCACCATCTAGTCGGGCTGGGAATGGGTCCTCGAATATCATCCGATTGAATCCCTCTTCTTGGTCTTGGATTGTATCCTCAACCAATTTCAAGTGGAAAAAACTATATGAGCATGGCATGGGTCCTTAAAAGTAGTAGAGTGGGAAGATAAAAATGTTTTAGGAATGGGTATTCAACTTATACTGAGTTGAAGCCTCCAATTAGCATGGGACTGTGTCCTTAACCATGAGACCCAACATCGTGATTGTTCGGCATAGTGATCATGTGTAGCTTGACATAATCATGGACTCACAATAAATAGGGATTGTTTCCCAATTGATAAATGTTCTTCTGATGTAACGTAAATCCTTCTGAATGAGTCATTTATGCCCAAAGTGGATAGTTTCATGTTGTGTTGATTGATTATATTAGATTTGTGGGACATAGAAAGACGCATAAGGGGTTGCGCATCATAGAAATACATAATATTTTAGATGATGGTGAATCTTTTCATGGGATAATATATGAGATATAGATCCAATTACTCTCTCATTTTCAATTATTTGAATGACCATTGATAAATATAATCTTTCAGTACCCACTCCACAGGAATTGGGTACACACCTTATAGGAGATGTGAGGTTGTGCGGCGTATTCCACATGGTTTGTGAATCTAGCTACTCATTGTTTGATGAGTATACTATCTTACTATAGGTAGATATGATGTTATGGTAAGTACATCATGTTATAGATTTGATATCCTTAGGTTTGGATGAGTTTACATTCACTTCATATTAGGTTTTAGTTGAACTCTTTTTAAGGTACCTTGTTATATTTACAATAATCATCTTTAGTTGTATGTATTAATTCTCATCCACACCTCTGTGGGGTGTTCTACTGGGTATTTATAATCTCACCCCTTCATTGGTTCACAAAACACATGTCATGTCTTTTTACGAGCGTGGATAGTTCGATCATGACTTCATATGATCTTGGGGATAAGGTGTTGTAGGACCGCATACATAGGTCAGAGCTTTTGATATAGGAGCTATGATATCTTAGTTGTTTACTAATTTCAAGATTTTTTTTGGGGGGGGGGACATATATCATGTTTTTGAATGTATATTAACCCTTTTTCATTTCACTATAAACAAACATAATTAGTTATATTTAGTGATTCATGAATATTATTTATATTTATAGTATTGTTACATTTTTAATTTTTTTCCTCTATGCACTTCTCTAATGAGTGTGGTATGTTTGTGTATATAGGTTTTTAAGAAATTTATTCCTTGAGTTTAGCATGACCTTGACACTTTTCGGTACACCTGTCCTATGAAGGCGGGCTTGGGGTAGTTTTTACTAGAGCACCACTTGGGTCGGGTCATGAATGAGTTGCTAGTATTCCAAAAGACCAACTATAGTATACACATTAAGATATACAGAGGTTGTTTTTCAATAAAAATATAAAAGTTTTCGTGATTTATTTTCTTTTTTAGTTTGTTATTATCACCATCAATTATATATTAAAATTTAAAATAAAATATAAATTATATATTACATAAATTTATATTTTATTATGTTTATTAGATTATATTTACCCTTTTCCTTCTCCATCAAATGGAAAACAATTTCATCACTCATTTTTATGGAGGACTACCTCAATGTGATACAATATAATTATTATCAACCACTGACCGACATGGATAGTCATATAATTTTAAGTAGTAAATATATATTATTTCATCCACATCCAAACACTTTCACCCTTAATGTGAATAATATCATACCTCACGCGTACGTGCATCACACCTTGTCAACGAAGTGATGTCATCCATTTTCCATGTCTAAATTCAAGAAATATTCTAAAAATGTACCAAATGAAAAATATGATATTAATAACATTAATATCAATATTTAAATGATGTAACTATATCATAAAAATAAGAACCAAATAACCATGAAAAAAAATGACATGGAGAACAATGTTGTTGAAACCAAAAAGAATAGTGAAAATGAAATATTATTATTTTTAGTTATAATATGTTATAAGAAGTTAATATATGGTTTTAAAAATATAAAAAATGGTTCTATAATAAACTAATATGGTGTATTGAGTGATTATATATAACTTAAAATCATGTTTAAATGAAACAAAATGTGAGATTATGGATTCTATCTGAATTTTCATTCATTTCCAAAATTTTATTGTTATGAACATAATTTTATTTTTGGTGGAATGAAAATACCCTTTACACATTATATAATAAATCATTAATAATGAATTTTATTTTATGTTTCGATTCATAGTAAAAAATACAATGGGATATGAAATCAATGCTTCAAAAAATATGGAATTTCTATAAAATAATTTATTTTTAATGGGTTCTATTACTAATTTAATGTATTTGATATTATATGATTTTTTGTTCTATTTATTTTGATAATTTTATGTTCTATTTAAAACTTCTTTAGTGGATTTAAATTTTATAAACATAATCAATTAATTCATTAATCCCCATATAAAAACCATTGACATTATATGATATTTAATATATTCTTCACATCGTTGATACATAATAAGAATTATGAAACGATATATTTTTATAGGGAATGTAAAATGATCCAT
Source organism: Viscum album (assembly GCA_963277665.1). Taxonomy (NCBI): domain Eukaryota; kingdom Viridiplantae; phylum Streptophyta; class Magnoliopsida; order Santalales; family Viscaceae; genus Viscum; species Viscum album. The sequence goes on from OY728127.1 coordinate 2,048,920,552, forward strand.
TAGTATTTTATATGACTTGAATATTTGTATTCATTTCATTTAGTTTTTCATTTTATGTTATTTCCTACATGTGGGTTGTAATTCAATTTTTTCCAATGTGATAAGGATTCATGTTTCATTCATATTTTAATTTATGATTGATTATGATTGAATATATATTGAATAAAATTAATATATCATTGTATTATAAACCCTTTAATTTTCATAAATTCTGGTTCTTCATTAAATTTAAAACTTATAATACAAATTTTCTATTTCTAAAACATAAAATTAAGGACAAAAAGTTTCTATGAATATTTCAATGTAATTATATTTTCACTCAATAATGTTTTTTATTACATAAGAACATATTCTGTATGATTTTATCTAGAAAGTTATTATTACTATCCAATTATTAATTATATAATTTTATACATATTTTTGACATGAAACATTATTTATTATAATGAAAATTATTTACATTGTTTTGATCAAGTTATTTTTTGACAATATACAGAAAAATGTGAAATGAATATTTGTTAATACTCTTCATGTTTGTGGTTTCATAGATTTATAATATTGGATTAAATTTAATCATAAAATAATTGTTTCTATGGTTTATATTAAATCATATTATTTCTTACTATTCTTGGAATAAATTTTTTTCAAACTCATTTTCAATGTCAATTTTATACTTCTCACAATAATATTTCAATAATATTTTTATTGTATTTCAATTCACCTATGAGATCATTCCACCATTATACATTTACATATCTCGTTATATATTATAATTATATCATTATTAATATTTTTATGGATGGATTTTGATCATTTTGATCAAGGATTTTTTTACATCCACTTTCATGATTCTATAGTCATTAACTATTTCCTGAAAAATAATTTCCCTATAATCATTGAAAGATAAAATTACCTTATATATCTATAATTATTATCAAAGGTATATTTTTTCTCAAACAATATGTAATTATTATATATTATACATTATTATAAATGTTATTTAATAAAATATGGATATTTTTGAATGATATCTATACTTTACTAAAGATACATATTTTTTGATGAGTAATATTTTTCATAAATTTAATTAATAATTTAATAGAAGATAATGCACAGACATTAAATGATGGGAGGGCCTATAAATATATATCCAATTCATGCATCAATATGGTTAATGATATGAATAAGTATGTTCACATTAGAATTGTTTTTTATGTATAACGGTCTATCAATTAAATTATCATGGAAAAATTATTAACCATATAGATATAATATTGTGAAATATTAAGAAGTTACTTAATTAATATTCAATTTATCAATATCCATGAGATTAATTGATTTATTCTATACATGTATTGGCTTTTGGTTCATGAGATTATTTATATGGTATTATTTTTTCATCATTTATAAATTCTATATTACACTTTGGGATGATGTTATAGATTTAATGAAATGTGTTTTCTATTATTTACCATTCCATGTTTCTTATTATGTAATGTCTCATGGTAGATTACATTATATATAACCCTTATATTTATTTTCATCTATACATTATTTGGTTTCCCTAACAAATTTTATGAAAAATTAATAATTGAATGAGTTTGACGATTTATAATATTCTATATAAATATGTTGTAATTTTTTCATTCAAATGTATTGTGGTACTAAATTATGTATCTAATTATTAAGTAATACTAAACTGTATAATATTTAGGTATGTGATCAATTTTATATTGTAAAAATTTAATAATGTTTCAAAATACTATAGGATAGAAATATAAGGGTTATTACATCATCACATGGAAATATCTGGGAATATAGAATTGATGTATATCTTCACATAAAAATATATGGAATACTTGAGAAGGTTTTTAATGGTTAAATGAAATTGTATCCATTTAAATTGATTCCTGTAATGTTACATTTTTTGTATTTTAGTAATTACATTCTATATCCATCCAAAAAATTTTGCTAGTAGTTAATGATATTTAGAATAATAGCTAAGTGATTGTGGAACCCTTTTAGATTATGGATACACATGATATGAAGTATCATATTAGAGTTATTAATTTTTAAAATGTATTACATCATTCACAATGGTATAACATGATATTAAAGATCATGAACTGTTAATTATATTTTATTATCATTTTCACTTTTTACATCAAGAATATAAAAAAATAATAGATTAATGTAAAATGATGGGGATAATTATTCACCATATTCACAACATGAATTCTTAATTTTATGAATATTTGTTCTATATGTTAATAATATATTCATTTGTAAGTCATCAGTTGATATTTTTTAATTTTTGGATAAATAAGTCAAAACATCTTCTTCCCTAGAGCCAATGATAATCATTTAGATACTATGTGATATGTACCTATTTGTTCCATATCAATTTTTCACTTTTTCCTTCATTTTATAATATTGTGACATCCCCATGTAAACAATATGAATGGATTGGTTTTTTTCCTAGATTTGTTTGACTCCGTATTTATGGGTTTTTAAAATATTATGAAATTATTAAGTGATCACATTATTTGGTTGTCATAGAACAATTGTGAATAAACTATTAAAAAATGATTGTGAAATTTTTTAAGAGAACCATGTTAACCCAACATAATTTAAAATTATTTAAAAATACAAATATAACATTTTTTGATATTAAAATTTATCATTAACTCATATTATATCCCCCATGGTATTACTGGAGGTTCCCTATTTCATCACATGTAAATTATCCATATTTTTTGGTGGAACTCTTCCTGGTATGTGTGAATAACTGTTGGATTCCTACCATTTAATAACGATTTACTATGGGTTTCTATTCATCTACATTTTTTTGAACCCTAATGTGGAATGATTTATATTTATAATAGTTTTGTGCGATTTTATGATATTTTCTCTCTAAGTTTGTGAGGTTGGGTTTTATTTTTTTTCTATCACATTGTAAAAGTTTATTATAATTCTTTATTAGTGAGGTATATGTCTCTATATAATGTATACTTTTAATTTAATAGCATATTGGTTTTCTATATGAAATTTGTTTTACTTATTAAATTTATTTCTTTTATATAAATGTTAGATAAATTATGAAAATATATATTTTATGGCTTGGAAAATTGTTTTAATGGGGGTATTCATTGAATTCAACTTATTACACAACAAGTGATTGATTAAGAAACCCAATAACCGTGTGGTCTATAAAATTGTTTTACATGAATAGTAGTTGTAATGAATTTATGAAATAATTGTTTATATAAATATTTGTTATTGTTCATTTGAATATTTTTATAAGACATGGAACACATGAACATTTTTATCCCTGGTTATGGTCATATGCGTGTTTCTAGTTTATTATGATCCACTAATAATTATGGTTATTAAATCATTTTCTTTTTGAGGTTAATGGGTTTGTATTAAATGGTTAAGAAATAATAGGATTCCATATCATTGTGAATCAAGTTATACCAGGTTATTTAGATGAATATTATAGATATAAATTACCAATGTATAGAGCCAAATTGCAATTGATTTTATTCTTGATTATAATGTTTTATTTGTTACAAGTTTTTCATTTTAGATTCTGTGGATGGTTTTTCTATTACCCAATATTTTTATATCATTAATAATATAATATTATTAGTTTATTTTCATATTATATGTTTTAAACAATTCTATAGTAATTTTAGGTGAATTCTTTTCAAATGACTCATTCTATAAATTCTATTTTCATTATTGTTGACTACCTAATGGGATCATAGGGAACAAATTTCTATAACTGCATCTTTTTTCTGTATTTTTATTTCTTCCTCACTATAATATCCAATTTTGATTATAAATACATGGTTTTGAAGGATCATGACAACTGGTGTGGATTCATATATCTTAACATCATCCCTTGGACCATTAATAATCAACATAGTTTCGATTAGTTGTAACATATATTCACATAGAGATATTTTCTATTGTTTTATGTTTATCACTCAGTATTTTAATTGTTATGACTCATGATTTTATACAATTTCACCTATTTCATACATTGGTATTATCCCTTTATCTTCTAATACAAGATATATGTGGGAATGTTTTTTAGATTGAAATAATTCCTAGGTTATTGGTACTGTAACCCATGTCCATTTCACCATCCTTTTGTGATCATGGTCATGGAAGAGGTTTTATTGAAATATATCCTATGTGATGTGTCAACTCAATCAAGGTCAGATTATTAAATTTCATTTAGTTCTATTGATAACCACTATTTTTTGGTATATAACCCTTTAATTTTTTATGTATAAAATGTATATGTGTGATGTGTGGGAGAGTTTTTGGAGCCATTAAGGAGTTTTTTGTACTATTATTTAGGTGAATGAGTGGTGAATTTTTGTGGAAACCAAGCAACACATGTGGGAAACTCTTCACAGTAAGGCATGGGATAATGGTGACCGACACGTGCAACACATGGGTTGTCCAAACTGTGTAGAATCCTAGGAGAACCCATGATGTATGGTGAAAATGTTGTACATAGATCTGTTTCATTGTTAGTTCATGGTTTGGAATCCTTTTGATGTGTGTTGGTATGTTATTTTAGGTCGAAAATATTACCAAATCAATGTGTATAGAAACCAATGTTGTTTTTTCCATACTGTGGTGATCAAGACCACGTATCATGTATTATAAGGATCAATATTTTGTTATTTGTCAGCTCAATTAGTGTTAGATTATTGAATATAAGTTAGTTATAATTTATAACCCCCCAATTTCTATATGTAACCATTTATTTATAATTTTATAATTATAAATTATAAGGGTTAAGGGTGGGAGAGCTTGGGGATCCATTAATGTATTTTTTGGACTTTTATTTATGTTCAAATTGGTTAATTGATTTTAAAATCCATTTCCGACATGAGGGAAACAATGCACGGTATGTCATGAGAAAAATATGAGGCACACATGCTTTACATGGGTTCTCCAAAACATGTAGAATATTATAAGAAACATTCATGTGTGGTGAAAATGCAGGAATGATATTTTTCCCATGAAAGCGTATGGATTTGTTGTCATTGGGTAAAACCATGTGAGGTCATTCTTATGACTGAAATAGTGGCACAATTGCACTTGGTTTTCCTAACCATCTGATTGAACTGTGTGTAGGGACATAGATAGATCTTTGAAAAGTGGATATAACACATTTTACCCTCTAACTAACTAATTATTCTCATATGAAATCCTAAATTAGTATTATGATCTACCAATCATTGGAGAACCATTTCCATGTTAATTGGAAGTGATCGAGAGCTATCCATTGGTGTGTTGAAACCCAGTTCATGAGGTAAGGCTTCATTTTTAATCATTCATGATATGTCTCCATAGATTTAATTCACACAACCTCTATTTTTTATAGAACAAAAATAGTTAAGGGTATATCTATGTTTTTGGATCGTTGATAATTTTAGATTTTAATAATATTAGGGGAAGAGATCTAAGGTGGGTTTTTAGAGTTTTAACCCTATTTTGTAATGTTGTTCATTCCGTTTATCATTTTCCACAAAACAATAGATTTAGGTGGCCTCACACTCACCTTTTCATTCATGAATTTATTGGATTGGTTTCAAATTGAATGAATTGATTAAAACGTATTGATATATTTTTCTACAATGCTTTTTATAAATCCTCTTTATTGGCAACTTATGGTTTTGGAGAAAATACGGAATTTTGGTGAATTGTTGTTAAAATAGATTGAGTTTATTTATATTAAAATGGTAATTATAAAATATTTTATTTCTCTATTTTATAAATAATTTGTTAGATAATGTTATTAAATGAATGTATTTTGTTATTGAAATTGTTTTGGATTTATTGATTTAGAACAGATTTTGGGAATACATGGGTGTCTTTTCATATTGTGTTAATGAGGCTTGGTTGAAATATGACATTTTTATCATTGAAATGGGAATGAGACATGAGAAAAAATTACCTTGTGATGAAATCGTAGATCGACAAGAGGCATCTCATTAGTATGGAACATTCATAATTATACATGCATGGTAGTTCGTGTAGATTTATGAAATGGAAAAACCTTAGAAAAGCACATTTGTGAAATGATTTTGAGGATTTGATTAGATGATTTCATAAAAATAGTTTTATATAGTCAATCAGATGAGATATCACTTGTTTATATTCGGTTATAAAATAGTTTAGATCTTATTTATATTTATTTATAATCTATTTTGGGAAATTTTTTATATAAATATTTTTGTATAAATGTTGACAACTATTCTATCCTAGTGGAATGAGTAGATAGTTCTTTGGTTGAAATCATACTCGGTTTTTGTACTCAACCATAATCCGGCATTATGGTTCTTTTGAAAATGTAATCTACCAAGAAATGGGTGAAGGAAATATATCTCATGTATTTAGAACTACCTCATGATTTTTTGGTTGTTTTGTGATGTAGTAACATGGACCATGTAGATTTTGGAGTCTTATGATTTCCCTGATGATTTATTAGTTTTCATTCATAGTTTACATTTCTATTATTGTATTTTACTATCATATGTGGTTTCTAGTTTGATTTTTATAAATTAAATTTTTTGTTATCTGTAATGGTTATCATACATTATTTAGTTGTTTGTTTAATAAAAATTTTAATGGTTATATGGTTTATTATTAAATAATAAATCATCCAGGACACGTATTGAATCACATCAGCATTTATTGCTAGGATTTTTCACCTAGGGTATGTCATTTGAGGCCATGTAACCCCTTTCTCCCTCTTTATCCAATGATAGGGGTGGTATTTTACCACTGGTATCTATTTTATTTGGTCCAAAAACATTATTAAGTCAAATTGTATAACATTTGATTGGTCTAAATGATTGTGTGAGAGAAATGGTATCATCTTTTTCCTTTTATTCTGGAACAGGTAGTCATCGCTTATATTAGTGTTAGAGTTGAATTCATTCTTTTTTTTCCTCAATTTTGGTTCTTAAAGAGGATTAGGATAGTGGTTATATAAAAAGTAGAGAAAAAAGATGAATCCAAACATTTTTTTGATTAAATATCATGTTACTAGGGAGTTGGGTACTCATATGTTATGGATAAATTTATAAAATATTGAAATGTAATTGACAATCGTTTTTCCAATTAAATGTGCATTCCATGAATAAGAGGATTAACTTCCCACTATGAATTAATAAATCATTTTTAGCAATGATTTATGATTTAGTCCTTAGTATTGACTTTAGAAAAGGTGGAAATGGTTTTTGAATTATATTTTCTAAAATATCATTATTCTGATATTTTGAAAATATTAATATTTTCAAATTCATTTTGAAATTGTTTTAAAAAATGGATGAATGGGAAAAATGTAAATTTTTGTAATGAAATTTTGTGATAATTCATGTGGTATATTTTTAAATGAAACTAATTTAGTTTCAAAATATATATACTTATGTTGTTTGTATTTGTATATAAAATGTCACATTGTAGGCGTTATATAATCCATATAGAAAAAGATACGGAGAAAGGGGTTGCACCTAACCCTCAGGTGAAAAAAAAGTGTTTATGACTATCAGCCAAGTATTTTTAGTTGTAGATACATGGAGTTTGAGGGATGAGCCAAGAAAAGTAGATTAATCAATCCAATTATAGATATTGAATCCCCCCATATTCTAGGGGTAATGATCCAGAATGAATAATGGAATGGATGAACAAGCCAATTGTATTATCAATTTCATCTGCACACCTATAGAGTTTTAAGTAAATATGGTATTGTATAATCTTGAGGATCATTCGAAACATATGTGGTATCTAGCTGTGTAGTCTAATGTGAATTGGGGCCATATTTGGGAGGATTTCGAATAATTTTTTAACAAATAATTCAATCCTCACATGTTAATGATAAATATAATGGAAAATTACATAATCTAGAAGCCATAAAATATCAATTTCACATATTTCGTGGCAATATTTATGAATATGGTACACTTTGAACTCTTGGTTGCAACTAGTGAATCTTTGATGGTTCACATCTTCATATTAGGGATAATTTAAGAGATTAACTAAATGATTGTTGTGCACTATATTTGTGATTATACATATATGGTCACTAGAGTTAATGTGGCTTAATAATAAATCCCATGTGCTATTCTAGGAGGATGTAGGTTGATATACATGGGAACCGGTGGGGATACTAATGCTGGGAACTAGTGGATGATATATGTTTTGTTACATTGTGAATGAGAGAACTAGAATCAGACTACTCCATCAGAAAATTTTCCTATAAGACCATAAATATAAGTGGTTTGTTTCCAATGTGGTCCTTTCATGTAAATTAAGTGAGGGTACAACCCCACCATCATCATTCCATAATTTCAACATGATCGAACATATTAAGCATTGTTGTCGTAGTGCTCAAATTTTAGGTGGTCATGAAACATATGAAGTGTGACATGCACCCTAGGATTTGATGACATGAGTGAAGATGAATCAATATTGGTAGTGGAATATAGCAATAAATAATGATTAAACAATAACAATGACTCCTCATCAAAGGAAATATCTACAATACCACAAGGAGTAGATATTAGTAATGAAGCAATTATATGAAGCTTTGACGGTGATTATTGATAGTTAGTCTGGACCATCTATGGTAAGAGGTATGATTATATTGAATCCAACATTTATGAATGATTTTTTTGGTACCAATGCATTTAATTCATTGATTTCTTCACTTTATTTTTATTTACATTTTTTAAGACATAAAATGAGGTCTTATATGATAAAAATAAAAATTATTGTTGGTTAATGATAATGTTATGATTTTGTGTGTAAAGAATGTTATATAACATCTAATGGAGCTGAGTTAAATGGGAATTCATGGGGTTATAGATGGATTTATATCAAGTATTACTAATTATGGATTATTTTAAAATGTTCATGGATCACATAAATTATTATAACAAAATAATTAGTTTCATCAGTGATAATGACACTGACAATCCCTTCATATGATAAATGGTTGTAAATACACATATAATGATCTTATTATAACATGAATTTGGAACGATATCTTACAATAAGGTGGATGTTATTGGAATTGATATAATAGATATAGAATATTATTTTTCTATAAGGGGGGATAATTTTCCATATGTGATTCATGAAAATTTCTCCAGGTTACCACATGAAATGGATGTGGAGTTTAATATCTATCTCCTCTCAGGGAAAATTACTATCTCACATTCATCTTATCAAATAGAACCAATAGAGTTAAAGTAACTGGAAGTGTATTTTGAAGAGTTGTAATGAATGAGTTTTATTTGGCCGAGCACGTCTTTTTGGGTAGAACTAGTGTTTTTTTAACGAAGAAATATAATGGAACTTAGTGGTTGTGTGTGAATTATCCTAATATTAATAATGTTTTTATAAGTAATGGTATATACTTCCACACAACGATGACATGTTTGATCAATTGAGGTGATCTCATTGGTTCTCTAAAATTAATATGTAGTCTGGATATCACCAATTTTGAGTTCGGAATGAGGATAATCCCAAAAATGTTTTTAGAAGTAGATATAACAATTATGAATATGGGGTAATTCCTTTTAGTATTATTAATAAAAACAAATTATTTATGGAATTTTGGATTAGATATTATATTTATATATAGATTCATTGGTTGGGTGGTATATGGGAGACATATTTTTGTATTCTGGGAATTGGGATATTCCTAAGAAACACTTGGAGATTGTGTTGGGAATCTTGGGAGATCCTCATTTTTATGAAAAAGTATCAACGATTTCATTTTTTATTCATGTTGTATACATTTATGGCAATGAAATTTATGAAATTTGTGCCTACGTGGATATAAAGAGTATAGATGTTGTTATCTCCTAGAAACCACAAAATAACATCCTTGCGATATTAGGATTCCTTGGTCTCACAAGATAATTCCATTGATTTTTGTGTTACTTATCAGGACTATCATTACCTATAATATATTTGAAAATTCATAACATTCCATTCCAATGGAGCGAGGAGTGATAGAAAACATTTCTAAAGCAAAAGGGTTGTCTTATATCTGCACCAATAATTATTTTCCAAAATCAGAAAAAGGTTAAATTGTTTAATATGATGCTCTAGGATTTGTTTCGGGGGTCTCTCTCAAGCTAGGAGACCATGGTGTGTCAGATGTCTTAAGTTAGTTGATTTTTAATGAGAAGAACTAATTATCACATGATTTTTTGTTGGCTGCAATTGTCCATGATGTGAAGACATGGAATCTATATATATTTGGTGAGAAATTTACATTGTTCATAGATCATATGAGATAACAAAATATTTTCTAAAAATAGTATTTTAATACTATTTAATGGGGATGGATAGAATATCATAAAATTTTCAATACTTATTTTAATATATACATTTATTAACATATATTCAATGGATGACTCATAAAGTATAATGTATTATACTCATATTGAAAATGATGATTTAAATGACTGTCTATTGATGTCGGTCTTAGCCAGAATCCATGAGGAATGTGATGACTGTTGTGTGTTGTTTTTTCTTTTCATTTTCCATTTCTCATAATTTGGTAAATATGTATATGGTTACACATGCATCTAATTAATAATGATTTTCTGTGAGTTTTAAACGTAATAGTGTTCATACCATTGAGGGAAAGCAGCTAGATGAGATTTTAGTGTTGTGATTCCTTAATCGTTTGATAGCACCTATTGGTTTTAGGAGGTAATTAATCATTCTTACTACCACTAGATATGGTATAACAATCTGGTAATGTATAATTTGTAAAATTTATCGATGGAACAATTTTTTTGGGTAGTATAAAAATGATGTTAGATGATTTTGATTCAATGTGATTAACATTCCACCAAGTTAATGAAATGAATCATCGACCAGTAGGTTTGTTGAAATCATTACCTAATCCTATTTGGAAATGGGAGCAGATAATGATAGATTTTTTTACAGGTCTCCCATGAATGGATCAAATATAGTATTCTATGTGGGTGATAGTTGATCATCTCAAGAAGTCGGATAATTTAATCGACATTTTTGAAACTCATATGGTGGATTAATTATCCATGATTTATATACAAGAAGTGGTAAGGAGACTTGAAACACTATTCTAGATTATATAAGACATAAAATAGTGGTTTGTGTTTCATTTTTGGAAAACCATATAAAAATCCAATTGGAATTAGTTGACATTGAGTATAGTGTATCATCCTAAGATTGATGGAAAAGTTGAAATAAGAATAATAAATTTTAATGATATTTTTTTTCATGTTTAATGATATTTTTTGGCTCATGGGAAAAGAACATATCACTAGTTGAGTTCTAGTAAAAAAACATCTATCTACCCTCAATACATATCAATATTTTTTATAAATTATATGGGTTTCCTTGTCGTTCACAAATTTTATGGGGGGAAACATGTGAAATATTACAAGTTAGTTAGAGACTTGTCTAATAAACAATAGAGTGTATTCAGTTGATCTAGATGTAAATGGAGACGGTTCATAGTAATCATTAATCATATGGGATCATCAATGATGACCATTCTCATTTGCGGCAAGTGACCATAAATAATTGAGGATCTCTTTAAGGCATGGATATTATCATTTTGGGAAGTATGTAATGTTATCTCCTCAATACATAGGCTCATTTGAGACAATGAAGTAGTTTAGTCAGGTGGAATAATAGTCAGTATTGCTACCACAATTTAGCAGAGTGCATAATGTGTTCGACCTATATTAGTGGAAAATATATCCTCATGATCCTAAAAAATTTCTCAGATGAGATCACACTAACCTAAAGCTGGATACTTCATTGGTATATATCCTGGTGATAATTGTTGATATCCAAGGGAAATTATTACATTTAGAGAGTATCATCGGATTGCGGGTTTTGTGGAAGCATGGTATGATCCTAGAGAATTCATGGGAAAAAGAGTCGGAAATGACATAAAAACAACATAAAATCATTCTAAACAATGGTGGTTTCTATCATCCAGATATGAAATGACCAATAGTGGGGATAATTTAGCTCCCCTATTTTTGGTATGTAATCCCTAATTTATGATTTTATATGAATAAGGTATAAGGGAAAGTTGTGTGGGTGTTTGGGAAACCATTATAGTGTTTTTTGAATTTTTACTCAGGTGACAAGTGGTTCATGGTATGTGAAAACTATGTAACACATGTAAAAAATAATGCTTGGTATGCTTAGGGATAATGGTGTACTACCTGGGTTGTAATAAAGTTTTCCATACCATGTGGAAGCCTAAAAGAAACAAAGTAGAGTGGTGAAAATGATTGATATAGATCTTTAACTGAACCGGTGTCTGTTTTTGAAGTCATGTGAGCCACCTGTGTGTGGTCTTTCTTATGATAGTAATAAAATAACAATTAGCCCAATGTTTTCCAAATCGTGTTACTAAACCATGAACAGGGTCAAAATTAAATTCTAGAAGAGTGGATCTCAATTGTTTTTCTCATTGAACCACTCTTTTTTCTTTTATGAGGACTTAAAATGGTATTATTGTCTCTAAAATTATACAGAACATTTATTGTGATAATTTTAAGAGATCCATAGAAATCAATTAGGGTGTTGAAGACTAGTTCCCTTCAATAAGTCTTTGTTCCACATTATTCTTGACCATTTTTCATAGATCTTCTTCATCCTTCGTATAGTTTCAAAAGATTTATTCATATAATGGTAAGATCTAACATTGGGGATGACAAATATGTTTATATTTGGGTTTTTTATGATAGGGGAATAATTCATACACTGGCTCATGGAGTTTTATCATGGTATTGGAATTTTTTCACATTGTTTATCATCTTCTCCTAAACACTTGATTTATGTGTATTCACTCTCTACTCCTCTAGCTAGAATTTGTTGGATTAGTTTCAAATTGATACAATATATCGAATGTGATTGTGATATATTTTTTTAAGAAATTATATAAATCTTCATTAGTTGAAATTTATGGTTTTTGGTGAAATTGTATAATTTTAGTGAATTTTCGTGATAAGATATTTAGTTTGTTGATTTTATAACGAAAATTTTGAAATATCACATTTATTAATTTTTGGAATGGGTTGTTGGGGAATGTTTTTAAATATAAATATTTTTTTGATGAACTTTTTCTATCCTGATGGAATTGGAATAGTTTTTGGGAATACTTGGGTGTGTGTTCATATTTAATGTCTGAGGATTGGTTAAAAAATGACATTGTGCTATGTACTAAATGTGTAATTGAACGTGGGAAATAATTTTCTTATGACAACATGGTTGATTTCTGAGACACCTCTATTGAGTATGGAATCATAAAAATGATACATACATGGTTGGTAGCACGGATATGTGAATTTTAATGGCTATTCAAAAATAAATATATAATATAGTTTTATGTATTTGTTTGGTTTTGTTCAGGAAATTAATGTTTTGTGTTTAATATTTTGAGATAATACTTTTTTATATTTGATTATATATTATTTTAGACCTTTTTTATATTTAGATGTAATCAGTTTTTGTAATTTTTTACTAATAGATATTTCGTAAAAATGTTTATTACTCTTCTATAAAATATGATTGAGTATGGAATTAATTGGGGAATACCAATTGAGTTTTGGTACTCACATTTTCGGTGGCACTTTTTTTTCATTAACAGGTGACATCTACCAATGCGTGATGAATGGTAATGTATCTCATGTATTTAGCACTACCTTAGTATATGTGTGAACTTTTGTGAATTTGGAGCATAGAGTAAGTGAAGATTAGACTCTTATTGTTGTCCAGGAGTTTTATTAGCTGTAATCTAATGATTAGTTTTCAATTTTATTCATCCTTTTTGGTATATTTTTTCTAGTTTTATTTTGATGAATGAATTTTTCTGTTATCATTCATTGTTATCATGAAACATTTTGTGGTTTATTTTTTTACAATTTGTACGGTCAGTCAGTTTATGCTTAATTGGAAAATTTCTACCCAATCATACATAAGACATTCAACATTTTTTGACAACCTTTGGCACCTTGGGGATTTAAATTAAATCCATTATATTCCCATATTCCATCTCAAGCTATTGAGAAAAGGAGGGACATTAGAACATCAGAGTGAAATTATAAGGATAATATTGATGACAATCCATTATGGTTATTCATAACATAAATGGTGTAATGTAATTACTAAAATGAAAAAAAATCAACTTTAAAGAGAATAAAAATAAATTGATGAAATAGATATTATTATGAAAAATATTTGATATTTAATTATATAAATTAATTGAATTGGAGGATAGATATATGGACCCTGAAGGTCCTAAAAAACCCATTGTAGTGACCCTTCCTAGAAATCCCAGAGTCATTTCCTACTAACATTACATTTGAATAATAAATATGGAGTCAGAACTAGAATGTATAAATATATTTTAGTCTTGGAAAACTAAAAACATTCATGATACATACAATATATATGAAAAAATAAATATAATACTAATCATTTTGATATTGTATTTGTTAAGTATTTATTAACCCTGCATATCAAACATAATAATATTCAAGGAATTATATAGAAAGGAATGCAAATTAGGGAGTTATTAAATACTTAAGAAGTGTTATGTAAAATGGATGTAATAAAGAATCAATATGAATAACAAATATATAAGGGTAAATATATATATATATATATATATATTCTCTTTATATTACGGAATTATGAATAATCAATTTGGGAAGGTTAATATCTAAATAGTCATACCATCTAAAAAAATTAAATAAGGAAAAATAAATATTGAAATGTAAATAATTGAAAAAAATCCATTTAAATAACATGAATAACATGAAATGATAAGGCATAATCTATATGAAAATGTATTTAAATAAAATATATTACATTTAATCCATAATTTGACAGTGAAATTATTCCATATATTTTTTCACTGGAAACTTTTCACTGATAATAATAATTATATTATCAATGGATAAAATCATTATTAATTACAATTACTATTTACTAGGTATAATAATCATTTACCATTAATACATTTCATAGTATAGTTTAAAAACACTATGTATAATCCCTCATTACTATTTACAGCCAACTGATTCTACCCAAGAAAATGTCTATGCATCGAGGGTTTTTAATAGATTTTCCCAACTCTTATCATACCTTTGTATAGAAGTCCTCATATATCGAATAATCTATTTAATTCCTAAATAATGCTCCATATAAAAAATTCTAATTAAATAATGAAAATGTATATAAATATTTACAAGATTATCATATAAATATCAATGTAAAAACCAAATATAAAAATATTATATGGTTTAGGAAATAATAATAACCCGCAATATTTAAATATATATTTTTCAGAAAAAATAATTTCATTGGTAACATGATTTTAATTAACTCATGTCGAAGTAATTGACTAATATAATGACTTAAATAACTAATTTTCAATACAATACTTCGTCAAATTACCCATATCCCATATAGAGGAAGAATATGTATGTTAACAATGAATCATATAACCCTTGGAGTAAAAATAATATTGGTCTTCTAGAAGAAATAATTTTTTTAATAAAATCATTGAAGGAAAAATCAATTTCATTTTGAAAATCACAGTTTAGAAAATAATTTTTTTGGAAACTGTTTCATGTGAAAATACGATTTAAAATAATTTTCTTAACACTATATTTCTAAAAAATATAAAGAACCTTTAATTAAACTATATTAATTCATTCCATAAAATTCATAAATATAAAAAATACATTATATTTAATTTATAATAAGTTTAGAAAAATTTGTGTTCCTAAATTGACTAGTAGTTACATTGATAAATTGGATAAAAAATTAATAATGTGTAAGAATGTATTTAATAAATAATTTTGAAATGGATATTTAAAAAACATTATCTAGGAAGAAATCTTCTTTTCGATTTAAGAGTGAAATCCAGTCGGGTTCAAAATAAAATTTAAACAATGTTCACGTACCAAAGAGTTGAAAATTGATACTATTCTTTGGAAATAAAAGTTATTTACAAGTGGATATGAAAATAAAATTATTTATTAAACAATAATAATATAATTTCATTTAATGGAAATTAGATAAAAAAATATTGATTATAATTATATTGTGAAAGAAACCATTGAAATGTTCATATTGTTGAAGTGATAATTGAGAAATGAATTAATTATGTGTATCAAATGTTAATCAAAAAAGTAATATGCAAATTAATATATATTAAATTTTAATTATAATAATAACCATAAAATATCAACAATATAAATGAATTTATGCAACCCAATGAAAATAAATTGAGTTAAAAAATTTCATTACTACTTGGTAACATTATGTTAAAATCCACATTGAATAAATAATTCAAATTAAAAATTAAAATAAAATGGGTAATAATTTATTCATAATCTTAAATTTAATTATTTACAATTTAATCTATATAAAAATAATTACTTTCTTAAAATTACAGTATGTATAAATAGAATGAATTTGAGACAAGGTCCTTTAATCCAAGCTTTCCTTTTTGTCATTTTCCATTTATTAACTGGTATAGCGGGTTAGAAATATTAATTAAATTATTAAATAACTATATTATTATTTATTAAATCATAAATTATTCCCTATGAAGATCTTATAACCTTTTTTAATAATCATTATATAAATTCATTTTTTTATGTGTTAATTGCCATGTTTTTGTAGTACGTTTTATCATCTTATTTTAATTTTCTATTAATTTAATCATTATTTAATAATCCCCAAAATGTTATACATGATTTAAATATCATATACTTATACTAAATATTATATTAGAGCAATCCATAATATTTACTGATATAAAATGGAATACAAAATTCATTGAGATAGTATAGCATATGTATGAAAGAACATTATTTCTATTTTATTATAATATTGAATGAAATAAAATGAAAATAATTTGTATATATATATTATTATAATAATTATTTGATATATATCAGATACTTTTATTGTAAACATCATTTATACATTATATTTGAAAAATGAAGGAATCACATCACATGTCGAGCCGATATTCTGCCGTACACATGAGGGATGTTATTATATTCTGATATAATGGAAATCGTGAAGGTATATTTGATAAAATAAACTCATAAGAATAAAAAAATCATAAAAATCATATATATCAGATATATCATATATAAACTAAAAATACATCATTATCCATGATCATAAATTGTTGTAATCAAAAAATTAATGACATCTGGTTTGTAAGGTGGCAGTCCTCCTAACACACTAATGATAATATTGTCAATCATTTTTTAGATGTGTCAGATGATTTAAGTAGTTAACATAAAATATAAAACATCTCACTATATTTATTACAATAATTTTATTATAGAATCATGTCATAATTGTTAATAAAGTAGGTCGAGACAGAAATTAAATAAATATGCTTTTACAAGTTAAATAGGTCTCATTTCGCTATCCTCATTAGGTTTTCACTAAACCATAACTAGGTTGAATTTGATACCATGGAAATTAAAATAGGATGATGAGAAGAAATATATTTTATATTTTTGATTTTATTTTAGAAATTAATATATATTTACCATGAGAATAAGGGAGGATTGGGAGTGTCCTTTTATAAGTGTAGTGAGTGGAACTATTGTATTTTTAAAAATTATTGAATTATAACCATATTATATAAATATAAATATCTGACAATAATGAATTTAATATTTGTAATATAAAGTATATGGTTGATATATGACCTTATAATGGGGTTTTTACATCATTTTATGTCAAATTTCATTTTAAGACTATGGGAATGTCACACCATAAACTAGGTATTCTCTTATTCATTGAAATGCATTTTAATTATTATCTCTAATAAATATTGTCAAAAAACTAATTTTCCCAATTTTAAATTATAAATTTATTATTCAAAATTTTCAATTTATTAGTCCAATTTATATTCAAGAATGTGGAAAAAATAATTTAAAATAAATCCAATAGAGAGGATGAGAAATCAGATTTTAATGTGAAAATGTTCAAATGGATATTATATTTTTATATCACAAAAAATAAAATAAATAAGAATAATAGAAATAGTATTAATTGGTCTATAATTTGTAAAATTGTACATTATACCCAAATTAAAATATGATATAATTTTTTTAAATTATTTAGATGATGAGCGAGTTAGCAATTAAAATTTATCATTTTATATATTCATTAATAAAATAAAAATTCATAGAAAAATATAAAAAATTCCCTATAAATTTTTTTTACAGTCACAATTAAAAAGGGTGTTATTTTTCTCAATCAATTTTTACAGAATTTTAAAAATTATTTTAAATATAATTTCACCATTTTATGTTATAAAAATTACCTTTAAAAAAATATATATCTTTATGCAAAAAATTTAATTTGTTAATATCATTTGCGTATAAAATATATTTGATGAAATTTTAAAAAAATATTGGATATAGAATATATAAATTTTGATAATATTATTCACTAATTTAATTTAATTTATTCTACTAAGAAAAAACAACTTTTGGAGAATAAAAATACATTTTTATTAAAAACATTTATTTTATATTTAATTTAATTTTATATTCACATATACATATTTGGTATCTAATGAATTAATTTCATATTTTTTTAAACTATATAATTTAAAATGATAGATAATCTAATTAATAACACCCTATTGAAATGATACATGAAAATTTCAATTATAATAATAATATTGATAGTATTTGGTAAAACCATGTCTTGAATGTAACACATGATAACATTGAAATTCATTTTATTGTGTAATGTAAACTAAAATAGTGATTTATAAATTATTAAATATATAATAGATCATATTTTTCAATAATAAAAAATATTTTTTATAGTATTCAGATATAACATTCCTTTCTATAATTAGAGTTTCCTTTCATTAATATTATCTAATGTTATATTAATTATTTTTATATTTTTGTGTTTTTCATAAATATAAAAAACTAAAAATCAATCCCTTAATGAATGGATATGTTGGAAAATAGGAAAAATTTATTTTTTAAATAGGTAAGTGACCCTGATTTTTTCTTAGTGGAAAAGATGATTAATTTTTGAGTTCCTTATATTGGGTAACTAAAATGTGTAAAATTATTATATCCATATCATCCAAATGATCATATATGTTTTTGATTATTTTTCTTCTCTTACATTGTTTATATTACATTGGATGAATTTTTGAGAATTTACTAATATACATAAATATTGTAGAAAAAATAAATTTTTAATAGAATTTAATTATACAGACCCAACAGTAGATAGCCTAGAGTCAGTGTCTACTATCAATTACATTAGAATGATTACTAGGATAAAAATATAGTGGTACCAGAGTTTAGATGTATTTGAAATAGATATATATAAATGACTGTTGTATTATAAATGAGTACCCTAATTAAAAAAATAATTTTTTATAAATAATTAACATTAATTATAATAATATTACATTTATTTTATACCTCTATATAAATCAGATTATGCTTCATGGAAACTTAAGGAATTAAATAGAATAAGGGTGATAAAAAATGAATAGTATGGGTGAAATATATAGTAAGAAATAATGAATCAATGAAAATTATATTTATGGAATGTTAAATAATAAAACTCACATAACATATAATAAAAAAACTGAGAGAGAAGTGTATAAAAAAATAAATATGTAAAAAATAGAAACACATGGTATTTAATTAATGGACTAAAAACTAAATGTATCGATAGATATATTGATTAAAAATATATTGGTCGAAAAATAAATGAAACTAAATGGAATAAATTCTTAATGATGGATGTCTATAACATACCCCTGAGGCGTAATGCTAAGGATCTCATATTTCGAAGGCTTCATGTGTATAATCTAATTTTTTTAAGTAAATCCTTTAAAAAATCATTTACTATTAACCCTTTACTCCATGAATCTAATTTTATAATGGCTTCATGAAAATAATCTTATAGGTTCAATGCTTCAAGATAAGAATCTAATACATTCAATGATTTTTAGGGGAATATTATACTCTCAATGTGAACACCGTATAAAAAATGGTATACATTTTATGCAATTAACATATTTATGATAAATTAATAGTATAATTAGTATATTTTCAATGTTCAATGATCTTACAAAATTGACAATTTTAAGGGTAAAAACAAAGCCATGAAAGGAGATAAGGTCAATACTATTCTTGTAAAAATCAAACATAAACCATCCAAAGTCTAAAATAAGTATGGTATAAATATAACATATCCCAAAGGTTGTAAAAATAAATTGTTTTATTCATAAATAAATAGAAATAATATAAAAATATCATTTAAATACATTCTTTAGGAAAATATCTATTTTTTGAAAACCCCATTTCAAAAATCATCTCTTTGAAAATCAATTTTGAAACCCTATTATATAGAATTTATAATTTTAAACATGAAATAGATGATTCAAAGAATTAAAATAGGGTAATAAAATACATATTTTCCTAGGTAAAAAGAAAATTCATTTTACATGGTAAAAAGATAAAAAAATCATTGTTTGTAATGTAAAAAAGAAGATTCCATTGAAAATGTTGTAGAATAAAAAAAGGTAATGATGTATTTAAAAACTTATTTCAAATTCATTTCTGAAATCACTATAATAAAACATTGTTTTTATAAGAGGACATGTTCTTTGACGAAAGAGATAAATAATATTTGGTTTATCTAAAAACATTTTCAAAAAAAATTTACTACCAACGAGTGTAAAAATGGTAAAAATTCATGAAAAGGTCTAGAAAACTACATAAGATGAAAATAAATGGTTTTATTAACCAGTTTCTATTAAATATATTTTAATGTAAATACTATTAATAGATCATTATAATAATTAATATGGAAAATAATATTTTACCATGCCAAAGTGTCCAATAAAAGTTTGAATAATTTTAAATAAAAATCCTCATAAAGGAATAACATCAATTGAATGTTTATAATAACATAAATGTAAAATAATTCATGATATACTTTATAAAAATAATAGGTCATTACAACACACAATAGAATTATATGGTGAAAATTATATTTGTCTCACAGAATTAAAAATTGAGTTGAAAATCCCTCACTATATGAGAATCTTAAGAATCATGTGATGCGTGAATGAATGACCTAAATGAAAACAATGAATACCATGAAATAATTTATTTAATTTTCTTATGATATTTATATACATCATATAATATACACATTGTTCATGATGATACAATATGACTTAATGAGATGGAATTGACATAAAATTCATTAACTTGACATTTATTTTGGGTGAATTTCATTTATATTCATGTATGATAAAAAAAAATTTTACGAATTAATTCATAATTTTTTTCATTTTTCATTACTTTTATTTCACTAATTATTATATTGTTTTCAAATATGTAAAAAACCAGTTATTTTATGGTGTTATGACAAAATTCCGTTCATTTAAAAAAACCTTTTTATGTTAACTACTTTTAAAGGGGTCATTATATAAAATCACTAGAAAAATAATCATGAAATTGTTCTCATATTTTAATATAAATTATGATTTTAAAAATATTAATTATATATGGTTATAAAAAATTAACCTTTATTATAATCATGGAAACAGTAGGCCAGAACTATAATTAATTAACATTCACAAGTTTCAATGATCAATATAGAAAGAGGATATATAGAAAAACATAGTTTTAGAATTGTAATTATATCATAAATAAAATATTATTTAATCATATATACTTATATATATAATTCATATGATTCATAATGAATCACATCGTATCATGGATGCGGTAGTCTGCACATCCACGAATGACCTTATCACTTTTAAGAGTGTCTGAAATGGTAAAAATTAAAATGATATATATATATATATATTATTTCAATAAATCTAATTATTTCATGATTATAATATATTGTTTTTTGAAATAAATTATTTTTATTTAATAAAATATATTATACATTATATGTATATTGTGAATGGGTCAAATCATTTCGATGGGAGGGTAGTCCACTCTTCCACAACTGTTGTTATCAGATTTACACAAACTGGAAAGTAAAAAGGTATGTGTTATAAAATAATTAAATATTATTAAATAAATAATAAATAACAAATATAACATTTATAAATATAGTTTCCATCATAATTTTCACCATTATATATTTTAATGGAAAATAAACAATCGTCTATTTGTGATGTGATATTTTATTATACACATAAAAAAAAGATTATTACCCATTAGATGAAGGTTTGAAAATTTTTAGGAATAAATCATAGCATAAAAACATCAAAGTGTATTGAGAATAAAATATTTGTTAAAAAAATTTAATAATATGTATTTAATGGTGGAGAGTGGAAGTTAAAAATTTGCATAAAAATGATGTTACTTCATAACAAAGAAACACCTTATGGATTTGAAGTAAAGTATTAATTTGATTGATACTCTTCCAGGATTATTCATAAAGGATTTTGGTATAGATTGTGAGGAGTTATTTGGTAATATCTTGCTCGATCCAAAGTATCTTGAGAGGTGTGAGGAAGTTTGAGGATTGAGGTCCTTTTTATAGTGGAGCGAAAGGACACAATGGGTATTTTTGAAATGAATTGTGTGTTCCCCAAATTTTAATTATTCAAAAAATTTCCATATCAATAATAATGTAATACTATGATAATATTGGTAGAGATATAGAAAACACTAGGTTTTTTATGAGTATATTTTTTAGTTTTCCCTAAATATTAATGGTTAGTCACTTATTACTGTTAATTTCACATTAATCACTATAATTAATATTCTGTACATTCACTAATATTTATGGTTAAAAAATATTATAGAATTATAATATATTATATACTATTATCATTCAAAGTATGGGTTCCATTATTCTAAATTACAATTACATAATTGGAATAAATTAATGTGAATTTAATCCAACATATGGGAATACGATGTTGGTTTGAAAGTAAAAATATTCAAGAGCATTAATTGTTTTTATAGTAAATTTAAGAGTAAAATTGAAAACAATGACCAAAATTGCATTAAATGAGAAACATATGATATAAAAATACTTTGAATACAATCAAAATAATAATTTATCTTTATATGTAAACAAGAAAAAAGAAAATTAGAACTAAAACATAGTATTATACTATATTAATTGAAAAATGAAACATTATAGAAAAATAAAAAATATTTATCATAATTTTTAGGTTTTACATTTAAATATGTAGATTTTATAGAAATATTTTTTTCACAAATTTCACAAAAATTGTATTTAAAATAGGTTTGTCATTAAACGGTGCTAAATATGCCTTAATAAAAAGTAATATTTTATATGTAATATGGACTTTGTTTTATATTTTTCCTCTAAAATTCATTTGATAAAATATAAAATATATAACTGAATATTTAATAGATATTAATTTATCATCACTCTTTTTTAATAATTATTTTATTAGAGTAAAATAGTTTTTTAAAATAACAACATTTTTTTATAAAGAATTCCCATTTATATTCAATTTGTTATTATATCCATTTCTAATTAATTTTTAACCAAGGAATTAATATCAAATTTTCTGTAAACCAAATATTTTTATAAATTAGTAAATAGTAAATATATCAGCTATTTTATTGTCTTGGTTATACCATATTATATTAAATAATATTTTAATAATATATTGTTGTTTGGTAAAACATGGTATTGTGTGTAACCCAATCCATTTTAGAAGGATTCCCTTGTGGGTAATTAATGATAAATTGGTGTAAAATCATTGAAATATGTATAATCAATTAAATATATTTTAAATTGGAAATATATTGTAATTTATAAAAATATTATATTTCATTATGGGCTTGGGGTCACATGTCCTACATGCTATCAAATATAAGGTTCTTACGTTATCATTATTGGGTGTTACACTATTTCGTCATTAATTAAATTTCATCCACTAAATTTGAACCTGAAATTGGTAATAACTTTTTTGATACATCATATAAATTAAAGCTCACATCCTTATATGGGACCTTAAAACATGTCTTACAAGTGATGGAATGGAACATAAAAAGGATTCATGGACTAACATATAACTATTTCACCAAGTAATAGAACATTATTCAAAAATTATTATATATACACAGAGTAGAAGAATAAATATTTGTAGGGAGATATTGAGGTCCTTAATCCCAAAAAACATAATGAGAAATTGAATTTCATTGGCATCAAAGCTTGTTATATGTGATTATTTATAAGAAAATTGGATAAACAAAAATTAATGTAATAAGACAACATTTTATCTCAAATTCATTTTCTTAATGTTGAGTAATAAGTTTGATTACTATGAATTTAATGAAATATAATGACATGATATATTTATATATATATAATTTCACTTATTCCTTGTTCTTAAAATAGTTATACAAATCACCCAAATAATAAGTTTGATTTTTAATATACTAATATAAATTGAGAATGGATCATAAGTCACATAAATGGGTGATAAGTCTTACTATTTGTCTCTAATTACATTCCCAAACAAATATTGGAAAAAATTAATATCAAAACCGAAAAAAATATACTACCGGTTCATCATAAATATGTTTTAATCATAAATGTAAAACATTGACTTACTAACCCATAATTTTCATAAGTTAGTTTTTGCATGAAACCCTTAACATACTTCAATATGTGGTTCATGTCATGTGGCCTAGGAGGATTTGACTGGTAGTCACCTGAAATAAATGGTTTTTATTTCTAAATCCATATTATAAAATACATGTGATATAAATCCATGAAGTAGGATTAATTCCAGAATATAAATTTAACTATGGTTTTAAATAAACCCCAAATACATAAAAATATCTTTTATTTTATATATACATAGTTCCTTCAATTGTAAATGTTTTATCTTAAGTCATTCATTGTTATTATACACTGAAATCGTTTTTAAGGGTTTGAAATTAAAATTCCAGTTATTCTAGGAATATCCCTGAGGACAGTCTAACATTATGCACAATATGACATATTGTTGAGTACCAGGATACATCAGGTCATGCCTGAAACACTTTGTGGAGTTGTTAATCTTCTGTACTTATATGCCAAAACAATGTCAACATCAAGTACCCATAGAGGGATCTATTATGAGGAACCCCCATATAATATCTATTTTACCAAAAAAATAGGGTGTTTTTCTATACTATTCCTAAAATTATTCCTTTTTGTTACATCTTGTAATCCATGATTTCTGATATCTAGTTCCCAGTGGTGGATACTATACATCCTCTGATAAAAAATGTATTGTCCCATCCCATGATAGCCTGTATACAGTGATTTTATCAATAATACAGGCATGTTTACAAGGATTATAATCATGATGGACAAAGAGTTTATTAGTTATGATAAAATATACAAAAAATGATTCATTTATTTTATATTAGTGAACTAATTACAAAAAAAAATTAAAAAATATATTACTTCGACGATATGTTTTTTACATATAGTATATCCATGCATATCACTAATTGTATGCTTCATGGATTATTTTGGACGGAAACAAAATAAATATTCCCACAAATGTTCTGTAAGGGTAAAATATAGTGGAAGAAATAATGAATCTATAAGATAAATAATTATGGTGTGATAAATATTTGAACACACATAACATGTAATCAAAAAAGCGAGTTGGAAGTGTATAAAAAATGTTTTAATATATTAACAAGAAACAAATACCATTCAAATAGATTGATATGGAAAAATAAATATGAAAATGTAAAAAACTAAGGTAACTTTAATTTAATAAATGAACTGATAATTAAATGTATTCATATATATGTTGATTATAAATCACAAGGATGAATAATAACTTAAAATCGAAGATAAATAATCATAGTGGAGGATATCTAAAACATACCGCTGAGTCATTATTCCAATGATCTAATATTTTTAGTGATTCAATCCATGAATCTACTACATTCATTGATTCATTCCATAAATATAATACAATCAATTCTTCATTTAAATAATTTAATATTTTCATATATTCATGAAAATAATTTAAACATTTTATGGATTCATGCAAAAATATAATACAGTTAAGGCTTTGTGAAATGAATCTGATACTCTCAAGGTGAACACCTTATGATAAATGGTATATGGTTTATGAAATGAAAATATCCCTGATAAATGATATTTATAATAAGGGGCTTTTAAATGATAAATTTTTATAGGGAATTGAATATTTAGAGGGACTAATAATGAAATAAATTATGTGAATGACAATATTATCCTTTGAAAATTCGATCATTGACCCCCCAATAGTATAAAAAGGATCTTATCAATAAAACAAATAAAATTTGGTGTAAAACTAAATGGTAATTTTCACTGATGAATTGAAACATTATAAAATTATATTTAAAAAAAATATGTCGAAAAAGTCATTTTTTTCGAGAAAAAACAATTGGAAAATCATTTCATTGAATATAAAAAATAATGAAAATTATATTAATGAATCATTTTACTAATAAAAAATAATATTCATAAAATTAATGTGTGTAAATTTTTTTCATTTTTTAAGAGGTAAAAATAGAATTCTTATTACACAATAAAATAGTTAAAAAAATTCTTTCATTAGAAACTGACAAGAATATTCCAATGAAAATAGTGTTAGAATATGGGAAGGGTAAAGATATCATTTTAAAATAATTATAATATAATTTTTTAATATTTTTTAATATGAAATAATTTTTTAAAGAATATAGTTTCATTGATGAAAGGGAGAGATGATGTGGGTTTCTCATAAAAAATTATAAAATAAATTTAGTTCTAGAGAGTGGTAAAATAGTATTAATACATGAAAAAGGTTGATAATAACCAGAGGAGGGAAAATGAAAGGTTTTATTTATAAATTTTTATATTATTATATTATATGGAAATAAAATTGAATGATCATCAAAATTATTCATGATGAAAATAATATTTAAAAATTTTAAAGTGTCTCATACCACATTAATTTTTTTTCATAATAATACTAATGATTGAATACAATTTTAATAATGTTTAAAATAAGTTTACTATAATATAATTAATGAGATGATGTATTGAAATGTCCAGAAGATGCACTACACAAAATAATTCTACGTTGAACATGGAATTTATCTCAGATAAAAAAAATTGAAACAAAAATACCATACTACATGAGTTACTTTTTAATCATTAGATCCATGAAATAATTACATCAATAAATAATTTTAAAAAAATGAAATAAATTATATAAATCTAATATGATTATTATATAAAACATATAAATGAATTTATTTGGATAATAATATAATATGCCTTAATGAAATGAAATTGAGATGAAATCTCTTACATTGAGTTATCTTATGGGTGAACATCCTAAAACATTCTATATAATAATACTATGTTAATATCATAGTTTCATCAAAACCATTTACTTGTCTATCAGTAAATTTATTGGAGCTATTATTATTTTTTATTCAAGTACATAAACAATAATCTTTACATCATGTATTTTGGATAAATTCAATTTATGTCTCATAAAACATTGGTTGGTCAAAAATAGTAAAGTGGGTCATTTTATAACAACTCCTGAATAATAAAAATGAAATAATTATAATATTTAAACAATAATTTTACTTTTAAAATATATAATTAAACTACATTATGAATAAACAACCAATGTTATAATCATAGAGACAGTAGTTTGTATACATGTCGGTGTAAATTTCCAACTTTCAATGATCAGTATGGAAAGATTGAATGTAATAATAATAATTACTAATGATAATTATATATTAAATACCATATTATTAATTCTTATATACATTTATATATAATTATTATGATGTAAAAGTAATCACGTCATATCGAGGAGGTTGTGGTCCAAATATCCACAAATGACATTATCACTTTTTTAGTGTGTGAAAAATGGTAAAAACAAAAAATTTATTTAAATATATATCTAATTAATAAAAGATAATTATGTAATAAATAAAATATATAATAATTTTATTTGACTTTATTAAACTATAATCATCTGTTATACATTAAATGTAATACATGAATGAATCGCATCGCCTTGAGGGGACACTAATTCACAATTCCACAAATGAAGTTATCATCATTAATGAATATTTAAAATATTATGGTAACTACTATAAATGATTTATAGAAGAATAACTAAATATAAAATATCATATATAACATATATAACATATATAAATATAGTTTTTATCAAAATGGAGGCCATTCGAAGTGGTAAAGTAGAAATGATCAATAATCATTTCGTGATGCTATAGTTCTCTATACAAATAGACAATATGTTAAATACCCATTAGATAGATGTGTGTGTGTGTGTGTATAGGTAGAATACATAGGATAAAAAATAGAATATAGAGGATAATATAATTTTTTTATAAGGATTTATTAAGAATAGTGTAGTTGGGGATAATAGAAATTAAACTAATGTGCTTAAAGAATAATGTTACATATTAATCGAGTATATCATTTTGGTTTGAACAAAATGGATTAATTGGATTGATTTATTACAAATTTGAGGCTTATAGGATCATTAGAGGGATTTCTGGGTGATATTTTGGTAGTTTTTGGTTGATCTAAACTGGCTTTAGGGATATGAGGATGAGGGAGATCTGAGTTTCTTTTTATAGTAGAGTAAAAGGACACACATGGTAATATTGAAATGAATTGTCGGTTCTCCAAGTATTACATATTACTAAGGAGTATAAATGGAACATAATGGAACCTTAATGGTATTTTCACAGATATATGAGCATAAAATATGATTTTATAAGTTTATTGATCGGTTTTACAATTATGACTAATGTTCATTCCATTTTTATACAAAATTTATCCATAATTATTTTAATTAAATGTACTAATATTTATTGCTAAAAACTATTTTCAACAAATTTGAAATTATATATTATATGGATATATTTATTAAATCCATTTTTCCATATTCCAATTATAGAGGTGGAAAAAATTAATTTAAATTTAATCACGTGGATGGGATAACAATGCATGTTGTTAATGTTAATATGTCAAAATATATCCTATGTTTTAATCATAAATTTAATAGTTAAATTGAATATAATGAAATAAATTTAATTTATTAGTAAAAAATGATATAATTAAACCTTACTAATAAATTAGGTGAAAAATAAGTTTTTAACGGAAATTCATTATTTTTCCCGATTCATTAAAAAAACAAATGTCACTGAAAAGTACCGAATATGTACCATATTTTCTAATTTCCTAATTAAATAGACTGTCCATTAAAAGGTGGTAAAATGACTCAATAAACATATAGTATATTTTATGTAATTTTTGGTTTTTCCTGATTATGTTCCTATAAAATATATTCACCAAATGTTAATTTTTTTGAATATAATATATATATTCTACATTAATATCACTAAAATATTAATTAATTTAAATAATTAGGGTTAAAAATATTTTTCTGTATAAAAATAGTTTTATATAAATTTTTTTTGTCATATCCAATTGGTTCTAATATCAATTTCCAATAAATTTTTAACTAAAGGAATTCATATTAAATTATGTTTACACCACATATTTCAATATTTTTCATAAAATTATTTATAAATTATAATTTAATTTCTAGTTTATTATTTATTATAATAATTAATATTTTAATAATATTTTGTTTTTCATTAAAACTCAGTCTATCGTGTAACGAAAGACTTCGATCTGGGTCTCTAATACCTATAAGGGATACTAACTCGATGACATATGATAAATATATATAGAATGTATTGAATCTATTTTAAATCTTAAATATTTTATACAGTCACTATATATTATATTCTATTATTCACTTAGTGTCGTGTGTCATAAATGCTGTCAAATATAAGGTTAATATGTTGAATTTTGGGGTTTTATATTTATATTAATTATATAACTATAATATCAATGTCTCCTAATTTTTTTCAAATATTAATATTTTTAAACAATTATATTCTATGTTATATGATAAATTTTCATATAAGTGTTGTGAATTATAATTTTTTAGTTCCACCAAATTGCCATGAATTTTATGGTTATTATTATAATTAAAAAACATAGTATGTCCCTATAGAAATATATTGATAGAATCTAACTGGGGATAATGATGTTCCACATTGTGGTGATGATACATTATTATGATATGGAATTTCATATGTATTAATAAAATGTAAATTTATATATGGTTGATTACATTTCATATAATTATTTATTTAATTTAGATAGAATAGTTTACAGAATTATTTATAATGGGAATTAGGGAATGAAATAACACATTCCCCCATTTATATAAAACATTCAATCCTTGAAATGATTTATAATATATATATATATATCTCCCTCCTTTTAAATTTATTATCACTAATTTAGGAAAAATTTATTCCCTATCACCACATATTTAAATAATTTCTTCATTTTTTTAGTTCTAATGATGAATTTTTTCCAGAAAACAATCATAATGCTAAGCCTAAATCACCAATGAGGCAACATATGTTGTTATTTTTATTTCACTATTTTTAATATGTTATTTATATATTCTCTTTAAAAATTGATTCATTCATGTCAATTTAATGATTATATTTTAAAATAAATAAATTTTTTTATTATCTAATATATAAATTTTTTTCAATAATAGAAAACATAATGTATTATAATTGTTAGTATTCATTAAATCATTAAAATAATTATTTTTTAAAAAATTTAACCATATAATAATTTAATTATTATTTGTATTATGACTCATTTATTTAAAATTTATACACTATAAAATTTGGATACATTTCAAAAATAATTTAAAATAAATTATATATATTTCCTTCATTATAAATGTTTACATAAATAATTAATACCAATTTATTTCAATTTTATTATAGCAAAATAAAATTATCCTAATGTGATGATTGAATTATTTATTGTGTTTTATTTTTTCCCAAGAAAAACATATTATATGAATTTTTTAAAATTATTCAAAAAATTAAATTTCTTCTAATTCATCATAATAAATATGTTTTAGATAATTTTACTAAAATATTAACATAAAATGGGAATATATTGATTAAAATATATAATTAAAAACATATAATTAAATTTAATGACCTACATTGGATCATTTTTAATATATATATATATGTGTGTAACCTGATATGAAAATTGAATTATTTTATGGTAATAGATAAATTGATATTAATAATAAATTATTTTTTTACTATGGTGGACAAAATTATATTGTAGAAAAATAATATTCAATCGGGGATTAATATGAAATATTATTCCATTATTTTTCATGATTTTTGTCAAATATTATTTATCAAATTCCATTTTCATTTATATTTTGTATTTATAAATTATAATAAATGAATAAAATAAATGAAATAGAAAATGAAAATCATATTTTCATTTACATTTTTGAGCTTTCTTCAATTCTAAATCACTTTTATTCTTGGCTCATACAAGTGTTAAACATTGATTGTTATCCTTTCATTGGATTTCCGAGTGTCCCCCAATCTACAACATCCAATGTTGTTGTTATCCTTTTGGACAAGATTGATTTTGTGTATTATTTATCAATATTATTATAGAAGACTATAAAAAATAATATTATTTTTCAAATCCTACTATTGTTTGAATTTTTTCGTGTACAGTTTTATAAATGAATGGATAAAAAATAAAGAGTAATTATAGATAGAAAAAATAATACAACATAGATTAAATGTGGTTTGAAAAAAATAATCCTACTTGGTAGTAGGGATATAGTTAGAGGTGGATATAATGATGATTGTAATGATGATAATTTTTTTCACACAATGACATGGATATTATAGATATTTTTTGAATATATAACGTTTCATTTAAACTAAATTCATTCACATGCTAACTATGTACAAACCATTTCATCAAATTAGAGACAAAACCAATGTTTTTAATTCACACACACTATATATAGTTTTTGGAGAATATATATATTGCATCGATTTACATGAATAGTGGACATGTATAATATACATATCATTTATCCAATGGAGATGGTGTGTACCATCTAAGAGGAAACTATATGTTTATTCAATTAAAACACATTATGATGGAAATTTTTATTTCATTTTTTTGTTAGATGATATGAGTTATTCATTAGGAAAAATATAATTTACTTCAATGTATATTTGATTAAATTTTTAACCATTAAGAAAATATTTCTATGTAAGTTTTTCGGAACTTCATGTATGAAGGCCACTCAGGGTTTCATTAGTTGAAATAAATTATTATAATTTATTAATAGTCCTAAAAGAAATATATTTATTTTATAATTAATTTTTAGTTTACACATAGAGTATTCTTCAATATTTATCAATTGGGATCCTTCTCTGAACACATTAGTATTACATTAATGAAATATTCAACTTAAAATGAAATTTTAAATCAATCATCCTAATGTGTGGTTTAAATTCATTAAATTTGGTTATTCATATCATTATGGAATGATATCATGGGTATGTGGATGACTTGATTATTAATATGGTTGGTGATGCACCAACTAAATATTAATTTCCCATATATGTGTCATTTGAGTATATATTTGTGTATCTAAACTACACATGGGGGTTTGGTATGTTTCCTTGTTTCATCTAGTTAATAACCATCTAAAATGTAACGCTATACACAAACATGTATATGATTCTTTTTAGAGATATTCATTCTTTTATCAGATAAATATTTTAGTGGGTATTGGTACCCATTTAAATATTTTATTTATGTATGTTTTTGGGATAAAATCGGATTTTTGGGAAGAACATGGTTATTTAGTTCTTCATGTACTTAATAAAACTTCCTGGGATTATGTTCCAATGGATATGAGTTGTGGAATTTTATGTACACTGTTTTGAGGTCAACTAATCCTTATCCACAGTTCTAAAATTGTGATGAGATGAACCTTTAATTGTTATTTTTTGCTATGATATGTATTTGTGTATGTTCCAATGTCAATTCATTCCCTGTGATGAGATGAACACTATAATATGTTGTTATTGGATTCTCAATATCATTTTTGTCAAAAAAATATAGAGGCATTTATTTAAACTATGATATCGACACTAGACACATAATTGATTCACCAAACCTTTTGGAACTTGAATTACTATTCATTGAAATGAATTATGGTGGTAGTTCTCAATAAATTAATCTTAAGATCCTTTATTTAAAAGGAATATCATTATTTTCTATGTGTTTTAAAAACTATAAATATGTTTCATTATATTAAAATTGTTTTAATATATCATTTTTTAAATTAAGATATCCTATATATTTTTCTAATATTTATCACCCATGTGCGGGACATCATCAAAAAATGATTTTCAGTCAGTACGTTGTTCATATTTTGGATTAATTATTGAATATTTGCTTCAATACATGATAATAAGATGCATAGAAAAAAATGGAGGAGCGTGGTGGGGGTGGGATCCAATTGAAACCCATCATTTATGATAATGGTTTTTTGTTGTATAAGATAGTTTTCATATATAGTAATTATATTGATGAGATGAAATTTATTTATTTTTATATCCATTGTAATATATTATGTAACAATTTTAATTCAACATTCATTGAAATTTATAGTGTATAGAAACAATCTATAGTAAATTTATATACATTCATTAATAATTAGTTCAAAAGTTCATTGAAATAAGTTTCCAATAACCATTTTATGTTGTATATTCTATTTAATATCATTTATATGTTTTTATATATGAATTTCTCCAATAATTTATTATATTAACTTTGTTTTAATATCGAGAACCATTCATATTTTAGTTGGGATTTGATGCGGAAGAGTTGGTACATAACATTCAATGTACATGTACTAGTTGGTTGGGTAATGTTTAAATGGAATCAATGTAGATTCTGTCAAAAATAAATAGTTTTGGGTTTGAATTATTTTATAGTTTTGTTTCATAAAATGATCTACTATATATAATTGTCATAGTTTCTATTAACAAACGTATGTATATTTTATTGTGTGGAAGATATGAAGTACCAATTTTCTAGGGCTCTAGGAATAAATTTATATAATTGACCACTTAGTCTTCAATTTATAGGTATATTTATGATGTATCATATATATAATAATTTAAATTCATGTTATTCATTACCATCATGTATAACCCCAGTAATATATAGAGAATCATATTTGAGTGATATAGTAAAATATATGATTCCACCAAAAAATAACGTGTGGTATTTTAGTGATGTGGTTTTTATATTCAATTCATGTTCCAAATACACAGACAAAAATTTATATTAGATATATAACTAATATATTTTTTATATTATAGAATATATCCTTAAATTATTTAAATGAATTATTTAAAACACATTATTCATAGAACTGACCTTCTCATAGTTTGAATTGTAGTTTCTACTAAGACATACATTGATACTCACTGGAAAAATATCTTATATGATATCTATCTATTTAATATATTTATACTACAACATTATTATAAACCTAATTTTGTGGTAATATGGAAATAATATAACTCATGGATTTTTATAGTTTATATTACCATTATATAGATATATAATTTTATTTTAGTTTCGTTATGTCAAATTGAGTCAATAATAGATGAAAATTATCTCACAATAAACATGTTAATATTGATACATCAATGGTTTTGAAGCATTATTTAAGATATTATTATATTATGTTACGTGATGGTAAATTTTTAATGATATTATTGATTTCATTCTAGGTATTACATCTATATTTTCATCATTTTTATTGAAAACATATTCACTAATTACACCATGTCCACGATTCATAGAGGGGATTCCAATCTCATTATATTAAATAGATGTTATATTTGAAGAATTTGGGTTGGGTTTGCGGACATATTAAAACTCTTATATGATGTAATCAATGATTATCTATTAGTGAATGAGAGCTTTATTAAATTGATTGACAATTATTTTTCGAATAAGCCAATATATTATTTGGAGACAACTAGATGGAGGTCATGAATAAACCTAAATGTAGAAGATCATACTAATCCCATAAAACATATGAATATTTTAATTATATTATAATATTCATTGGGTTTTAGTTTGGAAATATGTTTTGCATTTGTAATTTATATTGGATGACTCTTTAATCCACTTAGACTGAATCTACAATGAAATGATTATTTTGGAACACTGAGTGATGATTTTCTGAGATTTTTACTGATTAATATAATGTATTACCATGAAACGATCATATATGATGTGATTAATATAAATATTATTTGGAAAAAATAATTATTAACTCTTTTTGTTTAATTTTATATTAATTTTTTCAAATTTATTATTGATATTTATGTCATTTATGAGTTGATTATTTCAGAAATTGTTGATACATTATAGATAATATGATAGCAGTATAATTAATTCAAAGCACCTCTAAATAATATGAAATAATGAGAGTTTATTAATGTATTTTTCAAGTATACAAGATGGGTTATTGTCCAATTTATTTTTGAGGAAGACCATGAATCTCATTTTTACTAAGAGGTGACTGGAATGGTTGGAGTATAATTCTCTAAACAATATAGATAATCTATATGGTCTGTTTTAGTTATATATATATAAAGAAATATATCACTACCCATTTAGTTATTCACCATTTGTTCTTCTCCCTATCTCCCCATTCTTATTACTTACTATAATTCATCTATTATGGATTATTCCTAAACACCCCATGATTAATTATCAATGGTTTTGGGTTAAAATATTTATTTAAACCATTATCTCACCTAGATTTCCATTTCAATGCTATACATTTATTTTTTTAATATATTTCCATTAATAATATAAACCCTAAATTCTGATATATGACCAATTTTAGGACTAAAATTTTGTTGTTTGGTTTTTTTTGGATCGCTGTGATACATTTCCATAAAATCATGTTTTTTTAAAGAAATTGAAGTTTCATCAATTATATGATATGTGACTTTTCTAGATTTGGACATGACATGGAGTACGTTATGTTAAGATATTTCTTTTATCCATATTTGATAAATAATATTTTTTTTTGGATTTTTGATGTCTTGTAATTAGAGTTTGATGTTTTTTTATTCATTGTGAATAAAAGGATTATATTATTGCTTCATGAAAAATATATTTTATTTAGCCACGTAATTTGATTGATAAATGGATTCAATATGAGGTTTTAAATAGGAATCCTTGATGATGAATTTTATGCCAATTTTTTTCACAGATTTTATAAAATTATTCTTGTCACCTAGTTTATTTGAATGGTGTTTTTAAAACATAAATTTTCCTTTTCATAATTGATTATTGAAAATTGTATTCTGTTTGATTATGATTAAATTTCAACCATTAATTTTTTATATATTGTTCGTACATAAATGATTAATGGGATGAGTTCCATTAGGTACAATCATTCTTTTATGAAACAGGTATGTTAGGGGTAGTCAATTTTGTTACATCCAGTGGCGCATGTATTATTACTTGTTTGGGATAACATAGGGCATCCTGTGTTTTTTTGAAAAGGTCATAGTTTCCATTCAATACTATAGAATATTGTGATAACAATGTTTCATATAACATTTGAATTGGTTGTGGGTCTACTTATTTACCATTATAAAATTTAAATATTCTTATTATTTAAAAAAAAATTCTTTATACATTATTTATGATATCATTTCTATATATTTTTATATGAAATTATTTCGCATTAAATAATAGTATTTTATTTGAAAAAAATTCTATATAGGGATAAAAGATTTATATAATTTATTTCAAACATTGAATAATAGTTTTTATATTTACATGTATAATATAAATTAATATTGGTTTCTTATAAGGGATTTCCCAACCCTTTATATATTCATTCATGAATTTGAGTATATGATCTTCTGTGATACATCTAATGTAAAATGATTCATATGATTTAGATACTTCTCTTAAAACCATTATATAATAATATAGTTCATTTAATTTTTTATTTATTATTGTGACAAAGTTGGTTTTTTAGTAAAATTTTTTGTTTCTTATTGGTGTATAATTCATTTTATATTACCATTTTATTCCATTAATTTGTTCATTGAATTGTTTTATATTAATGTTTTGATCTATTTAAAAATGTCATTGCGTGATGTGACTGATTTATGTATTGTTAATATTTAATCTATTGTTGTGACATAACCTTTGGGATTCATGGTATATTTTGAAAATTATTTTTTTATTTCTGGGAATTAATTTTAGGGAAACACCACATATGAATATCCAATTGAATAATTATGTTGTATTTATCACATCAATAGGGAGATACCATTCTAGTGTATAAGCATTGGTAAATTATATCTTGACTCTAACCCTTGGTGATCATAATAATGAAAATAACATTTTTAATGTCTGTCTTTGTGAAATGTGAGTTAAACATAAGATTTTTCATCACAAAATGTGTTCATATCCCATTAAAATTATTTATAGGAAACATTTTTTGAATTGTGAATATATTAATAGGATATTAAGATGCAAATCGTGTAGAGATTCTTGATCACCATCCTTTGTGAGGAAACATGAGTTACTGTGGGATGTTGGATAATGAACAATGGTTATGAGTCCTATTTATTTTGTTTTAATATGATTCATCATATGATATAAGGGTGTATTGAACCAAAAAAATGGTCCTTGATATGTCCAGAGAAATTCCACTATTTTTGTGGTAAAAGGGGACTTAAAATGGGTTTTATATTTACCTAAAATAGTCCATAAAACCATATCTAGCTAGAGGTTTACGGTATAAACACCATTGTAAATGTTATATAATTTATGGGGATTCATTTTCAAATATATGTCTCCAAAATATATTAATCATTATAACACAAATAAATTATCCTTTTTTTGTATCCAATACCTCCTATGTTAATATCTAATAGTCCATACACTTAACTCATGGTATTGTATCACAATTTTGATGAAAAAATTTCTTATATTGAAAACTATATTCTTTTTTTAATATTTATATTTTTTTAAAGGAATAATAATTTTGGAAAACATTTTTAGTTTTATTTATATATTACATGTTTCGTTAAAATCCTATTTATGTTGAGTTGTGACTAAAATTGTTGTATAAATTACAAAATTCTTGAACCATTTTCTATAATGGAAAATCAGTTATGGTTTTTAAAACTAAATATTTTTAAGGATAATCTTAAATTGATGGAAATTAAATAAATTATCTTCGAGGGAGTGGATTTGTATAGAAATAAATTTAGATTATGAAGAACAATTTAAAATTATATATATATATATATATATATATTAAAATTCATCATGTATTTTAGAATTAGAGAGTGGATGTGGTTGGTCTTATAATATTGTAAATATTTTTGATAATGGGGCACATTAAAATGAGTGATAAATGGTTATAAGATTACTCCTTGTGGTAATTGAATAAGTAAACATTTTTGGTTTTCCGAAAATAGGTATCACAATACATAATGCTTTTCCATCAGGATTTACAAATTTTAAGAATGTGAAATAATTGATATAATGGAAATTTTAGCATCATAATAGAGAATTTTTTTTCATTAAAAATTATTTAGAATGGATTAGTTCATAATGAAATTTATAATGTGTTTAAAAAATAATGAATCCATTCATAATGTATGTTAACATAATATATATTAAATTGAATATGATTTTATCAACATATGGAAAAATCATAAAATGTATCTAATGAGTTTATATACTTGGAAAAATATTTAAATGATACAAATTATTTAAAGGATGGTTTTTATGAAAAAATATTTTTTTGATTATAAGGTTATCATTAATGTATTTTAAAAAATAATATTTTCATAATATTTTATATTTTTTAAAAAATATTTTTAGTGATTTCAATTGACATAATATTATATATATTAATTCAATATCATGGAATAAATGTATGAATGTTTTGAAATGATGAATTTTAATCTATAAATGACATGACCAACATTATTCAGTTGTGTAATATAATTCCAATTTGATTTAAAATTTGTAGTTTTTTTCCAATTTATACTAAAGTAATTGAGATATTAATGTATTCTAATGTTATATGGTTTATTTTTATAAATATTTTAATTATTCATATGGTGAACATTTTTAAATTAGTTATTATATTATATCATTAGGTTATGTATTTATGTGTGATTTCCATAACATAAATATTATTGGTTATATTTGATTTTGTATATAACTTTTTATTATGTTTGGTTTTTTTATTTGGGTGGGGTGACATGAATTTTATGGAATCTTATTTTAATTTATTCCATGTAATCATATGAAGATGGATTTGATGAATAGTGAAGAGTTATTTCTTAAGAATTATATTTTATATATTTTCATACATTGATTATGATAGTTAGATTTTTAATCAACTCTACCAATACTGAATTAAATTTTCATTTAATTAGAGTATTCATAATTTCTGAATTCATCCAATATTTTCTATATCATTATAATTTGTTAACATAAAAAATATATTGATTAATTTTTAGTAAATAAATTTTTGAAAAGATAGTAAATTTTAAATCTCTAATCTAGGTGAGTTTTCATTAGAGTTTTATACCCATAATATTTTACATTACTCTAGATGGAGTAATATATTCTATTTTAATTAATTTTCCTTTAAAAAATGTCACACTTAACCACGATGTAGTGTTATTGGGTCTAGAATATAATACTGTTGGGTTTTTTTGATAGATATTGTTGGTGTTGTGGGATCATAGATGAGTTGAATACAGTTTGAACTCAGGTAATGCGTTTATTTTTTTCTTTATATTATATCCCTCCCCTTGGATTTTTTGGGTATCAGTTGTTTGTTCCCAGTGTTAATTGATCAAACAAGATATAGTGTTATAAATTTTCATAAAGATTATTTGTTGAAATTTATGCATTTCAGAATCATAATATGTAGTCTCAATTATCATTTTGTGGTCATGGATCAGTTTTATTTCAAAAATATTAAACTCATGATTGTAAATTTAAAATTGTCTCTAATATTTCACTCAATAACTTCGTGATTTTAAATTTACAAGGAACATAAAATAATGATAAAATATTATTCCTTAGAATATTTCCATAGAGAATATAACTGCTAGGATTTCCATGAATTTATATTATAAAATTATTTCAAAAAAATCAATGCATAGAAAATGAGATGGTGTGTGATTCTGTGACCCAGGGATGCCAAAAATTTTCATTGAAAATTATTATTTTTATAGTTTTTCGCACATGAGTCTTTTCTGAAAATTTTTAATAACTCATACATGGGTGACTGAAAAAGAATTTTGAGAGCACCACTGAGCTCATAGTCGTTTTATTAAACTAGGCGTAACATAACTGTAGTCAATGATGGTGTTCTATAAAATACCCCGAAAAGGGAATAACCATAAATAAATTTATGTTATTTTTTAGATCCTAATAAAAATTAAATAGTAACTCATCTTTAAAATATGAAAGTCATTTGAGTTTATAATGGGTTGTTTTCTTTATATAGGTAATAACACAGACCTGCAAGGGTGAAATGACAATGATAATATTTGGATAAGTTAAATGAGAAGAACAGAAACATAAAAAGATTTTTTTTATTTTTATGTTTTATAGTGTTGCAGCGACCTAGAAATGCCACGACATGGAGGCATATTTTCATTCATAATTGAAATATTGTGGCGATGTTATTACAAAACAACGCAACAACACTAACACACATTTTCCTCATTTAACTACTGTATAGGGATAAAATATTAGATTCAAAATCATTAAGATATTCACTAGAATATCAGGGTAAAAAAATAATTGGAGAAACATTTAATTGGAGAATTGTGAACAACGACAAGACGTTGGATTAATATTGCTCATCGAAAAATTGCTGATGACAATGAATTCTCTACACTGCTCGATTCAAACCCAATGTAGGGGTTATTTGTATTTTATTTCTTGCATGGTCAGACATTCATATGATGATGGCAGACCATCCCACAAACTCGTTGACCTTTGGGTCAATGGTTCTTATGGAAATAGTAATCCACTGTGGGGTTTTAAAAGGATAATAATCTATGTGAGTATTTATTTTTATTTTCCATTTTTCTAGTTGAAAAAATTGATAGAAAAAACATGGTCAACATTCCTTCTTTGGGAATTCATGGTGAATTATTACACCAAAGTCCTGGCATTCTTCACTAGGGAAATATATTTATCATGGTGTGTTTTTCATTGAGGTTATGAATTCGGTCCAACCACCATATTTATGGAGAGAATTATTTAAGGCCAAAGAATTCATGGTTGAGACCCAAGTATCACAATGATGAAATTGTCTTGAAAAAAGGAGTGGTAGGGAGACTTCAGAAACCTATGGAAAGAGGTATGCAGGAAGTAGTGCCAGCAGTAGTGCACAAGGGTGAACAGTTGTGCGGAATGCTGACTCCAGGCTGCCGCTAGAGTAGCCCTAGGGTGTGGAGGTACCCGCTGCAGCACATTTGTGGGAGGAACTCGGGAGCCATGACCAGGTGGTCCATGGGAGTGAAAATCCGGCATTTCAGAGGGCCCAAGGTCATCCAGATATGACACAATAATGGTGGGATGCACTTAGTTGGAAGAAACTGTACTGCACACATAAACCATGCTATAATAACCAGGCATCTTCAGCGGCACAACATGCTGGACAACACAATACATTATTTTTCAGTTTAGTAGGCCCAACGGGCCTGTTATGAAACATTGGATAATGACCTAGTTTGATTGGGTACGCTGAACTGGTAATGGTTGGGTAGGACCCTGACTCAACCTAACCATTTTTATACAAAGGTATGTATTATTCAACCTCGTCTCTATTTAACGATGCGTATGCAGTGTTGTTACCCTTGGAACGATGAAATCCTTTTGATATGAAATTTTGGGTATTTTGTATAGACTGGTATAGGAAGAGAGATTACCTATTAATTTTCTCAATGGATTATTATGGAATTACAACCAAATCACTTGATAGTAGTCCCATTTTGAGGATGATTTTTAAATATAGTAGTTGTATCCCTCCGGGAGAATAGAGTAATCATCTATCACCCTTGATATAGTAGAGGTATCCCTCCTTGGGACTATAGTGATCCTTTTTCACTCGTGATTTAATTTTATGGGAAATGTTGTTTTCTTTGATCACATGACATTAACCCTCTATCCAGTGTTCTGTTTTAGTAGGGGTATCAGTATCCTCTAGGAAGGATCCCCTATCTTTCAAGCAGCTTTGGTTGAGATGTATGTATCCTTTGAGAAGGACCACCTACTTCACGGAGTAATAGTAATTTTTCTGTTAGTATCCTCTAGGTAAGATCCCCTCCATATATATTATGACCAGAACCAAGTGTTTTAAATTTTGGTGATGCCCAAATTAGTGGGACCTCTTTGTAAGAATCTTTGATGATATCAATGCTCGAGGAGTGTGTTCTCCCAGAATGTGCATTCCTCGAGCAGAATTGGTGGCTACTGATTGGTTGTGACATACCCTATTTACCTTGTATCTGGTTACGAGAATATCTGGATGGTCTATAAATGTGTGTTGTAGATAAAATCCTACATTGAGATGATTGTATACAATTAAGGATGTTTCTTTTTTGGCCATTTAATCATTTTGTGGGGTGTCCTAGTGAGTATAAATTTACTCACCCCTTCATGGTCTTTTTCATCACAATTTGTGTCTTGTGTAGATTGTTGATTATTTGATAGGGTTTTTCGGGGACTAGGGGCAGTTGGTTCTTAATGAGACCCAAAAGACAAGGTTTTCTTTTGGGGATTCAGATTACTACTTCCTACATCCCCTTCATGTTTGGTTTTAATTGGAGGAGTTACAGGGACATGTAATTTTCTACCTTTACGTTGTGATGGGATTGTATTCTAACCTGATTTACTAATGTTTTCTACTATATCAACCAATGTATTTATCATATTTGTATTTCTATTTTTTTACTTAGTGTTTTTAGTTTTATCAATTTAACTTGGATATGTGTGCGTGTTTATAGGTGCATAAGAATATTCTTGACAATTGTTGGATATGACTATTCTGTGATAGTCTCTGTCCCATAGCCTATGGGAGGTAGGCTTGGGGCAGCCATGGAATAGGCCCCTCTGGGAAGGGTAATGACAGAGTGGAATCAGAGTTGTTTCAGCTCTACCTTAATGACCATGAGTTAGTGTGTTTTGGTTGGGTGAAAATGTGTTAAATGTTTTGAGTTTTTCTTTCAGATGAGGAAATCCAGTATTGGTGTGGCGTCCGACGAATCCATACACAAGCCCCCCAAATCTTGAATTTCAAACTATTTAATGAAAACACTAGTTTCATGGTCAAATGATTGTATATTAACCATATAATATTGGGTTGTTCTTCCATGATCTTCGTGAGTAACCTTACCAGGTGTATTCTACTGACTGGGCCACATCTTGTTTTACATCATGGTGCTTCTACATAGGCATCAATTTTGGATTCAAGAATTTGATCATGAGGATGTTATGTTGGGTGATGATATATTAATATATTTCATTATACCAAATACAACACATATAGGTTGTGTACCAACTATAGCAACACATGTATGGAAGCACATGGTACACATTGTAGAAGTGGAGGAGATGTGCAGGCTAAAAACACTTTCCCTATTAGAGACCCCTCTCTGTTGGATTAGGACTTGATTGAGGTGGTGTCATAGTTTTCCATCTTGTTAGGGAACCATTCGATCAGATTGTGGTCCTGGAGGTGATTCTTGTACATTGATCAAATGTGCGGTGGTTTGGTATATATTAACCAATCTTTTGACGAGAAGAATCTATAATGGGATGAGTTTGAGAACCATTATCAGAGAATGATCTCCCAATATAAAAACTATTCTCAATGTGTTCCCAGGATCTTATACATCTATAGATGTAAGACAGGTTGGGTATCTGATTATTCATTGTGGAATAATGAAAGTTTCTGGTACTCAATGAATATGAAACATGACTAGTGCATTAGGGATCCAACAATCATGCGTGTTTTGTTTATGGAAATCAGAGATAGATTTGTTCCTCTATTATTTCCTACTTATTCTAGGATTCTAGAAAAAACCTATTTTGTTGAATGTTCCTTGGATGAGTGGATAAAAACTACGAATATCATAATTGGGAAAGTTGGAGAATAGAGATCTGGGTCAGGAATCCATCATATGTATTTATGTATCTAAACTACACATGGGGGTTTGGTATGTGTGTTTTTTTCATCTAGTTAATGACCATCTAAAATGGAATGCTCCACAAAAACGTGTATATGATTTTTTTAGATATTTTCTGTCTTTTATCAGAGAAATATTATAGTGGGTATTGGTACCCATTTAAATATTTTATTTATGTATGTTTTTGGGATAAAATGGGATTTTTTGGAAGAACGTGGTGATTTAGTTCTTTATATACTCAATAAATAATCTTGGGATTATGTTCCAATGGATATGAGTTGTGGAATTTTATGTATGTTGTTTTGAGGTCAACTAATCATTATCCACAGTTCTAAAATAGTGATGGGATGAACCTTTAATTGTGTTTTTTTTTGGGATGATATGTCTTTTTTTATGTTCCAATGTCAATTCATTCCCTGTGATGAGAGGAACATTATAATATGTTGTTATTGTATTATCAATATCATTTTTTTCAAAAATTAGAGGCATTTATTTAAACTAAGATATTGACACTAGACACATAATTGATTCGCCAACCATTATGGAACTTGTATTATTAATAATTGAAATGAATTATGGTGGTATTTATAAAT
The DNA here is from genome assembly GCA_963277665.1 of Viscum album. Taxonomy (NCBI): domain Eukaryota; kingdom Viridiplantae; phylum Streptophyta; class Magnoliopsida; order Santalales; family Viscaceae; genus Viscum; species Viscum album. Next base: position 2,048,965,526 of record OY728127.1, read on the forward strand.
CCATTAATCTTAATATCTTTTCTTTAAAAGGAATATCATTATTTTCTATGTGTTTTAAAAACTATAAATATGTTTCATTAAATTAAATTTGTTTTAATCCATCAATTTTTAAATTAAGATATCCTATATATTTTATTATTATTTATAACCCATGTGCGGGACATCATAAAAAATTGATTTTCAGTCAGTACATTGTTCATATTTAGGATTAATGATTTAATATTTTCTTCAATACAAGATAAAAATATGCATAGAGAAAAATATAGGAGCATGGTGGGGGTGGGATCCAATTGAAACCCATCTTTTAAGATAATAGTTTTTGGTTGTGAAAGATAGTTTTTGTATGTAGTAATTATATTGATGAGATGAAATTTATTTCTTTTTATATCCATTGTAATATATGATGTAATAATTTTAATTTAACATTAATTGAAATTTATACTGTATAGAAACAATCTATAGTTAATTTTTATATATTCATTAATATTGAGTTCAAATGTTCATTGAAATAAATTTCCAATAACCAATATATGTTCTATATTCTATTTCATATCTTTTTATGTTTTTACATTTGAATTGATCCAATAATTTATTATGTTATCTTGGTGATATTATCGAGAACCATTCATATTTTAGATGGGATTTGAGGCGGAACAGTTGGTACATAACATTCAATGTACATGTTTCAGTTGGTTGGGTAATATAAAAATGTTATCAATGTAGATTCTATCAAAAATTAATAGTTTTGTGTTTGAATTATTGTATATATTAGTGTCATAAATTGATCTATTATGTATTATATTCATAATTTCTATTAACAAACTTTTGAATAATTTATTGTGTGGAACATATGAAGTACCAATTTTCAGGACTCTAGGAATACATTTAGATAATTGACCCCTTAGACCCCTTAGTCCTCAATTTCTAGGTATATTTATGATGTATCATATATATGATAATTTAAATTTATGGTATTCATTACCATCACACATAACCCCAGTAATATATAGATAATCATATTTGAGTGATACAGTAAAATATAAGATTCCACCAAAACATATCATGTGGTCCTCTAGAGATGTGGTTTTTATATTCCATTCATGTTCCTAATACAAAGACTAATTTTTATATTAGATATATAACTAGTATATTTATTATCTTATAGATTATATCCTTAAATTATTTTAATGAATTATTTACAAACACATTATTCATTGAACTGACCTTGTCATAGTTTGAATTTTAGTTTCTAGTATGACATACATGGATACTCACTGGAAAAATATCATATATGATATCTATCAATTTAATATATTTATACTACAACATTATTATAAACCTAATTTTGTGGTAATATGGTAAGAATATAAATCATGGATTTTTATAGTTTATATTATCATTATATAGATATATAATTTTATTTTAGTTTCGGTATGTCAAATTGAGTCAATAATAGATGAAAATTATCTCAAAATAAACAAGTTAATATTGATTCATCAATGGTTTTGAAGAATTATTTAGGATATTATTATATTATGTTATGTGATGGTAATTTTTTAAGGATATTATTGATTGTTTTTTGGGCATTACATCCATATTTTCATCATTTTTATTGAAAACATATTCGCTAATTACACCATGCCCACGATTCATAGAGGGGATTCCAATCTTTTTATATTTAATAGATGTTATATTTGAATAATTTGGGTTTGGATTGTGGTCACATTAAAACCCTTATATGATGTAATCAATGATTATCTATTAATGAATGAGACATTTATTGAATAGATTGATAATTATTTTTTGAATAAGACAATATATTATTTGGAGACAACTAGATGGAGGACATGAATAAACATCAATGTAGAAGATCATACTAATCCCATCAAACATATGAAAATTTTAATTATATTATAATATTCATTGGGTTTTAATTTGGAAATATGTTTTCCATTTTTAATTTATATTGGATGACTCTTTAATCTACTTAGACTGAATCTACCACGAAATGATTTTTTTGGAACACTAAGTGATGATTTTTGGAGATGTTTTCTGATTAATATAATAGAATACTATGAAAAAATAATATATGATGTGATTAATATAAATATTCTTGGTAAAAACAGCAAGTAACTATTTTATTTTTTATTTTTTATTTTCATTTAGTCTAATTTATTATTGATATTTATGTCATTTATCAGTTGATTATTTCTGAAATTGTTGATAAATTATAGAGAATATGATAGTAGTACAATTAATTCAAAGAACCTCTAAATATAATGAAATAATCAGAGTTTATTGAGGTATTTTTCAAGGATACAAGATGGGTTATTATCCCAATTTTTTTTTGAGGAAGACCATGAATCTCATTTTTAATAAGAGGTGACTGGAATGGTTGGAGTATAATTATCCTAACAATATAGAGAATCCATATGGTCTGTATTAGTTATATATATATAAAGAAATATATCACTACCCATTTAGTTATTCACCATTTGTTCTTCTCCCTATCTCCCCGTTCATATTACATACATTAATCCATCTATTATGGATTATTCATAAACACCCCATGATTAATTATTAATTGTTTTGGGTTTAAATATTTATTTCAACCCATATTTCACATAGATTTCCATTTCAATAATATACATGTATTTTTTCATAGATTTCCATAATACATATAAACCCTAAATTCTGATATATGACCAATTTTAGGAATAAAATTTTGTTTTTTGGATTTGTTTAGTTTTTTAGGATCGTAAGGATACATTTCCATAAAATAATGTTTCTATAAAGAAATTGAGGTTTCATCAATTACAGGATATGTGAATTTTATGGATTTGGACATGACATGGAGTGCTTGATGTTTATATATTTGTTTTATCCATATTTGATAAATTATATTTTTTTGGATTTTTTATGTCTAGTAATTAGAGTTTGATGTTTTTTTATTCATTGTGAATAATAGGATTATTTTATTTCTTCATGAAAATATATATTATTTAGCCACATAATTTGATTGATAAATGGATTCAATGGGAGGTTTTAAATTGGAATCCTTGATGATGATTTTTATGCCAATTTGTTTTCACAGGTTTTATAAAATTATTCTTGTCACCTGGGTTATTTGAATTGTGTTTTTAAAAAATAAATTTTTCTTTTCATAATTGATTATTGAAAATTGTATTCTGTTTGATTACGATTAAATTTAAACCATTAATTGATTATATATTTTTCGTACATAAATGATTAATGGGATGAGTTCTATTAGGTACTATCATTAATTTAGGAATCAGGTATGTTAGGGGTAGTCTATTTTGTTAAATCTAGGGGCCCATGTATTATTAAATGTTTGGGATAACATAGGACATCCTGGGTTTTTTGAAAAGGTCATATTTTTTATTCAATACTATATATAAATGTGATAACAATGTTTCACATAACATTTGTTTTGGGTGTGGGTCTACTTATTTACCGTTATAAAATTTAAATATTCTTATTATTACAAATTTTTCTTTATACAGTATTCATGATATCATTTCTATATATTTTTATATGAAATTATATCACATTTAATAAAAGTATATTTTTTGAAAAAAAAAATTAAATAGGGATAATAGATTTATATAATTTATTTCAAACATTGAATAATAGTTTTTTATATTTACATGTATAATATAAATTAATAGTGGTTTCTTATAAGGCATTTCCCAACCCTCTATATATTCTTTCATGAATATGAATATATGATCTTCTGTGATACATCTAATGTAAAATGATTCATATGATTTATATACTTCTCTTAAAACCATTATATACTCATAGAGTTCATTTAAATTTTTATTGATTGTTGTGAGAAATTTGGATTTTTTAGTAAAAGTTTTGGTTTCTTATTGGTGTATGATTCGTTTTATATTACCATTTTATTCCATTAATTTATTCATTGAATCGTTTTATATTAATGTTTTGATCTATTTAAAAAGGTCATTGCATGATGTGACTGATTTATGTGTTGTTAATATTTAATCTATTATTATGACATAACCTTTGGAATTCCTGGTATTTATTGAAAATACGTTTTTTATTTCTGGGAATTAATTTTAGGGAAACACCATGTCTAAATATACAATTTAATAATTTTGTTGTATTCATCACATCAATAGGGAGATACCATTCTATTGTATATGCATTGGTAAATTAGTTCTTGACTCTAACCCTTGGTGATCATAACAATGAAAATACAGTTTTTAATGTTTGTCTCGGTGACATGTGAGTTAAACATGTGATTTTTCATCACAAAATGTGTTCATATCCCATTAAAATTATTTATAGGCAACATTTTAGAAGTGTGATTATATTCATAGGAAATTAAGATGTAAATCGTGTAAGGATTCTTGATCACAATCCTTTGGTAGGAAACACGAGTTATTATCGGATGTTGGATAATGAACAATGGTTATGAGTCATATTTATTATGTTTTAATATAATACATCATATGATATAAGGGTGTATTGAACCACAAAAATTATTCTCGATATGTCTAGAGAATTTCGATTATTTTTGTGATAAATGGGGACTTGAAAAAGGGTTTATCGTTACCTAAAACAGTCTACAAATCCATATATGGCTAGAAGGGGATGGTATATGCACCATTTTAGATGTTATAAAATTTATGGGGAAACATTTTCAAATATATGTCTCCAAAAAATATTAATCATTATAACACAAATAAAGTATCCTTTTTTGTCTCCAATACCTCCTATGTTAATATCTAATAGTCCGTACACGTATCTCCGGGTATTGTATAACAATTTTAATGAAGAAATTTATTATATTAAAAACTATATTCATTGTTTATTATTTATATTTTTTTAAAGGAATATTGATTTTTGAAAACTTTTTTAGTTTTATTTATATATTACAAGTTTCATTAAAATACTATTTATGATGTCTTGTGACTAAGACTGTTTTATAAATTACCAAATTCTTGAACCATTTTCTATAATGGAAAATATTGTATGTTTTTTAATATTAAATATTTTAAAGATAATCATTAATTGATTAATATTAAATAGATTTTATTCCAGGGAGTGGATTTGTATAGAAATAAATTTAGATTATGTAGAAAATTTTAAATATATATATATATATATTTTTTAAAATTCATCATGTGTTTTAGTATTAGAGAGTGGATGTCGTTGGTTTTATAAAATTGTAAATATTTTTGATAATGGGGAACATTATAATGAGTGATAAATATTTATAAGATTACTCCTTGATGTAATTGAATAATTAAACATTGTTGGTTGTCCTCAAATAGGTTTCAAAATCCATAATTATTTTCCATCAGGATATAAAAATTTTAACAATGTGAAATAATTGATAAAATGGAAATTTTAGCCTGATTATGGAGAACTTTTTTTCATTAAAAATTATTTAGGATGGATTAGTTTGTAATGAAATTTAGAATGTGTTTTAAAAATAGAATGAATTAATTCATAATGTATGTAAACATAATATATATTCAATGGAATATGATTTTATCAACATATGGAATAATCATAAAATGTATCTAATGAGTTTATATACATGGACAAATATTGAAATGATACAAATTATTTAAAGGATGGTTTTTATGAAACAAATAGTTTTATGATGATAAGGTTATCATTAATGTTTTTTTAAATATAATATTGTCATAAAATTTTATATTTTTTGAAAAATATTTTTAATGTTTTCAATTGAAATAATATTATATATATTAATTCAATGTCATGGAATAAATGTATGAATGTTTTTGAAATGATGAATTTTAAGCTATAAATGACATGACCAACATTAATCAGTTGTGTAATATAATTCCGATTTGATTTCAAATTTGTATAGTTTTTTTCAAATTTATACTAAAGGAATTGAGATGATAATGTATTATAATGTTATATGGATTATTTTTATAAATATTTTAATTATTCATATGGTTATAATTTTTAAATTAGTTAGTATATTATATCATTAGTTTATGTATTTATGTTTGATTTCCATAAAATAAATATTACTGGTTATATGTGATTTTGTGTATCACTTTTTATTATGTTTGATTTTTTTGGGTGGTGTGACATGAATTGTAAGGAATCTTATTGTAATTTTTTCCATGTAATCATATGAAGATGGAATTGATGAATAGTGAAGATTTATTTCTTAATAATTATATTTTATATAATGTCATACATTAATTGTGATAGTTACATTTTTTATCAACCCTACCAGTACTCATTAAATTTACATTGGATTAAAGTTTTCATAATTTTGGAATCCATCCAATATTTTCTATATCATTATAATTTTTTAAAATAAAAATTAAATTGATTAATTTTTACTAAATAAATTATAGAAAATATAGAAAATTTTAAATCTCTAATCTAGTTGAGTTTCCATTAGAGTTTTATACCCATAATATTTTACATTACTCTAAATAGAGTAATATATTATATTTTAATTAATTTTCCTTTATAAAATGTCACACTTAACCTTGATGTAGTGTTATTGGGTCTAGCATATAATATGTGTGGGTGTTTTTTATATATTTTGTTGGAGTTTCGGGATAATAGATGAGTTGAATAGAGTTTGAACTCAGGTAATGCGTTTATTTTTTCTTTATATAATATCCCTCCCCTTGGATTTTCTGGGTATCAGTTTTTTGTTCCCAGTTTTAATTGATCAAACAAGATGTGGTGTTATATATTTTCATAAAGAGTATTTGTTGAAGTTTATGCATTTGAGAATCATAATATGTAGTCTCAATTATCATTTTGTGGTCATGGATCAGTTTTATTTCAAAAATATTAAACTCATGGTTGTAAATTTTAAACTATCCCTAACATTTCACTCAATAACATCATGATTTTAAATTTACAAGGAACATAAAATAAGTATAAAATAGTTTTCCTTAGAATATTTTCGTAGAGAATATAAGTGCTAGGATTTCCATGAATTTATATGAAAAATTATTTCCAAAAATTCAATGCATAGGAAATAAGATAGTGTGCAATTTTATGGCCTAGGGATGCCAAAAATTTTCATGGAAAATTGTTATTTTTATAGTATCTTGCACATGAGTCTTTTATGAAGATTTTTAATAACTCTTAAATGGGTGACCGAAAAAAAACAATTTAGAGCACTGTTGAGCTCACAGTCATTTTTACACTAGGATTAACATAACTGTAATCAATGATACTATTTTATAAAATACCCCAAAATGGGAATAACCTTAAATTAATTTATGTTATTTTTTAAATCCTAATAAAAAATATATAGTAACTCATCTTTAAAATCTGAAATTTTGTTGAGTTTCTAATGGGTTGTTTTCCTTATACAGGGAATAACAAGGACTGTCAAGGGTCAAATGAAAATGATAACATTTGGATAATATTAATGAGAAGAATATAAACGTAAAAAGTTTTTTTTATTTTTATGTTTTATAGTGTTGCAATGACACAGAAATGCCACGATGTGGTGGCATATTTTCATTCATAATTGAGATAGTGTGTTGATGCTATTAAACAACAACGGAACAACACTAATTTTTTTTCATCATTTAACTAATTTGTAGGGATACAATATTAGATTCAAAATCCTGAGGGAATTCACTGGAATATTAGGATAAAAAAACAATTGTAGAAACATTTCATTGGAGAATAGTGAACAACCACGAGACGATGGATCAAGATTGCTCATGGAAAAATTGCGGATGACAATGAACTCTCTACACTACTCGATTCAAACACAATCTAGGGGTTATTTTTATTTTATTTCTTTCATGTTCAAACATTCATATGATGATGGCAGACCATCCACAAACTCTTTGATCTTTGGGTCAATGGTTCTTATGGAAAGTGTAATCCACTATGGGGTTTTAAAAAGATAATTATCTATGTGAGTATTTATTTTTATTTTCCATTTTTCTAGTTGAACAAAGTGCTAGAAAAAACAAGGTCGACATTCATTATTTTGGAATTCATGGTGAATTATTATACACAAGTCATGGAATTCATCACTAGGAAAATATATTTATCATTGTGTGTTTTTCCCTGAGGTTAAGAATTCGGTCAGACCCCCATATTGATGGAGATAATTATTGAAGGTCAAAGAATTAATGGTTGAGACCTAAGGATCACAATGATGAAATTTTCTAGAAAAAAGGACTGGTAGGGAGACTTCAGAAACCTATGGAATGAGGTACGCTGGAAGTAGTGCCAGTAGTAGAGCACAAGGGTGAACAGTTGTGTGGAAAGATGACTCCAGGTTGTCGCTAGAGTATCCCCAGGGTGTGGAGGTACCCGCTGTAGCACATTAGTGGGCGGAAATCGGGAGCCATGACCTGGAGGTCCATGGGAGTGGAAATATGGCATTTCCGAGGGCCCCAGGTCATCCAAATATGACACAATAATGATGGTATCCACATAGTATGAAGAAACTGGACTACACGCATAAACCATACTATAATAACCAGGTATCTTCAGCAGCCAAGCAAGCTAGAATGCACAACACATTATGATTCAGTTTAGCAGGCCCAACGTGCCGGTAATGAAACACTGGATAATGACCTAGTTTGATTGGGTACACTGAACTGGGAGGGGTTGGGTAGGACCCTGACTCAACCTAACCATTTTTATATAAAGGGTTGTATTATTCAACCTCGTCTCTATTTGACGATGCGTTTGCAGTGTTGTTACCCTTGAAACGATGAAATCCTTTTGATATGGAATGTTGGGTATTTTGTATAGACTAGTATTGGAAGAGAGTTTACCTTTTTTTCTCAATGGATTATTATGGAATTGCTACCAAATCACAAGACAGTAGTCCCCTATTGAGGCTATGCATTGAATAAAGTAGTTGTATCCCTCCTGGAGAATAGAGTGATCCTCTATCACCATGGATATAGTGGAGGTATCCCTCCTTGGGACTACAGTGATCCTTTTTCACCCATGATTTAATTTAATGGGAAATGTTGTTTTCTCTGACCACACAACATTAAGCCTCTATCCAGTGTTCTATTTTATTAGGGTTTTCAGTATCCTCTAGGAATTATCACCTATGTTACGAGCAGCATTAGTTTGGATGTATGTATCCATTGAGAAGAATCACCTACTTCACGGGGTAATAGTAATTTGTTTGTTTGTATCCTACAGGTAGGATCCCCTCCTTATATACTATGACCATAACCTAGTGTTTTCAATTTTGGTGATGCCCAAATTAGTGGGACCACATTGTATGAATCTTTGATGATATCAACATTCGAGGATTGTGTTCTCCCGGAATGTGCATTCCTCGAGCAGATTCTGTGGCTACTGATTGGCTGTGAAATATCTCTATTTACCTTGTATCTAGTTACGAGAATATATGGATGGTCTTTAAATGTGTTTTTTTTTATAAAAACATGCATTTAGATTATTGTATACAATTATGGATGTTTCTTTTTTGGTCATTTAATCATTTTTCTGGGTGTCCTAGTGAGTATAATTTTACTCACCCATTGCTGGCCTTTTCCATCACAATTTGCGTCTTGTGGAGATGATTGATTCTTCGATAGGGTTTTTCGTGTACTTGGGCCAATTGGTTCTTAGAGAGACCCAAAAGACATGGTTTTCTTATGGGGATTCAAATAACTACTTCCTACATACCATTTATGTTTGGTTATCATTGGAGGAGTTCTAGGGACATGTAAATTTCTACCTTTACATTGTGTTGGGATTGTATTCTGACCCGATTTCCTAATGTTTTCTACTATATCACCCTAATTATTTATCATATTGGTATTGTATTTTTTTACTTACTGTTTTTCATTTTATCAATTCTACTTGGATATGTGTGTGTGTTTATAGGTGCATAGGAATATTCTTGACAATTGTTGGATGTGACTATTCAGTGATAGTCTATGTCCCATAGACTATAAGAGGTAGGCTTGGGGTAGCCATGGTATAGGCCCGTCTGGGAAGGGTAATGATAGAGTGTAATTAGAGTTGTTTCAGCTCTACCTTAAAGACCATGAGTCAGTGTGTTCCAGGTTGGGTGAAAATGTGTTAAATGTTTTGAGTTTTTCATTCAGATGAGGGAATCTAGTATTGGTGTGGCGTTTGATGCATCCATACACAAGGTCCCAAAATTCTGAATTTTAAATAATTTCATGAAAAAACTAGATTCATGGTCAAATGATGGTTTATTTATCATATATTATTGGGTTTTTCTTCCATGATCTTCATGAGTTACCTTTCTAGGTGTACTCTACTGACTGGGCCACATCTTGTTTTACATCATGGTGCTTCCACATAGGCATCCATCATGGATTCTAGAATGTGATCATGAGGATGTTATGTGGGGTGATGATATATCAATATATTTCATTATAACAAAGGCAACACATCTGGGTGGTTTACCAGCTATACCACCACCTGTATGAAAGCACATAACACACATAGTAGAAGTGGATGAGATGTGAAGGCTAATAACACTTCGTGATTTGAACCATTATAGACCCCTCTATGTTGGATTAGGACTTGATTTAGGTGGTGGCCTAGTTTCCATCATGTTAGGGAACCATTCAATTAGATTGTGGTCTTGGATGTGAGTCTTGTACATTGATCGAATGTGCAGTGGTTTGGTATATATTAACCAATCTTTTGAAGAGAAGAATCTTCCATGGGAAGAGTTTGAGAACCATTCTCAGAGAATGATATCCAAATATAAAAACTATAGTCTATGTTTTCCCATGGTTTTATACATCTATGTATGTAGGACAGGTTGGGTAGCTGATTATTCATTGTGTAATAATGATAGTTTCTGGTACTCGATGAATATGAAACATGACTAGTGCATCAGGGCTCAAACAATCATGAATGGTTTGTTTAGGGAAATTAGAGATATATTTGTTCCTCTACTATTTCCTACTTATTATAGGATTCTAGAAAAAACCTATTTGGTTGAATGTCCCTTGGATGAGTGTATGAAAACTATGAATATCAGTTTTGGTAATGTTTAAGAAGAGATATCTAGGTCAGGAATCCAACATATGTATTATAGATTGAACGAGTGGAAAATATATATGAGGAGGTTCCAAGACAGGGGATCTATAGGTCATGGATAATAGAGTGAGTACATTATTCCTTAAGTAAGGCAATTCTTTTAATGTGATATCTGGGGATATCTCACAAGATATTGTCTACCACATCATTCACCGTGAAGTGAATCAGTGGATATGCCCCCGAGGTAGAGATAGTGATATGAACTTATGGATCCACATAGTGAAAGACAACTAAGATGAGCTAGGAGTGAAGTAGGACATGGTATATATTTCAACATGTTATCACCACCACACCCATGTAGTCCACACCAGGCTCAGGGAGTTTGTGTCCTTGGGAGGTGATAGATTCACAATGTCATGGAATATGACCTACGGGCTACATGAATGATTCGAGGTATGGTCTGTGTTTACTATTAGCTATTGTATTTGTAAACACATGTTTAAATAATAACTTCTCGTTCGAAGTCTTATTCAAGACCTATATTTTATGGTCAAACTATTTACTAGTCCCTTATGCCTGGAGATACCTACAAGATGAGACTTGATAATCACACTTATGTTAGCATAGTGATGTGACCCTTGTGGTTATATATTCCATTTGGACCTCTTGGTTGATGCTTCAAGTCTTTATGACGTCATTATTGGTATGGATTGGTTGTAAATATTCCATGATTATATTGACTATTTTAGGAAAATTGTGTGGTATGTATGCCATGATAGAACATTAATTTCCTTTATTTGTGAAAATGAAAAACATGACAGAACTGGATAGACTCTTGCATAGGAGGGTGAAGGTGACCACTCATGATATTGCTAGACATACCCTCGGTGCATTACATGTAATGAGTTTTCATGTTCACATCATTAGTGGAAGATTATAAGGGTGTATTCAGAGAAGATTTTCCTGGATAAAATCAACATAGGAATACTTAATTCATCATTGTTTTACACCCAGATATGTCACTGATATCTGCATTATCCTATCAGATAGCTCTAACATTGCTTCGTGACATGCGGGTGTATTTAGAGGCATTTCAGAGGAAGGAAATAGTATGATCCAGTATTTGAGGATATGTGTGGACTAAAAAAGATTTATCCAAGTGATAGTATAGAATGAGTATCCACATACAAGGATCGATGAACTATTCGATCAGTTGAGATAGTGTTTGACAACCACACCAATCACGAGTTCTCCAGAGGAGGTAATCAAGTACGTTGTGGCCTACGATGAATCACAGACTGATCAGGGTTGTGTCTGTATGTAGACGTAAGTAGTGATTGCCTATAGTTCACGCCAATTGAGACCACGTGATCCAAACGATGAAACCACTCTAGGTGATATAGTGGAAGTGTGATTAGATATTGATGGACATCCTAAATAGTTTGCCTCACACAAATAGTGGTCACGATACCATCTGGGTGATTATTGAACAACTACCCAAGTTGGCACACTTCCTATAATTCTGGTAGTAGAGATCCATAATGAGCACATGATGCCTTAACAAGAAAGATATTGTTCAGCTTGATGCGGTTCCATCGTTGATCCATTCAGACCATGATTATCTTTTTACTTCAAATCAATGGAAGTTATTGAATGAGGTTTTTGGGACTTAGTTGGGATAGATAAAATCATTTCAACCCCAAATAGTTGTCCCAATAGAGAGGACCATCCATGTCCTAGATGACATGCTACATTCTCTCATCTTGTACAATAGATGCAGCTCGGAGGATCACCTACCTCTAGTGGAGTTTTCAATAAACAATGACTACCAATACAAAATTGGTATGAAATCGTTTGACTTCTTGTATTGGAATCCATGGATATCACAATTATGCTAAAAGGAAATAGGGGAGTCATCAATCATGGGTCTATAGTTTGATTGTGATACCATCGAGGAGGTGCAAATAATTTAATAGAAGATGAAGATAGCCCAATGCTAGAAAATGCCTTGTGATGAAAGGAGATAGAGGAATTTGTATTTCAAGGTGGGAAAACATGTATTCTTTTAGGTATCTACTCTATTGGGGAAATGATTTTTTGGTAGAAGAAACAAGCTATTTCTAAAGTTCATCAGCCCTTTACAAATACTATGTAGAGTTTGTGAGTTGTCTTACTACTTGGACCTACACCTGTAGTTTAATTCAGTACATGAAGTGCTCTAGTTGACTCAACCATCAAGATACATTCATGATTCCTCATACATCATCCTTTGGGTTTAGAATTGCATCAATGATGGTACAAATTCTGTTGAGTAACTTGTGGAAATCAATTATGGAATGAATGGGATCCTTTATGGTTGTTTGGTTTCTCTGGTGAAAATTTAGTGGAAGCATGGGAATATCCATGAAGGAACATGGGAGCAGAAGGCTCAAACGCATAATCAATATACACAATGTGTTCTGCAGCACTTTGTTATGGATTTTGGGGACACAAATACCTATGGTAAAGATAATGTAATGACTAGGATATTCCTGAATTTATTTTTATAAATAATTTCAAGTAATTTTGAGACCATGAACTATAATGGAATGGACCTCTCCAGTCCACTACATTGTGAAAATATGGTGTTTGAGGTGTTCTAGTAGTTTAATGTGACTTATCCCCAATAATTTTTGAAATTTCGAATTCTGTGAACAGTTCCATCAATGAACAGTTCTATCGCTAACCTATAATAGTAACCTCTCTTTCCTTTGCCAAATTTCCAATTACATTGAATAGTTCCATCAATGAACTGTTCTATCAATAAACTCTAATGGTAACCTCTCGTTCCATTGCTGTAACAACCCTGGTTTTTGGAATGGGTTAGAATCCCGACCCTGTTTTAATTTTTGACTGTTTTTGAGGAAACTGGATAAAATGTGAAGTTTCTAGAAATTTTCAGACTACACGTTGTGTACTTTAAGTACACTCCATTTATGTTTAGGTGAGTGACCAGTCATTTTCTCGCCAATTACATGTCGTGTGATGACCGTGTAGTAGTTTCATACTACACGGCGTGTAGTTATGAACACATCATGTATACCCTGACCATGTGAGGCCATACATGGCGTCTAGGCCTCTTGGCCGGGTAGAACTAGGGGCACTCCATGTTCCCTTTGGACACGCCGTGTAGTTTGGCCTCATATAAGGGAAACACGTGGTGTGTGAGTGCGTCGGTGATGAAAGGAAGAGGAACCATGTACACGCTGTGTACCCATAGGTACACGCCGTGAAATCATGTAGGCATGTTCGGGAAGTTAGTCGGAAGAATCATGAACTCTTATGAACAGTTAAATGAACTAAACATGGCATGTTGTCCTAAACTACATGTCGTGTACTTTATTTTTTTCGCTTCAAACGGGCAGTAGCCTCGTTTTGAGGCAGAACCTCAATACCTACTTCGGGTTGAGCAGGAGGGAGCCGGCCGGATCATCAAACCCTTCCTGGTTCTCCTTCTGAAGTCGTATTTGGTCGCAGTTGGATGCGTTGGAACCCCCTCGGTATGGCATTGATTCCTCTTTGACCATTTTGTCTGATTTTCCTTCTAGAATGATTTATAGGATTTTTAATGTTATTGAAACTTTTGTCGATTTACCGCGTTTTAGACCGAATTGGAGGGTGTTACCGGAGGAGTAGCATCGTGTGAGTCTTAGGTAGGTGGTGAATACTTCTTTTTGTGTTATTGTGGTTTTTTGGGTAACGCGGCCTTCGGCGCATTTTCTGGTATTTTGAGCAGGACCTGTTTTATCTAATTTTTCATAATTTATTACTTATGGGACCTCTGATATGATTTTTTGTATGCACAATTACCAGTTTGCAATAGCAGGGCCAGGTGAGGGGTTGTTGTTCGTTGGGGGCATTTTGGTCGTGGAATTCCAAAATGGTTTAAAGTGAAATGTTAAGGCTATAAACTGTTAGTTCAATCTATTGATGCTTGTTATAAATTGTTGGAGGCATTTATGTCCTCAGTGCTGGTATTGGACAACACTTGGTAGAGTGCAATTCAACTGTTTAGTTTGTTTTTCTGGTTTATGTATTCTATTTAAATATGTTATATATGCAATTGCTGGATTGCCTCTGCTGGACCTTTTTTAGTTGTATTGGTCTTGGCTCGGTTACACTTGAGTGATGTTGATCATAGGGTGGGGCTTTTCCCGGGTAACTTTGTGTGGTTTTGACCACGGGATTGGGCGTCATGGACGTCGGATTGAGGCAGTACGACTGTCAGGTTGGGTTTCGCCTGTCATATTAGGATGGAGATGACATCGAACTTGAGTGACATGGTCGCAGGGACATGAGGTGTCAGACTTGTTGGTGGCTTAGGCCTATTTTGGCGATTATCGCTCACCCAGGACATGAGTAGTGTACACACAGAGATACTATATGATGAGGTGGTTTTGACCACTCATGTGCGTAGAGGCTCCCGTAGTTGCGGTTAAGTGATCTGGTTGGATGTTGTTGCTGTAGAAAGCCACATGGGAGGTGAGGAACCTTCAGGGGATGGGCGTGCCATGGCGACGTTGGTACTTGAGACACATGGAGTCATCAGGCACGTGGTACATGGTTACTATTCATGGGTGTGCCTTCGGGACGTCGGTACTAGAGATATGAGGTGTCAGGAAGCACATGGTCCCGGGTAACTATTTTTGCGCGTGCCTTCGGGACGTCGGTACTTGAGATACGAGGTGTCAGGTGGCACATGGTGTCGGGTAACACGACAGAGATTCCGGCATTGGCCGAAGCAGGTGACACTCAGTGGTGGCTATTGAGCACCAGTGGAGTTTGTGTTTATTCGTGCATTGCACTGTTTACTTCATTCCTTTTAAATGCATGACTTCTTAAACACATATATTTGGTAGTCACCATTGGGTGGTATCCTACTAAGAATTTTCTCACACCATGCATGGGCCCTTCAGGATGCGTGCATACTTTATGGATTTACGTGCAGGAAAGCGACTAGCTTCAGTAGCAGGGTTGTGTTGGTTGTTGCATGGAGATGGTATGGACCTTGAGGCCATGCCTAGATGTGTTTACATTGTTTTTTTTACATTTATTTATCGGCATGCTTACTTGTTGTAGTTATACAGTTGGTTAGCAATTGGAGCCTTTATTTTGATATTCAATTGGGTATGACCTTCTTTGGATGCATGTTTTACTATTCAGTAGTAGTTATATTTTATCAGTATGTTGTTGTCTTTATTCTCGTTGATGTGTTTTATATTAATTGCTTCCGCTGTTTATGTATATCATTTATGCTTTCGCTCTGTGGGTCTGGTTTGAGTCTGCTGAGTCTTTCTTTTCACTGCATCTTTACTGTTATATTTGGAACAATACCCTTATAATGATCATTCGAGAGGGTATTGCCTCCCCACTATACCAAACATACCCTCTCTACTAGTCGGCAGCCTTTGGCGTTTAGGGGAGGTGCGCCTAAGGTAGTGACCCCAGACCCCTTCGGCACTGTTCGGGTGGCTGGCTGGGTCCGGGTCGTTACAAAGTGGTATCAGAGGAGTCCTTGATGAGGAATTTGAGGCAGTGTTTTCTGGCTACTAATGAGATTGAGACTTCTTTTTTATTTTTGCTAGTTCTACAATTTGGGATATGGTAGACTGGAGATAGGTTATTACGGGAACAAGTTTTTTAGCTTCTTCTTGGGTTCCTGCAGCCCCAGGTACGAGGGATGGACCAAGTTTCCATGGGTGGGAAATTTCTATTTTCTTTTCCTCAGATTATAGTTTATATGATTTCCAGCTCGGTGGCTCACTTGGTTTGTGAGGTTGTTCATTGTGATATGTGTCACGTGACCCGGTTTGTTAAAACAGAATTGGACCTTGGTGCAGTATAGAAAGGCTACTTTGCTTGGCTTTTGATAGGCAGATTTTAGGGTGTTTCAATTTCATAACTGCACGTATGCTTTGTGAAGTGATAATACCATATGATTAAAAATCAATTTCCATGATATGTATGATCTAAAATGTGAATAGGTGAAACTCCTGATAGAATTCCTTTTTTATTGAAATGTGTATGCCATGCTTTATATTTTTTTTGAATTTAATGTTGCAGGATATTTGGGTCTGACTCTTATGAGAGCAGGCAGGTACTATGGGTGAGGCAGTGTAACTGTCAGGATTGGGAGACTCGGTCATCGGGCTTGAGGAAACAAGAGTTTTCAGGATAGGCATGGCACGAGGTACATTGATACTTGGCTCTGTTTAGGGCGGGTAAGGAGGCCATGAGGCCGGGATGCTGTGGGGCATGGGTTGCGGTGAGGGGGAGTAAGGGTAGTTGTTATGCACTGCCTTTTACTATTTCCTTATCTGCGGTGAATATATTTCTGTATAAATGTATGTATTGCCTGACCATTTATGGTATTCATAGGTTTACTCCTTCACGACTCGATAAAGCGTCAAGAAGGAGATGGGATAGTGCCACATGACCAGGGTCAGAATTTGGTACATGCAGAGTAGGAGCCCAGGTAGATGCCTAGGGACAGGATCAAGTTCAGGATCCAGTGCAGGTAGGACAGTATCCCGGTTTTGCATCGTTTGGGCCGTGGCTCGATGAGAAGCTCCATGAAATCCTAGAACATGTCTTGTAGGGGATTTAAAGAGGTACATAGGGTGCCGATCCTTCTATGGCGTATCTGATGCGGGAGTTCCAGTCGCAGCACCCACCCCTTTTTCTGGTTGAGGGTGGTCTGCAGGTGGCTGAGAACTGGATAGAGAGCATGAAGATGATCTTCGAGAAGCTCGAGATGCCTCCAGGGCGGAGGGTCAAGCTGTTGTCCTACATTCTGAGAGTAATGAATAAGTGTTGGTGGGATTTACAGGTACTGGCTCGTAGGCATGAGGGACTAGCTTGGAAGGACTTCAAGGAAATGTTCTTTGAGCACTTCTATCCAGAGACACTAAGGGCAGAGAGAGCTCGTGATTTCTTGAGTCTTCAGTAGGGAGACATGTCCGTTATGTTCTACACAACTACTTTCATGGAGTTGTCTTGCTTTTCACCTGGTATGGTGAGTGATGAAACAGCTAGGGTGAGGCATTTCGAGGATGGATTACAGCATGCCATTTGGGTCTAGGTGAACATCTTCCGGCTGGGTTCTTTCTCCAAAGCGTTGAATCGGACCCTCATAGCTGAGTGAAATGAGAGGGATAAATCTCACTTGGGCAGGGCGATATCTTCAGCTGATGGATCAGACAGCAGGAAACGAGGACGGGACATGTTCCAATAGGGCAGTCAGGCTAGGGATTCGGCTAGACCACCTCATGCGATATCTTCGATGATTTTATTTCATTGTGGAAAGCCGAGACATGTTTGGGCCTAGAGAGATAGGACACCGAAGGAGTGCTGGGCATGTAGAAAGGACGTGCATCTGGAGAGGTATTGCAGGCAGCCTTCTCAGATAACCGGTAGGCTGGGACTAGGACAGATTGCAGCATCTGGAGTTGGCTCAGGTTCGGTACCCGGAGAGGGTAGTCGAGGATCGGTTGTGCATGGAGGTCACGACATAGATGGTGTTACCCAACTGATGGGTCAGTAGCTAACTAATTGAGAAGCATCATGATGTCATGTGTCAGGCAGCCGTGTTTCTGGCCAGGTGCATGCTGTGGAGATGCCAGAGGCTGAGCAGGCTGGTGAGCTGATGATGGGTAGAGGTACACCACGGTATGACTTTGACCTCCATGTTTCCTTATGGAATGACCTGTAGAGTCATGTCTGTTTTGAGTGCACGTAGTGCACATGATCTTTGTGGGCTGACTAGATTCTAGTCAGTGGGATTGGCACCATATCATGTGCGTGATATATATATATATATGTATGTATGAGATGCCGATCATCAGGGAATCATGGATGCAGGTTACATGAGGTTCCATGGGCATCGGGGCATCATGGATGCGGGTTACATGAGATGCCATAGGCATCAGGACATCGGGGATGCGGGTTAAATGAGGTGTGATGGGCATCGGGGCATCGAGGATGTGGGTTACTTGGGGTGCTCAGCACCGGGACCTCATAAAGGTGGACACTGATGTGGTGCGGGATATGTTGGGTGTCAGACGCAACACATGAGCGCCAAAGGTGGACACTGATGCGGTGCGGGATATGTTGGGTGTCGGAAGCAACACATGAGCACCAATGGGGTGCGGGGTTGATGATGTGTCACGGGAGGAATATGAGTCCGGAAAATATGTAAGGAAACCATGTGTTCTTTAAGTCTTGTTAGGTTTAGACCAGGTTTGGCGGTTCCTAAGGCGGGGAGCCCCCCTTGAGGAACTTAGCCAGGACCTTTGCGACCGGGGAAGTCCGGGTAATTTTGATCGGGGTGGTATGTTCGGTCCATCTCTGGGTTTTGTTCGATAGCTCGGGGACAATCTACGTTAAGGTGGGGAGTTTGTAAGAACCCGAGATTTTGGAAAAGGTCAAAATCCCAACTCTGTTTGAATTTTTTACTGGTTTTTGAGGAAATTGGAGAAAATTCCATGTTTCTAGAAATTTCCAGACTGCACACCGTGTACATTAAGTACACACCGTGTATGTGTAGGTGAGTGACCATCCGTGTGCTCACCAAGTACATGTCATGTGATGGTCGTGTAATAGATTCTTACTACACGGATTGTTGTTTTGAACACGCTGTGTTTACCCCGACCGTGTGAGGCCATACATGGCATGTAGGCCTATTGGCTGGGTAAACCAGGGGCACACCGTTTTCCCTTTGGACACACTATGTAGTCTGGCCGTGTATAAGGGGAAACCATGGTGTGTGCATACATCGATGAGGAAAGGAAGAGGAACCAAATATACGCCATGTACCCATAGGTACACGACGTGTACTCATGTCGGTAGGTTCAGAAAGTAAGTCGACAGAATCGTGTCATCATATATAGAGTTAAATGAACTATACAAGGCGTGTAGTCCTATAGTACACACAATGTACTTTATTTTTTTCCCTTAAAATGGTCAATATCCTCATTTTGAGGCAGAACTTCAATACGTCCTTCGGTTTGAGCAGGAGGGAGCCAGCCGGATCTTCATACCCTTCCTAGTTCTCCATCCGAAGTGAGATTCGGTTGTAGTTGGATGAGTTGTAACCCCCTTGGTAAGGCCTCGATTCCACTTTGGTCATTTTGTCTGATTTTCATTCTAGAGTGAGTTATAGGTGTTTGAATGGTATTGAATCTTTTTTATATTAAATGTGTTTTAAACTGAATTGGTGGATGTTACCGGAGGAGTACCATCGTGTGAGTCTCGGGTAGGTGGTGCATACTTATTCTTGTGTTTTTGTGGTAGTTTGGATAATGCGGCCTTCAGCGTGTTTTCAGGTATTTTGAGTGGGGCCCGTTTTATCTTCTTTTTCTTATTGTATTTCTTGTGGGACCTCTAGGATGCTTTTGGGAATGCCCAGTTACTAGTTTACGTGAGCAGGGCTGGGTGAGGGGCCAATGCTCGTCGGGGAATTTTTGTCGGGGAACGCCAAAATTGTTTTACCTGAAATGTTAAGGTTATAAACTATTAGTTTAATTTATTGATATTGTTATAAATTGTTGGATGCATTTAAGACCTCAGTGCTGGTATGGGACAACACTTGGTAGAGTGAAATTCAACTGTTTAGTTTGTTTTGTCGGTTTATGTTTTCTGTCTAAATATGTTATATATTCAATAGCTGGATTGCATCTACTGGACCTTTTTGGGTTGTGTTGGTCTTGGCCCAGTCCCGCTTAAGAGATGATGATCACAGGTTGGGGCTTTTCCCGGGTTATTTTAGGTGGTTTTGACCACGGGATTGGGCATCATGGACATCGGCTTGAGGCAGTACGACTGTCAGGTTGGGCATGGCTCGGGATACTAGGATGCCGATGCCATCAGACATGAGCAACATGGTCGTAGGGACACGAGGTGTTAGACGTGTTGGTGGAATATTACTATTTTGGTGATTACCGCACACCCGGGACATGAGTAGTGTGCACACTGAGATACTCTGTTATGAGGTGGTTTTGACCACTCGTGTTGGTAGAGGCTCCCGTAGTTACAGTTATGAGTTCTAGTTGGGGGTGCTTGTCATAGAAAGACATGTGGTATGTGAGGAGCCTTCAGGGGATGGTAGTGACATCGGGACGTCTGTACTTGAGACACATGGTGTCAGGAGGCACATAGTATCGGGTTACAATTCTTGGGCCTGCCTTCGGGACGTCCGTACTTGAGACACGAGGTGTCAGGAGGCACCTGGTGCCGGTTTACTATTTTTGGGCATGACTTAGAGACGTCGGTACTTGATACATGAGGTGTTATGTGGCACATGGTGTTAGGTTACACGACAGATATTCTGGCATTGGCCGAAGCAGGTGACACTCCATGGTGGCTGTTGAGCACTAGTGGAGTTTCTGTTTATTTGTGAATTTTACTGTTCACCGATTTCCTTGTAAATGAATGACTACTTAAACAAATATATTAGTTAAACATCGTTGGGTGGTATCCTACTGAAATTTCCTCACACCCTGCACGGGCCCTTCGGGATGCGTGAAGACTTTATGGATTTATGTGCATGAAAGAGGCCAACATCAGGAGCTGGGATGTGTTAGTTGTTGCATGGAGATGGAATGGACCTTGAGTTCATGCCGAGCTGGGTTTACATTGTTTTGTTTACATTTCGGTATCGACATGCTTACTTGTTGTATCTATACAGTTGGTTATCCATTGGCACACAACTTTTGATATTCAGTTGAATATAACCTGCTTCAGATGCATGTTTTAATATTCAGTAGTAGTTACTTGTTATCAGCATGTTGTTGCATTTATTTCCGCTATTGTTGTATATATTTATTAATTCTCCTGTTAAACTATATTGTTTATGATTCCGCTCTTCATGCCTGGTTCGACTCTGCTGAGTCTTTCTTTTCCCTGCATCATTACTGTTATACTTGGACCAGTACCCTTATTATGATCCTATGAGAGGGTATAGCCTCCCCACTATACATAACAGACCCTCACTGCTAGTTGGAAGTCTTTGGAATTTAGGGGAGGTGCGCCAAAGGTAGTGACACCCGCCTCGTTCGGCACTATTCGGGTGGCTAGCCGGGTCCGGGTCGTTACAATTACCAAATTTGCAATTCTGTGAATATTTCCATCCATGAAAAGTTATATCTCTATCCACTATCGGTATCCTCTATTGGTAACCTATAATGGTAGGTGAACAGTGTTCTGTCGATGAGGTTTAGTGAACAATGTTCTATCAGTGAGGCTCAGTGAACAATGTTCTATCGGTGAGGTTTAATGAACAGTGTTCTATTGGTGAGGTTTAATAAATAGTTTTCTATCATTTATGATTCAGTGAAAAGAGTTCTATCTGTGAGGATTTAGTGAACAGATTTATACCAATGAGGTTCTAACAGCAGACATCTAACGGCAGACTTCTAACAGCAGACTTCTAACAGCGGACTTCTAACAGAAAAATTCTAACAGCAGACTTCTAACAGCAGACTTTGTACAGCGGACTTCTATAAACAAACTTCTAACAACAATCTTCTAATAGTGGAATTGTAACAACAGACTTCTAATAGTGGAATTATAACAGTGGGCTTCTAATAGCGGACTTCTAATAGTGGGCTTCTAACAACGGACTTCTAACATCCGTCTTCTAACAACAACCTTCTATCATTGGACTTCTAAAATGGGACTTCTAACAGCGGCATTCTAACAACAGACGTTTATCTACGGACTTCTAACAACGGCCTTCTAACAGCGGACTTCTAAAAGCGGACTTCTAACAGTGGACTTCCAACATCGGACTTCTAACAGTGGACTTTGAATACTATTTCCATCATCTTACAGTTTCACCCCTTTGATGTTTTCAATGACGTAAAATACATTTAAAGACTTATTTTATGTACTATTAAGGCTGATTCGAAGACCATAAATAAAATATTAATTATTCCCATGACTCGGGATGTTTTTAGATGTTCAATCCATGTGGGTTAATGTGATCCGCTTTTAATGGGTAATTAACTATATCTTAAACTGTTGCCCCATTAAATATTCAAAAGGGACAATATATCATCCTCCCTAGTTATTCCTCTTTTTTCTCAGCTATGAGACAGTAGAACCTTTTAATCCTTCCCATAGGAGTTTTAGAATCTAACTTTTCTCCTTAGATTGGATGCGTTCTATTTTGATGAAACTGAGCCATACCCGTCAATCTTCGATATAAGGTATGTTTTATAGTCGATCCTTTGGGGATCATCTCCTATTGTTTCTCCTTTCCATGTTATAACATGTAATCTCAATGCTTCTAATGGGGGTTTTGGTGGGGTTTTGTTGGTGCTGTCGTACAGTTGCATCCTCTGGTGATTCGTTGATTCTCTTTCTTTTACGTGCAACTATATTGTAAGCGTGTTTAATCCCACTGTATAACAATGGAATTGACATAATAAATATTTTAGCCAGATAAATAAATTTATATCGATTGTATGTTATTGAATATTATTTTTCTAGATAGTAAGATATCTATGAATGATTTTTTGAGCTGCTTGTTCTTGATAGAAATTGGTAAAGTATGTAAAATGACATTAATTGATAATTTTTGGCTAAAGATAATGTATCAGGAAGAAGAATCAGGTTCTTGTTTTAATTTTATGTTAATCAAATTTGTGAAGTAAGCATGTTTATTTATTTGTGATAACGTACTGGTTGGGTTTCCGAAATTTGGAACCAACGATTAATAAATCGGTTAACCCATGATGGATTAAAGAACAGGTGGTTGTTAAAAGATAATTTCTTCTAGGGTTTTGAGTTACCCTCTTGTTAGATAAAGGTCCAAAAGCCCAATTTTGAATATGTATGTTTTACTGTTTCTTGTGTTTTAATGTGATCCTGGATGATTGTGGTAATAGGTGGAGGCATTGACGCCCTTTTGGTTGTGGGAGCAGATGACTCCTAGAGTGGTTATATGCATCTTTTTATGCATGTGGGTGTTGGGGAGGACACCAGGGATGACGGAATGGGATGGATGTGATCGTCGGAAGCTTGGTAATTAACATTGGTTGTAAATCATCTATACATTTCCCCACAGCTCAAGGCAGCAAGTCTTACATACACTTCTCCCGAAAGAGGAGAATACACATGGGGTATGCCACATTCTTTTGTATTTATATTCTTAATGAAGGATTCTAATATGTTCTTGAAATATGCAGCAAAGACTCGATGGGTAGTACATCTACTCACTGTGTTGTGCCCTCTTGTGTTTAGTGGCATATAATGGTTTTATAGAATTTCTGGGAATGTGGTAATGTATTTCTATAATAAATAATTGAATGAATGGTGTTAACCCATGGGGATGAAGATGTTAGAACATAATGTTGTGGTTGTAATTTCTGAAAGAACAGTTGACATTGGGTGTGATGCTAATGAAATTTAATGTGATATTGTTCATGGTTAATTAATGTTTAAATAATTAATTAACTTACAGTGGAACTGATAAAAAGATAATTAAGTAATCTAATAAATCTCTTTAAATGGTTGTGTGCTTATAGGATACCTAGTCTAAGAAGTATCAGCCCAGAGTCTGAGAGACGTTAGCTGTATTTATGTCTAAGACTAGGTAATTTCCATAGTGTGGTTGTGAGATATAATATATCATGTGCATTTTGTGTTTCTATATGCTACTCAACCCTACCTGCAAGGGAAACTAACACCCCGAGGATTCTGTGCCCTGGGGGGGTGTTTTCCCCAACATTTTTGTTGGAGGATGGATGGCTGACTACCCCCTTTGGAACCACTCTCTTCTCCTTCTATTTAATAGTGATGGTAGGCATATTGGTTAGATTTCCCAATATATGTGTTTAGAGGGTTATAATGTCTTGTGGTTTTTCACCCACATATATTCCGGATATAGTTTTCTATGTACTACTATAGATGTAATGTGTATAGGATGTGATGTCTTGAGGTTCCTTACTCAGTGTATGGGCTTTAATAGATTGAGGTATAATACCCAATGTATGATACATGTTACATCAGCTATGGTGTCTCCTAGAAACATCCTTGTTACTTTGGTGTGTGGATGTGGTGGTTTTTTTACATAAGGTGCATATTGTGGTGCTTTTCCCAAGTGATAGCGGGAAATCCTTTTGCAAGAGAGATGCTCAGGACATCCGACGTTGGGGAAAATCAGAAAACCAATTTTGATGTAGTAGTGGGGTACACTTGATATTCTTCATTATATTATTTATTCTTTTATGCATTACATAGTGAGAGTATACATGTTGATGTTGGGAATATAGTATACTTGTTTAGGTGATGAGTTAGTTTCACTTGTTTTTCACTGTGCTTTAGCACGCTTTCATTACATTTTCACAAGAGGTTTCTAGAAGGATCCTACTGATTATACTATTATACTAACCCTATGGGTATATTAAGTGTTCTTCAGGACACTTGGAGTAGGTTGGAGATCAAGCTGGTTTCTACTAGCATGGGGATGCAGGAGCTGTTCGGGCTTGTTGTGGCATCTGTTTTTACATTCTTTTGGGCACTTGATGTTTTCCCGTTTTCATTGTAGTACTTCTACATGAAATTTCATATATGTACTTGGGTTTTCGTTTATATTGTAGTCTAAGCTGTAGTTGATTGGTGTCTATCTTATCTCTCTCTTCTGCATCTTTTCTCTTAGAGGGTTATGCCTCCAATATTGTGTGTTAATATACCCTTGGTGCTACTTGCCAACTCGGGGCCAACTGGAGGCGGGAATCAGGGGTCATTATCTCCCTTCTCACATTGTCGGCCCAGGAGTGGTACACGTTGGTGGGAGGGGTCATGACCGAGTGGTATTAGAGGTCTTGTTGAGGGATAGTATGGATTATGGAGTTAGGCACAAGTGAGGTTTCATTGGTTGGTAGGGAAACTGTGTCATTCATGTTTAGCAAGTGAGGTCAACATTGGAGACCGGCTAAGGCATAGGCACTTAGGGCCCCCTATGATATGACGTACAGAACTTCATGTTTACAATGGCAACTAAACAATGTGATACATGTTGCAGGGTTGATTCCTAAGAAAGGATCATGCATCATTCTTCTTCGTGGCTATGTTTGAATGGGTACACCATGGGATAGTTTAATCAAAAATGAATAATTGAGAACAATTATTTTATTAATGATGAGTATTTTATATACTAGGATTAGGAGCTCTAATGGTTTGTTATTTTACATGTATGGCTCCCGGTCGACGTCATTGTAAGGTTTGCACAGAAAATGACCAGCAGGCTATTCCAGCAGATTACTGCAAGGTAGAGGTTGACGACGACGACACTTGGAGAACGACACTCTGAGAGTTTCAACTCCAATGTTTGTAGAAGTACAAGGTATCTGTTTCAAATGTAGTCAAGGAAGACTAGTTAGAGGAGGTCGATATTGGCTTCAGTTTGATTCGTGCTCGTAAGGAGTAATGGGTGTCCTTGGTTGTGACGATGTTGTGTGGAGCAATGAGGTAGTGGTTCTTCTTGTTCCTTAGGGATCGTGTGGAGTCAGAGATCTCATGGGAGGAGTTCCGAGACATGTTTAGATTCGATTTTCTTTCTTCGACTACAAAGGTGTCCAGTAATCATGAGCTTTTTACCCTTCTAAAGGAGAGCTCTAGTGTTCAAGTGTTTGGAATCTGTTTCAGGAACCATTTACAATATGCCTCAGACCTACTGCATGATGAGTAGTCCAGGGAGAGGCATTTTGAGGATGATTTTCATCCAGAGTTCCAGTGCCAGGTCACTCCATTTATGATAAAAACATATCTTCAGGTACTGGAGAGGGAAAATGTTTTCTATATGTATTTAGCCAGGGTAGGACCACCACAAGAGAGGAATCGACATGATTCCTCACGAAGAAGAGTTGTGGTATGGGGTTCCCGGTTTTCATGTCAGAAGAGTTCCCGTTTAGCCGTGGGTAGGTCCCAGCCATTCACATATCGTTTCTCTTAAGGAAACAACTCTCAGGACTATGCCAATGGATCAAGAGCATGTTTTTATTATGTTGGTCGTGGTCATCAACAGCGGGAGTGCCTCACCATTCAGATCGGGCATCCTGCATCAGACACTACACTACAGGATCCTCCGTTGAGACAGTTCCAGCAGAGGTTGCAGCATCCGGTTGCACTAGCATTAGATCAGAAGAGGGAGGATGGTGCAGGTAGAGTACATCCCCATGACGCTTCCTATCCTCAGATAGCAGAGTGTGTACGTGGTGGTGGTCGTCACTAGTGTCAGAGAGGTCGTGGAGGATGTTGTGGTCAGCTTTATGCTCTAGTCTTTCCAGCTCCAGGCGAGCCAGATGTCATTTGAGGTACCCTTTTCTTGTTTTCTACCATAGTGTATACATTGATTGATTCAAGAGACACACACTACATCATATCACCTACCCTTTTCCTTGTATTAGAACTTGAGGTAGATAGGCTTCTAGTGCCCTTAGCGCTGACAACGCTAGTTAGAGGTCGAGCTAACTTGTTTGAGGTATGTAGAGACTGTGATCTTGTTTTGGGGAAACATCTATTTTGTGGAGATTTTCTATGTTTACGAATACAACCATATGTTTTCATCCTCGGCATTGATTGTTTGTATTCTATTCAGGATATCATGGATTGTTTCAGAAAAAGGGTCATATTTATTAGTTCAGAAGGAGGGAAAGTGGATTTTTTGGGAGTGAGACACTCGGATGTGTCATAGGCATGTTCTATATTTATCATCCATGATGGATGAGTTGATGTTGATTTCATTAGAGGATCAGTAGTTGGCAATTCATAGGGCCGTAAAGGAGTACCCTGATGTCTTTCCACAAGAAGTTGTAGCATTACCCCTGGACGAGAGATCATGTATGAGATCGAGCTACAGCCAGGACGGTCTCTTATATCTATGTATACATATAGGATGTCCCCTTCTAGGTTATGAGAGGAACTTATATATCTTGATGGTCTATTACAGTGCGGTTTTGTTTGGCCATGTGCGTCACCATGGGGTGCACAAGTTTTGTTTGTAATGAAGGCTGATGCCAGTTTGCGGTTGTGTGTCGATTATCGCCGCTTAAAAAATCTGACAATAAGGAATTGCTATCCTCTTCCACGAATTGATGTTTTATTCAATCAACTGAAAGGTGAATGTTGTTTCTCATAGATCGTCTGGTGGTTGGGAAACCATCAGATGCGTGTGATGGATGAGGATATCCCGAAGACTACATTTTGTTGTCGTCATGGGCATTATGAGCTTGTTGTTATGACATTTGGCATAACAAATTATCCCGCTATATTCATGTTATTGATTAATTCTATTTTCTGTGAGTTCCTAGACAAGTTCGTGGTAGTTTTAATCGACAAAATCCTTGTGTACTCTTCATCTGAAGAGGAGCATGCATAACATCTACAAGACGTTTTGGGATTTCTTTGCCAACATCAGCTGTTCGGGAAGTTGTGGAAGTGTGATTTTTGGTCTCAAAATGTTCGTTTCATGGGGCATGTTGTGTCCCAAAATGGAGTAGTTGTGGATCCATCGAATATAGAAGTAGTTGTGTCTTGGAAATCCCTCAAGACAGTGTCAGAGGTGCGAAGTTTCCTTGGTATTTCATGCTACTAGAGGAGGTTCGTATCCCATTTCTCATGAGTTGATAATATGCTAACATCTTTGAATATGATGGATCAGGAATTCATATGTACTGATTAGTGTCAGGAATCTTTCGGGGATCTAAAAGAGAAGTTAGTAAGTGCTCCAGTCCTTTTTCTTCTAGCTGAGGGAGTTCAGTTTGATGTTTTATGCAATTTTTCACATCTGTGGTTAGGTTGTGTTCTCAGGAAGTATAGTTCAGTTGTTTCTTATGGGTATCAGTATTTGTGTCCCCGTGAATTTAACTATGCCATCCATGATATTGAGTTGGCAGTCGTGGTGTTTTCTCTAATGTTGGGGAGAAATTACCTAATTGGTGAGTGTTTTGTGGTTTTCACTGATCAAATGTGTTTGTTGTATTTTTTATTCCAGCGTGACGTGAACTTACAACAACATTGGTGGATGATGTTTTTACAGTAATACGATGTGGAAATATCATAAACACTGGGAAAACAGAATGTTGTAGCTAATGCGCTAAGCCGAAAGTCACGTAGTGATGCTGTGCGTGAATCAGGTGATTCCCGGAGAGTAATGGAAGAACTGTCAACATTGCATCTTGATATGGGAGATTTTTGGGGTAGTGGTTTTCTTTTTTAGATGATGGAACAGTCATCCCTGTTGTAGAAGGTCAAAGAGTCCCAATTGGGGGATCTTGAGGTGGAGGACTAGAGAGATCGAGTTGTTTGTGGTGAGGCCCCTGATGGTTGGTCAAGGATGAATAACACCAAGTATTGTATAATGGAAGGATTTTTGTTCACTTGATGATGTGTGAGACGGTTCTTAGAGAGTTCCATAGTTCACCTTTAGCAGTACATCCTGCCATGACAAAGATGTACCAATCCTTGAGGAGTCAGTTTTGGTGGCCTGGGCAGAAGCATGTGGTTGTAGAGATTGTGTCTCGATGTTTAGTCTTCCAGAAGGTGAAGTCTGAACACCATATTCCATGTCTTCTTCTCTATCCATTATAGATTCCTTAGTAGAAGTGTAAGGACATCTCAATGGTATTTGTTACCATTTTACCTCGAGCTCTGATAGGACATGATGTTATTTGGGTTGAAGTGGATCATTTATCAAAATTGGCCCACTATATAGTAATCAAGGGGTCAAGACCAATTGAATTTTTGTCTAGTTAGTATCTAGAGGAGGTGGTGAGACATCATGGATTCCCTAAGTTGATAATTTCTTATCAAGATCCTAATTTTACCTCCAGGTAGTGGAGAGGACTCACACATGATTTTGGTTCTCAAATATTCCTTAGAACGACTTTTCATTCTCAAACGGATGGTCAGACAGGGCAAACCATCCAAAATCTTGAAGACATGTTACACTCTTGTGTTCTTGCTTTTGGAGGCACATGGGTAAGGCACTTACCAATGGTGGAGTTCTCTTACACAAAATGTTTTTACTCCACCAACGGTATGGAACCTTTTGAAGCATTTTATGGTCGACCATGACCTTTTCCATTGTGCTGGACTGGGGTCAGAGAGTCAGAAATTATAGGACTAGAACTAGTCCAGAATACTACAATAGTGGTTCATGTGATTCATGATAGGATGATGACAGTGCAGGATCATCAGAAATCATATGATGATCAATGAAAAATTCCCATAGAGTTCAATGTTTGGGATAATGTGTTTCTGAAGGTGAATCCATGTCATGGGTGGCGAAGGTTTTGTCATGGAAGTATGATTTATCCTAGGTTTTTTTTGCCTTTCAAGGTGTTATCTCATGTTGGAGATGTGGAATATCAAGCTGTACTTCACCCATAATTGAGATGGATACATGATGTTTTCCATGTATCACAGCTCATTCATTATCTTTATGACGACTCTCACATCATCGATTGGGGAGAGATTGATGTTGATGACGATGCAACCTTTGAGGAGTGTCCTATGGATATCCAAGACCGCTAGGAAAAGGTGTTCCACGGGCGTTCTATCCCCTTAGTTCATATGTTTTGGTGTCTCGATGGAATGGAGGAGAGTACCTGGGAACTTCAGTCACAGATACGTGCTCAGTACCTAGATTTGTTTGATTTTTAACTCTTTTCATGTAATTGTGTACCCTTTGTGGTTAGACAATTCATTTTTTATTTATGAATTTATTATGTTTATTTTGTGGATTTCTCCTTTTTTAGAGGTATGACGATGTGTGGTTGTCCAGTTAATGTTTCATTTTTTGTCCAATTAGGTTGGTTTTTAATTGTCAAGGACGATAATAATTTGAGAGGTATCAGATGTAATGTCTCGGTCCACTCTGATCCCTTGCTTTGTGAAAATATGGTGTTTGAGATGTTTAGGGAAGTCATGTTGACTCCAAATAATTTACAAAATTTACAATTCCATGAACAGTTCTTTCAGTGAATAGTACTATCAGTAACCTCTAATGGTTACCAGTCTTTCCATTGAAAAATTTCCAATTCTGTGGACAGTTCCATTACTGAATAGTTCTATCGGTAACCTCTAATGCTAACCTCTCATTCCTTTTGCAAATTTCCAATTTAGTGAACAATCCATGAATGAACATTTTAATTGGTAACCTCTATCGGTAACCTATAATGGTTGGTGAACAACATTCTATCTGTGTGGTTCAGTGAACAGTGTTCAATCGGTGAGGTTTAGTGAACACTGTTCTATCGGTGGGGTTCAATGATCATTGTCCTATCGGTGAGGTTTAGTGAACAATGTTATATCAATGAGGATTTAGTGAACAATGTTATATCAGTGTGGATTTAGTGGAATGTGTTATACCATATAAGTTCTATGAATGGACTTCTAACTGCAGACTTCTAACAGAAGACTTCTAACCGTAGACTTTTAACAGAGGAATTCTAACATTCAGCTTATAACATTGGACTTCTAACAGTGGTCTTCTAACAGTAGAATTCAAACAACAGACTTCTAACAATAGACTTCTATCATCAGACTTCTAACAGCGGACTACTAAGAGAAGACATCTAATAGTAGACTTCTAAAAGAGGACTTCTAACAGCAAACTTCTAACAGTAGACTTATAACAGCGGACATCTAATAGTGGATGTCTAACCGCAGACATCTAACAGTGGACTTTGAATAGTGTTTACAGCTTCCTATAGTTTAACCCTTTTGACATTTCCTTTGATGTAAAATACATTTGAATCCTTTTTAAGGACTATTTAGGCCGATTCAAAGACCATAAATCCTATATTAATCATTCATATGTCTCGCGATTGTTTTTACTTGGTCAAACTACATGGGTTAATTCGATCTGATTTTAATTGGTAATTAAGCATATCTTAAACTGTCGCCCCATTAAATCAACAAAAGGGAAACAATATCTTCCTCCCTTGTTATTCCTATTTGTTCTCGGCTATGAGATTCTAGAACATTTTATTCCATCCTGTAGGAGTTTCACAATCAAACATTACTCCTTGGATTGGTTCCACTCTATTTTGATGCAATAGAGCCATATCTGTCAATCATGGATATAAGGTATGTTTTATAGTCGTTCCTTCGGAGAACATCTCCTCTTGTTTCTCCCTTACATGTTATAGAATGTAATCTCCATGCTTCTATTGGGGGTTTTCTTGGGTTTTGGATCATGCTATCGTACCATGGCATACTCGGGTGGATGTAGTTGTCGCGAGAGGTGAATCGTGACCCGTTGTGAGGATAATGAATGTGAGGAACTGTTTGAGGTAGGGGATTTGTTGATTCTCTTTCTTTTACATTAAACTGTATTGTTAGAATGATTAATCCCCCTGAATGATAATGGAATTGATATAATAAATATTTTAACCAAATAAATAAATTGATTTTGATCCTATGTTATTGCCACTTGTTTTCCTAGATTGTGTGATATCTATGATTGCATTTCTTAGATGTCTGTTCGTGATGGAAATCAGTAAATAACATAAACTTGGATTAATTTATAATTGTTGGATAAAGATAAAGTGGCATGAAAAAAAATCTGGTTTTTTTTTGTAATTTGATGTTAATCAAATTATTGCAGTAAGCATGTTTATTTATTTGTGATAACTTACTAATTAGGTGTCCCGAATTTGGAACCAACGAATAATAAATCTATTAACCCAAGATGTATTAAAGAACTAGTGGATGTTAAAAGATAATTTCTTTTAGGGTTTTGAGTTACCCACTTGTTTATTTAAGGGCCAAGAGCCAATTTTGAAGATGTTTTTTTACTGCTGATCCTGTTTTGATGTGATCCTGGATGATTGTGGTAATATGTGGATGCCTGGAGTACCTTTTGGTTGTGGCATCCGATGATTGGATGGATGTGATTGTTCGATGCTTTGTAATTTTGATTTGTGTTTTATCTTCTTTACATTTACCCACTGCACAAGGCATTTGTCCTTATATACCCTTCTTCCGAAAGAGGTGAAGTCACGCGGGGAATGCCACGTGCCTTCCAGGTTTAACTTCTCAAGGAAGGATGGGTATATTTTCTTGCTATAAGTAGCAAAGACTCGAAGGGTACTACATCTAATCACTGTGTAAAACCCCCTTTTGATTAGTGGCATATAATTTTTTTCTAGAATTCTTGGGAATGTGGGAATAAATTTCTATAATTAATAATTTATTGAATGGTGTTAACCCATGGGGATGAAGATGCTGGAACATAATGATGATGTTGTAATTTTAGATGGAACAGTTGACGTTGGGTGTGATGCTAATGAAATTTAATGTGGGATTGTTCATGGTTAATTAATGTTTAAAGAATTAATTATCATATAGTGGAACTGATATAATGGGAATGAAGTAATCTCATAAAGATCATTAAATGGTTGTGTGATTATAAGATACCTAGTCTTAGAAGTAGTTGCACGGAGTCTGAGAGACATTGGAAGAAGTTGTGTCTATGACTATGTAATTCCCATTGTGTTGTTGTTAGATATTAAATATCCTATACATTATTTATTTCTATATTATACTCCACCCTCTATGTAAGGGAAACTAACACCGGGGGATTCTGAGCCCTTGGGGGTGTTTTCCCCAACATTCTGGTGGGAGGATGGATGGGTGACTACCCCCTTTGTCCCCGATCTCTTCTTTGGGTGGTTACTAGTGTTGGTAGGTACATTGGTTAGATTTACCCATATATCTGTGTAGAGGGATGTAATGGCCTGTGGTTATTAACACACACATATTCTCCATATTGTTTTCTATGTACTACTATAGGTGTAACATGTATAGGTTTTGAACGCTTGAGGATCCTAACTCGGTGTATGGGATTTAATGGCTTGAGGTGTAATACCGGATGTATGATACACATTATACAAGCTATGGTGGCTCCCAGAAACTACATGGTTACATTGTTGTGTGGACGTGGTGGTTTTGTTGCATGAGGTTCATATTGTGGTGCTTCTCCCAGGTGTCGATGGGTAAGGCTTTTTTAAGAGAGATGCTAAGGATGTGTGACATTGGGGAAAAGTGGAAAACTAGTGGGGAAGTAGTAGCAGGATACCCTTGATATTCATTATTATATGATATATTCTTGTATGCATTACTTGGTGAGAGTATCCATGGTGAGGTTGCGAACAAAGTATATCTGTTTAGGTGACGAGTTAGTTTCACTTATTTCTCACTGTGACTTAGCATTCTTTATTTTCTTTTGCACGAGGGGCTTCGGGAAGGATCCTAATGAGTATAAAGTTATACTCACCCTATGAATATATAAACTATTTTTGGGTCACATGGAGAACGTTGGAGATCAAGCTGGTTTCTACTAGCTTGGGGTTTCAGGAGCTGTTCGGGCATGTGGTTGCTGCTGTTTTTACTTTCTTTTGGGTACTTGAGTTTTTTCCCATTTAGTTGTATTACATCTGCATGACCTTTCATATGCGTACTTGGGATTTCTTTTATATTTCAGTTGGAGTTGGAGTTGATTTGTGTCCATCTTATCTCTCTCTTCTACATGTGTTCTCTTAGAGGGAAATGACTCGGATTTTGTGTGTTACTATACCCTTGGTGCTAGTAGCCAACCCTGGGCCTACTGGAGGCAGGAATCAGGGGTCAATATCTCCCTTCTCACATTGTCAGCCCAAGCGGGGTACACATTGTGTAGATGGGGTTTTGATAGAGATGGCGTGTGATTTTCAGGACATGTGTGATTGAAATTTTTTGTTGAAAAACATAATGTTTTTAGTATCATATATGAATAAATTTTCTAAAAAAGATAAATAACACATAAACGGGTGATTGGATCTGAAATACAAGGGAACCATTGATCATAGATAAGTATATTTACCCTTGGCCTGATCACACATTAGTCATTGCATGTCTTCCATAGAAAAATTTGAATGGGTCATAACCATTAATAAAATAAATAATTAAAATTATTTTTTTTAAATCATTTTAACTCATAAATGGTTACTCAGAATGGAAATATGATACCATCTTTGAGTTTGTAAGGAGTGTTTTTCATTAGATGGATCCTAACATCTAGAAGCACGTGTAAACTACAAAATATATTTATTGGATGTTTGAAAGGAGAATAAAAAAACATAAAAATATTATTTTATTTATTTTGGCATTTTGTAGTGTCATAGAGATGCTATGAATACTTGAAATGGTATCTAATTTTCATTCACAAATGATATAGTGTGGAGATGTTAAAATACAATGATGTGGGAACCCTAAAAATTTTTATGTTCATTTAATATCTTGGAAGGGATGAAATATTTGATTCACAATCTAGGAAATTTTCTTTAAAAGGTCAAGATAATAAAACACATTAGAGAATGATGAATTAATTTGAGATGATAGATCAAGATCTCTCATGGTTTTATTGCCAATGAAGGTGAAAAATCATCACCAATCAATCCAAACTCATGGTAGGAGGTTAATTATGTGTTATTTCATTAGATTTCTTACATTACAATGATGAAAAAAGACCAAAAAAACATTTATCAGGGGGTCGATCATTCTTGTGGGGTTGGTATTCCGCTACTAGATTTTAAAATGAGAATAATATATGTGAAAACATATCATTTGTTCATGTTTTTCTAAAAAAGATATGATGGATGAAATGAAGAAGGATGTCGTTTGATCTTTAGTTGTTCTCCATGAAATCTTCACTCATTGTCCTTGTGTTCTTCACATGCAAACAACTATCGTTGCAGGAAGTTCTGGATAGAGGTACAAAATGATGTCAGACCCCAAATTTGATGGAGAGTGGGATGAAATAAAAATGTGGTAAAGGTTGTGACTCAGGTATCACAACATTTCCCCCGTCTTATAAAATGGTGGGGCTGAGTGATTGTGGAAACCTGCAGATAAGGGGCCACAAGAGGCAGCTCTCGGTGGTGAGACCAGCAAGAAATAAAATGTCGCCAATGAGGAACCATGTGGTGGAGGTTATTACTGTGGAATGGCTATGGGAGGACACTAGGATCCAGGTACATGTGGGGCGCAACGAGCATCGTTTATGTGAGCTAGAAACACACAACCTAGGACTGCATGTGAGGAGGCATGCTAGATTTGAGTATATGGACCGGCAACGCGTGACCCTAGGCAAATGGGTGCCGAATGTTTCAGTGAAACATTCAGTGACCACATCCGATGGACAAGGCACATATCGGGTGGACCAATCCCAATGGAATGAAAATGACCCATGTTCACGTGTTGAATTGGATCGTGTGACCCAATAGACCACGGTCCAACATTCCAAATGGTCCAGTTTTGACTGGCCCACACCAACTGGGTCTGATCAGGTCAGCAGAACTAGGCCGTGTCAGAACCTGACCTGTCCAGGCCCTTTTTAAGAAAAAAAACGTATAATTAAATTTGTGTGACCATTTGACAAGCCATCAACAGTGTTCTAACCCTTACGATGAGGTGGGCATTTAGATATCGCTTGGTTTTTTTTTAATGTGGACCACTATAGGTGGGGAGTTTCCCACTATTCATTTCTTAGGGGTATATTACGACAATACGTCCACAATAGTAGATAGTAGTCCCATCTAGAAGATGAATCCCAAATTGGGTTGTGGAATCAGTCCTTTGGACTATATTGATACAATATATACACTGATAGTTTTTTGGTATCCTTATTGGGACTAGAGCGATACTCTATCAACCATGATATAGTTTTGTGGGAATTAACATGAAAT
This sequence comes from Viscum album, assembly GCA_963277665.1. Taxonomy (NCBI): domain Eukaryota; kingdom Viridiplantae; phylum Streptophyta; class Magnoliopsida; order Santalales; family Viscaceae; genus Viscum; species Viscum album. Next base: position 2,049,002,317 of record OY728127.1, read on the forward strand.
CCAAGCATAGGGAGTAAATCAACCATCTAGTGGGCCATATCACATGGGTTTTCTATCTCCATTGAGAAGTATCCCATATGTTACAATCTATATTGGTAGTGTTGTCAGTTTTTTCTAAGTAGGATCCCTTATGTTTCAAGGTAATACTAATTGGGTTGTCGGTATTATCTTGGAAGGAACAAATATCCGTATACCATAACCTAACTAGTATTTTCAATTTAGATGTGTCCAAATTAGAGATACTTATTTGTAATAGTCTCTGATGACATGATAGATAATGGTGTGAGTTTTCCTGGATTGAGCTTTCCTCATGTAGAATTAGTGGCTGCCGATTTGTTGTGATTTTTCCTCTTTACCTTGTGGCTAGTTATGAGTATATATATATATTATTGTTATATTTTTTGTAGACATATACCTATATAATGATGTATATATCCTTTTAGGTATGTTTCCTTTTTATCATTTACTTAATGTTTCATTGTGTCTTATTGAGTATTGTTTTACATACCCATGTACAGGAACTTTTTAAACTTGTTGGGTCGTTGACCGAAAATCGGCAGATTAACAATATTATTGGTGGAACAGTGCTAGGTGGTGATTTTATAATCCCGAACGATGAGGTTTTCTTCATAAACATCAGACAAATAATTTTTACCAACAAATAAGGTTGGATTTTGTGTGGAGGAGTTCTAGGAAAATAGACCTTTTCACATTTTTTTGTTAGGCTTGTATACTGGCCTAATTTACTTTCAGTTTTCTAGTGTAATACTATATGTTGGTATCATATTGGCATTCCTATTGTTTTTCATAGTTTTTTTAGTTTATATATATATCTTTTAGACATGTGCATGTGTATAGGTACTGACAGAAATAGCTCCAATATGCATGATATACCTACTTCGTGCTAGATGTCAGCCCCATCCCTATGTGAGGCAGTCATGGGGTAGTCATTTACCAGCACCTCAATGTTATTTAATGAAATAAATAATAAGAATACTTTTAGTTAGGGGTTTGAATATGGGTCATGATTGGAAATTCATATTCAAGATAATTGTAATGTTGAAAATTATATATTTTAAATTTTTCATTTAAATTTTCACATTTATTCATGATTTTTATGTACAATATAAAATCATGAGAAACCATAATTATAATGTTTTTGTCTTTCAATGATTACATCGTCCAAGGAAAAGGGTTATGATTACATGATTAATGGGATGGTTTTTTAGGTTGTTGGTCTATATAAATTTCATTTATTGTTTTGTTACAATGAATAATGGCTTTGCATGGTATGTAATCCAAGTCCTTAAACACTTGTTTTAATAATTTATACTAGATATTTATGGTTCATGGGATATTTATATATTTTTAGTACCTTATACATTGTTATCTAAAAAATAATCATGTTGATGACTCCATTGATTCATTTAGGGGAATCCATCTCAATTCCCCTCGACACTAATCAGACATTTGTGAAAAAAATTTACAAGTATAAGTATAATTCAATATATTATTGGTGAAACATAGTAGAAAATAAATTATTACTAATTTTTTGGAATCACTATTTAATCCCCCAAACTTTTTAATTACTTTACTTGAGATATTATTTGGAAAGTGTGAACCTTTATTAAATATTTCATCAATTACTACCCTATAATTTTTAGGAAATGAATAAATCATGGATTATTGTTTCTAGAGATTCTTATTCAGTTTTAATTTCATTATAATAAATTTATATTATCCATACAGGTTTGTTGATAATGGAAATAACATATATCAAATTATTACTATTATTTTTATTAATTAGTTAATCAATGTGAAAATATAAGGTGTAATTGAGTCCATATGAAAATGAATTCTATTGGTGGGGTATAGTTATTCATTTTATTAGAATTATTATAACACACAGACAATCAAATGATACCTTTCCACTTAAAGGATGATCATTAAGGACTCTAATGAGGCTATGTTGTGTTATTGTGGGTAGAATTACTACAAAAATTGTCTGCATGTAAATATTTATATGCCATTTTAATTTAATAATATTTATTATTTGATTTTTATAGGGTTATATTTAATATATATTGGTTACATTTTTCATTGAACATTTTTAGAGCGTCAATGGTGTTTATCATGATCCCAAATTTTCTATAATGTGGAACTGATTTCTAGTGTAGTAATGAATTATTAATTAATTTTTTATATAATTTTTTATTGTCCTCATTAAATATTATAATAATTTTTTAATGGGTTAATTAACCATATATTGTGCCCATGATATATGATTGTCGGAGACAAAACCATGTAGTCTTACAAGGATAAAAAAAGTGAGATATCATATTTTTAACATTAGTAATTTATCCCTTCATTATTATTGTCCTATACACATTCACAAGACACACCTCCGCCTATCAGTTTGGGTTTTTTGCTATTCATAACTTTATGATATCACATTTATTTTTTTGTGGAAATATTTTAATCAACCCATTTTCATTGATATTTCCATTTTATTCTTTTCTCCAATAGTATAGATGAAATTTAAAAATTCAGATTAAAACTAGAATAATATAAGGGGATATTATTAGTATAATTATAGGGGTTATATGTGATAATGTATGTCTTTAGTGTTGTTAAGAAATAATAACCTACTTTTTTTTGTTTTTGATGAATGGGATGAATTTACACTATTTCTATTTTTGGTCATTTTATTTATATAATCCAAAGGAATGATATATTTTAATTTTTTTACTTTCGAAATATTTTATATATTATATATGTTATAATAGTCAAAATGATTATTATTTATCATTTATATTTATAAATAATATGTTATAAAAAACTGTGGAGTCTATGTGGATTAACAAATAATATTAATTTTAGAAAATAAGTTCAATGATAAAAGATTTTAAAATGAGGTTTTAAATCATATTCCATGATAGAATATCATCATACACAAATTGTATTTGTAATAATTTTCAAAGGGTTTTCACAATTCAATGGTTTTTAAAAGGCGTATTATTGATGATTTTGTTTAATTATGGTTTAATTATAATTGGAATGATTTAAAATGATGATATACTATTATGGGTTGTGGATTTGTTGTTATTGAAAATAGATATTCAAAGTAATAATAGGGACTCAATAAGTGAAACTATATATTTAAGATTGATTGTTGATAGGGGTCATTTATTTTTTTTCCTCAAAAAGAAGGGTTGTGTTACATGTTTATGATCATATCGTCCATAGAATGTTGATTGACCATTTAATAGTTTCATTCTAAACCAAATCAATTGAACATAAATTATATTTCATGTATATTAATATTTGGGTATTTTCATAGCTATCATATATTATTAAATTTACATATTTTTTCTATTTAAGGAATATTTAAGTTTCCATAATCATGATTCTTTATTTATGTCACATATGTCCAAATTTTAATCATGAATGAAGAGAAAAATCACTTTATAAAACACATATATAATTAAAATAGATATAAATAATTGTTTTTATCCATTGAAATATAATTTTCATATTTAATATCATTTTTTAGAGTCATAGTGGTATTGTTTTCATCATTAAAGGAATATTTTAAAACTAAAATGGCAAACCACATACCAGTTTATTCACTATACAATGAATTGAATGTGTTTTATATATATTATAATTCCACATACATATGTATTCCATGCTACTAAAGTATATTTGTGATGAATAAAATGTATAATAATGAGTATAAGATAATGAGGATTGTTTTGAATCCCCAATGTTGAGAATGTAATTTTTCCTCAACCACCCTATCAATAATCGAATTATTGGATTAATTTTCCTTTTTTGATCATCATTTAGTTTTTTGGTTATCATGATTATGAGTTCTTAATGAATATTACCTGTTTGTTATGTCGCTATATATTTCCATATATATATATATATATTATAATAGATATTTTTCATAGATACAAGTCTTTTATATAAGTGATTACTATATTTTTAGACGAATCTATGGGTTCTTTTCTTTCAATTTTGAGGGAGAAATCATTCCCAATGGATGTTCGTTAATAATATGATACATTTTTTTCAACTCATGAAAATCTCAAATGCGATTTAGGATTTCAAAAAATCGTGGCTATGTTATTTTTCACGACGAAAATTTTCAGATCAATATTATCTATCTTAACAAATTTTAAACAACCATATGTGCCATTGTAGACCTATGCTATTCACTATTTACTAGTTTTTTTAAGATGTATACCTTATAATGGAATCACCATATAGTCTAAGGTCATATGAGGAATATACACTTGTGGAATCAATATGTCAATGGCATTACCTATTGCAGTTAGTTTAACCATGGCCATGAGGTATGTTTGTTGTGGGATTTCAACATCAATATTATTATTATCTAGTGTTATCACTCTTATGATCGGAAAAAATTTAGATTACTTACTACGAAGTGGTATGTTTCTATAATTTTTTATAAATTACCATTTAATAGAAATCTTGGTTTTTTTATATTTGATATTTTTCCATCGATTATATATTAGTATATTAAATTTTTAAGGTATTATTTGTGGACTACAATAGATATTAATATATTATTTGAACAATATAACAAGAAAAAATTAAGTTTATTTATAATGTACTATTTTTTATGAGTAATATTTTGATGTGGATTTTAGGGATTCAGATTTATTTTGATATTATTATCATTAACTTTGAAAATTTGGAGAAACTAATAAAAGTAGGTTGTTTTAGAGGAGTTATAAAAAATATATATGATTGAAATTTTTACATATATGTTTCTCATTTAATGAGTCTGAGTATTATTATGAGATTTTATTATTCTTTCAATTGTTTTTTGTAAATGCAATGCATTCATAACGAGATAAAATATCAGTGTAGATCTTATAAAATGCATGACCATGGATCATTAGATGTTTCTATATAGATTCTATTTGTTGAGATCTATTGGGGTATTGAATATAAGTATAATCTTTTTATATAACTGTAATTTGGAACAATCATTAAGATGGAAATGAAAATGTTTTTTTTAATGTTGGTGATTAAAATTTTTATTTAATACACTTTTTGTTTTATATAAAATGAATAATGGGTATAGAAGATGTGGATAATGGAAATTCATTTGATTTAATATTATGATATTTATATAATATTTATTTAGGGTAAATTATAAAATATATTTATTGTTATGTATTAGAATACCAAGGATAAAAACTATAGTTTGTGTGATGATAGAGTATACGTAATCAATATATTTTTTTATATGATTTAGATTAATCTTGGACCATAGTAGGATGATTATATAAAACTAGGGAGAGACTATTTTATAACTAGAGATACATTTCCACCTATTTATGATTTCAGTTTATATGTTTTCATGTCATGAATGAAATGATTTAATTTTTGGGAGTCACTATAAACCTCAATATATTTATATTCAACGGTTAGAAATAATTCTATATCTATATATTTGTTGTATAAATATAATAAACTAGTAATATCATTATCATAAATGATGTTTGATGTTAGTTTTATTTTTAAAGTTATATAATATTTTTGAATTCAACATTGTGTAAAATTTTCTAAATATTTATATGAAACTAAATATGGTGAAAATTAAATATATATCAAATTAATTAATAGTTATTTCCATAGTGTATACATGAACATCTAATAAACTGGAGCACTGATGAATATTATGGAACTATGATATTATAAAATATTGGAATTTTTTCATGTGTGGAAAATATTATATGCTTAGGTTTTAAGTGATATACTGAAAATGTTTTGGTAATTATTAATAACAAATTTATAGTTATTATATTTTGAGTGGTGAATATTTTATGGAATTTATTAGGTGAAAAAGTAGAAATAATAAAATATCATTTTACATGGTGATGATAAGGTGGTTGAAATGTTTATTAGTTGATAAAAATATTTAGGTTTCATACATTAATTATTTGTAATATTAAAATAATATTCAAATAAAATGAATTTGTGTGCATATTTACGACATGATTCATGGAATGAAATGATGATTTTCACCTCCACCCTAATTTATTCCATCATTGGAATTTTATAGAGAAAAACTAAATCCCTATACTGTTTTTATATATAGTGCTTTGTGAGAGGAATCATTTACATTCCCTATAAGAAATATATGGATGATCGTGATTGATCTTTTAGTGGTGACTAATGATCATCAAGAAATTCTAATGACATAGATTATTATATAATGACATTGGTCACCAATTAATTTTTACATTATATTATTATTTATATTCTAAACACTATCCCTATCTCTAAAATAAATTCATTCATTTATTCCAGTTGACTATATGGAAATAATAAATAAATAATTCAATAAGGAAATATATTTAAATTATTTTATTATATTATAAAATAGTTTATTTGAATAATCACCATTGATATATTGAAAATGTTAATTTTATTAGAATCAATTTGACCTATAATAATGATTTTTTGTGTGGAATATATTCAATTTTAAGAAACAATTAACAGTGTTTTCATTTGAAATATTTTTTTATCTGTAATTAAAATAATGTTTTTTAATTAATTAATTTGATTTTGATGATTTTTCCTAAATTAATGTGAATTATTTTTCCTTTATATTATTTATACTGAAAATCAATTTTCCACAAAGTAATATGGCCTAAATGTTAGTGATATTGTTTATTAAAAAAAAGAGGTGTTTTAAAAATATGTTATGATTTGTAAAAATATAATTGTATCCTAGTACACAAAATGATATTTTTATTTATAATTCATATAATTTTTTAATCAATTTTTATTTGAAAAAATATTTTTTATACATAAGTGAATATCTATTCAATTATTGTTTTTATATTTATTTTTAAAATTAAATGATCTATCAGGTTATAAAATTGAATTTTTATTCTCTATCATTATGAATTGATATTAATATTTTTCTAATTTATTATCTTCATGCATTAATGATTATTTGGAATGTAAATAATTTTTCTATGGGAATAATAATAGGTATATTCATAAAGGTTAATTAAGTCTTCATCATGTTGATTTTAACATTATATGTTTATATAAATATTTTGTATTGAATTGGATTATCATTAAAAATTGTTGATAGAAATGATACTATATAATAATTGGAATAATAATAATATAATATTTATTTGGGATATTAATCCATGAACATTTACATTAGACAAGTATCATACTATTTTCATAGACAGAAATGAACAAGTGATCATCATTAGATTGTCTAATTTTCCTAAAGGTGTCCAATTCATCATTAATGCTATCACATTATATATGGATGATATTGAATCAGGTTCCAAATTTCATCAAGTCATTTTATGTATATAAATATGGTTTTTAGTATAAGTTATTGATGACTACCTATTCAATAGATGAATTAAAACAAAAAATATAATTATCAATAGAATAAAGTATCCTTGGTTAATTGTGAATTATATTCTAAGGTAAATAGGAATTGTAAGTACTTTATTATGTTTCAGAAGAATAGTAAATGTGGGAGGTATTCTTAAAAATCATTATCAAATACAATCATTGATAATATTTATTATTATTGACTATATTTAATATTATTTGTGATTATATATATTTAAATATATATATATATATATATATATTAAATTTCAATTTTATATTATTTAATTTTTGTATTAATACCACATATTTTGTGACCCCCAAATATCCTCAGATTTTATTCTTCTTTTGTTAGTAATAATATTGGATGTAAATACCTCATGCCTTGTGAATTAGGGTCATTGTCTTGTTAACATGCTTTAATTCACTATGTAATGTCATCGAGTCCAATCAATGACATAAAACAAGAAATATATGTGACATTTTTTCTTCATAAGTGTCATTTATAATAACAATTGGGGGATAATGTCGATAAGATGTAAATTCCAATGATTTTGGTTGGATTTACATTCCATTCATCCTGCATAGACAATGTGCATATTTGGTTTTGTGTCTCATCATGTATGATCATTCCTTCAACTATATTTTTACTAAATTATTTGTACATATATAGGCATTGTGTATTCTTCATTTTAATTTCTCATAATTACATTCTTCATATGTTGGATTAACTCTATTTTCATTAACCCATACAGTTTACATTCCATAAAGATCATGCAATATAAATTTATCTCAAAAGGGATTAATTGATGCATTATAAAATTATCCCTTCCCAAAATCCCAATATGATGCATATTCTAGTTGGCTCAATATGTGAAAGGATATTTGTGTTATTCATACTAATTAATAGCATAGTTGTTAGTTTTGGATATCTAACTATTATATTCTTGCTCATTTGAGTTTATAATTTCCCGGTATGTATATCATAATCAGTTCATATTTAAATTCATTGTAGTTAGAGTTATATGAGTTCATATAGATGATTTCAAGTGTGGGAGGAAGACATTATTTCCCAAATTATCAGCAATCCTCCTAGATAATATTAATAACTATTGTGCAGTTCTAATATATATAGTTTAATTTTTATAACATTAAAAAAAATTTTCAAATGAAATAGCAATAATTTATTTTTGAAATTTTCTCAAATTATTTATAATATATAAACTACGGTAAGGTTCTCTATAGATTTTAGTTAACATATTGACATCGATGTCATTAATTTTTTCTGAAGTACTCTTATTCATTTACTATAATGGGATGCATTGGATGTTCAATATATTGATAACCTAGAATCAATGGGTTTTTTAGTTATATAGGAACTACACATTTAGTTATGTTGTTAGGAATATATATAGTGGATCTATGAAATTCAACATGCATTGAAATGGCAGATAACATTTAGAAATCATATTAACAAAGTGGTGGTTAAATAATCCTATGATTCTATTTTTAAATATTATTTGTATGATGTAATATTTTTCATTAACCATCGAAGATTCCCTTATCACTAGATAACCAAGATGGTCTTGACATATCCCAAAGGGCATTCTTGATCACTATAGGATGGTGACTGGCACCATATATAATACAACCTGAAAGTGGGAAAAACATTTTATACTTAAAATGTTATAGAATAAGAATCAAGCCAATACACATATCAAAAGAAAACTCAACTGGGATTGATGTATAATAACACAATTATTCCTGAACATGGACAATTTATTAATGCCCCAGAACTAATGTAGGGACAAATATCAAAGCTCCCTAAGGATGCAACTTACCATAACCACGGTTCAAAAGCTTGATCCAACTATAACTGATCCATTCAATTTATTCTATCCTTGAAGGAGAACTTATACAGACACATATAGGAGAAAGTATGGTGTGATACCAATTCTAGTAGGATTCAACCAAATATTCTATAATATATTCCCAATATAGATTATGTAATGAAAATATTTAAAATTTAGAAATAAATAGTTTTTCATTTAAAATTATTATTTGAACAATATAGGCTATACAATTTCAAAATAATGGAATATAATTTTCCACTAGTAGTATTATACTTTATAAGAGATGGAATATTTTAAAAAAATGGACTATATAAAATTATTATGTAAAAAGGTTTATGTAAATATTGTAAAGGCATGTATTTTCATTCAACAGTGGCATACATTTATATATCATATTTAAACAAACAAGTGAGAAAGATAGTGAACATCCAAGTACGCATGATAGTATTAACCGGCTATATTATTTTTTACTATATAAGTTAACTAAGAAAAATTATTATACTCATAGTCCATTACATTATAGAAAGGTTACATTTCCCCCTCCCATCGGGGCTGGGACCGACCAATGTTTTGTTTTAGAATGTTATAATATCATAGAGCATATCCAAATTACTGACCAATTACCAAATGATTTAATGTGAACATATATGATGAAAAATTTATTTTATGACTTATTATAATTTAATTAAATCACATTCTTCCATTTCTCTATAACAATTTTTCCATTTAAAACAAAAAAGGGTTTTCATGAACAAAAAATGTCATATTCAAAAGAAAAAACAAATTGGTTACTACCAAATCATTTTAAAACATTTTCACATGTTTTAAATCCATTAAAACCCATTTATACCCTTTTCAAGATTAATTTACTCAATAATGTTCAATAGTTTTATTGAAAACATTTCCATTAATTCAATAATTTAATATCAATAATTCATTTTGAACAATTTCCATAAACACACCCCAATTCAATGGAATTTATGGTCTTTAATGTTTTAATGCAAAAAGCTTTTCCAATATCCCGATTTAGTGAAATCTATTTATATCAATTTGAATGCAATATAATGTGAGAAATTGATAACTCTAAACTCTTTAAATAATAACTCCAAACTCTTAAAATAATAACTCCAAACTCTTCAAATAATATAAACATAACATCACATTGTATTAATATATAAATTCCAATATCATCTATTGAAGAACATAGATTGAAGAAATAGATAAACCCAGTTAACGAGGGAGGATTGTTCCCCACATATACCACTACAAGTGTAATGATGATCTATAACCAAAAAAATGATTCAGAAGGGCTAGACATGTTCCATATCACCTAGGGAATTAAATTGGTCAATGAATATGGGTTTGGAGAATAGGGAAATGAAATAACTCACCATGTTTTCTGTTAAAAATCCTTCAGGGGTATTAAATGACATGTAATCCCTATACACATTGTTAACCCTTTAAATTTCGTAACCGATGAAAAATGTGTTCCTCGACATAAATTCAAATGATCCAAATTTAAAACTGATATCTTATTCCACCATGAAGTATAGTGTAAACTCACTATGTGTACCGATCATAGTGTGATACTGATCAATACCTATTTGATGTTCTGTTAATCTAGGTGTAAGTTTGTTACACTGTATGTACCCATTTGGTAGTCTTCATGAAATGTTAATTTGAGGATGAAAATCCAAAAAATATCATACTTCACTAATATAGGTATCTTACCAATCATAATTCAACAAAACCAATTCAATGTATTTAAAAAACTCAGACAATATTTATGTCTTACATGTCAAAACGGTAAAAATATATTACAACATACCCACTTTAAGAACATTTTATCCCCCAAGAGCCTATACAAAAGTTTCCATTCCATGAAGATGAGTCCAATTCACTCCAATCACTACCTCGTGTTCCCAAATATCTGAAATATTGGATAATTTATAAACTAGAACATTAACCAAATGTTTCAACCTACAATGATGTACCTTTCCCTTAGATTCAACTACCCTGACTAGCCTCTCAGTCAAAGATAAATCAGTTTCAAACTCAATATTATACCATCTCAAAATTTGAGATGTATCAGAAAGATTATTTCTCATAAATAATACATGGAATACATTAGGTATCAATGACTATTATGTTGGATGTTATAATTAGAAAGAAACATTCTCTACAAGCTGATGCACCGTAGAGGGTCCCAAAAAACAAGGATCAATCATCCATTCCTTCCCAAGCGTTCAATGACCAATCCAGGGTGATACATTCAAGAACACATCATCACCCACTAAAAACTCTAACAGTCTACGACATCAATCAAACAATGAAATATATTTCCTTTGTTTTTTGAGCATTCATTAACTAACAATTATAATCTTAGCTTTCTTCTCCTATAACATGCTTTGTCTTAGCAAGTAACTTTCACCAGCCTCTGATTAGCACAAAAATGATTTATAGGGTCGACCATACAAGGCCTCAAAATGAAAAATCCTAATCATTTATTGATAACTATTTTTATAGGATAACTCAATCATCCCCATGTGATTAGGTAAAGCCCCACCAAAGATGAAAACATTAGTGCAAAGCATAATATCAAGAATCTATATAAATCTTTTTTCACATTTCCATATCGGAGTTCAAGTGAAATGGACCATAGATTATTTTCCCTGAATTTTGATATAATATAATATTCTCAAGATTATTCCACAAGTGAAATAGCATTTTTATTATTTTTGAAATGTTATGGACTCTCTATATTATGTGGATATAGTTGTATAGTGGTCATTACCCAAAGATGGTTTTGTATGCTATCAATATTGATTCATTGTTCCTTTATTGTCATAGAGGACTGGGTTGGGTATTTCCATAATACGTGGTGGGAAATGTGCCCACAAACCCCAAAAAATGTTCATTGATAAGCAGTGATCATTCATGTGGCCCGAGATGAGGTGAGAATTTGTTGTTTTTGTCTCTCGTTTCTATAAGTGTCAACATGATAATCCCATGAACTTGAAACCATAGAGTTTACATTATCATGTTCTAGACCCCACAATAAAGTTGAATGATATCAATATGTTCTTTGTGTTTTATATTCTTCGTACCCATAGAATGAAGAATTTTATATGGGTTTTGATTGATTGATTGACCAAGTCGTCTCACTCTATACACATTCTTGATATGACCAATGTTAAAGAGTTGAGATGTATCTATGTGGGAGATATTATGTTAGGGTTATCTTGGTTATCTAGTTACTAGGATACATGGGATACTTCAGGAAAATGTGGATTGAAATGGAGTTCCTAATCCCCCACGGGTTGGAAAAAAACAAAGGCAATCATACAACATTCATGTGGGATGATTTTTTCACTAACAAAGAGGATGAAAAAGATAAAAGATCGTATAACTATCAAATGGAAAATAAATTGGGAATGAGTTAATAGAGTAAAATAATTCATGAAAAATCCTCTTTTACTATAACCCTAGTTCTAAAAAACGGGAACAATACCCAGGTCTCTGGGGATGTAACTCACCAAGATCATGGTTCAACATCGTGATCAACCTCCAAGTGATCATTTAACTATTCTCAAACCTAGATAGAGAAAGTATATAAACATCTGAAGGAAAATGTTGGGTATGAGCCTAATCCTCGTAGGATACCACCAATTATTCAATAAAAGATTATGAATATAGATTATCCATATACAATCATTAATATTTCTAAATAAACATGTTTGGAAATTCTAAAAAATATATAAACAATACATTCTATATGATTTCCAAATGATGATAAATAATATGTAATGCACACTAATATTCTATAAATGTGATGGAATATTAAAAATAATGTCTTAACAAAAATAGTTACACAAAAAATTAAATGTAATGGAAATAATGTTACGTAATTAAATTCTATAACATTGGGATACATCTATACATCATATATAAATAAACAATTGAGAAACATGGTCATCTTCCAAGAAGCTATAATTGTATTAACCAGATATTAGATGCCCTATTCTATAATTGATCAACGAAAAAGTAGTATACTCATGTCCCCCAAAAACAAGACATTGGAATCCCTTATCCCTCCCATTAGAGATGTCACCCACCACTTGTATGTTTTTGAATGGTGTAATTGCATAGAGTGTATCCAAAAAACAACCTTAGACTTGAATGTTCACATACATGATGAGAAATATATATTATGAATTTTTAAATTATATTTACATTCCATTATTCCATTTCATATTTCCAATTATTTTATTTAAAAAAAATTTATGTTTTAATAAAAAAATTCCCTTTTAATAAGATAAATCCACTAGGTTTATATCAATTTACCATAAGACATTTGCAGAAGTTTATAATCCATTAAAAAAATTACACCTATATCACAATTAATTTCCACAGATAAATTAGAAATTTTTATTCAATACATTTTCATGATACCCAAAATTTTAATTCAACAACTCAAATCCGAAAATTTCCATAAACGTACCGCAATTCCATGGAATAGTGGGTTTTCCAAGTGATCATGCCTAAATAATTTCAAATATCTCAATTCAATAGAATCATCATTTATCTATTTATATGAAATAAAATGTGAGAAATTTAATTAAAATCATCATTTTTATATAAATCATAAAATTTTGGAATAATCAACTCTAATAATTGTGATGGAAGCACCTACCTTATCCCAAAACTCAACACTCATAATGACAACCGTAAATGGTAACAAAGTTGTAGAAGGGATCGAAACATAACATAAATTTTTAATCGAAAATGAAATCGAATAGAACCATCAATTCCTTGATGATCCATTGAATACCCAAGAGAGGATAAACAGAGAAACACAAAGAACGAGGGATAACACTTTCCCAAAAAACAAACAACAAGCGTAATGGTAATCCAAATATAGCCAAATGGATTAATAATGATTGTATAGGTTTGATATTACCTATGGATTGACATTGTTCATGTATATTGAGTCTGGAGCTGATTGAAAATAAATAATTATCCATAAGGATTTTTTTAAAAAACACAATCGGGGTATTTCATGGCATGAAATTACAATACATTTATTTAAAACAATATATTTAATAACTACTAAAAACAACATCACCTGAACATAAATTATGATGATCTAAATTAAAAATTAAAAATTAATTCCATTAGGTTGAATAATTAAATCTCACAACGTGTACCCATCAATGTTTGAAGCGGAACTCGACTTATCTGCATGACCATTATAGGACTTGTAAGACTATTAGAAAACATGTATCCATATGGTATTATATATAAAAATTTTAATTGAAGGTTGTAATCTATGAAATCTGTAACATATACATTATAGGGATACTCCCAAACCAAACTCCACCATACCCTTTTAAATAAACAGGAAAAATAATACATGGTTTAAGGAGTACTTATCAAAATTATAAAAAGCTATTATAACCTTCCATGGATTTATTATCATTATAACATTAAAGAGAGGGATTATTTGTGATTACAAAATTTAATCCATAACCATTTATCCCACTAATGTTTGGTATACTATTGTGATGTAGAGTATAGACAAACTATGTCATTCACTAAATTTCATGACCCTATAATCCTTGGTTATATGATTCACTATATAAATGAGACATAATGACAAATGTTTTACTAAAATTTGTTCCCTTTTTATTAAATATTTCCTTTTTCGAATATAATTAAATTATTATGCATTGATATTTTTGGATAAATTATTATTCAACAACGATTTATTATTTCCTTACATCAAAATACATATATTTATAAAATTCTTAATATAGGAAATTTTCAAAAAGAATGTACTTTCTATAATTTTGATGAATTATACCTATATGAGGATCATTATTTAGTAATTATAGTGGTTTATGTAATGTATATAGTTATATAGATAATTTATTACATAATTTTTGGTAGATCAAATTTAGAACACTTCCAAGGGGTTTGTATTACATGGTTGTACTTAATTATTCATTCAATATATTCATTCAAATAGGAAACCCTATTTACATTTATATATATGAATTATACAATTATTGGTTCATATATTTGTTAAACAAACATTAAATTTATCAAGTGGGAATAATATTAAAGTGTCACTTCCCATGTAAAATTTATGTTATAGTTATTATTTATATTTATATTGATGTTAGTTATATGAGATATTTTATTATTATTTTGAATATATATTATAGGTTATTTTTGAATATAGCTTCCAGTGTATGATATTTCATTCTTTTACCTAATCTACAAATCATGGGTAATGACCTGATAGTAGGGAGTGGAATATATGGAACACTATTTTTTCTTTATTGTCCTAGGTGTGTCTATGTCCTTAAGATAGAAAAACTATTTTCTAACAAGGAAAATATAATATTTAACAATGTTTGGAAATATTAATTAATGATAACTAAATTAAAGCATTGATTATTAATAGTGGCTGATGGGAGAAATCAATTTTTAAATCCAAGGAACATAAAATTATCAAGATATAAGTATAATGTCCAATATTGATAACAGATCAGAATGAAGTACTTGAGTGTT
Organism: Viscum album; assembly: GCA_963277665.1. Classification (NCBI taxonomy): domain Eukaryota; kingdom Viridiplantae; phylum Streptophyta; class Magnoliopsida; order Santalales; family Viscaceae; genus Viscum; species Viscum album. The sequence continues at coordinate 2,049,018,156 of OY728127.1, forward strand.
GGGATAAGAAGGTTTAGACTACCATAATAAATAACATTCCCCAAAATTTATTGGTAATCAATATATAGGATATGAATGAAAAATTAAAAAAAATTGAACAAATACCATTTAATGAAGTCATAAATAATTGAATGAGAAGTTGATCAAGATTTTCATGTCTGCTAAACAATCATGGAAATGAAATAATATATTTTTTTATAAGTGAGGGAGTTAAATGAAATTGTGTTAAAAAAATATAATATATTGATCATATATGTTTTTCATTAATTATTATATGGAATGTTTTGTCCTTAATTTTTTTTCCCAAATGCAATGATAAATATTATTCATCAAGAGAAGATTATTTTTATGTTTTCAAACATTAATTTATTAATTTAATCCCATAAAAAAATTATGATAAATATAAAATTTATAAATTATTTTAAAAGTAATGTATTTATGAAAATATCATTAAATACATCCTTGAGGGTTGTGTATCTGGAGACCAGTAAAATAATTTTTTTTCAAAATGATGTGTGGATTGTGTTGGAGATTATGTGAAATGTAAATAACAATAGTAGACAGTTAAATTTTTATCTCATTTTTCTCATACCCATGAAAAGGGACTTATAAAACTATGGAAAGTAGGTATATCCTTCCAATGTTTTGAGAGAATATTTAAATAGTTAGAAAAAATATAAAGGAGATTATTTTAAACATAACCTCATTAATTTTAGTCATGCTAATATGAACCAATGCTAGGCTAGAACATCGTGGTGTAATATAACAATTGTTTCGTTATAAATTATCATATTTTCATAGATAAATTTAATAATGGTTTTTTCTTTTAATGTTTTTAATAATAATATAATAAAAAAACTTAGTGGTATCATACAAAAAATTTCATCCTATAATATAGTTTTTGAGATAATGGAGAATATGGAAAATGTGTTTTCCCAATTCTGTTACTTCATATCTATTAAAATAGAAATTTAGTTTTCTATAATTAGAGGACCCTTGCATTAGAGTTATGATAAATGGAAATAATATATTTGGGATTTATAAGAACATTCCATAGAAAAAATGTGATATTATTATGGGCATCAATGTAATTATCATAGAAATTGAGCGTCATGATATAGTTTAAAAAGACATGTTAAATTTTCTTTTTGTTATTTTTTCCATTCTAGTAATTTATATAGAACACATAACAATGAATGTTAAATGGTTTATTCAGTACATATTTGTTAAAATAAAAAATCATTCCCAATCATGTTCCATGAAGAAATGTTATACCAACACATGATTGAGAAATATAAATTAAAATCAAAAGTGGTCCTGGTAAATCATGTGACTATCGGTCCAAATTGAAATGGTACATTTGATAAAATGTATGGATTTTATTATAGAAATTTTGTACTAAGGGAATGAAACATGAAAAAAAAATACATATTATAGTAATTTAATATATATATATATATATATATTTTAAAGTTCTCCAAAATAATTATATATATGTCTATGCAAGGGTAACACCATATCCTTTAGGGATATAAAATAATGTCAAAATAATTTCGACATATTTTATCAATAATTTATTTTGAAATAAGTAATATAATATTTAAAAACATATTATAAATTATATAATATGACAAAATATAAATGTGATAATATTCATTCATGCATTATATAAAATAAACGCACAAAATCATATCATTTAATCCTTTAGGTTAAAATATATGTGAATAATTCTAGATGGAATTTTTGTTGATATAATTTTTTATATATATAAATTTAAAAGTTATATATTCCACATAATTATTTACATAATAAATGAAATGTAATGATTACTAATTATTATTGTAATAATACTATCACATCTTCTAGAAAAATATATATTTTATATTTGAAGAATTAAAAATATACATTAATGATATATTTTATGAGACAAATGAAATTATAATTTTTAGTCAAACATAAATTATAAAATGTTAATAATTTTATTATTTATTAATTGTAGATAAACATTTCTCTAATATTTTAAATTATTTATTCATCCATTATTTAGTAAGATTTTTTTTTATTATTAACTAAATATTAATTTTATGTTATCAATTCATATATATCATCTAGTTTCTACATATTTCAAACAATTTTTTATATCACAATTCCGTAATTTGAGGTGTTACATTCCATAATTCCAAATTCATTTACTTTCCATCTAGAAGAAAACTTCTTTATTCATGTTTATTGGATTTGAATAAGTGTTTATTTATAGTTTACCTATATAGGGTGTAATATTTATAATTAAATTTATTCATATCTTAAATAAATAAACTTTTATAGTCTGTGTTTGGATCAGAAATCAATTTTTTACTTATATTTTTCTATTAGATATGTTTCAGGGGAACCACCACACACAATAAATATAATTACATGAATATTAATATATATATATATCAAATTAAATTAATAAAACTATATTGTATAACATTATGGTTTAATTTATATAGTATATAATTTCATTTCATGGTTACAATAGATCACAACCATAATGGGATCCTAAAAATTCAATAATAATATTTTAAACATATATCCCATGGTCTAGATCACACCCACAAAATACACCATATATGTTGTCTTGTTATCACAAATTTGAGTTTTATAATTCATTTCAAGTTCTTCTTTTAATATTATCACTTTTTATTCTCCATGATTGGAGGTTACAATCATGATCCTATTAATCGTAATTATATATTCAATACATTTAATTGGATATTTATTTTCATCGATGTTTCTGTTCATTATTTTAATTGACAATAGTAATAATATATTTCATGAATAATTTACAATAACGAATTTTCCAAAACTGTATTGACATTATCTCAAAGATAGATAGAATATTATTTTTGGTTAATAAGTGATTTGACATTAATTGAATATGTTAAGATATAATTTCCCCTTTTTTGAGTTATTGGTGTAATATACCATTGTCCATTTCATTGAAAATGAATGACATTATTATTTATGTGATTATGATAGTTAATCCAATATTTCATTACCCATAGTTATGGGAAATAATCTATAATATAGTTTGATGAAATATGTATCCACCTAAAAAATTATATTTTTTATAATGTAATTATATTTAATATTAGTAATTTATGTGGAAATATATAATTATAATAACATTATCATCATTTTATATGGGTGTTTTGATGCTAGGTTACAAACTGATCATACACATTGAGAGTGTTTTTATAATTCCAGAGATTGTGTGGCATAGATGGCCACACACTATTTATTACAAATATCATTAAACATAATAAAATATATTAATTACAATAAATATTTTTTTTATTCTTGAATAATTATAATTTCTTTTGTTCCATCATTAAGATAAATTCTATTACAAGATATTAATGTTTTAAAATGTTTTTTTAATCTTAAATATAGACTTATTTGTGAATTTAGTGACAATAATAATTATTTAAACTTTTTTTATTAAAAAGTTAGTAATTATCTTTCATGACTTAATACCACAATGATTATATTCATATATTTTTTAAATCATTTATATTTAAATTAATATTTAATATAAATTTATGTGAATATAGTATTTATTGATACATTAAAACATTATTATTATGGTTTTTAGTTAAATAAATAATATATTAGTAAAGGTTTAAGAAATTATAATGAGTGTTTTAATGATTAATAAAGGGAACCAAAAATTGATATATTATTATAAAATATTATTAAATGTTTATGAGTATAAAAAATTATTAGTTATATTTGAAATATGTTTTATACGAAGAAAATAATTATATTAAGGTAATTTTAACAATACCCAATTATTTAGAAATATTTTATATTCAAAATCTTCTGATTAATGATAACAAATAATGACATTCAAAACTCCACCCATGAATAGTTATCTTTAGAATATAAAGATAAAATATTACACCTCCCTATCATGGAATTGTGATAATATTAGATATCCCCTATTATATTATTTACAGTTATTTCCCAAATTCTACAACCCAAAACACCATGATTAATAATTTTAGGGTCATGTTATTTTTTAGATACGTCATTTTGAGTCCATGTTTTTATTATGAATAGTAATGATGTGACATCATGATTGAATGAAAAAAATGATCAATTATATAAATATTTATCATATTGAAATAAATATATCAAAATATTAATTATAATTTATGTATAACAAGTAAATTTGATGAAAATTATTTGGTTTCATTCATCATATATGTAGATATTTAATTTTTTTTATATTTTTCTAATATTAAATAGGATAATATCATGGATTCATAAATCCTCATATCTATATAAAAATACTAAAATGAATAAATATTTTTATTTTTCTTTACTAGGTGGTTAAAATTTTGATCAATGGTTTATAATGGAATGAAACTTGTGGGATTTAAAAATATGAAATTTTTTTACTTTTTTAATAGTTATTAGTCATTTCCTAATGTAATTAAGTGGAACCTAAGAGATTATTTTATTGTATCAGCTGTTTTATAGGACACTACACATGAAGAATAGTTTGGAAAAATTATTTTATTAAAATATTTTTGAAAATTAAGGTGTGTGTAGGTATTTATAATTATTACATGTGAATTGAAATTTATGAATTATTTGATAAATGATATGGAAAAACCTTGTATATATTCAAGTGAAATAATCCATGAGTAGTAGAGGTGTTACAGGGCCCCCAATATAGTTGAAGCATGGATTCATAAATTGTATAACCTGGATTAATTATATAGAGGGATTCCGGAATATCCAATTTTAAAGGATGGAAAATTTGTTGGAAAACATTGTAGCCCAACTATGTGAGAGGTATTCCACTGAAAGATTCCAAAAAAAAATGGATAGAATAGAGTTTGGAGAACATTAATGAAAAAAATTAACCCATTAAATGTTATTTATTTGTCTTTTACCCTATATTTTTAAAAAGGGAATACATCCTTTAATATCCTCCTTCACTTGAGTGACCTTGATTATACAAACCTATCCATTATCCAGTCACTCTTATCTTATTGATACCTTGTTGATTTGTTTCTATATTGATTCATCATTCATTTTCCTCTCCTCAAATTTTCCCATCTATTTATGCATTCTCACAATTTCATATTTGATTTTTTTTAGGTTATGGATATATATTTCATCTAAATATGGGGGAATCACTCTATTTGTTTGGGTATTTAATGATTTCTATAATTTTGGCTTCCCGAGACAATATTCTCCTATAATTGTTTTCATTTTTTCAATAATACAACACATTGATGCATTTATTATGTATATTTATTTAGAATAAAACATTTCATCCAATATTTGTTATGAATTATTTTTCAATTAATATCATGGGTACTAAATGGACCTTATTTATGTGTTTGGTTCCTATTAAATAATTCTATGAGTTGAAAATTATATTTCAAGATTCAAAAAATTACATAATTAAATTTTTAATTCATTTTAAATTCATATAATTACACTTTTTTATTCCATGGTGTGTGGTAGTTTCATTAAGATGTATTTAGTCTAAATATTATTCTATGTGATATTAGATAGGACTTTTATAAAGGATGGTAATTTTGTGTTCAAATTTTTCAAAATTTTAAATAAATGAAGAAATCATAAAATTGCAGTATCCAGTATCATGTAAATACCATATGGTTTGCAATTTTGATTAAATAAATGGTAGCATTGGGCTTCGTCATGTTAATGAAATACACCCCTAAATTAAATAATTTAATTAATAATTAATTATTTTAATTTTAAATATAATTAATGGAATATAAAAAATTATTTTAACTATTCACACAACAATTAGTGAGCAATAGGATTTGTGAACTATTGCTGGCCATTAGAATGTTTTCTTGATCTACCATGGTGGAATACATAGTAATTGATATATTATTTACAATATATATTTATATAGTTGAAGATTGACCAAATGACACATATTATCCCATACCCAGTAGAATGAGAGACTGCTATATTTGTGGAAAATATTGACTTAGTGAAGGTGTCCTCTTTATTTTATACTAGACAGACAATATTACTCTACTCAATGAAGAACTTACTTTTAAGAGGGAACTGTTATACCATGATCCCATAGTGTTTTCAAGTAATCGGTGGAAATAAAAAGGGATTCGTTTAAAAAAGATAATTGGGTGGACTATTTTATAATTATTAGGGTGAATACTATGTGTTGTAAGACATCTCTTAATTGATACTCTTGTGGTGATTATTGGTGTAGTTAGAGGGGTAGTGATAAAAAAATGATGATTTCAACAGAATTGAATCCCTTAGTATCATTTTTTACTCTATACATAAATGAATTCAGAGACCCATGTTAAGAAGCATCATATATATATATAATGAGGGGAACCATCTATTTTCTAAGTCAACTGACCATCTGTGATTAGTTTTTTGTGAGAGGTTAACACGTGTCACCATTGAACCAATACTCTTGTCTGATCCTAAGGGGTATTTTACAGTGGTTCATCTATGTTTATTTCAAGGACACTATTATTTTCATCATTGGTGATAGGTTGTGGATTGTCCCTACATGTTAAATTTTACATGGATTCCAACAACATTATACACATAACATGTTGTTTGGAGGTATAAAATAGTTATATTTTCTTATTATTATACCATGGACTAGAGCTTATCATATTATGTGATCATCCAGTGTAATAGGAAAATCTATATGTAGCATCCATGGTTTTTGAACCTTTTGATCAGATTAAAGGGATCAGAGCATGTATACTAATGTGAAATAACATGATCATTGTACTCAATTTATATAGGTTCAAATGATATAGAGCATGTCATTAGAGATATAATGTGTTTTGAGATAGCATGTTTAAACTATCATGTGAATTATTCCATGGATTCCTGATGATAGGTTTATGGATATGATGATTTGTAGGGGAATTTATAGTTGATCCCCCTTGGTTTTTGAGCTCAGTAATTTGGGCTACCATGGGAAATGTCACCATAGTTGTGAGGATTTGTTTAGGTTCCCATGTATTTAGAGCAGACATGTTTCATTTGATTAATGCACATAATGAAATGTGGAAATACAACCTAGTACTATCTGAATATTTTATGATCGATTGGGTTCCATTACCTATGGTTATCTGAAAATTGTAATAATTTTTAATTATATTCTCTAGTTAAAATTTTCTTTCATAGAATCCTAACCCTTGAAAATACAATTATTTTTGGTGACTAATAAAGGAAAATGTTGGTGGATACCTACTGAATTATTTACTAAAATGCTACATGGGATACCAATACACAATGGTACTAGATCATAATCTAACTAGATTTTAGGATCCTTATTGGTCGATTAATAATGTTGATGTAGAATGATTCCATGAATTACTATATGGAGCATGATATATGTTCTGGTATGATTATTTAATGGAGGAATCAATTTTACTTTATTTTCTAATTCATTATATTTTAATGAATCCATGGGTTTAGTGAGTTTTTTTTGAGGTAACAATATTATGATTACTCATGATCATTTGTTGTAATACTTGTAAAAAATTTAGCTTACAATTTTATTATTATTTTTATATCCTAAATAAGTATTTAAACAAATAATTTTAATCCTACATAATGGGAATTTTATTTAAAGAACCATATTAGCTCCCAAATAATTTTTGGTAGCCTCTTTAGTAATGGTGGAGAATATAAGGCCATGTTATGACCCAATAATGGTACTTCCAAGAGAGTGATATAATCCCATATGATAAAAATTGGTATTATAGTATTTTTATATTATTTTCATACTATTTAAGAGTCAGAAATATGTATTTTTAGTTATGCGTTGCAACCTGAGATGGATATCGGGCTACAACAAAACAAATTTTTTTCAGGATGAAGTAATTGTTAACTGTGTGTGCATTGATGTTAATATTTTTCATTTTTTTGGTTGTACATTGTATTTTTCATCCACCAAGCATAAGGATGTCTATGATTCTTGATATATTGGGGATGTATTTTCATACACAACTAGAAATTGGGATGCTCAATATTAGAATCATGGATTATATGGGTAACATGAGTATCATGAATCATATTATTTTTGTAGGATTCACTTTAAATACAAGATTGTTATTGAAAGATCTCATCAAATATTGTGGTTTGGTTTTTTAATGAGTTAGTAAATTATTAGGGTACACATTTTTATAATATTAAGTAGGTTCAATTATACATTCCTAGACTAGCTCCTAATTTTATTTAATTTTTATTTATGGCCTAATGAATATATAATTAATTCTCAACGATGATTATTATGACGTACATCATGGGTATTAGTTGTGAAGTATCCATAGTGAGTTGATATCAGAAATTTTCATCATCATAAGGTCATTTTAGGTTATTACTTTTTTGGTTTTATTATTATATTTTTCAATAAAAATTATTATGGGGGTTTCCATTAAAGAAATGGGGGAAACAATTTATTACTAAACAATATAGCTATATAATTTTACATAGATCATCCATGATGATGTATTTATATGACTACAAGAATAATGATAGGGTTATAATTCACAATGGGAATTCATTTATTCCTATTTCTATGGGAATTAGTTCCCTAGGAATAGGTGAATGTGTCTATATAATATTATCATTAGTGATTAGATTTTATTTTGAATTTTTTTACTTTTTTAATGGAATGGAATGGAAGGCACTTTGGGATGACATTTATTAATGTGGTGCGTTACTATGGAGAACATAAGGGTAGAGTAGTGCATTGTTTATTTGAAATTATGATAATCATTATTGGTATTATCGATGTATTAATGTTTTCCTTCAATAGTAAGAGATGTAAGTGGTCTGAAACATCAAATTTATATTTCACAATAAACAATTTGGACATGTGATGAGTGGGATATCGATACAAAAAAGTCGTAATGAGGAGTATAATCATGTGGATGAGATAAACACACATTGGGTAATTAATAGAACAAATATTAGGAATATAGACTGTGTTTCCATGGTGTGTGACTCACATGATATTAATTCGAGATCTTAGATTATTTGTTATAACAATGTGTTCCTTTTATATTAAAGGATGAACATTATGATTCCCACTGTTCATGTTTGGAACCAATGGAGTTTAATTTGGTGATGGTCATGATTAGGAAGAAGGATGAAAGGGAAAAGTTGAATTCATGTTGTATTATTACCTAATTGAATAGTTGTATGTGACTAAAAATGTTCATTATATGAAGGTTTATTGTGTATCTTACCGAATCATAGGTGGGTTTCTTGGGTGACACATTGATGAGACCAATGAGTGTGGTAAATTTTGTGTTCTTGTTATCACTTGGGAACAATTCATTCAATAGCATCCACTAATCATATTGGTAAATTTATATCGCATCAGACAAATTAAAGAAGAATTTATCAATTTAATAGATGATAAAAACACTCAAATGGTGTGGAATATGAGGTTGGTCACACGGTAATAAGGCCTCATGCCATTAATGTCATTGTTTTGGGAGACTCATCAGTACTGAGTTTTGATAGGAATCTGTCTATAATGATCTATTGAGATGCTAAATTAATATAGATATTATAGATCACTTTATTTCAAAAATAGTATTCTATAATATTTTTTTTTAATTTATAAATTTGGGTTGGATCTTGATGTCATTGATGAACATTGTGCCATTAGGCCTAATGGATGGTTTTTACTACTAGTTACTTCATTTATATCATTTCAATAAGTGATACATGAAGATTTTACGAAATTTTACATTTTGTTATACGGTGTCCCCTAGGGCATGTAAACTAGGATAAATTGTTTCAGAAAAATATTAATTGTTGAGAAAGAGAGATCTCAGGACACAGATTCATGAGATTGTTAGACCACAATTATTACATATAGATTCATATGAAAAATCTGAATCCACATAACAGAAAAAATATCTTTTAACATAGGAATGTTTCTCAAATTGGTAAATTATATTAATGAAATGATAGTGTCTATGTATTATTATCGGAAAATTGGACTTATCAATGTGGGATAGAATTAGAATCTGATAATGTTACTAGAATGGAGTTGGTTTCTTCATATGTATTAAGGTGTTGGATTTATAATATTAACTATAGGTGTCATACTAAAATAGATAAAATTAGATGATATGCAATTAACCTAGTATAAAGTGTTTTATCATGGAAGTGTTCAAAAATAGAAATTTATAGTATTGGGGAGATCCAGAGATATTACAATGACTTGGGTGACATTATGAAACCATTTTAGTGTTAGATAAGATCATGTTTGTCCCATTTCAATATTTTTTCAACATTCCCATGAATTGGGACTTGGGGTCATGGAGGTGAGCAGTGGAGATGTTATACACTCATTACATATGATTTATGAAATTTTTTCTTGATAGATGATAGGTTCTTTGATGATATTCTATTATTGGTCACAAATACATGTTTGTTTATAGTTAAATTTTTTAAACTATTGAGAATATTTACTAGTTTGAAAAGAATATACTATATTGTGGAAAAAATATTCCCACATTGAACCCATATAATTCCATGTACTAGTCACCATCCCATGGGGATCGGGAACACTGTTCAGGATATGTCATAGTGGCTAGTGTATCAGGGTTCCTTGGATTATAGTCTGGTAAATGGGAAGTTAGTATCGACGATGCTGTTTTTCATCATTCCATGAAATTGGAAAAGATGTTGGGATGTCCTAGTAGATATGATATATAACTGTTGGGAATTATAGGGCATATTCGAGTGAGTTTATTTCCATCTCTAATGACGCCAATCTTTAATTCACCATGGGTTATTGGGAAAAGTGTGATGATGGATATTATTAGCTTATTATAGTCATTTATATACCTTTTGGATTTTATTTATATCAATATCATGAATAATTTTTAATGGGATTTATATTCCTATATAATGGATTAGTTTATCCTTGATTTGTAAAATAATATTAAGGATACAAATGTTGTCTATTAATGTTCTAGAGAATCATTTCCCAAGGATGACATTAATGTATTTCCTAAGAAGAAGCTTCTACTGAACCATCAAGGGAATATCCATCGGTGTATAGTTTTATTGTTCAGATAGTATTTTATTATGACCAATCTCTTGGATTATAACTAACACCTATAACTATTCAATATCGAATCGTGGACACAAAAAATTATGAGACTCATAGTTGGGATCGTCAATATATTTTACATAATCTACCTATATTCAAATGATTTAATGCCCTAGAAAAGTATGAGAATTAGATGAAAAATTCCAAGATTCATTTTGATTTATTTTAAATTACGGATTCAATTATAATATTGTTTTCTAAATTCTTGCATTAAGAATATAAAATTATGTGGTGGTATTAGATGTGGATTAAGAAAATACATGTGTTATTGGAGTGTATTTACATTATAAATATATTAACTTATCAATTCTTTCAACATCCATTTTTATTTTTATTTTTAATTATGTTTTTTACTTTCAATAAGGGTTTGAGATCAGGGTATAGTACACAAATCATTTTGGTGAGTTATTACAGTTGTATACTAAGTCTTCTCCTAATGAGATTCTAAATGATCAAAGAATTTATTGTTGAGTCAGTAAGGTTTTTTATGAATTTTTCGTTTCATCGTGTTTGGGGGAGATTGTTGAGTCAATAAGTTTTCTTTACAAATTTTCCATTCCATCATGTTTTAAAAATCACAAACACCCTATATTATGGCATATTTCTTTTTCCATAAGATTTTCCTGAAAAAGGAATATATTCCTTCCCCAAGAAAAAATTATCCTTTCCATGTTTTCATTGTTCATATTTTATTTTTTATAAAATCTAAATCGATTTATTCGTATGTGTAAAATTCAGTTTCACATCTGAAACATCATATTTATATAAATATCTAGATATAGATTATTCTAAAATTCAGACTCTAAATTCTCTAAAATTCAGACTATGAATTCTCAAAAATTTAGACTATAAAATCAATGAAATTCAAACTTCAAATTCTTTGAAATTCATACTCCTAATTCAATGAAACTATGACTCATACTTCTCTAAAATTTAAACTCTAAATTCTTTTAAATCCAGACTCCAAATTCTCTGAAATTCAGACTCTAAATTATCTAAAATTCAAACTCTGAATTCCTTCGAAATTAGACTCCAAATTCCATAGAATTTAGTTTCCAAATTCCTGAGAATTCAGGTTCATAATTCCTCAGAATAGAGCGTTTCGAATCCCTCAAATTCCAAGATCTGAATTCCTCATAATTCAGGTTCCGAATTCCTCATAATTCAGGTTCTGAATTCCTCATAATTCAGACATGAAGACTGTAGAATTTAGGCTCTGAATTCCATGAAAAACAGATTTTGAATATTCATGAAATTAAGAATCCAAATGTTTTTAGACTCTAAAAATTAGACTCTTGAAATTTATATTTGATTATAAAAACTTATGTTTCTTACCTTTGTTATCGGTATGAAATGATTTCGTGCATTCTGTTATTTACTAACCATTGTTCCAAGGAAAATTGTATTGGTCGCATTGAAATTCATGGAATATAAGATTGTCGTAGGAGGGAGCTTATAGTTGAAGATGTGACAATAAATAGGATCTCATTTGAATGAGCTCAACAATAATATACAACTCTACAAATTACATGCCACTTATGTGATTTCTAGACAGAGACTCTCATTATTTGTGCATACGGAACCTCCTGTACAGAATTTCTTTGTGCGAATATGATTTTTGTTGTGTACAATTGTGGGCTTCTGGGGATAGGAATATAGAGATTCCGAATACATTAAATCTCAATGGGTTTTAGGGATATGAATATAGAAGTTCCAACTACCTTGATGTTCGTGGGATTGTAAGGATAGCAAGATAAACTCTGATATTCTTCCCAAGGGCTTACCCAAGTGTGGGTAAGATAGAATTTCATGAAACTGTAAATCTAGGGACCTTTATCCAAGGTTTTCGGATACCCTACTCTTGGGGTTAAATGATTTCTTGGTCGTTACATGTATTGTTTCATGTTTTTTTTGATGCATTTTTATTAATAAGTAATGTATAAATATCGTATACTTCCTTGTACTAGTATACTGTAATTAGTAAGATTAAAAACACTTTATGTTAGAATCTTAATCATTGTCAACATTACTTATGTTTCATTTCAGAACCATATTTCTGGAATCAAGAAAGTCTACAGAACTACGAGATTATGTGAATTTACCTTGTTTATATTTTTTAAACATTACCATCTTTAAAAGTCTCAAAGGAATTTTGTAAAGTATACAATTCACCCCTATTATATATTGAGCATCTACAACATTATTTCGATCCGAAAATTGATATAAGAGGATGGTCTCTGAAGTACTTATATTCAAAAATAAGTTTTCATGCTATGTTTTCGTTGTTCTATATTTTTTTTGCTTATGACTTTTACCCTTTTTACAAACTTTTAATACTAATAAGATTGTGGGGAAAGATTATTTTTAAGATGGAAGGAATGAATGTTGGTTAGATTGACAATTGTATTCCAACTATAACACCTATATTTGATGTGAATTATTATTTATATTAGAGAGACCGTATGAAGCCTTTTGTCATTAATACTATAGTGGAAAACATTTTTATGCTTACTAGAGATTACAAGATTCCTAATAAAGAAGTCAGAACTTTTACTAATCAAGAAAAGTCAAAATATCAACATAACTATAAGGTATGCAATACTTTTTTATGTTCCATTACAAGGAAAATAGTTATCCAAATTTCATCTTGCGAATCTACAAATTCTATTTGGATGATGACTGAAATTACTCACTTTGGAACTTTAAAAATTATTGAAACTAGAAGACCGATTCTTAGAGGTGAGTATCATGGTTTTTTCTTAAATTATGGAAAACCAATATGAAAGGTAAAATAGATGTTTATGATCATTTTTAATAGTTAAAAATCCATGGGTGAAAAAGGATTAGATGATGAGGTACATATGGACATGATTATAGATAACATTCCTAATCAGTGGGAATCAAAGAGAACATCTATTGATGAGAACATAAATGTCTCATATATTTCACTTGATGTGATTTTTGGAACTCTTCTTCACCATAAAACCAGAATGAAAAGAGAAGAAATTCTAAATAAACATAAAAATGGAAATGGAAGTGTTGTTTTTTGAACTACCTCTAATCATATAAATGCCAAGACTCGTAAAAGATTTACAGGAAATATGTATAAGAAGGATATTGTTTATACTGAATCAACTGAATGTGAACATTTTGATAATGAACTTGATAATCATTCTGAACGAATGAACAATATAGTTATAATGAAAGAAAATCAGTATTGATACAAGAAGAAATAATGAGATGATAATAATTACTCAGGAGTCACTTGCTATGAATGCTGAAGAGTAGGGCATATAAGGCCAGATTGTCCAATGATTAAGAGAAAAGTTAGAAAAGAAAAACATTCTAAGATGAATATAAAGAAACACTACAAGGATAAAGTTAAGAACATTTGGAAAGTCAATGAATCCTGGAGTGCCAATAATGGTGAACCTTTTAAGGAATCCCCAGAGTATGAATCTTTTGGTCAGAAGAATCTTGGTTTATTAGCCATACTACATATTTAAAATCATTTTCTAATGGGTGAGGTACACAATGATGAATCCATAACCAATGTATCCTTGAAAGATAATTATATTGATAAAAACTATTATGAATCTTCTAATGAAAAATATTCTTCTGATAATGATTATACATTACGTACTTATGAAAAAGTTTCTAGGTTTTCTAAGCTCTTTGAGAATGAAAATTTTAATGTCAAGAAAAAGATTTATAAGGAATATTCTAGGTTTTCTATTCTTAGTAAGGAAGTATCAGAACATTTTACATATCATGATAATAAAATTTAGGATTTTTAATGTATATAACAAACACTTAAGGAAGTTAATTCTACCAAGGAAAAATGTTATAAGGATCAAGAAAAATTAATTTTTAAGAAAAATATTTTCGAGAATAATTCTACTGCTAAAAATAATTTTATTAAGAGAAGAACACTCTTATTAAAAAAAAGTTAGTAATACATTCCATGAGATATCTTTTTTCACACATTGCCTTAGGTATGATTTTTTTGATAAAAAATATTCCCAAATTCAACGTCAATGGAATAATTCTCGTTTTGGTTATACTAGTTCAAAAATAGCTTTTTGTAAAAAAAATTATTCCTTAATGTGATCTACTCTGCATTATGTGTCAGTGTGGTGGGAATATGGAAAAAATTTATTCAATAAATAAAACACAATCATTAGGTTTTCATAAAGATTATTTTTCTTAAAAAAATTGGATTCCTAAAAAAAATTCTTAGGATTTCAGATCCAATATTTTTTGGGTTGTGAATGTATAACACTCTTGTTTTCTTGAAAATAAATATAGAACAAACAAAAACACATAGTACATGGATAATGTATTTTCACGGCATATGAATTGTAAAAAAAATATTTGAATGTATTATCAAGACAAAATAAGGAAAAGTATCATTCAGAGGTAATGCATAGTGAGAAATTATTGGTATAGGTAACATTGTTCTTCTTCGAAAATCATTGATTCCAAATGTTTTATTTTTTAAGGGTTATAAGAAAAAACTTACTATCATATTTCAATTACGTGATGAAGGTTACCTTGTGAATTCTTGTAATGACAAGTGTTTAGTACAAAATTCCAAGGAATAGTTTAATATTTCTGCCCATGGGAAAGAGAATGTCTTCACACAAAACATAAAAGACCATAGGAGCCACAATCTAACTTGTCTTAGTGAAATGGATGATCATTACTTGTTATGGAATAGAAGGTCAGGACAATGTAACCTTATGAACATATGAAAAATCTATAGAAAAATATTTTTTAATGATATACCAGAACATAGATTTGATTTTTCAAAATTTTATGATCCTTGTCAATATGGAAAGACACATAAATCATGTTTTAAATCAGTCAGTGAAGTCTCAACCACATATTCATTACAGTTGGAATGTATGGATATATTTGGTTCAACACAAACTGGAAGCATTGGAAGAAAATATTATGTATTTTTCTTAGTTGATGATTACACTTGATTTATATGGGTTTACTTGATATAAATGAAATCTGAAGAATTTTCTTATATAAAAATTTTTAGAGCCCATGTTGAAAATGAGAAAACCCCTTCATTGATAACTATTCATAGTGATCATAGAGGAGAATTTCAGAATTCAGATACTGAAACATTTTTTAGTAGAGAAAGAATTGTTCATAACATCTCAGCAGCTAGAATACCTTATAAATTATATTTTTAAAGAATATATAGAATTCATAAAGAGATAACAACAACCATGTTGAGTGAATATTTGGTAGCCAAACATTTTTGGGATGAATCTGTAATTACTTCTTGTTATACAATAAATTGAGTTTTGATTTGACCATTTCATAATAAAACACTATATGAGTTATGGAATAGTAGAAAACCTAAAAATTCATACTTCATGGTTTTTGGTTGCAAAGTATTCATTATAAATACTAATGAAAATATATACAAATTCTCTCCAAAATATGATGAAGGAATTTTCCTAGGATACTCCACAAATTCGAAGGCTTATAGTGTTTTCAATAGAAATACTTGTACATTTGAAGAAACAGTACGCGTCAAATTTGATAAAATTGACCCTTCTATTTTTAAACAACCTCATCCTATATCATGGGATGTGTTTTAAAAAACTGATTATCGTCCCATTATTGATAATCTTTCTGATATGTAAAATTTTTAAGAAAAAGTTTCTAAAGCCTTTACCGTAGATGATTTCTTACCCTAGGTTGATGTACAAGTTTTATAAAACCCAAATCAGTTGTTCTTAGTGCTCAACCCAATGGTAGTATCATTGGTGATTTAAATAAACTAGTAAGGAATATTTATTCCTTATGAAAATAAGTATAAAATCTAGAATTACATTTTCAATTAAATCCAAAAAGCATTGATGAAGCTTTAGGTGATGATTATTGGATAAAATATATGCAAGATGAGCTAAATGAATTTGAAAGTAATAAAGTCTGTATCTTTGCTGAAAGACCTAAGGATACTTCTTCTATTAGAGTATAATCGGTATTCAGAAATAAGTGTGATTAAAATGGAATCATAGTAATAAATAATAAAATATAAGTTGCTAAAGTATATAATCAAGAATAAGGAATTTCCTATGAAGAAACCAATTCTGAAGTAGTTATACTTGAATCTATTTGTATCCTAATTGCCCTTGTAGCATTCGTCAATTTCAAACTTTTCCAAATGGAAGTTAAATGTGCTTTCCCTATTTTTTTCCAAGAAGAAGTATTTTTAACAACCACCCAGTTTTGAAGATTTTAAATATCCTGAACATGTTTAAAAACATACCATAGCCTTTTATGGACTTATGAAAGCCCCTCAATCTTGGTATGATAGACTTACAAGGTTTTTTCATCAAAATAACATTGTTAATGGAAATGATAATCCAAACCTTTAATATATAACTATAATAATTTTTTTAATTGTTCAAATTAATGTTAATGAAATTATATTTGGATCAACTCAGAAATCATTAACTGATTCCTTTGAAGATATAATGAAATGTATGTTTGAAATGAATATTATGGTTGAGTTAACATTTTTCCTTAGTTTCAAAATTTATCAAAATTCAAAAGGAATCTATATATCACAACATATGAATATTTAATATCTTCTTACCAATTATGGATTTGACAACAGTAATAGTATATGTACTCCCATTTGTACCCCAGATTCACATGATCTTAATGAAGCTTGGAAACCAGTAGTTCAATCATTTTTTAGTGGTATGATTGGAAGTCTACCTTACATGGCATCTAGTCACCCATGAATAATGTTTTCTATATGAATATGTGGAAGATATCAATTAAATCATAAGGAATCTCATTTAAAGGTTTTGAAAATGATTTTTTTCTACATAAACTGATCCATTGATTTAGGACTAATTTATACTTCTGGAAATTATTTTGTTTTAAAATGTTTTTCAGATGCTGACTTTGGAGGATGTAGAATGTATAGGTAAAGTACATCCATAAATATTCATTTCTTAGGAGATATATTAGTTTCGTGGTCATGCAAAAAGAAAAACTCGGTATCACATTCCATTAATAAATCTGAACATATAGTAGCTGGAAGTTGTTGTGCTCAAGTGTTGTTGATGCAACACACACTCACATAATATGGTATGATTTTTACCAAAAAATTTTTTTTGTGATAATACTACTGACACTATGTTATGTAAAAAACCTGCACATCAATCTCATGGAAAACACATAGATATTAAGAATCAATTTTTTAGGCATCAAAATCAAAAATGAGATATCATTCATCAGCTTATTGGAACAAAAGATCAACTTTGTGATATTTTCTCAAAATAATTACCATCTGATAGATTTGAATACATTAAAACAAATTAAGGAATGATAAATAAAAGGTAATCTACATTATTATCATCTTTTTGAAACTTATCCCCTTATAATAAGAAACTCATTTTCCAAGGTGGGGTATATTTTCCTAATATCTAATGTTAAAATTTTCATAGTCAAAATTTTTATAGTAAATATTTTCTTAGTCAATGTTTTTTTAATCACAATTTTCGTAATCAAAATTTTGTAGTTAAAATTTTCGTAGTCTATGTTTCCATTGTTAATATTTTCATAGTCAAAATATTTGTAGTTAATTTTTTTTTCATAATCAAAATTTGGGAATCTAGTGACCTCCATGAAAAAATTTCATCATTAAGAATAATTTCCATACTAATCTAAATGGTATGTTTCCTTCCGAACTATTCGTTATCATTTTTTTTCTTTTGGCATGTATTTTATTTTTGTTTTAAATTTTTTGGATTTATTGTTCCTTAAATAAAAATGTTTTATTTTTAAAAAACCTATAAATATCGAAATCTATCAAAATCCTTCTTCAGTTATCATATCAACCATTAGAACTACTCAAGATTCATTAGATTAATGAATCAATCATGGAAGCTGAAACGTCATTTCAATTTCCTATATAAAAGTCCACCAATGGTTTCCCCACATCAAAACTCAATCCCTCACATGTTAAATCTCTACCCATCATTCATAATCTTGTTCGGATCTTCAAGGTTTCTTGAGTTCCTAATGTCTACTAAAGCTTCGTCTGTAAAAGAAATGTCATCTATACAGGAAATATTTGAATGACAACTTTACAGATAATGGGTGGTTTATCCAAATATCTTTGATAAGTTTGATTCCATTATCTCTATGAAATATCAAGCTGAATGGGTGGGAGAGTGCATGAATATCGAAACTGAAAGCACAAGATCCAGTGTATCTGGAGTTTTTGGGTGAATTCTACGAGACAATAAGAATTTCCAATGAAGGAGGAATATATATATTTTTTAAAGAGTTACGAGAAGACATATTCTATTTCTTATAGCTAGTCTGCCAGTCTGATTGGTACTCCTTATGGAGGGGGAGCTGAGTTATGTACTCACAAACTACCTGATGTATCAGGTTCAATTCATACAGAAAAATCACTATCTTTCCCTGGTCATTTAGAGGTGAGGACTCCGAATATTGTACATCTATCTTCAAACATTTGGATTATTGAATTGTTGGTTCAATGGATTGTCACACTGAGAAAAAGATAAATGTATACTCTAAGGAAAAGTGATTTGTATATATTGGATTTTCTAGTTATCCTCATAAATATTACCCTGGTCAAGTATTTCTTGGTAACAATTGAAAATATCATGAATGGGAATGTTAAGTCTCATATTATCATGTATCTAACAATTCATTCAAATATCATTTTTATTTTCCTTCAGTTCTTCAAGATTTCATTTAGTTCCAAGCTGAGGAAATCAAAGGTGATGATGATAAGTGATAATACTCATAGGAGGATGAATAATGGATTTAATAGTCAATCCTATGAATTTTATGATCTATCAAAAAAGGATTTTGAATCCTTATTAAAGATGTCGAAAGTGGATGAAACTTCTAAAAAGGGTCGATGGAAGTGGAAGGTTACATAACCATAAGAGAAGACAAAACCCCAGTGGCTATGGATATTCAATCTGCAACTCCAAATCCAAAGAAGATAAAATAATATCCTGATGAAGTTGTGGCTAAATGGAGAATAGATAAGAGAAACTAGAAGAATGTGGATTCTATGTTTGGTGTAAACCCTACCGAGGAAAAATATTTGAAGGAAAATACAACTTATAATCTATAAAATAAAGGTAATGAGAATAAGAAAATTCAGAAGTTGTCTGAGATAAAGATTTTTCAATTTCTTCTGATGGCAACTGAGAATGCTTCTGAATAGGTTCTGGTACCAGAGTCCTTTTTTCAAAATTCACTTCCTGGGACACCAGGAATAATGTTTTTAATTCCATAAAATCGTCAAGAAGAAGTAGTTGATGATAGATAAGTTTATGAAGATGATGTTGAAGTAGAAGAAAAAGGCAGTGGTGACTCCAAAGATTTGTTAAAGCAGATTGAGGAAAATCATGAGAAGGAAATCCCTTCTGAGAAATTATCATTTCGAACCCCACAAGCCAAATCATCAAATCATTATATTCATTGGAAGGATGAATATAAGAGGTAATATGAAGTAAATAAACTATCAGGAGAATAATGAATCAATATATATTTCATTCACCCAGAGGATTTTGAGGCCATATATGAAAAGGAAGATGTTGATGATAACCAAATTGGCCATATATTAGATAGTGAACATGAATCTCTTGATCAAGAAGAAGTCACCCTGAATGATGATAAGGGAAAACAGGTGGTTGTGGATACACCTATAAAAGATGTTTTAATGAAAAAAGAAGTTTTTGGTTAATCAATGTAGAAGGTAGTTGAATTAGAAAAGGAATCCTCACTATACAATGTCTTAGATTCATAATCTTCCTCTCATGGACATGACATTGTAGTCCAGTCTTCGAAGAAGATAGTTGGTATTTTTCCAATATTTCCTAGTAAAGAATATATGCCAGATGCTTCAGCATTTATTAAATAAAAAATCAGATTCATTATCCCTGGTGATGGATAAATTTGTGATACTCGAGGCAGACTTCGTGAATTTTATCATTGGATATAGAGCTCATAATAGAACATGTAAGAAGAAGACAATTTGGTAAATGAAAACAATAGAGGAGATGATAATCCTTGATTAATTTGAAGATAGTGTCAAGGATTCTTTTGACACCAATAATGTGAATATCAAGGATCTCACTAATAGTTTTAAGGATAATCTGACTCTTTTACAGTCTTATCAGAAGAAACACGTTTAGGATTTTAATGAAAAGATAAATTTAGTTTCTCAGAGTTGGAATAAAATAAGGTATCTCAAAATTGATATTGAAGATAATCTTTATATGTTAGAATATGTTCTAAAGGCTCAAGCTTAATCTCTTAAGGCTCGGGAAGAGAAAATCAAATCCATAGAGAAGAAAACTGAAGATCATGATTAGTTGTTGAAGCATGTAGAGGAGGATCACAAGGAGTATAAGAATTTGAAAATCATTTTGTAGAAGGTAATGCCAAAGGAGAAGGAAGGATAATATTTTTCAAATTTGATTATTATTTTAATTTTCATGCTATACAATATCGTCCAATCTTAAAGAAATTATTTTTGACTTTTTTGTACGTTGTTTAGTAAAAATATTTTAGGTTCCAAATTTCTTCTCCATTCACAATATCTATCTTTGAAAATCAAAAATAAGGAGAAAGGAATGACTAAAAAAGAATAAATAGTAAAGAATAAATTTCCATATGTAAGGGGTAGTTCATCTAAGAGGGAGTTTTCATCACGACGATTACTATATGCAGGAAAATGAAAATTCTCATTTAGGAAACTCAGAATACGATCCATAGAGACTTCCAAGCCTAAGGGGATGTTAGTCGTATTCACATTGATCCATAAGTAAAGGGAGATATGTTTTTATTTACAATCCAATAAAATTTATAGTCTTTATATTCTTTTTTTGAAAGGATGTATGTTCTTTACAAAAGGGGAGATTTTTGATTCAATAAGGATTCATTTTATCTATTCCATTCCGTCGTGTTTGGGGTGATTATTAAGTCAATAAGGGATCCTTAGGACTTTTCCATTCCATAGTGTTTTTAGAATCACAAACATCCTATCTGAAGGAAAATTTAATTTTCCAAAATATTTTCCTTCATAAGGAAAATTTTCCATCCCCAAGGAAAATTTATCCATACAATGTTTTAATTTTTCATATTTTAATTACTCTAAAATATAACTCTTTTTTTCCTATGTGTAAAATTTGTATTTACTTTAAAAACCTCCGAATTCAATAAATATCTATATAGAGAGTATTTTAAAATTCAAATTCTGAATAATATGAAATTTAGACTCCAAATTACATAAAATTCAGACCCTGAATTATCTAAAATTCAATTTCCAAATTCTTTGATATTCAGACTCTGAATTCTATGAAATTCAGACTCTGAAGTTTTGGGAATTCAAACTCTCGATTCATTGAAATTCGGACTTTGAATTCTCTAATATCCGAACTCCTAATTCACTGATTTTCAAACATTGAATTCCTATGAATTCAGAAACCAAATTCCTTAGAATATAGGCTCCAATTTAATGAGAATTCAGGTTATGAATTCCTATGAAATAAGGTTCTTAATTCTTGAGAATTCAGGTTTCAAAATCCTCAAAATTCATGTTATGAATTTCTCAGAATTCAAACTCGGAATTATGTAAATTATGACACCGAATTCCTTGTAAAATGGAATCTGAATATTCATGTAATATTGAATCCGAAAGTGTTTAGACACCAAACTTTAGACTCTGGAAATTTTTATTTTAATAATAAAACTTATTTTTCTTACCATTGTTATAGATATAAAATGATGATGTGCATTCTGTTATTTAGTAACTGTTGTTTGAGTGACACATGTTCAAGTACCTAAGAAATTCTTGGAAAATATAACTGTTGGGGGAGGGAGTTGACCATTGAATATATGACTAAATATAAACTCTCATTTGAATGATCTCAACACTCTTCTACAACTCTAGAAATTAAATGATGGTGATGTGATTTCCAGAGAGACACTCTCATGCTTTGTGAATACTGAATATCTAGTAAATAATTACATTGTGCGAATCTGATTATTGATATTTACAATAAAGGGCTTCTAGGGGTAGTAAGAAAGAGGTGTTGACTATCTTAAAGCTCGAGGGTTCATGAGGATAGGAAGACACAGGAGCTGACAACATTGATGTTTAAGGGATTACGGGGATAGAAATATAGACTCTAATATTCTTATTGATGTCTTACCCTAGTGTGGGTATGATAGAATTTCTGAAAGTATAAATCAAGGGTCCTTTATCCAAGGTTATTTGATACCCTCGTCTTTGGGTTAAAATATTTCTTACTTGTTACTTGCATTGTTTCATGTTTTTTTCACATTATTTTGATTAATAAGGACAATATAACTATCATATACTTCCTTGTACTTATATACTCTGCTTAGTAAGATTATATATACTTTAAGGTATAATCATTATCCTTTTAAACAATACATATTTTTTAATTCTGGAACTAAATTTCCGGAATCAGGCATGTTTGTAGAACTAAGAGTTCTTGTGAATTTACCTTGTTTAACATTTTTAGAAATTACCATATTTAAAAGTTCTAATGGAATTTTTGAGTGTATAAAATTCACCCCCCTCTGGTATATTTAGAATATACACCATTATTTAGATCCTACATTGATATGGTATTGATGATGAACTATCATCTCAATAATTCATGTGAAATTTCAATTCTTAATTAATCAAATAGGGATAGATAATTAATGGATGTGGTAGAGATTGTAAACATATGAGTGTCAACTAGTGATACCTTCGATCACATCAGTATATTATTGAGTTAATTCAATGAAAATAGAATGCATAATGATCTTTAGTGTGGATCTCGATAGATAGAATATTCTAGATCTCATTCAGCTCCTAATTGAGGTCCTCTTTCATAGGCCTTGTTTTGATTGGTTGGGAATTTGATGAGGTTTTCAATGAGGTACTCTAAATCTATGGTTTATATAGTATCTCAAGAAACATATTAAATTTTTACCATAAGATTTATGCTTCATACCGTGGAATGAGATCATTAGAATCTAAATATACTATGTTAAAATAACATTCATTATCATCTAAGGGGTTCCTTCCATAAGAATTAAGAATTATGCTTCTTCATACAGTGCAAATGTATCCCAATTGAAAATGATGCAAATAAATTTATATAGAGAGGAACCATAGCTTTATATTCATCATTCGTGAATACATTATTTTTTATATGATTGAATATCACCGAAATTTTTAACCATTATTGAACAAATTAAATCTTCATATGGATCCTTTATCTTATTCAATGGATATTAGTAAAACCAACGTAATTAAGGGAGAGAATGGTCATTAATTTACTGCTTCTATTTTCTATTTACAATGGATTGAGATTACATAAAAAATTTTGGATGACAACCAGAAAACTCTTGAATTCACCTTATGATGTATGGATGACTAATAGAAAGGACCAAATTGATTTTTATCTTCAACGGACCACATTTACATAACTTGAATTGTAATTTTGTTTCTCTAATGGATAATAGGACCTAATGTTGTAAATATCGATGCCTTCATTTATATATTTGGAATTAGTAATGTTGGTGTTATTTTATATGGACATTTAATCATTATGTGGTGATCTCTATATATTCATTTTTGTGTGTTCCTATGTGTTACATTATAATTTCCAAGGTCATCCAATGATATGTGAGGTAAAGATAAATTTTTATTTATTATCTAGAACCCATATGTTTTGTGTTCCTTCTTACCAGATTGAATGTGAATAATTGTAATTTGTTATTACTTAGTTGTATGATATGTTCAACACATGATTCATGTAATCGAATGTGTCACCTTGGGAGGAACATATTCTCTATGTGATAAATGTAAAAGGAACACCTAATATGTTCAATGATTATTGAAATACAAATCATGTGATGGAGAAGATAAATTATATATTTCCAACAATTTATTATCTTATTGACTATTTGAAAGGGGAAATTATTTTCTCATTGAATAAACATCATTATGGTTGTAACCTATTGAGAAATAATCACTCTCACATTCCTTATAATGCATTAATGATGAGGTATTGACACTTTTATATTATTTTTATTCACATTTTCCTTCAATAATACTTCTTCATTTATAGATTTGATGAACATATTATTACATTATTACCTCATTTCAATCAGGGTAGTTCAGGTGGATTATATTTTGGGTCAATTTATAACTATGGGGGATAATGTGCATGTTTTGTGAGAGTAACCAGAACTCATGAGATATCACATAAATTAGGTGATGATTTCAAAATATAGTTGTTATATCAGAGATGATGTTCATTGAAAAGTAGACATATAACATGTAATATTATTCAATCCTGATATAGTGATGGTTGTTAGTAAATGATAAAAAACCACATAATGATATTGTGAATAACGATTCGTTATAATGATGGGGTATTAAGAGAGTCACATTAATTATTTATCTATCACGAATAATCTTTTGGACACCCCGACACAGAATGAATGGACATTATTGTTGAATAAAAAATAAAAATGTTCATTCTAGGAGTAGAAATGTCTTCCACATTCTATTCAAGAAATATATATATTCCATTGTTTAATAAGGGATATGTTATCTTATATTAACCATCTTGTTCTTGTTTGGTTTCTATTCATATGAAATGATATATTGTACAATCCTATGATCCTAGTAACCATAGTTCACATTAAATAATTACACAATTGATGATCTTGAACTCATTGATTTGATGCATACTACTAAGATAAGGATTAATTAACTTTTTGCTGAATGGTTTACAATTTATTATTGAAAAAAATCATTTCATATATCTTTTAAAAAAAAATTTACATGCTATCATCTCAAGATTATTATTCATGAGTAATAGTGTGATGTTGACTTCTTTAGCTTTAAGAACTCTTCTTATCATGGGAACAACATTTGTTGGAGTATATTATCATTTTTGGGTATTATATGTCTTTGGGATAATTTGGATATAAATTTTCCCATATCAATGGCCATAATAGAGGATTTAAATATTTACTCTTTGATGGTTCACCTAGGAACATGAATATGTTTTATGATATGAAGTTATGATTCTAGGGGATTCGTTTGATTTAAGACATTAATGTCATTGTTTTTCAATGTTATACGTATTAGTAGGTTTTTTCAATTGTTAGTGTAATCAATCATATTTAACCAGTTTTATATTTAGGAATTTTCAAGGAATCATTCAATGATTGGTGTGAAACAGAGTGCAATTATGATGCTCGGTGATCCCAACATGGTCTATAAAAATGTTAATTTCATAAATAATTAACACAAGTGATTTTACAAAAAAAGTGGAATAACATTTAAACGGGTGCCTCGATTCATATTCTATGGTGATCGTTGTGTGCATAATGATGGGTTTACCCTCGCAGGAAAATAACATCAGTCGGTGAGGCCCAGCAAAAAGATAAACAAAAATTGGGAAAACAAAAAAAAAGATAAATAAAATTATATATTTTTTTCAAATAGTTATGACTCACAGATAGTGACTTGGATGGAAAATAAGAGACCACCATTGATCTTGTGTGGGAATTCGTTCTTTATATGGGTCGTATCCTCGACTAGTGTAGGTGGAGGGTAAAATTTAATATATTTAAATTTATAGAAAAATAAAATAAACATAAGAAAGATTATTTTATTAAAAATGTTTCACTACAAAGACACATCGAGCCAATAGTTTCGTCTCATAAATGAAAAGGCATATTGATTTTCTAACTCAACAATATGTGAAATGATTATTTATGTCACAAATGAAATATCATGTTGATAGGAAGAATCAGCGAAACAGAAATTATGAAACTTATTTCCTCCAATAAGCATATTAACCGCAATATTGGATCGGTGGATGATTTAAGACTTTTGTAACACCCCGACCCCAGTTACCCGGAGTCGGTGCATTACTTCGTAACATTGTCATGATCACAAAAGATCATTTCTCGAAAGAATGATTAGTTTAGTAGACTTGAAAACAATAGATACATTCATAAGTCTTACATTACATTATAATGTAAAAAACTACAATAACAAAGTCTCCATAGTCCACACTCATATCCTCTTCTTATTATCCCTGCAGGTCATTCATAAAATAATTCATCACATCCTGGAAAATATTAAAACATTGAAAGGGGTGAGCTCAGATGCTAAGTAAGGATAACAATATAGCGGAAGCTTTCATCAATAAACATAAACATTTATGGCAGTGTATAACTAAATCAAAAGCCTTTTAAACTTGAACTTCAACATAATATGGAAAAAGTAAAATGAGATAATTCCATTTACTTCTTCACATGGATATTCTACTGGTCGAATAATCACATGCAATATCAATAACCACTATCATAATGATGGAATGCATAATTCCAGGATATCATAACCACGTAGTCAAGGCCTCGTTCCCAGACCACAAATAAGATTTTGACAAGGCCTCGTGCCAAGACACTAGTTTGTCTCATGAGACCTGCCGATGCATCGAGGAGTTGTAGCGGGCTCCACCCGTAACTTATTATGTCCAATGCATTCCTCATATGAACATGTTTAAACATATCATAAACCATAACATAATCGTATCACATAAAACATGAATAAAGGAAACATAACATTTCCACATTTCAATCACAAGATATCAATACAACACATTGATATAATAAAAACACTTTCAAAACCATTTTCAATACCAAAATAATAGAAAAGTAAAACATGGTATTTATTTTTCTTTTAAAAAAGGTATGGCTTGTTGAGGAAGTAGAAACTCATATAATGGTCACGGAGGCGGAGAATTCATTGTCGTCACATTCGTATGAAAAAAACATTCCCTTTTTTCATTAATAAACACTTCGTGTAAAAATATTTCTTTTGAATAAAAGTAAAATTAAAGGGGTTTATATACCGTATAAAAGAAGGTTGTGTATAAAACAAAATATGCCTCAATGAAAGGAGATTGAGACGATGTCCCATACAAAGATCATTTTTTTAAATAAAATAGATCTATTATGTGTATTAACTATAATTTCATATAAATAAAGTAAAAATACCAGACATTACATAATAATATCATGAATTAATTTGAAAGTAGGAGATTAACCCAAAGAATGGAAATTGGATTAAGAAGTTCCCTTACCTCATGTCCGAATTCACTCGACCGTTATTTGATCTCTTGAATAATAAAATAGAGTTAATTTATAATTTCTTAAGAACATTTTTCAATTTTATTATTCATTTTATATCACATATTACCAAGTTATGAACATTATGTAATTATTTATGTTAATAACGGTCGTTTTGGCGATCTTAGGTACTTGAGTGAAAAATAAAATTCTTATAATTACAAATTGTTCATGTGGTAATATATCCATTATATCCATAAGTATATTAATGATGTATATATCACATACATCATATATATCAAGTATATACATTGATTTATTACATAACATTTAGATGTAATAAATGAAATGCACCGTTCATGGAGACGATAAGCTGTACGTACGCATGAACGCTACTTTCATTTCTATTTTGTATTTAATGGAATGAAGCTATAATTATATAATGGTATAATATAATTCCAGTATAATATAATGTATAATACCATTTACTCCCTCCTTTATACATCCCACATATGGCATTAACGATTCAAATCACTTTGAGGGGGCGGTAGTCCGCACTTCCTAAAATAAAATTATCGCGTTTACCCATAATGGAAATCATAATTTATGCCAAAAATGAGAAATACATAAGCATAAGGAAAACATAAACATAATATATATATCATATTTGAAAATAGTGTCATCAAAATGGCCACCATTAGAGGTGTTAATAGAATATTGAACAATCATCGTTTCGTGAGGCATAAATTCTCCATCCACAGAAATAGTATGTTCTTTAACCATTAGATGTAAGTGTGTGTAAGTGTAGCTAAAATCATTTTAATAACAACATCCTAGTATGTTGTGGTTATTGGTGTTGTTACAAAATAAATTAATAAAAATAGTTTTGGATATTGGAGAAGCAAAATAAAAAATACAACATTAGAGAATACATTACCTTAAAATCATGTAACTATTTTTGATTTGAGACAAAGGATTCCTTTGGAAGACTTCTTCCAAAAGTGAGGCTTCTAGGAGTAAGGGAGGGATTTTGGGAGAGTATTTGGGCAGTGGTTGGCCGAGCCAAATTGCTTGAAGGTGTGAATAAGGTGGGAGTGGTGGCGGCCTTTTATAAGAGGAGAGGAGGGGCACTCTTGGAATGATTGAAATGTTACTTTATTATGAAATGATTTTCGGATTATAAAGGTCCCACAATAAAATATTTCTAGGATAAGGTGATAAGGGTTCGAAATATACTCATCCAATAGGTTTGTGACAAGTTTAAGCCTTAGATTTTACATTATCATTTCATTCTATTTAAATTGTTAATTAATGAGGTAATCGATGCATCATCATTGTGTCATAAAACTTATAATTTATATAATGTCTAAAAATTATAAAAAAACTATCATGATGAAGAAAATCTTTTTTCTTTATTATTAATATTTATAGTCGAAAATATGACTTGTATTACCCCATTTAATTTTTTTTTGTAAAACAACTCATGTTTGTGACATTTTTATTTTAACATTAAATAAAAGTTTTTAATGTCATTTTCCGCCCAATGTGGCTCCATGGGGTCCCCAAGTTGACCCATGAGTTTTCTTGGTCAGACATGACTCATCAAATAGGGGTGGGACAAGTGTCAAGGTCATTTCATATTATTATAACACTATCTTTACCTTAAATTTCACTAATTACCTTTAATCGCTATTAATTAAACTTAAAAGTTAATATTCACCAAATAATTATTTTAATCACATTGAACCAAATTTTACTTCCTAATGAAAACCATGTATGTCTAATTTTTTAAAATCAAATCATAGAAGTGGTAATATTTCATTTAAACGAAAAATCAATTATTTAACTACCGCATAGTGGTTTCACTATTCATAAAAAATTGAAGTTTTTCAGAACAATGCCGAAATTTCACCCTAAGCTATAATTGATATTCCGAATTAAAAAAGATGTATATTTTATGAAATCCCAAACATATATGTTTCATTAATTCATTTTATATTTAATTCCTGCTGTCACAACAAATAGCGTGTTTTTAAGAAACAATATATATCAAAAGATTGACAATTGTTTATATCCAATTTCAAAGTGAAATTAATTCTAATGAACACCATTGGATAAAATGGTATAAATATATTCTAATTATACATTAAAACCACTCAATAGTATAACTTATCACTATAAATTATTTTTATTAAAAAATTTGTTTTAAGTATTTTTCACTATTCATATAAATTTGGAAGTTCTCAGAAAATTAAAAAAAAAATCAACATAGCCTAATTTCGACATTCCGAATCCAAAAATGAAGTCCATTTTGAAATATAAAATATATATAATTTCAAAAAGTGGGTATTACTATTCATAATGGCTATTTTTATTAGTCGCGGTGTGTTAGAATCTCGAACTTGCATACAATTAAAGCTATTGCATTATTGAAAGAGAAGTGTATCGTGGAAGCTCGGGATGTTACATTCTCCCCTCCTTCAATAAATTGTGTCCTCACAATTTGAAATTTTTCTTTGAAAATAAAAGGTTGAAAATAGAAAATACCTTTGTAGAAAACCCACATCGGAAATTAGGTTAATAAAATTTAGACTTAATAAGAGGGAAAGGGAAATGAAAAAGTCACCACCCAATTATGATCTCGATTAGGAGAACATTGGTGGAAATTAGAGACAATTAATTGGAGGAAAAACTTAAATATTTGTAGGGAGTGATTTAGGTCATCAATCACAAAAAAGTGTCAAATTGAGGGCCTCAAATCCTTCAATCAATGTTGATTTAAAATATCATCAGTTCAACAAGACATAAGGTATTAGGATAACACTTTTTTTTGTTTTAATATCCCTTTACTAAAGTTTAAGAATTAATTTATTCATAGAATAAGATATAGGTATATATATATAAAAATGCTTTAGAAGTAGAGTTTTAACCTTCAACTAATTTCTACCACAAACGTATCTTTCACTCAAATAGATAATAGAAGTCAAAAATATTATATTTATCCTAATCGTACAAGGTTCAAAATATTAACACATACCATTTAGATTACGAAAACTATTTTTTAATAACAAGGGACTTCATGTAGACTAGTGGTAGGTCATAAAGGCCTGTCACAATATGGTTGTGTGTTCGATTCCTGCAGCTTTGTCCGAAGCGACTGGTTATCGCCCAACCTGAAGGTTGTCCCTTTTCTAAAAATATTTTAATATCCCAAAAATAATATTCAGAAATGTTTTAACCATAAACATTACTATACAAGGTTCAACTTAATCCATTCCAACCTTTATAGTTATCCAAAATACTTCTGCCCAACTCGCAGTCCAAATTTTATGAGGAAGGTAAACATAATGAAGATCCCTTTTTTTACGTGTAACAACATGTGAACACCTTCATCATGTATTAATTTAAAACACAGCAACATCCTGAATTACCACGATCCCTTATTCCTTATAGAATACTAGATATACTCCTTCTATCCAAAAATGTATTCAAATCATCAATCAGTTTCAAGGAAGTTAAGAATATCCAATATAATTTATCCAAATCAATCATATCCTATTCCAAAATCACTATCTCGGTATCAGAAACATATTCTGGTTTATCTTTCTCTCAACCATATATTTTCCAAAAATTAAACCTACCGTGGAGTCACTTTTCTTGGTTCCACACAATCTCAAGTCCTTGATGAAATAATATTGTAGTATAAACCTTATATACTCCATAATTATTATAACCAGTAAATCATTGATACAACATTCAAATTACTAAATTCTTTAATTACAATATAAGAACTCTAATCTTTCCTCCTCATTTGTGGTAGTATCATAACTTGATTATTATCCAATAACATCATTTGGGGCACACTCTGATGATTTGGAAATTGGTTTGCGCAGTGTCCCCACTCCTTCGAGATGAAGCATTGTAAATTTGAAACCTTTTTCTTACCCTTGCAGTCACGCACTTGGTGTCCTTTTTCTCCACACTTATAACAAACTCACATTCCCTTCAAGAAAGTTCTAAGGTGTTTCTTCCCACAGTTATCACATATTGGAAAATTATTCTTTTCCCACGTCCCTTTTTCCATCATTCTCTCTTCCATAATTTTCTTCTCTTTCTTCCCTTCAAAACCATAAGACTCATGGAATTATTTACTTATCTTATTAACACATGATACTATTTCTTCATATGTTGAGAACACATGGGATATTATTTCCCTTCTAAATTTTGGCTTAATACCGTGAATGATATGATCCTTCTCACGCTTTGGATCATACGTATTGCTGGAGTTCACATTCCTTCCACTGGGCACCATTTCTATACAATGTCATAAACTAGGTTAGTTTATGAATTGAAATGAATAATTCCAAACTTGAATAATACTTAACATAAATTGAACTATTTATGGATATAATCCATAATCATAAAAAAAATTTCATTGAGGAAGTATATACTCATAACCCTTCATAGTGGTTTTTAATGAAAATGAGAATTATCCTAAGAATATCCCATGGGAGTGTCGTAACCAAGAGTGCAACAAGGCCCGTTGTCGTGCACCAGTTCTCGTTTTAGTCTAGCTCAAAGCAGTGTTTTCGGGATTTACCCCTAGGTACATTTATGCCAGAGCCGCCTCTACCTGCTCGTATCCAGATAGGGATGTATTGCTCAGAAAACACACAAAATCTTTATAATACCAAAATTATAGGAAGTTATTCTATACTAATCTTTAAAGTCTATCTTTGGGTTATGTTCTCTAATCATAGTTTATCTAAATCTAGCATACAAGGTTAGTACTAAACTGCCTCGGATGACAACGGTAACGCCCCGACCCTAGTTACTCAGAGTCGGTACATTACTTCGTAACATTGGCATGATCACAAAAGATCAAGTCTCGAAATATCGAAGAGTTTAGTAGCCTTGAAAACACTAGATACATTCATAAGTCTTACATAACATCATAAAGTAAAAAACTACAATAACAAAGTTTCCATAGTCCACACTCATATCCTCTTCTTACTATCCATACAGGTCATTCATAAAATACTTATTCACATCCTGGAAAATATGAAAACATTGAATGGGGTGAGCTCAGATGCTCAGTAAGGATAACAATATAGCGAATGATTTCATCAATAAACATAAACACTTAAGGCAGTGTATAACTAAAACAAAAGCCTTTTAAACTTGAATATCAATGTAATATGGAAAAAGTAAAATGAGATAAAACCATTTACTTATTCAAATTGATATTCTACTGGTCGAATAATCACATGAGATATCAATAACCACTTTCATAATGATGGAATGCATAATGTCAGACTATTATAACCATGTAGCCAAGGCCTCGTGCCAAGACCACAAATAAGATTTTGTCAAGGCCTCGTGCCAAGACACTAGTTTGTCTCATGAGACCTGTCGATGCATCGAGGGGCTATAGTGGGCTCCACCCGTCACTTATTAAGTCCAATTCATTCCTCATATGAACAGGTTTAAACATATCATAAACCATAACATAATCGTATCACATAAAACATGCATAAATGAAACATAAAATTTCCACATTTCAATAACAATATATCAATACAACACATTGATATAATAAAATCACTTTCAAAACCATTTTCAATACCAAAACAAAATAAAAGTAAAACATGGTATTTATTTTTCTTTTAAAAAAAGTTATGGCTTGTAGAGGAAGCCGAAAATCAAATAATGGTCACAGCGGAAGAGAAGTCGTTGTCGCCGCATACGTACGAAAAAAACATTCCCTTTTGTCGTTTGGTAAACGCTTCGTATATAAATTTTCCTTTTGAATAAATGTAAAAGTCAAAGGGGTTTAAACACCGTATAAAAGAAGGTAGTGTATAAAACAAAACATGCCTCAATTAAAGGAGATTGAGACGAAGTCCCATACAAAGATCATTTTTTAAATAAAATAGATCTATTATGTGTATTCACTATAATTACACATAAAGAAATTACAAATACAAGATTGGACATAATAATATCATGACGTAATTTGAAAGTAGGACATTAACCCAAAGAATGGAAATTGGGTTAAGAAGTTCCCTTACCTCGTGTCTGAATTCACTCGACCATTCTTTGATCTCCTGAATAATAAACTAGAGTTAATTTATAATTTCTTAATAACCTTTTTCAAGTTTATTATTCATTTTATATCACTTATTACCATGTTATTAACATTATGTAATTTTTTATGTTAATAACGGTCGTTTTGATGATCTTGGGTACTTGAGTCAAAAATAAACATCTTATAATTACACATTGTTCATGTGGTAATATATCCATTATATACATAATTATATTCATGATTTATATATAATATAAATCATATATATCCAGTATATACATTAATTTATTACATAACATTTAGAGGAATGAAATGAAATGCACCGTTCATGGAGACGGTAAGCCGTACGTACGCATGAACGCAACTTTCATTTCTATTTCGTATTTAACAGAATGAAGTTATAATTATATAAAGTTATAATATAATTCCAGTATTATATAATGTATAATACCATTTAATCCATCCTTTATACATCCCACGTATGGCATTAATGATTCAAATCACTTTGAGGGGGCGGTAGTCCGCACTTCCTAAAATGAAATTGTCGCTTTTACCCATAATGGAAGTCATAAAGTATGCCAAAAATGAGAAATACAGAAGCATAAGGAAAGCATAAACATAATATATATGTCATATATTAAAATAGTGTCATCAAAATGGCCACCATTAGAGGTGTTAAAAGAATATTGAACAATCATCGTTTCGTGAGGCAGAAATTCACCATCCACAGAAACAGTATGTTATTTAACCATTAGATGTAAGTGTGTATAAGTGTAGCTCGAATAATTATTATAACAGCATCCTAGTATATTGAGGATACTATTTTTATTACAAAAAAATGAATAAAAATAGTTTTGGGGGTTGGAGAAGCAAAATAAAACAAAACAACATTTGAGAAGACATTATATTAAAATTGAGTAACTCTTTTTGATTTGAGCCAAAAGCTTCCTTTGGAAGACTTCTTCCCAAATTGAGGCTTCTAGGAGTAAGGGAGGGAAGTTGGGAGAGTATTTGGGCAGAGGTTGGCCGAGCCAAATGGCATGAAGGTGTGAATAAGGTGGGAGTGGTGGTGGCCTTTTATAAGAGGAGAGGAGGGGCACACTTGGAATGATTGAAATGTTACTTTATTATGAAATGCTTTTCGGATTCTAAAGGTCCCACAATGATATATTTTGAGGATAAGGTGATAAGGGTTCGAAATATACTCATCCAATAGGTTTGTGACAATTTTAAGCCTTATATTTTACATTATATTTTCATTTTATTTAAATCGTTAATTAATGATGTAATCGCTGCATCATCATTGTGTCATAAATCTTTAAATTTATTTAATGTGTAAAAATTTAGAAAAAAAATATCATGATGTCTGAAATCTTTTTATCTTTCTAATTAATTTTTATAGTCGAAAATATGACTTGTATAACCCCATTTAAAATTTGTTTTAGTAAAACAACTAATGTTTGTGACATTTTTATTTTAACATTAAATAAAAGTTTTTAATGTCATTTTCCAACCAATGTGGCTCCATGGGGTCCCCAAGTTGACCCATGGATTGTCTTGGTCGTCCATGACTCATAAAATAGGGGTAGGACAAGTTTCAAGGTCATTTAATATTATTATAACACTATCTTTACCTTAAATTTCAATAATTACCTTTAATCGCGATTAATTAAACCTAAAATTTACTATTAACCAAAAAATTATTTTAATACCATTGAACCACATTTTACTTCCTAATGACAACCATGTATGTCGGATTTTTGAAAATCAAATCACAAAAGTGGTAATATTTCATTTAAACGAAAAATCAGTTACTTAACTACCACTTAGTGGTTTCACTATTCATCAAAAATTGATGTTTTTCAGAACAATGCCAAAATTTCACCCTAAGCTATAATTGATATTTCTAATTCAAAAATGATGTCTATTTTATAAAATTCCAAACATATAATTTTCATTAATTGATTTTATAATTAATTCCCGCTGTCACAACAAATAGCGCGTTTTTAAGAAACAATATATATCAAAAGATTGACAATTGTTTATGTCCAATTTTAAAGTGAAAGTAATTCTAATGAACAGCATTGGATAAAATTGTAAAATTATATTGTAATTATACTTTAAAACTACTCAATAGTATAACTTATAACTATAAATTATTTTGATTAAAAAAGTTGTTTTATGTATTTTTCACTATTCGTAAAAATTTGGAAGTTCTCAGAAAATTACAAAAAATTCAACATAGGCTAATTTCGAAATTCCGAATACAAAAATGAAGTAAATTTTGAAATATAAAATATATATAATTTCAAAAGGTGGGTATTACTATTTATAATAGATATTTTGATTAGTCGCGGTGTGTTAGAATCTCGAACTTGCGTACAATGCATGCTATTGCATTATTGAAAGAGAAGCGTATCGTTGAAGCTCGGGGTGTTACAACTTTGATCTACGTCCTCGGATGAAATTATTTTGTGAATGATGAGAAGCAGAAAATGATGAACGACAACAGATCAATGAAAGGATTTGAATAAGATTTCAGTGGATAGACGAACGATGAATGCATGGTTCACCCTTCATGAGTGATAGATTCAAACCCTGGTAAGGGGTTTAATTCTATGTGAATTCCTTCCTTCCATGTACTTTATATTGAGATATGAACACATATGAATGCATGAATAGGTTTTTCCATGGATCGATCACGTGTTTTTTTGGAATGGATTTGACTTGCAGAAATTTAAGGGAGTTGGATTCACATAATTTTTTTTGTTCATCGTCAAACCTACTAACAATAAAGAACCATGAGAACATGAAAAAAGTGAATTTTAAATCCTTAATGTATTTATTGTGTGTTCTTATTTTCTACCTTCATCCCATTCTTCATGGTTACCTCAATCTATAGTAGAGGCAAGGACTGTAACGGCAGGATATCCCACAACAAGAGGCTGTGGGGGACGGCGGCGCCCGGAGACCTCCAGCTTAGTATCCGATGTTAATAGTGGGGCAGAGTGGTAAAAAGGGTCGTCGTATCATAGGTAGTTGGTTTTGGAACCTGTGGAAGCTACCATAGGTGTTTGATTAGGGAATATCTTAGGAGGGTTGGTCGGACACGTTTGGGAGTCGTATCCCACTGTAGGGATCCCATGGAAAAGTCACGGGGTGTCTGCATGCCATCCTGCGTGGTTGGAACGGATGTGGTGAGTGATGCGTCCCAAGCTAGACAAAGACATATCACCATAACATGACAGTCTAGGTGAAACAGTCCATTGGGTGGCCGAATATGAAGAAAATAGTCCCACATGTGTGGATCGAGATGAATTATGACCAGACCAATGGAGGACTGGGCCACTAGGAGACCCATTGGGATGGACCGATGGCCCAATGGGATGGGTCCAGGAGGCCCAATGGTCCTGGACCATGGGAAATGGAATAATGGGTTGGGTCTGTCTGACCGAGCTAGACTGGACCTGGACACAACTGTCCCATTTTAAGTAAAACATTCATAATAACCATATTGTACGTCCGATTGAAAATATGTTTGAGGAATTGGAACACTCATGAAAATATATTTCTTTTGGCATAATTGAAGTGTATTTTCATATATGTTGGGATACAACCAATGGAATGAGGATTTGAATATCCCACAATCAAACAGGTTGTGAGCAGTATTCATATGGCTTGTTGTGATGAGAAGGATCTGACGAGCGGTTCTCAGTGGCCCAGAAGACTATAGTGACGGGAGTACACTATTGGCCCAACATATGAGTCGACGATAGATTCTTAGAAGCACATATTGACGACCGGATATCAGTGGCCCATAAAACGATGGGTCTTCAGTGGCATGTCATTCCCCACTGATGAGAATACATTATTGGCCCATCAAATGAGTGGTCATTTGTGGCCCAATATTCCTTAGTGATGAGTAGACCATAGTGGACACACAAATAATCAGATCTCAGTTTCCCAACAGAACA
The DNA here is from genome assembly GCA_963277665.1 of Viscum album. NCBI lineage: Eukaryota > Viridiplantae > Streptophyta > Magnoliopsida > Santalales > Viscaceae > Viscum > Viscum album. The sequence goes on from OY728127.1 coordinate 2,049,056,599, forward strand.
TAATGACAAGATGACCTTAGTGTCTCATCAGATGGGTGGACCTAAGTGGCCCATTAGGTATCCTGACCATAGTGGCTCTGTAGACCTAAGTGATTATTGTTTTTATTCCACCTTCTAAAGGCTTTTCAAGAACGAGTTGTGTCTTGTGCGGATGATCTATTCTCTGAAGGTGTCCTTGGGGGACCAGGTCTAGGAGGTGCATAATGTTACCTGATATAGCAGACATGATTCTGTCACTTCAGAAAAATGTTTTATATACCTATCTTTCAGTTATGGTTTTTTACCGAGGATATCTAACGACTTGTGGTTTTAATTTCATTTTATATATGGTCTTGTATTCCAGAACTATTTATATTCAATTTTATACTATCATAACTTTTTGTTTTTCTTATAGTTTTCATCTTACATAATAAATGGATTGGAGTTCTGTGTTTGTTTACAGATGCATAGTAAAATGTCTCCCATTAGTTTTGGATATACCAACATGGCGCTAGTCTCCAGCCCCAAGCGTATAGAAGGCGGCTTGTGGTAGTCATAGTTTGGGCCCTCGGGGATGGGTCATGACCGAGTGGTATCATATCATGTTAGTTATACCTTAAGAATCTATAATCCTTTGATTTTTTCTTAGTGAAGTAGTATAATGTCTTTTGCCTTCACCTTTTAGGACATGTAGTCCAGTGTTACTGCGACATCCAATGTATCCATATATGTCACGACCCCCTCCCACCAAAGATGCCCCTCATGAGCTTGAAATGGTGAAACTGAGATAATGTCCCCCGAGTCTCGGCTCTAGTAGGCCCCGGGGTGGCGAATAGCACCAAGGGTATGAGTTTTTCACAAATATGTGAGGCATTAGCCTTATTTATTTTTAAAGATCGGGAAATAGGACAAGTCAAACACCAAAAAGAAAAACGAAAGTGTATAGAAATAAACCCAAACCATTTCCATGTGCATGTTTAAACAATTTTATAACAAGGTACAAGTACAAGAATGCTCAAAGTACAATACCAAAAGAAAACAAAGGTACAACAACAACAACAATTCCAACTGCCCGACTAGTAGGGTCCCGCATGGCCCTGGTAGTCCTCCTGGAAACCTGAAAGTAAATGTAGGGTGATCATACATGTATACTCAATAGGGAAACCTAAAGCTCTCGTGCACAAGTGGGGAGACATCATATTGTCCCGTGAGAACAACAGAAGAAACCTAGCAAGGAATTCTATCCACCCAACCTCACCAGCCACACTCACCAAAAACACAAGCACAACAGGTATTAGTATATAAGAAACAAGAGTATTGGGTACCCCGCACCATTTCCCATTAATTAGCTGCTCTTCCTAACGACGAACGTCTTGACGCTGCCACACTCACCAAAAATACAAGCACACAACCAAGCCCTTCTTATCAACCAACCAACCCATTGATTATTAAACCAATTCCATTACCACTCCCCACCATTCATTAAATCTTCCACTTTAATTTATTATTCACAACCCACTATTCATTCACAAACAAGCCCATCCCTGTAGCCATGCTGCTAACCACCATAACCACAACCACACCGAAGCCACACATCCCCATCCCTTTAATACCATTTATCGCAGCCCCACTGCCCATCACCATCATAACATTCACACCAACGCAAAACCAAGTCAACCGCAGCCCCACTGCTCTCCCTATCCACAAAAACCAACAAAACACCCCCATCACATGCCTCTTAACCAACCCAACACCCACATGTTCATTATTCCATTTTGTTTAACCGGGGTGATCACACAAGGGTTCTAGATTTTAACAGCCAACTTTACGTGATTAACCAATTTCCACATTCCACAAAGATTCCATCCATAAGAAAATCTAGAAGGAGTGGAAAACATTTAATTGCGTAAGAAAAGGCCCCCAACGACCGTGATTTTCAGTAGGTAGAAGCTCATTAAATTCACAACATAATATCACAGGATATAAAGTAACAGCAATCACAACTTCCCATCCCCATTATATAAGCCAGTTATTATCTTCATTAAACTGGTTCAAAACTGTTTCACGTAAACAAGAGAACACACACCCCGCATGATGAACAAATTAGAGAGACGAAGGTAAAATCCCTACCTTAATAGGTTCTGATCGCAACGCTCCCCCGGATCAACCTTAGAAGACGTCCGTCAGCGTCCTTCACTTCTGTCGGATCCCGGAAAAACCTCCTTGGGTGGAAGTCGGAAAGAAAAGGCCAAAGGAAACTCAACGGATCCAAGCCCAGAAGTTCCACCTCGTCTTTATGATCCCATGGCTGCTGACAGATCCTAAGTCGGAGCTCGGACAAAGAAGATATGGAAGGAAGAGCCTTTGAGTCTCTTCGGAGAGATCTGCTCAGAGGAGAGGGGAGGAGAGGTGTGATTTGAAAGTAGGAGGGGACCCCTCCTTTTATAGGGGTGAAAAGAAAAAGTACACGGCGTGTTCTTTATGGTACACGGCGTGTACTCGGTTCTTTCACACTGTCTCCACGTGGCTTCCAACACGGCTCCACGGCCATTGAGTGGTCAACACACAATTTGAGGGTAACGCATATGCGCGGAGGGACTACATGACATGTAGTCTGGACACACGGAGTGTACTCATTTATTGCATCCGACAAGGAAATGAATCTAACACGGTACTTGACCATTGACTGGTAATGCATATGCGGGGAGGGACTACACGACATGTAGAACTGGTCACACGGCGTGCACCCATTATTCCACACAGCAAGTACATGACTTCCAACCTGGGGTATACCTGGAAAGGATGTACACGGCGTGTACTCAAACTACATGGCGTGTAGTTTCAAAATTCGGGAAAGTGTTGGAAAAGTCCATTTTACACTCCAGAACACTTCATGACCTTCTTTTTGACAAAGGAATGGGCCTAAGGGGTCCGAGCCATTACATCAGATACCTCTTAAAAAATTCTCATCCCCGAGAATTCAAAAACAAACCCAGAGGAAAACCAACAAGATACCTCTTAGGGTCCTCGTTATAACAGGAACCCAACCAACAACCCAATCATATGTGTTAGGAATACCTTCTCCAATTTTGAGATATTATCCGCTTTAGGTGGAACTGACTCGTCTGCACGGGTTCAATCACATCCTCATTAATGTGTCTCGATTATGAATTGGGTCTTCCCACTTTCATACATTAGGATTTTTCAACTTGCACTAAACCCAACATCACACAACCAAAACACTGTCCGAACACGTGGGTTTGGGAAATTCCTTCTCCTATGTTGAGATATTATCCGCTTTAGGCGGCACTGACTCGCCCGCACGGGTTCAATCACATCCACATAAATGCATCTCGATTAAGGGTCAGGTTTTTTCCTTTCCCACACATCTAGACATGTTACACATTACCAGGGAACAAAGAAACAAAAGGTCTCACAACTGACAAGACAAGCATTCCATATATCAAAGGTACAGAGTACAACATTAACACAAGATCATAAGAACAAGGGAAAAACATAAGTGAAAACAACTCCGGGTACTGAGCGTGCATCTGGGTCTCCCGCTCCCAAGTTTTCTACTCGAGGCCGTCATGCCTCCACTACACATGAACCAAGGGAATGGTTCATCCACGGAGAGCCTTCTCTTTAAGATTTTCGATTCTGACTGGTCGTTCCTCGAAGTTCGCGTCATCCCCCATATCTAAATATCCCCAGTCGATAGTGTGGGAGTCGTTGTGTAAGTACCGACGAAGCTGGGAGACGTGGAAGATGTCATGAACCTTCTCCAACTAAGGTGGCAGGGCCAGCTGATATGACACCTCGCCGACTCGCCTCAGCACCTCAAAATATCCGAAGTACCTAGGCGAGAGCTTTCTCCCTTTCCCAAACCTCCACTGCCCCCGTCGAGAGGAAACCTTCAAGAACACATGATCTCCCACCTCGAACTCTATGTTCCTCCTCCGACGATCAACACAATACTTCTGTCGGTCTTGAGCTGCTTTCATCCTCTCACAAACAAGCTGGACTTTCTCTATGGTGCTCTCCACTATGTCTGGCCCAAGAGCACTTGTCTCACCAACCTCTGCCCAGCAAATGGTTGAACGACATGGCCTTCCATACAAAGCCTCAAACGGTGCCATGCCAATAGTATAGTGGAAGCTGGTGTTGTAGGCACACTCAACAAAAGTAAAGTGTTGTACCCATGATCCTCTGAAATCCATCACGCATGCTCGCAACATGTCCTCCAACGTCTCGATAGTCCGCTCCATCTGCCCATCAGACTGGGGGTGGAAAGTAGTGCTAAGGCGTAGTTGGGTGACAAAAGCATGTTGTAACCCCCCCCCAGACCAGTGAGGTAAACCAACAATACTGATCTGAGACGATAGTCCTTGAAACTACATGAAAACGCTCCACCTCGTCTACGTACCTCTGTGCTAAGGTACTCAGCTGGCCTGACTCCTTAATTTCTGAGAAGTGAGCTGATTTCGCCAGACAATCCACCACTACCCAAATATCATCATAACCACCCTGAGCTCCGGGTAGTCCTGTGACAAATTCCATTGAGATGTCATCCCACATCCACTCGGGGACATCAAAAGATTGCAACAACCCACTGGGATCACGGTGTTCAGCCTTCACTTGCTGACACACTAGGAATTTAGCCACAAACTCGGCCACTTCCCGTTTCACCCCGGGCCCCCAAAACTGTTCGCTCAGGCCTTGGTACATTTTTGAAACTCCTGGATGTACCACCAAGGCTGAGCTATGGAACTCATGGAGAACTCCCTCACGTATTGTCTCCGGGACAAACAACCTTCCATGGAAGAGCATCCGATGTCGGATGTCCTCTGACCATCCTTATGGAGCGTTCCCCTGATCGACACGATCCCGCATCACTTCCGCCTCGGAGTCCCCCCACTAGGACTCTTCCACCTGCTGCAACAAGGAAGACTACACCATCATCTGAAAAAAACAGCCTATAACACCTTCTACCCTGGCATACAAGTGCAAGGCAGCCAACTCTCCCATCACCTTCCAGGCTTCAGCATATTCTCAAACCACTTCCTGATGTGACTTCCTGCTCAGGGCATCAACCACAATGTTGCCCTTGCCATCAGTGTAAGAGATCTCAAAGTCATAGTCATGGAGGAACTCGATCCATCTCCGCTGCCGTAAGTTCAGGTCATGCTGGGAGAAGATACAACACAGGCTCGTGTGATCTGAGAAGACCAAAAAGAGCTCCCCAAGGAGGTAATGTCACCACAACTTCAGTGAAAACACTAGTGCTGCAAGACCTAGGTCATGGGTGTCATAGTTACGCTTGTGAGGGCGTAACTGCCTAGACACATAACAGATCACTCACTTCTTCTGCATCAGCACACACCCCAGACCTAGGCCAGAAGCATCAGAAAACACATCATACAACAACCCTTCCTCTGGAAACCTGAGTATGGGAGCACTGACCAAATTCTCTTTTAGGTAGTCAAAAGATTTCTGGCACTTCTCGCTCCACAGGAAGACCTGGTTTTCCTCGTCAAAGCTGTCAAAGGAGAAGCAACTCGAGAGATGTCCGAAACGAACCTCCGATAGTAACCTGCTAACCCCACGAAACTACGAACTTCTTCAACGCTTTTGGGTGCTGCCCAAGAAACAACTGCATCCACCATAGACGGGTCCACTGACACTCCAGGATGAGACACCACATGCCCAAGTAAGTGTACATCTTGTGTCATGAACATACACTTCGATAATTTCCCATAAAGGAGGTGGTGTCGAAGGATTTCCAAGACTGCCCTGAGATGATCAATGTGATCCTCCTATGATCTTGAGTAGATCAGGATGTCATCGATAAACACAATGACGAACCGGTCCAGAAACTCTTGGAAGAAAAATTTCATAAGTCCCATGAACACAGCTAGTGCATTCGTAAATCTAAACGCATCACCACAAATTCAAAGTGCCCATACCTGCACCTAAAAGACGTCTTCGAGATGTCACTGTCCTTCACCCTCGGCTGATGATATCCAGATCGTAGATCAATATTAGAAAACCAACTTGCTCCCCTCAGCTGGTCGAAGAGATGATCTATCCTTGGGAGGGGGTAATGGTTCTTTAGCATTACCTGGTTCAACATTCGGTAGTCTATGAATAGCCTGAGACCACCATCTGCCTTCTTCTCGAAAAAAACAGGAGCACCCCATGGCGATACGCTGGGTCGAACAAAACCCTTCTCCATCAGATCGTCAATCTGAATTTGCAACTCCCGCAACTCTAAAGGTGCCATCGGATAAGGGGCCATCGAAATCGGACGGGCACTAGGCTGTAAGTCTATCCCGAACTCAACGTCACGTCAGGGGGGTAGAGTCACAACCTCCTCCAGAAAAACATTTAGGAACTCCCCAACAACCTCAAGGACATCCATCATCTCTGTATCAGCAGGAACCAGTGATAGCCCACCTAACAAGGAAAGGAGATGCTCCACACTCCGGCTTCCCACCTGATAGCTCCTCTCACCAACAAAAGCTACACGCTTCCCATCCACGTTGGAGAACACAAATATTCTGTAGAAGCAGTCAATAATGTTACCAACAGAAAACAACCAGTTGATGCCTAGGATGACATCATATGGCTGCATCTATAATAGAAGAAAGCCCCTACTAGATCGATGTGGTCCCAACGTCAGCCCACATCCCGGCAAACACAAGATACCCTGGTCTGGCCTTCAACTGGTGTACTCAGTACCAGTGGTACAGAAAGTCTCTGTACGTCTAGTACCAAGGAATGGGCTAGACCAGGTGTAATAAAGGAGTGAGAATCTCCCGAATCGAACAAAGCAGAAACAAGAGTATTGAACAAACAAATCATACCTCGTACCATCTCGGGTCCCACTGGAGCTGCGAGCTCTGCTGCGTGAAACTGTCCATGCCCATCTCCTCTTCCTATCTGATGTCGTCAACCTCCCCGACCACGCCCTGGTCGAGGTCCCTGAGGAGCACCCTGAGGTCGGCCTCCTCCCGCAATGTCTTCCCTCGGAGGAGTATGGTCCTGCTGCTGCTGGAAGGGCCTTGATGGCAACTAGTGCTACTAAGGTGGGTGCTGAACCTGCCCACCTCCACCGTACTGAGCTCTGGTCTGGAACCGACATTGAACGTGCCCGAAACCTCCACAAGAAAAACACCTCGGTCTCGGGCTCGTGAAAAAGGGACGAGGACCCGAATATCTGAACTGGAACTGTTGGGGCCTGCTCCCCACTGGCATGAACCTGGAAGGTCCCGTCGCAGGAGCCCTGCTACTGACTACCTTCCCCTTCGACGAGCCTGGATGGATCCCCTCACTGGGTGCACCTCCCAGCTAGTGCATCCTCTCTACAACCTCTACCTTCTTCTGTACTGCCATGTATGTCGGAAGGGTGAAGGGGGTGACAGCATACTGGAGTGAAGGACGAAGAACCTCCTCCAAAAGTCTCGACCGACACTCCTCATCTGGAAAGAGATCCAGACCAAAGCGTAGGATATTCTTGAACTTGATCCCCAGCTCTCGTACCGACATACTCCCCTGCTGAATGGAGAGTAACTCCTGTTGCTTCTCCGCCTTGATTAGGGAAAAAGGAATTCCTCTCGGAATTCCTTCTCAAAGTCAGCCATGGAACCTCTTCCTCTATCCTCTCTACGAGGTAGAGCGTCCACCACGATCGCGCCGCACATCTCAGCTGACTGACGTCTAGGGGAACCCAGTACTCCCTCGGAGAATGGATCAAGGTAAAAGAGATCCCTAGATCATCAAGCCACGCCTCCGTCTCCGTATTTGAAGTAATACCCTCGTACTTCTTAAGAGTTTTCCGCTGGAAAGAACGGAGAGTCTTCTGCCACTGGCTTTCCTCCTCTTCTTGGTCAATCCTCAATTGATCAGCCACCTGAATCTGCTGGGCCTCGGCCATCTGAGCCACCCGGGGACGACGTCCAGGTGCCGCAGCTACATGGTAAACAAGGATCGCCTAAGCCCAAGTAGTGAGGAAAAACTAAAGGTTTCATTTTATCATTTTATTTCAAATTCTTTCCCAGAACACCCAAATCAAGTAAAAAAAATCATGATGGTGCATGTACCTTTCCTAGGGTCTCTACCCTGCAATAAATTAATGTAGTTTCACTTGGTCATTCGGTAGGCTTAAAGTCCTTGCATCGGATCACAAGGGGCCCAGAAATACCGTGTCCTAGCCGGTCTTCCCTGGCCTATGTCACGCACCAAGATTGACTAACATTGTCACCCTGCCATCCCATACAATCCTCATTATTCCTAACATCAGACTCCATCCTATCTCTCAACCATCACCTCTGATACCATTCGGTCACGACCCCCTCCCACCAAAGATGCCCCTCCTGAGCTGGCAATGGTGAAATGGATATAATTACCCCCGATTCCTGCCTCCAGTAGGCCACAGGGTGGCGACTGGCACCAAGGTATGAGTTTTTCACAAATATGGGAGGCATTACCCTTTTTTATTTTTAATGATCGGGAAATAGGACAAGTCAAACACCAAAAATAAAATGGAAAGCATATATAAATAAAGCCAAACCATTTCCACAAGCATGTTTAAACAATTTTATAACAAGGTACAAGTACAAGAAAGCTCAAAGTACAATACCAAAAGAAAACAAAGGTACAACAACAGCAACAACTCCAACTGTCCGACTAGTAGGGTAATGTACGACCCTAGTAGTCCTCCTGGAAACCTAAAAGTAAAAGAAGGGTGAGCATACAAGTATACTCAGTAGGGAAACGTAAATCTCTCGTGCACAAGTGGGGAGACATCCTAATGTCCCGTGAGAACAACGGAAGAAACATATCAAGGAATTATAACCACCCAACCTCACCAGCCACACTCACCAAAAACACAAGCACAACAGGTAGTAGTATATATGAAACAAGAGTATTGGGTACCCCACACCATTTCCCTTTAATTAGCTGCTCTTCCTAACAACGAACGTCCTGACGCTGCCACACTCACCAAAAACAAAAGCACACAACCACGACCTTCTTATAGACCAAACAACCCATTGATTATTAAACCCATTCCATTACCCCGCCCCACAATTCATTAACTCTTCCAATTTAATTTATTTTTAACAACCCACTATTCATTCACAAACAAGACCATCCCTGCAGCCCCGCTGCCAAATACCATAACCACAACCACACCGAAGCCACTCACCCACATCCCTTTAATACCATTTATCGCAGACCTGTTACCCATCACCATCATAACATTCACCCCAACCCAAAACCAAGTCAACTGGAGCCCCACTACTCTACAACAACCCACAAAACACCCCCATCACATGCCTCGTAACCAAGAAAACACCCACATGTTCACTATTCCATTTTGTTTAACCGGGGTGATCACACAAGGGTTCCAGATTTTAACAGCCAACTTTACGTGATTAACCAATTTCCACATTCCACTCCATCCATAAGAAAATATAGAAGGAGAGGGAAAATTTTAATTGCATAAGAAAAGGCCCCCAATGACTGTGATTTTCTATAGGTAGAATCTCATTCAATTCACAACATAATATCACAGGATATAAAGTAATAGCAATCAAAATGTCACATCCCCATTACATAAGCTAGTTATTATCTTCATTAAATTGGTTCAAAAGAGTTTCATGTAAACAAGAGAACACCCACCCCACATGATGCACAATTTAGAGAGACGAAGGTAAAATCCCTACCTTAATAGGTTCCGATCACAACGCTCCCCCGGATCAACCTTAAAAGACGTCCGTCGGCGTCCGTCGCTTCTGTCGGGTCCCGGAAAAACCTAATCAGGTGGATATCGGAAATAAAAGTCCGAAGTAAAGTCAACGAATCCAACCCCAGAAGTTCCACCTCATCGTTACGATCCCGTGGCTGCTGACGGATCATAAATCCGAGCTCGGACGATGAAGTTATGGAAGGAAGATCCTTCAAGTCTCTTGGGAGAGCTCTTCTTAGAGGAGAGGGGGGAGCGGTGTGAGTTGAAAGGAGGAGGGGACCCCTCCTCTTATAGGCATGAAAAGCAAAAGTACATGGCCGGTACTTTATGGTACATGGAGTGTACTTGGTTCATTCACACGGTCTCCATGTGGCTTCCAACACGGCTCTGCGGCTCTTGACTGGTCAACACACGGTTTGAGGGTAACGCATACGCGGGGAGGGACTACACGTCATGTAGTCTGGACACACGTCGTGTACTCATTTATTTAACACTACAAGGACTCGGCTCTAACATGGTATACGACTGTTGACTGGTAATGCGTACGCGGGGAGGGACTACACGGCGTGTAGAACTGGTCACAAGGCGTGCACCCATTATTCCACACAGCAAGGACACGACTTTCAACATGGGGTATACTCGGAAAGGGAGTACATTTTGTGTACTCAAACTACACGGTGTGTACTCAAACTACACGGCATTAGTTTCAAAATTATAGAATGTGTAGGAAAAGTCCATTTTACCATCCAGAACACTTCTTGACCTTCTTTTTGACAAAGGAATGTGCCGGAGAGGTCCGGGCCATTACAATATACGAGGAACCTAAATTATCCTTTTTGACTCAGTACATGAGAACACTAGTTGCATAGAAAAACGATGGTACATGTATCTTATAAGAATGGGTTTGTGTTATTTTTGACAATATTGATTAATATCACTAGGTAAACTCTATTGTTCGTGATGCATCTTGTTTTGTTTCAAGATGATTCCTCATAAATAGCCATCCATGATTCCTCCGCATGATCATGAGAATTATATGTGTTGTGGAAGATGACTACACATCTTCATAGTAGAGACAACAACACCAAGTGGTGTACCATCTATACCAACACAAGGATAGTAACATATTGTACTCGTAGGTACTTGTGGATGAGTTGTTGGGTTGAGTGCACTTCATGTGTTTTAGCGATTGGGACCCCATAGGTTCCGTGGCCGGCCTGACTAATAGGCAGGTAAGGACTATCTTGAGGTGGTGATCGAGTTTTCCATCTAGTCAGGACACCATTAGATCAGACGGCGGTTCTAGTAGTCAGAAATCTACATGGATCAAAATGGAGATGTAGGTGTTTAGATTACCCATTCATACGATGAGGTGAATATTTTGTGGATATATCTTGTGAACCGTTCTCATATAAGGTTCTCTCTCTAAAAAAAATCTCTATGTGATCCCAGGAGCATCTACATCATCAGTAGGATGACATGTCAATTACTGATTTTTAATTAAGGTGTACTGACCATTCCAGGTTATCGATTAATATAATACGATCAATGATTTAGAGCTCGGACCTTTGAGACATGAGTGTTTAGGGACATTTGATCCATCACTATTCCTATATGTATTGCTACTTATACTAGGGTCCTAGAGAGAACAATTTTTATTGAATGTCCTTTGGCTTTGCATGTACGTCCAGTGAATTTCAGCAGTGTGCAAATAGAATGTCAATGTCAATCTCATATAAATAGACATATAAGATGTTCCTTATAGAGGTATCAATATATGGGATCTATGGTTTAGGGATCATCAGATGAGTCTCATCATCACTGAAAGAGGTAATGGTTTTCCAAAGAGGGTATGAGACATCTCGATTGAGATTGTCCAGTCCATCATGTTGATAGGGAAATGGTGGATGAAACATGTAGAGACCCAAGCTTGATGTACATAGACATTAAATTATTTTTTTGGAATACTTAATACATAACAAAAATAGATTCCCAAAGACTGTATTAGTTTAGTGTCTTTGGAATCTCGAAATATAATCTTCTAATCAAGGTAAAACATCTTCAACATCTCCCCTAAAGATCTTCCCCTTTGGTTTTCTTACCTAAAAACCATTCATTATATACTAGGGAAAATAAAACGTAAAATGGGTGAGGTCAAATGATCATTATGAACAAAAATGGAGAACATAAAACAATCCCTGAACATTTGAACGTAAGAACATGAACATAAACCATCACAATCATGAGTAATGAAATAAATCATGGTAGTGCATAAGGAATAGGTCATAAATGAACATTAACTATGATAAAATAGCATGGGAATAAAACTTTTAATTGTGTCAACCGTTAATAACATGTTATGATTTCCATAGTAGCGAAGGCATTGCTTCCAAGACCATCATAGTGGACATATTCCATTACTAAACCGGGTTTACTTGTCGTTTCAGCCCTGTATTACTAGATCAGATTCAAATGTTGTTCCAGCCATGTATATCTCATGAGATATAAATAAATACCCAATGAATTGGAGAGATATCTAGGTCCCACCCATCTCATAATGAAATCATTCTTACATGTTGTACAACATAAACATAAATCATTCATCATAACCCAATGAATAAAAGGGGTTTCATAAACATCATCCCATCATAGCATAATCCATATAAAAAATGGATAACATTTCATCATAAGAAAAGTGAAAACATTTAAATCATAGAGACATTATACTTGAAACATTACTATACTGAACAATGTCATCTTAGATGGAAAATAGTTTTTACAAAACACATGAAATGAATTATTGAGAAAAATATCCTTTCTTCTTCAAAATAATTTTCTTTTCACAAAATTCAATTCAATTTTAAAAGAAAAGTATTTTCTTGAAAATAGTCCTAAAATCATGTAGAGTAATCTTCCTGAAATCTAGGTGTTATGAAACTATAAAAACCTGTTCATGCAGTATAAGTTTAAAAAACATTCTCCTCGTACTTTTGTCGTAAAATTCAAAAAGTTCCTCGTATTGTAAAAAGAGAATGATTCCTTACATAAAACAGTGTAAATGTCAATGTCTGGTAAAAATGACTTTAAACATGCATGGAAGAATATTAAACACTTTATGAAAAATAATTTATGGACAAGGATGAAAAATATTACCTCGGTAAATACTTACATATATGAAATCTCGAATAAAAATGAGATTGCAAAATTATCCCTTACCTTATGTCTAATTTCTTCCATATGTGTTTGAGACTCCTGTATAATGGGTTTAAACATATTATTAACTAGCAACATAACCATAATAATATTTATAATATCATATATGATTCTCTTATGTCATTATATTACCCGTTCATTTTTTAATTCCATGTTAAAACAACGTTTTGGGTTAAATTGTTTCATTTATTGTCCATGTTTTGACTTGTAATTATTCATATGATTACTTAGATCATGATTAATTTCTTATATAATTTAAAACATGATTTATATATATTATATATTTATAATATACATATATATAATAGATCGATAAATGGTAGGAAATACATCGTTCATGGAGATGGTTGGTCGTACGTACGTAGGAACGCTGTTTTCATTTCCTTGTTAAAGTAAATGGAATTAAGTAAATAACAAATACATAAATCCAGTATAATAATTATGTCATATATTTCATGATTATTTAATATATATATTTTATAATCATTGTTGAATGGTAAACTTGGAGAATGAATCTAATCGCGTTATAGAGATAGTAGTTCATACGTACGCATGAGTGATGATATCGTTCCCACAATTATTGAATGGAATTAAAGAGGATGATATAATATTTAAGAATTAGTATTATGTTATAATAAACATATATAGTTATTCTTTAAACCATTATACTCATCAATGTAAGGTGGTGGAGGAAAAACAGATTACACAACGGCATGGAGACGGTATTCCGTACGTACGCACGAGCGATGATTTCGTTTTCCGTATGATGTATAGAATGTAAAATAGGGTTGGTTCATATTTATAATAACATATCAGTATATTAGTGATACTGATGTTTTTAATTTATTAAGAAACAACAAAATAGGAGGATGTAGATGAAGAAATGAACTTGAATGTATTGGTAAAGAATATTACCTCTTCTTCGACGCGCCTCTTCTAAACCTCCTCTTAGGGAACTAAAGTTTGGATTTTTAGAAGATCAGGGCCTCTATAATGTTTCTAGGGGATGGTAGAAGTTAAATTGGCAGGAGTTGGGAGATCTTTAATGCTCAAATTTCTGTGATGTGGAGAGGGAGAAGGTTCCCTTTTATAAGAGAGGAGAGGGGCACTTTTGGAAACCTCTAAAATATTAATTTATAATAAACTCAAAACCCACATAAAAACATCCAAAATGACTCACATTATAAGATAAAATGATATGGGGTTGTAATTTCGTCAACCTATAAAATTAAGACATGTTTGGAATTTATTTTAAAAATTATAAATTTTATTTATCCTTATTAAATCAAATTAAATATATTTGTGGTAATAAAATTCTATATTTCAAATTGTAATAAATACTAACTTAAGTGTTGCTAATTTTTGATAATTAGATAAATTTTTATATTTTAGACCATATAATTCTCAATTTGTAATTTTTAAATATTTTTGTGATTTTAATCAATTTAATAATATGATATTTTTATAAAATATCAATAGTGTAAATTTTGACACTATTGAATTATTTGAATTTAAATAAATTCCACAGTGATGATATGATCGTTAAAAAGTATTTAATAGATTAATAACATGTCATAGTCATCTATAAAATTCTTGGAGCATAGTAAATAGTTCATATATTATTTATTTTAATATTTTTAGACTATCTATTTAATATTTCTCTTAATAGAATAATTACAACACTATTTATGTATAATTATTTAATATAATAATTTTTGTGTAAAAATTAAAAATAAAATCCTAGATGAATAAATAACTATTAAATTTAATAATAATACATTTACATGAAATTATCATCTTAAAATCACATCATTTAAATTTTTATATTTATTAGGTTTTGAAGGTGATAACATTGACATCATTTAATATAAAATAACATAAGTGTCATAATCGATTTCATAAGACTCAAAATGGTCAACCATTAGACAATTGGATTATTATGTATTACATTTACACGACCAATAAGTTATGTTTAGGTTTTTGTGCCTTTTATGGTAAAAATTAGTTTAATAAAAAATTGTATTATTGATTTTCCACTAAATAAACAATTTCTGCATCGCTATTGTGTAACCATTAATTGTAATTATTTTATTCATAAAAATTATAAATAAATTAACATGATGTAGATAATTTTATTAAATTTCTGCTGGATATTTATGTTCGATGTTTTATGAAGTTTATCACCAAATTAATATTATTACACTTATAATATATAAAAGAGTGACATGTTGTCACTTTCTTTGATTTTAATAATATTTACATCATTTGGATGGTCAAAAGTCCATTAAATTAATCTATTTAGACCCTTAGGTAATATGGGTTGACTCTTATCCATCCAATATAATTTTGACAGGTGTTAGGGTAATTTGATAATCTTATTTTTACTCTTAATTACACGATTTAACATTAACTGTAGTAAATAAAATTTACCGTTGTTACCATTCATATTGTCTAAAAATAAAAAGTATACTATTAACATAATTTGGACCTACTTATTCAAAATATGGATTCCATTTTTTCAAATTCAAAACATAGAAGATGAAGTTATTAATTTAAAATTAATCTCGTTGCAAAGAAAATGTGTTTTAAAAGTTAAAACGTTGCAAAATATTGAAATGTTTATAACTATGAATTCAATATAAAATTAATAATAATGCCTTAAATTTTATTAAATTGTAAAAATATATTATATTTATAATTTAAAACCATTCAATATTATAAATTTTCCATATAAATTATCTCAATGAAAAATGTTTTTTTAATTAAAATTTAGAGTATTTTTACAATTCATCAAAATATGAAGGTTATCAGAATAATATCAAAAAAATTATCCAAAGTAAATTTTCATATCCTGATTCGAAGAAAGAATTTTTACATGTCAAATTGATCTTATAAACAAGTCAAAAACTATATTTAATGTGGGTGCACCATCAAAAGGTGACAAAACTGCATTTTTAGTAAAAAACTTATTTTACCTGAAAATTTTACTTTGTTCTCATACCATGTTCTATAATATGTATAAGATGAATTATAATGTCATAAAATTCAAAATTTTGTTAATAATATTCATAATAGCTAGTTCTTAATAATATTATAATAATATATCATTGGTAAATGAAACTCAGTATTGCGTACAACACACGCTATCAAGAAAGGTCTCTCTTGTGTGCAACACAAGCCAAGAATGGTGTGTGTGTTTACTAAAATTTAATACAGTATTGCGTATATCCCAAGTTAATCTTGGGGTAGTGTACAACACAAGACATAAATTAAATTAAAAATAATATATCTCATAAAATTCTAGTGTGTTACAGAACACCAGGGTAGAGACAATGACATGAATATATGGACTAGTGGGATGGAAGATGTGGTAGTTGAGATGGGGGATGAGTAGGTGGTAGTATATTTTTCTATATGTAACAAAAACTACCCCAATATGGTCTACACCTGGCTCAGGGATCTAAGGGATGGAGGAAGGGGGTAGTTGCAAGTGGTCAAAGAGTATGACCCAAGGGTTGTATGAATGATTCGTGGTACGATCTATGTCTATTCATAGCTGTTGTATTACAATACAATGGTTGTATTCATTCCATTAGGTATGAGAGTTGGTTTGAAACTCATTATGGTAGTGTTTAGCCCATATGACGTTAGTATGGGTAAGGATAGATCATGCCTAGATTATACTCAGATTGACTTTTGGGACAACCCGATGTGGTATATCCCGAAAAATTGAATTGGGTTTTACATGGTGCATGACAAAGGGAACCCATTCATCCTAGGGTAAAATCATGCATTTGAGGGTGAAACTGATCACTCTTGAGTAGGATAGCTTTTGATGTTATGAGTTTTTAGTTCCCCACACAAGTGGCTGAATATGAAGATGTCTCCAATGAATATGTTCCATGTTTACCTCCTGGAAAGGGGTTAGACTTCAATACTATTATACAATTCAATATAAAACGAATATCTGAATTAGTATCTCACATGATATTCACCGAGATTCTTATGTTGATGGTGGAGGTGGAGGAATTACAGAAGATGGGCTTAGTAAACCCAGGGTTCATGGTTATCTGTGTATTACTGACATAATAACCAAGTGACCAGAGAGAACAAGCTTCCACAACAAATATGTTGATGAAAACTTTGATCAGTTGAATTGGGAAGACTTTCTTGTGGATAGAAATGTGTGCATAGGCTTTTCTACAGTTATTAATGTGTTTGACGAGGGCCCGATCATGAGATTTCTAGAGGAGGGAGTCAAGTACATACTGCTTTGTCATGTATTTTGTACTAAAAATTGTTGTGTCATAATGAAGATTCATGTAGTGATTTCCTATGGTTTATGTTAGATGTGACATCATCCGCAGAATTACGCATCCCACGATCATGAGTTATAAGTAGTAGGCATCCCATTTAAAATATTGTGGCACAACCATATGGTAGAATAGATTAATTTCTACTCTGACCACATGGATATTATGTAAATTGTATCTTCTATGGGTTTGACCATAAGATAAAGATGAATTTTCTTACCTATAATCGATGGTTATTACCCAACCACTATTAAAAAGAGTCATGGTGGCACAACTTGATGAAATCATCTATGAGTCATTATGTGAACAATTGACCATATGGAATACCACTTATAGATATTCGTTAGTTGGGAGAATGGAAATCCTTTCGGATGAAACACATTAGTAACATAGGACAGTTAGAGTGACATGATGAATTGGGATACTCATGAGGGTTTCATGGTAGAAACAAGGGATGATGGAATAGATTGAAGATTATCTTACCTTTTTATATAAATGTTGACCACATGTTTTATCAGTTTCATTGTTTTTTAAAACATGATGTCTAGAAATTGTTCTTGGAAGATGTTACCCTTTTCGTACTATCGATTCCAATAAGATATTGAGGAAGTTTATAGAAGGTATTCATAAAGGGGTTGTCACATACGTCTAGGGGCCACAAGACCATCTGGGTGATCACTGAAAAACTGGACTTGATGGTCACTACTGAGCATTTTTTGAATGTATTCTCATAGATAGATTGGGATAACATTATGTGCAAGATATTTTTATACTCCATGGAGTACAATAAAAGATGGTCTCATTTATAGGTGCATGATTTGCATCCTTGTTGTGGAAAGGATTGAAGTAGGAGTTTAGATCTCATCTACACTTGATAAAAACAATCCACCCGTAAAATGATGATCATACTGGGGGGCCATTCAGGACCTAAAAAACAAGCTACATGTTTACATCCTCTATTTTACCCTTATTTGGGAGGATCAACTACATATGGTGATGTTTTCATACAATAACATCTTCCAACCGACCATCAATATGACACCATTCAATGACTTGTATAGGTGACCTTGTCAGTATCCACATTACTTGACTGATCCCATAGAGTTAGAGGTCATGGTCTTGGTGTTGGGGAAAGTTACTACATGGATGTTAGTGGTCATGTAGTAGACAATGGAGGTGACACAGAGCTATCACATGTCCTATGATGATAGGTGATGGAGACACATGGAATTAAATGAGGGAGACAATATGTTTCTTCGGGCCCCACTTCAACGTTAGATACATAAATTTGTTAAGGGATACAAGTTATCACTTAGATTCATCAGATATTTTATGTTATTGTGTATAGTTGGAGAGGTGGAATAACCCTTGGATATACCTCCATAGTAAGAGAGGGCGCATGACATCATCCACGTATCCCAATTATGGAGATATGTACATGACCCATCACACGTCATTAACATGGATGAGCTAGATGTTTTTGATAGGATTTCTTTTGAGGAGTTTCTAGTTGGGAAAATGGATCGATAGGATATGAAACTCCATGGGTGATTGATTATTCTATTGTGTGTTCAGTGTCAACATGTGAATATCAAGGGGAACCGGTGGGAGAGGGATGCTCAGGGTCTTCCTTGTACCCTCATCTGATTGGGAATCCCATTGTTTGACTTTTGGAGATGTAAATCCTTAGGATGGGGAATATTTAATGACATATAATTTCTGGGATTTATTTTTAAAAAATTTCAAGGATAATACAATGACCAGGTGATAAAAATAATTGCGATTCTGAGGCCTGGTGTTCTTGAAATGGTCTTTCAAAAAATGTTATGATTTCATGTAGTGAGTTTATCCCATTTTAATATAAAAATGGAATAACTATTAATCAATTTCCTAAATCAAATATACAAGGACATTATTTTATTCATGATGGTGTCTGTAACACACCAGCCCTAGAATCCCAATGATGGTGCATTATTTTAATACATAAGCATGATTTGAATAAATCATGTCCCGAAAGGCCGATCAATTTAATAGTCTTGGAAAATATATTATCTACCTCAATTTTACATTACACATTATAACTTACACCAAGAAAACAATCCTTTGATAATTCCATTTTTCCCTTAGCATAAAACTACATCTCAAACATAAAGAACTTTTTCGGATCCTAGGAAAATAAAACATAAGAAAGGCGGAGCTCAAATGCCAAGTAAGGGTAAAAAATTTAGCAGAAGATAACATAAACAATAAGTATGGTGAATAATTGAAAACACTTTCCTTTACAAATAATAAACATGAACTCTTTATGGAAGAAATATGAGCGGAGTAAATAATGCCATAATAAAACATAGTCAGGGATATTATACTTGTCGAATAACCACATGAACCATTAATATTATTTTCATATTGAGGGAATGTATAATGTCATACATTCTGAAATATTTTGTCAAGGCCTCTTCCAAGACGTCAAAAAATGACTGAGGCCTCGGCCAAAACCATATTTCAAATTGGGAATGGCCTCTATAAATTTTACGTCTAATCATTTCCTGAGACCAACTGACACATCGAGGAGCTATAACATGCTCCACCTGTAATTTTTTATGTCTAATACATACCTCATATGAAATGGATGAAACATACCATGCACATTAATATTAGAACTAGTATATGAAATGTCAACACTTTAACCATAAAACATGAATGCTATAAAAATATAACATCAACAGTCAAACATATCACAAAACCATCAAAAAAATATGGATGATTTGTATCATAATAAATCAACAGAAAAAATGTTTAAAATTTATCAAAAGATGTTGTAATAGATTTTAATTATTTGTAAAACTCATTGAGAGAAATATACATTTTTCATAAAAACATTTAAAAGTCACTCAATTTAGAAAGGAATAACTTTAAATACATATTATAATGAAAGTGTCCCATTCCACTTTGAAACTATTGACTGGAATTAACATTTTAAAAAAATTCATGCCCATATATATAAATCCTTAAAACCATTTTGGAATCATGGACATTAATTAAGATGAGTTCGAGGAATAATTAATTAAAACACTTAAAATTATGTTTGAATAAAACATTCCATTAAGAGAACGACATTGAATACACTTTTAGGAAAAATGTAAATGGATAATATATATGTCCCAGTAAAAACATACCCTTAAAAAATCACAAAAAATAATGAGATTTATGAATTAAACTTTACATTGCACTTTCCTTTGGTCGAGGGTAAATTTACCCTCCTGTATAATGACCATGAACACAGTATGTTGTTAAATTATAACAGGACCATATTAATATTTATTATATCATTCATGATTCATGTATAACTTTATATATTCCATTTATTAATTATTTCCATTTTAAATTTACATTTTTGGTTATAATCGCTTTCATTATCATATGTGTTTTAACTTGTTATTATGGATCGTTTAATATACATCATGAATTAAATGATTCCAGAATATTACCATGATTTATATATCATATATAATTATAATTTAAATATTTATAATATATTTATATATGAAATGGAAGGCACTGTTTATGGAGACGGTAGGTCATACGTATGCATAAATGATGTTTCCCTTTTCATATCGTATTGAATGGAAGTAAGTGAATAAGGTATATATAAGTAATTAAATACATACAGACATATATATATTTATAGTAGAATTATTATATCACATATTACATACTTATTAATAATATATTTTTTTATAATCTTCATGGAATGGTGAACAAGGAAATGAATATCATCGCATCGCGGAGACGGTAATCCATACGTACGCACGAGCGAAATTATTATTCTATTGATATTAAAATCATATATAATTGTATGGTACATTATGTATACAGAATCATTAACATGTTATCTTTATTATTTACATCAATTATACATCATTATTATACTCATCCAAATAATAATGTATTGAATAACAACTACACCATGATATGGAGACATTGTGTCATACGTACGCACATATAGTGACATGTCCTTCATAGGGTGGATTGAATAATGAATATGGTTGTACCATATTTATAATAGCATCACAGTATATAGAATATACTGTATAAATTTTTTTAAAATGAAAACATCAAGGAAAGAATAAGTGAAGAAGAAATGAACTTGAAAGAGGTGTTAAAAAATTTACCTATTCTTTGGGTTCTTCCTTTGGATTTGATCAAAAGGGCTCTGTAGGTTATCTTTATGACCAAAGTAAGGCCTCTAGGATAAATTAAAGATATTTGAGAGGATATTTGGGTAGCATTTGGTTGATCTAAATGGCTTTTACCGTGATCATTTGAGAGAAGGGGGAATGACCTTTTATAATAGGGGTGAGGTTCACTATACGAATAGATTGATATATTATATTCTAATAGAATCATATTCGGCTTATTATGGCTCCAAATTGAGTTATCTCGAAACTAATGTGGGGACATGTTGAAATCCTCTCAACGAATAGGTTTTAGACATGATTTGGATACCATTTTAACCATATCTTTTATGTTTAACTCTATGTTAAAAAATTTAACATTTACCATGTGTTCTTGTAATCTTAAACTATTTGGTTAATAAACACACTATAAACATCAAAGAGAGCCTCATGTAGTTCATTAATGACATATAAAATATTATTTATACCCTTATTCTATTCCTTATATTTATAAGAATATTATATCAAACAATAATATCGTATTTTTTTTAAAAATTAATTTTTGTCATTTCAACACTATTTGGTATTTTTTTTAAAGTCACAAAAACCTTCTAACTTCGAAAAAAATCATCTAATCAACCCTAACATGGGATATTAACCACTAAAATTATTGGAATTCATCAAAAGTCTTAAATTATATTTATTTTGATATTTATAATATCAAATATTTTAATCTTTCATTTATAAGGTAATTACTGCATCATCATTGTGTTATAAATAAATTAAAATTATTAATGTATAAAAATTATAAATAAAATACCATTATTTTGGAAATTTGTTTATATTTCTAATTAATATTTATTGTCGAATTTATATTATGTAAAACCCTATTTTAAAATGTTTTAGTTATGAAAACATGAATTTAACAATTTTAACTATTCTTTAAATTAAATAATAATAAATTTCATAATATAATAAAAGTGGACCTAAAGGGTCATATTTTAATCATACGATTGTTTTAGGTTGAATTAAACTTATCCAATAAAATTAGGACATGTGTTAGGGTAATAATAATATCATTTTTACCTTTAATTATCATATTATTTATAATCGTGGTAAATAAAAGTCAAATGATTCCATTCACCAAATTTTATTTTAATTTATTGAACCACATTTTACATACTGATTTCAACCGTTGTTTACATCGGAATTTGGGGATGACCTCTTGATTGAAGGGTCAAACATTACAATCGGTTTCTAACGGGTTTGTTCGTAGAACCGGAAACATCCAATGATTCCACATCCATTTGGACATACTTTCCAAAGGTAGGCGCTCATTAGTTTGTTGACTGATGAGGCATAGGAATTTGAATTGGTCGAGAGGATGGGAGTTCGGACTCATCACACCTTTTTTAAGGGATTTATTGTCTACTCCGGGACTCTCTTTATAAATTTATGTTATGTTCATGAATCCTTATTACATTACCAAGTATAAAATGAGCTTTCCTTTAGATCTGACAATCAATGATTAAATATGTATAAAATTTAGAGAATCTTTTATATGTATTCTAGGTTCTTCATCGATATATTATCATCTATATTTATTAGGGATTTTTGGTCTATGGTATCCTTCGAAACATTTATATGGAAGTCTCTTGGTCATTATGATGACCATGCTGGTTTTAAAGCCACTCAGTGGGGCACTTGAAGTTTATTGTTATTCAAAAGGACATGGATTATTTCAAAGTTGGGATCGAACCCACAGATGGTCTACCTACGTATCCTTTGTTTAGAAAATTAATCATAACCCACGTAGTTCGAGTAAGGGAGTATGATTTTTATGATTGATGGCTCAAAGAAGTATGTCATAATTACTTTTAAACACTAAGATCACATGAGTCATGATCGTTGTGAGAAACAAGAGGTATTGGTAAAAATCAGACAATTATGCCGTGAAAGATTCAATCATAAGAAATAATATGGGAGTTATGTATGTATGACTTCCCAGATAAATGAATATTAGGATTAACTTTAAGGAAGAAATCCAGGAACATGGTCTATAAAGGTATATGTGCTTCATTGATATTTGAATACTATAACTTGGTTATTACTCATAAAAAGGAGGCCCAAATTAGGAGAGGACTTATGATTGGGTTTTTTACTCCTAATAAGGAATCTGAGATCAAATGTAAATTAGGACTAGTTAAGAGAAATGAATAATATGGCTTACTCCTGAAAAGGAGGCCCAGGTTAAGAGACTTGAAAATTTAAGGGACTCGGGGCTTACTCCTGAAGAGGATGCCCATATATGAGACTGGGGTTTACTCCTGAAAAGGAGGCCCAAGTTAATGAGCATTATGGTTGGGGCTTACTCCTGAGGAGGATGCCCAAATTAGGGGATTGGGGCTTACTATTGAGGAGGATTCCCAAATTAATGAGGATTTGGGCCTTACTCCTAAGGAGGATACCCATATTTGGAAATTATGACTAGGGATTACTCCTGAAAAAGAGGCCCAGGTTAAGAGAATTCTCTCATCTTAAATGATGAGGTTTAATGAATGAAATCTCAATCATTAGTGACATAAAGATGTGTGAAACACTAGATTTTGATAGATATTCCACAGAGTTCCTTTCAGTAAGGAAGCCAAATCATTAAATCATGCCATAAATGGATTTGAAGAGTGTCTTGAACACTGAATCTTGAATTGGAGAGGTGGAATGACTTAAGAGGGGTGAAATGGCCAAGAAGGGTACCCAAAAAGGCAGGGGGGGAACAAGTCCTAGCAGGCGCGCGGGTACTAAGTGGGCGCGCAAGTCCTGGTCATGCAGGTATACCTGCGTGACACATGGGTTCTTGCACGACGGTTAACCAGAAGGGTAATACATGAGTGACTCTTTGTTAAAGCCTTTATAATCATCTTGAGGTTCTTCCAGAAGAGTTGCGCGCATGTTTTTTTGAAGGAGTTAGGTGGCGCACATGCGTAGCCATTTTCCTTAAGATCTGGCCACTCATGCGCGCAAGTGATGATGAGTTTTAACACTTATTCCATCCTCCCCCACCTAAAATCATCCGTTCTAGGTACGAAATTAACTTAGAAGTGTTTCAGAAGCCTTACGAAGAAACTAGGGTGCATGGAGCTCAAATATGAGTTTCTAGAAAAAAATCCCCTGAAATGGGGGGCCCACGGGGTCTATTTTATAGGCTGGAGAAGACCACGGGCGGTTATTACTTAGGGCGGGAAAGTGTACTTTCGCGACCATTGCGGCACGCAAGTGTACTTGCGCGAACATCACAGAACTTGCACGACCCTTATGCAACATTCTTCTTATTCCTTCCTTTGTCAATTTTTGATATTTTGTCTAAAGGATGAATCACATTGAGTTAATATAAGCCTCTTTTCCAATCTTTAGATTTTGTGATGAAAGGAGCATCAACAAAAGTCCCCCTCAGAGTTGGATCCAAATGAAATGCGGATTTGACTCTGAGGAAATCGAGAATCAAAAGGAAATTGGGGCGTGCAGGGTAGGGCGCGCAAATGAGCTTCGGGTGTGTAGGGTCTGGTGCGCAGGGATACAACCTTTGATCGCACAGGGTACGGCGCACATGGTCATGGACGCATCTATAAAGAGGGTTTTGGTCACGTCTATAAATAGAGGGCCTAACTTCCGTACAAAGCATATGGATTTGAAACCTTTGAACACTCGTCACGCAAGTTTCATTTTCCGCGCTAGTTACTCTGTTTCCCGCAGTTTATTTGATTTCATGCTACTATAGAGGTATCTGGACCTGCACGGTGATACTTGCGTGCCAAATAACTGTGCGGTACATCCATACTTGCGCGCCTTAATGCCTCTACCATTTTTTCTGAAATTTCATCACAAAGTTTATGAAAAATCAATCCATTTAAGAGTTGGTTTATTCTACTCTACTGAAGATTTAATGGCTCCCAAGAGAATTGGAACGGATGATGGAATGGCTAGAAAGAGGATTGATGACATGATGAACATTTTTGGCCGTGATTACTATGATATCTGCAATAGAAATCTCCCAGATTTGGATAAGTACTTGAAGAAATATCATCTTAATTTCCCACAGAGCATCTACCTGCCTCTATA
Source organism: Viscum album (assembly GCA_963277665.1). Lineage (NCBI taxonomy): Eukaryota > Viridiplantae > Streptophyta > Magnoliopsida > Santalales > Viscaceae > Viscum > Viscum album. The sequence continues at coordinate 2,049,082,146 of OY728127.1, forward strand.
TGTTCATGGTCATCTCCAAGGAGTCAATGTTTCAGATGAAAAGAATTATATGCCTGTGATGCAGCTGCCTTTGTAATCCTCTATTTTGGTTATGCTATGAATTAAGAGCAACAAAAATAGTGTGAACTTTCAAATTCTTCCTCCAAGTCATTTCCTTGTAGATATGAAAATGGAAAACCCATGGGCTGAAATGTTTACCGTTGTCGGTTGGTGGAGAGAAGACAAACATGGCATTAGAGCAATATTTGAAAAGATTACTCTCTCCAAATGGCTATTACATCTAATGATTCATTCTCAAATCCATGTATCCATCATCCAAGTCTCTTGGACAGAAACAGAGTCACTGTTTGATCAGCAGAAAATTTTCTCAAACCGCACTCAAGAACATTCTTTTAAAATTTTTCCAAGAAGAGCTGGTATCGTTGTATCTCTTATGTTATCCAGTTGAATGAATGAATTCTATGTGGATTCTGATTAATCTCTGGATGCCGTAAATCAAATGAAGAGTTATGTTGAATGTCATTTGTAATTCCTGAAAAAAAGAGAAGAGACTCCAGTTTGTGGATGTCCCTCTAACTCTTGTGCATCAAATGGAATGAATTCTTTCATCTTAAATCACTTATGCACGTATTCTCTTTATCTATCTACTTTAAATTTACTTAAGCCAATGGTCCTAGTGAGCATATTTTGATTTTTACTTGGATTAATGTAAATAACCCTACAAACATTGAATCTTTTAATTTCTCAATATTACCTAAATCATACAAAATGTATGTTTAGTGAGCCGGAACTTGAATTTTATTTAGAGATCCTTTTTCTTTTTTGGGAAGTTTAAGGTCCTATATGTCGGACATAAAGTGGCTAATGTTTATGTTTGAAAATAGAATTGACCGAATGAATTAGAATTGACTCAATTCCTTGACAATTTTTCTGAAAACATATTACCATACTCAAGTATGAGGGAAAATATGTAAACTATGACTTAAGAATATTTGAACCTGAGGAATGATATGAAAAAGATCTAAAAGTCTTTAGAAGAATTAGTTCCAAATAATGATGTTACCATTATTTAAAAAACCCGTTAGGGGGTTGAATTATGCAGGGCCACCTAAGGGCATTGGCTGCTTAGTAAAATAAATAGTGTCCTTTGGCTAACATGTCTGTTATGTAGACTGTTTATACAAGGCTGCCTATGGGCACATGCTGCATAGTCAGTAAGAAGAACTCTCAGAAATTTACTTTCATAGTGCTAAAATCAATTGAATATTTATGGAGATTCAAATTTCCCAAAGTATAGAGTTTGTTGTATGGAATGATTTACTTGAATATGGAGAAGATATTACCAAACAAGATTATCGAAGAACTGGATGGATATTACTCCTACGAAGTACTGAACCAAACATAGGGAAGGAGAATATAAACCATAGACTTGAATACTATCAGATCATGAAAAAGGATACGGGACAAATATGTTAAGGATGGTTATTTTTACGGATCCCTACATACTGTCATTTAATAACAATAAGGACAAAAGAGGCTTTCTTCCCAATAAAGAAGTTACCATTGTTTAAAAAACCCGTTAGGGGGTTGAATTATGCAGGGCCACCTAAGGGAATTGTATGAATAGTAAAATAATAATATATTATGACTGACAAGTCTGTTATGTAGACTATTTATGCAAGGCCGCCTAAGGGCATGTGCTCCATAGTTAGGTAAAAGAACTCTAAGAAATTTGACATTTTTGGGACAAAAAATCAACAGAAGGGCTATGAAGATATGAAAATATTTAACGTTAGGATTATGACACATAATGATGGGTATTGTCCAATGTATACAAAGATAGACAGATCCATGCTAACCGTATTCATGTTGTGGCTGGGTCATGAATTGAAATGTTGGACTTCACTTTGTATCCCATAAGGATTGTAATACAGCCATACGTAGTTCCGAAATTACAGTTTAATGTCGTGTGGGACAAAAGGATTGGAGATCCTAGTTTAGGGTCATTGATCCTGAACCATTTTAAGAAATACACTATGTGTGTTTTTTTTCATGGGGACTTTTCAGCCAGGGGACTGAAAGAGGACTTTGGGGTTACGCCCAAAAGACTTGGGGCTGGATTCGAGGGACAGTTGAACATTCCTACATACCCCATAAGGATGGGAATCAAGCCCACATCCTTCTAGAAATACCCTATGTACAGATTTGGTTCGTACATGTGAAGGGTGAAAGGGGACTTTAGTGTAATGATGGTTTAACCTTAGATAAAAGGTTTGCGCATTTCCATGTATTCACGTAGTCTTCGAAATGAAACATGATTGAAAAATCAATGTAAATAATTGTTCCCTCTCAGGTGAGGGTATCGTAGAATATTTTAGCTTATTGTCATACTGGAAAAAAGTGTTGTATAGTTTAATGTCGTATCACAAGGACGAAAGTGAACCAATGTAAAGATATTGATTCTAGGGGTGGTTTCACGAATCAACATCAAATGAGATGGAGGTGAACTGATGTGAAGAGATTGGTTTTGGGCTTGAACATTGGGAGGTTTCCAACGTACCCAGCCTGGAAGGAAAGGATCAAAGTCCGCATAGTTTAATTAAAGAATGAATTAATGATCAAGTTTTTCTTGGGGATAATGACCTAAAAAATGATGTTGTTGGGACTTACACGTGGTTAGTAGCCTAGAGAGAGTGTTATGGTTGAGGTTTTCTCTAATATTACGTGAGTCATACTCGGTGTGAGAAACAAGAGGTAACAACAACCTTAACGATGCATAGTTTAATGTCATGTAGGACATATAAAGGGACTATGCAGTTTAAAGTCTTATAGTTAGGACTATTGGTGCTGCATTTTTTAGTGTCATGTAGCAGGGACAAAGTACAGTTTAATGTCATGTAGGAAATAAGGGGGACTGTGCAGTTTAATGTCATGCAGTGAGGACAAAATAGTACACCATTTAATGTCATGTTAGACTAATTGGGGACTTTTTTCACAGTTTAACATCATGTTGGACGAAAAAGGGATGATACTGTTTAGAGTCATGTTGGACGAAAGTGAGAATAGTTTAAGGTCATATGCATGGACCTTGGATGGTGCAGTTTAATGTCATGCTTGACGTAAGGAACATCTGTACAGTTTAGCGTCATGTCAGTAGGACGTCAGAGTTTAACGTCATGTGAGAAGAAAGGTATACAAATAGTTTAATGTCATATGTATGGACCGTTGTTATATATTTTAACGTCATATAACAAGGACATTGAAGGGGACACAGTTTAAATTCTTGTTGGACGTATGTGAAAATAGTTTAGGGTCATATGCATGGACCATTGATGATGCAGTTTAACTTCTTGTTGGATGGTGGTGCAGTTTAAGGTCATACCAGACCTGTGATGATATATTTTGTGTTTATAAAAAATAATTCTTCAAAAATCTGGCTTTGGTAGGAGTATTGATGAGTTCTCCATCCATGAAGATTAATGAATAAGCTCCATTGGAGTAGACCATATCTATTGAGTATGTTCCTTCCAATTTTGGATCATGGTTGGGAGGTTTCTTTCCTGTTATCATCAGAGTTCTGAGAACTAATATCAATTCTCCCTGAGTGAATGATTGAAGAAAATCATTTTTTTAAAAGCTTGTGTTATTCGATTCTAGTAGACTTCCAAGTGGTGAAAAGTGAAAAATCATTTCTCATCTAACTGTTCCAATTCATTCAATCGCTTTTGAGATTGTTCATCTGTATATGACTTATCACAAATGGCAACTCTGAGTGAGGGTAGTTGAAATTCAATTGGCAAGACTGCTTCCGTTCCATATACCAATGTATATGGAGTTCACCGCGTTGCAGTGCGGGTGGTAGTCCGATAAACCCATAAAGCATGAAATCATTTATGAGGCCATGATTTATTATAATTATCCACCATTTTTTGAAGTATATTTTATTGAGACTTTTTGAAGTCTTCTATCTAGCCATTGGCCGCTGCATGATACCTAGATGAATGGTTGGACTTGATGTTGTATTCTTGATACTACTTCTTCACCTCGGATGAACAGAATTTGGTGCCATTGTCCATCAATATGGTATGAGGGACACCAAATATGTTAATGATATTTGACTTGACGAAGATAACAACGCATTTAGAACAGACTTCCTTGAGAGGTATTGCCTCTGCCCATTTGGAAAAGAAGTCAGTAGAAGTAAGAATGTACTTAAACTGCTTGGTCGTAGCCGAATGGTAAGGTCCCACCACATCCATTCCCCCGCATGGAAAATGGACATGAGTATTTAGCTGTATGAAGAAACTATAGAATTTGATGAATGAAGTTGGCATGTAACTGGTATGAATGACACTTCTTTGTGAAATCAACACAATCTTGTATCATTGAAGGCCAAAAGTATCCAAGCCTTCGAATCTGATCAGATAGTCTATGTCCAGACTAGTGGGCACCATAGAATCTTGAATGCACTTCATTCATGACAGTCATTGTCTCTTCACCATCAATGTATCTGAAGAGAAATACATCAAAACCACGTTTTTAGAGAATTTTCTTAGGTGATCTGGGAAATCATAAAGAGTAAAATTTACCACACGTCGCCAGATTTTTTCTTTCTCGGCTCTATCAGGTGGAAGTGTTCCATTTTGAAGGTCACTAGTGCAGAAAACGTTTTTTACGTCGGTTATTTTTTATTATTTACGTCGGTTTTTAGGTGATGTTAATACGGACGACGTTATAAATAACGTTTTTTACGTCGGTTATTTAAAACCGACGTAATATCCCTAACATCACGGTGGTTATCACGTCGGTTCATATAATAACCGACGTGATAAATATGCGCGTGGGGCTTTATCACGTGGGTTATTCCCTAAACCGACGTGATAAAACGCCTGGGATATCGTTTATCACGTCGGTTATGTCATAACCGACGTGATAAACCCTTCCCCTGGCTATTTATAACGTCGGTTATTTAGGAAACCGACGTGATAAAAAGGCCTGGGAAACGTTTTAGCACGTCGGTTATCCAATAACCGACGTGGTAAATTGATTCCCAGGCCTTTTAGCACGTCGTTTATATTAAGAACCGACGTGATAAAATCCCCGGGAACGGTTTATCACGTCGGTTCTAGAAAAACCCGACGTGATAAACCCCTCCCGATTTATTTACCACGTCAGTTATAAAATAACCGACGTGAAAGAAATTTTTTTTTTAAATAATTGCACTGCTCTCACCAAAAAGCAACCAGAAACCAAACAAAAATAACCATGAAAGCCCTCCCCCAAGCCCCAACTGAACCCCACCCTCATCTATACCCACCTAACAACCTGGCCAGCCCTCCCCCACCACATTGGAGCCCCACCACAACCCTTGGACACCCCCACCCCTTGGACAGCCCCCCACCCTCATTTACACCCCCACGACCCCTAGTACAGCCGCAAACACCCATTGGACACCCCCCCTCATTTACACCCAACCGGCCCCTTGGACAGAACTCCCAGACACCTTGGACACCCCCCCACCCCTTGGACACCCCCCACCCCTTCGACAGCCCCCCCACCCTCATTTACACCCCCCGAACACTAGGATAGCCCCAAACACCCCTTGGACACCCCTCCCATATCCCTTGGACACCCCCCACCCCTTGGACACCCCCCCACCCCTTGGACAGCCCCCCACCCCCTGGACACCCCCCCGACCCCTTGGAAACCCCCCTACCCCTTGGAAACCCCCCCATCCCCTTGGACAGCCCCAAACACCCCTTGGACACCCCTCCTATATCCCTTGGACACCCCCCACCACTTGGACACCCCCCACCCCTTGGACAGCCCCCCCCCCCCACCCTCATTTACACCCAACCGACTCCTTGGACAGCCCCAAACACACCTTGGACACCCCTCCCATATCCCTTGGACACCCCCCACCCCTTGGACACCCCCACCCTCATTTACACCCCCCCCCGACCCCTAGGACAGCCCCAAACACACCTTGGACACCCCTCCCATATCCCTTGGACACCCCCCAAACACCCACCCACCCCCTTGGAACCTCTCCCCCCATACCAAAATCCAGACCAGAAAAACCATCAACAGTAGACCAAAACAAGAAGTAGAGAAAAATTAAACATTCACTTATATAACATTCAAAACTTACACTGTCAACTTCAAAAAAAACTAAATCCAACCTAAACGACTACGAAATACACAATTACATTGACAATATTCAAAATTACATTTTACATTACAAACAACTAAAAGTCAATCAAACCTGTAAAATAATTTGACCACTCCACTTGTAAGTGTTTGATATCATCAGCAGTAAAGGGTTGAGGGTCATCAAAAAGCTACAAAGGAAAAGGATAGTAGTCAATGTGTATAATGAATAAATCAAATTTAAATATTATGAGAAAGAGGAAATCTTACCAGGTCAAAACTCAGAACTGTCCCAGTTGTTATTATTTCATACATAAATCTTAACATGTAATATCCGCATTCGATGATGCCTTGTTGCTCATGACATTTCTGTATGAATGAGTGTAAATTCAATATATTATTTTTATGTAATAAATCAAAATGTACAAATTATAAATGGATATTTACCTTCGCATGTACATATTTGATCTTGTAATTCCTTTTCTTTGCGCTTTTTCGAAAGTGGACCCATGCCCTGTTAGAAAATAATACGAATGGGGTAAATTTAAAATTCATTATAATATATAAAACTATTGTGAAATTTAAACTTACGTTTCCAATAAATTCTTAAAACTTTCTCGCACATCATCATGGAGAGAGCATATCCAATAAAGTGTTTTCTCCCTAGGGCAAAAAACCCCTAACATCCAATGATCCCTGAGAAAAGGAAATTTAAGAAAAGGAAATTTAACGTTAGTGGTTTTTTATGTTAAAAGATAATTAACTCTTTGAGAGGGATGTGTTTCATACCTCTCACAAAAAGGCATCATCATAGAGAATGCTTACTTTGCTCTTAGCCTGAGTTGCTACAAAGCCCTTAAAATCTTTAGCATTTGGACCTCTAGGAAGATCATCATCATCAAACTCCACGACTATCCTCTCCTCCTTCGTACGGGCAAGTGATAATTTTGGTAAACGTGTGCACCCACGCTTACCAACCTTTGAACTCTTTTTCGTAATAGGAGCATGTGAATGTTCCTCCCCAGATATATGACCAATATGCTCATCTCCAGAATCATGTGGCTGATCAACTGATTGATCTGTCATTTTCCTTCAAATCAAAAAAACAAACATTAGTTCACAAATAGAAAAGTGTACTAAATTACATAATAGTAAACATTGGTAATATGGTAAGCATGTTAAACAATGATAAACATGGTAAACACAGGCAAAAGGTTGCCAAGGAGTTGGCCCAAGAAAGATGAAAAGTGGACTCACTGATGCCACCGGCCGGCCGCTGGCTCACCACCGGCCGGCCGGTGGACCAGACAGAGAGCCTTCCTCTCTGTCTAAACCACCGGCCGGCCGCTGGCTCCTCACCGGCCGGCCGCTGGTGATCCAGACAGAGAGGAAGGCTCTCTGTCAGGTCCACCGGGCGGCCGGTGGTGATCCAGCGGCCGGCCGGTGGACCAGACAGTGAGCCTTCCTCTCTGTCTGAACCACCGGCCGGCCGCTGGCTCAACACCGGCCGGCCGCTGGCTCAACACCGGCCGGCCGCTGGTGATCCAGACAGAGAGGAAGGCTCTGTCTGGTCCACTGGCCGGCCGGTGGTGAGCCAGCGGCCGGCCGGTGGTTCAGACAGAGGAAAGCTGTCTGGACCACCGGCCGGCCGCTGGCTCAGCACCGGCCGGCCGGTGGACCAGACAGCTTTGTTCTGGACCCCCGGCCAACCGGTGATCCACCACCGGCCAGCCGGTGCGCCCAGGACTTCTCCTCTTTACGGTTTTTATTGTTTTATCGTTTTGGTTTGATACATATTTTAATAAGTAAAAAATCTACAGTATCTAACATTATATGAAAAAACTAAATGTAAACAAGAAATAAACTTGTGTTACCTGTAATTTTAGGAATGTACAGTTGGATTGTTTTCCCAAATTCCTTCGTCGTCATCGTTCCTTATGGCACAAACCATGTCTTCAACATACTCATCATTATGTTCTGTTAATCTTTCCATGGAAGTAGGGATCTCACATAAATCAGCATCTTCATCAAATTCATCCTCACCAACATATTGGTTTTTCCCTTGTAAAACAACAGCCCACTGCATATCTGATTGATCTACTACATAGAAAATTTGTTTGGCATGTGTTGCCATTATAAAAGAATCAGCTGTGTCTTCCAATCTATTCAGATTAACAAGTGTCATTCCAAATTCATCGTGTCTGACACTGTTGTTACCGATAAACCATTTACAGTTAAAAACGGGAACTTTAATTTTAAAGTAATCAGCCTCCCATATGTCTTCAATCACTCCATAATATGCACTTGATGCCGAAATTGGGTTTCTGTCCTCAGCACTCGAAAAATGCATTGCTTCTGCAAACACCATTACACCACTATTCTGAACTGCACTTCTGTTGTCCTGAGCTTTCGTATGAAATGTATAGCCATTAATGTCATAAGCGGACCATGTTATAACATTTAAATATGGACCACCCACTATCCATTTTAATGTCTCTGATACATCTGATCTACCAAGCAAGGTCTTTTTAAACCATGGCAAAAAAGTTTTGTTGTGCTCATTCAAAATCCACATTTCTTTCTTCTTTGGATGACATTGTTTCAACTCATTAATATGCAATGTGATATACTGTTGAACATCTGCTATGTTATTCAAGATGTATGATTCTAACTTCTTCATATGTTCAGCTGACAGTGATTTGACTTTCAAGCCACGAATCCCCTTTCCCTCATTATTAACCCGTTCATGGTGAGATGGAGGCAAACCTATGTGTTGCGCTGTAGCCAATTAGCTCGTACAAAACTCTGCTACCTCCTCAGAAATATACTTTTCAATAATGGAGGCTTCAGGTCGATATGGATTTTTAACATATCCCTTTAATATTTTCATATACCTTTCAAAAGGATACATCCAACAAAGATATACAGGTCCACAATGCCTTATTTCTCGAACCAGATGAATCAGTAAATGCACCATCATATCAAAAAAAGTTGGAGGAAAATACATTTCCAAATGACAAAGTATAAAAATTGCATCCTTTTCCAAAATGTTCAAAGCATTCACATCAATCGCCTTGTTGCAAATTGAATTGAAAAAATAACACAACCTCATTATAGTCTTTCTGACACGGATGGGCAATATTCCACGCAGTGCAACTGGTAGAATTTGTTGCATCATGACATGACAATCATGTGATTTCATACCTATCAACTTCAAGTCTTTCAGTGAGACAAAATTTTTTACATTTGAAGAATAACCTTGAGGCACTTTGATATCATGAAGACACTGACAGAAGCTACTTTTCTCCCTCTTCGATAATGTATGACAAGCCGGGGGAAGAAATGTTCGTCTTCCTTTAGGAGTGGGAGCTAACTCCAAACGTATTCCCATTGACAGTAGGTCTAACCTTGCATTCAACCCATCTTTTGTCTTTCCTTTAATATCTAGCAATGTTCCGATCAAAGAATCACAGATATTCTTCTCCACGTGCATGACATCAATATTATGTTTGAATTCATGATACCTCTAATATGGTAGCTCAAAAAATATTGACCTTTTCTTCCAAATATGTCTATCATTACCAGATTTCTGTGTCTTTCCCAATGTCACATCAAGGTTTTTCACCCTCTCAAAATACAATTCTGGGGATAAAGGTTGAGGAGCAGTATGAAATTCTTGTGAGCCATTGAATGCCTTTTTTAGTCTTCTATAAGGGTGATCCATAGGCAAAAACTTTCTATGACCCATGTACACTGTTTTCCTCCCATGATGCAATTGAAAATATGACGTCTGTTGTTCGCAAATTGGACATGCTTTATGCCCTTTAACACTGTATCCAGACAAATTTCCATATGCTGGGAAGTCATTTATAGTGAATAGAAGCACTGCATGCAGTTGAAAATATTCCATTTTATAAGAATCATACACCCTAATACCATCAGCCCATAACAGTTTCAAATCATCAATCAGCGGTGACCAGTATACATCAATATCATTGCCGGGTTGCTTTGGACCAGAGATCATGATACTCAACATGACATATTTGCGCTTCATACAAACTTCAGGAGAGAGGTTGTAAATTACCAATAAAACAGGCCATGAACTATGTGTGCTACTGAGGGTTCGGTATGGATTCATTCCATCTGTGCACAAGCCTAGTCTCAGATTTCTAATTTCATTTCCAAATGTAGGGTACTGGGCATCAATTTTCTTCCATTGTGGACAATCAGCTGGATGACGTATTTTTCCATCACATACCCGCTCATCAGCATGCCATCTTAACCATTTTGCATCATGTGAATTAGCAAATAAACGTTTGAAACGAGGAATTATAGAAAGATACCAAAATAAATTTGAAGGGAGCTTTGTAATCTCTACATCAGCTTGTGATTTTTCTTTCACCTTATACCATGATGTCCCACATTTAGGACACTCTTTCAGAAATTCATATTCCTTCCTATATATAATGCAGTCATTCGGACAGGCATGTATTTTCCTGTATCCCAATCCCATCGGGCATAATATTTTTTTGGCCTTATAATGTGAATCTGGAAGATCGTTATCTTTTGGAAGAATGTCTTTCATCAATTGTAGCAGCTCTGTAAAACTTCTGTCACTCCATCCATGTTTCGCCTTCAGGTTAATCAATCTTAACACCGCCGACAAAACCGTAAAATCTGTACAACCAGGATATAATGGGTTTTCGGCATCACCATATAGACGTGGAACTCTCGGTTCTATCTCAATTTGTTCTGCTACAATATCGCGAATCATTTCTTCAATTCCATCGGAGTTACCATCTTGCGATTCATTATCACAGTGACATTCTGTCCAGTTTCGCCATGCCAAATCCAAGGGTTGTAACTCGGATTGAAACCATGACAAATCAGATGATCTTTTATCTCTCTACTTTTCAACTTCTTCATATTCAGACATTTCAGGCATGGACAGAAAAAAATGTCACTACTTGGAACATTTCATTTAGCAAATTCCAAAAAGGCATCAACACCTTCCTCATATTCATTGCTCATTCAATGTGCCGTAATCCAACTTCGACTCATTATTACCTATAACAAATAGCAAAAATATATATATTTTTTAGATAAGACAAATATATGTTTATATGAAAAAAATCATAATTTGAATATAACAATTTTGAAATATAAAACAAATCGATGTGTAAACCCCCCTGGACACCCCCCCGACCCCTCTGGACAGCCCCCCACCCCTCCTGAACACAACCCCCCACCCCCGACCTGCTTGGACACCCCCCTGGACACCCCCCAACCCTCTGGACAGCCCCCCCACCCCTCCTAAACACCACCCCCACCCCCTACCCCCATGGACACCCCCCTGGACACCCCCCGACCCTCCTGGACACCACCCCTACCCCCTTGGACACCCCCCTGGACATCCCCCAACCCTCTGGACAGCCCCCCCACCCACCCGGACAACCCCAAATACCCTCTGGAGAGGCCGCCACCCCCTTGGACAGCCCCCACACCCACCCATCCCCTTGGACACCACCCTGGACACCCCCCGACCCCTCTGGACAGCCCCCGACCCCTCTAGAAAGCACCCCCACCCCTCCTGGACACCACCCCCCACCCCCTACCCCCTTGGACACCCCCCTGGACATCCCCCAACCCTCTGGACAGCCCCCCCACCCACCCGGACAACCCCAAATACCCTCTGGAGAGGCCGCCGCCCACCTGGACAGCCCCCCACACCCATCCACCCCCTTGGACACCCCCCTGGACACCCCACCGACCCCTTTGGACAGGCCGCCACCCCCTTGGACAACCCCCCACACCCACCCATCCCCTTGGACACCACCCTGGACACCCCCCGACCCCTCTGGACAGCCCCCGACCCCTCTAGAAAGCACCCCCACCCCTCCTGGACACAACCCCCACCCCCGACCTGCTTGGACACCCCCTGGACACCCCCCAACCCTTTGGACAGCCCCCCCACCCCTCCTAAACACCACCACCCACCCTTTACCCCCTTGGACACCCCCCTGGACACCCCCAACACCCACCCACACCCTTGGACAGCCCCCCACACCCACCCACCCCCTTGTAAACCCCCCTGGACACCCCCGACCCCTCTGGACAGCCCCCCGTCCCTCCTGGACACCACCCCACCCCCTACCCCCTTGGACACCCCCCTGGACATCCCCCAACCCTCTGGACAGCCCCCCCCCCCCCACCCACCCAGACAACCCCAACTACCCTCTGGAGAGGCCGCCACCCACTTGGACATCCCCCCACACCCATCCACCCCCTTGGACACCCCCCTGGACACCCCACCGACCCCTCTGGACAGGCCGCCACCCCCTTGGACAGCCCCCCACACCCACCCATCCCCTTGGACACCACCCTGGACACCCCCCGACCCCTCTGGACAGCCCCCGACCCCTCTAGAAAGCACCCCCACCCCTTCTGGACACAACCCCCCACCCCCGACCTGCTTGGACACCCCCCTGGACACCCCCCAACCCTCTGGACAGCCCCCCACCCCTCCTAAACACCACCCCCACCCCTACCCCCTTGGACACCCCCCTGGACACCCCCCAACACCCACCCACACCCTTGGACAGCCCCCCACACCCACCCACCCCCTTGTAAACCCCCCTGGACACCCCCCGACCCCAAATCCATGCACCTATGCCATGGTTGTGTGTGAATAAAGTAGTAACAACTGTAAAAGGGCAACCCATCCAAATGGACACGCCCCAACCCTCTCGGAGATTTATAGAAAACGATGAAAAATTAGTGAAATCATAAAATTACTCAATATTGCAAGTCGAACAAATAGATCTAGGGATGATAAATAAGATTATGGTGCCAAAACGAGTTAAAAGGGTTCGCAATTGAAGAATCTTAGCTAGTTTCAACAAAAAAATCACAACACATATATATTTACTATCCGCGAAAAAAAACGAACGAGTGGGAGGATTACCTTAGTGCTGCGAGTTTAGATGATTGATCCAAGGAGATTAAATATGAGAAACGATGATCGCAAAACGAATCTAAACCAACGAAATGGACGAGCCGATTCGGGTTTACGCGTGAGAGAGACGAGTCGCGACTGTCGAAGGTAAACTCGCGAATGACAATCCACGGGTCTGGGTAAATTTTTAAATGAGTTATCACGTCGGTTATTCAATAACCGACGTGATAATTGTTTTAAAAACATTTATAACATCGGTTATTTCAATAACCGACGTAAAAACCTTCCTCCGATTCATTTGTGACGTCGGTTATTTTATAACCGACTTTATAAAGGGCTCAAAATCCGCGTTTTTTTACGTCGGTTATTCCATAACCGACGTCAAAAACATCTGCGGATTCTTTTGTTACGTCGGTTATTTCATAACCGACGTAAAAAAGCCTTCAAAAACCGCGTTTGTTACGTCGGTTATTCAATAACCGACGTCAAAGGGCCTTCGAAAACCGCGTTTCGTACGTCGGTTATAAAAATAACCGACGTAAAAAATGAAGCCGCGTGATTAATAACGTCGGTTATTTTTATAACCGACGTTAAATGTGTACCGAACACAGGTGTTTACGTCGGTTAAGAAATAACCGACGTAAAAAACCTCGTTTTACATATTTTGACGTCGGTTTTATATAACCGACGTAAAAAATGGTGACGTAAAAAATGTTTTCTGCACTAGTGACGTATTCCCTGATAGGTGACATCCATCCTATAGAATGACCATACGGTTCAGGAATGGGACTAATTTCATTAATTTCCTCTGTTCTGATTCGAACATAATGTGAAATTTCATGATGATGGGAAATAATGATGGTTATCTCATCCCGATTTGGATCTGCCAGAGCTGTGGCTATATTAGCCAGTACATCAGCTTGAGCATTTTGTGATCTTAATACATAAGAAAATTTTGGTTCTGAAGGGAATTCTGCCATTAACTCTCTGACATAATCATACAAAGAGATTAGTTATTCTTTTCTGATGGCATAATCCCCATTGACATGTTTGATTACCATGTCTGAATCACCTTTCACCTTTAAGTGATTCACTTATGCTTGAAGCACTAATTCCAAGCCTGCGATGAGAGCTTTGTATTCTTCTTCATTATTGGTACCACCTTCCCACAATAAGAAGGAATAAGGTATCACTACCTTTTCTGGAGAAATGAGCACAATTCCTATTCCAACATTGTTGAAATTAGTATTTTCCATTATCATCCTTATTGGACTTCTGGAAGCACCATCAAAATACATTTCCCATGATTGAGGACATTCTTGAATAGAGAAGACTTCCTCATTAGGGAGTTCAATATCTGAAGATGTGTCTTCCACTAAAGGGTGTTCATCCAGGAAATCAGCCAAAGTTTGGCCCTTTATTGCCTTTGGAGACACATACTGAATATCAAATTGATGCAAAATAACTGACCACCATGCCAGATGTCCTGTAAGCAATGGATGACTAAGGATGAATTTGAGCGGATTATTGCGAGATACCAATTGGACCTCATGATGTTGCAGGTAGTTTTTCAACTTTTTAACTGCAAAGACTAATGCCAGGCAGCATTTCTCAATACTTGAATACCGGGTTTCCGCTTTAATCATGGTTCGACAGAGATAGTAGAGGCTATTTTCATTCCCAGCATCATTCATTTGGCCATGAAGGGAACCCAATGATCACTCTAGAGCTATCACATAGAGGATAAGTGGCCTTCCTTCAATATATGGCAAGAGTACTGGTAGAATTAAGAGGTATTTTTTGAGAATATCAAATTCTTTTTGACATTCTTTAGTCCACTGGTAAGTGACTCCCTTCTTCATCAATTTTGTGAAGGGTAATCTATTTCCAGCCAAATTGGCAATGAAATGCCGAATACAGGCTAAGTGTCATTAAAGTCCTCTTAATTCATTCAAATTTTGAGGAGGTGACATACCAAGGATTGAATTGGTCTTCTCAGGATCTACTTCAATACCACGATGGCATACAACAAATCTGAGAAATTTTCCTAAGGTTACCCCAAAAGCACATTTTAAGGGATTCATCTTCAAATTATGTTGTCGAAGCTTGTGGAATATGACTTCAAAATCAGCCAAGTGATTAGAACGTTGTTTGGATTTAACAACCAAATCATCTACATAGCATTCAAAAAACTTCCCTATGAAGGGTTTCATGATACGATGCACTTCCCACTAATATGTTGCACCGACATTCTTTAAGCCAAAGGGCATTACCCGGTAGAAAAACACACCCTGAGGGGCTCTGCAGGCTGTGGATTCATCATCTTCTGGGGCCATTCAGATCTGATTTTATCCAGAAGATCCATCCATGAAGGATAGTGCTTCATAGACAGCTGTTTCATCAATTAAATGTTCTGTAATCAGAACTGGGAAATCATCCTTAGGACAACGCCGATTAAGATCTCTGAAATCGATGAAAACTCTAATTTTTCAATTCTTCTTCTTTACAGGGGAAATATTATCCAACCAATTAGGATACTGAACTTCTCTGATGAAGTTAGATTTGATAATCTTATCCTCTTCAGCTTCAATTTTGGAAGCATAAGTTGGGTGTGTTCTTCTCGCGGCTTACGTAAATCCTCGATGTTCTTCTGCTAAAACCAAATGATGAGTAGAAACATCAGGATCAAGCCCATGCATTTCTGTATAGTTCCAAGAAAATATATCTCTATTTTGATTTAGAAAAGAAATATACATCTCTTGCTCTTCAAGAGTCATGTCCACAGTGATTAATGTGGGGCGTGGATCTTCTTTTTTACCTAGATTTATATCTTTGAGTTCATCCACAGTGGTAGAGGTACCCTCTTCAAATGCTGGAAGAGCATCTCTGAGATCTTCCTCTTCTTCTTTATCATGTGTTATTTCTTCTGTTTCTACATGTATATTAGATGATAAATCATAATTTTCATGATCAGAAGAGATGTCAAAAATTGCATATCTTGAAGAAGAAACTTCCATTTCCGACCCGATTGATGAAGAAGGGTATTTTTTGGGTAATAAAGAAGAGATGATGGTTTGAGAATCGACATCATTGTTAACCTCCAATGTTGCTATAACTTCTTCTGGCCTAATCGGTGAAGTATAGACATTTTGGATTTCAGCAGATGAAATGAAGACGTCACCATTTGTGCTTTCATCACTGCTTGGGGGGTTACCAATTCCTCCCATGTTGTCTGGCTCAATTGCCGTAATTGACATTATGGATCTTTCCATAAGAGTTTTTTGATTTGGGTATATCTTGTCGATTTTACTGATATGAAACACATAATCTATACTCACATGTGTAAATAGATTTAATGGAATCTTCTACAAACCATATGGAGCATTAACTTTGGTAATCGTCTTTGTTGTGAATTTCTCCCTTCCCCTCATGTGATAGAATTCCGCCTCAATTTATTGAGACTCACATGTCTTGAACAGAGCCTTATCACCATACAATGTCCCAACTTGACCATCAAAACAATATTTAAGACATTGATGGTATGATGAAAGGATAGCCACCTGTTGATGTAGCCAGGGTCTTCCAAGAAAGATGTTGAAAGCTGAGTCTTGATCAAAAACCATGAAATCCGAATTGGATACATGTTCTCCAAACTGAGTTCTGAGTGTAACTTTTCCCAGTGGTTCTTGTTCATTTTTATCATATCCTTGTAAAATCATGGTAGAAGGAGATAAATCAGATTTAGTGAGGCCCAATCGACGAAGTGTACAAATGGGCATGAGGTTGACTCTGGAACCATGTGGCAATGAAAGCTCTTCGGACGTCTACGCCATTGACCTTTCCAGATTAGTACAAAGGTCTAATATGCCCATGAACAACATAATCTTCATCTTCATCAGTAAATGATATTATTGCATGGAATTATTCAGGATTATTCTCTAGGTGATAGAATTAAGCTACAACAATTTCAGTTTCAAACTCTTAAGGACTCGACAAAGCCTCGATGAGTGCTTCCCAAAGATCTTTTGATAGATTCAGAGCATCCAGAATTGATAACTTGGCTGGTACTTGGGCCAACTATTTCAATACATCATACTTTTGATCCATAGGTGTGTGTTTCCCAACATGAATATGTGGTTTAGCAGGTACCTTGGAAGAAGATGCTTTTAAAGTTTATGAATCTTGTATTGGTATAGTAGTTGGCAATATTCCTAGTTTTGGAAGATTAGACCGATTAGATCGATTTACTTGCAGAGAGGAAGAAGATGGAACCTTCAACCGGTCTTCCAAAATAACTATGTCAGGATTGAATATGCTATTGGTAGAAGAACTTTCTTGTTTTTTTCTGAGCTCGTTGAAGGGATCTACCACAAGATTCTACTGCGTACACAATTCTAGCAGTGGTAGAATTGGAATAGTTGCATCTGAAAGACCCACGTCTTCCCCTGTATCCTGAGCGTCTAGAACTTCCTCTGATTCCCCTGTTTGATACAGGGAATTCAAGCTCATCAAAATCGAAACTGCGACTGGCATATGGATCCGTTAATTGAATCATATTAACATAACTGAAGATTAACTCTTCTAATGATGAAGACTCTTCGTGATTATCCTGTTTAGGCTGTGCCGTTTAGTGGGGTGGTGCTTGTTGCTTTGAAGTAGATGAAATGAAGTATGCCAGAGTCAAAGACAACATAGGCATTGACATATACTTAGCTTCTTATGATACTTTTTCTTTATTTTAATCATGTCGTTTTTCTGAGGACTTTCCCACTGATGAAGAGTGTTTTTCTGCAACATTCATGGCAGAAGACACAATCAGTTTCTCTAATTTTGTTCGCAAAATAGCATGAGATTAGTTGATTGTCTTTCTGACCACCCAATCATCATACATTTGTTCATTTTTTCTTTTAACTTCTTTTCATTCGCCTATTTCCTATGGAACTATAGCAGTAACACATGCTACCTGAGCTGAAGAACCTTTTAGTTTGACTTGTCCCGAGTCAACCATCTTTTACTGGAGGTCTTTGAAGACAAAACACTCCTGGATGGGATGCCTCAACATGTGATGAAAAGGGAAATAATTGGGACGGTCTTCATCTCCTTCCTTATTTGGCCTCTTAGGCCTTGGCAATTGAACCTGATTATTTTCCAGAGCCGAAATGAAGTAACGAGGAACTTGTTCATGTTGGAAAGAGTATGTTGTTCACTTCAAATCCTCAAATTGTTTTCTTCTTTGATCTATTTGATCATCTGGATGAAACGACCTTTGTTGTTGGCGCTCAGGAGGTGGAGCCCTTTGAGACGATGAAGGTTTTGAAGTAGAAACCGGTACAGGTGCTTGTTTAAGCATAACTGTAGCAGTTTCTGCTTTACCCATTCTCCTTCCTGGAGCTGTTGGAATAACACAAGATTTATCCTTAGCCTGTATAAGGGAGTCTTCAATCTGCTGAGCGATTGATGTAAAGTCTCAAAACCCTCCTGTGTATTTCACAGGGATCAAAGGTGTGCGTAACTCATCACACAAATTTGCAACACAGATTGGAAACAATTCTTCTTGAGGGAGTCCTAATATTAGAGAATATGTTAATCCTTTCCATCGAGCAATGAAATCTGAGACCCTTTCATTATCCATTTTCTTATATTTTGTAATATAAAAAATGGTTGTCTTTGGCAAAGTTGATCTGAACTGAAGAAGGAATTGTTGATAGAGATCTTCTCATACAGTAATTGACCGGGATTGCAAGCTTGTATACCAGACAATGGTTGGTCCTTACATAGTTCGTATGAAGCATCAGAGTTTTACTACTCCTTGCTGCTCCGGAGTTCCAATCATAGGATCACAACAAGACACGTAATGTGTCAAATGTTGTTCAGGGTCACCTGATCCATTGAAAATAGGGAATACAATGTTTACAAAACTAGATGGAGGAGATATTGAATCTACCCATTCAGGGTAAACATTATTTTCTGGTTGAACCTATACATGTTTCCCTTCCATAGTTTCTAACCGAGCTGTTAATGACTCAATTGTAGTTATTAACTTTTGAGAAACATCCGGTTGAACATGGAGTTGGGTAGATGCAATGACTGGAGCTTGGATAGATGTGGTGGTTGGTGCTGCAAATGATGGTAGCACTACCAACTATAGTTTCACTTGACCCGTAGGATTAGACATGTGAGGGTGTACTGATAGAGGAGGATATTCATGACCTATCTCAGTAGCTGCAAAAAAACTCCCTTGGCTGACTGACTCCAACATGCTTAAGAAGAAGACTTCCCTGAAGTAGTTCTGCATTTAACTTCCATAATTCCTTCATTTCATCCACCTGTTGTGCAAACATTTTCTCTATTGAGAGAGATTGGCCTTATCCAGAGGAAGGATATGTAACCTGATTATTTCCCCTCCCTTTTTTGGATCCTTTTCGGAGCGGGGAAAGTGGGTTACTTGAAGGATTTCCTAGGTTCTGTGTAACCCTTTTATTTTTTGTACGCACACCTTCTTCATTTGTGTCGGTGCGTACATCTTCTTGAGCATGAACCTCTTCATCTGAGTCCCCTGAGTGAGCCTCATCTGATGGATTAGAAATAACGACATTGATGAAATTGATTGATGCATAACGCATCGCATACCTTTAATCATAATTTCTGTGATATTGTCTTCTTCCATGTCTTTGATGAGATATTTCCTTTTATATATTCGATCCCTCAGGAACATCTTGACGAACCATAATTGGGAGTGAATCTCCTGATAATTTGGCTCTTCGTTCCTCTTGAGGTTTTTCCCCAATCTATAAAAGACCAACTTTCCCTGAGGAGGGGATTGATGAATTGAAAAAAATTCCCAATCCGGTGAATTGGGGATGTTCCTTCTGTTCCCACTCAACTCCTCGAATCCTATTTGTTGATTACTAGGGTTGGTTTAAAAGAGTCCCTAGTCTGGAAAGATGCGGTGGCTCTTGACAAGCTATGTCTGAGAATTTCTTAAAATCTCTCCTGATCTTCCCATCCATAGACCGAAAATTAGCTGGATGCATTAACCTGTATCCACATTTATCACCTGGTTCAAAAGTCTGTTGGATGATTTCTGACACTTATGTCACTTGATGATGTGATTTCTCCATATGAGAGGCATGTTCAGTATTCTCGTTTGCTTGATGGAGGAGTAATTCAACAACTTGTTCTCTGTATTCTTGATTTTGAGAGGAACTAGTTGAGGCCTGTTCTTGGGAGATATTTTTATTATAAACAAAGCCCATTGACTGTGGCCGTCCATAGGCAATAACATTGCATGAGACCATTTTCGGAAGGCTTTGCTGACTAGTGAGAACTATGAAATATAGTGCTCCATGAACACCCCATCCTCTTACATGAATACAAGATGGGGCATTCGCAATTAACTGACACAATCTTCTTAGTGCACCAATGCATGAACGTTGAAGGCCTCTCTGCTGCTTTTCAGCCTTCAGATATCAAGAGACTGATAGAGATGCCAAATTAATATGACGTTGTAACCCTTATATTATCTCAAGATGATTTTCATATTCATCATAAGATAAAACTTTCTTCTTCAACTGACATAGAGTTTTCTATATGTTGAGACGAATACCATGAATTCCATCTTCCGTCAACAACTTTGGAATGTCATAATGAGAGTCACCCAGAGGCCAAAACATGACTGGTTCATCACCCTTTTCCAGTTGTTTTCTCATGTTCAACATTTCCACTTTATCATTAAATAAAGATTCTTCTACCAGATTTGACCAAAGATGGTGTTTCCTTGATGCTTCATCAGATTCAACACTCTTGGTAGAGAAATCATTGGTGAAACTAGAAGATGCATGACTTAGGGGTGGTTCGGAGAATGACCTAATCCCTGGGAAATCTTCTGATTGAGAAAGTATTTCACCCACTAACGATCAAGCATCAGACGTGACTGGTTTCTCATTTTCAAGTGCCTCAAGATAAGAGGGCTTTCATGGCACTACATTTTCCACTGGATCATTTTTGGGGCAATGTGCATCACTACTGCGAAGAGGAATTTCGAAGAGAAATTCATCATCATGGGGAGGACCACCATAATGGGTCACATCAAAAGATGAGATCTCTTGCTCCATTATCTTCTGACCATATATAGGGTTCCTGTGGCTCTCATCTGATGATTAAACTTCGAGATCGACCGAACTTTCATGAATAAATCCTTCATGAGGAATTGTCTATTGAAGACCTTAAGAATTAATGATCCCACTATTGAGAAATAAGGGAGTAGATTCTTGAATTCCAACAGATAACTGTCTGAGGGCTTCAAGAAATCCAACATCGAGAAAGGCCTTGTTACAGATTGGGTCTTGATCTCCTGACTGTGCTGGGAGAGTCTTTTTCTTAGCCGCCTTCTTACTTGCTTTGGAAACCACTTTTGATGAAAGTGGCTGCTCTGAGTAGGTGTATGTGCCTGATCCGGAAAGATGTCCAGTTTATGCTGACGATCTCCACTCAAATCAGGTGTATGTGCCTGACATGGTTATCCGTATGATACGGGGGAGTATGCCACACAACCCTCTTACACTATAATAGATTTGTGTGTCTATTCTGGAGTGAACTGTTGATGTTTCACTCCAATGGTAGGGATAGATTTTTGTGTCTTTCCCTAAGAAGACGCTAATGTTTTTATAATATCCTGACAGGCATCCAAGATATGAGAAGGAATTTTCTTCTGCACTTTCACCATTTATTGAATATTCTTGATGACTTCAGCTGCCTGAACAGGGATATACGTCCATTCTGTTCTTGGAGTAGGTGTGTGTGCATGCTCATGTCCTCCTTTTCCTGTCAATGAATCTTGACAATACTCAAGTATAGGGACAGAGAGTTGAGTCTAACTCATGTTTTTCACTGGAGCATTCTGAATTACTTCTCTGAATGCTACCAAGTGAGACTTTTGGAAGGATTGATCAATACTAGTAGGTGTATGTTCCTGCTGATTGAATTTAGATGAAAGTGGTTGAAGATATCCATAATGTGTAGTCAGACGAGCCTGCTAACTAACTGATGACATATAAACAGGTGTATGTTCCTATCTACAATACTCTGCCGGAATTGCCTGACAGGATAGGCGTGATGCTGCCAGACGAGTCTTCTGGACAATGGAATTAAAACGGGCATGTGTGTCTGCCCGCTCGTTGCTTGCCACCATGTTAGGTCGGTGGACTTCTCCGGAGATGGCATAGATGAGAACCTGCTCACTATTAACCAGATTTCGCCTCTGGCGATTCGCCTTTCCTTCCTGGGTTCGAGTAACCTGAGCCGAACCCCTAGAGTCGGTACCCTCATCATGTTGAGGGTGCACTGCCGCACGAGTCTGGTGGTGATTGTTGGTGGGAGCCCTCTAGAAAGACTCATGTCTGCTTGAATTAAGGCCATAAGGGACCTACTCATTCTCCTCATCAGAATAAGAGAGCGAATGGTGATTGCGTTCTGGGGATAATGACCCAAAATGGTTGGAGACGGTAGTTAGCACCACCTGCTTCTTGATCATTGTTCGTCATTGTCCGGATGACCGGAATGAGTTGTTCACTTGGAGGGCTTGTTGGGTAGCCTCTAGAGTTGGGATGGTACCATGTTGACGGTATTCCTTAACCAGCACATTTTATAACCAGCATTGAAGACGCTGAGTAGGTGATTTCGTCCTCAGAGCGGACGATGATTCAGCAGGAGTAACAGTAGTGGCATTCGCAGCTACAGTATTCACAGGTGTGAACTTGAGAGCATCAATTTCTTAGAATTCAAGAAATCTGGGGAAAAGAGTGCATGTTGAATATAACAAACGTAATCAAGATAAATTCAGCCACAACATATTTTGGATGAGCACATATGTCAATGATTGTTTTTGTTGGCCCTATCATTGAGTTTTAAATAAGGCCCTAACAAATAGGTAAAACATAATTTTAACATGGTTAAGGATTCACGTAGGGTTCACCATTTTTTGTTTCCCTCAGAATATGGGGATGACCTCCCCGATTGAAGGTTCAAAAATTCCAAACGGTTTCTCACGGGTATGTTCGTAGAACCGGAAACATCCAATGATTCCACATCCATTTGGACCTACATTCCAAAGGTTGGCCCTCATTAGTTTATGGACTGATGAGGCAGAGTAATTTTCATTGGTCAAGAGGATGGGAGGTCAGACTCATAACACCTTTTTGAGTGAAATTATTGTCTACTTGGGGACTCTCTTTATAGATTTAAGTTATGTTCGTGAATCCTTATTACATTACCATGTATAAAATGAGATTTTCTTCAGATCTAACAATCAATGATTAAATATGTAGGAAATTTACAGAATCTTTTATATGTATTCTTGGTTCTTCATCGATAGAGAATAATCTGTATATTTTAGAGATTCTTAGTCAATGGTTTACTTTAATACATAAAAGTATCTTGGTCATATTGATGACCATACTGGTTTTAAAGCCACCTAGTGGGGAACATGAAGTTTATTGTCATTCAGAAGGACATGGATTATTTCAAAGTTGGGATCATACCCACTGATGGGCTATCTACTTATCCTTTTTTTAGAAAAGGAATCAGAACCCATGTAGTTCGAGTAAAGGAATATGATGTTTATGATTAATGGCTCAAAGAAGGTTGTCATAATTACTTTTACAATCTAAGCTCACGTGAGTAATGCTCTGTGTGAGAAACAATATGTATTGGTAAAAATCAGACAATTGGGCCATGAAAGATGCAACCATAAGAAATAATGTGGGACTTATGTTTGTATGACTGCCCGAATAAATGAATATTATGATTTACTTCAGGGAAGAAATACAGGAACATGGTCCATAAAGGGACATGTGCTTCGTGGAGATTTGAATACTCTAACTTGGGGATTACTCTTGAAAAGGAGGCCCAAATTAGGAGAGGGCTTACGATTGGGTTTTTACTCCTGAGAAGGAATCCCAGATGAAAGGTAAATTAGGACTAGTTAAGAGAAATTAATATTAGGGCTTACTCCTGAAGAGGATGCCCAGGTTAAGAGAATTATGGTTGGGGCATACTCCTGAGGAGGATGCCAAAATTAGGGGACTGAGGCTTATTCTTGAAAAAGAGGCCCAGATTAAGAATTATGACTGGGGCTTATTCCTAAAAAGGAGGCCCTGGTTAACGAGTTCACTCATTTTAAAGGATGTGGTTGAATGAATGAAATCTCAATCTTTAGTGACATAAAGATGTGTAAATCACTAGGTTTTGAGAGATATTTCACAAAATTCCTTTTAGATAAGGAAGTAAAATCAAGAAATCATGCCAAAAATGGCTTTGAAGAGAGTCTTGAAGTCTAAATCTTGAATAGGAGAGGTGGAATGTCTTAAGAAGAGTGAAATGGGCAAGAAGGGCACCCAAAAAGGCAGGGGCGCGCAAGTCCTGCCTGGCGCACAGGTACTGCATGAGCGCGTAAGTCCTGGTCGCGCAGGTATTCCTGCGCGAAACATGGGTAGATGCGTGATGGTTAACCAACAGGGTAATACTTGAGCGACTCTTGGTTAATGCCTTTATAATCATCTTGAGGTTCTTCCAGAAAAGTGGCACGCATGTTCTATTGAAGGAGTTAGGTGGCACACAAGTGTGGCCATTTTCCATAAGGGCTGGCCACTCAGGCACGCATGTTTTGATGAGATTCAACACTTATGCCTTCCTCCCCCTCTTTATATCTTCCTTACTGGGAATGAAATTACCTTAGAAGTGTTTCGGAAGCTTTGAGAAGAGACTAGGGCGCCGAGATCTCAAATAAGGGTTTCTGGAAAAATTCCTCCGAAATGGGTGGCTCAAAGGGTCTATTTATAGGCTGGAGAAGACCCAGGGTAGTTATTACTTATGGAGCGCAAGTGTACATGCACAAAAATTGCGGCGCGCAAGTGTACTTGTGCGACCATCATTGCACTTGCGCGACCCTTGTGCAACATTCTTCTTATTCACTCCTTTGTCAATTTTTGATATTTTGCCCAAAGGTTGAATCATATTGAGATAAGATAATCCCCTTTTCCAATATTTAGATTTTGTGACGAAAGGAACGTCAACAACTATGTCTCTTAGATTTTTGAAATTCAATTCATAGATGAAGTAAAATTACATTTTATGCAAATTTGAAATTGCTCCAATGAGATGTGTAAAAGACGGTAAAATCTCAATAAACTTTTTATATATCTAGAATTATTATAAAATTACCCCAATCAATTACATTGAACATTATTATGTATCTATTTTGACCTAAAATAAATTTTAATAAAATAAATAATTATTTAAATACAAAGTCGGTTTTGAACAATAACTCAGTGTTTTTCACTATTCATTATGAATTGTATATTTTCAGAAAAATAAATAAAATTACCCTAAGCTAATTTTTATTTTACAAATTAATAAATGAAGTCTATTTTATGAAATAAATAACTTATAAGTTTCATTTATTAATTTTAAATTAGTTACCATTTTCAATAGAAAAAAAAGTTTTTTTTATAAAAAGTAAAAACTATAAAAAGATTGACATGTGTTTATGTCAAATTTAAAATTAAAATTTATTATTATGACCACAATTGTATTAACTGATAAAAACATAATATAATAATACATCCAAACCTTTCAAATGTATAATTGAACACTGTAAATTATTTTAATTAAAAATGTTGTTTTCTTTTAAAATTTAGTAATTTTCATTATTCACCCAAATATGACAGTTATCAGAAAAAAAAAACAAAAATTTATCAATAAAAAATATTTATTTCCTGATTCTAAAGAAGAATTATATTTTGTCAAATTTAATATATAAAAGTGTCAAATATTGGATTTCAAAAAGGGTTTCCATTAAAAGGCTGTAAAATTTCATTTTTTGATAAATACTTCTTTTATCTAAAAAATTTTATTTTTTTCTTATATTATTTCTAAGAAACACATAACATGGATCTTAAAATTATATAGAGTATATAAGATTTGAAATTAGGTTATTAATATTTATAGCTTATTTTTTAAGTTCTGGTTTGGTAACTTTGTGGTGTGCTCGACCTCGGTATTATGTGTAGCGCAAGCTATTAAATTACTTTAATGAGAAAATGTACTGTGAGATGTTGGGGTGTTTCATTCTCCCCACCTTAAATAAATTGTGTCCAACCAATTTGAAATTTTTCTTCAAAAATAAAAGGTTAAAAATAGAGAAATAACTTTTTGGAAAAACACACATCAGAAATTGGGTTAATAAAATTTTTTCTTAATAAGAGGAAAAGGGAAATAAAAATGTTACCCCCAAATTATGATCTTGATTATGAGAACATTGGTGGAAATTAGAGACATAATTGGAGGGAAAATGTAAATATTTATATAGAGTTATTGAGTTTATCAATCACATTATATCATTTAAATATATTGACATAACAAATCTATTATCAGAACCATTTTTCAAAACCAAAATACGTAGAAAAAGTATATTGTATTTATTTTTAATTTAAAAAAACATTTTGGCTAGTTAAGGAAGCCAAATATCAAATAACTCTCATAGTGGAGGAAATGTCGTTATGACCCCTTACATTAAAAAATGATTCCCTTTTTTGTCTTTAAGAAAAAATCCTTGAAGAAAATGATTCCCCATGAAATGATTAGTCAAAGTGTTTTATAGACTGTATAAAAGAATGTCGTTCAGAAATAAATGGATGCCTCAATGATAGGAGATTGAGATGAGGCCACTTAAATAAATTTTAAGAATTAATATAGTCATAGAATAAGAGGTATATATATACATCAGAAGAAGAGTTACATCCTTTAACTAATTCCTACCACAACTTCATCTTTCACTACAAAAGATTTCAAAAATATTCTATTTATCTAGTCGTACATTGTTCCAAAAATATAGAATTTATAATTAACCTACGATACCTTTAGAAAAAGTAACTACAATATAAAAACCATGACATCACCTAGGCCAGTGGTAGGTGATTCACCCTTGTCTCCCTTCGGTTGCGGGTTCATGTTTTGTGGCCTTGTCGGCCAAAACTGTTTGTCGCCCGACCTTTTGGTTGTCCTTTTAATGAAAATCCCAAAATAACCTTATCAATTGTGTCCAATTTCAAACATAATCCATTCCAACCTTTATACTTACCAAAAATAATTCTATCCATACTCACATTCCAAAATTTATAAGGATGTTAAACACAATGAAGATCCTTTTTTGCTCGTAATAACATGTGAACAAATTCATCATGTATTCTTTTAAAACATGGTAACACCCAGAATTAACATAAAACCTAATTGAATACATTCATGTTACCTTATTCATTATATTATACTGGATATTTTCCTTATATCTAAATTTTTTGAATATTCCAACAATGTTGAAATAATCAAACTATAAACCAGTTCCAAGAAAGTCTACAATATCCAATATAATTTATCCAAAACAACAATCTCTTATTCCAAAATAACTACCTCAATATAAGGACAATATTATGGATTACCTTTCTTTCAACCATTTATTTTCCAAACATTTTAGCTTACTATAATGTCACTTTTTGTAGAACCATATAATCACAAATCCTCGATAAAATAGTACTGCAGTGAAATCCTTATTTATATTCATAATTCAAATAACCAGTATATTGTTTATACAACTCTCAAATGAAATAATTATATAATAACAACCTAAGAACACTAGTAATTCCTCTTTCTCTAAGGCAGTATCATAACTAAATTATAATACAATAACATTATTTGTAGTATACTCTGATGACTGGGACATTAATTCAGGTAGTGTCACAATTCCTTATAGATGAATAATTTAATATTTAAAACCTCTTTCTTACCCTTAAAATCACATACATGGTGTCCTTTTTCTCCTCACTTATATGAAACTCTAATTCACTTCATGACGTTACAAAGGCTATTATTTCCACTATTATCACATATATGGAAATCCTTATTTCCCATGTTATCATTATCTATCTTTCTCTAAACCATCATTTTCTTCCCTTGCATCCCTCCAATGCCATATGACTCAGAGAATTAATTACATATCTTATTAACACATGATGTTATTTCTTCATATTTTGAGAAATATATGTGAGACTATTTCCCATATAAATGTTGTCTTAATACCATGAAATAAATGACACTTCTTACTCTATGGATCATACATATTATTGGAGTTCTCATTCCTTCTACTGGGTGCCATTTTTAAACAATGGAAAAAACTAGGTCAGTTTATAAATCACAATGTATAGTTCCAAAAATAGGAAAAACCTAAGGTAAATATATCAGTTTATGGATATAATCCGTAATAATAAAAATGTTTTCTTTGAGAAAGTATTTACTATTATATCCTTCATAACATCTTGTAATGAAAATGTGAATTATCTTTATCAAATCCCCCAGGAGTGTCTTATCCAAGATTGTAGCAAGTCCCACTGTCTTTCACCAGTTCCCATTTGAGTCTAACTTAATGTAGTGTTTTTGGGTTTTACCCCTAGGTACAGCAGTGACAGAGCCACATCTACCCGCTCTTATCAATACATGTATGTATTTCTTTAAAAAATCCACAAATCTCTAAATTACCAATATTCTAGGCCATTCTTACATACTAATCCTCAAATTCTATCTAAGGGTAATGTTATCTAATCAGATTTTATCAAAATATATTTCAAATATTTCTACTAAACTTCATATGATATCAACTGTAACACACCATCCATAGATTCCCAGAGTCCGTGCATTGTTTAAATACATTTACATGATTACAATGAATCAAGTCCCTAATGAATGATTAATTTTTCTATCTTGGAAAATAGATTACAGACATGAATGTTACATTACACATTTTGACATACAAAAAAATCATTTGAGAATGATAGTGTTCCCGTAGCATAACTCTACATCTCAAACATAAAACACTTATTGGGATCCTTGGAAAATAAAACATAAGAAAGGGGAGAGCTAATATGCTTAGTAAGGGTAAATAATTTACTGGAAGATAAAATAAAAAATTTGTGTGGTGTATAAATGAAAACACATGGATTTACAAATAATAAACATGGAAAAATATATAAAAAATATGAGTTGAGTAAATAATTCCATAAAAACATAGTTGTCTGTATTCTTCTAGTCGAATAATCACATGAACCATCAGTATTATTTTCATAATGAAGAAATGTATAATGCCATATATTCTGAAAATTTTTGTCAAAGCCTCAGCCAGGACATTAAAAAATGATTAATGCCTCGGCCAAAACCGTAAATCAAATTGGAAATGGCCTACGAAAATTCAATTTCTAATTTTCTCATGAGACCTACCGATGCCTCGAGGATATATTGCGGTCTCCATCTGTCACTCATCATGTCCAATAAATTCCTCATATGAAAATGTTGAAACATAACATAATCATTTGTATTAGAACTAGCATATGAAATATCAATACTTCAACCATAAACTATTAATTTTATAAAAAAACACATCAACAATCAAACATATCAAAAAACCATCAATACAATATGGAATATTTGTATCATAATAAATGAACTTCAAATAAGTGTAAAATCCTTCAAAGGATGTTGACATAGATGAAAATTATTTGTAAAACTCTGTGAGATAAATAACCATTTTTCATGAAAACATTTGAAAGTCACACAATTTAAAAAGGAATTAATTTAAAGGAATTTTGGAATCAATGTTTCCCATAAAACTTTGAATCATTTGAATGGAGTATACATTTTAAAAACATCCAGGTTCATATAAATAAATCCTTTAAAACCATTTTGAAAACATCGAAATTAATGAGAATGATTTAGATGAATAAATATTTAAAACATTTATAATTATGTTTTAATAAAAGGTACCCATAAAAGAAACCCATTTAAATTTTTTTTGAATCATGTACATGGATAATAAATATTTCCTAGTAAAAACTTACCCATAAATAATCTCGAATAGTCTTGAGATTGAATAATAAACCCAGAACTTGCACTTTCCTTTGGTCTAGGGTATTTTTAATCTCCTATATAATGACCACAGTTTGATACCAAATTATACAGGACCATATTCTTATTAATTATATCATACATGATTAATTAATTACTTTATACAACCCATTTAATAATAATTTTAATGTAAAATTAAAATTTTGGGTAAAAATCGCTTTCTATATCGTATGTGTTTTAACTTCTCATTCTTGACGATATCATTTAGATCATGATATAAATGATCCAGAAAATAAACCTTTAATTATATATCATATAAATTTATAATTTAAATATTTATTATATATTTTTATATGAAATGGAAGGGACATTTTATCGAGACGATAGGCCGTACGTACGCATAAACGATGTTTCCGTTTTCATATTATATTGAAGGATAGTAAGTGAATAAAAAATATCTAAGTACATACATATATATATATATATATATATATATATATATATTGCTCCAGTAGCATTATTATGTAAAATATTACATACTTATTAATAATATGTATTTTTATAATAATCGTTGAATGGTGAACATGGAAATGAATGTCATCGCGTCGTGGAGACGGTAATCCGTACGTACCCACGAGTGATA
Source organism: Viscum album (assembly GCA_963277665.1). Classification (NCBI taxonomy): domain Eukaryota; kingdom Viridiplantae; phylum Streptophyta; class Magnoliopsida; order Santalales; family Viscaceae; genus Viscum; species Viscum album. Next base: position 2,049,112,838 of record OY728127.1, read on the forward strand.
ATATCATTATTTTGATATTAAAATCGAACATTATTGGATGGTATATGATATATATAGAATAATTAACATGTTATATTTATTATTTATATCAATTATCTATCATTATTATATGCATCCAAAAAATAATGTATTGAATAAAAACAACACCACAACGTGGAGACCGTAAGTCGGAAGTACGCATGTATGGTGACATGTCATCAATAAGATGGATATAATAATGAATATGGTTGTAAAATATTTATAATAATATCATTTTATATACAAGATACTTGAGTTACTATTTTACAATGGAAAAAATAAGGAAATAAGAAGTGGAAGAAGAAATGAACTTGAAAGAGGTGATGAAATATTTACCCCTTCTTCGGGTTCTTTTTTTTATTTGATCAAAAGTGATTCATAGGATAGCTTTCTGACAAATTTATGTCCTCTATGATATAGGGAGGTTATTTTAGAAGATATTATGGATAGGTATGGCCGAACCAAATGGCATTGAAGGTGTGAATTTGAGAGAAGGGGGAGTGCCTTTTTATAAGAGGGGTGAGGGGACCTTAGGAAAAGATTGATATATTATTTTATAATAAGATCATATTCAGTTTATAATGGCTCCAAATTGATTTATTTCGAATATAAAGTGGGGATGAGTCTAAATCCTCTCATCCAATATGTTTTAGAAATGTTTAGGTTTTCATTTTAACCTTATCTTTTAGATTTAACTCTAAGTTAAGTGATTTTACTTTTATCGTGCCTTCTTGAATTCATACACTATATGGTTAACAAATATACTATGAACATCTAAGTGAACATAAAGTGGTTCATTATTGACATATATAATATTATTTAAGACCTTTTGGTGTACCTTATATTTTTAGTAATATTATATCAACAAATAATATAGTATTTGTTTTAAAAATTAATTTATGTCAATTTTGAAACTATTTCGTATTTTTATTTAAAACTTATAAAAACACTATCACTTCTAATAAATTCTATCTAATCAACCCTAACATGTCATATTAACCTATAAAATTAGTGAAATTAATAAAAAGTCTCAAATTACATTTATTTGTATATTTATATTATAAATTATTTTAATATTTCTATTATAAGTAATTAATGCATCATCATTGTGTCATAAATAAATTAATTTATTTAATGTCTAAAAAATATAAATAAAATACAATCATGTAGGAAATCATTTTATAGTTATAATTTATATTTATAGTAGAATTTATTTAATGAATAAACCTATATTAAAATGTTTTAGTTATGAAGACTTGAATATAACACTTTTAACTCTTTTAAAAATTAAATAATAATAAATGTCCTAATTTAATACATGTGGACCTAAAGGGTCATATTTTAATCATAATTTTGTTTTTTGTAGAATTAAACTCATCCAATAGAATTATAAGATGTGTTACAGTAATAATAATATCATTTTTACATTTAATTTTACTATTTACTTTAATCTGTGGTAAATAAAAGTCAAAAGTTACTATGCACTAAAAATTATTTATATCATACTGAACCACATTTTACATACTGATATCAAATTTTTCTCTTATATTATTGAAATTAAATTCACAGAAGCAGTAAAAAAAATTTTATGAAAATTATAAAATGATTTTAAGAGGTGGGTAAAACACGGTAAAAAGTTTAATAAAATTTGTATATATCTAAACTTATTATAAAATGACTCCCATGAATTACATTGATCATATATAGGTATTATGTGTCTATTCTAAACTAAAATTAAGTTTAATAATATAAATAAATATATAAATAAAAAGTCGGTTTTATACAATCTCTATTTTTTCACTATTCATCAAAAATTTAATGTTTTAAGAAAAATACCAAAAAAAAATAAGATAATTTTTATATTATGAATTCAAAAATGAAGTGTATTATAAAAAATTAATAACATATATGTTTCATTTATTAATATAAATTTGTTTCATGTTGTCAAAACCAAAAAATAGTTTTTTTAAAAAGTAATAACTATCAAAAGATTTGAATGTGTTTTTGTCAATTTTAAATTTGTAATTATTTATAATGACCAAAATTGTATTAAACAATTAAAATATAATACAATTATACATATAATCCATTAAAATTGTGTAATTGATCACTATAAATTATTTTTATTAAAAATGTTGTTTTCACCTAATTTTTACTAATTTTTACTGTTCTCCCAAATATGAAATTTATCATAAAAACACCAAAAATTTATCGAAACTAAATTTTTATGTCCTAATTCTAAATAAGAAGTTTATTTTGTCAAAATTAATATATAAAAGTGTAAAAAATTTGATTTATAAAGTGTTCTCCATTAAAATGTTATAAAATTTCATTTTTTGAAAAATACATTTATTATCTAATATATATGAATTTGTTCTTATATGATGTCTAAAGAACCCATAATAGGGATGTTAAAATTATATCAAGTATATAAAATTCAAAATGCAGCAAATAATATTTATAACCACTTTTTTAATGTCTTGTTTGGTTTTTTTGTAGTGCGCTTGAACTTGGTGTTGCGTGAAGGACAAGTAAATAAATTACACTAATGAGATAATGTACTATGAGATCTTGTGGTGTTAATGTGTGATTAACTTAGTTGCAAATTATCTATTGTCAGCATGGGCCACCAAAAAGAAAACCAAAAAAATAAATAACTATTAATCAAATATTTAAAAAAATTATTTAATTTCTCAAATCCTTATAACTCATGAACGATGACTACGATTTGGAAAATTGAACCCACCATTGAGCTCATGATTGTGTGATTCCCTTAGGAGGTGACTAATCTTGGCAAGTTCAATTCGAGGGTAAAAGTTAATTTTTGGTCATTTAATTAAAAATAAATTAAACTTAGGAATGTTTATTTTATTCAAAAATGTTTCTCTACAACCCAATGTCGATCCAACTGATTCATTTCATAAATGTAACAACATAACGATGTTATAACTCAAGAATAACAGGAATGTTGTTTCATTTGATAAATGAAGCACTGTAATTAGGTGATGACTTATTGTAAAAAATGATAAAATCTGTTACCTCCAATAAGTTAGTTAACGAATATACAAGATCATGGGAGCATAATTCATTTTTATCTGAAGCCTTTCTAGAAATTCAATGGTGATAAATGAGTGGAAACAAATGACGACCGATGAAAAATCAATGAATGGATTCTGATTAGATGTTGGAAGATCGATGAACAATGAACTCAATGTTCACCCTACATCAAAGATCAATCCAGCCCCAATGTAAATGGTTTAATTATAATTGAATTCCTTCCTTATGCATTCATTGGTTTGAGAGAAAAAGACTGATCAACAACTAAATAGTTTGACCTGTGTATCAATCACGTGTTTTACGAGATTATAATTGACATCTAGAATTTAATGTAGTTGGATTCACGTAATGTTTTTTTCTTAATAAAAATACCTAACAAGGAATAACCATGACAACATGAACAATGGTCATTGAAAGAAATTAATGTTGTTTTTGTTCATTCTTCATTGAAACCTTCCATCTATTCATTGTGGCGACAAAAATTTTCTCTCTAGGAAGGACCAAAATTCCATGAAAGCCTAAGGAAGGAGGTCATGGGAGATGGTAGTGACATGTGACTTCCATCTCAGAAGATAGTAGTTGGGGAGGCCAAGGCCATGTAGGATTTGGTGGCGATGGAGGGGAACCGTGGCGATGTGGGACACAACTAGGATGGCCTCCAACATGAAGACTGATGGTGGTGGAACCCAAAATAGTCGTTGTGTGTTTTAGATAGGGGCCCTTGGCTCCTTCTGACATGGTTGGGAGCCACATCCTTTGGTGGATGACTATGTCACCAAAATAATGTGGTAGGGATAGGGTTGTGGTTAATGGGTTTGAACAGACATGGCATGCCACAAAACCTAGGCAGGATAGAATCGTCCCTCCATCACGGGGCGGGATAGTGGAACGAGACTATTGGGTGGCATGGATGGAATAAAACTATCCCACCATTGAGAGACGGGACATCTAAGGATCAGGATGCCAGACCCATGGACCAATGGGCCGGTTTAATCATTTCCTTTGACTATATATGATTAGGTCAAGTCGGGTCATCCTAGTCATGTCTGGTCAGTACCACTAATCTTCTAATCGATGCCACTTCTAGAAAACTATCATAAAATCCAAATCGTATGTCTAATTGATTATCTATTTTCAGTGTTGGGACCCTTGTAATGATACAATCTTTTTGAAATTATCCATTTTATTTTTTATCAATTTTATAATATGACCTATCACTTGAGGATAATAATCTATCAAAATCAAGCACACAACAAGCGGGAATACTACGGTTTTCTATGATTAAAAGTAAGTGATGAGCGGAGCATAATGGACCATCAGACCATAGGGATGAGCGGGCCATATTTTCCCTATAGAATAGTTGACCTCAGTTCCCTATAATACCTCAGAGATGAGCATACCCCAGTGGCCGAGTAGACGGGTGGACCTCAGTGACCTAATATAACTCAATGACATGCGTACCATAGTGGCTTTGTTGACGAGCGGAACACAGTCTCCCAAAAAACCTCAATGATGAGAGTACCTCAGTGGACAAGTAAATTAGTGATAATCTGTGGCCTAACATACCTCGGTGGATGAGAAGACAAGAGTAACGATGTGGCCTAGTAGATGAGTAGACCACAGTTGACCAACAGACCTTAGTGATGAATGTACATTAGTGTCCCAATAGACTTCAATGACACACCAAACTCAGTGGCATAGTAGGTTATACTAAATAATTTTGGAAGATTACATTATTAATTCAATATTACCAATGCTAATACTAAAATTATTTCATTCTATACATTAGGTCATATCGGTGTGAGATGACTCAGGTGACTTTCTTTACTATACTTTTTAGTGGATTCTCTACAGGTGCCTATTTGGTATTCCACTTTGTGCATTGAATTGATTTATACTTTATTGGTTTGGAGGTCAATAATATGTATTGTATTACTCACCCCTACATGGGATTCACCAACATGTTTCATATCATATTTAGACGATCGATGCTTTGCTGAATTTCTTGATGTACAGGTCTCAGGTAGTGGATAGAGTGACCCGGCAGAAGAGACATGCTTATGGAAATCCAGATAGATTTTTTTGAACCTACCCTTTAGGAAAGTTTTTCTATTGTGGAGTTCTAAATACTTGTAATTTTAATTTAATGTTTCTGTTTTAGTTTTATTCCATCACTTTTTAACTTCACTTTTCTACTATCATCCCATGTACTACTTGCATTGTGTTTTCACCATTCATCATCTATGGAATAGATTTTTGTGTGTTTGTGCTTTTACATTGAAAAATGACTCCCATTTTATGGGATATTCTTACTCGGCACTGGATTCCATCCCCTTCCCAATAGGTGGTAGTCTAAGGGTAGTCACGACACATGCCACAGGGGATGGGTCTTGACATATAGAGACCCTTGGGATTTCTTCAGCAACACCATGTGCCATCATCAATGTGGTAGAATATATATATATATATATATATATATATATATATATATATATATATATTTGGATTTCAATGTACCCCAGATGGGAATATTTCTATATGGGTTATAATCAAAATGATGAAAATATTTTTTCACATTATACCTATTCTAAATACAACCATGTCCTATGAAAATGGAAATATATAGGTGGAATAAATTTTCATATTACATGGATTTGATTCTTCTATGGTCTCTAATAGGAATCCATATTTTAAATCTCACATTGGTAGAGGCCATTAGGAGGAACTATAATATGAAAATCATTTGATAATGAAATATATTTCATTGAAGAGTTTCCAAAAAAATGAGCTATAATGTACCTTGATGAAATTTTATGTACATGTGTTCTTGTTTTTTTTACCCATTTTTGGAAATATTAATTTTTATTATTATAACACTTAATAGTGTAAAATATGGAGACAGTCATTTGAAAAAATATATAGAATGTTGTGTAAATAATTATTTTTATGGTTGGAGATTATTATGGAAACAAGTGCATTATGGGGTTTATCCAAATTAATGATTGGGAAAATTTTGTTTATTAATCAAAAAATTTTCATGAAATAGAGGTGTTAAAAGTACTATACTTATCATGTCCACTAATTATTGGAGTTTTCATTTAGTGAACATGTTTTCATTAGAGTATCATCATTTTGGGGCCACTGACATGTTGGGAAATTTGGAAATGTTGGGTATATGTATTTCAACACTTTTGATGTTGTTGACTGGGTGGAGAATGTTTCATGAAATTTATTTCATATATAATAGTTGACTTCCATTAAAAAAATATTTTATGTTATATATCATGGAAATTTTATTTAAAACTATTCTCATCATTTGAGCAAGGTTGATCTTAATATTGAGCTTGATTTACCCAAAACTGAGCATCAATTTAAGATTATTGATTCTGAGACAAATCTAGTTAGTTAAAGGAAGATACCTTTAGTCTTTATTAAATGGTAGAATTTTTCTAATTTACATGAGGCATGGGATCATGAGTCACTAAGGAGAGATGATTATATATAAATATTTTACATGGAATCATGTTGAAAATATGTTTGGTGATAGAAATTCTTTTAGGGGGTTGGATGTATTATCCCAATACAATAATTATGGTTCCCTCAACACATGTTATGTTTTTTAATTTAGTGGTTGTTAATTTTTGGTTATTTATATTAATTTTTATTACTTAGTAAGAGTATGTAGCTTTCTACATTAGGAAAAGGGTTAAGAAAAAATAAATAGTTTGGAAAAAAGAAAATGTGCAGCCATGTTGGGGAAATTAGAAGGGATCACAATCTATTCAAACCATGAGACCTCTAACATACAATCTACATCTTAAAACTATGGTTTTTTTATAGTTTTTACCCAGTTAAACTATGTGTCCAAACATAAACTCCATATATAATCCAATCTATGTCCCATTTTTATAGTATATAGATACTACTAAATGTGGAACACCTCTAGTAAAAAATGTACATGGGTTTCATCCCTTTTAAAAATAAATTTAAAACACCATGACCCATGTTTTACACATAACCGACCCCCACACATCCTTATTAATAAAATTTCATCTTGATTTCTCTCATTAATTAGTTATGGAACCTAAAAAACAACTTATCTGGGATAAAGGAGTGATTGATATCGTATCATCCTTTTCAGGTAAGTATATCTTCTATCAAATATAGTATTGTTTTAATATAATTTATAATATAAATATTTTTATAGATCATCATGTTATTGATGGTTCTAAACTCTATTTTATGGATATAAATTCCAATATGGTGGATAATTGTTATGATCTGTGTTTTATTATATTATTCTCCATGTTCTGTATTAGCAATCACAATGATGGTGTTATGGTTGGTCATGAAATAAATTTTAGGTATTTCCCTAATTCATTTAAAATAATTTGAGACCCAATATATAATGATTGATTTGAAATGAATATTCAATGGATTTAAAAACAATGATGTAAAATGAACTGTGTATGTTTTGGATATAGGTATGGTATTGATTAAAAAGCCTCATTTTAATGAAACTTAAGTTGTTTGGTTGATTTGGAAAAACTAATGTATTACTGTTAAAATTGATTTAATGAAATTTAATGGATACTGGTTGTTTTGAAAATATCCTAAATATAATTATTCTTTTAAAATGGAGTTATATTTATGTAAACCATGATTTGGATTGAGATAAAAAGGTTCATCTTGACTTTTTTTGGGAAAATTAGATTTGAAAGAAAAATAAATTCATGAAACATATTTTTCATAATGGGTATCCTCATGATGTGTTGATTTGGTGTCCCACAAATTATTTCTCCATTCTTGGAGCGCATGACGGTATGGTATGTGAGTTAGAAATCTAGACAAGAACACTATGAAATTGTCACCATTTCAATGGATTTATGATGAATTCTCAATCTAAATGATGTTTAAATAGATTTATAGTAGTGGCTACCCTATTTGGGTATAAAATATTCTCCCATAGTATATCCCCTTATGGGATGTCAATTTTCAAGTGAATACATTTATATAACCATATTAAAAAAGAGATGATTAATGATCTGATTATGAGAAAATAATGTATTATATTTCTTGTTATCATGGTGTTTTTATTTTCACAAAAATATTATTCAAGCTATTATTTTAATAATGGATTTATTCATTCAACGTAATTTATATATTTTGATTATATAAAATGTTCATATAATAAATTTTCTATATATTTTATACTAATTTGATTTATAGAATTTTTTATTTGTAAAATATAAATTATTTTCTATTCAATACCAAATTGAAAATGATATCATATTACAAAATTGATATAGTAGTGGTTATAGAACCCATGTTGTAGTTGTACAAAGTGTTTATCTCATAGCCATCCTTTTCCATCTAGCCTTTTTGGAGTTTCTATTGATAGTTCTTAGAAAATTTATGCTTCCACTTGGAGGTTTTAGATGATCATATGTTTGGGGACCTGATTCATAGTGAAAACTAGGGGGGATATTATCCAGAAATTTCCTAGGACGTATGAGTTTTTTTCATGATAAATGATGTATTTAATAATTAGTTTTCTATTCAACGGGGCTTTGTACACCTATATGATTCTATTACATTCATTTTTTGGAATATTGAGAATATGATCAAAAACCATTATCATTTACTTTTTTTAATAAATTCATTCCCTAATTGATCACGAATAAAAGATAGTACTCATTATAAATTCACAGGAATCTAGAAATAACTTATAGATTCTTTAGATCCATCTATGTAATTGGTGTACTAGATATTTTGGAAGCTCTTGTGAAATGTGGTGTGTTTAGTAAGAAGTTAATTCATAATCCTATTTTTATATAAATTATTAATTAATTATATTTTGAATAAAAATAATATTTTTGTCATATTAATTCATGTGATGTTGGTGCCAAGGAATGAGGTTAGTGGGAAGTTGAAATGATATTAACATGGTTAGGACATGGTAAAGGATTTTAAATTTATTACAATAAACATAGAATATAGAAATTATAACAGAAGTCCCATAAATGTGGTAGTTTTTATCACATACAAAAAAAATTATTGTTCTTTTAAAAATATTAATAGTGGCATATAGTTTTTCTATTATAGTATTATCAAAAAATATATTATATATTTTTGTTAATTAGTAATAAATTATATTATTATTCTAATATAGTTATGTTAATGAAATAATTAAAAGATTCCCTATGAAGAGAGAAAATTCCTTTGGGTATGTAAAAAATATATAGAAAAAACATGTTTCAATTACTGATGATGGATGAAGACTTGAAAATTTAGAAAATAGGTTCCCTCCATACATCATGAGGTGTTATGTTGGAACAAATGTAACCTATATAAAAATTACCAGGTGATTGATATACCCCCATGATGGTGGTGAGGTTTTAAAAATAAATTGTGGAATGTTTCGGCCTTACAAAAATGATGGTGTGCCTCTATGTTAGGAGAATAATCATGTTGGTTTGGATTAGTGGTACACATTTCCTATATTAGTAAATATCATTGGTATTTAAAAAATAATAATATCATGATTGAGATAGATGAGTGAAACTAATGAGAGTGACATGGAATATCAATATGGGATATGATCTTAGTCTGTACCATTAGCCTTATGGTGATACATCATTTAGCATGTATGTTAATGATACCATATTTTTGATATTTTAGGGTGTGACCCCTCTAGGTTATAATGTTTTGTGCCAATAAATATATATAACACAGTAACAAGGTTTTTTTCACCAAGAATATTGAAACTTAGGGGACCCCTTGTAATTCATACTTATTCAACTAACAATAAATGAGTGTATATAAGTTGGCAATGGGATTCATTATTAAATTAATGTAATTATTTGAATCTGATGGCCTATGGATAGTGTTGTAAATAACACACTATTTAATAGATTTTATGTATTAATAAATTATGAATTGTCAAGGGTTTTTATCTCATGGAAGATGTGATACATCTTGGAGGTTACATGTTATTGGAGAACGATGTTTTGAGTTATTACAACATCGTAGCAGGGTGTCCTTCATCCTATTGTCAATTTCATTATAAGGATGAGGTAATAAATGTTTGAAAAATATAATAAAATTTATTAGTAAAAGCACTTATTTTTCCTAAAAAAATAATAATAATACATAAATGGTTACTCGGATATGATAATAGAGATCTATATTGAATTCAAAACCACATCTTTACCATAGGAGCGACCTAACATTGTTCAGTGTGGGCCAAATGTGAAGAAATTATTGGTGGAATGAAATTTAAAAAATATTTAAAATGAAAATATTTTTTTCATCATTAAATAGAATTTATAATCATAAGTATATAGATATACATTTTTTCAAGGTTCTCTACTAAACCCTTGAGACCTAGATGGCACTAGAGGATTTCAGTCATAGAAGAGTATGAATGATTAGGATCATATCATGGATTATCATGTAAGAGGGCTTGTACAGCTCCTCAAAGATTACAAAACAATCGTTCTGTAACAATTATCAGTCCAATATCTAGGTATGTAATATGTTCTAGTTTTATTATTTAACGTTATTAATTTTTGGGAGGAATGAAAATTAATCGACGAACAAGTTAATTTGAGTATCTATATCTTTGTGAAAAGATTTTATTCTATGATATTGACTTAATATATATTTATAAGCACAATCAACCATTCTTGATTGTTGGCCATGAACAGTTGGCTAACGATGATAAATCTTTGTTCATGTGAAATTTCTCCTCTGTTATTCACATTATACATCATTGTATCCCCATGGTCCTAACTCAAGGTTTTCGGGTGGTTCCATGTTTGATCAGACCCATGAATTAGAGGAAAAATGTCAAATGGGGCTGGATTAGTGTAGATCAGGGATAGATTATCACATACATGTGTCCATTTCTATTTTAAGGTCTTGGGGGAAGTGTGGCGGCTCACGGAAGTGTATGCAAAATAATTTTTCACTAAAAGAGACACAGAGTGGAACACAGCTGTGGGATAGAGGATCTCGTCAGTGTGTGTGGATTTAGAAGGTGATCAAAGATAGAGGTAGGTGGAGCATGTAGGTTGTCGATCCATGTCCCAAGGTTCAGGTGGGTGTAAAACATGAATGTGATATTGTAAAGGATTGATGCAAAGGACTCAGTCAAATCTATGTCAGGACAACATGTTATATCTGTGTTGGGTAAGCCGGATCATGGTTGGGTAAATTGGGGTGGAGAAGGATGCCCTTGACCTTGTGGTTCTATCAAAGGTTTGGGGAGTAAGGAAATGTTGTTCAATGAGATCCATTGTATAGTTTGGTCAAATAAAATGTGGAGGGGAATGGGAGATGATTTTGAAATATTGACCGGATGGAGAGTACTAGGGCATTTGACCGTTATTGTATGTAGTAGAATATGTCCAAGAATTGCAGCTTGACAAACAAAGATGTTCATCCCATGGGTGGCCTATCCATGCAATAAGTATACCGACTGTGGTATTAGGTGGTCCGACCATGAGGGTATGTGGAAAAATCGTGATGGTAGGGTCATAGGCCCTGATTGTTTTATCGGAAACATAGATCAAATAGTTGTAGATCTAATATAGAGTGTCTAAATGATGTGCCGACAGTAGTAGTGTACCATGATTTTATAAGGGTTGATTCAAGACCAATTTTGGTTAACATATTCAGATTTTATACTTTTATGTTTCCTATTTGGACAATTAAATGTTGATTTAGTTACCATGGCGGTTTTCTCATGGTTGTAGTGTGGTATTACATCGAAATAAGTGGAATGTAATCCCCTCTAGAGGTCATGTCCAAGATAGTATTTTGGAATCACTCAGTGAGAATAGAGAGTGATACTCTATAATCCTACTATTTTTTGTTGAATCAGTGTGACTTACATGAGTAATAAACTGATCATATGTGTACTATTCTACATCGATATGGGTTGTGGAATCATTTTCTGATGAGCACCTATATAGTAGGATGATCCATATTGAGTTTATAGTGTCCCCTAATGGTTCTAGGAATTACCCCCATATTTTTATCAAAGTATTTTTAGACCAGTGGGTCTTATTTGGTTGGGGCCAAAATGAGAATGACCTATTCGTCAAATGTCTTTTATGATGTCATGGTTAAAGGAGTGAGTTCACTCAGAATGAACATTCTTATAGCAGAATCCTGTGGCTGGTAGTTCATTACGACTACTTGATTGTTTGGTGTCTCACCTAATTATATCATGATTTCTCTTTACTTATTTTATCTATTATATATGTTTACATATTTGATTGATATTACTATACATGGTACATCCTGTTTAGTATTTTTGGGGTGTCTTAACGAGTATTGTTATTCTCAGCCATGCATGGTCATTAGCCACATGTGTCATTACTTATGTACATTGGTGATCTTTCGATAGTTTACTAAGAAGAAAAGGAGTAGGTAGAGTATATAAAGAGTGGAGTAGATAGATGTTTTTATTGGTAGAATACCATTGACATTGTACTGACCCTTTGAGTTAATTGGGATCTTTATAATTCCATTCATAATTGTGTATACACTCATTGTGATAGGAATTTATTTGTCCCTTATTAATTTTTATTTACCTGATGTTATTCGTAGTTTGTGGGATCATAGTTGTATGCATGAATTCCTTAATTAGTTTTAAATTAAAAAAATATGTCTATTTGAGACGAGATCGTGTGTATTGGAACATTAGGATAATTCCTCCCATTTGTGGTAAATGCCTAGTCGGTGCTAGTCACCAGTACATGGCCTATCAGAGGGGAGTTTGGGGTAGTCATGGAATTGGTACCTCTGGGATGAGTCTTGAATGTAATTGAGGTTACTAGATATTTTTTCAAATTTTTACATAGGAGGATGGATGCTTGTTTGTGTATTTTTTGATATTTCCATGTTGGTAAATGTTTCCATTGAGATGTTTTCCTTTGTTTTGTTTAATGTATTTTATTTTTTATAGTACATTATAAAATTAAACTATTGATCTTAATAACATATATTCATTAGAAGTTTACAATTATTGGAGAAAATTAACTCACACATTTATCTTGTTTAATTTAATGGTCTAGTAATCAATAAATGGTGATCCAGAACTCACTTCTTACTATGTTAGAGTTGGATTGGATATCATGGTAACTGGGTATCTGGGAATGTTCTTGGAAAATTGTATCATATTCTTCGTTTAATCATAATTACATGATGTAATTATTAAATTTTTGATGTATTGATGTGACATTAGTTTTATTTGTGATTGAGTTTCTAGACATCAAACAACAATATAATCCATAAGTTTCCATGGGTGGTTGGAAAATTATCCTTCGATAAGTTTTTGATCTGATTTTATTTAATTCCCTATCTGTGATCATAGTATGTTTATATAACAATCATAAATAAATTTTCAGTAGAGTTTATATTCCTACATGTTCATTTAATTTATCCTTTATTACTTCAATAGTGTTATATGTTATTGTTTTCCATGAACATGCCTCTAAGAAGACATTTGATTAAGACCTAGGGTGTTTCCATTGGTGAAACACATATGAAATATCATCTAGTAGACATGAATTATGATGATATATTAGTGTAGGAAATCCATGATCAAGGATATGTACATACACTCATGGCATCATAGGATTCATTAGTGTAAATTCAAGTGAATGAATATAATTATCCTTATTAAAAGTTTATTCTCGAGAATACACCTTCATTAAAAGGAACTAATGATACAAAAAGGTTAATAATTTAATGATAATATTATACCATAATTTTGAAATCCTAGAACAACCAAGCGATATAATGTCTATTTTTCATACCATTAATATATAATTTCAAAGTAGGAGATCATTCGATTTGATGGTGACACTGAAAAAATGATGTATTGGAATAAAATAAAATTTCATTTCATTTGAATTAATATTTATAAGAATAATTGTTGGTCATTGAAAAATACATGGATTTTCTCATGCTCGAATAGAGTGACCTAACCATGATTAACATTAAAAACCACATTTCATAACCTTTTGAGTTCTCTCCTAAATAGTAGATTAATGAGAAGTTAAAAGAACATAAAACTAACATGGGTGTTCAAAATATAAGGTTAAATCATTTTTTCATTCATGAAATGGGGTCATATGCGGATTTGATGAATATAGAATTAATTCTTATGATTTAAATGGGTGGTATGATAGGGATGATGTGAGTTCTTTTTTTCACATAGAATAAGTTATGTGTTATAGTTTAACAGAAATAGGAAGTATGATGAGTCTTGATGTTGTTATGTACATAAGGTGTGTTCACGTCCTCTTATAGTTCCTTGAATAGACCATATTAATTACTCTTAGTGAGGAATGATCAATGACTTGAATTCTGTTTACACTATGGAAATAAATATTTGTGATTTTTTGGTTATCCAATATACATATATAAATACTTCCATATAAATTTTTGTCCACACACTAGAAAATTCCAATAATAACATAAAATTACAATGATTTAATGAGATTCGTCGAGATATAAGAGTCTAAAATCAGATACAAACATAATGATTCTTATTCATGTAGTGGAACTTTCTCTAGGGGAAATTGATACATGTCCAATTAATGTGACATGTACCTCCACTATATATTCAAATTTAGTGTCTTCTTATTTCGATAATGGTGCATCTCACTGAATTATATCAACTCATATTATGATCCTAAAAAATCATAAGGATATTTTTCATTAAGTGATAAATATTACTACTCACATAAAAAAGAATAGAGGTAATGGACTATGTTTTCCTTCATATTATTTCTCTTTATTAGAAATTTAACTTACCAAGATGTTTATGGTTCTAAACATGAATCCTCTTGGTGAAATCATCATGATATATTTGTTGATTACAAATATGGGCTTCGGAAATTGTCATCATTACATAATCTAATTTATCTCCCATGATGGGGTGTTCCATATCTTTTAAAGAGAATGCGACATAATGTTGATTAGACCCTTAACGTATTTCTTGAGTTTTTTAGGGTGGTATTTTTTTCATTTTATATTGAGAGAGAATCATTGAGTGATTAGATCCCACTAGACATAGTCTAGTGTATCAAAAAAAATTTCTCTCTAGTATTCCACCAGTTATAGAAGTAAAGTTTAATACAGATTTTGTACCATGTACTTAGTTGGTGTATATTATTTTATACCCTATAGAATAAACTGATAAAATCTGTTATAGACATAGTAGAATGATCAATTAGCGTTAAAGAAATCCATGCGAGTGTATAATATTTGAAAGCACATTTTCTCTATTTAATGAATGATGAAAAATATATTATCCAATACATTTATTAAAAAACTCAATTGAGTTGCATTGAAGTAAATTTATCTATTACCAATGATTGATGAATTTATTGTCCATTTAAATATCGTGAAGTGGTTCAGGATGAATGGTCATTGATCTAGTTATCGCCAACAGAGAATAAAAGAATCTAAAATTTAGAATTACATCATTAAGAGATTGTATATCCATTATGAGTATATTTTAATGAAATTTGGACTAACCAATTATCTTTTATTTTTTATGAAATTGATGAATTTTTTTTGATGAGTTCCTTGTCAAATTCATAATGGTTCTCATGTATGATATTAAATTTAATATCATGTTAGGGAATAATCATGTGATTCATATTATAATAGTTCTATAAATCATGATAGATCAAATAATTTTTATAATTCAATCAAAGTGTAATTTTCGGATCCAGTAAGTTATGTTCTTGGGAAAGATTTTTTTGGAGCCACATATTCAGTTGATCTTGATAATGGGAATAATATTAATACATGGGATAAAAAATTTAATGTTTTTAACAAAAATATATTCAAGGAAATGGTAGGTTATTATCACATGTTTTAAAAAAAATATTTTTTGGATTTTAAAATGTTCCCTCACCCTCAATTTGGTGTTATGTTTTTTGGGATATGACATTCCATAGTTAATATTTTTAGATGAATCCTTTTTAAATTTTTATTCTAGTGGAACCTCTTCCAAATTCTAGAAAAGGATATGTGGTCTTCTGTGATTCATGGGTATATGGATTTGTTTTTTTTCTTATGCAATGTGATCATGTGGTATTTAATGGCTCCTAAAAACTTATTAATTATGAGATGAATTATGCAACAAAATATCATGAACTCAATTTTGTGATGAATGGTCTTAATGAATACATTCTTTACCTCTTTTTAGAATAGTTTAACATTTATTCTAATAACCAATGCATGTGTTATATATTTTCTAAAAAATTAATTAAACTTTATCTGAGAAATTATCTGGAATGAATGATGTCTTTTTGAATTCACCATTTTACTACGTACCAATGATGTTGAATGTCATTGATGTTATATTGAGTAGGAAATTTCTATCCCATACTATGAAATAATCATAGGGAGACTATAACATGATGATTTTATTTTAAAGATTCATTTGGGATACCAAGAAGGAAAGGCTTATGCTGTTTTTTCTGGTGTTTGTTTCACTGCCTATTTTTAAAGATGATTCTTTAAGTGTATATTTTTTTTTTGGAAAAATATTGAATTTGGTACAACCTAAAAAATGGGGGGACCATTAGAATGTAAAAATTATATTATTAGTGGATCATATTCTTTAATAATCAGTATTTTTCCTTTTCTTGTTATAATGTCTGTAATGGGTGATTTACATAATTCTAAATTAGACGTGCATAGTATAATAAAAAATATGATTTATTACGTGGTTCATTGATGTTGGTGGCTATGTTTGAATTTTGACATCACATACAATATTTTTCATTATTATACTTACTATTGGGTTTAATATTAACATTTGATCCCTTTGGGTATTATTTATCCACATATACTGTTTTTACTAAAGTAGAATAAGATCTATATGTACCTTTTGATTGGGATTTTGTATCAACATAGGATGAAGAATTAATTATGGATTATTATTTATTGGATGATGAAATTGTATCACAAATATCCCATTAATAATACAAATATTTGTTAGGACTATTGACAACTATTGTGGTATAGATTGTCTAGTTTCATGGAGCCCCATCTTTTATTTAATCATATTGGGATCCCAACATTACTTATCATATTTTTAGAGGCCCCCATCATGTTTTGGGATATTAGGTATTTTTTAGGAAAGTAAATCATCCGTGGATTTATATAGATACACAATAAGCTAAAAACGGTCCCAAGAAAAATATTTATTCTATTGTTTGGGATTTTATTGGACCATGGGCTGTCAATTTATTTCAATCTGAGTATCTTGATAATAATATTTAATAATAAAACATTTAAATGAATATTTTTGAGTACTTTTATATTTGACTATGTAAATTTCAGTTTTGAAGGTTTGTGATTGGTGAGTGTACATGGGTTGGGATGATTTTTATTTAATAAACAATGGTGAAGAGTCATATGATTCATTATAAAATATTAATGACATATAGATCATAAAAAAGTTTTTCTTACTATAATAGCTGAACATTGGAGTTACATTTTGTTTACCGTATGTTATTTAGAGTATCACCTGGTTTTTCTCATCAATGGATTATAATTAGGGGAATAATAGACCACAATTTGAGGGATATTTTGAAGTTTTAATAATGTAGGGAGGTTGTAACATACAATTACATTTTTTCAACTAATATTCAAAAATTATTTTTTTATATTTATAAAGATTATTTTATTTTTCCTTTTTAATTGGAAATGATAGAAAATTCTCAAATCCCAACTATGTTTTCATAGTTTTCATGTGGTTTAGAAAAACCATGGTTTTTTCCCTTCATGTCAAATAACATTATATGAGCCACTAAAATGAGGTACATAATTTTTTAAAATTGTCATGACATCCCCTAAAATCCATGAATCATCCAAAATATGGTTTCTAATGGATGAAATTTGGTTTGAAAACCATCCACCTTAGGATTATAAGAATAATTTAAGGGATAATTCTTTTTCTAACGATGTGGTATATCCTAGAAAATCATTCATGATTGTTTAAATTCCACTAATATTTTTTAACAAACATTTAATCCACACTTTAATGATTAAAAATACCACTATTCTACTTGAAATCAATTTACATGGTTGTGAATGATCCATATAGTCGATTTATGATCTTCATGGCCCTTTTTCATGGTATATTGATGGATATTTTATCTAATTCAGAATCATCTAGTTATGATGAACTCATACAATGTGATTTCTTTTGATATCTCCTTCTCCCCTTCTTTTATATTGTCTAATTGTTATATAATTTATAGATCTAAATATCGTTATTGTCTTCATTATATGTAGTTTTCCAAGATATTTCGTTCCTACTTTCTTCTTTGTCATTAATTATCACTACTGTAGATTATTTTGATCTAAATATATAATGGTGGGTGGTTATTTAAGGATTTACCATTTAATTTAATCAATATATATCATGATTAAATTGTAAATATTTTTAAAATTATTTTACATTTGGAATTATAGATGTTATGATTATTGATTTCAAATGGGAATGAGATCTGAGAACAAACAAAATATCAAATGAATAATGTTATTGGGTGAATTAATGGAAAATGATAGCTTGATTTTGAAATCAGTTTGATGGAATACATTGAGGTTGATATTAAGAATATGGACTAAACTACATGGTGATGTTAAACATAATGAAATGATGAAAATCGTTGATTTAGTTTTAAAATTAGATAGCTTGTTGAAATTTGTAATGGTAAAATATATTATGTAATTATAAAACATTATTGAATGGTTGAATGAAAAAAACAATCCAATATATTTAAAATGGTATTAGGAAAATCATTCTAGGATATTGATACACTTACGATAAAAATACGATGAAAACCCTAAAAGAACCATTATTGGATTGATTACCTAAATTTACCCCCTAATAGGGTGTATTTTTATTTACCATAGTGGCACCTTGAATATAATTTTTGTTTCGATTGTGTAGAAATATCAATATCCAAGATTACAACTGAAATTATTGAGGTTCCTTTTATAAATAATATAATTTAGAACAAGTATATTTCTATATATCCTTCATTACTATATTTTTTATATATATTACATTTATTTATGTAACTACTTTTTTAATGCCAAATAATTTATAGATAATTTTTTATATAAATTTTTCGATTAATTTTGTTTGAAATATGATATGATGTATTCCCTATCAATTTGAATCAAATAAATATTTTGTATAAACTATTAAAATCTAATGTGATTATTCATCATTATTTTTGTTTATATCGTAAATGAATTTTTTATTTTAGTTAATTATAAAAACATTGTTCATTATATAATGGTAATCATATATAACACCCTACATTTTTCTTTAGTATGTTTTAGACATTAATATTCCAGGTCAATAAATATGGATAACACACATTGAATGTGCTTTTTGGTTTTGATCGTTTGTACTGTGGAGTATTTATTTTCACTAGTTGAGATATATTCCAGATATTACAAAAAAATATTTTATGTTTTTCCCTATTGATTTATGTATAAATCTTGGAATGATGATTCCTTTAGTTTGAATGTATTTCTAGGGGTATTATTTTACATATTGGACTCTATTAATTTATCCTTTTTATGTGTTGATCATAATACATACACTATTTCTCCTTACACTATTTTGTGAAAAATTTGATCCCTCTATGATCATACATTTTCTTTGGTTCTTATGCTAACCAGTGGGGATCATTAACATCTTTTGAGAATTATTATAGTTAAATCATGTATCACTATACATGGATTTCTGGGATGTTTTGTGAAATTATTGATTCATTATTAAGGTCTCCAACAGGATACACTATAATTACCCCTAGAATCGTGTTTCATAAATAGGTATCATAGGACACACACACAAACCCAAAATAAAACACCATAAAAAATTAATGATTTTATTCCAGTAAAAATGATTCTTGTTAAAAAATTGAATTTTAGGAATTTAGATGTTCTTTGACTCCCAAACTAATGTTTTATGATGGAAAATATGAATTCCATCAAGGAAAAATATATAATAATATTATTTACCCATGAAGATTATTCTCATGTTCCATGGATGCCTAAATCAGATTCATTCAACAGTAATATATATCTTATGATTTATATTAAGAATATCTTTTCCAATTTATATTTAAGAACAAAACAAAAATTCACTATATCAATGAATTTTTTAGAACAAATATTGAAATAAAAACTAATTCTATATGTTGATTATTATTCAATTATATGAAGATAAATCCATCAATATTAGAGAAAATATAAATTACTATCTCATGATGACCATTCTATAAATATTATCTCACAATGATAACCATTATTGAGATTTCTATATCCAGTCAAGTGGGTGTTGCAATTGACATAAGATATGCTTTTAATGTTTCAAATGAAATTGTTAGGGGATTATTTCTTCATTATTAATTTTTTATTGAGAATTTAGTTAAGAATAAGATCAAATTAACATAACTAAATGTTATGATATATTTTTATTTTATTATAAAAAATGTTAATATATATGATCCAGTAATAATATATGAATGCTTGAAGGTAAAATCATTCTCTCATCATGGGAAAATTCTATCTGATAAATATTTAATCTCATATATCATGGAGGAAGGTGGAATTAAATTTTATATAAATAAAACATTTCATTTTTGGAATCACTAAATCAATATATTCTTAACAATATTAGGGGATATTTGTGGGAATATATATATATATATATTATAAATAAGACCCCTTTAATTTTAATTTGGTTTCATAGGTTTAAAATTGGGTGTTTAATGTATTGATAATCTTTTTTCATTAAAAAATCATAGGGGAAATATATATTCCCATGGAAGGGGCCCATAAGTGACTCGATGAGCCCAATGAGTTTACCAACATTCTTATAAGAACCATATGAGTTCCACAAGAGCATATGGTTAGATTATAGCAACCTACCATCCTGGCTGTGAGGATTCAAATGTCATGAAAAACTATAGATATCCCACTCTTTGAATATTATGGTGGACTTATATTCAAGTTAAATCCATATATCCAGTAAAAAAAATTCCCATCCCCAACTTCAACTTCATACAAAATATGTGAATTTATACACATAAATGATTAAATAAAACAAAAAATAAAAAAGATTAATTAAATGGGAATGAATAATTTGTTAACACTTAAAATCATAGTTAACTAAAGAAGAAATTATGTATAAGGGAAATGTGGTATTGAAATAATATATCCATATGGTTAAAACGATTCATGTGTGGATAAATTTATTTAATAAATGTAATATCACAATTAATGTAAATTATGATAACAATAATCCGTAAAACATATGTATTGTATAAATCAAGTTACATTGAATATAGATTGGAATATTTAAAGATAATATCCAAAGATCAATATATTACATAAATGATAAATATTAATAAATCATTTCATATGTTAAATAAAAATAAATAAGTTTCTAATAAGAATTATGTCCCAATAACATGAATTTGTGACCATGGGTTACTAGCTCATAATATAACATGCATATTATTAGTCTAAAATAATTAATATCCAACATATGTTGATTATATAAATCAGTCCAAATATTTTTCATGTATAATATATTTTTCACCAACCAATTATACCATAATTCATTCATATATTGTATAATATTTTCTCATGTTTATATTTTGAGGTTGTTTGTATAATATCACTAAAAAGTTGTTACTATGTCTCCATAATTCAATGAAATAATAAATTATTATCATAAAATATACAATAATAGAAATATATTTAAATGATAATTATATTAGAAGAAAATTTTCATCTTTATAGGATGATTAAAATAGATTAAAATTAAGAAAAGTTTATTATTACGCATGTTATAAGCGATTATATTTATAATGACTATTAATAATTAAAATTACTAAATTGATGGTATATTTATCATTTTAAAATCATAACCATTTAATTAATATTATTATTTTTGATACATAAACTTATTGAACAATCAATTTCACAATGAGAGAAAAAAACAAATATACCCATACAAGAAGTGGAATTTCTATCACTACATATTTAAATTTTTATTTTATAAATATTGTATGGATCATAGATAATGAGATGAAAATGATATGTTTTGGGATATTAATAAATGAAAATAATTTTTGTTTAATAATTACCATTATATAATTATATTATAATGTATAAAATATTTTTACGATGTTTCTAACAAAAGAAACATCAATTAACCTAATTTAGATAATTAACTCTTCATATTATATAATTAATTAGATCACTCCCTAAAACAACATTGTTTTTTTGTAGTTAGGATAATATTCTCAAGGATGTGGTATATAGTATTATATTTTTTAGAGTATTTTTTATATGAATCCAATGTGTATGAAAATATGGTTCTTTAAGAGGTTCATTTTTAGGTGATATGGTTACATTTTTTAATTAATAATTTATAAATACACAAGTGGATGTTAAAGTAATTTTAAATGATTCAAATTTTTATAAATATATAGGAAGGTATATAATTGGGTTAATAAATCCTTCATCCTCAAATTTATTAATTATGTTATCAATTTTTTAGACATTACATAATGATTTGTTATTTATTTCTTAATTTTAATCATTTACTCAGTGAAAATTTTTATATGTTATTATTTTGATTTTATGAAAAAATTGAAATTCAAAAAATTATATAATTAATAAAATATTTCTTCAAAATATACAATTCATATTTAATGATTTAATTGATAATCGTGATAAAAATTAATTTTCATATCTTTACACCTAATAGGGAAGTACAGTCTATTGAATATATGATTTTTTAGGAATAGATTGATAATATTTTTAATCCATACTAGGTGATAATTATTAAATGACTGTGGCATTTTTTATTAAATATATTATCAATAAATATCATAAAACGAATTTTTCAAATGTTATCATAATAGTTTATTCAGATTAAAAGATATATTATATTGAAAAATATACCATTTAAATATGATCTTAATTATCTCTCAGTATATTTAAATTGATTACTTATCACATATGGCTTAATAGACAAATTTTTAGAAAATAAATTATTAAAAATTATTTTAATATTCAAAATTTTAAATAGACCCAATAATTAGAACATATATTATAGAAATAATTAATGTATATACCATGCATCATTTTAGATAGAATAATAATAAATATATCTAAATTTGATATTTTGGAATGATAAGTAATGGAGGCATGAATTGGATGTGATTATATTATAATGGATATCAGAGTGATTATCATAATTTTGAGATTTTCTTATATATGATATTTTATGATATGCTATTTTTAAGGCTTTTCATGGGTGATTTTAATGGAAAATACTTAGGATGCTACTCAATTTACATGATAAGACAAATGAGTCTTATATGGGAGGATCATAGTACATTATTCCATTTCATATCATTTCTAAACATATCTCATTATGTTCATACATATATCTATATCCTCATATTCAATGGTATTGTTATTATGAATATATTTAATACTTTGACTTTTTTACATGTTTTGAGTCATGAAAAATAAATTATTTATATGATATGATCTATTAAACAATATATATATTGATACATACACATAAACTGACATCTATTAGTGTTATATATTTTTTGGATATGTGGAATGAATGTATTAAGTGTAGACAGAATTTTCCAATCATGTACAATTTTTAAATTACTCATGGTCTGGCCAAGACAGTCAACACATATTGAGCTAGGATAGCCAAATACGGTAGTTACAAACAATTTATTGACCTCTATAGATCATGAGAAATAAAAAAGGGTACATAAACTATTTCAACATTACATGTCATGTAACTAAACATTTTTTTGACTTTGGGTAAAAAAAGACATGCTGTGTAGACAATGTATGGAGCTTTAGTACAAGTCAGTAATTGGATTATGGACATGTAATATTCCAAGGATTGGTTATAAGTAATGTATCCTCATACACATGTCATTTTCATAAATTAACCGATCAATGGTTCATACTAGTGTAGTTGTATCCTTTAGTTCAAACATATAAAATTTTAACTGGGATAGTGAATGACATGAAATGTAACTAGTTTTTCATTCAATGTAATTGTGTTTTTAAACAAGATAAACAACACTAATTCATATAATATCACATGAAAATTAATTATAAAAAATTATTATAGAAATAATTCAAAAAAATTATTCATTTTGGATCATCATAGATATATTAATCATTTTACGCATTTCCATATGAGAATTCCATTTTAAATCAGCAAATTACTTGTTATAATACACAACATAACAAAAATATTTGTTGTCCAACAAATAAATAAAAAATGTATATCTTCACATTATATGGAGGTATACAAGTCATGTAAGTATATTTTTCTTATAAATAACAATAAATGGAATAAAAGAATTCAATTTCTAGTGATAGTGCATGTTCTTTTACATTTAAATTAAAAATTGGTTTTATTTATCATATATGCACACATTCTATGATGCTTATATTAAATTATATAATTCAGTATAAACATGTTATGATTGGTACATATTATGTGTTTATTTTAGTTATTATTTTGTAAATAATTAAATTTAATTCTAATTAAAAGTACTCATCATATTCTATACTATATTTTATGGGAATAATTTTTGGAACATTAAATATGAAGAGTATTAATTTTATTAATGGGTCAATTATTTAATTATTAATATTGTTAAACAATAGTAATTATATAGAAATAATATATGTATTTAAATTAATGAAATCATTTTAAATGTGCAGTTGTTTTATTTAGTCAATAATAATAAGCCTAAATTACCTGTGTATGTTTTGAGTTTTTAATTAATTTTATTAAAATTCAAAGGGGTTTATCTAATTTTTAAATAATAAATTAAATATTGTGACAATTTTATGATCCTTCTCTCCATAAATTTTTTTATATAAAAATTCATTGTATATTTCATGTGACACAATACCCCATTTATCCCTGACATAAAATTGATAAAAAAAATTATGAAATGGAAATACATTTAAATGACAAGAGGTGGTTTATTATCTAGATTTATATGGATCCAACCAAATTGACACATAGTTTATTAGTCATATATGAAAACATGAAATGTGAATCTTCCCTTGGAGATAATTATGTATGGCTCAAAGGTTAGTTTAACTCCCATTAAACGAAATCAATTAAATGATAATGGTTATGTCAAATATTTATTTTTTATATCAACTCGTTATTATATATTAATATCTATGATGGCAGTGTTTTTAATTATTAAATAAAATTAATTAATGTAAAATAAATTAAGCGAATAATATAGTGACATAAATTAAAATATGTCATAAAATTATATTTTATTTTAAATGGATTATTAAATTTGTGTAATTTTTGTAACATTAATAACATAATTAATAGTATATAAAATATATTTATGGGTTTATTTAATAAAATAAATTGATGAAAATATACTATATGATATTCAATTATTTTACATTAATTATAATATAAAAAAATCCATGTATTGTTGTATTCCTCATCATGAGACATTCATTTATCTGGGGTTTTAGTAATGATTGTGGGTTTTATATAGTTTGTTATCCACAATATTTGTTTCAATAAAGCTACGTGATTTAACATGGAGTCAATTGTTGGGGATATTCATGTTGTATAATTTTTTTCAATTCCCCACTCATCAATTCAAAGAGTTTTATGTTATTAATATAAATTAAATGAAAATACCACCAAAAAACATAAATTGATTTCAGAAGTCCCCAATAAGATTTCCAGGAAGGGAATATGGATCTATATAACTAGAATATATATAAAACAAGGTATTTCGAATTCATTGGTAATTGATTTTTTTATTTTAGTGTATTTAGTCCGAATAATAATATTATATTTTTATATCCCACATTGTATTCATATTAATAAATTTTAATTAAATTAAATTATTATCAAAATAGGAAATAAATTTTTCAATAACATTATACATTAAATATATCTAATAGAAAGAAAAAAATAAAAATAAAAATATTATTTATAATTCTTATATTTCCTTTCACATTATGTTCGTCTAATAGTATAACACTTATTCAATGTAGGTAACATTTCATCTTGATCCCCTTAGAGAGGAATCTGAGTTGGATAAATTATAATATGAAACAATACAATGAAGAAATGGATCTAAAATTTGACATGATAAATACATTACTATTAAGATCTAGAAGAATCATTATAATATGGATTCATCCACCATTTTAACTCATCATCATTATCTTAATCTAAATAAAAACTCGGATGAGTGGTAATATATATGTAAAAAACTCATGATGTTCAATCTCGGAGATGGTGTTTCATGAAGAAATACCATAGTTATAATATTTAATATATTGATCATATTGAAATTATATTTTTTGGGAAATCCAATGACATTTGTATATTCCTTACAATCACCTCACATCATTTGAGATTATCATGATTCATTTTTAATTATATTATGAACTATATTATAAATATGTTATAGGCTCACATAATATTGTTTCACTATCAATACAAAATATTTCACTTTTTCCAACAGGATCATATCTCTCGGTAAAAGTAAATTTTTTGTTGGTAAAACGTTTTACCAACATATATGTCCCTGTTACTAAACTGTTGGTAAAAACTCTGTCGCTAAATGATTTTGCGACATATAAAATAGTTATGTTGCAATTATAAAAATACCAATAGATAATATATATGTTGGTTAAAGTGTTTAACAACATATTCTGGTGAAAATATTTTATGTTGGTTATAATATTAGCAAAATACAATATTTATTTATAAATTACATATGATTAAAAATTAAAAAAATTTATTATTAGTAAAACTTCATATTATATTTATTAATTTATCATATATAATATATTTTTTTAAATTATTAAATCGAAAAAAATTTAACACATGTTAAAAATTATAGAAAAATAATTATATTAATAATGAAATTCATTACAAAAAGAATCAATACAAAATTCATCCCCCAACTGGATTGATAACACCCATTAATACAAAATCCACCCCCACCCATGCCAACATCACCCATTCGTTCCACATCAGGGACCAGCGATCACCAACAACCCATCCATGACCCAGGACCAGTGAGTCCCATGCCCCAGGACCAGCGATTCCCTTTCCCCAGGACCAGCGAGTCAACTCCAACTCATCCATGCCACACCATGAACCAAAGAGCATCAACAACGCAACCATACCCCAGAACCAGCGAGCCCACTCCAACTCAAATCAGTGAGAAATATTTTTATGAATTTAAACCAAAATATGAATATATGTATTATAACATGATTTGCATAGAAATAATTTTTCATAATATCTACTGATATTTCATCAAAGATATGTAAACTCTGATCCATATATAATGTTTACAAAACCAACTGAAACCCCTAAAAAATGTTTTTCAAGATAAAACATTAACAGATTCAGAATTTAAACACAAAAAATGGGTTTATCCAAACCAAAATGATAGAATTCATCTCTCCCCTCCATTGGAGTTGCAAAGGCTGAAGAAATTCAAGAAGGATCTGCAATGGTGACCTCAACCTCCACCCCAATAGATTTGATTTGATTCACCACACCTTGTGAGCTGTATAGTCACTAGCTGCACGAGGCACACCTGCATGCTCAGTTTCATGACCGTGGAGAACATCCTTGCCCATTGGTGGCCCCTTTCTGCTAACCAAGCCATTCCCTGGTTGCACTGCCTCCTTGTTGGCCTCAGAAAAATCTTGGACACCTGTGTGGTTCCCTTCTGGTTGAGGAAAATCAAAAATCGAACCAGCATGAGTCATGTTCCTGAGCTGGGCGTGATGGATCCTCACTGGAATGCCTTCCTAGTGTAATGTTATATCTACCTACAAGTACAATGATGAACTCTCACATTTTTCTGTGAGGCGACCACTTCAATTATCATTTCTCATCCCACATTATCAAGAAATGATGCTAGAGAAAAGAAAAAATTTATTAGATTGGAAAAGAAAAAGAAAATCAATTGGAATTCTTTAGCTCTCACCAAGCTCTTTAATACATCCACGGAAGTCGCATAGAAGTAATGAAATAAAATCAACACAATAATTTTTAAAACTCAAAACAACAAATTCAGATTCACTCATTCGGACTGGAAATACCAATTAGCTCTCCATAAATTGAGGGAGATCATATCACTGAGGAGAAAAATAAATAGCACTGGAGGAAAGAAAACACCACTAAAAAAAGATAACAACACTAAATAGAGGAAGAAAGCAACACATCAATACAAAACAATATGAAACAGAATTTAAAAAAACTAAATAGAAGGTCATATGATATATAAAAAATAAATACATCAAAACTAGAAATAGAAGCACAAGGGGATACCAGTAACACAATATTAACACAAATAAAATGAAAACAGAATGAGTTGGTGGATAAAGAAAGTGGAATTGAGGAAGAAATAAGAAACTTATTCACAATGATGAAGAATTAACAGAAGCAACAGTGTATCCTCCCACTAAGGGGAATTTATTACTTAGTTGATTTAGGAATAATATAGAGTGTATAGTAATCTGGGTACCTCTTTATTATAGGATGAATCCTCCACTTTAACGGTAGCTGTAACAAATTATATCTTGGTGTCTCTCTCCTCATGTCAGCCTTCCACAAGTATCACTTGATCATCCTTGGTTTCTGGTTAGGCCTCTATGTGTTGACTGGATGCCTGCAAGTCTTCATGAGGTAGTCCAATACAAATCCTGGTCCAAGAAATGTATGCATCAATGAAAAAATCAAAAAAAAGTAGAAGAGGGAAACATGGGGACATAAATGTAGAGGTGTTAAAATATACTAAATTTCCAGAAAAAATAATGAACATGCATGATAACATAGAAAAATAATAAACAATTTAAAATATTTTGAAGAAAAAAATAAGAAATGGAATGACATATTGGATTTTTTATTGGGTATCGTTTTGGGGGTGGAGGAAAAAGAGGGGAATGAGTAGTGACTCCTGCATTGGTAAAGTTTCAGAACAGATATTCTCAATTGTAAACAAAAAACAAATACTAAAAAAATCAAGGAACATGTCATGTGACTCTAAATAAAAACCTCAAGAGCACAACATATATAGGTCCCCATCAATAAAATTGTAGAAGATGTTTATGGGAAGATACTGGAGGATTCCACCTAGATTATAGGTAACTAAGTTTGATTCCCTTCTATTCTGAATATGATGAACAACCTATTTTACCCTAAGAGAGACCTTCTTCCTCATATACTACTTTGTTTTCCTAAATCATATTATTATCAAATCTGTTTTACTTACTCAATGTTATTCTATCCTACTGATTTATCATCTAATTTCCATTCCAATTCATCATCCATATTGATCAAAGATAAAAAAACTAGTTAATGATTTTTAATGGAATGTACACATAAATTTGACAACTTTAAAACTGTGAATAAATTTATGGTAGGAAAAACAAATCAGAATATCAAACCATGATCGAAATCCACATCCATAAAATAATGGACATTAAAAATAATCATTGGTTGATGAAGTAGATTACTGGTTAGATTCTACAAGCTACATATGCTACCCACCCTCAAATAATCAAATAAGTCTCTATAAACCATTCCAATGGAATGCCAAAAAAGAACCTGGGAATCTAGGAAAAGACAACAAAACTTACAATGATGGGTCACAACACTAATTAGTACACGATCCTAGATGATCCCTTCAACTAGAACATTAATATGAATGCCCAATCTAATACACATGACTATATTATTCACATTCCAAATTAGCAATGATTATGAAAAAACTAAAATAAATAACATATTCCAAAGAGAACAAAAGGAGAACTCTAAAATAGATTCCAGATTCAATATTTCACACATAGGCCATGGGTGAAATCTAGGTGGAAGCCAGACTATGTTTCAAAGTGGAACACTAGGAAACCCATATGAAAAACATGTGGGGGTATATTGTATAGACATCAATTGGAATTGTATTTATACCAAATAAAAATATGAACAGGGATAAAAATATTACCTCTACACAATAATTGCAGTATACTTTCTAATTACTCTCATCATATTTAACTAGTGCACATCTCCGCTTTCTAATGGTTCTCTATAGCAAGGTAATTGATTAATTTGTTGAATGGGAGTTAAATGTAGCATATTTTTCATGGGAAACTTTTCCCATTACCTGCTAGGTGAATAATGTTTTCCAATATTAATTCATCCATCTAATAAATTGTATAGGTACGTGTTCAACAAGTATCATCTTGTGGGAAGGACTTCCAACCTCTTCTTTGTGGCCTCATACCTCCCCTTCTAAAGCTGGTAATGTTGCACCATAGTCCAGACTATGTGGGAATGGTCTTCGATGCTCACACTCTCCCTGCAATGAAAATTCCAGATTTCACAAATAGTACATAGATTCTAGATTTCACACAAACTATGAAACAAACCTAGATACTACATAGATTTCACACCTGGATGAAGTATAGATTGCATGAATGAAAAATGAATCAATATACTGTTAATGGGAACACTAAAAAAGATTCAATATTTCAATCCAAGGCATTATAAACATGTGAGGGGGATCAATATGTTAGTGATAACACTAAAATAGTAATGAGGCATCAATATATTACCTAAAAAATTTGGTCCCGACTACTCCACAAATTCTATGACCAACTACGAATGAAGTAACACCGTCTGTATCTTCATGATACACATTATGAATGAATCAACAGAATACTACATCTCTATGTCACCAACTCTGAAAATTTTAATCTTTTTCTATAAGAGGTAGAAGAATCTGCAAGTAACAACAAAAGTAATAATCGAAAACATTCCTGTATTATTATCATTACTATGCACATTGAAAAGTTTTTTAATAAAATATTCTATTTTTATGATGCATTTCAATGTGAATGATCATGTTGTAATTCTTGGACATGTGAAGAGTTTAATGGGAAGAAAATTTACTAGCCAATTCAGCGATATCATATCAGATTTAACACTCGAGGCTATGAAAAAAGTTGGAATAGACCTTCATCAAGGTTTCCATGATCTTGACATTATGTATATAATGGTTGGAAAATTCCAGATTCCAATTAGAGGATTTAAAGGTTCGTAAATTTGTAATGTTAAACAATGAATATGTTACTCTCATAAAAAAAGAGAAAATAGTTTGTTAATCATGGGAAAATGAGAATATGGTTTTGAACCCCTATATCTTTCTTCTTGATTTTCATCTAGAGTAAAATAATATGGATAAAGAAATCAATGTGGATTTCGTGAGAGAAGATTCTTGGGGTGTATGAAAAATTAAAAGTACCTTGAGAAAATTGACATACAGATCGAAATGATCAAACCTGATTTTGTTACAATAGATAGAGGGTTGAGTGATTTGGCATGCCATAAATTAAGAAATGCTCAAGTGGGTATCATCATATGATTGATAAAAGAAGACAAAATGGTATTGGAGACTTGCAGAAATGATTTTTTAAATATACCCAATGGACAACATTAATCCTATGTGGGAACAAAAGATTGTATTTTTTAGGTCAAGTGGATTAGTGACTAGTTTTTTCTTCCATCGTGTAGTGTTCGGAGACAAAATCATGCACCATTCTAATGGGTGTTATCAAGGATTTCATAATTAAATTGAACATGAATTTTCATGGTTTTATACCCAAAGAGTAATCATTCTCAAGAATCCAAAAGTGATACATGGTGGTAGTGTTACTACAATTACCATGTATTCCTCTTTAAAGTAGAAGAGATCATCTATTGAAGGCATTGAGAAGTGGCCCTAAAAAGCTGCTACTATTTATTTTGAGGCATTACCTTGATCCCTAAGACAAAAAATATTGTGATAATGTGATTAGGACTATGAATTCCCTATATGTAAATAATGAAAAAAGTGAATATTCATGGATTGGAAAAGACGGGCATACAAGTGTCATTGCTGACATGAATGAACACAAGATATGGGATTCGAATTACCGGAAGGTGAAAAATACATGGGATTCTTGCAAAGAAAAATCTGTTAAAAAATAGATAGAAAATAACAATTAAATTCCAAGCTTGAATAATGTGGTGCATACCAGGAGAGTGCAATGAATAAGATCCTTAATGTTTCCAATTATGGGAAACCATAATGTTGTGACATAATCATCAAAAAACACTATGAAGAAATCATATAAGATATCCTTTATCACCCTTACATAACTTTCATCAGAAAGACATCAAACTAAATATCCTCCGGCATCTACACCACTTAAATGACCACCACCGATGAACAGTGCATAAAAACCCTAATTCCTAAAATCACACTCACAAATGAAATTAAAATATCCCACAAAAGAAAAAAGGAAAAATAAAATATAACTAGATAACAATAGTGTGCCCATCCTGATTTTCTCTTCAAACATCTATAGAGTATACGATGTCATCAGCCCCAATGCCCCACCACAATGTGCCATAATTAACAAGCATGAGAAATCATAATAGAACCAAAAATAATGGAATGAACATGAATAAAACCAAGGCAACCAAAAAAGAAATTTGAATTAAATAAAATAGTATGAAACATAAAAATCTGAATCACTATTAAGAATCCCATTTTCTATGACATCTAGAGGAGATCCACCTTATTTTACATCAATATAACGATAAACACATGTTCCTCTCTATGAATTGACCTGTGAGAGAAGATAAATCCATCCTAGAATGACATCTATCTTCATATTTCAATGTATTCTTTTTATTCAAAAAACATGTGAACCAGGAAAAAAATAACCCAAAAGAGGAAACTGACCTCTCCGAATTATCTCGTTCTATAGCCATTTGAAAAAAAAGAACCTACAATATACACCAGCTTCATAAAATTCACCCTCTAAATACATAGCGTGAAACAGAAGAATAGAAAAGACCTTACCACCCTTCACTGCCAGGGAGAATGAGCATAAAGAAGCATTATATTCTCGTTGAATCAAGATGGAAAGACCAACCCTACCCTGAGCTCAGATATCCATCTTCAATACCTAACTGGACCACCAGAGATGACACCTGAATCCACCCTTAATGATAGGTGGTCGAAGCTGGTTGAAGTATAAATCAACATACCCTAAAGGGAAATAGAGAACGGGAAGCTCAAATCCAGCCGAGGGTCGATCCAAAATGATAGGGAATAAACCCTAAAAATAAATTACCAATAGAAATATAAACAACACTAAAATCAAATACAGAAATGACCATAACGAGATCACCGGTACGGAGGTGGTGGGTGAAAAATAAGTGGGGATAATGGATGCTCAAGAAAAAGATGAGTAATGGGGGATACGATGGTGACGAGAGGTGAGGCGGCGATACAGAGAGGGGGGAGGCAAGAAGGGAGGTGGGGTGGCGGCCGGATGCGAAGCGGGGCGACAAGGTAGTGGTGCGAGGAAGACATGAGATCGGGGTATTAGGGTTGTGTTTTTTCCAAAAAATTATTTTAATATATATTAAATAAATAATACTGAAAATTATTAAAAAATATTAATAGTTAGAGAAATTGAATAAATAATATTGAAAAATATAAAATCATATAATATTTCAAAATAGTAGAAAAACAGAAATCAATTATAATATTGTTTTAATAAAAGCCCAAGAAAAAAATTACCTTGGTCATAAAAATAATATATACATATATATACACACACACAAACATTATATTTTTCTTATTTATTCAAATTTTTTTTTTGGGTTTACTGTAACATTTTGTATTGACGCTATAATATATGTTGGTAACAATAATTATTAATAATAGATTCATGTGTTAGTAAAAAATGATGGTATTAGTATGTTAAACCAATAGATTCAACTGTTTGTAAATGATATGTTAGTATTAGAAAACCAACACTAATAGATATATCTATTGGTAAAAATGAGTGTTGGTATTAAAAAATAATACCAAAAAAACATAATATCTATTGGAAATGATCATTTTTACCAACAGATATATTATCTATCTATAAATTTCTATTGGTATAATCCATATGATTTTTAGTGTATAATGATTAATATATTAGAAATAAAATTAACTATTCCATTACTCCGAATAATAGTAAATGAATTTTGAAATGGTATAATACTGAATCCATTTCTAAAGAGAATATACATTACCCTAGCAAATTGAGAATGACCTAGATGGATTTTATATAGAATAAAGTGTCACATTAATATTATACAGTGAAATAGAAGGGACAAAAACAAGTAAATAGGGAATAATCATGAGGAAAATTAACATATAAAAATTATCAAGTGCAATCTGAACATTCCTAGAAATTATATTTATAAATTGATTTTAATTTTTCCATTTCTATCAAAATAAAAAAACCAACTAGACTTGAAATGATTTCATATGGTGACATTTGTATTCTAATCTGTAAATAAATTTTAGAATGATTCTCAACCCATTAGAAAATAAAAACTATAATTTCAAAATATTAGATTCCTATTTTATTAAAATTGAATTATATTCCCACTAAAACTAGGAACAAAAACATATGAATCCAATTTTGATAAGATAAGAATTATTTAGATGTTTCGAATGAATTATAATTTAAAAAACATCATATATTCTGTGGTTTGGTAAATATAAACTAAAATAATTATATACCATAATTTTGAAATTAATTAATGGAAATAGATACAAAAATCAATATCATAAGACTCGTGTCACAACCCATTGTGTCATAAGTGGCCTCGAAATGAAAATATGAAGCATTTGAAAAAGTTTTATCATTGATTTTGTTCTGATAACTTTGACCTAAAATTAATTGATATATGAAATTTTATTTTCTAAGGTAAAATGAAAAATTATATAATAAATGAAAAATTTAATATCTATAGATCATCACGTATATGTTTATACCGATCCATGTGAATATATCCATGTGGATGAAAGGGTTTGATATTAGTAATTTTTAGCTCTTGTTGATTTATTTTTTAGATATTCATTTATAAATATAATTATACTTAATTATGATTCCTATATAATGCTTATGGAAAATAATTATAATATTGATAATAATATTTGTAGGAAGATAATGAAAAGGTAATATATTAGAGTTATGGAGTATCCTAATACTTAATTCATTTATTAAACAAAAGGTTTTTGTTTCTATCTCAAATCAGACCTACTATTAAAAAACAATGTAATTGTGTAATTTAAATGATTAAAATCACCTTTTCAGATATCATTTTATTGATTATGTGTCATATATTTATTTTATTATCTTTTTTATATTAATTTCATACTATATATAAAAATAACAAAAAAATGTGGTAACTAGGGTTGTAATCCATATCTCATTATAGTTACAGTTTGGTATGAATTAAAATTATCACAATTTTTCCTTTGGGGATCTAAAAAATTTTAATATATAATTATAACAAAAATATTTCATATAATTTGTAATAATGTATCATTATAGTATATAATATGGAAATAAATAATTATTATCAATTACATACTTAAAAAAATAATTTTACAAATACATTCCAATTTCATTAAATGTTTTCATATATCCAGATAAAGTATGAGTAGGATTAAAAAATGAATTTACATCTCTATATTCATTAGTGTGGGGCAATGAAAAACATACAATGGTATAGATGAATGTATATGTTCTAGAGACATATGCAATGTATGTTATTAACATAGTTGTTAGAGAACCAATGCGCTATGGTTTTCCAGTCACCAATGATAGTGAAACATTATTAACATAAAATAAATATCAATTATAATATATTGGACTATTATACATCATATATTATTAAAATATGTATGTGAAAATAAATTATAAAATCCATTATATATAGTAGAATGATGTTTTGTAGGTTTTTCATTCAGTTATTATAAAATATTGTCTAAAACATCATAATTAAAATAAAAGATGAATTAATTATATTTCAAATAAAAATATTATTAATCTTATTTTTTAAAGGGGGAATTCAAAATCATGGAAAAATATGGAAAACATTGTCTAATGGATTTATGATAAATAAAATTACAATTAATCCTTCATTTACCAATTAACATTATTACGGGGTTTGGAAAATGATTTTCAAGATATATTTCTATAATGGAAGACTTGTTGATAATGTCTATATGAAAATTATAGATTTTTTTGGGGTAAATATATTCCAATAAGGTGATAAATATTCCAAAATACATTTATCTATTGAAGAAAGCACCAATATTTAGAATAAATCAATTTTATGATTCAATGAGGTAATTTTATTTTATATGGAATGACTTTGAGGGAAATAATTTTATGTGGTTTAGTGATTATTAATTACATTAATTAGTATTATATGGATATGATTAATTATTGACATGAAATTAAATACTAATCATATCATTATATATAATTTGGTTTAAATAATTCATCTTTTTGAATGACTTGGTTTACCCATACAATATTCTAGTGGTCAATATCCATCAGAATAAATCACAAAGGATATAATAATTTCTTTATTTTCATTCATTTAAAGAGTATTAAAAATATTTAATGGGGGTAGTGTACTATAGTGTATTGATTCTAATATAAAATGTTATAAATCAATAAAATATAACGTATTCAAATACAGAGGAATGGATACAGTGAATGAGTATAATATAATATAAATACTTTTTTGGAAAAATATTTATTTTTCATAATATGTACTATGATTTGAGTTTTCCGGAATTAGGTATAGTGGGCCATTATAAATTTGAACAATGAGAAACATATTATCTAGATATAAGTTATATCATTAT
Organism: Viscum album; assembly: GCA_963277665.1. Taxonomy (NCBI): domain Eukaryota; kingdom Viridiplantae; phylum Streptophyta; class Magnoliopsida; order Santalales; family Viscaceae; genus Viscum; species Viscum album. The sequence goes on from OY728127.1 coordinate 2,049,149,836, forward strand.
ATATTTGAAGTAACAAAAGGAAATTTTCCTTTTTTATGTAGGAGGTGATGAAATAATTATGTGGAGAATGAAATACACATGATTCCAAATAGATCAGAATGATTTGAAATTATAATTGAGAAATTGTTCTCCCTTGTGAGAGGATCCATATAGTGGAAGTTTTTAATATATATTGTAATATCTTATTCTATTTTATATTTTATGTATATTTGGGATTATGATTATTAAACATAAGTGGTTGGTATTTGAATCGTTATCAATGAATTTAATGTATTACATAGTTGTAATATTAATTTATGATTTTTATTAAAATACTATAGTAGTTGTTTTACTAAATGTTTTATGTTAACATTAATTAATGATTTACAAAAATAATAATAATAAATAATTTATATAGATATCATATATTTTTCTAGGTCATTATAAATAGTGTATCCATAGAAGATATCACGAAATACAAATTAAATTAATCCTCACATTAGAAGAATATTGAATATAAATTAAGGTGTATATGGGTAATTGTAATTAACATTTTGATACATTTTATGTGGAGGTATTATTAAGATTCAACCTTATGTCAAATCAATATTCTATATCATATTAAAAAAATTATATTACATATTTTTCACATTATATTTTTCTTTTCCAAAAATTATATTTATTAACTTCTATATAATATATTATAAATTAGAATATTACAGCAATCAAAAAATATAAGAACAATAAAATAAAATTATGTTATTATGAATAATGTGTCTAATGGTATGACTAAAACATATCTACAATGAAAAATAGGTTTTTTAATATAATGTGTTTTCGGATAGTAAGATAGTGAGTCTGATTTTTTTGAAATTATCACCCGTTAATCTCTATCGGATGTAGATATATGTATATTCCCTATAATTGAAATTATATTTATTTAATATATTATTTTATATTATTACTATGAATTTGGGTATTATTCTTTCTATTGATATTGTTATTAATATTTTTTATTCAATGTGTAAATTGTTTTAATTAAAATAACCAAGAGAAAATATGAATATTGTGAGCTATAATAAATTTTGTATGTAATATGTGATTTCACATCAATTGAATAAATAATGAAAGTATAAAACCCATATAATTTAATAGATTTATATTATTCATAACCATTTAATGAAATGGAAAATTTTGAATGATTAAAAACTCATGGTATTTAATTCACATGATTATTTAGAAAGAGTTAAAGGGAAATAATAATGAAATTCTATTTAATATATATATATTGTTATTATATAAGGAAGAATGATTTCAAATGATTGTTTTATTCATTAAAAAATTACATTTTATCTTGATGGATGGATTGATTTTGTGTTAGAGACTTATCATAGTATTAATTCATGATCCCCTAATTCAACTGAGAAATTTACATTGAGAGTCAGACACTATGTGCATTAAGATTATCATTTGAATTTATTGATATAAATAAAGATAATATAAAATATTTATATTCTTAAAATTTTGTTTTTTATATTATCCTAATATAATGAACTAAATTACTATTAAATTAACTTTATATTTTTATTAAATGAAAATTAAAGGAACAATTATTCTCAATTTTATTGGAAATAAAGTTAATTTATCTCTTAATTAATATATGTAAGATAATAATAAAATATTAATTTACTAAGAACATTGTTGTAGAGATTAGTATACGTTTTGAGTTTTATATATTAATAATAAAATATATATTTACATCCAATTTTCGTAAATATATTATTTCCATATTTATTTAATTCTTAATATGGTGACAATAATTTAATTAATTATTTTATTATTATATAACGCTTGGTAAATCCACAGGGAGACTAGTATGTTGAGTTAAATTGTCTCACAGAGATGAAATTTTAGTCTTCTATATTAGTACATATCATAATACTAAATATAGTAAAAAATTTGAAATGTGGTTTACTAATAATATTGTTTTAGATGAATGGCCATTCTGAAATTTGGTTTTGATTAACATTAAATATAGACTACGGACAGTATGATTTTAGTGGTAATTGATTTTTTTGCACAGTAGAACCACAGATGAATTCTATGATGAGTATTTTCAGAATAAAGACATCCTACATATTATTAATATTGGATACAATGGATATTTTCTATTGTCATCAGTGTTAAATTAAACTAGGCACATTGTTCCATTACAATAGCACATAAAAAAGAAAGAGATGTTTACAATATTTTTTGATATCTTGTGAATCCTACAATAATGTTTTAGTTTTAAATCATCAATAGAAATAAATTTATACAATAGAGGTATACTTTTTTATTAAAACATGATTAGGTATCAATTTTATTTAAATATTGATTTTATATTAATTCTATATTTAATGTGAAAATATTCGACGATTTTAAATATGGGGTTATGTTCATAAAATTAAATTGGATTTATCCATTGAACATGGTGAGTATTTATGATGTTAATATGAATTTACTATTTCATTTGATGCATAAAAAATTTTAGGAATCACCTAGACATCAACTATTATGGCATAAAACCTTCAGTTTCTAATGTAGAAAACATGTGTCTATCTAAATATCACACATTATTTTATTAATATAAATTTTGGATTTTATATTACTCTATATATTTAAATTATATATTTTTCTGTACCAAAATTAGTTGATGAATATGGGTATAATGGAAAATAGTTGGATATTTATTTGGGTTAATAAGAAATTTAATGGGTTTCGAAAATATTTTAACAACAAAATAGATGTATCTTATTTTTCTGGTGGAATAAATAGATTCTCATCACTAAAAAATGAAAATAATGAATAAATTAATAGTGAATACATTAATTATGATGTTAGATCATATAAAACCTTAATAATATTATGTTTCATATCTCATCAAAAATAAAATTTTAATCAAAATCAAAATCATCTAACTAGGTAGTTTCATTTAATGAGGTTTAACCCTAGATTATATTATATTGGGTAATAATGTTACAGTCGTACAATGGGTGATATTTAATATTTTTTTTATATTTTAATTTGGATAAACTATCTGGGAAACTATGTGATATATTTAAAAGAAGCAATGTTCATTTTATCAATAACATGGATAATTATTTCTTACTCAATTATATAAATGTCATGTTACATATTATTAATGACATGATATTCCTAAATATATATACAATGAGTATGTTTAGTAAATATCTTGGTCATTACAATGTAAAATATTGTTCATTTATAATTGTTGATAAGATTGAATTTCAAAATGGTCATCATTTTAGAGGGATAAAATTTAATAAAATACAAAATAAATTGAATCAATAAATTGAAATAAAAAAGAAAAAATATTATATTTCTATATAAAAATTAATCTTGATCATCTAATAAGAAAATTTGATCAATCCTTGGCTATGTTAATCATAATACATGCAATTTTTGAGATTCATGTATAACTATATCAATTATTCTTATATAATAAAGAAATACAACGTCATAGGATAATATCTGTTAGAAAAATATTTTCTTATAATTATATAATATTTGTGTTATTTTTCATTAGATAATATAAAATATATTCTATTTATATTATAATTTTATTTGATGAACAATGTCTACATAACCTTAGTCTACCATCATGTACATGATATTATATAAAATATCATTTTTTTATAAAACTATCATGTTATTTATAATACATTAACTAAATATATAATAATACCAATAAAATTATTGTTAATAATATAATAAGGTAATTAGATCAATAAAATATTATACATTTTCTCTTTATATTAAGTAAAAATCAACATGATATAATGTCTACATTCTTATTCCTTATTGGAAGTATTAGTGGATATGTGTTTGACTAGAAATGAAAATATTTAATTTCCAAATTCTCAACCAGGAATATTGAATACTAAAGTATTTATTTTGAAACAGTTTTGGTATATCAAATTCATGGAATTTCATTTAATACATGAATGTTTTTTGGGAAAATTATTGGATTGTAAAGGAAATGTATTAATGTTTATGATATAAATTCGAAAAAAAATTATTATGTTACATGAATAAATATCCTGATTTTATAGATTTTATAATAATAAATATGTTTTATATCTTGGTATGAGTACATAAAGGATGTATTTTTAAATCAAGTGTGGAAGTAATGGATTTATAAATTTTGGATTGGGTTCAATGGAATATTTGAAGCATCAGATGTTGTATGTAAACAATGAGTATGGTAAAATTATTTCTATTTGGTGAAAATAATTTTTTATTAAAAGAATTTTTTTTATGAAAAACATGATATGATGGTTTTGATATATAGGAATAATGACTAATTTAATTCTACATAGTTTTTATAATAGAAGAAAAAGATAAAAGTTTTTAGTTTTAGGTAAAATAGTTGGTTCAACATATTTCTAAAAAGATGATAAATTGATATTTCATAACTATAATAGGAGTAAATTAATAAATAATGTTTTTAGAATATTTATAAATAACATAGTATAATATACATGAGATGGGTAAAATAGTTTATTTGTTCTATATCCCAACTAATAAAAATATAATTTCATTCCACTATTTAAATTATTATTTATATTGTGTTGTAATATTTTTATAGATAATATATTTTGTAATAAGTGTTTTGGAGTGTATTTTTTCCTTATATGTGTTTGGGAATAAAATATATATTATTATATATTTATAATTCAATTTAAATATAATCAATTATAACAAATGTGTTCATGGTTAATTCGTAAAGTGAAATGTAAGGAGTTTTATTTACTACCCATTATACATAGATTTTTATTTTATATAAGAAAATAGTTATCGATGTGTCATTATTGTTATATTAGCTGTCATATTAGAAAAAAATGGATTCCCAAAAAATGAATTTTTCAATATTGACAACGAGGAACAATGATTGGGGTATATGTGTAACAAAATTTTTTATCTCTATATCATTAAATTTTTAAATGTTATTTAAATTGAGTGACGTGTACATTGATTTAAATGTTACGTATGCGATTTATTTGTATCAATATTACAAATAATTGTATATCTTATTTATGCAGTTACTTTTACATGAATAAAAAATTCCATGGAATGAAAGGCTTCTCCTGTAATCCATCATATTAGATATGAATAGATGGGTTCTTATGCATGGTTTAATTTCAATTTCTAATTTATCAAAATTATAATATATATTATGTTATATATAAATTTAGACACTAATTTAACATTAATTCACCATTGAAATATATAAATTTTTCTGTTGTAGAATTATAAATGAACACTCTATGTATTTCATCATGTTATCACTGAATGAGTAATTTAAATGATTAATGTGGGTGAAGAGTAAATTATAAATTTTATATGGGTATAAGTTTATATAGAGATTTATTAAATATAAATGAATCATATATGATGTTTTTATGTTATAAAACCATAATTTTCTATTAAATATGAGTCAAAAAACGTTTCACTAAAAAAGTTGTATCTTTTTCATAGGAATCGACATACCTATCGATTGAATGATATATAAAATGTGACCCTATAACATTTTAAATTTTTTTAATAAGATATTATTATCAATAATGCATGTCGATTGGTATATTGATGATCATTAGATTAGTTGTGGCTCATATAATTTGTGATATGTCCTCCCCTATATTGAATATAACATATGGTCCCTCTGTTGAGATAGAAAAATAAGAGTGTGGTCAACCAATGAAAATGTACTATTGATTTGATTATTTATTTGGACGAACTATATAAAATTTAATGAACTCTGTAGAAGAATATTCTCTAAATTACTCATTTTCATGTTGTGAATATATATAGGTAATAATGAACATATTATTTGGTTATATGGTATTTACATAGTATGTGTCTAATAGCCGAATTATTTTGTTGAACAATGATTATATTTTTATCTATAAAAATATAAAACATATTCTATCGATATTTTTATTATGATAATGGTGTTTTAGAGTGGTAATTCTTGTCCCCTTATGACATGAGACCATTTATGAGTGTTGGGTGATTCATACAATTCTTTAACTACCATGTAAAAAACAAAAGTTTAGTCAACCTATAAGAATATTAGATAATCCATATTATATCGTTTTTTGGAAGGATTATCATGGTGAATGGTATGAATCTCATTTAATAATATAAATAATGAAAAATCATTTTATACATAAATATTATAGGTGTGATCAAAATAGAAAAAATATAACTTTTTTATCGTAATAATTTTAGTGTAGTTGAAGAAAAATATGAATCCAAAATTACCATGAATGGGGTAATAAGTATATATTTATAACGGTTGTATATTCATTGAAAATGTTGAATGAGATGAGATATTCGACAAGATTGGGTGGTTAGTAGTGAAACATAACTAGATAGATGAATCCATTGAATTAGATATGAATATGTAATAAAGGATTTGTAAATTTTAGTAATTTGATATTTATAAAAATGTTAATTTATATTTATTATCCATGTCAAATATAAATAAATACCACAATGATAACTTTTGAAATCATTTATGGAATAATCAATTTAGTGAAACTCAGTATTAGGAGATTAAGATTTCAAGAATATTTTGAAATAATATATGTTTAATATAGTGGGGGAATCATGAAATAGATATAATTGAGGGATAATGAAATGGAATATTTTTCAGTAAAATTTCTAATGATCTTGATAGTTATTGCATGAAGAATAAATTGGAAAGTAAATTATGTTATAAAATCCATATCTACATTCAGAAAAAAGAACATTTATACACTTAATAAACAATAATATATTATAAACATAACAAATGTTAAACACTAATAGATAAATTATATTGAAAAATGTTGCAAAAGAAAAATATGGAACACATGTTAGAATGAATTAGAGACCAAGATGGTGAATTATATTAATTTATTTTATATCCATGTTTGTATTTGTATGAGAATGATATAAGAGAAAATTGAAAATGATTCGTTAAATTAAATTGGGGGTTTACAAATATGACTTGTTAAAACATTTTTCAGAGTATATAATAATACGTTATTATATTTATATGTTTTTAGAGGTGGTTTATAATATAAATAAAATAATTTATCAAATGAATTTATTCTGAAAGTGGATTAGAATAAATAAATTTATACGTGGAATTATTTTTATAATAATAAATCATTATACTTATCCACGTAAACCATAAATATATAAAGTATCCGATTAGAAGAAATGATGTTTGGTATATAAGGAAATAACTGTGACTTATTTATATTGAACGATAATGTATCATTTCATACAAGTCTCAACAATGGTAGTATATATTATATATATATGCTTATTATAAAATAATGTTGTCGAAACCACTTATATGATTATGTTTTGTAAGTGTAAAATCATAAATAGTTTAATGATTTTCAATATCACAAGATATATCATGATTAATGGTTAAATAATTTTAAAATCAATGAGGGTATAAATGATTCTATATTTCATAGACATACAACTGGTGGAAGAATAATCTATGATTATACATTATATAATAAAAATATAATTGATAGATATATTATAGTTATATTACAGTACCCAAAAAAAACAAAATTTTGTGAAATATCATTAAAAGGGATATATCTTTTTATTGTTAAGAGTAATGTACATTTCATATGGTTTCAGAATGTTTCCAAAACATTATTGGATGTTATAAAATATACACAACTGTTGAAATAATTTTGGAAAAGGAAACTATGTTCATATTTCATAAGATATAATTTAATTTTTTGTAATATTACATGAAAAAGGGAATGGGTTTCAAAAAAAATAGAGGTGATGTGGTGATTTTGATAAAACCATCATCATTTTGTGTCTTGACCAAAAAAACAGTTATCTGAACCTAATAATACGACAACTAAATAACATAAGTTATTGAATTACTAAATAAAAATTATAATTACTACACATTTAATCAATATAACATCCCCAATATATGAACATGAGACAATAAATGATGTTATCAGGAATATAAAAATTTATAATTATTAAGCATCATAGAATGAGGAATATCATTTTAATAATGGGTACTATGAAATTAAATGTTTTTATGTTGACAAGATGATATATCAGATTAAATGTATAGAAAGGTTTTGTATCATCCTCATGATATATTGAAAATTGAAATGTATTTTTTTCTAAAATAATGTCAATTATAGGATTATTTATGAAAAATAATATTAATATATATAACATCAATAATTTTTCCTACTAAGATACATGGTTCCAATTATAACAAAATATTTGATTAGAGATATCATTTTCATGTGTTATAAAAAAAATTATGAATATATATTCTATCGTGGATTATATATTTTATATTATTAATTGAATATATATTTCATGTGGGGAATAATTTAGTGGATTTTTAGTCAATTAATTGAACAATGTGATGAAAATTACTTGTTAATTGGGCATAATTAATGATTAATAATTAATAGTGTCCAAAAACATGATGAAAATTATGGTGTTAAATGTTGTCGTAAAGACAGATGATGACATAAATTTATTTCATATTACTGATTAGTTTTTATAATAAAAATCCAATAATCATATTAATTAATCAAGTAGAACATTATTTTCTTCAAAATATTTATATTAAATACAATTATTTATAGTGGATGGTTTAATGTTTATTTATTAAAATGGATTATTAATTTTATAATGGATAATGTGATTGATAACTTGACAGTAATCATGTATACATTTTCAATCATAGACATGAGACTATTTTTCACTATATTCACACCAAAAAAATTTAAATATATTTTTTCCCTCCCACAATCCATTTCACTTTTGGATAAACTGGGATCATAAAAAGGATACATTCTTTTAAAAGTGTGAGAAACAATTTATTCATAAAATAAAAAATTAATGGTAGCTAATAAATAAAATGTTCCTTTAAATGGTATACATTGGGGGTGAAAAAATTGATGACGTTAATAAGAAATACACCTTAAATATTATTATTAATAATGATATGATATTATGGATACTCATTCATAAATATAATTTTCGAAAAAGAATCAATAAAAAATCGTTGTATTCTAACTATGTTGTTTTTATATATTATATTCCATTGTTTAAAATTTACATTAATTAATTTTTTTAATATATTTTAATAATTTTTTTAATTATATATATATCCTTATATAAAATTTTCCTTTTTCTTACTTATGAGGGTTTTTACGCAATGTTTTATTTTCGGTGCATATTGAAAACTTGTTTTTACCAAACACGATATCAAATAAGAAATAATAATAATTAATGAATTATTTCTTTTATCATAAAATCATTGTAAAAAATATGTCTCTATAGGGTAATATAAATAAGTAGGAATTAATAATTTTAACTTGGATAGTTTTTCATTACTCTTTTAATGAAATGATATATTACATTTTACTTATCAAAAAAATTTATCTTGTTATTTTGTAATGTGTTTTAAATATTACATTTATATTTTTAATTAAAAATGGTTAAATAACAATTATTTTTAATATATTTTACAATTCATGTCATGGGAATCAATTGTTGTAATAGTTTCAAGGTAAATTCATTTATACTTTAAAAATGGTTCTTTTTAAACTTGTTTTACGAGCCTTATATGTTTTTATAATACAAAGAATTTTTACAACATATATAATCATAATCATGATAAAATTATTTGTTACATAGAATTTTGATGATACAATTTGTAACACGTTTCCTTTATATTTTTTATATAAAATTATTATTTAGATAATAGATTAAATTCTCTTTGTAGTGGTTAAAGTAGGTTTAAAGGGTTAAAATAATATATATGGATTAAAATATGAAAATAATTGTTTAAATGATATTAATTGATTGTATATAGGCCCTAACCTAAGCTATCATTGATATTTTTATTTCATGGACACTATATCCCTAAAGGAGGAATTTATTATTTTGAAAAAGTATTTAATTTCAAGAGACTTAGTCTACTCTTTTATAATAGAAATACTCTTCTACAAAATTAATATCACCTTATTTAAAAAATATAAACAATTTATTTTAACATATCCCTTAATTATAGTCCTCCATCCATCCAAGCAGTATCTTTATCTACAAAATATAATGATAGAATGTGTATAGTGTAAGAAAAATGGTGGTTTTCTAAATACGAGGTATAACTCTTATAAAAGTTATTTCAAGTTTATTTATTCCTATATAAACATCCAATACATAAAAATACTACTATAATAATATTGATATTAAAAATAAACTATATTTTTATATGTGTTTTCTATAATCATTATCCTCTCCTTATCTAACATATATGAAATGAAATCATTTCTTTTGTGTATGTTTGTACTAACACATCCTCCAATGGGATATTGTTATTATTTAAAATATCCTAATAATTTTTAAAATAATGATTAATTTAAATAAAACATGTGATAATAATGAAATAACTTGGGTTATTTTGATATATAATTTTTTTACCCTTTCAATGCCATACATCATAATTCCATCACTCATGTGTACGAGTGTTCTACCACCTCCACAACGTGAGGTGATTCATTTTACATTAATACCTATCATGGATGGAAGTAAAATTAAAATTAATGTAGATGAATAATAAAAAATTAATGAATTCTATTGTGTAGATGTTATATCAGTGATGACTTTAACAATAGTAAATATATATGATTTTCCTTATGTTTATGAATTGAAATCCAGAAAACATTTATCATTAACTAAATTGATTTAGTTACTATATAATACAACATAAAGAATCATAAAAAAATTTTATATGATAATATAATAAACCAAAAACATATATAAATTTTTAAATAATTAACAATGATATGTTATATTGGAGTTAATGAAAAAATATGGTAAATTAGACATGAGGAAATGGTCATTTTATTATAACATTGTATAGAATGATTTAATGTTCTCATTCTATCTTTTTCGACCCTATCATTTTCTAATTATATATAATATGAATTTAATTAATATAGTTTATTTTATTTGAATGTATATTTGAACCTATCCTCAATATTCCATTATGTGACATTGAAAATTTTTTTGATTACATTTTCTATATGTGGTTTTATTTAAAAAATGTGTTATGGAATTATTTTCATATATTATTAATAAATATACATTCAAATATTAAGGGAAATTATTCATTGTTATGAATCCAAAAAATTTCATCATGGATTTTAAATTGAAATGAATTTTCTTATTCCCTTTATAATTTTTTAGTTTCAGTTTCTTGAAAAGAAAATAGATTTTTATCCTTATCATTATGTGTTTCAAGAAAGTGGTTTTCTTTTTTTTAATGGAAGAATTTATTAATATTATATTAGTAAAGGATGATTAATTCTGTATTCAATTGAAATTTATTGGATTCACTATAAGTTTAAGACTTATTATTTTGACATTATCAATAGTATTATATTTATTACCCTTTAAAATGTGAAATGTATATTTTTCAAGAATATTTTTTCATTATTATTCATGTATTACATTAATTTCTCATGATTATTATTTTTTTCATTTTAGATTGATTCCGAATTTTTTATGATGTTATTTTTCATTTTTTTTAATTAATTTGTATGTAACATAATATTATAGTCTAAAGGGTATTTTTATAATATAAATAACTATTATGGGATTGTATTATTTACGAATTGGGTTAATTATTTTCTATTATCATGTATCTCTTATGGAAAATTAAATTACAGTAACACATTTTAAAATATTTTACACTAGAATAAAATATGAATTGGAACTTTTTTATGTTATTTTTTTTAGTTTGGGGTTATTTCTTAAATTATGTGTTTATGGTCAAATTAAAACTAAATTTTTAAATATATAAATATAATTTATTTGATAAAAGTGATATTTAGTTAATTTATCCACATTTTTTATAAGTGTTTGTTATAAATTATAATATTACTATATATATATTCCTAAATGATTATGGGGTTATATGAAAAATCAATGTTTTATATTAAACATTTAATTTTGGGTATATTAAGAGTTGTCTTTATATTTTTTATCAGAGATATGTATAGATAATTTCAGAGGTCATGATCAGATAAATTAAAAAACTATGATGGATGAAAATTTAGGGATAATGATTTTCATGTTAAACCATTGGGGTTTACAATATTGTTTTATCTAATAGATATATTTTTTATTATGGATTTCTATAGATGAAGATGAATAATGAGATAAATTTTAACTAGTAAAAGAAATTCACTTAAAATCGGTATCCTAGAATGGTAGAAATTGGAATGAAATATATTATAACAATGTAAAATCACATGATCCATGTTTTTAAGGGTTATAATGATTCAAAAGTGAAAATAAACTACACATAGAAGGGAATTAAAATAGTTGTTCATTTCATGAAATGATGCCATCCTCAAAATGATGTGACATTTAGAACATGTGGAATCTAAAGTATGGGTCACATCTCTAGAAATATTATTTAATGTTTTGGTTTATAAACTAAATCTTAATTTAATTATATTCAATTTTCATTACAAATGATACATTTACTAGTGGTTTTTAGTGGTTTTAAAAATCATGGAATTTTAGGATATTGATTCCACATTGGGGATGATATTTATGTTTCATTTAATTGATATTTTTTTCTTAAAGTAAGATATATACAGGATGGAATTTTTTTAACCAAATAAAATGGGGTATGACTCCACTACCACCCATGAATATGATTTGACAAGATTGTACTGGTCAAAACTAATATTTATTATAGTCCATGATATTAATATTCAAACGTTGTAATCATGGTTCAAACTATTTATAAAAGTTACATTTGATAATTATAAATTTATAATCTATGGTAATAAACTTTTCAGTGATGAAAAGGATGATATTATCATAAATCAAATATAATACCATGGTACACCAATACCTAAAATATTACAAATATAACCTCAAAGGTTGTTCCTGATGTCTATGATCTGGTGATAAGTTCCTAGACTAAAAAATTGGTCAATGGGAATTATTTTTTTACAAAAACAATGATTCAGTGAATATAATAGTGGAATACAATGAAGGAATATTTTGTATTCCAAAATATAATCCAGTTTAAAATACCATAGATATAATGATATAGATGAAATGGTAAATAATTCATCAATATGAATAAAATCCGGGTCATTGTGTAAAATGTGGATCTTAGTTCCACCTAATATAACTATCCGCTAAGGTCCCATTAATTAAGTATGCTCATTAGCTTAATTTGGTGATTTACCATTTAATTTATCTAGAATAACATAATCAAAAATCTATTTATGTAAATAGTAGTGTGTGGGAATCAATTCCCACGTGTTGTTCTATGAAATGATACATAACAATTTATAAAAAATAAATTTAATCTTAATTTAAATATAATTTTTATAATGGAAAATAAATTTCATATTTTCAAACTAATATATTTTCCAACATTGTATATAGTAGGCATATAAAAAAATAATCTGAAATGAACAATTTTTTTAAAAGTAAAAGGGAAATTAATAAATTAATTACAAAATTATGTAATAATCAAATTAATCATGATCATGCTCACATTTTAGGAGGTTTTGTAGTTCTACGATATAGGATCCTTATAGTAATAATTATATTATAATGGCTTTTTGTGTGTTCATGTGTTATTATTTCCCATGATAGTATGATATAATTCAGCAATGCACCATGAGGAAAAATCTTGATGAACATGTTTTATTTAGATTTGTAATCAAAAATTGATTATTAATGATTCATATTCCAATAGATAATTTCCTAGTCACCAACTAACAAATCAGTCTCATGTGTTATTTCAATAAACTAACCATGTGAATGTAATTTCAATTCAATTCAATCGGAATAATCATTCATAGTATAATTTCCTAACTAAAGTTCTAAACATTCCATTCAAATTTCAAATAAAAATTAGTGGTTATCATCAAACATATCCAAATCAATGTAATCATTGAAAAATTTTAATTTTAAAAAATCACCATTAAATCCATTTATAAAAAAAATCATATTTATAAAACATTTTCTCAAAAATCACCCCATTATTACCAAGAATTTTTATAAAGGATTTAATATCCTAAATTAATCACATTTAATTAAACTCTCATTTTAACTTAATTCATAAATTTTTGTTTAAACATTTCAAATTGTGTAATTAATAAATTTTGATATTTTTTAAATTCAATAAGAACCCACAAAAATATAATCAAATGATCTAGAAAATACTAATTTTGGAACCATTTGTAAATAGTATAAGGGGTGTATGATAGAAGGGAATTAAAGAAGTCTCTCGTAGTGAGAGGTCCCCTCCTAGGAATTCCTAGTGTTTGGTGTTTTTTTCCTCGGTGATTCTTTCATTTCTACCCGTCTTCTTTCAGATCGGTGACTACATCAGCCCTTCCCTGTTCTTCCTCCCCTTCTGATGTTCTTTGTCACACTGTGAATCATTTTAGTTTCACATTCCATTCCTTAGCCTGAATTCCCGACCACACATTCTCTTCATAGGGGATTTCCATGACTTCAGGGCTCTGATCTTCTTGAATCATTGCCTTTCTCATCTTGCAGATCCGACATGAAGACAATTCACGTTCGTCTTTTGTCTTATGATCCGGTTTCAGATCTGGTTGACGGATTCTAGTTGTTCGAGATCTATGGTTCATGTTACTTCCATTTCTTACAGTCTAGAATGATCTTTGACAAAAAAATTTTCTTCAGATTGACGAGATAGTGGAGGTGGTGAGCACATGCGTGTTTTTTTTGTGCATGGGTGGAATAGTGCAGGGCAGTGAGTATTCAGGGGTTCTCGTGCTGGCAGATTGAGCGTACGGTTGCTGTGTGTGCGGGTTCTTTAGCACAGGTTGTGGTGTTTGTAGGTGTTGAGCAAAATGGTGCTTCGCGCAGGGTGTGTTGTTTGATTGGTGTTGGGTGCGCAGGTGTTCTCGCACATGTTGATTTCACGCAGTGTTTTATAGGTGTCGAGCTCGCAGGTGTTCTTATTTTTGTGCAAGTTTGGGCTCACGCATGGAAGTGAGTTTTGTTGTTCTCGTGCAGGTGGCTCGAGCGGGCGGGTGTCACTCACATTGGGTGGGGCTTGCGCAGGAACTTGTGTGTATCGGTGGAGCTCGCGCTAAGTATTGAGCATGAATGAGTCACACTCTAAGGGTCGTGACATGAAATAAAGAGGTTTAAATACGGTTTTTAGCTCGTACGATTTTGGTGCAATGCTTCTGACCAAAAAGTTGATACTCCATCTTGGGGTTTTCTTCCGCGCGAAAGAGGTCATGCACAACCACTGTCACCAGGGCTCTGAATTCTATTTTGTGCAAAGACTATGGCTCTTACAATAGAGTCCTCCAGGGTTTGTGTTGCAATGCATTGATCGGAGTGAATAGTTTTGTTCGTAAGAGTTCTAGGACTGTGAAGGGTGCGATCGAGAGGAAATGTTGAGGAGGTGCTCTCTTCTTGTCATGGAATTTTAATTTGAAAATCAGTGGAAGATCCTCTCATTGATTGATAAAAAGAAAGAGTCAATCGCCACATGAAAAAAATTAAGATTCCTTTTTGTAACATCGCATGTTGCTCCTAGTGGTGGGGAAATTTGTAGCCAAACATTCATTAGGCCTGGGGGATTTATAAAATACTATGCAAAAATTATGGATTTTGGAGGATGGTGCTTCCATACGTGAAGTAGGTGATGGGTTCATTGTTTTAGAATTTTTCAACAAAAATGATAAAGAAAAGGTTTTAAAAGGAATACCATGGTATTTCGACAACAAAATCATTCTCATGGATGTATTTTCAGCTGGGGAAGACATCCAGAAAATTAAACTGGCTCACTCACCCTTTTGGATTCAAATTAATGGAATTATGATTCATGGTAGAACAGAACATGTTATGTGGGAAATTGGAGAACACATTGGTAAATTTCTGGACTGGGACCAATCTGACCCCATCCAATGGGGACCCGTGGTGAGGAATATAGCCATAGTCAATGTGACACAACAACTTATGAGGGGCCTGTTCTTATCACATGAAGATTCAAATTATTGGACTTCCTTTGAATTCGAAAAACTCCCAATTTATTGTTTTTTATTGGTGTATTTGACACCTCGAGAATATTTGTGACTTGAGGAATGAGAATGGAAAAGGCACCAGCATCATGCAATACAGGCCGTGGCTCCACACAAAAACAGAAGGATTTGTGACTATTTCTGAAGCGGAAAAACAAAAGTATTGTGACCGACTAGTGAAGGCCTAATCCAAGCAAACCGAACTAGAAATCAATACTTTCATCATTCTACGACCACCAGACTTTTCGGGGGACAATCATGATGACCAGTGAGTGGAATGAGGGACTTCGTACTGCTCAATGAATCAGGATAGAAATGGGGAAAAGAATGAGAATCAAAATATGGACCCGACCATTCCCCCATGTCCGACCCCTGTACCATTTAATGATAGTGTGTCACCACCATTTGGACCGACGTCAAAATATAATGAACCACCTGACCCTACTTCTGAACCCATGAAATTGTGCATTGAATCAATAGAGTATGCTCCCAGTCCAGTGTGTGTTGCTTTAGGGATCAATCTCATGGATGAAGCCAATGCTATTTGGATTAAATTATCAGGTACCATTACTTAGCAAACATGGAAAATTGAAAATTGTGCTAATTGGATTGATGATCCTATTAATTAAAAACATGGGGAACATAAAAGGAATCTAGAGGATTGTAAAGTGACTGAACGCCTCCCAAATAGTATGAAAGCGGCTGGTGATGTACAGTTCTATGAGGTTTTAGAGGTAGAGGTGGGTATGTCCGAACCCCGCCTAGAACAATGAAAACCCAATGTTGGAACAGTTGGGGGCTTGGAAACCCACGAACGGTTCAGATGCTCCAGCATCATTGCTCACATATTCGCCCCGATATGGTTTTTTTTATCCGAAACCATGTTGGATTACAAGGAAAACAATTGGATCACTCTCAAATGTGGGTTTCAGGGTTGCCTCTTGGTAACCCTCCAAGGCCACTCATGGGTATTGTGCCTTCTCTAGAAGGAAATGTCATCCTTATAATCCTCTCATACGTGGCGCATCATGTGGATGTTTCCATCCATGATGTCCTCCTTCCACCTTGGACTACTGTGTCTTTCTATGGATGGCCCTGACAAAACGATAGCTGGAAATCCTGGGAAATTCTCTATTCTTTACGACACGGTATAACTGGCCCAATCCTCTTTGATAGTGATTTCAATGAGATTATTTTCCAACATGAAAAATGAGGTGGAGCACATCAGTTCTTTGCCTTGATGTCAGAGTTTTGTGATGCCATTTCTAGGGTGGATAAGGCTGATCTAGGCCATGCAGGCAACCCCATCACCTGGTTTCGAGGTAACACTGAAAGCACCCACATTTCTAATCATCTAGACAGATTTCTAGGATAGATGGAATTGACTAATATCTTCAATATGTTTCATATCACCCACTTTTCCACGAACTTTTCAGACCATTTCCCTATCATTATCGATTTCCCTCATTGTGGCCACAATTCCAGATGCGGGTAACCCTTTCGATTTGAAATCTATTGGGCTAAAGACTGTGAGGGTGAAGAATTTATCCGATCATGTTGTCAAGGGGGATGGGAAGATATCAGTTCTAACCTCAAGTCGGTGGATGATAATCTGAATTCATGGAGTAATAAAAAACTTCGGCAACCTGACAATCTGTGTAACTCCCATTAAGGAAAACTCACTGACCTTCTTGCACAACCCCCAACGGATAATATTCTCTCAAAATTTATTGTCTACAAAGTGAACTTGATGCGGCTATTCACATTAAATAAAGCTTCTGTGATATGCATGCTTGAGAAATCCACTTCAAAGAAGGGGATGCAAACACCTTTCACCAGAAGGCTTCTTCCAAGCGACGATAAAACAACATTTCTGTCCTCAACCACACTGATGGGGGAATAGTTTCTTACATTGAAGGTATCCACTATACTATTTCATATTATTTTTAAAAACACTACACTGCTGGAGATTCCATCTTGACGTCGAATGTAGAGTCCTGCATCAAACATGTGATTACCGATGAGATGAACCGCCAGCTCACAAAAGATTTCATAGACAATGAGATCCTTCAGGATCTCAAACAAATCCACTCCACATAAGCCCCTAGTCCCGATGGCTTCCATGCTCTCTTTTTCAAGAAATACTAGAACATTATTGGCCCTAACATATGCATACTTCTGAAAGGCTTACAGGTTGAGGAAATTAACCACTTCTGTATTAATGAGAAAATTATTACCCTCATCCGAAAGGTCAAGAAACTGCTTGCGGACTCAGATTTCCGACCTATCAATCTCTGTAACGTCTCCTAGATGATTTTGTCAATTGTCATGGTTAATCATATACACACGTGGCTACCAGCTATTATCTCGGAAAATCAATGTGCTTTTTTAGAAAAGGGGCTTATCATGGTTAATGCCATCGTGGCCAAGGAATTGTTTCATTCTATGAAAATGTAATCCATTGAAAAAATAGGTATCAGGGCCTAGAAACTGCATATGACTAAGTCGTATGATCGAGTGGAATGGAAAATCCTTCAGGACATCATGACAAAAATGGGATTCTGTCCCAAATGGACAGATATGATCATGAAATGTGTCTCATCCATCTCTTTTCAGATTATCATTAATGGTGGACTCACCCAAGGCTTCTCACCCACATGTGGCCTCTGCCTGGGAGATCCCCTATCTCTATTTCTCTTCATCCTAGTGGAAGACGTTTTCTCTAACCGCATCTCACCGGCCACTGTCTCAAAAGGGATACATGGCGAAAAGGTTTGTTGGGCTATCCCACCTGTCTCACACCTTTTCTTTGCTGACGACTGCCTTATTTTCTTCAGATCTACTCATAATGAATTCCTTGCTAGCTTCCATGTGATCTGGATTTATGAGAGGGATTCTGGACAAGTGATCAATCCAACCTAGTAGGAAATCACTTTTAGTTCTAGAATCCCACCGACCAAGAGAGCGGAGAATTGTCTTTCTACAGGCATTCAAATGGTTGAAATACAAAATAAATATCGTAGGCTTCCAAATATTATTGGTCTATCAAAAAATAAATCTTATCATCCATGGTGTATAGAATCGATAAATAAATCCAAAGATGTACTCTGAAAATATTCATGAAAGTGGGTACGGAAACACTCATCAAATCTGCACTACAGTACATCCCTAGCTATATTATATCCATTTTCATGATTCCTGGCATTCTTGTAAACCATATCGCCCCCTGCATCGCTAACATCTAGTGGGGTCATAATAACGGCAGGAAAAAAATTCACTGGATTACATGGAAGTCACTTTTACCCCTAAAATAGGAGACAAAATGGGAGACCTCTGACTCTTTAATGATGCTATTTTGGCTATACACGTTTGGCGCCTCGTGATTCATCCATATTCTCTTTGTGTGTGGATTCACTATGAAAAATAATTTTCCCACCTGGATTTCATGAACTCCTCTCTTGGTTCCCACCCCATCTTTCATTGGAGAAGCTTTGGGTATCACAAAATTTACTTTTTGAAGGGCCGGGATGAAAGGTTGGAGATGGTATGAAAAATAATATTTGGACCGACTGCTGGCTGATTGATAAATAGGGCTTGGAAGATACCTCCCCCTCCGTACCTAACTATGAGAACGCCACAATTTTCTACTTGTTCGAAAACCATGGTTCCGGGTGTTGTATGGGTAAAATACACTAATGGTTAAATGAAAGGGATAGAAGGTTCTTAATTAGCATCCCCTATGTGAGAGAGGTGGGTCCAGACTATCCCTTTTGGAGAAAAGATGTCTTTGGATTTTATACAATGCAATCAGGGTACAGGCTTGCCCTTGATACTCAATGCGGGGAAAAGGGAGGGCTCTGGATAACCCTTTGGCATCTTAAGGTCCCCCCGAAAATCCATTTTTCTCTGGTGGCAGGTTTTCACATGTATTCTACATACATTGGATATCCTCACCCTTAGACATGTCACAAATGACAAGCAATGCCACATCTACTTGGGTACACTCGAATCTCCTCTACATGAAATCTCCCAGTGCCCGGGAGTGGAGGATATCTGGAACTTTTGGGGCTTTGATTTAGGGATGTTCTGGATATGGTGCTAGACATTCCAACATTGTTGATGTTCTGGTCATATTCTTTCACTACGGACAAAGTTGGTTCACTATGCAACATGGCATGGATCTTATGGGTGTGATGCAATGAATTCATCTTTAATCACATTGCAAAACCCCCCATGTTCTGGATTTATCGGGCATCATCCTGGATTGAGTGGTGAAAGCGGGACTCTGACCGTTATGGGCTCTTTGACACTCACACAACTGAATAAATATGGCACCCCCAAAAGGGATCCTTAAGAATAACATTGACGCATCTCTCTCCATGGATGGAATTATCCGAATTGGACTTGTGGCACGAGATTTTCATGGTCAGATCATTGCGAACAAACAAGAATCATACCATTCTCTATAAGAGTTCGCTGTAGCAGAAGCCTTCGGTGTCCATGTTGGGCTGAAGTTTTCCAAAGATCGAGGATGGTAAGCTTTTCATATTGAATCTGATTTTCTCACCATAATCAATTCTATTGGGATCAATGATGGTAGCGTTTTTTATTATGGCCCTATTATCAGGAACATCCAGTCTTTCAGTCAATTCTTCACAACCTACTCCTTCTCCTTCATTAAAAGGGATGGAAATGAAGCAACCCATCACCTGGCTTCATTCAGCACGTCTGGTGTGAATCATCTCTGGCTTGACCATGTTCTTTACTAGTTGCATGACTATGTAACATCCGACCTTTGTGAATAATATATCATCTTACATTGTCAAAAAAATAAAAAATAAATAAAAGTGAACTACACAGTGTCAAAATCCATCAAAACATGGATACAATCAATCAACAACATGGGGATCCATCATTCTCAATGGATAAGAAAATAAAATTAAATGGAATTCCAAAATTGGTATATTTCAATTAATTGGGCGAGATATATATCGTTCACCTCCTTATAAATCTGAGAAAAAAGTAGTTAAATTGGAAATAATACTCTGTAATGATAATCTATATCTGAAGTGTAACAATGGGTTTTAATGAAAGTAGATTAATATATGAAATATTTTTTAGTGATTTTAAAAACTGTATAATAGTTATCATAGTGAGAAAATTAATATCAAGAAACACCGTATCTAATAATTAGAAACAATAAAACATATAATATTGTATCATGGAACTTTTGGGAAAGTAAAAATTACATTTGAGGAACATTGTGAGCTTCACAAATGAGACGCAGAAACACCACATAAGTAACTAGAATGCTAGGGAAAATTATACTCCTTAATACATGATTGAAAACATGAAAATATGTTTTGGCCTCCTATCTATTACATTTCCATGAATAAAAGGTAGAGGAATTAAAACCCACCATGATCCACTACACACATACCTCTATTAACACAATGTAGATTGACTAAAATTTATAGAACAATCAAAGACATTATCACAAGCATCTAAACCACATATTAATCCCCATAATATAGTTATATCTATAATGGAAGGACCGCCCAACTCTCCAATAGTAGCCACATTATCTATGACATATAAATACCCCACCTTATTACTTCTCCTCCATAATTTATCTCTGTTTATTGACCAAAAAATAATAAAATTTCCATCAATGACAATAAAACAAAAACATATCAATGAAAATGTATAAAAATAAAATGAATCCTAGTAATATTATTTGTTAATCACTCCACCTTAAACACATTCAAACCGAATAATTCCAATCAAGAAAACTATTAGACAATTAGGATATACCAATTCCCTCTAATAAGTGACTCATTACCCCAAGATTCATCGAAGATAAGAATGAATTCAAGAAACAAGAAATCTAAAATCAATATAGAATGTTATACCTCAATATCTATATATATATGATATGTTATATTCAAAATTACAAAGACTATCACCACATGTGGGACACATCTCAAAAAATGATAAGTCAGTTATGGATCCCTATGAGAAAATATAATAGGTGGAACTCTCTAAAATCTTGTTAGACCTTAAATTTATATACATTCTATCACTTATTATTTATTCATATCTTGAATGTGTATAATGATAGATAATTTGGAATGATAATTGACCACTACCCAAATTTCATTATTACATGTATTTATAAGTTGTAACCCAACAAAAAATAAATATACATATCATCTCACATATAGACATGAAGAGGAAGTGGATGATGAAAACATAATGGTTTCAAGTGATTTTTCTTGTACAATTTTTTCATAAACATTCATGGATAAATCAGTTTAATGATACCTGAGACATCAACAACATAGCCCAACGGGGCTTTTCGATCACCTGGGTTAGTTAAAAGAACATGGAATCTTCAAGAAGTCAAATTTGATATCTTTTTCAAAGAGAAAATGCCATCAATATATAATATAGTATTATAAAAAACACACACATTAGGTATGGATTCATCTCCCCAAGGATAAGTGTACTATAATAATTAATAATGCAGTAATTTCTTTTCATCTAAATGAATAGTAAACAATTTGTGTGGTAAAAACTTCTCACATTCCACATTAAATAAGTGTTTTATAGCTTCACTAATAACCATCATCACCAAGGGTCCTCTGATATATAAACATCTACCAATACTATGTGGCTATTTCCCTTTTAAAGGACCTATATGACATAATAAATAAATTTTATTTATAAATTATATTGTTCTATACAAAAAATATTGTAGGATTATTTCAAAATGTAACTTATTAGAATAAAAAAAACATATATAAATCAATTTAAATAATAATAATAAATGGTAAATCATTTTTTCATTTTCCAATAAAAACATTATTTATAAAAATTAATATGGATGATATATCAATTATATCCACAATGTACAATTTTAAAAAATGAATGTGTTGAATCACACATTTCTATATTCATTATCATGGAATTGTCATATAGAAATAAACTAATAAGGAAATAATTATACTGGTTAGTTTTTTTAATCTAGGGTCCATTAACTAATAATTTATTTTATATAGTTCATATGTCTTAACATATACCTGATGGATCATGACATTGGGATACCATTAATCAATTAATATTTATAAATTTTCAAAAAGAAAATCGTTTTGTTAGAATTCTCATCATCAATTTATATATAAAAAGTCATATTCCAAAATTGATTTTTATAATCAACAACTAACAACTAAAGATCACATTTTATTTCAATAAATAATTCTTTTAAGTAAAATACAATACTTTATTTAAATTTCATTTTTAAATATTCATCATTATGTTTCAACAATCCATTACCATTTATTGAAACAAATCATGGGTTTTCTTCATGTTTATTCAATATAAAGAATTTTTCATTTTATCAGTTTTTCTATAAAATTAACATAAAATCATTTCCTCAAATTCATTATCATTTATATAAAAATTTAGAAAATTAATCCAAATTCAACTAATAAATTCAAAATAGTTTCATTTAAAATATTCAATCCATTTTATAATAAACATCCATTTTACCCTGATCGAAGGAAATCATTTTAAATTACATTCAAAATACTAATTGTCTGTTGAGAATGCATGAGTTAGAAATGGTTTTATGAAAAAATAACAATCATATTACACTACCAAAAAATAAATCCTCAGAAATTTGTAGAACCAATAGGGAAATGAATTTGAGGATGATCATTAAAAAATACCATTAATAATGGTCCATCAAAACTAGTTTTATGTAGATCAATAACAGGGGGACCAATCATGATGAATAAACGATAGAAGATATCAAAGACTATCTAAAAAAAGGATATTTAAATGTATTATAGGATGACTTTGTGAATCCTTCGTTAATTTTATAATAGATGAAAGGAGTTGGAAGAAATCCTTCATATAGAGCCTCTAAAATACAAATAATCTATTTTTGGTTGAGTGGGTGATATTTTGAATGTAAAAATGGGGAGTTTTAAGATTTTAAAAACATTCAAAAAGTATATCACATTGGATTCAACCAAAAAATAGTATTGATATAGTGAAAAAATCCAAGACCATGGAACAATATATATTTCAACATTGTAGTATTATTAGACAAAACTGATTTACTTATCCATAGTGAGATACATGACACAAATAATCAAAACACATGGATGGGACTATGACATTAGGTGAAATGATGCACCACAAAATCCTACCTCCAAAAAGGTATATCCTCCATATAGATATCCATTATTCACTACAATTACATTAGATAATTTTTTTTGATCACCTACAACATTAACTAAGAACACATCCAAATAACATATTAGTTTACTGAAATAAAAAATATAAACATAAACATTAGTCCATAATTATCCAACAACATCTCCCACTATATTATTCATAACTATAACCCTTCTAAGACACATCATATATAATACATATCTTCATAAATGATATAATAGAATCATAAGAAAGGGAGAGATCAAATTACCATTAAGGGTAGACAAGGGATATATATAAGAATAATCATGACAGTAATGGTGTGAGAAGATGATTGTAACCTTATAATGTAATATGTTTCATATAATTTATTAAAAACCTTAATCATGGAATAAATTTTTTCTTTTATATGACATGAATCATAATGAAAACATGATCATAATCCACAAAATTGAAACATAGTGATAAGACATGGAATTGTGTAAGAAAACTAATCATGTAAATTCATTCTTTATAGGACAAGGGTAATTTCCCAAACCTAACATTGAAATAGTGGGTATATTCTTTATCATATAATAAATTTGTACTTCTAGAGTGGATATTATGTGTACCACTCACAACAACTTTATCAGATCCCTTTTTGTTAATAGTGATCACCTGGTATTTCACATTATACATCTATATAATATGTTGTTGAATTTGGTCATCATTATTAACCCTAGTGTTTTCACAATAGTCAACATAATTCCCATTATACATACACACGAAGCACTAAGGTGAGGGAGGTCCATTCTATATGAATTTATTTCTATTGACATAATTTTTCAACTTTTCAAATCTGTTTGATAGTAAATTTTCCAGTGGAAATCCCTATCTGACCCCATAAGATAGATTAATCCCTCCATTATTCCAAACAAATAGTATAAAAGAATTATCTTCATCTTTGATACAATGTTTTTAGATTTTCTATTTAACTCTGTCATCTTTTTATTGTCAAGAACCTAATAATAACATGTAAATTCAACATCAATTTCAATATGTAGAGAAAATTTAATATATATTCATATATAATAATATATACTACTGATAAAACCATATGGATAAATTGAATTAGGACACTAAATAATTTATCAACCATACACTCAGGTTTGATGAAAATACCTGAAGAATAACACACAAGTCATGAACAATTTGCCTCATAGGTATTGTTGTTTTATAAATATTTTTGCTATAACTCAGGGAACTTCATCTCAATATTAGTACGTATAACATGGTAAAAGTTTATTTTAAATAATATGATATTAAACTCATCTAGATCCATGTATTCAATTTAATATTTCTTTTAATTTAATTCTTGATTAGAGTCCACCACTACTCCACTTCACCTTCTAAATGGTAAACATCTAGAATGTATTTTTCATGTTACAAAAATTTTAAGATGGAAAAGATATTTTCAATGGTGCATAATTGTTATTTAAAAACATGCTGATTAGAAGGACCCCTAAATAATGGGGGGAATTACCTAATGAAGTAATCAATAGAATATAATTCCTTCATTTTCTCTTTTGTAAGTGCAGGTTTTTCATTCCATCTATCGTACCATTTGATTTCACAAGAGGAAAATAATTTCATTTTCTGTAAAAATTAGTACTGATTTAGTTCCTTTGGTTTCCATCCAATGAATATAACAAAAAAACTATAGCATTAAAAAATAATCAAAATGGAAATGATATAATCAGGAAAACATTCTTATATGATGTATAAATAATTACAACCTCTATAAACTAACACACGATCATATTATCATGGTTATTATATTCATATTGTATTTAAATCATTCATGGTAGTTCATATAGATTTTGTGATTTTACAAATATTATTCCCCAAGAGTATCAAACTAGGATTGAATCGATGCCCATTGTGGTGAATAAATTATAGATCGATTTTAGATCAATATGTCATTCTAAGGGTTGTTATGCATATGAAAATATTTTCTAAACACGTACCCATAGGTATTATCTAATAATGGATTATTTTCTACAAAACTAATCACTCTATAAATAGAAATATTGGAGGAAATTATCATATAGATTGAATTATCATTGACATATCTTTAGAGACAAGTCCTTATGGATATTATTATAGTTTTATCATCCATGTATCAAATGGTTAAATATATTTTTTCTCTAATTTTATCTTTAATGACCCTCAATAATCATACATAGGCATTAAATATTTTATTAATTAATACCAATTATATTAAAGAAGAACATGACCATGGTCCATATTAGTTCAGTTCCATTGGAAACAGAAAAATGTAAATAATAGTCCATAAGTATGCTACCAATCCCCTAATAAGTTCATAAAAACTATTTTACATCTTAGAAAAATCATTCATAACACATATATTCATAAACCAGGGAAGGGATACATAAAAGTGGATGAGATATGATACTCAGTATGTCTCAGATAGAGAGAGAGATATATATATATTTATGCATAATAATGAGAATTATAGTATTAGAACATTATCATACCTTTACTAGATCATACCCTTCTTATAAAGTATTATTAAATTGAATCATGGAAATATATTAGAAGTTCATAAGTTATGTATAATTTTTAATTTGGTGAATAATCCATGAAATTATAACATTGGAATTAGCCAAGTAATTTTTTTACATATAAACATGAATAATAATTCCCTATATGTTATGACTCGTTTACAAAATTTATCATGGCACTTCAAGGGGACAACACATTCCAATGGTGCACTCCACCATCCAAATTTATAGTACATTGATTATAGTGGATCATGTTATAAATCCTTCCCATAGAGGATCAATCCCTTATACATTTCAAATAATTATATCATGAGATATAAATAATCCCCCAATTCATTGGAGGGGTTTATAGGTCTCATCCAAGTCTTTATAAACTGATATATATTTTTGCAACTAGATCTTATACATTTATCATATCAGAACCTAATAAATGATAATGGTATATTAAAATTTCATCATATCATAACATATGGTGAATAAACATATTTCATAATCATTTCATCAAGGTAGAACAGAAGAAAATAATTTTTTTATAAATATATGACTAATTGAAGGGAAATGAATGTCATATAATTAATTTTTTGAAAAATAAAACTTTTGAACAACAAATAAAAATGATACCATTATATCATATCCCAATGATCACCTGATTGAAACCAATGGATTTTATCATATATTTGAAATATTTTTGAAATATTTTTGTATACATTTATTGATGAAAATAATCATTCTCATTTTAAAAATTCTTTTTAAAACATTAAAAATATTAAAACAAATCTTGTAAAATAGATTTTAAAACCTATGAGAGAATAATTTAATGTCACTAAAATCACGTTTCATTTAAATTATTCATAATATGAGAGTATAAAATATATTTTAAATCATTTTTAGTGACCATGGTTTATGAAGAATGTGTATTTCTAACTGATAACAAAGATGATCAGATATTTTCATAAAAAATATTTATTCTGTATGGTAAGTAGAAAAGAGTAAAATAAAGGAAACATTACCTGAATATATTATGAATAAAAATAGGATAATAAAATTATTTAATTTTATAGATATATGGATCATAATTATTTATAAATCAATGCATAATCATTGATATCATTATAAACAATGAGATCAAAGAAATAAACTCTTACTGCATTTGTATAATTTAATCATAAAACCCATGAAATAAAATCATTACATGATGAATAAAATATCATGAAAATATTGTTATTCTAGATATAAATTTTCAACAGTTAATATATACACCTTCCTAAGGTAATGCAGGTGTATTACATAATATGTTTCTCAAAATAGGAAAATTACAGCAAAATCACCTTACCAATTTGATAACTTTTGAGCTGTAAACCCCATGAATGAGAGATAATATGTTCGATATTTAAATAAACATAAAATTCTGGATAATAATCATATATTATAATAATTATCATTGTATATATAACACTGAAAAAACTAGTGGTGAATATGGCATATATCTCATATAAATAAAAGTAAGACCAGAAATCCCTAGACCTTATGTGTTGATTCTCAACTACTCGCTCAAACCGCATTTATACTAAATATAATATTATTATAAATATAAAAAAATAATTTTAATTTATATCATAAAAAATATTATTTTATTATGGCCTTTTATTTTCCATCTATTAACAATTACATGTCAATGTTATCTTTCGGGTATTAACTGCTTTGTTTTTCACATGAGTTTGATTTGATATATATTTTTACACATAATTATATCAATATTTATAGATAAAATTAATTTATAATATGATTTAAATATAGTATATATTCATTACATGTAATTACAAATTATAATATAAAAAATATGGTAATTGAAAATGAGACATTCCATTCATGGAGATGGTACGTTTTACTTATGCATGACCATTAATTCGATTATCTAGCCATATTTTTATGATAGAAAAGTAAATTATATATATATATTATCATTCATGTATCATCTATATTTCATATATATCACATACATTTCCCAACCCATACTTAACAAATTTCATGTAAATTGTTAATAAATAACATTTCAATGAGGACGCGGTTGTCCACACGTCAAGAAATGAAGTCATTCTACTCCCAAAAAATGGAATGGATGAATTTACTTGTAATATACTAATCATAAAAGCATTAATAATTAGTAAATATCATCTATATAAAATTATTACACTATGTAAATAATTATTCCCCCAATTAAATGTGTTAATGGAATAATGAACGACTTCGGTTTTCCTGGAGGTATTCTTCCTTACACACAAATGATAATTGTGTCCCCATTTAATGGAAGTTTGTGTGACTATAGGTTGTATAAGTAATATAAAAAAATAATATACTTTTAATAATGAGGTAATTTTATATTCACAGAATAATAATAACTTTTTGGGTGGATAATGAAGTAAAAAATATTCTCGGGTAACTCCATTTGGTTTGAGCCAACCATATTCCTTGCCTTGAATTATACCGAATTGGAGAAATATAGAATTAATTAGGGTATTTTGAGATATTATTATTTACTTAATTTTATTAAACATATTTATTTAGAGGTGTGAATAAATGATGCGGGTGTGTTCCCTTTTATAATTGGGGGAGAGGACCCAATTTTTCTTTTTAAAATAAATGAGTGTTCCCCAATGTTTTTAAATAAAAATAGGACTCCACAAAAAAATAGCTAGATAATGGATTTTTTTTAGGTCTGTATATAGCCATTAAATACATTTTAGACATGCTTATGTCAATTTGTACACCATATGATCTATGTTTAAAAACTATCTAATCTTTTTTTTTATTTTTATAACTATAATAAATTTTTTGTTACCTTCTATAATAATTATGTGAGAAATATATTTTGATGTTTTTTGAAATTATAAATTATTATTATTAAAAATATGAAATCCATTTTATCAAATTCATATTATAGAAGATTTTGAAAATAATTTTAGTATAATCAAGTAGGGTGGGTGAGATTATAGGTTTTTTTATGAAAAATCTCAAAAGATTGATATTTTTTAAATAAAAATTCATTTTTAAATTGGTTTCAATGAAATAAAATGTATTTTTTCATTTATAATTTATATAATTATTATTTTAAAAAAATCAAATACGATTTAATAATATTAATATTGAGATGAAAAAGTAGTTTTCAATTAGAATGTAGTATTTAAATTTAATCATCAAAAAATTGAATATAACAGATAATTCCACAACATAAAATCATGACTAATTTAGATATTATTATTTGCAAAATGAAATTTGTTTTATCATGTTATATTTTTTATATTTTATAAAATTAATTATATTTTTCATCATATAAACACATAAAAAATATTCTTCTGACATAATATTATTTTACAATATATATATACTTTAATGAAAAATATAAATTTCATTATAAATATGTTTTATTTATTTGAAAGCAATATAAATAAATTTTATAATGTATGTGTTAATATTTTTTTAATATGCATTAATATCTATTTTATAAGTATCATGTCTATAATAATAAAATATGTATTTTCATCGAAAATAGTTTAACATGTAATACATGATATGTAAATTATATATGTAGAACAATTATAACGTTGTGTAGATTATAATGAAAGGTTTAACTTTTAATATTCTTTATTGAAACCCATCGATGAAATTTCATTTATTAAAAATGTTCATAAAAACATTTGGTATTACACTACTGCCTTCCAAACCACATCCATCTCAAAAAAAGATGATGAAATTAAAATCCAAATACCACATCCGGATCATCCACAAATATATTGTTCTTAAATTGGCAAAATAGTAAAAAACTAGTTCAAATTAGTTTCATTATCTGCACCATTTCTATGCCTCCCCATTCAACATTCCATATTATTTGTGTATAAATCCCCTATACAATTCAATATTGTCCAAAAAAATGATCCATAACAATTAAAAACTAGAGGTGATCAAATATAAATTAAAATTATTCAAATATAGTATTGGTATATGACAAAATCCCCATAAAAAATTCATGATTCGTCCATAAATACTTTCAATATGATTATATGTAAAATAAATTAAGCTACAAAGGTCATGTGCATCATTATTCTCACATGTCTAATGTGAATCAGAAAAATTACTTCATAACACTAAAACCAAGTCAATGAATTTTAAATGAATGTCCTTTATCTCAAAATAAATTATTTGAGTTGTCTTTTTGATGATATCTAATTTATGATTAGCATTACAGTCAACCAAACTCATTATAGGATACCTGTCTAAATTATACTCAATGGGTTATGATATATGAGATTTGTTATTAATTGACGTCATACATAGTAGGAAATCCAAATTGTAACAAAAAAATATTATCATATCATTATACTCTATGATTATCACAGAGTTCAGTATCATGATTAAAAATATTTCAAGAATTTAGTAACCCTTATGTGGGGAAACTATCAAAATTTAAAATTCAGAAATAGAAAATTCCAATTGGAATTGATGACAGTTAGCAAAGTATTATTATCTTCTTTTATCCAAAATAATTCTATTCAAAATAAACTAAATCATATTCATGATATCATTTAAACAAAATTGTTCCACAAATGAAATTATCACCGATATGTAACAAGAACAATATAAATTTCTATTTCTATCCATAAAAGGAATGAAAGGGTTCCTTCCTGATGGATTTCATGAAACTATTAATATTGGATAAAACAATATATCCTATGTTTCTAAACCATGAACCAAAAAAAGAACAAAAAAAATGGATCATGTATCCCATGATCAGAAATGTTTATTTAATTTAATAATCAATATTTTTTTGATATGTCATGGAAAAACTATCTTAATATCCCAACTGTTCATAAATGCATTGTTCTGAAACATCACCTAGGGCCCATGCCGTGACTACCCAAAGCCCGACTCCAAAATTATAGGTGCTATGGACTAACACCAATTGAATTCCCCCATGAGTGGGAGGAATTTTCCTTATAACCTGTATGCTTGTACACACATAAACCCACATACTAGATGGTATGAAAGAAAAACATGCATGCCAGTAAACAACCACTATATAATTGGAAATTATATTATTCAAATGAGCATGAATATAAAGCCAACAAAATACTAACTATAAATAAGAATATACACAAGATATCTATAAGATATCTAAATAAGACCCTGCCTGAATGGTATTTGTGGGGAAGATTCCATAAGCTGTGGAAGTATGTCATTTGTATCATATCTCATAGGGAACCATATGGTCTCGGGCTACCAAGGTCTTGGTCGAAGAAACTATTATCTGAAACTTACACGACATGTGTGAGGGGGATTCCATGTAGAGGTGAGTAAAAAAAATTCTTACTGGGGGACCCCAAAACCACTAAGAAAAATCAGAATTGAATAAAAAAAATGAAATTCAAACTCATATCTACACAGGTATACTCCCACACATATACCCTGAATACCTAGATATACTTGTTTTAGACACTATGAATCATAAGGTTCCATCATCATAACCATCAATAGGATTATCATCGTAGGATTAAGAGGAAACATATAAATTAGGAGAACACTATACATGAGCTTAAAATTCCCTAGTTGCTCATGTTTGAGAGATACACTCCATTGGGTTCAACTATACCTAATAAAATGGTATGTCTGAGAGAACTTTCTTCTTAGAGATCATTAGAATAGGACCATTTCATGTTCCCAACACGAGATTTCTAGTTTTCATAGTCCTTCATCCAACAGAA
Source organism: Viscum album (assembly GCA_963277665.1). Classification (NCBI taxonomy): domain Eukaryota; kingdom Viridiplantae; phylum Streptophyta; class Magnoliopsida; order Santalales; family Viscaceae; genus Viscum; species Viscum album. The sequence goes on from OY728127.1 coordinate 2,049,182,530, forward strand.
AACAATGGAAATCCATGTGAAGAGTTCCCCACCATACTAGTCAGCTCAGTTGAGGTAGAACTATTCCAGACTAACCTGTGATACCTTAGTCACCCCTGTAAGGAGTGTCCCACACCTCAGTCTCATTGTAGGATCACATTATCTTAGTTAGTCATCGATTCATTTTAGGTGGAGGGGACCACTCCTCATAGCTATTTCCAATAATCAAGGGATCTCCGACTACAATGGTAGACCCTCTCATTTTCGCTACTCAGAGACATTGGAAATTGTTACTCTCTATGTGATGACTCATGTCCTAAATCCCACAGGGGTTATTAATCATGATGGACCTACACCCTATTTATGATTGGGATGTTGTAAAACATATATTGAGGACCTGAAACCTACGAGGTTGTTAATTACTATTGTGGAATTAACTAATGTATTGAGGGAAGGCCATCAGCTACAACACTGAAAAACCTGGAAATCATGGGTCCTCATGCCTGATGATTACCCTGGGTATGATGGGTAACACAGAGACACTACCCGTCATGGGCCTGTGGGGTAAACAAGAGTTGCTTTTTACCTTGTCCATCATACTGGGTTACTTATCCGTGATGAGTATCATGGTTCTATGGGTTAACAAAGATATACTCCCTATTGTGGGCATACCGGGTCACGTAGATTCACTTCCCACTATGCCATGGAAGTTTATCTACATAAAATCACTTGAAGATGACCAACACAGTGTCACTTGTCAAATGTCTTTTGGTCTCTATCAGCTGTAGGATCCCCACTAGTAGTGCACTTGATTCTGGTAGAAACCAATCATAAACCCATTTTTCACATTTCAACTTCCATGAATCTCTCCATAAGGTATTCCTAAAGAATTGCCTCATCAGGAGGGTTCCAAATCTATAAACCGCACATGATTCGGATGCCTAGACTGAATGATATTTTCGTTTTTTTATAGGGGATCAGGCGTGTCTTGGCCCAGTCTGACCAATTCAAGCTAGCATAGGGGCCCCAAATCCTCCGACTCAGTTCGACAGATCTGAACCGATAAATTTTGGTTATGGGCCAATTAGTCCCATTGGTCATGTAATGGCCCGGACATCACCGACCCATTCCATTGTCCAAAAGAAGGTCAACAAGTGTTCTAGAGGGTAAAATGGACTTTTTCCACACTTTCTAGAATTTTGAAACTACATACCGTGTAGTTTGAGTACACACTGTGTACCCCCTTCTCGGGTATACCCCGTGTTTTAGACTGTGTCCTTGCTGTGTGGAATAATGGGTGCACGCCGTGTGTCCCGTTCTACACATCGTGTAGTCCTTCCCTGCGTACGCGTTACCAGTTAATGGTCATGTACTGTGTAGGAGCCGTGTACTTTCCATGTGTAATAAATGAGTACATTCCTTGTGTCCAAACTACACGCCATGTAGTCCTTCCCTGCGAATGTGTTTCCCTCAAACCGTGTGTTGACCAGTCAACAGCCACAGAGCCATATTGGAAGCCGTGTGGAGACCGTGTGAAATAACTGAGTACATGCCATGTAACATAAAGTACATGCCGTGTACTTTTTCTTTTCACGCCTATAAAAGGAGGGGTCCCCTCCTCCTTTCAATTCACACCTCTCCTCCCCTCTCCTCTGAGTAGAGCTCTCCTAAGAGACTCGAAGGCTCTTCCTAGCATAACTTCTTCGTCCGAGCTCCGATTTACGATCCGTCAGCGGCCATGGGATTGTAATGATGAGTCGGAACATCCGAGCCTGGGTCAGTTGTCTTTCTTTCGGCCTTTCCTTTCCGACATCCACCCGAGGAGGTTTTTTCAGGACCCGACAGAGGTGACGGACGCCGACGGACGACTTCTAAGGTTGATCTGGGGAGCGTTGCGACCAAGAACCTGTTGAGGTAGGGATCATACGTTCATCTCTCTAATTTGTGCATCATGAGGGGTGGGTGTCTTCATGTTTATGTGAAACACTTTTTAATATGTTTTAATGAAGATAATAACTGTCTTATATAACGGGGATGGGAAGTTGTGATTGCTGTTACATTATATCCTGTGATTTTATGTTGTGAATTGAATGAGCTTCTACCTATTGAAAATCACGGTCGTTGGGGGCCTTTGCTTATGAAATTAAATGTTGCCCTCTCCTTCTATATTTTCTTATGGATGGAAACCTTGTGGATTGTGGAAATTGGTTAATCACGTAAAGTTGGCTATTTAAAATCTGGAACCCTTGTGTGATCACCCCAGTTAAACAAAATGGAATAATGAACATGTGGGTGTTGGCTTGGTTACGAGGCATGTGATGGGGGTGTTTTTGTGGGTTGTTGTGGATCAGGTGAGAATTAGGGCTGTGATTGGCTTGGTTGTGGGTTGGTGTGAATGATATGTTGGTGACGGGCAGCGGGGTTGCAATAAATGGTATTTACGAGATAATGATGTATGAGTTTCGGTGTGGTTGTGGTTATGTTGGTTGGCAGTGGGGCTGCAGGGATGGGCTTGGTTGTGAATGAATAGTGGGTTGTGAATAATAAATTAAAGTGGAAGAGTTAATGAATGGTGGGTCGTGGAAATGAAACGGAAATAATAATCAATGGGGTTGGTTGGTTGATAAGAAGGACTTAGTTGTGTTGTTTGTGTTTTCCAAACATGATTTGTGGATGGCAGGGTTATGTTTTACGAATGATCTATGTGGCTTGGTTGTGGATAGTTTCCCATTAGTTAAGGAACTAATAAACTAATTCTGCTAAACGTGAAAACCTAAATGGGGTTGGGGTTGATTGTTGTATGCATGCTTTGTAGTATCAGTGCCAAGGAACATGCTCATTTTTTCTTGTTTAGAAGCCATAGGTTGGGCTGTGTGGTTGGTATATATATATATATATATATATATATATATATTTGTATCTTTTGTGTTTTATCGCACCCCACCCATGTTGAGCACTTAGTGTCGAACACTCCCATTTAATGGGAGAGGGTGTTTTTCTCTTAGTTACTAGCTCCTTCCTGCTCCTTCTCCCCTATGCTATGATGGCTTGAGGTGACCTTACACATAAGACTCTTTGGGTAGGTTTCCATTACGGTGGCTTTAGCCCAAGAGTCTTCGGGAAAGTTCTGCTACTTCCCAAGAATCTTCAGGAAGAGGCCCAGGTGTGTGTGGGCGGGATACATGGTTGTGAGGCCCAGGTGTGTGCGGGCGGGATGCGTGGTTGTGAGTCCCAGGTGTGTGCGGGCAGGATGCGTGGTTGTGAGGCCCAGGTTTGTGCGGGTGGGATACGGGTAGTGAGGCCCATGTGTGTGCGGGTGGGGACAGTGTGGCAATGTCAGGACGTTCGCTGTTATGAAGAGAAACTAACTAAAGGGAAATGGTGTGGGGTACCCAATACTCTTGTTTCATATATACTACTACCTGTTGTTCTTGTGTTTTTGGTGAGTGTGGCTGGTGAGGTTGGGTGGATAGAATTCTTTGCTAGGTTTCTTCTGTTGTTCTCACAGGACATTAGGATGTCTCCCCACTTGTGCACGAGATCTTTAGGTTTGCCTACTGAGTATACTTGTTTGCTCACCCAACGTTTACTTTCAGGTTTCCAAGAGGACTACTAGGGCCGTGCGGGACCCAACTAGTATGACATTTGGAGTTGTTGCTGTTGATGTACCATTGTTTTCTTTTGGTATTGTAGATTGAGTTTTCTTGTACATGTACCCTGTTATAAAATTTTTTAAACATGAATGTGGGCTTGGATTGGGTTGATTTATATATGCTGGTTATTTTCCTTTTTGGTGGTTGACTAGTTCTATTTCCCGATATTTAAAAATAAAAAGGGTAAATCCTCCAATATTTGTGAAAAAACACATACCCTTGGTGCTATTTGTCACCCCAGGGCCTACTAGAGGTGTGACTCGGGGTTCATTATCTCCCTTTCTCCATTGCCACCTTAGGAGGGGCATCTTTGGTGGGAGGGGTCGTGATAGGTCATTACTGGAGACGATCTGGTTCAGCCGAGTGTCCATGATGCCTAGTTTCCCAATGACCATGTTCCATCCGGACCAACCCACAATTGACAGTCTAGATCATCCCACACCAAGCCACCCGGTGGCACAGTTCTATGCCACTATGCTGGCCCACAATAGAATGCTGACACTATTTGAGCCCAGGCTGCCACATGTCCGTTATCGTGGCCAAGCCCGACAGCATGAGCAGACGTCTTCCTCCTGCTGGGCATACATGGTCGGTGACCATTACACCCATCTCATAATCAATGTGGAATACGCCTCGTTGTCCAGATCATCACGGATGATTTCCATGGGGATTTACCCATCCCTAAAGACGTGGATGCCCCAATTTCCATTCAGATGGCCTTTCTGGCCAGATCCGACCCCCAGTGCTACTAATGGTCCACCCCCTTCTAATCTGGCTTCATGTTGCATACCATCATTGTCACCGCCCATGGCTTGGGTTCCACATGTTCCTCCATTTTCTGCAACTACTTTTTTGTGGTCCTACTACCACAGGCTTCCGGCCCGGGTACGTGAGGTCCTTTTATCCACTACAGCGCACCGCCAATGCGCCCCTTCCCTCTTGTAGCTATGGATGGTGTTATCACCGCTATTAGTCATTGTATCCTCATGCCTCTAGTTCCGTGGCCCATCTGGTTTGGGACCATTTACCAGGATCTTCCTAGGCATTTTTATCATCTCCATTGCACCACGATGAATAGATAGAGGTAGATAGAGAGTGTGATTCAAAAGAAAACATAATGAACGATCCAAGACATTGTTTGTGTTGACCTAGATGTGTTCTAGTTAGTGAGTTTCAATGAAAAAGTGGAATAAATAATAAGAAAACATATCCCCTTTAACCCGCATCACAGACCAACTCACATATGTAATTGATTCATCGGTTAACATGTTTGTGAGTAAACCCACCTTCTGTCATTTAAATGAAAGATGAGGAAAGCTAGATATTTACATAAAAACCCCCAACTATAATAAGGTTATTCAATCATGTCAATCCATTCGAAGCTATTTTCATTCCTCAGCCTACTATTCTAGGTCCTTCCACCATGAGAGAATTGCTACATTCTGATCCACTGAAATTCTTCATTGGAGGTTAAATCCTTCACAGTTCACCAGAAAAATTCAAACACTAATTCTATAAACCATTATCTCATTAAAACATAAATGTGCAGCAATGTTTTTGTTACGTTGCATCATCGACTCAGAATGGTGTTTCATTATTGAAACAATGTATCTTTTAGACATAGATTAATGAGTCATTACACATCTCATTAATTAAGCTTGTTAATGTGGATTATCTCTGCATCATCGTTGAACAGTATTGTTGGCATGAAACTACTCAACGATGAGGAAAAACACAAAATAACTTTTAAATTTATTTTATTTCACTTTTAAAATGTCTAAATATTTACATTTTCAGTCAACCCTATTCGGTCAATATTAGGTCCATTCTTATTTAAGTTCATCATTACAGTTGATACATTGCCCTCAAATTTTCAATCTGGACACCTTCTAAGAAGATTCCCGAATAGCGCATGCACACTATTTTAATTTTCTTAAAACTGCTCACAAACGGTCATTCACCATTGGCCAATACTGGTTGAGTTTAAACTTCTCCAATGGGGAAAACCATCTAATGATATCAATGGTACTATTGTATATCAAATCTAATTTAGAGTTTATGATTTATAATGATCGTAAAATAATATAATTGTTACATAATTATTTTATTTATGACCAAAAACTAACATCATCTATTGGATCACACCAACTAATGTTAGGAGCTTACTAGGTGAATCTTGATGCAATGAGTTTACAAGTTCCCTAAAATTTTTGTTCCATAACCTATTGAATGGATAGAAAAACCCACTCATGAAAATATTTATTAAACATTAAAGAATGATTGAAAATCCATTACGACCACTCCAAGACTAAAAATTACATGTCATCTCATATCCTATTATTGAAATAGTCCTATTTAATTAAAAAAACTCATGTAAATTCAGAGACATTACATTCTCCCCACATTAAGACATCTCATCCCGAAAAGAAAAATTATACACATAAGGGATGAAAACTGAGTTCCCCAAGTGTCCATGCACTCCTTACAAGCACGCACCTTAGAGAACCACCTAGATCGACCACTCCTATGTTCAACTTATTCTATGCTAACATTTTGTAATAATGACACAAGTTTCTTTAACTACGACAAGAGGAAAATAACTGAGAACTATGGTCCATGTATAGTCATGTGATCTAGTGGCTCACTTCCATGCTAACCTGACATAAATACTGATAGCATCCAACAGTACACATCCACACTTGGATGAACTATAAAAAAGCCTCTACTAGACTTAATTTTTTATGTTTGACACTAAATAGACAGCAATATTTACCAATGCAATAGGGTTTCCCACAAGCAAAAACATGGTCTTTCTAGGCGCTCTTAATACAACCTCCATCTTCCACAAAACTTTCAGAAATAAGAACACTTCTACACTCACTAGTGGTATCCATGATGAGTATCGAGGGATAGAAATCAATTCATACTACAAAAACATCATGGGGTCTAACTATGACACCCTAGAATGATCCAAAGCATGACTCATTACGAGATTCTACATCATACTGCCTAAGAATCCCTTTCTCTGTAACGGAATACCATTCTTCACCATCCTAGAAACACTGTATCATCTTCCTAATATAGTCAATGTGGGTATGAATAGTAGTAGTCCATACCAAGGATGACTTCATAAGGTCTTGACACCCTAAATAACATATCCCAATTGTAACTCTCTCCTCCTTGTGTATGGTCACAAAATTAGTGCCAGAGTGTTATAAATGGGTCTCCTCTAGCAGGAGTCTCTATGAGTGACCGTCATGTCCACATTTCAATCAGAACCTTGATGTCACTAACCAAAATCACGGGAAAATGTGAAAAACTGGCACTTGTGTTATATACTAGGACCACATGCAGCATTCCTCATCCATGCCCTCTAGCTCTCTGAGCCAGACATGGACCACCTCATGTTTCTTATCAAAATCCTCCTCCTCACCCACCATTTTGCGAAACTCCGTTTTCCATGATGTTTATATACCAATTAGGCTCGATATCCAGTTACTTCATAGTGGAATGGAGGGTTAGACAATACATAGTGAGATTCTTCTAGCCATAGAAAGAATAAAACCACATTTCTTGTGGATTATCTGCTCCTTGGTGTTGATCCCAAACTACATACCCACTTGTCTATGTTCGGGGAAGGGTATGCCTCATATGCTGAAATCATGTTGCATGTCCTCTACTATCTTCTGAAGACACCACAGCCTTGTGACCCCTGATGTGGGCCCAATCTATCTGCTCCTCCGCCTCGAAACTGACAACCATTAGGGCTCACTCTAGCACCCATTCGTATGTTGGAATTCTAAGAGGTTCCACGGATGCCCTGGTCTCCCTATGTAGTCCCTTTTGATGGTCTGGGCCCTTAAATAAGGGCCTCGCACCGTATCAATAGAGTAGTGACAATGATCCTTGAATTCTAGAGCATGTTTATGAAAATAACCTATTTGATTAAAAATTCCCATGGATTTTTTTGTACATTAAGGGCCTCTCTGAATATGAAAAGTTTATTTGGTATCTGAATCATAAAAAAAGATTATATATCTCTTTGAAATATAAATATATCCCTCCAATATGAAATTATAAAGTTGATTTTTTTCACATCAATAATGGGGAAAATGGGAGTCGAATTGTTCATCGGATCGATTACTACCCTTATTGGATGATACCCACAAGGGATTCATTGAAATGAAGAAATATTTCTATTAAAATATCATCCAAAAATAAATTTTTTATTTTGGATCTTCTGAAGGAAATATAAATTTCTATAGTTCCCACCATTGATCATCTAATATGTAAAAAATGAATAAATAATAAAAGTATTGTCTTGAACCAAGACATCAGAGCCGTACCGGTAATTAATAAAACAACTTCATTATTCTAGGGTGTACATCAAATACAGAATTAGGAAAATCCACCAAGAAAACCATTCACATAGAAGAATTTATGGATTACCCACTCTATGAGAATATTATACCCTTATAATAAAAAATACATCCTCTACTTGAATCCCCACAAAATATATAATAACAAAATCAATAGTATCTTTTTAAATTTGCAATATGGGAGACTAATCACATAAAAAAAATAGCATGACTGAAAGCCCTTCAACAATCATTTTTCTATTCCTATTAAAATCCCTTAGGCATCAGATAATTTAAGGCCCTAAAATTGAACTATTTTGATGACATTTTAAGGCCTTGGTCATATGATTCCTCGTCAAATAAATAGAAACGACTTGCCAATTTCTGAGGGTGTTAGAAACTTAATTATTAAATTATTTTATGTACTCTTGGAAATTTCTCAATCATAGATTCTATTATTTTTTAAGAAGAAAAAACTCAGATTTTTTTTGGTAAAAAAACATGATAATGATTTCTTTGAGAAGGTAAATCTTTTAACTCTTTAGTGATTTCATCAATGTTTCCGCATCATGATTAGGAGTAGGATAGTAATTCTTATATGTCCAAATATATTGAAACTATAGGCACCAAATGGTTGGCCTGCATGATAATTTTACATAACCTCAACATGTTTGTGTATAAAAAGAACCCCAATCCATACCCATCAACTAAAAGAGTCAACAATATAATTGTAGTTAAAAAAAATTTCGTAATATAAAAATAAATCAATCAATACACATTATATAGGATAAATAAACCATAATGTGTGAGAATGGTCATCATAGAATATTACATTGAAAATTTTATTACCAATCGTTGGTAATACCCAAATAAAATCTAGATGCACTTGATATTAAAAAAATTGTGGTCTTCCCCATATCATGAAATAATTCCCCATTATAGGATCACCTAAAATTATATGTTTTGATACCACAAGTCCCAATAACATATATTATAAAAATAGTGAAATTAAAATTCAAAATCATGTCATTATGTTAGTGATATGTCCAAATTTCAAGAATACCTCTTATATAAATCACATAGAGATCCATGATTTTTTAGTAAAAAATGATATCAACCATAAACACCACAAAAAATTAATCAATATACATATGTAATTTTATATTAATAAGAATCATAAATATTTATTGATCAGAAGTAAATAAAAAATATATAATGGGAATCATTATAGAGATATACATTTTATTTATGGTGGTTATAATGGAGTTAGATTCATCGATACTTTTTTATTGATAACTATACTAAAAATGAATATTTTAAAACCAAAATGGAAATTCCAATATTTTCAAATAGTTCATCAATCAATGGAATCTTGTAATTTTTCCCTAAGTAACTCGACTGTGTTTCTAATAATCAATGTAAAATAGAACTCACCCATTAACATTATACTAAAAGAGTACTATCATTGAACAATGATATATGATCAGTTAAATGAATCCTTTATTAAAAAAACAATAAAAATGAGTTCATAAGTCATTTAATCTAGTTGTTTCACATTGTAGTAAGAAAGAGATATTGGTGAGGTACCTAGAACACCTTCAATAGGGAATTTTTTCACCAATACTAGATAAAATATTGAAAAGGAATATAGAAACACATATAGAAACTTAATGACTACTTATGGAAGATCACCACTAAAAGGATTTATGTAATCATCATCAAAAAAGAATAGATATCACCATGACTATCATGGGAATATATTTTATGGATCTTACTAATATCATAACCAAATATTCTCAGAAAATGATTCCGTCCAATTCAGTGGTAGTAAAGACGACATGAGAATGATAATAGTTATTATGGGAAATTGGAAAATCATTCAATCCATCCCAAATATTACATACGATTCCAACATTTTAATGACTAGATAATTCCCATTGAGATATGTCTTTAATATGGTGAACATACAAGTAGGGAATCCGAGACCTTACTATATCATCGGTCGAAGGTGCATAGTAATATCCAAAACATTAGTCATAATCATTACAGGCTGATCTAATCTATCAAAAAACCTTAGTCGATATAAACCGATGAGGTCCAAAAATATCAAATAATATAGTCTCTAATGATGAATCTATTATGAGGATACCTCTCATAATCACACGACCCACATCATATTCTTCAAGAGACACATCCAATGGGTGAAAATGATTAATTAATAATCTAGAGGTTGGGAACCCATATTTTGTGAATGATCATATTGAAATGGTATACCTATAGGTCATGAATAACATATTCCACATCATGGTGGAATAAAATATATGATTTATCTTCTTAATTTTCCATGAGGGGTATCAAAACCATATAACATTAATTACATAGTCAAAAATAAAATAAAATGAGAAATCATGAATCATTGAAATTATTAATATTGGCATGTTGGACTCATATTATATGTTCAGGATGATGCATGTTTTCATGATCCACCATGAGACTCATCATTAATCCTCTTAACTATACTATAATTCTGAAAACTAAAACTAGATACATGATTATTTTTTTGTCAGTGTTGACTTACCAGCTAATTCAACATCATCCTAAAATTCACTATCCAGAATTCATTCTCAAAAATTAACTACTAGAATGGAAATCAATGATAAAATATAATATTGAATATCCATATAGTACCTTTTTGCATTATGGTTCTCTCTTATAACTACATTAGATGATCATTGAACATGTTCAGTAAAGTGGTTCATATAAAAAATCATAGTACTATCTCCTATAGGGAGGAAATGAAATACCACATATATATTTAAATTTTCTTACTGTAGATAGATATTTTATATAAATAGGTTTCTAATGTTACATATTTCTCAGACCTCCATGTCAATCATGTGACATTGGAATATAAATTACATATTTAAATTTCATAAATTATTAATTTAATAATTATTATACTAGATTTATAGAATATAATTGAATAATATCAATGTATTCACCATATATAACATTCCCAATGTCCCTTTGGGACTTAAAAAAATTATCAAATGAATTAGTTTGGAACACACTCGTAACGACCGATTTAGTCTGAAATATGGTACCACATATCTAATAGAACATTCAAAACATCAGAGTTACAGTACAAACAGATGTAAAATCATTTGTCCTCTAACACCATTTTCACATAAGCCATCCTATAAATATCGTACATCAATAACATGTTTACCCTAAAATAATCCTAATAGAAATCATGATCCCCATGAGTTATTGTATAAAACCCAAAATCATCATTAATTAAAAGGGAACATATTTTTAAAAAAATGATTAATATTGAAAAACAAAAGATAAAAAATACACAGTATGTATACCAAAATTGCAAGAATGAGAACTATTTTACTATTAAGTAGAAACTGTAAATAATGCATCATCTAAAATAAAATGATGCAACATTCATCAATAAAATTTCTTCCAAAACCTATGAAACATGGAGACCACAACTGCAATAGTCAACACCGTCACCAAAGAACCATTAATTCAATAATAACCACTTCACAATAATTATAATTACACATTTACACAACTTATTACATCATAATCAAGAAAATCTAAATGAATAATGATAGGATTTCAGCTAAAAATTAATGTTCGAATCCAAAAAAATGTTCCATAACAAATTCTATTACAATTAAGAAAATTATTCCTCAATTTAAACAATAAAATGTGATGAAAAATCAATCTAACATTCATCATTAAATATATTATTTATAATTAGAAACATGATAGAGATATCAATGAAATTATTAAATTAATATTTTCACAAAAATAATGGAAATTAATTAAACTACTTTATTATCATTATAATATAATTAAATAATCTAACCATAGAAACACATTCGTCTTCCATATGGTCAGTTAGTTTCTATTTGTAGGATCCACTTTATACTCATTGATTCAACATGCATTAAGTGTATAAAAAAATACCAAATGACCAATATGAATGAAAAAATCAACCAAAACCATATGAAATTATGTCTATATAAACATTATTTTGATATAGTTCTCATCATATGTCTATTTAAAGGGAGTGATAGACTAATTGTTCCTTTCATAATCACACACTGCCTAACCAGTCTCACATGTTCTACCAATCAATTGATCATTCACTATAAATCCAATAATTTTAAATAATTTCAAATATTACCCTCTATTTTCATGTATAAATATTCTATTTCTATTTCCAAATTGGTCAATATATTTTATTCTTGTTAATATCATTCAAAATCACCATTAATTTTAACTATATTTCTAAATTTTATCCATAAAATAATTTCATCAAATTTATTATTATATAAATAAATCATTATAAAAACTAATAGGAATCATAAAATATATTAAAAAGTTGAATTACTTCACAAACCTATGACATTAATATCAAACATAAAATATATTCAATTTTAAGAAAAACAGTTGAACATTCATTCTGAATAAGAAAATACATTTATAGTTTTCTATGAAATACAAATATTTATATAACTATATACCCATGGGCTTAATAATTAAATATTAAATTATATGAAATGGAAATTACAAATGGATATTTGATTGTGATGTAGGTCAATGAAAAATCAATCAAATCATGACCTGTCAAATCAAGGTTAGATCTATCAACAACATAAAAATCCATCTCACTCAATGAAGTAGTGCAATGAATAAATAGGAAATATAAATCATGGATATTGATGATTTTTGTATATATATCCAATTCATCCACTATCATTTTTATTTGAGTTGAATGTAGTTAGATAAGATAAAATAATTTTCGGAGAGCCTCCAAAATCCAAATGGTCAAATTTAATTTTTCTTGGAGATGATTGTAATCTAAAAAATTGTTTATGAGATTTAATTTTATATTAATATAAATAAAATATTTCATCCTAGCACATAATGATGTAGAAATGGTTGAAAATTAATTTACCAACACATAGTGGAAGAGATCCCACTAAAATGGGACTATAAAAAATAACTCTAATAACTATTTTGAGATCCATGCTACATATCCAATAAAATTGAGATGGAGAAAGAAATCTAGAGAAATATATTTTATATAGGACCAATATGATAATAATGGATACACACCTTCTATCAGTCCATGAAAAAGATAACATATAAAGGAAGAATCACAAAAACTATCCACTACATAGCTACCTCTCCCACCACACAACTGTTTTTAAAATTTTATAATAATTTTAACCACTATTCCACATCAGGATCATCTAGGACAAAACTAAGCCTCTCTGTATCATAAAATTTCTCTTAAATTTTTCATTTACTTATAAATATCCATATTAGAAACAAAAAGTCCTTGAATAACTAAAAAATGCTTACCAAACTAATTGAAAGTATTACCTCAATGATTTTAACGATATAAAACATATTAATATTTATAAAAATGAGAATAAATATACAGAATATCATGGAATATACATATCTTCATAATTAAATACATATAACAACTATAAAGTTCCATATTTCACTACCCAATGGTAATTATGGAAATAAAAATTCATAAATTTTCACAAATTAAATTTTACAATTAACTCTTTTGGGATACATACGGTTCCATCATAAGAGAATCCCCACTAGTCCATGAACTCCCAATCTTAAACAGAGTCATTAATTTAATGAAAATAAATACGTCTCTACTACATTTGATGAATATCATTAATAATAGACTTGGTCAATTACCAATGTGAAAAAATAATCGTAGTCTTCTATACCCATAGTCTCATATGAATATGAGAAAAGATATAAATCAAATTCTTCTCTTCTAATTATTATTTCAATTCATGTGTCGTATTTTCCATTAAAAATAATCCACAATCACATTACCCTTATGATTGGTGTAATAAATGTTGATATTAATGGATTATGGATACTAATCCCAAATATTCTAACAGAGGATAATAATAATTTTTTAGAAGATTAACTAAGAAAATTGAGATAAAAAATGTGGTAAACCATTATCTAAAAAGGTAATGATTCTCTCACATAGGAGCATGGAATATAGATGTGATGTTATGATTATGAGTATTATAGTTCATTTCATAAGGACTTATCTTTTGTGTTCAATATTCTATAATGTTACCGTAATTAATGAGAGTATATCTCAAACCAAGACCTAATTCATTAAAAACATTCACATATCCATTCTAATACATTGAAATGTCACCACTGTATTAGATTTTAGAAGGTTATATAACACATTAAATGAAATATAAAAATTTATAACCTATAAAAAATTTACTAATTTCCATCTGTATCAGGACATTGGGGAATCTATCATTTAAAAATCATTAATGAACCTGTGGTAAAATCCTACAATACCCAATACTTTCCAAATATAAAATATGTTTATCAGTTTTTCTATTAATGTAACATCACTCATCTTATTAATGACAGATTAAATACCATTTTATGACACCATGATTCTGAATTTCATCAAATTCATATTCCAAATTATTCAATAATGATAGCTTATTATAAATGTGGTGATATCTCAAAATTAAAAAAAACTATAAAATGACATATATGGAAATCCTAGTTTTTAGATTAATCTAATGTGATATCAACAAAAAACACCTCCAAAAATCTTGGTAATCATTGAATTATCTATTAATTAATTATATATACAGTGACGAAGAATTGAATTGTCCAAAAGAAATAACATGGTAATTTGTATTGATATACCCACATGAAAATGATTTAGTTTTTATATTAGATTATTTGAATCTATATTGTTTAAAACCAAAATGATGATCAATTTTATGGAACCATTTAACCCAATTCAACTAATAATATATATCATCAATCCTTAGGATGGAATATATTCTATTTACTAAAGCACGATTAAGTTATCAGTAATCAACTACAAGGAATAGTTGTCTATTTGCATTCATTAATCATATTACCGGGACCCCTATGATGACAATGCAATTCGTATAAAGCCATCGCCCCTATAATCCTATAGTAGAGTCTTTGACAATTTATGCTCATCTAGTTCTATCATGATATGTAATTTAGATATTTTGGGAACCTCATTTTAGGTGAATGGAAACAAATGCTTGTATTACAGATGGTAAGATAATGATTTTTAGATGGATTCATGTCAGGAATATTAAAAACCACTAGTGGAAGATCACCACATAATTATTTATCCCCTAGATAAAAATAATAGTATCTATCAATCAACTCATCCCATAAATGTTGGAGCGGGATTAAATAAATGTTGACTCTGATTCTACCTAGAGAACATGGAAAAAACATAATTGGATGTAACAGAGAAAAATAGAAGAAAATAGTCAATTTTATCATTATATGAAATATTCTGACAATTATCAAGAATTCCATATAATGTTTTAATGTTGGGAAAAAATATTTTTGGTGAGGTTGATCTCTGATAATGATAAGGAAAGGACAACTGCATAAAATACCCTAAACTCTCTCCTTTAATTGGGGAATTATTATATATGTATCGAAAAACATAAGCACCATATAATTGTATAACATATTTACACCAAAATTTGATAAGAAGAAATTATATAAAATAATATCATATTCATCATCAACTAAGAGAAACGAAATTGTGATGGTATCTCTGTGTATTTTTGGACCCACATAATCTTCATCAAAATACTCAAGCACCATTTGAAGAATTTTTTTTCTCATTATTATTTCAATAATACATTATTTAGTGAATCGTATTAATGTAATACAGTTCTATTAGGGTAAAATGATCACGTACCACAACACTGGGAAGAAAAATGATGTATAATATACTTTTAATGGCCTAAAGGGCCACACGAACAATAAATATTTAATGCCTTCATAAAAAATAAAAAATAATTACCATTAATTTCATGTTTTAATTTTTTCCATGGGCCTATTCCAGAACCAAAATCTTGAATATAAGATTACACTATATTGATCCACCACAAGACTCATCATGACTCCTCATTCTAATATTGGATCCTAAAAAAATAAAAATAATATTAAGGGGAACACAAACCAACCTTCATATATAGGACTTCTCAAATCTAAAAATACATGCTTTATAAATCAGGTACATAGAAAAAATAACCTTGATCCTGAATAACAATGATTGAATATCTTAGAAAACAACCATCTTGAATCTCCATGCATTTAGATTATCATTCATCACAATCATAGAAAAATTCTACACATATTGATCAAGTTGGTTCTACCTAAGGATTCATATTTCAATACACATGTTTAGATTTGATGGAATTTATTTTTCTTAAAAAAATCCTAAACTCTATATTGAATGATTTAATGAAATTAATTTTTATGTATATTCTCTGTAGGACCTCATGTTTCATTAACATTACAATTAAATCCCACAGTCTCCTAATT
Source organism: Viscum album (assembly GCA_963277665.1). NCBI lineage: Eukaryota > Viridiplantae > Streptophyta > Magnoliopsida > Santalales > Viscaceae > Viscum > Viscum album. Next base: position 2,049,198,953 of record OY728127.1, read on the forward strand.
ATCCATTTAGGAATGAAGACATATCACATCTCCATTATACAACTATAAATTTCCATTAACTAAAAAATAGAATCATTTATCCAATAATACTATAAATGTTGATGGCTAATTGATAATTGTAACTCTGGTGGTTTTTAGTATAAAAATATTAATCATGATTATTAGTATCATACCATATTTGATCTACTACTAGATCCATAACATGAATGCGTGTAGGAAACTCTCTCAATGTATATAATGTAGGCATAACTATTTACACAACATTATAATCAACTTGGGATTTTTTTCATGGTTTCTTAGAAAATCCCTCTGGAGGTCTATTCATAAAACTTTTTTGGGTCATTCTACCAAAAAACATCAAAAGGAGATAATCAAACATAAAAAAAATACTCATAACATCCACTCAATCAAGAGATATAGAAATATAAATTAAATTATATAAAATTAAATAAAAATTTATATAAATATAATTTAATCCAAAATCTGCGGAAATATCGTAGTTAGATCAATTTATTTTTCAAGGCCGCATTTCCAAAATGCAAATAGTTAATTATTTATATATTGAGAGATTTCTTAACACTAACTCATTTCTACAACTGACTCCAAACAATCCTTCATATTTTCTACCAGTATATCTCAATCAACATACTCACATAAAGTAGATATACATAACCTAAAATCATAAATAATACCTGTTCTAAAACATACATGAATTCACTAGTAAGGATGTACCCAATACTAACCACAGATGACATGATTGGTATTCCTGATCCATGTAGGTTCGTGAAAATAATCATGAAAAAAATGCACAATGGGATTTAGAACTATCCAATAAATAAAAAAATAATAGAAAATTAACGAGGAGGCACCACCATTGTCACCGGAAGTACCATCTTCCATGGCTAGAGACTACGAAGAGCTTTTTTGGGGGTCAATGGTGGAAGAGTCATGACATAGCCCACCCACAGAAGATGCTATTGCTATGCCGGGAGCGTCGGTTGTTGGTCCATCCTATCGTGATGTAGTGGTCAGGTCACAGCAACTCTCAGAGGATATCCCAAGGTTCAGTGGCCAATCAGCCCGCTCGCCGGATTCTCCACTGGTCAGCCTACCGTCCCAGCAGTCTGCCTCGGTGCCTCCATCAGTTCCTCAGACACCCTCAGTGGATGGTAGGGGAAATCAAAGGCTAGACCTTGAATCTATGCCGAAGAGCTTATGGGAAATCCTCACAGCAGGCCACTTACCTAAGAAGTTCTGGCCGATCGTAGGACCTTGTTTTTGTACGTCAGAATCTCTCACCCCAGAAGAGTTTGAATGTTTCCTCCAGACCCACAGTGAGACTCACTTCCATATTCACCACTACATAGTGACTTATCCCATGAGGAAATACCACCTGGAATACATCAGCTAATAATGCCATCTAGTTTATCTGGACACACTCCCCCTGTTCCAACACCCAAAGTCACCATGTCACCACAGGGACCTCTAACAGTAATGCATTCAAAGATTCCATATACACCTTGAAGTTATTAAAGAGGCTACCCCCACGCGCAAGTCCATATTTGGAGGAAGTACACTACCCTTCTCTATAGTTCTATCCTCCGGTAGCCCAACTCCCTTAGAAATATTGTGGACATTCCCCTGAGGAGTGTTTTGGTCAACATGACTGATCTTTTGGGATTAGAAAACAAGTTGGAACTTATTTATGGGAACGTACTCCCTGAGGAAATGCCACCACTAATAGACCCATTAGGGAGGATTAATCATCCACAGAGGAACCTACTAGATCTCCCCACACCCACCGAGGCATTGGTACTCATACAGAATATCATTAAGGTCAAGGAGCATGTCATAACTGTCAAGCACACCGACCCATATGCCTCAGTGTAAAAGAAAGAGGAGAACCCTAAGAAGGCCATGCTGCGTAAGAAGCTTGTTGACCAGGAGAATTTGGTCGATGAACTTCTAGTTGAACACATTGTAGAGCGATGACCCATATACGATTATCCTAGGCTGGGGAAGCAAGGGCAGGAACAACTACTCTATAGAGAGATTCCCCCGGGCAACCCTGATCAGGCCACATTTGCTGACAGGGTGGAAGCCATAGCTCATGGAAAGAGGGCATGATATGTCGCACAAAACCCTCCTGAATGGCGCGAAAAATCCTAGGAACCCCTCTTGGTCTCCTCTAGAGGCCACAAGATTCTCTACACTATCCAATCAAAGAGATTTTGAGTATTCCTAATGCATTGATGAACCCGAAAACTTGCTCATGGTTAGGGATCCCCGTCAAGAAAGGGACCCCTATCCATATGATCTAATGGTGGCCTTCATCGCCTGCTTGGAGGCATTGGAGACGTGGCAGGTGGCCATCCAACTAGATGGAAATCCATACATTGCGTGGGTGGATGATATGCCAGCCCCCCCGGGATTCGAACACCACACCATCCTCCCTTTTAATGGTATAAGGTAATAGTTGCAGCACGTGACCCATTTCAGCTCAAGGTGTGGGGCTATTCTAGGGACTCTTGCATAGTAGTAGGATGTCATACTGCGCTATTTTGTATAGACACCGGAGGGGCCAGCTTTCATCTAGTACAGCCAGCTCCCCGTCAGATCCGTGACTAGCTTGGATGACCTCCACAGGTAGTTCTTTTACCAATTTAGCTCTAATACCCGGAAAATTAACATCACATACCTCTTCAAGTGTAAAAAAAACATGATGATTGAGTTTCAGACATCATCGCCGAGTGGAAGGGGCTCACATACTCCATTGACATGACACCGAATCATGAAAAATTACTAAATATTTGTGTGGGAATGTCAAGACAGAACTGGTTGCCTCACTAATCACTCAAGACTATCCCAGGGGATTCCATGAATTCTCAGATCAGGCCTAGTTCCTCGATGAAGCCCTGCAACAGGCCAGCTAAGCATGTTTGTTGCCCCTTGTGATCCCAAAAAGGAGGCCTATCTGAGCCGAGCCCGCATTGGTAGCCTAGATAGAGCACCCCAGTTAGCTAGAGTTACTACCAGTGGATCCAACTCCGCAGCACCGCAGTAGTCCGCCGCCATGGGTGCATCATCCAGCCCAGTAGGGTCCACCTCAGAATTGGCATGAGCCTCCGCGTAACACTCCACCAACACCTAGGAGAGATAATAAAGTCCCCCCTCCTCAGTAGGCTCCTTCAGCCCCCCATCTGGGTCAGGATCCTCAAGACCCCTTTCTGGACTGAAGAAATCAGACCTACTCATTCAATGAGCCCAGGGTCCCTAGTTACATCCATAGCACCGTGGAGTAGGGAATTGTACCGCTTCCTGAGTGCAGAAGGCTGGAAGAGGCTTATCTCACTAATCTCCCCAACTACTCCCCTAATCACCGGATCCTAGGGCTCACCATCATGCAATGCTATGTGTTCATGGACTGACTCCTAGACTAGGTTGACATCAACATAATTAGGTTGGGCCTAGAATCAGCATAAGTGGTGAGTATCTTTGTGAGATCAGATAGAAGTAGTGATGGTGAAGGTTAGTGGCAGCAAGTTTCTAACCACGAGTCCCATAAGTATATTGATGGGATGGCTCATAGGATGGTCTCCCATGCCCATGACATTATTTGTGCATGTCTGAATTAGTCGGAGCCTTCAGAAGCTGCGGCCACCACTTCTGTATCATCTTATCAATCAACATATTCCCAAAAGAGAAATCATTAGCAGTGTAAGAAAAATAATAGTGCCCTGCTAGTTCCATCATTGTCCCGCAATCTCAGAAAATTTTTGCATCCAGAGATAGGGATCCCTCCAAAAATCCATCCAGTGGTGGATGGTTCTTCAAATTATAGTTAAGGGTACGCATTAGTTAAGACCACCGATTTGGTAAAACTCTATATGATTCTTGATGAGGGGGAGCGCCAGGAGAACCTTCCCAACATCACCAGTCAATGAAAACATAGGTGGAGTCATGGCCATATGGGTCTTCAGGGTACGTCATTTGGAACCTACAACCAGGTTGTGCATGATGGTGAGACTAGAAAGTAGTCCCAGGGCAGAGCTCAGCACACACAACCTCTTCATCTGGTGTCAATAGGCCCGCCTCCTCCACCTTTTGTACTACTAGATCGGGCAGAACCACTTCAGCCAAGCTGCTACTCGATTCTCCACACTATAGGTTGATTTTAGTCATCTGGCCCACATCTGTCAGCTACTCCCCAGTATTCGGCCAGTGAGAAGCGAGATATACCGAGTACTAGTGAGCTGCCGGTCCAGCAGCCTGGGCCCTCTCTGCCTTCAACTACAGAACAACATCCAGCATGTAGAGGTTCATGCCTAGAATGGAAGTAAAACATCTTCACACACCTCACTTGTATCCTAGTGTGTCTTTACATCCTTGAAACCCATCACCTATCTCTAGATATGTGTGAAGCAATCACTAAGGATTTATGGAGCCCCCTTTAGTTTGAGACAGAGGTAGCAGCTACAGATGCTTTCCTTGCTGAAATGGTTGAGGACGCCAAATTTCAGGCCATCATGTCATTCAATGGAGAGGATGATGGCTCCCCTATACAAGGTAACATTATCTTGTTGTATATCACCAGAAAATTAAACAACATGGAGGTTTGTCATTGTCTCATTGACACCGGCTCTAGGATCAACCTTTTCCCAACATGACACTGTGGAAGCTAGGGAAATTCGAGGATGACATGACTCCCTCTGATTTAAGAATCCAGGGATATGACAGGATGGATCATACCCTAGTCGGCACGATCTGATTGAAGACCCAGTATGGTGTCTTAGTTGGCTGCACCGATTTTATGGTTATTTCCCAAGAAACCACATCTAATGCACTGATGGACTGGTCGTGGCTCCATCTACATGTTGTAGTCCTCTCGTCAAATCACCAATGCCTGAATTATTACCTGAATGGCCGAGTAGGCATACTCCAGGGTGATGAATCTCATTTGGCCTCTTGTGAAGTCCTCTACATGGATACTGAATATTAATATAGCAATGATAAGCATTTACATGCTTGTAAAGTTGAGCATGTCACCACTATGACCGACCCTTGGGCAGGCCTAATTGACGCATACATCATCCCGATCCATTTGTTGGAGGCCACGACCCCCAATATTGGGAAATGTTTTTTCACTTCCAGGACAAGGGGGAACCATTCTCCCAGATCCGGGCGGCGTTGGAAGATCACTTATATTCTTATACGGACTTGGATCCAGTGATCCCAGAGCCTCCCAACCCCATAAGGTATCGGGACATCCGGATCATAGCAACAATGGTACATCATACTTGTATGTTTCACCGGGCTGTAATAAGTCAGCTCTGACCGACGTGTCACTACTGTATTGATATTTTCAATAATGGCCCCATTGTGCTAGACACTGGATGGGATCAGATACATGGCCTTCATTTCCAAGGTCTAGGCATCACCAAAGTGCCCAAAAATTATAACCACTACTGCAGAAGTTGGTACCAGCCTCTCATCAGGGTTTGGTAGCTCAGAAGAATCTTCCCCCGCAGAGGATCCCTCCATTTATGGAGTAGAGGATATAGATGATTCCCCTCTTTTATTTGAGGAAGTCATCTCCGTCAGGGTCGATGAGTTGGTACTGGCGAACCTCAGAAGTGATGAAAATATGATACCCACATAGATCAGTGTCGCCATGCCCCTTTAGGAGAAACAATGGCACATATATGTTCTTAAACAGCACCGCGACCTGTTTTCCTAGAGTTACGATAAGATGCCTAGACTATATCCTGAGGTAGCCGACCACCATGTCGGTCTTCTGGAAAATCATTGTGGATTCAAGATGCCTCCCAGAAAGATGCACCCTACTCATGGTGCCATGGTCGAGTCCATGTTCGACAAGCTCATCAAAGCCAACATCGTCAAGAAGTTCTTGTTCCCTAAGTGGATGGCCAAAATCATACCAGTTAGGAAGAAGAATGGACATATCAGAGTCTATACCGAATTTTGAGATCTCAACTGCCATTTTCCATACGATGATTTTCCCCTTCCTGTGATAAAATTATTGATTGACACTACGACAAGGTTCCATTCCATCTCCTTCATCGATGGGTACTTTGGATATAACTAGTTCCATATGGCCCTCGAGGACAAGGATTCCACCTCTTTCAGGGTGCCCCAATGTACTTTATTTTACCAGGTGATGCCCTTCGGCCTGATGAATGCATGTGCCACCTATCAGTAGGTCATGCAATGCATCTTCAAGCCAATCCTTGGGGTATTGGTGGAGTTCTATATGGAGGATCTGGTGGTTAATTATTTCCATCGCTAGGACAATATCAATGATATTGAGAATGTGTTCGGCTTCCTCTATTCTCACACACTGCAGATGAAACCATTGATGTCTATTTTGGAGTCACCTCTGAGAAGTTTCTTTCCATTATGGTCAGGTACCGAGGCATCGAGATCAACCTAGAAAATATAAAAGCAATCAGTTAGACGCCTCCCATGAGTAATATTTGGATCATCGAGGTTTCCAAGTCCACTTATCCTACATATTCTTATTCATTTCAAATCTAGACAGAAAGTGTAAGTCCATCTCTCGGAACATGAAGAAGGTCACCTATTACGAATGGGATCTAGAGTGCAAAACCGCCTTTGATGAAATCAAGCAGTATCTGCTCCAGCATCCAGTCTTGATTCGTCCCATCTCTAGGAAGCCATAAGTCCTCTATGTCACCACCCTGGAATGTTCCCTCAGTTCCCTTCTCACCCAAAAGAATAATGAGGGGACATAAAATAGTCTCTACTACCTCAGCCGCATGCTCCCCGATACAGAGACCAGATAATCCCCCATCGAGAAGATCTAAGTTGCGGACGTGTTTACCGTGAAGAAATTTCAACATTACCTTTTTCACCCTGAGGTATAGTTGTTCTCCCGGTTACACCCTGTGATGTATATTCTGATTTTCCCCATGTTGATTGGTCATATTACACAGTGGGCTGTAATCCTCCAACTATTAGATATTAGGTTCTTCCCTTATAAGGATATCAAGAGGTAGGCATTGGAAGACTTTCTAGCTGCCCATCCAACCTTTGGAGGCCAATCCATAGACCTAGATTTTTTTGATGAGGCAATCCTCTCAGTCGATCAATCCATACCATTTTGGCAGATTCACTTTGATGGTGCCTCCCAGAGCCCCACTAGTAGGAGGCTCAATGATCCTCGGCTCAACAGAGTAGGCATGGGTATTGTCTTTATCACCCTGGCATGATCCCTTCTTCCATACTAATTTCTATTATCAAAAGGATGCACTAACAATGGGGTAGAGTATCAGGCCCTCATTACTGGCCTCAAGCTGGCCCTGGAGATCGACATGCCCCATTTTCATGTAAAAGGGGACTCTGATCTATTCATTAACCAGGTCAATGTTGACTATGTTGTCAGAAATCTAGAGCTAATACCATTGTTAAAACACACTCTAGAAATAATAACCGAGTTCCCTTCTCGTCCAGACGTTGCCCATGTCCCCCGATCACAAAATGGTCGAGCAGATGCTTTGTCCAGCTTAGCTGCATCAATTGTAGATCCTGAACAAGATAATCTAATTATCCACATTGTGCATCAGAGAGTCATATCTCCTATTACCTTAGATGTTGACGACGGCCCACATGTATTCCATCTTACTATCAGCGCCTATACTACAGGACCCCTAGGTCGTCTAGATGCGGTGATCGAAATACATTCCAATTGGTGGTCACCCTTGGTTAAATACCTCCAACACGGTAATCTTTCATATGATCAGGTTGAGAAAGATGGAATCCAATGTCGTGCGCTACATATTACTCTCCAGATCGGTCCCAGTTTTGAGCCAATCCTATATATGTGAGGGTTTTATGGTGTTCTCCTCTATTGTATTCAAGGGGTGGAGATTCCATAGGTCAGGAAAGAGGTTCCTGCCGGTTCCAATGGTTCCCATTAGGTTGGGCCAAAACTATCTCACAAGATCTAGATATTTGGGTATTTTTGGCCCTCCATGATCCACGATTGCATCATGTTATCTATGAGGTGCCACATGTGCCATGTTTATGCTATCTCTGTGCATCGGTCACTGGAGGTTGTCCACACTACCATGTACTCTTGGCCCTTTGCACTCTAGGGATTAAATGTCATAGGATCATACCCAACTTCAACGGCTCACCAATTCTGATTCATCCCGACTGCTAAGGATTTATTTTCCATGTGGGCCTGAGCAATTATGCTCAAGGAAGTCAAGGCCTGCTCTATCATTTACTTCATGAGCTCCAAAATCATCTACCGATTTGGAGTCCCTCACACAGTCCTCACCGATAATGGAACCAACTTCCGGGAAGCTGAGTTGAAAAATATTTACATCAAGAACAACATCCACTCTAACCATACCTTCCACTATCATGTTCTAGAAAATGGGTAGATCAATGTGATCAATAAAACCCTCTCTAACATATTACAGAAAATGGTTGGTCATAACATGAAGAGTTGGCTAGATAAACTCCCCAACGCCCTCTGGGCCTATAAGACGACGACTCATAATTCCATCTAGGTGACCCCATATTCCCTACTATACAAAACAGAGGCATTCATGCCCATCGAGATTCAGATTCCCACATTTCCCATAGTGGTCTATGATTAGAAAGTGCTGGATAAAGTGGATGAAATCCATCTAGCTCAATTGGAAGCACTGGATGTGAATAGGTTTAATGCCCTGCACAATCTAGAAAGGCATAAGAGCAAGATAGATCGAGCTTTAAACAAGAAGGTTCACCTCTACTCCTTCCTATAGGGTGACTTGGTGTTAGCCCTCAAAGAGCCAATGATCCCTGGCAGGAAACCACACAAGTTGGAGCCTAAATGGAAAGGACCATTCATTGATCATAAGATTTATCCCAACGGTGTGTACTCACTAGTGACAATGGAGGTGAGCATATAAATCCTCCCACCAATGTCATGGTCATTAAACATTACTTTTCATGACCCTTTTTCAGGGTCCTCAATGACCATAAACTGGATAACAGTCCGGCATGACGTTAAACCGCATGCCAGTCCCGCATGTAGTTAAACTGCACCCTCGTACCGCATTACATTAAACTATATATCATCTCGCATGAAGTTTAACTATATGTCATCCCATATGATGTTAAATTGTATTTCATCTACCATGAAGTTAAACTATATGTCATCTTGCTTGTTGTTAAACTGTATGTCCTCATGTCTGACATTAAATTGTATATCGTCCTGCATGATTTTAAACTATATGTCATCCCGTATGACGTTAAACTATTTTTCGTCACACATGACGTTAAACTGTATGTCATCCAACATGATGAAAAATTGTATCTTGTCCTGCATGATGTTAAACTGTATGTCGTCCCGCATGACATTAAATTGTATGTCGTCTCGCATGACATTAAACTATGTGTCTTCCCTCGTGACCTTAAACTGTATGTTGTCCCACATGACGTTAAAGTGTATGAGGTCTCGCATGATGTTATACTATATGTCATCCCACATGACATTAAACTGTTTGTCATCCCGTATTATGTTAAATTGTATGTTTTCCCATATGATGTTAAACTGTACGCAGTCCTGCATGATGATAAAAAATTTCTTCAAGAACTATGTGTGGCTTGATTCTCACCCTGATGTGATACATAGGACTGCCTGAACATTTATATTTCGGGTCTAGCCCCATCTCTTAGAGATCTTTTGATCTCTTGGTCACCTTGGCCCCTTGGCCTGTGCCCCTCCACAAGGGGGATATAGAGGTGTGATACAGGGTTATTCCCTCCTTCGCCTTGGATTTTTTGCACCAAGCCCCCTTCTTCTGGGAATCTTCCATCTGTTTTCAGCTCTCGAGATGATCCCCTAGATACATTGTAGTTGTTCTCCTATGTATCTATGAGAATTCTGGTATAGTACCTGGAGTGTCAGATTCGACTGGGGAAAGTTTCCATCCATTTCTGATGATTCATGTTCCCCTTCATTTGTGACTCAGTTATCTCTCACACCTGAAGGGACCCCCAAAACGGCATGGATACTAGGCCTAAGGGAACTCCTAATGTTATTGGGAAACTCCCCTGATGGTTTTGGACAACAAATTGATACATGTCACGTGTTGCGAACATGGTTAGTGATTGATTCTCATTTGTTTGTCCCCACTTCAGGCTAATGCGACATGATGCTATATTGGGGACTTGGTCAGCAGTAATCTTCCATCGTCCCACATGCCCTTTAATGCCTTGAATGTTTGTTAAATGATTGAAATTGTGTTCCACCCCATCATGTCCAGGGGGAATCTTGACACTCTTGGCACTGTCACTCAGTGCACCGCTACATGTCAAGCGGACAAGGCTACAATATGGAATCCCACAGGGCTCCTGCGATCCGAGCACAAAGACCATAAATAGGATCCTATCTAATGTATATGTGTGGCTTGATCCTCATCCTCAGGGGATACGTGGGGTCACCCGAACATCATGCTTCCAGGTCCAGCTCAGTTAGGATCTGGCTTCTCCTACCCCTTATCCTCTTGGACCATGTCCCCTATCCCGGAATTGCACACCATGATGATGTGTACCTCATCCTCATTCATGTTGGGTATTCTTTATCGCATCATGCACATTCCCTCAGTTCCATACCATATGACAGTAATCTCTGCTGTCGGGTCCAATCACATGACCCTAAACTATGATATTATCATCCATGCCACATGATGAAAAATGACACGACATTTTGATGACCTCATCCTAGAAGACATCACGTTGGATATCTGTCATTCACCATCCCATTTTTCAACGCGTGTATACATCTTGATTCATGTGGAGATGTTGGGAATGTCTACTCTAGGCCTATTGCTTCACAAAAAAACCCCATTCAACTTAATGGAGAAAAAAGATACATCAAATCCCGCTTCATTCGGTGTGAGGGCCAAACCCTCACTCCCCATTCATTCTTTACACGGGTACATTACTATGTTACCACCTAGAAATATTTATGGATTGATTCTCATTTTAATGAGATATGTAGGAATTCATGGGAACTTACCCATTGGCCCAACCTACCTTTCGTGTTTGGTCCCTCAACCTAAACACTTCCCCATGGACACATGGTAATTTGAACTTATGTCCTCATTCATGTAGGGTTTCATAATCACCTAACCATATGTCCCCTGCATTCCCTGGTCTGAGTTCTAGGACCTTAAACTAATACCCTTTCCAAAATAATTTGGGGATTGATTCCCATTATTATGGGATACGTAGCAATTCCCAGACTGGGGTGAGGAGTTCTGGATGGCATCTTCAAGCAGCAGAATGCTAGCAGCAAGGCACGACACCCATCACATGGAGAGTTTTCCTCTTCCTCCAACGAAGAACGATGAATGTCTATGCCACCCTCAGCTTCATCCTTCCCGGCATGGATGGAACGACACCCGTCTACCATGACGCCATCTACCGCGACACCGACGAACGCCTTCTCCGAGTTATGGGTTTTAAGATAAAATTTAATGGATTAAATTTGTGCCTTGCCCTGTTCAAGTTATATTATGTTAATTTAGCCACATGTTTCCAAATTAACGGGAGGAGGTCTAACAACACAAACATGGATGATCCTCCTCCCCTTGTTGTCGATCATCGACGTGGTTTGGAACAGAGGCAGCGCAGTGCAAGGGCACTGCGCAGAAACATGGAAGAACACGGAAAAAGTGTGTGGCGCCGTAGCGCCGTGCCATTGAAGTCTTAGGAAGCCACGGGAAAGGGCGGGATGTGGCGGAGGAGTGTGGTGCCCTCGCGTCGCGACAGAGAATCACGAAGGGTCGCGTCTGGGGTAGGTCGCCTCGGAGGGGAAGAGCGCGGTCGCGCCGTGCCGGTTGGAGAAGGCCGCGGTGGTGCAGGGAGGGGCAGCCAGAACCAACGGCCGCCGGCACATGGAAGGAGGGTCCTGCGGGGGTCTTGCAGCGGCACACCGGCCAGCCAACTCGGCCGACCATTTTTGGAAGATCCGGGGGTCGTATCCCCCGGCTCGCAAAGAGGCGGGCCCCCCATTTGGGGTCTGTTTCATCAATCAGGGGGGGGGGGGGCAGCAACCCCCTCTATATCCCGCTCGTCCTAACGGCCGAGCGGCTGGCCACAAGGGTCGCGCCTGCGACAGACAGGACCACCCGCACTAGGCCGGACTGCCCGCGCTGGGCCTAACTGCCCGCGCCGGGCCGGACGGCCAGCGATGGGCCGGACCGCCCATGCTTGGACGGACCACCCGCGACGGGCCGGACCCCTGTGTCGGGCCAGGCAACACTGGCTAGGCCGGCCCGCGCCAGCAGGGCTGGGCTGCGCCCTAGTGGCTCGGACCCGGACCCGGGTCGGGTCTACCTGGATCGGGACGACCCAGTGGGTTTCTGGCCAGGTCTATCCGGGCCCAAACCCCCTAAAATCGGATAGTTTCATTAAAAAGTATGTAACATTGGCCACATACCTCCTATTGATGCACCGACAGTTGTTATTCGATCCTTGGATCGAGTTGGTTGTTTCGGTATATCACGCTCATGGTTTCAGAGAACTTTGAGTACGTCCGGGTTGGTTCGAACATGAAACCAACCGGGCCTTCTGAGCGGAAACACTTATAACATGAGCTCCGGACGTCCGATTGACCTGTCATCGACTTTGTTGGATCTCTCTTAGTGAGACAGTTGTTTTGGATTACTCCGCTCGTGGTTTGGATGCAGTTGGAATATGGTTGTGTTGGTTTTGACATAAAAACCAACCAGGCCCCTGGGACGAGAAATCCAATAACACTCAGACCGGACGTCCGATTGACGCGCCGTCTGTCGCGTTGTGTTCCTATTGACAAGAAGGAACTTTGTGATACATAAACCCTATACATCATATCATTTGATGTATCGACCCCCTTGGCTCGTGGAGCAGACCCTCCCGGAATCGAGCATGCTGTGTACGGGACCCCTAGAGCTGGTTGTGACCATGATGACGACGATGTTTATACTGGAATCCTCTGTGGGTTCGGCGAGAATGACTACCATGCTAGGATCCTCTATGGGTTCAACATGAACTCCTACCATACTGCTTCCACTGCGGGTTCGATGAAGATGACTACCGTAATGGATCCTCTGTGGGTTCGACGAGGACGACTACTGTACTGGATCCTCTATGGGTTCGACGAGGACGACTGCCGTACTGGATCCTCTGTGGGTTTGATGAGGAAGACTACCATACTAGGATCCTCAGTCGGTTCGATGAAGATGACTATCGTACTGGGATCCTCTGTGGGTTCGTCGAGGGTGACTACTATACTACGATCCTCCATGGGTTCGACTAACATGCTGGGATCCTCAGTGGGTTTGACGACGACGACTACTTAACTTGGATACTACGTGGGTTAGGCAGAGGAGATGATTCAGAGGATACCTCTAATCATCTCCACCCCTCTTCGTAAATGGATACATGTGTGAGCTGAGTCTTGAATTTCAATCATTATCTTCGATGTGATTGACTTGATATACTATGTGGATTGGAATATGCTTTCCTGTGTGGATTGGGTCGTACTGTCCTGTGTGGATTAAGTTTTACTTTCCTGGGTGGACTGGATTATACTTGAGCTCGTGAGTCAGAGATGAACTGGACTTGATGACTTAAGTATATGTATTGGAATATAACTAAGTAGTGTTGGATGATACTTTGTGATTGTATCTTTTCATGTGGTTTATCCTTTGTGGATTCAAGGAGACCTTCAGGGGTCTCAAGGTCCCTACTAAGTATCGTATACTCACCCCTACATGGGCATCGCCTGCACTACATTTTGTTGGTTGCAGACGATGGACATCACTAAACGTGGTTGAGTCTTGTAGTGCTTGACGGTACCCGGAGGAAAATATCACGACGAGTCAGTGCCCTGAGGTGGATATCACGTCAAGGCCGTGCCCGGAGGTGGATTTCATGACAAGTCGGTACCCAGAGGAGACGGATGGACGTGGAGTGCTGAGGAGGAGATCTGTACCTACCTTTCCAGTAGGAAGTTGGAGGACGAACCAGGAGCGGCTTGTCACCTTTCACTTGTTGTCCTTTGAGTTGTACATTACATTCGGTTGTAACTGTAACATTCTTTTGGGATTGTATTTCTGGCCCCTTGTACTTTCATCACGTGTGTTTATAGTTTACTTAATGTTTACTTCATTTTGCGTAATCTGTGGTGTTTTTTTTTTCATTTATAAAGTCAATGCCTTCCTTTTTTTCCGGGATTTACGACTTTGGTGCTAGTCTCCAGCTCCTGGCCTATGGAAGGTGGGCTTGGGTTAGTCAGGGCACGTGCCCCGAGGACGAGTCATGAAAAATTGGAATCAGAGGAGTTTGGTTCTTCCTCAAGAACATAGGACTCTGATATCTCTATAAGTGAAGCAATAGTGCTAAGGGTATTTTAGTGTGGTTATCAGTCTAGGGAGTCTAGTGTTGGTGCAACGACAGATGTATCCATACACCAGGATCCTGACTTCTAATTTCCGACTCAGAGCACGAAAACATTGATTGCACGTGAGTTTCAAAGTTTTATTTGTGAATACTTTGTGTCATCTCATCAGGTTTAAATCATTGACCATGGCACACCTGTCTCTTTTCAGGATGGCCCGACGAAGACCGCCAGCTAGGGATCTGAGAGAGTACTTGATGACGCCCCATCGAGGGACGAGACTCCGGTGTATGGCCCTCTTTCTATATTGGCACCTTCAGGTGCTGTACCAGCAGCACCACCACCTGTTAGGCAGAAGATTCCACTAGTTGTAACAGTGGACGGTGCACGCTGATAGAATCTGTTGCACAAGTTCCAGCAGCAGAGGCCTCCAAGGATACGAGGCAAGACAGATTCCCAGGCAATAGTGGACGAGATTGAGGCAATTTCTAGAGTTCTATGCCTTGTTTAGACACTAGTAGAGAGGGCGGTGGACATATCTACTTGTGTTTCCCAATGAGTGACCATGAGATTGGTCTACATAGTAATGAGGCTTCGGTATGTGGATCGACGCTTGAGATAGTAACTTCGGGTAGTGTCTCAGCTATATCACTACCTTTTGGTCAGCAGACACTACCGGCATTACCGGTAGAGGACACTTGTAGGAATATTTCCTTACATGTTTCCGCACTAGATATCCCTCAAGTTCTGAGGCAAGCCCGTCTCACAGGCAGATGAGGACTGGCTTGAGGAGGTGGTTGAGAGTCTTCTAGAGCTTATACAACTTTAGCAGGATGACATGTTGGTAGCTGAGTATTCATCGGGGCATACCAAACCATTCCTGGTACTCGATGACTTCTATGTGATCCATGCTTCATGGATCAAACATAAGAGTGAGGTGTGTCTAAAGGACATCCAAGCCAGCACTTCTTTCTATATGCATTCCTACTTATACTAGGGTTCTAGAGAGAACCACTGTGGTTGATAATTCAGTGTCTATGTGGATGCATCCAGTTAAGGTTAGCAGTGGGAAGCAAGAAACAGGCGCCTGTCACAGAGAATTGGGAGAGTAAAATTTTTCAAGTATAGGAAGTGAAAAGGATAGATGAATCTTAAAGGCAGCAGACGTGGAAGCGTAACTAGGAGAGCAGTATGGGATGGTGAACATTTTGACATGTTGCAACCACCCACCTTTGTAATCCACACTAGGCTCAGGGAGTTGGGGGGAAGGGGATTGTGTGGCTGAATGCGGTCACGAATTGTGACCGAAAGGCTCTAAGGATGATTCAATGTTTGGAATGTGTCTTCTACTAGCTTCCAAAACAACAAACATCGATACGAATCATCCCTTCCTTCCATGAATCTTGTTCCAGACATAGAGTTTCTGGTTAATCCGTTGACTTGACCCTCACATATGGAGATACCTTTGGGAGGACACTCGATAGTCACACGAATGTCGATGGTGTGATCTGACCCTTGAGGTGAGAGTTTTGGTTGGAACCTCTTTGTGGCAGCGTCGAGGCCTTATGACGTTAGTTTGAGTATGGACTGGGAAATCACAGTTCATACACAAATTGACGGTATTAGGCAAACGTCGGGATGGGATTTACTTGGTTGGAGAAAAGGAAACCACATGCAGCACATGATAAACTCATGCATAAGAGGGTGTAGCCGATCACTCTTGGGTCACCCAACCTTACCCTCGTGGCTGTAGGAGTGTTTAGATTTTGTTCTAATCAAGAAATGGAGGCCTCTCGAGTTCGAGGATGGAGACCACGCTCTAATATGGGTCTCACCTCGATGAGGTTTACGGAGATGTTTCTGAGGTGGTGAGTTATCTCCGAGGGCCAGCGGACCTTTCTAGGTCCTCAGTTGGGTAGGCGAGGTGGTTTACCGCTTGACCTTTCCACCATAGTTACACCGGGTGAACGATGTCATCCACGTATCCTAGATAATGAAATATGTTCATGACCCTTCACACATCATCGACTGCAGGGAGTTGGACGTCGATGATGGGGCGACATTCTCAGAGGTTCTAGTGGAGAACGAGGATCTATAGGAGCAGGTCCTATGTGGACGATCCATTCCTCATGTGTGCTTTCACTGGTAGCACAGGAACCTCCATAAGAGTATATGGGATCAGATGGCTCAGTTGCATGCTCATTACCACCTTTGTTCCCAAGTTTTTGATGTAGCGTTATGGGGACGCAAAGCCCTGAGGTGGGAGTAATGTAATGACCCTTAAATTTCAATGAATTTTTTTCTTCTTAATTTCTTTGAAATTTTAAGAGTATGAAGTTTATGAAGGCACCTAATTCTGGGGCCCCGTGTGCCCAGAATCAATTTTGAAAGTTTAGGTCAGGTACGTTTAGTGAACGAATGATAGGGGTTTTCTATCTTTTGAACCGGTGCTCATAATTGAAATCTGAGGGCACCGATGAAACTGCAGTGCTGGTTTTTTCTTAAGGATACATTCACTGGAGTTGCATTTGCTCGGGAGGTGATGTTAAAAATGAAGTGGTTTAATTAAAGATTGAAATAAAATACGTTCTTCAATTTTATTTCTACTCTGTGTAATTGTAACCTACGTTTGGAAGTTGATGTGGGTCCCAGTAAATCCTAACTGCTCTTGATAGGATAATAGTGTGGTGGGCCCCACAGGAGCCCAACCTTTTCAAATTCCTCTAACCTCTCTTAAATTTGGCAACCCCCCCCCCCCCATTAATTTGTAACTCACCCAGTCTCCCTCTTTAATGCATGTCATCCTCTCATGTTTATGAGGAACCTTCCCTCCCTCTCTTTAATTAAATGCCAATGTGTTTAATTAATGAGGGCCATTCCTATTTTTTTTAATGTTCCACCGAAGTGGATTATTTGGGGGGGGGCTATGTTATAAATCCCCCATTTATGACTTGCATGCCAACAACGAACCCACCACTCCTATTTAAAGGAGGCTAGGGGGAGGAGTTCTGGATGGCTTCTTCAAGCAGTGGAACGCTAGCAGTAAGGCACTGTGCCCAGCACATGTAGTGTTTTCCTCTTCGTCCAACAAAAAACGAAGAACTCTGATGCCACCCTCGGCTTCATCCTTCCTGACATGGACGGAACAATGCCCGTCTACCGCGACACCATCTACCGCGACACCGACGAACGCCTTCTTCAAGGTAGGGGTTTTAAGTTCAAATTTAATGGATTAAATGTGTGCCTTGCATTGTCAATGTTTTTTATGTTAATTTAGCCTCCTTTTATCAAATTAACAGGAGGAGGTAGGCCCGCAAAAACACTGCTGATCATTTTCCAATTGTTGTTGATCATCGACGTGGTTTGGAACGGAGGTGGCGTGGTGCAAAGGCACCGCACAGAAATGAAGATGAATGCGGAAAAAGTGTGCGGCGCGGTCGCACCGCGCCAGCGAATCCTTAAGAAGCCGCGGCAAAAGACGAGCCACAGCGGAGGAGCGGGGCGCCATCGCACTGCGCCAGAGCATCACGAAGGGCCGCGGCCGGGGTGGAGGGGCGCTGTGCCATTGCGCCGCACCGGTCAGACAAGGCCACAACATTGCAGGGAGGGGCGGCCGAAATCACCGGCTGCCAGCGCATGTAAGGCGGGACACGCGGGGGTCCCACAGCAGCACACCGGTAGGCCAACTCACCCGGAAATTTTTTGAAGATCTGAAGGTCGTAACCCCAGGCTGGCAAAGAGGTAGGCCCCCCATGGGGGGAAAGTTTCTCCAATAAAGTGGGGGCCGCAGACCCCTCCGTATCCTGCTCGGCCGAACGATCGAGCCGCTATCCACGCGGGTCATGCCTGCGTCAGGCCAGACCGCCCGCGCAGGGCCGGGCCGCCCGCGCGGGGCCGGACCCCTGTGCCGAGCCAGGCCACGTCTGCTGAGTCGGGCCACGCTAGCCTGGTCGTGCCGCGTCCTAGTGGGCTGGAACCGGACCCGGGTCTGGTCAACCCAGGGGGTTTCGGGTCGGGTCGGTCCGGGCCCGAACCCCCCTCAAATCGGACAGTTTCATTCAAATGTCCGTAAGACGGGCCACAGGCCTCCGATCGATGCACCTTCAATTGAGATGCGATCCTTGGATCGTGAAGTTCATTTCAGTATATTACACTTAAAGTTTCAAGGATCTTTGGGTATAGCCAGGTTAGTTCGAACACGTAGCCAACCGGGCCTTCGGAGCGAAAACAATTATAAATTGAGCTCCGGATGTCCGATTGATGTGTCGTTGACTTTGTTGGATCCCACTTAGTGAGAGGGTTATTTTGGCTTAATCCACTCGAGGTTTGGACGTAGTTGGAGTGTGGTCGGGTTGGTATTGACTTTAAAACCAACTGGGCCCCTGGGACGAAAAGGCCAATAACTCTCAGACCAGGCGTCCGATTGACGTGTTGTTTGTCTCATTGTGTTCCTAATGAGGAGATGGAACATTGGGATACATTAACTCTGGAATTCGTGTATGTTGATGAATCGACCCCCATGGATCGTGGAGCGGACCCTCCCGGAATCGAGCATGTTGTGTGCGGGAACCCTAGAGTTGGTTGCAATTGTGACGATGACGATGTTTGTACAGGAATATTCTGTGGGTTCAGCGATACTGACTAACATGCTGGGATCCTCCGTGGGATCGACAAGAAGGACTATTTTACTGGATCCTCTTTGTGTTCGACGATGATTACTACCGTACTGGATCCTCTGTGTGTTGGATGAGGACAACTACTATACTGGATCCTCTGTGGGTTCGATGAGGACGACTACCGTACTGGATCCTTTGTGGGTTTGATGAGGATGACTACCATACTGGATAGTCTGTGGGTTCGATGAGGACGACTACCGTACTGGGATCCTCAATGGGTTCGACGAAGACGACTATCCTACTGGGATCCTCTGTGGATTCAATGAGGATGACTACTATACTGGGATCCTCCATGGGTTCGAATACCCTGCTAGGATCCTCCGTGGGTTCGACAATTATGAAAAATAAACTTGGATCCTACATGGCTTCGGCAGAGGAGATGATTCAGATGCTACATCTAATAATCATCACCCCTCTTCGTAAATGGATACCTGTGTGTGCTGAGTCATGACATTCAATCATTATCTTCGATGTAATTGACTTGATATCTTGTGTTGATTGGATTATGCTTTCCTATGTGAATTGGTTCGTACTATCCTGTGTCAATTATGTTTTACTTTTCTGAGTGGATTGGATTGTATTTGAGCTCGTGAGTTGGAGCTGAACTGGACTTGATAACTTAGGTAAATGTATGGGAATATACTTAAGTAGTGTTGAATGATACTTCATGATTGTATCTTTTCTTTTGGTTTATCCTTTGTGGATTCAGGGAGACCTTCGGGGGTCTCGGGTTCCCTACTGAGTATCATATACTCCCCCCTACATGGGCTTCGCCCGCACTACGTTGTGTTCGTTGCAGACGACGGACATCCCTTATCGTGGTTGAGGTTTGTATAGCTGGACGGTACCCGGAGGAAGATATCGCGATGATTCAGTGCTCGGAGGTGGATATCACGTCGAGAAAGTTCCCGTAGGTGGATTTCACGATGAGACGGTTCCCAGAGGAGACGGATGGACGTGGAGTGCTGAGGAGGATATTTATACCTACCCTTCAGGTAGGAAGCCAGAGGATGTTCCAGGAGCGGCTTCTCATCTTTTAGCTGTTGTCCATTGAGTAGTACATTACATTCAGTTGTAGCGGTACCTTTCTTTTGGTCTTGTATTTATGGGCCCTTGTACTTTCATCACATTTGTTTACAGTTTACTTAGTCTTTACTTCAGTTTTTGTACTCTGTGTCGTTTGCTTTATTTTATAAAGAAAATTCCTTCCTTTTTTCAGGATTTACGCCTTTGGTGCTACTCGCCAGTCCCTGTCCTATGGAAGACGGGCTTGGGGTAGTCGCGACACTGGCCCCGAGGACGGTTCATGACATATATTGACTATAATGGTGTTCGATAGTAAAAAAAGTTATTTCATGGTTTGTGACATGATGTCACACCTATCAAATAGCTGATGGTTGAAAATCGACTACCTGTTTTTATACATCAATGTCTAAATCTAGAATGTAATATAGATGAGGTTTTGGTGGACTTCATGCCATGTCTCATGGGTATTCCATAGAAAAATTAAAATATATTGGTGATTTTAGATAGACTGAATAAATCAAAACATTAATTTCCTATACGGGATACATTCTCTTTCAATAAATTGATGGACATGTATGTTTGGTAGATATTAAGTCTACATGTGGTACAATAGATAATAGTTTCGAAGCCTGACTGGCATTTTTCTTAACTATAAAAAAAGGTCAAACATAATGAATAGGGTATATCTATATTTCAAATTTCGTATTTCCACCCATAGGCATATCTGTATTTGAAAGTGTTTTTTAAAGGATATGCTATAGAAATTTTTTATTTACATTGTTGGGTATTGGGAGAATCATTTTTCACACCTTGTGTTCACCTATTACAATAATTGTCCTGAAAAAATAAATATGCAACCGTATAAGGATCATTATGGTGGGACATGAAGTACATATCTATATTTGATTACATTATGGGAGTCAGAGTTTTTGGGGTTGAGTCTCACCTAGGATATTTCATAGTTGATTCAGTAGATTCATTAACGTATGACTATATATCAATGTATGAAGGTGTTGTAGGCTGATATAAAAATATGACCCCTTGATTTTGTAGTGGGTTATCATGTTTTCTTTTATGTTTCCCCTGCATTGGGTGAGCATAGGATTCATAGACATGGTATGTCAGTGCCTATTTCTTGTACCTTTTATGATTATGGAGAGAATCAGCCCTATGGAATACTAATTTTTCTTTTCATATGTATAGTTCTATGAAGGATTTATTTCATGGGTCCCAATGCTAGTGATATAACACTGAGCATTCTCATGTGATTTATGGGTAATATGTTGTTCTTTTGACTGATGCATCATTTGTGGAGAATTACATACATTTTTTGGATCATATTGAGAATGTTTTTGGTAGATAGAACATGGGATATATAATCAAATATGTGTGATTAGTGTAAATATGTTTTTACTATAGAATAATATTTTTTTGGATGTATAGATTCCTAAAGAGATGTTATATGGTGGGGATATTTTAGGATCCCAAAACTTTTGTAGCTGACTTGTACTCATATGAGGTACCCTTTTAACATTTAATTGAGAATAATTTGGCTCAGTTTGAAATCGGTTATGTATCATTTGTAATACGAGAATCATGGATATTTTATGGTTTTTGGGAAGTTCATAGTGGGCCCATAGTTTTTCCAAAATACAATTCCCTCCGATAAAAAAATAGCAAATTACCAAAAAGAGGAGAAATGAATATTGGAATTGTGGTTTGTAAATGCTTGAAACCTATATCTAGTAACTGTGAGGCCAATATAAGGGGACCACAATTAGTTCACATTGTTGGGAAATTCATGTGCCACATCCCAGAAAACCGTGCGAGTGGAAATGTTGTCCCTGAATCATTGTTTTAAAATTAAGAAAACACCACAATTCAGCTTTATTTTTCCAACTATCAACCAAATTTTGACACTCTAAATTTTTGTTTCCTTATAGATAATTCCATGGATTTCCAAACACAATTCATAGTAGATCAAATATTGGAATGATGGATCTTCACCTATCTTGGTAAATGATATCTTCCCATTTGTATTTCACCCTCTCTTGTATACCTTTTTGGATGAAGATGAATTTCTTATCATCCACTAGACATGGGTATAAATCATGGTTTGGATATTTATATATATATTAATGCAATTTACCTTCATTTATATTATAAATATCTCTATTCATTGTGAATTTTTTCAATTTTCTTCAAATTGGGGATTTTTGGTTTGGATAATTATCATAAACAATCTTAAGGTATGTTGTTATATCTCATTTTCAATTGTGTTGATTTTATTTAAAGGTATGTATATCTATGATTTTATTTTATATGTTTGGAAATTTATTCTTGAATTGGAATAATTAATTTTATACTTAATTAATAGAATGATGAGATTGATTAAATTTATTGATTATGAAATTTATTGAAATTATTATTATAGAATTATTAAAAAATTTGAATTAAGGAATTTTTTGGGGAACTATTAATGGATAATGGAATATATTTTTAAATATTGATAAACTATTTAAGGGTGAGTTATTCAAATTATTCCATGTGTTTTTAGTGATGACCCTTTATTGTTCTAATAAGTTTAAATGGTGAACCATGTAATGAATAATTGATAAGGTTTTAATGTTTAATGCCCTCAATAAATGATATATATTTATTATTAAATAATATACATGTGTGGGATTAGTGATAATTAGTCAAAATCCAATTTGTGATTGGCATATATTCAAATGTGGGATAGACATTGATGATTCAAAATCCCATATGTTATTGAATGATATTAAAGGCTGGGACACAAAATGATTCTTCTAACTCACATATATGAAAAAAATGAGTTATGGGGATTTTAATGGTTATTTATTGGTACTCATGGATCTATAAATTGTGTTTTAGTACAAAATAGTTTTCATTGGAAAATGGTTCCATGTTTCCATAATATTAATTAGAAATGAAATAATAAATTATTACAAATGAGTTATGTGTGTGAAAAATAAATAATGAAATGTTGTGATAATGGTATGGTCCAATGTTGGTATTGATGGTTCAGGTGTCACTATGAACCCATGGAAATGTGTGATTAAATAATTAGTAATGTATTTTCATAATTATAAAAATATCTTTTATTTATTAATAATTATAAAAATTTATACACTATTAATGATTGGAAATAGTTTTAGAAACTGATGGTCGTGGCCTACTGAGTGGTACTCACACCCTACTTAGGATGCATGTTGGGTACTCGAATATGATTTCTGTTGAAAGGATAGTATAAGGGAATATTCTTATTTTAAAATGATTAGTTGTGATATAGCATGGTAGGGGGAACCTGAAATGTTGTCGAGACCATCTTTGGAGAGGCCAATGTCTTTGTTTGTGTGTTTAAATATTGATAATTGTCACATATATGATATTACATATATAGTACATTAGTTTGGATATTATTATCATTTTATGTTTTATAGTGTTATACTAGTTTATATTAGTTATGATTTATTTCTACCTACTGATCACACCATAAGGTTATTCCGTATAATTTTGCACTATTTTGCTTCCCAATTAAATAGGGTATAGTTTATACATGTTATATATAAGGACAGAACTGCTAGATTGTAGCCTATGTCTTACAATGATGAGATGATATAGATAGTTGGACAAAAAGGTCAGGGATATAACATGTATAAACAAGTTTAGAAGGTCACCAAATTCAACATTAAATATTATTAAACCTGAAGAAAAAAATTCCAAATAATCTTAAAAACCATTAATGTATTCATAAAATCATTATAGGTCTTGATAGTGGTGAATTTTTCACATAACAAGTAAATCATAAAAAATTATATTTATTTTTTCTAAAAGTCAATAATTACTAATATAAAATAATGAAAAAAAATTAAAACAATTATGTTAAATTTAAAAATGTATGATATTATATTAAAAACCATATTGTTGTATTAAAATTGTTATTATAAAAAAATATTTCAATACATCTGCATTGAAGAAAATGATTCCCAGCTATAAATGAAATAATGCTTCATTTTAATTATAACATTAATTATGAAACATGGATAATATAAAAGATGAAAATAAAGGAAAATATAATTTTTTTAAAAGAAATAACTATATTAATATAAGATATTTTTTAATAATGATAAAATTATTGTCAAAATCTGAGATTTTTGAGAATTATCATTTCGAATTAATTTAATAATTTGATATTAATCTAATCATGCTTTACCAAAAGAATATTTTCACTAATTCAAACATTCATTTCACACATATCCAACTATGTTTATATTAAAAAACTCTCAACATGGAATACATTACAAGTATCTACAATGATATAATACATTACACACAATATTGACCATCCTTGAGGGCTTGTGCAACAGTAAAGGCCGAGTGTTACCGAATTGTAATAAATTATTAAAAATATTATTATAATGTAATATAACATCACCATTAGATTTATAGATATTAAATAATTTCAAATAAATAAATAAAATATGTTTTTACACAAATATAACATGAAATCATGGGTTACCAATAAAATAATATGAAAATTGGTTGCATATAAAGGAACACATTATTAGAGTAAAAAAGATATGTTATCCATGTAAATTAGATAAATTATTGAGGTTAAGTCATATTAATATATTAAAATGTTATATAATCAATAAATTTATTATTATATTCATCAAATAAATTTGATAGACATTGTATATGTACAAACACAATTTGATGCTTAAAAAAATATTTTTATATAAATGTAGTTTTTCATCCTCTTATTGTAGAATATATTTTAAATCCAATTATTACAAAATTTATATATTTAATACATCAACACAAAACTAATAATTTTTTCAGAAACATAAAAATAATTTTAAGATAAATTTTTTGTACTATTATAGAAGGGTTCATCATTTAATGAGTAGTCAATAAAACTAGATCTTATTTCCAATATACTTGTTCATCAAATCTTTTTCTAAGAATAAAATATATTTTTTAATGGTTTATTAGTTTAGTTAGATATTAGTATTTCCAATTTATCCAATTTAGGTCATTGAAACCAATATCTCCTTGAAATTGGATATAAAAACATAGTAATATTTTGATCTTTTTAAATATAAAAAACCAATAGTGTCATCCAAACAGCTAGATTAGTTTTATATTAATTTCTATATAATATGTGATTAGAATATAAAAAAATTGATTCTATATATGGAAAAATAATAATTTATATGGTTTAATAAGGATTGTGTGTTGAGAAAAATATTAGTGAATGGAATTACAATTAGTTGCATCTGTTAAGAGAAATAACATGTTAATAATGTACTAACCCTTAAATTTATGAACTAAAACGACACAAAAACCTGTCTAAAACCCATTTTATATACATATGTCAACCATATCATTAATATAATAGACATTTTGTTTATATTTGATCCACATAAAACATTATATATGTTTGTGGAATTCACTCTTAAAATATATACAAGAGTACCACCCCTCCTCTAATAAAAACTTCCACCACCACATCCCATTCTTCTCAATTATAATTTTTTTTCATGTATAATATCTTCCAATTTAGATTCCAAAAAATCCTCAATACATCCTAGAATCTTCACTTTGGGGATAAATCTTATCAAGGAATCCATTTGGCATAAACCGAATGGGGTTACCTGATTAAGAGGTAATGTATTCTCTCAAGATAATTTTTATATTTTAGTCCTCATCCCCTACACTATATATATTACATTCATGTGTTAAATATGTGTATCATCAATATAAATATATTTTTATATGATAAGGTTTATACCTACACATACGGGCATATCTATATAATGGATATCGAACTTATTATTACTGTGTATGTTGAATTACATTCTCACATAATGATGATTATTCATTTATCATTAACCACAAATCATAGAGGAAATTATGATGGGATCCGAATTTATATATATAATATATCATATTTATTAGTTATATAAAGTCATTTAATCATTTTAGTACACATATTTATTTACATTCTATTTGGTTCTAATACGATAATCTTCATCGAGGAGATGTGGACTGCTGTCTCTATGAATGATGAATTTCATTTCATACTTTTTATGTAATAAATTATTATAATATAAATATAATTTCTATACCTGATTCGTATATCATGTTCCTCATTCATTAATAATGAAATAAGTATATGGAAAACTGATATAATAGATTAAGACACACATGATAAACAAAGTGAATACTACTCGAAGTGAAACTATGACATAGTATCTTTAACAAGAGGGTAATATAAGGTCATAATAAAACCATTTAATCAAATAGATAAAATAATATTATTGTGTTAATGATTTATAATATACTTTAATTTATTATATATGAATATTTTCTTAGTATAGAGATAGTCAAGAAAAAAGATAATGATAATTTCATGTCAATTTCAATTTTCTATGATATATATGTTATCTTCATCATTTTTTCTTTTCTGTGGTGTATGTACTGCCAGGGATATTATTCTAAAAAATAGTACCTAAATTTATGGATATTAACATGTTTGTTTTCTGTTTTATCTTTCATGGGGATTATGTTTCAAAAGATACAGAATTGGTAAAACATGCTTTGTGTCAATTTCCCTTCTTTGAGACTCATTTTTGGTTATGCATCTAAACTCTCTTTCTAGGTGTATATACATTTATTTTACATGTTATATCATGAATTTACTTCACTAATGATATTTTAACATTCATTTAACTTCATATCATACATGGACAGTATGTTCACAAGTAACCTATTTATTTGTTTTTATTGAGACAATCTCATCAAGTTTGGATATTTTTTATGATTATACAACATTTGATGAAATATTATTTTCTATATCTCAAGAATACATTGGAGATTAATTATCATCTATTTATTCAATGTTTTATCATGTTTTAGTATAATTTTATCACTCTTTATAACATTTGGTAAGGTTTTTAAATAAATATTTCAGTCTATCATTTTAGTTGAAAATATACTAATTTCCAAAACTATGATTTAAAAAATGTTTTGAAAAGATTCCTAACGATCATATTCAACAAAACAAATTATTTTAATTTTTTTTTCTGAATATTCTATTATAAGTTTTCAATTTTGTTTTCTTTAAAAATATATTCAAAAGGTTATATGTTACAAAAATTATTTCTCAGAGAAGAAAGTATATTCTCTACAAAAATTATTTTTGAAAGATATTCCAAAACAATTTCCAGTATATGATAACTTCCATTTGTGTTACACATGAATTTATAGAGAAATTTATCCAATGTTTCCATTCATATTTATTTTCATAATGGATTTTGTTTAGATCAAATAATTTTTATAAAATATGTATCTATTTCTTTGGTTATATACTTTTTAAACCTTCTTCATTACAAGGGTTATATGATTTAGAAAGCCACATCTTTTTATGGGTTCTGCTTTATCATGAAATAACTGTGTAACATGTTTCTTTCAACTAGTCATGTTATTTTCCCACGTTATGGATTACCATTAATTTATTATGTTATGATATATCTATTTATGATTTTGTGGAACATGTATGTATAATTCCATTATGTGATGGGTGAGACATTTCTCACCCTCCAATTCATTAATTAAGGATTTATATCTAATAATAAAAACTAATATGTATTTGTGAGTGAACCATGAATACTATAATGGCCATGAGAGTGAACCCTAACTACTAATTTGGTACGAAGAGTGAACTCATGCTACTATTATGGCCATGGGAGTAATCCATGACTACTATAATGGTATGGGGAGTGAACACAAAATACTAATATGGTATTGGTAGTGATTCCTTTTATACTATGTAAATCATTATATTCTTATGTGGATTCCAAATTTCCATGTTTTATTCTTAATTAATGTTTTCGTGGAATCTAATCTCTAATTTAATATGATTCATGATTTATGAATGACTTATATTAATCCAAGATCACAATTACGATCATTGATATGCGGGGTATGATCATCTATTTTCATGGTAATATTATCATACCCATATTTCATGTCTGTGCTTATATTTCTCCATTGGTTGCCCATATTTATCATTTAAGATAATACCTTTTATGTATCCTTTCTCATTGGTTTTAATGATATGTATGATTCTTGATTTGTCTAATAGGGGTTCTAGTAAAAAGAACCTAGTGGGAGATGTTGTAGAATACATATGTACCAGTTTTAATGTTTCCATTTATACAATGTCACTATTCCAACAACAGTCTATTTGTGTATGTTTGTATAAATTTTATTTATTCGGATTTTTTATAATGTTAATTCTCGAACATCGTGGATCATTACTGTTTATATATGAAAAAATGTAGAGTTAACCATTGGGAATTGTGATGTGAAACGAATAGTAAGATCCCTACGTATATATATATATATATATATATATATATTTCTAGGGATATCTCCAAGGATATGAATAAGTATGATTCTTTTTTTAGTTTAATGAATTAGAATTTTGGTAAAGGATAATGTTAGGGGTTTTGTAGAAATACATACCTATCTTGATACTATAACTACTTATGGCTATGGGTCACATTTACCTAGGTTTAACAACTCTAAGAAGATGATTTGAGATTGTCTCAAGGTAATCTTGTCTACATAGATCTATAAAATGAAAGGTAACGCTCACATTATTCTTATTGATTTAGACAATGGTGGGAACATGATAGAAGTAGATTAATGTTAAATTTGATGGAAGATTTCTTGATGAGCATTCCAGAGGGAAGATCACAATATTAAAATATGTCATTATCATTACATATCATTTTTCACCGAACATAATAAATTTTTTTACGTTAACCAACTCTCAGACTCCCCAAGGAAAAAAAGATTTAGATAATAGAGATATAATTTAATTGATACCATTAAAGAAAGAAGATTATATTTAGTTTGGGCCATTAATGTGGATAGAATCCCCAATGTTAGCGCCTTAGAGGAACCATAAGTTGTTTTGAATGTGGATCATAAGGGAAAAAATATTACTATAAGCAAAAAATTAAGATTTTAGTTAATGAAATAGACATGAATTTTGACCTCCCAATGTCTTCATTGATGGTTATCTGTCTTATGTGCAACAAAAATGGTAATCGTGAATCCAAATTTCCCACGAGAAATTTTCTTAAAGAGAATAAGAATTTTTTTTATAAATAGTTACATTTATTAGGATGATGAGACTACAAATGAAATGTGAAAATAAATAGGTGTACTTAATAATTTTTTATAGTTGATGAAATAAAATATTTATATATTGTTATTAAATAGTTATCAATAATGAAATATATAATAATTTAATATTTAAGATTTTATCTCTCATATTTATATTTTTATGTTGGACTAGTGAAGTGATTTAATAACTCGATGATTCTTTCACTAAGTGATGTTATCCATCAATATGTTGTTTATTATAATATAATGTTGAATGGATAACACTATATGGGAAATGAATTAGTAAATAGGACACTATTTATTACCTTGTAACAAATTTTTGATTTGTTTATAGGTGTTTTATGATACCACTAATTAAGTTAAATTTTTTTGGTTTTATGGATTAAATACAATATACTATGGATGATGATCCATTCGTGCTTTACAAAAGGATTTATGGTAATTTAGGTTGAGACTGTGATTCATGAGAATATATGATGAGGGTATTCACATGTTTGTTATATTACAAAAATTATCTACAATATGATATATATGATAATAAAGGTTAATTATATTTTGGGACTCTCTTTCAATGTTTTCAGATTTTTCAGATTTGAGAGGACATATATGGTTAACAATTCATGAAAGGATTAATGTTATAATAGAAGAAAAAAAAAATTCACTGAGTTTCTGTGGAAAAATTATTTTTTAAGTATAATAATTTTTTTCCCTTATTTTATGTATGTATATATTATATATTATTGTAGTGACGTTTTAAAAAAAGGTTATATTTTACTTTGGGTGACTATTAATCATGTATGGCCATGCTCCCAGTCCTAAACAAATGATTGAATAACGATATGGGATTCATTCCTACCACTAGCCTACATGACGTACTGGTTAATATATAATTATTTTTGATGAATAAATTTCTATGATGAACTAAGAGGGTTAAATATTTATTTTTCAAGATTAATACTTGTTTAATTTTTTAGGAGATATATTGTTAGTCATTAAATATTTTTGTGGGCCTTGTGTTCTATTAAAAGATTATTTTTTGCTTTAATACTAAATGAATTTTTCTTAGATTCATTCCTTGAGGTAATGTATGTATTAGTAATTTTTAAAATCAAATCCCATGAATGAAACATTTTTTATATATATTTATCATGAATTACGCAACGTTTAAATGTGAAAAAAATTGTTTACCTAATACATAAATTTTGGTTGAGCGGATGGCCATTTAGATCGTCACATATTTATGAATTTGAGTCTTTATAATTTCAATTTATCATTAACTTCATTGAGATTGATTAATTCATTCACTCCCTATAAATATTTACACTTTTCCACAATTATATACATTCACACTCATCCAATGTTATCATACGTCGAAACCCAGTTATATGTTACATTGGGTAACCATTATGTTTCCAAATTTTAATTTTCATGGGATGTTTATGTATCAATATTGAGGACTTGGTATTAAATTAATTTATCATTCATTTATTAAATCTTTGATAAAAAATATTATTTTTGAGGGTGAAATTATTTATAAGGGTGTAGAATATAACACCCTGAGAATTGGATGAATTTTTTTTCAAATTAAATTATTCTAGTGAACTTATTAATTTTAATGAAAACTAAAAATAGATATTAACTATGTCAATCATTAATTTCACATGGATTCGACTTGAGTTATGTAACCTAAAATCCATAATTTTCATATGTTACATGCAAAAAAATGGATACAGTACATTGCACACAAGATTAACTAAACTCATATTCCTATGTTATACGCAGGACTGAGTGTTACATAACAGTAATATATTATTAAACATGTTAATATAATGGAATATAAAAAATTATTTATTTTGATTGATATGAAATATTGTTACCTAAATTATGAATATATGTAGTTTACAAAAATATTATATGAATTCAGGGGTTACCAAATAAAAAGGAAATCTGAACGAATATAAATGAAAATATTATTGTAGTCACAAAGCTGTTATAACACAGTAAATTAAATTTATTACAATTCTTCAGTTATAATAATTTAATAATTATGTTATATGATTAATTAAATATTTTTATATATTCATCCAATAGGGTCAATAGTCCTATGTAAATAATAAACACAATTTTTTGCAAAAAAACATATTTTTTAATAAAAGTATTTTTACCACCATTTAATGGGGAAGCCATTTAAAATATATTTTTTGGAACACATATATGTTTAATATAACAATATATAATTTAGAAATAGACTTTTAACTTATAAATTTTGTTAGGATAATTTTTGTCTGTTTGTATAAACAGATTAATCATTTAATTAATTGTTAAAATACTGTATTTTAATTCAAAACTTCTTTTTCAATTATTTTCTTTGTAAGGATAAATTTTATTTTTAAATTTAAAACTAGTTAATTTAGATAATATTTTAAAAAGTAATCCAGTTTATTCCATTGGATGAAATTTCACATTTAAATTGGATGTAAATACACCACAATCGTTTCAATAGTTTTACATTAAAAATCATAGTGTCATCCCAATAGTAGTACTAATTGTAAATTGATTTCTTTGACTTAAATTATTATAATATAGCCAAAAAGGATTTCATATTTTTAATCAGAATAATTTAAAATGTATAATAATGTAAATTTGATTTTTTTAAAAATGTCCAATGAATGTAATTAATATCAATTAATCAGTTAAGAGTGAAATTAGGTAAATAAAGTATTATACATTAAATTTGGTATAAAAAATGTCATAGAAAAATTTCAAAAAATCTTTAAATTTCTATATTTAGACAATATAATCAATTATATTGTCTTCATTCTATTACTGGATTAACATGAAACATAAAAATCGTCGGTTTATTTCTCTATTCGAATATTTACAAGATTTTCACCCCTCCTCCCATATAAAAGGCAACAACCACTACCCATTCCTCGCACATCTCAAAGATTTTATGCTCATCCGTGATATTATAATGTAAAATCCCAAAATTCCTACCTTTTACCTAGAATCCTTCCTTCTGGAAGAACCTATCTCAAGGAATCGATTTGAAATAAATCAAAATGATTTACTCAATTAAGAGATATCATCTTCTCTCAATATCATTTCCTTTATTTTTCATCTATTACCCAAAAAACTCACATTAATCCATTTTTGTGTGAAAAATAGTATTCCCAATATAATATGATTTTTTATTATAATAGTTAGTCCTATAATTTCACACACATCCATCTGTTTGATATCGAACATATTTTTTCTGTGTTTGGAGAATTACATTCTCACCAAACGATGATTGTTCATTTTTCATTAAATACCAATAATGGTGGCCATTATGAATGACATTATCTATATATATGTCAATTTTTTTAAGTTATTATTTATTTATTATTCATCATTCATTTTACCACACACATCTATTTACTTTCTATTTGTAGTTAATATAACAATCTCATTTTTGGAAATGTGGACAACTACCTCCTCAAAGTGATGTGATTCATTCACACACCACTTGGAATGTAAAAGGATGGGTATAGTGGAAATACATTATATATATGATATATAAATGATACTGGATTAAAGATACCTATTTAAATATATATACATATTCCATTTACTTACATTCTTTCAATGTGATAATAAATATAGGGAAAACGTTCATGCATACATAGGGATCACTATCTCCATCATTGATGTATTCCATTTCCTACATATTTTTTCTATAAATATTTAAATATAGATATACAGTATATAAATTATTTTTATAACATGTTATAAATTTTTGAATCATTATATAATTATAAGGACCACTAATATAACAAAAATAATGAAAATTAGAAGGACAATGAATATATTACCCGAAGTGAAACCTTAACACAGGATTGTAAACAATCAGGTAACATATGGTCACAATAAAAAGATATATTGTAAAATGCATAATAATATTTTTATTTAAAATATATATCATGTACATATATTTATTTTACAATAATATTAAATTACTATGGAGATATTCAAGAAACATTGTTAGGGGAATTTCATCTCACTTTTTATTTTCACTAACATAAATGTTATAGTCAAAACTAATTCTTTTTATTTGGTTTATTTAGTTCATATGATTTTATTCTCAGAATATCATTAATAAATTTATGGCTTTTATAATTTCTATTTTATGATACATCTTGCATGGGGTATTTGTTGGAAAATGATACCAAATCAGTAAAACAATGTTTCTTCTCAGTTTTCGTTCATTGGGACTCATGTTTTTTATGAACCTAAACACACTATTGAGGTGTATTTACATCCATTTTAACTATTATATAATGAATATCCTTCATTAATGCTATTTTATGATTCTTTTATTTTAATTTTCAAACATGGATAGTATGGTCCCATGTTAACTAGTTAGATGAGTTTATTGAGTTACACTCATCACTTATCGAGATAGATTATGACTATGCATCTATTTATGAAATATTATGGTCCATATATAAAGAATATTACTGATATTACATCTACTATTCTTATTGATGTTATACACATTTTTTCATATCATATCTCTACTATTTGGTACTTAAGGTAATGTTTTATGAAAAATACTATTGTCTCTCTCTTTATTTAGTAATATATTATATTCAAAAACCATGTTTTAAAAAACTATATTCAAAATATCCCTTAATATAATTTTATAAGAAAACAGATTTTAATTTGATTTATATATTTTTGGTTTTTCTTTATTTGTATTAAAATTTATTTTCCAGAAAAATCTCTTCAATAGGTATAATGTTAAATTTTTTTTTTGAATATATGGTATTTTCCTTAAGAAATGTTTTTGAATGATATTTCCAATTTAATTTACTTCTAATATTACATCTTTTAGTGTAACTCATTAATCTGTGACAAAAGTGTTTCAATATTTATATTCATATTGTTTCCGTGAATGGATTACATTTTTATGGCATGATGTTTATGAAACCCACAACTATTTGATGGGATATATGCTTTTGAAACCCGCTTTAATTAACTAGTTATATTTTACTGATAGAAAATTCATTTAATGGGTAAATTTCTAATATGAAATGGATATAAAACCTATATCTTAATATATGTTGTGATATTTTTTCGTGTTTTTTATACCAATTTAATTTCCTGGGTTATGATATTTTATTTATAATCATGTCGGACATGTATGTATGGTTTTATTATGTGATTGGTTGAAATATATATCCCTATAAAACAATATGTAATTATTTATATATCAAGAGATGAATTATATGGGTATTGGGAGTGAAACCTAAATAATATGGTGGAACTGGTATTGAACCAAAACCACTAAGATTGTATGAGGAGTGAACACATGCAACTATGATGGCCATGGGAGATAATGATGAATACTATGATTGTACATAGAGTGTACCCATAATAATAATACAAACTTCTACAAGACTCCCCTGCTAATATAGAAATCATTATATGATTATGTGTTTTCCACAATTACAGGATTTATTTATATGTTATGATTTCATGGCTAAGGATATCTATTTGATTACGATTCATGTCTTATGGAATTATAATAATTATGGTGTGATATCTATTATGATACTTGATTAGTAGGGTATGGTATTTTATTTTCCTGATCACATTCTCATTAACTAATTAACATCTTTATTATTTCATGTCTTCCTTGGTTACCCATACTAACCATTTGATCCCACCCCTTTTATGTTTCTTTTCCCCAATGTTATGGTGATATTTACAATGATTGATATGTACTGGAAGGGTTATATTCAAGAATAACCTAGAGGGAGATGATGGTAATTTAATTTGTACAAGTTTCTACATTTCTATGATTCTTAATGCACTATACCAAATATGATATTCAGATGTCTATTTTAATAATGATTATGTATTCTAAAAAATGTTTATAATGTTAATATTTAAAAATTGAGGGTCATAATAATGATTATATAATTCCCCGTGAGGAAACTCAAAAATGAAAAATGATTAAAGGTGATGACATTATGAAATAAGAAATACTCTATGGACCATAACATAAACATTTAAAAATATTTAGTTTTTTGTTAATAACTCATTGTCAGTCATGTGAGGATATTTTAATTGAATACTTTTATAGATTTATGCCAAAACTCATAAATAAGAAAATTAAATAATAAAATGTTGTAAAATTTGATTCGTATCTGTTTTTTCAATAAAATTAAATGATTAAAAGTAAATAATGATTCCCATTTCCCTAGAAACACACAAGAATTATAAAAATGTCATAATCATTTCCCTGAAAAATAAATAAACACTACGAAAACATTTTAAAAAATGAGGGGTGAGAAAAAACATGAATAATGTATTTGAATATAATTGAAGCCATTAGTTTAGTAATTACATAAAATCCTATGAAATATTTATGTTTAAATAAATTTTTGTTGAGGTATTGAAATAGATTACTTTCAAAAGAAAATACATACACATTTTTCAATAATATCCATAGAAACCCTAATCACGAAATTGAATCTCAAATTATCTAACATAGTAAATAATATTTATAAAACCAATCTAAACACCTAATAATTGGAATAAGAATATAGATTACATCCAGTTTATCATGACCCAAGGCATTGAATCTCTACAATATGTATAACCCTTTTTATATGATTTATTAGGATCACTGGTGGCCTATAATGGTGATAAAACATACTTATAATTTATATGGGGCTATACCATTTTCCATGAGCTATAATGGGTTTTAACCTTTCACATATGATATATCAGGCTCACATGTGAGAAATAATCTGGTTCAAACATTCCTATAAGTGATAAAGGTGTAACCCATTATATATAATTCCTATGTAACAAATCATAAATTAAATACCTTCATCATAAATCCCATTTAAGAACACTTTGTAACCCTAATAGAAATCAATTTTGAAAAAAATAGAACATTATTTATAAACCCATGCCCACTTCCAATATTTCATATTAGGGAAATATAGATTTTCATTTAATAAAAATACATAAAAATAAATATTTATCTTCAAATCATATAACATTCACAATCATGGAAAAATCATTTTCTCTGTGTACATTAATAATATAACACCCATTTTTCATCTATCATGTCAATCTTTAAAAAACATATAAAAATATTTCATTTGAAACCCATCTGAAATAAAGTAATGAACCATAAAAATATTCTTCATAATATTTTTCATTCATATACAATTGTTAATAATTATTGTAGATAGATATTGAAGAGATATATAGTTCTTTGGAAAAAATTAAATAAAGTTTTTTAGAAGGAAAATTTCTCTCATAACTTTTGAAACAAATGAATAATAACACCCCAAAATGGTTAAATATTTTAAAAAAACATTAAATATAATGATAGTATATACATAAATTCTTTAGAATGTAAAATGTGATTTATAAATTCCTTAAAAAATATTTGTTCTTAAGATCAAATGAATGCCTAAACTATGAAAAATTAAGATAATTTCTATATCATTGAGCCGCATTTGGAAATGTGTCTTTATTAACCATAAATAAAATTTATGTTAAATATTTTCTTTCTTATGAAAACTTATCAGGTATATTACTACTTTAATTTTACTTTTAGAAAATATATATAATTTTTTAATCAATTAATATCATGTCATATGTGATGACAATATTTTGTTTTTTTTCAAAAACTTCATTAGTAGGTCGACTATGCTCAAAAATGCGATTATTTAAACATAAATAGTAATAATATTTAAATATTTATCATATTTATAAATCAATTTATAATTAAAAAACAATAATGAATTATGGTGTGAAAAAAATGAACTAACATTTTGACCTAGGAGACAGTAGGTTGTATGTATGCATTAGTAATGTTTTCATTTTTACAATGATCATTTTTTAATGATGTTATATAAAATTTTATTTATTAGAAATATAGTTGTATCATATATAGAATAATATATAATTATATATTCAAATATTTATCATTATTTTGAGTTGGTTAAAAAAAATAGAAAACACATAATATATGTTAGTCATTAATCTGTGCATTCTGGAACGACGTCATAGCTATTCCAGGGTATATAACATTATGAAGAAATAAATATTTTATATTAATATGATTTTTTTATGAATATTATAATTTTGTTACATATTTCGTATACATATATTTTATTTACCTTTATATCCTTCCATGTACAATTTATTAAACAACACTTTACATTGTTTCAGGATGTTGTAGTCCTCTGAATAAATGAGCGACAATATAATATCATAAAATGTATGAAATGTAAATAAACTATATATTATATATTGAATATATACATTTAATTATTCTTTAAATATCATTAATATCATTTCGAAACTGTTGATCTATCCTTATTCCAGACAATGATATATTTTAATTGATTATAATTTTGTTATATTGAAATCAAATAATATCAATTTAACATGGTGTAGAAATAAATAAAATTAAAACACATGTTGATCATTGTTTCCCATTATTCTAAAAGGTCATTTTATATTTCCCCAAATTCATTCTTTGGACTGATATCCTCAAATCATACATCTTCTATGATGAATAGAGTGACGTTTATACATTATTTCCTAATTCATTGGAAGATAAAAAGGTATTGAGATGTGTGATAATTGGAGGATATGGGTGACCTTTATTAGTGAGGGGTGTGGAAAACTTGACAAAAAGTAATTGTTTGATTTCAGTACACATTTTTCTTTTTAATGTGTCTCCCATTAAATTAATAACTAATAAATATAATCTATATGATATATATATGGACATAAAATGGGTTCTTGACCAGTATCTATTTAATTTGGGCCCAGAAAATTAGTGTTTAACAACTACATAAGTTGATTTTTACCTTAATCATTGTAATTATTATTAATTTTTAAAACTAATCATAGTGGAAAATAATTTTGTTGAACCTATTTTAAATTATATATTATTTTAATTCCAAACATGGAATAAATTTTTTCATATTAAACTTTTATAAGTAGGGGAAATAAATTTAATATTAATATTGCAAAGATAATGATAATTTATGTTTTTTAAAATTAAAATTTTTCTAAATATTACAATGATTTTAAAATTAAACTGAATATAAATATTAAAATAGTGATAAAAATAGAATTACTATGTGTATAATTTAAATAATTATAATTTATTTTAAATTTAAAAAGTAATATATCACATTTAAATATATACACAAAATGGAAATTTTCAATTATATTTAAGTATTTTTCGCATATGATAAAGAGTTGTAACTTTCAGAAAAATAACAAAAATTAATTAACATATTATTATGAAATTAGACGATAAAAAGTTGATTTTTATTTACATAAAACATTCACGTGTGGTTAAATTTCATTTTAAACCTTGTGAACTAATTAAAGGTGGAGAAATTTATTTTTGAATATACATATTTTTACTCATGAAATTTGATTTTTTCGTATTTTATGACTAACAAATATATTGGTTATATATTAAAAAAATTAATATTTAACACAAAAAATTCAATAATATAATTCAATTATAGTAGTTAATTTAATATTTAATCATATAATAACCTTCTGCGTATAATAATAGTTTATTTTATAATGGAATTTCATTTATATTCAATTGGTTTTTATTTTATCTTATAATTAATTGGTAATAGATGAATTAAATTTATAATAATGTGTAATATATAAATTTATAATTTTTTTAATTTTATACATTCCTTCCAATCAATTGAGTAAGGTATAAATATGTTGTCAAATAATAATAATTACATTATTTGATTATCATGTAATAAATCAGACTTGCGTGTTACACAAATTATTAACGAAACAAGAATTTTGATGCAACTAAATATAATCTTGGGGTTGCATGTAACGAAATCTAACTTATGTATTTCATGTACATAAATAAAACAATGAATTTATAATAATTTCAAAGAAGGAATTTCATAAAATCATTGGATGTCACATACAACTCCCTTTAAATGAGTTTCCCCCTGGAACATTTTCTTGGATAAAAAAGTATATACATATTCATAATTATTTTATTGAAACCCATCATACAATTGAAATAAATATTATTCCCTTGATAGTAGATTGGGGAAACCTAATGGTTGCCATATGATATGCATAACATAGTTCCACACAGGGAGACCATATGTGGGAATGAAAGAAAAGTGTAAATAATTATATAAAGTGATTTGGGAAACTTATAATAAAAAATATGAATGATTAGTGGAATGATTACCATCTTAAAATCCTAAATACGTGATGATCTAAAAGTATATCTGATTCATTATGTATGTTTTTAACATGATAACATGTTTGTTTCATGTCCCTCTTCTTATTTCGGTTTAAGAATTATTTATTGATTACATAAATATACATAGATTATATGCTTCAATTTCTTAAGAATTATTTATTACAATTGTTGTGTTTGGATATGTATCACATTTCTGAATTAGTCTATGAAATGAATATACAGAAAATGATTTTTTTTCTTCGTATAATAAAATTATCTTTTAATGTATCATAAAATCCATTACATAGCGACTAGTGTTTTCTTATATGGAATTGTATTTTCTAAAATCAATATATTTTTCACATGACATTTACTAATACAACATTTAAAACTAAAATGAAACATCACTGGTTCATCATTAATATTTAATTTTTAAAATTTTCTCTCAAAAACTCATTATATATCATATAAAACATAAATATTATAAATACCCTTAAATTGTATCTTTAAAATATAATAGAATTATACCTAAAATAACTCTTCCACTAAAAAATATACTAAAAATATCTATGAAAACTCCTTTAATGTGCTACAATGTATATTCATTACATAAAAAATCAAAGAAGGTTTGCCTATTTCATTGATCATATGATCAAAAATTGAAAAATAAATAGATCCCTGGAGCTATCACCACTTCACTGCATGGACCAACATCATGCACTAATATCAAGAATCATTTTACCTCCATTTTTTCATCTAATAAAATTGATTTCCCCTATGAGTATGAAACATCCAAAACACCATAACATAATGTCCCGCCGTATTAATACAAATATATCTCATGATTTAATAACTATCTTCCATACCATTATTATATTCTACAGGACTCTTTGATTTGCAGTCATCATCCTTATGACATAAATAACACACCTTTAACACAATCCAAGTCTGGAATTACAATCCAAAATTTTATTTTACCATAAATGAACATTTTTTTGGATTATATGCAAAATTATTTTTTGGTTAATTCTCTATCTTCTTATATCATGGTTATTTCTTTGTCTTTTCATCTCATGGAACATAACAATCAAAAATCTCTATATCACCATTATTAGAACAACGAATTATGTTCACATAACATTAAATTTATCATGTTTCTTATCCTCTCTGTATGATTTATTCTATCCATAGTATAATCTTTTAATTTTAATCTTAATGTATCAAAATTGTTTTCAACATACCATTCATATATTGTAAATTTTAGTATATAAAAGACCACATAATATATATCTAGTTTCCCTCATTTGTATTAATTTTTTCTCTATCATATTCGTAATAGACTTATATAAATATTTATTCTAGAAAACATACTCAAAAGATTCCTATTTTATGGATTAATGATCAAAATTAGCTATAGTATTCATCAAAATTGACCAGAATCTGTGAAAAAATACCTATAAAGAGATAAATGAACAGTATTGAAAATTGGCCATATGAACATCCCAAGAGTATGAATAACATTTCCCCAAAATTGATATAGTCTTTTTCTACCACATGGTATGATGGTCCATTTAATCAGGTGGGCTTTTTTGTCAAGAAATGATCCACTATAATCACGTTCTTTGGATATTAATCAGGTTCCTCTCTATCATGGGAAATCCCCAAATTTATATCATTTTAAAAATCACATATTTCTAAAGTTAACTATTATTTTCTAATTCCAGCCATCTCAGGATGATTATTTGGAAGGTAATTTCCTTTTGGTACCTCCCCAATTCATCATTAATGTTTTCCCTATGGAAAACCATTTTAAAAATAACTAATTTAGTTGAAGATACATTATAATCCTAATATAGTATATCAATTAACCTTAACCATATTGTAGAATTATTAAGAGAATGAAAATAACAGTATCTAATCCTCTAATTTATTTAAAATATTACTTGGCCGATAAATATAAGATCACACCTAAAAATTTATATAATTTTTATTGTACTATCAATAATTCATTATAAATCTTTTTAGAATCTTTTTAGGTTTTGAGTTTTATATATTTAGGTTATGAATAATTCATAAAAACCATATAATACAATGATTAAACATTAGATATAAAATTAAGGAGGGATAAAAAAACATTTGATTGGATGAAAATCATGGTAAGGGATTTGAAAATAAATAAAAATATAAAGTAATTAAATATGTTAGATATAAAAATTAAACATAATATTAGTTTGAATTGTGTGAATGAAATTAATTATTATCACAATAAAATATATCAAATTTTTTCTCAAATAAATAAATTAAAAACCATAACAAGATATCAAATCCCATTTTAAGAGTTATAGTGCAACATATTCATAAGGCACATTCAAGAAAAATTTATTGGAATAACCATATGTCTTCTATAAAATATAATGTTTATCCAATTAAATAGAGATATATAAAGGGGGTC
The DNA here is from genome assembly GCA_963277665.1 of Viscum album. NCBI lineage: Eukaryota > Viridiplantae > Streptophyta > Magnoliopsida > Santalales > Viscaceae > Viscum > Viscum album. The sequence continues at coordinate 2,049,241,024 of OY728127.1, forward strand.
ACCCTTTATATATTTTTCATCATGCTCACATGTGAGGTATAATGCTCTCAAACCATCATATAAGCATTATCTTACTCACCCATTAGCGATAATGTGGTTCAACCATTAATATAAGAAAAATAGGACTCAATGATTGATAAAATACTCAAGTTACATATTATTAAAAAATCAATATCATCATAAAAAATTTGAAGAAATATTTTTTTTTACCAATATTATATTCACATTTAGAAAAGTAACATTCTCTTAAAAAAATTAATACAAATATACACATAAAAAGGGAAATATTTATTTAATTCATGAATAAATTAAAATTTAAAAAATCATGAAATACTTTAATAGTCATGGTAATCAGAATAACATTTTCACAGTTTATGTTAATAACAGAATATCACTTTTTTATCAAAACAATACATATTAATAACATAAAAATATTTTTTGGAAATCCAATGAAATAATTTAAACATACATAAATATATTTTAAAAATATTCAATATTCTTATAAAAAAAATAAGGAATTTTAAATCATTAAAATTTAATATAAATAGAGTATGAGGGAAAACATTAAAAGAGTTTTTTAAATGGAAAATCGCCTTATCACAATTGAATCACATGAAACATAATACCCATGAAATTTTAAAAAAACATTAAATGTAATTTTAATAGTAAAGATCCTAATATAAAAGGTAAAATTGGATATATAAATAACTATTATAATATAATATTTGTTCCAATTATAAAAAAATACATCAATGAATTTAAATTGAGATTATTTCTCATACATTGGGACTATTGCATCAGGTGTGTCATTATATTTCTGAATAATAAATTTATGTTAATGTTGTACATTGATGAGAAATTTTTTCAAATTTATTATTACATTTATTTCAATTATAAACAATTTATATATTATTTCATATTTAATTATTATCATCTAATAGGATTTGGAAGTATTCTCTTTATGTTTAAAAAAACCTTTGTAGTCGAAATACAGTCATCTGGGACATTATTTAAACATATCTAGAATAATAAACACGAAATAAATAAAATATATTTACATGAATTGTAATAATAAAACCAATTATGTAATATTTATATTATAATTTAATTATTTTACGATTTTGGAGATAGTATTCTATACAAACACATGTGTAATGTCTCCGATTTTCTGTGATCATTAAGGATTAAAGCTATGATACTTTATTTTTATTAGAATAAAATTATATCTTAAATACCATAAAATATAATTATATATTATTAAATTTATAATTATTATTATGTGGTTATCAAAAATTGATAATATCATTTCTAATAGGAAGAGGGAGTCCACACATCCACGAACGGCATTATGAATTTTTATATGTGTCAGATGCTATGAAGAAAATTATATAATATATATACATAAACATAATTATGTTATTAATATCATAGTGACTTAATTTTTATTTTATATTCAAATTTTTTACAATTATTACCTTTTTTTACATTTTTGTGAATGACAGCTAAATTGCTCCGTGATGTGGTAGTCTACTGTACACACGAGGGACATTATCCTATACCCAACTTTATGAAATGTAAAATGTGTATATATAATTTAATGACTAAAATTTTATAATTATATTATAGACATATGTAATATCATTTTCAAATAAAAATTTCAATCATTATTCCTACTTATGAGTGGTGGTAATGAATGACGAACAATATTCTATAATAAGGTGGTAGATCAGTGTGCACTTGAGTGATGATTTTAAACCCAATTAGTGGATATTTCTATTGGTGTAGGTACATTAATTAACATAAATAAATCAAAGAATATTTATTATACTTATGATAATATATAAGATTAATATTACAAGACTTTTTGGGGATGGAGAATGAAATATATCAAATACAATAATTGATGAACGTTGACTCTTCTACGGGTGACTCCTTCTTTTGAATGGAAATCATTCCATGGTAGGATTTCCAAAAAAAGTAATTATTCTATAATTGTGTAATGTCCCGACCTAGATCACTCATATTCATGTTGCTGGATCGGATGCTACATAACCTCAAGCATGTCTCCGTGTACGCTAGAGGATACCGACTACCAATGACAGTTTAAGGATAGTCAGTGGGGAGACTATACATGTAACATCTCTGGTAAATAAAGAACATGAAAATTTTCATATTTATTAATATTTGGGAATTATATATTGATTTTACATTAAAGGGGACACTTTTTTTGATGGCGTACCCGATACACAACAATGCGTTTCTTTGGAATCTTACGTTGCACAATAATAATATAATATTATTATTTTAAATGGTATTTAACTCCTAGATGTTGAATTAGAAGGAATAATTATAACTAACCAAAATATGATTATACATGTTTTTTTACATTTATCAAATAAATCGTAGAGACTTATAAAAAGTAATGAATTAGATTTTTATCATAAATATTCTAATATTTACTTAAAGGTCGATTTACCGCCTTTCAATGGAGAACCCTCATTAAATATAGTTTTTTTCACTTTTATATTTTCTATTATAAAATATACAATTATTATTTAGAAATGGGACACAAAAATTTACTTGGGTTGAAATTTTGGTATTTTTCTGATAATGTTTATTATTCAATGAATAGTGAAAATAATGTATTTTTATTCAAAACTTCATTTTAATCTAATTTATTTGTATGGTTAGATTATTATTTTTTTATATCAAGGGTAATTACAATATATTTTTACAATTTAATCCAATGGTGATAATTTTAATTAATTTCATATTAATATTTTCAAAAACAAGTTTCAATCTTTTGATAGTTATTATTTCACAAAACACGCTTTTTGTTTGGAAATGGGCATTAATTTTAAATTTATTTATGTGAATTATGTGTTTTTTATTTTGAAAAATGGATTCTATATTTGGAATCAATATTTCAAAATTTTGTAAATAGGTATATTTTATTTTTTTACATTTTAAATATTTAGTTCAGTAAATATTTTATTACCATGATTCAAGAGTAAATATTATAAATATAGGTAAAATATAATATTATAATAATATTAAATTATCCAAACATGTGTCCTATTCATATTGGATGATACATATCTGACCATGGGCATCCTTGGGTGGAATTTGGGACCCTATGTAGCCACATTGTAGTAATATTGACACTTTATATTAATTAATTTAAAGTAAAGAAAAAAATGACTTAAACCAATATCTTTTATTAAAATTTTTTAAATGGGGTTATATATATTATCATTTACACGATAAATAATATTTGAAAATATAAAAATATATTCTGACATTTTTTTTTAATTTTTTTGAAATCAAATAGATTAATTTTTTTAATATACAATAATTATGAAATATTTACCTCATTAATAAATGATTTAAAGAAATAAGATTGTAAATATTAAAACAATATCCATAACCTATACATTTATTGGATGATTTTATTTCTACCAAGAGTCATCTTAAAATTTTATTTAATTATTAGTTTATTTTTTTAAGCTTAAGATGAGTATAAAGTAAAAAAATTTGATTCAAACTTTCCTAAACAGCCCTTCCTCTCCCTTATAAATTCCCTCACTTCCTACCCATTTCTCACACTTCTCAATCCATTAGATCAAAAAAAAATATACTCTAATTAGCTCCCAAGATCCCTATCTTTATCCTAAAATCCTTACTTTAGGTATAAGGCTCTTCAAAAAGTCCTTTTGGTTTAATCCAAAGGGAGTTACGCAAAATAAAGGTAACAATTTATCTTAAATTCATTTCTTTTATTTTACTTCTCCAACCCATAAACTCTTTTTATTCATTTATTTTATGAAAAAACCTTTATCCTCAATATAATTGGATTTTTTATGGAAAGGATTATAAATAAAGTCACTAATACCTCCATATAATGGATAAATAACATATTGATTCTATGGACGGAAAACTACAGCATCACGCAATGAGGATTGTTCAAATATCTTCTACTGCATGTCATGGTGGTCATTATGATGGAACGGTATTTATATATGTTATATATGATATTTATTTTATCATACTTTATAAGGCCCCAGCTTTAAACCTTACTTAATCTTGAGTTATTTCAAGATTACACATTGAGGATCTTTTACAGTTTAGAGTTTTAGAAAATTAGATCATAAAACTTTCATTACATTCCACATTTAAACAAAGTGGTTACATAAAATATAGTATTCAATTTTTTCTCATTAACGGTAACATATTTTCAAAAAAAATAAAGCATGGATTCTTTCTTGACACTTCCTTGACACTATCATCAAATCATATACCTTTCCCTTGACCTGTCAAAAACATTTCAAAAAAACATGGGATGAGCATAAAAAGCTCAGTAAGGGTTATAAAAAAATATGGAAAGGAAACATGAGTTCAAATATACATAAGAGTGAAATCATACTTTACCCATAAAAAATAGGCACTTTAACATACCTCATAAAATCATGAATAAATCATAGAAATCATAAGACATAAAAGGTAACTTGAGGCATTCATAACATTCTTACGTAGGGAGTAACCCTCTTGGTTACGTTTGGAATACCCACCACAGTATATTCCCTAAATCTCTTCGGAGAAACCTTAATGTTTCACTCCTTTGTGTTACCCAATGCATTGAAGAGCTATATCGGGCTCACCCGCCCTTAGTTTATCATGGAACCAGCCATTTTCATAACAATGCCCAAGAACAACAACATAAACATATCACATAAAACATGCATAAAGGAAACATAACATTTCCACATTTCAATCACAATATAACATTTTAGTATATTGAAATAATGAATCCATTCAAAAAGAAACCATTTCCAAAACCATTTAAAACATTTAATAAAGTGATTTTTGAATCAAAGTGTCCCATACCACCTTGAATATTTTAAAATTTTAAACCATTAATATCCATATAAATAAATATTTAAAACCATTTTGAAAACATGGATATTAATAAGAACAAATAATTAAAACATTTAAAAGCAATATTTTGGTTAAAGGGGTTCTACCAAAATTAGAGACACTTGAATACAATAATTGAGGAATAACATTTAGTCAGAGCATTATAATATCATGAGAATAAATGGATTCATGATATAATATTCCAATGGATAGTATATACACCATATAAGAGTGAATTGGTGGATAACAACAATGAAGTCTCAATGGAAATGTCAAATGTGATGAATTCCCTTATAAAGAAGGTATCCTTAAATTAAGGATAATTAAATCTCAAAATTATGTGTGAAAAATAAACATACACCCAATATAAATGGATATTAAGTGTAAAACAATAAAATGTCATTCAAACATATTCAAAAGATGACATATTCAATAACTAAATGTTGAACCCAAAGAAATTGAAATTGGGTTAAAATGTTCCCTTGGTAAAATTCGACAGCCTAATGGCATCACTTCAAAATTCAGAAAATGATTTGATGAGAGATAGCAAGGGAATATCATCACTTGGAAATAAAATTTACATCAATAAGGATATAAAATAACATATCCCAACATAATAGTATGTCAATTAAAATACATACCAAAAGAAGTCTTTTAAAAAGAGGAGGGTGAAAGGTTCCCTCACCGACATGGGTATCTTTCGAGACATGCACCCCGTGAAAGAAGGACACTACAAAATTGATGTAAATACTAATAAATGAAATTATATTACATAATGAGTAAAATAATTTGCAGTACATAAACCACTCAATGGAAATTGTGGCAAATGTAGCATAAATCGCACGGGAATAAAAGTGAGATGAAAACCCCCTTATGAAAACCTGGCAGCCTATCGACGCCACTTAAGACTTACAAAATGGATTTATGAGAGGAAATAGGGTCTCTCATTATATTAAAATATTTTTTTCAGAAATATGAATATAAAATAACATCCCCCAACATAACAAATAGGAGCTTAAAAGAAGTGACATATAGGAGAGTACTTAAAAAGAAAGATAGGGGTTGGATCCCTTACGAAAAATTCAGTAGCCTAACGGCGCCACTCAAAACTTCCAAAATGGATTGATGAGAGAGAATAGGGTCTCTCATCATATGCACGTAAAAATTAGTTTAAGAGTAATATAAAATAACATACCAATCACAAGAAAGATGATCTTAAAAGGAATGACATAAAAGAGTGTACTTAAAAAGAAAGAGAGGAGTAGGATCCATTACCTCAAGTCAAACTTGTCTTGTTCGTTTCTTTATATTCCTGAATAATAAACTTTGGTCAATTTATAATTTCTTATGGTCCTCCTTCAAATATTTTTTTTCATTTCATATCACATATTATAATGTTATTATAATTGTTTAATAATGTTAGTTCATATCAGACGTTTTTGCCGATGTTTGGTACATGAGTCAAAAATGAACTTGTTTAAAAATGATTTCCCATGTAGTTATAAGTAAATAGTTTCAAGAATAGTATTAATTATTAAAATATCATATATATCTAGTACATATTCATTATATACTATTCCATATCATTTGGAGATAAATAATGAAAAGCATCGTTCATAGAGATGGTAGGTCGTACGTTCGCATGAACGCTACTTTCATTGTTTCTTTGTCATATTAATGAAATTAAAAAATTTATATATATATATATATATATTATAATTCCAGTATAATATATATGTTATATAGGTCACATATTTTCATTAATTTCATTCTTTATACATTCCATGTATTGCATGTACGAGTCACATCACTTGAGGTGGCGGTAGTCCACACTTCCTCATATGAAATTATCGCATTTACACAACATGAAAAGAATAAAGGTATGGTTTAAATATAAAATACCGAAGCATATAGTAAACATAAATACCATATATATCATATAAAAAATACAGTGACATCATAATGGCCACCTTTAAAGATGTTAAAAGAATATTGAACAATCATCGTTTCATGATGGAGAAAATCACCAACCACAGAAACAGTATGTTCTTTAACCATTAGACGAAGGTGTGTGTAAGTGTAGCTCGAATACTTCTTATAACAACATCCTAGTATATTGAAGATACTTTAGTTGTTACAAAATAAATGAATTAAATGTGTTTAGGGGGTTGGAGATGAAAAATAAAACAAAAGGACTCTAGTGAAGTCATTACCTTAAAATCGGGTAACTCCCTTTGGTTTGAGCTCAAAGGCTACCTTGGGAAGACTTCTTCCCAATGTGAGGCTTCAAGGAGTTAGATAGGGATGTCTAGAGACCAAATGGGCAGGGGTTGGCCGATCCAAAGGATTTGGATGTGTGGGTAAGGAGGTAGGGGTGGGGGCCTTTTCTAAGAGGAGAGGAGGGACACTCTTGGAAAGGTATAAAATGTAACATTATTTTCAAATGAGTTTTGGATTTTAATGGTCCCACATTGATGTGTTTCTGGGATAAGGTGATAAGGGTTCTAAATCCACCCATCCAATAGGTTTTTGACATGTGTAGGTCTTAGATTTTACATTATCATTCAATTTTATTTAAATCGTTAAATAATGAGGTCATCGCTGCTTCATCATGATGTCATAAATAATTTACTTTATATAATGTCTAAAAATTATAAAAAAACTTCTATGATATAGGAAATATATTTAGCTTTATAAATAATATTTATATTCCAAAATATCATTCATTTAGACAAAATTAAAAATATTTTACTTAGGTGATACATTGTTTGTTATATTTAACATTCTTTAAAAAAAGATAAAAAGTCACTTTCTCACAAGAGTGATTCCATGGGGCCTGCACGTTTGGCACAAGGAATACCATGGTCGGCCATGAGACAAACAGTATCCTTAGGATACATTTTGTGGTCATTTTTTATTATTATGATTTTATCTTATTATTTTAACTACCCGATTACTCATTAATCAAGATAATTAAATATAATTATCGTCATTACTATTCATAATGTCCGAAAACAAAATAGTATTAATTAAATAATTTGTACCTTCTGATTACAAATATTTAACCCATTTTACCAAATTCCAAACACATAAATTTCAATAATTAATTTAAAAAAACGTCCCATTTTCAAAACAAATAGCGGATTTTTTAAAAACAATATTTATGAAAATTTTGGCACTTGTTTATGCCTAATTCCAATGTGAATGTAATCCCAATGACCATCATTGAATTACATGGTAAAAATATATTCTAATTACACTTTAAATCAAATTAAAATTATAATATAACCATATAATTAATTTATATAAAAAAGCAGTTTTAATGTAAAATGCAGTATTTTTCACTATTCATTGAAAAATGAACATTGTCAAAAAAATACAAAAATTAACCCAAGGTAATTTTCAATGTCCCAATCATAAATAATATGTTTATTTTGAAAAATAGAGCTTATAAAATTTCCAAAATGTGGATTTCAAATGGGGTCGCCATCAAAAGGCGGTTAATCGACCTTTTAAAGAATATTAGAATGTTTACGCTTAAAAAATGGATTCATTTGCATTTTTAATCCTCTAATATTTATTGAAAAAAAGTAAAAATATTTGACAAACATATATAATCATTTTGTAGTTTGTTCTGTTCATTCTTGCCATTACAACGGCTAGGTGTTAACTACCATTTAAAATAATATTATTTTATTATTAGAGTGGAACATAAGATTTCAAAGAAACTTATTGTTGCATATTGGGTACGCCATCAAGCATAGAATTCCCTTTAAAGTAATATTAATATTTTATTCACCAATATGGATAAATGTGAAAATTTCATACTCTTTATTTACCTGGGGTGTTACATCCTTCCCCCCTTTTGGGAATTGCGTCCTCACAATTTTAAAATTGATCTTGGAAACATCCTTGAACGTCCCACATCAGAACAAGAGTCGGTAAAACAATCACATTAAAATAAAGAAAGATAAGTATAAAGGTCACCCGAGTTAACCCATACTAGGATTCCAAGTATGAAAATATGGAAATGGTGGAAAAAACAAAGGGTTATGTTCTGATGGTGAGTGATAGTAAACATGTCTAGGAGAAAGTTAACCACAAGAAAATCACAAACTTGTGATGGGTTAAACGGTATTCGATTCCTCCGTAGGAAAAGTTAATATACAACATTTTTTTGTTTTTTTTGTTTTTTTTTATTGAGGAATTTATTCATAAGGAAACATAAATACTTATCCTCTTGACTTTCAACTTTTATTAGATTTCTTACAAAAACTCATATTTTCTCATAAAGATAAGTATTTAGGAAGACCTTTTAACTATAATCAACTTCTAGAGAATCAACTAATACACAAAAGAGAACTATATACTTCCCATGTCTTTAGACTTTAACCAAAACCAAAACCAAAACCAAAAAGTTTAGTACAGGATCAGATAATCCAGAAAAGGATAACCCTTTATAAAAATAAAATCTATTCTTAATCTCCAAAATTTGTCCAACAAAATCCAAAGTTCAACGAGGACCATTAGATAATCAATTTGTCCATAAAATTCTTCAAAGTAAACCAAACTAATATTGAAACCCAAATATTTGAAGGATTTAGTCACATAGTCTTCCAAGTTAAATCATAAAATTTATCTCCAATCAACATCAGTTGCTCTTAAAGTCTCGTATTGAAAAATAATTAACCTAATCACATATCATCAATGATAGGTTAATATATTTCCAAAATCAAATTATTCTTAATTCATAAAATCATATAACTAAAAGGAATCAGTCAAACTATCCAGGGACTTCATGTAGTCCAGTGGTAGGCGATAAATACCAGTTGCACTTTGGTTTTGGGTTCGATTCCCGCATCTTTGTCTGATGCAACAGGTTGTCACACGGTCTGCGTGTTTTCCTTTTTTCAAAACTATATAATTCTCAAATCTTCCCCAAAAAGAGATAAAATCATCAAAAATAACGATAACATAACTTAACCTCAATTTTATCTCATTCCTTTCACTTCCATCATAACATATAGTAACCCATAATTACCTCAAATGTAAGGACCATATAAAACCAAATGGTTCTTTATAACTATTTCCACAAAAGAACAGATCACTATTCCTTGAATAAAATTGTCATATATTAAACATCAGGGTTACACATACTATAAAAAGTCTTCTAATGTAACCCCATCATCAAAAGAGACTTAATACTCTTAAGAATTTCACCATAACTCTTGAATCCCTTATATGTTGACATCTTACTCATTGAACATTCTTCATGATCCATTAACCATTCCTTTCCAACTTATTCTGAAATACTTATTTCCTACAAACAAAATCATGAATCATATACTATGATTCCAATATAGGAAATCAATAGTTTTGAAATAATCCATACCTTTGATTGGTCATTTTCTATTTCTTCATCCTCAGTCAGAATGGCATTAGGTATTGGTAAACGAATATTTGTATGATCATGGTGATCCCATTCACGAAACTTCTTCATAGGACATGTTTTTTTATAATGACCATGCACACCACATTTAAAACATTCAATTGATCCCTCAGAAAGAACTTCTTTCCCTTTCCTCGAGTCAACTGGATGCTTCCTTTTTCCATGGTAGGTTCTTGCTTTATGACCTTCATTTCCAAATCTATAGCATATTTCTGTCCCTTTGTAACATTTTCCTAGGTGTTTCTTTCCACATTTTTGACACATATGTTTTTGAACACACTTACCTTTATGATTATCACCTTTAGTTCCATAGGGATTTGTTTCACGCATATATGATGCCTCAGAGAAATCACCAAGGTTTAGGTGGTCAATCATGACTCCAAATAGTTGGTTGAGGATAAACAAAAGAGTTCTCATTGCATCCCCCATATCATTCAGTTGCTTGCTCAAAAAACTGTCATAGTTTCCTTCACATCCACTATTACTTTGATGCCTGCAAGATCCAGCCATTTACTAAAACCAAAAAGGTCAGTGTGAGTATATCAACAAAACCATCATGTACAAATGGGGAAGATAAACACTAAGATATACTTACTCATTCACTTTATCTAAAACTTGGACACTTTCTGAAATCCTAACCATTATGGTAATGTAACTTATTCTTAAAGAATACCCTAACCTCTAATGTTATCTAAACTGACCTCTGATACAAACTATAAGGCCCCAACCTTAAACCGTACTTAATCTTGAGTTATTACAAGATTGCATATTGAGGATCTTTTCAGGTTTATATTTTTAGAGTATTAGATCATAAAACTTGCATTACATTCCACATTTAAACAAAGTGGTTACATAAAAGATAGTATTCAATTTTTTCCCATTAACGGTAACATATTTAAAAAAAATATATCATGGATTCCTTCTTGACACTTCCTTGACACTATAATCAAATCATGTACCTTACCCTTGACCTATGAAAAACATTTCAATAAAACTTGGGATGAGCATAAAAAGCTCAGTAAGGGTTATAAAAAAATATGGAAAGGAAACATGAGTTCATATATACATAAGAGTGAAATCATACTTTACCCATAAAACATTGGCACTTTATCAAACCTCATCAAGTCATGAATAAATAATAGAAAAAATAATATATAAAAGGTAACTTGAGGCATTCATGACATTCTTACGTAGGGAGTAACCCTCTTGGTTACGTTTGGAATACCCACCACAATATATTCCCTAAATATCTTCGGAGAAACCTTAACGTTTCACTCCTTCGCGTTACCCAATGCATTGGAGAGCTATATCGGGCTCACCCGTCCTTAGTTTATCACAGAACCACCCGTTTTCAGAACAATGCCCAAGAACCATAACAGAAACGTATCACATAAAACATGCATAAAGGAAACATAACATTTACACATTTCAATCACAACATAACATTTTAGTATATTGAAATAATGAATCAATTCAAAAAGAATCCATTTCCAAAACCATTTAAAACATTTAATAAAGTGATTTTTGAATCAAGGTGTCCCATACCACCTTGAAGCTTTTAAAATTTTAAACCATTAATATCCATATAAATAAATCCTTAAAACCATTTTGAAAACATGGATATTAATAATAAAAAATAATTAAAACATTTAAAGTGATATTTTGGTTAAAGGGTTTCTACCAAAATTAGAGACACGTGAATATAATTATTGATAAATAACATTTAGTCAGAACATTATAATATCATGAGAATAAATGTATTAGTGATATAATATTCCAAAGGACAGTATATACACCATATAAGAGTGAATTTTTGCATAACAACAATGAAGTCCCAATAGAAATGTCAAATATGATGAATTCCCTTATAAAGACGGTATCCTTAAATTAAGGATAATTCAATCTCTAAATTAAGTGTGCCAAATATAAATACACCAAATATAAGTGGATATTAAGTGTAAAACAATAAAAGTTCATTCACACATATTCAAAAGATGGAATATTCAATAACTACATATTGAACCCAAAGAAATCGATAATGGGTTAAAAAGTTACCTTGGTAAAATTCGACAGCCTAACAGCATCACTTCAAAATTTAGAAAATGAGTTGATGAGAGATAAAAATGGAATATCATCACTTGAACATAAAATTTAAATCAATAAGCATATAAAAGAACATATCCCAACATAATATTATGTGAATTAAAACACATAACAAAATATGTCTTTTAAAAATAAGAGGGTGAAAGGTTCCCTCACTGACCTGGGTATCTTTCGAGACATGCTCTCCTTGAAAGAAGGACAATACAATATTGATTTAAATACTCATAAATGAAATTATATTACACAATGAGTAAAATAATGTGCAGTACATACACCACTCGAAGGAAATTGTGGAAAATTTAGAATAAATCTCACGGGAATAAAAGTGAGATGAAAAATCCCTTACGAAAACTCGGCAGCCTAACGACGCCACATAAGACTTCCAAAATGGATTGATGAGAGGAAATAGGGTCTCTCATTATATTAACATAATGTTTACAGAAAGATGAATATAAAATAACATCCCCCAACATAACAAATAGGAGCTTAATAGAAGTGACATAAAGGAGAGTACTTAAAAATAGAGAGGTTAGATCCCTTACGAAACATTCAGCAGCCTAACGGCACCACTCAAAACATCCAAAATGGATTGATGAGAGAGAATAGGGTCTCTCATCATATGAACATAAAAATTATAGTAATAGTAATATAAAATAACATCCCAATGACAAGAAAGATGATCTTAAAAGGAATGACATATAAGAGTGTACTTAAAAAGAAAGAGAGGAGTATGATCCCTTTCCTCAAGTCCAACTTGTCTTGTTCGTTTCTTTATATTCCTGAATAATAAACTTTGGTAAATTTATAATTTTTTAATTTCCTCATTTAAAGATTATTATTCATTTCATATCACATATTATAATTTTATTAATTTTTTTTAATAATGTTAGTTCATATCAGACATTTTTGCCGATGTTTGGGACATGAGTCAAAAATGAACTTGTTTGAAAAATGATTGCCCATGTAGTTATAAGTAAATAATTTCCAGAATAGTATTAATGATTAAAATATCATATATATCCAGTACATATTTATTCTATACTATTCCAAATCATTTGGAGATAAAAAACGAAAAGCACTGTTCATGTAGACGGTAGGCCGTACGTACGCTTGAAAGCTACTTTCATTTTTTTCATATTAATGGAATTAAAAATAAATGATATATATATATATTATAATTACATTATAATATATATGTTATATAGGTCACATATGACATTAATTTCATTCTTAATACATTCCATGTATTGCATGTACGAGTCACATCACTTGAGGGGGCGGTAGTCCACACTTTCTCACATGAAATTATCACATTTACACAACATGAAAAGAATAAAGGTATGGTTTAAATATAAAATACAGAAGCATACAGTAAATATAAATACCATATATATCACATATAAAATACAGTGACATCATAATGGCCACCTTTAATGGTGTTAAAAGAGTATTGAACAATCATCGTTTCGTGAGGCAGAAAATCACCAACCACAGAAACAATATGTTATTAAACCATTAGACAAATGTGTGTGTATGTTTAGCTCGAATACATATTATAAAAACATCCTCGTATATGTATGATACTTTAGTTGTTGCAAAAGAAATGAATAAAAAGAGTTTAGGGGGTTGGAGAAGCTAAATAAAACAAAAGCACTCAAATGAAGACATTACCTTAAAATCGGGTAACTCCCTTTGGTTTGAGCTCAAAGACATAATTGGGAAGACTTCTTCCCAATGTGAGGCTTCATGGAGTTAGATAGGGAAGTGGAGAGACCAAATGGGCAGGTTTTGGCCGAGCCAAAGGCTTTGAAAGTGTGGGTAAGGAGGTAGGGGTGGGGGCCTTTTATAAGAGGAGAGGAGGGGCACTCTTGGAAAGGAATAAAATGTAACATTTTTTTGAAATGAGTGTTAGATTTTAATGGTCCCACATTGATTTTTTTCTGGTATAAGGTGATAAGGGTTCTAAATCCACCCATCCAATTGGTTCTTGACATGTATAGGTCTTAGATTTTACATTATCTTTCCATTTTATTTAAATCGTTAAATAATGAGGTCATCACTACATCATCATGATGTCATAAATAATTTAATTTATTTAATGTCTAAAAATTATAAAAAAAATACTATGATTTAGGAAATCTTTTTAGATTTATAATGAATATCTATAGTCCAAAAGATCATTTATGTAGACAAAACTAAAAATATTTTATATAGGTGATACATACTTTGTTACATTTAACATTCTTTAAAAAAAAGATAAAAAGTCACTTTCTCACAAAAGTGATTCCATGGGACCCCCATGTTTGGCAGAAGGCATCCCATGGTTGGCCATGAGACAACCAGTAGCCTTAGGACACATTTTGTGGTCATTTTTTATTATTTTTATTTTATCTTATTATCTTTAACTACCTGATTACTCATTAATCAAGATAATTAAAGATAATTACCGTCGTTACTATTCATAATGTCCGAACACAAAAAAGTCTTAATTACATAATTTGTAACTTCTGATTACAAATATGTAATCCATTTTACCAAATTCCAAACACATAAATTGAAATAATACATTTTTAAAAAACTTCCCGTTGCCAAAACAAATAGCTGGTTTTTTAGAAACAATATTTATGAAAAGATTGGCACTTGTTTATGCCTAATTCCAAAGTGAAATTAATCCCAATGACCATCATTGAATTACATGGTAAAAATATATTTTAAATAAACATTAAAAAAGATTAAAAATATAATATAACCATATAATTAAATTATATGAAAAAACTGTTTTGATGTAAAATGTTGTTTTTTTCACTATTCATTAAAAAATGAACATTGTCAGAAAAATACCAAAAACTAACCCAAGGTAAATATCAATGTAACAATCATAAATAATATTTTTATTTTGAAAAATAGAGCTTATAAAATTTCCAACAAGTGTATTTAAAATGGGTTCTCCATCAAAAGGCGGTTAATCGACCTTTTATAGAATATTAGAATGTTTATGCTTAAAAACTGGATTCATTTGCATTTTTATTCCTCTAACATTTATTGAAAAAAGTAAAAATATTCGACAAAAATATATAATCATTTTTTAGTTAGTTTTGTTCATTCCCGCCATTACAACGGCTAGGCGTTAACTACCATTTAAAATAATATTATTTTATTATTAGAGTGCAACGTAAGATTTCAAAGAAACGTGTTGTTGCATATTGGGTACGCCATCGAGCATAGCATTCCCTTTCGAGTAATATAAATATTTTATTCACAAATATTGCTAAATGTGAAAATGTCATACTCTTTATTTACCTAGGGTGTTAGATACTTCTTCTGTATTTTTCATTTATATCATACCATTATTGTTTCCATAGTGGGTAAACACGATAATTTCATTTTTGGAAGTGCGAAATACCACACCCTAATAGTGATATGACTTGTTAATGCCTTATATGGGATATATGACGGATGGAGTTCATGATATTATATATGATATTATAGAGGAAGTAGAAGATAAATTTATATAATTATGTTTTCATTCCATTAAATTTGAAATAGAAATGAAAGTAGAGTTTATGTGTATGTACGACTTAACGTCTCTTGGAACGCTGCATTTAATTTCATACCTATAAGTGTAGTGTAATTTTATAAATACACATATATATTGGATATATATGATATATATGAAATATACATCATGAATATCATTCAGTGATAATGGATATATCAACACATAAACCACTTGTAATTATAAGAAGTTTATTTTTGACTCAAATCCAAAATATAGACTAATTGACAGTTATTAACTTAAATTTTTTACATAATGTTTATGACATAATATTGTGTGATATAAAAAAGAAATAATAAACTTTAAAAAAGGATCTTAAGCAAGTAGAAATTAACTTTTGTCTATTATACTGGTTTAACAAACAACAAACAAGTCAAGCCTGACATGAGGTAAGAGATTTCCTATCTCACTTTTAATTCCATGTGATTTCCATTGTTCACCACTTATTTGTTGCTTGTGGTGTATTGCATATGCTTATTTGACATATAATATAATTATTTTAGTTATATTCTTGATATGATGTGATTCAATTGGAGGTTATTAACTTTATCTCATATGACTCAATTGATTACAACATGGTAAGGATTTTTCATCTCACTTTTTGTTCCCGTGAGATTCATGCTATATTAGCCACTATTCCATTTTGTGTTGCCGATTTACTACCCATGATAGTATTATTTCGGTAATATACTATAATTTATGTGTATTTACATATTCACTGTGTCATTTTTCATTCATGGGGTGTATGTTTCGTAAGATACCAAATCTGTAAAGGAACCTTTCACCCACCTATTTTTAAAATACTTATTTTTGTTATGTCTTTTAATTTTTATCTTATTTTTTTGGGATATGTTATTATATATCCTTGTTGATTTAAATTGTATGTCCAAGTGATGAGATATAATTTTATCTCTCATAAACCTATTTTTGGAATTTTAATGTGACACTGTTAGGCTGTCAAATTTTTGTATGAAAGCTTCTAAACCCAATTTCATTTTTTTGTTAAACTTATACTTCATGTTTTTTCGTGATATTAATATATGTGAGTAAAATCAGGTTGTTTTACACTAAATATACACTTATATTGGGTGTATTAATATTTTTCACACATAATAATGTAATTTATTTATCATTAATCTATGGATACCATCTTAATAAGGGATTTATTCTCAATATAAATTTCCATTAAGACATCATTGTTGACTTGCACCAATTCACTCTTATATTGTTTATATACTATCCTTTGGATTATTATATCATGAATACCTTTATTATCATAATTGTATTATGTCTGGATTACATTTTATTCCTCAATCAGTTTTATTCTAATGTCTCTCATTTTGTTCAAATCTGTTTAGCCAAAATTCCATTTCTAATGTTTTAAAGGATTATTATTCTAAATAATTCACATTAATATACATGATTTAAAAATGGTTTATAGTGTTTATTCTCGTGGAAAATAATTTTTGGAAAGTTAAATTTCATTCAAAATCTTCAAAGTGGTATGTGTAAGTTTGATACAAAAAATCCATTCTTTTAATATTTTATATGGTTTTGAAAATGGTTTGATAAAAGCATTGATTTTGTTAATATTTTGAAATGACATATTTTTATTTCAATGTGGAAATGTTATCTTTCGATTTTGTTTTTATGGGTTATGAATATGTTATGGATATTGGGAATTGTTTACATATACGGGTGGTTCGGTGAAAAACCTAGGGCGGGTGAGCACGAGATAGCTCTCCAATGCGTTGGGTGACATGATAGAGGTAAATGTGAATACTTATCCCAGGAGATATAGGGAATATACTGTGATAGGTATTACAAATGTGACCCCTATTTAGCTGTGATAGCTAAAAATGTATGTTTGATATGGATTCCACAAGTTACCTTTATGATTTATGATTTCTGTGTGTTATTCATAAATATTATGATTTCATGAGGTATGTTATGATTGAAAAGAATGGTTTCATTGTTTTGTATTTATTGATGGGATAATGTTTTATTTCCTTATTTATTATCCATTACTGATATTTTTATTCTCATCCCATGTTTTTGAGATGTTTTCCACAGGAATTAATGATGAATATGGTTCAATTATGGGATAAAGGAAATGTCATGCTATCTAAAACATGGAACTAGACATGATTTTTTTAATGGGGTTTTTATGGATACTATGTATAATTTTCTATATGTAATATTCATGTTGTTATGTTAATGTTATGACCTAATTCTCCAAAACTCTAAACCTAAAAAGATCCTCATTGTGAATTATCCATTTAATTCACGATTATGTAATTTTTATGGACAAGTCCTTTTATTTCATATCAGAGGTCATTTTAGAAAACATTAGGGATTAAGAGTTTTCCTTAAACACATGGTTATTCCTTATTTCTATTTTTTCAGGTAAATACTTGATTTATAACTTGTTGCGGATCCAGGAAAATTTGTTACATATTGAAGGAGGAGGATCTCAAAGGACATTTCTTATGTCTTCCGAAATACATGCTTGCAATAATAATTGCAATGTCGCATTTGGATGATTGTGAAACATTTTCTTACATAATACTCACTTTAATGAAAATTTTGTAGATATTAAACTCCTCCATTATTCCCTACTATAATCATGGATCATGGTTTCTATTAAATCAAATCCTATTTTTATAATATTCTCATATTTTTAGGAAAGGTAAATATTTTCAAGGAATTTTCAAATATTTTACCTTATCACAAGATTTTTAAGCATATTATGATTTTGAAAAATGTATAGAAGAAGGAGACCCTTGCACAACCTATTTAAATTTGATTTTATAATATAGTCTCTTAGAACATACTTATGGTATTTTAAAAGTGGTGTTAATTGAATGTTTCCACTCAAATTTGGTCTGACTATTAGATAGAAATCATGTTTATCAGATGGTTTGAAATTATATGTCATACCTGATTATTTTTGAAAACTATTTTTATGGGAACACCCTTATAACCCAAGTTGTACAAGGTGTATTTTGATGAATGATGTAAATGATTTATAAGGATCTCTAAATAATTGTTTCAATTTATTTACCTTCTTCTTATGTGAACAAGATAACGATGAAACCAAGTGGACACCATGATCAAGGAATGTTTTTTTTTTGGAAAAGTTTTATTTTTTTATATAGAGGTGAAAAATTGACAATATATAATATGTTGAGGTCTTAATGTTTTGGGATTAAAATGAAAGATATAATATAACCTTTGAGGATAAAACATGTCAATGTTATTTTTGAATTTTATAAAATGGGAAAAAAATCAGACCGTGTGACGACACGTCGCGTTAGACAAAGATGCATGAGTCGAACCCACAACTATGTTTCGATTGGGATTTATTTCCTACCACTATAATACGTGAAGTACCTAGATAGTACGAATTATTCTTTTTAGTTAAATGATATTTTAGATCAACAATAATCTTATTTTAGGATCTTATGTTTTATAAAATAGATATTCTTAATAAATGAAAATGATTTGTTGATTAATTGATAAAGTTTATTCTGGAATATATTCTCTATTTTGGGGAAACACTATATGAAAATGTAAAATAGAATAAATTTAGATTTAAAATGAGTTTTAATGGTGCAATTTTATTTAGAAATAATTTTTTTCTGTGGACATATAATGATTTGTTTTATTTATAGAAATGATTAACCTATCATAGAGAATATGTGACTTGGATAATTATTCTTCAGAATGAGACTTTAAGAGTGGTCTATATTTTTAGATTAAAATGTTAATATTTAATGTGTAAGACTATGTGATTAAATCATTCTTTTTTTGGGATTGAATTTTTGTTTGGAATATTTTGATGAATTTGAAGGACAATTGTGAATGGAATGGACTTTAGTGAACGTTGGGTACTTTTTATTATAAAGGATTAATTTTTTTGGGGATTATATGATCTCATTTTAACTATTTTGTTTTTAGTTGATGTCTAAAAACATGGAAAATATATAGTTCTTCATTTTTTGTATTATATGATTCTTTAGAATATTATTCATGTTACTTTGATGGGACCAATACATTGTGAATGCTCATTGTTTGGAGAAAAGATTAGTTTTTGGTAGAAACTTATGAAAGGATGAAACTCTACATGAAGGTAAGTATATATTCTTATGTTATAATTATATGTAGTAAATGAATTCCAATAATTATGAAAATGAACATAAAAAAAATGTTGTCATTTTACATTTCCAACTAGGTTATGAAATACCACTTAATAAATCAAATTTTTTAGATTTTCTGGTGGTTAACAAACACTTAATCATGTTTTCAATCACTCTCCATCAGAAAATGATGGTTTGTTTTCACATCCTTTTCAATGTTTTCTTATATGGAATCCTTGTATAGGTTATCTCAGGTAACATTTTTCTTTCATTTCCTTTCATTTAAGGTGATTGTTTTATTGACTCATTTTCCCATGCGAGTCATTAAATGATGATTCTGACCCCAATTTTGAAATTGTGAGGATGCATTCCCCAAAATGGAGGAAGGATGTAACATTATATGTAAATAAAGAACATTAAATTTTTTTTATTTATTAATATTTTTGAATTAAATATTAATTTTACTTTAAAGGGAATTCTATGTTCTATTTTGTACATGATACACAATAATGGGTTTCTTTGAAATCTTACGTTGCACACTAATAATATAATATTATTATTTT
This sequence comes from Viscum album, assembly GCA_963277665.1. Lineage (NCBI taxonomy): Eukaryota > Viridiplantae > Streptophyta > Magnoliopsida > Santalales > Viscaceae > Viscum > Viscum album. Next base: position 2,049,261,748 of record OY728127.1, read on the forward strand.
AAATGGTAGTTAATGTCGAGTACTTGTATTGAAATTAATAAATAAAACTAACTACAATATTGTTATAGATGTTTTCTGAATATTTTTACATTTATCTAATTAAATTTAGAGGCATAAAATAAGTAAAGAATTCAATTTTATGCATAAATACTCTAATATTAACTAAAAGGTCGATTTAAATCCTTTTAATGGTGAACCATCATTAAGTCTTGTTTTTGTAAATTTTATATGTTCTATTTGAAAAAATAAAATTTTTCATTATAATCGGGACACCAAAATTTACCTTGGATGAAATTTTTGTATTTTTCTGAAAATGTTCATTTTTTAATGAATGGTTAGAAATATTGTGTTTGAATTAAAAAGTTCCTTTTAATCTAATTTATGTATATAGTTAGATAATCTTTTTAATTGGGTATGAAGTGATATTAGTATATATTTTAACCAGTTAATCCAATGTTGGACATTGGAAATAATTTCACTTTAAAATTGTAAATAAACCAGTGTCAATCTTCTGATAGTTATTATTTATTAAAATTACTCTTTTTGTTTTGATAGCGGGAATTAGTTATAAATTAATTTCTTCTGCTTCATTGTTTTGAATTTAGAAAAATGAATTCCATATTTGGAATCAAATGGTCCAATTTGTGTAAATAGATAACTTTTATTTTTAGACATTTTAAATATTTATTTCTGTAAATATTTTATTTACCATGATTAGAGGGTAAATATAGTAAATAGGGGTAAAATATAATATTACAATAATAAAAATTACTCTAAATGTGTATTAATCCTAATTTTGGATACATATACTACCATTGGAATCCATTGGTCAAATTGGGGACCCCATGTAACCACATGGGAATAATAATGACACTTTATATTAATTAATTTAATGAAAAGACAAAAATTACATAAACCAATATCTTCTAGTAAATAAATTTTTACATGTGGTTATATAAGGTATATTTTCTACTACGAATATGTTTTGGAAAGAAAAATGATTTCCTACATCATTTTATTTTTCTAATTTTTTGAAATCAAATAAATTAAATTATTTATGACATAATAATTATGATATATATACCTCATTAATAATTTATTTAAAGAAATAAGATTATTAATATGAAAACAATATAAAAGAAATGTACAATTATTATTGGATGATCTTATTTTGACCACGTGTCATCTTAAATTCAACTTTAACTATTATTTACCTTTTTAAACCGAATATGTGTGTATAATAAAATAATTTTTTCAAACATTCCTAAAGAGCCCCTCCTCTCCATAAAAAAACCATCACTTCGTACGAATTTATCACACTTCTAAAGCCATTGGATCATAAAACCTTATATCCAATAAGCTACAATGATCTCTCTAATGATTCTATAAGCCTTAACATAGAAATAAGCCTCTTTATGAATTCCTTTTGGTTCAAACCAATGGGAGTTACGCAAATTAAAGGTAACAATTTCTCTTAAATTATTTCTTTTTTATCTTACTCCTCCAACCCCTAATCTATTTTTATTATATTAATTTATATCAACAAAAGTTCCCTAAATTTACTAGGATATTTTTGTGTGTATTATTTTAACTAAACTTATATACACCTCCATCTAATGGATAAAGAATATACTATTTCGGTGGACGGTGAACTGTAGCCTCACGAAACGATGATTGTTCAAATATATCCTACCACCTCTCATGGTGGCAGTTATGATGGAACTATATTTAAATATGATATATATTAATTTAATGTTTTCATTATTATTATGTATTTTTTATTTATATCATACATTTATGGTTTCCATAGTGGGTAAACTTGATAATTTCATTTTAGTAAGTGTGGACTACCGCCCCCTTAAAGTGATATGACTCATTGATACCTTATGTAGGAAATATAATTGATGGTGTTAATTATATTATATATGATATGATACTTTATGTATAATATACCTTTATATAATTGTGTTTTTTTCCATTAAATACGATATATAAATGAAAGTACTGTTCATGCGTACGTACGACTTCCAATATCCCTGAACGGTGCAATTCATTTCATACATATAAATGATATATAATATTATAAATACACAAATATATAGATACTGGATATATATTATATATATGATATCTACATCCAGAATATCCTTCTGGAGATAATGGATATTTGAACACAGGAACAACATGTAATTATAAGATGTTTATTTTTTACTCAAATACCAAATATCGACTAAATAACCATTATTAAATTAAATAGATACAAAATGGTTATAAGAAATAATATTTTATATAAAATGAATAATCATATATAAAAAGGTTCTTATGAAATTATAAATTAACTTTCGTTTATTTATTAGGAAGAACAGGAAACAAAAAAATCATGTCAGACACGAGGTAAGACATTTCTTATCTCACTTTTAATTCCATGATATTTCCATTGTTCATCACTTATTTATTTCATGTGGGGTATTGTGTACTGACATTTGATATATACTATTTAGATTCTATTTATATTCATGGTATTCTTTTTTAAATTTAGTGGTTATTAACCTTTTCTCATATGATTCGATTGATAAGAACGTGGTATGGATTTTTCATTTCACTTTTTATAACCATGAGATTCATTCTATATTGGCCACTATTTCCAATTTTGTGTTGGATTTACTGCCCATGATTGTTTACATTCTATAATATACTGTAATTTATGGGTATATATATCTTCATTGTGTGATATTTCTTTCACCTGGTGTATGTTTCGTAAGTTACCAAATCGGTTAGGGAAACTTTCACACTCCTCTTTTTAAAAGACATCTATTTTGTTATAGCTTTTAATTTAAATATTATTATGTTGGGATATGTTATTAAATATCCTTATTAATTTAAATATTATTTCCGAGTGATGAGATATACTTTTCCCTCTCGTTAACTTATTTTATGAATTTTAAAATGACGTTGTTAGTCTTTGGAATTTATGTATGAAAACTTCTTAACCAAAAATTACATTTTTGGCTTAAACATCTACTTAATGATTATGTCATGATATGAATATGTCTGAGTAACCTATGATTGTTTTAAACATAGTATCCACTTATATTGGGTGTATATATATTTTTCACAAATAATTATGTAATTTTTTTATTCTTAATCTAAGGATACTATCTTTATATGGGATTTCACCTCATTTTTCATTTCCATTGAGACTTCATTGTATATATGCACCAATTCACTCTTATATGGTGTATATACCATCCTTTTGTATATAATATCAATAATAACTTTATTATCATGATATTATTAGGTTTTGATTAAATTTTATTCCTCAATTATTTTAATTCTAGCGTCTCTCATTTTTTTAAAAACTATTTAAATAAAATATCATTTAAAATGTTTTAAAGGATTATTCATCTAAATCATTCACATTAATTTCTATGTATTAAAAATGGTTTTAAGGATTCATTCATATGGACATGAATGTTTTTAAATTGAAATTTCTATCAAAAACATCAAATTGGTATGGGACACTTTGATTCCAAAAAATCACATTATTTTATATTATAAATTGTTTGGAAAATGGTTTGATAAAATATTTGATGTTGCTTATATTTTGTAATAATATATTATGATTACAATGTGGAAATGTTATATTTCCATTATGTTTTTTATGGGTTCTGAATATTTGGAATTTTTTATGTATACAGGTGGTTCCGAGATAAACCTATGGCGGGTGAGCCAGAGATAGCTCTCCAATGCATTGGGTAACATGAAAGAGGTAAATGTGAATGTTTATCCTAAGAGTTTAGGGAATAAACAATAATGGGTATTCCAAATCTGACTCCCCATGTAGCTGTGAAAGCTACAAATGTACGTTTGATATGGATTCCACAGGTTACCATTGTAATTTATGATTTCTGTGTGTTATTCATAAATATTATGATTTCATGAGGTATGTTATGATTGAATGTATGGTTTAATATTTTTGTATTTATTTATGGGATAATTTTTTCATTCCTTATTTTATATCCCTTACTGATCTTTTTATACTCATCCCATGTTTTTGAAATGTTTTAAAAATGTCTTAAAGATGAATAAGATTCATGGATGGGATCAAGGAAAAGACATTCTATCTAAAACATGGAACTTGACATGGCTTTTTTTCAAGAGTTATTTTTTTTATTTTTAGTTATATTGATTATAATTGTCTACATGTAATATTCATGTTGTTATGTAAATTTTATGACCTAATTCTCTAAAACCATAAACCTAAAAATATCGACAACAGGATTTATTATTATTTAATTCATGATTATTTAATGTTTATGGAAGGATACTTATAAAAACCAATTATTAGAGTTTTGAAGCTTTATATCCGAATAAATAAAAAAATTTAAATAAAAATCAGAACTAGTCTAATAAATGTTAAAGTAGTAGAAATAAGATTATATAAATCTGGTAAAAAAAATGTCCAAATCCAATTATATAGAAGATGTATGAATGACATGATAATGATAAAAAAATTGAAAATAATGAGCAATACAACATTATTAACATTCCATTAAAAAAACAAACAATGAATCCAATCCCAAAGGGAAGTCTCCTCAGGCATACCGAGCATCTGCTCGGTCCTTTGCACCTATCATCTAAGTAAATATAAATAGAAAAATCCTGCAACCAAATAAAATCTACTCAGGTACCCCTGTGAAATGGATTGACGAGCAAGGTGTGAGATATAAATATCAGTAGGCTGGGACCACCTGTTTCGACCCCAAATCCCGACATTCAATAAATAATTTAAATAGTGCATGCATGCATAATTTAGGTAAGTAGTGCAATGTGACTATATACCCATGTACCTACTTCTGCCCACTTCTGGTGTCTGAACATGTATTATAAATTAATCATGCATACACAATAGTAATTACATAATCATTTTCAATTATCAATTATTCAGACCTCATTAAACTACATTATTATCATGATCCAGACTCAGCCTGACATTACCTGTATAAGTCACTCACCACAGATGTCTCTAATGACCTTCTAAGTAATCAATATTAAGTCCAAATAAAATATTGTTCTTCAGAATAGATAATTAATCATAAGATATTCAATTTATCCTTTCATATACTATATCTGAACACATCCACTAATATAATAGTGATTCACTCCTGGGTCTGTCCAGTAATTGATATTCTCCCAATTCATTGATATGTATGAACCCTTTCTCATATTTAATTCACAAATCCTAATGTCACAATTGTTTTCATTAACCAATTAATTCATTTCACGTATGAAAAATTGGACCGACAATCTAATTTAAATTAATGGGTGTAGAACATATTTTCTATCACCCTCAGGAGTATTTGGAGCATCAGTCCTTATCTCACAACCCATGGGTATTTGGATTTTCAGTCCCTGGCCCATAAAAGAATATTTTCTTGCAAGCTGGGTGTTGAAATCCATGTCTATAACCCTGTGATTATTTCGAGCATCAGTCCCTGTCTCACAAACTGTTTATCAATAATACATATATATTTATCACTGGTGTAGAATGCCTAGTCTAAAACCCCACTACGATCCATTAATTACTTCATAAATTAATTATTCCATTCCGTTAATTGAATAAACAACTAATTAACAACATAAATCACCCATCAAAAGTCATCCATTAATTAACCATTTGGTATCTCAATTTTAAATAATTAATAATTAATGAATTATTCTTAGAAATCCAAATAAATAATTAACTCAACATTTAATTATCCAAATTCATTATCAAGTCTGAACATGTCCACATAAATAGTGATTCTTCCAGGACATTAACAATTTACATGAAGACAATAATAATCACAAAAAAATGATGAAAAAAACCCATATATTTAGTGACCATCTCATGAAACATGACATAATATAAAATAAATCCATCCAAAAAAACATAATGCATGGAAATATAAAATGCATCAAAAAGTACCCATGTCCAACAGTCATAACAAACAATTAATTCACATTATTTAGTTAATGGATTCAAATTAATTAATTAAAACTTATCTCTTTTACCAATGATCAATTAATTAAAAAATTTCCATTCATCATGTAAAAAATATTCCATCCATTAATTCTTAATAATTTCAAATTTATATTCTAAACATTTCAAATATTTAATATTATCAATAATCAGTAATAACCATAATTTTTATTCCAACTCAAGACATGATAATTAATTCTACAATTAATTACCCTATTACGCATTCTTCCCATTAAAATCATTTAACTGTTTAATCATATCCCATTAATGATATTAACAAAACATGATTAAAATCAACACATTTTCATGTCCTCACTTGTCTCACATGGGAAGACACTTTTAATAACATCAAAAGTGTCATTCATAGACTTATCATAATGAATGAAACTCACATTCTCAATTTATTTATAGATGACATTATTCATAAATAATGTGATAGGGATTTTGGACCCTACCTCGAGGTGACACCATTTAAAATCTATAGTGCTTTAATATACATGCCGAAAACCTGTCCACAACTAGTCTGTAATCGCACGCACATTCACCTTTATATATATATATATATATATTCATGTTCGTGGCATGAATCAATATAAATAAAATTAAAAATAATAAAATAGGTACTTAGAATCAAAGATGTAAGGACCAACGTACCTCTAACTATGTACCAGGGACTCATTAAATTTATCACACCCTTAATTGAATGAGGTGAAACATTACCGAGGTTAAATAAACTAACCCAAAACATGAATAAAAAGAAAAAACATACTCATATTCCATGCCTTTGTCCGCATATGCGAGAATACAGTCTAAAGGATCTAGAGGAGCCACTTTTACATCCCTAGAATGGATTAAATAAGTAATCCCAATAAAACCTGAACTATAGGATTTTGGCTAATTAAAAAGGGCGAGGGAGGAGAAAAACGACCGATGCGTGTAACAAAACTAACGTAGATGGACTCACCTCACTGAGACATACAAGACTCAAGAAGACATAGGGAGGATTCGATCGTGTGGAGTGCAGCCAACAAGGGGTGTGTAGTGCACATCAAAGTTGGGGCCTGGTGCATTTTTGTTTTTCCTCTAATATGGTGAAGCGCCACTCTCATGTTCTCTTCCAAAATTATCAATTAAACCCATGATAAACTAATATTCATAATATAAAAATAATAACATTTATTATTCTCATTTAATATAATGTTACATAATTATCTAACATTTAAATAAATGTTTCAGAATTAATTCTAAAAACCCACATTAATAATCCAATAAAAATAATAACAGTAATAATAATAATATCCTTATTATTAAAATTATTAAATATCTATTTTATTTAAAATAAATTAAAAATAAATAATTTTAAATATAGGATAAATGCATAGTTGACCCGCACAATTTTTCTACTCGTGCACAATCTGATATCTATATTTAAAATGATTTAATTACATTAATCACAACTCCACATTTATTATTTATTTAATATTACCATTTAAAATTAACATTCTTTGATAACTCCCAACTCATTATTATTTAATTAATTATATCAACTAAAATTATATAAATTATAACCTCAGCTTCGTAGTGATTAATTAAATTCTAATTGACCTTTAATTTATTTAAATGAAACCGCAAAAAAATCTATTTTTATAATTATTCATAATAAAAAAAAATAAACACTCATAAAACCATAATAATAATAATTTCACTATTATTTTAATTATTATTATACTTTAGATAAAACCCATCATCACTTATTAAATAAAAACAATCCATTATTAATTATGAAAATCCTTATTTAATCAGACATTTCATAGAGATAACCAAAAGCCTCATTAATTTCACATCCATATAATTACTCGTTAAAAATTAAATTAAAATATTTTAACATAAATGTTACTCTCCATTTAATTAAAAAAGGTTCTTCATTCATTATTATCTTAATAAACATTTCATAATTAATTATGAAACTCCCAATTTTTTACAATTTCATTTATATGATAAAAAATCCAACCCATAACCCCTAATTTAATTTCCATAATAATAATAATAATTAAATTACTAAAACTAAAATAATAATTATCTAATTATTATTATTTTTCAAAATTTTGATAAACCTAACACCAATATTAAATAACAACTCTTCCTTAAATCAAAAACATCTCATTTAATTTAATGTTTCTTGGTGAAGCTCAATAGAGAAATTAAATTCTAATAAAAATATACTCCATTAACATGAAATTAAAATATGAATGCATAAAAATAAGTCATGATACCGTAATACTAATAATAACATTATTATTATTGTCACATTCCTCTATTTAATAATAATTCGTCCTTTAATAATTCTAAAAATCTTCACTTAATTAAAAAGGTTCTTGGATAAAGCCATAATCCACAATAAGTTTGTCAATCATAATTTTATTAATTATTTAATATTAAATTAACTAAACAACCACAATAATAATAATAATAATAAATAAATTATTATAATTATTAAAAAAATTATTTTAATTAATTAGAAACACTCATAAAATATTATTTAAGAAAATTAAATAATTTATTAAATAGTGTAAACTGAACGGGTTGGAACGAAACCGTGTGCTGCTCGTGTAGATCCATTAAAGTGGAGTTTTCCGAAATTGGTGTTCCCGAGACTCATTAGGACACCATGGAAAATTATTGGGTAATTAAACATTTCCAAAAATGACAACTTTAGTTGTTCCAAAACTTGAAATAAAATTCTAGAGCATGGTTTAAAAACCGACCCATTCATTAACTGATAAAAATCCAAAACATTCATATTTTAACCCATTTCAATAACACTACACATTAAAATATAACCACCTTAAAAACTTATCTTCCCCGAGAATCCATCAGGAACCACTACTAAAGCATCAGATCTACCAAGGTCATTTCATTTTTTTAGAAGTGATGTGTTGTGTTCCCAACACTAAACGTACCTTTAACCCTGCAGATGACTAATGGAAAAGCCATTAAAAGACAAAGATCATTTTATAGAAAAAACATCAAAATAGTTCAAATATCATAAGTCATTATAAGGACCATGTCAATGAATAAGATTTAATCTTGATCAATCAACATAGGAAGTTCCACATTCTTCCCTAAAAAGACATCGCAGAGCCAAACCCCCATTTCACCCTTTATTTAACGATGTTCTTTTAAAACTATCCAAAACCATCCGCATGTAAAACTAATTTGTTACCTAACCAATGGTGAAATTTAAAAGTCATTTCATCACAATGATATTTAAGAACAACCATTCCCCATCAAAAAATGAAAAGTATCCCAAAGAATCAATGTATCCCATGTACTACCCAGATAACATCGAATAGTCACGCCCAACAACATTTAAACTATAGCGCGGTATAAGACCAACACTATCTTTGTAGAGACCCAAATCTTGGCATACATGGACATTACATTTCTTTATCTGAATACATAATACATAACAAAAACATACACACAAGGACCTTAATAGTTTACTATCTTTGGAAACTTGGAACGTAATCTTCTAATCGTGATGAAAGATCTTCAACATCTCCCATAAAGATATTCCACTTTTTTTTCTTACCTAAAACCTTTCTTTATATCCTGGGGAAAATAAAACATAAAAATGGTGAGCTGAAATTCTCAGTAAGGGTAAGCATGGATAAAATAAAACATACCATATACATTTGAACTTAAAAACATGAACATAATGTTTAAATATCAAAAGATTGAGCAATGAAATAAAACATGGAAGTACGTAAGTCATAGATCATAAAGAAACATTAAGAATGAAAACTTAGCATAGGATTAAAACATGTAATTGTGTCGATCAATAAGCACATGATATGATTTTCATAGTACCCAAGGCATTGCTGCAAAAACCATCTTAGTGGACAAAGTTCCTTTCTGAATCGAGTTCACTCCTCGTTCCAGTCTTGTATTACTGAACCGGTTTAACTTGTCGTTCCCTCCATGTCTATCTCATGAGATATAAATCTTTACCCAATGCATTGGAGGGAGATATAGGTCCCACTCATCTCATAATGGAATAATTCTTACTTGTGCCACAAAATAAACATAAACCATTCATAAAAACCCAATAAATAAAATGTGTTTCATAAACAACATACCATCATCACATAATCCATTTAAAAGAAATGGATATAATTTCATAATAAGAGAAGTGAATCCATGTAAATCATAGATACGTTATACTTGAAACATACACATATGAAATAATGGCATCTTAGATGAAAAATGGTTTTGATAAAACCCTTGAAATTAATTCTTGAGGAAAATATCATTTTTTCTTCAAAATCATTTTCTTTTCAAAAAATGTCATGAAATTTTAAAAGAAAATGGTTTTCTTGAAAATAGTCATGAAATATTTTGGAGGAAGTATCATTAATATAAGGCTTTATAAAACCGTAAAAATCATTTCATGCCATATATGTTAAAAAAACATTCTTCTCGTACTTTTGTCGGAAAAGACAAAAAGTACCTTGTAGGGTAAATAAAAGAAATATTCCTTCCATACCATGCGGTAAAAGTCAAATGGGTAAAAAGGAAATTAAACATAAAATAATAAACTTTTATAAAATATGGACATGGATGATAGAAATATCCCCAGTAAATACTTACGAATAAGCAATCTCGGATAAAAATGCGATTTGCACAATTATCCCTTACCTTAGGTCTGATTTGCATCGTAAGTGTCGAAACATCCTATATAATGATTTAAATAATGTTAATAACTTATTACATAATCTTATTAATTGTTATGATATCATATATGGTTCACTTATGACTTTATATTACTCTTTCTTCTGTAAATTCCATGTTAAAGAGTGTTTTGGTTAAAATCGTTTCATTTGACGTCCGTGTTTTGACTTGTAATTATTCATATGATTACTTAGATAATGATTACTTAATTACAGAATATAAAACATGATTTATATATAATATATATTCAGAATATAAATATATATAATAGATCTATAAATGGAAATAAATACATCTTTCATGGAGACGGTAGGCCGTACGTACGCATGAACGCTGTTTTCGTTTCCTTATTGAGTTGAATGAAATTAAATAGATGACATTCATATATATATACATAAATCCAGTAGAATTATTATTCCATATATTTCATTATTATTCATTATATATACTTTATAATCACTCTTGAATGGTTAATCATGGAAAATGAATCTCATCGCGTTCGTTGAGACGATAGTCCGTATGTACGCACGAGCGATGATATCATTCCCGTGATCGTGGAATTGTATTGGAGTGTATGTATACTATTTTATAATCAATATCACTTAAAAATAATCATATATATTCATTAATTTCACCCTTATACCCATCCAAGTAAGGTGGTGGTGGAAAATAGATTACACCACGGCATGGTGACGGTATTCCGTACGTACGCACGCGCGGTGATTTCATTTTTCATTGGATGGATAGATGGTGAAATATGGTTGTTTCATAATTATAATAAAATATCAGTATATGATTTATACTGATTTTATTACCTCATAATGAAACAACTAAAAAAAGAAGAAGTTGAAGAAGAAAAAAAGTTGAAAGATTCGGTAATGGACATTACCTCTTCTTTGAAGAGCCTCTTTGAGACCTCCACTTAGGGAACTAAAATTGGAATTTGAAGAATACCAGTACCTCTAGGATGTTTCTAGGGAAGTTTAGAAGAGAATTTGGAAGGGTTTGGCCGAGCATGAAGGCTCAATGTGGTGTGAGGAAGAGAGGGAGGAGGTGCCCTTTTATAAGGGAGGAGAGGGGCAGCTTTGGAATTCTTAAAAATATTAATTTATAATAAATCTAAGACCACTTAAAAACCTCCAAAAATGACTCATATTCGAATATAAGATGATATAGGGTTTTAATCTCATCAAAAAATAAAATTTATACATGATAGGAAATTATTTGAAACATTATCAACTTGATTTATCCTTACTTAATCAATTTAATTTTATTTGTGGTAAAAAAATTCTAAATTTAAATTTATAACAAAAAATTACTTATATGTTGTTAATTTTCCATAATTGGATACTTTATAACATTTTAGACCATATAAATTTAAATTTATAATTTATAAATATTTTTTTGATGTTTAAACAATTTTAAAATATGTTATTTTTATAAAATAACAATAGTGTCAATTTTGACACTATTCCTTTAAATGAATTTAAAGAAAATGTATACAGAGGATATGTTCGAACTAAAAGTTTTAATAGATTCATAAATGGCCATATGTATCTATATAATTAGTGTAGAACATTAAATAGTTCATATAATATTTATTTTTTTTATTTTTAAAACCATTTATTTGGTTTATCTCTTAATAAAATAATTAATACAACATTTTTGTATAATTATTTAATATAATTATTTTTTGGATAAAAATTAAAAATAAAATCCTAAGATGAAGATAAATCTATTAACTTTCAAAATAATACTTTTACTCGAATTTATCATCTTAAAATCACAATATGTAAATTGGTATATTTATTAAATTATGAAGGTGACAACTTTGGCATCATTTTAAATAAAATAATATAAGTGTCCTAATCAATTTTATAAGACTCAAAACGGTTATATATTAAGTCATTGGATGATTATGGTATATATATAGACTAAAAATAAGTTTTTGTTAGGTTTATCTGCCTTTTAATGGGTATTATTGTTTCAATTAAAACTAAATTACCGATTTTTCACTTAATAAATAATGTCTGCATCATTAATGTATCACCATTAATGACCGGTATTTATTCCCTAAAAATTCCAAATAAATTATCATGATGTAATTAATTTTATTATATTTCTGGAGACTATTCATGTTCAAAGTTTTAAAATGTTTATTACTAAATTAAAATTATTATACTTATAAGATTTAAGAGAGTGACATGTTGTCACTTTCTTTTGTTTTTATAATAATTAAGTTATTTTCATGGAAAAAAATCCATTAAATGATTCTAATACGACACTTAAGTGATATGGGTCTACTTTTATCCATCAAATAGTATTTTGGCATGTGTTAGGGTAATTTTATAATATTATATTTACCCTTAATTACCCAATTTACCTTTAACTACGGTAAATAAAATTTACCGTAGTTACTATTCATAATTCCCAAAAATAAAAAGTATCTTATTAACATAATTTGGACCCAATTATTAAAAATATGGAATCCATTTTTTCAAATTCAATACACAGAAGTTGCAGAAATTAAATTAAAATTAATCCCATTGTTGAAAGAAAAAGGGTTTTTCTTTAAAACATTGCAAAAGATTGAATTGATTTTACCTACGAATTCAAGGTAAAATCAATGATAATGACATACATTATATTAAATGGTAAAAATATATTCAATTTACACTTTAATGTCATTCAATATTGTAATTTAACCACATAAGTTATTACGATGAAAAAAGTTGTTCTTAATTAAAATATAAGGTGTTTTACTATTCATTAAAATATTAAAGTTAACACAATAATAAGAAAAATTTATCCAAGGTAAAATTTTATATCCTTATTCCAAAGAATACATTTATTTTGTAAAATTATACTTAAAAACTTGTCAAGATCTAGATTTAAAGTGGGTGCATCATCAAATGGCGGCAAAACTGCATTTTTTAAAAAATACTTATTTTACCCGAAAAATTTATTTTGTTCTTCTACCATGTTCTATAAAATATGTAAGTTGAATAATAATGTTATAAAATTAAAAATATAGTTAATACTATTCATAATGCCTGGTTCATAATAATATTATAATAACATATCGTTGTCTAGTATAACCTGGTATTACGTACAACACACGCTATCGAACAAGGTCGCGATTGCATGTAATGAAAGCCAAGTCAGGGTTGCGTATAGTGCAAAACTCCTTTTTTGTTTTGTTATAACAGAATACAACCATTTTTTCAATTATACATTGAATATATATATATACTCAATGTTGCATAGAATGACTATTATCAAACGAACTTGAAATTGTGTGTAAAAAAATCTAAGAATAGTTTTGTGTATACTTCAAGCTAATACGGTGTTGTGAATAGCTCAAGATAATCTTGGTGTATCGTACAATAGAATATATGAATGAAATTAAAAAGAATATATCTTATAAAATCTCGGTTTATTACATTCTACCCCCCTTAAAATGAATTTCGCCCTCGAAATTCGTGTGGGTTATAAATGGGTTTCTACTTGAAAAATTCTTTAATTGAAACCATCATCTTAAAATGGAATACCAAAACTTATCTTTAAAAACTAAAGCATGACATTTAACGGTTTCCCAGATAAACTAATCACTGTGTTTCCATATAGGAGAACATAGGTGAAAATATGGATATGGAAGAGAAATATAACCATCATGTTCTGATAGATAGTGGTAGAGAACATGGCTATGAAAAAGCCAAGAATCACAAAGCCATAGATTTTTGATGATCTAGGGTACCATCCGATTCATAGGATATAAGGGAACTAGGATAACATTATTGGTTTTCAAGATCATTTCCCTAATGTTGAAGAATTTGAATTAGAATAAATACTTACTTTATTTTGGTACAATCTCACTATTGGTCGTTCCTTGAACAATTTACACTTCATCTCTGAAAGAAATGAAGTTGAATTTATTATTCGTGATGTGTTAGCAGATCTTGTGATAGAATGACGGGTCATTCCATTTGTCTCAAACAAAAGGTTAGAAAAAGTTATTAAATATAAATAATTCGATCTATAGTGAGATTAATCATATATGGTTCTTAAAATGGGCATATACTTCATATATCATACTACTTAATATAATAAAACTAGTTTCTACTAAACATGGACATCTTGTAGGCCAGTGGTAGGCGATAAAGGCCAGTCGCACTTCGGTTGTGGGTTCGATTCCCACAGCCTTGTCCGACGCGATGGGTTTTCACCAGTCCTACTGGTTGTCCTTTTTCTAAAACTACATTACTATAACATCCCATCAAAAATATCGAAAAAATTTATATCCTTAAACAATACTAACTTATGTCCAACATAATCCATTCCAATCTCTAGGCTTATCCAAAATACTTCTTTCCAAACTCATTGTATAAAGAGAACGATTACTAAAAAGGACATATAACAAGCACGTGAATGCCATCATTTATCCCTCATATATCTTGTTGGTCACATTCCAGTCATGTGAATACCATAATCATGTAATCTCTTTAAAAATGAATACCCATTGAATCATAGTGAAAACATGAGTGCTGTCAAAAGTTAACTCTTTCCACATACCAAAATCCTGAAAATTCTATATACTTAGTCCTTATATCAATCATGAGCTCATGAATACTATCAAACATTTCATTTTATCCATATCCCTTCATTATGCGCATATCATCTACTTTCCAAAATATTTGAATCACTTTTCATGGTTACCGGTACCATAAAATTATTGAAAACCACAATATACTAATACAAAAAATATTCCAATACACCATAAATGTACCTCGACAACATTATTTTTGAATACCAATACATAAATACTTCAGTCCATCCTCTTCAATGATTGTCCTTCAATAAGTCCATCCTTGATTTATAAGTAACTTTTTAGGTCAGGGCATTGAGTTGGGTAATTCCCATGTTCTCCACAAATAAGACATTGAACTCCATAATAGTCTATCACTCTATGACCCTTTTCTCCACACAGAAAAAATATGTCCCTCCATTTGAGGTATTCCTCAAGGTTTTTCTTCCCTTCTTTAGAAATCTCAATCTTCCTTTCTTTATGCTCCTCAACATGCGAACATGCATAAAATTCTATCTTCCTCTTATTTGATGAATTAGGCATACGACTAAATTTCACCTTGTTAATCATATATCGCGATAACTGATTTGGAATAATCACAATATCTATCTCTCTATGCATTACACAATTTTTTTGCTCATAGTCACCAATTTTTCCATTGGATTCAATGTTAACCGAATTCATTCTGGTTCCCTCCATTGACTAAAACACAAAAAGAATTCTATGATAGGCAAAAATCATACAAGGAAAATAACATAATCAAGGGGGATTACATTCGACATCTAACATCTTAGGAATAATTCTATGTTCGTTAGTGTAGTTCAAGGACTATATCCTATATGTATACTTATCATTAGGGACATCCGTAGACATACCATAGAAATATCTCTAGGAAACTCAATAAAGTTCTCACATCCTAGTTTCCAAAGGTTGACTAAACCTTTCCTCTGATACCAAATGTAGAGATCCAAATCGTGACGTACATGGAAATTACATTACTTTAGCGGAATACTTAATACATAACAAAAACAGACACACAAGGACCGTAACAGTTTAGTGTCTTTGGAAACTTGGAACGTAATCTTCTAATCGTGGTGAAATATCTTCAACATCTCCCATAAAGATATTCCCCTTTTTTTCTTACCTAAAACCTTTCTTTATATCCTGGGGAAAATAAAACATAAAAAGGGTGAGCTCAAATGCTCAGTAAGGGTAAGCATGGAAAACATAAAACATACCATATACATTTGATCTTAAAAAGATGAACATAATGTTTAAACATCAAAAGTTTGAGCAATGACATAAAACATGGAAGTAGGTAAGTCATAGATCACAAAGAAACATTAAGAATGATAAAATAGCATGGGAATAAAACATGTAATTGTTACAATCATTAAGCACATGATATTATTTCCATAGTATCCAAGGCATTTCTGCCAAGACCATCTTAGTGGACAATGTCCCTTTCTGAATCGAGTTCACTCCTCGTTCCAGTCTTGTATTACTGAACCGGCTTAACTTTCCATTCCATCCAGGTCTATCTCATAAGATATAAATCTTTACCCAATGCATTGGAGGGAGATATAGGTCCCACCCATCTCATAATTAAATCATTCTTACTTGTGCAACAAAATAAACATACATCGTTCATAAAAACCCAATAAATAAAATGGGTTTCATAAACATCATACCATCATCACATAATCCTTATAAAAAATGGATATCATTTAATAATAAGAGAAGTGAAACCATGTAAATCATAGAGACATTATACATGAAACATACACATATGAAATAATTTCATCTTAGATGAAAAATGGTTTTGATAAAACACTTGAAATGAATTCTTGAGGAAAATATCCTTTTTTCTTCAAAATCATTTTCTTTTCACAAAATGTCATGAAAATTTAAAAGAAAAGGGTTTTGTTGAATATAGTCATGAATTATTTTCGAGGAAGCTTCATGAAAATAAGGCTTTATAAAACCATAAAAATCATTTCATGCCGTATATGTTAAAAAAACATTCTTCTCGTACTTTTGTCAGAAAAGTCAAAAAGTACCTTCTAGGGTAAATAAAAGAAAGATTCCTTCCATACCATGGGGTAAAAGTCAAATGTGTAAAAAGGAAATTAGATATACATGAATACACTTTTATAAAACATGGACTTGGATGTTAGCAATAACCCCAGTAAATACTTACGGATAAGCAATCTCAGATAAAAATGAGATTTGCACAATTATCCCTTACCTTAGGTCCGATTTGCTTCATAAGTGTCTGAACCTCCTGTATAATGATTTAAATAATGTTATTAACTTATTACATAATCATATGCATTGTTATGATATCATATATGGTTCACTTATGACTTTATATTACCCGTTCTTTTGTAAATTCCATGTTAAAGAGTGTTTTGGTTAAAATCGTTTCATTTGTCATCAATGTTTTGACTTGTAATTATTCATATGATTACTTAGATCACGATTACTTAATTACAGAATATAATAAATTATTTATATATAATATATATTCATAATATACATATATATAATAGATCGATAAATGGAACGAAATACACCGTTCATGGATACAGTAGGCCGTACGTACGCATGAACGATGTTTTTGTTTCCTTATTGAGTTGAATGAAATTAAATAGATGACATAAATATATATTTACATAAATCCAGTAGCATTATTATTCCATATATTTCATTATTAATCATTATATATACTTTATAATTATTCTTTAATGGTTAATCATGAAAAATGAATCTCATCGCGTTCGTGGAGACGGTAGTCCGTACGTACGCACGAGCGATGATATCATTCCCGTGATCATGGAATTGTATTTAAGTGTATGTATACTATTTAAGAATAAATATCACTTTACAATAATAATATATATTCATTAATTTCATCCTTATACCCATCCATGTAAGGTGGTGGTGAAAAATAGATTTCACCACGGCGTGGAGATGGTATTCCGTATGTACGCACGCACGATGATTTCGTTTTTTGCTGGATGGATAGATGGTGAAATATTGTTGTTTCATACTTATAATAACATATCAGTATATTATTTATACTGATGTTATTACCTCATAATGAAACAACTAAAAAATAATAAGTGGAGAATAAATAAAGTTGAAAGAATCGGTAATGTACATTACCTCTTCTTTGAAGCGCCTCTTTGAGACCTCCTCTTAGGGCACTAAAATTGGTCTTTGAAGAAGACCAGGACCTCTAGTATGTTTCTAGGGAAGTTGAGGAGAGAATTTTTTAGGGTTTGTCCAAGCTTGAAGGCTCAATGTGGTGTGAGGAAGAGAGGGAGGAGGTGCCCTTTTATAAGGGAGGAGAGGGGCACCTTTGGAATTCTTAAAAATATTAATTTATAAAAAATCTAAACCCACATAAAACGCCAAAAAATGACTCATATTCGAATATAAGATGCGATAGGGTTGTAATATCATCAACCAATAAAATTTCTACATGTTAGGAAATTATTTTAAACATTATCAACTTGATTTATCCTTACTTAATTAATTTAATTTAATTTGTGGTAATAACATTCTAAATTTTAAATTATAACAAAAAATTGCTTATTTTTTGTTAATTGTCAATAATTGGATACTTTATAACATTTTAGACCATATAAATTTAAATTTATAATTTTTAAATAATTTTTTGATGTTTAAACAATTTAATAATATGTTATTTTTATAAAATAACAATAGTGTCAATTTTGACACTATTCCTTTATATGAATTTAAATAAAATATATACATAAGATATTTTCGAAATGAAAGCTTTAATAGATTCATAAATGGACATATGTATCAATAAAATTAGTGGAGCACATTAAATAGATCATATAATATTTATTTTATTATTTTTAAAACCATTTATTTGGTTTATCTCTTAATAAAATAATTACTACAACATTTTTGTATAATTATTAAATATAATTATATGTTGAATAAAAATTGAAAATAAACTCCTGCGATGAATATATATCTATTATCTTTCACAATAATACTTTTTCTCGAATTTATCATCTTTAAATCACAATATGTAAATTGTTATATTTATTAAATTTTGAAGGTGACAACTATGGCATCATTTAAAATAAAATAATATAAGTGTCTGAATCAATTTTATAAGACTCCAAACGGTTATATATTAATTCATTAGATTATTATGGTATATATATACACTACCAATAAGTTTTGGTCAGGTTTGTGGGCCTTTTAATCGGTATTATTATTTCAATAAAAACTATATTACTGATTTTTCACTTAATAAATAATTTCTGCATCATTAATGTATCACCATTAATGACAATTATTTAATCCCAAAAAATTCTAAATAAATTATCATGATGTAAATAATTTTATTAGATTTCTGGAAACTCTTCATGTTCGAAGTTTTATGATGTTTATTACTAAATAAAAATAATTATACTTATAAGATTTAAGAGATTGACATGTTTTCACTTTCTTTGGTTTTAATAATAATTAAGTTATTTTCATGGAAAAAAGTCCATTAAATGATTCTAATATGACCCTTATTTGATATTGGTAGACTTTTAGCCATCTAATAGAAATTTGGAATTTGTTAGGGTACTTTTATAATATTATATTTACCCTTAATTACCAGATTTACCATTAACTATGGTAAATAAAATTTACCGTACTTACTATTCATAATTCCCAAAAATAAAACATAGTTTATTAACTTAATTTGGACCCAATGATTCCAAATATGGAATCCATTTTTTCAAATTCAATACACAAATGTTTCAGAAATTAAATTAAAATTAATCCATATGTTTGAAGGAAAAAGGGTTTTTCCGCAAAACATTGCAAAAGATTGAATTGATTTAACCTATGAATTCAAGGTAAAATCAATGATAATGACATACATTATATTAAATGGTAAAAAAATATTCTATTTTTACTTTAATTCCATTCAATATTATAATTTATCCACATATGTTATAACGATGAAAAAAGTTGTTCTTAATTAAAATATAGCGTGTTTTTACTATTCATTAAAATATTATAGTTAACACAATAACATAAAATATTTATCCAAGGTAAAATTTTATATCCTGATTCCAAAGATTAATTTTATTTTGTAAAATTAAACTTAAAACCATGTCAAAAACTTGAATTAATGTGGGTGCGCCATCAAAAGGCGGCAAAACTGCATTTTTTTAAAAATACTTATTTTACCTGAAAATTTTATTCTGTTCTTATATCATGTTCTATAAAATGTGTTAGATGAATAATAATGTTATAAAATTAAAAATATAGTTAATACTATTCATAACTCCTGGTTCATAATAATATTATAATAACATATCGTTGTGTAGTAAAACCTGGTATTGCGTACAACACACACTATCGAAGAAGGTCGATATTTCGTGTAATGCAAGCCAATTCAGGGTTGCGTATAGTGAAAGACTCCTTTTTTGTTTCGTTATAATAGAATCCAACCATTTTTTCAGTTATACATTTAATATATATATATACTCAATGTTGCGTAGAATGTCTATTATCAAATGAACTTGAAATTATGTGTAACACAATCTAAGAATAGTGTTGTGTATACTGAAAGCTAATACAATGTTGAGTATAGCGTAAGATAATCTTGATGTATTGTACAACAAAAGATATGAATGAAATTAAAAAGAATATATCTTATAAAATCTTGGGTTATTACAATCTTAGTGTCTCAATGTTGATGTTCTGATTGAGGGCATGCACTTCATATTTTGAAGAGAGTACTAAGAGAAAAACCATGGTCATTAATAAAATCAGTAAAACTATTACCGAATAACTATGCTCTAAAATCTCGACATCACCTGCTAACACGTTTATTGAAAATGATGTAATAGTACCCACCATAGGATTTTCCCTGACATTGTAATACATGACTTACTGCTCATTAGTGCGTGTTTTTAGAACAAGTTAACATATGCATGTGAAATTCCTCGAACCACGATCACCATGTCGAACAATGATCATAAAATCTGTAACATAAACCTATCGGTGTGCCAAAACATCCAAGTCCAAAGAAGTCCTCCCGAGCAGTGGGACAAACATTAATAAATATCCTAGAAAATTCTATGGGTACTGCCTACCATGTGTTATTCAGTTTTGATCATTAATGTTGACCCTCTCTCTTGGTCACACAAAACAAAAAACACATGTTTCAAAAGCTCCATTTTAATTTTATCCATTTTTAATTAATTCATTTCAACTATTCATCATTTTAATGTATTTCAACAAACACACAACTAATTATTCACAAAAAGACACTTTCATTTAACAACAATACCTTATGGAAAAATAAGAAAGATATGATAAAAAACCACATTAAACATTTTAAATTCAATGTTATTCAAATATAAACTGGAAATTAGGCATCTAAATTCCTTTTACAGAAAAGGAGACCTCTAAAGTCCCATTTATTTAATATGATATCTTCAAAAGAAACCCCACAATAGTCCATTACAATCAAAACTTAGTAGTATTTCATTGATAATAATTTCCAAAGAATACTAGGGTTATATGGTTTAGTCATGTCGGTGGCCATCTATAAATTGATAAGGCACCCAGACTCCATATTGCTTGTAGTTGCCACCCATTTATCACAGTCAACATTCATTTAAAATTTCTTGTTTACTAGCCCTTTAATATATCAATACATCAATATAATTTTAGCATAAGAATCAACACAACAACATATTATAACACATAAGAATGTCACATCTAGAAAACATGCTAAGAACTAAGTAGTATGGTATATAATCACTCAAGCATGTTGAATTTATCACCAAAATGTGCTATCTAGAGAGGAATGTTAAAGCTTATAAAAATATGGAATTTTCCCCAAGGAACACAATCCAAATTATCAAGCATCCTACTAATGTGACTACATGGCATGTTATATGCATGACATGTGAATATTTATGTGACTATGATGATGCATGTATGAAACATATTTGACATATAAGGGAATGAGAATTTTTTTAAAAAAAATACACAAAATGAATAAACTACAGAATATACACTCATCGCTCAAGGTGAAATAATATCAACTATAACGTCTAATAGTACAAACATCAATTACTATCATTGGACACTTGGTTATTTCTTGTACAAGGGTGATGAGTCCCAAGCACATCTATTAACTAAAGCACTGACACATTCCCAGTATCTGGTCTACCAATGACAAAATAGTAATACAAAGGAAACGAAACCATTTGATACCACTTTGTAACATCCTGGTCCTGGGTTTTTTTTTTCTAGACCAGTTTTGCAGTTTTTTGGGTTCTTCTATGTTTTCAGACTGATCTCTCAGTTTAGAATCTCTTATTTTTTTGTGTTGGCATTCCATCTTTCGCCTGGATCAAATTATTTTTTCAAGCCTCCATTCGGTTCACTGACTGCTTATCTTTTGGAAAACACACCGCAACTGCTTATGATGCTTTTAGTCTGGACAATGACAGTGCTTTGCTTTGGTAGAGGAGGATCACAATAATGCTTTCTGGTCTTGATGGGCATTTCCCTGCTGCATGTTGTCTTGCTCTCTCTTTTTGGTCCATGAGCAACTGGAGAAAGTAGAGACTGAATGCCTCCATCTGACGATACCTGTTGGTCTCCTAGAAAACACCTGACATCGTCCTATGTTTAACATTGTTGTATAATGACATGTATAAGACCCCACAACCATCCATTAATTAATTTATGAATTAATTAATCCAATCTGTTAATTAATTCAACAATTTATTAACAACATAAATATCCCATCAAAAGTCAACCATTAATTAACCATTCAACATATCAATAGTAAATAATTAATTAACAATTAATTCTTATTATGAATCCAAATAAATAATTCCACATTTCATTATCCAACTTAATTAACATGTCTGAACCTGTATACTAAAACAGTGATTCGTCCTGATCATTAACAAATTACATTCACATCGTAATCATCACACAACATGCTCCACAAATCCCATATATTTAGCAACCATATCAGGCAATATCTTATAATATAAAACAACACCATCCATGACAACATAATTCATGGAAATCTATCATGCATCAAAAGGTACTTATGACCAACAATCATAATAAAAAATTAATTCAAAATCTTAATTTAATGCATTCAAAATTATCAATTCAACAATTAATTATCTAAATATTATTTCATTGACCAATAATCAATTAATTTAACATTTTCCATTTATCATTTAGTAAATAATCCATCCATTAATTATTACCTGTTTCTAATTTATATTCCGAACATTATAAATATTCAACATTTTCAATAATCAGTAATAGCCATAATTTTTATTCCAACTCAAAACATTATAAATAATTCTATAATTAATTACCTTATTACCCATTATACACATTAAAATTATTTAACTATTTAGTCATATCACCTTAATGAAATTAACAAAACATGCCTAAAATTAACACATGTTTAAGTCCTCATTTATCTCATGTGGGCATCATCATTTAATAACATCAATACTGTCATGCATAGACATATCAAAATCAATGAAACATACATTATAAATTTATTTATAGAATCTATCATTCTTAAATAATGTGATAGAGAGTTGGCACCCAACCTTGGGGTGACACCATTTTAAATCTGAAGCACATTAATATACTTGGCAGCAACCAGTCCACAACCGGTCTGCAATCTCACCCATGCACATATTATATATATATATATATATATTCACACACATGACCTACAACAATATAAATAAAATTCAAAATATTAAAATAGCTGCTCAGAATCAATGTAGTAAGGGTCAATACACCTCTAACTAGGTACCAGGGACTCATAAAAATTATCACACACTTAATTGAATGAATTGATACAATACCATGATTCAATAACCTAAATCGAAACATGACAAAAAAGTGAAAACAAACTCATCTACCTCGCCTTTTCAGCAGATGTTGGAATACAGTCCAAAGGGCCTAGAGGACCCCCATTCACATCCCTAGGACTGAAGAAACAAGTAAACCCATGAAAACCTGAACAATATGATTTTGGGCAAGTAAACAGGGTGAGGGAGGTTCCAAACGGCTGATGCGAATGAAAAAACTAATGCAGATAGACTTACCACACTGAGAAAAACAAGATTAGAGAAGACACCGGGATGATTCGATCACACAAAGAGGATCCAGCGAGGGGGGTGTAGCGTGCCTCATAGGAGGGGCCTGGTTCATTTTTGTTGTTTTATCAATATGTTGATGTGACACCCTAATGTTATATCCCCCAATTATAAATTATACCCCTGAAAAACTAATAGTCTTAATATAATAACAATAACTTTTATTATTCTTATTTAATATAATGTTACTTCATTAACTAACATTTAAATAAATCTTTCACAATTAATTATGAAAACCCTCATTAATCATCAAATTAAATTAATATAATAATAATAATAATAATATCGTTATTATTATTATTAAAATTTTATTTTATTTAACATAAAATAAAAATTAATCATTTTAAAAACCGGATAATGAAACAGCTAACTTGCACCATTTTACTACCCGTGCACAACTTGATATATATAGTTAATTGGTTTAATTAAATTTAATGCAACTCCACATTTTTTCATTATTTAATATTACCATTTAAAGTTACTCTTATTTGATAACTCTTAACTCATCATTATTTAATTATTTATCTCCACAAAAATTAATTACATAAAACCTTCATCTTAGTTGTGATTAATAAAATTCCTTTTGATCATTAATTTAATTAAAAGAATCCCCAATAATATATTATTATTATATTCATAATAATAATAAAAACCACCCATAAACCATAAAAATAATAATTTCATTATTATTTTTATTTTTATTAAACCATAGATAATACCTGACACCACTTATTATATAAAATCAATCCTTTTTTAATTACAAAACTCCTTATTAAATTAGTCGCATCTTTGAGATACCCAAATGCCTCATTAATTTTACATAAATATTATACATCATTAAACATCAAATTAAAATTATTTAACATAAATGATACACCCCGTTTAATTAAAAAAACTTCTTAATTCATTATTAGCTTAATATTAAGACCATAATTAATTAGGAAACTAAAAATTTATTACAATATCATTAATATGATAAAAAATCCATCCAATACCCCTATTTAATTTCCATAATAATAATAATAATAATTTTTACATTCATAAAACTAAAATAATAATAATCTCATTATTATTATTTTTCAAACATTTGATAAACATGAAACCACATTTTAATAACAATGTTGTATTAAATCTTAAAATCCTCATTTTATTAATTATTTCTTTGAGAAACACAAAAGCATCATTGAATTCTCTTAAATGATATACTCTTTTAACATGCAATTAAAATATCAACACATCAAAATAAACTATATCATAATAATAATAATAATATTATTATTATTAGTAGTACATTCCTCCATTAAATAATAAATGATCTTTTAATAAATTTGAAACACTTCATTTCAGTTAAATGGTTCTTAGATAAACCCATAATCCAAATTAATTTCTTCAAACATCATTTAATTAATTTTTTAACATTCATTAAATTAAACAACCATAATAATTATAATAATAACTTTATTATTATTATTATTATAACATTATTTTAATTAATTACAAACTCCCATATAATACGATTTAATTAAATTAAATAATTTATTAAATAGGGTAAACTGAATGGGTTGGAACTCTACTGTGCACTGTTTGTGCAGATCCACTAATGTGGACTTTTCCAAAAAGATTATTCCTAAGACTCACTGGGAAAGCTGAAAAAATTATCATGTAATTAATAATGACCAAAAACGAAACTTTTAGGTGTTCCAACACTTGGAATAAAATTCCAAATCTTGGTTTAAAAAAATGACCCATTGATAAACTGAAAAAAAATTCAAAAACATTCATATTTTAACCCTGTTCAATAACACGTGACTTTACAAAAAAGAGTTTGTATTATTATATATTAATTTTTCTATTATTGGTGTATTAATTTATCATGATATGTGGAATGATATGTGGATAAGGGTGGATTTTTATAAGTGGGGGGGTAGGAAAACATGTAAATGTAATTAATTGTGAAATCCATCCATGATTTTTAGTTTCATGTGGCAATGATAGTTTTCAAAAAAAATAATTTATTTTATAAGGAATATGTATAAAAACAATATGGATACATTATATGGTTCTATATCATTATGCCCCATAATATTAATGATTAACTACAGAGTAAAATAGTTTTTACCAAGTCACAATATTTAGTTTTCATTTTTTCACTCATCACAACCGTAACAAATAAGTTTGACAATATTTGAAATTATAATATATTATTATTCAAAGTATTTAATCCATTTTACCAAATTCCATCCAATAAGATGTAAAAAAATAATCTAAAAATAATCACATGGACGGGATGAAAAATACATTTTTTAATGTGATATTGCTCATATGTTTACTATGTAATTTAGTATAAATTCAATATAAATTGATTCCAAAGAACACATTTGGATGAATTTATTTATTAGTGATATTTTTAAATTTAAAAAAACATTAAATATATTTTTAAAATATTAATTATTTAAACTAAATTTTAGTTTTCAATAAAAATATATTACAATTAAATATTCATAAAAAATGACACTTCTCATACAAATACCAAAAAATAACCCTATATTAGTATTTTTTTAATAGGCAGATATTTTATCAAATAAAATGTATTAAATTATCAAAAGACATATATATAACTATTACACCATAAAAATTCCACACAACCGCCCATTTGAAAAATGTATCTTCTTGGGCTTAAAATTGTATTTATTCTATATTCATCCATTTAAAATATAGTTTCCTAATTTATAATAAAATATTATATATATATATATATATTTCAATAATATCATTAAAAAATTGTTGTAAATTTTATTTATTAAGTTAAAGTAACTTTTAGTTCAAGAATATAGTTTTTTTATAAAATCATTTCCATTATATTAATTTGGTTTCTTTCCATTATAATTATTTATTTTCCAATAATATCATATTATTAAAATATGTATACTAAATTATAAATCATTAGTATATTTTATTAATTTTCTCCATTTCAAATGGTAGGTGATGACAATCATGTTAAAAAATAAAAACTTATAGAATATTCTTCTCCATCAAAACATGGTATAGTGTTATGCTCATGTAATTTTAGAAATTATTTGTTCCATTAAATACAATACAAACATTGTTGTTTTTAAAATCAAAGAAAAAAATATATTTTACATGTAACATAATCTATTAAATTATTTTTATCAATTATAACCTAAATATATCATAAAATCCTTGGATAATACATCAAATGATTTTGTAAATGATGTTTCTCATTGAAATTAGTCTTTTTTAAAATTTCATTTTCATTTATTTAATTTTTTATTGATACTGACATCATTAAAATGAAGTACATAAAAAATAGAATAAATTAATTGGGAATATAAAAGTCATCTGTAATTATACATAACTAGGACTCCACATTGGGGAAACAATGAATAGAATGGAGGAAAAGGGTAAATTGATATAATAAGTGATTGTGATTGTGGAAGACAAGTATGGGAATAATAATTAGAATGTAGAAAGGCAATCTAATTCATAGTGTATAAATGTAATAATATACTTTTTCTTGAAGACCCAATTTTTAATGTTGAGGAATTATTTTACAAAGGAAATATGATTAAATAAATGATGAAAATTGAATATGTAAATAATTGAGATTATGATAAGAAGTTTAATAATTTACATATCCGTATAGATGTCATGACGTCATTATATAAACTATCATCATATTAATAATTATAAAATAATTGTATAACCCGTTTTTTCTGACCGTAATTATTTCCACCCTGTGTAATATCATAAAATTTTTAGGATAACATCACAACTCATTACATCTAAAACATATTATTCTGGTAATAATTTATATATCCTGATATAGTTTCCCCAAAATTTATTTTACCACACATGGAACACATTTTTAGAAAAAATATAGGATATACTGTCAGATGATTCCCCATTTCCAACCACAATGATAGTTTTTTTACTTTGGATATGTCGGGGAACAAAACTGTCATTAAACTCTATCTCAACATTATCAGCACAATAAAAAAATTTCCCATAACCATTAAAATCTCTAAATTTTAAATAAAACAAATCAATCCAAAGTAAAATATATTATTTTTACTATCAATTTATTAAATAATTACTGGAACATACCTGGACAATCTCATGAAGTATGCTTCTTGTTCATCAATGAAATTTTCTTTTTCCCCACAATTGTATCTATTTTTTGTCCATCCTATTATTAACAAACATAGGTAAATATTTATGAATGAAACTTTCCATTAATTTATAACATTCTATGAGATCATGATCATTATTCTATATTGTATTGTTAAAAATATACCACCATCAATTAGCTGAACCTTTAAAATGATAAATGGAAAGAGTTACCTTTTGACATTTTGAACATCACATTACGATAAATATATTTTCTAGATCATTGAACAATCATCCATATAACATTAGGTTAAAGGATAAATTAAATGATATAGGATATTTACTCATGAAATTATCTAATATAGACATGTTGTAATATGAGATATCTACTTCCTCTCCATCACATATACCACCACAACTTTAGATTTATTAAATTTATCGATCACTATTAAAAACTATTCTATTCCAATTCCATCCATCTTAGGATGCTTATTTGGAATATTATTATCATTTTGGTGGATCTCCACTATTTAATTCATAATTCTTTTATGGAAAAGTATTTTGAACATACTTAGTCTATAAAAATTAATATTTTAATCAAAATAGGGTATATTATAATGAAAAAACATCCATGGGAAAGTAGTTAACACTATAAAAACCTAAAATGTTTATTAAACTATACTTTCTGAAAAATATAAATACCACACGCTAAACATTACATAATATATAATCTATATGTAAAATAGTCAATCTCTTTTATTATGATGATATTTATAGTTTTAGAGTTTTGGAGATTTATTTCATGACTCATACATAATAAAAACATAAAAAATGATAAAATTTATGATTAATATAATTGTTTCAAAAATAAATTATATTTAGTAATAATGTATGATTAATTTTTCATGGAAAATATCCATGTCTTATGACATGAATTTTTTGTAACCTCAACCAAATTTATACCTTATGAAATGTTTTAAAAAATAATGGATTATAACATATTCTCACAAGGGGATATAAAATTAAACGAAAAAATTAGTTTATTAATTACAATCATTCTTATGAAATATTTACCATAAAATAATTTTTATTAGGGAAAAAGATATAAAATATTTTCACAAGAAAATAAACAGATATTTTAAAAAAATTTATCTTTACAAAATGATATCAAGAAAATAATACTCTATTATGGATAATTATAGCATTATATTCATAGAACCATTTCAAAAACATTTTTATTTGAATAACCATTTAGAAAACATAAAATATAATTTTTACTGAATGAATTATAAATATTTAATGGGGATCATCCTTTTCAAAGGCTATAATAGGCTCACCAGTGAGCTATAATGTGGCTCAACCCTTTGTATAAGAGTATTAAGGCTCACCCAGTTCTCAAGAGATGTAATGGGGATCAACCCTTAGTGTAAGATATATCAAGATACCCCATGAGATATATTGGGGATAATCACATGATATAATATTTATTGGTCTCTCCAATTTAAATAACTCTCATTTACCATATGAAGACAGAAACACAATTTTTACAAAACCGTTTTAAAAATTCATTATATCCCTTTGAAATATACATTTTTGAAAAAATACAATTTTATTCTAAAACACAATTTTCAACACAGAAATTCTGAAAAAATGAAATTTTTTATTTCAATTAAGAATATTTTTTTTCTTAAAATAGTTGTAAGAAATCAAATATTAGTCCTGGAGGAGGAATTTTTTTTCATTTTTGTTAATAACAAATCAGTCATTTTTCTTTAGAAAAAACATTATTTAAAAAAACATAAAATTATTCCCTTTTGAAAACAGTTGATATAATGTAAAAACACCTAAAATATACTTCATTAATCAATTAAATCCCTATAAAATAGTATGTTTTAAACCATGATCATTTAATAGAATAAGAGTTTGTGGGAAAAACAATGATTTTCATTTTTTGGAAAATCATATTCTCACATTGGAATGAAAATAATCATAATCCCCATGAAAAAATAAAACATAAAAACATTACATATCATCCATATATTATAAATAAATATATAAAATGAAAATGGTTCATTATTTACATTTTATAGCATAATATAAGCATGTAACATCTATTAAATTACTCAATAAAAGAATATTTATACAACATCCCTTAGATTGTGTATGATTCATCACATGTATCATTATTGTACAAAATAATAATGTTATGAAATTTATTTAAATAAATAATTTTTCTGTTTTTTATGATTATTTTTTTTCACTTATGAATAATATTAATACAATTTCTTAATCCTTTATGATCAATGTGGATGTATGGACCATATTATGATCATTTGACAAAAAAAGTTATTCAATTGTCAACTATGACCAAAGGGGTCATTATTTTAGCATATATAGAATTTTAATGATGATAGATTATCATATTTATAACAAATATTAATTTTAAACCAAATAATGAATTCCAATTATTAAAATAAACTAAAATTACTATCATTGGGATGCTAGTCCTTATATATTCATGAGTAACGTTTCTATTTTTATAATGACTGTTATGAAAAGAAGGTGTGTTAAATAAATTTTTTCTAGCATGATTATTATATCATAAATACAATAATATTTAATTATAACTTCTTTTGTAAATTTATAGTGACGTGGTTATGAATAAAAATAGAATCGTGTCTCTTTGATGATGTGGTTGTCCAAACAAACACAAATGACAATATCGCTTTTCAATTGTGTGAGATGGTATGATCTAAAATGATGAAAATATATTTACTCAAAGATAATTATATCATGAAAAATAAATTTATTTAATCTATATATTATATATTAATTATATTTACTATTATTAAATTCAATTTATTTGTGAGTAAAAAATATTTACATCACTTTCTTAGGCAGTAGTCCATCGTACTCACAATTGATATTGATGTATACCTTGTGACATTAAATAAAAATTGTTGATGCTATTTAATAAATATAACGGTACAACTATGTTATAAATATAATTATTTAATTATATAAATAGTACATCCTTAAATATTCCCAACCATGAGACGTCTTAATGAATAAGAAATGACATCATTTTGTGAGGTAGTAGAATTCCTTACACAAAAAATAATTATTTGGTAACCTATTATATGGATAATTGTGTGGGTGTAGGTTGTAACCATTAAATGATAAAATATAATTATATGGATGATAATGAGTTTATTATACAAGCATGGTACATTAATAATATTAGTGGGTAGAGAAAGAAAAAGTGTGAAATTATTGTGATGATGACTTTCACATATTCTATGGGTAAATCAATTTAGATTCAATAAGTGTCCTCAATTTGATGGATTTTTTTTTAAAATGAGGCTTATTTGATGATATTATTAATTTTTTGAAGTGATTTGGGTTGGGATTTTGGATAAAAAATGGCATGGAAATTGATGATGGGGTGTCTTTTTATATGTATGGTGTGTGGAACACATGGAAAATTATTAGATTAAATTTCATCAACATTTTTTTCGAAGAGGACTAAATAAAGTAATAAATATATATTATAGAGATTTTAAATTCTAAATATTCTATTTTAATGGGTTGTTGAAATGTTTTATGTTTATTTGGCACTATAAATTTTTATTTAAACCACCATGTAAACTTGTTTTTACCTCAAACACTCTCATAACGTTTAATATCATATACTAATCACATTGAAAAAAAATTCACCCAATTGGGAAATATAAAATCTATTTTTTCAAATAATATTCAAATCTCTGGAAAAAATATTATAAAAATTATTCAGCAGATGAAATGAAAATCTTGTTTTTAGAGTGAAAATGTTAAAAAGTTTACTATGTTTTTATATATAAATTAAATATAATAATTATAAAAATGACATGAATTTGGTTACCATATTTTTAATTGATCTATTTATTCATTTAAAAAAATTATAATATAATTTATCTTTTTTAAGTTTTTAAAGAAAATAACATTTTTCAATTATATTGCGGTATTATTTAGTATTCGTCAAGAAATAAAACTCCACATAAAATTTTCTAAAATTATCATTGAGTTAAATTTGAAATTATTTTTATAAAATTATTTATTATATTTTCAAATAAAATTTCAAAATAGTCAAAATTAATTTTTAATAATATTTCTCCATTAAATGGAAATAAACATACTCTTTAGAAAAATATGACTTTTCAGTAAAAAAATTGGATTTTTTCTTACCGTATTAAAATTAAATATATAAGATGAATATAATAACTGGTATTGTATAATAGAATATATGAATTCCATTATCATAACTCAATTATAATAAATAATCTAATTTGTTATGAGAAAACTACTTTGGGAACAAAAAAATGGGTTTTTAAACATTTCATTTAAATTCAATGGTTTTTAATTTAAATTATATTTAATTATTTTTTGTTGAATTATTTTTAAAAACATTTTAAAATGTATCTTGATAACAATGATAATATTTTTAATTAACAACAAAAAAATATCTTGAAAAAACCCCTCTATGAATTACACATCTTGACACACTGGTATGTAACCGATGTAGCCCCCCCAGGAAAGAGAGTTGTTTTAGTGAAAACACTCCATTGAAAACTATAATGAGAATCATTACAATTACACTTTCCCCTGAAGAAACTCATACTGTGACTGGAATAAAAATAATCTCCCTATAAAAGTAACTTCCTATCCATGTCCATTTCAACTATATGTTATCTAAAAAATATATCATATTTATGAGGGAATTTCCAAAAGAATACCAAAAAATGAATATCATGAACAATACCTAACTCAAACGATTTATAATTTATCATCTCAATCGATACAATATCAATGATGAAATACACGATCTATGAAAAAAAGTTTTCATAATCATTCTCAGTCATATCATAATGGTAAAATTTGATAAAATCTATAGATACTTCTAATATCCTCGATTTGAGATAGAAAAAATTAGTTAAAAGAAAATATAATTACCTCCAATCTATGACATATTTTTTTATTTTCCATTTCCAAAGTTCCCTAAAAACAATTACTTGTTCCTTCCATTATGAATGTGGAACACATCACTTTTATCTCATCAACTATGTACAATAACAAAAACAACAATTACAAACCTTTCAACCATTCCCCATTATCTTCATTCTTTTTTGATCCATTAAATGTAGTTCAATTAAATTTAATGAATAATATAGAACAAATATAGAATATTTCCCACTAATGTTCCATAGATTGATCTAGAACAAGAAATGGAGGTGGTGCCTATCACAGAGCATGGAAAATGTGCACATTCTCCTCTACATTGATCAGATCTGGAACACAATGTTCTCAAAATTGTTCCACAATAGCTTCCTTCTTGATCTGATTCAGACGTCTTCTCAGTGGAATGATGCAAAAAAAATTAATATACAATATAGGAGTCATCAGATTTAACTCTCATATATAATGGGAAGGGAAATTAATAACAATATAGAGAAAAACAACATTTTTATTTCAATATATCATAATAAAAATAGGGAAAACTAGAAATAATCCTCATTATATAGTTTTCTAACCACCCCTAGTGACATAAGGATCAACGTATTGAGGGGTGGCCATGAAATAATTTAAAACTACATCCTATGTCCTGATAATATTTTACAAATTCATTATCACTTCAAGAAAAAATATAAACCTCCCTCTAATACATCGTTCTCATGAACCAGCCCAAGTACCCCGGTAACCTAGTAATTGACTAGCCTTGGCATACACTGAATAGTGTTACTGATCCCCTTGGGTAGATGACTAACATCAAGAATCACATAAACTTATTGTGGGAATGGTCTTTTCACTAACAATGAAGATATTAATGAAAACAAGAAAATATTCATATCCAATGACACACCACTGGGTGTAATGTACCAGGTGACAAAAATGAATTAAACCTCAATTTACTATAACCAATGTACCAAAATATGGAAAATAAAACAATTCCTAAGTGACCCAATTCAATAATTCTATGGATCAACATTTAGATCCACTTATATGTTATCTATTTCCCATAATCAAACCATGAAGGAGATATTATAAAAAATTTGAAGGAATCAATTAGGGTCCAATTCTAATACCTATATGATTCAGATAGAGGATCATATAAAAAAATTACATTCTAAAATTAACTAATATGGTTGTTTTAATTAAAAGGTAATCTAGTTAGAAATAAAAAAATAATTTTTAAAAAATTATCATTTATAAATTAATATATTGAAATTGTTTATAATTTAACTCTTCGATTTTAAAAAGATGGAAATAAATTTCAAAATATGGAACATATCTTTAATCAAAGGGTTATTTAGAAAAATGGATGTTTTCATTAAATCGATTAAATAAATACATTTATATGAACAAAATTTATATATTCTGTAGGAATGTAAAGAACATTACAAATATGGATTATATATTTAATATACAAAAAAGAAAAAAACATGGTAATTTTCAATATTTTTAGGATAATTCAATGATATGGGGATGAACCCTATTAAACGACATATATCTATATATACCCCATTGGACAAAAGGTAAATGGGAATCATCACCATCTCGAATGAAAATGGTTCTGATGATATAATGTTTTAGATAAATTTAAATCACAAAGTGCTCTAAAAAATAAGTCATTAACAACCTAAGGCTTGGATGTGATAAATGAAATTTTTTTGGCCAATTTAATTTATGGTTTCTTATAATAAAATTAAATCCCACCCCCTATTTTAAATGTTCAAATATTTTATTTACAAAAAATTTCTTTTAATAAAAAACATACCATTTTAAAAAGATAAAACCACTAGGTTACATCAACATCCATTTTAAAATAGTTTTCTTAAATAAGGATTTAAAATAACTTAATTAATTTCACAAATCAATATTAAAATTTAATTTAGAAATTTAATTTTCTATAAAATTTCATAAATTTTTCAAGAAAACCTCATCTCACTGGAAATTGTGTTTTATAAAAATTTTCATCAAATAAATTTTCCATAATTAAATTAAAAAAAATTATCATTTCAATCAAATTGCATCAATTCTATAAAAACCTAATAACCTAGAATTGGTCATTTTCCCAATTTCATGAAAAATTGAACCACAAAATCAATTCTCTATAATTGGGATTTTAATAAAATCGTTGAAATAATTTTTCCTAATTTAATCAATTTCATTTTTAAATAAAAATAACATTAAATCATAAAATTAAATTTTTTATTAAATTGGAAGAAAAAGACATGCTTGCTTACACTTCTACAAAAATCAAAAGGATTCCAACAATACCTACCAACAAGAAAAAAGTTGTAGAAGATCATGGAATTGAACCAAAAATTATGATTAAAAATAAATGATTTATCTACATCAAATTCAAGATGATATATAAAACCCAAAGGAAGGAATACAGAATGAGATGGGGAGTTCTGAATAATACTTACCCAGAATGACTCACATGGATTTCCAAAATGATCAATTTCCAAATCAAAATTATCAGAGGGGTTGGAGGATACCATAATCACATACTTAAGGCTATAGGTTGAGAGAAAATATGTCTGGATGACGAAACATTAAGTAATCAGTCATATTCATATTATATAGAAAACATGAATTGGGTTTTTACATGGTGTGTAACCCGGTTAGATGTCCTATAATCGTTGATTCTCAAATATACTAAAAAACACGTCACCTCTTACTAAAAAAGAATTATTTTAATTTTATATTTTAAAATGAGGATTACCATATTAAAAATGTAATTTTTTTCTATAGAGTACCGTAACGATTGGTTTAAAAAGAGAGTCCAAAAAATCTCTCACTTCACCATTATATGTATCCTCCCATCACCTTCTTGACCCTACATAGAAAATAGGAAAATAAAAATGAAAAATTACTATAACATATCTAATATAAAGGTAATGTGATATTACAATGTAAAATATTCTAGAACATGATTCTATATTTGATCCAAATTATTATGATGATATGATTATGAAAAAATGATATGAATGATCATGATGATAGCTTTGTTCACAATATTGTGTGGTATTACGCTACTTTGAGCTGATGTCACATTATAATAAAATACCAAATACTATTTCATTATCTAATCCTTACACTCATGATGATGATATTGATACCATTATTATGTCCGGATGATGAGGATCATGCTCACACATATTATATTGATCAATGTTTTATTTATAATCTTATATGGCTTTAATATGGCCCCTTTCATTGACATATATCGTCACATTACTACTTATACAAAGGATTTTAAAAGGAGCACTAAGAAGCTAGAGAAAGATGAATTCAACAAAATATATTTTGTATTATATAAATAATTTTTATGGTCATAATTTTCCTAGGGCACTAATGCTTTGGATCCTTATTTTATAGCACTATGATGTTTTTTAACATAAAAATTATGTAATAGACTTGTTTTAAAATGTATCATATCTATAAATTCAAACATAATAATTGAAGTGGAATTATTAAATATATTATTTTTTAATTAAATTAGTATGAAATATTTAATTATTATTAAAAATATTTTTTTTGTTACATATTTTAAAGAATATGATTAATGGAAATCAATATCAACAAATAACACGCAATGAAATAAAGATAAATCATAAAAAAACTTCATTAAAGGGAATTTAATTCTTAATATGTAACTAATTTTTTGATTTTTTTTATGGGATAAATATATAGTTAATATAAGAAAACATAAATTGTATAGTATTGATATTGTGTAACTAAGATATTATATTATTGACAATGTGTTTTATGCTTTCATTGTTGTAGTTTAAAATAATATTTGGTATATTTATTTAATTATTTATTCTATGGTATTATTTAAGCAATATGGAGAGAGTTTATTTTCTAATTAATTCATTTTTTAATAATGTTTGTTGGGAAATTAATGTTGTTACCATGTTTTAGGAGAATATATTATCAATGAATTAAAATATTTAGAATGTTAAGTTAATAATTAAATCATGTAGTTTATGATATTATTGATATGTTGATTTGGCATTTTTATCAAACCTATTTCTAAACTAATGTATTTTAATGTTATATATAAAAATTTTGTAATGGTAATAATGGAAAATATTTACAGATTGGTTTATGTTGATCATTTTATAATGATTTATATATTAATTTTTTATTTTAATATATGAAATTTTATCCATATCCATTGTTAAAAAAACATTTATGGTGATAAATAGGGATATAAAGAATTTGATATCATTACTTTTTTGGATCTTATTATCTACTAGTTCATTATGCATAAAAAATCATATTAATATCATAAAGTGTGAAATGTTTTAAAAACTAATCAATGTGCAACATAATGATGAGTTTTTCTGAGGAAATGGAATAAAATCATGTTTTTTTATTTTCTCTAAAATATTCATTTATGGTAGGAAAATGATAGTAAATTAAAATATTATTAATTATAATTTATTTTTTATTAATTGATTTTATTATTATTTATAAAATAATTTTTTTCCATACCTGTTTTATTTCTCAAATGATATATATATATTTATGTGGAACAAAATTATGTTACTAGTTTTATCTTTTATGTCCATGTTCTCTCTCCACATCTATGATATCCATTCTAAAAACATATTATCTGTAATTATAGACTACGTAAATAAATCAATTTATCTATTTTAATATATAAATTTTCTATAAAATTTTTATCATTTGGGTTTCCTAATATTTTATATTAAAATGTTAAACTATTTTTTATACAGAATAAGATATAAATGAATGGATGGAATTTATTTAAGTGTGAAAGTATGTGGCACCCTGAGGTTTTTTGAAATATTTTTTTACTAAATGTATTGTTATATATATTTTATATTACACAAAATAGCATGTTTATCTTATGTTACTTGTATCATTGAGAATCCCATTTGTTACATGCAACTAGGAGTTTAAATGAAACTTGACATAGTTAGAAATATTATTATTTAATATGATAGCTAAAAACTAGTCAATTAAATTAGAGTTTTGACTAAGATTAAATAATTTATTAAAACATATTTTTTACACATATCTATAATTTTAATTCCTTGGTGACTAATTTTTTAAAATTAAAAAAATATCACTTGAAAATAATGGCATTTTTATCAAAATACATTTTTTTAGGGAAAACACTTTTTTAATAATAAAATTGAATAAATTACATAAAATATTTCTTTTATTAAAATCTAAATATTATATATTAAATAAAACAATTAACATTTATCTTATGTTTTCTCCGGAAAATATATATAAATAAGCCTAATTTTTTACATTGAACTGTAAATTTCAGAAAAATTATGTTTTCTCATTTTCTTGAAAGTTTATAAATTAATTTTTATTTGTTTACATAATTAATTTAAAAAAATTAAAATCCATTTTAAATACTAATATAAATATTATCATTCGTTGAAGTTTAGATAATTTTATGAAAAGTTAAATTGTTTGATAAATAGTAAAAATACTAAGTTGTATTATTAATTGTAATTTATATTGAAAAGTTTATAAAGAAAAAAATTGTAAATGTATATTTAAAACTAATATTATTTTAATTAGATATCTGTTAATATAATTTATTTCATTGGAATCAATTTCATTTGGGCTTTTTAAACTAAAATATTTTAATCTTTTGAAATGTATCCCTTTCCAAAAAAACATTATCACCGCTTCTAATGATTTTATTTTAAAATATATTATTACACATAAATAATAGTATTTTAGAAAATTGGAATCAATATTTTTGTAAATAATAATTTATATTATCTAATAAATTATATTAAATTTTTATCAAAATTAATAATAATGATATAGAAAATATATTTACTATAGTAAAGGTAAAAATGGGTTATTGGGTGGAAAATTAAAGATATATGTGATAAAAATGACCCAAAACATCTATAACACATATGGGATAGACATATTTCGACATTTTATATTATAATTTTGATAATGGTCCATTTTGGAATATTTTGGAATATCGAATGGATTCGTTAACCATTTTACTTTGCATATTTACAAGGGTTCAATTCACATTACATACTGAAGGTAACTCTACATAATCTCTTATATAAAAATTAAACCCCAATTGGTTAGACCAAAAAAACCAAAATAAATTCATTAATTACATTTTCTCATTCATTAATCTTAATGTTCAAATAAATTCATCATATAAATCCATCTGGTGAAAATGAAATATTGTGTTTAAAGAAGTGGTAGCATCCCAAATAATGTGAATCATATTTTTTAATCTTCCACCTCCATGAAATGTTATTAATACACGATGATATAATTATTTCATAATTATCAATATATATGTATTTTTTAATGTGAATCCCTTTTATCAATATCCACTTCCATTAAACGGGATAAAAAATTTATTTGAGTGGTTGGTTGATTGTCACCTTGAGAATTTATTTTATTCATTTTCCATCATAACCTCTATAATTTGGATATAATTACAAATTTAATTTTTATATATGATATTTATTATATTATTATAAATGTTGTATTGTAATTCAAAATCCAAATTTTAACCACCAAAACATTTTTAAAACAATAACATCTCTATTGTGTATGAAATACTACCACATCCAGAATTAATGTAATGATTTTTGTAATAATATTTTAAATTGTTGATAATTAGTATATTAAAAATAATTATAAATTAACATTGAACTTTATTTATACATTTGGGAAAATTATATCCAATATAATTTATTTGTTTCCATTCCCTTGGGGATATAATAATATCATTTATGTAGATGGTGGACTACATCATCAAGAAACGATATGATTAGTTTTTGAATAAAAAATTTAATGATAGTTAAAAACATAAATTTAATTAATATATTTTGTAAAAAGTTTTAAATATGTTCCCTATAAATTATATATATATTTTAAAAAAATTTCGTTTTATATGTGTATAGAATGGAAGATAATTAATATATAGGCATAACCAACCTTGTATATGGGTGATTAATTTCATTTTATTTTTAAATAATTTTTTGTATTACAATAAATACGTTTATGGAGAGAATATAATTTATCTATGTCATGGTTAATATTATGTATGTTTTTATAGTGATAAATTTAAGTATTCCAAAAAAATAAAAAAACATGGAAAACGATGTAGTTATTTCTCTAAACATCACATTAACATGGAATTATTAATAGAAAATAATAAAATTTGATAATGAAATAATAAATTGTAGTATATATGTTTATTTTTTTAATATATTAAAATTAAACATTTATTTATTTATACATGAGGTTTTAAAATGTTTGATGGGAGTTGAGAATTATGTTAAGATATTTTCAACTCACTTTTTACAACTATGAGAATCATGATTTATAAAAAAATAATTTATTTGTTTTATATTAAATTGGTGAATTTTTATTATTAATGTTCTACAAAAACCATCTGGATTCCAATATCCAATTTTCTATCTCTCATTCAAGGGGTTTATAGATCAAAATAACCAAATAGTAATGGGAAATTATAATAATATAACATCATTAAGACATATGATATATTATTCTCCAATATTCATTTATGAAGTGTATGTACAACCATTTTCCTTAAAATATAGATAATTTATTTTTTCATGGAATTATATAATTCATTTAATGTAATTTTTCCCTTGGAAATACGATTTAATGTTTTGTTAATGGTGAGGGTTTCATGCTACAATCTCATTATTTACCAGGATTTTTCATTATCATTCATCCTATGATTAAATATTATGATATATGTCCAAGAAAACACATTTATTTTCATATATAATATTTAATTTTTTTGAATTAAATTTTCAATTCATTTTCATAATTTTCTATACAGAAGAGTTATTTTTTTTGAAAAATCTCAATTATATCACTTTTCTTTTGAAATCATTTTTTCATAAATCATTATTTTGTAGAAATGTTTTAGATAATGTTATTAATTTTCAAAAAATTATATATTTAATAAAATTTAAATCATGTATAATTTTTTTGAAAATTTTAAAATAATATTATTGTCATATTCCAAAAAGATTACCATTAGGCTATTATAAAAAATTTGAATGGAATGTGTATATTAAATTATATGTCATGAATGATAAATTTACAAACCAAACAACTCATGGATTTAAATATTAATTTTCAATTTTAAAAGCTTATTTTTGAAGACAATGTTTTCTTAAATGTTTTCCGAATTTTTAATTTAAATTAATTTTATTATCGATTAAATTCATTTTACCTAGAGATATTATTCAAATTGGTTTTAATGATTATTTTCAGAGTATTGATGGAAATTTTCAAAAAAAAATTAATGATGAAAATTTTTTAATTTTTTTTTCTTAATAAGGAGTTTCAATTTTCCACATGAAATATTATAACAATTTTTGTCTCAAATTCTTTTTCAATCTAAAATGTAGTCAGATAATGATAATTTTGATTTACTAAGTATATAATCCAAATATATTATTCAAGTTATTTACCAATTTTTTTGTTTTTTTTTTGAAATTATTTTTATGAAATCTATTTCTATTCAATGTTTTATAACATGAATAAATGATTTTGAAACCCACACATTTTTATATAGTTAATTCTTTGATGAAATGATGAAATTGATATTAAATTTTCTTCCCTATATGACCATTTACTATTAAATGTGTATGGATTCAATTTCATTTTAGATTTTCTCATATAGAGAATCATGTATTATATTATGGAAAAAATATATA
The DNA here is from genome assembly GCA_963277665.1 of Viscum album. NCBI lineage: Eukaryota > Viridiplantae > Streptophyta > Magnoliopsida > Santalales > Viscaceae > Viscum > Viscum album. The sequence goes on from OY728127.1 coordinate 2,049,304,204, forward strand.
TATGATTATAATTATGTGAAATATGGGGATTTTATCTCCCTTGAATTCATTTTAAAATTTATTATATCTCATGAGATAAGATGGACATAAATGGGGATTGAATCTGGTTTAGTATGAGAAGTTTCGAAATAAAATAGAGGTGGGAGTGAACATTGACTTATAAAATGGATTGGGGAGTAGTCTCATTCGACTATGGTGTCCTTGGAAATGATAACTAACTACTATATAACTGATTATTTATTTTTCTGTGCATTCCACAAATCCTGGACTTTTGTAAATTTTATTCTATCATCGAGAATGTTCTATTATTTCCTATTAATTCATATCTTATAAACATCAATCCCTTATTCCATTCATCATGATTTTGATTCTAGATAATAATGGTATTGTTTTTATATGATTTTCCTAAGATCTCATATCTTTATACGCATATTATCTATAATTATTTCACTTTTATACCCTTATTTAGCATCTCATATCACTATTTTCAATGTTATGTTTCCCTAGGATATGAATAAAATGATTTTGTAATATATTTTTATGACTGGAGGTGGTATCGAGATATGTTGTGGGAGATGATGTACCTCAATTACGAATTTTTTTATTTCATAGCATCTAATGTTAGTCATTATAAATGATTCTAAAATTGATTGTTATTTCATGTTCAAAATATTCTTATAATAAGATGTAATATTAATATATGATTATTTTGGTTCCTTACTACTAGTATTTATGAGCGGTTAAGTTAAAAATTTTAAACTATGATATGGATAATTTTGTGAGATTCCTGGGGATAGGTGTAAGAATATATATATGGAAAAGTCAATGAATAATTACATATATGAGTCAATGTATATGAAAATGTCATGCAATTTTTGGAATGGATAGATATTTTGGTTTCCGAAAAATTAAATCCATACCATGATTCCACATTTTAATAGGGCTCTATACTAGAAATTCCATAGGTTAATATCTCTAAAAATGTTGAATTGAGATAGACTCGATCTTCAAAAAATTCATGAAAATTGGTCATACTACACAAATAGTTTTTCACTCCCAATTGATCTGATTTTTAAATATGAAAAATATTTTATATCAATAAATAAATATTAGAATAATAACCATTAATGAAAAAATTTATGACTATAATTTAATTGACTAAAAAAAATTTATGATGTAAAAATCCTATAAATTAGTGTATAATATTATTTTGATTTCCCAAAATCAATATAGTTTCTCCCACAATTCATTTTTATATTAGTTAAAGGATTTAATCTCAAGGAATAATTTTAACAGTGAATCTGATGAAATATTAAGTTTCTACAAGAGACCATTCTGTTTGATTACTAGAGTTATCGATATTGTGACTATACCTTAATGTATATCATGATATATAATTAATAACATAAACTTCAATAAGATTCATAAACCAAACTATATTTTGAAAATGACTTTTTATGAATTTTAATTGGGAAATTAATATATAGGAATGAATATTCAAGTTTCTACATGTCATGAAAGTGAAAATAAATACGTATAAATCTATATCAATATGTGGGGTGGTTTTTTCTATGTTGAATTGATTATCATATAGTGAAAAAATATGATGAGTTTTGTGTATTATGTTTGGTTAATATAATAATTATCTATGTCAAGAGAATTATCCAAAAATAAACATAGAGAATAATGAAATAACATTTACATTTCAATAATGTATGTGAATGTAAGGAATTTTTTTTTATTGAATGTTAATAATTTTAAAATATTCAAGGACTACTTGTATACGTTTTTCATTAATGATATTCCATAGTATGTTGAAGGGTGATAATGACCTAGAAATGTGATATAATGATAATTTCATATTCTAGTAAAAACAAAAGATTATGGGAAATATAACACATAATATGTTTTTCATGATAATATATTTATGTTTAGATTAATAGGAAACTGATATAAATAATTTAAATTTGATAGTATCAATGACCAAAGTAATAATTAATGTTTTTTGGACAATGACACAAACAGAATTTTGACTCCCATAATACCAGCACCAAATCCATCCAATGACAAGGCTCTAAGTGCAACCCCTTTCACCACGGGTTGGAAAAAGTGTCCAAGTATCAATACATATTTTTTTGGGAATGATTTACATGAGTATGAAATCTTAAAACAATATAAACAATAAATAATATGAATATGAAATTTTATTGAAAAATAACACTCACCAAAAACAATATCTGAATACATAGTTTTAAATAACTTAAAAGGGGTCCATCCATAAATTCAAAATATCCTAAAATCATCCACAAAGACTCCACACAACAAGGGTTCATTGTAATGACCTGGAAATATCATGTATGTGTTTTATTATTAAATTGATATTTTACTAGTCCAGAAAAATTGACAGCGTGTGATTCAGAGGCCCAGAGTGCCCGTAATGAATTTCTGAACTTTTTTCAAGTATGTTTAGTAAAAGTATGAGCATGATTTTGTTATTTTTGAATCGTTTCTTGAAATTGAAAACTGTGGGCACCGTTGAACTCACAACTACAGTATTTGTTTAAGGGGATCTTCACCTCGATAGTAGTATGTCAAGGGTGAAAGATTGAATTTGGGTTTTCGTGAAAAAATAAAATAAACATAAATTGTGTAATGTTTTTTTGGAACTCCCATGTGTGTGTTGAGAGTTGGGGACCACCAGAACTAAACCTCCCACATGTGGTTATGGAGGTCTGGACCACCATAACTAAACCTCCCATGTGATGTTATGGTGGTGGGGACCGCCCGAGATGAAAACCCCCTTGAACTCCCTCTTAATGGGGGATAACCCATGGACTGCATCCAATATTGAATTCTTCCAACACCATTAATTAATTTGTCCAACTAATTATTCCAAAATTCCTTTATAATAAGTCTACATAAATCTAATTATATTGGTTCCTCTTTGTTTGGGAGGATTATTTGTTGGAAAATAAGATTGTTGGGGGGAGAAATTTCTCCAAAGAAAAATGCCTTCGAAGAAAATTCATCAGAAATCAAGGAAGATGACGACCTTTGAGACCATCATCGAAGAGTGGTTTTGGGAGCAACGATCATTGGCACCCTTCCACCTTTTTCGATTTATTTTTTACACCAAAATCAACGAAAAATCGACGTAGGGGTTGTTATTGAATTACTGAAATTTCTTATTTAAATTCATCATTCATGGAATGCATGGAGAACACAGATCAACCAAAACAAGTTCATCCATTATTTGTAAGAAATTGTAGAGTTTGGCATTCTTGATTCATGATTTTCTTGGGCTACTTGCTACTTCCCTAATGCTGAGGATGTGGGCCAAAAAACATGGCTCGACCCATATTTCATTATTCTGTATTAGAGTGTTCATCAAGATTGTGACGATTGCTGGTGCCGACGTTTGGAACTAGTGGAACTCGAGAATGGTAGTCGAACCCAATGTCGGCCGCAACGAAGGGGATGACGCAATTGCACCGCCCCGCGTCCTCCATCATACCTAGACACATCCGACTGCGGCCTCCATCATCTGGGGCCGCCGCGTCCTGTGGCCTTTGTCATCCGTGGCCGGTGTCACCCCACGGCCTCCGTCGTCCACAACCTCCACCACCGACCACCTTTCCACCCAAGGGCCCCATGTCGCCAGTGACCTCCATTGTATGTTTCCTCTGCGCTGCCCTGCTTCCCTCTGCGCTTCCCCGTGTTCTCGCCACATCACGACCCTCTAAGCCACCCTACGATATCATCGCCCTCATGACCTCGCTCTACTCCACGGGCCACTACCCCGTCTAGGCCATCCAACGCGGGCCGAGATGGACACAGCGGGTCGGGCCCGGTCAGTTCGATTGGGTGGGACCAGAACTGTACCCACATTGACCCATTTACACTCTATCATCCTTAACATTGGCACCGGGAGTCTGATGGATGAACCATCAATAGAGCTGTAAACCATGTAGTGGTACGGTCCCTTTGTAATACCCCCACTTGATTTTTGGGTAATGTTGTGGTAAGGTCTGGTTGGATCGATCACGAATCCAATCGGGCCCTTGGGACTAAAAGGCTAATAACATATAGACCGAGCATCTTATTGACACACCGTCTATAGCATGGCGACCCCTATGACGTGGAAGTCATTTGATACACTTCTTCATGACACTTTGTTGTAGTTGGATTATCATCTAGAGGCATGTGTAGTGGACCCTCATAGAGACAAGCTAGTGTATTGCGGGAACCCAGTAGCAGGCTGTGATGTGAAGAATGAAGAGTGATCTTTCATGGGTAAACACCGACCGATCCTATATGGGTCAGCACTGAGCAATCCTATGTGGGTCAGCACCAAGCGATCATGTGTTGATCAGCACCGAGCGATCCTCTGTGGGTCAGCACCGAGTGATCTAGTGTGGGTCATCACCAAGAGATCCTGTGTGGGTCCACACCGAGCGATCATGTGTGGGTCATCACCGAGTGATCATGTGTGGGTCTTCCTCTTTATAGAGTAAGATGATTTAGTAATTACATATATTCATCCTTACTGCTGTACAGAATTTCTACCTAGTGTGAGATGAGATTGTACCATGTGGTACTTTCTTTCGTGCTAATACTTTGGTGGTATTCTTTTGTGTGTCGTACCTATGTGGTACTTTCCGTCGAGGTATTCCAACCATTGTGGTACTATTGAGATTCAGGATTTTGGGTTGGACATTGTGTTTCCTCTTAATTGAGATGGGTATACTTAATAACTTACGTATATGTATGGGCATATTCCTAAGTAGGTTTGACGGTTGACATTATGATTTGTAGTTTATCCTTCATGGTTTTTGTTAGATCATGAGGGTCTCAGGGACCCTACTGAGTACACACCCCTACACGGGCTATGACTGAACTTGTTGTGTTTGGTGAAGATGATGGGAAACATTGACTGAGGATAAGAGTACTAGGCCTAGAGGTAGCTCGGAGGTGGACATTAGATGAGGCTAACTATAGATAAGTCCTTTCATGAGCTGTACCTACCCTTCATGTAGGATTTGTGGTGGAAGATCTAAGTGTTTCTTTTCACCTATCAGTTGTCTTTTACTTTCTATTATTCGTTTTACTTTCATGTTGGGCTTGTATTCTAGCCCCTTTTACTTAATGTACTCTATCTATTTACTATTCAGTTTACTTGAGTTCGTATCTTGCTGTTTGCTGGGTGGTGTGTGTTAAAGGTTATAAAGTCAATATCTTCCCAGTTTTAGTGAATTTGCCTTTGGTTCTAGTCACCATCCCCTGGCCTATTAATGGTGGGGATGGGGTAGTCTCAACATGAGACACATGGGATGGGTCATGATAGTCATTACCACCAAGCCGTCATCACAACACTACACTATATGAGGGGACTAAAAACCTGAACAAATTTCACCCAATCCTTTGACATTACCTATGTCAAAAATGACCATGTCTAATAACACCCATGGGTGTATGTAGGGCATGATCCTAAGACCAATAGGGTACCACCCAAAGATTCCATGAGTATGCAATACAAGGTTAAAAATAAAGTAGTTTTAATATGTAAGGAAAAGCAACGATAAATTCCAAGAAATGTAAATTTTATTTATAAATAGATTTCAAAATAAATCATTCAGAATGATAAAACATATGAATAGAAAAATGTTATCTACTATAATTTACATCTACATACAACCAAATACAAGGGAAAATACCAAAAATCCGTTGAGTATAAAAAATAGAAACACCCCTAGGAACTTGATAGTCTCGAGCCCTATGTACCTCATACCTCGATGTAGAATATCCATGTAAAAAACATTTACTGTCCATGATCCAATATTTTAGAAAATACCCAAAAATAGTAGTCCCTCGAAAACATCCATATATTTTAGTTATAGGTGTCACTATCCCAAATGTAAAATGAAATACGGATAAAACTACTCCGGGTCACTAGCATACTAGTACATATTCACCCAACTAAGTACCCTAGCTTCCCCCTTGGTGCATAAACAATGTTAGAATGATAAAAACATACCTTTTTACATATAAACACCACTAATGTCCACATAAAAACAATAAAGTATCTATACAAACTTTATACCACAAATAACACACAACCAAATAATTTTTTTATAATAAAACAACTTCTCAAAATCTATAATTGTTTTTCACCCAAAAAACATTGAAATTAACACCTTTCACACTATCTAACCACTTATATGTCACCGAAACGAAATTTCCATTAAATATCACTCATGGAAACCAAAAAATTCATTATATTGACGCCTTATATGAACCATTATGTTATATATTGGTAAAACCTGTATTTTCACTCAAACATGGAACTTAAAGTTCATATGCTTCCAAAACACCATTAAAACAAATTGTATCTGAAACAATCAAATGATATAAAAATTAAAGAAATTTTTATCCGCACTAATAAATTATAAAAAAATAAACTACAGATTTATAGGGCATCTACATATGTATGAATAAATTGTTTCTATGAAAACCCACCAATTCTACACAAAAATGGAACTTCAACTTCATTTTATTTACATATAACACTAAAAACAATTTTTTCCCAAATAATAAAATAATATAAACATGAAAATATTATAAAATGACAAGTATATGTATCGTGGATTTCATAAACATGGAATCACCTACCAAAATTGTTTTGACATTGAATCCATTGTGCGAAAAATCATACACTCCACTTCCACCCCTCAAGGAAGGTAGATCAAACCTAAAATTAAAATATTTTACCATGAAACCCCAAATTTAAACACTAGGTTTGAAACCCTACCCATTGGTCACAAATAACTTTAATAATATGGGAATAAATCCCCTTGAAAAATGTGATAAATAAAGAAGAGATTCACTTACTCGATAATGATTGATGTTTCTCCACCAAAATTACATTCAAAATAAAGTTCTAAGGAGTGTTTGAGGTGATTGGGTGGATGAAGTTGTTATAATGGTCGATTGGGGGAATAAAGGGGATATTTGGGATAAATATTGGGGCCTGAGGTAATTGAATTCTAATTTTTTTAATGACCTTGACATGGTCACACGGTTAGTTTTCACTGTTTAGAAAACTCTTCTCCCAAACCGTTCACACCTTTTTTCATCTCAAAATTTGTCCAAACACATTAATATTAAAAAAGGAAATAGAGGAAACATGTGGGGGAAGATAGTTGAATAATAAAATATAAAAAATAACATTAAATAAAGGATATTGGTTTGAAAAATCCCCCCCACGATGAAAACATTTCGTCCAGAAAAATCAATCTGAAGCTTGATTAGAAAAAAGTAATGTGTACTCTTCCTCGACCCATGAATTTTTCTCGCATGTCTGAAGTGTATAATTCCCATTCTTCCATATAACCCATACCATTGGAATATACTTCCACTGAAGAACCTTTTCTTGGAAGTCCACTAATCACACCGGCTGCTCAACGATAGATAAATCATGCTCTATGTCAAAATCCTCCCAATTTAGTACATGGGATGGATCCGAGTTTTATTTATTCAATTGGGAGACATGGAAGACTTCAAGGATTTATTTTTATATATATATCATATGAAAAAATTCCAACACACTCATTGATCTCAAAATGCCTGACCTACTGTGGCATCAACTTACCTTTTTCCCAATCGACGATGGTCAAGATGAGGGGCCACATTCATGAATACCCAATCATCCTAAAAAAATTATTGGTCTCAATTACTCTGGTAATAATATGATTTATAGAGACTTTTATCTTTCAATAAGTGCATCTTGATCAATATGACCTTCTAAAATGTCTTCTTTATTAGACTTGACCCCAGTAGTGAGGTGTCACCTACCTCAAACCAACACAGGGGGCCGACAAGGCCCACCATAGAGAGCCTCAAAAGGAGGCATTCAAATTGCCAATTTCTAACTATTATTATTCAAAAAATGACATAATATCCAAATATGATATCCTATGATCCTACAAAGTCCAAAACACATGCACAAAGCAAGTCCTCCAAATTCTGATTTGCCTACTCTGTCTGACCATCTATTTGATGATGGTATGTTATTATCATCTAAATCGGAGACTCCAAGGCCTTATGATGGCCCTCAAAAAACCATGATGTAAAATAGGTGTCTTTATTTGAGATAACTGCTAAAGAAACAACATGGATTCTTACCACCTTCAGAAAATTCAGATGGCCCAACTCATTCAAATTTGTAATATCTTTCATCGGAAGGAATTGAGATGATTTAAAAAATGATCAATCACCTCGCAAATGGTTTTCATACCCTAAAGAGTACGAGTAAATCCATAAACTAATTACCTGATGAACTCATCCCACATCCATATAGGAATGTGTAAAGAATAATGAAAATCAAAGGCCCTTTGATGCTCTACTTTCACCAGCTTGCTTGATTAGCATCTCGACATGAATTGTTGTGATGTATCATCTCATACCAGGAAACTAGAACTACTAATTGACATCATAATACATCTTGGTTGTACCCATATGGATAGACCATAGTAAATAGTGTATATCATGTATCACCACCTTCTACAATGACACTGACATTCCTGAACGACCCTTGAAGCACAATATTCCCTTGGGATACGATGACCAATTAGTGGACGCCTCCACACCATGAAGAAACTACATAAAAAACTAAAAAAGATCATCACCTAGATACTATAACTTAATTAGCTCCACATGAGATGGGGTGAAGTGAAATATCATCATGAAAGAACCCTCGTTTATCTCCTTGGTCCCAACAGTCATTTGAGAAAAGCGTGACATCTGATTGAACTCATCACTAGACTTCCTCAAACCCTACACACAGACAGTTCTACTCAAGGATCAGACACCACGATTCCCATTCCCGGGGTATAGAAAATGTCAATTTTTAACCCATGCAATTACTTTATCCAATGATGGTTCCTAAAATTGATTTCCTTTTGTGAAATAATTTTGGACATGATTTTGTGATCAGAGTAGACAAAAAACTTCTCCAAAAATGATATAGTGATTCCAAGTCATAAAAGCAATAATACCGACTTTTAACTCCATTTCATAGGTTAGGAAATTATTTTCATGGACACGGAGTTGGTTATAGCCATATGCCACCAGCCGACTATCCAGTATTCACACACACCCAAGACACATACCTAAATTATCCAAAGACACCAAATATATTTTTCCAACCTCAAAAAAATAAAAAAAGGAAATCTTGTCAACATCCCCTTCATCTCCTCAAAAATTTCCTAACGTAATGGGCCCCATAAAAACTTTACATTTTTTTGGTTGAGTGAGGCCATCAGTGAATGAAGACAAGAGAAATCCCGAATGAATATAATATAACTACCAATCCGGCCAAGGAATCTAATGACATTGAAAACACTATTTGGAAACTCCCATGGAATAACATCACTGGTCTTCATAGAGTAAACTAAAACCCATTTTTATGAGATTAAATTACCTATAAAAACAACTTCCATGATCAAAAAAAGCATTTGGATAAATTTACATTAAGGTGATGCTCTCTCAAAGTTCCAAGAACGATCTGAATGTGATGATAATGTTCATCCTCGGATCTCAAATAAACTAGGATATCATCAAAAAGATAAAACAATAAAATAATTGAGATATATATTGAACAAACTATTCATGAGTGCCATAAAAACCTCTAGATCAATATTCAATATGAAGGGCATGACCATGTACTTAAAGTGGGTTTACCTGCTTCCGATGAATTTGTTTAAGACATCTACCACTTTCACCCAGAGTTGATGACATCCCAAACTCAAGTCTATTTTATAAAACCACTATTCCCCCTTCAGCTGATCTAAAAATTCATCTATTTGGAAGAAATGATATTTTTTCATGACTGTTATCTCATTTTTCCTTCGGTAGACAATGCACAACTCTAGGAATTCATCACCCTTTTTGTGAATACCACAGGAGTGGCCCAAGTAGAGATTCTCGAGAGAATGAGTTCATTGGATTAAAATTTATCCAGCTATATATTTAATTCCATTAGCTCAATGGGGGTCATGTGATATGACTGATGAGATATCGACTATGTTCTTGATGCCTGATAAATCGAGAACTCCACATCCCACTTTGGGGGAAAACCTGGAAAATCTTTTACAAGTACCTCCAAAAACTCATACATTACATGAGTTAGTAAACAATCCTGATAATGAACATCTTACTCTATAACAAGAGATGATAATGAAAAAAATAGGATCTCTCAAATCTAGGAGAGGAGGTCCCACACTACTCGACCAAGGATCTCGTTCCTCATGAAAAACATGATGACTCCCATTGGGTGCTGTGAAACTAACCTACTGCATATAGTATAAAATGTGCACCTAGATTTTTAATATCCAATATATGTCATGTATTGTGTCGCAAATTCCCATATATAAGATCAATTGGTCCCACTCCATCACAACCAATGACAAAAAAATGCACACAATGGGAACCTGAGACCATAATCCTTCATTCCCAGCAGTATCATCAAACCCATCGCAAAAGAAAACAACTCAGATAGAAAATTCAGCATGTCCACATAATGGGATGAAATTAATGAAACAAAGGAACCAGTATCAAATAGAGCAACAATTATTGATGATGAAATCAAAATGGTACCTCAATATGTCAATAGTCCCTCTTCTGATCCAGCTGGTGCCTGACCCACCACATATAGATGTCTGGTAACATCATGAGGATGCTTGTTACACTATGGGTGTTCCCTGTAATGTATCTTCCTAGAAGATGACCCATCCCCACAACCATGTCCACCCAAACGAGATCCCCCTATCATACACGACATGTGTTATATTCATACTCCTCTTGAAGCCACTAACCCTTCCCCAATATGAAGTGGACATTACACCTCAAAAAGCACTATAAATCATCCACACCTCCACATTGGTAATAGGGGTTTGGTGGAAGTGGTCATGATGGTCTATTGTGCCCTGTCCTCCCACACTTGTGGCACATGACCATCTCAAATTAGAAGCCACAAATGAAACCTACCTGGTTTATTGTTCTGAAGTACCAATTCCGTTATTCAACTGATCATACCTCTTACTTTTAATCTCATAAGAGCCAGCACTTCCTGCAACTGATATTGTCCCGAAGAAACCATCCCTCCCTTTCCGGTCAATCTTCATCATACACGCCCTATCAATGACCTCACCATAGGTCCTCCACATGAAAAACACTCCATTGTAGTATATATCTGGTCTCCATCCTTTCTCAATACTATGGTTCTTTTCTTGTTCGTTTAAGGTGATTTCAAAGGAAAACTATACCAACTCAGTGAAATGGTTGGCATACTCCATCATAGAAGGATTCCCCTAAACATGGTCCATGAACTCTAATGATCTAGCATAAGACAATTCTTCTGGGCAGTATTAGTCATTGAATATGGAATTGAAATCTCCCCAGCACATATAATCATTCATCCCAGTGTGATGTTATGAATCCCACCACAAGCAACTATGAACCTCTATAAAAAATGTAACATTTCACCGTAAACACCTCGTGTATTTCCATGATCTCTAAAAAGTGCTCAATATTCTCTATCCATTCTTCCTCTTCATGGGGCTCTATTCGACCTCAAAATGTAGGTGGCTAAATTTTCATGATGTCTTTGTCTTTTTCCTTTCTAATAGTAATCTATACATCTCTAATATGAGATGCAATAGGATCCGCTTCATGTATTCGAGCTTGGACAACCCTATCCATAACCTATACTAACATCTGATCAAGTAGTTAGGGAAAAATCTATCTGGCTTCCTCCTATGGGTGCATGTGAGCTTTCCAGAGAGGCATGTTTCTATAAAAGGAAACATTATAAAGATATTAAATCATTATAAAATCTCATAAATTTTCATAAATAATCTAAAATATATTAAATCCACAAATATTACAATAATAATATAAACCACAACTTCATCCCTACAGGATGTCCATGTGTAGTCTACAAACCATATTCCAAACCTATAAGTGATTTCAAACTAACAATTATGGTGTCTTATGGTGAATCTAGGTCTGTCATGGAAGGTGGGGGCAAGGAACCTTACTCATGACTAACAATCTGAGTCATTAAAATTATATCTCTTTTCTTTCCCAACACATCCCAAAATAATATCGTAACCAAATATCAATTAACTCCTCTGATAACATTTTGTCATGAATCGAAACTGCTCATCAATAATAGCAGAACCAAATCTACCTCATGAAAATTATCTAAGGGAGTTCACTTTCCCCACAGGATAACACAAGCACATGGGTGTCAATTAAATTTTTTTGAGAATGATTTACCATAGTTTGAAATAATAAAACATTAAAAACAATCAATGATATAAATCTGAACTTTCCATGCCCAAAAATACTTAATAAAAATAATTTCTAAATACATGGTTTTAATAAAATTACAATAAGTCCAAAAATAAATAATGAACAACATAAAATCATCCACAAAGGCACCACACGACAAAGGGTCATTACTCTCGAGTCATCGACACAACACTGCACCATAGAAGGTGACTAACAACCTAGTCCAACTTCACCTAAGGCTTTGACTTTACCAATGTCAAACATGACCATTTAAACATACACCCATGTGGTGTAATTTTTTTGTGAGGCTAACCCCAATAGGATACCACCCAATGATTCCATGAGTTTGCATTATAATGTGAAAAATCAAATTGTTTAAATATGTAAGGAAAACCAATGATAAATTCCCAAAAAATGAATATTTCAATTGTAAATTGTTTTCTATATAAAACATTTATAGTGTTAACACATTTGAATAAAAAGCTAATATATTGTAATTTATGCAAATAACACCCTATGAAAAGGGTAAATATCACAAATCCAATGAACACCAATACATGGAATGTCCCTATGAACTAGATAGTCTTGGGACCTATGTACCTCATACCTCATTGTAAAATATCCATGTCACAATCATTTATAGGGAACAAGAAACTAGTAGGTAACATACCCATAACCTATTGGTCCCCAATCCCCATCCATATATTTTAGTTAGAGTTGTCGTTATCCAAAATTCGATGTGAAACATAGGAAACCCACTTTAGATCACTAGCCTACTAGTACATATCCTCCCACCATGGTACTCGGGCTCCCCCTCTGTGCTAAAATAATTTCAGCATGCTAAATACATTCCTTTTTATATAAATACACTACTAATGGTCACATATGAACAATAGAGTATCTATACACACTGTATACCACTTAAAATACACACAATACCTTTTGATTTAAAATAAAACAACTTATCAAAATCTCAAATTGTTTTGCACCCAAACCCCCTTGAAATCCCGACTTCTCAGAACATGTGCACAATTATAAGTCACCAAAAAAATTCAGTTCAATAACATTGAATGAAGCCATAAAATTAGTTATAGGGAATCCCCATATGAACGAAGAAGTGATATCCTTCGAAAACCTCCATTTTCAGCAAAACATGTCACTTAATGTTCAAATTCTTGAGAAAAACCATTAGAACAAACAATCACAACAACCAACAAAGGAGATAAATACTCAAAAAAATATTTTTTGACCTAATACATTTCAATATACTCAACTATGTATTTATAAGGCTTCTACAAATTAACCTGTAAAATATTTCTTTGAGAAACCCCCAGTTACACACAAAAAAGGCACTTAAACTTCATTTTCCTTACAAATACCACTAAAACCATTTTTTCACCAATAATAAAATGAGATAATTATGAAAATATTATTTTAACAACATGTTATATCACATGGATTTCATACACATGTAATTACCAACCAAAATTGATAAAACATTGAATCCTTTAAGAGAAATTCATTCCCACATCCGTCACACATCATGGATGTTAGATCGAGCCCTTAATCAAAATATTTGAGAAAGAAAAACCAATGTAAAACACTATATTTGAATCCATACCCACTGGTCACAAATAAATACATGAATAGGGGAATAATATCCAAGAAAATGGAGAGAACTAAGGAGGATATTCACTTACTTGAGAAAGATTTATGTTTCTCCACCAAAGCCCTTTTCAAAACGAAGATTCATGTAGGGTTTGAGGTGTTTGGGATGATACATGGACAATAATTGTCAAATGTGTAAAGATTTGATAGATTTTGGTTATTTACATGGAGGTAAAATGGAATTCTACAATGTTTCTTCAATGACCTCGACGTGCTCACACAGTTTTCTTAAACGTTTTAGAAAAATGTGTGCCCAAACCGTGCACCTCTTTTTTCATCTCAAATAGTTTCAAAACACATTTAAATTCAAGGGGGTCCTAGGGGATATGTATTGGGGAATGTTTTTCCTAGAGTAAAATATAAAAAAGTAACATAAAAGAAGGACATGGGTGAGTAAGAAAAATAGTTTTATGTTATAAATTTTGGAGTTTACATAATTAAAATATTTATGCAATTTATTCATTAATATGTGGTTTTATATTATGAATAGGAAGACATATTTTTTTAAATGATGCATATTTTCCATATATCTGAAATGTAATTCATGATATTGACACCTTTTAGTCGAATATATGATCAATTTATTCGCATATAATATATGCCTCATTGATAACTACATGATTTTTTGGGTGATTAATTATATATATCATATTGAAATTTTGTATTCCCTTTATATATTTTTTAATTTCAATAATTTAAATGTATAATTTTCATGGGTCCTTCATTTATCAATTCATGGAATGTATTATGTATAAAACTATCTATGGTTTGATTGATTAATTATTTATTTCATGACGTAATGATATTTGAATAACTTGTGACAACTATTTTATTATCTTGATAACTAGATATTAATTAAAAAAATTGTAATTCAATTTTGGATCTTATGATACACTAGGTATTTAAGCATATAAACATTGACATCATTTCATTATGTAAGAGCTTTTGTGGAAATTCATCAGAGTGAAATAAAATGGTGATACAATATTTAGGAAATGGTATTAAATAATATATGTATATCCTCTCATCATAAATATTAAAATATAAAAAAATGATAATGAAATAAAATTTCAAACATTTACCATCAATTTTGATGATTGAATGTTTTTTTCAACTATAAATTATTAATTGATTTGTTGGTTTTTTCATTCCCTTATATATGTTCAATAACACTCTCTTTTAGTATTTATGTGTTATTTTTCCCTATTATATTCATGTTATCACTTGACTACTTATTTATACTATTAGGAATAACTATAAAAATTATTCCATATGTCTTTCACACATCCCCATATCTAATATTTGTGGAAATATTTATTAATTCTTTTTATAATATTGGTTTCCCATGTATAGGATTTTAATTGTAAAACCCTAATTTACCATGAAGAAGATCAAAATTTTGCAACACATATTATATAATGTTTTTAGAATATAACAACTTTATATTTTTTGAGATATATTATTTCAAATAAATTTAATATTTTGGATATTTTGTGTCATATGGAGCACTTCTTTAAGATTGTGTGGAATCGAATACTTTGTTCAGGTTGTGTTACCTACAATATTCAGTTTAAACCAAATGTTAATTACTATTAATGAATTATAATTTAATATAATAGTTATAAACTAGGTTATTGATTGAATTTTTTAAAAAATATTATATTAATAATGAAAATACATGTTTTAAAAATGAATATAAAATGAATTCCTTTTATATAAATTAATTAGAAATAAAAAAAATACAATTTGGAAATAATTTTTTGATAAGATAGTTTTTTCACAAAAACAAAAATTACATAAATATATTAAATAATTAAATATATTAACATATTTTTACAAAATATACGTATTTTATATTTATGAAAACAATTTTATGCATAAAATATTTTTTTTATAAACTGTTTATATATTATTTTGGGAACATATTATAAAGTTATAATTTTATAATTTTAATAAAAATATACAAAAAAATAAAAACCACTATTTTAAAGTACTTGATAAAATATTTTAAAGCTAATATTTTACAATTCATAAAATAATTATTTTTTGAATAATAGTGAAAAATATTTCCCTTCATTTAAAATTTAAATATCTATTTAAGAATTTTAAAAAATAAATGAAATAATAAGCTACTATAAATTGTATTATTATATTAATAAAATATAAATATATTCAATAATCACGTCAATTGAATCATTTTAATATATAATTATGATATAATTTTTTCTAGAAATTGTGAGAATTTCGTCATGTGAAAATACTTTTGTTGTCGCATCTACATATATAACATTGACTTAAATTTTGACACCTATGTCATTTATATTTTGAAAAATTGTTTCCATATTTCATATTATGAAAATTTATTTTATCTATTAAGTTCATCTATATTTTTGACAATAAAGAATATTATGAAATGGAAAAAAACCCATTACCGTTATTAAGGTAAAAATTAGATTACTTGATGTATAAAATATAATAATAAGGGATAAATGACCCATGAAAATTCCAGACCACAAATAATGTCCAAATTTATACATCTTTACTTTTATTATAGATATTGGGAGATTTATGTTCCGTGGGGAATGTTAAATTCATGGGTATATATATTTAATTTAAAAATCAATTTTCCTACTAACCTCACTTATAAAAGTTTAACCCTTAATAAATCATATTCACAGTCACAGACCCATTATTTTTCCTTGTATTAATCATGTAACAACGTTAAATACCACAAAAAATATTGGATTCCATGTTTTATTCATAAATTCCACCTAAAAATTCATTATAATAAAACAAAAATATGTTGTTTGAAAAAAAGGTTTTGTCCTAAACCAAAAAATTTAGTTTACTTCTTCCACCATCTCATTAAATTTATTATGAAATGTGATTATAAAATAATCTCTGTATTTGATATATATATATATATAAATTATTTCATGTTAATTTAAAAACCTAAAACTATCTCCACATATACAAATTGGTATACAATGTATTCATTTTAAGGTACATCAGACAGTCTCCTCATGAAATGATGTTATTAATTCTCAATCACCACTTCTCATAAATGGGACTAATAACAGATTTCATATATTTATATGATAATTATGATATTATTGTATTTTTATAGTTATAAAATCATATCTATAATCCTAAATCCCACCAATTTGGAAAATAATAACATTGATCATGTGCACGGTGAACTGCCTCCTCATGAATTGACGTGAATTGGTTTTCATTTTCCTTTTAAATTTGATAATAATAACAATGGATTAATCGAATATATATTTTATTTTTAAATAAAATCTACATATGTAATTTATATATCACATGTACATTATTAAATTCCATTTAGTGGGGGATATGATAATGTGACACCCCCAAACTCAAGAGTAAGAATTTTGTATTCTATTTTATGTATGGCATGCGACACCAAGAACATAAGTTAATATAATATCCAGATACATTATTATATGTTTACAATTTAAAATATATAATATTTATTTAAATTCATTCAACATCAAGTTAGTGTGAAATACACGCATGAGTGACCTTCCTTGATATCTTATTAAAATATAATTATTCAGAATAACGTAATTAAAAATAAAATTTATGAAAATTATTAACTAACTTATAAAAATTTATTGTTTATATAAATATAAAATGAATTCATGGGTTACCAAATAATTAGAAATGAAAATATGAACCAATTTTCTATAAAACGATATATAATTATTTTTATACATCCAAAAAATTTTTTTACTAAATAAATTAAATAAAAATATTTTTTTTTATATATGAACTAATATATTTTTTATATTCATCCAAATTTATTTTAAAAGTATAAGATAATAACAAACTGATTATTTCACATAAAAACATATATATTTATTAAGGATATTTTTCTTCCTTTTAATAGAAGAGATATTTTAATTCATACATTTGAAACTCTAAATTATTAAATTTTATGAAATAATCATCATTATTAAAGAAATATTTTAATAATATTCGAGGGTGATTTATTATATATTTTTTAAAATATATATTTTGATAAATATTAAAAATTACAGCCTTTTAGTTTAAAACAACATTTTTGTTTTATTAATTATTAATGATATATTACAATATTAATTATTCCCATTATATAAATAATACAAATATTAATTTATTTTAGTATATTAGAATCATTTTAAAAAATTTATTGAATATAAAACACAACAATCTATTGAAAATTTTTATATTAAAACAAGTCAAACTGTCTGTCTGCAAGATTAGAATCAATATTAATATTTCTACTGCTATTATTTGAATTTTGAAAAATAGACATAATTAGTTATAATTTTTATTATATTTTTATTATAATAAGTTACCCATATTTTTTCCCAAATTCATAGTGGATGTGTGAAATATTAATTACAGTGACTAAGGTGTTGTTAGGTTATAAAAATGACTAAAACTAATAGTTATGTGACCAAATAACATATCCAACATCCCTCCCTTAATACCATTAATCCTCCCTTTTGGAATAATTATTTCTAATGAAGTATTTTGTTAGAACACAATAAAAGATACATGATTAAGCATGATTTATATATTCATTTTCATTTCCACTCCCTATTATTTCATTATTCAATTCATACATAACCAAAATAGTATAATTAACATAAATGGATTTTTTATGATAATATTTTGACTGAAACTTACATACTCCTCCATCTAATTGGAATAGAAAATGATGTCTGTTTGTATAGTGAATTGCCACCTCTCGAAAAGTTGACAGTTCATTTTTTCATTATAACCTATCATAGTGGATATTATGATGGGGACAATGTTTATATATTATTGATTTTATATTTATAATTTATTTATGATTCTATAAATTTTATTTAGAAAATTATTTTATTCATTTTATCTTGTTCTATTATGATCATTTCAGTTTAGTTAGTTTGGACGTCCTCTCCCACAATGCAAAATGAATCGTTCATTTTATATATGAAATCTATAATGGATGGTTTTAATAAAAATATGAAAATTATTTATCATAAATATGGTACTGAAAATATAATATACGTATGTTTTATTTATGTTTCTTTCTTTTAATACAAAAATTAATTGAATGTATTGATCATGTGTATATACTGTCTACCATCTCCATGAACAGTTCGTTTTATCCCTAATATAAATATATTTTGGATTTTTATATATATGTATATACTGATTATATATGATAATTATGTAATTATTATCATTCTAGAGACAATAAAATGGTGACCTGCATAATTATAACAATAAATAATATGATAAAACTTACTCAAGAAAACTGCAAAATAAGACACAAAATAGTAAAATGAATGAAATTTGGTTAAAATGGGTAATGATATATTATGAGAATATTATACCTAGAGTGTTCATAATAATAGTTAGTATTATATTTTATTAAACAATATAGGATGCTACAGACTAGACAGAAAAATAACAGGATATGTTAAGGCAGGGCATCTCAATTTACAATCTAGTGAGACATATTTTTTTATGCACCAATTCAATTTTATTTGGGGTTTATACTTCTATTTGACATGATAAATCACCAATCAAATTAATCTAATGAAATAATATGTTTGTATTAATATACAAAAAATTAATATCTAAATGTTTCAATGTGGTATGAGAAACATTGAAATGTTTATATATTAGTTTTTCTCAATGATATTTTAATGTCAACAACCCTTATTGTTACATATCCTCCATTGAGGTATTATTGATTAATCTATATTATTTTTTCAATATAGATATATTTTAAAGATGTTTTTTTAGTCAATATTTTTGGAATTATTTGGAAATGAAATACACTAGCTGGGGACCATTTAATGAAATCCCTACAGGTTGGGGGTCAATTAATGAAGGCCTCATAATGCATCAATAGTCTCTTGAAGAGAATTATCCAACCAAATAGTTTAAACAGACTCTTAATGGTAAATGTATAATGTTACTATGAAACATTACATCTAGTAACAATGAATTTCATTTATTAATAATTTTTTTATTATAATTTATCCATTATTATTTGCATTGATATATGTATTGATGCATTTTATTTTTAGATCATTGAATAAATAAAACATGTTTTCTGCTTCTCACATTGAAATATTGATATTTTTGTAAGAACCCAGATCTGGGTTTCAGGTATGTCTTCCTTTTTCCCAGAGTTTTTGAGAAAAGAAGGGTTTCATAAAATTTTGAAGTACATGTCGTGTACTCCCTTGACGCACAAAGCCGTGTCCTGGCCATCTCCGGTACACACAAATAGAGTGTAGTGGTGAAGTGGAGGCCTCTTAAAGTGGAGTTCGAAAAAATAGAGTCCACACCGTGTACCTGAGAAGTAAACACCGTGTAATTTCTTTTTTTATTAAATGTACCGGGGTCGCGCCTGACAGACAGAACGCTCTTCTTCATCAGGTTCTTTGATCGAGAGCGACCTGTACGACATCGATTTTTCTTCGAGCCCCCATGCCTACGTCTAATCCTCTTTTCAGCCATTGTCGCTTGAGTTGGGACCGCAACGGTAAGCTCAACCTTCTCCTAGAGCTTTTTTTCCAATTCCTCATTTTCAGAAGATGTCATTGGTTGAGAGTTTTTGACATTTTCTCAGATCTTCGATGTTCTAAGTAGAATCAATCATCGTTGTTCACGTATATCGTAGTCCTAGAATCGAGGTTGGTGGTTTGTGCATTTCCATTGGAATTCTATGAATATTTTTTGGAAAATTCCACCAATACCCATGAATGGGGTATTGCGTGTTTCCTTTTTTTCCTTCTTGTTGCGTGATGTGCTTGATTTCATGAGTAGATGTAATTTTTTGTGAACTGGGTAAATCGTATTATACTTTGGATGTTTTTCAATGCTTGTTTTTCTTGTTTGGAGTTTTTCCAATTGCCATGCCTTGATATAGGATAGTGTAACTATTGAACTGTTATGTTTTTGTGCCTTAGAATGATAGCCAAGTAGTTCATGAGGTTTACCTGGGGCGATACGCCTTCTATGAATGTTTATTTTACATAGGGATATGAGAACCTATTTTGGTGGACCATAGGGATAATGGACATAAGGTCTTCTCCAAAGTGTCTTTAATTTACAATGCGAGAACAGATGGGGAATTGATGTTGAGTGCTTCCTCAGAGAGTCTGTTGTTCCTCATCATGGGCCACAGGGGAAATATACACTGATTGCTTCCCCAGAGAGCCTTTAGTATATTACCAGACTATAGGGGGAATTGATGGTGAGTTCTTCCTCAGAGAGTCTATTTTTTTTTGGTGAACCAAAGGGGTGAGACTGTGTGTGCCTCCCAGAGGGTTTCTAGTACTTGTAGGTTGAAAATTAGGGGTTAGGCTGTGAGAACTACCCAGAGGTTAACATTTTTTTTCTAATTGCTTGAGTGGTTGTTTCTTGTTTCTAGATTATATGCTAGAGACTATGGATTGGTACTGCTCTGTTTTATCCTATTTACTGTTCACTATTTACTGCTTACTATACTTTACCAACAATATATTCACTTAGTGTTAGGAAAAAATCAATTGGTGGTTTCATATTGGGACATTTTCTCACACCTTGTTTGGGTCATGCTTTTGGGCACAAAAAAATTATGCGGTTGCAGGTTTAGATAAGGGAAAGTGCCCTTCTACTTCAGGTACATGACATTATATGGAGGTGGAGAGCATGGGACCCAGACATGGTTTGCGATACAGAAAAGTTGCTCATATGTTTTTCTTTTGTACTTTGGTTTAGTACTATATTTAGCATGGTGACCTCTTTGTCTGTTTTCCTAGACATATATGTATCATGCATCATTTACACACCTTCTTCTCCAGTTGATTATTTATCAGTCTTCCGTTGTTTACCTTGTATGGATGTCTACTATTTCTGCTATTGTTGTTATTTTTTTTCTCTTCTTCTATGTACTCTTCCAATGAGGGAATAGATTCCCCACTATCACACCCAAGGCCCTCTCTGCTAGTTGGATGATTCTGGCATTCTGGGAAATGTGCATCAGGCCATGTGACTAATTAGGTACGAGGCACCTCTTGGTGGCTTCCAGAACTGGGACATTAAAAAGTGGTATCATAGGAGTAACTTTTCTCATCATTTACTATTTGGATCCATTACATAGGTATAGGACGGATTCGGTACTTGGTATTAAGTTGTACTCTGAAGTAGCTAACTCGTGTACAGGGAAAAGCCAATCAACCTCGCTTATTGTAGTTTTCTGGTTTTTCTATGTTTCAATTGACTTGATTTCTCCAAGGGTGATTCACATGTTTTCTATTGTTACTGTTTTTTCTATTCTATTTCCATTTCCATCGCTACCCGTTGAGATGAGGGTATGTCATATCATGCATCATATAGGAACTTTTTATAAATCACATGCCATGCATTATTGTCATCCCACATAGGGTGAATTAGAAATTGTATGTTGTTGTGATGGACTTTATGTATATTATACATGCTATTGTGATAGATTCTTTGTTAGAGTATCGGCTATTTGAAAGGGGAATGTTTGAATTGTACCTTTCTTAAATGAATGTCAAATTTTGGTTCTTGAGGAGTTATGGTCCCTCTTGAATCAGAAATTGGTGATTCATTGACCAATTGTTTTCTTATATATAATGCTATTGAATTCCAAGCTTTGATTCGTGGGGATTATGGGCCCTCATGGGTCATAATTTGGCACCTTTATTCTCTTTTTCTAGTGTTTTCTAGGCTTCGGTGCAGTTTCAGAGATACCTCCTGGAAAAACACAGAATACACGGTGTGTAATTTATAAAAACATTCCATGTAGCTTTAAAGCATGTCACTGACTGTGTGATCATAAACACGGGTTGTGAAAAATCCCCCAGAACACATACTATACGGTAGGTGCATGACATGTAGTATAGAGCCGTGTACCCATCCGTGACACTAACAACACGGGTTGGGGAGGCTCGAGCAGAACACGTAGTGTTGTTAAAGAACACACCGTGTAGTATTATTCCAGTACTCGGTTGTGTCACGAACAACATGGTTCGGTGTTATCTCCTCCTATGCATGCCGTTTTCGTTTTGAAAATTCCATGTAAGGTTCAGTCGTGTACTTGGCCATGTCGCCAACAAAACGGGTCGGAAAAAACATTCAAGTACACGTCGTGTTTGTTCAGAACACGCCGTGTAGTCTCATCCATGTAAACGGCTATGTAGATAACAACACGGGTTGTGAAACCTTGACTACTATAGGATGTGTCCACCGGGAACACGCCATGTAGTATCTGTTTAAGAATACAGTGTGAGATATCCATGTAAGGAGACACGTGCAGGGGAATAGAGTTAAGTACTCACCGTGTAGAGTTTATACATGCTGTGTAGTAATGTTTTGTAATCCTGAATGTTTCCTTCTCTTGTTTCCATTCTATACTCCATTGTTCTCTGTCCTTGTTTTATTGATATATGGTATAATTTTTATCTTTCATAGCTATGAATCCGAGATGTCCTCCAGTTGTACGATAGTTTTCAGGCAGTGATCAGACGCCGGACATGGCAGATCAGGGACTTCCTATTGATCCTCTAGTTGGGCCATCCTTGGCACCGGTTGTCATACTAGTTACAGGCGTTGATGCATAGTTTAGGGAAGGTTTTATGAGGATGATGAAGAAATTTTAGGGAGCACCTCCTCCTGCCACGACTATGGAAGACTTGAGGCGGGTTTTCCAGCAGTAACATCCTCTTACTTTCTTAGTAGAAAGTGGACCATGGGCTGCAGAGTCATGGCTGGAAGCCATTCTCTCTATCATTGAGCATCTACAAACACCTTCAGATAGGCGAGTCAATATTTCTACCTATATGCTATGAGACTCCTCCAAGAGGGGGTGAGACAAGATCTCACAGGCGGGCCATCAATAGGTTATGGCTTGGTAAGATTTCATGTGCGTGTTTTACGACTACATCTACCCGGAGACCGAGAGGGCTGATCGAGCCTGGGTGTTCATGAGCCTGGAGTTGGGTAATATTTATATTATGGAGTAATCCTCTCATTTCACCGAGCTACAACCTTTCACACCCATCCAGGACAGAAGTGGGGTGTCCTTGGAAAGGATGTTCGAGGATTGTCTCAGGCGGGATATCTGCTCGTAGGTGAATATCATCCAGTTGAAATCCATAACTTCTGTCGTCATCTTGGGGCTGATTGTTGAGTGCAATATAAGAGAGTCCAAAGATCCGATCCCGGGCGGTTCTGCTTCCAGAGATAGTGTTCCTCCAATTGATAGCATGAAGCTCCATAGGAAGTCTACAGGCGGTGATCCGAGGAGGTGAGATACATATTCAGGTAGCTAGGTAGTATGCTACCAGTGTGGAAGGGTATAGAACATGAGGCCGCAGTGCCAGAGAGACCCAGTGGAGTGCCGATCGTGCGGAAATATTGGTCACCTTCAGTGTTTCTTCCAGGTTTTCTCACTAGTAGCTGGTGACATCGGTTCTTCCATGACTCTTCGTTCTGGAGTAGCACCACCAGTTTCTCACCAGTCAGGAAACTGGAGTTCTTCCGGCCATTCAGGCCAAGATGAAGGTCGAGGCCAAGGCGGTCAGTCAACAGTCCTTCAACATCAGTAAAGAGGATCAGATCAGACTGGTCAGGTAGGGTCACAGGGCCGCGGGGCAGGCCAGACGTTTGTGGTGGAGCAGACCTATCAGGAGCAGGATCTCGGACCTTCTACTGTTCGAGGTACGATTTTAGTAGCCTCAGTTTTATCTTCAGTTATTTTCAATACTGGGGATACGCATAGATTTATCTCTATTGCTGTTGTGGAGATCCTTGAGCACTGCATCTTTTCTTCTGCTGACTTATTGACACTAGACACACATTTGGGAATGAGGAAATCTAGTGTATGTCAGTGCAGACAGTGCCCTCTCGAGGTTGCAGGGTATTGTTTATTATGGGATCTCTATGTCCTAGAGATGACAGGCTATGATTTCATTCTGGTTCCCTTCCAGGAATTCATTGATTGTTATTTCCATAGGGTGAGTTTCATTTCACCATAGGGTGAATATTTTCTTCATAGAGGCGAATGGGATGTCCAGGTGTGTCAAGAAGGACTAGAGCATCATGGGCTATGAAGGGTTATGACCCCAATTTCTAGTCTTTATTGAGATGACCATGGAACTTCACAGTTGGACTTTCCTCCAGTCGTGGATCATTTTACAGATGTCATTCTAGAGGATATTTCATGTTTTCCTCCAAATCGTGAGGTATACTTCTCGATTGATCTCGTTCCAGGAGCAGCACCGGTGTCCATTCCTCCTTATAGGAGGGCTAAACCTATGTTGTAGGAGCTCAAGAAGTAGTTATAGGAGTTTCAGGCAATGAGTTTCATCTGACCCAGTACATCTCCTTGGGTTTTTCTTGTCCAGTTTGAAAAGAAGGCAGACGGTACCCTTAGGCTCTGTGTGGTTTATCGGATGTTGAAATAGTTGACAGTCAAGAACCGATATCCCTTGCTGAGGATTGATGATCACTTCGATTAGATTAAAGGAGCATGAGTGTTCCCTAAGATCGATTTTAGGTCCTGTTATCATCAGTTGCACATTAGACCATAAGATATACCTCTGATAGCCTTGAGGAGCAGGTATGTTCTCTATAAGTATGCCGTAATGCCATTCGGTCTCACTAATCTGCCAGCAGTTTTCATGGCACTGAGGATCCAAGTGTTCCATCCTTACTTGTATTCCTTCGTCGTGGTCTTCGTGGACAATATCTTGGTGTACTCTCACACTCGACCCGACCATGCCAACCATATTGAGATCGTTCTATGTACATTGAGAGAGAATTGACTTTATGCTAAACTATTGATGTTCCACTTTTGGATGGATCATATTCACTTCATGAGTCATGTAATCTTAGAGGCAGGAGTATTTATGGACCAAAATAAAGTGTGAGATGTATTTTCCAGGGAGCATCCAAAGAACGTTTTTGAGGTATGGAGTTTCCTAGGACTGGCTGGATACTATAGATGCTTCATTTAGGAATTTTCGAGCCTTACTGCACCTTTGACAGGTCTGACCAAGAAGGGGGAAATTTTATTATGGTTAGATTCATGTGAGTCATCCTTTTAAGAGCTGAAGGGAATTTTAACATTGGCACTGATACTAGTGTTTTAATAGCCAAGAAAGAGCTATACGGTTTACTACTATGCTTCAGGTATCGGGCTGGGTGTTGTTCTTATGCAGGGAGATGGAGTCGTTGCGTAAGGGTCTCGGCAGTTGAGGCTACATGAAAGGAACTACCCGACGCACGATCTGGAGTTGGCACCTATTTTTCATGCCTTACGTTGTTAGAGACATTACCTTCTTGGAGAGCACTGTGTGGTTTTCACTGACCACAAGAGTCTGTAGTACATCTTCACTCAGCGTGATATGAATCTGAGATAGCGCAGGTGGGTGGAGTATCTTCAGTCTTTTGATTTCGATCTTGCCTATACGCCAGGAAAGGGAAATGCAATAGTAGATGCGTTGAATAGGATAACTCAGATTCAGGCAGTTCAGGAGACCAACACTGAGTGGCAGATTTTGGCACTGTTCTTATAGATGGATCTGGAGGTGCATGATAGACTGGGATAGACTTACCTATCGTCTATAGATATTACCTCTATACTTATGGATCAGGCGTGGGTGAGGCACCTATCATACTCAAAATTCTTAGTCCTACTAGAGAGTGTGTCCGGAGAGGACCCTCTTCCTGGATGGACAGTGGGCGAGGATGAGATCTTCTGTTTCTAGGGATGTGTATGGGTGCTAGCAGACATATGCGAGGAGCTGATGAGGGATTTTCATTCCTCAGCATGTGCAGTTCATCCTGCCTTCACCAAGATGTATCAGGATCTTCATCACTAGTACTGGTGTCCAGGTATGAAGAGGGATGTTGCAGGATTCTTCTTGAGATGTTATACTTGTCAGAAGGTGAAGGCAGAGCATCAACGACCAAAATGCCTTTTGAAGTAGTTACCCATTCTAGAGTGGAAGTGGAACGATGTTGCGATGGACATCGTGACGAGATTACCAAGGTCACCCCGAGGGAACGATGTTGTTTGGGTTGTCATCGACAGGCTTACAGAGGTTTTTATATTAATACCGATCAAGGAGACCTTCGATGTTGATTATCTGGGATGATTATACAACTAATAGATTGTACGTCTGCATGGAGTTCCACACTCCATTTATTTCAGATAGGGATGCACACTTTATTTCTCTGTTCTGGCAGGGACTTCAGAAGGCCTTGGGTACACATGTTCATTTGAGTACAACATACCATCCCCAGACTGATGGCCAATAAGAGCGTACGATTCACCTTCATGAGGATATGCTCCGAGATTGCACTATATACATTGTTGGTTCTTGGGAGAATCATATCCCTTAGGGAGAGTTTTCCTACAACAATAGTTTTCAGGTGACTATTCAGATGGAACCTTATGAGGCTTTGTACGGTAGGCCATGCCGATCACCTTTATGCTGGTTGCAGGTAGGAGAGGAAGCTTTGCTGGGACCTCGTCTTTTTTAGAAGACCTCAGAGCAGATAGAGTTGATTACGAATAGGATTACTACAGCACAGTCTCGACAGAAGCCTTATGCTGATCAGTATAGATGACCTCTAGAGTAAGTGGTCGGGGATCGGTTTTTCATACATGTCACACCGAGGTTGGGACCCAAGAGGATTAGGATATAGGGTAAGCCTTCACTATGGTACAGCAGGCCGTTTGAGGTATTGGAGAGAGTTGGGCCGGTTGCCTATCGGTTGCTGTTACCTTAGAGGTACCAGGCCATGCATGACGTCTTCCACTTCTCTTAGCTCTGACATTACTTTTCCGACTCATCTCATGTCTTTCAGCCCGAGGAGGATGAGCTCAAAGCAGATGAATCATTTGAGAAGCATCCTATCTGGATTTTCGATCACAGTAGGAAGGTTCTTCGGGGGCGGTCTATTTCTCTAGTGATGCTGCTATGGAAGCACGGGCAAGTACAGGACGAGACCTGGGAAAGGGAGGCCGATGTACGATCGAAGTGGCTGGAGAAGTTTGGGGTTTCTTCTTCTCCACCTCATTAGGGAAATTCGATGATTAATTTCATTATGGGGGGATGTTTGTAAGAACTCAGATCTTTGTTTCAAGTATTTCTTCCTTTTTTGTGGATACTTTTAGAAAAGAGGGGTTTCTGGAAATTTTTAAGTACATGACATGTACTTTCTGAGTACACACTATGTACTCCCTTGCCGCACCAAGCCATGTGATGGTCGTGTCCGGTCCACACACACGGTGTGTAGGGGTGAAGTGGAGGCTGCTTAAAGAGGAGTATGAAAAAACATAGTACATGCCATGTACACCAGAATTACACATAGTGTATTTTATATTTTTTATTAAATGGACCAGGGTCATGCCTGACAGACATAACTCTCTTCTTCATTAGGTTCGTCGACGGAGAGCGACCCGTATGGCCACGATTCTTCTCTGAGCCCTCGTGCCTTTGTCTGATCCCCATTTCTATCGTCATCGATTGCGTTGGGACCACACCGGTTAGCTCTCTCTTCTCCTAGAGCATTGTTTTCAAATTCCTCATTTTTTTCTCATGATATCATTGGTTGAGCGATTTTGACGTTTTCATAGATCTTCGACATTCTAGGGAGAATCAATCATCGTGGTTCACGTATATCATTCTCCTAGAATCGAGGTAGGTGGTTTGTGCCTTCCAGTATGAAGTCTGTGAATATTTTTTGGAAATTCCACCAACACCCTTGAATGGGGTATTGCGTGTTTCCTGTTTTCCATTTTTGTTGCCTGTTGTGCTTGATTGCTTGAGTAGAAATAATTGTTTGTGAATAGGGTAAATTGTATTGTGCTCTAAATGTTTTTCCATCCCTGTTTTTCTTGTTTGGAATTTTTCCAGTTGTCGTGCCTAGTTTTATGATAAGGGAACTGTTGAACTGTTATCTTGTTGTGCCTTTGAATGATAGACAAGTAGTTCATGAGGTTTACTTGGGGTGATATGCGCGCTATGCATGTTTATTTTACACAGAACTGTGAGAACCTAGTGTAGTGGACCATAGAGAGAATGGACGTAAGGTCTTATCTATAGTTTCTTTAATTTATGATGTGAGAAAATAGGGGGAATTAACTTTGAGTGCTTCCTCGGAGAGTCTGTAGTTCCTCGATGCGAGCCACATGGGGAATAGATGTTGAGTGCTTTCCCAAAAAGCCATTAGTACATTATGATACTATAGGTGGAATAGACATTGAGTGCTTCCTCAGAGAGTCTATTTTTTTTGCTGAACAAGAGGGTTGAGAATATGTTTTCCTCCAAGAGGGTTTCTAGTACTTGTCGGATGAACCATAGGGGTTAGGCTGTGAGAACTACCCATAGGTTACCTACTTGTTCTACATGCTTGAGTGGATATTTATTTTTTGTAGATTATATTGTAGAATCTATGGATTGTTACTGCGGTGTTTTATCCTATTTACTGCTTACTATTTACTGCTTACTGTACTTTACCTGCCATATATACACTGACTGTTAGGCACATATATTTGGGTGGTTGCCTATTGGGACTTTGTCTCACACCCTGTTTGGGTCATGCTTTTGGGCCCAAATATATTATGTTGTTGCAGGTTTAGATAAGGGTATGCACCCTTCTTCATTAGGTACATGACATGATGTAGATCTAGAGAGCATGGGACCTAGCCATGTCTTGCGATACAGAGGAGTTTCTCATATGTTCTTCTTTTGTACCTTGGTTTAGTACTGTATTCAGCATTATGACCTCTTTAGATGTTTTCCTAGTCATATATGTATCATCCATCATTTACACACATTCTGCTCCAGTTAATTATTTATCAGTCTTTCGCTGTTTACCTTGTATGGATGTCTACTAATTCCACTATTTCTGTTATTTGTTTTTCTCTTCCACTCTGTACTCTCCTAATGAGGGCATAGTTTTCCAAATATCACACCCAAGGCCCTCACTCCTAGTCAGCAGCCTCTGGCGTTCAGGGAATTGCACATGGGGCCATTTGATCAACTAGGTATGGGGTGCCTCTGGGTGGCTTCCGGAACCAGCACGTTACAATTTACTTGTTTAATTATTTTAATGGATTTTGTTATCAGTCATTTACATTTCCATGTTATTTTATTCATGTTATCTTATTATTTATTACACATTACATACCTTTACTGATTATTTGAGATCAACATTAATAATTTTCCTTTCCTGATGTTATAAAGATTAATTCAATGAACATGTTTTCAAGGAGGATGTTAATTTCATTTTATTTTTCATGTTTTTATATTTTATATTTTGCAATGTACTGTGGTTATAATGTATATAATCACGAATTCCAAGACTGCTAAACTAACAGGTCATTTTCTGATTTATTCTTTGTAATCATTCCAATTTAAAATGTAAAACACTAAATCCATGAATTGGGATTAGGGCATTACAACTGATTTCAAATCGTTTTTCCGAAAAAACCGTGATAAATATAAATAGAATAAATTGATTATATAGAATAAACCTTGAATATAAATTAATGATATTTATAGAAGAACGTGATGTAATATTGGTAAGGTAGACATTTTTTGGTAATTCCTAGAAAATCATCCATGATTAGATAAAACAATTGGATGGGGAACTAGAAAAAATGTATATATGAGTAAAAACTATTAAGAGGTTTTCTATGCCGGACTAATGGAAAACTATTATATTAAATAATCATTAATGTGAACCTCGCCTGACTCTCCCAAGGGGTACACATATGATATTTCATATTATATTTACGTACCATTATGATGGATTTAAAAGTAATGATTTCCCCATATAAACTAATATGTAGGACTTTGGTATTAATGATGCACAAATGTATGTTCTCTTCTATACAATTTTTAGAGTAATATATTTTTATTAATTTTATAACCTAAACATATATATGACATTGTCTAGAAATGGATCCTGGATGGAATTTTTGGGTTAACACTCATGGATTGTATAGATATTTTCATAAAAATAATTTCATTGTATCTTATATTTAAACATTGTTTGTTATAGATATATTGGGGTAGCATAGATAGGTTAATCCTAATAACCATTCCAAAATAAAGAACCTATTCGGAATAACTTATCTCCTATGCTGTATAACATTATGTGGAAGGATCTACCATCTTTTCGTGGGACTTCTAATCCAATTGTAACTGATCTATGAATTATGTCTGGGGAATATATTTACCACCATAGAATGAAATTAAAAGGAAATGATTACAATTGCAATCTATTATCTCCAATATGATGTTGACCATTCATGGTCTACGATCTGGAATACACGGGATGAAGAATAAATTGATCTAATGTAATAACACAATATTAAAGATACATTATCTAATAATTCTTCTATTAGGATCAAAAAATTGAGATGAAGGTGAAACTTCTTATTATAGTGAAAAAGGATGAAAAATTTGTTATGGTGTATGAAGAAACTTTTACTAGGTTAGTAACGTATTCTATTTATTTCAAACACAACATTCAGTGTAAGATTTATAATTGAATTAAATAATTTGGGTGAATTTTTTAAGGGAATGGATTTGTAAGAATATTTCATCTGATGAAGAGATAGTTTTATATTCCACAAAAAAATGAAATTCGTTAGATCCTATATATTCAAGGGATAGAATGAGTTGAAGTGTTATACTAAAAGCCTAGAAAAAGGTAATGACTCAATGTAGATAAAGGGAACGATGGTTTCTCCAAATCTTATAACTATGGAATGAATCTCCCTGATAAATTAGTTGAAGGATTGTGAGTTTATTATATGTTTGGGGAAATGGTCACATGAAAAAATAATGCAACCGGGAAAAAGGACAAATCTCATAATAAATGATTCAAATGCAAGGATATGTGGATCATTGATAAAGAATTCCCCAAACAAAAAGGGAATAAAAATCCGAAAAATATTTTCTATCACCGTCAATCATATTCTATTGACATGACTGAAGTGGGATGAATAATGTACTATTTTATTTAAAAGATAAATAATATGTTTTAAAAGTATATTGTTTATAATTTTCTCATCATATGATTTATAAAATATGTATTGATTATTATTCAATTATTTTTCATTATGGATTTGAGATCATATGTTGAATGGTTCCATGAAAATATATTAATTATAAAGTTACAAATTTTGAAAAACACGTGATTGGGGGAAAGGAAAACCATAATATATTCACGATGTTTTGATAATGATGATGAAATGATTGATTTTTATATGTTCTTGAAAAACTTTATGTCTTTTCCAAAATTGTTCTATGATATCATTGAGGGAGTATAGAAATTTTTTTATTAATGTAATCTATACAATAACATGTTTCCTGTTTAAGTAATAAAAAAGAATGCATGTTTTCAATGATGTTTTATAGTGACTTGATTAATTACAATATATAATGAAGAAACATGGAGAATTTATTCACATTATTATGAATGTAAAAATTAAGATCTACTTCATTTTGATAAAAGTTCAATGAAAATAACATTTGGAAAATTCAGTGACTCTCCTCCAAAGGAGATTTATTCATAATATGATGTAAATGATAACCATTTAAAAATTGATTAAGATAATAATTGGATGAAATTTTAGAGGTAAATGCATTAATTGACCATATTTTCAATCATGTGCTATGTGATGATGTTGAAGTAATTTAGGAATTACAGAAGGAAAATGTTATTCTTATAAAAATGTATATTTACTTAATTTCTTATAGTGTGACATAATTCCTTACCTATAGAAGAAATGTAGTTTAAACCAAAATTATGTCTTATTATCATAATTTTGGAGTATATCAATGACCATTATTTAGAAATATGGTTTCTATTTTTGTGGTCATCAACTTTATTCCGAAAATGTTATATATGACTCCCCATCAGAACAAGGTTGCTGGAATTTTTCTATCATTCCCATGTTCCCATTTTCCACATATGTTCTCCAACCATGGAACCTAGTTATTTCATAGTTGTACAATAAATTTTCCTTATTAAGAATATGTGATATTAGCGTTTTTTACAATGTGGTTCGTTCAAAAATAGCTTATTTTCACTACCTCTCTCGCTTAAATGATATTTAAATTTCAAAGATGCAATTTAATTATGGTGGAGAGAATGTGACACCCCGAAATTCTAGAGTAAGAATATTCTGTTCAATAACAAGTATGAAATGATAAAATAAGAACATAAATTAATATAATATCCAGATAATTTATAATTTTTGTACTATGGAAAATTGATTCCAAATATTTCAATTCATGATATGTCTATTTAGTTTGTGTTACACACTGGAGTGACCATCCTCAATGTCTTTCATTATACGCAATAATGAGATTCACCAAAGAACGATATATTATTAAAGTACTATATTTAAATATAATAATATAAAAACTATCCATTATGAATATTAATAATTAAAATTTTAAATAATTGTTATATATAATTAAAAAATGAATTTATTTGTTACCAATTAATGAGTAGAATGGATAAAAACAAATTAGATATGAAAAAGATATATTAATAATTTGTATCCTCTAAAAAGTTTTGTCATAATACAAATAATTAAATAAAATTATTACATTTTTTCGTATATATTAAATAGTATATTTTTATTTTCATCTAATTTATGTGATCTTCCTAATATAAGAACTATACCAATATTTCACGTAATGCACAATATTTTTACTAATTGATTTTTACCACCTTTTAATGGATGATCGTTTTTAAATCAAACATTTGACACTAATATATCATTAAATAGATAAAATGAAAATCAATATTGAATTAAAAATATAAAAATAAGCATAAGGATAATTTTTAAATATTTTTTGATAAAAATCATTTTTTATGAAAAATGAAAAATATATCATTTTAGATAAAAATACTATTTCATTTAAATAATTATTAAATAAAAATTATAATTTAAATTGTAATAATTATATAAATAATAAATATATTAATAAAATTCAGTTTATTAGAATAAATTTCACATTTGTATCAAATATAAAAATTCCACAACCCGTTGAAGAGTTTTCAACTAAAACCAGTTAAACTGTCTGTCTGTAAGATTAGCATTAATCCTTATTTTTTCACTTATTTGATATGAATTTTGAAAAATATACATACATAATTTTAATAAGTATGATATTTTCATTCTAATAAGATCAAAAAATGGTGACAAAAATGATTACTCAAATAGATTAAAATAAATTACAGTGATTAAGGTGTAAATAGGATTACAAATTGAATAAACCATATATTCAAGTGCCTAAATGACATATAAACATGTCCAAATTGTATCATATTTACATATATCTATAATATACTTTCCATTATTGAGTTTTGATGGGCTTATATGACTTTATTTATTAATAACGTGTGTTCAGCTAACTTGTTTCCAAAAATTCCAAGTGATTCGTTTTCCTTTTTAAATAAATCCCACCATATCTCCCACATATTAATAGAACTCAGACCACTTATGTTCATCTAGAATATGTTAATATTGATTCCTAATCTCCATACCTCAACTGAGAATCATCAGTTCGAGAAAATATATTTAAAAGTATGTTTTTCAGTATAAACCAAAAGAAGTAAACCAACTAAGAGGCAATGCCTTCTCTCAATATTTTTATATTCATTTCCATTCAACACTTCCAATGATATTATTATTCAATGATTACATTCAAAAGTATACTAAAAGTAATGGTATTTTTTTCAATATTCCTTCCTACACTTACACACACCTCCATCTTCTTAGTAACATACAAACTATTTATGTTTACAACGAACTACTTCCTCACAAAATGATGATTGATTATTTTTCCATTAACACCTATAAAAATGTCTATTATGACGAAACCTATTTTTATATGTTATATATATAATTTTTTTATAATTTTGTAATTTTTATTTGGAACATTATTTTATTCATTCCATCTTCTGTAATTATTATAATTTTGTTTTAGAATGATTGGACTAACGCCCCTTCAAATCGATATGACGTGTTCATTCCATACATGGAATGTATAATAGATGGATTTAATATACATATGTATCTTACATGAAAAAAATATGATACATGAATTAAAATATAAATATTTATCATTTTTTTTCATTATTTTATTACGTCAATTAAATGAAAGCAGTTTTCATGTTTTTTATGGCCTACCATCTCCATGAACAATTCACATAATCTCTAATCACCAAATAATATGGACTTAAATAAATACATGTATACTTACTATATGTGATAATTAATTCATTGTTAAAATTAAAGATATGATGAAATTATTATATAATTAATTATAACAACAAATAACAAGTTAAAATTTACTCTTCAAAACAAGGCAATTAACACATGAATTATTAAAATTAACAAAAGTTGTTAAAAAATGGTAATGTGATATTATAGGTGATAATATATGCTATGGTTATGATATTAGTTTGTAATATATTTTAATACAGTTTCAATGTAGCTAAATACCAATAAAAAATTCAGATAAGGTATGAGATTTCAAATCAATTTTCCTTCCATTGAGACATATTATAGTTATGCACCAATTCACTATTATTTGGTGTTCATAGTACCATGACATGTTAAATCATTAATCTACTTACTCACATCATGTTGTATGATTCATTTATTTCATGGGGAATAATGATATAAATGTTTCTATGTGGTATGGGATAGAATGTAATGTTGAAATATAAATTTCTCACCTATAAATTTTTAAGGCCTACAACCCTTGTTGTTACCAATCCCCATTTGAAATATTATTGACAAATGAATATTATTTATTCAATAGAGATATTTCATATGGAACATTTTATTTCAATATATTAAGATAAATATTTATATTAAATACATGTGTTAGTGAAATTTTATGAAATTCCCTACGGGTTGGGGTTCGGTTTATGAAATCCCATGTATGCATCAATAGTCTCATGAGCCGAATTAGTTCGAAAAATAGATTAAACCGTTTGTTAAAATTTATGGTATCCTGTTACTAGGAAACATGATTTCTGATAAATATGAATTAAAATTATTGATAATTTTATTTTATTTATTTATTCATGAGTCTTTTCATCAACACATCTATGCATTCATTTCATTTTCATTTCATTGATTAAATATCACGACCATTCATCTTCTTTTGATTCTACGATGACATTGCCTTATATAGTTATATTAATGGATTGTGTTATCAATTATTTACATTAAGATGATAATTTATTCATGTTTGTTATTAATTTCTTCTAATTTTCCTTCGCTTCCTGAGAATTTGATCTCACTGTTATTATTATTCAATTCCACATGTTTTGATGAAGGATTAATTGATTAATAAATATTGGAGAAAATTTTTTCATTTTATTATGTATCCTAATCTTATTTAATATTTAAAAATTTATTATGGGTATCTAGTTTATAATATATCATTCCAATTATTTTAAACTAATAGGCCATTTTATATTTGATTCCATTTAATCAGGACAATGTAATAATGAAATGCATTGATATCGATCTCTATGGTTGGTGTGTTATAGATAACGTCGTGTGTCTGTACAATAGATTACGACATCACGAAGTGATGTGATTCATTATTCCTTAATTATTTTCATGTAACATAATAAGGTTAAATATATTCAATATAATTTTTATAAATTATTTAAATATAACACTAGAAATGGGGTATATTTCTTTAATTACATTCATTAAAAATATACAGAAAATGGAAATAACTATTCTTTTATACGTATGACCTACCATAACTATAAATGGTGGATTGCATTTTTTGCTAATAAAATGTTATATATTAATATAAATACAAAATCCATGGGTATATATTATATTCATATAATGTTTATAAAAATTAAAAAAAAAATCATTCATGAAAAACATATTTATTTCCTAGAACATGACATTGTAAATTAAAAGGTAATAAAAGGTCATATGAATTTCATATACAGTTATAAATAAATATATATATTGGTATTTAAATGTTTTTTAATAAAATATTACTTATTTTATATTTTTTTAAACATTTTTTTAGTATGTTTAGACAAAGTATCAAGGATTTCCATATAAATTTTTTACATTTAGGAGAAATATGTAAAATTAACCTTATATTTATTTTATGTTTTGTATATAAATTCTATAATTTAATTTTATAATGATTATAATGAAAACTATATTGATTAAATATCCATTTTAGGATCTCTATGACATGGTTTATATGGATCTTTGTTACCAATGTAGTGACATATTTTTTATCTCAATATTTATTTTTTCTAAATATTTTATTTTATACACATAAATTCTTTAATTAGGGTAATATAAATCCCTATTCCATATAATTTAATGATTGTATTTATTTTCAGGATTTTATGTGTCTTAATTAATTTTATTCCTACATTGGAATTAGGATTCAATGTTACCTATGCGGTAAGGGGTTCTTTTTACTATTTTTATAGTTTAATGGGATTAGTAAGGATTATTCTTCAAATGATGATGTATTATTATATAACATTCATGAAACTATTTCATTTTCATATCCTTGGGTTATTTGAGGAGTGCACATGTTTTCCAATCATTTTATCCTCTATTTATAATAAATATATCCGGATATAATTATTATGACAAATTGAATATATTTCACTCATTATTAAAAAAATACTTCTTATTCTAAAATCATGTTCTTAGAAAAAAAATATAAAAAATGATTTTAAAATTCACCATATTTTTATTAATGAAATTATTATTATTAATTTAAATAATAATAAATATATTTAGTGGAATATTACTTTTGTAGTAACCAAAACCCCAATTTCCAATATTTTCTTCCTTCTTCCTTTAAATCGTCTTAAGATTGAATTATTCACTTATCAATGTAATCATCTTTGAATCCCGTGGAAAGGATACTAAATATAGGTCAGATTAAATGATCAAAAATGTTTAACAACAATACAATGAATAAGGAATCTATTAGAATAATAAATATGGAATGGGTTATAACAAAATATACAGTCCAAATAATAAATAATCTAATAATGATGTGTCTAAATTATATTGTGAGTTAAATAACTAAACACACTTTCCATGTAATAAATAACTCGTATTGATGTTAATACATATATAATATCATAGAGGAATAATCATAGAAAATATTGAATGAAATTTAAATTATGTGAATATTCAATTATTAGATTTAATTTTTCCCAAGAATAGGATACATTTAATACCATGATCTATACTTAAGATAACTCAAATCATACTGGGTACAATCTAAATTTATTTGGCCAACTCTATCATTATTTTTAAAATAAATCCTTCGGATTTTTTAAAAACATACTAGTATCAAATGTGTAAGTATTTTCAAATTGGTTTCATCCCATTTGACTACCTATTCATTTAAGTCATACTTTATATTATTTGTATCTTCATTTATACCTATCTAAAATTTTTGTTATATATAATATAATATATTTAATTCATAAAAAGGATTCCTATCATATTTTTTATTGATTAAGGAATTTATATTTATCCATATTTCAAAATACAATCCTTCGAATTTTAGAGTGAACACCATATATAAATATGATACATGATTAAAAAATAATGATATACTTAATGAATAATATATATATTTAGGGTAAATCTAATTTTCAATGATCACTAGATATTGAATACGTCTAAAGGAAATCAATGACTAAAGATGTGATTTAAGGAATTTAATTATAAAAATAACCTCTATTAAAATTCTCATAATCCATGTAGTGGAATAATTATGTATGTATCAACATGATGTATAACAATTGGAGTACGAATAATGAATTTTCTTGTGATTAAATAATAATATTTTTAATAATTATTGAGGAATATATACTTTTCAAATTGAAAGAAAATTACCAAAACATTATATATATAAATCCCATTAAATATAATTTTTATAATTAAATGATTTGTAAAAATTCTATGAACCAATCATATAATTTCTCGAAGAAATTTTGTACTTGTTGTAAATGGTTTGAAAACATTATTTTTCTATTTGAAAATGGGTTGAAACTTTCATTTCATTAATAAAGGAAAGATGATTCATTTGGATTTGTTTTGTAAAAAATGGGTCTAAATTATTTTTAATAAATAATTTTAATCTATTTAATGAAACATATTTTAAATCATTTTCAGATTAAATGGTTTCATAAGAAAAAATATATCCAGATTAAGATTCCATAAAAAATGATGTCTTAATTTTAAAACATTTTATTAAACATAATAAGTACTATAATTCTTATAATGGTTCTATAAAATTAAAATAGTCATGATTATATGGAGGATAATAAAATGAAATGTATTATTTATCAATGATAAAACAATTTCTTTCAATGGAAATTCGTGT
This sequence comes from Viscum album, assembly GCA_963277665.1. Taxonomy (NCBI): domain Eukaryota; kingdom Viridiplantae; phylum Streptophyta; class Magnoliopsida; order Santalales; family Viscaceae; genus Viscum; species Viscum album. The sequence continues at coordinate 2,049,343,707 of OY728127.1, forward strand.
GACAACAATAATGAATTAAATTAAAATGTGATGTTATCACATACCAAGACTATAACAGAGTATAGCGATTAAAAAAATGATTTATATATATATACATATGAACTATAAATACGCAAAAATAGAATATAAATACAATAATAGATATTCATAATTCAATACATACATAATCATAGAATATTAATCAAAACGATGATGTAATGTAATCCAATTAAAATCAAAATATGAGGAATTTATTTTAAAATTTGTAACATTTAACTAAAATCTCCATAAAAGAAGAAATTGAAATTTAAAAATAAAATACCATATAAAATATTTTATTCATTATATTACTTGAAAATTGTTTGTTTATACAGCTTAGAAAATTATTTATGTCTATAACATTGTATATGACCCAATGAAAATAATTTGACACAAAATCTATTACTGTTTACATTCTTCTGGTTGAACAATCATTATCCTCATATATAATGAATTTAAGATTGATATTATCTTGTTATATATTTTTATTAATATTTATATTATAAAATATTATTCTTTTACAACATCTTATCACTCATTCATGAGTAATCCTTAATTATTTTCATTGTGTATTGTGTTAATTGTGTTGTTTTTAAAGTAGGTTTTGACTTGTAATTTTCAATTCCACTTATGTAAATCATGAATAAAAAAAATAACATTATATATTAGCATTATATTATTTATATTTAATACATTTTTATTAATATAAATCCATAAAATTTAGTGATGGTAGATTAAAATACTATTAATGGTGATAGTAGAAAGTACATACACATGAATATTATTTCCATTTTGTTTTCATATGGAATCAAATTAAAGTGTATATATATATTATCAATCAAATGAAATTATTATATTATATCTAAGACATTTTTTTAAAAACCGTCCTTTATAAATTCCATGAAATGTGTCAATGAATCATAGTACTTCGTGAGGTGGTAGATCTTCATACTTAAGAACGATGTTATTGTATTCCCAAAAAAATAAAATAATCAGTTTATTTTTTATATTAATTAAATATAATTAAATAAATAGATATTATTATATATATAAAATAAGAACTATAAATTAATCATTATTTATATCTATCAATTGTGTTAATATAATAACAAATAAACTCAGTTCGTGAGGAAATAGTCTTCCATAACAAAGAACAATGACAAGAATCTAATCAGAATATGACTCTGTTGATGGAAAGGGTGATACAATAATATACACCCAATGATTGGGGTTTTTTATTCATATTTCAATTGTTCAAGGTAACTATGTAAATTTATATTCATTTGTAGGAGTCTTCTAGACATAGATCTAACTCCTCAAATGAAATGTTTTAGGCGGTCATGTCAATTAGTTCTACAAAAATAAAATAATTACCAAAATTATGATTGTTGATTTGGGAATGAATCAGTTGTTGTGGGGTGGATTACCTGAGTGAGTACACTAAAATGAATTTATGGGGGACAAAGTGTCAGGGGATGGATAAAATTAATCGATACATAGATTATGGTGAGGGTATCAAGTTATTAGTGTGATACAAAAAATAGTTGAGTCTTCTATGTAAAGTCATGAATGAGGTGGACTCATAATGAATTGAAATATTTTGAATACCCTATATGTCATTCCATGTGGTTAAGAATTAGGTATGAGTAACCTTTTTGATAGTACCCAAAAAAATGACGTATATGTCAATTCTAATAAAATTTCAAGGGAAGAATGGTTCATGGGATTGAGAGATTAGGAACATGTTTTAGTTGTGTAATTCCATGTCCAATCTAATGATATAAAGTGGGAGTCATCTGAAAACATGTGACCCTCACGTGAGTAGGTTCATGGGAGTATGTGACTAATAATTTGATGAAAAATTTTGATTTTAGATATTAGTGGATAAATAGAACTTGTTATCATTGGATTCATCATTATATTCCAGATACATGCTTTGATATATACTTGTTTGTAGGTCATGTATGTATGTATAGTTATGATGTTTTTTTGAGTATATGAGCACGAATTAGAATAGGAATGAATTTTTACTCCCACTAGGGGAGTTATAGTTGAATGATAATGTTGAGGAATAAATGCTAATTTTTTTATCAAGAATTTGATCATGGATTTGGTGGTTATATCATAATGAAAATAGGATTCCTCTTATGGTAAAGGGACCCATATCATATTTTTGAGATATGTTGGCCCCTTGAACTTTGTTCTTTTTATGGAATGATGATTGTTGGTTGTAGGTCTCATCCTTTATCACAAAATTAGAATCCATATATATATATATATTCATCTATTATTACGTGTAATGAGGTATATGTGGTTCAAAAACTATATGGGACCATTCATTGGAAATCCACTATGATGAGGTTGAGTTCGGTCTACCTCAATTATGAAAATTAAAACAAAATAAATGGCCATGAGTGAGGATCTAATATAGGACTGGGAAATTTGATTTTTATCCATTATTTATGAATTCATTGTATTCTATTGGATTTATATGATATAAATTTTTATCATTGGAGGAACTCTCCCATAGAATTTGATATTTTAAAAACTAATATAAAAAGGGAGTAAGTTAAATAATGGCGATGAATATGATTATGGAAAAATCATGTACAAGAGTATAAATTATTGTGTTAGTTTAAAAATGATATTTATTAGTTGTAATGGGTTTCTATTTGGTCTTTATGTTTATGTGTTGTTAGTTCACTTTGAACATTGAATAATGAAGATAATGCAGATATATAACGTGACCTCCTTAGTTTTAATTAATTACCATGGTAGGGAAGGTTGTTTTCATTGATTCACACCAATGTATCACTGGGAGGAGAAGCTATATAAATGATTTTATTTAATCCCCTATTTATACTTTCTATGAAAATCGAGAATAATTTTGTTTTTTATTTTGTTTTTTTGTTGATTTAGGAATCTTTATTTGGAACAATAATTCATAGATTCTAACACCTCAATAGTTTTTTTTAACATCTCTAAGAGGATATGGTATCAAACATGGGTATTGGAGGATCCAAGGTACTATTTTTATGGCTCCTCAAACCAATAGTATAGAAGTTTCACCATTTAGCTGATAATATCCAAAAATAATCTTATGGTGTACGACATTAACAAAATATACATCATGGAGAAATTGGGTTTTCAGATGTATTTATCGGCATGCGGGTGGGATTATAATTAGGTAATTTTGAAGTCACAACCAAGCATGTCCTAATATTGTAGTGTTATATATCTAATGATAATGCATGACCACTTCTAACATAAATTGTGATAGAAATTAGAACTGAGATGGAATATCACACACATGGGAGGCCTTATCTACCAGTACATATAAACTTTAACACATCTCCATCATCTAGTGTTATATATAAACACTAATAACTTGTCATATTAATTTAGTAATAAAATTTATTCCATGTTAGAGTACATAATGTACTATAATAAAATATAAAGATATAATTTCATGCTACTGAAAACATCAAATGATATCAATCTACTGACATGATCAGGGTTATATTTCCAAAATAAACACCTACATAATTCTAAGGACTATATATATTGACATGATAAACAATATATTTTTCTCAGTAAAATACAAAAAATACTATCATCTTCATAATACAAGACATATATGGGATGATCCAAAAATGGGTGACTATAAGAATACATAATATAGGCTCATCGGTAACATCATCCCTAGACAACACACACATCAGATATAACTATACTGATTGAATACATATGAGAGAACACATTCATCAGGTCATTTCCTGAACAATCCATATGAATATCGAGGTTAGACATAAAAAATACTCATTCCATCTGAATAAAACATAATGGAATACAATAACTGTTGAAAAATAACAAAAAGATCTAACCAATGGTCTATGGGTGATTCATAAATCTACCAAGAGTAAAACATATAGGGTGGGGATTTCACACCCTTAAAGTAGGTAATATGATTCATGACCCAACCATGATATCAAATAATACCATATCACACCATGGGAAACACTATGTTATTCCACACTCAGTTTATTATTAAAACCGTAGATGGGTTCACATTCAATAATTATGATGAAAATGATCAATGTAAATTCATCAAGATGAACCAAGGGAACAAAACCCCACTATAATGATCCATTATAACACACGAAAACTAATAATGTTTGATTAGAACCCTGAAACCAATTGAAAATGTATTTTTAAATTGAATAAGGGATCCAAAAAACAGCATTAAGTAGTCCATGTCATGTCTCATGGGGAAAATGGTGTATCTCCCAATGACTTTCCTGGCCTTTACATTTCTATCACATATGGATTGGCTTATTATAAATATAATGTGTGCCCGTGAGGGGTACAAAACATGTATTGTTTGATTTGGAACTTAACATTTTTTCTTGTATATCCATTTTAAATTTTTTTATCCCAACAAACACTAAATGTATCTGAGTACTTTTTGATATAATTTTTTTATTCCACTTCACATAGTGTAATGTTTATTTGGAAAGCAATTTGTTTATGCCACACATAAAGGAAAATTTATCTTCCAATGTGTGTTTTGTGTTTCCTTCAACACAGAGCAGGACGACAGGGAATATTTTTCTAAACAGCATGAAATATGTATTGAGATTTTATAAAACCAGCTAATACTCATGTTATTCTTCTTGAGACACATTCTATGCCACATCCACTGAAAATCAGGACCATGAAATAATTATATTAGCTCGAACATGCCATACCAATATCAAGGGTTGGATTCTGACCACACCATTAAATCAGGAATTGTCATCCATCATGATGAATAACAATATTTATAAATAAAAATAATACGAGGACCTCTATTTCACCCCTAATAAAAATTAATCCTCACCAAACCTTAATCATATTTTTGGTACTTAAATGTAACCCATGGAATAAATTTGTTTCTAAAAAACAAGTACACAGTGATCATTTACTATAAATGTGTCAATGTGTGGGAAAAAAGGAATAAATATAATGATAATTAATATAATGAGGATAGAATAATAATAAAATGAAAAAAAGAATGAACCTCCGCATTTTATGAGTCATATTCAATTCACATTATAGAATATAAAAATGAGGAGGAATGAAGAGGGATAAATAAAACATAATCTGAGGTTCAATGATCCCTCAACTATAAATCTCTATTATATCTATGAATTTAGTGATAGACATATTTATTAACATTCAAGATGAAATTAAAATTTTAATATTTATCCAATATGATAAAATACACAACTATGTGTTTGAATATATTGATGATGATGAAGAGTTATATTTTATTTTCATTGGAGAGGTCAACAAACTATATTGGTAGACAACACCTTATGAAGTTGATCTCAAATCCTCTATCATGTTATCTTCCCCAAAACACACCTCCACAACCCTCTCAAGAATAGTAGTGTTATAGAGATAAACTTATGTTAATGCAATTATAGAGTGTTTATATGGGGCCAATAGTTCAAACAAATTTAATAATTTTTATTAAATTTTGTTTTTCCACCATTAAATACTCATTAACATAATTCACAAACATACAAATGTTTATTTCATTCTTAGGATAAAACAAGTATTCTTAATTTATTTTTGGAATTACAAAATTTCCCAACTATGATCACTTTTGTGATATATTTCATTTTTTAAATGATAATATAATTAATAATATATGATCAATATGTTTCCCAAAAATTACTCAGATTGCAGAGGGAATTAAGTTAGCATATACATATCCCAATACCTTGAGCTCTCATATATGTTATCAAGCAACAAATAAGAATAGAAACATGGATCAAAATTCCAAAATGTTGTTTTCCCATGCTAGTTAACAAACACACCAATTATGTTTTACTCCATCTCAATATCCCAATTATCATGGTATCCATTACACCATGATCCAACCAAACAACTACTCTTTTGAGTAACACAAAATTCAACATCACACGAGTCCATATAATGGGTTAGTTAAAGAATTATTCCACTTTGAAAACCCAATTATAATTTTAAAAAGACTTCTATGAAAATCATTTATGGAATACCTAATAATCCAAAATAATGAAATTCCTAACATAGTGATATTTTGCAAAATACAAGATCTCTTGATTGAATCCCAAAGACCATCTTGAACAGTCTACTAGGAACTTGTATCTACACAAGGTTGTTCTCATATTACACCATATGAAATACACATAACCTATCATTAATGTATAAGAAATTTGGATAAAATGTTATGCCTCCATCATAACCTTACAATAATATAGGTTACCTAATAATATTACCATAATTGTCACATTGATTTTGGTGTGGTAACATTTTTTGTATTCAACTTCTACATATCATTGATTATCCTTGAAACTGTTTTTGGAAACATAGATGAAATCATGAATTGTGTTCTTAAAAACCATTTTCTTCCATGTTACCTAGCCATATTCATGGGTATTATGGTGTTTTTATTAAAAATGAATATTTCAAAAATTATTCCAGAAACCCATCAATAGTTTTTATATTAATAATGAATTGTAATATTCAATGATAGCCAAGGAAACTCAAGTATTTCTATCATCCACCTATATTATGCAATGTCCTAAACTCATCCCTAAATGTTTCTCCCACATTATAAGGTTTTGGGTTAAAATGAGGAATATGATTACAACAACATATTTATGATAATTAACTCACAAACTTCGGAATCCCATCATGAAAACTAAAAAGATACCAAGCCCATTTGACATGAATATGAGAAACATTGCCTTTACCTATGAATATTTGAGGCATCAAATATTATATAAGAAAAAAACTTCATCATTAATTGTTTTATAATTCAATTAAAAATAATTATAGTATATATTCAACAATACATATATTATTTAAAATAGAATGCATGAACTATCCTCAGATGTATCACACATATCATGTATGATTTCACCATCAATACTCAAAGAAGGATGTTTTGATCCACAACATTAGAATATACATCAGAACATTTCCAATTAAAATCTAGTAATTCAAGGGGTCATATAAATATTCCCAATATTTTTACACCCAAAAAATATAATGATGTTGATTGACAGTAATCATCTAATGTATTTTTTCTACACAACCCACTTTCATAATAAGAAACTTTAAACTGTTCATATTATCCATTATTATTCACCATCAAATATAACTAATTACACTAATATTTGATATTATATAATATCTATGATCATGGGGTTAATCTTAATTCCAACAATCCCCCGTCCATTATTTTTTATCTACCCTTATCATTCCTAAGAAAACATATCCCATTAAGTGGACCTTTTGAATCAAAAAATGTTTCTTAGAGTACATCACATAATACTGGTACATTGATGGAATATCTAAAATAATAATAAAGTGTCTCACCTTCTCTAGTTATAAAGATGACTATTCATGAATTTCATTTATAAATGATATAAGAAAATAGTCGAATAAGAGTAAAAGGACCCTATTCATATGTTTAATAAACCCCATAGGGGAATTCAACACCCTGAGAGGTATAACACTAAACATAAGTAAAGTAAAATTGTGAAACCCCAAGCTTCTACGGTATGCTTCTCCTTTAATAATACAATATCGTGTGTTGTACACAACTTCGAGTTCTAACACACACCACAACCAATCAAACTAGCCGTTAGGAATAGTAATACCCACTTTTATAAATTTAATAGATTTTATCATTCAAAATGGACTTCATATTTTAATTCAGAATATTGAAATTAGCCTAGGGTGAATTTTTGGTATTTTTCTGAAAACATTCTATTTTTGATGAATAGTGAAGAAACATTGAGTTATAGTTTAAAAACGAATTTTTATTTAAATAATATTTTATTTTATTTAAATTTAATTAAGGTAAAAATATATACATAATACATATATAAGTTAAATATAATTCATTGTATTTAGTTTAGAATAATTACATATATATAAATGTTTTATTGAACTTTTCACCGTCTTTTACCCACCTCTTAGAAGAATTTGGAAATTCACGTAAAACATAATTTTACCGCTTCTATGAGTGGAAATTTTAAAATCCGAGAGTCATGGATAATAACAAGGAGTAAAATTTGGTTCAATAAGATAAAACAAATTCTTCGTGAATAGTAACTTTTTACTTTTATTTACTTCTCTTAAAAGTAAATAGGGTAATTAGGGGTAAAAATGATATTAATATTACCCTAACACATGTCCAAATTCTACTGTACAAGTTTATCTCGACCAAAAACAACCTTAGGAATAAAATATTATCATTTACATCCACTTGGATTATATTAGGACATTTATTATTATTTAATTCAAAGAATAGTTAAAAGAGTTAAAATCATTGATTAATTACTATAAATATTTTACTATAGGGTTATACATAAAATAAATTCAATTGAAAATATTAATTATTAAGATAAAACTATTTATTACATAATGGTATTTTATTTATAATTTCTAGACATAAATAATTTAATTTATTTATGACAGAATGGTGATTCAGTAATTAACTAATTAATGAAATATTAAAATACTTGATATTATAAACACCCAAATATATGTAATTTAATACTTTTTATGAATTACAATAATTTTATAGGTTAATATGACATGTTTTTATCCATTTAATTATGTTTTTTAGATGTAATCATTCTTTTGTGAAATTCACAAAAATCAAATACCGAATAGTGTCAAAATTGACATAAAAGAGTTTTTAAAAGAAATACTATATTATTAATTCATATTCAACTTTTAAAAATCTATTGGTCAGCCAAGAGAGTTATTTAATTATATTTGTATCATTAATGAACCACTTGGGGTTCTCTTTGATGCATAAGGTATGTTTATTAACCATATAATATAAAAATATAATGAAACATGGTAATTGTCAAACAATTTAACTAAGTGTTAAATATAAATGATAAGGTAAATTTAGTGACCCAAACATGTCTAAAATATATTGGTTGAATGAATATCGACCCATTCCCACCTTATAATTTGAATAACCCACTTTGGAGCCATTATAAACCGAATATGAATTTATTATAAATTAATACTTTAAGTTTTTCCTAATGAGCCCCTCCTCCCCATTATAAAAGGACTCAACTTATAACCAATTCATCACATGGTAAAAGCCTTTTGGATAGGCCAAACCCTGACCAAATACTCTCTAAACTTCCCTCAAATCAACCTAGAGGCCATATTTGGATCATAAAACCAACCTATGTATCCCTTTTTATCAAATCAAAATGATGAACCCGAAGAAGAGATAATGTTTTCACCACCCTTTTCCAAGTTCCTTTCTTCTTCAACTACTTCTTTTTTAATTATTTCCTTTTTTAAATAATAACTCTAGTATATTCTATATACTGTGATGTTATTATAAATATGGTATAACCATATTCAGTATTCTATCCATCCTTTGAATGACATTTCACCATACTTGCGTACACACTACTTACCATCTCCACGTTGTAGTGTAATTGTTATTCAAAAACATTATTATTTGGATTTGTATGATAATGATATATAATTGATGTATATAATAAATATAATATGATAATTTATCTGTATATATGATATACCATCCAATTATATATTATTTTGGTATCAAAATAATGATATTGTCGCCTGTGCGTACGTACAGACTATCATCTCCACGAACGTGATGAGATTCCTTCCCTATCATATCCATGCAATTATAATTATCATTTAATGGTTAATAATAATGTTTAAGGAATTGGAATATTTTTGGATATGAATAAAATACAACCTATCCATAAATAACATTTCTTATGTATCAAAATATATAAAATAAAACAAGTATGTTAACACCCGAAACGATGATAATACTAAGATATTATTAACAAATCAACGTTAAAAGACCATATATGATATCATATTAATTTATATGATTTGTTATATTTTAATAACAATTATTTCACCATTATACATGATGTTAACCAACTTTAAACCAAGGAAAAGTACATGGTAAGGGTTTATTTCTCAATCTCTTCATTATCTATGGTTGTTTATTTGTAATTATCTACTGGGACCCCTTTATCATCCACATCCATGTTTCTTAAAAATCTATTTCAAAACATTCTTACTATTTTACAGAATATAGGTTAAAGTCATTTATACCCTTCTTTTTCTTTTTAAAAGATGATTAAAAAGTAATATTTCCATCTTTTTCCAAACAATGTCTTTTTTAACATGTTCGACAAAATTAAGGTAAGAATGTTTTTTTAACTTATACAGTGGGTGAAGCTATTTTCTACTGTTATAAAATCTTTGAATCTTCCCTTAGAAGCTTATAAGGAAATTTTCTAAGTAAATGTTTTATTTTATAATTATGTGACTTTTTAATGACTTAAAATAACAGTTATTTCTATAAAATTGTTTTGATTTCATCTATGTCAACATCCTTTGATGGATTTTAAGTTTATATGAAGTTGATTTATTATGATACAAAATGTGCATATTATATTGAAGGTTTTGTGATATGATTGACTGTTGATGTGTTACTTTTATACCATTAATGGTTAATGGAGAAAGTATTGTCATTTATTATGATAGTATTAATATAAATGTTTATGTTATGTTTAAACCTGTTCATATGAGAAATGCATTGGACATAATAAGTGACGGGTGGAGCCCGCTATAGCTCATCGATGCATCGGTATGTCTCAATAGACAAACTGTTGTCTTGGCACGAGGCCTCAACAAAATCTTATTTTTAGTCTTGGCACAAGGACTTGGATATGTGGTAATGATAGTCTATCATTATACATTTCATCATTATGAAATTGGTTATTGATATTGCATGTGATTATTCGACTAGTAGAATATCCATGTGAATAACTAAATAGTGTTATAACATTTTATTTTTTCCATATGATGCTCAAGATCATGTTTAAAAGGATTTTTTTAGTTATACAATGCCTTAAATATTTGTATTTATTTATGAAAGTTTCCCCTATATTTTTATCCTTAGTGAGCATCTGAGCTGAACCCTTTCTATGTTTTATTTTTCCCAGGATGTGAAGAAATATTTTATGACTGACCTACATGGATAGTATGAAGGGGATATGAGTGTGGACTATGGAAACTATGTTATTGTAGATTTTCACTTTGTGATATAATTTAACATTTATCAATGTATCTAGTGTTTCCAAGGCTACTAAACTAATCGGTATTTTGAGGCATGATCTTTTGTGATCATGCCAATGATACGTAATAAAGCACCGACTCTGGGTAACTCGGGTCAGGGCGTTGCTATTGGTATCAGAGGATGTTTAGTACAAACCTTATAAGATAGATTTAGATAATCTCTGATTAGAGGAAATAAACCAAATATGGGCATTGTGGATTAGTATAGAAGAACATCCTAGATTTTTGGTATTGTAGATATTTTTTTATTTTTCAGAGAAATACATCCCTTTCTGGATATGATATGGTAGAGTTGGCTCTGGGACAGATGTACCTAGAGGTAAAACCCAATAACACCACATTTATCTAGACTCGAACGGGAACTGGTGCACCACAACGGGCCTTTCTTCACTCATGGCTATGACACTCCCAGGGGATATGCTTAGGATAATTCTCATTTTATTTAAAATCCATTATGATGGTTTTATGATTATATACTTCCTCGAAGAAAGCATTTTTTATGATGATTGATTATATCCATAAATAGTTCAATTTATGTTAAGTGTTTTACAAGTATGGAATTATGTATTTTGATTCATAAACTGATCTAGTTTATGCCATTGTTTATAAATGGCACCTAGTGGGAGGAATGGAAACTGTATCAATGCATGCACTCCATGTAGGGATTTCCCTCCTGCTCAAGATAATTATATGGAGCTGGTGATGCAATTGGTGCTGATCAGCTAATCACCATACTGGGACAACTCACTCAGGTTATGAATAATAACCTTACCCATATGGAACACCCTGATCTGCATCGTGGAGGATCAATGATAGATTTCATCATGAGGCCGCAACCACCAAAATTAAATGGGAGTACAAATCCATTAGAAGGTGATAAATGGATATATTCCCTAGTGAAACTATTTTAGGCTTTGTGTTGTAGTGAAAGGGAAAAATATTTCCTGGCAGTTTATCGCCTCACTGGAGATGCTTATCAATGGTGGTCACTGATACAAAACATGAAGGAAGATAATGAAGTATAAAATATGTAATGGAGGGAATTCATAGAGATTTTCATAGAAAAATACTTTCCTCGTGACCATCAAGTAGATATGGAATGGCGATTTCTGAGTCTGAGGGAAAAGGAGGATGATAATGTCGCAAAGTATGAGGCTAACATTACAAGGATAGCAAGGCATACATCAAATTATATACATATCCCAAGAAGTAATATTGATCATTTCTTTGATGGGTGAAAACCGTTTCTCTGTCAAGCATTAGTCTCACAATCATTCTCGTCGTATGAAGATATTGTCTCATGTTCTATCATGACAGAAATGGAATTATCTAAGTCTTATGACATTAAATTAATGCAAGAGAGGAAGATATTTCTGACCATTGTGGAAATGGAAATAAATGGATGAAGGGAAAAGTTGATTGTCAATCCTACAGTAAATGTGGGAAGAAGCACCTTGATACATGATTCAAGGGAATGTGAGTCTATTGCAAGTGTGGAGAATAATGCCACCAAGCTCATGATTGCAAGGGAAAGAGAGTTTATGTCAATGTGGAATGCTATAATTGTAGAGAGATGGGACATTATGCAATTGAATGTCCTAAGCGTCAAGGGAACATCCCTCAGAGAAGGCCATGGTATCAAGGCCAAGCTTATGATATCACTACTATTGAAGTAGAAGCTCCGAAAGATGTGGTGGAAGGTAATTTATTTGTTTCCTCAAGTTTAACATATGCTTTATTTGATTATGGATCATCACAGTGTATCATATCTTCCTAGTTTTCTATGAATATTAGATATTTCCATTTTGATCTAACAAGAGTGTTTTCTGTTCAAAATGCTAAGGGAAGTATCATTGCAACAATTCACTGTGAATCAGTCCCCATTAGATCTCATGAATGTTATTTATCTACGGATCTCATTGTCATACATATGGATGAATTTGATATAATCCTTGACATGGATTGGCATTTGAACCATGATGCAAAACTTTATTGTAAGAATAAATAGGTTACTATTTTTGATGAGGATGATAAGGAACATCTTATCATTAGAGCGGAATCATCACCACCTAATTCTTACCTAGATCCACCCACAGTAGCTCAACTAAATTCAATTATTGGGGAGGAAGAGAATGAAATGACTATGGGTGAGGAATGGAATGTTCAATTAGAGGTTTTACCAATTGTGAAATAATATGTTTATTTGTTTCCAAAAGATTTACCTGAACATCCTCTAGAATGAGAAGTTGATTTTTCAATTGATTTAACTCACGGATCAAGGACTATATCGAAGACCCCTTATAGAATGACCAATGTGGAATTTTTTGAACTAAAGAAACAACTAGAGGAATTGAGTAATAATCGATTTATTGACCCTAGTGTTTCTCAATGGGGATCCCATGTTCTTTTTGTTAAGAAGAAAGTTGGATCTAAGAGGTTATGTATCGACTACAAGGAAATCAATGCTATAAAAATAAAGAACAAGTATCCCCTACCTCGCATTGATGATTTATTTGACCAACTGTATGGACCTCAATACTTTTCAAATATTGACCATTGATCTGGATATCATCAGTTGTGTGTGAAGAAGGAAGACATTCAGAAGAAATCATTTCATACCAGGTATGGCCATTACGAGTTTACAATAATGCCTTTTGGGCTGACTAATGCACCCTCTGTTTTCATGGATCTAATGAACAAAGTTTTCAAGGAATATCTCGATGATTTTGTAGTGGTATTTATTGATGATATCATGGTATATTCCAAAATCTACGAAGTTAATGAAAATCACATGAGAATTATCTTGAAGACTCTTACAAGACATGAATTATATTGGAAGTTTAGAAAGTCTAAATTCTGGATTCAAGATATTTATTTTTTTTCCATATTTTCTCCAATGATAGAATCTCTGTTGATCCTACTAATACCAAGGAAATCCAAGAATGGCCCGCACCGAAATGTATAACTGAGGTATCTAGTTTTATTGGTTTAGCAGGTTATTATCGACATTTCATCCATAATTTTTCCCGATTGGCTAGCCCACTAACAAAGCTCACAGGTAAAGGGGTTAAATTTGTTTGGACAAAAGAGTGTGAAGATTTTTTTGAAGAACTGATGATAATATTAGTAAATGCTCTTATATTGACACTGACATCGGGGAATTATGGGTTCGTTATTTATAGTGATGCATAAATGAAAGTACATGGTTGTGTCCTTATGCAGAATGATAGGGTTATTGCCTATGCATAACGACAATTGAAAATTCATGAAAAAAACTATCCTACTCATGATCATGAGTTAACTAATGTGATCATTGATATGAAGATATGGAGACACTACCTATATGGTAAAAAATCTCAGATATATACTGATCACAAGAGTTTGAATTATATTTTATCACAAAAATTAATCAACATGAGGAAAAAGAGATGTCTTGAATGACTTAAGGATTATGATTTCACGATACACTATCACCCGGGGAAAGAAAATAAGGTAGAAGATGCTTTGAGCAGAAAAGATCATGGATTTTTGAACAATATGAGAACTGAAAGGGATCCTTTTTTCATGGATATAGTGAAGATGGACAAGGGAATAAACATGGGAGGTGAAACATCAATGATTTTTCAAATGGTTGCCAAACCATCTTTCATAGAAAGGATTAAGAGTTATCAGACCAATGATGAAGAGTTTCAAAAAAAGATTAAAGTGGTGAATGATTGGAGATTGAGTGACTTTGTGTATGAAGAAGGAATTTTGAAATTTGGGAAGAGACTATGTGTTCCCAATATACCTGATCTAAAAAGGGAATTGTTGGACGATTCTCATAGTTATAATTTCTCTATACACACTGGGAGAAACCAAATATATAGGGATTTGAAGGAACATTTTTTGTGGGAAAAAATGAAGAGGGAGAATACTGATTTTGTGTCAATATGTATTGTTTTTCAACAAGTGAAATATTGAAGGAATAAACTTGGAGGAGTCATGCAACCTCTTCCCATAACTAAGTGGAAATGGGATAATATCACGATGGACTTTGTCATGGGACTACCAAAGAACCCTAGAAAGAACGATGCAATATGAGCCATTATTGATCGTCTTACCAAGTCAACACATTTTCTTACTATAAGGGAATATCTACCACTTAAACATCTAGCATGTCTATATATTAATGAAGTAGTAAGACTTTATAGAGTACCCCTATCGATTTTTTCTGATCGTGATCCCCATTTTACTTCAAGATTCTGGAAAAGTATTCAGAAATCCCTGGATACTAAACTTGGTTTGAGCACTACCTACCACCCCAAAACTAATGGAAAGTCAGAATTGATTATTCAAACTATAGGATAAATGTTGAGATCGTTCTCAATTGACATTAAGGGTATGTGGGATCAATATTTACCTCTCGTGGAATTTTCCTATAACAATAGCTTCCATTCAAGTATTCAGATGGAACCATATGAAGAGTTATACAGAAAGAGATGTCGCACACCAACCTGTTGGGATGACGTTGGTGAAATAAAACTTGAAGGCCCATATTTGGTGGAGAAAACAATGGAAAAGGTGAAGGTAATCCAAAACCACATCAAAGCTTCTCAAAGTAGGTAGAAGATCTATGCCGATAATTAAAGGAATGCTTTGGAATTTCAGGTAGGAGATCATGTTTTCTTGAAGGTATCTCCAAGGAAGGATGTTATATGATTCGGTAAGAAAGGTAAATTGAGTCACAGGTACATCAGACCTTTCAAAATTCAAGAACGAATTGGTGTTGTATCTTACCATTTGGCAATGCCGCCAAATCTCCCCAAAGTTCACGATGAGTTCCATGTATCACTATTGAGAAAATACATGCCTGAACCAACGCATGTACTCACCTATGAGGAATTAGAACTGGAACCTGATATATATTATTATGAATAGTCCATCATAATTCTTGATACAAGAAAACAAGTTCTGAGAAACCAGACGACTCGTCTGGTAAAAGTTTTATGGAGGAACCATAAGATGGAAGAGGCAATGTGGGAACCCATGGAACTTATGATGAAGAACAACCCTAGTATTTATATAGTGTTATTTTCTAGAAATTTTGAGGACAAATTTGTTTGAAGGAGGGTAGAATATAACACCCCAAGCTTCTACGAAATGCTTCACTTTGAATAATACAATAGCTTGTGTTGTACGCAACTTCGAGTTCTAACACACACCACAACCAATCAAACTAGCCGTTATGAATAGTAATACCCACATTATGAAATTTTATAAATTTTATCTTTCAAAATGGACATCATATTTGGATTCAAAATATCGAAATTGGCCTAGGGTGAATTTTTGGTATTTTTCTGAAAACGTTCAATTTTTTATGAATAGTTAAAAAACACTAAGTTATTGTTTAAAAAATAATTTTTATTTAAATAGTAATTTATTTTATTTAAATTTAATTAATTTCAAAAAAGATACATAATACATATATTAGGTAAATGTAATTCATTGGACTTAGTTTAGAATTATTTTTGATATATAAAAATTTTATTGAACTTTTCACCGTCTTTTACCCACCTCCTAGGAGAATTTGGAAGTTCACGTAAAACATAATTTTACCGGTTCTGTGAGTGGAATTTCGAAAATCCTAAATACACGGTCAATATAAAGGAGTAAAATGTGGTTCAATAATATAAAAATAATTTTTGGTCAAAAGGAACTTTTTATTTTTATTTACCACGGTTAAAAGTAAATATTGTAATTAGGGGGAAAATGATATTAATATTACCCTAACACATGTCCTAATTATATTGGATTAGTGTATATTGACCAAAATATAGGAATAAGATATTATCATTTAGGTCCACTTGGATTAGATTAGGAAATTTATAATTATTTAATTCAAAGAAGAGTTAAAATAGTTAAAATCAATGTTTAATTACTAAAACATTTTTAATATAGGGTTATACATAAAATAAATTCGATTGTAAATATTCATCATAATTATAAAAATATTTCTTACATAATGGTATTTTATTTTTAATTTTTTGGCATTAAATTATTTAGTTTATTTATGAGACAATGGTGATGCAGTAATTACATAATTAATGAAATATTAAAAGAAATGATAATATAAATATACAAATAAAAGTAATTTTATACTTTTTATAAATTATAGTAATATTATAGGTTAATATGAAATTTTAATATTTATTTAATTATGTTTTTTTGATATAATCATTCTATTATGAATTTCAAAAAAATCAAATACCAAATAGTGTAAAATTTGACAGAAAAGAGTTTTTAAAACAAATATTATATTATTAATAGGTATTCAATTTCTAAAAAACTATGGATCTTCCAAAAGACTTATATAATGATAGGTGTATCATTAATTAATCAAATGGGGTTCTCATGGATTCATATAGTTTGTTTATTAACCATATAATATAAAAATGCAATGAAACATAGTAAATCTCAAACTATTTAACTAAGAGTTAAATATAAATGATATGGTTAATTTAGTAAACCAAACCAGTCTAAAATCTATTGGATGAAATTATTTAGAACCATCCCCACCTTAGACTTTGAATAATCCTTATTTGAGCCATTATGATCTGAATATGAATTTTTTTAAATTAATACTTTATGTTTTTCCTAAAGAGCCCCTCCTCCCCCTTATAAAAGGACTCAACTTCTAACCAATTCTTCGCACTTTCAACGACTTTTGGTTCGGCCAAACCCTACCCAAATACCCTCTCAACATCCCTCACTTCAACCTAGTGGACTTAGTTTGATTAGAAATCCAAACTATGGATCCCTTTTGATCAAATCAATAGGAAGAACCCGAAGAAGAGATAATGTTTTTACCACCAATTTTCAAGTTCCTATCTTCGTTAACTTCATCATTCTTTGTTATTTCCTTTCTAAAATAATAACTTTAGTATCGTAAATATAATATGATGTTATTATAAATATGGTATAACCATATTCAGTATTCTATCCATCCTTTGAATGAGATGTCACCATACGTGAATACATACGGCTAATCGTCTCCATGTCGTGGTGTAATTGTTATTCAAAGACATTATTATTCGGATGGGTATGATAATGATATCTAGTTGATTTAAATAATAAATAAAACATTATAATGACTCTTTATATATGATATACCATCACATTATATCTTATTTTAATATCAAAAAAATGATATTGTCGCTCGTGCGTACGTACGGACTACCGTCTCCACTAACGTGATGAGATTCATTCCCCATCGTATCCATGCAATTATAATTCCTATTTAATGGTTAAAATTTTTTTTAAGGACTTTATATCATTATGGATATGGATAATATAAATCCTATCCATAAAAACACATATTATGTAAGAAAATAAATTAACTAAAACGAGTAATTTAAAACCTGAAATGATGATAATACTATGATATTATTAAAAAATGAACATTAAATGATCATATATGATATCATATTAATGTATATGATTATTGTATAATTTAATAAAAATTATTTCACCATTATACAGGAGGTTATCCTACACTCAACCATGGAAAATTACAAGGTAAGGGTTTATTTCACAATCTCTTCATTATCCGTGGTTGTTTATACGTAATTATCTTCTGGGACCTCTCTATCATCCAAATCCATGTTTCTTAAAAATGTATTTCAAAACATTCTTACTATTTTACAGAATATGGGTTAATGTCATTTATATCCTAGTCTTAATTTTTACTAGATTTTTATAATGGAATCTTTCTGTCGTTTTCCAAACAAGGTCATTTTTAACCTTTTCGACAAAATTAAGGTAAGAATGTTTTTTAACTTATACGGCAGCTCCGGCTATTTTCTGCCATTATAAAATCTTAAAAGATTCACTTAAAATCTTATAAGTAAATTTTCAATGTAAATGTTTTATTTTATAATTATGTGACTTTTAAATGATTTCAAAAAAAAAGATTTATTTATCTCAAATAGTTTTGATTTCATCTATGTCCACATAATTTGATGGATTTTATGTTTCTTTGTAGTTGATTTATTATGATACAGAACATCAATATTGTATTGAATGTTTTGTGATATGTTTGACTATGGATGTGTTATTTTTATACCCATCATGGTTTATAGAGAAAGTATTGAAATTTTATATTTTAGTTTTAATACGAATGTTTATGTTATGTTTAAACCTGTTCATATAAGGAATGAATTGTACTTAATAAGTGACGGGGGGAGCCCGCTATAGGTCCTCGATGAATCGGTAGGTATCATGAGACAAACTAGTGTCTTGGCATGAGGCCTTGACAGAATCTTATTTTTAGTCTTGGCACAAGGCCTTGGCTACAGGTTATGATAGTCTGGCATTATGCATTCCATCATTATGAAAGTGGTTATTGATATTGCATGTGATTATTTGACTAGTAGAATATCCATGTGAATAAGTAAATTCCATTATTTCATTTTATTTTTTCCATATGATGCTGAAGTTCATGTTTAAAAGTTTTTTCTTTTATTTATACATTTCCTTAAATATTTATGTTTATTTATGAAAGTTTCCACTATATTGTTATCCTTACTGAGCATCTGAGCTCACCCCTTTCTATGTTTTATTTTTTCTAGGATGTGAAGAAATATTTTATGACTGACCTGCAGGGATACTATGAAGGGGGTATGATTGTGGACTATGGAGACTATGTTATTGTAATTTTCACTTTATGATGTAATGTAACATTTAGAAATGTATCTAGTGTTTCTATGGCTACTAAACTTGTCAGTCTTTCTAGACATCATCTTTTGTGATCATGCCAATGATACATAATAATGCACCGAATCTGGGTAACTGGGGTCGGGGGTTACAACAATTGATCTAGAAATCCACCATTATTGTGTCATCCTATTCAACCAAGTGATTGTGATTGACAATCACAAGTTATATCATCCATAACCACTTCAACCTAAGCCCCTGGTCTAAGAATTTGTTGATTTTGAGGTGGTGTATTCTCATTCTTAACAGCCTCCTGGTTCATGTTATGATAGTACATTACTATCCTCATTCTTATATCTACATTATTATTTATTACAAATTAGGAATTCCTACTATAAAAATTTTTGTCTAAAAATAAAATTCTCTATATATTCATTTAATATATATTTATCTATAATAGCTATATAGTATTAAATGATACGATGAAACAAATCTCAAGTTATCCCCTTATGAATGTTCATATATTAGGAAACTTATTGAAGGGATGTAACCCTAAAATATGTTCACAGAAAAAATCCACATACTCCATTTTCACTAGAGGAAAATAAAATCATTATTAATCCACGAATAAATGACTAATAATATAAGAATGATAAAAAATTAGTTATATCTTCTAGAAAAAATATCAACATACTATTCTAGTAATTACATCTCAACAAAGAATAACATTATCTTCTAAAATCCCAGTTTCAATGAAACCCCCATAGGTAACAGTAAACAAATCATATATGGTTGGAAAAAATACCTTATAGGGATAAAAATATTATAGTATAACTGCTAATAAGAAAATATTTAATGAAGGTATATTTATCATCTCCTAGATAGGTCACACTATTCACAGATATTCTTAATCAATTAAAAATTTGTTTCTAGATACATAAATTAAAATGGTCAAATAATAAGGCCACTCTTATATTAAAAGGACAATATGAGGGGATATTAATATAGAAATATTTAGTAAGACTCTATTCATAAACTAAAAATGACAAAGTGAAGACCCATGATGCATTATAAACCACAAATAACAACCTGGTAAAAAATACCCCACTATGAGAAGATGTGCATCCACTTATCCTTTTATCTATCACAAATAACCGTTATTCTAATATTTATGATCAACCAAATGATATCAAATAAACAATTTATGGTATCTATTCCATCACACATTGAAAATATCTTCTTTGGTGGAATGAACTCACCCAAAATATTTTTGAATTTCATTTTCAGAACATGTATCATTGGGGGATGTATTGTCTATTCATATGTAATTGAATTCATTTAACACAAACAAAATATTTCACCAAAAATTCCCATCATATCTTATGAGAAGTCATATTTCATATAAAAAAATATAGATCGGTTCTAATGAAGAATGGAAGAAATATTAAAGTCCCCTGTGAATCCACTACAAATATAATATAGTGTCTGTCTCACCCGAAAACATCAGAGAACTCTAAAAAAACATATAAAGAAAATTGAAAATATTTCTATAATTTTTTGGTTCTGTTAAAAGAAACTACTAATAATATTTGTAGGGAACATCCACCTAAACCACTATATGAGGACAATCCATTATCTAAATAGGTGAACACATTTCACAATATCTACCGGGAGGAAGGGCATCCTGGACAAGTCAGAAAAATAACATGTATTCCCTAATAAAATAAAATTCATAGTCCCACATTATTTTACTATGTAGTGGTAATTTTAGTGAAATTAAATATTATCATACACAAACAACGATCAAATGATTTTATATTGTTTTCTGAATCATGAAGAACATGAAAACAATAACTAATTATAATATGATGATTGTAATAATGATTCTATGTAATCATTGCTTACATTCACAAAGTCAAAAAAAATTATTATAGTCTTGTAAATGGATAAATAATCCTAAAAACAAATATTTTCTTCCAAAGAAACGGATATAAATTCAAGACTTGTAAAAAAGACTTACATATATCCCTACCAATAATCACAACAAATCAATATCAAAACATTATACCTATTATGACAAACCTCTTATAAAACTAATTTATAACATAACCATCTAGGGATTGTGTGGAGGGTGGGATATCATAATTACCCTAAAAACCCACAGCAAATAGTCCAAGGACTATATAATAGGACCCAAAATTTCTCATTTATGAGTCCATAACACAATGTACAAGTATGAATTCATGCATTTCTATACAAAATTATAATGAATATTTAAATTGAACACATATTTTAAATGAAATCATATCATCTATCCCCAATTATATTAAAAAAATAATACACAAAAATCATAATGGCCTTGTATATTCCAAAAAAAAACATCAAAATATCACAAACTACTAACAATAGAGGGGAAGTAACCCAAAATAAAATCGTGTATCCATCTTTGGTAAATATAGAATTACTAATCTCTAATTTCTAAAATACAACCAACGATTAATATGAATGTAATTACTTCAATAAAAAATTTACTAGTGTGGTTACATCCTATGTAGGGCTATGTAAAAACATACATAGTTTGACACAATGAAATATCCCAAAACAAATAATGAATTTACAGTATCCACATCATCAAGAGAGGGATGTTAATGATAATATGATAAGAAAAGATAAAAATAAAAATAATGACCCAAATATGATCATAGGTAGACATCTGTTCCCAATTTTCGGTCACATAATCACTTCCTACATTGTATTTTATTAGATTCTCAATGCTATAACATCCTCCCAGGGGAAGAAACTCATCAAGACATGAAAATAGGGATTACATTTGTTGGAGGAATAACACTCATCATGTTTTCCAATGGTGATGAACTACAAAAACATTATAGGATATAGTCACTAGATTAGACATAATATTTTTAAAAAATATAGTATATAAGAAAACATGGTGTCACACATAGGGCCAATGTGGGACTCATAACGTTATTAAGAGTAGACCCTCTAGGATTGGAAAAAGTAACACTGATAGTTAGTGACATAATTATTTAACTAGCCGAGGGATTAAATGATATGTAATCAAAACATAGGACACACAAATTTATTCATGACATATATGATCCTAATCAATCAAAGAGGATTAATTCTTAGTCATTAGTCACTAGGAACCACTAAAATAATATAAAGATACACAAATGGGAAAAAATTACATTTAATAGAAAATGAGAAGACACACATGTTGTTATAAATCTATGGAATACACCCATGTTGATAAAATATATTATCTTAGTAGAACAAGGATATGACCTTCTATTTATATAAAATATATTTTTTACAATGGGGTGCAGGACATGTCTCTCTGAGTATGGAACTTCATGTGTCTTTATTTCTCTAATGAAATGTATTACACCAAATACCTTGCTTGTCCCCATGGATTACACAACATTTAAAAGTTAGTATCTCAGTCGGTGTGATATATTTTTTATCCCACGTACAATTTCCCATTCATCTTTATTTTGTTCATTTTAAATAACATTGAAAATGGAATTTTTTTAATACACATCACATGGAATTTCATGGTGGGTCCATCACTCGTAGTGTTCATCCCAGTAGAGTCTACATAAAATCTGTATTAAATAGATTGTTCCCCTCTATAGATGACATGTGTGGCCATATGGACTGTTGGGAATGAATTCTTGTACACTTGTAAACTTATGAAAATTGGTTACATGAAATATTAACACAATACATGGAATATGGGTGAACTTTTAAACCAACACAAGATATCCCAATAGAAAATGAGACATTCACCAATGTTCACATGGTGTGATATGTAAAATTAATTTCCTATAGATCAATATAGATTCCAAGGAATGTGCATTCACTGAATACATTGTCGGTGGGACATTATTCACAAAATTTTTGAGTAAATTATGTGGAATTTTATATTAAAATCATCTAATAAACAGTTGCTTCCACACGTGGGGACTACAAGGAATGGGTTCTTAAACAATATTACATAAATATTAATACTACCTATAACATTTTCATTTACATGGATTTCCAATTTAACTAAATCCACCATCATAAAACCCACCAAAAACAAACATGAAATGTGTATAAATACTAACTAAGTCTAGTAATCAATGGTAGAATGATTATAACAACCCAATGTGATAAAAAATTCTTCCAACCCACTGTGACAAAAGATTAATCAAATACCTAAATACAAGGACATAAAAATAATTCTTGATTCGTTGTCTTCATGAACACATGTCAATAATGACAAAGATCCTATTACTAAATCCTTACTATAAATCTTTTACAGAAGTGAATTATTATTAAATTATAGATTACGTGGCAATTCATCAATGGAGGAAAAATGGAACACTTTTTATTTTTATGGTTTGTATAAAAATAAATAAAAAATAAATTTTAGGAATGACCATCAACCATAATTTGGGATTAACATGATTAAAATAAATTAATGAAATAAATTATGTGGAATTAAAAGTATAAAAAACCCATAATATCTTGTGTAAATATCCACATCCATAAATAAAAATATAAAAATTATATTTTTTGATATAGGGGTTTATTCATATTAAATTATTATTACAAAAAATAGAAGATTTATAAAGCCAATGAAAATTAATTTCCACTAGTAAGGATTCATCAACGATAAATAATTGTCATTTTTATTATAATTATAGTCATCCAAGAACTCCTTTGGTGATGACTTCTCCTTGGGAAATATATCTCTAAATCTTGATCATAGTTCTTTTTTCTAGAATGTACTACCCAATCCACTAATGAATTAGAGGATATGTGCTTAATACATGGTTTTGGATAAAATGTGTAATTTATATAATTATATTATGTCATGAAATTATAATTAACACATAAATAAATAAATAAATATTTTCCTTTCCTACAAAAAAAATTATCAAATCACCACTTTCTTATAGAGGTTATGTTGTACTCTGGATAAAAATCAGACTCATGATTCAACAGTTGTCGTGAAATCTATAATAGAAACCCCATTTTTAGATAATTATTTATTTCTAAAAAATGTTTGTATGATAAAAACACAATTTGGTATTATATTTGTTAAATATTGATGATAATACTACTAAGGAATCCCTCACAACGTCTATTCCTGGCATTCTGAATATCCTTTAATAATATTTCATATTTCTATAATAAATTTGTTTGTCATTATTCATAATTTACCATTTAACACCAGGATATATAATGTGGTATTCCCATTTATCTATAATTTCCCTCTCTATATAAATTGGTTATTTATACTTCTTTATCCATTTATAGACCTATATTGTGTGGGTTTATTGGTGTTTATATAGTATGTGAAGTGTAAAAAATCATTTCCTCTCAACTATATCTTCTATTACTCATTTTTATTATTATTTATTGTCCATCATTAAGTTTCAATTTTGGATTCCATTAGAATGTAGTTAAATCAACCAATTTAAAAGAGTTCTTTATTAATAAAATTAACTACATCCTTGGATTAAATCAATTTATTTCGACTCATGATTTTCAACAAATTAAATTTCACCATTAAATTTTTCTAACGTTTTCTTGAAATAAATTTGATTTTCTGAATATCATGGTGACAATTTTTGGTTGTTTTACCTGATGTACAGTATGATATGTGAAATTTACTCATAGTTATTAATTTTGGTGGTTAATTTACAGAGTTATTACCCAATGTCTTAACCAACACAATATGATGTTTTAATATAATTTAATAATTATTTATAAATGATTAGTTAATTTTTTCCTTGATATTATGGGATTAAAAAAATAATACAAAAAAGTAATTAATTGGGAAAGCATAATTAATTTTATTTTTTTCTTCTATACATTCCTATTACATAATTTTCATTGGTGTATATGTTTTATGATGTGAATGGGTTCCTCTAATGACAAAAATGGACTCAAAATTAAATTATTTTCCCATTAAAATTATATAATATATTTAATAATATTATTATATTTTATAATATATATATAGATACAAATAATAATATTATATAAATGTTCCAAGGGCCACTACATTTCCTTTGGAATAAAATAAAATATTATGCCTCTTATGTTTATAACCCTACCATAACCTATTATATTAAATTGAAAAGTGTCCCAATATGGATCCTAAAAATGGTAATGGGTGAGTTATAGAGCTAATAATTTCATAAATATTCATATTTTATTATGTGATGTGTTCCATTCAAATTAATAAATATGATCTTATTTACATGATTTTAGAATTTTTGTCTATTTTGGAACTTAACTGGGAAAATGACAAAATTTTGTAAATTTAAAAGTTTTATGGAGATTATCTATTTCATGCCTAAAATTTTAAAAAAAATATCCAATTGATATGATTAATTTATTAGATTAATATATTTATAGTGTAAAATAAGAAAAAAAATTAATAGATCGAATTCGGCCATCTATGGGCCAAAAAAGAATTTTCCATTTAGAATCATATACAAGACTACCATGTGGAATCCATCTCCATAAGTGATGTATAACTAGGTATAAACAACTACAACTGAGGTAATTAAACTAGAATATGAAATAGAATGAAAAGAATAATTATAAAAAATTCCAATTTTTTTCAACCATTATTGTTGTAATTAAATGATATATGTTGAATGATGTATCGCGAAATTATAAACCAAAGAAAGTAATAATCATTTTAAATTCCATTACATCCCATAGATGAATATAATAAATGTGAAATTTGATTTTCTCATAGTAAATTCAATTTTTTTAATATTATAATAAGTGATCTGGGTGTTTTTATAATTATCTATGAAAAAATAGGACAAATCGTTTAGTTGAAAGATTCTAGAGGATGAATTTTCATCTTTTCATTTTCTCTCCTTTCTCTTCATTGATTAGAAATGCCTTTTTATCCCCAATTCAACATTATTAAACATACCATGTTTGGGTAAAAATGTGATTTATTGGTTAAGGTTCTATTTTCTATTTTAAAATTATTGAGTTCATTCTATTTATTTAATGACAAATCAATCTCACTTCAGAAAAATTGTTTTCAATTCCTTATAGAGGGTTTAATTATCATGTTCATTTTTATTTTATTTGTGAATATGTTAATGATTTTTCAAATTTTTCAGTGATAACTATTTTACTAGATTTGGTTTTGGGTTATATAACATGGAATTGACCAAGGAATTATAGTGAAGTACATGATGGTCATCTATATGTGTGAGAAGGGTAATGAAGGTTCTTAATTTTTTGGGATAAATATGACCCTATGTAGTATTTACCATAACAATAAATGATATTAGATGAATCCTTATAACATATTGAATGATAGTAGACAAAACTGAAATTATTGTAATGAATTATCTCACTTTCACCATTTGAATTGTGGAGTATGAGGAAATGATCATGGAATCACACTATAAATATCACAATAGGGGATGAATGAATAAATATAACTAGGTAAATATTGAAATTGAAAAACGAAACTTCACATAATAACCCTACACATAACATTTTTATCAATTATGTGATATTACAATTTAATTTAAAAGACGCTCGTAATTATTTTATCCAATTTCATTAAAATAAAATCAATTCAAAAATCAATACAATTTCCTCTAATTTAAAAGTCAGAAACTGTTTTTCAAGCAATAAACTTCTTGAGAATTTATTTGGTTAATATTTATACAGTATATAGGTAATTTGAAAATAGTTTTTCCATTCCCTATGATAGTTATGTGACCTAATTTTCACAATTTTTTTTTGAAAGCGAGACATTACAACATAAAAAAAATTTCAAAACTGAATATCCCACAACTAAAATGATCCATTAGTTAAATTTGATTTTGAAATTGAATGATCAATAACTTAAATTAGAAAGAAAATATAACCAGAAGCATTATGTAAATAAATCTCTCCGAATTATGTGAATTCGTTTCTATTCAATTCATACATGAATTCATAGTTTTACATACCAACAAATCCTTGTGTGATATCTACACAACTCAATTTTATAATAAAAATTACTAACTTGATGTCCCTACCATTTAAAAGGATTTTGAAAAAATCATTAACATGTTACAAGAGATATACTAATTTCATGGCCTTGTAGGTGAAGTCCCAAATCAATACATGGAATATGTCACATATGTCTACTCCAACTTCAAACCCATAAGAGTTTCCAATGAATAGGTTAAGTGGAAGAAATTTCCCATCTCAATTAAGGGAGAGGCAATTTACTAGTTTTCAAATATACAACAAGGAGAGGTACATGATTAGGATTATCTAAAAATATTTTTCAAGAAATTTTTTCCCAAATCCAGGAGAATGTGTATTGTAAAATCTATATATGGAATTCCAAAATCAATCAGATCATCAGTTGATGAGTAATGGGAGTGATTCATGGTTCTCTTGGAAAACTGTACATAATATACTATGGGTGAATACTACATCCTTTTTTCATCTACCAAGAACAAATTGACAATGATTATAATTTTTCGGATGCCTCATATAGAGGATCCTTGATTAAAATTTCATAAATGGATTATAGAGATCTGATTGAGAAGATTGTGAAAAACTGAGATCAATTCCTCATTAGTGGTTTTTAAAGGAGATGAATCAATGAGTTAAATACATATGATTAATCATCATCTTTACATGATTCATGACATAATAGAATCACCAGTCTGATGTGAAAATTTTTTGTAAACCATTTGATAAAAAAACAATGCCCGGATTAGGTATGCCGTTTAAGATCTTATACATATCAATAGAGTGATCAATTTTTGGATGTGAAGGAAATAATTTTTTTTCCTTATTCCGAGAAGAAACGTCAATTCCATAAAAATAAACCATGTAAACTCAATACCCATCATGAATAAGGATTCCGATAAATTTAAGACATACCCTATTTTCTTGAGAAATACCATAACCCCCCTCCATTCAACAAATTCTATAAACAACAGTTCAACAACAATATTCCATTCAATAAACACCATTCCAAATAATTAAATATTAATATTTTTACCCTATTTATAAATCATCAATGGAGAACCAACAGTTATAGCCAAATGTTTGGGGCATAATTAAAATGTTAAAGAATTATCCAACAAAAATGTGTTGGATATTCTATTGATGAATACATTGATGAATCCATCCCAGACATTTCCAAACCCAAAATAGAATTTTGGTTATGTAACAAATAGAAGTGGAAAATAATTCTCACCTTCATCCAACCATTAACTTGGAATAATAGTACATTTTATGAGGGAGAATAAAGTAGTTAAATGTGAAAATTCATTGAAAATTCAACAAAAAGAAATGAAGAAAAATTAGGATGATTATGATATGATGGGGTGGAAATACAAACCATTGTAAATACAAGAAAAGTAAAAAAATATATCTAACAACATTTCTATAAAGGATGACTTAATCAACGATATTTCCAAAAAAATTCTATACTAAAATTTTTATACCCCTTTTACAATGTGGAAATCAATATTCCCCAACATGAACCAGTAAAAGTATATCTACTATATGTAAAATAACATAATGATTTTTAAAAAAAATAGAATACTTCGTGGGAATGGGAGGATCAACTTTGTAAGAACTGGTAAAACCATTATCACACAACAAATGTGAGATGAATTCCAAGATATAGGGTCACTTTTCATTCCATTCACTATTGGATCATTGAATTTCTCAATTTATTTTTGAGAATTGGTTCTTAAATTATTGTTTTCCATAATTCTATATAGAATTTTTTGTAGATGTTTAATGGTATCCTATATGAATGGTCATACAACTTTAGAATAGATCTATATTATTCCTAGTCGGAGAGCTAGAAAATGCCCTTGGTAATGTAAAATAACATTTATTCCTACTTAACTTCTAAAGGTTGAATATCAAATAATATAGGACCCTATAACACTCACCCTAATTTTTTTGGACACCCTTTTTAAAATCAGCAAAAACCATTACCAATGACTATAAAGAGACACTCAACAGGATCTTGGAGATATCATTGTCCACATGAATATTTTTGAATCTATGAGGCACCCATTATATGACAACTAATTTCTTAAACACTCCCATTATGTTGGTATTTAAATATTTAATGAATTAGTAATAATCCGTTAAATCATATACATATTAGAAATTCAATTCATTGAAGATAGAAATAACCATTTAAATTTCGAAAGCCCAAGATATTTTGATATCATGTGAGAAGAAGATGTAAAATACGTTTTATTTTATGGTTTTTTATTTGATGAGTTCGAATATATTGTTTATTGGGAGTAGGTGTTCTAGATTTTGGAAACTAAGAATACTATTTTAATTTCATTACTTGATAATACCATAGATCTAGAATTTAAAACACCTCCCATTGTTTAGAAATATATTTACCTAATTGAGGGGGATAAATTATCGAATATAATTTCAAATTATCTATTCTAAATATAAATAATATTCATTGTATTATCATTGGGGATAGAACATGAAATCTATAGGTTGGATATTAAGTGATATCCTGAGAATAAACCTTGAAATATTTTCACATATAAATAATCATGAAGGAGATTACAATCCTGTTAGAAAACCAAAATGAGGCTGAATCCCACCTTGATGTTTATAGTAAAGAAGGGGAATGAGAATATATTATAAACTGAAATTAATTATCCCTTTAAATACTCAAATTTGTATATCCTCATTCATTTAGTTTAAAAACCATATTATTCTCTCTGATGAACAAAAATAATTAAATAATCCCTAAGAGAATTTAGTATAGTTTGATAGTGTGCATAGATATTAGGAACCTGAATCGTTTCACTTGCAGAGATCATTTCCCCATATCATTCATTGACCAGATGACATATATATATTGAAAGGGATCAATAATTTTTTTTATGGCTCATCATTTTATTTCCATGTACCCATTGCTGACAAAGACCAAAAAAAGAATACCTTTATATGACCCTTTTGAACATCTTCATTTAAAAGGATGTCATTTGGAATATGTGATACATAGGGTACTTATTAATGTTTCATTGTATGTATATTTTCATTTCATATTGAAGATTAATTTAATGTTTTATAACATGATCACATGGTTTTTGGAGAATATTTTGATTATTATTTAAAAAATATGGATTTTTTTAAAACATTCTTCGCAATAAATCATGATTAAAATTGAAAAAAAATTCATTTCATGGTTGAGAGAGTAATTATCTATTATCATGTCACATTAAAAATAAGGAATTCAAGTAAAAAAATAAAACCTTAATGTGAAAAATTGATATCAATACCAACATCTTTGAAACATGTATGATCATATTTAATACATCAAGGATTATACATTATGATTATCTATGATTTTATTAATATTTTTGTCCATATATCAAGAATAAATTTTAAATATGATGTTTTTTTTATTTAAATGGTTCATGTAGTGATTCTTTTAATGAGTCAAAAAGATATTTATTTTTCCACCCATATTATGGCCAGAGAATTGGGATGTTCCATTTGAGCTTCTTTTGTATACATCCAACCATGTAGTTGGAGTTGTCCTTTATCACTGAATTAAGGTTAGTCCACTAGTCCATTAATATTCCTTGAGAGCCTTGTATTCATACCAATTATATTACATAACAAAAAATATTGTGCATATTAGTTTTCATTTCTTTAGCAATTTTTGGATAATATCGTCATGGAACTAAAATCACAATGTTTTGTAATCAATTATCTCTAACGTACTTGATGACGAGGGATGATTTTAAACCATGGGTAGTGAGATGGATGATAATTCTTATGGAGTTAAATATTTTTATTATAAAAAATATTGGACTTTAGAACCATATTTCTAATTAGAAATGTAAACATCCAAACACTGTAGAAATTAAAATACTAGAAAAATCCCTCAATGAATTATAAAATTCCAAGAGGGATTTTTTTCACGATTGATGGATAATATCCTTGGTGTGATAACATGGAATATTATATAGTAACACATAAAATACCATATAATTTAAATTCCCACTAAATTCCATAACATAAATCATCAGGTATATATTATATTTGGGATAATCCATTGCATTGGATGGATTTCAATGATCAGTTGATTAGAAAATGTTTTTATGAATGCTAAATTAAATCCCTCTTTGATTTTATTCACAAATTAGCTTGAGGACGAAAATTTAGACCTCATATAATATAATTTAAGGATTTAGAATCATTAATTTATTGCCCTATAATTTTTAAATATGCTCATGAATATTTTAAAAGGTGTCAAAAAGGCCAATATTGTTGAAATATTTCAATGAAATAATAAATCCCACAAAATCGTCTTAATTTATTGTTATATTTTTAATGTTTATGGTATATATTTATGATTAATTTCCCTATTTCATTTGAAAACATTTATAAATTTATTTTAGTTTCTTATATATCAAAATACGTGGATGAAAAAGACACCATGACTGATAATTCAATAGTTGTTTTTGATTTTCTCAGAGATAACTTATTTTGTATGTTTAGAGTTCCTAGATGACTCATAAATTATAATAGTATTCACTTTTGAAATATGAAAATGGAGGGTTTTCTAAAAAATTATAGGGTGCATCATATAACATAAAATCTTTTTCATCCATAGACTAATCGAAAAGCTATTGTTTCAAATGAGTAAAATGATGGAATTTTTTATAATATTATTAATCCAAATAGGATAGACTAGAACCAATTGTTGTAGGAAAAATTACTATTTTTGAGGACTTCCTACAAAACCCTTATTAGAATTAGTCAATATAGGATAATTTTGTGGAAATGTTGTCATATAACCATCAAATAAGCGTAGTATTTTTTTTAGGATATGAGGAGGATGAATCAAGATCATTAATGAATTGGGAACGTATAAAGATTTTAGTTCTAGGGGTTTAGTAAAATTCAAAGGGATGAATTTTAAATTTCAAGGATTTACAATGAGATAATATGTGTGGGTTATGACAAGATGATGAAACCAAAATTCTTACATCCAAAAGAAAATGTTCTTTTTTTCAACGGAAAACTCAAACTAATTCCATGTAGTCTCCGTTCTAGATGGGAGGGTCCATTTAAGGTTACTCATAAATATTATTTTGGTTCTATTCGGATTGTAAAAGATAGACAGCAAGAGCCATTCAAGGTTAATATCCATAGGCAAAATAAATTCTTTGGTACCTTTCAATGAGAGCCATTTGAGTTTAACATAGTCCTCCAAACTGTTTATCACAAAAATTCATCTATTCATATCTCTATTTTAAACATTATTTCTTGTATTGATTCATTTTTAAATAATATTACATTTCAAATTAATTTTTATTAATTTAGTATAATTCCTCCTTTAATATTGGTTGTATAAACCTTTCTAATTTATGATTATCATCTGATGTTAATATTTCCATTTTTCGAAAAATAATTTTTTTAAATATATTTTATTATATCATTTTAAAAAATAGTAAATCATTGAAACAATTGATCTAAAATGAACATTATTTCATTTTATGAAACCCATGTATTTTAGTGAACTATCAATTTCAATGAAAATAATCAAAAATGATAGATGCAAATTACTTTGTTTAAAGATCAAATATTCTGGGAATTTCATAAAAAATCCTATGATTTTTAAATCACATTTCATAGTTCATAGTAATTATATATGAAATCATATTACTCTGACAATTCTATAAAAATTCATATTTATTACATTCCCCTTTCTTCATCAGAGATCCAATCCATGTTTTCTTTCAAATTAAAATGATTTATTCCTTTCAAAATGTGATGGATTATGATACATGTGTTATAAATGGTTGGGTAATTAATTTGGATTTAAATCCTTATTTTCAATAAAATCCTTTTTAATTTTTAATATTCTAATATTTAATCCTTGTAACACTTAGAATCTATGAACATCCTACTAGGTTAGGCACAGTACAATCCTATTTTTCCTATCTAAAATGATCTTGAAGATAAATTGCAAGATAGTGTTGAACATAAATGTTGGTTTAGATTTCTAGTATTTTGATACCTCATCGGATGATTCATTGGTTCAATTTTTTTTAATATAGTATATTTCAACTGAATAATTTAGTCTTTCTATAGCTATGCCTTTCTAGGGCTTTTATGATAAAATAAGTTATGTCATCCATGAGCATCCAAAGGATAAATAATCCTATTAGTTGAATGATCATTAATGTAAAATTAATATTAATAAAATTTAAATTTAGGGAATTTAAAACATAAATAGTGTTAAATTTCCTTGATATTTTAGGATAATTGAGATTATTTTATATTATGTTGGGTAAGGTGGATATTATACTTGACTGAAAATGAAAATCATTTTTTTTCAAAAAAATGCCAAGTCATCCTCGTTCAGGGTTGGAATTTTGAACTTCTAATATCAACCAATCTGAAGCCACAAAACCCTACAATTTCCCCTAAAAAAACATGTCCTTGGAACAAATAGGGTGGATATTTTGGAATTTATTTTGAAAATGAATATTCTTTGTTGGGTTTGGATGAGAAAAAGCCTTATTTGAAATTGACATTTGTGAGAAAATATAAAATTCATATGGTGTCATTGTTTTTTGTGTAAGGTATGAGAAAGCAAGTGGAAATTTTTTAGATGAGATTAACAAAGATAATAAAAAATGTCTTTTTAGGAGGCATGATATATTTTGTTTTCATTGTGTGGATTCAGTGGATCTTATGGGTATGAGTTTATAATTTTCATTTATTTGATTCCTAATCATACTTATCCAAGTTTTCATGTGCTATGTGTGGTGGAGTTGATAGAGAAAATATGTTAAAAAATATTCATATATTATTAATTAATTTATTCTTTTACAATTAATATTTTTGAAAAAATTTACATCATTTTATTAGTTTTGGTGATTTTTAGGATTAATTGGGAAAATGGTTTAATTTTGAATATTTAACCATTTTATAAAGATGCAGGATTTTGAGGAAAAAATTATAATATATATGCAATTGATATAAATATTTTTTTCATATTTTTATGTACTTGGTATTTAAAAATAACTTTTGGATCCATATCGAATTTTTCTATTTAAGGGAAATAAAAATCTTCAATTTATGAAACATATTATGGATGACTATTTAGAGACAACAACAACAACCAGTACATAACACGGTTTACAGAAAAAAGTTTTTTATTAAAACTATATATAAAATATTACTCATACATAAATTCATATAATAATTTAAATTGGATTATTGAAACATTAATATGAAAATTAAATTATATATATTGAAGGATTATTCGTGGGATTCTCATCAAGAATAACTAACGGTATTTTTAAATTCCATAACATCGTCAAGATGATTTCAATTAATGTGAATGTTTAAGGACTAATATTAAATTAAATTTATAGAATACTATAATAAGGAATATTTTGGTTATTTAAATTATAATATACAAAACATGTGAGAACAGACGTTGGACATATTATAGAGGAAGTCATTTCTTCTTTTCATTTTCTATATTTTCATATTATTAGTTTATTATTTATATATTCCTTTTAATTTATCGATTCTTCCCTAACCATTTTCGTGTGAAAATTGGACAGATTTGGGATGTTTATGTTTTCAATTATTTAATTATTTATTTCATGAAATTTATTAAATGATGACTCCATCTCTCTTCTGCAATGTTGTCATCAATTTTATAGAGTATTTTTTGTTATAAAGTGAAATAATATTTCATTTTAGATTCCATTATTTATTTTCATGTTGTTAAAAAATAATTATGTCCATCAACTAGTTTTTGGATTAAACACTATGGAAAAAAGCATAACATAGTACTTATGTACTCAATGATCGTCATTATATGTGAGAGGGGTAATGGATGTTCGTAATAGTTTGGGTTAACAATGACCTAATATTTTGTTTCATATGTCAAAACTGATATTCAATGAAACATTTTCACACATGGATATATATATATATGAACAAACTGATATCTTGTTATGGTTTTCTCTTACTATCACCATTTGACCAATGGAGTGAGAGAAAATTATTTTGGAATCTCATTTCAAACAACTCAACATAATAATATTGAATAAATATTAAAATGACAACATTATAATTTGAAAAATGAACGAAATCTAAAAACCCTATCAGTATTAAAGTTATCAATTATTTTATATGAAAATTTAATTTAAATCACTTTCTTAATTAATTGATTTTATTTCAATAAAATCCCAATATTCCAAAAATAACTACATTTTTTCTCCATTTACAATCATGCAATGACCAAGGGATAATCACAAAGCTATTTATATTTATTATAAAAATTGTGATTACATGTACCATGATAGGATTGCATCAGTGAGAAAGACCTAATAGAAAAGGACCAAGTTGACATTGAGATATCCTTTTAGGGGATAATTATTTTAAAATACTATGGCGGTCCTTGGGGTTTATTCATCTCTTGATGATTATCTACATAATTTCTTTATGTAGTTAGTGGAACTAATTAGTTATAGTTAACATCTTAGTGACATTATTCTTCTTATATGGGGATTTTGTTATGCTAGGACATGGAAGTGATCCTGGGTAAGGTTCTTCGATAATGTTATGTCCCTAGAAAGGGAAATTTTTTAATGGTATGGGATGATACATTTATTCCCACTAAATAATTGGATAACAATTGGGAAAAATTAGGAATTTGTATTAGTATGATCGATTATGGAAATTAAAATACTCATTATCTTCAAGATTAGTATCAAATATTTCATCCTGATAAAATTAATTTGACTATAAATATATAACTGTTTAGGATTTTATAATGATTAAGGTACATTACCCTTTCAACTACATCTATATCTAGGTGCCATGGAATCTTATGACTTGACCATACTAATCCTTGATTGTGGATGTTCAGTATATAGTAATCCATAATATAACATACCATAATGATTTATATGGTTATAAAATCTTCTATATTTATTGAAGTATTTCATGATATATGACACAGTGAATATATATACAATTGGATACCTAGAACATTTTGATACACCATTGAATTATGAATAATGGACTTTTATCATTAATTTATTATTTGAATTTAATTTATATAAAACTTGTTATTTAATTGATCATGGTGGAATCATGATATAATATTTGATGCTACTATTAACAGATTTTGTACTAATATCGAGGTTCCTCCCCATTATTTGAAAATAGAGGATGTTTTGGAGTTCATCATGGATACCCACAATCATTGTTTGTCACCCAAAATTCTAAGTAAAATATGATTTAATGATTCTAGAGGTTTTAAGATGGTCAAATTCCCCTAGATAACTATATAATGTGATTTCAATTTGGTCATGATGGTTCTACCAATTTCTATGGGGGATAATACATTTTTTCATGTTGCTGAAAATCTATATCATTTCATATATCATTCATCAAATAGTAAATTTAGATGATGAATGATAGGTTTTGAAAAATCATCATAGATCATTATATTATTGTTTGTATATTTACATTGATAAATTCGATAATGAATTTATTCTTTTTTACAAGGTGAAAATGTTTTAAAACCCTGGACCTATAAATCCAATGTTACATAAGAAGAGTGAATGTTTTGATGCATTATATATTGCACTATTTACTCACGGGTTGAGTGGTATTCCTATAATACAATGAATCCTACTTAATTCCTTACCAATACGAGGTTTATATGATTGGTGGATTAAATATTATATATTAAATATTAATTTATTGCTGATCATGGGGATACAAATTGAACCCCAGTAGTGTTGACATAGATGTAATAGCTACATTTTTATCTCACATGAATTGGGTAAGGATGAACTAATGTAGCCATTAGGCATAAGGTACAACATTTCTTATTTAATTAAATTTTAGTATTCAATGATGTATTTTGTGATTCAATTTTTTATTTACCAAAAACATACACTCCTTTTAAGGCTTTTTATAATATTACCTTTGTGGTAGTATTCCATTAAACTATGGTTCATATAAAGAACTAAAATTTTTTATATCTCTATGATGGATTTAGGACAATGGTTTAAATGTATTGAGTGGGTATATCAGCTCATTGGGAATCAAAATATTGGGAGTGTAATTATCCAATGAATTTATGTCTTTTTTAATCAATTACTACATTTTTTCAGTACACCATTCTATGTTTTTTACATTAAATTCCTATTATTTATCTATTTTATTTATATATAATACGTTTTTAAATTAATATAACAATATTACTATGATATGATGGAATAGTCTCTATATAGACCCACCATCATCGATCTCTTATAGACAATTTCCTCTAGATAGTGGGAGGCACAATAGAGTTATTGTGGCATCATGAACAGCTTATAGTTAATTATAGTTAATGATGGTATTGAAATAAAAGGAAGATTCAATACAAGACTATGTTTATTGAAATTGAAATTAATTAAACAAGGGAACTTAATTATTATTCCTTGGAGAATAAAATCATTACCACAAAATTTTTTAAGGAATAATGTCATTATGAAATATTATGTTCATAGAGACATAGATAAACAGGTTTTCATGATTTATCGAGAAGATAAACATTCTGATTTTGAATAAACCTCTAAATATTTTCTAGGATCAATGCCTCTATTTTTTTTAATTGTTACCCATATCTCCCTCATGGTTTTAAAAAATGATTTAATGCATATTTTTCTCATATTTGGGAAAACATTTAGGTATAAATAGATCAAATAGAGGGATTAATTCATGGTAAATATGGATGAATGTTCGGAAAATTGATTATATATCTCTCTGTGTTTATAAATCCCAAAGATTACAATATTTTAATGTTGTGTTTGATTATGAGGATAATCATGTTCATAAAATTATTCTTAAACAATAAAATATTTACAATAATGAAAAATAACACATCATTAACAATTTTTGTGTATGTTTATTACATTAAATATGATAATAATGATGAAAATTTGTAAGAATAATTTTTAAAAAATAAACATGATGCTCCATTTGATAATGAAATGTGTGATAAAAATATTATTGGGATTAAATTTTATCAAATGTGTTGGTAATTTTTTTAAATAATAATATAATAAATGAAACAAGTTATTGAAAATACATATAATATTTGAAAAATTGGATTCTCATTACTAATTTATGTAGGAAAATTAATACATTAAATAATGAAGGAATATTTTTATGTGATAAATAATTCAAAATGTTCATTAAAAATATATTTCACCAAATTATATCTAATCAATAAAATTTTATGTTGTTCCTAATTTTTCTATATAACAATTAAATAAGAAATATTCACAGATATGGTAAGTTGAAAAGAATATTGTGATGTATCATAAAAGTATTTCATGTGGGTAATAGTGTGGTAAAAAATGGATGGAATTATAAATTTTGAAAATTGAAAATATTTATAGAATTATTGGAGATAAATTCTCTACATTAGAATGACTATTAATTAATTTTTGGAGATTTGTTTAATGAATTAAAGAAATGTAATAATCTTGATAAATAGATACAACATTGGAAGAATATATTACATTATGACAATATGAAACAAAGATTATCATTATTATGACAATTCATGAAGAATAAAATGTTACCATTGAGTAACAAATGTTTATTTTTTGTGATATCCAATGGAACATAAATGATTCTGTGAATATGTTTTGTCAATCAATATCATCAGGAATTTATGTCATGTACCATTTAATTAATGATATTTTTGATTATGGAATTTTAATACTTCTTGTTATTCTATATATGAATACTATTTCTTATATTAATGCAAAATTACATAAATATATTTATTTTGATATGATAAGGAAATAAATGGGTTTCGATCTGAATTTCCCAAAAATTACGTAAGTTATTAGTTTTCCACCCCTAATATAATTGTGTCATACATACTAGAATGTGGGTGCATTTAGTTATTAAGTAAAAAAATGTTTGTTCGTTAATATTTTAATCAATTTATGTTGTGAGTTTAGGAATGAAGTTCATAATTATTTTTTTATAATTATTAGGAAAATATGTCGAATATTATATATCATGTATAACTAAATGTAGAATAATTTTACGTATATATTGTATAGTATTAT
Source organism: Viscum album (assembly GCA_963277665.1). Lineage (NCBI taxonomy): Eukaryota > Viridiplantae > Streptophyta > Magnoliopsida > Santalales > Viscaceae > Viscum > Viscum album. Next base: position 2,049,383,807 of record OY728127.1, read on the forward strand.
CATAAACATCAGTTTAGCACTTTTTAAATTAAATATAATGGACTATGGAGTTATACATTAAATAAAACATAACCCTCCCATTCAAATATTTTTTCATATTTTTTTCATTAAATCGGATTAATTGGATTCCACATTAAAATTTATTTCCATTTAATAAATATTGGTGTACAAAATATCTAGCTTTATATTATGTTCATGAATGAAAAATTTATCAACATTTTATAGTATTTACAAAAAATACCTTAAAGGATATTATTACAACTCATTGAGTATTACTCTTTAATTTTCATTAAATATTTTTAGAGGAGTCATTGAAAATGGTTTGATGTTTTCTATGGTTCCTATATAATATATTATGATGTTTTAAATAGAGTTGAAAATCTTTTTAATTTTCAAGCTAGTGTTCTTATTATGAAAACATCATATGTATTATATTAATTTTGTGTATATATTTCACAAAAATTTATTTATTATGTTAATGGTATTCGACATTTTTTTAAATGATACTAGATTTCCACTACATTAAATATCATATTTCAAATTGTATGTAAAATATTCCTGAGCACCGTAAAGAAATTTTTTAATGTTCAATGAATTTTAAAAATGTAATACAAATCTATTTGATTTTTGGAATAATTGTTCATATAGTGGGTTTTCTATGAAAATATAATAAACCCAAATATATCATAAAATTGTACATAATATGATATATTTAATAAAATATAAATTAGTTTATCATATAAGATTATTTTTTAGATATTAATGATAATTAGAATCATTTGTATGTTATTAATATTAGTGTATAAACTATTAATATTGATATGTATTATTTTCCTTATGAATTTTATGAAAACAACTCATGACCCATGTAAAATAAGAAACATGTTCTTACAACAATTATAAACAATACCTTAATTATTTATTTTTATTATATTTTTTAAAATATTATTTCGTTTAATTTTGGGATATTGTGATTCTAAGTTGTTTCAAAATTTATAAATATCATAATAAAAAAAGTTAGTGAATGTATTCAGGTAAGAAAAAACGGGACTGAAAAATGATAGATCCTAGGAATTCACATGGGCAATTTTTTGGATTTAAACATTTACTGTATGAGATAATTAATGATAATTCCATATAGAGTAATTATTATAGAATTGGATAATTCCAATTTGAATGAAATGTGTATGGGCATTTGTATAAATAATTACATGGATCAATAGAGTCTATCCAACCCGATCAATTTTAGTTTTTTATGGATTGAGGATCATTGAAATTAAATCCATGATGTTCAATTATGTATTCAAAATTTTTAAAATTATGAATCTAGTTCTATAGTTTCAAATTGAATATATTTAAAATCTTAATTATTTATGGTTTTTTAATGATATGTTACAATATAAATAAAAATAATGAATAAAAACTATAAGAGTATGAAAATTAATTTTTTTTAAATTTAAACATAAGTGATTATTATAGAGACCTTGCTATTATTAAATTTCTTTTACATCATTCAATCATAAAAAACATGAAAACATCACACAATGAGGATCCAATGTTTTAGTGTATTTTTAAATCTAGGACCATACATAACATTTAACATATAAAGTATACAATTTTATTTAATTCTATATTCTCTAGGTTTTTATCTGCCCATGTGTACTCCTTCATAAATTTAGTCACCTAAGGATATATATTAAAATGGGGTGAATTAAAATCCATATAAGAGGAATTATAATAAAATTAAACAATGTGACATTTGGTGAGAATAATTAGAACACCTATTATATAATATCATGGAATATGGTAGTGCATGAAAATGAATCATCATATCTTAGTGGTTAACTACCACACATAGTTGTTATAAAATCTAGAATCATGTTCACAAATAATTTCAATTAATATAATTATATTTATCACATTATTAAATTAAATAGAGCTCTGTATAATTCTGGGTGCACATGTATCATTCCAACATTCATATTGCATTATATAAATTCAGTTGCACCCATCACATCATCACAATTAGATTTTCATGAATAACATGTAAAAAATATCAGGCATCAATATAATATAACCACCAAAAATAAATGGGTTGCACATCCAAAATCATATATTAAAATAAATTTTGTTCCAAAAATAAATATGGAATATCAATCTTGACATAGAACCATTAATCGTGAGTGAACAGTTAAACAAACATTGAGAATTAAAAATGTTGTGTTTATTTTTTAGAATATATATTATAAAAAAAATTGTATTTTCCATAAAATAAATTATAGAACATGTATATATATAATAAAAGGTAATATGATAATAAAAAATTCATTTTAAGGCATATTCATAATTAAAATGAGTTGAATTCGGAAAACCCAATTAAAGAGAGATGTGTTCAAGAAGTTCCCCTAACCTTGCGTCCGATAGATTCCTTCAGATGAGATTCATATATAATAAAATTAGATTCATTAAATAACACTACAATTTCCTTTAATACATGAATTTTTTAATTATAGTTTTATTAAGGAATTTTCTGGAACTTTGGATGAGCTATATAGATTATATACATTGTTCCAGAGTGTTAATTTTATTATATTTTATGAAATGTTCTGTTGTATTCATCAATGGATGTTTGTTTCACATATGGTTAAACATACAAATTTTTTAATATAAATTATTCATGAAAATACAAAGATATTAATTATATTATAATTACTAGTTTTACAACCTGAGGATTAATCATTAGTTAAAATTTAAAAGGATAAATGTTTGGATTAATCTTGCAGTTTTCGTCACAATGAACATTATTTTTGATATTATTTTATATAATGAGTTTATGTGGATTAAAAAACATCAAATTATAGAAAATAAATATATTATTATTTCTTTAAAACATTAAAATGGATTCATGTGCAGTCTCATAGATGGTAATGAAAATTGAAATCATGTCATTTCATGAATTTCATAAATTAACACTTCTTGGATGGTGTTTTAATTTATAGTATAAAAGGAGAGGGACATTGACATTATGATGAAATAACCCATTAGAAAAATATATTTCCCGGAAAACTATGTTACTGAAGATTCCATACCTTATGGGTTAAATTAATATAGTAAAGAAAAAGAAAAAAACGCACATGAAATAAAATAAAATAATTGGAAGGAGGAATTTTCCTATTGAGTTTATCTCCTTTGATAGCATATTTAGGGTAGATGATGAGTTATTTTTAGGAGACCAAAGGATTATGGAGGTGTTAAATTATATTTGATGATATTTGGGTAGAATTTATTGAAGTGTTGGATCATGATATTTGTGAAGAATTGAGTGTGTGTGGGGTGGCATTTATAGTGGATGAGAGGAGGGTTTTCTTAATATTATATTTATTAATTTATTATTTCTAATAAATAAAATAAATTGTGTGGATAATTGTGAATGGAAATTGTAATAAATTAATGTGTGATAAAAAAAATTTCCATTTACATTAGACACAAATTAACAATGAAAAAAAATTCCATTTATTGAGCATATTCTCTAAATTTTCAACTTTCACTATTCATCAGAAATTATACTATTTCATAAAAATCCACAAAATTCACCCAAACCATTTTTCAAGGAGTATAATAAAAAAATGAACTCCATTTTTCATAAATATTATAAATATGAACAATTTATTTTTAAATTACATTCATAGTTTAATTTAAAAATACATATTTTAAAATAAAAACAAAATTTATATTACTTTCAAAAATTACTTAAGGTACTATAAAATTACCACAAAACCAGAAGACATAAAATTTATAATATATGGAAAAATTTATTAAAATGAACATTTAAATTTTTTCATTAATTATAATTATTTATTTATGACTTATAAAAATTCCAATACATTAACTATTTTGATATTGTCACTTATTAGATACCTAAAATAAATTTATACAATAATGGGTGAGGTTAATATTAATTTGGATGGTATAGTTTTTTTATAGGGAATTTTTATATTAATAATTGTAAGTTCAAATGTTTAAAAAATATTTTTTCCTATTACACTCCAAACATCTTACTGATCAGAACTGTGTATAACAAATTTGAGAAATTCAAAACACAGATGTGCAATATTTATGTTTAATGGTAAAAAAATAGTTCATTTAAGAATAATGTGGAATTTTGTTTCCTATTATGCGTGTACATGATTATGAAATTAATATATGAAGGAATAAATTTCATTAATAAAATCAGGTTTCATTACATTCTTCCCCCCTTCTGAAATTTCTCACTAGAAATTTCAATTTACATAAACTTGTGAGGGTAATTCTCTTTCATCACATCATCTGGTTACCATGTGGCTTCTTAAATAATATGGTCCCTACACAAAACATTGACATGGTTTCTTTCCATGATTCTCATAACCATATCTCTCTATTAAAAAATCTTTAGTAGCTGATCCACATAAAAAGAACTGTCTTCCAGCTATACCACCTTTGAGTTCAGTACATGTGAGAGATATGGTATGTATTTCATCAGAAATAATATGTGAAAACATACAGAACATTATCCATATTTTTTTATGTTTAATTAAATAGACCTTGGATCTTAATTGTTAATAGTTATTTAAATGGATATTATACCATAAGTTTAGATTCCATTTCATTCCAAACCACAAGACATTCTTCCATAGTGATATTTGAAGGAAGAAATTATCTCCTACATCGATCACCAAGTCAATTAGACAGTTGATAACATAACTATTTTGTAGTATCTGAGAATCTTTGATACATTTCAAGGTGACTAGATCCTTCTCTATCATCTCATACTTAAAATCAGGTCCATGTTTATTTATTTCTCAATCTCCATCCCAACATTATAGAATTCTACATTACTTTCCATACTATGAATCATGTAGATCCATCTAAATACATGAGAGGAAGATATTTTTTTATAATAACTATACCATTTAGAGATTCTAATCCCATACACTTATTAATTTTTAACAGAATGCTCTTATCATATCTTCGATTGACTGAATATTCCTTTTAGATTGACAATCAGTTTGGGGATGATAGCTCACGTAAAATTTAATTCAGTACTCAAAGAATATTGGAGACACTTCCAGAATTTAGATGTTCTCCGCGGATATTGATTATGTAAAATCAATTTTATAACAACTTGTTGTCACACCACTTCATTCACATATTTATTGTCATGTTGTTCAAGAAACAGATCTTCCCGAATAGAGATAATCATAGATTTCTTGGTTAGAAATTCAAACAGTACCCATATTCCCATACAACACTTTGACATCATCAGGTGTCCTGTGAAAAAGAATATAATGTGATTCTCCCATATTCAAAATTTAATAGTCAATGATTGCATTATCCCATTGTACTTTTTTTCCCTTCATTAACATTATGAGATATCATTCACCTTCAGATATATTCAGAACTTTCATAATCATGTTATCCCACTAGAATTGTTGTTGGATATCACAGTATATATTGGTGCAACTAGGATGTAAACAGAAAGTTGAGCTACATGCATTATTAAATAGATAAATTTAAATCCCATTAGAGGAAGTCACTAAAATATAAATTCAAAAAATAGTCACACATTTATCATCAATATGTAACTCTTGCAACATCCCTTCTATCACTACATTCACACACTTTTGTAGGTTCAGATAATCCCTTTGTGTTTCAATAATCACACCATTGATAGATGGTAGTTAAATCATTTGGGAAATTTATATTCTATTCCCTACCATTGTTATTTCTAAATATATCATTTTCATATCCCTGAAGATATGGTCTTTCTCAATTCACAAAATGGATAGAGTAACAGGTTCATTTCTTCTTCGAGAATCAGCTATCTTGATCACTTTTCCAGGAATATGGTGAAAAAAGAAATTGTAATATTTTATTATCTCTTACCATCTCCATTTACACATTTATATCAACTTTTGTGTGAATATATACATTTGAATCCTTTTATCTGTGTATATGCCACCCATCTCACCATATAGGTAGTGCCATCATATTTTGAAAGAAAAATAACAGATGCTATGTAACACCCGAGACTTTTATGAGAAAAATTTTGTTTTTATAAATCATCAAAGTAATCTTTCACTACACACAACACTATCTTGGTTTGCTTTACATGCAACCGCTGCCTTCCTCGATGGCTTGCGTCGTACGCAATACCGAGTTTCACTAAACAACAATATGCTATTAAAATATTATTAAAACTAGCCATTATGAATAGTAATAACCATTTTTTAAATTTTGTAAATTTTACTTTTCAAAATGGGCTTCATTTTTTGGATTCGGAATATCGAAATTAGCTTAGGATGAAATTTTGGTACTTTTTGGATAACTTTCATATTCTGTTGAATAGTGAAAATTACTAAATTTTAATTAAAAACAACTTTTTTAATCAAAATAATTAATTGTGATTAGTTATTAATTTGAGTGGTTTTAAAGTATATTTAGAATATATTTTTACAATTTAATACAATTTTTTTCATTGGATGTAATTTCACATTTAAAACAGACATAAACAAGTGTCAATCTATTGATAACTATTATCTCTTAAAAACACGCTATATTTTAATTAAAAACAACTTTTTTCATCGCAATACTTTATATGATTAAATTATAATATTGATTTTTTTTAAAGTAAAAATAGAATATATCTTTACCATTTAATATAACTTATGTCATTAGCATTAATTTTACATTGAATTCATAGGTAAAAACATTTCAATATTTGGCAATGTTTTAACCTTTAAAACCCGTTTGCTTAACAATGGGATTAATTTCAAATTAATTACTGCAACTTCTGTGTTTTGGATTTTGAAAAATGGATTCAATATTTGGAATCAGTGGGTCTAAATTATGTTAATATGTTACTTTTATTTTTTGATATTATGAATAGTAACTACGGTAATTTTTTTATTTACTACGGTTAAAGGTAAATAGGGTAATTCAAGATTAAAAGAATATTATAATAATTCAAAATTACCTTGACACTTGTCCTATCCTTATTTTATGGGTATTGGCCTTCCATGGGCATCCTTGGGGCGATTTTGGGACCCCATTGAGCTACTTGGTAGTGACAATGACAATTTGGATTAATTAATTTAATGTAAAGACAAAATTGACATTAACAAAAATATTTTAGTAAATAATTTTTATAAGGGGTTATATAAATTATATTTTCGACTATAAATATTCATTAGAAATCTATAAATATTTCCTACATAATGATATTTTTTTTTGAATTTTTAGACACCAAAAAAATAAAATTATTTATGAGACAATAATGATGAAGTATTTACCGCATTAATAAATGATTTAAATAAATAAGATTATAATGATTAAAATATTTTCCAAAACATGTCCAATTCTGATTGGATGATTTTATTTCGAAAATTATTCATCTTATCTTCATCTTTAATGATTTTTGGACCTTTTTAAACCGAAGATATGTTTATAATAAAATAATATTTCCACACTTTCCAAAGGTGCCCCTCTCCTCCCTTATAAAAGGGCACCTCCTCCCTCTCTTCCTCACACAAATTTCAGCCTTAAAGCTTGGACAAACCCTGCCCATTTCACTTCCAATCTTCCATAGAAACCTACTATAGGTACTGGTCTTATCAAAAGACCTACTCTAGTGCCTTAAAATAAAGTTTAATGGAGGCACTTCGAGAAAGAGGTAATACTTTCTACTGTTTTCTTCACGTTCAATTCTTCTTCTACTCCCACTTCATTAGTTGTTTCATTATGAGGTAAGAACATCAGTATCACTCATATACTGATATGTTATTATAAATATGAAACAACCCTATTTCACCTCTTATACATCCTACGAAAAATGAAATCACCACGCGTGCGTACGTACGGAATATCGTCTCCACGCCATGGTGTAATATGTTTTCCACCACCACCTTACATGGATGGGTACAATGGTGTAAAGAATAACTATATATGATTATGGAAAAGTGATATTGATTCTGAAATAGTATACATACGCTTCAATACAATTCCACGATCATGGGAACGATATCGTCGCTCGTGCGTACGTACGGCCTACCGTCTCCACGATGTGATGCGACTCGCTCTAGATGATATTCATTGAATAATGACTATATAAATGAATTGAATGAATTAATATGATATATATTACACTAATACAATTCTGTAAATTATTTATCTATATCCTATAAAGAGTAATAAGAATTTATTCGACAAAAAACACATAAGAACAAAAAGTAATAAACACCCTGAATAACAAGTAGTAATGAAATATTACTAATAAGAAGCTAATAATATGACCATACATGATATCATAACAATAAATATGATTTTATAATAAGTCAATGACATTATTTAAATCATTATACAGGAGTTTCAGACACGTACAAAGCATATCGGACATAAGGCAAGGGAAAATATCACAATCTCATTTTTTATCCAAGATTGTTTATGCTTTGGTATTTACTGGGGTGTATTTTATATTCCACATCCATGTTTCCTCAATATGTAATATTATTTCCATCCACCTACAATTGTTTATATCCAATTTTACCCTTTGGTTAGTTTTTAGTAAAAGATATGAAAGGAATCTTTTTTCATTTTTCGTACGAGGTACTTTTTGACTTTTCCGACAAAAGTACAAGAAGAATGTTTTTTAACTTATACGGCATGAATTGATTTTTAAAAAATTATTTCAAAGAATATTCCTTTACAAGTTTTCAAGCTAATTTTTAATAAACATATTTTAGATTAAAATTGTATGACATGTTAAGAAAGGAAAAACATTTTGAAGTAGAAAGGATATTTTCCTCAAGAATGGAGTTCAACTGTTTTATCAAAATTATTTTCCATCTAAGATAATATAGGGTTCTTTTTATATTACTATTATTACATTGATATGATTATGTTGTGATGGATATATTTTTATGAATTCCTTTATCTTATATGAATTGTTTTATGATGTCATGGTGTTTAAGATTCCCATTTTTATTGCATGGGTTATGCTATGATGTATGTTTTTTGATTTTGTGGCACACATAAGAATGGTATCATTATGAGATGGGTGGGACCTATATCTCCCTCCAATGCATTTGATAAAGATTTTATATATCATGAGATAGACATGGCTGGAACAGCAGGTTAAACCGGTTCAGTGAAACTGGACTGAAACAAGTAGTGAACTCGTTTCAGAAATGGACTTTGTCCACTAAGATCGTCTTGGAAATGAGTCTTGACTACTAAGAAATGATTTTCTATGATTATGTGTGTATGATAAAAAGTTTCATGTTTTATGTTATGATTATTGGGATCACATTTCACTACTATGATTTATCCCATGTTATGAAATTATGATCGCTTTTGCAGGATAAGATTTCCAAATGTTATGTTCTAATGTATATGATGTGATTGATATTTCTTTTTATTACCCTTACTAAGAATTTGAGCTCACCCTTTTGTATGATTTATTTCCCCAGGTCAGGAAGAATGTTATTAAGTAGGATATGCCAAAAGGGACTGTAGATATGATGAAGGAAATGGGAGGCAAAGTAGATGCTTTATGAACCTGATGTTTATGATTCCCAGTTTCTAAAGACTCTATACCAATATGGTCCTTTCCTGGTTTTGTTATATGTTGTAATAAGTGTGCTTCAATTTTGAAGTATTAACCATTTATATAAAGTTTGGGTTGTTATATGCTAACTCTAGATCATGGTTTGGGTAGTTCTACACATGGTTCATCAATTTCTCTTGAGGTTTTCCCTAATGTCCAAACATGCGTTGATGGGGTTCCTCCAATCCTGATTTCATCCATGGAGATCAATATGGCCTCTGTGTTGATGGATCTTTCTCTGATATCTCGCTTCGGCAAGAGACTTCTTTCGGTTGACGTCTTCGACAGGTTCATAGCCGATAGGTTGAAGCTGTGAGCACGGGCAACTATAGGGCTGTTGGATACCAAACATTTCTTGGTTTGTTTTTTATTGGATAATGACCTAATTTCTTCTTGGGTGAATGATCCTCATACAATATTAGGTTGTAATTTTTCCCTCTTTTGGTGGTCCTTAAATTTTCATTTGATTCGAGATCCTCCTTCCACAACTAATTAGATCTCTCTCCCTGGTCTTCCACTCTCATTCCAGAACCCGGAAATTCATTGCCTGATTGGTAACATATTGGTTCGTTTCCTCTGCATAGACTAGAGAACCAGTGCCATATGCCTCTCAATTTCTCCCAGGATTTGTATTGAGGTTGACATTTCTTAGGAACCAAAGAAAACTATATGTATTGAGATAGAATGTGAACATAAGTTGTATTAAAAGGATTACTACGAATCATTGGTTCATTTTGTGTGTCCTAGAATCATCTTGGTCATGAAGCCCTCGGTTTTAGCCAAGTAATGCTCGTATTTTTGAAAGAAACTATTCCTTCGAACAAATCGAGTGATGGACACCGTCTGTAGCCTAGGGAGTAGGGTAGTATGGTTCTTCTAGATGATTCCAGTAGCCTTGAGATGGAAGATCTGGTTGTACCCCTTATCTGTAAGGAGGTTATGGTCATGCTTTCGGAGCCTAATGTTACTGAGGTTTTTAAGAAATTCAGTAACTATTTTTGAATTGAATCAGTAGAATGGGAGGAGACCGAGGGGACCCTGATTAGGCTATTGTCTCCCATTTTGTATGTAGAGGCTGTGACATCAAATGGTTTCAAGATTCTAGTCTCGACGTTGCACGAGGGAGTTTATTTTTTTTGCAAATGTGGGGTTTTCCTGCCGAGTACAATCAATGATGTAAACCTAGATATGCTCAAGGATAATTCCCGAGCCCCAGTGGTGGTAGTGCACCTGTCAGATGATGATAATTCTACAGCTGGTCAGTAGGGTGAGGTGTCTATGTTCGGATCAATCAGGCCACTATGTCCCAAACAAGGTCCCAATCTGAGGGAGCCTCTCACCAGTATCAATTTGAACAACCTCTTTGAGGTACTGAGCTCTGTTGGAGGGGATGACTATATATCCTTTTGTTCCTCATATTTGGAGTCATATGGGGAAGGATAATCCTCGGGTGTCAATTTTATAGGAGGGATCAGAAAATTTCCTCACAACCCAATGAGAAAGAAGGGAAGTAATGAAAACAAGGACCAGAGGTGTTTCATTGTTTCTAAGAAGCAGAAACCAAATTGTCGAAAAGACTACTCCGGTCATCTCAGGCCAATGGAGACTCAGTTAGCCAAAAAAGGTGGAAGACCCAAGGAACTCGTGGTCTAGATAGTTATAGGCGCAGAGACTTGTCTAGTCGTAGATTCTCGGTCTCTATAACATGGCAAGGGGAATTCTATGAACATGGATAGCTTGAACATTTTGGTTTTCCCTCCGGGGGATGTAGATGAGATGATCGAGGTTCCTCTTGTCAAGACATGTGATGTTATCATCCATTCTAAGGAAGAGATGTGGAAGAAGTTGATTCCATTCAATGCCTCAAAAGACGATTGTGATAAGATTTCTGAGAGGGAACATAATCTAGCCACATGTAATGTGAAAATGGTGTGGATTTATAAGCAATACCGAATTATGGAAAGCGGATTTATGAAGGGAAGTTAATAATGGAGGGGTTTATACAGATGTGGGATAGGCTTGCAATCTGGTTTAAGGACCTTATCAAAGATAACCCAGATTTAGAAGTAAACAGACTTCTCTAGAAACTCTTTAAGAATAATGTTTTTAATAGTCTCAAACATGATTTCAGTGGTTCATCAGCATCTTTGGTTTTGTGATGCTTGTTCTTTTATGAACATGTGTTATCACTTTTCCTCAAAAGTGTTTGAAAATAAAAAAAATAATTTTCAGCTAGAGTACATGTGTAGTGACCCGCCTTCTCATAAGATCCTTTAATATTACCTAACATTATTTTATCCAGACATACATTATCACTTTCCTTGGTAACTCAGATTCCAAGCATGATAATCATGTAAATTGTTTCACAAAAAATCGGTAGTACCCCCCACCCCCATTTGTTTTTCTTAGAATATGTTGCAGCATTCGGTGATGAAAATCCCCAAGGTGGGGAGAATGTAATGACCTAGATGTTCCATGTAATTTTTCTCAATAATTAAATGCCATTATTTCAATACTTTGATATCTAACGACGCTTGATTCAGAGTCCCAGAGTTCCTATAATTATCCATCAATGTTTTGTTAAGCATTAATTAGCATGCGTAAGAAATTTTTTTGAAAATTTAAATAACTATTGGACGGTTTCACGGATCATAAATCTGAGGTCACCATTTCCTTTAGGATGACAGGATTACCCTAGGATTGACATAATTTTAGTTAGTACAGTCCTCTTCTGAGAAAACTCAAAAATGTCATAACCATAAATAAAATAATAAAATATTGTTATTTTAATTTTCAACTAATTATAACACAGGAAAGATGACTCAGATAAAATATCTGAGACTACATATGAACTCTTCATGGTATGCTTTCTGTATGAATAAAATAACATTTTCCGATGCGGGCCACCAGTCAAAGTTAGTGTTTGACCATATATAATATAATTTAGTGACAATTATTTTATAGTAAAATCCATATTTTATAAACAGTAACTCGAATAGAAAATATGAGAGTACTGTTGAGTTTTTCGGGGCTTGTTCTCATTAGGCAAAGCATATCCTCAACCAGTGGAAGTTGATGTTTAACGTTATTAATTAACTGATCTTTTTTATGGTACGTTCAGTAAATGTGTAGGCACCATTTTAAATCATTTGATCTGGTGATTAGATTAAATGTTAGAGGGCATTGTTGAATCTATAGTGCTAGGATTTTCATAGGTTAGACTTTACATTGACCACAGTAGGTCTGAAAAAAAAATTGTTTTGTGAATTTTTTTAAAAGAAATTAAATTGTGTAATTTTATTGTTTTTGTCTTTTATATCCACTAATGGACAAGCGAACTGTGGGGCCAGCAATGTGCCAAGTCAATAAATGTCTTATCGTACCAATCTAAATAAAAAATTTGTCGGTGAATTAGGAATGTACTTAATTTTGAGCCCCCATTAATTTCCCACATTGTTACATACCCACCCCTCCTCCAAATATATGGAGCATGGGGAGGGGAATCAACACACCATCACCAAGCAACGATGTGTTGATGAAGTACTGTGACACTGAACCCTTAGAAGACGGAGCTGATCCCAGAGGGAGGTGATGGGTGACACCGAACCACAAACCAGAAGACGAAGTACGAGTAGTGTCATTGGATTCATATTGTAGGAATGAAGAACAATGACCCACCATCATGCACATGCATTTCTCCGACGATTTGAGGTAGTTATTTTAAATTATCATATATTTCAAGTGAATTCTTGAACCACTTTATCCTCCATTGTCATTACTAGTTAACACAGATGGCGCGGGATTAACGAACACGACTCAGACACACCTCTCTCCAGCAATCCTTGCACCTCCATGGAAGACCACCAGCGTGGCAGCACCAACCATCTACGGAGAAGGTAGTGTGTCAATGCATGCCACATGAAAAGGTGGCAGCATAAAGTTGTAGTGTTCATCAAAGAGACTAGCACTATACGACCATGGAGGGGGTGTGGTATGCCATCGCATGCCTCCAGGGTGTAAAGGGGGTGCGACTCATTAGTCACGGTAACTGTAGGATGGTGGTTGGCCCACTGGTCGGCCATGGGTGGTGGAGCGGAGTGTTGTCGTGCACCTTTGAAGATTATGACCAACACATTGGCCGACAACAACAGATCAGTAGGACCCGCTCCAGAGGGTCTGGAAATTCACCTGGCAGTGCCACAGAGTGTCACCACTAAGGAAGAGCCTAATGGTATCCGGTCTATTTGTGAAATAAGGGCATCCACTCCCCCATGCCATATAGTGTGATTCCCTATGGTTCACACTTCACCTCTGCCCAGTGGGCCGCCTTCCCAATGAGCTACTACCGAGCGTGTTGTGTGCCCAGCTGCCTGCCCGTTGTTGGTTGGGCCACAAAATTTTGGGCCAACCATTTCGAGACGGGCCACCCATTTTCTCCCACCCATTTTGGGATGCCCTTTATGGGTCGGGACACCAAATTGTAGGCTGGGATGAACCTTGGCCTAGTGGGTCAAGCCTTTTGCAGTCCATTAGAATGGGCCAGACCCGGGGCCCAGCGGGCCAGACCCACCAGTAAATCGGTCAAATCCTGTGACCCGGTGGGCCAACGCGGGGGCTGAGCCCAACCAGATTGGCCTGGCCAACCTTGTCCTGGGCCCGTGAAGTGAATTGTGGTGACCCGCAGTGGGATGGACCTAGGTATGGTCAGGTGGACCATGAGACCCGTTGGGCTGGGCATGTTTGGCCAAGTCGGACCAGGCCCATACCCAACCGGTCCACAAATAAAAAACAATTGTAACTGAAAAAACGGTAGTCTGTTCAACACATCATCAGTGGCATTGGGACCCCTTTTGGGATGCAATCCATTTGGAATATTCCATCTAGGTGGACATATCTAGTCTGAACCAAGGTTCAATCACCCTCATTTCACTGAAAGGGGTGCAACAAAAATACCTGGCATCTCATTGATGCATTATCTGTGGAATAAAGACCCTTGTGACAAGGCGATACTTTTGAGATACTATACATGAGTTTTTAAGAGAGTTAGAGTATGGCTAGGTTGGATCGCACATGAATGAAACCAGGCCCGCATCACTAAAATGCATATAACTTACAGACTGGGCATCTGGTTGACGTGTCAACTGTTGAATTAGAACCATTATGGCGAGACACATTATCATGTAACATTTTTATGGGACATCATGACGGTAGAAATATGTAAAATTGATTGAGGAGAGGTTCTCTGAGAATCAATCATGCAATGAGCGGGAATTTGGCGCTTGGCAGTGAGGCGGAGGTTGGAGACATACCATACGAAGCATAGTACAGAGTGATCCTATGTGGGTCAACAACAATCATGTGTGGGTGATATTCGATGTGGGTCTGTGCTCAATGATCCTGTGTGGGTCAGCGCATACTGATTCTATGTGGGTCAGATCCTGTGTGGGTCAATGCTCAAAAATCATATGTGGGTCAGTCCTTACATATCCTATGTGGGTCAGATCATATGTGGGTCAGCACCTGGCGATCCTGTGTGGGTTAGCATATACCGATTCAATGTGGGTTAGATACACTATGGGTCATTTTAGGTGTTAGTTATCTATCGATGTTGGGCAGATCAGATCCTATGTGGGTAATTTCGAGGGTTATTACCTATCATTATTCTATGGGTCAGACTCTTTATGGTCAGCAACATTTCTTCTTAACAGATTAAGATAGTATAGATTCATGACTTATCATCTGTACTTATATACTTCACGGAAAACGTTTTTTGATCTGAGACTCTATATGAGCTGTGTTTATTACTTGTGATTTATGATTGAGACCATTCTTGATGGCTTCCCTTTGTGGAATTCTAAGAGACCTTCATGGGTCCCGATGTCCCAACTATGTATAGATATACTCACCTCTGCATGGGATTCACCGACAGCTTTTGTGTCTTGTGCTGACGATGAGAAGCGAGGATATGGTCTGAGAGAGCCCAGACCAGGAAGTATGGGGAGGAGACGAGCAGATATGGTGTGACGATGAGTTGATCTGTACCTACCCATTAAGTAGGATCCTTGTAGGATGACCCAAGAGTTATTACCATTTTTTCAGTTGTATTGTACTTATAGTTTTACTTTTACTTTTCCAATTGTTCTTGTATTTTGGCCCCTTACATCCTCCACTCTTTTACTACAACAGTTACATAGTGGTTGTTTCTAGTTGAATTATAATCTGTTTATTTGTACGAGTTTAAAGGAAATTCCTTCCCAGTGTAGGGATATTCCATTCTGGAGAAAGTCACCAGAACCGGGCCTTTGGAAGTCGGGCGTAGGGTAGTCCTAGCACGGGCCCCGTTGGATGGTTCATGACATTATAGAACACTTACATTATGATTTTACAGTCATTTTACCTTCATATTTTCCCTATATTTTTCTGGATATGAGTATATATATGAAAAGGTGGAAAATGATCAAATCCTGAAAACATGGTCAAGA
Source organism: Viscum album (assembly GCA_963277665.1). NCBI lineage: Eukaryota > Viridiplantae > Streptophyta > Magnoliopsida > Santalales > Viscaceae > Viscum > Viscum album. The sequence goes on from OY728127.1 coordinate 2,049,399,929, forward strand.
CAAAAAGAGAAGGAAAATTGCTTAATCAGACTTGAGTACATGATGTTTCACATCCAATGTGATGAATAGATGCTCGATTTGATCATGAATGAAGGATTTCTTTTGATTACTAACATTTATATTCAAAGGGAAGAAATATGATACTAATTTCGGTCAATACCGCTGGTAAATCATTTTAGGAAAGATTAGTTGACTTAATTGATCATTATGGGAGAAAATGACAAATTACCCAGAAAAATGTCATGTGTTATGTTTTTCCGCATTTTTTGACCGTCCATGTCCAATTTTCTAGGTATAAGGGGGAAATTTCATAGTTAGTTCAAACATATGATCACAAACAGTGTGAACTATCTCTATCCAGAAAAATTCCGTTTGCACAGTTAGGTGAACCATGTGACTTGAACTGTTTCACCAAAAATAATGGTATTGGGCTTTTTCAATTTTCCAAACACATTTGAGACATTTTATAAAACATTATTCATCCAAAAAACGTCCACGATAAGGAATAACCATGAAATTTAATGGACCTGTACCTAAATGAAAAACCAGGTTCTTTCAATATAATGATTTAATAGGTAAAGAGGGATGATAAAAAGTTGTTTGTGTTGGGATAGGTTTATCTATTACTCCCAAAATGAGTAAATTTTTGGGGGTTCAGGATATCCTATTATATTTGATTTTGGCCTAAATCATTTAAATACATGAAATAAAAAAATTTAATAATATAATATTCATGTGTTTCAGTCACCAAAAGGAAATAATTTCATTAATAACACTCGTTATTGTATAAATATAATTAAATAATGAAATAGTGACTTTTTTATGTGATATCATAATCATAATCATTTTCATTAACCCCACTATTGACATATGTAAATATTATCCTAGGAAACACATTTTTTCCATATTAACTATTAATTATGATTGATTATGAAACATTCCTCTATACCATGTTTTAATTTGTTTATTGAATATATTTATAACTTATATCAATTTCAAAACTTATAATTTATAAAAACTCATCTTAAAATAATCATGAATGTTAAATTACGAGAATATTTTATAAAAATGATTTCTTTATGCATAATTCATAATTTAAACATTTTCCATTAACATTATCAAAAAATAGATGTATTTTTTAAAAAATTTAAATATTATCGATACATTTATTTAATATAATTCATATATATTTATTAATATATTTTGATAAACTAATTTCACATTTTAAACATAGAAGATGTTTTTAATTAAAACCATGTCATTTTACATGTAAATTGATTTATTCTAGAATCGATCCTATTATTATCAAATGAAATAATGGGGTTTGTTTCAAAACAACATATTCATTAAAAGTATACTATGATGAATAACTTTTCAAAGAAAAATTTATGAAAAAACCTATACTAATTAAAAATTAAATTCAAGATGTTTTTAGTGATTATTAAAATTCCCAAACTGTATTATAAATTAGTTTTTACCATTTCATTTTATTTAAATTTAAAATAATGTTTATTTTAAAAAATACATTTTCAGTATCAAAATATATGCATAATTATTTTTAATAAAACAAAATGAAATCATGTAATTTATTAAATTTAAATGTATTTAGAAATATTATTGTGTTTATCTAATCCCAAAAAAATCCCACAAAATTCAATCACAAAAAAAATTATGATCAACCTCAACCTAGTAATATATAGTAGTTCCTATACTGATTCTCCAAATTTATAATTCATTAAGTGATATATAACCTATTGGATTGTTTAATTTTATAACACTTTATTTCTGTGATCTTAGGATTCTATCATTTCATTATAAATATAAATAACATTATTTTTTAAATTAACATATGATATTTGTAGAATTAAATGATGTGGAATGCACATACACAAATTTTAATCAACAAACAAATGAAAATTATGGTAGTAGTTATAAAGAATATCCATGTGATATGATACCATTCTAATACAATCAAGAACCTCCTTATTAATGATTTTCCCAGGTCATAGAATTATATTCATTAAATATATCATAATATTGTTCCAAGGAGATATTCAAAGGAATACCTTCTCTCCTTTAATATAATTTAATACCCATCAATTATTATTGATATAAATAATCAATTATCTAGTAGTTCATCTGATATGATAATGAATTAATATAATATTACACTATATTTCCTCTTCCATCTCATATAAAAAAATCATTCAGTGTAAAAAAAATCCATGAATATAAGAGTTCATACTTATTTCTATATAGGGTTTTTTTGGATCCATTAGAATGATGTAGTGAAATATATTTTGGTATGAATGTTTTTGAAGAATCATTTATTCATACATTTCACAATTGAAATACACCTAGTTTGGAATATGTATATCTTATAATTTGTGAATCTTCATCATAAATTAAAAAGACTATTAAGGATGGTATACAATGATAAATATAATCTATTTTTTTAATTAATCGTGGAGAAATATCCTAATAATTTAATAATAAATGGTTCTCATTAAAATATAATAGTGATTAGTGCTATATGAAACCTCACAACTTCATGTCATTAAATACTAGTCCAAAAATAATGTTAGAAACATCCACTCTTAATAATGAAATGTTTTTATTTAATAAGGTGATCGTATGTATCCAATATAGGATTATTCTAGTCATATGTCATGGGGATTCCCATGAAAAAAACTGTTGTGTCATTTTCCCAATTTCCCTAGGTATGAGTAATTTTTTTCACCTACCCATAGATATATGATTCTAAAAGTGTAGTATATATAAATCTAAAGACTAATATCTTTACTATAAAGTATATTTCATAATTACATATCAATATAAATGATCTAAAAATATTTTAACATTAGCATGATTCTATGATGTACAAGGATTGATTATCTTCGTGAATTACTAATTAGTACCCTCTTAAATATTTTTATTAATTATAATTATATAGTATTCTAATTCCTTATCATTCCATACCAATATTGATTAAAATTTGGAACATTCTTTGATTTCTATTACAAAACAATATCAAAATTCTAATCCTACAAGGAGAATGACATTAATATATTGTTAAAAATTAGTATTGTAATGATATAATAACATTGATTTCATTATGATTTAAATTTTAATATATGAAAATAAATTTTTATAGGAAATCATAAACAAATCATAGTAGATAAACTTTCATGGACCTTCCAAATTAGAGAACCTTCCACCTTGGTTACCCTCGCATTGTTGAAATATTATTTCAAATAATTATGTTCAATTAATTTTAGCTATCTCTTTAGTGAATATTTATCTATTTTTGCATGAATTTATAATTAAATATATTTTTTTCAGTATATATTTCACAAACTAAACTATAATGATAATTCCTTTATACAATCAATGTTAAAATAACCATTGATTGTTTCAAATATTGATTTGAGTAATTACTTTAAATAATATTTAATCAAATGGTGTAATAAGCTAAAACTACTTACTTATAAATGATAACACAACATATTCCATTATTTAATGAATTAAAATAGATCCCAAACCTTTTTCAATGAAGGGTAGTGTAAAAATAATTTCACTGAAAAAAAATCTTCTTAGTTACATCTAATTTTCATTACATAATTTTATTATGGATATCAGATAAAATACCTATAAACATGGTTGATTGATTTTATGTCAATGAGGATATTATAAAAAGTAGTCAAAAATATATATTGAACCTAAGAAGATATCATATTTTAATCACTATGGGTGGTATTTTCCATTTATAAATAACCACATCTATTGTAGAATCAATTGATACAAACATGATTGAAATTATTTGATCAAATAATTATATATCCTATAGTTAGACTTTTAATTTAATAAATTTTTATTACATATTATAATTTATAATTTCCTTCAAATCAGTCATAAAATGATAATAATAATCATTCATTCCATTGGAATATATAATAATATATTCTTTAAAGTCTATAAAAAATTATCATGGTAATAATTAAATGTAATATTCATTGCATTCATTAAGATAGTCATGAAACTGGAATTTATAACTGTTGTAAATCTAAATTCAATGTGTTCATTTCATGGATGATTGGATATCAATGATATTTTTACTTTTTTACCAAATTAATAGGAGAAAAATCACTGATAAGATTTAAGATGATTTTATTGAAAAAATCATCAATAAAAGGTGAGGTATTAGTTTTCAAGACAATAATCATTTTATGTTTTCAATATTAAAACATAAAATGCATTGTAAAATCAATATTAATAACTAAAAGAACAAAATAACTATATAGTGGTGAACTATTATAAAATAATCCCTTATCAATATTCTCAAGTAGTTTATTACACAATTCATTTAATTCAAATATGGATACTCTATAAGGAGTCTTTATAATATTTGTAGAATCATTAATGAGTTATATACAAAATTGAACTTTATAATTAGAGGGAGGATAAATAAACAAATTAGGAAATAAAATAGTTTGTAATTTTAAAATTTATAATTCTTCATATTTCAGTTTCAATAAATTATATTTATATTTATACCCCTCATTAAATGTTATTGAGACAGTAGAATGTGAATTAATTTACAATTAACATTCATATTCAACCATGACATTATATTATTTGTTGATTTGGAAGATAAAATATTACATGAATTCATTGAAAATTTGAATAGTTTTATATAGAGATATATTATCAAATCCCAAAGTCATATGAAATAAAATTTGGAAAGAATAAAAAAATAATGAAACCCAATTATCATTATCCTCTATTGGAGCGTTTTTGTAGACATAAGATGTGATAAACATGAAATTTCATGTCATGAATCATAAGTTTACATTATAATGTTTATAATGTGACATAATAACCTTATCAAAATAAAAATATAAAAAACACTAATAGCACTCAAATTTAATAAGTTATTTGTAGTTATATAGAGGATAATATATGTTCCAATAATAGATTCATTCTTGTGACTCATGTAAGATGTTGTTAACACATGGAATTTTCTATTAAGAATTGGATTAAGAGAATATTATGGATAATTATAATCATTATTCTATGTATTCATTCAAAATTTCTGAACCCAACCATTCTTTGAATGTGTCATAATAATTTTCTAGTAACATTTTATAATTTCATTATCATAGATTTGTTGAGTATTTCTTCAATGAAATTATTTTACAATTTGGATTATTTTGGAAGAATTTAGGGATTTGGATGGTTGGGTAATGTTTAGTAATTATTTTGTGGTATTTTATAATAAATAATGATCCCTATTTTGATATGTTGGAAGGGTGAATAGTGTTTGAACAAACTCTGTGGCCTCCCCCACACCTAAAACATGTCACCGTAGTATGAGGGGGTGTTCTCCATTATCCCATTTTACGAAAGATAGTACACCAATATAAATTTCATCATTCACCAAAATAGTAGAGATACATTTTTAGGGAACATGGTTTTTCAATCTATGGACCACATCTATTAAAATGTGATATGGAAATTTCAAAAAAACTAAATTTAATTTAAAAAATCATGACCCCATATGAATGTCTCTGAAAACCCACTATAACTAAATAAAATTAAATTAAACTTTAGGGATATTGAGAGGATTCATAGTCTCCTATAAAAACAAATAATGTGAATCCAAGATATAGTGGATGAAATGGAACGCATAATAGTATTTGATATTTTCATTATGTAGGTTCTTCTCTATCCAATTATCTTTAAACTTTTGAGAGGGTTGTAATTCCTCTTTTGTTGTAGGTATATATATAGGTTCTAATGGAATGATTATCATTGGATCTTGATCCTTGTTTTTACCCCATATCTTGTTTGTTGTGGTGAATTTATCTGTCATACATTGTATCGAGGATTATAGTTTTGTAATAATTATTCAATGGTCACAAGGCATCTATTCGAATTTTTATTCCCTATATTATTGTTAAGTATATTATATATGTATTATTTATGTTTTGGTTAAATTATTTTCATGTTCATATTAATTATAAAGAATAATTTGATTCACATGTTATTATAACTCCCTTCATGGATCCCACTGTATCCATTGGATATTATGAGATCAAGACTAATGGAATCCATTGGGATGTGGAATTTAAAATAAAATGATAAATATGGAATGAAACAAATGTGATATGAGGGATGTGTTATTGTGAACTAAATCATTATTCCTTTTCTTATAATGGGAATTACTGTTCTAAAAAGATTAGCATTGAATCTTTAATTAGTTTTGTTTTTATATATGATAAATTAGATAATATGGGATTGCATATGTTGTTAATTGTTATTAATTTAATGATCCATTTTTGTGGTTCGTAATGAAATGTTTCTACATGATGGGAATTATTGACAACATGGTTGATGACATTGACCCTTGAATTATATATATTGATATATGTGATCGAACAATCATGTTGTTGGTTAGGTTATAATTTTAAAATAACCATGGGGAGAGAGATAACTACATTGGGACCATAATACATGCCAATGATCATGGATTTTTTTCATCAATGATCGATGCTCAAAATAATCCTAGGGTGTCTTATTAGTTCTCTATTCCATAATTAACAATACTAGGTTCAATGGTTACCTGATAACTGAGTCATTCCTAACATAGCCAAAAGGGCATTCCTAATCCCCCCTGGTTAGAGAATTACACCTGGAATCATAAAAAATGTTTGTGGGAATAATTTTTCAGCAAAACATGCTGACATAAAAGAGAAAAGTATTTAATCAATATAGAGGAATCTTTACTATGAGAAATTTAGTAGAATTTAAATATGAATATCATCGCAACATAATAAAACAATTTAAACGAAAACACTAAAACCCACACAAGTACTAAATGAAATAACTCACCATGTCCATATAACTAGAGCTAGAACCACCCTAATGTGGTTTTTTACCCCTTCATGAACCAGTATGGACATAATCTACAAACACTTGATGTAATATTTTGGTGTGAGTAAAAAACCCCATTATGTTATCCCCATAGATTCCATATCATATCCCAATATTAAATTAACAAAAGAGAGTTTTCAATTTGAAAATTTATTGTAATTTTATTGGAATAACTAAAAAAATCTTTAATTACAAATCAAATGGTGGATATACATTATGAAGACAAATTACATTTCAATCGATGGTATATTTATAAAAAAATTAACTTCTAATGAAAGGATTTAATTGAAATTTTATTTAAATATTTATATATAAATCCAAAGGAGTTAAAAATGGGTTATAATGATGTCATAATAAAATTTGAAATACAAAAAAGTAAAAGAATTGATAGATTCCTATGATGGTATTATAATTACAGGCTATAGGCAATCAACACACAGGTAGACAAGGAAATATGTATTTATGTCCCTTTGAAATCAGGCTACAGAATACTGGTCACAATCACCTATGGGTTCTAACATGATGAGTATATGTTTTGGAATGTTTTTAATCATAATTTATAATTCAAATAACTTACTACCTACTAAATTATTTAATTTTATAAATGATGAAACAATTATGGGAATGTAATTTAACCATACCTTAAAATTCATTTAATCTGATTGTTCATTTCAAATATTTAAATTTCAATTCAAAAACCACAAAACATGTTTGTAATAAAAACTATCTCTTTAAAAAAAATAACCCAAAGGTTCATATTAACAATATATTAATAAAATTATCAATATAGTAATTTAAAAACAATACAACATTAAATTTGTAAATTCAATTTCTCAAATTAAATTAAAAAATTAATTTTTCACAAAATTATATCGATATCACAATAAACCCCCAATTCAATGGAATTATGATTCTTTAAAAATTTCAATCAATTTAAATTCCACAATAAAACTAAACAATTTAGTTGAAAAAATATCCATAAAAATGAAAAATGAAATTAATTTATTTATTTATCACAGGTTTCTAAAATAAACCAATTCAATTGAAATGGGTTTTTCAAATTTCATTCAAAAACTATAATTTTAAATATCCCAAATCAGGGGAATCATTATTTTTTTTAAATGAAATATATTTAATAAAATACTTCAAATTATATTTAATTTTAAAAAAATTATTGAAAATAAATAAAGTCCACCAAATCGATCATCATAACAGAACCAATAACCACGTGGTCACGTGATCAGGAATGAGAAATGTGTAAATAGATACTTCCCATTGAGATCAATGGAAACATGGATATATGAATAAATCATAGTTTCAAATATAATAAATTGGGTATTAAATCCTTAGATATACATGATGATTTTTGGTTCCCTAGATAGAATAAGATAGATCGTGGGAGAATAAGAAAGTGAAAAAGAAATTTACATGCATAATATAGAAGGGAATTCCACAATATTCAATTAGATTCAATGAGGGATACGAGGGGCCAATAAAACTTCATGCAAGATTTAATGAAAGTTCATTTCAATTATGGGTTGTTATATAATATCTGAGACCTAATATGGGGGTTCATAAATTATTTAATCAAAATTTAGATTAATTAAAATTTGTACAAATGGTTTCCTAGGCAACGATGCATAGGATGAAAAACTATGCCTTAACGTTGTCTGCCTATTTTAAATGGGCCTCTATTTTTGTCATAATATGGTTCATGGTCTAAAAAACATTGTGTGAACCATGTGAAACCCTATTGTCTATGTTTTCACTGTTTGGATTGATAGGGTGCAAAATTTGGTCTAATCAATCACTAATTGTGCACTGGGCTTGAAACAGAAAAATATATCCAAATTTCATCATTAAAACTACCATATGAAACTGATCCAATGGAAAAAAAGATAGGGATTTTGGAATACATGTCACTGTATCCAAATTTTATAAACTATTTACCATAGAAAACTTTTTTCCATAGAAATCATATGACGCATCCTAAATGGATAAACAATGAATCCACTTACCCCTCATCAGTTACTCATTCTCCCACTTATAGTGATAGTTATAAATGTTATATCATACGAAACATAAATATGGTATCATCCTCCCCTAAAGTATAATGATTTCAGAATCAACTACTCTGAATGGTCACTCAGTCAGTGATAAATTTGGTTCAACCTCAATATCACTCCGTCCCATAACCTGAGATAGACCAGATATATACCTTCAGATCTAAGATACATGGAACATATTCTGTAATGATTTTATCTATAGTGAGAGTTCTAAATGATAATAAACCCTTACAACCTATTGAAAAATCTCAAAATGTCTAATAAAATGGGTATCAATATTCCCTTTCCTCCCAATCCATTGATCACACAACTAGGACGAAACATTAAAAAACACATGGTAGAAAACAAATAATAACAAATTTATACAAGAAAGATTAACATAGGAATTATATTGGAACTATTCCATCAACATTTAAGGAATAGTCAACTTGATCTTTTTGTCGCCTATTAGACCATGCTCAGTCCCATCAAGAAACACTCAACAGTCTATAACCAAAAAAAATGTGATTTACAATGCTGACCATACGAGGAAACAAAATGAACCATCTTGATCATGATCTGGTACCTATTGTTATAATACAAATAAACCATCAACAATTTATCATCTTTAGTCCCACCAAAATCATGAAAACAGGTTTTAATTATATTATCATGAATCCTTATAGGACGTTATATATTTGTATCTGACTATAGATGTTATTCTAAACATAAACAGATGTGAGAGCCCAGTTCTTCCTTAAGGGATATACAAAAATATGAAGCAAAATTATCCCTTTCATTGAATATAATATATTTTACTCCATTAAAATGAGAAAAATATTTCACATGGATATTTTCAAACTCCTTAACATTGGTTGTATCAATAATGGGTAAAATGGGTTCTAATTAAGTCAACATGTCGATCATGTCACATATCACATTATTATGTTTCTATTTTTTTGAAACCCCAACTAAAAATCCCAGGTATATAACATCCCACATTCATGTTGGGATGTGATGCAGTTGAAGAAAAGTGATGGTTTCTTATGCTCAATCAGAAACTCTTGGAACATATAACAATGTTAAAGAAAAACATTAAATTCCCCCAAACATACAATTCCACCAGAACTTCCATCTTATTTCATTTAATATATTCATGTATCTACGGTGAACATTCGAATTGTAACTATGGTAATCCCCAATTATAACATTCCATATGCAATACAATACCACAAAACACATCCAAAATAATAAAATGGATTCTCTGGAGAATGAGAAATAATGGATAGTCTCACAAATATTAATATATTTTTAAATTTAATAGATCTTATCATCAAAATATCATTCCTAACGATTCACTTCAAGAAGAAAATATTTTAATTTAACACTATCCATGGAATCCTCTCACTAATCCCTATACTCGAATATCAAAATGTGAAATGAGATCCAATATGTTCCACTCTTCCAATGATTCAATCACTGGATGGGTTTGATGTTTCCTAGTCAATGAATTTTCTATGTCATTTCCTTCCACATGGGTATAAGCAATGGTAAAATTAAAATACTAAAGGTATTTTACCAAATGCATCTGGTGTGTATTAAAATATTTTTTTGAGAAGATATAAAAAAAGATATTCTTTCCTGAATACTAGGTAAACTATTCGGCATAACCATAATTCCTATAGCTCTTAAGGACATGTGAGATATCATAATGTTCATGTTCATGTATCCATATTCTTCTCATGTGGCATAATACGATGAGATCCATAAAGAAAACAAATTTCTCACTTAATTTGGACACATCCCAAGATATAACCTGATGCATCAGGAAAGACCACATACCCCTTCTCAGCCTTTAAATAGTCAACACATGTGTAGTACTAAAAAGTAATTTCAACTCAACCAAAGAATTCTGATATTTTACACTCTAAAAAAATATTACTCCATTTTGAGTTAGATCAGTCGTCAAAGATTCAAACATCGAGAAGTCCACCACAAACCACCAATAGTATCCCTCTAGACCCATGAATATCTAATTCAAGAAAGCATTCTATGGTTGTTCACAAGTCATAACAACCATCACCTTTACAAGATGAACAGATATTCATTGTTTTGATAGCCTCCGACCCAAAAAGTCATCTTCCTGAATCATGAAATCACATTTCAATTGTTTCTCATAACTAATCAGATTTATTAGAATTAGTTGATTTTTTTAGATGATGTAAATGATCCTAATCAAACAAATACTAAACAAATATTTCATCCACAAATACTACAGTGAATAAATAAATATACTCATAGAAAATCCATTTCATCAAATCCATGAAAATTTTAGGAGCATGGGATACACAAATGGAAAAGAAAAATTATACATATTGGCCATACATACTCTAGATAATAGTTTTCTAAATGTCAAATTCATTTATCCTCAACTGATGGTATCTTGAAGATTGGTCATTCTTTGAGAAACAAATTGCACATTTAACTAATCAAACTGATCTTCAAATGTTGTTAATTGGTAATTTTTATTTACCACAACACAATTTAAAATGCATTAATAAATGATTAAAAAAGTTAAACATGAACCTTCTTATTAAGTTCACTATCACCACTCAAGGTGACATGCTTGGTAATATGAAGACATTCCAATGAAGATCGTCCAATTGGTGTTTATTATCTATAATTTCATCTAGTTCTATAAAATATGACAGAATAGAAACTAGTTTAATACTATGTAATGAATAATTAGAAAAAAAACCTCCTTTACAAGGGTAACACCTGAGAATTAGGAAGTGAAAATGATACAAAACTCGAAAACATGTATATGGATATCATGTTTTAATGATCCATACTGTACTTCAAGGAAAAATGATATTATTATCCCTAAATACGTGTAATAAGGATTGAATCTACTAAAAATTGTGTCAACTTCTCCTTATAAGATATGAAACTCACAAATCGGTCAACTGAAGAAGAACTGTTATAATTAATACAGGAATGCTCAATATCTGATAGAGGGAAACCCAAAACAGGACTACAAGGACCCTACTCTAATTTCATAAAATATGGTATGTTAATATCTAATGAGCAAGATAAAATTTTCAAAGGAGGGTTGAGAAGATTTATGAGATAGGATTAAATAAATTTATAATATGAAACATTATCAAATAACATTTTCACTAATGATTAATCAATTTTTATGGTATATATCACATTCACTAGACCTGAATATGATTCTGCTAAAGACTCTTCCACTTCGTTAAAAGGCTTCATTCTAGATTACTTGGGCTTAAACCCTTTTCCACATGAAGAATTTTAATTCTCTAAAATTTTATAAGGTGGTGATGATATCGTTGGATTGTATATAGCGGAATAAACATGGATGATTCTATAAAAGTGTTCTAATCTATATTAGGAGGCATTGTTATGGGTGACACAGTTTAAACATCATTTGAATTCCCTAGATTTACACTATTGTAACAATATAAAAGAGCTGTTTTAGGAACTTCATGTGGTCTATAATGACCCTGCTACTAAGATGCACTATTATTATCATCAAAAATTCTATTTCCCTTAGAGGAATTCACACTTCCACTAAGATAAAAATGAACTCCGGATAATCCTAACTTTTCAGTTATGTCAATCGTGATCATCCATTATCTATCCATCGCATCATCATTTGAAGGAAACTTCACAATTAAAACCTAGGAATTAATTTTATATCCATGTATGAAATCAATCCAATAATCATTAATCTAATCATTTGATACAATCTTTGGTGAAAACTGCAAATTATAATAAAATGTTTTCTACTCTTGAAAGGTCCTCTCACCCTTGTCATGATTCAAAAACTCAATGGCCAACACAAAAAGAAACAAATAATAATATAAATGGGTTTTTAAAATTGATTTAATGAATTTCCACTTTTATACATAATGTTTCATCTCCATAACTGACATTTTCCACCATCTCCTACTCCGTCTTTACAACACAAAGGTGAAACACTTCACATTGTTTTCATCTGTTGTGTCCAAGAACCACAATAAATGAAAAATTCATCACAAACACTCATCATACTCTTGAGGGTAATTTTAAGCTTTCAATGGTTTAGGATTATAGTGAAGTAACTATAGAGAACATATATTTAGAACATCTCTCTTAGGATCCATAGATGGATCCTGAATATGATCAAAAGGGGGTTCATATCCTAGGGTTTGGATAGTATGCACAGTCACCTCAACCAGATTTGGTTAAATAGGATGATTATCTCACTGTGTTTCAGCTGATGGATCCTATAGGATATTATTCTCATGTCTTCTCATAATCATGTAGATACACAACATTAATAGATAGCAGAGAACACATAATATTGAAACTAAAATAGAGCAACATGTTAATTAACCCCAACTGATTGAAAAAAATATTTTTCATTAAATATTACGACATAAAATATTCGCAAAATAAAATATGTAATCTTTATTATTTCTTTCCCAAACAGTACCAATGAATTTTGATTCATTGGGGTGAGATCTGGCTTCGAAATCAATCATAAGTACCTCTTATGTCCCGATAAAATTTAAAAAATTTAAACTAACATCATGACATGATTCTCAACCACTTTTTGATAACAGATTATCTCAAACCCTCCTATGAATCCTAGTAACACAATAACCATGCTAGACTTAACATATTCAAAAGGAAATATGTAATTCCAACACGTCAGTGACTAGCACCTAAAATAATTCAAAATAAATATGGGAATTAATTTCGTCAAAAATAATTAGGTTGTAAAATATATATGTTATTAATTTATACAATCAATATTCCCTAGGATAATAGTATCACAATTCAAATAGTAAAAATATCCAAACTACTAAAACATTGCACTAGAAAATAGTAAAAACTACCTATTTCCAAAAGGATTATAATCACAAAGTCCAAAGATCATCCAATATATCCACCTCACAAGTGGCTCTTTACCACTACATTATCCTGAAATATAATAATCTAAAACAACCTAACGACACTGGTTGGATGTGAGAGAAAAATCCAAATAGGGTCTCACAAAGGATTCCAATATTAAATTCTGTTATTAAATGTAACAAATAGTAATTTCAATATAAATTTTTTTTTTGGAAATTTATAATAATAATTAAAATAATACACTGATTTACATTAAAAATTATTGAAATAAATTAACAAAATGATTTAGTTCCAAATGATAGAATATTTCTAAAAATTGGTTCATTTAGAAATGAATTAAATAAAAAAATTTATAAAGAATTGATTATATAAATTAGTATCCATGTAAAAATGTTTATATAAATCGAATAATTTCATTTTAGATACAAAAAATTGAGAAAAATTGTTATACATATATGATGGTATTATAGATTCTGGCTACTGAGACTCCACACCTGAGGAATCCCAGAGATATGTACATACATTCCATTAAAGTCGAGCCATATAATACTCATCACCATCACCTAAGTAATGAGAGGTGATATATTTATGCTTCTGAACATTGTAAATTAAAACTTGTATTCCAAATAACAAACTAGCATCCCATGTCGTGCATGTTCCCTAGAAAAAATAATCAATGGAAAAAAAATTCAGTCAACATTAAAATAAAAGTATTCAAACTCTCCCTTTAAAATATTCCAATTTAAATTTAAAATCCATATCTTTTGTTTTTAATAAATACATGTCATTTCCAAAATAGATCTGGTAGGTTAAAATAATAAATATTTTGATTCATTTTCACAATATTATCATTATTCATTAAATCACAATTCAGTTTTATAATTCAATTTCAATAATTAAATTAAAAATTTTTATTTTTTGAAAATGTTTCTTAAATATCAAAACAAAAACCCATTTCAATGGAATTTGGGTTAATTAATATTTTATGTCAATTATATATCAACAATTAAATTCATCATGTTATCTAATAAAATTTCCATCAAATAAATAATTTTATTAAAAAATTTAAATTTCAATAATCTCATAAAAATTCCCCAATTCAATAGAATTTGTGGTCTTCCACATCCATAAGAGCTACTTTTTAAAACTAAAACATAAACTAATTTTTGTTTTGAAAAAAATATATTTTAAATACATTTAACCATAATCAAAGAATTTCATGTAATTCAAACATTTGAAATTAAGTAATGAAATTTAGGTTTTATAAAATTTTCATCCTAATGAAACAATCTACCTCAGGATCAATGGATATGGAATTATAATGTAATAAATGGAAAACCCCAACAAGGAAAGAATGTAAAAAGTATATATGAATGAAAACTAGTTTTAGATCAAAAATATTGGATCTGGTATCCTTAAATAAACATGTGGATTCACCGAACCCTAATGAGGAGAAGAGATATCACATGAAAATGATAATGAGAAGAAGAAAAAAAACTACAAGAAGATTGAAGAGTGTTCCTGAAGAATTGAAAAATTTAAAATAGAGAGGTTAGGGGACAAAATATTATTAATAGATCAAGAAAATAATGAAATTCTATATGGGAAATTCATGTCTATTAGGGACCTAAATAGTGGGTTCCAGAATTTTTAATCCAAATTTATATTAATTTAAAACCCTTATGCAACGTTTTTTGGGACGAGCTGCACAGATTCAAAAACCATGTTGACTAAACATTTGATTATATTAAATAGGACAAATGGTTTCTCCTATGAGAACTCATTATTTTAAAAACCAATTTTCTACTATTCCGAACACTTCATTTAGAGTTTATACGATTTGTATTGAGGTGGCACGTGATTTGGGATAACTTCGCAATAGCCGCTCACTAGCTGGAAACTTCCAAAAATATTAAATTTTCAATACGATTCTTCCTAAATGTATACCATTCATGTATAGAAAAAAATATTTTTTTATTAGTACATAAAAAATAGTAACTGAATTTTATAAATTTCATTGGTCTATTGTTCCAAGTACCTGAGATAGTGTTACCTAGAACGATAGTCCATGGTACCAAAGATAATTGGAAATAAATGAACAATTGTACCCAATGATGAATGAATTTTTGAAATCCCTTTAGTGTATGGTTCATAATCGTGGAAATATATCAAGCCCCAGCCCTAGATTTCCCTAGAACTGGTGCGATTTCACGAAAATTTGTTGTGTAATTTCACTATAAATAAAATTCTGAAACATTACACATCATGTTCTAACAGAGAAGATATATTGGGATTATATTCATGAAATCAGGATAAAAATACTAAAGTTATTAAAATACTATACAGAAAATGATCTACAAAGCAGCCACCAATAATTTTAACTCAAATATACTAAAACTGTAAAAATAGATTGATATTGTAGGGTGGTCATATGAATTCCATGTAAGGGGGGTTTTAAAATAAAATAATAGTCTCAATTAAACCCTGAAAAAAATCCATTTAAAATTATTCAGAAAACATTTTCATACGGAAAACTGCAATACATGAAGTGAGCATTTTAAATAACATAACCAGGGAAACAAAAAAACATGTTCCAATCATAATAATTCTTATACAAAATATATAGTGTGCATCATGTAAAGGAAGTGTTATTATAACTATAATAAGTGTGACATGTGAAAGTATATTTAGAAAAATTACAACTGAATGTAAGACATTATAAGAGTTTGGAATAAAATGTTTCATTAATTTCATTCCTTACTAATGGTAAATAATAGATTCAAAGATAACTCTCTGAGTTCTGGAAAATCATTATTCCATAAGCATTTACTTCTTATGATACTCATAAGTACATTCTCCTAACCAATTATATTATACTATTCGAATATCCATATGGTTAATTATTTATCATAAACATAATGAGGAAAATGAATATGTCAAACATTCTAAAACATTCTATCAAGACCTCAGCCAAGTCATATAAAATGATTAAGGCCTCGAACGAAACCATAAATCAATAATTGGGAAAGGCCTTATCAAATCCCATATATATTTGAATCATGAAACATATTGGTGCAATGATGGGCTATATCGGGCGACACCCATCACGTACAAAGTCCAATGCACTCCCCATTTCATTAAATCAATGTGTCTCATTGATCTTTTATCTTTTAAATTACTCATTAATTATTATTCAAAGTTTCATATACTACTTGAAATATTTAAATTTTTTTTCATATTATTCAGTGTCCCATACAACTTTGAATAATTTAGTTCATCAATCCGTAAATTGCCATAACTGTTTAATCCCATTCTTTAGAATTTACATATATATAGTGATTAATGCACTTAAATATTAAAACTAACAACTAAATGGAAATTTAATAAATTAAAATTATGATAGGAGGAGTATAACACATGTGATGATAACTAATGCACATAAAATACATGGTTTTTCACATAAAATGATAAATTTTAAATTCCAAAATCGTTGTTGTGAAAGTAAAAAATTTAATATTATAAAATACATAATGGAAATTCACCAAGGATTGAATATATAATTAATCAAAAAGTTAACAAAATATTTCATGTGAGGTATTAAATAGATAGTTTTGTGAACACCCATTTCTTACATGCTAATTTATAAACATACCACAAGGGTACACCTAATAATTTACACACAATGTCATAAATTGAAAAGTTTGAAAATCAACCACACAACATACTAACATACCCAATACCATTAGACATACGAATATAATTGTGAAATCCATATACATAGGTGATTATAAAGGTGTTTATTATTAAAATAAATTCCAAATTAATTCCTTAAAATATTTCACACTTCAAAAAAATCATTATAATATTTTGTGAATCCATATTTTGAAACCATATTAATATTTTAGTAAATGAATACACTTATATATATATATATATCCTAGTATGGAAATAATACTTTTTATAAAAACATAAGAACCAAATACATAATTTATGTATAGTAACAACATAATTTAAACAAAATTTCAGCATTTTCACCATTAAGGTAAAACAAAGTGTATTGTTTCACAATTAATTACATATATTCATACATATATATATATATATGAATACTTATATATTTATAATTTAATCAACATAATAAACCTTTAAATTAATATGGTTTCTATTCATAAGGATTTCCAATTTGTGTAGGAGTTATTTTTTATATAAATAAGTAAATAATTAGGGTTTTATTAAGAACACATATATACATATGTGTATATATGTTGTGAAACAAAATTTAGGTATCAAACTAAAAACTTGTTGTGAACTGCATGATAGAGTCATTTTTTAAAAATAAGAAAACCTTTTTATAAGATCCTTCAAGAAAATAAGGATCTTATAAGAACAATCATATATATATTAACATATATATATATATATAAATGATTCATAAGAAAACCAAATCAAAGAAATCCTTGGTCCCTTAACCAATTCGAAGAAGGAGAAGAGGTCGAGAGGAGCATAAAGAAGCACTGTATAGGGAAAACAACCATATGGATCATGTTACAATTGAATTATACTTATATACCATATATTATTTATTTTTAAGGAATCATGCATTGAAAACTGTGGTACATAAATTAAAACAAATAATAGTGCAGTCAGTGTTGTGGAAAACGAGAAGGAATGAGGGGCCACCCGACGTCCAATGTGTGGGAAAGATAATAGAGTAGTGAGAGATATTAGTGTGGCATAGGCCGGAGAAAGATGAACAATGTGATAAAGAGAGGGTGTGGAAATGATTTAATGACTCAAATCAATCGAGACATCATTGTACAACTAATCGATATTCGATTATTTAAAAATGAATGAAAAATGCTGATTAAATAGAAAAACTGTCCAGCTGCAGAGGTGCGTCTGTGGGTTTTTAAAATATTGGATTGGTTAAGATTAAATCTCCACTCAATCGGATGGCTACGAAAAGACATAGTGTTTTAAAAAGAGAATAACGGTCATGGTTAGATCTGGTGGGATCAAACGAATGATAAAAGGGAGGTGGAGAAACCACAGATGCAGGGAGTCGATGGCCAAACCAATCAGACGATCGATATCTCTAATGATGAGATTTGACATTCTAGATATGATCTATATTTAAAATTCACATCCCACATCAATACATGATGGGTTTCACGGCTCCCTTATAATCATAGGTCTCTCACCTAAGGCTCTAAATTCCCACTCCCCCTCCATAGTACCACCCCATTTTGTGTTTTTTTTGGTTCACGTTTGCTCCCACCCCATCCCTAGTGTCGTCCCTCATGGCGGCATGCTCTGGCACCCTTACACATGCATGCCCATGTAGGCATATGGCATATTATGCATTCCTGAGCGTGCAACATAGCATCCACTATGCGTTCATAGGATTGGGCCGTTTTCTAGGGCTTCTGTGAGATTCCCATCAAGGCCTTGTGTGGAATTTCCAACTAGGATTCCCTCGGCTATGTGGGGGACTCACCCATTTTTTTTCAATGTAAAAATAATTTTTATTATACACTATAAATTAATTATTTTTATAAACAATGTATATAATTTCCCTATCATGGATAAAAAAAATACTAACACCAAACTTATCAATAGTTTATAAAAATTTGAGTTTCAGAACATCATTGGTAAACTTAAAAGATTAATGTTTCGTAAATGAAATCCCAACAACTATTATATACAAACATACTTTTTATTAAAACGTTGTTTTTATTGATCATACGATGACAACATTTCAAGGTAACTTTCTAAAACATTTGATTTCCCTTAAAAATCTACTTCAATAAGTAAAGGTAAAATAATAAATACAACCATAATCATTAATTTTAATTTCCCATGATATGATTTCAACTCGAAAATATGATTCTTTGTTCCAAAACTAAGTAGTATCAAATGGGTATTTGTATTGGTATATAATGAAAAATTCAAGGGTTATGATTCAAACACATTTTAGAATTTTTTTTTTATATCCTTTCATAATATAATGAAGTGTTATTTGAAAACATGTTTAAAATAAATTACTTTAATTCATAATTAAAATACTTATAATCCTCTTTATACATATACACTAAAAAATAAAATGCCCAAAATATCCAATGAATATAATGGTATTATAACTAGTGTAGATTAAATGGTCTCCAAAAGGAGTAAATGGTATAAATTACATTAAGAACTTCTATAAACATAGTTAGGGTGTTTCAATTTCAAATGTTAAGACAAAGAAAATAGTTCTTATCATTCAACTGATGGTTAGAACAGTTACTGTGGTTCTAGCAATACTTATGTTCTTCGTTACAGATACAAAGGACCCCCACTGTTTGATTGTGATTTCTGTTGAATTGGTTTGTCTCCGGATAATTATAATACGAATCTTATAAGGTAATTTTGGTTAGTAATATTTTCATATAATTGAGTAAATGTTATCATTTCACTATATAATTAAATAAAACAAGCCTTTTTTATTTTGAATACACTGTTTGAATAGAATGGAAAATTTAAAAAATAAAACCATTATATAACTATTATTACTGGAGAAATAGGTTTTGTGTGTCACATTATCTTCCCTTCAATGAATTGTGTCCTCGTAATTCTTAAACATAAGTACACAACCTACAGAAAAACGAGAAAGAGTCCACTCATGTGATCTCCTCCTCCAGGACCACTACTATAGATAATCTACTGATGTCTCCAAGTGGATCCCTAGATATTTATTCAGTTCCTCTACCTCTTAGTTCCATATAAACAATGATCATTCATTATCAAACCCATGTATCAAACATTCGGTCTTCCATAGAGAGACACATGAGGTGTGGAAGTCAGGGATTTGAGGGTGGACTAGTTCCCTATAAATCCACAGAATTATATTGTCCTTGAAAACATTGATGTTTTAAAGAACCCTATACATACTAAAAATTATGACTTGGAATAGATAGGTCACTCGAGTGTCACCCTCCAAAAAATCATCATGAAATTTTCCTAATGCTTGATAGTTCTCAGACAACTAAAAAAAGACGAATTGACATTCATTGTATATCCCAATCTATTTGTTATCTACAAATTGTGCATTTTTTTATATTGTTTTAGATTTATCTCTATCCTTTGTAGTAATGTATGATATTTTATTTTATGGATACTAAATAAAGGCATTTTCAGGTCAGGTGTAGGTTTTCAAAAGGGTTGTAGTCTTATAAACATGACATGACAATTATGTGTTCTAGTAATTTTTTGCGGAGTGATAAGAGGATGATTGATCAACTAGCATCTTCCAAATGAAATTTTCAAGAGACTAGTTTTACTTAGTATGGTAAAAATATAATAAAATAGAGATGTTATTTTGTAAAATCTTGTTAATTTTCCATACAAAAAAATAATACATCATTTATTTCTAAAAGGTTCATAAAACCCAAGTTGTTTCGTAATCATTCAATCCTACTCAAAACTCACTGGTATGGATTTCCTGACATCCCCAGGGATGTTTCTTCACAGGTACAACTGATTTCGGTGATTTCCCAAGTTCCCAATCATGTGAATCCCTAAACTGGTTCCAATATTTTCAATCTTTTAGGTCTATATGCAACAAGAGAAAATAAGATCCACTTCATGTGGGAAAATAATGTTTAGTGTGAGAGAAGAATTACATGTAGAATGTTGAGCATCATCAGTATTAACTTTTAGACAATAAAATAAATTTGAATATTCATCCCCAATAATTTCAAAGCCCATAACGTGACCCCAAATACCGTAGGTCATTATTTGACATAAGTATGTTGCTCAAAGGTCACGTTCTTGGGAAGCCTCTTGGAAATCCACTTGAGAGGATGAATTCTTTCCTAGGGTAATGAATTTAAAAAATCCCTCAAAATATGTTCCATTACGAGCATAAAAATGGGAATTTGGTATTCATTAAAAAAAATTAGTATAAGAATCCTCCTTGATGAAGATGGGGTACCCAAGGAGAACTGGATATATAGTAGCGGTGTTTTCATGAAAAACGTAGGCTTTCAAAAAATCATAGCCTTCTAAACATGAAATTCCCACTATAGATTATAATGAATCCATTAGAAGGTACATACTTCATGATTCTTTAACATCTAATAATTATAATAAAACATCAAAATAGTAAGACTAAATCTTTTTTTAATGTTGTTAAAATTTTATAGGGTTTTCTAAAACAATCCTCTAATACCAACTGTCAAGCCCCCGCCCCATACATCCTCGGAGCCTGTGCGGTTTCCTGAAAAGGAATGTGTAATTTTTAATTAAAATGAATGATGAAAAATTACACATCATGTTCCACTAGAGAGGATCTATTTATTTTGTTTTTTGGAAAACTAGATATAAATATTTAAATTCAACAAATACTATATAGAATAGACTCCAAAATTCTACCACGAATCAGTGAAAATCAATTCAACTAAACATGTAATAACTTATTGAAAATGTACGGTGAACATATGAATTTCCAGTAAGAGGTGGTTTTAAAATAAAATAATATTTCAATTATAGCCATAAAAATTTTCCCTTTGTAAATATTCAAAACACATTTTCTTAAAGAAAACTGCAATACAAGAATTGAGAATTTTAGGGTACATAATAAGGGGTACAATAAATCATGTCCAAATCAAAAGAATTATTATAAAATATTTATGGTATGAAGCATACAAATAAAGAGTTATTATAAATACAATAAGTTGTACATGTGAATGTACATGTAAAAAATTACAACTGAAAGTAACACATGATCAGATTTTCACATAAAATGATAACATTAATTTCTTTGCTAACTATAAATATTAGATTGGTGGATAACTCTCTGTGTCACGACCCGTCCTCGGGGCCCGTGCCGTGACTACCCCAAGCCCGCCTTCCATAGGCCAGGGGCTGGCGACTAGCACCAAGGCGTAAAATCCCAGTAAACAGGGAAGGCATTGCCTTTATAAGTAACAACCACACAGAGTCAGCAAGCGGAAAGTAAAGTGCAGAAAGGTAAAGGGGCCGGAAATACAAGCCCAACTGTAAAGTACAACTGAAAAGTAAAGTACAGCAACTGAAGAAAAGACGGCGGCCTCGTGTCGTCCACTGGCAATCCCACCTGAAGGGTGGGTACAGATAGCCTCCAGGCTCCTCGGGTCCCACGTCCGCTCCGAGCACGTCCCGCCCAGTGGTCCACCTCCAGGTACCGTCCTGCTCCACGCCCAACCGCGATCAGCGCTGTCCGTCGTCTGCAACCAACACCACGAAGTGCGGGCATAGCCCGTGCAGGGGTGAGTACAACTACTCAGTAAGGACCCCGAGACCCCCGAAGGTCTCCCGAAATCCACAAAGGATATAGCACAAAAGAAAGATGCAATCACGAAGTAACATCTGACTCGACTTAGGTATATGCCCATACATATACCTAAGTCCCCAATTCTAGCTCTGCTCACGAGCTCAAGAACAACTCAATCCACAAAGGAAAGCAAGACTCAAATCCACAAGGAGAGTAAACAGTAAATCCACAAAGGATAGTTCAACACAATCCACAAAGGAGAGTAACATAAGATTCAGCTCAACCAGGTATACTTTTTCAGATGACGTCAAAGACGATCACTGATCCGTCTCAGTCGTCGGACCCACGAAGGATCGATAGGTACTAACCCCCGCAAAAAGACCCACGTAGGATCGGGCTCACACAGAACCTGTAGGCAGTGGCTCACACAGAACCGGTAGGCAGTGGCTCACACAGAACCGGTAGTAGGACCCACATAGGATCGGGCACTGATCCGCGTAGGATCGCTGAGTGCAGTAGTCGACGCAGTCCACTGAGGTCCCTGCACAGTCGTCGCTGCAGTCCACGAAGGATCTCTGCTCTGCCGTCGTCGCAGTCCACGGAGGATCTCTGCTCTGTCGTCGTCGCAGTCCACGGAGGATCTCTGCTCTGCCGTCGTCGCAGTCCACGGAGGATCTCTGCTCTGCCGTCGTCGCAGTCCACGGAGGATCTCTGCTCTGCCGTCGTCGCAGTCCACGGAGGATCTCTGCTCTGTCGTCGAGGTCACAGCCAGCGCTAGGGTTCCCGCACGTAGCGAGCTCGTTTAGGAGGGTCCGCTCCACGAGCCGAGGGGCTGATACATCAACTGACACGTAGTCCGAAGTTGATGTATCCAAAAGTTCCGTATCGACAACAGGATCTCAACGCGACAGACGGCGCGTCAATCGGACGCCCGGTCTGAGAGTTATTGGCATTTTCGTCCCAGGGGCCCGGTTGGTTTTTAGGGCAAAACCAACCCGACCGTACTCCGCCTGTATCCGATCCTCGGGCGGAGTATGCCAAAAGTTCCGTCTCACTTAGAGGAAACCACCACAGCTGACGGTACGTCGTTCGGACGTCCGTAGCTCAAGTTATGAGCGTTTCCGCTCCGAGGGCCCGGTTGGCTTCGTGTACGAACCAACCCGGCCGAACCCAAAGTCTTCCGAAACCTTGAGTATAATATACCGAAACGACCGTCTCGATCCAAGGATCGCGTAGCCGCTGACGGTTCGTCA
The DNA here is from genome assembly GCA_963277665.1 of Viscum album. Lineage (NCBI taxonomy): Eukaryota > Viridiplantae > Streptophyta > Magnoliopsida > Santalales > Viscaceae > Viscum > Viscum album. Next base: position 2,049,424,375 of record OY728127.1, read on the forward strand.
ATCGGAGGTCCCAGGCCCAAGATATGGGCGAAAGACCGTAGAGGGCCCGAAACGGGGGTACTGGGCCCGGGGCGACCCGGCCCGAACCCCCCCCTGGGGTCGGCCGAACCGGGTCGGCCCGAACCGGGTCGGCCCGACCCGGCCCGAACCGGCTCGGCCGGGTCCGGTCCGGCCTGGGCGCGGCCCGGCCGACCGGACCGGCTCGGCTTCGGCCGAGCGGCCGAAGCGCTGCCGCCGCGGGTCAAACCCGCGGCTTTGGAGAAAACGCGGCCCGCGCGGGCCGCGTGCTGGAAGGCCGGACCGCGGACGCGGTCCGGCGGCTCGCCGCCGCCGCGGCTCGGCCGCGGCGGACTCCTCCGGCGGCGCGCCGGGCGCCGCCGCCCCCGGTCGCCGGCGCCGCCGCGCCGGCGACCCGCGCCGCCGCCTCCTTCCGCGGGCCGCCGGAGATGCTCCGGTGGCCCGATTTGCCTCCCGTCTGCGCCGTTGTTCCTCCCGGGATGCGTCCTCCACTGCGGAATCAACATATGGCCCTTGCGTCGCGCTTTTGCCGTCGCTCGCCAAATCCGCACACAAAGGAAGATCGACGGAGGGTTGCCAGGTCTTGTTCGTTAGACCCGCACCCTCCGCGTTAGTCATAATCAACGGGAGAAACAGGAAAGAAACCAATCAACAATTTTAAATAAATTAAAATTGTTTCGTGATCGGGTTCTATATTTCAAAAGAATAAACACGGGATTTTAAAAAGAATTCCAACATCCCTTACCTTGTCGTTGCCGAACGGGGGATCGTCGCGGGATTTGCTCGTCGCGGAAGATGGAGATCGCCGCGTCGTCGCGGAATCGCTCGTCGCGTCGCCAATCTCCGGATCAAGATCAACGGATTTAATTAGTTTAAATCCGTTGATATTGAAATTAAAAAGGGAGAAGAAAAGATCCGATTCTCACCTTTGTTGCCGAACGAGGATCGGCCGCGGAAGAAAGACGTCGCCGAAGAACGTCGCGGGTAGATCTCGTCGACGTCGCAGATCTTGGTGTGCGTCGTCGAATTCCGTTCGCCGGAGTTCTTCGCGTTCTTCGCGTTCTTCGCGTTCTTCGCGTTCTTCGCGGAGAGGGTGGAGGAACGAAGATCCTTTCAAATCCTTTCCAAGGATTTTTGGGTTGGTCTTATTTTATAAACATGCCAACACGAAACCGGTTAAGAAACGATCCATCAATTCGTTGAATTAATTCAACGAATGAAACGACCCATTTAATTCACGAAAGAAACAGCCCATTTAATTCACGAAATAAACCGCCCAATTAAATGGTCTGTTAAGAATTAAAGAAAACGCGTCGGTTGACTTTTCAGTTACTTTGACGGGTTTTCGCGGGTGCGTTACTTAGCGAAAGAAACGGCGGGGCTCGTGCGGGCCCTGCCTCACAAATATCCTACCAAGGGGTAGGATATTCCTGGATAGCATCCTATCCAGTTCAACTCAGTTCAAGCCGTCTTTAAGTGACTTCAAGTGGCTTCCAAGCAGCTTAAGTGAAATAAAATAAAGTTGTCGCACAAACTTTATTTTATTTCTGACTTAAAGCCGTAAAATTTAAAAACCACGTCTGAGCAAACGCAACTCCGGAAGAGGCGTTTCTAAGCAAATACCGGCGCTGCGATTTCATCGGTGCCCTCAGAATTCGATTCCGGGCACCGGTTCAAAAGATAGAAAAACCCGCTCGTCCGTTCACTGAACGTACCCGAGCCAAACTTCGGAAATTGATTCCGGGCACACCGGGCCTCGGAATCAGGTGCCGTCTGAAGCTGCGCTCTTGTAAAATTCCAAAGAAAATTAAGAAAAAAATTTCCTTGAAATTTGCGGGTCTTTACATTACTCCCACCTCGGGGCTTTACGTCCCCGTAAAGATACATCAAAAACTAGGGAAACAAATGGGGGTACTGAGCACGAATCTGAGCCTCCCGCTCCCAAGTGCTCTCCTGGAGGTTCCCGTGCTGCCATCTGACGCGCACAAGAGGAATCGACCGCCCACGTAGGACCCGCTCCTGTCGATCCTCGATCTCCACTGGAACCTCCGCAAAAGTCGCCCCATCGTCCACGTCCAGCTCCCCAAAGTCGATGATGTGCGTCGGGTCGTGCACGTATCTCCTCAGCTGAGACACGTGGAAGACGTCGTGCACCCGGTGCAACTGAGGTGGTAGAGCCAGGCGATAAGCCACCTCTCCTATCCTGCTGAGGACCTGGAAAGGCCCGATGAAGCGGGGAGACAGCTTGCCGCCTCGGCCAAATCTCCGTAAACCACGTCGAGGTGAGACACGCAAAAAGACGTGGTCGTCATCCTCGAACTCTAGTGGCCTCCGCCTCCTGTCAGCATATGACTTCTGCCGGCTCTGAGCTGTCCTCATCCTCTCCTGGATGATCTGGACCTTCTCTGTCGTGGCTCGGACCATCTCTGGTCCCACGAGTGCTGACTCCCCAGGGTCTGTCCAGCACAACGGTGATCTGCAGGGTCTGCCGTACAACGCCTCGTATGGTGCCATCCCGATGGTGGAGTGGTAGCTGTTGTTGTACGCGAACTCCACCAAGGGTAGGTGGTCCTCCCAGCTGCGACCAAAGTCGAGAACACATGCACGGAGCATGTCCTCGAGTGTCTGTATGGTCCTCTCCGTCTGACCATCCGTCTGAGGGTGGAAGGCTGTGCTCAGATGGAGCCGCGTCCCGAACGCCTCCTGCAACCCCTTCCAAAGCCTGGAAGTGAAACGAGCATCTCGATCGGAGACGATAGATGATGGCACACCGTGAAGCCGTACGATCTCCTGGACGTAAAGACGTCCCAAGATCTCCACTGAGCCCTGCTCTCTGATGGGTAAGAAGTGTGCCGACTTAGTGAGTCGGTCGACAATCACCCAAATGGAGTCGTGACCTCTGGAAGTGCGTGGAAGTCCAGTCACGAAGTCCATAGATATGCTATCCCACTTCCACTCCGGGACCTCCAAGGGCTGTACCAAACCTGCTGGTACCTGGTGCTCTGCCTTCACCTGCTGGCAGGTGAGGCATCGTGAAACGAACTCAGCCACAGCTTTCTTCATGCCCGGCCACCAGTGCTGTCGCCTGAGATCCTGGTACATCTTCGCCACTCCGGGATGCACCGCCAAGGGAGAAGTGTGAAACTCTCTCAGCACCTCCTCTCGTAAAGCAACTGGTACGAAGGTACGCCCTCTGAAAAGGATGTCATGCTCTGCTCCAAGGGAGAAACCATCAGGCGCCTGACCTGAGGATATCAGTGCACGCCGGGTCTCACAGTCAGCGTCCCCACGCTGAGCCTCTCTGACCCGCTGTAGAAGTGGAGGAGAGACTGTGAGAGACTGAAGAAAGGCTGCTCCGTCTCTATCCACGAAGGATATCTGTAAGGAGGCTAGCTGCTCCGTCGCCTCCTCAAGTAGCTGAATGCCCGTCCTCCTGCTGAGGGCATCGGCTACCACGTTCCCCTTCCCAGGAGTATAGACTATCTCAAAGTCATAGTCCTGGAGGAACTCGAGCCATCTCCGCTGTCTCAGGTTCAGGTCCTTCTGAGAGAAGATATACCTGAGACTCTGGTGGTCAGAAAAGACTGTGAAGCGCTCGCCCATCAGATAGTGCCGCCAAGTCTTTAGAGCGAAGACCACTGCTGCTAACTCCAGGTCATGAGTGGCGTAGTTCTGCTCATGCGGCCTCAACTGACGTGATCCGTAGGCGATCACGGCCCGCTCCTGCATCAGGACACACCCGAGTCCAGTCCCTGATGCATCGCAGTAAACTACGTATCCCACTCCCTCCTCAGGCAACCTCAAGATAGGTGCGCTGGTCAATCTCTGTCTCAGCTCCTGGAAGCTCTGCTGACATCTGTCTGACCATACGAAGGGTTTCCCCTTCTTCGTCAAGGCTGAGAGTGGTGCTGCAACTCTGGAGAAGTCTGGCACGAATCTCCGATAGTATCCCGCTAGGCCCAAGAAGCTCCGCACCTCTGTCACGCTCTTGGGTGGCTCCCAAGCTAGCACTGCCTCGATCTTCGCGGGATCCACTGCAACTCCCGCCTCAGAAATGACGTGCCCCAAGAAATGGACCTCACGTAACCAGAACTGGCATTTTGAGAGCTTGCCATAAAGCTGGTGCTCTCGGAGTGTGTCTAGCACAACTCGCAGGTGGTAGGCATGCTCCTCCTCAGTCGTCGAGTATACCAAAATGTCGTCAATGAAGACAACGACAAATCGGTCGAGGTATGGCTGGAAGATCCTGTTCATGAGGCTCATGAACACCGCTGGAGCATTGGTTACGCCGAACGGCATAACCAAGAACTCATAATGGCCATACCGACACCTGAAGGCCGTCTTCTGCACGTCCTCGTCTCGAACTCTGAGCTGATGATAGCCTGACCGGAGGTCTATCTTCGAGAACCACCGCGCTCCCTTGAGCTGATCGGAGAGGTCATCAATCCGTGGCAGCGGATACTTATTCCTCACTGTCACCTGGTTCAGGCGACGATAGTCGACACATAGTCGTAAGCTCCCGTCCGCCTTCTTGGCGAACAAAATCGGGGAAGCCCAGGGTGAAACACTGGGTCGGATAAACCCCTTGCTCTGCAAGTCCTCCAACTGTACCCGCAGCTCTCGAAGCTCGGCGGGGGCCATCCGATATGCTGGAGTAGATATCGGGGCTGTCCCGGGGTACAAGTCGATGTAAAAGTCTACCTCTCTACGAGGAGGTAGCCCTGGAACGTCGTCGGGAAAGACGTCCACGTACTGGTCCACCACTGCAGGAAAAGCCGGACTCCGCACGTCCACTGCTCCTAGGATGAGGCTAGCCAACTGATGTGAGATGGGCTGCACTCTCCTCCGCGGAAGTCCATCCTGTGCTGCAAAGGTTCCCTTCTCGCCGGTGAAGGTAAACCTGCTCCCGTCGGTACGAACACATCGCACCTTGCGCCTAAAACAGTCGATCTGGGCATGAACCGTGGATAGCCAATCCATGCCCAAGATGACGTCGTAAGGCCTCGACGCCGCTACAAGGAGATCCCAGCCGAAGCTCTCGCCTCCTAGAGTAAGCTCACACTGCCGGCACCAGTGCGTAATCGTCGAGTCTGCTCCCGTAGGAGTCTCTAGCCGTAAGGATCGAGCCAACGGCTCAGTCGGAATCTCCGAGCTCCGAACAAGGGCAGAGGCTATGAAGGAGTGACTCGCTCCTGTGTCTATAAGTACTGCAGCAAGGGTGGAATAGACACAGATCGTACCTCGAATCATCTCTGGCAAGTCGGGGTCGTAGGCCTCCACTGCCTGGAGCTGGGCCTGTCCCTGCCCGCCAGCTCCCTGTGGTCGAGGTGGCCCTCCTGGTGGTGGTGGGGGTAGAGCCTGGAAGCGTCGCCCACCACCCGCTGCTCGGCCAGCTCCTCTGCCTCGTCCGCCTCCTCCCTGCGGACCGCCACGATCGACCCTCTGCCTCTGCCTGGGTGGCCCCTCCACCGTCTGCTGCTCCTCTGGTCGGCGAGTCGGGCAGTCACGAGCCATGTGACCCTGCCCGCCGCAAGAGTAGCACAGCCTGCCTCTCGAAAGGCTGGCACTCCGCTGTGTGCCTCGCACCGCTGAGCTGGTGTCCTGAGGCCGTCTGCGTGGGGGTCTGGTCTGCCTGGACCCGTGAGTCATCCGTCGGCTACCTGCTGCCGAAGACTCAGCTACCTGCCGCCCTGCGCTAGGTCTCGCCGCTGAAGAAGGCTCTGCCAGGAAGCTCTCGATCAGGAGGGCTCGCTCCAGCACTCCTGCCTGGGTCGGAATGCTGAGGGAGATCAGCGACGCACGAATCTCCTGTCGCAAGCCCTGCTCGAAGGTCCGGGCCCGGAAGAAGGGGTCCCGTACCATGTCGGTCGAGTAGCGAGATAGGTCCGTGAACCTCGCCGCATACTGAGCGACCGTCATGCTGCCCTGGCGCAGCTGGAGAAGCTCCTGGATGCGCACCGCTCGGAGGGTGGCCGGGACGAACTCAGAGCGGAAGAGGCTCTCGAAGTCCGTCCAGAGCAGGGATGCCTCATCGTGAACCTGGAGCATCAGGCTCCACCATCGTCCTGCCGCCGCCTGCAGGAGGCTCGCTGCGAGGATCACCATGAGATCCGCTGGTGTCCTCACTAGCCTGAAGATCCGTACCACCGCCTCTAGCCAGTCCTCGGCGGCCTGGGGGTCCGCCTCACCGCGAAACCTGGGCGGTCGCTGGCTCTGAAACTCGTGCAGTGCCCTGAGGCGACGTGCATCGTCAGCGTCTGGTACTGGAAGCATCGGTGGCTCGGCGGGTAAGGCTACCGCCGGTGCCACTGCTGGCAAAGGGCCCTGCACCGAGGCCTCGTCGCTCGGTGGGCTGCCGTCGCGCCCTACACTCGGAACCCTAGCTGGCAATCGTCGCGGGGCCATCCTGAAAAGGAGAACAAGAGCACCACAGTCAGAACAGTATACCTGGCGAGCTGGCACAAGTAATCACAAGGAAAACTTGAGACTTTCATAAAGCAGATCAGTATACCCGGTGAGCTGACATAAGTAATCACAAAGAAAACTTGAAACACACACGCAATCAATGTTTTCATGCATTAAGTCGGAAATCAGGAGTCAGGGTCCTGGTGTACGGATACGTCGGCCGCCGCACCAACACTGGGCTCCCTGAACTGATAACCACACTCAATACACTAAACACTATTGCTTCACATAGAAAGAAAGGACGATCAGAGTCCGCGGTAGAACCGACCACCTTTGATACCAATTTGTCACGACCCGTCCTCGGGGCCCGTGCCGTGACTACCCCAAGCCCGCCTTCCATAGGCCAGGGGCTGGCGACTAGCACCAAGGCGTAAAATCCCAGTAAACAGGGAAGGCATTGCCTTTATAAGTAACAACCACACAGAGTCAGCAAGCGGAAAGTAAAGTGCAGAAAGGTAAAGGGGCCGGAAATACAAGCCCAACTGTAAAGTACAACTGAAAAGTAAAGTACAGCAACTGAAGAAAAGACGGCGGCCTCGTGTCGTCCACTGGCAATCCCACCTGAAGGGTGGGTACAGATAGCCTCCAGGCTCCTCGGGTCCCACGTCCGCTCCGAGCACGTCCCGCCCAGTGGTCCACCTCCAGGTACCGTCCTGCTCCACGCCCAACCGCGATCAGCGCTGTCCGTCGTCTGCAACCAACACCACGAAGTGCGGGCATAGCCCGTGCAGGGGTGAGTACAACTACTCAGTAAGGACCCCGAGACCCCCGAAGGTCTCCCGAAATCCACAAAGGATATAGCACAAAAGAAAGATGCAATCACGAAGTAACATCTGACTCGACTTAGGTATATGCCCATACATATACCTAAGTCCCCAATTCTAGCTCTGCTCACGAGCTCAAGAACAACTCAATCCACAAAGGAAAGCAAGACTCAAATCCACAAGGAGAGTAAACAGTAAATCCACAAAGGATAGTTCAACACAATCCACAAAGGAGAGTAACATAAGATTCAGCTCAACCAGGTATACTTTTTCAGATGACGTCAAAGACGATCACTGATCCGTCTCAGTCGTCGGACCCACGAAGGATCGATAGGTACTAACCCCCGCAAAAAGACCCACGTAGGATCGGGCTCACACAGAACCTGTAGGCAGTGGCTCACACAGAACCGGTAGGCAGTGGCTCACACAGAACCGGTAGTAGGACCCACATAGGATCGGGCACTGATCCGCGTAGGATCGCTGAGTGCAGTAGTCGACGCAGTCCACTGAGGTCCCTGCACAGTCGTCGCTGCAGTCCACGAAGGATCTCTGCTCTGCCGTCGTCGCAGTCCACGGAGGATCTCTGCTCTGTCGTCGTCGCAGTCCACGGAGGATCTCTGCTCTGCCGTCGTCGCAGTCCACGGAGGATCTCTGCTCTGCCGTCGTCGCAGTCCACGGAGGATCTCTGCTCTGCCGTCGTCGCAGTCCACGGAGGATCTCTGCTCTGTCGTCGAGGTCACAGCCAGCGCTAGGGTTCCCGCACGTAGCGAGCTCGTTTAGGAGGGTCCGCTCCACGAGCCGAGGGGCTGATACATCAACTGACACGTAGTCCGAAGTTGATGTATCCAAAAGTTCCGTATCGACAACAGGATCTCAACGCGACAGACGGCGCGTCAATCGGACGCCCGGTCTGAGAGTTATTGGCATTTTCGTCCCAGGGGCCCGGTTGGTTTTTAGGGCAAAACCAACCCGACCGTACTCCGCCTGTATCCGATCCTCGGGCGGAGTATGCCAAAAGTTCCGTCTCACTTAGAGGAAACCACCACAGCTGACGGTACGTCGTTCGGACGTCCGTAGCTCAAGTTATGAGCGTTTCCGCTCCGAGGGCCCGGTTGGCTTCGTGTACGAACCAACCCGGCCGAACCCAAAGTCTTCCGAAACCTTGAGTATAATATACCGAAACGACCGTCTCGATCCAAGGATCGCGTAGCCGCTGACGGTTCGTCAATCGGAGGTCCCAGGCCCAAGATATGGGCGAAAGACCGTAGAGGGCCCGAAACGGGGGTACTGGGCCCGGGGCGACCCGGCCCGAACCCCCCCCTGGGGTCGGCCGAACCGGGTCGGCCCGAACCGGGTCGGCCCGACCCGGCCCGAACCGGCTCGGCCGGGTCCGGTCCGGCCTGGGCGCGGCCCGGCCGACCGGACCGGCTCGGCTTCGGCCGAGCGGCCGAAGCGCTGCCGCCGCGGGTCAAACCCGCGGCTTTGGAGAAAACGCGGCCCGCGCGGGCCGCGTGCTGGAAGGCCGGACCGCGGACGCGGTCCGGCGGCTCGCCGCCGCCGCGGCTCGGCCGCGGCGGACTCCTCCGGCGGCGCGCCGGGCGCCGCCGCCCCCGGTCGCCGGCGCCGCCGCGCCGGCGACCCGCGCCGCCGCCTCCTTCCGCGGGCCGCCGGAGATGCTCCGGTGGCCCGATTTGCCTCCCGTCTGCGCCGTTGTTCCTCCCGGGATGCGTCCTCCACTGCGGAATCAACATATGGCCCTTGCGTCGCGCTTTTGCCGTCGCTCGCCAAATCCGCACACAAAGGAAGATCGACGGAGGGTTGCCAGGTCTTGTTCGTTAGACCCGCACCCTCCGCGTTAGTCATAATCAACGGGAGAAACAGGAAAGAAACCAATCAACAATTTTAAATAAATTAAAATTGTTTCGTGATCGGGTTCTATATTTCAAAAGAATAAACACGGGATTTTAAAAAGAATTCCAACATCCCTTACCTTGTCGTTGCCGAACGGGGGATCGTCGCGGGATTTGCTCGTCGCGGAAGATGGAGATCGCCGCGTCGTCGCGGAATCGCTCGTCGCGTCGCCAATCTCCGGATCAAGATCAACGGATTTAATTAGTTTAAATCCGTTGATATTGAAATTAAAAAGGGAGAAGAAAAGATCCGATTCTCACCTTTGTTGCCGAACGAGGATCGGCCGCGGAAGAAAGACGTCGCCGAAGAACGTCGCGGGTAGATCTCGTCGACGTCGCAGATCTTGGTGTGCGTCGTCGAATTCCGTTCGCCGGAGTTCTTCGCGTTCTTCGCGTTCTTCGCGTTCTTCGCGTTCTTCGCGGAGAGGGTGGAGGAACGAAGATCCTTTCAAATCCTTTCCAAGGATTTTTGGGTTGGTCTTATTTTATAAACATGCCAACACGAAACCGGTTAAGAAACGATCCATCAATTCGTTGAATTAATTCAACGAATGAAACGACCCATTTAATTCACGAAAGAAACAGCCCATTTAATTCACGAAATAAACCGCCCAATTAAATGGTCTGTTAAGAATTAAAGAAAACGCGTCGGTTGACTTTTCAGTTACTTTGACGGGTTTTCGCGGGTGCGTTACTTAGCGAAAGAAACGGCGGGGCTCGTGCGGGCCCTGCCTCACAAATATCCTACCAAGGGGTAGGATATTCCTGGATAGCATCCTATCCAGTTCAACTCAGTTCAAGCCGTCTTTAAGTGACTTCAAGTGGCTTCCAAGCAGCTTAAGTGAAATAAAATAAAGTTGTCGCACAAACTTTATTTTATTTCTGACTTAAAGCCGTAAAATTTAAAAACCACGTCTGAGCAAACGCAACTCCGGAAGAGGCGTTTCTAAGCAAATACCGGCGCTGCGATTTCATCGGTGCCCTCAGAATTCGATTCCGGGCACCGGTTCAAAAGATAGAAAAACCCGCTCGTCCGTTCACTGAACGTACCCGAGCCAAACTTCGGAAATTGATTCCGGGCACACCGGGCCTCGGAATCAGGTGCCGTCTGAAGCTGCGCTCTTGTAAAATTCCAAAGAAAATTAAGAAAAAAATTTCCTTGAAATTTGCGGGTCTTTACACTCTGAGTGTCAGATAAAAATTATACCATAAGCATTTTCTTTTTATGATACTCATATGTACATGCTCTTAACCATGTATATTATAGTTTTTGAATATCCAGATGGTTAATTAATTATCATAAACATAATTAGGGAAGTGAATATGCTAGACATTCTAAAACATTCTATGAAGGCCTTGACCAAGACACCTAAAATGTTTAAGGACTCAACCAAAACCACAAATCAATAATTGGGGAAGTCCTTCGACAATCCCAAATCTAATTGTCTCAATAGACCTACTAATGCACCAAGGGGCTATAACGGGCACCACCTGTCACACACTAAGTACAATGCATTCTTAATTTCATTAAATAATATTCTCTCATCCAACATTGAATTATTAAACTACTCATTACATGTTATTAATTGTGTCACATACAACTTGAAATATTTAATTTTTTATTTCACATAATTCAAAGTTACCCATAAAAATTTTCAAAATAAAGTACATTAATCCATAAATGGACATAAAAATTTAATTAAATTTTTTAGCATTTACATATATATAGTGATTCATGAACATAAGTGTCAAAACTAAAAACTTCATGGAAATTTAATAATTGAAAAGTATGATATTAAGATTAGAGAACATGTGATGAAAACTAATGCACATAAAATATAGGTATTGTCACATAAAATTATAACCCTGAAATTCCAAAATCCTTCTTATGAATGTAAACATTTTATATTCTAAAATTAATAATTTAAATTCACCATGGATTCAATATATAATAAATTTAAATGTAAACAAGATATTTCGTGTGAGGTATTAAAAAAATATTTTCCTAAACACCAATTTCATACATGCTTACGTATTGACATACAATAAAGGTACTCCTAATTATTTACACACAATGATATAAATTTAAATGTATGAAAATCAACCACACAACATACTAAAATTACCAATCCCATTAGACTTATGATAATAAGTGGGAATTATGTATTCATAGGTGATTAAAAATGGTTGTATTAACAAAAATTAATTCAAAATTAATTCTTGAAAACTTTTCACACTTCAAATCACTCGTTATAATATTTTGTGAAACCATGTTTTGAAAACATATTAATATCACGTTCAAGGAATATACTTATAAATATATCACTATATGAACTTACAGGGTTTTCATCCAATATCAAGAATCAAATAAATAATTTATTCAAATTAAAAACATAATTAAAACAAATGTTCAATATTTTCACCCATAATGTAAAACCGAGGGTAGTTTTTCATAATTATTTACAGACACACACAAATATATTTATAAATATAATAGATATATATTTATGATTTCATCAACATAATAAAACTCCAAATTTACATGATTTCTGCTCATTATGAATTCTATTTTGTATAGGTGTTCTTATTTCTTTAAATGAGGAAATATATATGGTATTATTAAGAATTGAAATATACATATGGGTAAATATGTTGTGAAATTAAATTTAGGTACAAACATCAAACCCCATTGTGAACTGAATGACAGATACATTTTTCCAAAATAGGAAATCATTTTTATGAGATCATTCAATAAAATTAGAAGGTTATTAGTACAACTATATATAAATATAAATATATATATTCATGTAGATATATAAATAAAAAATCCCTAAAACATAACTAAATAAGAGAATCATAGGACCCTTTCCTTGTTCAAATAAGGATAAGAGTTCGAGAGGAGCATGAAAAATCATTGGAGTGGAAAAACACCCATAGAGTTCGAGTGCAAATTGAATTATACATATAGACCATATAAAATATATTTTTCAGTAAAAATGTATAGAAAACTGTGGAACCATATTTTAAACAAATACCAGTGCACTCAGTCTTGTAAAAAACGAGAAGGATGGAGGGACCACCTGAAGTCAAAGGTGTGCAAAAGAAAATTGAGTAGCGAGAGCCACTAGTGCGGCACACCCTGGAGGAAGAAGAAGAAGGAGATACAAAGAGGGTCTGGAAATGAATAAATGGATTAGATTATCCAATATTTGATCTGATGTCTAAGAGAGATTCTATGATTTGATAACAGATGATCGAGCATGATTAAAAGAAAAAATGATCTAGTTGCTGATGTTCGCCTGTGTGTTTTTTAAAGTGATGATTAGTCAAGATTAATTCTCGACTCGATTGGATGGATATGGCCTGAAAAGGTGTTTTAAAAAGAGAATAATGATCATGATTATATATGAGGGGATCGAGCAACTGATAAAAGTGTGGTGGAGAATCCACGACTTTGTGGAGTCATTAGCCAAACCAATCAAATGGCTGAGATCTCGTGTGGCATTATCTGATGACTTAGATAAGATCCATAATTAAAATTATTATCCCACATTGAAATGGGATGTGTTTTGACGTTCCTTATATGCTAGGGGCTCTCAGCTAAGGCTTAGAATTCCCCTTACCCCACATTAGTACAACCCCATACCGGTTTTCTGTGGGTGGTCTTATGCACCCATACTTACCACCTTCTACCCCACATGGTGGAGCAAACTTTCCCCCTTATGCATGAATTCCCATGAACTCTTACTTCCTATTGGGTATGCCTGTGTGCACTAATTAGAATGAACCATTCTTGCATAGCCTTGGGAAATTTTATAGGGGGTTCTCTGAGATGCTCACCAAGGTCATTAGTGACTTAATCCCATTGAACCAAATTTTACATCCTAATGAAAACCACGTATCTCAGATTTTGGAAATTAAAATCACAGAAGTGGTAACATTTTATTTAAACGAAAAATCAGTTTTTAGACTACCACGTAGTGGTTTCACTATTCATTAAAAATTGATGTTTTTAGAAAAATACAAAAAAATCACCCTGAGCTATATTTGATATTCCAAATTCAAAAATGATGTCTATTTTAAAAAATTCAAAACATATATGTTGAATTAATTAATTTAATAATTAATTCCCACTGTCAAAACAAATAACATGTTTTTAAGAAACAATATCTGTTAAAAGATTGACACTAGTTTAAGTCCAATTTCAAAGTGAAATTAATTCCAATAACAACCATTAGATTAAATGGTAAAAATATATAATAAATAAAATTTAATCTAAATTAAAAATATAATCTATCCATATAAATAAATCATATTAAAATGAGTTTTTTGAATTAAAATGCAACATTTTCAATAAAAATGATCTTTATTGGAAAAATAACAAAATATTACACAAATTTAATTTTGATGTCCAGATTCTAAAGAATGATTTTATTTTTTCAAATACAACATATAAATTTTTCAAAAGTATATTTAAAAAGGGTTCTCCATCAAAAGGCAGTTAATCAACCTTTTATATAATATTAGAAGATTTATGCTTAAAATTAGATTCATTTGCATTTTAAGCTTCCATCATTTTTGGGATAAAAGTAAAAATATTTGACAAACATATATAATGATTTTGTAGTTAGTTCCTCTTATTCCTGCCATTATAACAGCTAGGTGTTAACTACCTTTTAATATAATATTATTTTTTTATTATACTGCAAAGTAAGATTTCAAAGAAACTCATTGTTGCGTATTGGGTATTCCCTCGAGCATAACATTCCCTTTAAAGTAATATTAATATTTTATTCAAAAATATGGATAAATATGAAAATGTCATATTCTTTATTTACCTAGGGTGTTACATCCTTCCCCCCTTTTGGGAATTGCCTCCTCGCAATTTTAAAATTGGTCTTGGATGCTTCATTGAAAATCCCACATCTGAACAAGAGTCAGTAAAAATATCACTTTAAAAAAATGGGAGAGAAGTAAAAATGTCACCTGAGTTAACCCATACATGGATTCCATGTATGAAAATATGGATATGGAGGAAAAAACAAAGGGTCATGTTCTGATGGAGAGTGATAGTAAACATGTCTAGGAGACAGTTAACAACAAGAAAATCACTAACTTGTGATAGGTTAAAACAAAAGTAAGCATACATAATATTAATGTTGACATTCAACTTTTACTATATTTCTTTCACGAACTCATATTTTCTCCGAAAGACGATTATTTATGATGACTTGTTAACATTAAGAGAGCTATAATAAACTTCTAGAGAATCACCTAATCCAAAAAAGAGAACTATATAATTCCCATGTCTTTAGACCTTAACCGAAAATAAAACCCAAAGTTCAATGAAGACCATTCAATAAACATATATCCACAAAATTATACAAAGTAAACCAAACTAATATTGAAACCCAATTATCTAAAGGGTTTAATCTTATAGTCTCCTAAGATAAATTTTAATATTTTTCTCCAAAATAACATCACTTACTCTTACAGTCTCATACTGAAAAGTAATTAACCTAATCACATATCCTCCATGATAGACTAATCATTTATATTGATAACCAAAAAAATCAACTCACTATTAATTCATAAAATCATCTAACTAAAATGAATCATTAAAACTAACCAGGGACCTCATGTAATCCAGTTGTAGGCGATAAATACCAGTTTCACTTTGGTTGTGGGTTCGATTCCCACAGCTTCGTCCGACACGACGGGTTGTCACACGGTCTACATGTTGTCCCTTTTCAAAAACTATATAATTTTATAACATTCCCCAAAAAGAGATAAATTCATCAAAAATAACCATAACATATTTTAACCACAAAGGTTATCAGATAACTTCCATTTTGCAACCCAAAATGTATTAACCAATAATTGCCTCAAATTCAAGGATCATATAAACCCAAACCGTTCTTTATAACTATATACACAATATAAAAGATAATTAATCCTTGAATCAAATTTCCATATATCAAACATCAGGGTTACTATAAAAATTCTTCTAATGTAACCCCATCATCAAAAGAGACTTAATACATCTAAGAATTTCAGCATCCTAAAATCTACCAAAACTCTTGAATCCCTTATATGATGACTTCTTACTCATTCAACATTCTTCATGATCCATTAGACATTCTTTTTCAACTTATTCTGAAATACTTCTTTCCTATAAACAAAATCATGAATCATATCCTATGATTCCAATAATAGGAAAACATATGTTAAGAAATAATCCATACCTTTCATTCTTCATTGTCAGTTTCTTCATCCTCAATCGGAATGGAATTAGGTATTGGTAAATGAATATTTGTATGATCTTGGTGACACCATTCCCAAAACGTCTTTTTAGGACATGTTTTTGCATAATTACCATTAACCACATTTAAAACATTCGATTGATCCTTCTGAAAGAACTTCTTTCCCTTTCCAATAGTCAACCAGATGCTTCCTTTTTCCATGGAATGTTCTTGTGGTATGACCTTCATTTCCACATCTATATCATCTTTCTGTACCTTTGAAACATTTTCCAATGTGTCTCTTTCCACATATTTGACACATATGTTTTTGATCATACTTACCTTTATGATTATTACCTGAACTTCTGTAGGGATTTGTTTATCTCATATACGATGCTTTATAAAAATCACTGAGGTTCAGGTGGTCAATCATGACTCTAGATAGTTGGTTAAGGATAACCACAAGAGTTTTCATTGCATCTCCCATATCATTCCGTTGTTCTTTCATAAAACCTTCACAGTTTTCTTCAAATCCACTATTACATTGGTTCCTGCTAGATCCAACCATTTACTAAAACCAAAAAGGTTAGTGTGAGTATATTAGTAAAATCATCAAATAAAAAAGAGGAAGATAAAAAACAAGTTATACTTATCCAAGTTTTCTCAAACTCATTCTAACTTTCAAAAAAAAAACGATGAATCCATCTAAAAAACTAACCATTGTGGTTATACACAACTTTTCACTTTTTCTTAAACAACACTCTAACCTCTAATGTTATCTAAACCGACCTCTTATAACAACTACAAGGCCACAACCTTACACTTTACTTAATTTTGAGTTATGACATGATTACACATTGAGGATCTTTTCAGGTTTAGATTTTTAGAAAATTAGATCATAAAAATTGATTTTCATTCCACATTTAAACAAAGTGGTTACATAAAATATAGGAAACATATTTAAAATAAAACATGTATTCTTTCTTGACACTTCCTTGACACTATCATCATATCATGTACCATTCCCTTGATATGTGAAAAACATTTCAAAAACTTGGGATTAGCATAAAAATATCACTAAGGGTTATAAAAAGTATGGAAAGGAAACATGAGTACATATATACATAAGAATGAAATCATATTTTACACATAAAACATAAGCACTTTAACATACCTCATAAAATCATGAATAAATCATAGAAATCATAATAAATAAAGGTAAAACGAGGAATTTATAACATTCTTACCTAGGGAGTAACCCTCTTGGTTATGTTTGTAATACCCATCACAGTATATTCCCTAAATCTCTTTAGAGAAACCTTAACGTTTAGCTCCTTCGCGTTACCCAATGCATTGGAGAGCTATATCGGGATCACCCGCCCTT
Organism: Viscum album; assembly: GCA_963277665.1. Lineage (NCBI taxonomy): Eukaryota > Viridiplantae > Streptophyta > Magnoliopsida > Santalales > Viscaceae > Viscum > Viscum album. The sequence goes on from OY728127.1 coordinate 2,049,441,158, forward strand.
AGTTTATCACAGAACCACCCGTCTTCATAACAATGCCCAAGAACCATAACATAATCACAGCACATAACTTAATAATAAAGGAAATATAACATTCCCACACTGCAATAGCAATATAACATTTTAAGATATTGAAATAATGAATCCATTCTAAAAACCATTTTCAAAACCATTAAAAACATTTAATAAAAATATTTTTAAATCAAAGTGTCCCATACCACATTGAAGATTTTAACTTTTTAAACTATTAATATCCATATAAATAATTCCTTAAAACCATTTTGAAAACATGAATATTAATTATAAATATTTATAATATTAAATAATTAAAACATTTAAAACGATATTTTAATTAAAGGTTTTTTAACAAAATGGGAGACACATGAATACAATAATTGAGGAATAACATTTAATCAAAACATTATAATATCAGGAGAATAAAGGGATTTATTAAATAATATTCCAAATGATAGTATATACACCATATAAGAGTGAATTGGTTCATAACAACAATGAAGTCTAAATGGAAATGTAAATTGAGATGAAATCCATTATAAAGATGGTATCCTTAAATTAAGGATAAATCAATCTCATAATTATGTGCGAAAAATATAAATACACCCAATATAAGTGGATATAAAGTGTAAAATAATCAATGTTCATTCAGGCATATTCAAAGGATGTCATATTCAATAACTACTTGTTGAACCCAAATAAATTGAAATTGGGTTAAGAAGTTCCCTTGACAGCCTAACGACGTCACAACAAATTTTAGAAAAAGAGTTGATGAAAGAGATAAAGGGTATCTCATCACTTGGACATAAAATTTATGTCAATAAGAATATATAAGAACATATCCCCACAAATAAGATGAAGATTAAAAGACATAACAAAAGAAGTCTTTTAAAAAGAGGGGGGTGAAAGGTTCTCATACCGATTTGGGTAACTTTCAAAACGTACACCCCATGAAAGAAGGACAATACAACTTTGATATAAATAATCATAAACAAAATTATGTTACACACAGAGTATAATAATGGACACTACATACACCACAGAAAGGAAATATTGGAAAATGTAGCATGAATCTAATGAAAACACAAAGTGAGATAAAAAGCCCCTTTTTGAAATTTCGGCAGCCCAACGACGCTAATTAAAACTTCCAAAAATGGATTGATGAGATCAAATAGGGTCTATAATCATTTTAACATAAAATTTAAAGAAATAGGAATATAAAATAACATCCCCCAGCATAATAAAGAAGAGCATAAAAGAAGTGACATAAAGGAGAGTACTTAAAAAGAAAGAGAGAGGTTGGATCTCTTATGAAAATTCGGCAGCCTAACGATGCCACTCAAAACTTCCAAAATGGATTGATGAGAGAAAATAGGGTCTCTCATAATACTAACATAAAAAAGTATAGTAATAGTAATATAAAAGAACATTCCCATCATTATAAATACGAGCTTAAAAGGAATGACATAAAATAGTATACTTAAAAATAGAGGGGAAGGATCCCTTACCTCGGGTCCGACTTGACTCGATGGTTCTTTATCCTCCTGAATAATAAACTTGAGTTAATTTATACTTTCATAAGAACCTTTTTCAAGTTAATTATTCCTTTTATATCACTTAATACCATGCTATGAACACTATGTAATTATTTATGTTAATAATGGTCGTTTTGTAGATCATTGCTACTTGAGTCAAAAATAAACTCTTTATAACTAAAAGTTGTTCATGTGTTAGAATATATATTATATACATAATTATATTCATTATGTATATTTCATATATATAATATATATCCATTATACACATGTATTTATAATATTACATAACATTTAGAGGTAAGAAATGAAATGCATCATTCATGGAGACGGTAAGTCGTACGTACGCATGAACGCTACTTCCATTTCTATTTCTTATTTATGGAATTAAAACATAATGATACATAATAGTATTATAATTCCATTATGGTATCATATATAATATCATTAAATTTATCTTTTATATGTACCACATATGTTATTAACAAATCAAATCACTTTGAGTGGGCGGTAGTATGCACTTCCTAAAATGTAGATATCGCATTTAACCATAATGGAAACCATAAATGTATTCCATAAATGAAAAATAAATAATATTAAGTAAAACATAAACATATTATATATCATATATAAATATAGTGACATCATAATGGCCACCTTTGAGGGTGTTAAAATAATATTGAACAATCATCGTTTCGAGAGGCAGAAATTCACCATCCACAGAAACAGTATGTTCTTTAACCATTAGATGTAGGTGTGTGTATGTGTAGCTCGAATACTTCTTATAAAAACATCCTAGTATATTTAATATTCTGTAGTTGTTACAAAATAAATGAATAAAAAGTGTTTAGGGGGTTGGAGAAGAAAAATAAAACAAAAGAACACAAGTGAAGACATTACCGTAAAATCGGGTATCTCTCTTTGATTTGAGATCAAAGGCTTCCTTGGGAAGACATATGCCCAAAGTGAGGCTTTGAGGTGTAAGAGAAGGATTTGGATAGACAAAATGAGCAGGGGTTGGCCAATCCAAAGGCTTTAGAGGTGTGGCTAAGGTGGTAGAGGTGAGGGACTTTTATAAGGGGAAAGGAGGGGCACTCTTGGAAAGTTACACAATGTTACTTTATTTTCAAACAAATTTCGGATTTTAAAGGTCCCACATTGATTTATTTCAAGGATAAGGTGGTAAGGTTTCGAAATATACTCATCCAATATTTCTTTGAAAAGTTTATGTTATAGTTTTAAAATTATCTTTTCATTTTATTTAAATCATTTATTAATGAGATAATCGCTTCATCATCATGATGTCATAAATAATTTAATATATTTAATGTCTAAAAATTATAAAAAAATCTCATGATGTAGGAAATATCTTTGGATTTATAAAGAATATTTATAGTCAAAAATATGACTTGTATAATCCCATTTCAAAATTGTTTTAGTAAAACAACACATGCTAGTGACATTTTTGTTTTAACTTTAAATAAAAAGTAATTTATGTGATTTTCCAACCAAAGTGGCTCCATGGGGTCCCCAAGTTGACACATGGATTTTTTTGGTCGTCCATGACACATCCAATGAGGTTAGGACATGTTTATAGGTCATTTAATATTATTAAAACATTATTTTACCTTAAACTACAATAATTACCTCTAATCGTGATTAAAAACTTAAAAGAAACTATTCACCAAAAAATTATTTTAATCCCACTGAACCACATTTTACATCCTAATGAGAACCATGTATGTTGGATTTTTGAAATTCAAATCACAGAAGTGGTAAAGATTCATTTAAATGAAAAATCAATTTTTAAACTACCACTTAGTGGTTTCAGTATTCATCAAAAATTGATGTTTTTTAGAAAAATACAAAAAATTAACCCTAAGCTATATTTGATGTTCTGAATTCCAAAATGATGTATATCTTAAAAAATTCAAAACATATATGTTGCATTAATTAATTTAATAATTAATTCCCGCTGACAAAACAAATAGTGTGTTTTTAAGAAATAATATCTATTAAATGATTGACACTAGTTTAAGTACAATTTCAAAGTGAAATTAATTCCAATGACCACCATTAGATTAAATGGTAAAAATATATTCTAAATACACTTTAATATAAAATAAAAATATAATCTATCCATATAAATAAATCATATTAAAAGGAATTTTTTGAATTAAAATGCAACATTCTATATAAAAATGAGCTTTATTGGAAAAATAACAAAATTTTACACAAAGTAAATTTTGATGTCCAGATTATAAAGAAGGATTTTATTTTTTCAAATACAAAATATAAATTTTTCAAAAGTATATTTAAAAAGGGTTCTCCATCAAAAGGAGTTTAATCGACCTTTGAAATAATATTTGAAGATTTATGCTTAAAATTGGATTCATTTGCATTTTAAGCCTCCAACATTTATTGGATAAAAGTAAAAATATTTGACAAACATATATATTCATTTTGTAGTTATTTCCGCTTATTCCCACCATTATAACGGCTAGGCATTAACTAACTTTTAAAATAATATTAATTTATTATTAGAGTGCAACGTAAGATTTCAAATAAACTTATTGTTGCGTATTGTGTACACCCTTGAGCATAGCATTCCCTTTAAAGTAATATTAATATATTATTCAAAAATATGGATAAATAAGAAAATTTCATATTCATTATTTACCTGGGGTGTTACAGGTGTTTTGACGTTACCTTCTTATAGGTGGAATATATCCTGATAAAACATGATACATGTCTTCATAAACCCAGTCACCAGTATTGGTGATATAAATTATAATAATTTTTTTTTTGATTCTTAGGTGCAATGACTATGATGTGGAATGAAATTCCCACATCATCGCCCCACAAACGTATTCTGAAATCCATACACTACCATTGGTATGAATAATTTCATCCACTCCTCTAGTATAATTAGGAATAAAATCCTCAGATTCTGCACTCCCCCATATGAAATGGCCTCTTATGTTTGATAGAAGCATCATCCTAACTATATCCATAAGGGTATAGGTAATATCTAAGGATGATATAAAAGACATCCTATAATTTTTGTGAATCTACAAATACATGATAGGGAAGAAATATGTGATCATCAAATCTCTACTATCTTGAGGTAATTATTATATCTGATTTCTCCTAATGAGTCCATATTGCACATTATTTCTTATACTAGGAATTTAAGAATTCATGAAATACAAACAAAATAGGAATTCAACAAAAATTATCTTCCTCTAATTAATATTACATTGTGTAAACATGTAAATGATGATTTGTTTGTTTGGTATAATCCCCAAAATGACCTCCAAATACATATTGTATGCAACATTGAAGGGACTGATCAACCAAAACTAACTCAGGATCATGTATCATGTAATACCATTTATATAGAGTCAACTATCTAGACCATTATTCCATGACTCTATCACCCTATATAAGGACTTCTCCTATCCTTATACCTGATGCATTGTAGTAAGGAATGTAACAAGATCCTGTAACTAGAAATATCTATATCATGTGTATTCCAATATCCCTTTCATCTATTAAAACGCCATCATAGAAGAATATGAGAATAAAAAATCCACCCCATTTTTAGACTATCCGATAATCCACACTTATAGTCATGAGATGTCATGTATGAAACAATATTAATGACTATATATCCACATGAAACACCACTAATTAATGATATTCATCTGATACTCCATATAAAATATACCTCTCACATTATCTGGGTAAAATTATACACATGTTTCTGAGATAATGTGACCCTATATGTGAATATGATCCATATAGAAGTAGGCTTTTATGAGATATAATAAAACTAATTCATTAACAGTGTATCAAATTATATATCATGATTTTTTTCATGTTAATGTCGATTGTGGGAATACACCATGATACCATCCACATAACCAATTCAGAAAAATATGATAAGGATGGAAATCATGTTTCATCTGTGTTGGGGAGATGGTGTTTTTGTGAGAATGAATGACGTAACCATATAATCATGTATATCAAACCTTATATGAAAAGATATGATAGGTATCTTCTGTGGTATAACATTCAGATGATGATAACTATATCTCAATTATGTCATTTATAAAACACAATATTCTTTTTTTTGGAACAATTCATCCATTATTACAAGATTATATCTTTTCTTACCCAGAAATTGTTTCATCATCCGATAATCCACACATAGCATAATGTTACAATAATCATTTAAAAAACTTTATCAGTGTAACTCATGCAGTAGTACAAGTTAAAATACATACTTTTTCTTATAAAACCTCTACATAGATCTTTATATCTTGCTTCTCAGAGGAATCCATCCTCTAAATATGAATGGATACTGGTGCAACTCCTAGAACTAACATTAAAGAGAACATTACCTCCATCATAATAGGTAATACTAAAACACCATTGGGGATAAATGTACTATATATAACCAACCAATGTAGAGAAATATTCCAAACAAGATCCCCTATTATGAAAATATAAACCCCTAATAAGTGGTTTCATCTTGCTCATCCCATCAGGGATGGGCCTATCTCACCTCACCGAGACATCCCATTCACCCATTTTAATAAACATTCCACCCAATGGGGATGTTAAGGTGAATATGTGGGGATAACTATCAATGAAATAATTATAGGGAACATACCAATTCATTATGAGAATAACATAAAATCCCAAAATAATGATTAATGGAAGTTACCATATGACATTACACAAGCCAATATTTAGGGGGACTCCATATACTTATTTATATCCAACATTAAAATACACAATATAGATTCAAAAAACATGTATCAATCAAATGTATAATCACTAATCCCATGGATCAGCAAGACAGTCACTGATATGAATATTTGAAAATCCGATATATCAAAAATTACATATGATAAAGTAGATCCCAATAGAATAATAGCTATCATTGTAAATGGTCCGGGATCATGCATCAAAACAGTCTATTTCACTACGTATATTTATACATAACTATAGAAATATAATACTACCTTTATACCTATAGATTATTGACTCTACTATAAATGTAATACTAGGGTCTGGCGTCAATGAACACAACCACAAACATGGCCTAATTCGCTAGCTATACTCTAGCTCCATAATGATGAGAAGCTACTGTCATTTCTCCAAAAATTAGAGTCCATGAAGACACTCTCTCACTAACTATTAGATGAAAAGTCATTTATAAGAGTTGTAGATGACCAATCATTTCAAATTAATAGAACATGATAGGGACCCTCATGCTCTACGGTCTCATATGTCTGGGCCTATCGCTCTTGTAGCGACTCACCAGACAACCTGAGTATGTGCACTAGCTACTAATGTCACCACGTGAATACTCCAGATGATGCTTCCTTCTACCAATCGATGTTGTAACTAATCTATAATTCAAAATAAACAGTCTCTCACCCTAAGCCTCTACTAGATTATGATTTATGATAAGAAGAAAAGTCTCTACCAAAAAAAAGGTTCTCAGCCAACACACATTAACCTGTGGTCGGATTTCATACATGATACCCACATCAAATCACCTATTGTAAGATAACATGTCGTTGTTCATAATAGTTTTAAATAATTGGATCTCAATAAAATTAGATGAATAATGCATAACTTATAATGCACAATTCTCTATTTTTATCAAATATCATGCTCTATTAGCCCACAATTTCTCAGGATAGAAATAATCATAGAAGTCCATATCAATATCCCTCCAAGGAGTCACCTGATGATGATTTGATTGAGTAATTACATCCCACCATCCCTTGGAGGGACCACATTACATATATGTGCCATGATTTACACAATACTAATTATGTGTCCATATGTTCTCAAAGATCTAAATCATGGTCTATAACCATTACAACATAACTTTCCATCTTCTATCCCCTGAAAATGTGGGCAGATGATGTGGTTGGAACTCGGGTGTCATCTCTATGGTATTTTGGGATTGAGGGGCTCCTTGAATGGTTATCATAATGAACATAAAGCATTCATAAATTTTTGATTCAAAATATCTATATGGTACAACTATTGGTGTCATTTCTAGAAATTATATAGGAACTAATAGTAGACCATGCCCCACCAACTCTAGAGTATGGTCATCACCAACAATTTGAAAAATGACTAGAGGATGATACAACAGTATATATCTACAAATTATATAAAAACAAATCAGATCAAGAACACTACCATTGTTATCAACTAAAAAATAAAAATATATAAGTATGATAGCTATAATACTTCTTAAAAAATAAAAAATCTCATTTCTTACTCCTTGAGTCTGGTCTAGGTTGTGTGTAAATAATTTATAAGAAAAATATAATACCTGCATCCCACTACAATGGTTGGTTCGCGGTAATGTTCTCTACTGTTAGAATCTCATATTTAGATTAACTTCTTACAGGAAATCACATATTAATTTATAATTTATATCATAGATAATATTAAAATGATAAACCTTTGGTTTTTGAAAATCTAATTCATGTGGGACCATACTATTCCTGAACCAATGTATAGAGTCCACCTAAATCACAACATAACCTACTCCATATTGTTGAGAACATTGGCTAGTATAACTACCACGTCACCTATCTCAAGAGAATGTAAAATTTAATGTATCCTAAATTTAATGGCATAATGGAAGGAATGTGATTCTGTTAATGTTCCTAACATGATTCATGCGATTTCATAACCTCATATCATTAGGTTTCAAAACAATTAAAACCCATAATCATATCATTAATAAAATCAATATTCAATTGAATCACCTAAAGGTGGAATCATCTAAACAGAAATAGTCATAATCCACAAAATTGAAATTTTATTTTATGAAATATTGTTTTTTCAAATACACGACTAATCTACTCCTTGACATAACTCATTACCAAACACATATTCCTTTCAATTACTTGAATTTTTATAAAGTAATAAACCATAAATAAGTATTTTGATACACTATGTCATGTCCCAAACATAGATATTATTATATAGTTCTCCAAGCACGTTGGACACATGGACTCAACCACATCTCCCCAAAAACTAGATCCTACCAACTGGTAGTGAGGTATTGGGTTTCTCAATGGGGATATTATTCTATAATCCCCATAGTGTACTACAAAATAAAATAAATAATAGTAATGTAGTAAATAATGTATATAAATTAGAAAATAGATCAAAAGAGGTAATTGATAACCATACAAAAAAGGAATCATATAAACATACAATGATGATAAATTTCTTGTATCTATGAAAGAATCAATAAAATCTACAAAATAGTTCCAATCATTTGGTGTAAAAATACAAAAAGGGAAAAATGTTTCCCATTTTTTACAACAAGAATCTTCTTGGCCCCATTATAATTTACTTATAAGATGGGATCCTGAACATATAGTAGGAAACTATCGTTTATAAATTCGTGTAATCATATTGTCTATTTGAGTACCCATGGGGGACTTATAGGGTGTGAGATATAATTATAGGATTCCAAAACCCAAGTTATAGTGCCATCACATTAGGGATTACATAACAGTCATAATGTGGAGGAAAATTATAATACTTAAATGTTGTACTAAAATTAAAAATCCTATAAATTCTAGGTTTTTATTATAATAATTTTCATTTTATCATTGAAACTCAATTATTCAAGTCTCAACACTTGGTATATTTCCAAGTGTCCCCTGTGTGGACATGATAAATGGATTCTTAATTAGGCCATACACAATGCATCATATTAAGACAGAATCCATGCATGAGATATTTCTAGTATGAACCAAAATATATTTCATTTAATGAATTAGTCATTTACGAACATGATCTTTTCCTTGGAAATAAAATATCTGAATCCATGTATCATTCTAGGTATAATACAAACCAACACACATCATGAATGACCATGTGGTTCCTCAAAATATCTTATGTATCTCTCTAGGTGTTTTATATCATATCTACCATTCAATTTCACCCATAGAGGTCCACTAAGGGAGCCCAAATATAACCCACAAAGTATTTGATAAATTTCCATTGATTCCATCATGGAAAAGCGATACAGAATCTATATTTGACTTGAGATATATGTGTCATACCCCATGATTCCATCATTGGATATCCATATAAGGGGTCTATGTGACACATGGAAATAGTCAAGGTATAATATGAATGAGTCTATCCATGGAATTTGTAAATGAATCCATGTTTCGCCGAATTAAAATTAATTTAATAAATTCTATATCATTTAATTCATTTTATTCATTTTATTTTATCATATCTATTTAATAAATATGAAAATTTTAATTCAATATTCACATAAAAGGAGAGTCATGTCCAGGAATAATAAAAAAGGATTTCCTATATTATAATCATGTGGGAAATGCATTTTAAAAATAATATCCTTATTAATAAATATATTAATTGAAAGGTGCAAGGGTCGTGGTCATTTCGACTATTCTCATTAATCAATACAATTAAAATTTATATCATAATTCAACTCACATGTCAATTCATGTATTCAATTTACAATTCACATCCAATGAATATGGGAAAAAATTCACACCCTAAGGTTTCCAATTTCATATACTATAATATTTTTTAAAAGAATTGAACAACACACCTAATGGGGTATTTATAATTTCAAGGTACTCAACCTATATAAATTCATTTACGTGCCTTTGAAATTACAAAAGTGGTGCCAATTAGTTAAATTAAGGGTTATAAATTATTTTTGGTCGTTTCTTGAGAATTGGGTGTATAGAACATATATATATATATAAACACATTGATATTAAACTAAAGGCATCATACCTCCCATCTTCAGACCATTCTAGATATCTCATCCATTATTTGATCCTGATTCAACTCATATTGGGTGAATGTTGAAGAATATAAGATGAACCTCAATGTAGGGGAAACTATATATCACCAAAATAGAAAAAAAAATATTTATAGAAAAAAAGAAATTATTATCACACTCAAATGGATAGGATGATATAGACAGTTCATGATTCTGAGCTCATATGACGAGACAACAGAAAATCCTAATTTATATCATCAAAAGAGATATCAAAACTTCCATGTATATCCAATTATAATAATGAATCAATGATTGGTCACAAATAGATTTCATTAGGTATTATTTAGTAATTTCACCAAATTCCATTTGATGCATGGTTTGGCTATAAAGTTGGCCCGACCATGCATCAAATGTGTGCCCTTCGCCATATGAAATGGGAACATCGAAAGGTTTTCTCACACAATTTGACTGAACATATACAAAACATTTCTTGGTACAGATTCGAAATTATTGTTCTGGACTTATGGACATGACCCCTAAATCACAAAGTTTAACAAACCATGAGGCCTTTATATTATCTCTATCCATCATTGCATATTTCAATGTAACATTTCAACCATAAATTAAATGTTTCTCATATCAATGAAACAAGAAATTATTTCACAAAAAATGTGGATTTTAGGCACCAAACCAACCCCACACATTCGTGAGACCCCATCATAGACAATATGAATTCCAATTAGTCATTTTTTCATATAAACTGAAAATTTACTAACATAAAATGATCCATTACTCATTAAATAATTGGTGTCATAAATATGGTACCACATGGAATGAGTTCCCATGAAATCAATGTAGTTATTCATAGGGGACTCATACTATTGAATATTCAATCGGGTTTAAATAGTTTCATGCTATTTAATGTAAACATTTATATAGTGACAATGTGATATCAATAGTAAGAGATAGTGTTACTATATCTTAAACCCCTTCTATAAATTTAATCTTGGGCCCTATTTTATGTAACGTGCTAATCCTATTCAAAAAATTTGTTTAGTAAGATCGTATTATTTTATGTCTAAAAAAGTTTTTCATGGTTTGAGTTAGATTATGATGTTTGTTAGTTGAGTAATCGCGATACACACACCACTAGGTGAAATGTAAAAGGATGTTTATCTATTTAAGGTATGTTCCCTCATGTGTGTTGAGTATCATATATATTGTTATATTTATATTCATTATATAATAACATTCTCCATAATGCTGTATTTTTAATGAATGTAATTTTATCAATAAAACGTCAATTTTTTATTAGGATTGTAGAATTTATGTATCTAGAGGGGAAAAATATTAGCATCCTGGAGATTGTGGTATCTAGGAATTCCATTCATGTATAGTTCATTTCAATGCATGGGACCTCACCACCAAGGTTGTGACTATTTTATTGATAATGGGGGTATGACACATAATTTATTTGAAGCCATAGATTACTGGTTTTAGGATGTGTTTTCTAGGGCTTCTACCTGATATAAATGTTGACTATACAAATTCGATCATGTGGGGACATGATATAGTATTTTTTATACATATAGAATGAAACCACTAGATCTAAAAGATCATAAAAATATCTTTGATGAGTTAATGGATAATGAATTTATCCTTTAGTTTACATCGACCGGGGATACTATAGATTTGATTCCAAATAATTTTGATGAAAGGTTTCATTTATAATTTGATTTCCAAATGACTAGTTGGATGAATGTTAGGAACCATTTTTTTATTTATATTGTCAATAATGTCTTTAAGATGATTATGGGTTAATTGGTGTTATATATGATGACATGATGTTAGGGTATCCTAATTATATATTATAACAATATTTTAAACCAAATACAGCATTTAGATATAGGTATGGCCTATCTGGGCTTTTCCTGATGTCGTACAAGATAAAAAACATTTCGGTTGTGTTTATGTCTTATTTGAATCAAATATTGTACTAATAGTTAGATATGATTGTGGGTGATTTTTTGGATGAAATCATGGTGTAATCCAAGACTCATGATGATCACAATAGATATATTTACTTACTCATGACTACGTTGAGATTGAATTTATGAGGATCTAGAGTGCTTGGAAATTAAGGATGTAACAGTAAGAGGGGAGTCACCTTTAGATAATACAATAAATGTGGATTATTTCAACTGTGTTTGGGGTGGTGTTGTAATTCCCACATGTAAGAGTGTGTTTCTGTAGCAGGAATTTAATGCCTTAATTTTGGTTAAACATTATAATTTTATCAAACTGTACCATGAATTTTTTTGATAGTATAGTTTCCCATGAATGAAAAGTGATACTATAATAATTTTACTGGCGACATTGTGGTTGGCCTTCTGAGGATGCCTTCGAAAAAGGACATTATAGGGGTGATTTTGGACATGCTGCAAATAGTAACCCACTTATTTCCTATCAAGGATATTATTACAATTTATCGGGTTGGGATATATACGTTTAATAGGTATGTTTATTTCATGGGTCAATGGAATAAGATATTATCTAGTGATTATAAATTTACGTTGTTCTACTATAATGTATTACAGAAGTAATTAGGTTCCATTGTGTTTCTGAGTCTATATTTTCATCAATAGATAGATATGAATTCTAAAGAAATTATTCATGTACTCTAGGAATTTTTACGAAATGTATATGAGATTTCGGGGTTATGTACTAGAAACACTAAGAACTCATTGTCATTTCATACAGAAAAAATAAATGGGTGTTCATTTAAATGGATCCTTTTGAGTAAATGTACTGTATTCATTGATGATCACCTAATTTTTGAAAGGGTGTTGGTGATTCAATGATGTTGGGACCGATTCTTATGACCGAGACATAAAAAAAGTTTTAGTTTATTTGTAAATGTATGGATTTATCTAAGATTGTACAAAAATGATTATGATGATTGATATGATCATGCTATTTAATATATTGTGGGATATATTGGATTCCTTTATCTTTCATTGACATTTTGTCACCATTGAATTTTCAAATACAAATTGTTTGTTCCCCATTTTTTACTCCATTTTATATTACGGATGGAATCATATTGATGGTATACCAATTTATTTTTTCACTGCGTTATACTGAAATGAATGATTTCATTAATGCAGAAAATATTAAAAAGAATCATATTGACCCTTTTAATGTGATCAACATTTATGATGGATAGAATGAGGCTAATGATAACTTTACAGAGCATCTAATGCATGTTGTGGATCACAACGATAAAGTGTTTTTGGGATACACTATTCCAATTATCCTAATGTTTTGGAGGCATAGATGGGTACAAGTTCAAATATAGGAGAGGTAAAAATTTATGCGAGCATAATGGATGAACCCTTTTTCAATGAAAACTTATATTATAATGTGAATATATCCTAAGGATTATATGATATTTAGTGGGGATATTCAACGATCCTCACCATTCTAGATATATACATTAATTTTTAGGAAATATATTACCTAGATTTTTATCAAACCATAGGTGGGTATTTCATAAGGTTCATTTCTGTTCTATTTTTAGAATATTGAAATCACATAGGGCTATAAATGGTGTGTTCATGATTAGATAATAATATGTGGTTTTCCATAGGAAACCCTTTTCCACATTGGAGACACTTTTAGGGGTAGTATATTTGAATAAAACATATAAACTCCCTCCCCAAAACCATGAACAATTATATCCATGGGTTTTTCTCAATTGGTTGCACGATTGAAAAAATATGATCCCATATATAATTAGCCTTGCTCCCAAGAATGCAGTAGGAGTTTTTATGGCTTATTCCATTTAAAATGGGTGACCCATCCCAAAAACCAAGCACATTGGTTTTTTAACCCATAAAAGTTTATTTAACAATTCACGATCCCCCGATTTATATTCCGAATTTCCCATTTTAAAATAACACAAATTTTGTTCTCTTGGAGGATCTTGAGGGAATTTTCTAGGATTCTAAAACCTCATCTGGTGGAAATTGATGATCTGGTGGATGAATTCAATCACTTTTTGTAAAGTGATATTATTTTTATTTATTCTTCACTCTACCATAACACCTACTAATTTGAGGATGGTTGGATTATTCTGTTGATGGTGGTATTTATAAAGGTTTTAATGGGTCTTTTTTCATTGGAATTGGGTTCTATTTTCTAATAATACAACTCATTCTCCTTTTGGAATCAGGACATTCTAAAAAAAATTGAATATTTTTTTCCCGTAATTCTTAAAGAATCCTACACAATTTCTACATGATGATATTATCCCATAGTTGTGATTTTGATCCTGTAAATATATAATTATATAATTTCATTTCAATGTTGGGTATTATAGTTTAAATTAAATATTTGAATTTGATTCCCATGTTTCTAAAACCAATCAAAAATATTTTCAGACCCATTGAATATTATGAGATTATGGTTTTTGGGAGCCCATGGGTTTTTTAAATTACAATGAAAAGATTAAAATTCAAATAATGGAAAGAAATTTTGGGATCATGAAACTGAAAAAGAAAATAATTATTGCAAGGTTGAAAATAATATTTAATGTGATAAATCAATTATCCTTCAAGGGTCAATGATTTTTGTATCCAATGATGAAAAATTAATTAACATGAGATTTAACATTTAGTTCTTTTTTATTTAAATAAATTACAATTGAAGTAATTGAAAATAAAATGATACACCATGATGTGAATGATTGATAACAAGGTTATTGAAATTGAATCATAATTTATATATTTTGATATATTTTGTTGATTTTTTTTGTTTTTGGAATAATTAATTTAATTAAATTTGGTTCTAGAGTTATACTTTAGTCCCCTAGTACATGAATATGAATACTGATTTTAGGGTGATAGAATGGTGCACAAAATAACCTTTGGATTACAAAAAGATTCTTTGGGACCCTCTTATATTGGCATTATACATATGATATAGCCTCCTGAGATTGTGATAACCTGACTGACACTATTTTTTAACAATTAGATCTGAAATTAGGTGAATGATGAAATGCAATTGTGTAATGAAATATGATATCCCTTTAGTGAATGGTTTAAAATATATCGTGTATTGAAGTATGTATGGTTGGTATCATTATCACTATAATTCTGAGACCCTATGTGGTTGATTAATGAATACTAAATTTGAAACCAATTTACTTATTCCAATTTATATTTATTGTTTATACAACTGAATTCACTTTTATAGTCTAGATATTTGTTGACATCTTATGGGGTGGCCTAATGAGTTTTACTCACATAGTACATAGGTTTCCTAATCATTATCTAATTATAGATCATGAATACAAGATACGATAAGGGAATGATCATATAATATATGGTTGAGTTAGGATATGAGATGGCACATGGATGAGGGAACCAAATTTGGTGTTAGTTCAATATTGGGAATTTCTAGTGTGTCTTTATTTTGAGATTCATTTAACAAAATACACCTATATGGAATAACATATTTATTGGTTCGTTTAGTGGTCATTTACTCTTTCCATGATTTATTCATGACTTATTTTGTGGATTAATGATTATGGTAGTATCTTGTTGTTATTTTCTATTTATTTATGATATTCTGAAGATTTTATAATGATGGTCTTGTCTCCCCATGTTATATATTAGAATCTTTTTTTAGTCTATATCCCATAGCATACGAGGAGGCAATTCAGAGGTCATTTTCTGAACATGTAAATGCACCCGTTTGTGGAACATATGTGGGGATATTAAAAACTAATTTGTATAATTCCCAATAATTAATTTAGTAGTAAATATATAGAGATTTTAGGGAATTTAACTATTATATCACCCCATTTTATTCATTTTCTTCCCATACACATATCTTAATCAATCAATTTCATGATTTCCTTCCACTCCAGACCTTAATCATTTATCGATATCACATACAATATTTACTAAATTTTTATATCCACCCACATAAAATTATATAATATTTATTATCATTCATTGATTGGTTTTATTAGTATAATTTAATCAACTTTCTATCATCCACATTATGTCAGAACAATGTGAAAATTTAGAATATCAACTCCACATTTACATGTTAAATTAATATTTATCAATTATTTCTTTTCTAAAAAATTCCTCTATGGGTAGATCCATTATAATGAATTTTTAATATCTAAATATGATTCCTCCAAAAACTCTTTCTTACTAACATGTGATACAATTCCAGGCTATAATTTCTATAAACTAATCATCGAATAATTTAAAATATGTTTTTTGGTTGTAGAAATCAAAATCTCATTCACTAGTAGATCATAGGTCCAAAAATAATTGTGTGGACATAACCCCATGAAATAATCAATATTGTGTTGACCCTTTATTTATTCATTATTATTCTCAACATGGTTTGTAGATATAGAGATTTGGAATAGTAAAAAACAATATTATATATTACCACATAGATTGATTGATCATGACGAAAAAAATTTTATTTTCAACCACAATCATTACATTATCCACCACTTTTTGTTCAACAAACATATTCTCAGGTTCAATAATCATTTTATTGATGTCATTGTTCCTAAAAATTACTAAACACTTCATTGATTCTATCTTAGGTGTCTACGATATGAAACATTTCAATATTACAAAATATTAGAATTATATTCAATAAAATTCAAAACAATACATTTTACATTATTTTGGATGTTTAATTTTTTAACTGTATATACTTAATAATATAATTTCATCATTATTCATCAATGTACTAAACAAATAAATTATCTGATACTACCATTCATAAAAACTTCCCTTGGATCCTTTCATCAGAACTACGAGATGTGAAAAAATAATAAATTTTTGTCTTATATACCTCACAGGGGTAAACATATGAAATATAAATTTATAATGATATAAAATAATATGATTTGAAAAATAGATTATGATAATGATCATAAGAAAAAAAAATCAATCTCAATCATTCAATGATCCTAAATCATGAGTCATCACACAAATCCGTAGGATTTCAAAATTCATGATTCTCAAGAGTGGGGAATCAAAATTAATCAGTCATGATCTATGTTAGTATTGAATACGAAAAATATCATTTAATTTCACTTGTGTGATAATCCTAAACACTGAAAATCATTTCATTTGTCTATGATCATTTTATTTTTTATCATCCCATAGTGGATAATTATCCAAAAATTTATAGTTTACACCATATCCACATTATTGTAATTTTATTACTAATAGATCATTATAAAATTCATTATAGGTCTTCAACATAAAAACCCATTACATAATGAAAATTGTGCCTATGTTATTTACATGAAAAAAAACTTTCGTCATTTTTTACAAAATACAACCCATAGAAACTGAATCATTTTTTAAACACTTCTCTTCACAATATCATAAGAGTGATTGAGAAATAAAATTTATTTTATCATTAGATTATACAACCATATAATTTACACATATATCTAAAGATATTGACATCTGTGAAAGGTAAATATTACATAGAATTTGAAAATTTCATTCAAATTAGTATAAAATATCATTTTTCATTTGTTTAATTAAAACGTGGAAAATATAAAACATTTATCAAATGATTTTATATTAAAGTTACAATGAAAAAATATAATGGAATATTCTTATATAAAACATAACTAAATTATCAAAATTCATTCATGTGGTAAAAACTTACATAAATATTCCATACAAATATATATTAGAATTATAATTATATCTCATTAAAAATATAAAATTTATATTAAATTGTTTAAAATGAATATAAATAAAAATATTGTCAATATTTAAATTACATAATAATATGATAATTATAATACCACTAACAATATTTTTAAATAACCTGAACATGTTGGGTTTTTTCTGCAACAAAGTGTAAATTTGATCAAAATAACCTAAAATTATATGCCAAATACAATTAAGAACAAATAATGAAAATTAAATTAAATCATTAAAACAAAAAAATATAATAATGTTAATAAAAAATATATATTTAATTAAAAAATTCACAAAATTCCACAAATGAATATTTATGTATAAATATTTTGTAATTAAAATAATATTAAAACATAAACCCTTAATTTTTGTGATGACATACTATGTATTAATTATTATGAGCTTATATAATAATATTAGATATATTATACATCTATAAAATTATAGAATTCATAAATATAAGACATATAAAAATAAATTATATTTTTAAATTAACCAATTGTTATTAGTTCATCATTAAAATCAATATACTAGTGAAAACAAGAATATTTTCCTTGCAAATTTTTGTTTTATTGTAAAATTTATTGCATTACGGTTAGGTATTCTTTATTTGTAAAATATTATTTATTTTTTCCATATAATATTTATTCAATATTTACTCTTGGATAACCATTCATTTATATTTGTGATGATAATGTGTTATATTAAATTGTAGAGATGGTAATTCGTATATATGGATGAGTATTGATTTCATATTACAATTAGTGTAATGAAGGAATTATAAATTATATTATATCCTTATAGAATAATAATAATTTCATAAATGACATATATATTAATTAAGTACATTCATATCATCAGAATTTTTTAGAGGACATGTAAAAATAATCACATCAGTTCATTTAGGTGGTAGTCAACACACAGGGACTAATTATGTAATAATTTCTCATATGATTGAAATATCTTCTAAAATGGGAGTCTAATTAAGGTAAAAAAATTAATATAGTAATGAAAATAAATTAATAATTTTATATTGTTATTTAATAAATGCTGGATACTATTGAAGAATAATATTCTATGCCTGTGATAAATTATACTACATTAAGAGTGGTTCACAAATAATATTTAAGGTTTAAATGAATAAATATTTATGATTTATAAGGTGATGGATCTCATCCCCATGATACCTAGTTAAAATAAAAACTCCCCAATATGATAACAGAACTAATGAGTAAGATATAAACCCATATTAGAAAAAATGACGGATGAATCATTATATGAGGGAACCATAATAAACAAAAATAATGTAAATGATAAATTTTAGGTTTACACTATATTCAACTATATGGGGAAAATATATTTGTGAATCATCTATCTGATCCATGTACCAAAATGTGTGAAAATGGTGTGCCCCGATATCCACCAAATATGGGGTCAATTGATCCTTATGCATATACAATGGGAACACATTGAAATATAAAGTTATAGTACACGAACATGAGACTTCATCACTAGAAAAATTGATATTTATGACACAATGAAACCATATTTGTTTTATTTGTTAGAAACAATGTTTTTATTCAAAA
Organism: Viscum album; assembly: GCA_963277665.1. Classification (NCBI taxonomy): domain Eukaryota; kingdom Viridiplantae; phylum Streptophyta; class Magnoliopsida; order Santalales; family Viscaceae; genus Viscum; species Viscum album. The sequence continues at coordinate 2,049,460,881 of OY728127.1, forward strand.
ATACAATTTTCATAGTTATAAATTTTACCAAAAAATCCACATGATATCAAATATTCCATTTTTAATGCTTATATCATCTTTCCTCGAAGTAAGAATAATTTTTACTCCCTATATTTTAGGTGTCCATCATTACTTATCAATTTTATTTGGCATTTAATTAGTTCATTTTCAGATAATCGAATCATATTCACATCCCATTACCCCCAATGGTTATTAAAAAAATTATAATTGATTAATCATTTAAATTATTAAAAAAGTTGTTGGTCCTCAATAAATCCATAATATATTATTAAAAAATACAACATTAATCAATGGAACCCCATATTGATCATAAAATGAAATGGGTTCCAATAAAGTTTTATAACCACTTGCAATTTGGACTCTAGTGATGAAAACACATAGAATTGAGGGAGAAATCCAAAAAATATCATTGTGAGAAAAGGATATTGTTCTTGATTGTTTTTTTCACCCTTATAAAAAGGAGAATAAATTATAATATATAATTTAAAAATTCCCAGATACAATTATTAACTAGTAACATACAAATCAATGATTTCAGATTACATAGCTCAGATCAAATCCATAATTTAATGGATATGAAATTGCATGATTAAAAACATAAAATTACTCTAGACCTGATGAATAGATTGATCATTGTTGAAGGAAAAATCCTCTAAAATTTTCATCGATGGATTTTTTTTATTCATCATAATATCAATGAACACAATGTATTTATCGGTGATGAAGAGAAACATAATATGCCTTCTTTATTGTTTACATGATCCCAAGTAGTCCACAAATTTATAAAAAACATTATTTATCCATTCGTCTTTCAATGTTTCTGAAACTTGGAACCTCGCTATAGGGGTTTTTTAATTAAATTAAAATTATTAAATCGTACAAAATAACATTAGTAAAATAAAATTAATTTATAATTTCATTTTTTTCATTTTAATTCAACTGTGACAATGCATCATAATAAAACATGATGTGAATGAATCTTATTATTCGACCAATGTAAATCCAATGATATTCCCACTCATTTCTATCCTCAATCATCAATGGGTATTCCATAAAAATTTAACTGTGATAAATTTTTAGGTCACCCCAAACAATAACATGTGTATGATAAAGCATGTCACTCCACTACAATGAATCAAAGTTGACATTATAGAATCCTTCTAGAATTATAGGTAATTCTACAAAGTTTTTAGGGATTCCAATCATATAAAAAATCTTGAGGGGACTGATATACCCCCATAATAACATTAAACTGCTTTTAATATAAATAATATTTATTGAGGTGAGGCCATTTTGATCACATTATTTCTCTCTTCAAAATCCAAGGGCCTATATCAATTTTCATTGTAAGAATTCAGATGGACATAGTTTATCCTCATCTATTCTATAATTTAATATCCAATATAATTCATTATTTTCTCTAATGTATGTATCATGTGAACTAACTCTTCCAATGTAAAATAAACAAATGTATCACAATGTGTATTCTATAAAGGGTTTAAAGTGGAATGAAAACAATCCTTGATTGATTATATTGTCATACAAAAACACTGGTTGAGCCAAATGATCCTCCCACATCCAGATGAAATACCACATTCATCCCCTCATTATATCATTGATAATATAAATGATTTTTTACTGTTTATATATCTTCCTATGGGTGAAATTTTATATTCATGTACAATTAATTCTGAAAGTAATATTATTATCATCTATATAATTCATATATAAGTCAATATTTTTGGTTGAACATAATCATTATAGGAACTACATGTATTGATATAGCTTTATTTAAGTAAAATTTTCCCAACTCGTCCATAATAATCTACTCATTTTTGTTGGAAATCTGATTTAAATTAGAGAGTTGGTTGAAAGTCACTTAGAAATCATCCTAAACACTCACTAATAGAAACATTATTGTCTCTAAATCCACTAATATGTTATACCATTTCATATAGTAATCTTAGAATTTTTTCATCCTACATGTTGAAACTATAGTATCATTAATAATATAATAATAGGAAAGGAAACATGAGACAAACTATCAATAACTCATCTTCATCAATTCACCCAATACCACTACTGAATATTCCATTAAAAATTTTACACAATAAAATATATCAAAGGAGGATATGTATCAAACACTCCTACATCCCCCTCCTGATGTAGTACTAGAAATATAATTCACTCTCTAAATAAAATTGCATTATATCAAATATAAATGAACATATATAATTATTTAATATATATATATATGCTTCTTATGTAATTTCACAATTGAAATATATAATATGTGTTTCTTACATGTTATGGAGAAATTGAGGGATCACCACCATTAAGAAGTGGTAAAATTCCCATTACATGACCACTATGGAAAAATTTGAGTCTAATTAATATGTGTACATTTTTATTATATGGGGATGAGACATTATACTAATATAATAACCTATATAATTTTTCTCACTTAGTGTGGATAATTTCGTGTTTTATAATCCTATAAGAACTATATACAGGTCAACTATCATATGTCAAGATAACACTCAAGGGGAGGTATATGATGATCTAACTATCAAATTAAATATAAATCAACTCTCCATTAAGTTATTGTCACTATGTATTAATGGAAGACAAAATAAAATATATATCTAGATAATGTATTATTAGTAAAGTAATTATATACATGTGATACCCCAGTCCCACACACTCTAATTTGGTTCTATAATAATATAAAATAATTCTTCAAATAGAAACTAGGTATTAATTTTTCAATATATCAGCTAATAATAAAATAATAATTAACATTCATTGGATCTATCATAGTATTAAAATCATTTTATATTTATAAATTTAGATAATTAATAAAAAAAATAACATATAATCAAAATGTTCTTTAAATCATATATAAATTATAAAACATTAAATGAAACAACATAATACATAGTGTGATGTAAAAGTCTCACAAGTATTATCCACATAATTTTTCATGATCAGAATATCAAGTGTCTTAAATTTACTAACAACATAGGAAAATTGAAAATTAGGAGTGGTGGGGTAAAAACATTATAATATAAAAAAAATCATATGAGGTAATAATGGAATAAAAATGGATTAAATTTTATGGTGGGATCAAGTAAACCAAATGATTCTACAATAAATATGTAACATAAATGATGTAAAATACTTGAAAATATATAAAATCCTTCATAATATAAATACTAACCGCATAATATTATAATGCATACATTCGTACATCAAAAACATCATGTGATGTCTTTTTTAGAATTCACAATACTATTATAGGGATAGATATAAATAAAAAACAAACTTATTTTTTCCAATTTGACCTATCAATGAATTGAGGGGATATTTAATTATATTCCCCATAATTATATTAATTATTTACAATGAATTTACTATAAGAGTAGACAATAATATATTTGAAATTATATAAGGATGATCTACAATAAAATGAAACATATGTAGTAGTATAATGAAAAATATAAATTCAATATATATAATCAACCTACATTAGCAATCATCAATCAAAAATGATTTAAAAAAGGTTCACATTGCAATAAAAGAGATAAAATGACCATATCCTATCCATAGTACTAATTTGGTTGCTTAAACAATAAAAATTTATAGTTACAACAATCATTTGTGTTTCAATAATAACTTATATAATTCCAATACTTATTCTTGTGTCATTAAAATAACAATAATTTTAGGTTGAAGCCATCTAATATGATTTATTTAATATTTTATGTTTATAATATATTTAAAAGTGAGTATAGAACTATGTTAATGTATTAATAATATTTATTTAGTCCACCTAATTAATATGAGTTAGTGGTATCAAGATAACATAACTATAATGAAATAAATGAACAGAAAAGGGTTTTGACATATATGGGATACACCATTACAAATGAATGCATCAAACAGTAATCCAATATAATGGATCAAAATTTTAATTGTATAATAACAAGAAATTAGTACCCAAAATGATAAATTATATTCTAGGGGATTAATAATCATAATCCTCATTAGATTAATTCACAGAGAACATATTATGGGAAAAAGTTGGGAATATTTATAATATAGTTTATAAGTAATTTTTATCATTTATTTCATAATATATCATATCTCATTTTCAAATGTGTCATTTGAAATGGTTATGTGAAATATTATGAAAATCTTTACTGAATGAAAATCACCAATGTTAAATTCTTTAAAAGTATCAATGATTATGTTTTTTAAATATGGAGATAAAAACAAAATATATTAATATTAATGAAAACAAAAATTTTTATTACCATAAAAATATCATTTTTTTCAAAACTGAAATTGTAATAGAATTGAATAGATATTTATTTGGATTAAAAAATTATTTATTTACTAGAGGATAATATAACAACTTATAATAAAATAATTTGTTGGGAGAACCTATTCTTGGGGAAAATTTCAATATGAGAAATTAAATTCATATGAAATCATATCGAGTCATCAATATCCATTTTTGGAAAAAGACTCCATGATGCATCAAAAATTTATATTGATTTTTCTATTTTTAAATTGAAAATAGTTAAATGATAACCCCAAATTAAAAAAATGTGAATCATATTACCATTATATTCAAAATAAGAACAGTTTAATGATAATAACACAATTAATGGAAATTGAGTTACCAAAAACTCATGACTATCATAATTCACGTGTCAATAGAAATTTGGGGAAGGGAATATATTCTTTATTAGTTATTCTATAGATTTATAGAAAACTTAGATGTATAAAATTAATTTTATAGTAAATTAGCATGACAATATATAAAATCATAATGGTTTAAACATGTATAATATCTTAATGAATGATATTTGTAACTATAAAAACACTACGATCAATAATGAAACATTTATTTGTAAAGACCTGAAATATCCATGTAATTTTTTTTAAATATTTACAAATCTTACGAGTCCGTTAAAATTGACTGCGTGTGATTCTGAGGCCCAGAGTGCCGGTAATGTATTTCTGAACATTATTTCAGGTATGTTTAGTAAACGTTGGAGAAGGATTTTGTAACTATTAAATTGGAGCTCATAATGAAAATCTGAGCGCACTGTTGAACTCACTTCGCCAGTATTCTATTAAGAAAGTATTCATGTCAACAGCAGTCGGTCGAGGGTGAACGTTAGTTTTTGGGTTTTTTCATGTAAGAATAAAATAAAAATAAAAGTGTATGAAAATTTTAATTTTATTTGCAACACCCATGTGGGTGTTGGGATGTGGGGTACATCGGAACTAAACATCCATGTGGAATTTGAGGTGTGGGGACCACAATACCTTAACCTCTCTTGAGAGGTTATGGTGGTGGGGACCACGCAAACCACAACTTCCCATGAGAGGTTATGGTGGTGGTGACCACCCGGGACTAAACCCCCTTTAATAGAGAGAAAATATCAACCCCCCACATTAATGTGCATGAGACTCTTGACTTCCTCCACATTAATTATGACAACACCCCTTATTATTTGTGCCAACATAGTTAATTGACTTTCCCCCTTATTAAATTATGTTACAACATCGTTGTAGTTTAGGAAGGTTCCTATTAAATAAACCGTCATAAATTCCATGATCTTTATCTACCTTCCACACCCATCTCTTATATAATGGCCTCTTGGGAGGAGGATTTCAGACGACTTCACCAAAGGATGATGCAATGGTAATGTGAAATGACCTGCAACACTTGTAGGATTACACTCTCCATTAAAGAATGCTTCCTCCACGAAGAACGTTATCTCCAGGATGAATGCCGAAAAATAATGTATTCCACTTCTTCCTTGGATGAACCTTGTGGTGAAAACCAACATGGGACGTCTTTGACAACCGAACTTCCCTTCTCATCGTCATCAACAAAAAATATTAGGTACGTGTTTAATGATATTTGTTTATCACTTTCCATGCACCCCCTTCTTTTTCATTTGTAGGGTTCGGAAGAATCATTGTAGGAGGGTTTGATGTGCTTCATTCTTGTGACCTCTTGTTACCCCTCTAATGTGGAGACTGTGTGCAAAAATAACATGGTTTATCCTCTATATAACCCTTGTGTTGATTTTTAGTGTATTTAAAAATGCAGGATGTCAACGATGGCGATGAAGGAAACGGCGTCGCCCCCTATGGCCACCGCGACCTGTGCAACCCCCACGGTGATCCGGTATTTGGGCCGAACCGGCCCTAAGCCGCACCGCACCCCAACTCTGCTGCACCACACCATTTCCATCACGCCACCTCAGAAAACCGGCTGAGTCACCCTAGCCATCCCATCTGCCTGCCGAGCCACCCCGGCCGCTCCGACCTCCCAGCCGAACTATCCTCACTCAAGCCACCTACTTGCTGAAGCGGCCTCAGCCACGCCACGTAGGCCCCGCGGGCAGTGCCCCCCCGAGTCGCGCCCCCATGGCTCTCTATGCCAAACCGTACAAGTGTTCCAGGCTGAGCCACCCTTGAGGCACCCTCCAGGATGAGCTTCCCGCACGGTGCCCTCCGGGCCGAACCGCCCTCGCACCAACCCGCGACCAGTCTGCGCCCTCTTGGATGGATATGGTAAGCCCTGTGGGTCGGGTCGGACAAAACCCAATGGGTCAAGCCTGATCGACCTGAACCAGGTCACCCTAGGCTGGGACGGGCTAAGTCAGTCTGATCGGGTCGGACAGGACTCGACCCCACTACGATCCATTTACGGTTCTTCGTCCAAATATTTGTCACGAGACGTCCATTTGACGATCTATCAGTAGTGCTAGAAATCATGGAGCATGATGGTATCTTTGAGTATTCTCCACTAGAGTTTGGGGTATATTTTAGATATGGTCAGATTGAATCTTGTATGAATCCAAACAGGCCACCAAGAATAAAATGCTAATAACTCACAGACCGTGAATTCTATTGACATTCCATCTATTACTTTGAGACCCTTATGATGCGATATACCTTTGAGATACATCTCTGTGGGACTTCATGATAGTTGGAGTATTGAATAGTATCTTGTGGAGTGGGTCCCCCAGAAGATGAGCGAGCATAGTGCCGATACATATTAGTTGTCATAGACATGATGACTGCCGACCATTTTGAATCGTAGTGACTATAAAGCTTAGTGGACAGAGGCATGGTGTCATGGAAGTCCCACAGTGGGGACCACATTGGTGTCGTATCAGTCCAATGGTACTCAACAGGAGAAGTACCTCAGCAGGCAACGAGGGGGAGCTCTCTTGGTGATGCAACAGTCCCACAGTAGGGAGTGCGCTTGGTGAAGTAGTAGATCCAATGTACTCAATATGAGGAGTACCTCAGCAGCCCATGGTTAGTGGGAAGCACACTTAGTGTTGTTGTAGGCCCACTGTACTAGATAGAGGATGAGTTCTCCAGCAGTGGAGGTTTCGACAATATGATAGGGGATGTTACTTGATACTACCCCTATAATAAAATCCTGGTTGATCTGAGTCAGGTTTTCTGTGTCTTCCTCATGATTGAGATAGATCACTTGATAACATAGGTATATGTATGGTTCATATATCAAAGTAAGGTTATCTTTTTATTCCATACTTTTTTTATCCTTGTAGATTTTGTGAGACCTTGAGGGTAACTAGGTCCCTACTGAGTATCGTTATACTCACCCCTACACGAGGTATGTCTGCATTTCGTTGTGTTGGATGCAGACGACAGACATTCCTAATGGATGCTGACAGTACCTGGACTGTACGGTACCCAGAGGTGGATCATACGACATATTGGTACCCAGAGGAGATTGAAAATTGTGGAGTGATGAGGAGGTGATATGTACCTACCATTATGGTAGGAACCTTGGAGGATTATCCAGTAGTTGTCTTTTATATTTCTTCAGTTGTATTTCATTTCATTTGTACTTGTATGTTTTCCATTGGGGTTGTATTCTGGCCCCCTTTACTTGCATCACTCTTTTGTTATACAGTTTACATCGTTTTTCATCTGGGTGTGTGTGTGAAAGTGTGTGTGTGTTTATTGGTTATAAAGAAATGACTTCCCTATTTTTGGGACTTGATCCTTTAGTGCAAGTCCCCACCCCCTAGCCTAAGGAAGGCATGCCTGGGGTAGTCATGGCATGGGACTCAGGGGACGGGTTGTGTCTAATTTGTATCAGAGGAGTCATTTCTACCGCAAAACATAAGACACCAAATCATTTCTTTGAAGAAATTATTTTAATTGTAGTGAGTGTTGTTTTCAGTTATGGGAGTCCAATGTTGGTGTGGCTGCCAACGTATCCATACACCTGCACCTTGACTACTGATTTCCGACTAAGTGCACAAAAAAATGATTAAGTGTGTGTTTTAAAAAGTTTTCCTTAAGACAGCTCACAATGTCATCTCACAAGGTATAACTTTTTACCCTAGAACACATTCTTCATTCTAGGATTCCTCCATGAAGACAACCAGCTAGAGTTCGGAGATTTGAACGCACTAATAGCCCACCAAGAGATGAAGCCTCGGTGTAGGGCCCCCTTCTAGTAGAGGCATGAGTAGAGGCACTAGCGGTACCTTTCCCCATTTGCTAACTGATGCCACCGGCCCCAGCTGAAGACGGTGCACACTACTTGAGTGCATTTCATGAGTTCAAGAGCCAGAGGCCACCCAGGTTCAACGGAGAGATGGACCCAGATGTGGCTGAGGATTGACTGCAGAATGTGGTGAGAGTCATCTGACTCATAGGGACACAAGCATACCTCATGGTGATACATTCTACCAGCCTTCTATAGGCATTAGTGGGCATATGTTAGAGCATGATTCTCTAGGCCCACGATGAGGTGATGCATCTCAGGATTGTCCTTGAGATCCGATTTCGGGTAGAGTTGGTTCTAGTTTCTCTTCGCACAAAATGCGCATTTTGGAGCTACTTTATCTGTAAGAGGGATCATGATTGTAGCTCAGTACTTAGAGATGTTCACAGACTTCTCACTCTACTCCTCTGATATGGTGCTGGACCCACTCTTCAAAGCCTAAAACTTCAAGAAGGGACTCGGGTGGGAGATCAGGGCTTCAATGATCTCACTCAACATCTAGTCGCAAGCAGGGGGGTGGTTTAGAGATATCCCTCATAGTGGAGGGTTTCCTAACTGAGTAGTCTCCAGCTGCGAGATCCACCACCAATTGACACATAGAATAGTCTTATGCAGCCGGCAGTAGAGATATTTCATAGAGGTCCAAGAGGACCATACCTATAGGTGGATGACTACATGATTCAGAGTCTATTGTGTGGGGAACCTGAGGCGGAGACATACATAGGAGGAGCATTCTATGTTACTCTTGCGGCAGGTAGGGTCACATGTATCGTGATTTTCTGACCTTCCGTATGGATGATCAGTAGACAGTCGATGGACCGCTCAAGCAGAGATAATTATTTGATCGAGTTGGTATGCCCGGAGCAGGAGGACGTGGAAAAAGAGCTTTTCATGCAGCTGGCGATGGGTGATGGTTTGAGTTATTACTGCCACCACCACCAGAAGGTCCACCCATACTGCGACAAGCAAGGGGGATATGGGAGAGATCAGCTTCATGTAGCTGATACATAGGATCATGGTGCTCTGGAGAAGATACATGGTACAGTTTGTGTCTATTCCACCATATTTGCAGAACTTATAGACACTGATATCAATCATTATTATATTTCCACTACCCTCATTTGGAGATTGGAGATTCTGACTAAGCCGTTGGCTTGATCCTTACGTCTATAGACTCCTACAGGAGCATACTCGACTATTACACATTGGTGATGGCAGTGTGAGTGTACTCTAGGAGGCAAGATCATTGAATGGGATCTCCATGTAGAAGCATCAAGGAATTACGATGTCATCATGTGTATGGACTGGTTATATTCATTCCATGCTCAGATTGACTATATTAGGAGCAATGTGTAGTGTGTCTTCATGGATGGGACCAATTTTACCTTCAGCTACGAGAAGGGAGCCCTTAAAGCATATGATGGACTTGCTCGGAGGAGATTTTAGTTGATCACTCATCAATTGGCTAGACTTACCCTTGATGTTGTTAATGTGGGGAGTCCAAGTTATGCTGTAGTGGTGGAACAATACACAGATGTTTTCCCTGATGAGGTTCCAAGTCTACCTCCTCATAGACAGGTGGACATTTACATTACATGTACCCCAAGACATCACCAAAATCTACACCAGCAAATGGGATGGCTCCAGTAGAGCTTCACAAGTTGCAGGTACAACTAGAGGACTTGTAGGGGAATGGGATAATCATGTACAATGTTTCTCCATGGGAAGCCTCAATTATATTTTCCATAAATGTGGATGGGAGTTTGCAGCTTGGATTCTACTACCGGCACCTAAACCAGGTGACCGTGAAGAACACGTACATGCTCTGTAGGATTGAATACCTCTTTGATCAGCTGAAGGGAGCACGATAGTTCTTAAAGATAGACCTCAGATGATTCTATCACCAGCTCAGAGTTCATGACAAGGATGTGGTGAATATGACTTTCAGATGTCAGTACGAGCACTATGAGTTCATGGTTTTGCCTTTCTGCATAACCAATGCTCCTCAGGGTTCTTGGGACTCCTGAAAATGGTATTTCATAAATACCTTGATCGTATTGTAGTGGTCTTCAGAAAAAACATTCTAATCTACTCGACTACTAAAGAGGAGCTTGCATATCATTTTCGAGTAGTACTAGACAAACTCGAAGAGCACCCGCAGTATGGTTTGCTCTCGAATTGCCAGTTCTGGAGACAAGTGGTTCACATTCTAGGAGATTTCATCTCAAAGGCTACAGTTGCAGTGGATCCAGCAATGATTGTGGTTGTACATGATTAGAATCCACCTAGGAGTGTGACAGAGTTACAATGTTTCTAGGGGTTTGCTGGATTTTACTGGAGATTTGTGCCATATTTCTCCAGAGATACTGCACCAATGACAATGTTGATAAATAATGGGAAACACTTTTTATGGTTGGAGAGATTCCATCTGAGCTTTCATGAGCTGAGGTAGAGGCTGGCTAGTGCCCCCATCATGAGGCTTCCAGTGGAAGGCATAGGGTGCATAGTCTACTGCGACACATTAGGGACAAGAGTCGGATGTGTCCGGATGCAGGAGCGAGAAGTGAATGCATATTTCTCTCGATAACTAAGACAACATGAGAATAACTATGCTACACATGACCTCGAGTTAGATGCATTGGTCTTCACCATAATGATGTGGTGAAACTATCTGATGAGCGAACATTTTACAGTGTAATCTGATCAAAAGAGTCTCTAGTGTATCTTCCCTCCGAAGGATATGAACCTGTGATAGCGACATTGGATTGAGTTCCTTCAGGACTATGACATCGAGATATTATATATACCTAGGAAGGGGAATGTTGTTATAAATGAACATAGTATAAGATCTGGTAAACAGCTTCTAGGCGTGGTGATGGAGAAATTGGCAGCATTGTAGATATCCTTTATAGATCAGGATGGAGCATCTTTTCTTCAGTCTCTCAAGTCACTCCCCCACTTCTTCAGTGAGTTAGGGAGGTGTAGCATGGGGATACTGACTGTGAGACACGATGAGTTTGGATATCCATAGGGTAGGATCCTTATGGATTTTCTAAAGTTGGGGATCATGTTATCCTCTACAGAGGACGTACCAAGGTACTAGTGTCACGTCAGTATGTATGTGTTGAGTGAGTTCCACACATCCCCTCTAGAGGAACATCCAGTAGTGGCGAAGATGTACCAAGACCTCCAGCGACAAAACCGGTGCCCAGGAATGAAGAAGGATGTATTAGAGTTTTTCTCTCAATGCCTCACTTGTCAGCAAGTGATGGTGGAACATTAGTTACCAGCAGGCTTGGTTCAAACTTTAGAGGTCCCAGAGTGGAAGTGGGATGGGATATCCATGGACATCGTGACAATACTTCCACGTACATCCATGGGGCATGAATCTATTTGGTTGATCATCGACCCACTCACAATGTTGGCCCACATCCCACCAATCAGATATGAGGGTTCAGTTGAGAGCATGGGATGTCTCTATGTGCAAGATATTGTGTGGATACATGGTGTACCCATGATGATTATATCTAATATTGATACGTATTTTACATCCCATCTATGTAAGGGGTTGCATGAGGATTTTAGGATGCAGCTTCTTTTGAGCACCGCCTTCCATCCTCAGACGGATGGTCAGACTGAGTGGACCATTCCGACCCTCGAGGACATGCTGTGTACTTATGTTCTCGACTTCGGTCATAACTAGGAGGATCACTTTCCTTTGGTGGAGTTTTCATATAAAAATAACTATCACTCGACCTTTGGGATGACACACCATTGTGCTAGACTGACCTAGGGGAGTCTAAACTAGGGGGATCAGAGATGGTAAGGGCTACCATAGGGAAGGTGCAGATCATCGACGAGTATATGAATACTATAGAGAGCAATCAGAAGTCATATTCCATTAAGAGACAGAAACCTCTAGATTTCGAGGATGGTGACCACATATTTATAGGTGTCTCACATTGATTAGTTTTGCAGAGATTTGGCTGAGGCGGCTAGTTATCTCCATGGTTCTTTGGATATTTTCAGGTCCTCAATAGAGTTGGAAAGGTGGAATACCACATAGCTCTTCCACCTCTGCTGCACCGGGTGCAAGACCTCTTCCACGTATCCCAACAGAGATGATACGTGCATGACAATTTTCACATCATTGCCCATGGAAAGCTAGACATTGACAAAGGGGAAACATTTACAAAGGTCCCAGTATAGTTTAAGGATCGGAAGGAGCGGGTCCTTCATGGACAGTCGATACCATTGGTGTTAATTCACTGGTAGCACAGGAACCGCGCGGAGAGCACATGGGAGCAGGATTATCAGATTTGTGCTCAGTACCCCCCACTTGTTCCCTTAAATTGAGTTGAGGATTATGGGGACGTAGAAGTATGAGGCGGGGAGAATGTAAATCCCATGAATCTACTTGAATATTTTTAAATATATAGAAATTTTATGAGTATTTGTAAATTGACGGGGTGTGATTCGGTGGCCGGAAGGGCCCAGAATGAATTTCAGAACATTATTTCTCGAACATTCAGTAAACATGTAGGTGTGATTTTATATCTTTATAATTGGTGCCCAAAATTGAAATATGAGGGAATCATTGAACATGCAGTGCCAATATTCTCTTATGAATAAATTCACCTCAATGGTTATTGGATAAGGGTGAAAGTCATTTTTTGGGTTTCTTGTGTAAGAATAAAATAAAAATAAATGTTTATGACATTTTTATTTTTATTTTCAACACCAATGTGGTTGTTGGGATGTGGGGTCCACTGGAACTAAACCATTATATTGAAGTTGAGGTGTGGGGAACACCAGAACGTAACCTCTCCTAAGAGGTTATGGTGGTGTGGACCACACAATCCATAATTTCCCATGAGAGGTTATGGTGGTGGGGACCACACAGAACTAAACACCCCTTTAATAGAGAGAAACTCTCAAACCCCCTTATTAATGTGGGGGAGCCTCTTGACATCTTCCGCATTAATTTTTCCAACACACCTTATTAATAGTTCCAACTTAGTTAATTGGCTTGCCCCCTTTTTATATTAAGTAACAGTGTTGTTGGAATTTAAGAAGATACCAAATAAATGAACCATCATAAATCCGATGATCGTTACCTACCTTTACCCCTCTATTATTTATAGGGATCATTGGAGGAGGATTTAGGATGGCTTCACCACGAGATGAAGCACTGGTAATGTGACGCGGAATCTGACACTTAGAAGACTATGCTCTCCAACAAATAATGCCTCCTCCACAAAGAAAGCTTCCTCCATGAAGAACGCCAACATGGAATGAATTCGAATTCTTCATCTGAAGAACCTTGCAGATGAAACTGAAGTGGGACGTCTTCGAAGACCGACCTCCCATCCTCATAGTCATCAACAAAGAATATGGGGTAGGGTCTTAATGCTATTTTTTATCATATTCTATGAACCCCCTTCCTTATCTTTTATGGGTTGTTAAGAATAATTGTGGGAGGGTTTGATGTGCTTTGTTCTTGTGAACCTCTTGTTACAATTCTAATGTGGAGAGTGTAGGAAAAACTAACATGGATTTTCCTCTCCGTAACACTTGTGTTGATTTGCGGTTTTCTATGAAATGGAGGATGGTGATGAAGGCGACGAAGGAAACAGTGCTGCCACCCATGGTCTCCTCGACCCACAACGCCCCAGCAGCGCTTCAGACTCCTAGTCGACCCAGCCCTGTGCCACCACCGGTCAAACTAGCCGCGCGTCACTGCCATCTGAATTGGACACGGGCCAAGCCCTGCCCTGGCCGCCCCGCACCCCGGGCTTCCCCGACACGCCACCCTGGCCACCCTACTGCACCGCCCTGGTCGCGCCATCCGCCGGACATTCCACACTGGTTGCTCCATCATACTGGCGAAACTGTCCCCGGTCGCACCACCCGCTGGCCGAACAGGACATGACCACCACCCCCCCCCCCCCCCCCCCGAGTTGAGCCGCCCCGAGCCGCAACCCCATGACCCACCGATCCGAACTGACCCAGTACACAAGGTTGATCCACCCTCGCGGTGCCCTCCAGGCCGAGCCGCCCACGCGACGCCCTCCATGCATAACTACCCTCATGTCGACCAGCAGCTGGTCTGTGCCCTCAACTTTCTCCGCAGCCTCTCATGGCCTGCTGGGCTGGGGCCGGGAGGCCGAGCCGAACCCAATGGGTAGGCCCACACAACGGTTCGGGCAAGACCTAAGGGGTTGTCCCAGGCTAGGTCGGGTCAGTTCAGACCGGACCCAGGCACACTACAACACATTTACACTCCTTTGGCCATATCATTGGCACTAGACGACCGTTTGATGAACCTTCTGCGATGCTAGAAATCACGGAGCTTGACAGTCCCATTATGTATACCCCACTAATGTTTGGGGTATAGTTTAGACACATTGTGCATGAATCCATCCGAGTAGGCAAAACTTAAAGGCTAATAACTCGCAGACTGAGTGTACGATTCACGCACCGTATCTTCCATTGAGACCAATATGATGTTGCAGAACATTTAGATACTTCATAGTGGGACTTCGGGATAGTTTGAGTATCGACCAGTAGCTTGTGGATGAGATCCACCTGGAAGACGAGCGAGCATAGTGCGGAGACCTAGTATCTGGTTGAGACCTGATGACTGCTGACTGTTTTGACTCAGAGAGATCTACTAGCCCAGTGGGGAGTGACTTGGTCTCATGGAAGACCCATATTGGGGATCTCTTAGGTGTTACAGCAGACCCACGGTACTCAGGAGGAGGAGTACTATACCAGGCTATGAGGGGGAGAATGCTTGGTGATGCGGAAGACCCACTGTGAATAGCGCACTTGGTGACACGATAGATCCACTATACTCGACATGAGGAGTACCTTGGTAGTCCAAGGTGAGTGGGAAGTGTGCATGGTGTCGTGGGAGGCCCAATGTACTCGATAGAGGGGGAGTTCTCCAGAAGCCAAGGTTTCGACAATGTGATTGGGGATGTTATGTGATACTACCCCAAGATTAAAAATCCTTGTTGAGTTGAGTCGGTTTTTATGTGATTTCATCATGATTGAGATGGATCACTTGATAACATAGGTATATGTATGGGAATATACCGATGTAATGTTGTCTATTTATTCAATACTTTGTATTTTATCCTTGATGGATTTTGAGAGACCTTGAGGGTATTGGGGTCCCTAATGAGTATCGTTATACTCACCCCTGCACGGTATTTCCCCGCACTTCATTGTTTTTGATGCAGATGATGGAAAACACTGACAGAGGCTGAGAGTAAAATGACTGGATGGTACCCCGGAGGTGGACCATATGATGTGTTGGTATCCTGATGATACAGAAGGATGCAGATTGTTGAGGAGTTGATCTGAACCAACGATTCAGGTAGGAATCTCGGAGGATGATCCAGTAGCTATGTTTTCACTTTCTTCAGCTTAATTGCATTTCAGTTGTACTCGTAACATTCCATTTGGTCTTGTATTATAGACCCTTTTACTTGCAGCACTATTTTTTATATAGTTTACATTGTTTTTTATCCAGCTGTGTGATTTATTTTGTGTTTGTTTACATATTATAAAGGAAATGCCTTCTTAGTTTTTGGGAAATATACTTTTGGTGCCAGTCTCTATCCCATTGCCTATGGAACGTGGGTTTGGGGTATTCACAGCACATGCCCCGGGGGACGGGTCTGGACATCATCAATTCTCCTTGAAATAGATGTATTGTAACTAATATAAAAATACATGATTACTACAAAATATTGAAATTTTTTACTCAAATATATAGTATATAAACTCACTGAATGAAAATAGTTTGATAATACCATTATTATATCAATGAGATGAATTTGAGATGAAAACACATACCTCAGTCCCCATTCATTAGAAACATACGGAAAATATCATGAATACCTGAATTACAATTTTTAAATATATAATGATGAAAAAATTCATATATATATATATATATCATTCGTAATTATTTTATAAATATGTATATGCTTGATTATCCCAATTATCAACACTAGGTTTATGTAATTGTTATGTTATTTTAATAGTTTATTAAAAATGTTTTTGTAATTATTCCCATTACTAAATTCCAAAATTATTTGATCATATAAGGTATTGTAATGTGTATTCATATAATACTTATAATTATATAATCTTATTTCATGGTGGATGTGGTTACAATCTATGAGGTTAATATTGATGACGATCCAGTTTTAGTTATTATTAATAGAAGAAAATATAATTATTATTAATTTATTTATTATTGAATTAACATAAAAAATAATTATTTACATATATTTAACATATTATAAACATTTATATTTTATAATAGTCATATATAATACAAATATATAGTATTGTTCAAGTAACTGATTAAAATTTTCCCCTCATGAAGCTATAATGATTAATGATTTATTATGATGTTTCTTAGAATTAATATTACTATAATTGAATAATAATAATATTTTTTAGTTTATTAATATGATATAATATAATTAAAAATAATTATAATTAGTTTATATCATATACAACAACATTACTTATAATGAAGAGATCATTTTAATTTCAGTGGTATCGTTTTAAAAGATTTAATTTTCCAAAAAAAAATTGTTGATCATAAAATTAATAGTTAAAAAAAATTTTCATACTAGTTTTATAATTTTATTTAAATAATATAATTTACCCTTTAATACCATAATAGATACCATCAATATAAGGCAGCGTGAAAATATAAATGAAAAACATCCATTCCATATATGTTGTACTCTATATGTATGCATGGTTGATGATTTATTTTTCATTAAAACAGTAATGTAGTAACATAGAATTTTTTTCATTTATAAGAATTATATAAATATAATATTTATTTTTTTAATTCTTATATCATATACTGGCTTTGCTATGGTGGTGGTAAACTAACTCATCGTGTTAAAGAAGTGATATTCCACAGAACACAAATATTGAAATTTAATTTTTACTAAAAAAAATTGAGAAATGTGATTAATGAATTATCCAATATCAATATAAAATTCATTATATAATAAGTACATGATTAATTTATTATTAATTTTAAATTTATATTAGAAAAAGGGAAATGAAAAAAAAATCACCTAAAAATAAATACTCATTTTGGGAACATTGATTTTTCCTTCCATGATCCATTATAAATTGAATTCGAAAGATAATATTCTCTAACCAAAAGCACAAAGATTTGAATAATTAAGGTATTCTATGGACGAAGTTATTTTTCTCCGGAAGAAATAATTTTTTTTATTTTGTAAAGGGGTGGAGACAGACGCCTTTTAAAAGTGTTGAGAATGCTATTTTTGTAAATATCCTAATTTATTATAATTTTAGAATATCTAAAACATGTCCCTTAGCTCAAAAATGGTAAATTATGGATTTTATAATATTTAATGATCATGCACACATAATATAAAAAATTTAAACATTTTTTTATAATTTTATCTCATTACCCATTAAATATATAGTTTTACTATTATATATTATACATTAGTGAATAGATTTTACCTATTGAAACATATTTCTCGTGCTTAAAAATATATATTTACATATTATAAAACTTGAAATAGATTATTCTATACTTTAAATGAATATCGAACTATTCAATTTCTAATAGAGATAAAAAATAATTTTAATATTTTAATATATACTGTATTAATAAAATAATAAAAAGTTATGGGTCTTAAATATAAAATACAATTAATAAAATAAAACCATATATTTTATCATTATAATATAAAATTTAAAAAAAATTCTATATTATAAAAATGATTCATGAATACTAAATTCATATTGATATACTCTTCATGTAAAAAACTTCATATTATTTGCATAAATGGAATTAGTCACCCTTTACCAAAAATAAATCATTATTGAAAATAAAAAATAAATAATTTTTAAGATATTATAATGATGATACCGAAAATAATTCTTATTTTTTCAAACTAGAAAAAAAACATAGAAATTTAACATCTACAAAATAATATGACATATAATGAAAAAATGTTTTTAAACCAAAATATATATTATAGAAAATTGTTCAATCTCATTATTATTATATAAAATATTAGGTATATTATCACTGTCCAAATACTAATATAAACAAGAATTTAAGACTATAAATCATAATTTTCATATCAAATAAAATTGAAATATTTAGAATAATAGCTTTTTATATTTAAAATAAATGTATTTATTTATTTTCCTTTTAGTTTTATTTTTAAATTTATTTGAAAAGAATTTTATTTTCATCCAATAAATATTTAATGAATTTTTTACTCATATATCTTCGTTCTAATTAAATTGATAAATTATATATTGCTTAATATATAAAGGTTTGTTTTAATTTTTTTTAAATTTTTTAATATAGATATATATAACATGTTTAACTATTTAAATCTCGTCATAAATTTAAATTTGAGGAGTTTCATTCCCCAAAATATAATTTACATTCTCATAATATTACACATAATATTGGATTAATTTCTACTAGTTGCTCATAATTATTTAAAAACATCAACGTTACCAAGGGTTTGATTTGGATGTGGAATGAGATTAATCAATATTTAAAAATATTTTTTGTAAATTATATAAATTGATAAGCCTTTCTTAATTTGACATATAATTATTCCAACGGAATATGATCAAGTCAAAAATTAATAACATTCAAAAAAATATGTAATATTATTTAGTTGATGATTATGCATGTTGTAGTTTTTATTTATAACTCAATATCAAATATTTGTTGAAATATTACATGTCAAAATATTCTAAAAAGTTATATTTAAAAGTTATTATCTGATAAATTCTTATATTTTTCATAGGCATTCACATATTCACATTTACATTTGTCTTTATTCCGGTTATTACACTATGGAATATGACAATAATTCACATAATTCTCAACCCTATTAAATGTGAAGTGAAAATTTTTTATGGAATCTATAATTCCATAAAATATGGGATCCAAATGAACATTATCAACAGAATTATATCATTTACTATATATTTTAGTAGTTTTCAAATTATTCTACATAGGATATTGGTAAATAAGAAATTGAATCTTACTTCCCTTGTAAACATTATCACTTGATCATTCATTGAATCAACCATTATCTCATTTGGGTTTTCAAGGATATCAAATGTATTAATTTTTTTAAATAATATTCCATTATAATTGGTTTTATATAAACAAATGTATTGATTCTGATATTCCAACACCAATATGTTATTCATTTAGGTACCCTCTTCATTATCACTCAATTCAATGATTCCTTCTTATTTAAACCATTACTAAAACCAAATGTTTTATTCCTAATGGAGATCAATGTAATAAAATTATCAAATAAATAAGTATGAATATTAACCATCAGGAAGTAAAATTTATAATAGTATAATGTTATTCAATAGTTTATAAAACTCAACAGGTATCAAATTTATTTTAACCTATATTAATCTCATTTTGACCTATGTATATCATTGTTCTTCTTATAATAGATTGAGTTTGTTCCTTTTGTAAATTTTATCCAAATTATAAAATAGATAAGGAAAAATTCAGAAAAATCATAAATTATTCAAAAACTAACATTAATTTAAATAAATGTTTTTAAATTTTAGATTATCCAATTTCTATAGTATCAGATATCAAGTAATTATAACCATATATTATGAATATATATTATTCATTATATGTAATTTATTACAAAAATATTTTTATTCTATCAAAATTTGACATATTCACATACATCATAATGGTTAAGGAATAAAATTTAAATTATCCAATGAATATCTCATGGTCATGTCTATTGAGGCGTGCTGTCATAGTAATATTCACTATTCACCAGAGTGAAGATCGTTAAATTCTCAAGAATCCCTTTTCATGGTGATTAATCACTATATAAATAAGTTTAATTGCAGAATCCATATTAAACTATATCAAAATGGAAGTAATGTCATGTAAAACCACAATATATAGAACTTACCATATCTTCCCGATGTAATCCTATATATAAACATATTCCTAAAATATTGAATGTGGTGCTTGCATCCTTATCATTATATAATATATCATTATTTCCATATCATTATGTCATATACAATACAAATGTGTTATCAATTCCATTTGAATTTTGATGACACTATATTTTGGTCACTCAAATTATCTTCATCAAACATCATATGCTCCAATGATATATAAAAATTTCCATTGAAACCAATTATGAAACATGTTTCTAACAACCTCGAACAATGTTCTATAAAAACATATATTAAAAACACAATTTATCCAATATTTGAAATCATAAATAAAAAAACCCATTATTACAAAATCAATAATTAATATTTTATCTCATACTTCTGAAAAAATATTTTAGATTTAAATATTAAGTGATATTAGATGAGACATAAATTAATAAATTATTTTATATATATATATCAATCATAAATATTTTTTTTATATATGAAAATAGAAAATATGTAATGAGCCATCGTATTCTCGCTTAAACTCTACACATATTCTTTCTTGTGAGGCATATCTTGTTTTATACATTTCATTATAACCATGGGAATTGAAAACATAGTTAGGGGTGAGGTCAAATTATATGTAATGGAAATCATATAAATTAGCTTATAATTTCATAACAATGGAAAAAATATTTCGTAATGGATAAGTAAAGAAACGAAAGATATAAAATATTTAAATTTATATAATTATATATCGATGACGATAAGATAGAATAGTATTATTTAAATATTTATATCATAATAATTTAATGAGTAATTTTAGATATTATAATCATGTTATACTAGTGATTGAATACAGAATGTACAAAATCATTAACATAATTACAGTGAGCTATTCCATGAAACATCACAATTATAGGGTTATGTAAAAACAAAAAAAAACCATTTTGGTACATGATACAAGATAATTCATTGAAGAGATACATCATTTTGTGACCCACCGATCTATTGATTAACTCAAATTCATACACAAAAAGTGTTAATTATAAATTTTATATTATTACTAATGAATCTTTTTATTGAATATAAAACCATGTTACATTTATATTGGAAAATAAATAATTTAAATACATAATCAACTGCAATTACTAGTAAATTATCGTCATATATTACAATAATATTCCTCACATCAATAAAATTTACAAAATGATAATAACTTATATAGACGAAAATAGTGGATTATTATACAATTCATAGACAAATTACATTAATAATATATATTAGAATAATAATTTATAGAATAATAATAATTTACACCATTTTTATTGAATAATATTGATTCTAGGTGAACATCATCCAACATAAGATATAATATTTGATGTTTACATCATATAGATAAATGTGTGTATTAATATGTCCATACATGAATAACATGATTAAAATTTATCTAGAATGGGTAAATGGATTATTTCAATATAATATATCACTGAGGAAATAGAATAACAGACAAGGGTTTTAACATATATGAAAAAACATCACAAAAATTGTTTCGAATGATATCATTAAAATAGGGATAAATAATTTAGTTGATTGATAAATTTTTTTAGATCCAACCATTGACTAAAAATATATATTACAAAATAATAGAATAAAAATAAACCCCATAATAATAAATCAACTTAAATGATTTGAGCAAAATTTATGTGAATAGATAAAACATTATTTAAATAAATACATTAAAAATATTGATAATAAAACAATTTGTTGTCTTATAAAATGGTATCTTTTAAAAAAGTGATATCATTAATGTTTTATAAAAATTTATTTAATATGTAACATCCGGAACTGTATCCATTAAAATGAATAATATTTTTTTAAATGATGATTTTAATACAAAACATATGAATGGTAAGGAATAAATAATGTTTTGATTCACGAATTACAAATGTTCAAAACTACCATTGTAGGATGAGTAAAAAAATTATTTGTATTAAAATTTAATTTATTCTAATTACATTCAGAAATGAAATAAAATACAATAATATAATTACAGAATCCAATCATTGAAAATATAAGAACAATATTGATTATTATAACTCAATGAATAGAGATGTGATTTATTAATTTCCCTTATATGCAACATACACCATGAATCATGAAACATTTAAAAAAATTATTGATATAAATGTAAAAAAAATGTGATAATAACACATAATAAAATCATGTATCTGAATGAGTGACTATTATTTAAAATAAATTTTTTTTATAATATTATCACAAAGAAAAAATATTAAATTAGAAAAAATAGTTATGACTACGGTAACTCATGAGTAGAAAACATTATAGAAATGAATAATTTAAAGCATTGATTATGAATTTATTTGTACATAATTTAAATATTGAAAATGAACTAGAGAATGAATTAATAAATGATAATAAATAAGTGATCTCGGTGCATAACATGTTACACATCTGAAGGAATCAAAATTTACTTTATAATAAACATAATAACATGAGTAACATTTTAATAAAAAATCGGGAATTTGGATAATTTTAATTGAGAATAAAAATTAATTTTAGATTTATAATTAATTTAATTATATTAGAATTTCATACTATATAAACACAATAAATTAAATTACGTCTATAATAGCATATATGACTCTATAAGAGTAGTTTGAGATAAATACCCATATCATTGTCTTTATTCATTATACAGTTGAAAAAAATTTCCCAATAGTTAAATTATTTTCAATAAGTTTATGCAAAAAAAATTATTCAAAACTATAACCATTTATACAACCAAACTATACAAATTTAATACATATTTATATTACATTTTTTTAAAATATTTTCTATAATTGTTGCAATTAATCTGGATAAAATCCATAATTTTCAATGAAATGGTGTTGGTATATATTATTCTCAAAAATATTATTATTATCTCATATAACATACTTGTATATATAAAATTTAATTGTTTAAAAATATATCATATCATATGTAGGTATAATATTTATTGATATTCGGTGATGAAATCCAAAAACAATCTTGTTTAAGTGATTAATGATGAATGTAAGGTGATTTCATAATTAAGGAGTTAAAAGTGGACATAAAATTAATAAATCCAAAATAATTACTAAAATTTAAATATCATATTACAGATATAAATTTTTTCTATGTGTCATAAATGAATTTATTAATAGTATTGTTCAAATACGCAGTGAAATTGAAAAATACATGTTGCTTCCCTGATTAATGGATGAATTTGAGGTGGTTTATTTATAATATAATTGTCCAATATTTTATTTTTAATTATTAGTGTTATATATTTAAATAATAAATAAATATAATGATATAATAATATATATAAAGGAATTTCATATAAATGAGAGAAAATTTTTTCCTTACCTCACATATATAAAATTAATTAATTATCGATATTAATTTTTTGACCATATCAATAATAGGTTAGTGAATTTGTTAAACAAAAACATTAATGAAATAATAAGAATCATATTTATACTTTAATCTCACTGCCACTTCCTTCCATGTAAGGTAGTTTTGGAATGATAATCGAAAATAAAAAATTTCATGGATGTATTAGTCCACACATAGACATGTACGATGATATTTTTCCATTGAACAAAAGAATAGATATGAAACACCTAGATATTTTTGACATATTATTTTCATAATATATTATATTCAACATTTCACATGGCACTAGAAACACACACACACACACACACACTCATATATATATATATATAATAACTAAATTGAGCATTCCTTTTACACGACAACAGTGTAAATTTTTTGGTATGCAACATTGATGTTCCTTTCACTACACACATCACCGACATGGCATGTTCTACATTTGACGCGGACATGTCGTTCATTAAACAAAATCCCAAATTTTTAGGAAATATCATTTTCCTAATATAATTATTTAAATGAGTAAGTAATAACCTTTATATTAAATAATAATATTATTAATATTAGTAAATTATTTCCAAATTTATCTAAAATTATTTTTATATAAATAAATCTTCTTAATAATTAAAAATATATTTTTAGGGCCATTATATGTTTAATAGTACAATATTTTAAAATAAACTCATTTTCAATTCCTTTTATGAAGAACATGAAAATTAATTTTAGACATGAATAAATTTAGTTTGACAAAATTTAAATCCGTTGTGAATTTTGATTTCTTAAATAATATAAGGGTTCTATTTTGGGATTTTTTTAATGAAATTTTATTTTTTGAGTAATAGTGAGAAATTCATCATTTTAGTTATTAACTGACATTTCATTTAAATATTTATTAGTTTCAAATTATACATTAAATATATTTTATGGTCACATTATATAATTTATAATTATTTTTATTCGATTTAGGTATTTATAATCAATTTCATATAGAAATTAAATATAGAAAATGAACAAACTTTGGAATAATTTTATACATTAAACACCCATTATTTCTCTTCATATGCAGGATTATCATAAAACATAATTTTTCATATCTATGAATTGAATTTTAAAAAATTTACAAACACCATTTTAAATAGAATAATATTTATATCCTAATTATTTAAGGTTAAGGTTTGTCGGAATACATTTATAAAAGTGATTAAAGTTAATCACTACAATTAATATCAAATCAAAATTAATCAAGGACTAAAACATAATATTAGGGGTCCAAATGACCTATCCATTTATAAAAAGAAAATTATATGGAAATATTTAGTCCATAAAAAGTTATATATTTATATTGGTATAAATTTTATGAATTTTTGTTTATAATAGGTGTACACCTAACATGTTCTTAAATATTCCAAGTGACATATTTTCAATCACTATAAAAGGACACCGACTATTACACTAATTAAAACCTATAAAAACAAAAATTTTAAGTCAATATCATCAAAATGAACTTCTCAAAATCCCTCCATTACTTTTATAATCGTCACTGTGTGTACAAATAATACCATGGAAGCCATTTTTCAAAAACCAAAAGGAGTTACCCGATTATGTGGTAATGCCTTTTCTCAAACTCCGTCCTTTTATTTTTCATTTTGAATTACTCAAACCTATTTATTTATGTATTTTATAAAAATTCTATATATTTAATATACTACAATGTTTTTATTATAAGTTTTTTACCTACACTTACACACAAATCCATCTAATGTGTAAGAGACACATTGTTTATGTGTACGGTGATCTACAACCTCACTAAACGATGATTTGTCATCTTGATTTTTAAACCACTTATGAGGGAAATTATGATAGAAAAATTTTTATATATTTCATATATTAAATTTTGTTTTTATTTAATCTAATTTAATCCTTTTAAATCACAAATCTTTTTAAAATCCATTTGGTGTAATATGAAAATTTCGTTTGATGAAGTATAAAGTATTTCCCCTCAAAGCCTTTTGATTCATTCAAACAATACATGGAATGTATTAAATATGGTTTTGGTTATATTATATTATATATATGATATAATACTATAACTAGAATAATTATATGTATAAATATATGTGTATATATTCCATGATCTCAATTTTTTTAATATGAAAATACAAAATGGAAATAACAATCATGCGTACGAACAACTTACCATCCCCATTAATGGTGATTTCCATTTCATACCAATATATTTTATAAGTTATTATAATAAAAATATCATGAAAATAAATTATATTTATATCAAGTTTAAAATTTCGTATTTCAGTGTATATGTATTCGGATAAAATGAAAAACAAAATAATACACAAGCTGAAAACCAATTGAATATTACATGACGCATAAGCTAAAAACGTAATTAATAACATTAGGGTAATATAAAGTAACAATAAATACATATATGTTATTATATATTTAAATATTGTTCAATAAAATATTTTTAATAAATTTATATTTTTATACTAGAGGTTTGAACAAATATAACGAGAGCCAAGACACAAGCTAAGGGATTTATTATCACATTTTTTTCTATGAGAAACATGATTTATTAACCATAAAATCCATTATTATGGTGTATATACATACCATGGAATTATTCAATTTTTTTTTATTTTTAAATTTATGTTTATTTACATTACAATTTTATGACCATTATTTATTTGATTTTATATTTCAAAGGTTACATAACTGAGGAAATAGTTTTTTCCAAATTTTACATCATTGAGACTCATGTTTTTACGCGCCAAAATTCAATTTGTGGTTTATATACATCAATATTATATGATATATCAGGAATACATTTCTATTCAAGATATTTTATGATCTTTTAAATTTAATTTCTTACTTCTATTGTATGACCATATATTACCATGTGAAAAGAGTTTATTTAATCATTCTCATCGCTTTTAGTTATTGTAAATTATTATGATTCATAAATTAAATTTTATTATTTGTCTTAGATGAATAGTCATGAGATTCATTTTAATCTTTTTTATAAAGATATATCCATGTATTAGTATGATATTCAAACTCTTTGGTTCTTAATATAATTAATGATAAGTTTTTATGGAAAAGATTATTGTATAAGTCTCTTTGGTAAGAAATTTGTATTATTTGAAAACCATTATTTCAAAAATGTATTCAAATATTTATTGAAATGATAAATGATGTTCATTTTCAAGGACATTGTAATATAATTTTTTCATATTTTAATAATTTTTTTTATAAATGTTTTCAATTGTTTTCAACTAAGTGGATTTAAAAATGTTTTCATGATATCATTATATGTTTTCAAAGAGTCTACATAGAAATGTGTTTAATAGAGCTTTGAATCATTATTAATATGTTTTATAAAAAATCAAGAAAAAAAGATTTAAATTTATATGAATATTATTTAATATGTTTTTAACAAAAAATGATTTATAATTTTTTTCAATATCCATTCATATGATTTAAAGAAAAAATGTTTTCAAAATAATTTCAATACAACTTTATAATTCTTCAATATATTTTTAGAAGAAGTTGTTTTAAAAAGTATCTATTTTATTAAAAATAAATTTCTGAAAGATGATGGGAAATTTTCGTCAATATAAAATTATAAAATATATTTCAAAAGTATTTTCCTTGTAAGATGAAATCCATTGATTTTAATCATTATATTCAAGGAAATGATGTTAAGGTTCAATTAATAATACTTATTGAATAGTTTCTAATTTTATTTAATAGATCATATGACACAATTTTCACATCCATGAGTTATATTATTTTGACTACAACATATCTTCACAGGTTATGATTTGATGAAATTATTAAGAAACCTAAACTTTTTCTATAGGTTATTATGTGATGAAATTATAATGATACACAATTCATTTCATGGGTGATGATTTGGCGTTTATAGATCACATCTCATTTCATTCATTATGATATGAGGAATTTTTTGGCAGATGCATGTATGATTTCATTAGTGATCATTGGGTCTTATATCTCCCTCTATTTAATTTGTTATCTCTGGAGGACTCATGGGTATAAATTTTATTAGCGTACTATGATTCATTGAAATTTGATTATGCATGAACATAATTACATGTTCACAATGTTATGAGTGAACCTTATTATATTTTCATAATTTTATTCAGGAAAAGGTTTTGATATATATATGTTTATGAGTGGACCTAATTACATGTTCAAAATATTTTGTGTGAGATAGATTATATGTTAATCATTTTATCCATGGATCTGGATTCATGTCCACAAGGTTATGGATGAACCAGATTACCCCATCACAATGTTATGTATTGACCTAGATACATGTCCATAACTTAAAGTGGAGCATTATTTCATGTCTTTAACATAATTAGTGAACCTATTTATACTTATACATGTTCTCAAAATTATGAAGACATATGAATGCCATAAATTCCATTCCTTATTCATATATTATGATTTCATGAATTAGGTTCTCAATTAACATATGATCAATGTATTATAAACTTTAAATATTTATTATGATCTAAAATAAGTAGTGTATGATCTCTAATTTTTATCCACAAGTTATATTCCATATTTTACTTGTTATTATCAATAATTATCTCTATATAAACATACCGATCATCTATGATAAACCCTTTATTGTGATTCGTTTCTCTTTGACGTAATGAATGGTCTTAGGTTTAATTAATAAATATGGAATTCTTTATGGGAGATATTGATGAAATTTCACTAGGATATAAAATTATATTTCTATTATTCCAAAGAAACTAATCTATAATGATCCCCATGCATGTTTTTTTTAATGTAATCTATATTCTTAAAAAACGATATAAAATCCATGCATGTTAACCTTGTGTCTCTATAGATTGTATCAATGTAAATTATTAGTCATGAAAAATAAATAAGTGTGATAAAAATATATGGACATCCCACATAATATTTCTAATGGTATATATAGGGATGTCTCTAAGGATAAGTAAAATGACGAGTCCACATTTTGGAAAATTTCATGTAATTTCGATTATGGATGTAGTTAGTGGTTTCCTTAAAACCCATACATGGATGGATAATTCAAGTGGATGTGGATATGGGATATATGTACCTTGGGGTAACAACTCCAATAGGATGTTTTGGGATTGAATTGGGGTAATATGGTACACGACAATAGGCCTTACTGTAGAACTAGTTTGTCAGTCTTGAGGGGTATTCTTTTTGAATTAAGAAAACTTTTCGAAAACAATAATGACAGATTTAAATATATGTTGAAAATAAATAACCTAGGTTAAAAAAAATGTTTTATAGATTAAGTCATGTATCATCACTTATTCATCCAATTAGTGACATTTCTATATTATGTGGTTCCTCATTATGATAAATGTTTCTTACTCTATGCTATTGATTTTAGTAAATGGTAGGAACATGAAGGAACTGCGTTAAAGGTTATCATGATGGAAAATGAACAAAATGTCCTCCTAATGATCTAAATGATATGGGGGATAGAAAACAAAACCTTGTTGATATAATCTCATATGTTTCTCATGCTATGAATCATTATAAGATTCAAAATGAGGAAATTATGGAACACTATTGTAATGAGTCCATCCTGAAGAATATTCCAACTTCATTCATTGGGTCTAATGATCCACTTGTTGATGAACACTATATCAATACCACTAAAAAATATTCTCCATCCTCAACATTTAATAACTGTAAAAAGTCAATTCTGGTGCAAATTCGATTATAAGGTGATGAAGACCAGTGGTGAACACTTATCAAGAATACATAGATGATAGATTGAAGTTAATCCATGGATTGTTATGTGTTCAGTAACATATTATTGAGTAATTAAATTTCTCATTTTTTGATGTGATGTTGGGAATTTTGATTCAGGAGTTAGATAAAAAGGATGATGAATCTATATATACCTTTTAGGTTAATTTCATGGGACATGAGAGGCACTCTTCTATTATTATCATACTAGCCAAATTTTATGTGGATTGATTCTTTAGTGTCATAAATACAAGTCTCATAAGGGAATTATCGATATGAGACATTAATATATATTAATAGTTTTTAAATTTATCAATCCATGATTAAATTTATATTGGAGTTACCCATCAATCTCATTATTTTTCTAAGAAGAAGATGAAGGATTTAAACGTGGAATTTAAAAAAACATAGATAGATGAAAAGCTAAAAAGTCATACATGACATAAAATTGGGGAAGTCCACTTAATAGAGTTACTTAATAGAAAAATAATGAATTTCATGTTTTTTATGCCTTACCACCATGTAAAATAATGTAAAAGAGGTCAGAAAATGAATTTATATTAAATTAGTGGGGTGAAATATCAACAAAATAACCACACACACTAATTTGTTTTCAAGGTCATTGATTTTGCGCATTATGAAAAAATGCCTTAATCTAAGGGAAAATATAAGAGATAAGAAACAAAAACCTATGTGGAAGAAGGAAAGGAGGGAAATTTTGAAATCACATTGGATGATGTGAATAATGATAATTAAGGGAAAACATTTCATTCCCTCTTTTAGTTGGTTAGTTAATTGTTTTTTCTATTAATAAGCCCTATAATTATCTTTTTGTTCAGACTGTAGAGATGTTTCATGTGGGAATTTCTCTCTATATAGATATTAGAATAATAAATTATCATTTACTGTTCAATCAATGAAAGGATGAATCAATGTATATTATAACAATGTTTTTGTTATGTGATAAGATAATATTTAGGGAAGAAATGGTGAATTATATTTTTAAGGGTCATAATGACAACCATTAATAGAAATCTAAAGTAAATATTCAAATATTTTATTTTAGATTGATGTATTATCTATCCAAATGAGGACTTATACTTATTGGATATATTTTTTGAGATTATTGTAATTAATGATATGCTGGTTGACTTATATGGGATGTCATGATTTTTTAGTACTTGATGAATAAAAAAAATTCATTCATGTCATAGGATAAGAGATGATGTGGGAATCTATCAGGCAATAAACAACGGTTGGGATTATATAAAAGATAATGAATAACATCTTATAAGGATGAGATTGTTCATATGAATGGGAATAACATCAAGTAATTATATTTTTCAATATTTATGTGCAATAATAATTTTTAACGATGACATAACGATATAAAATTTGTTATCCTAATTCCATATTTTTTATTAAACCAGGGTCCCTATAAATCACCATAGATTTAAAAATTTGAGGCAATAAACATTTCAATTATCATTCAATTGTTTTTTATTGATTACCTCTATCAGTCCCTATATTTATATATAATTTTCCACGATGTACAATATTGATTCCATCTTATGTTCTCTGACATGGAAACCTAGTTTAATGTCACTTTGGCTAATAGTTATGGTTCAAACTTTTCGTTTTTAGGAATGATGTACTATTATAATTTTATATTGTGATATTCTATGAAATGATCGTCCTTGTAATAAACCAATGACTACCCAAATTAATTTTAAGTATAAATACATTTTAAGGGGTGTAAATTGATATTCACCTATATTTTGTGAAATATTTTTTTAGGTTATTTTAAATTTTTCAATTCATGTGACAATGTGAATTGTTATATATATATTTATATATATAATTAAAATAATTTGAGAATTAAATTAACTTGGTACTAACATGTATTTTTCTACATGAAACAAGGACATGGATTTCTCTATATGAAACACTAACATTCCATGCACTACAAGGAACATTGGCTAATCATACGTAATATAAAATATTGAGTGTCTATAAAATATTATTTTATTGTTATAATTATTTTTAATGAGTTAATTGTAAACTACATTTTCGAAAATACTTATATGAAAAGTAATAAAAACTTTTAAAATAACATTATAAGAGTTTTATGTAAATAAAACATATTTTAAATGAAATATATAATTTTCTTAATGTTTTCATACTATTTAAAGAACTATTATCTCGATTGATATAATTTCCTTGTAATTATATGATGAAAAAAGAAATTAATATAAGACAGATATAGAATTTTCTTTGATAAAATAGAATACATTTTTGAATTTATTATTACTAAATTATCTTAGGGTTATTTTTAATACGTCGCTATGAATCATCAGTTTTGAATGAATAATAAAAAATATTTCATTTTAGTGTATACCTAACATCTCCTTTAAATTATTATTAAATTTTTGTTATAAAACTATTTTTTCTAGGTCACCTTTTTTAAATTATAAATATAATCATAAGATTTTGGTCATTATATTCAATTTCACATTGAAATTGAATATAATAAATTAAAACATTTTTTAACATTTTTCATCATTAATAACATGTTATTTCAACCCATCTTTGAGATATGCATTAATCCTAATCATTACAAATATATGAATTGAATTTTATGAAATTAAAATAAAATTATATATATGGTAAAATGTTGATTCTAATTATAAAATGTAATATTTTGACACATAAATTTAGTTAATGTTACTAAAATTAATCATCATGGATATGGTGAGATTTGGTTTAATTAGAGACTAATCCTTAATCCTATCTGAACAGATAAGGTATAAAATTATTCAAAACCAATTTTTTGTACATATTTGTTCCATATAAATTACATTATTTATTTATTTAATGATTTTATATTAATTTTTAAGGAACTAACATGTGCACACCGAACATGTTCTATGAAATTCCAAGTGAGTCATTTTCCTTCCCTATAAATGGCCACCACCACTCCCACTTCTAATCACCGCTCAAAATTTTTGGTTAGGATATTACCTGACCAATAAAATTATAAAAATACCTATATTAAAAATATAATCTTTTCATTGGGTGGAAATCAATCAATGGAATCATTTTTTTCAAAAACCTAAAGGAGTTACCCAATTAAGAAGTAGCATCTTCTCTCAAGCTCTATTCTTTTATATTCCTTCTCCACCCATTCACTATTTTTATTCCATGATTTTATAAAAAAATTGTTTATTATATATTGTATTATTTTTTCAATTTATCTTATAAACACTTATATAGACATCCATCTAATGGGTAACAAACATACTTTTAATGTGTACAGTAAACTACTGCCTTACTAAATGATGACTGTTTAATTTTTCATTACCACCCTCACGTGCTAGACATTATTATGGGAATTATATTTATATATTTCATATATTATATCAATTAATTATTTATTCTTCTTCATTCCATTTTCAAAATATATATTTAAATATTCTATTTGGTGAATATATGATGATTTCGTTTTGAGGAAGTGTGGACTACTGGCACCTAAAAGTGGTGTGATTCATTAACTCACTAAATAGAATGTAAAAAGTATGGGATTATGAAAAATATATGATATAAATTATATAATAATTTTACTAGAAGATTAATATACATATATATATAAATATATTTCAATTACATTGTTTCCTTCAATATGACAGTAAATAAATATAAATATCATTCATGCGTACATACGACCTTTTGTCTCTATGAACGTTGTATTCCATTTCACACATAAATAGTATATATATTATTATAATTATTATGTTAATTTAGATATTATATATCAATTTTTTCCATCCATAAATCATGATATAATCATATAGACCACTGTTTTAACAAATTAAGACACAAACGAAAAAATATAATATTACCAAAAGGCTTAACATAATAGTAAATTGATGGAAACTAGATAATGCAATGTTATAATAAATCCATATATGGTATTATATATAAACATAATGTTTTTATATGATTTATAGTAAAATTATTTTTAATATAATTGTGTTTTGAAAGATTATGAGGATAGTCAAGACAGATGGTTAGGGATGGAATATCACATTATATTTTAAGGAGATACGTCATTTATTCACCACCCATTCCCTTTGTTTTTTGTGTATAATACCCATACTGTATTCCAAATTTATTATAATTAAATTTATTTTTATTTATATATACAATATATGAATATTTTTAGGACATTATTATTTCAAAATTTACCAAATTAGTAAAATGGGTTTCTCTCAATTTTCCTCTATTGAGACTCAATTTTTATTATGAACCTAATTTTTTTAAGTCTATAAACGTCCAATATACATGATATATCAATAATATTAGTGTTTTCAAGATATTATATGGTTCATTCTATTTTATTTTCTTATATGGATTTCATGATCCCATGTTTAAAAGTGATAATAGTTTACTAAAGCAATCTAATCACTTTTCAAGCTAGTTAATGAATATTAATCATTTATGAAATTTTATGATATTTATCTTAAGAAATCATATTATATTTATTATTCTTTGTTTATTCATGGTATATACATATATTAGTACAATTTGTACACTATCTAGTACTTATGATAAATAAAAAAAATTATTAAGAAAAAAATGACTATAACATTCTCTTTGGTCATAAGTTAGATTTATATGAAAATAATTTTCCCAAAATGTTTTCGAAAAAGAATTCAAATTACCATTAAATTTCATTTTTATGCATAATGTTTTTTTAATTTTTTATTGTTTTAAACTTTTTCTTTATATTTTCTCAATATTATTTGAATATGAATATTATCCATATTGATTTCATTTTTTATTTATTTGTTTTCAATGTATAATTAGTGAAATGGATTTCAAAAAAAATTGTTGATTATTTATAATTTTCTAATGTGTTTTTCAGAAAAATATTAAAATGTCTAGAATATTAATTTTAAGTTTTCATGGAAAATGGTTTTAAAAAATTACATGTTTTCTTCATAAGTTTTCAACGAATTTTTTTTCAAAATTATTTCAATAATTCATTATATGTTATAAATTTTTTCAAAGTAAATGGTTTTGAAATGTATCAATCTTATATCAATGATTTTTCAATAAAAAAAGATTTTTCATCCAGATTAGTTTTTAATAGATATTAAAATTTTATATTCCATCTAAAATGACATATGTTGATCTTAATGATGTTGTTTTGGGAATCTATCTTATGGTTCAATGTATATTCGTTATTTAAGGATTATTTTTTTATTGAATATTTCATGAGCAATATGTTTCACTTCCATGGGTGATATTCTATTTAAACCCTCTTCTATTTACTAGTTATTCATGATGAAATTATAATGAAATGTATCCCTTTTTTATAGTATATTTTGTGATGATATGTTAATTATACAAATTTATTTTCATGGAAAATGATCTGATGTTTATATGAAAATATTTTTTTTGATATGTTATGATCGACGTTTTGTGGAATATGCATGTATGATGTCATTATTTTATAAGTGTGACATATATATCCATCCATTGCTCTGTGAAATGATGGATGAATCATTATTATAAATGTTATTCATGGACTTTGTTGCATGTCCATATATTTATTCGTGTACCTAATTACTTATTCACAAGTATATCTAATAACTATATTATGTTTTCATAACGATATTCATTTCCCTGGTAAAATCATCATATGATTATGCATAATCTAGAATACATTTTCACAATGTATTATGTAAACCTGATTTAATGATATAAATGTTATGCATAGGCATAGTTTCATAACCCTAAGATTATGTCTGACCCTAATTACATGTTCACAATGTTATTTATAGACCATTTTCATGTCCATATGTTGATGGGGGGGGTCTAGATTTTATTTCCTTATGTTATTGAGTGATCTTTTTTTTCTTCTTATATATGTTCACAACCCTATAATCAAATATGAATGACAAAAATTCAATGTCTTATATCTATGTTATGATTTCATGGATTATTCTCTCTATTATATCAAGATTCATGTACTATGAACAATCACTCATTATTCTAATTTCTAATATAAAGGGTATGATCTTAAAATTTTATTCTCATGTTATACAATATTTTTCATGTTATGATTACTCATATACTTTATTTACACATACTGAGCACATGACCTAAAAGTTAAATTTTTATTCCAAGAAACATTTGTGGAAAAATTGGGATACCAACTCCTGTTCAAGGAAATGTTATGAACCCCAAACTGTGCCCAAATGATGTTAAGAACATGACAAAGAATATTCGGTTCAACCACCATATACGTTATCTACTTTAGAGGGGATAATTGTGTGTTCGAATCATTACTGATATGATCTTTTAAATAATCCACAATCATGTCCCAGGTCATGATAAATTCTTCTGTGATGATCATCATTTCATTGAATCCTCACGTAAGGATTTTGTCATGTTTGGAAATCAACTCACTTTGTTCTTCATTAGTTTTAATACATGGTGATGTCTCATGAATTATATGAATAACCAACTTAAATGAACTGATATAAAAGGTTTATTATAACATATCCTCCTTATTTTGTAAGAAAATATCCAGTCATTCCCCATTCCATAACTTCCACCTTGTATAAGAATCTCTTTTTGGTATAATCAAATACTGGTTCAATGTTTGGTAAAATTATTTCTCCATTAGGGGCCCTGATTTCTTTCCATAGAACATGCTCTCCCAACTCACCAAACACTTTACTATAACATTCATCAATTTTTGCTCCCCCGATCATCCCGATATCCCATTATGTGTTAACATCCCTGAATATTTAGTAACAATTGCTTCATCAGTGTTCGAATAGTCTTTGCGGGGCCTTGATTTTTTCCCTCCCTTGTGAAAAGTGAAATTCAAAAAGAAAATGTCCCCTTTATTTACCTTTATTGATCCAGGACCAACCATCATGTGTCCTTGTGATTCTTGTTCGTAATCTGTTCACTCCTAGGAGTCTTCTTCTTTTCCTCTTGGTTCAGTATCCTCCATAGGCCTTATCGTGACATATTTGTGTTTCTACCTTGGATTGTTTGTTTTCCATCCATCTTGATCACCATTTTCCCCCATAGAAGTCAATAATGTGAACCAATTTCTTGTCTAAATAGCCCCGATAGGTTCATATTGATCTAGCGGTCGCAGAGATGGAGATGGAACTATGTTAGGACCAGGGACAACATGCAACATGGATAGAACATCATACAAACATGAGGAAAAATACACATCTAATAGTACATGTTCTTTTTCATGGGAATCATATGCATTATAGGAAATAGAGGGTACAAGCTTTTTTCCATTTTCTGTACCGTCTGACTTCACCTTATCAGTATAAGATGACCCAACCTCACGTAGGACATTCTCTGCCTTATTACCATCATCCAGATCCCTCCTCAGTTTGTAAAAACTATCATCAACATGTGGTTTAGGGATCATATTGCATGGTTTAACGATATGTGAATCAAGATTGATATCAACCTCATGAACCTGAGAATCTGTAGAGGTGTTCACAGTAGATGGATCCATTGGATGGTTAGGTGATTGCATACCATTAAATTTTTTTCTCCCACTCTGTAATGATGTAATGGAATGGCCAAACCACCTACAAGAAGAGAAAAACTATGTCTAATTCTCCAAGATGGTGCTCTGCATGCACCAAAATTCTTCTCCATCTATAATTCGGAGCCAATCAATCACTAGTTTGGAATCCTTTACCTCAGCATTGATTCAAGGAATCATATGGTGACATAATGGGGTTTTTCTACTATCCGAACATAAAAAATGACCAAATAGGTTCCCAAACATGTGGATAATTGATGGATTTTGAATTGTAAGAGGATGTTTTAGAAGTCTTACCCATACTTATGAAGTCAGAGAATCCCATTTTATATAGATATTGTAAGACCATCAGAAGGGAATGAAATAGGAGGAGCTATATGATCGGGGTGCTCTAGATGAGACTAAAATCAGAATATCCTCAAAGAATAAAAGAATCATTATATATCGCCTATCAAGATTACATATGGTTTGAAGGTTGTGTAAAACCTAGGATTTAGAAAAAAACTTATCAATAGACATGATCCATGGATGAGGTCGACTGAAATGAGCCACCAACGCTTGGTTGAGAAGTGTTGAAGCCTCCAAAAATTCTGAAGTTAAAATCGTGAGTGAAAGAAAGCTTTCATAGAGATATAGATGATTGGGGATAATATCAATTTATTTGGAGGGAGGGAGAGAAGCATGGTATGAGAAAGAAAGAGGTTGTGCCCCAGTAGGAGGCGATAGAATATCCCCCTCCCCATCATTTGAGGGAGGGGCAGCAGCGGTAGCCATCCCCCAAGGGAATCACCAAGAGGGGAGTTGAGAGGGGAGACGAATCACCAAATCCATACATAGTGAGCATATGACCTCAACTATTTCTTATGTTTTCTTTCTCCAAATTATGAAAAAATCTCTTAGGTAGAAGAAATAATGGTGTATGTATTTATCCTATATTTTTAAGATATTTAACAAGGGTATAGGATTTGTTTTCCCAGTATCCAATGACTGTAATCAATTATGGTCCTTGGGCATGTATTTTTTAATGTACTGAATATTACTCTAAAATGTTGTGATATCCGGGTATTTAAACATTGAGAATCAATAGGAGAAATATTTTTTTATTTTTCAGAATAATTTAATTCAGATGAAGATCAAAATGATATATTAAAGTATCTTCGTGCACCAGTCTTGCAAGGATGTGATGGAAAAAAAATCATGTTTTTTCATGGATATAGTAATCCACACAAATTAACAATTTTGGATTATTATTCATAATAGTAAGTTGAATAAAATTTATTGATTATTCCCTTAGATTATTAATATTATATATATTAAAATATTATTTAATTATATAATGATTTTAAATGTATAATTGGAAACAAAAATTTTCTAAACATTAATCTATATAATAATTAAATTAAAATAATTGATAACTATGATATTTCTTTGATGATACCTCAAAAATATAGGGAATATTCTAATATATTTTTTCTAATAGCACGTGACTATGAATGATTATTCTATAGGAAGTAAAAAATTCAATATTAAGAGGAAATAAAATTTACCATAGTTCCTTGAGGGGTTGTGAGAGATGAATTTTTGGATGGGTGATAATTGTATTTTTGTAAATTTATTATCCTAATATAAAAGAAGGAAGTTATAAACATGTTAATTTGAGTTAAATTTTGAAAATTATTTAATTTTGGAGATACAATGTCTACATACACCTTATCTATTCAATTTTAGACATATTTTTATGATGTTACAATCCCATTAAATATTTTACTGATTAGTTATACCATTTTTGGATTTTACAATGGTAATTATTATGTATCTATGAAAAATTAATTAGGATGCCAAAAAATAAATGGACCATTATTATATTCTAATCAACTACTAATTAAATATTCTAAATTCATTTCATTAAATGAAAGTATTTATAGAAATGAAATATAATTTAAAAAAATTATTTCTAATTTATTAATTTTTTACAAAATTATTATTTATGTTCGTAATGATTAAATATGTATTTATAAAATAAGAAAAAAAATTAAAATTATAAATTAATATAATAATTTTAGATTTGGTCATGGAAAACTGTTTCATAAATTTAAATTTCACATACTATTATTGTGATGAAAGGACTATTAATTTTAATAACTATTTTTTTATTATTCTCTATGAAATCATTCGTTGTTGGAAAAGAACGTAAATTCACATTCAGAATTTTTTCTATTTTAAACCACAAAATAAAGGACATTTTTTAAATTAATAATTCTACAATTTATGGACATATAATATCAACTAAAATGTGACTTATAATGCAAAACCATTTATTATAAAATTTATTTTTGGGAATATATTTCATCCTCATAAATTGTGATAATTATTTAGAATACAAATTATTATT
The DNA here is from genome assembly GCA_963277665.1 of Viscum album. NCBI lineage: Eukaryota > Viridiplantae > Streptophyta > Magnoliopsida > Santalales > Viscaceae > Viscum > Viscum album. The sequence goes on from OY728127.1 coordinate 2,049,500,709, forward strand.
AAATAGTTATAAATTAAAAATTAAATTTATCAAATTTAATCCAAATATTCATGTTCTATGAAAATAAAATATTTTCAAAAATATACTGATATGTGTAAAATGATCATATTAGACTTCATTGTAGTACCAATTGAATTTCATTTATATGAAAAGTGTACATTATTTTCTGCCAATAATTATTTTATAAATACCTATTCACAAATTAATTATTATTATTTCAACTATATGATTTTACGAGTCTAAAAATATAATTGTTTTGTTTTATTTTTCTGTTATTTGTGGATCATCCTAACTCAAAAATTTACTTAATTATATCAAATAATATATTAAAATAGTAGCAGAGTTAAAAAATCCTTTTATTAATATCAGTGACATAATTAAATAATTTATTTATATAATAATATCATTAAACCACATAATAATGTGTTTTCATTAATTTCATAGTATCTAAAAAATAAAAATATTTTAAATTTAATAAAAACATCAAAAAACAATATTTAAAGAATTTATTTATTTCAACATCACCGAAAGTAATCTCATGTAATGAAAATGAAATAATAGTATAAGGGTGGTATAAAAAACCTCGTAAAAGAAAATATATACTACTGACATGTAAACCATGGTCAGATGAGAATAATATATGAAAAAAATTCACAAGATACATTAATCCAATTTTAGGTAATAATGAAAATAAAAACCAAATCAGGACATGGAATAAAAAAGAAACTAACTAGAATTAATGGATGAATTTAACCTGAATTTATAGTTGTATATATTTTAAAATAATAATATAAAAATTTTATTTGAATTTTTATAGATGGACTTCAAAAAATGATCCACATAAGAGAAATCAAAACATAAGTGGATGAAATATATTTAAAAAATTTATAGTTAAAAAATCTTTGATGTATGTGGGTTTGAATTAAGATTTCATATTACCATAAAAAACATTAAATCATATGTAACACCAGATACTTTATTATAGGGACTATTCAATGTTCGAGTTCATAATAAACTACATAACTAAAGCAATGTGACTCGAGTAATCAATGTATCTTACCGTTAATCTGAATTCCTAGATAAAATTTTGAACTGCATGTATAATAATGGTAAATATATATAACTTATTTGGTAACCTTATTCATATAAATTTCCTTTATTAAATTTAATTTTAAATAAAAAAATTATGTATTAGCTTTTTGAAAAATATTATTCTGTCTTTTGTATTAATATTTTAATAGAAGTATCAAAATATTTTTTTCATGAATTACTTAACTAAAAAATTATTTAAAGAATATTTTTTTTAATTCTCATTTTATAATTCCATAAATAAGAAAACTAGTGTGTTTTAGGAATGTGAATTCAATAATGAACTAGTATCTTGTTATATGTAAATATAAATTGATTATTAAATAAGAATAATTTATTTATTTTCCCATAATAAATACAATTAATTATACATAATACTCATTCATATCATATATATTCATCAATAATAAACTAAAAAATCCATGATTGTGTCAATGGAAAACGCAATGAATTGTTTAATGTAGGTGGTAGTGTGATCATATCCATGAATGGTGTTTAAATATTTTGAAGGGCATGGGAATAGAAATACAATCTTATCCATTTTAGAATATTAATAATGTCATATATATCATATATTTTTTTTTAATTTCAAATTTATAAATCCTATTTTTGGCAACGATGGATAGAGAATCATGTTTACTCATGAAGGTTATAGTTCAAAATATACCCATGATTCAAATATTCATTTTTCTTTATAGAATATGGTATTGTTTATAATTTTCATAAAACTAAAATATGATCAATTAATTAATATATTTATACTAATATTATCATATTAAGATTTTGTAAAGGAAGTTTAGGAAAAAATGAGAATATAATGAAATTGAATAGATTATGGATTGATTATAAATTTATACCAACCATCCTCTATTATCTCAATTTTAAATGGGGTTAATCTATTGGGGGATTGTCTCATGACAATACCAGAAGCTATTTATGGTGGATAAGTATTTATTATATAATTGTTTATTTTTTCAACTAAATTTAGCATTTTTTTGGTAAACTAGCAAGATGTGATTCTCTTTTAAAAGTGTAAAGTGATTGGGTTTTTTCATATTCCAAAAATATTTTTAAATTTTGAAGTCAAAATCTAGTACTATTGAAAAAATATTAATGAATAATTAATTGGATAAGTAAAAAATGGTGATTAATTACTCAAACACACAATCACACACATTTATGGAACATGTTTGAGGTCATTAACTTTATGTTTTTTATATTTTCACATTTTAATATTAATAACATGTTTTTCCAAAATAACTTATTATTTATTATTAAAAACTAATATTGTATTTATTATATATAAATGAACTAAAAAGATAAATTTATATGTTTATAAATTTGATTATATTTGTATTTTTGATAATAAAAATTTATAAAATGAAAATTATTTATTATTTATAAAAAAATTCTTTAGAAAATAATTATTATACATTAAAAATCGAATTATTTTTTTATAAACAAGAATAAGAATTTATAAATTTAAATATAACATATAAACAAATAAAAATTCATTAATTTTTTAAAGAAATTTCTAAATAATTATTATCAAATAATAATTTCATAAAGTGAATAGTGTTTGTAAAAATAGTATTTACAACCATTCAAATATAAATCAATATTTTCTGGAATCTACAAAACTAGTGATAATGTAATATTTCCAATATAAATCCATAATTAATTATATTCTTTCTATATTTACATCAAAAATTTATAATTTTTTATTTGAATACATAATGTATATTGAAACTGATTTTTTATAGCATTATTAATTTTTTATATAATTCATTATTCTATATGTTTTTTATAGATTAATTTTTAAAATACTGTTTATCCTATAAATGTAATAAAATATATTATAAATAATATATAATATATGGATAATTTTATTTTATTTCTTAGATGGACTAGTTAAGTCGACATGTAAATTGAATGTTTTTTCATTTTCATTATATATATATATATATCAAAATTTAATTATAATTCATTATGTATTATAATTAAATGGGTATAATATATTGGTCAATATTTATTTTTTCAATGTTTTTTGTAGAGAACTATATCAAACTCAATATTCATTAAAAGGAGCATATTTTATTAAAACATTAAATGATAAAATAAATCCCAATTATAAATTATTTTACAATTGAAATATTATTACATTTAAAGAAAGTTGTTTATACTAATATCTCATCAAATCCATATGTTCCCATGTAACCTCCTCAGCCATATGATTTAATCAAAAAATAATTAGAGAATTTGTGGTCTTGTTTCTTATAATATCACTTATTCAATCCATTATTTCTATAGGTGTATCATCCTAGGACATGTGTTGTTCTAATTGGAAAAATTATAATGTCAATATATATACGGGATATGGTATATACTCCCTAAAATGAAGAATGTGGAAACTATCATTTACATAAGTGAGGTCTAAAATGAGTATTAAGTTATATGATTAGAAACCGACCAGATCATGTTACTTGAAGATACCAATATATCATCTTGATAGAATCCACTTCATGAAAAATCTAATAACTAGTATCCATATATATATATATATATAAAGGAACACCATTAAATAAACTTCAAAAATTAAATATCATCATTTATTATCATTATAATTATCCTAAAAATTTTCTTCCACATTTATATATATATGAATGTATTAAACATTATCTATCAGTTCATGGATATGGTAGTTTCCTATCATCTTGCTCTCTCAAAATTCATCACAAAATAATGGAGTCTATATTAATTTCCACATTGATATTATTATGGTTCCATTAGAATTATATAATTTTATTTAATATATGACTATAATAGAGAGATTATAATCATATATTCTGAGGAAATCCATTGAATAAGATCTTAGTATATCTAAATGATTTTTATTGTTTTATTCACATTGACAACCATTATAAGGATGAAAATCAGGGATGAATCATATATGAATCTCTAATGAATTCTGATGGAAATACCAATAATCATTAAGATAATCTATAACTCAATAAGATACAATGGATTATGGAACTTAATATATCCTCACTACATACCTTTTATATATGTTGTTGTTTTTTCTAATAGGAAATTATTCTTCAATTGAATTAAATTATACAAACATCATATGGGGATTGACTAATTTTTTTTAATAATTGTATTTATACATTTTGGGGATTCTTATGACAATATCAACGTTGGGGATTTATGATCAATATCCATTTATTTGTATAGGTAGAAAAATACTGTTATACATTTTATGTTGAGCCTAATTTTATTACCATAACAATAATCCTGATACTTTTTCTACAAATTATAACATCATGATATCACACAAAACATTTTATTTTAGGTGTCTCTATATATATGAACATCCCATATAGATTTTTCAGGAAGAAATATGATATTAATCATAATTTACCTTCTTCAAATCCTATTTTTACAGAACATAAATCCAGGTTAAAACAAATATATTTTAACCATTTTTTATTTTAATCAATATAATATTACCTTAATTTTCATTAGCAATAATTCATTATTATTGTAATAATTAGTCAATATATTATGGAATGGTTGAGATTTCATTTATGGGATATTGGATTTAACACCACCCTATATGACATCATGATTAATATTTCTAATATTTAAGTTTATGTATATTTTTCAATCTTTATCATAGATATTGAATCATGATATTTTTTATCTAATAGATTGAGCATCCTTTTGCATCACAATGTTTTAATATATAGATAAATTTTAATATTTGATCAATTCCAAAAATCACATTATGAATATATTCCAAATATTTTATGATAGTATATATTTCAATCTCTTAATATCATTAATAAAATCATACATTTGTCAATAGAGATAATGAAATGAAATACTAAATGAAATGACCACTAATAGTATCCACAAATCAGTTGTTTATATATTTTCATAGGGGTAATTTTTTTGTTGGGAATTTTAATTACCATATCAATTTCTAATAGTATGCATCCCAAAAAAATTGAAGGAATAAATTTTTATTATAAAACATATCCCTTATATACTGCAATATAATCATTGTAGCTGTTTCCATCCCCATTTTAATTTCTAAGAAATTGTAATTATATTTCCCTATCAAAAGTTTCATTAATAATTTCCATGATAATATTGTTTTTAGATATAAAATATCAATAAAATATATCACAAAATTATTATAATATATAGTTTGACTAATAAAAATATTGATCAATGAGACATTATTTTTTATAATCCCTTTATTGATATACTTATATTTACTTTCTCGTGATTATATGAAAAAAAAGTCACATTATATAACTATAATTCAAATTTCATAAATTGGAAATAGAGTATCTACTATAAAATGGAAAATAAAAATAATACAAATTATATTATTCATCTCCCATGATATTTTAAAATAAAATATCATCATCTGTAAAGATGAAAAAATATGACCAATATAGTTTCTTAAGAGACTATCCATTATATCCATGACGATTTACAAAGACTTTGTTTATAAAAAAGAAATGAAAATACATTCATATTATCTATATCTCGAAATAAAATATGATTTTCATATATCCCCTATCTATCCATAAAAATGTTGATATGATAATTGAATGTAAATAATCAAGTAGTATAGGGAACCACAATGTTGATATTGTAGGTTTTAGATATGGGGTAAATAATATATTTTTTCAAATTATAAACAAGTTATGATCATGATAGAAAATGAAAATATACATTGTTATATATTTATTTTTAATTAATAGTGACTTTTCACCCCAAAGGTGAATTGATGGGGATGATAAAATAATTTCAACATTTATCCCCTATATTATTATTTAATTACTCTAACCCTATAGTTCCAAACATATATAAATTTTTTGATATAGATATGAATCCATATATAATTTCAATTTATAATTTATATTCTTTCTCCAAAGAAGAACTTGGAAGATCATCTCGGAATAAATTACTATATCCATAAATTGTGAATAAAATAAATTCAAGAATCAACTCTAATCATTGGATTTTGAAATATATAATTATTTTGAATCAGTATAGATATTTTAGATTTTTCATCGATTTGGAGATCATCAAAATTTTGATAAAAAAGAATAGGAGCATTTGGGATAATAAATGGTTCCCCCATATAAAAAAATCTTTATTTCACATATATATTTATATAGAAAATCCATACACAATATCTTTCCAAATTAATCCAAGGAGAGAATAATTTTATCTATTAGAGGTAACATCGAAAAAATAGATTGAAAATTATTTTTATATCATTGATGACTTCATTCTTCCACCATGTGTTATCTTATATATATAATTATAGAATGAATTATTTCATGATTAGATAATATCATAAATACTGTGTTCTTTTATACAATATAAATAATAAGAGGAAGTTAATGAATTCACTAAACACTAATGGAGATTATTTTCCAACAGATAATTATATTATTTCATTATTCTAAATCTCATCTAATTTTAATAATTGATTTTATAATGTGGAGTTAAAATCATATTACACTTTTATGTTGGGATTCAAAAATACATTTGTGATCATGATCCTAATTTCTATCTCTACCACATTTAAAAATTCATCCTCGCACTTTAATGAAATATAATTTTTGTCCCTTATAAATAATTTATAAGAATTGATTTGAATATTCATTCTATAATATATTTCATATCTATGATTCCTTTTTACTCTTTATTCTAGATTTTATCTCTCAATGAATGAGAATCATTTTCTTACATTTCCACCTTATTTGAAAATTTGACAATCTCATCATATCGACATCATTCCAATATAGGTAGTTCTATATAAATATATGGTATACAAACATTGAACAATGTTTTGATCATTCTATCATCTTATGTAACAATTGAGAACAAATACCTTGTGTATACTGTGATTACGTGTTCATAATTAACAATGGATTCATCATCCATTTTTTCAACTATTTTTATTCTCCATCTATATTTGTGTGATGATTTTATTGAATTATTGGTAAAGTATAATATTTTGACAACAATCTATAATGTAGTTAAATATATTACATCTAAATAAGTTAATATATTATAGTATACTTTTGATCCACCAATACATTTTAATAATAGATATATCAAAAAACCACGTCATCATCAAAGCAATAGAGAATGTGGAATTTAATTTCTATTATAGTAATCCATTTATCAGTAATATTATTATTATATGATCAACATGTTGATAGTGGACATTTCATAATGAATGGGAAATGGAATATTCCAACCCCCTTCTTGTGTTTTGGATATTAATATGACTTCATTATTCATTGATATTTTGTATGAGATTGTTGATTGTTGAAATTAATTTTTTTAAAACATTCCAAATTTCATCAGATTATTCGTAAATATTGTTTTCATATTATCAATTAAAAAATTGTTAATTTATTTATTTTTATCATATTCAATATTAATAACAAATAAAAATTATAGTTTGTGATGAACATATGATACCAACCGAGGATTATAGTAATTTATATGAAAAATGTATTCAAATTTCAAACCCTTTACCTAGTTAAATAACCATTTCATCCATTAATTCAATTATTTTAACACTAATTAATATTATTTTTTAAAAGGATTCATTAATTATTGTAATTATATACATATAAAAATAATTCATGGAAGTAACTGTATAATCAATCATTCTAATAGGAATGTAAGAATATTATAATCAATTGAAAAATATCCCCAAAGATGATTCTAGAGAGGTTTTCAATTATAGAATCACTAATCGTGCCTCAGAGTGATGATCAAGTCAATTGTCAACTAATAATTTTTATAGTGATTACCCTGTGGTTCATATGTTTAAAAAATATTTGCATTTCTGTAAATATAATGGAATGTATGATAACTAATGGAACATACTTATGAAATTACCTGTATTTTTAGATAACATGCTATTCATAGATTCATGTAAAAAATATTTACCATGGTTCTCTAAAATTAATTCTAAAGGTCCCAAAACAAATATCTAAAAAAATTAAAATAGTCCTTAGATACCAATAGCTACAAACCCATATAGTCATATATTCATTCTACAACATTTTCATAATTTAACATTACATTATATAACCAAAACAACACCTCAATAATTGATATGTTTAGTGTATTAATTTAATATATTATTAAGAATGTTGTTTTCATTTTTTTATCATTTACTTATAATATCATTAAAATATGGCTTCTTCAATGTATCTCCCATGTTAAACTCATCCTCAAATTGTGCAAAAGGGACTCATAAGAAATAAATGATCACAAAATTCAAGCATAAAAAATAAAAATGAAAACATTATACCAAGGTTATGATGAAAAACATATTAGAAATCATATTTATAATGTAAATATCTAATTAAATGAACATGATATCATTAAAAACAACTTTTATAAAATGATATGGGAATAATTAACACCATATAATCAATCATAAAACATGAGGTAAATTTTCGGAATTAATGAGACATAAATCATCAACCCAGTGGGAATAGTATAATCATTTATCAATAGAGTGAGGAAGTAACATAATCCTATAAATATATAATTGTGGATCTAGAAAGAAAACCATTGATATATTTAAGTGTAAATGGTCATAAATTGATTCCAATTGATGATTATGAAAAAAAATAGATTCCAAATTTTATTTATGAATCAAAACATATTTCACAATGTCTATTAGGCATCAAATACTATTTTATATTTTCTATTAAACATCACATCGTCATTTATAATTATCTTAGGACATGTAATTATATAACCTATTCATTGTAGTGATATATTGTAATAAATAAAACTCTATAATGATTGATCTGAAACATGTGTTCATTATAAAAATAAATATGCATCACATCAATAAAATAAAAAATTAAGATTAGTTTTTTTATTACATTTAAATATTAATCACACAAATTCGTACATAAAATCAATCAATTGAGGAAAAATGAAATGATACAGTAGATGATCTTCCGATAAAAACATAGGGGGTGATTTATAAAATATAATATCATTGGCGTATATCATTTTGAAGATAAAAGGAAAGATAGATCAAAATAATAATTGAATGAATAAAATAATAACATTAATTTGAAATTAAATATATTTCATGAATTTGAATAATTTAAATTTCAAAATAATATTGGATAAGAATGGAGTATGTAAAAAGATGAACTAGATTAAATGATTGATTTAATAGAATCCAACAATTTGATAAATTGAACATTCAAAAAAATTATTATAAATTGATAGAAAATAAATTATTCCATTGATGTGAATTAATATTATGAACTCTATTTTTAAAACTATTTAAAATTGGACATCATCTGTAAAATATGATCATTTAATTAATTCTATATTGATGGTTGAGGATCAAATGAATATATAAAACCTCAAGAATGAAATTTGAGTTACTAATATCCCATTGATATAGTAATAATACCCAATAAAATGTTTTATCAGCATTATTCATATATATATTCATGATAATTCGAAATTTATGAACTATAATCATATACATAAATATATATTCCATTAAATTAATATATTTATCTTCATGTTTATGATTTATATAAATTGGTTTTAATAGTTTGTACTCATTTTATAATTTTGGCATCATATAGTCATCATTAAAAAAAATATAATTATAAAATCCCTTTAATTATTTTAACTCATGTTAAATAAGATATTATAATTTGATAAATCCTACATAATAGATTTTTTTTCATCCAGGAAGGATAATTCTTGGATTCACTGGATTTTTTTTTATAATCGTAGATTGATTTCCATGTATTTATTTTACTATATAATTTTTCAACAATGATTTATTTTATTCATATATAATAATCATTTAAATCATAAATTATTATTAATTTTAAAATTAAACAATCCATGATGTTTGTTTTGAAAATTAGAATGTATCATTCAAGGGAGGGGTAGTCTGCATGTACTCTTTGATGATGATTTTGTTTTTTGTGAAAAATTATAAATGGGAAAGACGATTTATTATTTAAAACTATAGTACATGTTATATTTATATTATATTTCATATATTAAAAATTAAATTTATACCAACCTTATCATGTAGTGTAGAAAAACAAAAGACATTTAGTCAATCATTCGATTCAACGCACATACACATGTTTCATTAACCGTGTATATTAAATGAAATAGGATTCATGGTTAATGATAACACCATAATTATAATTAAATATCAATACAAAAATGGCTTATATAATATCATTTTAATATTTTTTATAGTATAATTAAGAGAAACTATCAAGAATAGTGAAATTAAAATGCGAATGGGGAGGTTATAAATTTATACCTACCTATTTTGACTATCACATTTGAAAAATGGGTTAAAATTTTGTGGGAAATTATTATGACAGGATGAGAACCACCTTATGGTTGATAATAATTATGGGGATATGGTTGGGATTAATTTTTGATGAACATATGGGGTTGTTATGTGTCGTGGTTGAGTTAGGGATAGACCATATATAAGTAAAAGGAATTGACTAGTTTTAAATAATTAGATGTTTTAGTAACAGGAAGAATCCATTGGGGAAACGAGATAAAAAATTTGTAAATACTGTAGATTGAAAGTGATTATGTTTTTCAAGCCCCCTAACAACACATTCCTAATAATTTTAAATAATTTTTTTTATTTACTCTATTATTTTACATTTCCCATGTTATCTTTTATTATGGTAACTATATTTTTTCCTATGTAACTAATACTTTTTTCATAAATAATATAATTATCTTTATTATATAAATCCATTATACTAATTAAAATGTTTGAATCCATTTAATTTTAAATTATTTTATGAAGTGAGAAAATTTAATTATATAATAATGTGTATATAATTTATGTAAAATAATTTCATCATAATGATGTATCATATGATATAAATATTTCAATATAAATTACCAATAATTATTAAATAATTTTTATTTATTAAAAAATTCTAAATATTTTATTTTTATATAAAATTCAATAAATGTTTTAATAAACATTTTCATAAATATATAGTACCATAATATCACATTTTTTATTAAAAAATATACTATATTTTATTATAAAAATAAAAAATATATTTTCAATAAATATCAATGTTAGTCATAAGATAGTAACAAAATAATAAAACGAAAAATATAGTTTATTATATAAAATAAACATTGTAAAATTAAAAAATTTCTACCAAATTGAATGTATAGGTTATATTTAGAATATTTTTTATTGGAAATTATCTTCTAAAATATTATTTTTAATTATTCATGTTTACTATTAATTAAAAATTAATGTAGTCCTAATACATTATTCATTAAAAAAATATTACCCTTTAAAAGAATAAGGAATATAAGAAAAATTTATTATTTAAATAGTTATACTCTATCAGTCGATATATAAATGGAATTTTATTTTTTATCATTCTATTGTATATATATGTATCATAATTTTGTTACAAATTTTTACAACTAAAAATTCATTAGAAACTGTAAAATGGTCTTCATTTTTTTTATTTTTTGTGTTACTTGTTCAGTAAACTACTCAACATCAAATTTATTTAAGGTGTAATATTTAACTAAATCTCAAGTCATTATTTTCTCTATAGTTATTCTCTTGGATCCCCTTTTAGCATGATTCATATCAAATAATTTCTAGCCTCAAATTAAAAATTAATCTAAATCATACTCTAATAGAATTATAATACACAATGTAATAAAGCCCACATATTGCAGCCGCTGAATTTGAGTTCTTTTGGACCTCTATTGTAACTTATCATAAGACTTTTGGAACACATCTAGCCAAAGATATGGAATCTATTTTCAGTTCATAGGCATTGAAGGTGTCTCAACCATTGATAATTCATGAATGAATGTTTTAAAATATCAATAAATTATATTAATTCAATACAATGATGCCTCATTATTTTGAATATCCCATTGAATAACTATTTTTATCTTTCTAATGTTCTTATATAGACCCTCCCTTTAGTTTTCATTTCCAAAAAAATAAGCATCTCAATTAGAGACAAGACACATCAAGAATAATATATATTGCTGGTGCCCTTGATCCATGTCCAAGACAATCCTTAGATTTTCTGGATTAAATATACTATAACACAATGTAAATGCGAATTTAATAGATAAAAATTACCATAAAAAGCATAGGAAATGATGGATGATATGATTCATGATTCCAATAGACTTCATTCGGGTGTTCTTCATGAAAATGATAATCACCATGTACTTAAAATGGAAAAATCCAATTTTGTATGTAATAATCCTGTAATTGTTGCTATGGATAAAATATTCTTAGTTCACTCACCTTGAAACAACTCATTTGATTCATCTAATCAGTTTGGTCCTCATTCATTAATGATAGTGATTTTGTCTCAATGATTTATTAATTCAATCGATTATTATCCAAGCATTAACCCAATCAATCATTCATCTTGTTTGAAAATTATATCAGTTCTTCTCAATGGTGAAGGACTATTTATGATAACATTCTACCTCAAATATTCTTCAAAAAACACCATATTCTCTCATATGTAGAATAGAGACATCTAATATTATATTGTAGGTATAAAATTTATATTTGGATGCCATTGAATAATTAATTATATAGTTACACGAGGAGTTAAAAAAGGTACCACATTTGGGATGAAATCCAGGTACGCTTCTACCACAATAAAGAATTGAACATCTTCTATGTCTGCTTCACCAAGAGTCAGGATAACCAACTGAAGGTAGATTAGTTATAATATCCTTCACAAGAATCCATTATACTCTGCTAGTATTTATTTTACCATGTGGATGGAAATTATTGAACCCTATTATTTTTTCCACCACATAATCTAATGGAATATGTCCATATGATTACAAAATGAGATAAATATCCCATTACAAGAATGACATCAAAAAATACACATATAGTAATGAATTGTTAACATGAAAAAATATTATCAACCATTAACCATATCACACTACTAATAAACTAGTTGTAGACTTGAATCCCATATTGAATGAGTATGTAGTAAAATTAGTTTTCTTGTAGGCTTTTCTGGTATTTAAAATTATTTTGTGAGGGATAAAACCAATCGTGAAATCATTGAAACTGTGTTTATTAGAAACTATTCAAATGATGAGAAAAAATGGTCAACTGATCACACAATGAGAATCTATTACATAATTCACTATTTTTTGAAATGATTGGGTCACTGACCACAGGCTTCATATTAAGGAATGAGTCCATCATAAGATGTCAACTGAAGTATCAAATCATATTATTTACCACCAATATATATCTCATAGGACAACCAATATTGGAACAATGTGTTTCCATATACTTGTTTCATTGCCTCTACCACAACCAAAAATAATAATAATTATAATATTTTTAACACAATGGTTCTGAATACATAATGTCATATGACATCTCAAAACACTGTAATATAATCATTATTCCCTCAGCTGACACAAATATTTTTTTCAACCATTGGTTGGGACCCTCCATTCTAATACTAGATGTGATTATTTATGGTGTTTTATGACAATAGAAATATACATTTCCATACAAATGATGATTTATCTACTCCTATGTGAATATTATCATAACATGATATATGAACATACATAGACAAAAGAATATATAACATTGATTAACTCTCTAGAATCATTTAATTAGTTGAAATGAAATGGGTCACAACTCTAGCTCAAATATCTCTACATTGACCATGTTCAAATTTCATAGACCATAAATAAGAATCATTAACCATGTACTGATATAATAATTGGAAAATAATTTTCCTCAAAAACTAATCAACAACTAGCATGATTCCCTTTTGAATCTAGATATATTATATGACTTTTACTAGTATTAGTGTCATCAGGATATCCTTCTTTCTATAGTAGAATTCAAATTCCGTCCATGCGAGTCACAAATCATTTTTTAACTATATCATCATGATTAAATATCACCATACTAATATATATATATACAAACCATAGTAGTAGTGAAACCACTCGATCAATATATGTCTATTAAAGATGAATATCTCATACCATTGAATCTATCAAGTATTTTTACAATTTTCGTTCTATGTATTCAATATCATAGAAACAAACAAATCATTCTCATCCTTCACATTTCATAATAAAATTAATATTTTATGATATTTTGAAAAGTATATTGCAATACATCATCATAAAAATTTAGTAAAAGGATTTCATTCTGATGAACATGTGAATTTGTGTCTCGTTGTGGACCACATTGGAACACACCCAAAATTGTCCACAAAATTGTGACCTCATTATTGAGTTTCTCCCCATATTGACCCTATTATGGTATATGGAAGGTTTTCTATGTTGATTAATCCTTTTTTAGTAAGGATATAAAAATGTTAAGGGATAAAAAAAAGTGGTTTTAATTCATGAATTATATGGAAACCAAATACATTTCCTATATGATTAATCATCCATTATATACCCTAAACCCAATATTATAGGGAACCTTGATGAATAAAAGGTTACCAGAATTAGGTTGAATAGATATGTCATTATCCACACTATCACATGGGACCATGGAATAAGAAGAAACATGAAACATTTAAAAATTATTAGCATAAATCCTAAAACACTAATTGGATGAATAAAAACTAATATCATTATCCCCATGAACTACTACTATGATTAAACATTATCAAATCCCAATCAACCAAGGCCCTAAATGGTATAGAAACATATTGGAAGTGATAAAACCATACCACTTAAAATAATACTTTTGATTTTATATACCCTTGAGTAGACATAACACGCCTATGGGATTCCTTATCATAATGATCATCTACAAAATCACAATAAAAAAACTCCATTTATACTAGAGTTTTGTGGAAAATAATAAATTTTAAGGATAAATGGGAAATATGCTCTAAAATACCCAAATAAAAATATCAATACACACCTAGTTGAAATTTGTTAATATATAGGAAAAATATAAAATGATATGGTACATAACTACATGAATTAGAAAACACTCTACCCATGTAATACAAATCGCATCCCCAATTAGTAATAGTATTGATCTAAACAATATAGAGGACTAAACATTCCACATCATCCTATAACACTATAGGATATCCAATGATCAAAATATCACGATACATGAGAAATAATATTTCCCCGACTAGTATATATAAATATATCCCTATTTGGAAAAAACAAAAATAATGGAAATATCATCATTAATAATATGGTCATTGAAACTCATAATCATGTTGTTTTAGGAATGAAAACACACATACAGTCTTATATTGAGATACCCAATCCTATTACTAGTATAATGTTTTAATCAATACAATAAAATAACAGTCAAATAATTTTGATCTAAATATCTGAAGATACTAAATTTTTATTCACCCATATATTTTTATAGGATCCATGAAATATATTTATATTTGAATATGAGACTCAAATAGATCATCCTTGTCTTTGCTGACAAATATTGATAAGAAAAATTGAAATTGTGAGAAGGATCCTTGTCCCCTATGAGATGTATACATGGATGATTGTCTAATCCATTGATAGATTAACCATTCAATATATAAGTTGGAAAAATTTACTACCCTATATAATTACACATGTCTATGTTGGTCAAAGTGTACACTCAAGAGGGGGTGAATTTAATTCCAATTAAAATTTCTATTTAAATGTATTTCTATTAAAATCCCCCAAATTGAATAACAAGATAATATTTAGTGAATTTTTATTATAGTAAAGGGTCAGTTAGGTTCTAAAATATTAATTACTTCTCAGTTAAACTAAACTGAAGATTAATTAACTTTTGATGCTAACCAAATACTTTATCAAAACATACAAACACTTCTAGATTAACTATCAATGTAACAATAAAATAGTTGTGTGTTTAAAAGTAAAAAAAGCGGAATATAAATTAGATATTGTAAACATTAAACTTAAAATTAAATGCAAAGCAGATATAACAAAGAGGTTCAGTCTCAAGCTGAGACTTATTCCTCTCAAATTTATATATAAATTTGTTCCACACACTGGATCAGGGATAACAATAGTTTACAAACTATCCAGGTACTTAGTCTTATACCATAGTTATTCGTGGGAAATCAACTCAACAGAACACAGGTTGTCCAGCTCTCACGTGACCTCTACTGCTATCCACAGTGGGAAACACAAGAGATAAAAAACATGTGAGTGAGGATTCAGAACTCCTCGAATTCAGCACAGGAGACAGTGTGTGTGTAAAATAAATAGGGTACACACACTTCTCTATTCTATACCAAATAACCACTAAGAGTAAGTATGAATGATTTTAGAAAATCTCTATTGATTGGCAGTGCAGCTCTGGAATCATTGAATTTATCAGAAATGATTCCGAGTCCTTTTCTGATTTTTCAGTGGAAAAATAGAGTGTTGGGGTTCATCTTGCTATCAATCATGAGTGAATATGTTCTCTTGATTCTTCATGTTTTCTTCAGTTGAGTTGGATTGCATGTATGTGACAATTCTCTCTTTGATGATCTTGCAATCTATTCTTCGTGGTCGTGCTAATTATTGGTGTTCTGTTCAGGAAAGTGTACTCATGTTTCTTGATCACGTATGTATGTTCTTCATCTCTACTACAGCTCAATATTTCTTATATTCCATGTGCACCAGCAATAGAATGATTTCCTTTTCATATGTATGAGGTACGGGTTCATGACAGACCGAAGACTATCCTTAAATGTCATTAATTTAATTAAAAACATTAAATATGACTGTTAGAAATATTTAAATAATATTGAAAAAAAAGGTTAAGAAATGGTGTCACAGTAGCTATGAAAACGATTTCTCCTTCATGGTATGTCTTTCACGGTATTTCCTTCGTGTAATGTCTTTCACGATGTGTCTTTCACGGTGTGTCGCTCACAGTATGTCTTTCAAGGTATGTATCTCATGGTATGTCTTTCACGGTGTGTCGCTCACAGTGTCTTGCTCACGGTGTGTCCTTCACGGTGTCTACGTCATGGTGTCTGACTCACTGTGTCCGGATTACCACGTCACAATGTCTCATTGGTCACTGTGCTTGAGACTTAGGCTTCACGGTGTCTGCTTCAGTGTTTCTGTTCACAGTGTCTGTTTCTTGCTCACAGTGTCTGACTTACTGTGTCAAGCTTCACGGTGTCTTGTACTTAGAAAAATAATTGTATGCAGACGTAAACAGTAATATACATAAAATGGATTGATCTTAACCATTATAATTTATAATATAACTTGAACAATAAATACCCATGAGTTATAATATATGTGAGAGTTGTGATCCGTAATAAGATTTGTGAACAGTAATGAGATTTGTAAATATCAAGGAGATTTGTAAAGTGTAAATATATTTGTAAATAGTAAGGAGATTTATAAATATCAGGTACAATGGAAAATAGTAAGGAGGTTTGTGATTATTAAATCAAGATTTATAAATGAGGAGTCCAACAATATCCCCCTTTTTGATGATCACAAATCATGTACAGGGAAAGTATAAGTGAGATGCAACTATTGAGAATATAACATATAGAAAAACATTTTATAGAATAACACATAACATTTTGTCACCCTTTTGGGATTATAAAAAAGTAAACAAAATAGAGGGAAAACAGAGCATATGACATTAAAAGTGTTCAGAATACAACGTAAAAGAGAAATACAAACAGTAAACAATCGAAGACATCCCCATCAAAAATAATGTAGTCAATTGGATTCTTTAGGGAATGGCCATCTCTTTGCCTTTATTAGTTGTTGATGTGGAAGAACGCATAGAGGTGGTAGTAAAATAAGGTAATGTAAGTCATTCAAAGATAGAGGTATCAAAGATGGAGTTGAAGAAGATTGAGTCTGTGGATGATCAAGAATGACTGTCCTGATCTGAGTTAGAGCTTGGCTAACTGACATTGCAGTGGTATCTAAACCAGGTAGTCCAGGTCTAATAGGGGCCATTGCTGGAGCAACTATTGTAGTACTTTGAACATGGAGATAGGGCTTTAGATGGCTGGTGATGTTTTTTATAATTTCTCCTCCATATTTCATAGCCTTTTCAAAATAATCTTTATTCTCCATGAATTTGTCCAGCAATCTGGGGAACTCAGTGATCTCTTAAACTTGAGTTTTGAAAGCCTGAGTCACATGTGGTATCTTTAAATTTTCCACAGGATATTTAAAGTGATTTGTCATATCAGATTTGGAGAACGTCTGGTTGATATAGAAGACTGTCTTCTTGGTGATCTCCTGTTGAGCATCACTGGAAATCATACCATGATTTCGAATCAGGTCATGTTCTTTATCACTGTTATTTGCAACTTCAGATAAAGGAGACAAATCAAAACCACTGAAGGCATTCAAAATTTCTTACTTTGATTAATGATCTGAGCAGAGAATCATCCAAATAAGGTGTGGAGGTCTGACCAGAGGAAGGAGAAACAAAAACATGTGTAGGATCAGGAGCAGGCTCTAATCTGAAATACAGTTCTTGTTGGAGGTTTTCAACTATACCTTTTAGAGTTACAACATCAGCACTAAGAAACACATATTCAACTCTTACTTCTTGAATTTCATGGATCATCATGGGATGAATATTCAGAATAATATTTACTAAATGTATCGATGCATCTTCTTGACTTAGGTGAGTCATAGTATGAGGTGAAGAGGACACAATTTTCTCCACTCCAGCTAAGATAGTCTCTCCAAAAACATTCAAATAATTTTTACTGACAAAAGATTTCTGATTAGGTAAGGGTACAGGTGATGGTGGAGGTAAAGGTGTTGGTTCTGGTTGAGGTTCAGATTCAGTTTCTGCTTTAGTTTCAGATTCAGTTTCAGGTTGTGGTTCAGGGTGTGAGACTGACTTCGATCGAAACAAAGAAGAAAGGTCAATCCCAGATATAGTCACATGATGTGATTCACTCACATCATAGAATCTGTGGAATTCATATCGAGTATACATGGAGTATGAATCAGTTGGTGGAGATGCATCACTTGGATCAGCTTCATCAATCTCCTGATTTTGAGGTTCCTCCCCCTAAAAATGTGCTTCCATTTCAGATTCACGAGGCTCAGGAACTATGTTATGATTCACAAGATCATATCTAATCTCCTCAGCCATTTCCAACCTTGCCAACTGAATGGAAATTTCCATCCTCTCTTCAGCAGAGGGTATGTACTCAGGAACAAATTTTTCCTCAGGTAGAGCTTCCAGACATGCTTCATTTTTAGCAGGACGTTCTTCTACATCAGAATTTGTCTCTTCCATGGCATGCTTCTTAGATTCATAAACAACTAACTCTCTTGATTCTTTAGATTGGTTTTCCTGATTAACATGGGTAGGAGGTACTTCTTCTTCAAGTAAACAGAAGGACCAACTATCCTTTCCTTTTCAATAACAACCACTTCTATTGAATCTTCAGCAGGAACAACAGTCCTTTCTTTCTCAACAGTAGCGGCTTCCTCATGAGGTATTTCAGCCTCTTATTTATGAGGTACTCTAGCTACATCTTCTTCTTCATCATCCACTTCTGGATACTCAGCCGCCTCATCTGGTTCCAAACCTAGATCAGTAATGTTTTTAGTCTTTGTAGGATAATCCTCAGGATAGAACATTTCATAATCTTCAACCCACTACTTCTTCTAGGGGTTCCAGTTTATATTCATCCTTCTGATGGTAGGCTTGGATAAATAGTACTCAAAATCACCAAGCTTTCCTTCATTTGGTCCAACTACTCCCATGGAAACTAACATAGCTAAAATCATCCTTCAGTAAAAGAGGGAAGTGGATTTGGAAGTGATCGTAATCAATTCACACATGTGGTGAATGATATAATTGCACAAATTTATCTTATGTACATTCTTCATCATATGAATCCTAAAGAAATCCTAATACTTCAAAATAGAAAAGTCTCATTTCCTTGGGCTAATCAAATTTTGATGAAACATAAACTACAACTTTGTCTCCCCATCAAATTCACCTGATATGGCCATTCTCTAGGTTCCATTTCCAGTTATAATTTCCAAGGCATTCTCTTGGTCAAAGATATCGGTTGTAGGGGGATGGTCTCTATGGTAATCATCACAAATCCTGTCATGAGGAATCCTTAGGCATGCATCCCGTAGCCTTGAAGAGAATGTTCTTTTTTGACCATTGATCCAACTTGTCAACATAAATCTTTCTCCATCATCAAAGGAAAAATTTACATATTGAAATAACTGTTCAACCAACCTCGGGTAAATAGGTTTGTCCTTCCTCGAGAACCATTCGATCCATCCTTGTTCTCTTAATACATTCAAGACTAAAGACTTGCTGGACAAAAGCCACTCAGGGAAGATTTCCTTCTCATGAGCAATAGTACGGCTTACTAGGTTAGGATTTAGGGGTCCTTCGAGAGCTATTTTCAGAGTTATATTCTTCTTCATTGAGTTGCGCTTCTCAGGGGTAGATGAAGATGGATGCTTCATCCTTGGTATCTACTGATGATTTAGGCGACAAAGAATAAGAGAAGGTTTTCATGGTTGAGAAGGTTTAGGAGAGAGATCGGGTGAGGAATCGAGTGAAACCCTTATATTTTATCATTTTTCAACATCAAATGTCAAAAAAAGAAAAACTTTGGAAATGAAATAGTGGTGAAATAAAAATTATCGTGGTACGGGATAAAGAAATAAAAAAATAATCTTCACGGTGAGACCGTGAGTATTCATTACGGTTCGAGGATAAGAGTTCGTCACGGTGAGGCATTGAGTAAACATGTTCAGTCACGGCGAGACAGTGACAAACCATGAACACATAGTGTTAACTGTGAGACCATAAACATGAGACATTAACCAAGAAATAGTGATCATGAAACAGTAATGTAATTTATAGAAATATATTAAACAGTAAGACCAATAAGATTTCTATTTGTGATTGACCATGCCAATATCATGTATAATGTAATCTAATATCTCAGAATTTAATGGTTTTAGTGAATATGTCATCAAGTTGATATTCAGTACCAATGAATTCCAAATTGATATCAACTTTTTGATAATGATCATTCAAAAAGTGTTTTCTTACATCAATATGTTTTGTCCAAGATTATAAAACAGGATATTTGAAATGTTAATAGCACTTGTGTTGTCACAATTTATTGGTACATGTATGAATTGATATCCACAGTCTAGAAATGTGTGTTTCATTCACGAAATATTTGCACAAAAATATCTAGTATCTTTGTATTCAGCTTCTACAGTAGATAATGCAAATTAATTTTTTTTCTTCATATAGCATGATACTAGTGACTTACCTAAAGGGTGACATGTTCCAGAGGTGCTTTTTCAATCTAACATATAGCCAGTAAAATCAAAATCAGAATAACTATCTAGGTCAAGTTTTTTTCCTTTTGTATTGAATAGTCCTAGAATGGGTGTATGCTTGAGGTGTTTTAAAATCCTATCTACAACATTTAAATGTGATTCTTTTGGGTTTTCTTGAAAACAAGCACACATACACACACTAATCAAAATATCAGGATGTCTACTAGTTAAGTAGAGTAGACTTCCAATCATCACTATATAAGTGGTTTGATCAACAGATTTTCTATCTTCATCAAGATCCAAATTACAGGTGGTACTCATGGGATTGTAAATACTTTTGGTTCTATCCAATCCAAAATGTTTGAGATGATCTCTAGTATATTTTCTTCGAGTTAAAACAATACCATAGTTATTTTGAAAATTTTGAAATCCATGAATGAATTTTTGTTCACCCATTAAACTCATTTCAAATTCACTTTGAATCATTTTATAGAAATAAATACATAATGAATTTTTTTCAAAACAAAAAATAATAATATCATCTACATAAATTTGACAACTAAATCATCATTAGAAATTTGTTTTATAAAGAGAGTAGGATAAGCTATTCTGTTTGTAGAACATTTGGAAATTAGAAAAGTAAAAAATATATCATAATAAGCTCTTAGAGATTGCTTTAAACGATATACAACTTTTGATTATTTGTAAATATGATTTGGAAAATGAGGGTTTTAAAATCCCGGGGGTTGTTCAACAAAAACATCCTCAGGTATATACCCATTTAATAATTCACTGCTGACATCCATTTGATATATTTTGAAATTCAGATGTGCAGCATAAGCACGTATAATTCTAATGGCTTCATGTCTTTCTATTAGAAAAAAAGTCTCCTCATAGTCAATTCCTTCTTCTTTAATATATCCTTGTGAAACTAACCTAGACTTTTTTCTAACTATATTTCCAGGTTTATCTACTTTATTTCTAAACACCCATTCAGTTCCTATGAAAAATGTGTCCTTTGGTCTTTCTACTAGTATCCAAACATTATATCATTCAAACTGATTAAGTTCTTCTTTCATAGCAATTACCCAAAATTCATCATTAATAGCGTCATCAATGATTTTAGGTTCATGATTTGACAAGAAGGCTTGATATTCAACCTGATAACTAAGAGAAGCTTTAGTCTGTGTCCCTCTATCCCGATTTCCTACAACAGCGTCTAAAGGATGATTCATTAGAATATTAGTTGATCCAGTAAAGGTAGGACTGGAATTTCATGTTCTTATCTAGGATCAGGTTTATTAGGAGCAGATTCTGAAATATTTTCAGAACTGGTTTTCTTTATAGCATGTACATTGAATTTGTCATTATGGATCAGAACTGACAATTCTTCTTCAAAATTTTCAAGAGAAGGCTTATGTTCATGTGGATCAGTTTCATCAAATTTTATGTGAAAAGATTCTTCCACACACTTGGTTCTCTTATTGGAAACTCTATACGCTTTTCTAGTTATAGAATCTCCTAACAAGATTCCTTCATCACTTTTGGATGAAAATTTTTCATGATTATCCATGGTATTAAGAATAGAGACTTTGCATCTAAAGACTCAAAAGTAACAAACATTAGGTTTCATGTTGTTCCACAACTCATAATGGGTCTTCTTGAGAACTGGACTTATCAAGACTCTATTGATGATATAACATGTTGTATTTACTCCTTCATCCCAAATGTAAATAGGAAGGTCATACTCATTGAGCATAGTCCTTGCAATTTCTTGTAGGGTTCTATTTCTTCATTCTACTAGACAATTTTGATGAGGTTTCCTAGGGGAAGAAAAGTTATCAATATAGCCATTGTGTGAGAAATAAGATTCAAAATAATGATTTTCAAAGTCACGGCCATGATCATTTTTAGGGTCTTAATCTTAATTCCACTAAGGTTTTCTACAAACTTAGAGTATTTAATAAAGTAAGAAAAAGCTTCACTTTTCTGAGAAAAAAAGTATACCCAAGTATATCTAGAAAATTCATCAACTATGACATATAAATAGTGCATCCAATTTAATCTAGAAAATCTTGAAGGTCCATACATGTCCATGTGATCCAACTTGAGTGGTTGAGAAGTTGACACTTATTTTTTTTTGGATTGAATGTTATATTGTGTTGCTTTCCCTTTTGACATGGATTACAAACTTTATCATTTGGAAACTCAAATATGGGCTAGTCTCTAACTAAGTTCTTCCTTTTCAGTTTTCTACGTGAATGTATATTACAGTGTCGTAATCTTCTATGAAAAATAAAATATTCATTATGAAAAGAATTTAAACATGTAATGTTTTGTTTAGCTAAAGAATAGAAATAAACTGCATAAACATTTTCATTTCTTAAAGCAGATAATACTAAAACATTATTAGAATTAAAAACATTACAAGAATCATTTTCAAACATAACATGAAATCCATCATCACATAACTGATAAATACTTAACAGATTATATTTAAGTCCATCAACAAATAAAACATTAGAAATTAAAACTGAGTTAGTGTTACCAATTTGTAGGTCAAAGATCATTCCATTAGAATTAACACCAATGGTGACATAGCCTCTGTAAACCTTTATTATGCACTTGAAGCATGAATAATACCCATACATATTACTTCAACATCCACTGTCCAAGTACCATATCTTTTTATTGGAACTCTTTAAGCAGGTTTCCTACAAAACAATTTTAAACAGAGAATGATTTTGGTTCCCAGATTCTCTTGGGTCTAGACAGGTTAACAAGCAAAGCTTTAGGTACCAAGATTTGTCCTATTAGATTCATATAATCAATATATTCAATATATTTTGAAAGATAAACTCTAATTGATCTATAATAATGTGAGTAACTAGTCGAAGCTTATGAATTTACAGAATTGGAACGAGAAGAATTTTGTCAATATTTAGGAATAAATATATTTTTAGTGATCTTTCTCTTTCCGGGATGATAGGATAATCCAGTAGTATACATTGGTGCAACTTTCATACATAACATTTGTGTAAGTGTATCTGTAATGACCCAAAGTTTCATTAATGGAAAATCCCTCTTGATCCAGTTAATTGTCTCTTTATAAAAATAAATGTGTTTATAAGATTTCAAATTCTTTAGTTTTATGATAAGAGGTGTGACCGTTACTTTTATATCCTTTGAACAGTGATCACATGATTAGTATAAATATAAGGCTTTAACGAACCCAATTTTACCGAGACAAAGGAAGTGATGGCCTCATCCAGTAGAATTCCCACATATGAAGCCCATTTGTCAGAGCTCGGAAAAGAGGTTGCTTCTTTGGGCTTCGCCCTTGACCAAACCCAATCTGAGCTTCATTATTTCATGCTCGAATGTGATCGTCTACGGGAAAATTGGAAGTTGATAGAGATTACCACTCGAGGGATGTTATCCGAGCCACCCTAAGAGTCTGTCACCATTGCACACCCAACCCTTAGGTCTTATGCGGCTGTTTTAAGGGTTTATGTAACAAATAAGTAGTACTATGTTCATGTACAATTTTTTTGTATATAATAATGAATATAATTTCTAGTCATTTTTGATACATTGTAAATAGTTTTTAACGTACAAATGGGGTTTTTAGTTATTATTTAATTAAGAATTAAATTTTATTAAATTAAGGTATTTTTGAATTAAATAATATTTTAATGAAATATTATTATTAATATTAAATTAATTTTTATTAAATATAAATTTTCTTATAAATTTATGACTGCAATGAAAATTTTTATTAAGATTTGAAAGCCATTTCTGTCAAAACCCGTGAATTTTCGATAAATGTTGATTTTTATTTTAAAAGTGAAAATTAACATATTTAGAAATTTTTTTAGATAAATTAAATGTCATTTCTGGAATCAGGACGTCGAAATTATCCAATGGTGAATTTTTCATAATTTTCTAAGACAGTCAAATTTTTGGGTAAAATTTAAATACCGTTTAAATATATAATGTGTTTTATGACATCATAATGACCCAATGGTGATGTAATAAAATACTATAATCCTTATGTTCGGCCAATATATGTTTTACCTTTAAAATAAAGTGATTTGGGTTTGTTTGACTTACTTTTCAATGCATTAATGAACCACTCAATTCTTATTCAACACTTTTCCTTTTTTAATTATTTTTCATGGGAGTGTGACTCACCTCCAAATTAGCAACCTTATTATATTAGGAAGTTCGGACTTTGTCCTTATAAAATAATATTTTCATCTTCCCTTTTCCAAAAACCATGGGCAAAACCCATGGGATGGTTTGTGGTTTGGATTAATTTAATGAAGGGGACCCAAACCTAAATAATAAAGAAATTTACCTCACCTTTCCTATATAAACCCACCCAAGCTCCCACTTCCTCCTCATTAAAATCTTTTTGAGTTCGTCCAACCTCTGACCTACTCTCTCTAGAATCCTCCCAAGGTTCCCCAAGCTCCAAATAAGCCTCTAACAAGCCTCTCTCTAGCCATTGGAAGCACATTTCCAAGTAATGGTTTTTTTCTTCCTTTCTTATTTTTGTCAATTTTCATTAAGTTGTATTGCCCTTTTAATTTAAATTATTAATATTGTGGTATAGTTTCTCACCTCCCTCATACTTCCCTCTTTATGTTTGAATGATGGGAGACCCCGTTCTCTCTCATTTAATGCCTCCAATGTACACCCGTTACTATGCCAAAATTCCGAAAGGAACTTCTCTATCTTCTTTTTCATTCAAGCAATACTTTTGTACCCTGAATCTAAATTCCATTTAAATTGATGGGACATGTATCTATATGACCTCCTTAATGTCCATTACATGTAAATATGACGAGGAAACCCTTTCTCTCTCATCAACCTTTTTTATGAATTCTAATGTCACGCCGATACGCTTCGGAAATCACACCGATTTTCTAAGCCAATGTCATTTTGTAGTGAATACCATGCCCATTTCTCCATCAAGTGTATTCACCTTTATGCACATATACTTATTGATTGTAAAGAGTCATGTATGAATTCCACATTCCCTTATCATGGAATAAATGAATATGTTTTATGAATCCATGTTTTATGATCCATGTGACACACTTATGCATGAAATGAAATGTTTAAGAAGGGTGCACCCTTATAGAGCTCCAATGCATTGGGTAAAGTATAGTATCATGATATGTCAAGTGAAATGAGTGCTGACACAAGCTAATTCAAGTGCAACGAGGTTTTACTCTTGCTTCATGTGCAATGAGGGTTTACTCATGCTCCATGTGCAATGAGCCACGACTCATGCTAATTCAATGTTAAGTGTTGTTTCCACATTTCCATGTTATGATTATCATGATTTATCATGCCTTTATGTTCATGTTTCTTTTATCCTCTATTGATATGCCTATTGTATAACATGTATTTTACTCCTCATGTTATTCCATGTGTACTCCCTTACTGGGCTTTATAGCTCGCCCTTTTCTTATGCATGTACTCAGGTTATCCCATGCAATGCTAAGTACGAGGGAATGTAGTGGTCATGTAAAGGAATTTTTCAATAAAGATGTTGTATTTCAAGTTTTATGTTTTATTTAATGATACTAAGCCCCAAAAACACTAAAACTCTCTATCTTCGTTGTTGTATCGAGTGATATTTTATGTATTAAATCATGTTTAAGTTGTAATAAAAAGAAGGGTTGTCATAGTTGGTATCAGTGGATAGGTTGAGTTATTTTTGGGATTAGGATGCCATAGTAAAGCATTAGATTCAAGACTAAGTATAATAAAAACATCCATAAGTATTGTTAAATATAAGTAATTGGTTTATCAAACAATTACATCCCTGTCGAGATACGAGCAGGAAGAGGCGGCTCTGGCACAAATGTATCCTAGGGGTAAAACCTGAAAACACCACTTTCAGCTAGACTCGAATGGGAACTGGTGCACGACAACGAGCCTTGCTGCACTCTTGGTTACGACACTCCCAGGGGATATGTTTTGATAAATTCACAATCTTAGTATGAACCCTTATTAAGGGAAAAATTCCCCAAAGAATATATGTTAGAAAGTAGATCATGAAAAGCCTAGATTGAATCCTATAGACTCATGAGTTAAAGAAATTAAAGTTTATTTATAATTTCTTCAACTTTTGTCTTTGGATTACCCTTTATGTGTTACCCCTAACATTCCTTTTATTCTATCCAATGGCCGGTAATAGGAGGACTCGGGCTAACAACCGTTGTGAAGATCAGTGTGATGATTGTACTAATGAGATTCCCAATCAAATGGGAGCGGGAATCGCGAACTTTGTCACACTTCTCTCGAAGCTAACTCAAGTTTTGAAAAGAAACACGGGTCAAGAGGAACGTTCAACCCCCCCTAAGAAAGAACACGTTTCTATCGAGAGCTTCATGAGACAAAGGCCTCCTACTTTTAGTGGATCATCTAATCCCATGGTCGCTGAACAATGGATCAACTCCATTGAATGGATCATCTCCATCCTTCAATGTTATGAACAAGAGAAGGTTCTCCTGGAGGCTTATCGTATGGAGGGTGAAGATGATCAATGGTGGACGTTGATAAAAAATACAAATCCTGAGGAGGAGATCGATGCTTTGGAATGGAAGGAATTTCGGATGATGTTTTTCGATAAATATTTTCTGCCCACCCTCTGTCTTAAGATGGAAAGGGACATACTTTCCCTCAAACAAAAAGATGAATAATATGTGGGATCGTACGAGGCAAACATCACAAGGATTGCAAGATACGCTTTCTGCATCGTCATTACCCCCGAATGCAAGGTTGACCACTTATTTAGTTGGTTGAAGCCTAGCTTGCAGAAAGTATTAGCGATCTGTGACTTCGACAGCTATGCGGAAATTGTCTAATGTGCCCTCATGGTCAAAATGGAGATCGGAGAATCACAGGGGTATCATGGGGACAAGAAGCGTAAGGTGGACTTCAATTCTGGTGGTCCGATGGATAAGTCCAACAGCACTAAGAAGTTCCAGCACCCCACTTGCCAAAAGTGTGGGAAGAAGCACCTTGGAAGTTTCCTTAAGGGGACAAGAAAATGCTTCAGGTGTGGAAGAGGAGAGCACCTAACTATTAACTGTCAGCAAGAAGGACTCGCAGTTGTGACAGAGGAGAGGAACACTCAGTTTGAACCTCAATGCGTTGTTCAATGCTACAAATGCAAAGAACCTGGTCATTTTTCAAATCAGTGCCCTATTCCAAGGGTTATCGGAGGCAACCAACAACCTCTAAGACAACAAGGAAGAGTTTTTTCCATCACTTCTA
Source organism: Viscum album (assembly GCA_963277665.1). Lineage (NCBI taxonomy): Eukaryota > Viridiplantae > Streptophyta > Magnoliopsida > Santalales > Viscaceae > Viscum > Viscum album. Next base: position 2,049,529,500 of record OY728127.1, read on the forward strand.
ACGAAGTGAACCCCGAAAAGGAAGAGGTGATAGGTACGCTAGTAATTCATTCAAGAATAGCAAACATACTTTTTGATTCAGGTTCTACACATTCTTTTATATCTCGAAAGTTTAGTAGAACAATCCCAGCACCACTAAAAATCATGGAAGTAAAGATATTAGTGAGTACGGAAAATGGGGAAATCATTGCATCTCATGAATATAAGTCCTCCACTATTATAATCTGTGGATTGAATTTCCCGGAGAACATCTTCATACTACCTTTGGTGGAATTTTTTGCAATTCTTGGCATGGATTGGCTTTCCTTATATAGAGCCAACATAAATTGTCGGGAGAGGGAAATCACACTCCATATGGAGAATCAACCCCAGATTCATTACAAGTGTCAGGAGGAAGATGAATCTCCTTTAGCTCCATCATCTCAAGCATGGATATTACTACCATATGAGCATGTGTATCTGGATCTGATGATTGTGTCCCAGGAAGAAACCATCCTTGAAGAAATGCCTATTGTGAGGGAATTCACTGATGTGTTTCCCGAGGAACTGCCTGGTCTTCCTCCAAGAAGAGATGTTGAGTTCTCAATTGAACATATACCTGGGGCACTACCAATATCCACGAATCCATATAGAATGGATGTTGTTGAGCTTGAAGTGATGAAGAAACAACTACAGGAGAATCTGGATAAAGGGTTTATACGCCCAAGTGCTTCTCCATGGGGTGCACCAGTCCTCTTCATTAAGAAGAAGGATGGGTCAATGCGACTTTGCATCGATTATCCTGAACTTAACAAAATCATGATAAAGAACAAGTATCCACTCACATGAATTTATGACTTGTTCGATCAGTTGTGTGGAGCACAATACTTCTCCAAGGTGGACTTGCGGTCGGGATATTATCAAGTAAGGGTGATGAAGGAAGATATCACCAAGACTGCTTTTCGTACATGATACGGACACTATGAATTCATAGTAATGCCTTTCAGACTCCCCAATTCTCCGGAAATATTCATGGAATTGATGAATATAGTCTTTAGAGATTACCTTGACAAATTTTTTGTAGTCTTTATAGATGATATTCTAATATACTCCAAAACCAAGGAGGATCATGAGGAGAATTTAAGAACTGTACTAGAGACTTTGCGCAAGGAGAAGCTCTATGAAAAGTACAGAAAGTGTGAGTTCTGGTTGAAGGAAGTCTCATTCATGGGCCATATCATCACAAGCAATGGGATATCTGTGGATCCCTCCAAAACAGATGCAATTGAGGGATGGTCGAGGCCAACATCTGTAACAGATATCCGTAGCTTCTTGGGGTTAGCTGGATATTATCGATGATTTGTGAGAAATTTCTCACGATTGTCCAACCCTATTACCAAGCTAACTCGAAAGGGAGTAAATTTTTCTTGGAGTGATGAATGAGAAGAAAGCTTCAAGGAGTTGAAAAGGAGGCTTATCACTTCACCCATGCTCATATTACCCATAAGTGGGTAGCTTTTTGTGGTATTCAGTGATGCTTCAAAGAAGTCCTTTGGATGTGTTCTGATTCAGAATGATAAAGTGATATCCTATACCTCAAGGCAGTTGAAAATCCATGAGCGAAACAATCCAACACATGGTCTAGAGTTGGCGGCTGTGATCTTTTCCTTGAAAATCTGGCGGCATTATCTCTATGTAGAGAAATGTGAGATATATACTTACCACAAGAGTCTTAAATATATATTCACACAGAAAGATCTTAATATGCGCCAGAGAAGATGGATAGAGCTCATCAAGGATTATGACTATTCAATACATTACCACCCTGGGAAAGCGAGCAAGGTGGCAGATGCCTTAAGTAGAAAGGATCCAGTGATTCTTTCAATGATGAGAATTGAGAAGGATCCAATCTTCTTAGACTTGATGAAGATGGATGTGGGAATCTTAAAGAAGGGGGTATAATCAATCCTTTCAAAAATGATTGCTCAACCATCTCTTTTGGAAAGGATAAAGGATGATCAAAAGGATGATGTGGGAATTCAAGAAAAAGTGGAAGGTGTCAAAAAGGGGAAATCCTCGGGGTTTAAAGTTAATGAAGAAGGAATTGTGCATTTTGGGAAAAGACTATGTGTTCCATCAAGTCCGGAGCTGAAGAAGGAACTTTTGGATGATCCACATAGTTCAAATTTCTCTATTAACCTAGGGAGCACAAAGATGTATCGAGATATCCGAGAAAACTTTTGGTGGGATAATATGAAGAAGGAGATCGCCGAATATACATCAAAGTGCCTGGTGTGTCCGAAAGTGAAGGAAGAGAGGCAGAAGTATAAGGAGATGATGCAACCATTACCCATACTAGAATGGAAATGGGAGAACATCACTATGGACTTTGTCACCAGACTTCCGAGGACATCCAAATGGAACAATGCAATCTGGGTTTTTGTAGATCATCTTACAACGACTGCACACTTCATTGCTATTTGAGAGGATTTCTCATGGGATCAACTGGCACTGATATATATTAGGGAAGTGGTAAGGTTGCATGGAGTACCACTATCTATTGTGTCTGATCAAGATCCAAGATTCACCTCTATGTTTTGGAAGAGTCTTCAACATGCTCTGAATACTGAACTAAACTTCAGTACGGCCTATCATCCTCAAAATGATGGCCAATCCAAGAGGACTATCCAAACACTTGAGGATATGTTAAGAGCATGCTCAATGGACTTTAAAGGAGGATGGGATCAACATCTTCCTCTGGTTGAGTTCTCTTTTAATAACAGTTTCCACTCGAGCATCCAAATGGAACCATATGAAGCCTTGTATGGGAAAAGTTGTAGAACACCGACATGTTCAGATGAGGTCGGTGAATATAAGCTGATTGGACCAGAAATGGTCTAAGAAATGGTGGATATGTTGAAAACCATTCAGTAGCATATCAAGGCAGCCCATAGTCGACAGAAGAGTTATGCAGATAATCGTCGATGAGAACTTGAATTTAAAGTTGGAGACATTGTGTTTCTATTCATATCTCCATGGAAGAAGGTCATGAGGTTTTGAAATAAAGTGAAGTCAAGTCCAAGGTACATCGGCCCCTTCGAGATTCTTGATCGTGTTGGGGCTGTGGCCTATGGACTAGAAATTCCACCTAATATGGCCAAGGTGCGTGATGTATTTCATGTATCCCACTTAAGTAAGTACATACCAGACACTTCACATGTACTCTCTTCCGAGGTGGTACAATTGGAAGATGATATTTCATATCAGGAGCAACCTGTGATGTTCTTAGATCAGAGAGAAAAAGTTCTACGAAATAAGACAATGCCCCTCGTCAAGTTGTTGTGGAGAAACCACAATTTTGAAGAAGCATCTTGGGAGTCGGAGGATATGATGAAGTTGAGTTTCCCACATTTGTTTTAGTACGGGAAAAGGAAAATTTCGAGGGAGAAATTTCTTATGTGGGGGAATATTGTAAATACCCAATGTTTCATTAATGGAAAATCCATGTTGATCCAGTTAATTGTCTCTTTATAAAATATTTTTTTATAAGATGTCAAATTCTTTGGATTTATGATAAGAGTTGTGACCGTTACTTTTATAGTCGTTGAACAATGATCACATGATTAGAATAAATATAATGATTTAAAGAACCCAATTTTTCTCAGACAAAGAATGTGATGGCCTCATCCAGTAGAATTCCCCCATACGAAGTCCATTTTTCGGAGCTCGGAAAATAGGTGGTGACTTTGCGCTTCGCCCTTGACCAAGCCCAAGCTGAGCTTCATTATGTCAAGCTCGAACGTGATTTTCTACGGGAAAAGTGGAAGTTGATAGAGATTACCACTCGAGCGATTTATCAGAGCCACCCCAAGAGTCTGTCACCATCGCACACCTTACCCTTAGGTCTTATGTGGTTGTTTTAAGGGGTTATGTAACAAATAATTAGTACTATGTTCATGTACATTATTTTTTTGTATATAATAACGAATATAATTTCTAGTCATTTTTGATACATTGTAAATAATTTATAAAGTACAAATGGTGTTTTTATTTATTATTTAATTAAGAATTATATTTTATTAAATTAAGGGATTTTTGAATTAAATAATATTATAATAAAAAATGTTTATTAATATTAAATTAATTTTTATTAAACAGAAATGATCTTATAAATTTATGATTGCAATTAAAAATTTTATTAAGATTTGAAATCCATTTCTGTCAAAACCCGTGATTTTTCGATAAATGATGGTTTTTATTTTAAAAGTGAAAACTGACATATTTAGAAATTTTTTAGATAAAATAAATGTCATTTCTGGAATTAGGACATCGAAATTATCCAACGGTGAATTTTTCATAATTATCTAAGACAGTCAAATTTTTGGGTAAAAATTAAATACCGTTTAAATATATAATGTGTTTTAGTACATTATAATGACAAAATGGTGTTTTAATAAAATACTATAATCCTTTTTTCGTCCAATATATGTTTTACCTTTAAAATAAAGTGATTTTGGGTTTTTTTGACTTACTTTTCAAAGCATTAATGACCCCCCAAGACATATTCAACACTTTGCCTTTTTAAATTAATTTCCATGGGAGTGTGACTCACCTCCACATAAGCAACCTTATTATTTTAATAATTTCAGACTTTGGCCTTATAAAATATTGTGTTCCTCTTCCCTTTGCCAAAAACCATGGGCAAAAACCAGGGGATGGTTTGTGGTTTGGATTAATTTAATGTAAGGGGACCCAAACATAAATAATAAAAAATTCCCTCACCTTTCCTATATAAACTCACCCAATCTCCCACTTCATCCTCACTAAAATCCTTTGTAGTTCGTCCAACCTCTGCACTACTCTCTCTTGAATCCTCCAAAGGTGCGCCAAGTTCCCAAGAAGCCTCTCACAATCCTCTCTCTAGCCTTTGCAAGCACACTTCCAAGTAAGGGTTTTTTTCTTCCTTTCTCATTTTTGTCAATTTTCTTTATGTTGTATTTCCCTTTTAATTTAAATTATGAATATTGGGGTATGGTTTCACACCTCCCTCATACTGCCCTCTTTATTTTTGAATGATGGGAGACACCTTTCTCTCCCATTTAATGCCTCCCATGTACACCCGTTACTTTTCCGAAATTCCGAAAGGAACTTCTCTCTCTTCTTTTACTTTCAAGCAATACTTTTGTATCATGAATCTAAATTCCATTTCAATTGTTGGGACATGTATCTATATGACCTCCTTAATTTAAATTACATGTAAATATGACGAGGAACCCCTTTCTCTCTCATCAACCTTTTTTATGAATTCTTATGTCACGCTGATACGCTGCCTAAATCACACCGATTTTCTAAGCCAATGTCATTGTGTAGTGAATATCATGCCCATTTCTCCATAAAGGGTATTCAGCTTTATGAAAATTTAATTATTGATTGTAAATTTTCATGTATGAATTCCACATTCATTTATCGTGGAATAAATTATTATGTTTTATGAATCCATGTTTTATGATCCATGTGGCACACTTATGCATGAAATGAAATGTTTAAGAAGGGTGCACCCTTATAGCGCTCCAATACATTTGGTAAAGTGTAGTATCATGATACGTCATGTGCAATGAGTGCTGACTCATGCTAATTCAAGTGAAATTAGGGTTTACTCATGCTTCATGTGCAATGAGGGTTTACTCATGGTCTATGTGCAATGAGCCACGGCTCATGCTAATTCAATGTTAAGTGTTGTTTCCACATTTCCATGTTATGATTATCATGCTTTATCATGCCTTTATGTTCATGTTTCTTTTATGCTCTATTGATATGCCTATTTTCTAACATGTATTTTACTCCTCATGTTATTCCATGTGTACTCCCTTACTATGCTTTATATATCACCCTTTTCTTATGCATTTCCTCAGGTTATCCCATGAAATGCTAAGTACGAGGGAATGTAGTGGTCATGTAAAGGAAGTTTTCAATAATGATGTTGTATTTAAAGTTTTAATTATTATGTAATGATCCTAAGGCCAAAAGACACTAAAAATCTCGATCTTCTTTATTTATCAAGTTATGTTTTATGTATTAAATCATGTTTAAGTTGTAATAAAAAGCAGGGTTGTCATAGTATCTTTTCCCTTTGTTAATTTTTCTAAGTGATTTATAAGTTTCTCATTAGACATTTTTAGTTCAGTATTTTTCTTCATCAGTTGAGCATTCTTTTACATTTCTATATCAAAGGCAGATTTATCATTGGAATTGAGAGCATGTTGTTTCTTTAATTAATATATTTGTACTTAATTTCATTACATGTTTCTTCTAGAATGTTACAATAATCAAACAGTTCCTCACTAGACATGTCTTCAGATTCATAATTAGATTTACATCCATAATAGTAATCATTCAGCATAGGGGAAACAGGTACCTCAGAAGTATTGGCCATGAAACACATGTTGGCATGATTCTTTTCAGAATCTGAAACATTAGATTCACTTGTGCTATTTTCAGAAGCACTCCAATTTTCTTTTATTGCATTCTTGTACTTACTATCATTTCAGTCAAGTTTCTTCTTGAACTTCAATTTTGGGAAGTCTTCTTTAATGTGACATTTTCTTTTTCATTCATAGAAAAATACCTCATCACTCTTATCATATTTCATCTAATCTTTCGTCCAGTGTCCTTTGATGTCATATTTACCTTTGTAGTCTGATTTTCTGAAGAATTTATTCTTCCTATAAAATTTCATAAATATCCTGGCCATCTGAGCCATTTTTGTATCACTATCATATTTTGAACATTCACTTATTGAGATTTCAGTAGATATGTGAGTCTTCTCCTTGTACTTTCTCTTTGAATAAGTTTATGTAAATGAAACTAACTTCCTTTTAAGTTCATCATCATCCTCCTTATTCACCATGAGTTCTTCCTCATACATCATAAGCTTACCAATAATCACTTTAATAGGCAGAGCACCAATTTCACATGATTCTCTGATTGAAATAGAAGTGCCTCTCCATCGATCCGAAAGACATCTCAATATTCTCATGATTTTTTCCATTACAGGAACATCATACCGCATGAATGGATTAAATTATGGTGCATATGTCATCCTCTATTATTTTCATCGATGAAAATGTTTAATTCCACATTTTATCCATTAATAACCGTTATCAGTTAGTGGAGAAAGTAAAATATTTTTTCATTATTTTTATCTCTTTTATCCTCATAATTCCACCATTGTAAATGGAATTATGATCCATCACATTATTAATCACAATAATAAATGTTTTCTAGCTAATCATATAGATTTATTATCGATATGATTTCATAGGAACCATCTATTTTAACAACCATATGAAAATAAACTACATTAATTTGTTATTTTATTTATTTTATTTATATTAATCTACCCATGATTTCACATCACAACCTAACATAATGGAAATTAATATTATTCCATGCCTAATGTATAGACCAACATTCAATATTAAATTTTTTTTATCTATTATATGACATGATCTTAAAGAATATCATTGAATACCCATATGTTTCAAAAAAATAAAATAAATTAAAATACACAATATCATGATTAATAAGGGAATTGTTAATTATAAAATCACTGGAAATTCATGTTCATTTGAAAAAATAATCAAGGGGTTAAAATAAAGAAAGCGTTGTTATTACATGCTACATACCAACAATATTTTCTTGTATTTCCATTTATTTTTCAATAATTAATTAGGAATTGATTTTAAATAACATGTTAATATTTCTAAATTTATATTTATCTCTTATCTGTCAATAGATTACTTTGTGATGGTTTGTAGAAGAATTATGATTCTCATTAATTATTTTGGTAATTATTTGTCACTTATAATAATTTTTTTATGGGACATGGGATGTTACACCAGTAACCAGTGTATTGTGACACTTGTGTTCTGGTTTACTCATTATTTTATATTGTATGCGAGCTTATCCTCGTCCAAACTGATATAATTATCACAGATAATAATCATAAAATATGATTATCAAATGAAATACTTATTTATGACCCAAATTAATTATAAATTCCACATCTATAATATATTCCATAAATATTTATATCTATTTTATTAAAATTTATCATTCCTATGAAATTTTATATGTTATACTCTTATAATATCATATTATTGATATTATTGTTGAATCATGGATTATTATATTTCAAATAAAGATTAGGTGTAATTATTTCATGAACCTTTTATTTTAATCATTTCATTTCTATGATAATCAATATTCACAAATTTCTATGATTACTTTATAACGAACTTTTGTTCTTTTTTAGATAGTTTAGACATTATAAAGAATTTAAGGATAATAAATACTTATATTTCCATATTTTCTAATGATATCATATGTATTATGAATTTTATGAATTATTTATAGTATGTATGTATCGTTTTATATTAATAAATCTATTATATAAATATATTTTATAATATAATATTTGATCGGATCCCATATTAAAAAAATGTTTCATGGAGTTATTTGTATTTATATCATTGTACAAAAATATTTTTATCAATATATCCAAAAAAATATGAGGTAGCATCATTTTTATTCAAAAGTTTTAATACACATAATTGATTTTATTTTATCATAAAACACATAGTTATAAAGTATTAAAAATAAGAATAGAAAATATTGGGAAATAAGTAATAGAAAAGAAGGATCTATAACTAAATTAAAATTAATATAATAAAATTTCCACTTTATATGATTATATAACTTCACTAATCAAATTTATAAAAACCTCATGGACATAAAACCAACAAGAATATTGAAAAAAAATCTAAAAAAAATCAATATATGAGTTTTGTTTAATAGAATATATATCATGTAAATGATGAAACAAAATTATTTATAATTACAAAAATTTACAATATTATAAGTTTAATATCCCAAATAATAATGTACTATAACATACCTGAACAATTATTAAACATTATATATAATAGTTTTTATTTCTTGTAAATTGAAATGGAATGTATTAATGTAAAAAATGATTAAAAAATTTATTAATTATTCCCAAAAATTAAAAAATTAAGATTATTTCCATTTTTTATATTTTTCTACATGGTATATCATTGTTCAATAATATTAGTAGCTCTATAGTTCTTGGGAACATGGTACATGGACAACATATCTCAATCATTGTCAAAATATCAGATGTCTTGTTATCATTATCAAATTAATTATTTATACATAGTTGATTGGATATACGAATTATGTAAATTGATGATATATTATGTCTCCAAAGTACATGAACAAAATTTATATTACTCAATATTTCATGACCCACCTTCACCAAAATGAGGGAAGGGTCAGCAGTTTTCCAGACCCATATTTCTTAAATTTTAAGAAGAGATAATGACCACTGAACCCACCTTCAATAGGTCCCGGAGTGGTGACTAGCACCAAGGGTATGGAAATCACACAAGAATGGAAGGCATTACCCTTTTTTATAGGATCAGGAGATAAGATGATGAAACACAACAACACAAAAATTGAAAGAAAAGTAATTCCAAAAAGGTAAACCATTCCCACATGCATGTTCAAAGTAAATGATACAAGCCACAAAAACCCCATGGTAAAAAAAAGATAACTAGAAAAAAAATGGCAACCACAACTGTCTGAAGGTTCTGCGCTAGTATGGTCCTGCGCGATGCCCGAAGTCCTCCTCAAAACCTGAAACCATTTTTATATACATAGGGTGAGCATACAAGTATACTCAGTAGGGAAAAACCAAAGACTCTCGTGCACAAGTGGGGGAATGTACTAAAGTCCTGTGAGAAGAAGACAACCAACACTATCAAGGAGTTCATCCATCCCACTCACCAGCCACACACACCAAATAACTCAAGAAATATAATGTATAATTAAAGCACATCGATTTTTGGGTACCCTGAACCACTTTCCCACTGGTTATTGAAGACATCCTACACATCGAACCAATCCCTCCATTCTTACAGCAGTCTCACTGCCACACCTCGCACGCACACACCTGGGCCATAACCTCACATAATCCCACTGCCAAACCTAGCCCGCACACACTTGGGCCACAACTGTCATACATAACCACGCCTGCAAACACCTATTCCAGAACAACCACCGTCACGCCCGAAGACACCTGGGCTAGAAGATCCACTGCCACGCCCGATGAAACATGGGCCTCATCCCAAAGACACTTGGGAAACCACCTACCCACACAGATCTAGGCCATAACCAACACACTACACCGCCTGAATGATCTTGGGCTAATAATGTACTTCAGGCCATCACAGCCTGGCCGAGGGTAATTGAGCTATCCGGGAAAGGGAGCAGAAAGTTTCTAATAACCAGCCACTAATAGAAGTGTTAAGAAAAACACCCTCCCCCATGAAATGGGGGTGTTCAGCACTATGTTCTCAATATGGGTGGGGCGTGAATAAGAAACACAAAAACTACAAGTATGTGTATAGGTAACAAGAACTCACCCATGTTTAAGTTTTTCTTCAGCCAGCCTAAAGAACACAATCAGTACCATGTCCAAGTCACAACTCAGACAAAAAAAAACCCATTTGTCCCAATATTGTTTTCATGTCTGGTAATAATGTTTATATAAGTTTCTGTACCTACTTGGGGAATTAGAAAGCATAAGAACAAGCCAAGGGAAGAGTACGATCAAACATCGACTTAAACATTCACATCTGATTCTCTTGTAAATCCATAACATTAAAAGGGGTAAAGAGTCCCTCAAAGTACCGGAACCAAGGAAAACCTAAAGATATTGCCTAAACCTTCTTTGACCAAAGGGGATAGTGAGATCCCTCAATGTAATAGAGGAAAAAGGTAACCTTGAGACACTACCATGTGTCCCACAAATTCCAGGAGTCGATGGTTTCTCAACAAAAGAAGATCCCACCCCAATTCATGATATAGAAAAAGTGACCACACAGCCTCAAATTCACAACTGAAGAAACCATAACAATTGGGGATCCCATACCCACCCACATCACCCAACAATCGGCCCGTGAAAGGAAATAACCAAACCACTACCACCAACAAAAAGTAGGCCCATGTTGGTACTTTCAGAGTTAAAAGATTCAACACACTCTATGATTTCAATTCTGCTGTATTTTAACTGGGGTTATCACAAAAAAGGGTTAATCATGGTGCTTTCAATTTATTTATCCGCATATACGTAATTGAACAATTTGGTTTACATGACCAACACAAGAAGTAAGGGTTTATTAGTTCATAGATAAGGACCACCAACGGCCATGATTTTCAGTAGGAGTAAGCCCACACAAATCAGAATTCATTAGTCATGAAAGAGCATAAAACAACCAACATCATCGATCACACCCCACACCCTTCATTCTTTAGAATCCATTTGTTATCTTCATTAAGGTTTGGTTCGTCCAATTCTACAGAATCAAAAGCATTCCCACCACGAATGATACACATAAATGAGAGATGAAGGAGAAACCCTACCTGATTGATCGACGATCGAAGTTTATCTTCACGTTCCAGTAATAGGGGATGCACGATTTGTAGGGGTGGGCCTCAGGAACTCAAGAATGTGGATACAAAATGATGGGTGGGTGATTGAGGAAAAGAAACCCAGGGAGAACCCTTTAGTTTATAAGGTCCATGTATAGTTGAGATAAGAACTTGAAACCCTATAAAGAGCAGGGTCGTGGGTTGACCATGCAGCACAACACGTCATTAAAGGGTCCCGCATTTAGGGGTAGTTTAAAATAATTCATACCTCGCGGAACATTTAATTAAATGCCATTAATTTGTGCTGCTGGACCTTAAAACAAGTAAAGGGGGTCAAAATGGGGTTTAAATCCCAATTTTCACAAAAAGGGGTGCTACTGGAAAACTCATGGGGGTAGGCAAGAGCCACCGATAGCTGACTGATACTGGTAGCCAAGCTACCGGTAGGCCGAGCTACCGGTGGTCTGAGATACCGGTAGGCCGAGCTACCGGTATCCACGCTACTAGTAGGCTGTAGCTACAGGTAGGCCGAGCAACTGGTAGGATATGGCTACCGGTAGACCGAGCGACCGGTAGGCCTGCTTTCGGAAGTCTAAGTCCCCCAGTAGGCCTACTGTTAGGGGAAAAAACATACCGAGAATCCTCGATAACCTTCCCAGACTACCCAGAACACCTATCATCAGATTTTTCACTAATTAATGGACCTCCAAGAACCCAGTTCATTACATTAGATACCTCTAAAAATATTCTCGCTCTCGAGAATCAAAACAATCCATAAGGAAAGAGAGGGTCCGAACAACGACCTTGAAAGATACCTCTCAGGAGTGAACCCCATTGTTAACATAAAACACCTTCCTATTAAGAACCAAGCAACATACCACGTCAAACTACCCAGTCATGTAGGTTTGGGAGTATCTTCCCCCATGTCATGATACTATCCTCATTGGGTGGCACTGACTCGCCCGCACGGGATTAATCACATCCACCTTAATGCGTTTTGATTAGGGTTCTGATCCTCCCCTCCCCATTGCCAGGACTTTTCACACACATTCATAGAGGAACAAAAAAAACCACATTTTTCATAGCCAACACGGTAAAATGCTCCACCACAACATGTATAACTAGAATAGTACAAAACTCAAAACAACTCTGGGTACTGGGCATGCATCTGTGCTTTCCTTTCTCACGTACTCTACTCAATCCAACCATTCTCCATAACACACAAACTGAGGGAATGGTTTCCCCACAAAGCACCTTCTCCTCATGATCCTCGATCATCACTAGTCTTTCCTCAAAAGTCACGTAGTCCTTGATGTCTATCTCTCCCCAGTCGAGGACGTGTGAATCGTCGTGCAAATACAGACGGAGCTGGGACACATGGAAGATGTCATGTATCCTCAGTAGCGGCGGTGGTAACACTAACTGATAAGCCACTTTTCCGACCCGCCGTAACACTTTGAAGGGTCCAATGAACATGGGAGAAATCTTACTCCCATTGTCGAACCTTTGTTGTCCACGCCGAGGGGAGACCTTCAAGAACATGTGGTCTCCAACCTCAAACTCCAAGGGCCTTCTCCTGGTATCCGCATATGACTTCTGCCAGTCCTGGGCCGCCTTCATCCTTTCCCGTATAAGCTGAACCTTCTCTGTCGTGCTCTGCACCACATCCTGGCCAAGGATTCCCGCCTCTCCGACTTCGGTCCAACACACAGGTGAGCGTCATGGCCTCCCTTACAAGGCTTTGATCGGAGCCATACCAATGGTAGAGTGATAGATATTATTTGTAGGAAAACTCTAACAGAGGCAAGTGTCACACCCATGATCCTCTTGAGTCTAAAACGCATGCCTCCAACATATCCTCCAAGGTCTGGATGGTGTGCTCTGTCTGCCCATCTGTCTGGGGATGGAAAGCAATTCTAAGACGTAGCTAGGTGCCAAAAGCATACTGCAATCCTCTCCAGACTTGTGAGGTAAATCGTGCATTCCTATCTGAGATTATGGACCTCATAACTCCATGAAACCGCACCACCTCATCCACGTACCTTCGTGCCAAAGAATCCACTGCACTTGACTCCTTAATCTCTAGAAAGTGAGCCGATTTTGTCAACTGGTCCACTACTACCTAGATGGCATCGTATCCCCCTTGAACCTTGGGTAGCCCCGTGAATAAATACATCGATATGTCCTCCCAATTCCACTCGAGGACATCCAGAGACTACAGCAGGCCACCTGGAACACGGTGTTCATCCTTCACCTGCTTACAGAATAGGCACTTGACCAAAAAACTCTACCACTTCTCGTTTTACTCCGGGCCACCAGAACTGTCTCTTCGGTCCCTGGTACATCATGGTAACTCACGGGTGCACTACTAGCGGTGAGTTGTGGAACTCACTAAGATCCTTGCCACACATCGCCTCTGATGTAGACAACTTTCCTCTGGAAAGCATCCGGTTCTGACCATCCTCAGTCCACCATTCCAGAGCATTGCTCTGGTCAACTCAGTCATGAATCACTTCGCACTCTGTGTCTCCCCACGGAGACTCTTCCCCTTTCTGTAACAGAGAAGACTGCACTGTCATATGATATAGGCAACCTCTACCACCATCCGTCCTCGCATCCAGGTGCAAGGCAGCCAACTCCTCCATCACCTTCCAGGCATTTGTCGACTCTCAGACCGCATCCTTCTACGACCTTCTGCTTAATGCATCGCGCACTACATTCACTTTCCCTAATGTGTAGGAAATGTCAAAGTCATAATCCCGGATGAACTCTATCCACCTTCACTGTCGCAAGTCTAGGTCCCATTGGGAGAAGATATACCTCAAACATTTGTGATCAGTGAAGACCAGAAAGTGTTCTCTGATGAGGTAATGCTGCCATAAGTTTACTGAAAAAATGACCACTGAGAGCTCTAGGTCGTGGGTGGAATAATTACGCTCATGAGGGTGTAACTACCTAGACCCATAAGAGATCACTCCATATTGTTGCATAAACACACATCAGATGCCTTTCCCTGAAGCATCACAGAACACCTCATACTCCACCCCTTCTTCTGGTAGTCTCAACACTGGGGCACTAACCAACTTCTCTTTCAGATAGCTGAAGGCTGCCTCGCACTGCTCAATCCACACGAAAACCTGGTCTTTCTTGGTCAAGGGTGTCAAAGGGGCTACAAATCGGGAGAAGTTGTTTACGAACCTCCGATTTTAACCTGCCAGCTCGAGGAAACTACGAACATCTGCCACATTCGTGGGTGCTACCCAAGAAACATCTGCTTCAACCTTTTATGGGTCCACCGCTACCCCCTGCTCAGACACTACATTCCCATGATAGTGCACTACTCGAATCCAGAACATGCATTTCAACAACTTTCCATAGAGCTGGTGCTGTCGGAGGACATCAAAAACCGTCCTCAGGTGCTCAGTGTGGTCCTCCTGTAATCTTGAATAGATCAGGATATCATTGATGAACACAACTACGAACCGATATAGGTACTCCCGGAATATGGAGTTCATAAGCCCCATGAACATAGCTGGGGCGTTCGTAACACCGAAGGGCATGACTATGAACATGAAGTGTTCATATCTGCACTTGAATGCCATCTTCGGGATGTCACCCTATTTCGCTCTCAATTGGTGATACCCAGACCGTAGGTCGATCTTCGAGACCCACCATGTCCCTTTCAACTGGTCAAAAAGATCATCTATCCTTGGAAGAGGTTTGCGATTCTTGATCATTACCAGATTCAGCCTCATGTAGTCTATGCACAACCTGAGACCACCATCTACCTTCTTTGTGAACAAGACTGTAGAACACCAAGGTGACACACTTGGTCAAACATAAACCCTCTTCATGATATCTTCAATCTGAATCCGCAACTCCTGCATCTCTGAAGGTGCCATCTGGTAAGGAGCCATCGAAATCAGACGAGCACCAGGCTACAAGTCTATCCCAAACTTGATATCCCATCGAGGGGGTAGAGTCGTCACCTATTCAGGAAAGACTTCCATAAACTCACTGATGATTCCTGGAACCTCCACCATTTCAGCATCTACTGCACTCCTGACTGCTCCTCATCTAACAAGGAGAGGAGGGGTTCCTCTCGCCTGCTGCACTCCTGACTGCTCCGCTTGTCGGGGAAAGTAACACACCGGCCACCCAAGTCTGAGAACACAACCCTTCCACGGAAGTAGTCGATGACGGAACTCACAGAGAATACCCAGCCATGCCTAGGATGACATCGTATGGTTGTATCTATAGCAGTAGTAGATCCCGAACCGACTGATGTGGCCCTATCATCAGTCTGCATCCTCGACAAACATATAACAAGTTGGTCCATCCTCCGACTGGTGTGCTCAGCACCACTGGCACTAGATCTCTCCCGGAATCTAGACCTAAGGCACAGGATAGACTGGGTGCAACAAAAGAGTGTGATGCTCCGTTATCGAACAAGGCATAAGCAAGGGTTCTAAACAAACTAATCGTACCTCGAACGACCTCCGGCCCTGCTGGAACTGCTGCCTCCGCGGCGTGAAACTGTCCACGCCTAGCTCCTCAACCTCTTGGATGTCTTCCACCTCCCCTTCCATGCCCTTGATTAGGTCCCTGAAGAGTTCCATGAGGTCGGACTCCTTCTACAACACCTACCCCCCGGAGGAGCGAGAGCTCGCTGCCGCTTCTCCTGCTGCTAGAAGGTCCTACCTGGAAGCTATTACTGTGGCTAGTGATGGCCTTGTCCACCACCTATGTATTGTACCTGGTTCGTGCACTGATTCCGGAGATTTCCATGGATCCCACAGATGAAACACCTTGGTCCTTGGCCCGAAAGGAAAGGGTGAGGACCAGGGGATCAGAATTGGAACTGCTGTGGTCTGCTCCCTACGGGTCGGAACATGGGGGATCCCGATGCTGGAGGCCTGGTGCTGTTGACCTTCCCCTTAGATGATCCCACCTAGATACCCTCTCATGTCACACCTCCTAGATCATGAATCATCTCCAATACATCGGCCTTCTTCTAGACCTCCATGTACGTCGGCAGGGTGAAGGGGGTAATAGTATACTGATGGGAGGGTCGAAGAACCTCCTCTAAACGTCTTGCCCGAGACACCTCGTCTGGAAAGAGGTTCGGAGCTAAACTTAGGAGGTCCTTGAACTTGATTCCCAACTCCTTTACTGACATACTACCATTATGGAGGGAGAGTAGCTCATGCCTTTTCTCAGCCTTCATCATAGAAGAGAGGAATTCCGCCCAGAAATCTTTCTCGAAATCAGCCCATGCCATCTCAGGCTCTCTCCTCTCTCCCAGGTAAAGCGTCCACCACTAACGTTCTGCTCCCCGCATCTGGCTGACGGCAAGAGGAACCCAGTACTTGGTCAGAGCCTAGATCAGGCCGAAGGCTATCACCAGCTACTCTAGCCAGCTCTTCATCTTCATGTCAGAGGTGCTGCCCTCATACATCTCGAGGGTCGGTTGCTGGATGGCCCAAAATGTCTTTTACCACTGGTCATCCTCCTCCTCTCAATCAGCTCTCTGACGATCGGCCAAGGTAGTTTCCAGGGCATCGATCGCCCACACTATACATGGTCTCCTCCCAGGTGCAATAGCTACAATGTAAACAAGGAATGCCTAAGACCAAGTAGTGCAGAATATTGTTCTTTAAATTTCTTAAACTTCTTATTGATTTAAATTCCCAGTACACCCATGAAACACGTGAACACAAGTTATTATGATGCATGTACCTTTCCTAGGGTCTCTACCCTGTAATTATTGTGGCCTCACTTGGTCGTTCGGTAGGTCTAGAGTCCTCGCATCGGGTCATGGGGGCCCTAAATTCCCGTGTCCTAGTCGGTCTTCCCTTTTCTAATTCACGCACCAAGGTCACCCAACACTGTTTCCCTACCATCCCATGGTGTCCTTAATGTTCTAAAATCCAGACTCCATCCTATCTCTCAACCATCAGCTCTGAAACCATTCTATCATGACCCGCCTTCACCAAAAGAAGAGAAGGGTCATCAGATTACCCCGCCCTTCATTCTTTATGTTGAAGAAGAGATAATGACCACTGAAACCTTCATTCAATAGGTCCCTGAGTGGAAACTAGAACCAAGGGTATGGAAATCACACACAAATAGAATGCATTACCGTTTTTTGTTTTAAAGGATTGAGAGATAAGATGATGAAACCCAACAACACCAAAACTGAAAGAAAAGAAAATCCAAAAAGGTAAACCATTCCCACATGTTTGTTCAATGTAAATGATACAAGCCAGAAAAAACCCAAGGTAAAAAAATATACCATGAAGAAAAAAAATGACAACAGCAACTATCCAAAGGGTTTGCACTAGTATGGTCCCGCGCGATGCCTGAAGTCCTCCTGGAAACCTGAATGTAGTTTTATATAAGTAGGGTGAGCATACAAGTATACTTAGTAGGGAAAAACCAATGACTGTCATGCACAAGTGGGGAAACGTAATAAAGTCTCGGGAGAAGCAGACAACCAACATTATCAAGGAGTTCATCCATCCCACTCACCGACCACACTCACCAAATAACACAAGCAAGGTAATGTATAATAAAAGTACATCGATGTTTGGGTACCCCGATCCACCATCTCACTGGTTATTGAAGACATCCTACACATTGATCCAATCCCGCCATTCTAACTACAGTCCCACTGCCACACCCCACCCGCACACACCTGGGACATAACCTCACACAGTCCCACATCCAAACCCCTCCTGCACACACCTGGGCCACAACTGTCATACGTAACCACGCATACAAACACATTGGATAGAATAACCACCATCATGCCCGAAGACACCTAGGCTAGATGATCCACTGCCATGTCCGAAGACACCTATGCCACATACCAAAGACACATGGGAAACCACCATCCCGCACACACCTAGGACATAACCACCTCACTACCCTACCCAAAGGTTCCTAGGATAATAATGGACTTCAGGCCATCACAGCATGCATGAGGGTACTTGGGCAATCCGAGAAAGGGAGCAGAAAATAGATAATAACCAGACACTAATGGAAGTGTTGGGAAAACACCCTCCCCCATGAAATGTGGGTGTTCGACACTAATTTCTCAACTTGGGTGGCACGCGAATAAGAAACAAAAAAACTACAAGTATATGTATAGGTAAATAGAACTCACCCAAGTTTAGGTTTTTCTTCATCCAACCTAATGAACACAATCAGTACCATGTCCAAGTCACAACTCACACAAAACCAAAACCCATTTGTCCCATTCTTGTTTTCATGTTCGGTATTAATGTTTAAATAAGTTTCTGTACCAACTTGGGCAACTAGAGAGCATATTCACAAGACAATGGAAGAGTACGGTCAAACATCGACTTAAACATTCACACCCGGTTTTCATGTAAATTCACAACAAAAAATGAGTAAAGAGTCCCTCAAAGTACTGGATGAAGGAAAACCCCAATATACATCCTACACCTTCTGTGACGAAAGAGGCTAGTGAGATCCCTCGAAGTAATGGAGTCAAAAGGTAACCCCGAGAAACTTCCCCGTGTCCCCCAATTTCCCGAAGACGATGGTTTCTCAACAACATAGGATCCCACCCCAATTCGTGATATATACAATGTAACCACACGGCCTCAAATTCACAACCGGCGAATCCATAACAATAGTGGATCCCATCCCCACCCACATAACCCAGCAATCAGACCGTGAAAGGAAATAACAAAAACACTACCACCAAAACAATGCAGGCCCATGCCGGTATTTTCAGATTTAAAAGATTTAACACACTCCATGATTTCAATTCCGTTTTTTTAATAGGGGTTATCACAAAAAAGGGTTGATCTGGGTGCATTCAATTTATTTATCCGAATATATGTAATTATCGAATTTCATTTACACGATCAATACAAGAAGTAAGGGACTATTAGTGCATAGAGAAGGACCTCCAACGGCCATGATTTTCAGTAGGAGTAAGCATGCACAAATTAGAAATCATTAATCATGAATGGGCATAAAACAAACCAGCATCATCAATCACACACATCCCCCATCATTATTTACAATTCATTTGTTAACTTCCTTAAGGTTTGGTTCATCCAATTCTATAGAATCAAAAGAATACCCACCCCGCATGACACACAGAATGGATAGATGAAGGTGAAACCCTACCTGATTGATCAATGATCGGAGTTTATCTTCACGCGCCAGTAAGAGGGGATGCGCTATTTGTAGGGCTAGGCCTCGGGAACTCAAGCATGAGGAGACGAAAAGATGGGAGGGTGATTGAGGAAAAGAATCCTAGGGGGAATGCTTTAGATTATAAGGACCGGGGACGATAGAGATAAGAACGTGAAACCGCGAAAGGAGTGGGGTCATGGGTTGACCATGTGGCCCCACACATCATTAAAGGGTCCCCTCCATTATGGGCGGTTTAAACCAATGAATACCTCATGGAGCATTTATTTAAACGACATTAATTGGCGTTACTAGGATTTAAAACAAGTTAAGGGGGTAAAAATAGGGTTTAGAACCCAATTTGTGAAAAAAGGAGGCGCTACTGGAAAATCTGTGGGGGTAGGAAAGAGCCACCGGTAGTTGACAACTACCAGTCGCTGAAAGCTACTAGTAGCCCAGCTACCAGTAAGCTGTAGCAACCAGTAGGCCGAGCTACCTGTAGGCTATGGCTACCAGTAGTCCGAGCTACCGGTAGGCCTGCTACCGGAAGGCTAAGTCTACCGGTAGGCATACTGTTTGGGGACAAAACTTACCGAGAAGCCTCTATAACCTTCCCAGACTACCGAGAACACCTATCATTATATTTTTCACTATGTAATGGACCTACAAAAACCCGGGCCCTTACAAAATAACTTTATTTATTTTTAAATATAATTTTATGTGTGTAATGTAAATGATATTAAAATGGTATACATAATATTGAAACAACGTTGTTTTTATTTGTAATCTTTGATTAATGATTAAAAAATTTAAAAAACTATAAATAATGTGTAATCAGCCATATTCATATGATGTATTATCCATTTCCAGATGAAATATTATTCTATATAAAATATTACATCTGATGATATCATTTTAGGAATTTATTTTATAGACCCAAATTATTTCTCTAAATTCCAATTACTCTAAAAAATATAAAATATTTGATGATCAATATTTAAATCGATCATGTAATAAATAAAATCTTAACTGAATTTGATAAAACTGTATGTAATATTTAGCATCACCAAATATAATATATTTTCTCCCCTGATGAAACATATGTCAGAAATTCCCACTGATGATGAATTTTTACCCTTTAAAATTATCCATTTCATAAATTCCCTTATTATTTTTTAATATAATATTATAATGATTCTGTTTTTAAATATTTCAAACAGAATCTCATATCATTAATTAATTTTATAATTATATTCTTTTGAGTAAATTCAATTAACCAATCCTTCTCATTGATAATATATATACCATGAAAACAAAATAGGCGTTGTAATCATGAATAATTTATTTGTAGATTTATACAGAAATATATTTATTTCACATTCATCATTACATAGTACAATAAATGTATTTATCTGTGGAGTGTTTGCAGGTTCTTTCAAAGTAAATTGTAAAATTTAAGAATACATAAATATTTTGCCGCAAATTAGATGGGACACCATAAATAAAATCCTTATTTTAACACAAAATTAGAATAAGTAATCATTATCGCCATTATATTACATAATTTTTTTTTTCACAACACCGACTCAACCATATATGTCATTCATTAATTATGATATTTTTTTTCTAATTTAGGTAGATGATATAACATCTCAATTGAATAATTATTATACAACTACATTATATATAGAAATTTATTTAATGAAAAAAAATAGATGAAAATATTTTGATTTATCTTAGTTAAAAATGATTATTAAAAAAATTGAAACAAAATCATCATAATTTATTAAATAGTTACACCTTAAAACACATAATAATTCCATATATGAAGGATTATACTTCTATAGTGGTTGGTCACATGGTTTAGGATATCATTATTCCCATAGATATTTGTTTTCATATTCCTGAAAGAGTATAGTTAATAATTTTTATCAAGATGGAATATTATTATAAATACTACATTAACATAATATCCTATAGAGAAATATGTTGGGGATTAGATAAAAAATAATTGTGAGGAAAATGGAATAAATACATGTATCTTTGTTCTTGAATATTAACATAGTGAGAGAGATAATTCATTTCAGGGATTTTTGATAGATTTTTTTGGAATTGTCATTACATTCCATTGTAAATTATTTTCTAACATTTTGATGATTATTGGATTGAAAATCTCAAAGATATATTATACATCTACATAATATTTATATGTTTTCTTTAATCATAGTTTTAGGATCATTTTTTTCATAAATCATGTTACACTATTTGTTTGATGAATAATAACATGAATAATTTTTAGTTATTTTATTATTTTGATTTATGATTCTAATGATTTAGTGACATTATTAGATTAAAAAAATTAAAAATATTATTCTGATAAAAAATAATTTCAGGTAGTGTATATGGCATTCAAAATATATTTTAGTTATATGTATTTGGTATACCTGATGAACCAAGAGTTTACAGTAGCTGATATTCATGAACTAAAACATATAAATAGGCCCCTAGTATTATATGAATCGATATTGGATTTTTAATAGAAATAACACCAATATATTTTTTTACCCATCAATGTGATCATTTTCTTTTATTTCTATGTATATTATTATGTTATTACATAATATAAATATTATGATTATAAATAAAAATAAATGATACATATTATTATAATTATTTCCAATAAATATACCATGTTATTAGATTTATGGGATAAGAAATAATGCTTATGAAAAATAATTTTGAGTAATATTGATTATGTTAATGTTTGTGGATCATGGGATCAATGTAAATCTCTAGGATAAGGATTAATTCAAAGGGAATATGAAAAATATATTCAGGTATAAGACATTAATCATGTGATAAATAATAATTAAGAAATTATAGGGTATCAAAAATTATATCCCATGGATCTGGGTATTAACAATGATTCCACTATGGATGTAAATTGAATATCATTATTGAAAGGAATATTCAATAACTTTAATTATATCATTTAATAATTATTAATTATTTTTGTACCAAAACTCGTTTCACTATGGATTTTTTTATATTTGATCTATTTATAATATATTTATAATTATTAATTATCATCCAAGTAATTAAATTTCTTCTAAACTCTTCCCAAATTTTAACTATGATTATTACAAAACATATTTCAATAGGACAATAAGTTGAATATTGTGGGAGAAATTTACATTTTCATTCAATGATAAATAAGTCCACCCTCTTGAGGATTCAATATCTGGGAAATTTCAAACATGATCACCATAAATTAGGAATAATATATATATATATATATATAATCATTTTGGATCTCTTATATTCATACATCATTTTGAAAATAATTATATCATTATTAATGTATATAATTTTTCTTGGGAGGTTTCCCTAAATTATTAAATTCCAAAATCTATGAATTTAAATACATATATTAATGACTCATACATTGAATTAAAAATTATTCAAAAATTGTGTAATATTTCATAATTTTATTGAATAAATTATCCTTCTACCAATTAAATAATTTTAATCACAATATTTCTTTTCCATCCAGTTCTTTTAGAAAGCTATTACCATATAACATTATTAATGATTATGGGGATACCACTAACGTTATATCAAAGAAATTTTTTTTATAAAATTATCATGAATTGATCAACACCCTTAGATTCTATTAGATCAAAATCATTTTTATTTTTTAATTCCTGATTAGTAACTAGACATACAAAAGGAATTATTAGAGAAAATTTATTGATATAATAGATTTGAAGAGTTCTAATATTTTACTATACTAATAAATAAGTTATCTTTTTTAATTAAATATTAATTATCATTGAGTGAAATACCTAATATTAATTCACTATTCATTGAATATAGTAGTATTTTCCCCACTTAAAAATATTAGAGGTCATAAATCATGATTGTTATATTTCTTATGAGATTTTTGTTTAATGATAATACATTATTTATTGTTAAAATTTGAAATTTATAGATCCACAGTTAGTTGAAGTCATATACTTCTGGATTAATATCTTATACAACTGGAAAAGTGCTACTACTAGATGTGATACCATGAGATATGATATCATTATACATGATACCACAGGAAATAATACCTATGAAAATGTTCTACAGCAAAAAATTTGCTTCCTCCCGACATGTTCTCCCACAATATTATCTAATGCGGACATTATAGTGTGAGACATTCTTTAACTGGACATGTGAACCCACCACACATGTTCTACCCACAACATTTTAAATCCCCAAGATTTTTCTACCACCACACATGTCCTAGTTTCAAACATACTACCACTATATGTGCTAAATATTTCTTTTGGGTCCACTAAATTATGTCACCTCTTGCTTGTGTTATTGTTGTATTGTTCGATAACTATTCTAATCTATCATTGTTCTCTAACGCATTCACAGTTCTTCCACAGATAGCATGATACCAATGTTGTTATCAATTTCTTTATAATTTAATTCCTCCAATAGGTATATTAATGACTTAAATTAATGAAAACTCATGTGTATTTTTTTATGATAATTGTTTAACCACTCCACTAATTCATTGATGGAAATCAAAGGATTCATATTTTCGTAATTGTTATGAAGATACAATTATTATTATTACTCAATGTAAAATTTAATTGTATGATCTATAAATACAAAATGATATCCCCCATAAATTTGGTGGGATGATTTATAGTGATATATGAATTTATTAATGTGTAGAAATTCATAAGATCCACAAAAATTCATATAATAAATAGACCAGTATAGTGGTCTTTGAGAGAATATTCTTAAATAAATCATATCTTTATGAATTTATTTTGTATTTTAAATTCATAAAAATTTATTCAATATCCTCTCCATGTCGAATATGTGGCCCCTCATGCATCTGAGTTTATTCATATTGATGACCACCACATCTCTCCAAATCATCACATTTTCACCCATTTGTTTAATATTATATTTTTTTGTTGTATTTGTCTATTTATTTTTATAAATTGAACCATAGTACTTAAAATGAATGATCTATTGATATTATAACATATTTTTTCTTTTATACCCATAGATACATTTGATGAGGTCATCTGTCGTGTAACGTCCCAGATTCGGGTGTCTTCCAGTGGTGGCTAGTACCCAATTGGTCACATGGCCTCAAGATCATTTCCCTGAATTCAAGAGGATGGTGACTAGAAGTGAGGGACATGGTTGTGATAGTGGGGAAACTATTCCCTCATATGTAGAGTAATATAGAGGAATCAATTGTAAACAGTAGCGGAGGCAGTAATACAATACAATTGAAGTAAGTAACAGAATATAAGTATTATAAAAAACTAAAACATATATAAAACTAGAATGAATTTCACATGAATTTAGGAATGATTAAAAATAAGTAAAAATGAATGAAATAAAATATAGAAACCAAAGTAAAGAAAACAATAAACTCCAACATCATTGCCAACCACAAATAGGACCCATGCTCTCCATCTCCAACAATAATGAAATACCAGATGAAGAGTCATGTTCTCCATATCTATACCTACAACAAATATAATCTGTTTGGGTCCAAAATAATGACCCAAAAAGGGTGTGATATGAATCCCAATAGGCAACCACTAGAAATATTGGGCCTAATTGGTTGGGATTATAAATTGAAGGCAATATAGAGAAATTATGTAACAAATAAGGAAGTACTCAAAAGTAAACAATCCTATATTTTCCAATTAAATTCATTTTAATTTATTAATTATTAAATACATTGAATAATTTAACCTCTATATCTATCATACAATCTATATCCCTTATTATAAAAATATCCAACAAATGTTTCAAAAATACAATCTATCAATCATGTATGATAGAGTCCAAGTTGTTCATTTCCTTGGAAGACTCAACATAATCATTAAAACATACAAAAATAGGCCTTTAGTAATGTTCTCACAGTATAAATCCCTTTTCCTTCACATATCACCCATTCAATAATAACATTTACCCTCTGGGAATGCTCACACAGTCTAATCCATTTGGTCCTGCATATCACTAATCAAATACAAACGACCACCCAGAAAACTATCACTATCAATACCCCAACAATTTTTTTGACCTCATTGATTATCTCATAGTCAATGACATGTGTTCAAAAATTTATTTAATAATGATACAATGAGTAGCTCTCAGAGTCCATCCCATCTGGTTAATGTCCCACAACAGATCTCACAGTCAAAACCACTGGTCCAACATAACAACAATTCATAATTAAAGACATTAATTTAGGAAGCTCTCATAGTCAATTCCCCATGGTCATACTTTTATATTGTGAAACACAAGCATCTAAAATAAACAACAACTCTATCCTAACAACAGTAGACATGGAAAATAAAGAAACCTTACATTCTTTCTATACTCAATGTCCATAACCAATCATACATGGGAAACAAATCCATAATCAAGGAAATAAACCATATGCCTAATCAACACCCCTTTATCAAAAAAACACACAAAAACAGGTATAAAATAGTGTAATTATTTAGAACATACAATACCATAAACATGGGTATTCCACAATTTTATCATATATAATTAAAAGACAATCTATGAATGGAAAAAAAACCACCTAACTCGATGTCATACATTGATAACTCATAAATGTTGGCCATTTAATTGGAATATAAAGGCATAGATCTACAAAATGATAAAAATTGTTCAGCCTTGAATAACTCAAGAGAGAAGAGTAATCAGAGATAGAGACTCTATCGGATAAGATAACTCACCGGTGGTAATAGAACACACCCAACGTCATCTTAATCGGAGCACGAATGGAAGAACGAGAAGAGCGTGAAGATAATTTGTCATATATGATCACTCTGTACGAGACACCGGATGAAGAATGTGTTTTTGGAGGAGAGACACAACCCAAATCTGATTAATAAAAAAATGTAAAAGTACTCATCATGTTCATTTAATATATGAATCATGTATTAGCACAAACTGGGCACCACTTTAGGCAGTCTTCCATGGCACCCACATGGAAATTTACTTGGCCATTACACACCCAGGACACAGAATCCATGTACATGATGTGTACCCAAGAGTACAAGGTGTGTACTTATAAATTTTCAAAGTCATCAATTTTCCTAAAAAACAACATGAAATAATGATCCATACTTAAAATTATGTTCCAGGTTCATACAAACATTCACCCTTAATGAAATTTTACCCTGAATTTCCCTTCCAAGGGTGGTGAAGATGATGCTTCAAATAACTATTTCCATTGTGATCAAACTTCATTATATGTCACTCGACTCATTTTCTATACACACCCATGCTACAATAGAATCCGTACTGGAGGAAAAGAATATCCACAATGAACCTTCCTAGTGAGATCCACAATCCAAATATGGTTATAATAAATGGATGAATCCACCTCCAACTCTATCTCCTCATGTTGAAAAATGTGAGACGGGTTTGAAAAGTAATGGTGTAGCTCAGAAAGATAGAATACGTCGTGCATATACCATTACCTCTAAGTTAACTGCAATTAAAATGAAATTGTCCCATCTCTCTCTAAAAAATAAAACAACCTTACATATCTAGATAAAATATTTCCCTATCTCATAATGTGCAGGTGTCCTAACCTTGATGTGACAAGAAAATAAAACTGATCTCAGACCTCGAACACTATAGTTCATCTTTCTCGGTCAAAATAAGATATCTAGAAAGATTGTACATCATAGCCGCCTCCCCTACCTCCATCCTAAATAGAGGTGATCAGAACCGACTACCTTTCAAATCCTTGTAATGTTAAATCTGAATCATCACCCAAAACTGTTATAGTATAAGGAATCCACTAGGGTTATATTTCATTCCCAAGACACCATGAAATCTAAGACGCATGCCCAAATCATGTCCTCCAGCACATGTAGCATGAACTCGAACTGGCCATCTATATAGGGATGGAATGTGGTACTCATAAGTGCATGTATACCCAACGCCCTCTCTAGTACATTCCAGAAACAAGATTCAAATCATGCATCCCTATCTAAGAAAATAGTTTTTTGAACCCCTTGAAAACATAAAATCACTCATATGTATATCCTTCCAAGACCATGAAAACAGATGTTTTTCTTGATCGACATGAAATTTGAAACCGTTGTCAGTCTGTTAACAACCAACCATATTGTTTAATTCCCTTAAGGTGGATTTGGTAAAACCAGAAAGAAATCCAATGCGGTATCATACCATTTCATCTTGAGAATGGGAAACTATTATAAAATCTATGTCGGTTGCTGATGCTCCTCCATAACCAAAAAATAAGTTGAATATATCAAAATAATACTAGCAACATCACTGTTCATACATATCTACCAAATGCAGACAGTTTAGATCCCGATACCTATTGGTGAGACAATGAAGAACTACCCAAATTGAGGAATTAAAATACAGATGAAACTCCTCTTGTATGTCTACTAAAACCCATACGCATCTAGGGAAACAATAGATCTCAGTGTCACATATGGTCTACCCAGGAGTAGAGTCCTCGCTCGACACTCTCTCTCGCAGGAGGACATCAGAATTTATAGCTAACTCATTCTTACTAAATATTTTAGAGTATATATAGCAGATATAGAAGATATAAACGTATTCCCCTCCCTATTGTGCGTCTTGAAATTCATCATATAGAATAGATCTGTGAACTTACATTTACTACTGGCCTCTTGAACTGCTTATATATGATTAATCATTCTTAATGCATGTGCCACTACGTTGCCTTTCCCAGGAGTGTAATAATTCTCAATTCCAAAATAATGAAGGTACTCAACCCACCCTCACTATCTCAAATTATCATTACCTAATGTAAATATATATTTGAGACATTGTTTGTCAGTGAAAACCACAAAATTCTCCCCCAAAAGATAATGTCTCCAATAGATTAACGCTAAAACTACTATATCTATTTTGATATCATGCATTGGGTAATTCCACTCATGTGGCCTCAACTACAGAGACCCATATGGAATGACTCATTCTATTTTAAAAAGCACTGCTCTATGTCTGATTGCTAATTCATCGCATTAAATGGTGTATCTCTTGCCTGGATCTATAAAAATTAGTATCAGTGCTGATGTAAATCCCTCGTTCCTCTATTACTTGATTGAATTGTAGGAATCAATACACACATACTTCTCACCCTTCTTTGTTAAACCCATTAGTGGCCCTACTATGAGGGGAAAGTACTATTCAATGTTCCTATAGTAACCATCTGGCCCCAAAAAATCTATACCACAAATAAATTCTTCAAATTCTCCCATGAAACTACTGATATAAATTTCTATAGCTCTACTGATATTCCTATCTCAGATATAAAATTTATCAATTAGTGAATTTGGATCATCCAAATGATGTATTTTGATAGCATAGCATAAAAATGATGATATCTTAGTGTACTCAAAATGATATCTAGATGGGTGGAATGGTTGTTCCAATTGTTATAGTTAACCAAGATAAATTCCAAGAAGACTACCACTCAATATTAAATGTATGGATGGAACAGTCGGTTCATCAGGGCCATAAAAATTAAAGGTTTTTTTGTGAGACCAATTGGTATAACCACATACTTGTATAGACCATAACTCCTCTGAAATGTTGTAATAGGTATATCTGAGGGTGTAACGTGCAACTGATTATAATATAATATCCATTAAATCCTCAAGAATAGCAGGGTTCCTCGATGTTGATCAAAGAAATCATCAATCATATGCCAGGTATATTAGTTCTTGATCATCATTTGGTTCAGCTTCATATAATCCACTCAACGTCCAAGGGTACCATCTACCTTTTTCATAAATAGGACAGGTGAACCCCTTGGAGATGTACTAGGTCAATGGAATCCCTTTTTCTACAACTCTTCTAACTTATTCTTCATCTCTGGTAACTCTGGTGTAGCAATCCTATTTGGAGGAATGGACACTAGTTTTGCTTCTGGAACATCCTCAATAGAGAAATCTACATCTCCATTGAGAGGTAAACATTAAAAGTCATCTAGAAATACATATATGAAATGTTCCACCTCAAGAGGAAAGTCCATCTGTGAAGCCCCCTAGTCATCCATATATAAACTAGAAATCTGGGATGTAATTCTTCCAATCCCATGATGCTCGGGTACATCCATTCTCTCCTAGAAATCCCGTTATTAATTTGGTAGAATTAACCCACCCCTAGTGAGGTGAAACTCGCCCTGTAGTGGTAGAAGTCATCAAAGGCCTAGAAAGAGACTAACCTATCCATTATGAGAGTTATATTGAATCTTGTCATTTGTAAGTCATATAGGTCCCAAAAAAGGTGACACCCACCAAACTTAACAGGGATCTACTTACAATGACATACACAAGCCGTCATAATCCATAACAGAGTGCTTAGCATTATAACATCCTCATACGTAAGGATACGGATCCCAAGACTCTCCAAAAAAAATATAAAACTATGGGATTACCTTCTATCGAAAAGGTAGAATTATAAAACTGAGCCAACTAGAATCGTACCAACAACTATATAGGGTTTGAGATCATCCTCTTATAGGGTCCACACCACCAAAAATTCTTGACTTGGACTATTCCATAATGACCCTTCCTAAATACCCTCATATGATCCACCCTGGTTTTGCTGAAAACCTATATCCTAAATACCACGACCACAACCAACTCCTCGGCCTGAACATCCTATCAAAATCCAATTCCCTAATTGATGAGAACTTGGTGGCCCTACTCTTAATGGTTTAGTAATAGCTGAACACCTATCACTTGATGCTGGAGAAAACACATAGAAAACCCAATAAATATGACACATCTTGCCGCAAGATCATCACTCTACTTGGTCTCTTGGGCAATGAGAATTCATGTGCCCACTCTTCCCACACTTGTTGCAAACCACGTTGATACCGGATGAAAGATCATGCGATAACTCCATACGGTGACTCCAGATATCCTTGAATGGAGTGCCAACCCTGGATGTTGAACCAGCACCCTAGCTCACACCTTTATACTCCCTCATATTATACACAGTAATCATTTCCTAGTTCAATATAGTTCTCATTAATGTCATCCTGAAGACATTAACCTGCAATCAGATGTCATACCTAAGAACAACCTCAAATTTCTTATCCCAAGATAACATGTCACCTCATAGAATTAGTGCAAAATGATAATGTTCTATAAAAGAAGTTGTGTAATCCACTTTTAATATAGTTCCATGCTCCAAATTCAGGAACTCATAGGATCAATCATCCCTCAGTGTCTTGGTGTAGAATTAGTAAAAGAATTTCCTATGAAACTCTTACCATGCCTTATCCAAATTCTTTCTCTCCTGTTAGATAACATCCCACTATCTTTATGGCAGAATAAAACAGAATGTATATAAAAAGCTTCAACCTCCTCTTAGGAGGCATCTCCATATGGACAATGTTATCAAGAATGGACTCCAAACCGGACACTGCAGCCTTTGGTCCTCCATCCCATGAAAAAGTGGGAGAATAATACAACTGGAACACTCGCATCAGCTCTCTCATAGACTGGGGAGGAAGATGTGATCCCCAAAACATCTATTACACCATCGAAAAACCTTCATGAAACTTGGAATCAGCACCTGCATCTGGTATATGTTCTTGTGAAAAAATGTAAATATGGAAGGATCTGACTGTATTCTGTGATCTATACTTTCTGTTGTCTGGTCATTGCCCTACTCCTGGCGCACTATAAGAGAATGTCATAGAGGCATGACTCTGGAAGGTTAAGAGAACACCTCAGTTCAATATTATAAATGACAAAAACATAGAAGTAACATTGAGGAACAAGCGAAGGATAAAAATCATTACAAAATATAGTTACATGGAATGTATAACCCCTACACAGCGTGTCCCATATTCTTCTAACATGTTGTGTACCTCTTCCAAACTTGGTTGTGTAATATCCATAAAAACTGCACGTTAATCCTAGGACATGATGTGTACTTAAAATGTTCCCACCATCCTAGGTACCTCTATATGGATCGAACTACGTGGTACTCTCCTATGTAACAGTACAAATTGTGTTCAACTTAGACAAGGTGTTTACATGTTCTATTCCAACCACATGTGTTGTTTGTGACACGGTCAGTTACATGGTGAACTCAAAGTGATATTTATAAAAACTACATTGCATGCGCAGTCTATGTTTCATCCACCTGTGTAATTGGTCACAATGTTAGATACAAAACTTTTTACAACATGGCATGAGAAAAATCAACACATATGTTTTAATAGATGTATCTCAGCCTGATTTCTCTACTCAAATGGTCATTCATATTATTAAAGAATACATGGTGTGTAAATATAGTACACGGTGTGTAAATTAGAAAATTTGATTCTGATTGAAAAGAAGAACATTGGTTGTGTGTTCATAACATCACACTCTATGTTGTCTTGGTGTCAAGACATTATTCCCTCTAAAACTTCTCTAGAACCCTTAAAAACATAAAAATTTATCCAAGGCATGAAAAATATGACCCATGAGAGCCCATACTCCCACGAATCAATGCTTAGAATCCTTATTCATATATAACAAGACAAAATTAAATTAATGTTCAAACATAATCCACCAATTCCAAATTCAAGAAGGCTCATAACACCTAGGGACGAATGTTTTCTATCCATCCAAATGAAGCATTAAAGATTATAATACTCTATAAAAATATCATATATTCTATAATGACATATATCAAAACAACATTCATATCAAGAATAAATACTATCTCAATAGAAACCAATCTGTAATGCACCCAAAATTGCATGACAATATTGTATGGCATGTGATCTCAATCAAATGCCTATAGGATGTATGAGATGTAATACCCACATATCCCTGGGTTGAAACAAAAATAAAACCTCCCTAATATCAATGATAATAGAACCCAACAATTGAATCACCAAACATTGAATTCAAAGAAACTGTAACAATTTCAAACCCAGAAAAAAAATGCAAACTTTGTTTTATCTTGGAATTTACCTATACATGGGTTAGTTACTCACATACACAATTTATTACCAACTGCCAATTACATCATATCCATGTCTATATAATCCAAATATTAATACAAATATGAAAATATAATATTATGATACCACCTTTTAATGTCCCAGATTCGTGTACCACCCAATGATGCCCCATACGCAGTTGGTCACATTGCCTGTAGCACATTTCCCCAAACACCAGAGGCTTCTGACAAGTAATGAGGGACTTGGGTGTGATAGTGGAGAAACTATTCCCCCATTGGTAGTGTAACATAGCATAGAAAATAGTACACTATATCGGAAGCATCAATACCATTAAATAGAAGTATGCAGTGAATGGTAGATTATATAATTAATTGAATCATATACAAAAAATGTTCCATGTATCATATATCAAGGAACGAATTCAAAAAATTGAAAATGATGGAAATACAAGAAAAAAACAAACGTAAATAATACATTAAACTCCAATAGAATCACATGACATAGATTGGTTCCATGCACTGCAACTTCAATTGGATTCATGTACATGATAAAGATGGGAACATTCTTTTATCTATACATGCAACAAACTAATCAGTTTTCATCAAAAATATTGACCCAAACAGGGTGTGAGATGAATCCTAGTATGTAAACACTAAATTATTTGTGCCTAATAGTAAGTGAATAAATATAGCAGCTAGTATGCAGAAATAAAGTAACAAAATTTGAAGTACTCAAAAGTGAACAATCCTAAAGTTTCCAATTACATTCATTAATATTTATTAATTATTCTGTCTATTGAATAATGTGACCTCATTATCTGGCCTATAATATTTATCCCATTTTTAACAATAACAAATGGATGTGTTAAAAATACCATCTAACAATAAGGTAAGAAAAATTTCAAGTTGTGCTTTGTCTTGGACGACTTCTCACAATCATTCAAATATTCAAAAACAACCATCTGGGAATGTTATCATATTATAATCCCCTCTAGCTTCACATATATAAGGAAGAACATACATTAAATTAATTGGAAGAAGATGATCCAAATATGAAATATCTATCCTTCAAAACCACTACATAAAAAATAGAGAAAATCTATATTGATATCTTAATAGAAGAAGAGTAACCTACATATCATAATTATGAAATTTCCAACATTTCTAGAAGATTTTTAAAAATTAAAAAAATGATTTTCATTTAGAAACCCAATAATAAAT
Organism: Viscum album; assembly: GCA_963277665.1. Classification (NCBI taxonomy): domain Eukaryota; kingdom Viridiplantae; phylum Streptophyta; class Magnoliopsida; order Santalales; family Viscaceae; genus Viscum; species Viscum album. The sequence continues at coordinate 2,049,563,417 of OY728127.1, forward strand.
TAAACTATTACAATTGTGGTAATTTGATAAAGGGTTGAAAGATACATGATATTATGAAAGTTATATTTTTCAATGAATTAAAGAGAAAATATCATGATAAAAATGAATATAAAAATTTTAAATAAATTAACAAATATGATGATAATGATAATAGTTATACAAAATCCATGAATAAACCATGTTTTCTTCAAATGATAGCTCAAGTGAACCTGAATCATCCAGATAATACCACCATCATATAGCTAAATTGTGTTTTATGAAAAACACATATGATATGTCTAACTTATTTCTACAAATCATGTTATAATTTATAACTCCCATAGAGGTGAAATAATTAATAATATCTAGTATAATGATGAAATATTAAAATACTATAATATTATTGGATGATACGATCAAATATACCAATAAAAAAATTAGATTTTAAAAAAGTGGAATACATTGAGTAATTTCTTTAAAACATATCTTAATATTGAGAAAGATAAAATGATCATTTGTAAAATGATAATAAAGAGTTAAATATATATTCTGAAAACTAATGAATCAGTAATAATAATATTTTATGCTAAAACAAACTCTTTCAAAACTAGTTTTTTATTCCTGTAGATGTAAGATTATTTTTACCTCTAAATGAATAAAAAATTTTCCGGATACAAATTAAGAAATAATGGGTTACAAAAATATTTATTACCAAAATTTCTATACAAAATTAAATTTGGGTACCATTGTATGTTTTTGTGAAAAGTTTTATTTTTAGGAATCATTATTGATAACATATAGTAATAGCTTATCGTACTTGGGAAATGGTTTTCCCAAACACCTGACTAGAGATTATTGTTTTTTCAATATTCTGTTCGTTGTTGATGGTGGGCATTTCAATTTTATTGACAATTATAACTCTTTTTTTTGTACATGTTCAAATCAATTACTCTATTATTATTTTAATTTATAATTTTTTATTTATATATGTGTCAAAGTGTTATACCTTTTTCAAATAATTGTGACATGATAATGTTTTTCATAATATTCTTAAATATAATCCTATAATGCTTTGACTCAAATAATGATTTATTTTTTACTACATTTAAAAATGTATATTTTTAGTTTTTTAATTATTATTCATTATATTATCTAAGTTTTTCCTACTTAATATCCTTTCCCATTGAATCTCAAAATTTTAGGCACAAAAATACTCTATCAAATAAATAAATTGGGGTTCATATTCTAAAAAACTATTATCGCTTCACATTGTATTTTATAGGCTGTTTGGGTTTTCATTATTAAATGGTTAGCACTATATTTATTTTCTTTCAGATGGATTTTTTAGGGATACATTGGTAATTTTTATATATCTAACATATTAAGCATGTTCTTATATTAAAATGTCTTTTAAATTTATAAAATATCGAGTTGAGCTGGAATTAATACCTTATGAAGTAATAATGGAAAGGAGTATGAATATCAATACATTGAATCATTTTTTCCATGGATTCATTACAGTCACAACATTACATTTCATAGGAGACAATAAAAAAAGGGTTTAATGCAAAGAAAAAGTAATATGGTTCTAGGAATTTCTAAATCCATATCAATGATTATGTCAAACCAATTTATTTTTTGGTGGATTTTATTAATTAATCATATTATGTAATTCATAGAGTTATAAAAATACCTCTCAAAAATAAAAAAACTATAGATTTAATGAAAGGAGGATAATATAAGTTTAATTACATTTTTTTGGTATCCATTTCAAAATTATTAATAATAAAGCTAATCATGGAAAATGTTATTCTAATAATCTTGATGGAATAACCATTGGTAATTCAACATATTATAAATAACATATAGTGTTTAATAAAATAACAAATATTGTTGAAGAATCTCTTTATATCAAATTTTATGAAAAATATCCACATAGAACAATGAATAATTTAGGTAACTTCATATATGATATATGAAATGAAATTATCAATGAAAACACTTATAATAGTATTTTCAATGTTGTTGAAAATGAATATAGTTTTGAGTGTCATCTTCAAAATAAACCAAAACCTGTATAATTCAATTATATTTTGTGCCGTTATTTTCTATAAACAATTAAGACACATAGATAATGTACATTATATTTTGATGTTGTAAATATAGTAAATGATACATGAACTAGATGTTATCATATAAATTATCTTGAGAATCTTTAATTTTGGTCACAATATGAACCTATGAATAGAAATTATTCAATTAATGATGATTTTGGGTTTATAGAAATTCATGATTAACATAAACAATTTGAAATAAAATAGGTTTGGTAATTAGTAGTTATTTATCATGAATCAATAGTAAAATAAACTATTTTTATGTTTAGAAACATAATTTTTCATTAATTAAGTGTAGTATAAAATTTACCTAGATAAATTTCTCAAGAATATTTTTTGGAAAAAGGTATTGAATAAGAGGATACCATTTTAAAAAAAATGTAATCATGAAGCCATTTGAATATTTATTTCTTATTTAGAACACTAGAATTTGAAATTATATAATATGGATTTTAAGAGAAAATTTTTAAATGGTTATATTTTTTAGGATTTTTTTATATTAACCACATTGATTTCAAAATCCTAATTTTATAAATCATGATTTAAATTTAACAATAACATAATATGGTGTAAAATAATCTCCACAATCATGGTGTGATAGAATCATTTATATTTTTATTTTTAATGATTATTTAAAATGAAAAAACGATCCTACTCATTTATGAAAAAAAATTCAAATGATTTTTAAGTTAATATTTATTATTTTTTTATTTTTTGGATCTCCAAAAAAAATCATTGTACAATGACCATTCATAAATTTTGTAAAGAAGATTTGAAATCAGTATAACGGGAGATCATAAATCCATTATTGGTTTTGGAAATTATCATAATAAATATGGAATTATTTTAATTATATTATTTTACACAAAATACCAATTAAGCTGTTTTGGTTTGAAAATAACGAAAATAGAGATACTAAATTTTTTACCACATTTAAGATGAATCATGATGAAAATTCTAATCGGGTGGATCAAAAAAATTTACAATGGTACAATATGAATCGTTTAATACCTAATTTCAAGATGATAATATATTTTCTTTATTTTGCGCATGTGTTTCATTTTTCTATAAAAATGTAAAAAATTCAATGTAGATGTCATTTATATAATTTATAAATACCTCAAATATACAACCAATTAATGAATATTTGACCCTAAAGGAAAATAATTTGATTTATGGACTAAATAAAATGAAAATTTGTTTAGATGTTATTTGAAAAAGGACCTCTGTAACATGTCATATTTTGTAAATTTATCTTGTTTCATGGTGTAGTATATGGAAAAATTAAGTTTCACTTTCTAGAACCTAGGATTAGTACCTAGTTTTAGGAGGTTTGTTTTCATAGATTCTATTGATGAAATACACTTCTCCATAATAAGGATCCCAATTTATACAAATCCATAAATATTATGACAACATAAGTGTGAAAAATAATTCAAAAAAAATGTATCTCATTCTATGAAAGAGAATATTGATGTATGAAAACGCCATTTTCTATATATTTTCCAAATACTATATATAAATTTTGTATTAATAGGAAATAAAAATTAACATGGAAATATCTTTTAAAATACCTTGTATTATAATGGCTATGAAAATATCAAAATTTGAACTATTTATGAAAATTTTAATTTTATCAAATACATTAGATGACAGTATAATATATTATACATTGATGGTAGATCCACATTAGTTGATCCATAGTTTTATGATCAACTTTTGGGAGAAGCGCCATTGGTTTAACCACAATTAGGTGATCCACCATTGGAAAATCCACTGTTTGAAAACCCACTATTTGGGATGGACCATTGGGTTGTCAAATGTTGGATGATCTAAAATGGAAGGATCCCACTATATGTGATCCACTTTTAATTTATACACCATTATTGATACATAAATTCCAATCCACCATTGGTGGTCCATCATTGGTAGATCAATCATTTTATGGATCACACATTGGAAATATACTAGACAGATATTATTTTCTATTTTTCTAATCATCCAATTTTTTTGTTATATATTTGATTTATTTTATATTTTTTTATTTTATGTTATTTTATGATTTAAAATCCCTAAATGATAAAATAAATCATAATTCTGAATCATAACACTCCCTTACATTCCAACCCTTCAAACAGTTTCGACTTCCCTTCTATCCCAAACATCCACCATAATTTTATAGTTCATTTAACATTTCATTCAATTCAATGTTGATATTTATTTTCCCATTACTGTCATATCATAAATAATTTTGACCATAAATTACGTCTTTTTGATAGTTAATTTGTTTTGTATTTTAACTAAAATTTCCCAACATGCATTATGAGATGCTCTCACAATGAAATAAATATATAATTTTTTTAAAATAAATTCATTATTTTTCAGGTTAGATCTGACATAGGGAGTGTTATATGGTTTTTAGGTTAATAAGTTACCATATTTTCTTAGGTTTGTTAACCAGTTTTTCTAGTATGCAAAATAAAACAACGGTGAAATTAAATATTTTATTCATAGTATTGTTCATGGAAAAGATGCCAAGTTGGATTCAAATGAAATTTATATCTGAATAAATATACCTTATTGAGGTATCTATGATTGCTATCAATAATTAGAAAAACATTATTGCCTTTTTTTGTGAAGGAGGATTCATCAGTAGAACTAACATTGAATGGTTTTATTATTAGACCATGATCTATATGACAATATGGTTGGTATAGAAATCCATTCATGTTCACTCACAATAGAATATTCACTATAAAAGGGAATTTTATCACAATTAGTTATTAATAATCGATTTTATATTCTTTTTGAAATTATTAAATAATGTTAATCTATGTTGATATCATATGGTGCACAAGAAGTAGATGTGTAAGCCCACGTCTATGTCAAACTCTGTGTTTCTTCAAATGTCATCTCATCAATTCAAGAATACAAGTGATCAGTTGATTAGGAAGACAACACTAAGGTGAAAAATGGGGGTTTCATTTTAGTCAAAATTACTTTTAAAAAAACTAATGTCAATTGGAAGAAAAGGATGATGATATTTTTTAAGGAAATTTACATTATTTATGAGTATATTAATCTATTATAAAACACTATAAGAATTAAAAATATTTTTTACCCTCAATAAAATCCAGATGATATTGTTACTTCTTCCTATTATTTTGAATTCTAAGTGGAAATAAACTGTTGTTAGAGAAAAATTAGATTGAATTTTTAATTAAGATAGTGATTAATCTATTACTAATGGATACTTTTATCTTATGGATCAAAAATTCAACCTACTTCACTCCATTATAAGGATATAATCCTAATTAATGGATAATAATATGAAGAAGAACATACAAATTTAATTTGATAAGAAAACATTCAGAGTTATTCTATGAACTATAATTTTGTTGTTGAAGTGTCATATGGTTCTATTTTGGACAATGGTGGTAAAACTTGGGACAAAGAAGGTCAAGATGATGATGATGGTGGTGGTTTTTATAGATATCATACACATCAATCTCATGATTGTTTTGTTTTAGGTAGTTTTTTAATTATGTAGAGACCATGTGCATTTCAGGTAGATAATGATTCTTCAAAAATTATAAGTTAGGTGAGGGAATTTATTATTGGTAATGAATTCATAGGTTCTTCCATTTAGTATTTAGTTCATTGAGATAAACCTTTTTTCACATCTAAGTTTGGAGCTACATCTTCATGGGATCATTATCTTGGTTAAATTAATCATTGGATTTCATATTGAGATTTAGATAGTAAATATTAATGTGATGATGACCATATCATCCCACCAAATCCTGGTGTTACTTTAATCTCAGTGTCTTCTGTAATATATCAAAATGTATTTCTAGTAGAAGGGGATTTATTACCTTGTCACGTTAAATTAATTTCATTTTTATTATAGAGAAATCAGTTTTGTCCATTCATATTATATCATGCCATGTCATGATGTATTTTTATCACCTCTACAATCTCCTTATATCCCATCAAATTTTATTAAAACTAATTTCATGTAAACATTCATAATGAGTTATCATTTTGATGTATTTGGAATTATTAGATCATGGGATCCTATAGTAACCCTTCCCAATGATGCAGATATGTGGTATATATTTTATCTAGTCATATTTTATATATGTCTTAGGATGATTTTCAATATTAAATAGATTGATATTTATAATATAATATTGATTTATAATAACATTTGAATGTTGTAAGTTATGAAATAGAGGAGTCACAATTTTATAACTAGTCAAAGATCCATTTGGGTATGTATGGATACATTACAAACATATACTTATTCAATATAGAGTAGTTTAACTACATAAACATATTTCTATAGGGATATGATCATGTACATATTAAAAGTGTAGTTTCATTACACTATGTGATATTCATAAAGAAAATTAGGATAACTGTCATAAAATCTCATAGCACAATGAGAATATATACAAACAAGTAAAGTAGTTTTTGAACAAGGCTATCTGTGATAGGGAAATGATCACTCAGAGCATAAAATAATAAATTTCATGAATATATACAATTTATATGTTGAATTAACATTTTAATTTTATATATGGGAACACAAGGACTCCTCTTATGACTGGGGACGTCAAGGAAAAATGATACTAACTTAAATTATTGTCCCAACACCACATAATATTTATGAATGTGATGAAATACATATTTAGTTCTATAATGATAAGTGGAAATGACATCAATGATTTTTAGAATCTTATGAATCCATTTTGGTAAGAATGTGGAAGAAATGCAGGGGGACCTTAGCCCATCCTATGGCTGACCTCATCATTGAACCATCTAATGAACCCTTTCATCCTTAATTACATCCATTTATTTGGACTCCAACTAAACTTGTTTGGCACCTCTGGAAAATGGAGATTCATGATGATTCTACTTATAAACATATAAAATAATCCTCTAGATCATCACCTTCTTCATCAAGGAGAGGAAAATATAATATTGTTCAAACATCTCATCGAGCAGAGAGGGATTCTGAATAAGATTAGTCGTCGATATTGTATGTTTAATATTATTCCCCTTTTTCTCTTTTTTTGGATGTAATATTTTAACAAAAATATTTAATCGAGTTATTATTTCATTACATCATGTATTTTCATTTATTAAATTTAATTTTCATTTGTATAATAAAAAATTGTGGAGAAAAATATTTTTTCAATTTTAAATTTAAAATTTTTATTAAATTTAAATATTAATGCTTTAACTGTAGTTTCAAACTAGAAACTCAACATTTCATTTTATAAATTTAAACTGTTAAGAATCTTATTCATATATATATATATATATTTATATATTTATATATATTTATGGTTATAAAATTTCATGTATTTTTATCATCAATAATGGATAGATTATTTGAACCACTTAATTTTAATGTTCATAAATCAAGATTCTTATGATTATAATTAGAGTAGTGTTTTATGATAATATATTTTTAATGTATGTTGACTATATATAGATCAACCATTAGTTAAAATGATCTAAATAAAGTTATTTATGTGTTATTTTAGTACATTTTCTTATGTGAGAAATTGTACTATGTGATATAAGACTGCCAAACATTCTACTTCAATACATGTTACCAGAACACATGTTCTACCACCAGATATGTGATGTTAAAAGGATTCTGGAACCTACTAGATGTAAAACCACCAAGCCTAGTACCATCAGAAATTATACAACATCAATTTTTATTCCTTCTAACATGTGATAATTCCATATATGTTCTACCAAAAAAATGTTCCACCATTTACCATTTGGTACAAATAGATATGTAACCACGAGATTTTTTTAGGATTACTTATTCTCCATGTTTCATGGGAAATTTTTGTACCACAATATAGTCAGTATAATATACTATTGTTCTATTATACCATTAGATCACATCCATAGTCATCTTAATAACATTGTTTTCCAAACAATAATTTGATTTTAACTCCACCAATTAGTATCTAAATTAATTAAATGCAGACATCCTCACATATATTTTTTATAGATTATTTGTAAACCACTACACGAATTTTTTCATGACCCCAAACTCCCAACGATACACCTATTGAGAATAAAATAAGGAAAGGGGGAAATTTATATAAAAATATAAAATTAGATAAAAAAAATATTGAATAAAAGAGTGAAAAATATATTATATTAGTAGGGTGAGACTACATGTAAACATAGTATAAAAATATGAAGTCAGTCATGTAGATGAAGGAGAAGCATAATACTTCCCCTGTGAGGGAAAAATAAAAAACATAATATCATATAAAAAAGTATAATATCCTCCCCAACCTCACAAAAGAACTCTCATATAATAATGAAAGTAATGATAGGAAAATTATTACGCATATCGATATTTGGGTCCCCGCTTAACTTACCACTAGTTAACTACAAATACAAAATGAAGAATGTCCTGATGATACCACACTCTTCCACAATCCCCACTGTCACAACCTTCTCATGCACACTGAGGCCCCAATCCACAATAAATTTCTACCCACATACACATGTTCCTTAAACCACACCGCATTCCTACCTGCAGACATCTGTGCCTCAATCCACACCACTTTCATTATGACAACCCTATTTTTTATTACAACTTTAACATGATTTATTACATAAAAATTCACCTGATACAACAAAAGAAGATCGAGAGGTTTAGGGTCTTTGGGGCTTATGAGGATTACATAAAAACATAATAAATGAAATAAAACATCTTTATTGAAAACTTCCTTTTCATGACCACTACATTCCTTCGTACTTAGCATTGCATGGGATAACCTGAGGACATGCATAAGAAAAGGGGGAGCTATAAAGCCCAGTAAGGGAGTACACATGGAATAACATGAGGAGTACAATACTTGTTAGAAAATAGGCATAATCAATAGAACATAAAATAAACATGAACATAAAGGCATGATAAATCATGAGAATAATAACATGAAGATGTGGAAACAACACTTATCATGGAATTAGCATGAGCCAAGGCTCATTGCACATGGAGCATGAGTAAACCCTCATTGAACATAAAGCACGAGTAAACCCTCGTTTAACTTGAATTATCATTATTCAACACTCATTTCACATGACGTATCATGATACAATACTTTACCCAATGCATTGGAGCGCTATAAGGGCGCACCCTTCATAAACATTTCATTTCATGCATAAGTGTGCCACATTGATCATAAAACATGGATTCATAAAACATAATCATTTAATCCACGATAAAGGAATGTGGAATTAATACATGAAACTTTTTAATCAGTAAGCAATGGTTCATAAAGATGGATACCCTTGATGGAGAAATGGACATGGTATCCACTACACAATGGAATTGTCTTAGAAAATCAGTGTGATTTCGGCAGCGTAACGGCATGACATAGGAATTCATAAAAAATGGTTGATGAGAGATAAAGGGGTTCCTCATCATATTTAAATGTAATGGACAGTAAGGAGGTCATATATATACATGTCCCAACAATTTTAATGGGATTTATATTCATGATACAAAATTATTGCTTGAATGTAAAAGAAGAGAGAGAAGTTCCTTTCGGAATTTCAGCATAGTAACGAGTTTACGTGTGAGGAATTTAATGAGAGATAAAGGGGTCTCCCATCATTCAAACAATTATTGGGATGTATGGGGGAGGTTAGAAACCATACCCCAACATTCATAATTGAAATTAAAAGGGTAATGCAACTTAACGAATATTGACAAAAATGAGAAAGGAAGAAAAAACCCATACTTGGAAGTGTGCTTCCAAAGGCTAGTGGGAGGCTTGTGAGAGGCTTCTTGGGAGCTTGGGGCACCTTGGGAGGATTATAGAGGGAGTTGGGCAGAGTTTGGACGAACTCAAAGGGCTTTGTGTGAGGAGGAAGTGGGAGATTGGGTGGGTTTATATAGGAAAGGTGAGGGAATTCATTAGTATTTAGGTTCGGGTCCCCTTACATTAAATTAATCCAAACCACAAACCAAAATATGGTTTTTGCCCATGGTTTTTGGTAAAGGTAAGAGTAAAAATTTATTTTATAAGTCCAATTTCCTAAATTCTTAAAATATTAGGGTTGCTTATGTGGAGGTGATTACACTCCCATGGAAATTAATTTAAAAAGGCAAAGTGTTGAATATATCTTGAGGGGTCCTTTTATGCATTGAAAAGTAAGTCAAACATACCCAAAATAACATTATTTTAATGGTAAACCATATATTGGACGAACAGAAAGATTATAGTATATTATTACATCACTATTTGGTCATTATGATGTCATAAAACACAATATATATTTAAACGGTATTTAATTTTTACACAAAAATTTGACTGTCTCAGAAAATTATGAAAAATTCACCGTTGGATAATTTCGACGTCCTGATTCCAAAAATTACATTTATTTTATATAAAAAGTTCTCTAAATATGTTAATTTTAACTTTTAAAATAAAAACCGACATTTATCGAAAAATCACGGGTTTTGACAGAAATGGTTTTCAAACCTTAATAAATTTTATATATTGCATTCATAAAATTATAAGATCATTTATATTTAATAAAAATTAATTTAATAATAAAATTATTATTTTATTAAAATATTATTTAATTCAAAAATCCCTTAATTTAATAAAATATATTTCTTAATTAAATAATAATTAAAAACACCATTTGTACCTTAAATACTATTTACAATTTATCAAAAATGACTAAAAATTATATTCATTATTATATAAGAAAATAATTTACATGAACATAGTACTACTTATTTGTTACATAAACCCTTTAAACATCTACATAAGACCTAAGGGTAAGGTGTGCAATGGTGACAGACTCTTGGGGTGGCTCAGATAACATCGCTCAAGGGGTAATTTCAATCAACATCCACTTTTACCGTAGACGGCCACATTCGAGCTTGACATGATGAAGCTCAGCTTGGGATTGGTAAATATCAAATACCAAGGATGCCACCAATTTTCCGAGCTCCGACAAATGTGCTTCGTATGGTGCAATTCTACCAGATGAGGCCACCACTTCCTTCTGAGTAAATTGGACTTGTTAAAGTCCTATATTTATACTAATCATGTGATCACTGTTCAATGGCTAAATTAGCAACGGTCAAAATTCATAACATAAAACCAAATAAGTTGAAATTTTATAAAAAAAATTATATAAAGAGACATTTAATAAGATAAAGAGGTATTTTCCATTAAAGAAACCTTGGGTTGTTACAACATTCCCCCCTTGAGAAATTTCTCCCTCAAAATGTTTCCTTTTCCCACACTAAAACAGATGTGGGTAACTCAGATTCATCTTTTCCTCCGATTACCAAGTCGCTTCTTGAATCTTGTGGTTTCTACACAAGACCTTGACGAGGGGCATTGTCTTATTTCGTAGAACTTTTTCTCTAAGATCTATGATCTTCACTGGTTTCTCCTCATACGAATGATTGTCTTCCAATTGTACTGCCTCAAAAGAGAGTAAATGTGAAGTGCCTAGTATGTACTTCCTTCATAGGGATACATGAAAGACATCATGTACATTGGCCATAATAGGTGGAAGTGCTATTCGATAGGCCATCGCCCCGACACGATCAAGAATCTCGAAGGGGCCGATGTACCTTGGACATAAATTCCCTTTATTTACAAACCTCATGACCATCTTCCACGGAGATATGCATAGAAAAACCATGTCTCGAACTTTTAACTCAAGGACTCGTCGACGAATATCTGCATAACTCTTCTGTCGACTCTGGGCTGCCTTGATATGCTGCTGAATGGTTTTCACCTTCTCCACCATTTCTTCGAACATTTCTGGTCCAAGCAGCTTACGTTCACCGACCTCATCGCAATATGCTGGTGTTCTGCACCTTTTCCCATATAGGGCTTCATATAGTTCCATTTGGATGGTCGAGTGGAAACTGTTATTATAAGAGAACTCTACCAGAGGAAGATGCTGATCCCATTCTCCTTTAAAGTCCATTGAGAATTATCTCGACATATCCTCAAGTGTTTGGATAGTCCGCTTAGATTGGCCATCAGTTTGAGGATGATAGGCCATACTGAAGTTCAGTTCAGTATTTAGAGCATGTTGAAGACTCTTCCAAAACATAGCGGTGAATCTTGGATCTCGGTCAGACACAATAGATAGTGGTACACCATGCAACCTTACCACTTACCTGATATATATCTGTGCCAGTTGATCCAAAGAGAAATCCTCCTGAATAGAAATGAATTGTGCAGTCTTTGTAAGACGATCCACAACAACCCATATTGCATTGTTGCCTTTGGATGTCCTCGGAAGTCCGGTGACAATGTCCATGGTGATGTTTTTCCATTTCCATTCTGGTATGGGCAATGTTTGCATCATCCCCTTAAACTTCTGCCTCTCTTCCTTCACTTGCTGACAAACCAGGAACCTTGATGTATATTCAGCGATCTCCTTCTTCATGTTATCCCACCAAATGTTTTCTCGGAGATCTCGATACATATTTGTGCTCCCTGGGTGAATAGAGATATTTGAACTATGTGCATCATCCAAAAGTTCCTTTTTCAGCTCCGGACATGATGGAACACATAGTCATTTCCCAAACCGCACAATTCCTTTTTCATTAACATTAAACTCTAAGGATTTCCCTTTTTTAATAGCTTCCAACTTTTCCTGAATTCCCACATCATCCTTTTGAGCATCCTTTAACCTTTCCAAAAGAGATGGTTGAGCAATCATTTGTGAAAGGATTGATGATGTTCCCTTATTTTTGATTCCCATGTCCATCTTCATCATGTCTAAGAATATTGGATCCTTCTCAATTCTCATCATTGATAGAATTGCTGGGTCCTTTCTACTTAGGGCATCTTCCACCATGTTCACTTTCCCAAGGTGGTAATGTATTGAACAATCATAATCCTTGATGAGAACTATCCATCTTCTGTGGTGCATATTAATCTCTTTCTGTGTGCATATACATTTAAGACTCTTGTGGTCAGTATATATCTCACATTTCTCCCCATAAAGATAATGCCGCCAGATTTTCAAGGAAAAGATCACATCAGCCAACTCCAGATCATGTGTTGGATAGTTTTGCTCATGGAATTTCAACTGCCTTGAGGTATATGATATCACATTATCATTCTGCATCAGCACACACCCTAATCCCTTCTTCGAAGAATCACTGAATACCACAAAAAGCTCCCCACATGTGGGTAATGTGAGCACGGGTGCAGTGATAAGCCTCCTTTTGAACTCCTTGAAACTTTCTTCGCATTCATCGCTCCAAGAAAACATTACTCCATTTTGAGTTATCTTGGTAAGAGGGCTGGATAATCGTGAGAAATTTCTCACAAATCGTCGATAATATCCAGCTAACCCCAAGAAGCTACGGATATCCGTTACCGATGTTGGCCTCGGCCATCCCTCAATTGCATCTGTTTTGGAGGGTTCCATATATATCTCATTGCTTATGATGACATGGAACAAGAATGAGAACTCCTTCAACCATAACCCACACTTGATATACTTTTCATAGAGCTTCTCCTTGCGCAATGTCTCTAGTACAGTTTTTAAATTCTCATTATGATCCTCCTTTGTTTTGGAGTATATTAGAATATCATCTATAGAAACAACCACAAATCTATTAAGGTAATCTCTAAAGAATCTATTTATCATGTCCATGAATATTTCTATAGCATTGGTGAGTCCTAAAGGCATTACTATGAATTCATAGTGCCCGTACCTTGTATGGAAAGTAGTCTTGGGGACATCTTCCTTCTTCACCCTTACTTTGATAATATCCCGACACCAAATCCACCTTGGATAAGTATTGTGCTCCACGAAGCTGATCAAACAAGTCATCAATTCTTGGGAGAGGATACTTGTTCTTTATCATGATTTTTCTAAGTTCGCAATAATCAATTCAAAGTAGCATTGACCCATCCTTCTTCTTGACGAAGAGGACTGGTGCACACCATGGTGATGCACTTGGGCGTATAAACCCTTTATCCAGATTCTCTTGTAGTTGTTTCTTCAGCTATTCAAGCTCAACAACAACCATTTTATATGGTGTCTTGGATATTGGTAGCACCCCAGGTATAAGTTCAATTGAGAACTCAACATCACTTCTTGGAGGAAGACCACACAATTCCTCGGGAAACACTTTAGCGAATTCCCTCACAATAGGAATTTCTTCATGGATGATTTCTTATTTGGACTAAATCATCTGATCTAGATATGCGTGCTCATAGGGCAGTAATATCCATGCTTGAGATGATGGAGATAAAGGAGATTCATCTTCTTCCTGACACTTGAAAAGAATCGGGGGTTGATTCTCCATATGGAGTGTGATTTCCCTCTCCTGACAATTTATATTGTCTCTATATAAGGAAAGCCAATCCATTCCAAGAATTGCATCAAATTCCACCAGAGGGAGTATGACGAGGTTCACCGAGAAATTCAATCCAAATATTATAAAAGGGGAGGACATATGTTCATGGGATGAAAAGATTTCCCCAGTTGTCATACTCACTGACATCTTTACTCCCATAATTTGTGGTGGTGCTGGGATTGTTCTACTAAACATTCGAGATATAAAAGAATGCGTAGAACCTGAATCAAAAAGTATGTTCGCTATTCTTGAATGAATAAATAGCCTACATGTCACCACTTCGTTGTTGGGGTTCACTTTGGCAGAAGTGATTGCAAATGCTCTTCCTTACTATCTTGGAGGTTGTTGGTTGCCTCCGATAACCCTTGTATTAGGGCACTAAATTTCAAAATGACCTGGTTATTTGCATTTGTAGCATTGAACAACTCATTGAGGTTTGAATGGAGTGTTCCTCTCCTCTGTTGCAGCTGTGAGTCCTTCTTGCCGACAGTGAACAGCTAGGTTCCCTTTTCTTCCACACCTAAAACATTTTTTCGTCCCCTTAAGGCAATTTCCAGGGTGCTTCTTTCTGCACTTTTGGCAAGTGGGGTGCTGAATCATCTTAGCACCGTTGGATTTATCCATCGGACCACCAGAATTGAAGTCCACCTTATGCTTTTTGTCCCTATGATAGCCCTGTGATTCCCTGATCTCCATTTCGGACTTGAGGGCACATCGGACAATTTCCTCATAGCTGTCAAAGTCACGGATCGCTAATGCTTTCCGCAAGCTAGGCTTCAGCCCACCAAAGAAGCGGTCAACCTTGCATTCGAGGGTAACAACAAAGCTGGAAGCGTATCGTGCAAGCCTTGTGAAGTTTTCCTCATACGCTCCAACAGATTCTTCATCTTTTTCCTTGAGGGAAAGGAAGTCCCTTTCCATCTTATGACAGAGGGTGCGCGGAAAATATTTATCGAAAAACATCTTCCGGAAATCCTTCCATTCCAACACCTCGATCTTCTCCTCAGGATTCGTATTTTTGATCAATTTCCACCATTGATCAGCTTCACCCTCCATACTATAAGCCGCCAGGAGAACCTTCTCTTGATCAGAACATTGGAGGATGGAGAATATATTTTCAATGGAGTTGATCCATTGTTCAGTGATCGTGGGATCAGATGATCCACTAAAAGTAGGAAACCTTTTCCTCATGAAGCTCTCGATAGTGACTTGTTACTTATTAGGGGGGTTTTGACGTTCCTCTTGACCTGTGTTTCTATTCAGAACATGAGTTAGCTGAGAGATAATCGTGACAAAGTTCGTGATTCATGCTCCCATTGTACTGGGCATCTCATTAGTACAGTCATCACACTGATCTTCACAACGGTCGATAGCCCGAGTCCTCCTATTACCGTCCATTAGCTAGAACAAAATGAAAGTTAGGGGTAACACATAAAGGGTAATCCAAAGAAAAACTTTGATGACTTATAAATAAAATTACATTCCTTAACTCATGAGTCTATAGGCTTCAATCTTGGATTTTCATGATCTACATTCTAACATATATTCGTAGGGGCATTTTTTTAATTCCCTTAATAAGGGTTCATACTAAGCTTGTGAATTTATCAAAACATATCCCCCGGGGTTGTTGTAACCAAGAGTGCAGCATGGACCATTGTTGTGCACCAGTTCCCGTTCGAGTCTAGCTCAAAGCAGTGTTTTCAGGTTTTACCCCTTGGATACATATGTGCCAGAGCCGCCTCTACCTGCTCGTATCCAGACAAGGATATAGCTGCTTTATAACCCACTTACTCAATACTCACCAAAACATAGGGATGTTTTTATTTTACTTATTCTTGTATCTAAGGCTTTACTAGGGTTTCCTAATTCCAAAAATAACTAAATCAATCCTCTGATACCAACTACGACAACACTGTTTTTTATTACAACTTAAACATGATTTATTACATAAAACTTCACTTGATACATCAAAGAAGATCAATAGGTTTAGTGTCCTTGGGGCTTAGTATCATTACATAAAAACTTAAGACATGAAATACAACATCTTTATTGAAAACATTATTTTCATGACCACTACATTCCTTCATACTTAGCATTGCATGGGATAACATGAGGACATGCATAAGAAAATAGTGAGCTATAAAGCCCAGTAAGGGAGTACACATGGAATAACATGAGGAGTACAATACATGTTAGACAATAGGCATAATCAATAGAGCATAAAAGAAACACGAACATAAAGGCATGATAAAGCATGATAATCATAACATGGAGATGTGGCAATAACACTTATCATGGAATTAGCATGAGCCAAGGATCATTGCGCATGGAGCATTAGTAAACCCTCATTACACAAAAAGCACGAGTAAACCGTCATTGCACTTGAATTAGCCTGAATCAACACTCATTGAACATGACGTATCATGATACTATACTTTACCCAATGCATTAGAGCGCTATAAGGGTGCACCCTTCTTAAACATTTCATTTCATGCATAAATGTGCCACATGGATCATAAAACATGGATTCATAAAATATAATCATTTACTCCACGATAAAGGAATGTGGAATTAATACATGAACCTTTTTAATCAATAAGTAATGGTGAATAAAGGTGGATACCCGTGATGGATAAATGGGCATGGTTTCCACTACACAATGGCATTGGCTAAGAAAATCAGTGCGATTTCGGCAGCGTAATGGCGTGCCATAAGAATTCATAAAAAATTGTTGATGATAGAAAAAGGGTTTCCTCATCTTATTTACATGAAATTTAAAGTAAGGAGGTCATATAGATACATTTCCCAACAATTGTAATGGAATTGAGATTCATGATACAAAATTATAGATTGAATGTAATATAAGAGAGAGAAGTTCCTTTTGGAATTTCGGCATAGTAACGGGTCTACATGGGAGGAATTTAATGAGAGAGAAAGGGGTATACAATCATTAAAACAATAATTGAGAAGTATGGGGGATATGTGAAACCATACCCCAACATTAATAATTGAAATTAAAAGGGTAATACAACTTAATGAAAATTGAAAAAAAATGAGAAAGGAAGAAAAAACCCTTACATTGATGTGTGCTTCCAAAGGCTAGGGAGAGGCTTGTGAGAGGCTTCTTGGGAGCATGGGGCACCTTGAGAGGATTATATAGAGAGTTGGGAAGAGGTTTGACGAACTCCAAGGGCTTTGAGTGAAGAGGAAGTGGGAGCTTGGATGGGTTTATATAGGAAAGGTGAGGGAATTCATTATTATTTAGGTTTGGGTCCCCTTACATTAAATTAATCCAAACCACAAACCATCCCATGGTTTTTGCCAATGAGTTTTGGAAAAGGGAATAGGAAAAAATTATTTTATATGTCCAAAGTCAGAAATTCTTAAAATATTAGGCTTGCTTATGTGGAGGTGAGTCACACTCCCATGGAAGTTAATTTAAAAAGGCAAAGTGTTGAATATGTCTTGAGGGGTCCTTTAATGCTTTGAAAATAAGTAAAACAAACCCAAAATCACATTATTTTAATGGGAAAACATATATTGGCCGAACATAAAGATTATAGTATTTTATTACATCACTACTGGTTCATTATGATGTCATAAAACACATTATAGATTTAAACGGTATTTAATTTTTATCCAAAAATTTGACTGTCTCAGAAAATTATGAAAAATTCACCGTTGGATAATTTTGACATCCTGATTCCAGAAATGACATTTATTTTATCTAAAAAATTTTCTAAATAAGTTAATTGTCACCTTTCAAATAAAAACCGACATTTATAAAAAAATCACGGGTTTTGACAGAAATGGTTTTCAAACCGTAATAAATTTTTTTATTGAATTCATAAAATTATAAGTTCATTAATATTTAATCAAAATTAATTAAATATTAAAATTATAATTTTATTAAAATATTAATTAATTAAAAAGTCCATTAATTTAATAAAATAGATTTCTTAATTAAATAATAACAAGAAACACCATTTGTACCTTAAAAACTATTTACAATGTATCAATAATGACTAGAAATTATATTCATTATTATATACAAAAATAATGTACATGAACATAGTAATACTTATTTGTTACATAACCCCTTAAAACAGCTACATAAGACCTATGGGTAAGGTGTGCGATGGTGACAGACTCTTGGAGTGACTCAGATAACATCGCTCGAGTGGTAATTTCAATCAACATCCACTTTTCCCGTAGACTGTCACGTTTGAGCTTGAAATGATGAAGCTCAGATTGGGTTTGGCCAAGAGCAAAGCCCAAGGATGCCACCTCTTTTCCGAGCTCTGATAAATGGTCTTTTTATGGTGAAATTTTATTGGATGAGGCCATCAATTCCTTCAGAGTAAATTGGATTTTTTAAAGTCCTATATTTATACTAATCATGTGATCACTATTCAACAGCTATATTAGCAACGGTCAAAATTCTTAACATAAAACCAATGAATTTGACCTTTTATACAAACATTTTATATAAAGATACATTTAATAGGATCAAGAGGAATTTTCCATTAATGAAACCTTGGGTCGTTACATTCATTCCCTTAGACAACTAGATCTCACCTCACCCACATGCATCGTGTATTCCTAAAGTGTTTAAAACCTTCCCGAAGAATCTTGGGCGATCAATTAATAGAAGATAGAGAATATATAAACAATAACCATCCATCCATCCTCCGGCCAGGATTTTGGGGAAAACACTATTCCCCATGAAATGGGGGCATTCCGAACAAATTGATAAACTATGTTGGGTTGTGTTTAGAAATCCCAAATAACTACCATGATATATATATATATGTGTGTGTACCAAACACTCATCCCAACCTATGGATTTTCAAAACAAACTACTATCCCACAAAAAACTTCTTTTTATGACACCTCTAATGCATAACAACACAACAATCCATAGACCATTTTTTCCCCATCCAATTCACTCAACCAATTTTCATTCTGCATTAAACAATTTATTTATTTATTTATTCCATCCGTACTCAAGAATCTAACAAACACATCACACCATAAGTAACATCATAACCTACCAAAAAATCACTGATTCCTCTAGAAACAAATAGAAATAGGACTAGAGAAGGAAACAACATCTTTCTTAAAAATTTTCTCTCCCAAAGCCCCCTCAGCATCTGTGATGCACTTAAAGCACCACATCAAGAAAAAAATCAACCACATTGCAGACTCACAATGCACTCCCGTTTTTTGGACACCTAGTACACCACATCCACCATTTTTGTTAATAGTAATTCCTCTATTCCCTTACACTCAATAATAAATCCCCCACCACACGTCATCATATCTACACCTGACAACCCTATTACATTAAAACAACACACCTATTAATATAAAAATAACACAACCAGAAAATGCATCCCCACTACCCAACCTCTTTCTAGATATAGTCACATTTCATAGCATGTTCATCCATTCCACAATCAAAAAAACAATAAAACTGAGATACCATACCACCAATCATACCACCCCATACACTCATCCAAACCCCTCACTAAAACCTCATTTGACTAGTACGAATAGAAGGTTGAACCGAACCATACAGAACACACAACCAGACCAAAAAATTGTATTCAGATTTTACAATCCATATTCATAATTCCACATCCAATAATTATGGGTTATTAAATAAGAATTTTTACTATAGTGAATATATATATTTAATTGGATATACGTGAATAATTATGACTTAATATTTGTTTCCATTCAAAATAGGATCAACAACATATATTCACAAGTCATACATGTGTAATGAAAGAGTCCACCACTGGCCCTAATTTTTAGAATGGATTCAACCATTGATAAATAGAACATGGACCAAGGATAACATATAAAAAATAGATCATCATCTTCTTCTTCATGGAACATCATTTATAACTTATAAATATCTTCATTAACATTGTGTCCAACTATATTCACAAGGGGACAAGAGTACACCCACCCATCATGATTCACAAATAAATGATAGACAATTGGATACCTACTTGGAACAATGTTCGATCTACAAATACACATTTCCCCAAAATAGGGGGACGATGAGTAGCTGGAATGAATTTTGGAGAACTGGATCTTAAGGACCCAAAAAAACATACTTGACTCCTTGGGGAAAAAGGGACTAGAAATACCATTATAAATTGGAAACACATTGTGAAGAGAATATATCGTCTTATAAGATCCCGAACCAATATCAACTAGAGGAAATAGATTAAATGGCCTTTAAAGTGGGCATGTGATCAAGATTACATGGTTTTATGGTTCTAATTGTCTTGGTGCATTAGGATAAGAATGATATAATTAATACTCATACAAACACCTTTAGAAATAATTAAACATGGTTTTAAAAATGATTTACATCAATTAAAACATAATTGGGTAGGAAGGGGTTAAACCAGGAAAAATAGAAATTTTGGACCAATGGGTGAGTCGTCGAAAAGAGTTGTCGTAATTGAGTCACTGATGCCTCACTCTACGATGTGAGTAATAGTTATGAGTCAGAGACACCCCTCACTAATGGCCGACCTACCTATAACCTAACCTAATGATGAACCAACCTACCAACTCCCAAACCTATTGATTCCAATAACTATTGATTCTAATTCTATAACACCCCATGATTTCATAGTATGTTAGTTCATCCAAGTAATTCAATTACATGCACTACATGAAACACTGAGTTCGAACACACCACGACTAACCATACTAGTTGTTCAAAATAAGTTATGAGTAGTATTATATCAATATTAAATGTTATATTTACCATATAAATTTTAACATTCATATAATGTGTTTCTTAGACATAATATAAGAACAAACTCATTTTTCTCAGATAAAAAAATTAGTTTTGAGAAAATGCAATGTTACTGACATTTAATTGTGAAAATTTATTAAATCCAATATTTGACTCTTTTATATATTAAATTTGAAAAAAAAATTCCTATTTAAAATCAGGACATAAAAATTTATCTTTGATAATATTTCGGTGTAAATATGACTACTTTCATAATTTGGTGAATAATGAAAAATACTAAATTTTAATTTAAAACAAATTCTTCAATAAAAATAATGTATAGTGTTTAATTATACATTTTAATTGTTTGAAAGTATAATTTGATTAAATTTTTATAATTTAATATAGTGTAGGTAATTATAAGTAATTTCACATTTAAATTTGACATAAACACAGGCCAATCTTTTGATAGTTTTTAATTTTTAAAAATAATATTATTGGTTTTACAGCAGGAATTAATTTTAAATTAATATATATAACTTAAATTTTTTAATATAGTTAAATAGACTTCATTTTTCAATTCAGAATATCAAAATTATCTTAGGGTGAATTTTTTTCTTAGAACATTCAATTTTATGATGAATAGTAAAAAACTGAACGTTATTGTTTAAAATCATCTTTTTTTTAATAATCAGTTAGTTTATTTTAATTTATTTTCAGTATAAATTGATACATAATACTTATATATGTTCAATGTAATTAATTTATGTCATCTTATAATAAGTTTAGATGTATAAAATATTATAGGGCTTTTTACCATCTTTTACCCACATTCTAAGAGCATTTACAAATTTTCATAAAACAAAATTTTACAACTTCTGAGAGTTAAATTTAAATAATCCGAGTGACACGACTGACATAATAAAGTAATATTTGTTTTAATAAAATGAAAATAATTTTTTTTGAATAGTAACATTTTACTTTTATTTACCACAAATAAAAGTAAATAGGGTAATTAAGGGTAAAAATTATTATATAATTATATTAAAACATGTTTTAACTCTATTGGATAAGTTTAATTCGACCAAAAACAACCGTAGAAATGATATATGATCCTCTTAGTCCACTTGGATTTGATTTGGACATTTATTATTATTTTATTTAAAGAAAATATAAAAGTGTTAAATTCAATGTTTAATAACTAAATTTTTTTTGATATAGGGTTAAACACAAAATAAATTTGACTATAAATATTAATTAGAAATATTAAAATATTTCATTCATAATTTTATTTTATTTATAATTTTTAGACATTATATAATTTCATTTATTTATGACAAAATGATGCTATAGTAATTACCTTAATGAAATCTAAAAATAATTGAAATTATAAATATCCAAAAAAAATGTAAATTAATACATCTGATAAATTCAAATAATTTTCTAGATTAATAAGACATTCTAGGGTTGATTAAATAATTTTTTTATATTTAATTGGGCTGTTATGATTTTAATGAAAACAAAATACTAAATTATGTCACAACTAAAATAATTGAGTTTTTAAAACAAATATTATATTATGAATTGATATAATATTCCTATAAATATATGGTTTGGAAAATGGACATATATAAGGTCATATATATTAAT
Organism: Viscum album; assembly: GCA_963277665.1. Taxonomy (NCBI): domain Eukaryota; kingdom Viridiplantae; phylum Streptophyta; class Magnoliopsida; order Santalales; family Viscaceae; genus Viscum; species Viscum album. The sequence goes on from OY728127.1 coordinate 2,049,586,332, forward strand.
AAATAAACACTTTGGGTTATCTTGTCTTATTATAGTATGTTTGTTAACCATATAATATAAAAATACCAAGATACAAGGTATATGTCAAACTATTTAACTAAGAGTAAAATCATAATGATAAGGTTAATATGGTGACCTATATATGTCTAAAACCAATTGGATGAGATTGTTTCGACCAATAATTGTCCTAGACTCTAAATAAAGCATTTTGGTTCCCTTTGAAATCGAAAATCATTTTATTATAAAATAATATTTCACAGTTTTCATCATGTGACCCTCTCCTCTCTTAAAAAAAGGGTGCTTCCCCTTCTCTTAAATTCACCCCCAAAGGCATTTGGCTCGGCCAAACCCTACCAAAATATCCTCACAACAATACACCCTTAGATCTTGAGCCCATACATTGATCAGAAAGCCATCTTATGTATCCCTTTTGATCAACTCAAAAGGAAACACCAGAAGAAGAGGTAATATTTTTACCACCCTCTTTTAAGTTATTTTTTTCTTCCACTTCCTATTTCATGGTTGTTTATAGGAAAAAATAATAAATCTAGTACCTTATACATAATTTTATGTTATTATAAATATGGTACAACCGTATTCATTATTCTATCTATATTATAAATGACAATGTCACCATACATGCGTACGCATGACATACCGTCTCCGCATCGTGGTGTAGTTTGTTATTAAAAAACTTAAATATTTGGATGGGTATAATAGTGAGTATAAAAGATGTAAATAATAAATATAACATATTAATTATTATTTATATATTATATACCATCAAATTACATATGATATCACCATTAATATAATGATATTATCGCTCGTGCGTACGTACGGATTACCGTCTCCGCGAACCAGATTAGATTCATTACCCATCATAATCATTCAAGAATATTTTTCATTTTATGATTAGAAATTATTTTTATGAACATAATATCATTATGTATATGAATAAAATACATCATATCCATTACAAACATGGCTTACGTTAACAATCATATAAAGGAAGATTAATCAGTTAACACTCGAAGTGATGATACTACAAAAATATTATTAACCATAAATATTAAATGATCATATATGATATCATATTTATGTATATGATTTTTTTATAATATAATAAAAAAATTTATCTTTTATACAGAATGTTAACATACCATAGACTATGGAAAAGTACAAGGTAATGTTTAATTTAAAAATATATTTATTATTTGAATTTTTTTTACATTAGTATGTACTGGTACATATTTATCATCCTTGTACATGTTTAATAAAATAGATTTCAATGTGATTTCATTATGGGAATATTTCACTAAAACATCATTTTAAATGGTTTAATGATTTATTCTTCTAAACATTTATCAATAATGTTTATGTTATCAAAATTGTTCAAAGGATTTATATATGGACATGAATGTTTTAAAATGTTAATTATATTCAAATGATTTAAATTGGTACGAGAAAATTTGATACATAAATAGGTTTCAAATTAATTCTTTTATAGATTGTGTGACTTTTAAATTATTTCATGAAAATTTGATATTTCCCTCAATTATTTTTACTGATCATTTTCTACTATGAAAACGTCCTTTACTATATATTATTATTGGTCGAGGTTGGTTTATTATGATACAAATATTCGATATTGTATTGAAGGTTTTTTGATATCTTTGACTATGGATGAGTTATTTTTATACCATTCAGGGTTTATTGATAAATTATTGACATTTATTATGCTAGTTTGAATATGAATGTCTGTGTTATATTTAAACATTTCCATATGAGGAATGCATTGGACTTATTAAGTGACGAGTGGAGCACGCTATAGCCCATATATTCATTGATTGGTCTCATGAGACAAACTAGTGTCTTGGAACAATTCCATAACAAAATCATAGTTGTAGCCTCAGAATAAAGCCCCGACTATGTGTTTATGAAGTCTGGCATTATGAATTCCATCATTATGAACTTCACTATTGATATTTCATGTTATTATTCAACTAGTATAATATAAATGTGAATAATTAAATTGTATTATTTGATTTATATTGGACATATTATACAGATTTGTATGTTTAAAAGGCTTATGTTTTTGTCTTATACATTTCCTTAATTATTTATTCTTATTTATGAAGGTTTCCCCTGTATTTTTATCCTTACTCAGCATCTGAGCTCACCCATTTCTTATGTTTTATTTTCCCAAGACACCAATAAGTGTTTTATGATTGATAAGAAGTGATAATCTAGGGGATCAATATCAGTCTCAAAAGATCATTTAGGTTGTGTATTATTTTCAACTGTGTAATGTAATGTTCCTGTATGTAATCTATTTTCCATGATGGAAAAATTGAATAGTCTTTCAGGATTTGATACCTTTTAATCATGACAATGTTATTTAATAATGCACCTACTATGGGGTTCTAGGGTCGGGGCATTAAGGTTTGTATTAGAATAAGTTTATCAAAAACCATGGAAATAGATTTTGATAAACTCTAATTAGAGAAAAATACCCCATGATAGACATTGATGATTAGTATAGAATATATTCTTATAATTTTGATAATCAATAGATTTTGTGTACTTTTAAAGAAATACATCCATGTCTCGATACATGCAGGTAGAGGCGGTGCTGGCACATATACACCTAGGAGTAAAAACACTGACATGGAGTTTCAGGCTTGACAGTGGGTATCCTAGTACATGAAAATGGTTCATAATGCACTCTTGGTTATGACACTCCCTAGGTATATGATTAGGATAATTCAAATTTTTATTAAAATCCATTATAAATAATTTAGAAGTAAATAAAAACTCAAAGAAAAACTTTTATATTTATATAACATATTCATAATCTTTTGATTTTATGTTAGGAATTTTACATGTTTGGAATTATGGTTCGCAATTCATAAACTAACGTAGTATATGCCATTGTTTAGAAATGGAACCTAGTATAAGGAATGAGAATTCATGAAATACACATGATCGAATGATTCAGAAGGATCATATTATTCATGGTATTAAGACTGCATTTCAAAAGTATATAATCTCCCATGTATTCTCATCATTTGAATAAATAGTATCATGTGTTAATAAGATATGTAAATAATTCTCTGAGCTCTATGGATATTATAGGAATTAGGAGAATAAAATGATAGAAAAGAGAAATATTGATAAAGGGAAGAGGGTAATGAAGGATTTTCCTATATGTAATAATTGTGGAATGAATCACCTTGGTAAATGCATGAAGGGATTGAGATTTAGTTATAATTGTTTTGAAAAAGTACACCATGTACATGATTGCATGTGTATGCAAAAGGTTTCCAATGTAAAATTCTTCATCTGCAAAGAGTTGGGACACTACGTGAATCAATTTCCAAATCATCATAGTATACACCAAATGCAGCAACTAGATAATAATCAAGTTATGATACTACCGAAGATGAAGAATAATGATTATATTTATTTTGTTGTTATAAATATATTGTGACATTTGTGTATTGTATTAATGATGTCCTTGTTATAATAATTTTAAAGTATATGAGGATTCTACTGTAGTACTATTTCAGTAAGGATTAAGATTGTGTGGAACTAAGAAAAGTGACTCAACATCATTTTAATTTTTTTGGAAAATATATAGTTGAGAGAATGATAAACCATAATAAGGTTATGAAACTAAGGTATTGATTTTTTAATAATATATGACTGATTTGGATGAATTATACTGTATAATCCTCACTACCTTGAAATTTATTAATGATTTGTATATTCCTTCATTGTTGAAGTTTACTACATTTTCAGAAAGAAGGAGTATATCGTGTATTCTATAAGGAATAAGGTAGAATTAATTTCATCAATAATGTTTTATGGTAATTCAGTGTGTTACAATGTTTTAAAATAATACATGATGAAGGTAATGTGGAAAAAAGGTTCTTCGTTTTGTTTACCTTCCATATAAATTTTGGACAATGACTTTAGAAAAAAAAATTTTGGATAAAGAAAAATGGTTGGAATCGATTATGTTTGACATAATATAAGGAACCAGACTTAAAAAATTACATAATTATGAATTAAATGAATAATTCACATTAAGGATCATTACATGTTTGCATTTTTAGAGAATTAGGAAATAACTATTATATTTCATTTTAAAAAAAATACAACTTAGACACTTATACTTAGTTTCCTTTTTTATGAAAACAAGAACTCGTGAAAAAAATAGTCATTTCTTGTTCCATGTTTAAGATAGCGTGAGTTTTCCATGATCACATCCTTGACTCTTTTCTACATTATGTCCTATGAGAAACATTTCCAAACCATGGGATGAGCATAAAAATCTCAATAATGGATACACAAAGAAGGAAACATGTTAGTATTTTAAAAACAACAAGTAAACCATGAATAATTTAATGTACGTAATAATTTTAATTTTTATGAAGTTGTAAGTAATTTTTAATGAACAAAAGATCACTACATAACCTTTTGTAACCAAAAAATTACCATAAAACCCATATAAATAACACATGACATATAAAGGTAACATGGGATATAAACATACTTAAATAAAATAACAATACGGTTGACTTACAAACATATAACTAAATGGAATAGCCATATGGCTTAATTCCATAACCAATGGATTGGAGGTTATAACTTAACACCAATCTTGGATTATCCTGGCACCACCTTTCATTTGGTTTATCACATAACCACCCGTCAATTGTCCAAGTACCATTATAAAATCATAACAAATAAAACAAATATAAACGGAAGAAAACATTTCCACATTTCAATAAAAATATATAAAAAAAATATATTGACATAACTAATATATTAACAAAACAATTTTAAATACCAAAATACATAAAATAGTATATGGTATTTATTTTCCTTAAAAAACATTACTGCTTGTTAAGGAAGCCAAATAACAAATAATACTCACGGCGGTGTAAAGGTCGTTGTCACCGCATCCCTAAAAAGAATGATTCCTTTTTTTTCATTTAGTGATACTATTCATAGAAAAATATTCCCCTTGAAATTTCAAGGGTGTTTATATAGAATATAAAATAAAGTCTTGTTTTAAATCAATATATGCTTCAATGAAAGAAGATTGAGACGATGTCCCTTATCTCATGTTCGACTTGACCCGTTCGTTCATTAATATTCTGAATAATAAACTAATGTTAATTTATACATACTTATGAACTATTTTAAATTTCATTATTCCTTTTATATCACTTATTACCATGTTACAAACATTATGTAATCATTCATGTTTATAATATTCATTTTATCGATATTTGGTACTTGAGTCACAAATGAACACAATATAGTTACATGTTATTTACATGGTAAAAAGTTAATCTTTTACAAAATGATATTCATGATTTAGATATCATATATTTCATATATATCCATTATATTCATGTATTCATTATAGTACATATCATTTGAAGGTATGAAATGAAATGCACCATTCATGGAGACGGTAAGTCGTACGTACGCATCAACGCTACTTCCATTTCTACTTATTACTTTAATGGAATTAAAACATAATTATACATAGGTATGTTATAATTCTAGTATAATATAATATATAATACCATTAACTCTCTCCTTTACGCATCCCACGTATTTCATAAACAAGTCATATCACTTTGAGGGGGTGGTAGTCTGCATTTCCTAAGATGAAATTATCGCGTTTAATCATAATGGAAACCATAAAGGTATGCTATAAAAGAAAAATATTGAATCATAAAAAAACATAAAAAATATATATCATATATAAATATAGTGTCATATTAATGGCCATCATGAGAGGTAGTAGGAGATAATCGAACTATCATAATTTTGGGAGGCATTACTTTTCCATCCACACAAACAATATGTTCATCCCCTATTAGACGGTGGATTGTGTAAGCTTAGTTCAAATAAATGTCATAAAAACATCCTAGGATATTAAGGATACTATTTTTGTTATAAAAGAATATAATAAAAATAGTTTAGGTGCTAGATATGTAAAATAAAAGAAAATAAGTTAAGAGAAATAGTTGCCTATAATTTTGGTAACTTAATTTGGTTTGAACCAAAATGGTTTATTAAAGAGAATTTTTCCTAAGGTAAGGATTCTAGGTGGAATAGGTGGATGTAGAGAGCTTAATTGGGAAGATTTTGGATGAGCATAATGTCTTGAGAGGTGTGGGGTATTGGTTAGAAATGGTTTCCTTTTATAATGGTGGAGGGGATCTTTAGGAATGTGAGAAAATATTATTTTATTATATAATGATATTCGGTTTATTATGGTCCAAATATCATTAGAGTTGATGATAAGATGACTCATAGTCGAAATAATATCATCCAATAGGATTTATAAATGTTTTTGATAATATTTTAATCATTATAATCTTATTTATTGAAATCATTTATTAATGAGATAAATACTGCATCATTATTGTGTCATAAATAATTTAATTTATTCGATGTCTAACAGTTAAAAAAAAAATACTATGATGTAGGAAATATTTTATCTTTCTAAATAATATTTACATTCAAAAATATTACTTATATAACCCCATGTAAAAATTGATTTACTACAAGATTTTTGTTTATGTCATATTTCTCATTACTTTAATTTAATTAATCTAAAGTGTCATTATCATTCAGAAGTGGCTTCATGGGTTCCCGAAATCGAACCAAGGATTTAAATGGTTGGCCATAACTCATAAAATGACGTTAGGTCCTATGTTAAGATAATTTTTAAATATTATAATATTCTTTTTACCGTGAATTACCCTATTTAACTTTAACCGCGGTAAATAAATGTCAAAAGTAGCTATTCACCAAAAATTATTTTAATCTTATTGAACCACATTTTACTAACTAATAACAAACATGTATGTCAGATTTTATAAATTCAATTCACAAAAGTGGTAAATTTTCATTTAAATAAAAAATTCAATTTTTTTTAACTAGTACTAAGTGGTTACATTATTCATCAAAAAATGAAGTTTTTCAGAAAAATACAAAAAATGAAGCCTAAGATAGTTTTGATATTATGAATTGAAAAAATATGTCTATTTTACCAAATTCTAAACCTATAACTCGATTATTTAATTTAAAATTATTTCCCATTGTTAAAATAAATACCGTGTTTTTAAGAAACAATAACTATCAAAAGATTGACACTTGTTTATATCCAAATTCAAAGTGATATTAATTTAAATGACCAAAATTAGATTAAATTGTAAAAATATATTCTAATTATACTTTAAAACCAATTAAAAAGATAATATAACCATATAAATAAATTATATTAATATGCTAGTTTGAATTAAAATACCATATTATCACTATTCATTAAAAAAATGAACTTTATCTAAAAAATTCAAAAAATTTACACAAAGTAATCTTTGATCTTCCAATTCTAAATAATGATTTTATTTGGTAAAATATAATGTAATAAAGTGACCAAAACTTGATATAGAGAGGGTTACCCATTAAAAGGTGTTAAATCGACCTTTTAATGGAAATTTTGCCTAAAATTAGATTATGTTACATTTTTAAGCCTCTAACATTTTTTGGATAAAATTAAATACATTTAACAAACATGTATAATCATATGGTAGTTATTTTTGTTCAATCCAAACAATACAATTCCTAGGAGTTAACTTCCATTTAAAATAATAAAATTGTATTATTAGTGTGCAATGAAAGATTTCAATGAAACCCATTGATCCATATCAGGTACGTTATTGAACATAACAACCATTTTAAAGTAAAATTAATATTTAATTCAAAAATATAAATAAATATGAAAATGTCTTATTATTTATTTACTTGGGATGTTACATCTTTCCACCATTTTGGAAATCATGTCCTCACAATTTTTATTCACTTATCAAATAAGTGGGTGTATTTATCCATCATAAAATTTTTAGATTCCCACATTGCCTCTTCAACCATATGGTTTTTTCAAAAATCTATTACCCGTTGAATTACATTATTCCAAAAAACATGTTCTCTAGTGTCTTGAATCTAGACTAGTTTTTCTTCATAAAAGAGATTCTCTTCAAACTGAACTACCTCTAGACTCAAAAAATGAGATGCATCTTGCATATACCTTGTCAATATCAATACATGAAAAGCGATGTGTACATGGGATAAACTTGGAGGTAAAGACACTCTATATGCTACTGATCGAACTTTCTCTAGGATTTCATAAGGTCCAATGAAACTCGAACTCAACATTCCCTTCTTACCAATATGCATCACACTTTTCCATAGAGAAACATTGACAAAGACATGACCACCTAGCTCAAAATAGAGATCCTTCCTTTGGTTATCCGAATAACTTTTCTGTTCACTCTGTGTTGTTACAATGTGATTCTGAATCAATTGAACTTTATATATCATATATTGTTCCAATTCGGGTCCCATCAGTATCCTTTGACATTCTTCATCCCAAAAAGATGGTGTTCGACAATACTTCCCATATAATGCCTCAAATGGAGCCATCTGTACACTAGAATGAAAAGTGTTATTATAAGAAATTTCAACCAAAGAAAGATGTTTTTCCCAACATCCATGGTAATCTAGTGAAAAAGAACTTAGCATATCCTCCATGTTTTGAATTATTTGTTCTGACTACCCATCTAAACGGGGAGGAAAAGCTGTTCTAAAATTTAATTCAGTACCCAATGACTTCTGAAGGCCTTCCAAATGTTATAAGTAAACCTGGGATTATGATCAGATTCAATGGAGAGGGGAACTCCATGAAACATGTCTATCTCTTTAACATACAACTGAGTATGTTGATCTAGACAATAATTTTCTCTGATAGGAAGGAAATGAGTAGATTTTTTCAATCGATATACTATAACACAGATTGCATTATTACCTCGAGATATCATTTGTAATACCACAACAATGTCCATGGATATATTTTCCAATTTCCACTTTGGCATCGGTAAGGACTAAAAAATCCCTTTTGGTAACTCCTACTCTGCTTTAACCTGCTGACAAGTCAAACAATTCAAAGTAAAAACAACAATATCTCTTTTCATTCCATCCCACCAGTAATACTCCCATAGATCATTGTACATCTTAGTACTACTAAGATGAACTAAAAACATAGAACTATGAGCTTCGAATAACAAATTAATCTTCAATTGTGAATCACAAGGCACATATAATCACTTCACAATCCTCAAAACATAATCATTATCAATGTTAAGATCTGGAAAATTACCATTCTGAACCCACTCTACCAATTTCTGCAACACATTATATTCCTTCTGTGCTTTTTTAATTCTTTCTGATAGAGATGATTTCACTGATACCTGAAACAAAACAGAAGTATTTACTGCACCAACATCTTCTATGCCAATGTTAATCAAATCAAAAATCAAAGGATCCCATTCGAAATGTAGCATAGTTAATGAGACATATCTTTTTCGACTCAAAGCATCAACCTCTTTATTTGATTTTCCCAGATGGTAATGGATCATGTAATTATAATCCTTGATTAATTCCAGCCATCTCCTCTACCGAATTTTCAAATCTTTCTGAGTGTATATATACTTAAACTATTGTGGTCAATATATATTTCACATTTTAATCCATACAAATGATTCCATAAAATTTTTAATGAAAAAAAACAACAGCGAATTCCAAATCATGTGTAGGGTAATTTAACTAATTAGGTTTCAACTAACATGAAGCAAAAGCAATTAACTTATCATTTTTCATAAGGACACATCCAAATCCATTATGAAGCATCAATTTAAATAACACACTCACCATTTCTGGAAGGAAGTCCCAAAATTGGGGCATTCACTAATCTTCTTTTTAATTCTTGAAAACAATCATCACATTATTTTGTCCAAATGAACTTAACACCTTTTTGAGTTAACATAGTCTTTGGACTAGAAAAAGGTGAAAAGTTACCAACAAACCTTCATTAATAACATTCCAAACCATGAAAACTATGGATCATGGTTATTTTTTTGGGTGTTGGCCATTCTTCAACAACTTTTTTTAGCAGGATCAACTGTTGTCCCATTTTTTGAAACAATATGGCCAAGGAATGGAATTTTTTGTAACCAAAACTCACACTTGCTGAATTTTCCATAAAGTTTATTTTAATTTAATGTTTTGAAGATGACCCTTAAATTACTTTCATGATTCTCTTTAAATTTATAATAAACCAAAATATCATCAATGAACACAACCACACACTTATATAAGAACTCACAGAAAATTCTATTCATAAGATCAATGAATACAACTGGTTCATTGGTTAACCGAAAAGGGATAACTAAAAATTCATAATGGCCATATCTTGTACAAAATGTGGTCTTTGGAATGTCAGCTTCCTTTACTTTAAAATAAGGGTACCCCGATCTGAAGTCAAACTTAAAAAAAATTGAGCTCCCTGGATCTGATCAAACAAATCATTGATATGATGCAAAGGATACTTTTTATTAACAGTGATATTATTCAATTCCCTATAATCAATGGAATGTCTCATTGAACCATCTTTCTTTTTAACAAAAAAGACAGGGGCACCCCTTGGTGATGTTCTAGATCGAATGAGTCCTTTATCTAATAACTCCTATTATTTATTCTTTACCTCTAAATGTTCAATTTGATCCATTCAGTAAGGTCATTTTGAAATTGTCTTACCATCAAGAAATAAGTCAACAGTAAATTCAAATTCCCGATCATGTATAATACCAGGAAACTCATCAAGAATAACATCAAGGTACTCATTAACCACTGGAACATCATTAATCTCAACACTTTCGTTATTTTCAACATTATGAGAAATGTATCATTCATTTCCATATATTACAAGTTTTTCAGCTTTCTGATATGTTATCAAAATAATGTGTTCATTCTTGTACACAAAATGTAATTCATTCTAAAATGAAACTTCTTTTTCTCTATTTTCAATCTTAGTATGATTAACAGACATCCAATCCATGCCCAAAATAACATCAAAAACTACTATATTCAATAAAAATAAGGCTTGTAGGAAGATTCTTCCGGCACATTAGGATAGGAAGGTTCTTATGTTTTCATTTTGTCTCATAATTTCATCCAACTGCTTTTAGCATAACATTAGTATTCATATCTTGAGATGGAATTCCAAATTTTTTATAAATCATCTTAGAAATGAATGTGTGTGTAGACCCTGAATCAAATAATAGATTGGAACAATCAAATCAATAATAAAGTGTACATGATACTACTTCATTTGATGTCACGATATCTGCTGAAGTAGTTGAAAAGGAATTTTCCACCCCATTCTACCTGTAGTCTGGCTTCTTTCCCTGAGTTGAGTTCTTCGTGGGACACTAATTTCCAAAATGAACTATATTATTACACATAAAACATCTTACCGATGGCTTTTCATTGCATTCTTGATTAGCTTCGTTACTATTACGAGTAATATGACCAGACATACCACATCGAATGCACTTTCCAGACATTGATAAACATTCTCTAGGATGCTCTTTACCACATGTCTCATATGTTTGATATTTAATTTTCTTACCTCTATGCTTCTATGATGAGTTCTTTCCCTTTTCTTGCCAACTAGACCTCTAATTCTGTTGTTTTTCAATGAACACCTGATCATCACCAAAATTCATTTCCTCCCTATCCGCACATCGAACATGTTTTTCAGAACATTTGAACTCACAAGTGGCTAATGCTCTTTGATTTCATGGATTAAGTCATGTGTTAAATCGATTTATCCTACTATCAAAATCTCGAATGAAATTTTTTGCATACATTTTTAGTCGACTGAACTTTTCTTCATAATTATCCACTGGGTCATCCTCCTGCCTCAATTCTAGGAATTTTTTTCCATCCTAAGATGAACCACCATAGGAAAAAATTTCTCAAGAAACATACCTTTGATTTCATCCCAATCAAGAGAATCAATTTCATTACAATACTTGATGTTTTTCACCATCGACCACCACTGATCAGCTTCACCTCAAAAGAGAAAATAGAAAGACTATCATATTGATATTCTAAACACCCCATAACATAAAAAATATTCTCTAGTGATTTAATACACCCTTTAACTAGAACGGGGTTAGATGATCCTCTGAATGATGGGGGATGTTGCCTCATGAAATAGACCACTACTAACATGTTCCTCAGTGGTTGATCAGGATGATCTCTTATGTGGATACCACCACCATTTATTGACTGAGTCAACTGTGCCATCACTGCACCAAACTACTCATTTCTGATTCTGAACATCTCAGGTTTCTGATTTAGAAGGTTGTTTTCCTCTTGATGTCGTCCCAACATAGGTGCCATGTTTTCTCTATAGAAAACCATTATAAACACAGAATTATATTTGGCGAAGGAAAATGGTAATATGTAAATTCTATAACATTTCAAAATTAACATAAATTAATATATGGACATTTATTTAACAATACCATAACTCAAAAAGTTTTCTAAACCGACCTCTGATACCAACTATAAGGACTTGGCTTTAAAACATTATATAATTGTGAATTAAATGAATAAATAACATTAAGGATCTTTTCATGTTTTGATTTTTCAAGAATTAGGCCATAACTATTACATTTCATTTCCAAAAAAATTACAAAGTAGAAACTTCTACTCAGATTCCATTTTTTCAAAAAATAAGAACTCATGAAAAAAGAGTCTTGTCTAGTTCCATGTTTTAGACAGCATAAATTTTCCATGATCCAATCCATGACCCGATTTTACATTATGTCCTATGAAAAACATTTCAAAAACATTGGATGAGCATGAAAAACTCCGTAAGGGATACACAAAGTAGGAAAACTATTAGTTATTCAATACAACATTTACACCATGAATACTTTAACAAAACTAATACTTTTCACCAATATGAAGTAGTAAATACTCTTCCCTAAATAAATGATCATGACTTTCTCATTTTTAACCAAAATATTAACATAATACCCATATGAAGAACACATAACATATAAAGGTAACTTGGGACATAAACATACATATATGGAATAACCATACAATTGACTTACATACATATCACAAAATGGAAGAGCCATACGTCCAACTTCCATACCTAATGCATTAAAGGATATAATGTAACCACTTGTCCTAGTTTATCTTGCCACCACCTGTCATTTGGTTTATCATGTAACCACCCATCAAATGTCCAAGTACCATTACAAAATCGAAACATATAAAACAAATATAATAAAAAGAAAACATTTCTGCATTTCAATAACAATATATCATATAAATATATTAACATAACAAATCCATTATCAAAACCATTTTCAATAACAAAATGCAAAAAAATATATATGGTATTTATTTTACATAAAAAAAACATTATAGCTTGTTAATGAAGCCAAAGAACAATTAATACTCATGGCAGCAGAAAGGTCGTGGTGACCACTTATGTTAAATGAAATTTTTTTTTCAATTAGTGAAATGATTTTTAGAAAAAGATTCCATTTTAAATTTCAATGGAGGTTATACAGTGTATAAAATAAGTTCTTGTATTAAAACAAAATATGTCTCAATGAAAGGAGATTGATATGAAGTCTTTTACCTCGAGTCCGACATGACCCGTTCGTTCTTTAATATCCTGAATAATAAACTAAATTTAATTTATACTTGCTTAAAAAAATTCTAGTTTATTATTCCTTTTATATCTCTTATTTTCATGTTATAAACATTATCTAATCATTAAAGTTAATAATGTTCATTTTATTGATATTTGGTACTTGAGATACAAATGAACACCATATAGTTTCAAGTTGTTCACACGGTCAAAATTTTATTAAATCCAAAATGATATTCATGATTTAGATATCATATATATCATATATATCTAGTATATACATGTATTTATAATATTACATAACATTTGGAGGTAATAATTGAAACGCACCATTCAAGAAGACGATAATCCGTACGTGTGAATGATCGCTACTTCCATTTCAAATTCTTATTTTAATGGAATTAAAACATAATGATACATAGGTATATTATAATTCTACTACAATATAATATATAATACCATTAACTCTATCATTTTTATGTCTCATGTATAGCATGAATGAGTCATATCGGTTTGAGGGGGCAGTAGTCCGCATTTTCTCAAATGAAATTATCGCGTTTAACCATAATGGAAACCATAAAAGGTATACAAGAAAAGAAAAATACAGAATCATAATGAAATCATAAACAAAATATAAAAACTTTATAAATATAGTGTCACTTTAATGGACACCAGGAGAGGAGGTAAGAAATAATCGAAGAATCAGCGTTTCGCGAGACATTAGTTTTCCATCCATAGAAACAGTAAGTTCTTCACCCATTAGAAGGAGATGTGTGTAATTTTAGTTCAAATACTTCTAATAAAAAAAGCCTAGTATATTTAGGATTCTTGTTTTGTTATAAAAGAAAGGAATAAAAATTGTTTAGGGGATGGAGTAGTAAAATAAAAGAAAAGATGTTTAGAGAACATGTTACCTTTAATTTGAGTAACTTCCTTTGGTTTGAACCAAAATGGTTTATGAAAGTTCATTCCTTCTAAGGTAAGTCATCTAGGTAGAGTAGGGGGAGGTAGTGAGTTTAATTGGTCATAGTATTTATGAGATAAAAGGCTTGAGAGGTGTGGTGAATTGGTTAGAAATTGTCTTTTTTTATAAGGCGGATGAGAGGCTCTTTAGGAAAGTGTGAAAATATTATCTTATTATATAATGATATTCTGTTTATAAAGGTCCAAAAATCATTACAGATGAAGAAACAATGACTCATTGTCAAAATAATATCATCCAAATGGAATTGGATAGATTTTGGATTATATTTAAATTATTATAATCTTATTTATTTAAAGAATTTATCAATGAGGTAAATACTATATTATTATTGTGTTATAAATAATTTAATTTATTCGATATCTAAAAATTAAAAAAATACTATGTAGGAAATATTTTTAGCTTTCTAAATAATATTTATAGTAGAAAATATGACTTATATATCCCCGTATAAAAATTTATTTACTAAAAAAACTTTATTTCATTTTTGTATTTACATTAATTTAATTAATATAAAGTGTCATTGTCATTCATAAGTGGCTCCATGGGGTCACAAAATCATCTCAAGGGTGCCCATGGTCATCCATTACTCATCCAATAAGGTTATAACATGTGTTATGGTAATTTTGAATTACTATAATATTCTCTTTACCTTGAATTACACTATTTACCCTTAATTGTGGTAAACAAATGTCAAAAGATAATATTCAACAAAAATTATTTTCATCTTATTAAACCACATTTTACTTTATAATAGCATCCACGTATGTCGGATTCTGGAAATTCAATTATTTTCATATTATTGAACCACATTTTACATATTTGATGTTCTGAATTCAAAAATGATTTCTATTTTACCAAATTCTTAACATAGAAGTTTCATTAATTAATTTAAAATTAATTCCCATTGCTAAAACAAATAGTGTGTATTTTAGAAACAATAACTATCAGAATATTGACACTTGTTTATGTCCATATTCAAAGTGAAATTTATTCCAATTACCAAAGTTGTATTAAATGGTAAAAATATATTCTAATTACACTTTAAAACAAATTAAAAAGAAAATATATCTGTAAAAATAATTTCTATTAAAATGTAGTTTTGAATTAAAATACAATGTTTTTAATATTCACTAAAAAATGAACATTATCGGAATAATTAAAAAAATATACACACAGTAAATATTGATGTCCACATTATAATGAAGTATTTTAGTTGGTCAAATAGAATGTATTAAAGTGACCAAAACAATAATTAAAGAGGTTTCACCATTAAAATGATGTAAATTGATCTTTTAAAGTAAATTTTGTACAAAATTATATTAAGTCACATTTTTAGGCAAATAACAATTATTGGATAAAAATAAATAAATTTAACAAACATGTATATTCATATTGTAGTTTGTTTTGTTCATTACCACCAATACAATGGGTAGGAGTTTACTTTCATTTAAAATAATATTATTATATTATTTGTGTGCAACGTATGTTTTCAAAGAATCATGTTGTTGTGTATTGAGTATGCTATCGAACATAACAACCATTTTAAAGTAAAATTAAAATTTAATTAATATATATTTATAAATATGAAAATGTTTTATTATTTATTTACCTGGGATGATACACATTGGATAATATTTTCAAGGCTAAATACTTTTGTAAGATTATTTTTGGATTGTCATAAAAAGGACAACCTAGATTTCAGGAGACAATCCGTTGCGTCTGGAAAGGCCGCGAGACTTGTACCCGCAAATGAAGGGTGATAAGGGTGGATCACCTACTACTGGCATATGTGATGTCCTGGTTTGTATAATATATTTTTTTAAATAGAAAAACAAATGAATTATAAATTCATTATTTTTGAAACCCTCTATGATCGGGATAAATAGAATATTTTTTATTTCTATTATCTTTTGGAGTGAAATATCAGTTTGCGGTTATAATTTGTTGATGGATGAAACTATACAAGTCAAGTATATTTTTTCCTCTTATTCTATCAATAAATTTATTCTTTATCATTATGTAAGTCATCCTACAATCAAAAATTTGTTATCTTAATACTCTATGTTTTGTTGAACAAATGATATTTTAAATCATCATATATTGATGGCTCTGAGGCACACAATTTTACACATGTTTGTGATTGATGACCTCAATCACTACCTATAAATATATAAATTTTCCTCCAATTATAAGTCCTTAATTTCATTCATTTCTTCCTAATCAAGATCAAAATTTTGTAGTGACTTTTTCATTTCCATTTCCCTTTTATTAAGACTATTTTTTATTAACCCAATTTCAAATGTGGGTTTTATAGAAAGGTATTTTTCTATTTTTATACATTTATTTTGAAAGAAAAATTTCAAATTGTGAAGACACAATTTATTGAATTAGAGGAGAATATAACACCCCAAGATTTCATAGTACGTTATTTCTTCAAAGTAATTTAATAACTTTCACTACATGCAACACTGAGTTCGAGCCCACCACGACATACCAAACTAGCTTTTCAAAAGTGGTAATGAATAGTATTATCTGCATTTTGAATTTTATATATTCCATATAATTTCCAAATCCATATTATGTGTTTCGTAGACATAATATAAGAAAAAACTCATTTTTTCAGATAAAGGACGTATTTTTTAGAAAATTCAATTTTATAGCCCTTTAAAAACAAACAATATTTAAATCCAATGTTTTACCCTTCTATATATTCAATTATAAAAAATGAACTTCCTCTTTATAATCGAAACTTAAAAATTCTATTTTGATAAATTTTTTGTGTCATTCTGATAACATTAATATATCGGTGAATAGTGAAAAATAATAAATTTTAATTGAAAACAATATTTTTAATCAAAAAATTTATAGTGTTAAATTTTTAATTTTAATTGTTTCTATGTTTTATTAGATTATATTTTTAACATTTAATTTAATGTACGTAATTATAAGCAATTTTACATATAAATTTGACATAAACACATGTCAATATTTTGATAGTTTTTACTTTTTAAAAACCCACTTTTTGGTTTTTATAATGATAATTAATTTTAAATTATTAAATTAAATTATATGTTTTGAATTTTGTAAAACAGACATCCTTTTTGAGTTCAGAATATCAAAATTACCTTAGGATGATTTTTGGGAATTTTTATGAAAACATTCAATTTTTGATGAATAGTGAAAACCATTGTGTTATTGTTTAAAACCGACTATTTATTAAAAACATTAGTTATTTTATTTTAATTTATTTTAAGACAAATTAGATACATAAAACCTATATATGTAAATGTAATTATTTGTGTTATTTCATAATAATATTAGTTATATAAAATTTTATTAAACTTTTTACTCTCTTTTAAACACCTTCTGGGAGCTTTGAAAAATTAGAATAAAATAT
This sequence comes from Viscum album, assembly GCA_963277665.1. Taxonomy (NCBI): domain Eukaryota; kingdom Viridiplantae; phylum Streptophyta; class Magnoliopsida; order Santalales; family Viscaceae; genus Viscum; species Viscum album. Next base: position 2,049,604,326 of record OY728127.1, read on the forward strand.
AATTGTACTGCTTATGTGAGTTGAATTACAAAAATCTAAGAGACACCATTGAAATCATTATGTAAAACTCAATTCATTAAGATGAAAATAATTTTTTTTGAATCGTAACATTTAACATTTATTTACCACGGTTAAAAGTAAATAGGGTAACTAAGGGTAAAAATGATATTATAATTATCCTACCACATACCTTATTCTATTGGATATGTTTAATTAGAAAAAATAAACCTTAGGAATAAAATATGATACTTTTGGTGCACATGAATAAGATTTGAGCATTTATTATTATTTTCTTTAAAAAGATTTAAATGTTTTAAACTCAAAGTTTATCAACTAATCATTTTCATAATGGTTACACACAATATAAATTGGTCTATAAATATTAATTAGAAAGATAAAATGATTTCCAACACAATGTAATTTTATTTATAATTTTTAGACATTAAATAATATAATTTATTTGTAACACAATGATGATCAAGAAATTACCTTATTAATGTACTGTTAAAATAATTGATATTATAAATATCCAAATAAAAGTAAATTGAGACTTATAATGAATTGAACTAATTTTATAGGTTAATATGACATTTTATGGTTGATTGAATTTTTTTTATGAAGTAGTAATGCTGTTATGATTTTCACAAGAAACTAATACTAAATAGTGTCAAAAATTATATAACTGAGTTTTTAAAACAAATATTATATTATTAATTGATATAATATGACTAAAAATATATTTTTCAACCAAATGGAATAGATAAAGTAATATAAATTAATAATTAACCCCTTGGTGTTCTTTTGGCTTGTTATAGTTTGGTTATTGATCATATAATATAAAAATACAAAGAGACATGGTAGATGTCAAACTATTTAACTAAGAGTTAAATATAAAAGATAAGGTCAATATGGTGACCTTAACCAATCCAAAACCTATCGGTTGAAAGGTTTTCTATTCATACCCACCTTATAATATAAATAAATATTTTTTGAGCAATTAAAAACCAAAAATTATTTTATTATAATATAATATTTCAAACTTTTCCTAAAGTTACCCTCAACTCTCTTATAAAAGTGTACTTACCCTTCTCTTAAATTCACATTTCCTAATCCATTTGGCTCGGCCAACCCCTCCCCAAATATCCTATCAACTAACCACACTTCGACATAGGGGCCTTACTTTTAGTATAAAAACGACCTATGGAGCCCTTTCAATCAACTCATAAGAAAACACTTGAAGAAGAGGTAACAATTTCACCATATACATACTATGATTTTATTATAGAGATGGTTCAACCATATTCATTATTCAATCCATCCTATAAATGACAAAGTCACCATACGTGTGTATGTATGGCTTACCATCTCCGCGTCGTGGTGTAGTTTTTTATTCAAACACATAATTATTTTTAAGGGTATAATAATGAGTATAACCGATGCAAATAATAAATATACCATGTTAATCATTTTATATATATTATATACCATCCAATTACAAACTATTTCAACATAAGTATAATGATATTGTTTCTCGTGCGTATGTACGGATTACCGTCTCCATGAACGCGGTGAGATTTATTCCCCATCATAATCATTCAAGAATAGTTTTCATTTTATGATTAAAAATAATGTTTTTGAACATAATATCATTCATTATATGAATCAAATACATCTTATCCATTACAAACATGCCTTACATAACCAATCATATAATAGAAAATGAATCAGTTAACACCCAAAATGATGATACTAGTAAAATATTATTAGCAAATCAAAATTATAAAATCATATTTGATATCATATTTATGTATATGAATCATTTTTAATTTAATAATAGTGTTTTAACTATTATAAAAGAGGTTATGATAACATCAACTAAGGAAAAGTACAAGGTAAGGGTTAATTTGACAATCTCAATATTATTCGAAGTTGTTTTTACGTGAGTATCAACTGGGAGATATTTATAATCCATGTCCATGTGTCATAATAGAGATTTAAAAGATATTTTTTATAGTAATTTTTTTACCAAAACATCATTTTAAATGTTTTAATGATTTATTATTCTAATCTTTTTTCATTAATGTTCATGTTTCCAAATGGTTTAAAGGAATTATTTATATGGACATGATTTTTTTAAAATTTAAATCCCATTCAAATTTTTCAAAGTGGTATGTGACAAATTGATTCAAAACTATATTTTAAATTACATCCTTTATATATTATAGGACTTTTAAATTATTTCATTATAATTTTATATTTCTCACAATGATTTTTACTGTTCATTTTGAACTATGTCAAAATCTTTTATGGGATAATATTCTTGATTGAAGTTTTTTTATTATGATACAAATCATCCAAATTGAATTGAATTTTTTGTGATATATTTGATTGTGGAAGCGGTATTTCCACAGTATTCATTTTTTATGGATAAAGTATTGACATTTCAAATGCTTTTTTTAGTATTAATGTTTATGTTATTTTTAAATCTATTCATATGAGGAATGTATTGGACTTTTTATGTTATGGGTGGAGCCCACTATTGATTCTAGATGAATCGGTAGGTCTCATGAGACAAACTACTATCATGGAACAAGTCCGTAACAAAATATTATTTGTATTCTTGTCTCATGGCCTTGACTATGTGGTTATGAATTCTGAAATTATGCATTCAATCATTATGAAATTGGTTATTGATATTGAATTTGATTATTAAACTAGTAGAATATCTATGGAAATAAGTAAATGAAATTATTTTATTTATATAGGCCAGATAATGATGAAGTTTATTTTTAGAAGGCTTATGTTTTAGTTTTATACATTTCCTTAAATTTTTATTCTTATTTAAAAATGTTTCCAATGTATTGTTATCCTTACTAAGCAACTGATCTCACCGTGATGTTTTATTTTCCCAGGATTCCAAGAAGTGTTTTTTGATTTATAAGTAGGGTTAATATTAGGGACTAATGGAGTTCTAAAATGATCAATTATGTTGTGTATTATTTTCTAATGTTTATTGTAATGTTCAGGAATGTAATCTAGTTTAAAATACTACTAATCTAATATGTCATTCAAGAATGAATAAATTTTAATCATTATAATGTTATTTAATAAAGCACCGACTCTGGGATTCTGGGGTCGGGGTGTTACAATTTCAATGAAGGTGAGATTCCTACTTGAGATACTAATGTCAGATACTGACACTTAGATACTGATGCAATATACAGACCCGAGCTACCGATACCACCAACTGATCCAACATGTCGATGTTGATCCACTAACACTGAGTTACTAATACTGAGTCACTAATACAACCGAACCAAGTTGAACCCCAGATGATGAACTACCATTGATGACTCACAAATGCCAACTACAATTTGGAAAACTATATTTTTGGAAAACTATTGAAGTGAGTTATCGTTTCCTCCCAAAATACCCCAATAATTGTTTTTGGAAAAAGTAATGGACTGGTGATGTTCAGATCATTACATGAGATATATCTCAGTCATTTTTCTACCTCGAGAATTCAAAACCATTATTAGAAGAAAGCTGGGTCTGAACAACTACCACATAAGACACCTCTAAAGGATAAACCACCATGTGTTGTTTGAAAGATGGTGTGAAACCTCAATATCCATGAACACCTCCTCCAACAACTAAAAACCCAAAAAGTCACATGATACACCACACACGCACCAACATTAAAGACACTTGAATATATAGACCCTAAAAATCCGTGGAATTTTTCTCTTAAATACATGGGATTTTTACGGGTCTGCGAATTTTTACGGCTCTTGAATCTGAGGCCTGGTGTGCCTAGAATGAATTTCTGATGTTTTGTTTTGGTACGTTTAGTAAAGTTATGAGTGGGTTTTTATAACATTTGAACCGGTGCTTGGAACTGAAATCTGAGGGCACCGTTGAACTCCCTGCACCAGTAATCGCTTATGAAGACTTTCACCTCGACGACGGATGGTTGAGAATAAAAGATATTTTTTTTATTTTTAAAAAATAATAATAATATAATAAAGTATACAAAATTTATTTTATTTTTTGATCCACCAGGAGTGTGAGTGGTAGTTTGTCAAAACCTCCACTTGGGAGTTGGAGGTGGGACTGCAACACCCTAACCTCCAATGAGAGGTTATGTTGGTTTGACCCACCCGAACATAACCTGACGTTAGAGGTCATGTCTTGGGGACCATAAGAGACTAAAACACCCCAATTAATGGGAGGGTGGTAAATCTCCAAATTCCCTAATTAATGAATGTGGAGTCCATTGACCTCCTCTACCATAAATTGGTTCCACCTCCCCCTTTTAATTAATTTCACCAAAACGTGAAATTTAATTAAGGTGATCCTCTTGATCTCTTACTTTTAATTAATTACGCCAACACATGTAATTTATTATGGGGAGCCTCTTAATTTGTTCCACCATTTTGAAATTGTTGTGCCAATAAAATAATAGACAACTTATATTATTTTTATCTTGAAAATTCAAATTTGGTGGGAGCTTGAGAGGGGAGCTTGGGAGAAAATAAGTTCTCCAAATGAAGAATGAAGAACGCGAAGAACGCATCCATCAACCTTATTTTACTTCCTCTCTCGGATCCTATCGACGTGGAGTGTCTTCCACAGCCGACCCAGCTCAGGGTTGGGAGTGCGAGAGGAATGCGGTGAACAACGAACTTCGTCGTCTTCCTTATACAACACCGTCAACGAACGACGAACGTCGATCAACAAATAAAAGGTTGGGGTTTACCTTGTGTTTTGTCCCTTTTCATTCATCGTCTTTGTTTGAAAAGAAATCATTGTGTGGTTGTAATTAATTGATGTTCAACTTTCCTTTTTCAATGAACCATTTCAAATCACATTATATGCAGAGGATGCAGGACAATATAACATGGTCTGACATTCTCTGTTGATTCTTCCTTCTTGTGGAATTCTACGACATGCTGATGAGGCGATGACGATGATGGCGGCGATAACCGCGACCTCCTTGAATCATGCCACCCCAGCAGTGCACCGAAGCATCCAGACGATGACTGCCGGCCCGAGCGGTGCCTGGCCCGCCTACCAGTGGCCTCCCGACGTCCTGCCCAGCATGCGGACTGCCTACTTGCAGCCATGCAGGCACCCACGCGCCCTGCTCATTGCCCTTCTTGGTTCCCCCATGGAAATCACGGACCTAGATGCGGCCTTTTCGGCACCCGCGCTCCCTCCTCGGCGCCCTGTCGGCGCTCCCGCAGTCTGGAATACCCCTCCCTCGGCCTGCCTGGTGCCCCCATGCCCTGCCTCGTGCCCTCTCTGCTCCCTCGCAGCCTTCTCGGTGCCCCCACGTCCTGCCCATCACCCCGCTGGTTCCCAAACGGCATGTCCGCCGCCTGTCGCGCCCTGACTAGAGCAACGATGGCCTGCCCGTGCTCCGCGCGGACTCCCTATGGTTTCCCGACGGCCTGACCTCCTAGGCTGGGTCGCCCGATCCACGCCCATCATGGCGCTGGCCAAACCGGCCCTGGCCTTCGGGCCTCGTCGCCTACATAGAAACATCTGGGCCGAACCGCCCGTGTAGTCAACCGGGACGGGCCCACCGGATAGAGCCAAAAACTCAGCATGCTGACCTTCCAAATAGAAAGGGTCTGACCTAGCGGGTCTGACCGGGTCGACCAAGACTGGGTTGGCCCAGATTAGGTTGGGCTATGTCGGTCTGACCGTGTCGGACTGGACCCGAGCCCATTACTGACACGTTATCTTCGTGGGCCATATCGTTGGCATCAAACATCCGTTTCACGAACCATTCGTGGTGCCGATATTCTTGGAGTGAAGCCACCCCTTTGAGAATACCCCACTAGAGTTTGGGGTATAGTTGAGATATGGTCAGGTTGGATCGTACACAAATCTAACCGGGGGCCCAGGACTAAATAGCTAATAACTGACAGACTGAGTGTCTGATTGACGCGCCATCTTTTGCGTTGAGACCCCTATGACTTGGCGGACCATTGAGATACTTATAAAAGGGACTCCGTGACAGTTTGAGTATCATCCAATAACTTTTGGATCAGATCATCCATTAACGAGTAGTAATTTGTGCTGGAACCTAGTAGCTGGATGAGGCTTGATGACTGCTGACTGATTCGACTCGGTGGGATTCGACGAGCACAGTGGGGAGCACCTATGTGTGAGCGTGGATGACCCATAGTGGGGAGCACCTCTTTGTGAGCATAGTAGAACCATGGAACTTGATACATAGAGTACCTTAGTAGGCTACCAGGGGAGTGAATCTATATTAGCACAGCAGACCCATGGTGGAGAGCACCTATGTGTGAGCATAGCAGATCCACGGTACTCGATAAGAGGAGTACCTCAGGAGTCCAAGTTAGTGGGAGGCGCCTCTATGTGACATGATAGGCCCACTGTACTCGATTGAGGAGGAGTTCTCTAGGAGCTGAAGTTTCATATTAATGAAAATACTGGTTTGATTAGAGTCAATGACTTTTGTCTTTTCCTCATGTTTGAGATAGGTTACAAGATAATTTATGTATATGTATGGGAATATACCTAAGTAATGGTTATCTGTTGATTTAATAATTTGTGGTTTATCCTTGTTGGAATTTGTGAGACCTTGATGGTCTCTGGGTCCCTACTCAGTGTCGTTATACTCACCCCTGTATGGGATAAGCCTGCACCTCAATGTGTTGGTTACAGATGACGGTCGGTGTTGAATGAGGTAGAGAGTAGAAGAAATGGACAGTAACAGGAGGTGGACAACATGGTGTGACGATAGATAGAGGAGACATACGGATGTGTCATGCTGAGGAGGCTATTTTTACCTACGGTTCAGGTAGGAACCTCGGAGGATGACCTGGTATATGCTTTACTTTTCATCAGTTGTACTTTCTTTCAGTTTTGTTGGTACATTACTATTGAGATTGTGTTTCTGGACCCTTTTCCTTCTAGCACTTATTTTGTATCCATTTTTACGTAGTGTTTTTCTTCAAGTTGTGTAATTTGATGTGTTTTTTTACAGTTATAAATGCAATGCCTTCCATGTTTTGGGATTTACTCCCTTGGTGCTAGTCGTCATCCCTTGGCCTATGGATGGCAGGCTTTCGGTAGTAACGATAATATAGCAGGTATTGTCAGAAAGATGGTGTCAAACCTCAATATCAATGAAAACATTCTCCCACAACTACAAAAAAAATCACATGATACCCCCACACAAGCACCATCATTATAGACACTTGAATTAGGTAATTTCTTCCTCTATGTAGATATTATCTCCTCTTGGAAACACTGACTCTCACATTTGTGTTTAATCTCCAATTATTTAATTCATCTTGATTAGGAATATGGAATCCCAATTTTCACATGTTGGGACTTCATCACAAATTAAGGAATAAGGAATCAAACAATCTTATAGAAAATAAGGTCTATGTACTACATCACAATGAGAAATAGAAAACAAAAACTCAAAACTACTCTATTTATTGGGCACACATTTGTGTCTCCCTTTACAATATACTCTCCTCCATGACACCATTCCTTCATAACACATGTAAAAATATATTGATCCTTTCATGTAGAACCTTCTCCTGATGGTCAGTGTTCTCCACTAGTATCTCCAAGAATGTTGTGTGGCCTTTTAAATCCAACTCTCCCCAGATAATGAAATGGTATTCATCAGGAATATACGGATGAATTTGAGAGACATGGTTGACAACGTGGATACTCTCTAATTTCAATTGATATTCTAATTGATCTTCCACCTTTCTAACATTACCCACCACCTCAAAGGATATGTTGATCCCAGGAAAAATCTTTCTCTATCAGACAAAACTCAACAGCCCACATCGATGAGAAACTCTCATGAAAAGATGGTCCCAAACCCGAAACTACGTGGCCCTTCTCCTATGATTAGTATATGAATTATGTCGATCGTTAGTTCCCTTCATCTTTATTTAGACAATTTTAACATTATCGGTCATACTCTTCACTATATCCGGTAATGGAACAACTACCTCACCAACATCTATCTGGACAAATTATAAATGATACTTCATTTCCTATAATGCATTAAATATTGTCAGGAAATTTGTAGAGAGATATCTTTTGATGTAAGGAAACTCTTCAAATGGAAAATTTTGCACCTGAAACAAAAAAAATCCAATACTTATGCTCGTAGTATGTTTTTAGATATCTCAATGGACCAATCTATTTTCCCATCATTCTGCAAGTGGATTGCAGTGCTGAGTTGTAACTGAGTTCCATAAGTCTGATGCAATCACTTATAAACTTGCAATGTAAATGTTGAATCAATATATAAGAAAATGTATATTAGAATTCCATTCAGTCCCACCACCTCATCATCATACTTTATCTCAAAGGAATCCACTCTGGATGACCCCTTAATCGCTATGAAGGGAGCCTATTTTTTTAGCTGATCCACCACTACCCATATTTCATTTCAACCTCCATGGGACATAGGTAATATTATGATATATTAAATTTAGTTTTCATCACACTTTTCCATGGGGATATTTATGTTAGTCAAAACACAAATGGTAATAGAGTGTTCAATATTCACTTTTTTAACACCATGCATTTTTGCAAAAAACTCTTCCACATCCTACTTCGTCCTAGGACACCAAATCTATTGTCGCAAATAAATATACACATTGGAAACTCCTTATTTTAAATCTAGGGTTGATGTATGAAACTAAAAGAGAACTCACTCATGAGTCACCATTAGAAAATTCATCTTCTTACAGAATATTATATGGTTCATACCATCATCCAACCATCCATCTAGAGCATCACACTAGTCAATATGGTCACAAGAAACCTCCACTTTTGAGCCTCCCCACTGAGACTCATCCACCTACTTTTTTTAAGATGAATGCATTGTCATGTGAAATTGAAATCTTATTACACAATACATTACTAAATCTATGTGTAAGGCATCCAACACCTCTATTTCACTCCAAGCATATAAAGGTCCCCAAAAAACCACCTTCTGCGACTTCTTGCTCAATGATTCTACCACACCATTCCCATTTCATGAGGTGTTAGAGATCATGATGTCATAATCCTAGATAAAATCAATCCACCTCCACTATTGCATGTCCATGTCTCACTAGGAAAAGATGTACCTTATGCTATTGTGTTCTGTGAAGACCAAAATACACTCACCAATGATATAATGTATCCAAAATTTTAGTGGGCACACAACTATTGATAGAAAGAAACAATTGTTGTAACTGTTACATTCATGGGGAGAAAACTGCATATACACATAAATGTCCACTACTCACTTCTGCATCAGCAAACACCCCAATACAAGAGGGGAAGAATCCCAAAACACATCGAACATCACCCCTTCATCTTGAATCATCTGCACTGGATCACTGACAAACATCCCCATCAGATAGATGAATTCTTTTTCACAATACTCAATCCTTATAATGGCGTGGCCATTTTAGGTTATATCTATCTACAATGCTTCAACTCATGTAAAATAAATTTCAAATCTCCAGTAATAGCCCTCCATGAAACGAAAATTGTTATCCTATACCGCATTCATGGTTGTTTAACAAAAATCAATTGGCTCATCCATCGACAGGTCCACGAATACACCCTAATAAAACATCACATTTATATGGAAGAAGAATTCCCAATTCCATAACATTCATTTTGAAATCATGTCTTGGAGATAGTGGTGCCAAAGGTCAACTTTGATAGTTGTGAGATGATCAACATGCTTCTCATCAAACTTTTAGTATTCTGTGATGTTGTTGAGGAACATGACAACAAACTGGTATAGGAACTCGATAAATAATGATTTCATTAGTCCCATGAACACGGTGGGTGAGTTTATTAAACCAAATGAAATAGCCATAAACATTATGTGCTCATAATTTCATCTGGATGCATTTTTTGGGATATCACCCTCCTTCACCTAAGACTGGGGATACCCATACAATAGATCTATCATAGAAAATAAAATAACCTCAATAAGATTGGAAAAAAGATCGTCTAGCCTCTGGAGAGGATAATAGTTCTTGACAGTTACATAATTCATCCTCGGGTAGTCTATTCAAAGCCTTAGACTACCATCTTCCTTCTTTGCATACAAGACTGGAGCACCCCATTCCAACACACTATACCAGATAAAGCCATTATTCATTATATCTTCAATCTGAATCCTTATATATTTTAGCTAGGAAGGTTCCATCTGATAAAGAGTCATATATTTTAGAAAAGCATCGGGTTGAAATTCTATCATGTACTCAAAATCACATTGAGAGGTTATAGAAACAACTTTTTTTGAAGAAAAAAGATCAAATTTATCCAAAAAACTATTGGAAATCCACCATTTTAGTATCCATAAATTCCACTAACATATCATCCAACTAATAATGAAGAGGCACTACATGCCAACTACCCATCAGAAAAATCCTCTCACAAATGAAATACCAACACTGGCTATCTATTTCTGAAAATATGACACCCAGTTGAAAAAATTCAATGATAATATGACTATAAAACAAATAGAACATTGAATGGATTACATTGTATGGCTACATCTATATCTAGATGATATCAGTAGTGGAATGATATAGTCCCATCATCAGTCTACATCCCCGGAACACATCAAACATGATTGAATGACATATTAACAGTGTACTCAACAAAATGGGTATGGAAAGTCTATCTATGCATAGTCCCGAAGCATGGGAAAGACTAGGTTGAAAAGGAGAGTGAAACTCTTGTGTTAAACTAGGTGCTAAAAATAGTACTAAACTATATGATCATAAACTAATAATCTCTTTCACCCTAGGAACAACAACATATGTGGCATGAAACTTTCCATGCCCAGCTTATCTTCTGTTATACTGTCCTCTACATCTTTGACCATATATGGGTCAAGTACCCTATCTAATGTCTTATGTCATCATCCTCCAAATTTTTCTCCCCGCAATGATGCATGTGAGTGCATTCCTTACAACGAAAATAGCCTGGCCAAAAACATCTACTTAGGCGAGAACTAAACCTACCCACCTCCACCATACTACTATCAAACTGAGAACTGACTCTAATGGTTCATGTTCCCTCTACACGTGAAACTCCTTATTTTAGATCATATTGGAAAAGAACGAGGACCAAAACGTTGAAATTTCAATAGACGGGGTTAACTCTCCGTCGGCTAAAACATAGAAGGCCATTGCACTTGTGACTTACTATAGGAAGCCATATCCTTCGTAGGACCCAGTTGGATCCCAAATCATGGATGAACACCTCTCAAATTCCTTGTATAAACTACCTCCACATTCTTCTAGATCTTTAGTAATATAAGAAAGTGGATTGGAATAACTAGGTAATGGAGGGAATTATGGAGTGACTCTTTATGCATCTCCCATGAGACTCCAAATCTGGAAAAATATCTAGAGCATTGTTAACGAAACTCATGAACTTGATCCTCAACGCGTATACCCTCATACTACCCTGACAGAGGTAGTGTAACTCCTACATATTCTCTGTATTATTAATTTATGAATGGAATTCCACCAATTAATCCTTCTCAATGTTATCCCATAGAACACCGTTTTAATTATTCTCCCCGAGATAGAGTGTCCACCATTGACCTACAACACCCCTCATTTGGCCCACCACTAGAGTAGCCTTGTACTTTGTTAGAGCTCGAATGAGGATGAATGAGATCAAAAACTCCTCAATCCAACTTTTTGTCTCTTTAACTGAAATCAGGTTTTTGTACTATCCCAAATTATACCACAGGAAAGAATATAGTATATTCTACAACAGATAGTCCAACCACACCGGGTCAACACTTCTTATGTAGAATGGGACAAGCTATTGAGCCTCCACTACTCTTAGCCCAACGGGTATAAAGACAGGGTGCCATAACTTAATTGTAAACATGGAACCACTATTCCTGAATAGAATTTAATTTATTTAGGAATAATTTTTATCATTGTTTATTTTTATTTCTTAAGAGCCCCCAAAAAACACAAGAACAAAAGTAATCATGATTCATGTAACTTTCCTAGGGTATCTACCCCGCATAATGTGTAGCCTCTCTTGGTTTTTTGGTAAGATCAGAATCCATCCATCGAAAAATTTGGGGGACAAAAATCCCATTTCCTAACCATTCCTCTCTAGCCTATTTCAAACACCAAGATCACATCAGACTTTTTCCCTAACAACCCATGAAATCCTCATTGATCCATACTCTAAACTCAATCATATCTCTCAACCATATACCTGATACCATTCAGCCATGACCTGCTCCCTCTAAAGATAATCCTCATGGGCTGACAATGAAGAAAAATCATAATTATATAAACCAATAAAATTGGTTAAAAATTATGTTGATGGGTGAAACTCTTCGTGTCAAGTATATTTTTTTCCTCTTATTCTAGGAATAAATTAATTCTTAAACAATAGGTACGGGATCCTAAATCAAAAAAAAAATTATCCTAATAATCTATGTTTTGTTGAACCAATGATATTTTAAGTCATCATATATTGATGGTTTTGAGGCCCACAATATTACTCTTGTTTGTTATTGATGACCTCAATCACTCTATATAAATATTTACATTTTTCCTCCAATTACGAGTACTTAATGACCTAAAATGTTTTCCTAATTGATATCATAATTTGATGGTGATTTTTTAATTTCCATTTCCCTTTTATTAAGACAATATTTTATTAAACCAAATTTTAAAGTGGGTTTTTCCATAATGGTATTTTTCTATTTTAACCATTTATTTTCGAAGAAAAACTTGGAATTGCGAGGATGAAATTTATTGTAGGTTGGGAGAATATAACACCCCAAGATTTCATTGTATATTTTTTCTTCAATGTATTTCAACAACTTCCAATACTCACAACACTAAGTTCGAGTGCACCATTACTTACCAAACTTGCTGTTCAAAAGAAGGTATGAATATTATTATCTACATTTTGAATTTTATATATTCCATATAAATTTTAACATCCATATTATGTGTTTCTTAGGCATAATATAAGAACAAACTCATTTTTTCAGATAAAGGATGTATTTTTCAGAAAATGAAATTTTACCGCCTTTTAATAACGAACCATTTTTAAATCCTATGTTTGACACTTGTATATATTCTATTTGACAAAATAATCTCTCTCTTTATAATCGAAACATAAAAATTATGTTTTGATAAAATTTTTGTGTCTTTCTGATATCATTAATATTTGGAAGAATTGTAAAAAATAATAAATTTTAATTGAAATTTTTTTATCAAAATAATTGATAGTGTTCACTTTTAAATTTGACTGGGTTGTATGTTTTATTATATTATATTTTTAACAATTAATATAATTTATGTAGTCCTAAGTAATTTCACATTTGAATTTTACAAAAATACATGTCAATATTTTGAGAGTTTTTACTTTTCAAAAACCCGCTTTTTGTTTTGGAAAATGAGAATTAATTTTAAATTATTAAATTAACATATTTGTTTTTCTTTTTTTTAAAAAGACATCATTTTTGACTTCAGAATATCAAAATAAACTTGGGATGAAGTTTTGGAATTTTTCTGAGAACCTTCAATTTATGATGAATAGTGAAAAAATTGAGTTATTGTTTAAAACAGAAATTTTATTTAAATAAATAATTATTTTAATTTAATTTATTTTAGGTCAAAATAAATACATAACACATATATATGTTCATTTTAATTATTGGAGTCATTTTAAAATAAGTTTAGCTCTATAAAATCTTATTGAAATTTTTACCGTCTTTTATACACATTCTATGAGCATTTACAAATTAGTATAAAACTTAATTTTACCAATTATGTGAGTTGACTTACAAAAATCCAAGAGACACTATTGAAATCAGTATGTAAAATGTGATTCATTAAGATGAAATAATTTTTGTGAATTGTAACTTTTTACTTTTATTTACCATTGTTAAAAGTAAATATTGTATGTAAGGGTATAAATGAAATTATTATTATCCTAACACATGTCCTAATTCTGTTGGATATTTTCAATTTGACCAAAAAATGTTAGGAATAAAATATGATAATTTTTTCAACTTGGATAAGATTAGAGCATTAATTATTATTTTATTTAAAGAAGGGTTAAAAGTGTTAAATTTAATGTTTAACAACTAAACCATTTTTAATATAGGGTTACACACAATTTATATTCGACTATAAATATTAATTATAATGATAAAAATATTGTTTACATAATTTTATTTTATTTATACATTTTAGACATTTAATAATCCAATTTACTTATGACACAATGATGATGCAGAAATTACCTTATTAATGAAATGTAAAACAAAATTGATATCATAAATATCCAAATAAATGTAAATATAGACTTCTAATTAATTGAACTATTTTATAGGTTAATATGATATTTTAGGTTGGATTGAATAATTTTTTTCGAATTATTCATGCTGTTATGATTTTCACAAAAAACTAATTCTAAATAGTGTCAAAAATTACAAAACCGAGTTTTGAAAACAAATACTATATTATTAATTGATATAATAATCCTAAAAATATATGGCTCAGGAAAAGGAGATAGATAATGTTATATATATTAATAATGACCCCTTGGGGTTCTTTTGGCTTGTTATATTATGTTTATTAACCATATAATATAGAAGTACAAAGAGACATGGTAAATGTCAAACTATTTAACTAAGAGGTAAATATAAAAGATATGGTCAATATGGTGACCTAAACCAATATAAAACTGAATGGTTGAAAGGATTTCTACACCTACCCACCTTATCCTCTAAATAAAACTTTTTGGATACATTAAAAACTGAAAATGATTTTATTATAATATAACATTTCAAACTTTTCCTAAAGTAACCCTCAACTCTCTATAAAAGGGTACTTCCCCTTATCCTAAATTCACACCTCCCAATCCATTTGGCTCGGCCACCCCCTACCCAAATATCCTATCAAATACCCTCCCTTTCACCTATATTCATTACTTTTATCAGAAAAGCTACCTATGGACCCCTTTTGATCGACTAAAAAAGAAACACTAGAAGAAGAGGTAATATTTTCACCACCCTCTTTCATGTTCTTTTTCTTCTTCAACTACCCCTTTCCTTGTTGTTTCCATAAAAAAATAATAAATCCAGTACTATATACATACTGTGATGTTATTATAGATATTGTACAACCATATTCATTATTCTATCCATCCTATAAATGAAAAAGTCAACATACGTGCGTACGTACAGCTTACCGTCTCCACGTCGTGCTGTAGTTTGTTATTCAAACACATAATTATTTGGAAGGGTATAATAATGATTATAACCAATGTAAATAATAAATATAACATTTTAATGGTATGGTATATATTATATACCATCCAATTACATACTATTTCACCAAAAATATAATGATATTGTCGCTCTTGCGTAGGTACGGATTACCGTCCTCATGAACTCGATGAGATTCATTTCCCATCATAATCATTCAAGAATAATTTTCATTTTATGATTAAAATAATGATTATAAACCTAATAACATTTATTATATGAATAAAATACATCCTATCTATTACAAATTTTCCTTCTGTAACCTAAAATATAAAGAAAAATGAATCAGATATGATCCAAAACGATGATACTACAAAAATATTATTAACAATGAAAAATTATATGATAATATATGATATCATATTTATGTAAATGATTCTTTTATAATTTAGTATTAATATTTTAACTTTTATACTGGAGGTTAACATACAATCGACTAAGGAAAAGTACAAGGTATGGCTTAATTTCACAATCTCATTATTATTTGAGGTTGTTTTTACGTAAGTATCTAATAGAACATATTTATTATCCATGTCCATGTTTCATAAAAGAGTTTTCAAAAAAAAGGCAATTTTTTACCAAAACATCATTTTAAATGTTTTAATGATTTATTATTCTAAACCTTTCTCATTAATGTACCTATTTTCAAAATGGTTAAGAGGATTTATTTATATGGGTATTATCATTTTAAAATTTTATTTCCATTAAAATGTTTCAAATTGGTAGGTGAAACATTTTTTCAAAACTATCGTTTAAATTACTTCCATTATAGATTATGTGAATTTTAAATGATTTAATGAAAAAGTAATATTTCCATCAACGATTTTTACTGGTCATTTTCAACTAATTCCACATACATTATGGGATATTATTATGCATTGAGGTTGATTTATTATAATACACATCATACCAATTGAATTGATGGTTTTGTGATATGTTTGACTATGGATGTGTTATTTTCATAGCATTCATTTTTTATGGATAAAGTAATGACATTTTGTATGACTTTTTTAGTATGAATTTTTATTTTTTGTTTAAACCTTTTCATATGAGGATTGTATTGGACTTACTATGTGACTAGTGGATCCCACTATAGATCCTCGATGCATCGGCATGTCAAACTTGACAAAATCTTTTTTGTAGTCTTGGCTCCTGGCCTTGAATATGTTGTTATGAAGTCTGGAATTATGCATTTCATCATTATGAAATTAGCTATTGATATTTCATGTGATTATAATACTAGTAGAATATCTATGGAAATAAGTAAATAACATTATTTGATTTATATTGACCATATTATGAAGAAGTTTATTTTTAAAAATCTTATGTTTTCGATTTATACAATGCCTCAAATGTTTATGCTTATTTATAAATGTTTCTAATGTATTATTATCCATACTGAGCATCTAATCTCACCCTTATGTTTTATTTTCCCAGGATTACAAGAAGTGTTTTATGATTTATAAGTAGGGATAATCTAGGAGATTAATGTCATTATCAAAGGTGCATTTATGTTTTGTTTTATTTTCTAATGTGTAATGTAACGTTCATGTATGTAATATATTTTCCCAAACTGCTAAACCTATCATTCATTCTGGATTTGATCCCTTGTAATCAAGATAATGTTATTTCATAAAGCATCAAATCCGGGATTCTGTGGTCTGGGAATTACAAATTCCCTGATGCTCAAATGCCACCTTGAGCTAATGATGTCAAATACTGACACTGAGCTAATGATGAAATATACAGACAAGATCTACTGATACCACAAACTAATGCAACATATCAACACCGATCCACCAACACTGAGCACATAATACAGAGTCACTAATATAACTGAACCATGCTGATCTATAGATGATGAGCTACCGATAATGAGTCACCTATGCGATGTACAAATATGAAAACTGTTATTTTCAAAAACCATTGAAGGGAGTTATCGTTGCCTCCCAAAATACCCCAATAAATGTATTTTTAAAAAGTAATGTACGGGTGAAGTTCATAACATTACATGAGATACCTCTCAATCCTTTCTCTTCCTCGATAATTCAAAACCATTCTCATAAGAAAGAGGGGTTTAAACAACCGCCCTGAATGACACCACTGAAGGATAAACCCTCATGTGTTGTCGGAATGTTGGTGTGAAACCTCAATATCCATGAACACCTTCTCCCAAAACTACAAACCCCTAAATTCACTTCATTCTCCACACAAGCACCATCATTATAAAAACGTGAATAAGGTAATTTCTTCCTCCATGTTAAGATATTATCGCCTCTTGGAGACACTAACTCTCCCATTGGTGTTTAATCACCAATTAATTATTGCATCTTTATTAGGAATATGGAATCTCAATTTTCACATGATGGGACTTCATAAAAAATTTAGGAACAAGGAAACAAACCATCATATAAAAAACAAGGTCTAAGCACTACAATACAATGAGAAACAGAAAATAGAAACTCAATACCACTCCGGGTACTGGGCGCACATTTGTGTCTTCTTTTACAATTTACTCTGTTCCAAGACATCATTCCTTCATAACACATGTACCAATTTATTAATTTATTCATGTAGAACCTTCTCTTGATGGTCATGTATCTCCACCGGTCTCTCCGAGAATGTTATGTTTCCTTTTAAATATGACTCTCCCCATATAATGAATTGGGAGTAATCATAAATATAATGATGAATTTGAGATTCAAGGTTTACATCATGGATACTGTACACTTTCAGTTTCAATTCATATTGATTTTCTACCATTCCAACATTACCTAAGAACTCAAAGGATATGATGACCCTAGGAGAAATCTTGCTCCATTGGGCAAAACTCAACTACCCATGTCGATGTGAAACCATCATGAAAAGAATGTCCAAATACCCACACTCCACGGGAATTCTCCTATAATTAGTATACGATATATGTCGATCATGTGTTCCCTTCATATTCATTTATACAAGGTAAACTTTCTCATTCATAGTCTTTACTATATCCGAAAAAGGAACAACTATCTCCCAAACAACTATCTAGACAAATGATGAATGAGACTTCCTTTCCTATAATGCTTCAAACTATATTAGGGAAATTGTAGATATATATATTATTAAGTAAGGAAACTATACCAAGGTAAAAATTTTCACCCAAGACCCAAAAAAAATCCAAGACACGTGCTCGTTGTTTGTCTTCAAATATCTTGATGGCCCCCTCTATATGCCCATCAGCCTGTCAGTGGATTGCAGTGCTGAGGCATAACTAAGTTCAAGAAGCATGATGCAATACCCTATAAATTAGAAATGTAAAACATGGATTCAAATATTAGACAATTGATATTAGAATTCCATTCAGTCACACTACCTCATCATAATACATTCTCACCAAGTCATCCACTCTGCTCGACCCTTTTATCATTATGAAGGGATCCTATTTTGTAAATTGATCCACCACATCCAAGATTTCATTTCATCCTCCTTTTACATTTGTTAATCATATTTTTAAATACATTGAGTTTACATCCCACTTCTACATGGTGATATTTATGGGATTCAAAAAAACCAATGGTAATAGAGTGCTCAATATTCACTTTTTGAACAGCATGCATTTTTACAAAAACTCTACCACAACCCCCGTCATCCTAAGATACCAAAAGAGACCACTTATAAATAAGGCATCAGTAAAAAACCTAATACAAGAGGGGAATAATTGAAAAACACATTGAAAATAACCCCTTTATCTATAATCATCCACACCAGATCACTAACAAACAAACCCATCAGATAGATGAATAATGCCTCACAGTATTCAATCCATATAATGGCATCTCCATTTCTTCTTAGATCATTCAACAAAGCTTCTAATAAAGTAAAATAAATTACAAATCTCTAGTAATATCCCTCTATTAAATGAAAACTATGAACCTATACCACATTAATGGGTCGTTACCAAGAAAAAATTGGCTCACCCACCGATAGGTCCACTAATAAACCCTACTAAAGCATCAAATTTATATAGAAGCGGACTTCTCATTTCTGTAACATGAACTTTGAAAACATGTTTCATAGATGTTGGTGTCAATGAACACCTAAGATAGTTGTGAGATGATAAACATGCTTCTCCGCTAACTTTTAGTATTCCATGATGTTATCAAGGAACTTGATGACAAATTGATATAGGAACTCGATAAATATAGAGTTCATTAGTCCCCTGAATACGGTGGGTGATTTTTTTACACCAAATGAAATAACCATAATATTTATGATCTAATACATACATATATATGTACTCGTTGGGATATACCCCTCCTTCACCAAAAATTAGGGACACCCATACCAGAGATCTATCTTTGAAAACCAAATATCCTAAATAAGATGGTCAAAAAGATCATCTATCCTCAACAGAGGTTAAGAGTTCATGAAATATACCTAATTCAACTTCTGGTAGTCTATGAAATGCCTTATACTACCGTCTTCCTTGTTTTCAAACAAGACTAGTGCACCCCATTACAATACATTGGTTCATATAAAGCAATTATTCATTAGATAGTCAATATGAGTCCTTATCTCCGGTATCTCAGAAGGATCCATCGGATAAAGAGTCATAGATATCAAAGAAGTGATGGGTTACAATTCTATCATGAACTCAAAATCACATCAAGAGGGTAAAGAAACAACCATGATGGAAAAAAAATCCAATTTCTCCAAAAAACTGTTGGAAACCCACCATTTCAGTATCCACTAATTCCACTAACATCTCATCCAACATAGAATGAACAGGCTCCACATGCCAACTACACATCAGGCAACTCCTCTAACTAACGAAATACTAATGTTGGCCATCTATTTCCTAAAAAATGACCCTCCCTTGAAAAATGTCACCGACATCATCCCAAGTAAACAAATAGTATATGGAATGGTTTACATTGTATGGGTGCATCTGTATCTAGATTATATCACTAGTGGACTGATATAGTCCCATCATCAGTCTACATCCCCTTAACACATCAAACAAGGTAGACTGACTTCTTAGCAGTGTACTGAACACCAGTGGTATGGAAGGTCTATCTATACCTAGTCTCGAATCATGGACAAGACTAGGTGAAAAAGGAGTGTGAACCTCTTGAGTTAAACAAGGTTCTAATAATAGTACTAAACAAGCTGATCATACCACTAATAATCTCTTTCCCCTAGGAACAACTACCTTTGTGGAATGAAACTGTCCTTACCTATCTCATCATCCACAATATTTTCCTCTACATATTCGACCATATACGGGTCATGAACCCTATGGAATCCATTATGTAAGAATCCTCCTACTTTGTCTCCCCTCATTGAAGCATGAGACTGCAGTCATTACTACTGAATAATCCTAGCCAATAATTACATCATAGGATATAAATAAACCTACCCACCTCCACCATAATAATATCAAACTGGGCACTGACATTGATGGTTAATGTTCCCTCTATAAGTGAAACAACTTATTCTCGAGTATATGGGAAAAGATCGAGGATCAGAATGTATAAAATGAAACATATGGTGTTAACTCCCCACCGGGTAAAACATAGATGGCCATAGTACTTGGGACATAATTTCGGAACCCATTCCCTTCGTAGGACCTAGTTGGATCCCCACTAATGGAAGACCTCCTCAAGATTTCATTATATAAACTACCTCCAACTTCTTCTGGATCTATAGTAATGTGAGAGAGTTGATTGGATAACTACATAAGGTAGGGAATTATGGACTAAATCTTTATGTATCTCTCTTGAGACTCCCTATCCGGAAAAATATCCAGATCATTGTGAATGAAACTCTTGAACTTGATTTTCAACTCTTATACAATCGTACTCCCCTGATGGTGGTAGTGTAACTCCTACACCTTCATCGAATTACTCATCAATGAATGGAATTCCACAGAAAAATACATCTCAATGTTTACCCATAGAACATCATCCTCCTTATTCTCCCTAATATAGAGTTTCCACCAATGACGTTGAACACCCTACAATTTTCCCACCACTAGAGTAACCTGGTACTCCATTGGAGCCCAAATGAGGCTGAAAGTGATCAACAACTCCTCAATGATACTCTATGTCTCTGTATCTGAAATCTTGTTTTTGTACTATCCTAGATTCTACCATGGAAATGAATATAGTATATTCTACCACAGATAGTCCAACCACACTAGGTCAACCCTGCTTTTCATGTCTGGGTCAGCCTACTGAGCCTCTACTACTTGAGCCAGACGTGTACGAATACCGAGTTCCATAACATAATGGTAAACAGGGAACAACTATGCTGGACAAGAATGGAAATTATTTATGAATCATTTTTACTCATTGTTTATTTTAATTTCTTGAAATCTCCCAAAACAAACAAGAACACAAGAAATCATGATTCACGTACCTTACCTAGGGTATCTACCACGCATAATGTGTTTCCTATCTTGGTTTTTTGGTATGATCAGAATCCATCCATCAGATATTTGGGGGCCCAGAAATACCATGTCATTTCCATTATTCCCTGGCCCATTTTACACACAATGATCACATCACACTGTTTCCCTACCAACCCATGAAATCCTCACCATGCCTTACTCCAAACACCATCACATCTCTCAACCATATATCGGATTCCATTCCTCAATGACCCCCTCTCTCCAAGGATAATCCTCAATGGATAAAAATGAAGAAAAATGGTAATTATATAAACAAATAATTTTAGATAAAAAATATAATAAATAAATGAGGCAAAATAGTATTATATATGTAGAGTGATAATAAATGTTAACTTGGTATGAAAATCCAAATTCATTCATGCATAAATAGGAGAAGCTTACTAATTATCCTATGAGTAAAACAATAGATTCTAAATATAAGCAAACTAGATATATATTCAGCCCCAACATCTCTATGTTGTGCTCGACAAATAATTAATTTCAAATAAATTAGAGTATTAAGAACATCGAAAATTCTGTTCCTCGCACCACTTCCCACTGGTTAAATACTCATCCTTAATTTTGAATTTCCTATAGCTACCATGGTCATCCATAATAATCACTGTCACAACATTCCCAAACACACCTGGGTCACAATCCACACCACATTATAGCCCATAGACACATGGTCCTCAATACACAACACAATCATACCTGCGTGGTCCTCATCCTAAAACCACAAAAAACTCCCTCCTCCAGACACCTCGACCCTACCTCACACGCATACGTCATATATTCCCCATGCCAATAAAGCATACTTGGAGAATATTGGGAGATCAATACCTAAAGATGTAGCAGAGAAGAACAAAAAAATATCCATCCATCCTCCAACTGGGATGATGGCAAGACATCGTTCCCAATAAAATGGGTTTGTTATGAACATAGTGCTCAAATAATGTTTTGTGCATATTGAAAACACAAAGAACTAAATGTATATATATATATATATATATCAAAAACTCACCCAAACCTATGAGTTTTCAAAACAAAAAACCAGGCCATATAAAACTAAATTTTCTTCCACCTATAATGCATAACAACATAGTCATCCATAGAAATAATTCATAACCACATCCAATTCATTCAACTAATTATCATTCATCATTAATTCTTTTTATGCATTAAATTCATACATGGGAAACTATAAAACACAACACCCCTTAAGAAACCTCATAACCCACAATCACATTGCTAAATCCATTGGAAAATATTCGACAAGTGATAACACAATGTAACACTGTCTTTATTCAATGTTATCCCTCCAAATTAATCCTTAGTATCCCCACTGAATAAATATTACCACATCCAGCAATCAACAAAACCCAACCATATTGTAGATCCAATACACACTCCCTTTTTTTTGAACACATGTACAACCACTGCCAATATTATTCTGAAATGTCATGCTGCTTTATTCGACCTCTCAATATTAAAAAACCCCAACTCACCGGATCACAACCACACTGGGAATCCCTAGGGCATAAGAACATAGAAAAAAATAACAGAAACATAGATCAACCCAAAATTCATTCCCCACTTCACAACAACTTCCAAGATGTATTTCCACTACCTAACTTGTTCATCCATTACAAATGCATTCATTATATTAAGCTAAGATAGAATCATCCCACATTTACCACCCCATATACATAGCCACACCACTATCCAAAACATCAAATGACCAGTATAAACACAATGTAGAACAAAACAATATAGAACACATAACCACACTTTATAGATAACTGTATTCAAATTTAACTACCCTTTTTCATTAATTCTAATTTAATTGATGAAGGGTGATAATTTAAAAAGTTTGAACCTAGGGAATCCTTATATTTTACAAGATATAATTTAGAAATAAATTTTTTATACTTTCGGCTATTCAACATAGGATCAATTATAATTTTTCATAATCCATATGGGTTCACAAATAGATTCCACCAAAGTCTATGATTTTCATAAAGCATAAAACCCTTAAATACCCGACATAGACCAAGGGTAACATATAAAATCCAGATATCATCATCAACATCTTACAAAACCAACAATTATTACTTCTTATTGTCTTATTAAATTTGGGTCCAACTATATTTATAAGGTGAAAAGAGTACCCCAAACCTACTTGATACACAAATAAAATAGATCAAGGGAACCTAATTAGAAGAACACATCATAAAAAATCCCCCTTTTATCCTTAATACAGTGGGTGCATGAGTAGTAGGAATGACTCGAAGGAAAAATGGATTTGAAGGCCACAAGAAGGCACACAGGAATCCATAGAGAAGTAAGCCTTCGAACACCCCACACGAAATTTTAACACAATAGAATCAGAATATCTTGACATAGTAGATCCAGATCTGATATCATCTAAAGAAAGCACTTTTAAGGATCATTATAGTCTGATCATTCTAATGATTATGTGTTTTGACTATTTAAATGGCATAGTTGTCTTAGGATAATAATGAAATAATTAATATCTAATGATACACATTTACAAACACTCAAAATAGGGATTTAACTAGATTTATGTATTGTAATATTTGATAGGGTATATAATGAATTTTTTTTATAAATATTTAAATGACTCACTGGTGGGTGAGTCACTAACACGAGTCACTAATAGTGAGTCACCGACACCAGACTAACTGATGTGAATTAATGATGAGATTCACATATGCCTGGCCTCTCTTTGTACTAGTCTACTAATTCCTCGACATAATAATGTGGATTTGATGACACTAAGATACCAATTAATGTGACTGATGGGAGATACCAATGATGAACTACCGATGCGAGATACAGACCCAAGCTCTTGATCCCACCTATAGATGCGAGCTACTGATGCTGAGGTGACACCATGATATATTTGTTTGAGCTACTAATACCATATACTGATGTGACCTATAGATAATGAGACACTGATATTGAGTTACCAATGTTGATTTGACGACAGGACCCACGAGGGGAAAAAATTGATTTTTGGAAAAGTCTTGAATTTTACTATTGTTGCTTTCAAGAACACCTAAAACACTACATTTTCATAGGTTAATGGATCATGAAGGATTGAGGAATAAGATATAGAGTGAATAATAATTCATTTGATTCATGATTTCCAACTGAGTATGTGGATATAATTATTATTATTACATGATGTAAAATAAAATATTTATAGAAATATATTAATTATATCTCCCTCATATATGGGGTGAGATTATATATGAATATTTATAAATGTGTGAAAGTATATAACATACACAATATTTGAAACACTTTATAAAATTAATTATGAGATCCCTATGATTGTGTTAAAAACAACTATATATATATAAAACAAAAACTTATTACTCAGTATTTCCCTAAACCTTTAGAAAAACATGTTTAATAACCACCACAAATCGATTTCAATGACCCTACTACTTAAAATTAAATTCAGATGGATCTATAACACATATATCAATATTTTCAGATATTTTCTACAATTATTTGTCAATAAATTTTTAAATGTGTTGTGCTGATCTATTTACTTCTGCACACTAACTCCAATGATTTAATTGGAATGTTATAGACACACACTCTAATAATTATTTTCATATTACCCATGAAAATAGTGGATGAGGACATTCAAGTCTAGTTTTTTATTCTTCACAAGTATAATAGAGAGAGTGGTTTAGAACATTGAAAGGCCTTGTACTATTTTTTATGAGTTAATCCTGGGTTTTTATATATTTATTGTTTTAATTATCTTCTTTATAATATTTTATTTCATTGATGAGGTTAATATGTCTTGTATTGATGTTGAAGCCCTTTTTATTGTGCATCATATTTTTGTTTTGTTTATAAATATCAATGATAAAACATGATTCATTATTTCAATTTATAAATTAATAGTTTACTTTTATACTTAGAATTAAACAATTTTTATGTACAAGGTTTTATTATGAAATTTATTTTCAAATATCATTGTAATCTCAAATTTTAGTTTATCTAGTCCATAATCCATCAATGTTAAATTAATTAAATGTTAATACATTAATAATTCAAATTTTTTATAACTAGATAATTTTTTAACAAGTTTGTTGGATTCTTGATGTATTTAAAATAAATATTTATTATGAACTAAATTATCTCCCCTCATGATATACTCAATCTGAAAAACAATTATTATATAGTTTTTGCTACATTATCTTCCCCATGTTCCTCTTTCTATATGATATCCATTAATTTTATATTGTTGTTTTGATCATGTAAATGTCATCAGATATATAATATTATTACATTTTCCATTTATATTTATATTATAATAAATAATGATGTTGTTTTAAAAATTACTTGTTTGTGTAATGATGGAGGTCATTCATAGTGGGGAAGAGAAAATGGAAATTTTAAATTCATAAAATAAAATTAAATATGTGTAATGTTTTTCCATGATTAGTTTTATGTATGACATAATTCTTGTATAACTATTAATAAAACAAGATATTTTTTCCTTGTAATATCTGAAAATTAATATTATTTTACCAATGAATACAATTAAAATTATATATTCAGTGTTCAATTTTCATTTTAAATGAATTTAGAACTTTGAAATAAGATATGTAGTAATTATTTTATTATAAGTAAGCATTTATGATACCTATTATTTTAGATATTTATTTCCTTATTAATTATATTATTTTATATTTTAATGCTCTAATATTTTAAGGTACATTGTTCTTTGGTTTTTACTCTTCCTAGTTGAATTTGATTATCCTTTTGAATGTTGTTAGTGTTTTTTGTGTATCCTGAATTTGTATTTCAGTGGTATTTGAGAAGAATGAAAAGTATTTTGGGCTTTTAATGGCTCTCTAATTAATGTTGGTAGGAGTGGATATTGTCTTATTTATTTTCTTGGGGGTTTCATATTGAATACATGCCATAATTTTATTATTTTGGTATTAGGGATTACAACATTAAGGATATTAGATTTCATGGCCAATTTCAAGGTGATTTTCATTGGGGTTTATATATGATAAATAAGGATATGGATAGAAATTATAGATTTTATTCGATGAATTTAGAGATCATTTTTATCATGTTGATCCCTCAAACATAAATAGAAAATTTTGTCTCTCCATGTCACATAGATGAAAATGGAACGTGTAAATATTTTTTATTGATTTAGAGACGTAAGATTTCTTAAGTTGCAGTGGTGGTTTACCATGCGTTTATTGGTTATTCAATACCATGGATCAAATTGACTATTAAACTTATCAAGATTTGACTAGATGATCAACATGAATTTTGGATATTTATCTTTATATATTCAGATATTTAAAGCTTTGTGTATATGAACAATTCTTGAGGATTGGTTGGATCAAATTAATTTTTTTATCTCAAACCAATGAATACCAATATTTCTTTCAGAATCATCCATCCAAGACTTGTGATTCCAAAAATGATTGGCTCATGGATGAGATCCTAGATCTTTTATATTTAAATTTAACTATCTTCACAGGATCTATAAACATTACTATTGTTTTTTCTGATTGGGTATTCCTAATAAAATTATACATATCATATAGTTCATCTCTATATATCATTATTCTAGAATTTATAAGGGATGAATTCACATTTTTATAAAGAATTTATAACATGAACCTAATATGTGTGGCGATTAACGTCTTTATGAAAAAATATTATTGGGGTTGGGCATACGTACCATAAGAGTGATATTTCTAAATTTATATGCATGATAAATGTATGTTTTTTTTGCGTGTGGCCCATCAAGCCATTTCACATTAGGATATGAAATTGAGTTTGTTTGGCGTGTAAATTCATTTTTAGCTATGAAATGAATGTACTTGTCTGTGTGTGTGTTTCAAAGAGACAATTCATTATATGTTATTCTTATTCAATTTATTATTATATCTTATATATGAATGTATACATATCCCATTGAAGCTATGATATAGATATAATGATTTCAATATTTATCTAATATTTATAGTTTTCTCTTTAGAGGATGGGAATGAATGATGTGACTGATAACCCTTTGATATTGGAGGCCTATTGTTTATTGTCTATTTTTTTTGTGGAATGCATGTGGGAAATATAATGTGTCATTACAAATGACTATATCAAAAAATTTATAGTTAATTTTACATATGATAAACATACATACACATCAGTTGTTATGTAATGATTCTAATGTCCCTATGTTATATACTGTCATATAGAAATGAAAAAAACCATAACATGATACATTTCATTTCCCCTTAATAGTTGATTGTGACTCCATTAAAAGAAAAAAACAAAAAATTTCGTTAAATTGGGAAACTGGGTAAGTATAGTAAATGCATTTGCAATTCGTTAATGATGGTTAATAATGCATTTAGATCCATGATTCAGGGAATATTGGCTATTTCATGATGAATAATAATTTTATTATTTATTTATATATATCATTGTTTTAAATGGAACTCAATATTCAATTTTTATGAAATTATCATGAGAACAAAATGACAGTATCATATTTAAAATTCCGACATTATACATGATCATCTAGATATGTGTTTTTATTATATTCTCTCAGTTCTATGTTAAATAATAGAAAATTAATCATGAAGAAATACATGTATACCTTTTATGATATATGATATGTTTGAAAATATTATGAATTATTTAATTATTGTGTTTAGTTATCTTTACTCAGTGACAATAAAATTTCCCACCAACCACATTTGAGTCCTCTATTTTTCATTCTTTTCATTTATACTAGTTATTTTTGAATGGAAATATTTTTTTATCTTCTTTTTATATTTCTATAATCGTTCATTAAAGTTTAATTTAGTATTTTTTTAATGGATATTGTCAGTAATGGAATAGTTTGGGAATTGAACCTCATTATTCTTCACTAATAGTTAGAAAAAATTGATTATAGGTAGTCCTGGATGAGTTCATATGTATCTCCATCTCAGCCCCAATGGTTATATTCAGTGTTTGAGAAATAGTTTCCACATTTTTTAAATTATTATTCCTCTTATTTCTAAGGGTCATGGTGCTCAAGAGTGGGATATGTGGATCTCATGATTGTGGTACTTTTATTCACATATTCCACTCTTATGTGATATAATTTTTTGTTATTAGTGATTAAATAACTTTTATTAGTTATCATTAAACAATTTCAAGATGAAGATATATTTTTTACAATACCATTACATTTATTGTGATTTTTTAATGTTCATGAATCTGATGTCAGAACATAGATTCACATGCCATGTGTAAATTTTTATAACATATATTGTACTTCAACAATTTTATTGTCATCAATAATTTTTTTATTCAATAATATTTTTATTTTCATATTTAAATTACATGAATTGGACTAAGCATTGTTTTTTTGTATATGGAAAAGACAAATATGTTGGTTCAAATAAATTTTATCAGACACCTGGACGTGTTATGGTTTATTCCATTAATATGTGTGTTTCCTATTAGGATGAACCATCTTGTTGTGATCATATATGTCTATCAAAAGACTATATGAAAATATATCGTTATAATATTTTATAGTATTTTCTAGGGATTTGTTATAACATTTCATTAAATAATTCATTTCTTCATCACATATAACCACATTTTGAACTACTTTAAAATTACAAAACAAAGGGGGATTCACCTATAGTTACTCTAGAAAAAAATTTAGATAAATATTAAAATGATCATATATTAACTCTTGTAGTCATATAATCAGAATAAATTTATCATAATGTCTTTTTATTATATGAGTTCAAGGAAACAGTACCTATAAAATATAGTCATTTATTGTGGATTTTTTAGGATATTAACAACCATATCATCCCCGGGAAATCCATGGAACCTGAGAACCTATTTATTATGATAATTATATTGACAATGTAAATGAAATAATTGATTTGTTTGATTTTGGAATAATTTCATCTCAAATTACTATCTTATATTCCTTGAGGTGTTTCATAGAGGTGTTTTAGTGGGAAAAATCATAATGAAATATGCGAGGGTATGATATACGGGTCTTGTATGTACCAATAATTTGTGTATTTCATTCCTAATGCACTAAACATAACCCATTCCCAATAGATTATAGAACAATAGTTAAGGAAAATGTTATTTTATTTCTTATTCAGATCCATTTATGGATGTTTAATGGTTTAAAACATCTTTTGATTGAAATGAGGATAATACATACAAAATGTATATGATTAACATTAAAGTATATCTAAATCAGTGGTATAAAAATATATGTATTAAAAGATAATAAATTTTACATTATTGGAATAATATGAACTTGATCGTACATGAATAAAATAGAGGTACATGCTTTTTTCTATTCTCAATGGATTAATATGTTGAATTTTTAATGGAACTATGTGTGCCTTTTCCAATAATGGGATAAGGGTGTCATTTGATTCACACCTCAGTTGAGAGGGAATAGTTGAGAAAATAATGGTTTCATCACCCATTTTGCGAGGAGATACTACTAGGTGTTATAAATATGGGTTTAAATTGAAATTTAAATTATCCTAGCCTAAATCCACTAATAGAGTACCCTCAATTTTAAGAATATGGAATCATAATAGCTTTCTTCATTTCTATCCCATATATTGTCCCTAGTGAAATTATGGGATATAGGTTGGGAAAATCATCCAATGATTCAGAATCCCTAGCTCTTGGTGACCCATATGATATATAGACTACTGTGGAAAGGCTTGAAATCTAATGATGGTAAATTGTTTTGTGTGGTGGAATAACTTCGAGATAATGGTGAAGATGGTCCTCTAAATGGTCAAATAATTTTATTGATCAAGTTGAATATTTTTTATAACACCTATTATATTGTATATCCCCGTTACATTATATATTTCCACGTTGTGTTTGGTTTATAAATTATGGTAAATTTCTGTTCTGAGATGGATTCCCTTCCCAATACCTACGGAAAAAGGTAGATTCGGTCCACTTATTTCTAAAGTGTTTACTGTGGTTGTTTTATATGATGATTTTATGGATTTAACGAATTTGAATATAATAATATTTGATGTGATTTTTTTATATATTGGATGACCATTTAATGATTTACTAATGTATTTATACTAAGGAATCATAACCATCACCACACACATGGGAGAGAATAATGTAATTATAAGTGATTTTGATCTCAAATCCATTAAATGATTTGAGACATTATCCATCATGATTCCATATCAGTACATGTGGTGAGTATATTTATTTATATTTGTGACGTAATAGAATGAAATACTATTGATATTATAGTTTATCTTTATTTTAATGTTTTTCTAAATGAATTGTTGAAAATTTCTCATTATATGAGGAATGGGACTGTTATAAAAATAATACAATTTATATAGCCTATATAAATTTCCCATTACTATATTAAATTCTACATGTTCATTCAACTAGAGGTTAAGACAACAGATATTGAGGAAATGATTTTAATTTTACTGAACACGTATCAGTATAGTTCCTTAATAATGTTCTTCGAGACTCTATGTCCTTGATTTCTATTATGTATAGAATATAAGAAGTTAAATATGGTTATTATGATGAAAATATATCAATTTCCAAGGATTTATTATTTTTTCTATCTATTGGGGGCCACTATGGATCTAAAATATTCAAATGAATTATGGCTATTACCATATTTAGTTGTGATTAGATAATAAAACAATGAAGCTTCTTAAGATCATATATGGGATGTTGGAGTTTCTTGTGATGCATTTTTTTATGAATGTTTGTGTAGTTTTCATGGATATAATGATCATGCTTATATGACCACTTCTATACTTTATCATCATAATATTCAATGATTTAATTCATATTTATTCAAAATTCATTTAGATTTATTATATGCTCTTTTGGACTATTTAGACTATAATTTACATTCAATCGCATTATTATAAGGATTTGGAGTTCCACTTTTTTCAAATATGTATTTTTCATTTGGTATTGTATTTTTTAGACAACAATGTATAAATACTCTTAGAAGGTATAGGTACTTATTGTATGGATATGTCCTAGTAACATGATTGAAATTCAGATCATACATAATTTGGTGGGATACAACAATTAGGTCATTTTGTGAATCCCCCTATTAGTAATTTTTATAAATGGAAATGCGATAACAATTATCAGCATTTAATAAAATAATCATAATTAATCGTTCCTAGTTTCTGAGTGATTTTTTTTATTTTTTTAATGATCCTAATTTTTCTACCATTTAAATTGGTTATATAGTTTTTCACGATTCTATGTATGTTGGTTTGGGGGTGTTTTAATGTATGGGGATCATATAGTTTCCTATGAGTCTCATTAGTAACACACCAATGCATAGATTCACACTTCTTATAAATTCAAGTTAGTAACTATGGTGGATGCATTGGTGTATTATATCCATTAACCTTTCAATGACAGATATTTTTTTGTCTACAATATGAAAATGAATATATTTTTGAATGTTAGGTTCAAAAAATAGTATAGGGGTTATGTTGAGTACTAATAGAAATTTGAATTCAATATATATTTTAGTAAATGTAAGTGTAGTGTTATTTTATATATTATTAGATGATTAATAATGGATATTGGAGATGAATTTTCATTCTCAAAGTAGAAATTGATGAGTTTGTTAGAATATTGGTTAATGTGTAAATCTAGAAATCAATGGGTGAGGACCAATTCTCCCTTAGTCATCACATATTCCATGGTGGACATGGTTAAAATAAACTTGTAGTTTTATCTTTATTGATCCATGATGGTATATATTTTAATAGGAAACAAACTTGTTCTTTGATGGTCCCATGGAGGATTTACATACATTATATAGAAATATTACCCACACATATATGTGATGTGTTTATTGGGATATCTAATGTATCATAATGGTTAGTTCCCTTATTATAAACTAAAAATTATAATGATAATAAAATATTTTTTAGTACATCGTTTTAATGAAATATTTGTTAGTTTTTTATCACATTCTATAATATGTCTATGAATTACAACTAACCACCTGTAATGATTTGTATTTATTTATTCCATTATAATATTATGGGTAATTGGGATAAGGTGATAATGGATAATGGTATTGTGTTACACAGTACAAAGAGAGGTCATTATATAGTGGGGGTATTTCTTGAAAATTTGATTATGGAGTATTATTTCCTTCCAAATTAAAGGGCCCATTTAGTAGATTATTCATATATTCTCTATATCTAAGATATAATTTGACTTCAAAGATTTCCTATGACAATATCATATAATTGAAAAACTCATTTTATATAATGATTTTTAATTTTATAATATATTATTTCAGTGACACAGTTGTAGTATATAAAATATTTTAATCGAAACTCTAATGGATATTCATACTGGAATCCCATGATTTTATAGGATATACTAAAGGAAAATGTAATGTATTTTGTTGGTTAATTGGATGAACATCAGGACATTAAAGTATATTCTTTTGACATATTTAATTAATATTATAATCTAAATTATCTATTTGTGGATCTATATTTTTGTAATTATCTATGACTATTGTTTAGGAATGAGGTAGAGGAGTAGTGGCCTATCAAAATATATTGTTATAGTAGACCATCGAGTGGCATACGTTTTTTTAACAGTGTTTTTTAATCCTCAATGTTAGTTTTTTTCATATCATAGTAGCATATGATCACCCGTGGATTTCAGTATTATATATTGATTTTTATTGTGTTTTTCACATTTTCTAGGGCATTGAGGATTACATAATTATAATAATCTAACAATATTGTTTGTGGAACTATTCAAAACAGTTGAGCTCATCAGTATATTTGAATTTTGAAAAGATGTTACTCCATGATTATAAATTAGATCTAATGTGTTACATTTTTTTTAACTTTTATCAGAATAGAATTACATTATACATCTTATTTATTGTGAGTACGTTATGTTGGTTCGTAGTACATTATTCATAACCACCTCATTCAGATCATACATCGATATGGAATTTCATGTAAGGGAATTAAGTGCCCATTTTTCAGGTATTTTATATAAATGGGAACATACAAGAGGATATATGGGATTGGAATTCAGATTTTTAGGCTTAATGGACTTATATTTTTGATAATTTCCTCAAAATTCCATCTCATGTATTATAATTCCATAGAATCAGGGGTATAAAATGCTCTAAAATTTTAATGTTCATTGTGTGTTAGTTTTTATTTATCATGGATATCCATTTTTCTATCAATATTTTTGTTTTAAACTTTATGGATCATAGAGGTATGTTTTGTAATATGACGTTTCATACTAGAATACTCCAAAATTATTTAAACACCTTTCCTCATCATCTTAAAAGGTCTTTAAATTTATGTTTCACCTTAGATAAAAATGGATTAGGAGTAGGGTTTATAAATTAAATTGTGGAAGGTCTAATGAGAATGAATATTAATTATCCATGTTGTCTAAAATGGGAATCATTGATATAACCACACTAATGTACTGTGTTTTGATGGGATTCAATAGCTTTGGTTTTGGTGTTGTACAATAGTGGAATCCTTGGGGGATGTTCATAATGGGTTTTATGGGTGATTCACACCAATATTAAACACCATGAAATCTTTATCACACATTAAGTAGAATTACAATATTCAATTTTTACATTCACCTTTAAATAATGATGGACATTGGGAATAATACTTATAAAGTATGACCGGTAACACATGGAACATATTTTCTCACTTCCTCCCAAACCCATGTTAATCTCTAAACATATATCTAATATAAAAAAATTAAATAAAAATAATAACCACCATTAATAATATATCAATGTATCAATCAAATTTGGATAATTTTCCCCCTATTAATTTTGTTTAGAACCATTATTTATGTTAAACATCATGGGGAAAGTCTAAAAAAATTCAATCAGTTATCATTTTCTTCATCCAAAAATATTATTATGTAATCCTCATATTATTAGTTGGTGTTTCTTATATAGATTTATTTTGGTGTGAATTAACTCATTAGTGATTTGGGGAGTTTTTCATTGATATTATTGATATAGGATGTCCTTACAACTTCAGGAGTTTTATTGAATTTTTATGTATGAAAATATTGTTGGTTTATTTGATTTCAATATATAGTCTCTTGTAATGATATGAATGTGGGTGTGTGTTTGGATTATGAAAACCATTAATGTTGTTGTGTAACAATGATTTAATATGTTCAACTAAAAAACATTATAGATATCACATTCTTGTGTCTTAGTTTGACAGAAAATATAATTGAATGAGTTTATAGAATGTGGAAATAGTAATATAAATATCAAATAAATCATGTTTTAATATGTTTTCTAGTTTTAAAAATATAGTGGTTCATGGAATACATTATTAATAGTCCATTCCTATGGGTGGAATTTTGTTTCTCTTAAAAAAAGAAATGATCAACCAATGTTGGAATTACATTGAAATGTTTGATGTGGTGAATTATTTAGAATTCATATGTTGTTATAGAGGTGGGGATCATTCATGCACATGTTTATCATTATAA
This sequence comes from Viscum album, assembly GCA_963277665.1. Classification (NCBI taxonomy): domain Eukaryota; kingdom Viridiplantae; phylum Streptophyta; class Magnoliopsida; order Santalales; family Viscaceae; genus Viscum; species Viscum album. The sequence continues at coordinate 2,049,639,731 of OY728127.1, forward strand.
TTACCTGAGTGTGTCTATTGTATATATTATCATGATAAATGTCAATAATAATGAGGGGAGATAGATGATAACTCCTTAAGGATAGATTGTGGTATTTTATATATTGTATGAGTTAAATTATTCATCAATTTTTGAACCTTGATACACATAATAAATACATCTATTATTCCTTCATGGTTTTTGGTGATGAATATATAAGTGGGGTTCATGGGATTTTGTTTGAATAAGATGAATCTATGATTGATTTTATATCTGTTAATTTACATTTGACTTTATAATGTCCATTTATATTATGTGTAACTTATGTTAAGGACACAATGGTTATGTTCTACAAGAAGTATACTCAAACCTAGGGTGTAAATCCAAATACGTGTATAGATTATATAGATAAGGATACAAATAATATATAGAGACCTAAATTAGGAATCTATGATAAAATAAAATGAAGTAAATATGAATTTAAAAACATTTGACTATTTATATATTTTCTTTTATTTTCTTCTATCTATCATCACAGTTTTTTGACGAATGGAATTTGGGGTCCTTTGGTTAACTTTTGTGACTTTTAATACATGTGTAACATAATGCCATTATTTTTTTGAATTAAATATTTATTTATTTAGGTATTTATTTAAATTTAATTATGTTTTGGATGTATTTTCAATGTTATTAATTTCATAATCTCCCTAAAACAACATCTTTGGAGTGTATTTAATTCAGAAACCTCTTGAATTGGGAGTGGTGAACACATTGTCTGGTTGAAATCCCACCCAGAATCGAAGATGAAGGTCATGTAGTTATGTGAATAAATAAAGAAATAAATAACCCATCCATCAAAATTATTTTTATCCATAGGGATAACAAAATAGAATTATTATTTTTAGAAATATATTATATATAATGGGAATAACATTAATGGTATTTTTAATAAGATTACGATTTCTTTTGTGAGGGATTCAAAGGATATCATTATGAAATTATTAGTGATATTCACATATAATGTAATACATTTTAGATATTATATTGAAATTGTTTTTAACATTATGAAATTGGATTTAAATGGGTTTGAATAGGGAATTATTTTGATAAGACCAATATTTTATATGTTTGGATGCCTTCAATATTTATATTTCTGCTCAAATTCTAGTGATTGTATAAAAACAAATATATGATATATTGGGGAATTGAATATATATAATTATGAAATGTAATACATGAATGATTTATAAAGTAATTAATGAATTTTTAAACCAGTGAACAAAATTACAACATCCATAGATAGACATCACACCTTAAAAAAATATAGACTATATACCACCTGGATAATAAATTATGTGTATTATGGAATGTGGGGAACATATTGCATATGAAATTGTTTAATCCATAAACATTTTTAATGATTTTTACTGAACGATCAGTGATATAAATACAATATCATAATGAAAAGATATATTGAAAGTCCTGGGGGATACTGATCAGCTAACAAGTGGATAATTATGAGTAATAGTTCCCATGATCTGAAAATTAAGTAGAAATATGGAGTCTAGAATATAATTTATCCAAGTTCTAAAATAGAAACTTGTGGTTGTGAGAATTTTATCCCTAAGTATAGGTCATCCTACATATTGATTACGTTGAATTTTTTTATTGAATTCTTGAATGAAATTATTTATTGTTTTTCATTAAATCACTTTATTCAGATAATGGTAGGGGTAGTTTTTCCATTTTTAAAATTAAATTTTTTGTTCTAAAAATAGTAATTTAATAACCATGGTCTTACATATATTAATAGTGTGTTTTGTAAATATTTATTTTCATAAAATATTTTATTAATTGAATCATTATCAAAGTAAGATAACACCAATAATGTGGTATTAGAATGTTATTTAGTTTGAATAACTACTAAACAGTTACATATTTATCTTTATATTTACATATGCATTAGAGACATATTTTTTCAAATATATAGATGGGTGTGTTAAATTTTTTAATAAATTTTACAAGTTCTTAATTTTTTAAAATTATTTTAAAACCTATTTAATTATATTATGTTTTTTATGAATTTTTTTTTGACTCATTTGATTTTAGTAAAATACTTTTTTTCCATAAACACATAAGCCATTTATCAAATCCTAAATTTTGAAATTCTGTAAAAAAATTTAAAAACATAATTTACTCTTTTAATATAAATTATAACATCCCTAATAGAAAAAATATCAGGGTCATTTTATAAATTACATAGTGAAAACATATTTATCGAGATTTATAGACAATGAAAATGAAATATATTTGAAATATATTTCATTAAGGTGGTCTATTATTAATAAATAATTCTTTTATATATTGATGATTAAACCATAATTTTCATGTGGTGGCCTTATAATTGATTTCACGTATCACATTAGAACTATACATGTTTGGAATATACAATATAAAAGACATTTATTGACTGAATAATTAAATAATCTCTAGTAGGATGACATGATACATCAACTATATCCACTACCATATAAATAATAAATTTCATAAAATATGATGTGATATTTATAGAAAAAAGAATATGAAATTTCTATATCCAATGAATGCATCCAGTGGTATCATGTGGTGTAAAAGTATTCAATTATTAGATTTGAAAAAAAATAATGTCGCTTAATCAATTATTAATATTTAATGTACTTATGGTACAATATAAATATAGTAATATTTATTAATATTTCTACAAATATATTAACATGAAACTACATTGTGTAAATAAAAATGACATAAACCATTTTAATTTTTTCATTATATTGGAACTACTTTCCATTTACTAGTCCTATTATTTCTAATACACACAGAGTAATTTTATTAATGAATTTATTTGTATTCTCATTACAAAATATTTACAAACATTCATTAATATATAAAATATTTAAAAAATATATGCATCTATTTCAATTTAAGGAGATACGTTATTATATTACTATGATATATATAAAAGATAGTGTTTTAGTTTTACCCAACATAAACAGCATGATTTTTTAGTTTTTTTCTAATATATGGGAGAGTTATAAAATTTATGAGAGGGATATATGTTGCTTCAAGAAGAGATACTGTTGACCAAACCATATCTAAATCATGAAATAAACTTCATGAAATGGACGAAAATGATCAATATTTTAAAATATTTTATATACATGTAATTAAATATACACTTGATGTTCACATATCATGTTCAAAAAATAACATGATTGTGACTCAACCAGATTACATTACCAATAGGGATAGTTCTATGAAAATTTATATTAATTCGCAAAACTAACCCAAAATTAAATCTAGTTTTAAAAATCATGGTTCATGTTGAATTTATCCATCAAATAAAAAATTTAGATATAAATTTCAAAAAATTAATGAATCCTTTATGGCAAGAAATGCATTTTTATTGATAACATTTCTAAAAAATAACAAATTACACTTAAAAATGTAAAAATATCTTTGTATTTACATAATAGATATAAAATAATGATTTAAATATATTAAAAAATAGATAATATTTAATTAATTATAATCCTGTAATAATTTAATGAGAAACCTAAATGTGAAATATAATTTTCATGATGGTAGAAAGTTACAACATTTATAACCCACTCAATATAAAAAAAACATATGTGATGATATTTTTATAAAAATTGGTGAACATTTTAATGAATAAAATGTTGAAAATAAAAACAGATATTGGAAGAATAATGAACACAATCAATGGTTTTTTACATGATCTTATGAATTGTAATGACAATGTGATTGAAAAATTTATTGATGTTTTTTCGAGAAGTGTCACTATGTTGAATGTCCCTTAATTTAAATATGATAGACCCAAAAAAGACCAACATTATTAAAAAAAAAATTTCATCACATTTAAAATCAATTAATTAAAATATAAATACACGGAAAAATAAAAACAATTGGAATATGTTTTTAGAGTGAAATTTTATCCGAATGATGAAAATTTTCATGACAAATTTTTCTAATATTATATAATACTAAAATGAAAATTTATATATATAAAAATCACTAAATATTGTGAAGATTTTCCAACACCGCCACAACAATACCAAACGTGTATCCCCCTTGTGAAGAAGAGTGTGAAGAGTTAGGTAGATATGGAAAATTTTGAGATAATAAGGATCATTCATTTCAATATTTCACTAAAACATTATGTGAAATATATTTCATGGAATTTCATGTTTTTAGAGAAATTAATCCTTATAAAAGTGTTATCTTTATATAAGATAATGTAAACCATTAAAAAAATATATTAAAAAATTTAATATTCTCAACCAGTATATATTTGTAATCTATGTCCTTTTATAATTCTAAAATCCATAGGGGTGTGTAAATTTAATTATAATATTAATCATTTTTTAGATCAAATATATTTTCCCTTTCATTTTATTTTCTCTATATAATCTTCTATGGGGATGAAACGTACTAGAATTTTTATTCTATTTTCTTACTTATTAAAGACATGATATTCATTTTTAGTTAATGTTTTTTTGATAAAATTATTTGATATGATATTTCCAATAGTATATATTGTGTTTGATATGAAATATTATACATTTGGAAAACATAAAACCATGATTATGTTATGTATTATTCGTAAAAGTACTATACAAATCATAAATGTTCATAGTGGGATATTATGACACAAAATTTATAGGATTAATATTTTATTATAAGGTTTTGAAATTGATTTTGATTTATAATATTTTTAGTAAGATATTTCATTGGGTTACATGTATATGAACAACAAAATTAATGTCTAAAAACAGTTCATAGCTTCCAAAAAAATATTAAATGAATGTCAAAATGCTAAATGTTAATAATATTTTATTTCATGAATTAATAGACAATAAGTTATTTCTTTTAGAAATTTTAAGTAATGCCCCAAGTTTCCATGGAACATTTAACTTTTAATAATACAGTATCTTGTGTTGTATGCAACATCCAGTTCTTGCACACATGACCAATCAAAAAATCTGTTTAGAAAGTAGTTATGAATAGTAATACCCACATTTTAAAATTTTATAATTTTTTTTAAATTAAAATTAATTTTTTGATTTAGAATATCTAAATTAGCTTACTATGATTTTTTGTTATTTTTCTGAAAATATTAAATTTTTTATGAATAGTGATAAAAACTGTGTAATTGTTTAAAATTGAATTTTTATATTTAAAAACGTTTAAGCATACATTTATTTTAAAGTAAAAATATATACATAATACCTATATTAATCCAATTTAATTCATTGTAGTCATATTATAATAAGATTAATTATATAAAATTTTATTGAACTTCTTAACCGGTTTTACCCTCCTTCGAGGGACATTACCAAATTTGCATAAAACATAATTTTACCGCTTCTATGAATTGAATTTAAATAATCAAATAGAGATAGTATTCATTATTAATGATAATATGGTTCAATAGGATGAAAATAATCTTTGGTGAATAGTATTTTTGAATTTTATTTACCCTAGTTAAAATTAAATATGGTAATTAAAGGTAAAAATAATATTATGATAACCCCAAAACTAGTAAAAAAATCTATTATGCACGTTTATTCGACAAAAATATACCTTAATTAAGAAATATGATCCTTTTTATCTACTTTTATTATATTATGACATTTTTTATACTTTCTTTTTTGAAGAGTTAAATGTGTTAAATTTAAATTTGGATAACTAAACCATTTTTTATATAGGGTTATACCAGAAAAAAATATGACTAAAAATATTCATTAGAAAGGTAAATTTTTTCTCTATGTCATGGTAATTTTCTTTTTAAAATTTTAGACTTTATTTAATTAAATTTAGTTGTGACACAGTGATGATGTACTAGTTACCTTATTAATTAATGATTAAAATAATTTATATTATAAATATTAAAAAAAAGAAAATTGAAACATTTGATAACATTCAATAATATTATTGGATATTATGAAATGTTAGTGTTGATTCAATGTATTTTCTTTGATGTAATAAATATGTTATTACTGTCACAAAAACCAATTACAAAATAGAGTCAAAAATGACATAAATGAGTTTTTTAAAAAAATTATATTTTATTAAATGAAATAATATTCATTAAAATCATTGTTTCTGAAAAAAGAACATATATAAGGTTATATATGTCATTAACTAAGATCATTAGGTTCTCTTGGCATTTTTTAGTATGATTATTAACCATGTAATATAAAAATACAAAAAGGCATGGAAAATATAAAAATATTTAACTTGGAGTTAAATCTAAAATATATGGTTATTATGGTGACCTAAACTTGTCTAAAACCTATTGGATGTGAGTATTTCAAACCATCACCACCATATATTAGAAATTAACCATTTTGGAGCTATTAGAAACAGAAATTGATTGTATAATAAATTAATATTTCCAAATCTTCATAAAGTTCCCCTCAACACTCTTATAATTGGGTATATCACCTTATCTCATATTCACACATCTAAAGACATTTGGCTAGGCCAACCGATGATCAAATAACCTTCCAAATAACCTAAATTTAACATATCGTCCATACATTGATCAGAAGGACAACCCGTGGAGCCATTATGTTCAAATCAAAAGGATGCAATTGAAGAAGAGGTAATTATTTCATCCCTGATTTCAATGTTATTTTCTTCTTCCACTTCCTCTTTCACTATTTTATCAACAAAAAAATAATAACTCTGGTACCTTATACAAACATAGATTTTATTATAAATATTGTAACATTATATTCATTATTCCAGCTTTATGATGATTGATAAAATCATCATATATGTGTACGTATGACTTACCGTCTTAATGTTGTGGTGTAGTTTTTTATTCATCACTTAATTATTTGGATGGGTAGAATAATGAGTAAAATTTATTTAAATAATAAATATAAAATGTTAATTATTTTGTATATATGTTATACCATCCAATTACATATTATTTCACCATCAATAGAATTATAATGTCGCTCGTTCATACGCTCTATGTACAGTTTCCACGACGTGATGAGATCTCATTCCCCATCATAACCATTCGTAAATAAATTTCATTTATCGATTAAAAATTGTATTTAATAACATAATATCATTTTGGATAATAATAAAATACATCTTATACATATATTAATGAAAATTAATCATTTCACACACAAAAAAATGATACTACTGAAATATTATTAACGAAGAAATATTAAAAGGATCAAATTTGATATCATATTTATTCTTGTGGTTCTTTTATAATTTAAAAGCAATTATTTGACCATTATACATGAGGTTAATATACCCTCTACTAAGGAAAATTACATGGTAAGGGTTAATTTTATAATCTCTTTATTATTCAAGGATTTTTATACTTAAGTATCTACTAGGTCCTCTTTATCATCCACATTCATGTTTCTTAAATGTGTATTTAAATTTTTGTGAATCGTTCCGAAAATATGGGATGAAATAATTTATACCCATGTTTGAATTTTTATAAAATTTATTAAAAGTAATATTTTCATCATTTTCCAAATAAGGTACTTTATGACCTTTTCAATAAATTAATGAAATAAGCTTTTTACTTATACGGTGGGTGTAACTATTTTACACTATTATAAAACTATTGATGCATCCCTTAGAATAATATATTAATATTTTCAAAATAAATGTATTCATTTTTAATTATACGTCTTTTAATTGATTTCAAATTAGAATCAAATTTTTCTCTCCAATAGTTGTTGTATTTATTTTATATATGTAATCATCTATTGTTAAAATTTATGTTTAATTGAATTTGATTTATTATGATATAATATTCCACATTGTATTGATAGTTTTATGATATATTTGACTATGGATGTTCTATTTTTATTTATTTCATAGTTTATGGTTAATTTAATAAAATTTCATATGATAGTTTTAATATGAATGTTAATGTTATGTTTCAACCCTTTAATAGGAGAAATTTATTGGACATATTATGTGATGAGCATGGCCCACTAGGTCCTCTTGATGCATCGATAGATCTAATGAGACAAACTAGTGTCTTGGAACAAGGCCTTGACAACATTTTTATTTATAGTCTTGGCACGAGGCCTTGACTATGTGTTTATGATGTCCGACATTTTCCAATCCGTCATTATGAAATTAGATATTGATATTACATGTTACAATTCAACTTGTAGAATATATAGTTGAATAAGTAAATGGAATTATTTGATTTATCTTTGACATATTAACTTTAAGATTATGTTTAAAGGATTATGTTTTAGTCTTATACATTTACATAAATGTTTAAGCTTATTTATGATAGTTTTTTATATATTATTATCCTTACTAGGAATCTGAGCTCACAACTTTCATATGTTTTATTTTTCCCAAGATGCAAAGAATTATATGATGACTAACATGCATGGATAGGCTAAGGAATATGAGTGTCTTAAATAGAGACATAATTTTGTTTTTCATTCCAAAATGAAATATGAATCATTTATAAGTATCTTGTACTTCCAAAGATACTAAATTGATCATCCTTTAAGGACAAGATATCTTGTGATCATGCCAATGTTAAGTAATAATGCATCGAAAATGTGTAACTATGGTATGGAAATTATAGATTTTATCAGAAGACGTTTTGTACATAAATTGTCTATAATATTTTGAAAAACATTTATTAGATATCTTTACCCTAATATAGACTTTAAGGATTAGTATATTATAAAATCCAAAAAATCGTAATATAGATATTATATGGGGTTTCTATGAAACATATCTCAATATAGACTCTAAATGTGGACATGGTTCTGGAAAAAATGTACCTAGGATTGAAAACACCGACCAGGAGTTTCAAGTATGATCGTGGGTATCCTTGTATACAAAAACCGGCCTTACTGCACACCTAGTTTGACACACCCAGGGAATATGCATTGGAAAATTCAAATTTTTATTACAAACCATTATGAATGATTTATGAGTAAATACATTCCAAAATAAATCCTTTTCATGAATATGGATTATATTTATAAACTATTAAATTTATGTCATGTACATTACAAGATTGTAATTATGCATTGTGATTCAAAAAATATCCTAGTTTATGCCATTGTTTATAAATGGTTCCTATTGGAAGTAATGTAAACTATATCAATGCACATAATGCATTTAGATATTTTCACCCAACTCAAGATACTTATATTGGAGATGGTGATGCAACTGGTGTTAAACGGATTATAACCATACTGGGAAAACTCACTCAAGTTATTAATAATAGCATTACCCATATAGAGCATCATGATCCACAATGTGGTGGATCAATGTTAGACCACATCATGAGGAAAAAACCACCAAAATTAAATGGGACTTAAAGTAAATTTGTAGCTGAACAATGGATATGTTCCATAGATAAAATATTTCATGATTTGGGGGTAGTAAAATAGAAATTAGTTTCATGGAAGTTTGGCACCTCACAGAAGATGCAGATCAATTGTGGTCATTACTTAAATACACAATGAAATATGAAGAATTCTCAAATATTGATTGAAGGGTGTTTAAAGTGATTTTCATAGAAAAATACTTTCCTCCTTAACATTGAGTGAATATGGAAAGGCAATTTATGAGTCTGAGACCAAAGAATGATGAGAAATTCGCAAAGTATGAGGCTAATATTACATAGTATCCAGGTCAGGTTGGATATTATATACATAACCCATTATGTATGATTTCTCGATTCATTTATGGGTTAAAACCATTTCTTCATCTAGCATTAGTATCACAGTCCTTCTCATCGTACAAAGATATAGCCTCATGTGATATCCATATGAAAATGAATTATTTTAGTCATATGAAATTAAATATAAACAAGAAATGAAGATATCTACATAGCACTATGGAAAATTAAATAAGGAGGAGAAGATACATGTTAAATTTCTATCCAACAAAAATTGTGGGTTGAAACATCTAGGTACATGACTAAACATGATGTGAGTTTGTGACAAGGGTGGAATAAAAAGGCCACCAAGCTCGTGACTGCAAGTGGAATAACGGGGCTGTTAATGTTGAATGAAACTATTGTAATGAAATGCGGCCTTATGAAAATTAATGTTCTAAGGGTCATGTAAAGATACATCAGAAACAGACAAGGGAGACTGTCCAAGCTTATGCGAACACACGTGATGAGGTTGAAGTTCATAATGACCTTGGGAAGGTACTTTAATAATTTCCTCAAAATAAGAAAAGGATTTATTTTATTCTGGATAATTGAATTATTTCATATCTTCTCGGTTTCCCAAGAATATTAGATATTAACAATTTAACTTATTAAGGGATTTTCAAGTCATTATTACTAAGGGAAGTATCTTTGAAAGAATGTTTTTTCAATCAGACACCATTACATAATATAAACATGATATATTTGCTAATCTTATTATCATACCCATGATTTAATTTGTTAAAATCTTCATTATGAATTGGCTTTTAGACCATGATGCGAAAATATAACGTAAGTAGAAAGGGATACAGTTTTTGATTCTGATATATATTCCCTTATATTTAGAGTAGAAACATTACAATTTGGTTCTCATCTAAATCCACCCCCAACAGCTCTTCAAAATTAAAATTTTGGGGTGGAAGGAAGTAAAAAAACTCCAGGAGAGGAAAGGAATGTTAAATTGACTGTGTCAAAATTGTGCAAGAATATGCGGATGTGTTTATATAGGATTTCTGTGGATATTTTCTAGAACGATAAATTGAGTTTTATATTGACTTATTTCATGGTTCAAGTCCCATATCATAGACTTCTAGTAGAAAGGACACTATGGAATTAATGAATCTAATGAAACAACTAAAGTAATTGAGTACCAAATTATTTATTCACCCTAGTGTTTATCCATGGGTAGCCCCTGTTTTTTTTGTTATGAAGAATGATGGATATATGAGGCTATGCATTGACTACAGAGAGATCAATGCTATAAAAAAATGTATCCCCTAGATTGGATTGATTAATTATTTTATCAACATAATGGAGATCAATATTTTTCATATATTGAAAAAGGATTTAGATCTTATTATTTATGCGTGAATAAAGAAGACATTCCAAAGACAATATTTTTAACCAGGTATGTACATTACATGTTTACATTAATTCATTCTAGACGGACTAATGCACCCAATTTTTTCTTGGATATAATGAATAGAGTTTTCAAGGAATATGTTGAGGAATTTTTAGTGGTATTAATTGATTATATATTGGTATACTCCAAAATCATCAAATATCATTAATATCACTTGATCACTATTCTAAAAACTCTACAAATGAATGTATTAAATAGGATGTTTTGAAAGTGTGAATTCTAGATTCAGAAAATATCTTTTCATGGACATCTTTTCTCTAAGGATGGAATCTATACTGATCCTTCTCAGTCAAGGGAGATACAATAATGGCCAGTAATAACGAGTTTAACTAAGGTACACAATTTTATTGGTTTAGCAGGTTACTATAAGTGTTTCTTCCAGAATTTTTCCCGATTGGATATCCCATTAACCAAGCTCAATATAAAGGGGATAAATTTATTTGGACAAAAGTGTGTGAATAATGTTCTATATAATTGAGGAGATTATTATTCATTGCTCTTATATTGAATTTACAATCAAGAAATAATGGGTTTCATATTTATAGGGATGAATCATTGAAAGGACTTCATTCTGTCCTTATGCAGGGTGATATAGTTATTGCATATGCATCAAAGAAGCTAAAAATTAGTTAACAAAACAATAAAACTAATGATCATCTATTTTATGATATAATCTTTACTCATATGAAATGGATACACCATCTCTATAGTGAAAAATGTGAGATATATACTGATCCCATGATTTGAAATATATTTTCTCACAGAAATAACTCAAGATGAGAGAAAAGAGAAATCTTGAAATACTCGTGGATTATGATTACACTATACACTATCACCTGGGGATTAAAATTAAGGAGGAAAACACTTTGACTAGAAATGATCATGGTGCTTTGAACATGATGATAGTTTAAAGGGATCATATGTTCATGTATATAATAAATATAGATATGGGAATAATCATGGAAGGGGGAACATAAATAATTTTTTCAAATAGTTTCCAAACCATCTTTATATGAAATGGTAAAACGTTCTTAGACTTATGATGTGGATTTTCAAAATATAATTAAATCTGTGAATGATGGGATATTGATTGACTTTATCTATGATGATGAAATTTGGAAATTTGGGAATAGGCATTCTGTTCCCGACATAACAGATCTAAAAAGGGAATTATGGGATGATTCAAATATCTCCAATTTTCCAATACACCCTGGTAGCACAAATATGTATAGTGATTTGGAGGAACATTTTTTTAGGGAAACATGAAGAGGGAGATTGCTAATTATCTGTCCAGATGCATGGTTTTCTATAGTTGAAGGATAAAAGGCAACATCCAAGAGGATTCATGAATCCTCTTTCCATACCTGAGTGGTAATGGGATGATATTACGATGTAAATCATCATGTGGCTACCAATGAATCCTATATGGAATGATGAAATATGGTTCGTTGTCGATCGTTTTTCCAATTTAGCACATTTTCATACTATACGAGATGATTTTACACTTGAGTTTTTAGAAATACTATAAATAAATGAAGTTGTAAGACTTCATGTTATTTGCCTATATATTGTTTCTGATCTTGTTCCTCATTTTACATCAGGATTCTCAAAAATAATTCCAAATTCCCTTCATACTAAACATCGTTTGAGCAATGCCTACCACCCTTAAACTGACGGACAATCAGAAGAGACTATTAAAACATTGAAGACCTATTTAAATCATTCGCACAAGACATCCAGGGTATTTTGTATCAATATTTACCTCTGGTAGAATAATCCTATAAAAATAACATTAACTCAAGTATTTAGATGTCACCATATGAAGAGTTATATGGAATGAGATGTAAAAAAAAGACTTATTGCGATGACGTTGGTGAAATAAAACTCATAGACCAAAAACATGTTGATGAAACAATGGAAAAAATTATTATTATTCAATCACACATAAAAAATCTCAAAATAGGTGAAAGAGATAAGCCGATAAAAAAAGTAAGGATTTGGAATTTAATGTAGGAAATCATGTTTTCTTGAAGGTGTCTCCATGGAAGGGTGTTATACGATTCAGTAAGAAGGTTAAATTATGTCCCAGGTACATCAGACCATTTAAAAGTCTAGAACGAATTGGAATTATACATTACTGTTTCGAAATGCCTCCATGTAACTCAAAAGTTCATGATGCATTCCATGTATCACAGTTGAGAAAAATACATGCCTATCCCAATGCATGTAATCACCTATGAAAAAAATAGAACTGGAACTATATTTATCTTGTTGTTAATATCCAAACTAGATTTTTGATATCATAGAAATATAATTGAGAAACAGAATGACTCATCTTGTAATTTTTCATTGGATAAACCATAAAATGGAAGAGGCAATGTGGGAACCTGAGAAACATAAGATGAAGAAAGCCCTGAAAATTTTTATGCAATATTATTCTAGAAATTTCGAGGGATAAATTATTTAGAGGAGGGAAACAATAATACCCCAAGAATCAACTATATTTTTCTCTTTTAATAATATAATATTTTGCAGTGTACACTACTTCATGTTCTAGTACACCACGACCAATTGAACTACCCGTTTAAAAAGTAGATATGAATAGTAATACCTGCTTTTTAAAATTATCAAAATTTTATTTTAGAAATTGGACTTCATTTATTCATTTCAAATATCATAATTAGATTAGACTGAATATTTGGTATTTTTCGGAAATTGTTCTATTTTTCATGAATATTGAAAAACACTGTGTAATTGTTTAAAACAAATTTTTTATTTAAATAATTATTTTTAAATTTGATTTTATATTAATATCAAAATAGATACCTAATACAAATATTAATCCAATTTAATTCATTGTAGTTAATTTATAATAATATTAGATATATAGAATTGTTTTGAATTCATTAACGTCTTTTACCCACCTTCTAGGAACATTTGATAATTTGTATAAAATGTAATTTTATGGCTTCTGTGAATTGAATTTAAAAAATACGAGACACGATTTTCAGGAGTATGTAAATTTTTTTTCAATAGGATGAAAATAATTTTGGATGAATGGAATCATTTGAATTTTTTATTCTACGGTTGAAAGTAAATAGGGTAATTAAACGTAAAAATAATATTATATTCACAAAAAAACATGTCATAATTTTATTGGATATATTTTTTTCTAAGAAAATAATACATAGTAAAACAAAATTATCCTTTTTAATCCACTTTTATTAGATTAAAGCATTTATTGTATTTTATTTAATGAAGTGTAAAATGTGTTAAATTTAAATGTTGGTAACTAATCAATTTTTTATAATGTGTTACACATGAGATAAATTAGACTATAAATATAAAATAGAATTCTAAAAATATTTCCTACATCATGGTATTTAATTTATTATTTTTATACATTATATAATTAAATTCATTTATGAAACAATGATGATGTAATAATTACATTATTAATTAATGATTAAAATAATGGATATTATAAATATTAAAATAAATTTTAATTGAAAATTGAGATTATTTTACTAGTAGAATATCCAAGTGAAGAATAAAATGGAATTATTTGAATTATCTTTTCAATATTATGCAAAAATTGATGTTTAAAAGGATTGTGTTTTTTTATTATAAATTTCCTTAAAATTTTATGCTAATTTATGATAGTTTTCGCTATATTGCTATCTTTATTGAGAATTTGAGCTCCCCACTTTATTATGTTTTATTTTTCCTAGAATTCAAAGAAGTATATTATGGCTAACTTTTATGAATAGTATAAGGGTTATCAATGTCTTTAATGGAGAAAAATTGTTTCCTTTTTATTTCGTAATGTGTTGTGAAATTTATGTATGAAACTAGTAATTCCAAGGCTACAAAACTGATCAGTATTTTGGGGCTTGATCCCTTATGATAATGCCAACGTTATGAAATAATGAACTAGCTCTGGGTAACTTGGTTCTGGGGGTTACATTTTACATATGAATTCAATGGAACTGTCAAACTGTTTGATCTATATGAGAATTATTGTTATTTTATACATTAATATGATATTTTTTATTTAAATTTTCATTGTTCTAAGAATTATTTCAATGATATATTTGATTGTGATTGGATAGTTTAAAATTTATTACCATGTTATAAAGGCCAACCAACGTTATAATTTTATACATTCCATAAGGATATAAAATATTCCAACAAAAATTAGAATTAGAAACATACTATCAACATTACTAAGATGAGTAAAGTAGATTTAGAAAATATAAAATTAATAATTAATAGAGATAACAAATGATATAATATGTAAATTATCTACATAAATGGAAATATTTCAAAAACATTTGTACATAGAATCTCGTTAATGAAAAATATAGATCATGTTAACTGATTAGAGTGAGGTTCATTAAATAATTATATTTGATGATAAAAATAATGTAACTACAATAAAGATTATTATTATAATTTTTTCAATTTCTGAAAAATAATGTGTTAATCTATCCCAATTTTTATTTCTATAGCCGATTTAAAATTTTCAATATTAAATTTATAGACACCTTTTTTGTAATACTTATAATTATATTCATTGTGTCCTATGAATATATAAATTGAATCATTTTTCAATGGAAAAAAATTCCCCATTCATTTCATGAACAACTTTTATAATATAATATGAGACATTCTAATTGGGTTTTTATAGAAATGCATTATGTATAAATTAAAATTCACATTTAATGTGAGGACCAATAGAAAAGATAATTAATATTTCTTTCTTGAATGTTTTCATATTGAGTAATACCTCTTGCTTTATGTAATTATCGTGGATGTATTCATAGATATACAATGATAATATATTATTTTTTTTATGTTTTTGTTGATGATTAAATAAATGATATCATTGAATATGAAAAACCTTTGAATTTTATTTATTATTTTTAAATGTTTCCATTAAAAATATATATATTTTACTAATTTTTTAGAATTATGAAAATTTCTATTGTATTCTAGACTATGGAATTATTGCATCCATTGTAGGGTCCAAATATACAATAATTGGGGATCGACATATCATTTAAATAATTTAATCACTTCCAAAACTGTTAATAGATTGGAATATGATGTTTTTTATTGCTTATACTAGTTTATATAAGAGATTTAGAACGATTTTTTTCATTAGAATTTTTACATTATCAAAATTTGACCCGTCAAAATAACTCTTTGTATTTGTTATGTTTTGGAAGACAAATTAACATAAATCATAGGCTGGTATCCCCACCCATTATCTTGCTAATAAAATCATATTTTATTTTTTTAATGGGTATTAATAAATTGAACTTCTACAATCTATTTTTTATATAAATTTGTTTAGAATATATTTCATTAAATAAGATTTGAATTTATATAACTAGATCATGAATAAGATAACAAAAACACCATGAAAAAACATTATTACGAATTGTTTTATATTTTAATTATTTTTTACAGTACAATCATTTATTTATTTATTTTTTCATTTACAATTATAAATTGAACATTTCATTATAAATGACTGATATAAAATTAATGTTGCATGATTTATTTTTTTCAGTATATAACTATCCAGAGTTTTAAATGAAATTAGGAATGTAATACGAAATATTTGATGGTATTGGTAACTTTATAATTTATCTTTGAATTTTCAGTATACAAAAATATGTAACACCGGTGAATTATATTTCATGACACCAATTATTGGGTGTTTTATTACTTAAAGATGAAATTAATGGCAAATTAGGATAAAATATTTGGATAATAAATGTATAGTTTCACTAAATGAAATTAAGTGTAATTATTAAAATGATGGTTATTGGTGATGTTTCATTTTAGTAAGTTACATATAACAATAAGATACATGTATAAATGATAATTGTTTATCTATTATCATGCTTGATTTCATGAAATGGATTGATGATTGAAATATAAATTTTAAAAAAATGTTTTGTTATTGATTCCTACTCACCAGAGTGTAATGATTTATTGATAGATATTGGTAAATATAAAAATATTTATAATATATATATTCAGTGTTATAGTAGTTTAACCATCATATGTAAAATGATAATAAGATAAGTGGTGTTGTCATTAAGTTTCATCAATGATAATTAATAAAATTAAACTTACTAAAAATTACTTTAACAACACCAAATATAGTAACAATTATACACTAATTTCTAAAATACATTAGAGAAAGATATTACAATTTTTTTATGTGGTGTAAGTTCATATGGATTTCAAGTAAATTCATATAGAGTAATTTATAATAGAATCAATATTTCATGAATAATGTCATGAAAAAAAATAATAAAAAAATATATTTCATATCGAATCATATGAAAGAGAAAAATATTCATCGATAACATAAATATAACAATAACATAGTTAAATATAATTAGTCTCATAATAATTTTTTTCATAATTTTATGCTTCACAATCTTACCATCAAGGCCTTACGAAATGACATCATATAAGGATATATAATTTAAAATACAAATACTAATGAATTTTTTTCTCATGGTCAATATTGATTCATCAGGATGACTTCTAATATAGATCCAAAAACATCATATTTTATTTTAAATTCATTCATCGTTATATATATTTTAATAATATATTTAAAATTATCATAACATAGAAATTAATATTATTATTCCAAAATACCATTAGAAATAATAACATTTTCCATAGTTTATGGATAAAAAAATGATCATAAAATATCAAGAGAAATAACTATTTTTAATAATTAACTAATATCACCAGTTATGGGTAAGATCTGTAAATTGATGTTTATATAGTTTAAAAACTAATTTATTTGGATGTTTTATTGGTCCTTTGAAATTAAGATAATATATAACAAAGTTTAAAAAAATAAAATAAAAATGCAGTGAAGATTGGGAACATAATTTTATTTGTAATAAAAATTAATCTTATAGTGTAGTTATAATAGTGAATAATGTGTAAAATGGTGGTATATTATACTCATGATTTAAATGCTTCAAAATATTTATTTTCCATCTTTTTTAAAAGTAAACAAATGGCATTTATGAGAAATTTTAATGTGATTTCTTTCAAAAAATTAAATTAGAATCCAATGTTAACTAAAAATATCCTTGATAAATAATTTCATATTATAAAAGTTAATAAATAGAGAAAACAATATAATATTTATACAAAAGAGATTGATTCCGGAACAAAAGGAGAAATAAGGAATTCTTTTCTTTTAAACATTATTTTCATGGATTTTGGTATGAACAATGAAAAATAGAATGAATACTATAATCTACCAAACATAAATAAAAGGTAAGAATTTTTTTGGAGGATATGTGTAACATAATGTCTATTATAATAATAATATAAATTGATATTTAAACATTCCAAATAAAAAATATTATATTATTAATTGCATGAACATAGGATTCTCACAAGGTCAGATATGTTCCAACAAAATATATATAAACATTAAATTTATTATTAATATATATATCAAAGAACAATTTATATATTGAATTTTGGATATCATTTATTTATATCATATATTTTTCCATTAAATAATAAGTCATTATTCAAACCAATTATTTAATTGTCTACTATTATTCATATTATGTATGTTTTCATTTAGATTTATATTATTTCCATTATTGTCCTGTTTTAATAGGATATTATTTTTTAATATTATTATATATATATATCATAATTATATGTCATAGAAAGATATAAAAATATTTTTTTGTACACTTTTATTACATCATTTCATAGAGGACATAATGAATAGGAAAAATTATCGATGTCATGATTTTCCTACTAATCAATGGATATTAATTTAGAAAATTGTTTATCATTGAAAAATCCTAATTATTCATTTCATATATATATATATATATTCAATTAATTACTAGTTAAAATAATAAAATTTAGCAATAAAGACTAAAATATATATCATTATGGATATGAAGATAAATAATTAAATACAACACATAATTGAGGTAGTGGAGTGGACATACACATTAATGAAATTTATATTTTACATTAGAAATAAAAGAGATTTAAAATGGACGTACAATTTTTAGAATGTCATTTTGGAAAATAAATGATAGTAATTTTATAATGATTATATGGTTATATAAAATTTATATGATGTTTACTAAAAATAAATCATGAATGATCTTTGATGAAACATATTCCTATTATTTTGTTAATATAAATAGATAATATTCATTGTACATCGTGGATGTTCCTTTGGAATATAAAAAAGGACATGGAATATAGTGTTTGGAAGGTATTTGAGAAGACAATGGTTTATATAATGCTCATAATTTGAATCGATAAATGATTATACGAATTAATAATTAATAAGTTATAGGAATGAAACTATTATAAAATTTTAATAAATGTAATAACTAAATTTAAAATGTAATGAAGATTCAATCATGTCAAATTTTCAAGATAGAATATATTATGGTTTAAATAATTTCATTCAATCAATTTTAGAAACATTTTGGAGATATTTCAAGCCATATCCCTTAAAAATGATATTTCTAAGACATTAACTGTTACTAAAACGTTAAATTTTTACTGTGTTAAATAATCCATATTACCCAAATTTATGATAAAAACAGAATTTTTATTATTCAAAATATATATATTGAAAACAATTTTAATTTTAATTTTATATTGGTGGTAAAAATAATTATTTTATAATTATGTGGAACATAATAAACCCCATTTTTAATTACATTTCAATTAATAAATAATTTTTTAAAAAAAATTACAAAATTAATTAATATTAAATCAAAAATTTACAGGATTTTTCCCTTGTATCTGTGAAAGAAAAATTAAATAAAATGAAATATTTTTTTGAATTAAATGATTTTTTACATATATGATAATTAATCAATCAAAGAATATCTACCTCCTACAATGGTCTAAAATAAAATAGGTTTATCAAAGATGACATTATGATCATTTGCATGATCAACCTTTTTGATAAAACATCATCCACCTAATTGACTTCCATGTATTTATGTGAATAAATCATGTTAAGATGTATAACCTGGAACATGCACTAAATCCAATGATAAAAAATCCTCAAATGAAAAACCCTAGATATTTGTTTTAAATTCATTACTAAATTTTAAAAATCAAATTATGTCCACAAATATTTCTAATTATGCTAGATATAATGAATTATAGAATTAATAATATCCAACAAATTAGATTCTATTGAAAAAAATTACAATATAATGATTAAATTAGACCATTAAAAACCCATTGTGTGTGGAGAAGATAGAACCTCAACATGAGGGCCCTGGAAAAATAGATATTTCACAATAAAAAAAAATAAATTAAATTTACATATTAATAAGAGTAATCCATCATATTTACTGTTTTACATGATGTTTTTTTGGATCTTCACTTAACACATTTTTTTCTTAGGATATTCAGTTCCTCAATTGTGTTCTTCATTAATAATGTATTTACCATTGAAGATTTATGAACATCCTTATGAAATGAGTTTATATTTTTAGGTTTTTAAGGTGATTTTTTTCAGATACAGTTTAACATGTTTCCCAATAAACAACTATAATGTGGGAGGTTATTACTATTCACAACAGGTGGCATATTTTATCATAATGACTTGATGATTTAAATGATAGTACAAATTGATCCATCTAGAGTTTAGTGCAAAATGATGACCTTGATAAAAATATGATAACCAAAAATTATAATTAATTAATGAAATAGATCAAAAATAATATATTTTTATCTCCATTATATTGAACATTCAATATACATCTATTCAGGAAAATGGATTTATAGAATTTGGATTCAAATATATTACATAATTATTTCATAATACTTATATTATCTAAAAAAATTATGATCCTATATATTCAAATAAAAATCCATTATTTTTTAGAAATTAAAAAAGTTATAGTTTTTTTAATTTAAAATATTTGAACTAGAAATTTTTATCATTTGTATAATGTTATAAATCTAATTTTTTTGAATGTTACTATTAAATATAAAAATAAAATATATTTACTATAATTGAAAAATAATATTATTTTCATCAGTCAATAGATTAGGGATTCACTGTTTTGTTTGAATTGTAATATCATAGGTATTTCAAACAACACAAAAATTAATTTTATCCAATTAATTGGGATATATGCTAACACTTAATATTTTTTTTGATCCATTATCATAACATATGTATCCTCCCTTTTTGTCTCCATAATTATACATTTACTCCAATAATATTTCTCTAGTAAGGTTGTCATATTCCCAAACACATTATCTCTAGTGTAATAAATCTGGAGTTGAAATTCATTATAAGAGAATTTTAGTTCCTACTTTATTCCATAAAATTTGGGAATATTCATTGTAAGCATTTTGTATTTACTAAAAAATGAATCATGGAACAGATCATGTATCTCATATATAAAGTGGGGGATAACTAATAATTAATCCACAAACCTAATTATATATATATTTTCAGAAGTCCAAAAGAACATAGGTATAATAATAACAATTTTATTTAATCTTATAACTCCCACCCATTAAAAACCATTTATAAATAATGGATCTCCCAATTTAGATTCGAATACATTCTATTATTTGTCACCATATATCCTTTTATATTTTGTGTAACTTTATTATGATTATAAATAATCTTCACATTAACTATTGTCTCTTATTCCTATTTTTCATCCACTATCATTGGAAATCTAGCATCATATAACTAATTTAATATAATACATCCCCACCAATACATTATATTGTATGGATCCAACATGATTTTAAAATGGACTCTTATATTATAATAATGTTCCATATGATTTAAATGCATGTCATAGTTACCATGAAAATTATGATTGAATAACCTTTTTATAAAATCTAGTGAATTACAATATGTTATAGACATCCCGTCGATTTGTGGTTGATAGAGGGTGAAAAAAATGAATATTCGTATTTACAACCTCCTAGATTCCCTAATAATTTTTAATATTTATCTCATAGTCATGATCATAAAAAATTGATTCTAGGGAACCGTGATGTTTTATTAAATCATTATTATAGTTTCCAAAAAGTATCAACATTTATAGATTATCCCTTAAGAGTTTACAATATGTCTAATTTTCAATGTAGTCATAATAACCCATATATAATCATTCTTCTTTGATGAAATCCAAATTTTTATTTAACCAATCGTAGAAAAATTCATTCAAACGCCGCTTTTATAATGTCAGTACAAGATAACCAACATTATAATATTAAATATATTTTCTGTTGGAATAAATTGATTTAAAATAAAATGCATAAAATTTAATGAGTGAAAATTTTTCGCATCAGTATTAATAATACCAAAAGAAAATAAAAAAAATATTTTTTGTTGGGTTTTTATAAAGAAGATGAAAATAAAAAATGAAATTGTTCTAAATTCAGTTTTAATAATATCGAATGAAAAAAATTATTTTAAAAACCCCATAATGCCAAAGCCTTAATTTGACTGTCTCTCGTTATTTCATTCTATCGAGAAAAAGTGATATGGATGACTATATAAACCCTTCTGGTAGAGTTTTTAATTTTTTTTTCTAGATTTAAACACATTTTCATGATTTCATATCATCTAACATTCATCCATCTATGATTTGGGTTTATATTTCATCTATTTATCATTTATATAATCGATTCAAACACAGTTTATAATTTTTTCCTCCTAAGATGTTCATTGTTATGATAATGTTATAATTTTTTTTGTTTTTATTGACAAATTCATGGGACGTATGAGACATTAGAACCACGCTGTTGTAAAAGGATTCGTTGATGTTTTTTTAGATAGATTTTTCTGAAATGTTTTTGTTGTTTTCATTAGTGTTATTCATTCCATCGATATCAGGTAACATTATCTACATTCGGGATAAATCATGTAGTGTACAAATTCTAATTTTTATTATGCTTTGTAAAAAAAATTATGACACAGTAATTACTTTTTTTTATAAGTTTTATTTACTCAATAATATTTCTGTATGCAATTCAATTTTTATAATTATAATTTTTAATGATTATTTTTTTATATAAATTATTTATTTACTAGGACTATCAAATTTATTTTTTAAAGGTTATAATGAAGAGGAAAATTGTTTTATCTTAGGACGAATCTAGGTAGAATGATAATGATGATGTTTGATAGTCATTTAAAAAACTATAAAAACATGACATAAGTATACTTATTCTTTACCATAGTCATCATGATTTGTTTATAATTATTTATTAAAAAATTTAACACCTACATTTGTTTTTGTTATTTTATTACATATAATATTCATTTATCTCTCACCAGATCAAAAATATTTGGAATTATATTATTTTCATTTTAAAATGATTATATATATATATATAAATTTCTATATGTTTTAAATGTATAGATATTTGTTTTTATATATATGTATATCGGTAGATCAAAATTTGTAATATATTTTTTATCTTAAAAAAATAATCTACTTTTGGATCAGAGACAAATTATTTAAAATAAATAGCTATAGTTGATTAGTTTTTATTTTATTCATAATAATCATTACTATTTCATGTATGAGTACTCATCAATTTCTCTGTATGTTTTTTGGATTATATTTTATCTATTTATTTATATATTAATTTTTAAATGTTTATATGTTTTAATATATTCACAAATTATGTTATGATATCACTCGTAAAATCAGTCATAATTGGATACATTTAGGAAGAACCTATAATGAATTTGAAAATGGAGTAGATTATTTATTGTAATTTTCTAAAAATAATCTTCATAAGAATGATTTTATATTATATCCATGTGTGATGTGTTTGAATATGATAATTTCAAATCCAATATAAATAATAGATCATATGAATTGAAATGGTTTTAGTAATAATTAAACATGTTGGATATCTCATAGTGAAATTACAATATATTCAACACTTAATGTGAGGAAAATTTTCATGATGAATCATAGGATCATATTGAATAATTAATTGATGATTTAGGTGTTGAAACCATTGAACATCATTATCTATCGAATAATCTCATGGAGATTTTGAAAAACCATTAATTACTTGGTGTAATCATACATTGTAATCAATTTTTTTGAGATTGGATAACAATAATGAAAAAAGTGGTAGGAGTGATCAATGTTTTTCCAACATACTTGATGTTTTAAAAGAGATACTTCTAAAAGGCAATGGGTTTTTAGAATATAATTAAGAGGTGACTAATATATTATTCACACTGGGATATGCTTATAAAAGTATACATTTGACGGATTGATGAATTGGGGAAGCTGTCTCTCTACTTGGATCTCACAATGCGGGAACCCTAGTATAGGGTGAATGATGCCTTTACCCCCCCTTCCTGGCGGTGGGAGGGGGGAGGATGATACGGTTCTACTACCATTGAAGCCCCAGATTTCCTTTATGCCTTTTACTAACCCTAAATATCTTCCATATTTCCTATCGATTTCTTTAAATCCAATGGTTCCTAATCTTCATCTTGGAAATCCTCATCTTCTGATCTCGGTGTCGGAGTTCTCTGAAGCGACGAAACACATTGATCTTGTAACGACCCAATCTTTTTGAGTAGTATATTAACATACTCTTATTGATTTAATAAGATGTTAATGGTTAATGCAGAAAGAGGAGTCGATGGCTTCATCCAGTAGACTCAACCCTTATGAAGCCCACTTATCAGAGCTTGGAAAGGAGGTAGCATATGTGGGCTTCGCTTTGGACCAAGCCCAAGCTGAACTCCAGCGTGTCAAGCTTGAACGGAAACGCCTGTGGCAGAAGTTCAAGTTAGTAGAGATTACTACTAGGGCAATGTTATCTGAGCCTCCCTCAGATTCTCTCACCATAGCACACCTTACACTAAGGTCTTATGCCGGTGTTATAAGGGGCTATGTGACGAGACCCTAGCTTCCTTGTGTAATCCCTTTGGGTGAATAAATTGAGATTTCTTCCTTTAGTGATGTTTGTGAAATTTCAAACGTCTAGATAATTTTAGAATGTATTTTATTGATGAATTTTGAAAAAGGGATATTTTGAAATATTTATGTAAACCCTAAATAACTAATGATGTGTAATGATTTTCAAAAAATGGTCTTCTACAAAAGTGTTCATTAAGGAATTTGGAGTCTAATAAGATCAACTTAATTTTTGATGAATAGTAAATAGTGAATAGTGATTTTACGCTTAGGATTAGTAATGTGACCAAATGGATTAGAAATCTCACTTAAAGAAAGTTTTAAAATAATCTAGGCACCTTGATTAAGTAATGTGATTCAATAAAATGGGTAAATAACGGTTTCATAAATTATTATTCAAGTATTAGTTTTTTCGGATGAATAGTGTTTTTTAATTAATAATTTAATTAAAAATAATTAGAAAATTATTTTTATAAAAATGACTTCATTTTTGAACTCAGAGCATCGATATTATGTTATGGTAATTTTTGGGGATTTTTCTAAAAAAATAAATTTTTTGTTAATAGTGTATTTATTTAAAAATAAAATTAAAAATATTTAGAAAATTATTTTTATAAAATGGAGTTCATTTTTGAAATCATAGCATTGATATTTGGTTAATGTGAAATTTTGGGATTATTCTGAGAAAGTTGAATTTTCGGTGAATAGTGAAAGTTTAGTTTTTAAGTTACGGGTGTTTAATGACATCATTAAATGATGTATTAAGTATATATTCAATATGGTCGAATTATGAATAGTAAGATAAGGTGTGAGGTGTCCCAAGTGGCCAATACCATGGGCAAATACCATGGGCAAGCCCATGGTTTTGCCAAAACCACTAGTGAGGTGTCCCTTGGCCATTAATGCTTTGTCCCCTCACTTTCCCTATAAATACCCACCCTTTCCTCCTTTAGTTTTCACTCCCAACTCTCCCCCAACTAAGTTCTGGTCTTCTTACCTTCCA
Organism: Viscum album; assembly: GCA_963277665.1. Lineage (NCBI taxonomy): Eukaryota > Viridiplantae > Streptophyta > Magnoliopsida > Santalales > Viscaceae > Viscum > Viscum album. The sequence continues at coordinate 2,049,665,863 of OY728127.1, forward strand.
AGGAGTCCTCCCAAGGTGCCCCCAAGCCCTCAAGGTCCAATCCTTTGAGTTTCAAGAGTCACGTTTTAAGGTAAGGGATCCGACCCCTCTCTTTCTTTTCATGTAATCTCTTTTATGTCATTTCTATTATGCTCCATGTTTTTATGTGAGAGTATGTTCTTTTATATTCCTCTTACTGCCCTTTCATGTTTATATGATGAGAGATCCCCTCTTACTCTCATCATTTCGTTTTATGAATGTTTAAGTGACGCCGTTAGGCTGCCGAATTTTTAAGGGATTCTTTCACCCTTCTCATTTTTCAAGTTCGATTTTCTTGTCAAGTCTTTAAAGTTCCTTTTTATTATGTTGGGGTATGATCTCTATATCTATCATATTGATCTCTTATGATCATATGATGAGGGAACCTATTTGATCTTGTCAAATCATTTTCTTTTGAAGTTAAGTGACGCCGTAAGGCTGCCGAATTTTCATAAGAGAAATCTAATCTTTTTTCCTTCCATGCTTTTCTTTTCAAATGGTATGTCCTCCAAATTTCATTTCCAGGTCCATATATCATTCTTATTCTTTCACCCTACTGTTTTATGGATCATTTATGAGTGGGTGACCCATGTCCCCTCCCATTTAAATGTTTTCTAAAACCCCGAAACTTAGTCGTTATGCTACAGAATTTTCCCCTCAAAATGCCTCTCTCTTTTCTCAAAAATTATTTTATGTTATAAAGTGAATACTCAAAGCTCTTATTTCTACAAGGGTATTCACATATATATCAAAATGTTCCATTTTATATTCTGGGATTTACATACATGAGACCCACATTCCCTTTCCGTGGGTTTAAAGTGACGTAAAGATGATGTCTTTAAAACAGTTTTTAAAACGTTATGATTATGAAATGAAACCCATTTATTTTATGCTATATGGGTTATTTATGAAATGTTTGATGATGAAATATGTGGCTCACATGATAATAAAGGAAAATTTAAGGGTGCTCCCTGATAGCGCTCCAATGCATTGGGTAATGATGTAACCACTAGAGATTACAATTTTCATGATACCTTGGTGAATAACCTTGGTAATTTTCAAATGACACCTTGGAGATGGACATTGGTGATATGTTCATGATTGTCTATGTTAAATGATGTAGCCACATCTTCAAGTTATGTAAAATGTTATTTTTATTATGAAATGCCTCATGATTTTCTTTCTCATGCCTTAAAGTTCTTTTCATGTCCTTATTGAAGTTTATCAAGTTCACATGTAAAATGTTCCTCTTGTTTCCCTTACTGGGCCTTCTGCTCACCCTTTCTTTTGATGTATGTCCCCAGGTTATGAGATGCAGTAATGAACCTAGGATTAACTTAAGGAGAAGCCTTTCAAGTGTTTAAGAACAATGCTTTATGTTGTTTTCATTTATTATGTTCCTGGTTTCCAAGACACTAAACCTTAAAGATCCTCAGTTGCGTGTAATGTAATGAAAGTTTATGTTATAAAATGGCGGGATGCTATAGTTGGTATCAAAGGATGGTTTAGTTATTTGTGGAAATTAGGATATAAAAACTTTAGGAAGAACCCTATAGAAAAGTTTAAATATAGGAAAACTTCCTGGTATTTTGGTAAGTATTGAGTAAGTGGTCTATCAAACAAATACATCCCTGTCTGGATACGAGCAGGTAGAGGCGGCTCTGGCACAGATGTACATAGGGGTAAAACCCGAAAACACCGCTTTGAGCTAGACTCGAACGGGAACTGGTGCACGATAACGGGCCTTGCTGCACTCTTGGTTACGACACTCCCGGGGGATATGTTTGGTTAATCACATTCTTTTTATGAATCATTATAAAGGAATTATAGAGAACTATAATTGTCTAAGCACGAAGTCTTAGTTAAAAGATTCATAAATGAAATAAGTTTCTCACTAAGGTTTTATTCTTTTAGAAAATGGCGAGCAATAGGAGAAACTGTGCCGATGGTGACCGCAATTCACCATGTGATGACGACCCTCTGATGGAAGCCGTAATGGAAACATTCATGCGAATGATGAACCAACTGACTCAAGTTATGAGTAATAACTTGAATCAAGCTGAGAGGCCGACCTCACCACGAAGGGAACAACTTTTTGTTGATTCCTTCATGCGTCAACGACCGCCAACATTCAGTGGATCTAATGACCCATTGGTAGCGGAACAATGGATAAGCTCCATTGAAAAGATCTTTTCTGTACTTCATTGTTCGGAACAAGAAAAAGTCACGCTTGCTGTTTACCTCCTAGAGGGAGAAGCTGATCAGTGGTGGTCACTGATCAAAAACACGAAGCCACGAGAAGAGATGGAAGCTATAGAGTGGGAAGAATTTCGGGGGATTTTCTTTAACAAGTATTTCCCTCGTTCAATGAGAACGAAAATGGAGAAAGAGTTTCTCGAGCTGAAGCAGAAGGAGAACGAATCTGTCGGAAGCTATGAGATGAACTTCACAAGGCTTTCCCGTTATACCTCAAGCTTTGTCATGGACCCTAATGGGAAGGTTGATAGATTCTTTAGTGGACTACGACCACATCTGCGGAAGAATCTAGCCAACATGGACTACGATAGCTATGAAGAAATAGTTCGAAGTGCTATGAAAGTTGAACTAGAGTTTGAGGAGACACAGTGGTCTCACAAATCTAATGAGAAGAATAGAACTCTAGAACCGAGCCCGGGAAGAAGTTTTGATCAGGAAAGAGGTGGAAAGCATATGCAACATGCCACATGCAATAAATGTGGGAAGAAGCATCCGGGGAACTACTTGATCGGAAGTGGAAAGTGCTATAGGTGTGGAAAAGAAGGCCATATTTCTCGGAATTGTCGTGGTGATGTGAAGCCTCAACTTCCCAACACTAACGATAGAGGAAAGATGGTTCTGGACCTACCCGAAGTCACATGCTTCAAGTGTGGACAGCTTGGGCACTTTGCTAATCAATGTCCAAATCCGAGGGCGGTGGAGGGGAATCACCATCAACCTCAGCAGAGGCCAAGGGAGCAAGGTCGTGCTTTCGCTATCACAACAACTGATGTTGAAGTTCCGAACGATGTGGTAGTAGGTACTCTTGTTGTCCTCTCAAAACTAGCAAGTGCTTTATTTGATTCTGGTTCTACGCATTCCTTTATTTCTTCCAAGTTTGCAAAGAATATAGAATCAATCCCCGAATTGCTTGAGGTAGAGTTGTCAGTCAAGACTCCAAGTGGGATTATCCATGCATCAACAGTGTTTAGAAACTCTAGTGTTTACTTTGGTGAGCACAATCTTATCGCAAATCTAGTAGTCATTCCCATGATGGAATTTGACATTATTCTAGGGATGGACTGGCTCTCAAAGTATAATGCTAAGATCAAATGCAGAAGTAAGGAAATTTCAGTAGTCTTGAATGAACGGCCTACAGTTGTCTTCCGAGGAGAGATATCCCGAACTGATCCCTATCTAGAAGCACCTCCTATTTCTTTATTTATGGAGTTAATCGGTGATGAGGAAGAAGGTAAAGGGAGCATACAAATTGAAGATGTTCCGATTGTTCAGGAATACATGGATGTATTTCCTGAGGAGTTACCTGGACCTCCCCCAGAAAGAGAGGTAGAGTTCTCCATTGAACTCGTACCTGGGTCTCAACCGATATCAAAGACTCCGTATATAATGGCAAATGTGGAGCTAGAAGAGTTAAAGAAACAACTCCAAGACTTGTTGGAGAAGGGGTTTATCCGACCGAGTGTGTCTCCTTGGGGAGCACCAGTTCACTTTGTGAAGAAGAAGGATGGATCAATGCGGCTATGCATTGATTACAGAGAACTGAATGGGATTACAGTGAAGAACAGATACCCTCTTCTAAGAATTGATGATTTATTTGACCAACTTTGTGGGGCTCAATTTTTCTCTAGGATTGACCTTCGATCTGGTTATCATCAACTGAGGGTGAAGAAGGAAGATATTCCAAAGACTGCCTTCCGATCAAGATATGGGCATTATGAGTTTACTGTTATGCCCTTCGTCTTAACTAATGCTCCTGCTATTTTCATGGATTTGATGAATAGAGTCTTTAAGGACTACTTTGATAACTTTGTGGTAGTTTTTATTGATGATATTTTGATATATTCAAAAAGTCGTGAGGAGCATGAAGATCATCTGAGGGTTATTTTGAAAACTCTATGGAAGGAGAGGCTCTTTGGGAAGTTCAGCAAGTGTGAGTTTTGGTTACAACACGTGGCTTTCTTGGGGCACATCGTAACCAATGAAGGAATCTCGGTTGACCCTGCAAAGACAATGGTTGTGGAGGAGTGGCCTCAACCCACAACAGTAACTAAGATTCATAGTTTCCTTGGTTTAGCGGGATATTATAGGAGGTTTGTGAAAAACTTTTCAGGGATTTCTAATCCACTAACCAAGTTGACTCGAAAAGGGGTTAAGTTCATCTGGAAAAAGGAATGCGAGGAATGTTTCCAAGAGTTGAAGAAGAGATTGGTTACTGCACCTGTGTTAACACTACCCCCTATCGGAGAAGGATTCGTTATTTTTAGCGATGCATCTCTGAAAGGGCTTGGGTGCGTCCTCATGCAAAATGACAAAGTAATTTCTTATGCATCTCGACAGTTGACGATTCATGAGCAGAATTATCCTACGCATGATCTAGAGCTGGCGGTAGTTGTTTTTGCTCTAAAGATATGGAGGCACTATCTTTATGGGGAGAAATGTGATATATACACTGACCACCAAAGTCTAAAGTATATTTTCACTCAGAAAGAATTGAACATGAGACAAAGGAGATGGTTGGAGCTTATTAAAGACTATGATTGTTCAATTCATTATCACCCTGGAAGAGCAAACAAAGTCGCGGATGCGTTAAGCAGTAAAGATCATGTTGTTCTGGCAACAATGAGGATCCTGGGAGATCCCTTGATTAAAGATCTAGTAAAATTGGACATGGGAATTATAAGGAAAGGGACATCATCAACCCTATCCCAAATGATTTCTCAACCTTCATTACTAGAGAAGATCAAGAAGGCTCAAAAAGAAGATCATTTGCTGTAGGAGAAGTTCGAGGCTGTAAAGGATGGGAAGTTCCCTGATTTCAATATTGATCAAGAAGGTGTATTGAAATTTCGTACAAGACTATGTGTTCCATCAATTCCGGAGATAAAGAAAGAACTGTTGGATGAAGCTCATAGCTCTACTTTCTCTATACATCCGGGAAGCACTGAGATGTATAGAGACCTTCGTGATCATTATTGGTGGGATAACATGAAGAGGGAGATTGCCGATTACACTACAAGGTGCCTGGTGTGTCATCAAGTAAAGGGAGAAAGACAACTTCCTAAGGGGGTATTACAACCGCTACCCATACCAGTATGGAAGTGGGATAATATCACCATGGACTTTGTAACTGGTCTCCCGAAAACATCCAAAGGAAACAATGCGATATGGGTTATTGTGGACCGTCTCACAAAGACATCCCATTTTATCTCTATTCGGGAAGATTTCTCTCTGGATCAGCTTGACAAGATATACGTGAAGGAAGTGGTAAGGCTGCATGGGGTACCACTATCCATCGTATTTGATCGTGACCCAAGATTCACATCAAAATTCTGGAGAAGTCTTCAGCATGCTCTGAATACTGAATTGAATTTTAGTACGGCCTATCATCCTTAAACTGATGGCCAATCTGAAAGGACTATTCAGACACTCGAAGACATGTTGAGATTATGCTCAATGGAATTTAAAGGTGGATGGGATCAACACCTCCCATTAGTGGAGTTCTCCTATAACAATAGCTTCCATGAGAGTATTCAGATGGCACCCTATGAAGCTCTGTATGGAAAGCGGTGTAGAACTCATACTTGTTGGGATGAAACTGGTGAGAGGAAGCTTCTTGGGCCTGATATTGTGCAAGAAATGACAGAACAAGTTCATGCTATCCAACAACACATAAAAGCTGCTCAGAGTCGGCAGAAGAGCTATGCTGACAATCGAAGAAGAGACTTGGAATTTGGTGTTGGTGACAAAGTCTTCCTTCGAATCTCTCCATGGAAGAGAGTCATGCGGTTTGGGAAGAAAGGGAAGCTCAGCCCTAGGTACATTGGCCCCTATGAAATCCTTGATCGCATAGGAGCAGTGGCCTATTGTCTAGCACTTCCACCGAACCTAGCTCAAGTTCACAATGTCTTCCATGTATCTCTCTTGAGGAAGTACATACCCGACCCTTTGCATGTACTGAACCCAGAGGTGGTACAACTTGAACATGACCTCTCTTATGAGGAGCAGCCAGTGGAGATCTTGGACCGTAGAGACAAGGTCCTACGAAACAAGACTACCCACCTTGTGAAAGTGTTGTGGAGGAATCATAAATATGAAGAAGCGACTTGGGAACCTGAGGAAACGATGAAGCAAAAGTACCCTCACCTTTTCGACTAGGCCTCAAGTATAAATTTCGGGGACGAAATTTCTTAAGGGGGGAAGAATGTAACGACCCAATCTTTTTGAGTAGTATATTAACTTACTCTTATTGATTTAATAAGATGTTAATGGTTAATGCAGAAAGAGGAGTCGATGGCTTCATCCAGTAGACTCAACCCTTATGAAGCCCACTTATCAGAGCTTGGGAAGGAGGTAGCATCTCTGGGCTTCGCTTTGGACCAAGCCCATGCCGAACTCCAGCGTGTCAAGCTTGAACGGAAACGCATGTGGGAAAAGTTCAAGTTAGTAGAGATTACTACTAGGGAAATGTTATTTGAGCCTCCCTCAGATTCTCTCACCATAGCACACCTTACACTCAGGTCTTATGCCGGCGTTATAAGGGGCTATGTGACGAGACCCTAGCTTCCTTGTGTAATCCCTTTGGGTGAATAAATTGAGATTTCTTTCTTTAGTGATGTTTGTGAAATTTCAAACGTCCAGATAATTTTAGAATGTATTTTATTGATGAATTTTGAAAAAGGGATATTTTGAAATATTTATGTAAACACTAAATAACTAATGATGTGTACTGATTTTCAAAAAATGGTCTTCTACAAAAGTGTTCATTAAGGAATTTGGAGTCTAATAAGATCAACTTAATTTTTGATGAATAGTAAATAGTGAATAGTGATTTTACGCTTAGGATTAGTAATGTGACCAAATGGATTAGAAATCTCACTTAAAGAAAGTTTTAAAATAATCTAGGCACCTTTATTAAGTGATATGATTCAATAAAATGGGTAAATAACGGTTTCATAAATTATTATTCAAGTATTAGTTTTTTCAGATGAATAGTGTTTTTTAATTAAAAATTTCATTAAAAATAATTAGAAAATTATTTTTATAAAAATGACTTTATTTTTGAACTCAGAGCATCGATATTATGTTATGGTAATTTTTGGGGGTTTTTCTAAAAAAATAAATTTTTGGTGAATAGTGTATTTATATAAAAATAAAATTAAAAATATTTAGAAAATTATTTTTATAACATGGAGTTCATTTTTGAAATCATATCATTTATATTTGGTTAATGTGAAATTTTGGGATTATTCTGAGAAAGTTGAATTTTCGGTGAATAGTGAAAGTATAGTTTTTAAGTTACAGGTGTTTAATGACATCATTAAATGATGTATTAAGTATATATTCAATATGGTCGAATTATGAATAGTAAGATAAGGTGTGAGGTGTCCCAAGTGGCCAATACCATGGGCAAATACCATGGGCAAGCCCATGGTTTTGCCAAAACCACTAGTGAGGTGTCCCTTGGCCATTAATGCTTTGTCCCCTCACTTTCCCTATAAATACCCACCCTTTCCTCCTTTAGTTTTCACTCCCAACTCTCCCCCAACGATGTTCTGGTCTTCTTACCTTCCAAGGAGTCCTCCCAAGGTTCCCCCAAGCCCTCAAGGTCCAATCCTTTGAGTTTCAAGAGTCACGTTTTAAGGTACGGGATCCAACCCCTCTCTTTCTTTTCATGTAATCTCTTTTATGTCATTCCTATTATGCTCCATGTTTTTATGTGAGAGGGTGTTCTTTTATATTCCTCTTACTGACCTTTCATGTTTATATGATGAGAGATCCCCTCTTACTCTCATCATTTCGTTTTATGAAAGTTTAAGTGACGTCGTTAGGCTGCCGAATTTTTAAGGGATTCTTTCACCCTTCTCATTTTTCAAGTTCGATTTTCATGTCAAGTCTTTAAAGTTCTTTTTTATTATGTTGGGGGTATGATCTCTATATCTATCATACTGATATCTTATGATCATATGATGAGGGACCCTATTTGATCTTGTCAAATCATTTTCTTTTGAAGTTAAGTGACGCCGTAAGGCTGTCGAATTTTCATAAGAGAAATATAATCTTTTTTTCTTCCATGCTTTTCTTTTCAAATGGTATGTCCTCCAAATTTCATTTCCAGGTCCATATATCCTTCTTATTCTTTCACCCTACTGTTTTATGGATCATTTATGAGTGGGTGACCCATGTCCCCTCCCATTTCAATGTTTTCTAAAACCCCGAAACTTAGCCGTTATGCTGCAGAATTTTCCCCTCCAAATGCCTCTCTCTTTTCTCAAAAATTATTTTATGTTATAAAGTGAATACTCAAAGCTCTTATTTCTACAAGGGTATTCACATATATATCAAAATGTTCCATTTTAAATTCTGGGATTTACATACATGAGACCCGCATTCCCTTTCCGTGGGTTAAAAGTGACGTAAAGATCATGTCTTTAAAACAGTTTTTAAAACGTTATGATTATGAAATGAAACCCATTTATTTTATGCTATATGGGTTATTTATGAAATGTTTGATGATGAAATATGTGGATCACATGATAATAAAGGCAAATTTAAGGGTGCACCCTAATAGCGCTCCAATGCATTGGGTAATGATGTAACCACTAGAGATTACAATTTTCATGATACCTTGGTGAATAACATTGGTAATTCTCAAATGACACCTTGAGGATGGACCTTGGTGATATGTTCATGATTGTCTATGTTAAATGATGTAGCCACATCTTCAAGTTATGGAAAATTTATTTTTATTATGAAATTCCTCATGATTTTCTTTCTCATGCCTTAAAGTTCTTTTCATGTGCTTATTGAAGTATATCAAGTTCACATGTAAAATGTTCCTCTTGTTTCCCTTACTGGGCCTTCTGCTCACCCTTTCTTTTGATTTATGTCCCCAGGTTATGAGATGCAGTAATGAACCTAGGATTAACTTAAGGAGAAGCCTTTCAAGTGTTTAAGAAGAATTCTTTATGTTGTTTTCATGTATTATGTTCCTGGTTTCCAAGACACTAAACCTTAAAGATCCTCAGTTGTGTGTAATGTAATGAATGTTTATGTTATAAAATGGTGGGATGCTATAGATCTGACCCTGGTGGCTTGTTTCAACACACAAAGGCAATCTTTTTATGACATTGATTGGTTTTTCTTTGCCAAATGGGACTTGCGGGATCGAGGAGTGGTTGGTCTCCTTGATAATCGTCATTTAATGATCTGATTTTCCTCCAATGAAGACCTGGTTCGTGCTTGGTCCAGTGCTCCCCAACGTTGCAAAGGTTGTAAATTTTTTCTATTTCAGTGGAAGATTGACTTCTGTAAGAACAAGAATCCTACTTCCATTCTATTTTTGGTAAGTCTCCCTAATCTTCCTTTACCCTTTCAAAATCCAGTGAGTTTTTGTATTCTTGGGAACATGATAGGTTGTTTCTTATGCTCTGATGTGCATACGTCTACCCTTAGAAACCAAATTAATCCATGTTGCTTTGTTGAGGTGGACATTTCTAGACCAGTGGTGGAATGTGTTTGGATCTCAGTCAGGGATGAATTTTGATAGAAGAAATCTATTATCTACGAATCCTGGGGTGATTATTTCTCAAGATGCAAGAGATTGGATCATTCCTGTTCTAGATGTCATGCTGGAATCCAGAGTAAGATGTCACCAGAACCATGCATTTGACAAAGAAGATGCCTAAAATATCTACTGTCAGAAGTGTGCAATCTACCAATGAATTTTTTGAGCTTGAGCTATTGAATATGAGGATGAAGTATGCTAAGGTTCTGAAGCACTATGAGAGTTTTGTGTGGGAAACAGTGACTGAGGAAGAGGTTGTTTATCATGGAGGTGGTGACGGGTGTGATTTTAAGGATTTTCAGTGACGGTGTTGGGTTTTTAATGCTTTCTTCATATTCTATTCTTTTCTTTTAATAAATGGTCAGGGGTTCTGCCTCTGGCTATGCTTTCCTGGTACTCATTCATTCCAAAATTATTTTGTGTTGTATGGGAAATAATATGATTTTTTATTAATATTTCTTAAATGTGGAACATCACCCTATTATATGGATGAAAAATTCAATTAATATTAATTCTCAGGTACTGACATATAACCTCATGTTAAATCAAAAAAAAACATCCAACAACCACTTAATATAATTTTGATAAATTAAATTTTGTATATTCATAGGTACAAAAATCAATTCCCCTACTAAAATAGTTTGGTACCTTCCAATAACTATTCATTTGAAGCATTTATTTTCAAATTAAATTAATTGTAAAAGGGTATGTTGCCATTAAGAATAATTCATCTCTGATGGTAAATTATTTCACACAACTGACTCATCACAATAGAGGATATTTGATAAACAAATTTATGATTTTGGAATTATTGTTAGAAATGTCAGTATGGTAGTGTGTACAGATTGAATTAATCTATATCAGAGCCTATGTAGACAACATTGATCATGTAATGTTATTGGTAGTTTCCAACTTATCCCCATATATATTCTTGAATATGAAATATGTTATGATTAGAATAATAATTTTTTGAATAAATTATCTGGGAAATTATATTAATGTGTATCATCCAATATTGATTTATGATTTAGATCTTCATCATGTTGATGGTGTGTTTTGTTTCAATTCATACAATTTTTTTTTTTCGTGCTATGATAATGTTCAGTATGGATGAATTTTCTAAATATTGAAACTAATATAGATGCAATGTTATAAGACCTAATTCAAGACCATTTTCAATAGAGTGACAACATAATATCAATTGCAGTATAGAAGAATGATAGTGTAAATGGGACATTGAGTATTTTTTCCCATTAATCATTATTATTTTATATTAAAAAATAAATTTAATGGTTTACGAGAATAAAATCTTCCCCCAAAACCATTTCCATTTGAATAATATTATAACATGGTGAAAATTATTGATTCAAATTTTTTGAACAAAAAATAGTTCTTGTCTTCAAAAAACATTTTCATGAAACTGTATATTAGTATTAACTGTCACGGTTGAGATTTTTACAGATAAAACATAACATTAATGTTCTGTATGTTGAGGAAATATATGTGAATGTAATATTGGAAGACTATTAGACATAATATGAAAGAAAAAAGATCGATTGAATCCTACATTGATCATGACAGGAATGGGAAAACATTTTACGATAGCTTCTACTATGAAAGGATACCAAATATATTTAACTATGGCTTGTTACACATTAGGAAAACGTGGGATGTTGAATTTCATTCAGGGAATATATGGTATAAAATGACCCAAGGGATATTCTTAAAATTTTATAAATAACATGTCAGTGTCGCATTTCATGTTTATAGGTATGAAATCACATGATTTTCATATATTGATGAAACAACTACAACTAGTCGAACTGCGAGGTATAATGACGTTAGCTGTCAGAAATATTGTCATCAAGTTATGCATTTTATTCAAATCCATTTGTATCATTTTTTTTAAATTTGTAAAATGAGTTGGAAAATAATGTTTTTTTATAAATTCACAACTATAAATATATTCTCCACATACAAATTTCAATATAATGGGTTATTTTGTTATTCATAAGGTTTGTGTGATATGAATATGATGGCCAATTTATTTACATTTTATATATCCTTTAAAAGGTATTTTAAAATTTTAATGGGATATATTAAAAATAATTATTTATTGGAGGCATATATTCTTCGAAAATATGAATCAGAAGATGTTAATGAGCTCTATACTGATTATTTGTAGGATGTGGTGGAAATTGGTCTTCCTATATCTCGACATTTTACATTTAATAGTTCAGGTAGAGGGAATAGGGGCATAAAGGCAATATAAATTCCATGCGATGAAGTGAAGTATGAAAATATAAATATTATGAATATAAAATGATGTTAAATCATATATATATAATTACATATTGCTGAATAAAGAGACTGTATCAAAAAATAAATGAAAATTGGTTGATTATTGAAAAAAATGCATTTAATTCATTCTTTAATAAGAATTTGAGAACATATATATCTGAATCAATTATGTTAAAATGTTTTTCGGGGAATCCATATCTAAATATAATAACTTATACTTGATTTGATTTTAATGGTTATACATTTTTAACAAAAAATTTGGATGAAAATAGAACTATTCAAATTAGTGGTGTGATAGTTATCATGAATGTAGTGAATTTTTCATGTCCCAAAGATAATATCCCAATTTTTTCTTTATAAGAATATTTTCTAGTTTCTGTGGATATATGGGAAATTGATTATACAAAACATCGAGTCACTATGGTAAAGTGTATTGGGGCTAATAACAATAGAGGGGTGAATCAAATTGATTACATATCTACAAATGTTTATAGGAAAATATTTAATTACAATGAAGAACTATTTATCACTGCACACATGAAGAGTAGATATTTTACATAATTGAACCATTGAATGATCAATGGACTATAGTTTTTCAATGAAAAATATATAGTTTAGCTGATGAAAATGATGTAGATGATATTATTGATTTTCATTTGTCTTATTTAACTATTAATCAATTTTTGTATAATTACAATGACTACAATGTAGACTTAGTGCATGTAGTACGTAAGTATTATAATGAAGGAATATGAAAAAAAAACTAAATTAGTATGCTATTTTTTCTATAAATTTTCTATAATTTGTTTTTTAAAATCATAAATTTTCATGCATCTTTTTTTTACTTATTTTTCTCATTATTTTTTCAAAATATTCAATATTTTAATGATATGAAAGTACAAAAAACTTAATTAAATATGCTAATGTTAATGTCAGATACAATGTGATAGGAGTATTTACTGAGGTATATCTATTTTATCATATTGTTAAATATTCATTAATATGATTATTTAATGAATGAAAAATTTTAATTTATTGTTTTTTTGTAGGTCTACTGATGCATCATCAGTAGAGGAGAATTATTAGGTTACTATATACAGAGAATGTTTTCAAGTCTATAAATGTGGTATTATATTTTTACCAATACTATCACTTTCTCGTGGAGTTGAAGGATTACATATTCATATTTATTATAATAATAATTAAACTATCCAAAATATAGTTTATATTCTTAGTTATTTATCAATGGAGAGCCATTTTCGATTTAATATTTTAGATTTAGATGGGAAATCTATTGACTGGATGGAAAAATATGAAATTTGGGAGGATATGATGGTAAAATATACCAATTGATTAATTTTATTTTATTTCATGGAAATTAAATATTTTTGATGGCATATTTAATTTATTCAATTATAGATGACATTGAATTTTAATGAAAAAAATAAATTATGTAAATAGATATCTCTTTAGTAGTTGATCCTCTGATATATTTTAAAACAAAACTAAAAAAAATTCATTGGAAGATAAATATTGAAAAAACATTACTAATGCATTAGTTTATAGATGCAGAAACAAGGATGATATTTATTGACATATATCCAGAAGAAAAATTTCATGTAAAATATTTATTTCATATATTAAATTTATTATATATTTATGTAATTGCATATTAAATTATTTTTATAGTACATTCCTATAGGAGATATCATAAAAAGATCCTATTGAAAAATACATACCATCATTCATTCTCATGTGGAGGGTATCCGTTATTATGGAAGAAAATGATTGATGAAAAATTTAATGTGTTAAGTGATTTAAGTAATATATGTAAAGAAGAGGTCCAGTTTGGTTTTTTATACCCCCCCCCCCCACTCAATATGAATAAATAAAAATGTTTGATAATAAAAAAAATAATGTATTTTACAGAGGAAGAAAAGATGTAGAAGATAAAATTGTAAGTAACTATTATTTACTTGTCATCAATTTTTCTATATTATTAATTATAAACAATAATATAACATTTTCATTTTTTATTTCTGGATGAACATATGAATCTAGAGATACATGGCTCTATTATCTCCAAGGGTATGAAAAAAATCCAAGACACTACATTAGAAAAGGCATAACAATCTGACCGGGATAGAGGATATTAGGGATGTTTTGTTATTCAGAATGTTTTTTGTCAAATTAATAATCCTAAAGACCCATAAATTGAATCCATAAAAGTCTATCTGAAAGAGACAAAATGGTATATGGGTGATCAAATTCATGTTGACTTGAAGCATGCATTGCTAGAACACCTGACAAGATTGTCACTGTCTGCATAGACTTCCCAACCATCCCACCCTTCCTATCCAGGCTATCCGGTTGTGCATCCTTTATAGCCATTACATCTAGATTACCCTTCCTAGCCGGACAACATTGTTCCTCTACCTCATAAATCAGACAAAAACATTTTGTGTGTGTTATTTATAAGTATTCCTTATATACCAATTATTTCATTAGTAATGATGAATTTGGGGGGGGGGTATTTAAATCACAATATTGTGAAGATGGTTTAGGATAGAGTACCAGTACATGATTTGTTATTAATATTGGTCCACTACTATTTCCAATAGAGGGGATAATCTGAGATGGGGATTGTCTTGTCAATTTCTTAAATTGTCCAACTAGTTTACTTTGTTATATTTCATATGTGTAATGAGTTTTTTAAACATTGATTACATATTATTGAAAATTAGTTATAATGTATTCTTTAATATTACTTATATAAGATTATAATAAATAAAAATACATGGCACAAATTAAACAAAGTTTTCAGGAACCATAGACTATATAAAATATATGATGATTATTATGGGACACAAATATTATCTCAGGGTTCTTCATCCCTGAATTATATATATGAGTTTAGGATGATGTCTAATATATGAAGAAGAGATTATCCATTGAGATTATGAAAACAATATATCATAGTTTTTGGTGATTTTGAAGAGCTCACCAATATTGTTCTACAATTGTTTTTCATGTAATTAAATTGATGTTTATGCTTTTAATTCCTTAATATAAGACGGTTTAAATGAATAAATATATTTTCATTTCAAATTATGTATCCAAAAAATCTTCTTATACAATATGAAAGCACATGCATTTATTGTTTTATATATACATAATACAATTCCATGGAAGTGAAACATGTTAAGAATTCTAATACAGGTTCATATATCTATAATATATTGTCAGAGATGGAGAGAGGATATTGAATCTTTCCATTTCATGATATGTAAGAACATAAACATATTTATGAACTAGTGATCATTAAAATGTAAATAATTATGATAAATTGGCATTGCAGGGGGTGTTATATGTTAAGTGTATTTTCCCAATGTAAATGCATGTTATATTGGTTTCTCTCTTTAGCATGGATTGTTCATAAAATAGTCTCCACCTTATAATGCATGAATGTTTATTTTTTTTATATGATCGTTATATTTAAATAAAAATCCTTATACATGTATTGTTAGTTCATATATAAGAAAATTATGTTCATGGAAATAATTTAACGAATGACTTGTTTTGATGAAGAAACCAAATGCAATCCAATATTAGGATGTAAAGGTTATTAATTATTATATAAGATAGTATTCTGATTTTTTGATATATATATATATATGTATGCATGTTTTTATCAATTTAAATTTTCCTAACCATAGTTTCATCAATAACAAGGACATCTTGAATGTGGTCTAAATGTTCAATGATTCAGGAAATATCTATTTACTACTCTGGTAACTACTGAATTTGATAAGTTTAGTTATATTAATTTTTTTCTAATTTCAATCATATTATTATATTTTTTAATATCATGTCATTAAATGTAATTATATATATATTCAAAGATAAATATTCTTATAAAAAATAGAAAATATCATCTTTGATATTTGAATGAAAACTATTTTTGATATCCGATTACAATTTGTGGTATTTTTATTCTAATTTTTATGAAAAATAAGACATTTTCTAAATAACTTATTTACAAAAAAGAAATTATTTTTCTTTAATATGTGGTTAAACATAATGATATAAAATTAATTCCTCCACAATAACCAACATTGATAATGATTTAAATATTAGGTATATGTATTTAAATTTTACATTATAATAAAAATGTGTATATAATTTTTTGATTCAAAAGATAAAATCATGTATGTTTTTTAGAGTTTTAGTCTATTATAAATACATTGTAATTGATAAAAACTATTTTTTTATTAGATGTATTTTTATTATTTTAGTAGTGTAAAATTGATAATTATAAAGTAAATTATCTTTCAGCCTCACTTTATATAAAAATGGATGTTGAACCATTTTTAAAAAAAATATGTGGTTTCAGTTTTGATTTTTTAAAAAATATGATTCCAAAAACCAAAAGGTATTTTGTTTTCAGAATTGGTTTATATCAATCCAATTGAATAAACTAGCTAAAACACTATTTTCTCCAATAGTTTTTTAAAAAACTGACTCTGAAAATTTGTTTTCCACATCACTTTATTTGTAAAACTGTCCCATAAATTTAATATTGTATCATTTTTAGTGTCATTTTTTTGAAAAACAATACCTATAATCTTGTTTTTTAGATTTACATTATCTACGTCAGTTACAACTGATGTCAATAATTAAAAACACCAATATGAAATCTAGATTTTTTACTACTGAACATTCCATTGTGTCATTTTCCCACATTCAAATTATGATGGGAAAAATATTTGTGGATTTTTTAGGCCTTGTTAATAAGTCTAAACTTATTCAATCACATAGAATTTGGTCCCATTTTATTTCATTTCCAACATAACACCAACCCACTGAAAATGTGATATAAAATATACGTTTGTATTTATTCTAATAAAGTGTACTGAAAATTATGTGATATGTTTTTCACCCATTAACTACCTCTTTAGATCATATTCTTATAGGACAAATAACAACATCCTAAACATCAATAAATTTTATTTTTATATGATATATGTTAATATAAAACTATTAAATATTTTAATATACCTTTTAAAATATTTATCATCAAGTTAGGTATTCTATATTAATTACAAAAGTGATTGTATATAAATTTAATATAAAAATAATAATGTCCCTATAGGAGTAATTTTATTTTTATCCATATTTACTATATACTAGAATATTTGTCCCTATAAATCATAATAATGTAATGAAAACAATGGTCCTTTATACTAAGGGAAACATCATTAGTATTCTCATTTACATGGTTGCAGTGTATCAATAAATAATAGTATTTGACAAGTTCTATGAATATTATATGTTAATAATAATATTATGTGGTCTATATATTCATTTTTTAATTTAACAAAGAGATATTTCTTCCACATAATGAAGTCAAAGGTTATAGATACCAACTCAATTTCATGAGTTGGTTTTTCCATTTCATGGATCCATAACTATCATGATTCATATTTAACCACTCTTTCGAAATACATAAGCACATATCCCAAACCACTCATTAACAAATAAATATATCAAAAAATTCTTCATTATTAAGCGCTAAATTCAATTAAAATTAATTATCTAATATCCACATTATATCCCAAAACAAAACAAATATTTCACATACTATAATAATTTAATAACATTTTTTTCAACCTGAAAATTAGTTTCCCTGTTGGGAAAAATCATAAAAATGATGTTGTTACTTCTAAATAAACGAATATAAGAATCTCAATTATATTTCTTTGAGTGGGGATTAATTTTTAATATTTTTTATTTATTTATCAGTAGATATTTTATCATTAGGAAATATTTCCTATGAATGAACTAGAGTGAGCAGTAATTCATACATAAAATATCTCTCATGTAATTTCATTTATCTAATAGACGTAATAATTATTGACAAATAAATTTGTTTCGCTTCATGTATTGAATTATTTCACCCTTTAATATCATTATGATGTTATCTATATAATTATTTAGTACTCTATATAATATATAGATATATAGCTGCTGAATTATTACTTCCAAGGGGAATTAATGAAACCATATAATTTTCCTTCCATATGTGAAAGGTCATATTTTTTATATCAACAACATTTCCTCATAACTAATGATAATGTTGGAACCAATGTTGTTCTATTCATAAGATAGAGTTTGGTTTGTATTGTTTTATCAATCCTTTTTGGATGTTCACCTATTTTTCAAATAAATAGATCATATAGTTTATGTGTGCAATATTGTAGTGTTTTGGAATCATGCATCCAAGGCATGTTTTGAGTGCCTCGCTTCAAAATATGTCAATGGGAAAAAGTGAAAAAATATTTGAAGATCATGATAATGGGATCAGGGATGCGCTGAAGAGACATTACCTACAAATACGTTGTCAAAATGGATCTTTCATGCTCAATGGGAATCTTGTGCGCCAATGTAGTTCTTGCACACAAATGAAATATATTCCGTGAAAAATACTGATCTTTCTTACCAAGACATAAAAGCCTGTAAATTGGAAGATACCACAATTAAAGACACAATAAATTGTATCAAATAATTATGATATCATTCGTGCAAAATATATCCATGAAAAGTTCAAATATTATACTCCATAAAAATCATCAACACCAATAGTGGATCTTTCATGAAAAAATAAGATCATATACGTACAAGGTATGTGTAGTGTGAAATAGTCTATTTAAAATGATTAAATGATCCGAATATCCTATTTTTTAGTTTAGTGATTTAATGTGTATAAATTCAGGACTACAATTCTAGTAGTGTCTCATGCTGAGCAGAGAAAAAGTATTACATGCAAATCTATTAAAGTGACCTTCAAGTCTCTAAATTGAGTTATAATTATTTCAATCCAGTGAGCTAGGTGGATCAACCAATGTGATCTGCGGGATGTAGTGTTCTATCCATTAACCTCTCTAAATGAAGTGTTATTGGAATAGGGTGACTGTGACTAAAAAATATAATCCACAAACTAGTAACCAATGGTGTATATTGGTAAGACAGACACATTGTGGTTGTATGCTCCATGGATGTACCCCTTAATGAAGAACTATGTAAAAATGTTGAGTAATCTCCCTATATGTGATTATTTGTTTATGTTCATATCCTTTAAAAAAGTTTTACAGTTTCCTACCAACGAGGGAATAATATATATCACTTTAAATGAAATCTTTTGACAACCTAATTAACCTCTCCCATCTCAGGGTGTTCTAGGGATCTACAGATAATTTTAGTGATAATAAATCATTCAAAAAAATTATATCATGTAATTTAATTAAAAAATATAAATTTGGGGACGAAAATAAATATTATTTATAGTATTGGTACTTATCCGCCAATAATTGATTCACAGCCTTATAGACCCATTTTAATTTTTTCTCAAATATTATTGGTGTTCCCCAGAAATAATATCTAATGATATATAATTACCTTTAAAAAAATTTATTGTTGTTTCCTTATATCTACGAATTATCTTTGTGACTATCATTGATGATTCGTGATTTTTTGTTAATAATCAAGGAAGAGTTCAATGTCAATCTTCACATACCAATTAGGTGGATGTGATAGTAATTCATATTGTATTACATCATTGTATTATTGAATTTTGTGAATTTTCCCTTATCTATAATATTTATTTTCAATATAAAAATTTCATTTTCACTTCCTCTTCTACAAAAATTTCAATAATGTGAGCTACTATATTTGAATACATAGATGTTTTTGGTAATTAAATCAACACAAAAAAACTTGCGACTCTCATACCATATTTATATAGATTTATCATTCCATATGAAATAGATTATTGAATTATAAAATAAATGTTATACAATTTGATTATTTTTTCTATTTAATAATTGGTATTCAAATTAGTTTTCCAACAAATGACTATATATATATATCTAAATAGCGACATTATGATGAATTATTTTTTAAATATGTTTTAAACTAAATTATTGTAAAAATTATTTCTTTAACTAATAGAATAATATATAATGTGATTAAAATTTATTCATAATGAAAAATAGGTTCCATGGGGATAAGTAAAAAAATAATTGGGTGAGCTTTGATTCTTCGTAAAAGACATGACATAGTGGAATCAATCATAGAATAAATAAGTATTTGATTGTATGGAATAAAAAAATTGTCATATATTACAAAAATCTATAATCAAGGAAGAAAAATATAACAATGAATGATATAAAAATATAAATAAGAACATGGATATGAATAATTCGTTTTATAATGATAAAATGCATAATTTCTTATAACATAATTTAAATATTAATGTCTCACACATAGACATCATATATTAATAGAAAACTAACAAAAAAGTTACAATGAATTTTATTCTCTATTAGAATGACAAGGCCTCTAGGTGATATCCATCATATTGCCCAACACATACCAGACTAGGTCAAACAATATGACCAAATGAATGGTATAATTATCATTTCATTATATAATCAACATTTAATGGTAATAACAAATATTATTGAATAAGAGGGAAAATTATAATATTTTTCATACTTAATAAATATAATAACATGATCAAAAGACATATAGATAAATATGGAATTTGTTATCATTACTACATATCCCTAGAGTACCTAGAAAGTAATTAATGGTTTTGATACAAATTAAAATCATACATAAAATTATAATTGATAATATATTTTTAAAATTATATCGAATAATATTTTCCATAGAAAACGTTTCTAAAAAATCTAGAAAAAATAGATTATTTTTTCATTAGAAATCATTTAATAATGTAGTTTAAAGTTGATAACCAATAACGGAAATGATGTTGCGAAATTTTAGCCTTGTATTATATATTAATAAACCTTCATTTTTTATAATTATAAATTGTATAAAATATATTGTATAATAAATAGTAAAAATATTTCATTTAATAAATTTTATATGAAGTCACTATAAATGATAATTTAACATAATAGATCCTTGGTTTAATTTAACATTAGACTTAAGGATAAATTAGTATCATGAATAAGGTAGTGGAAAATTCCCAACCAAAAAATAATAAATATGGTTAACATTTCAAATAAAAATTAATTCCATGGTATTGATAATAAAGAATTTAATGAAATGATTAATGGGAATTAATTAGAATAAATAGGTTTTATGAACATTTGTGGGTTTAGTATTCTGTTAATGTATAATTTCCCCTAATGTAAATTGAAATTTTAATAATCATTATTAAAAAGGAGTTTGTAAAAAAACTAATAGTTTGATATAATTATTGTATATGTTCAGTAAAACATATTTTACAATAAATGTTTTTATTGAATCATATATATCAAGTACACATTTATCTCTATCTTCATTTATATCATTTATTCATAACATATTTTTACCAAATACCAATAATTCAATGTTTAATTTTTCAGATGATATTTTTTTGGTTTTTTATAATTTGTTTAATTATGATTCATAAAAAATTAACAATGGTTATGGTTAAATAATTTATGGAAAATTAATTATGTCAAATATATGAAATTTATACATAAATTCAATTTTGGAACCATCAATTTTGGAAGATTCTGAAAATTTAATTATACCAATATATATAGGCGGTAGTCTATATATACACATCAACATATATTCTATGTTCGAAGTGATTATATAGAACTAAATTATAAATAATTATATAATTATAGTCATAATTTTATCATAAATAACATATATATTAATTTTATATATCCATATCACCATCCATGTGAGGTGTTTGTGAAATAAAATATAAATTTCTTTATGGAGGAGGATTTATATATATGATGAACTGAAACGTACATTTTCAATTAGAATAAAGGAAAATTGAAATTGTTTTTACAATGATAAAAGAATTATTATTATATTTTCATGACTCTTGTTATATTATTTTATGAGCATTATATAATATTTAAATTTTTTATGAAGGGAAAAACTCAAAATGGATTTGTAATAACATATATGTTTTAATGGATAATATTCACTAAAAAAACATTATGTTATTATTCAGGGTTAATTATGGAAGATTCAATCCTATATATCATTTATTTTGGTCTATAATTACAATAAATTAATCATATTTGTTAATTATTTAAAAGTATTTGTATTCAAATCTGTTATTTAAATCCTCTTATACATTTAAACTCTAAAAATTCTTGAAAATTATTACCATGGAGACTATTACTTATGAAAAATAATATAGTTCATCTTATATATATATAATTATTAATATACTTTTTGATATAATATTAATTTTATTGATTAAATTAATTTACGTGATAATAATAATTTTATTATAGGTATGGAAAACAGAATGTGAAGTATTTTTTTGAAAAATTAATTTTAATAGTATGAAGTGTTTTTATTCAAAAATTTAGATATGAATGATGATTATGAAAAATATTATAATATAAATATATAAATTAAAATTATGTTTCATTGATAAAAACTAATTCATAAAATTATTTTTTTAATTAATGTAACGTATGAAAAATAGTTTCATTATTTGTTTAAAATTTCACTTGAATTTTGAAATGTGAAATGAAGGTTTATGAATGAAAAATGAAAAATTTTAATTTTATTTCACTTAATGAATATATACTAATAAATTTAAATTGATTAAAAAATATAAAAAAATTATACCAAATTTTTTTCATAAATTTAATTATTTTTTAAATTCTTTATTTTGAAGAACTTGTAATTAAATAAGTAATGTTAACTATTAAAGAATGGTGAAAAAATTATGTGTTGGGCTTATGAAATTCATGGTGTAGAACATTTTGATTTAATCATTACATGATATATTTTCAA
The DNA here is from genome assembly GCA_963277665.1 of Viscum album. Taxonomy (NCBI): domain Eukaryota; kingdom Viridiplantae; phylum Streptophyta; class Magnoliopsida; order Santalales; family Viscaceae; genus Viscum; species Viscum album. Next base: position 2,049,688,844 of record OY728127.1, read on the forward strand.
AAATAGTGGATGTAACGGTTACATACAATGATGCGTCTACCCAAAATGATGTAATATTTAATGGATTCGGTTGATAAAACATTCACACAATGATCCTTGTTTGATGTCTTCTAATTATTCGATGTTTCATAAAATTGTTTTTTAATTACTTGATCTAGAAGACTCACTATGAGGCATTAGGTGATGGAAATGCCCTATGGACTGTGTCACATTGAATCTTGGGGAATTGATGCAATAGGATTCTAATTCTTTTCACCAAGTAAGGGTTTCCTATTAACTAAACTATGATGTATTATTTAATTATCTAAAAAAGTGGTCTATATGGAATGATATTGTCGATTCATATATTTATATTTGAAATATTGGAGAATGAACCAGTGTTATCATTATGATATATATCACTGCTATATGATGCATGAAATAATGTATATTATGTTAATTTAGTGAAAAACTAGTTCAATGTTATGTTAATCGAATAATAGAAAATGGAAAATTGATGATAATATATATTCATGAGTTAGTGATTGATGTGGTTCATTTATAGGAAGATAAAATTCATGGATTGGAAAAAATTATTATAAAAATAAACATTGATCCCATATTGTGATAACATTGTAATATTCGTGATAGAAATGGGGAAGTTCCAGATTATAAATTATAATTATCATTGTATTATCAATTTAAAAATATCATCTATAATGGTTTAGTCATTCTTTGAAAATTTGTATTTTTCTCAAAATGATGGTTTTATCATTCATTTCAAAAAATATTTAAAATTTACTTTTTACTAATAATAGTAAATTTATTTCAAAAAATTAAATTATCTTTTGTGATCATAATATCATGATAATTGTAGGATTATTTGTTTGGAAGTGATTCATTTTTTTATGAATAGTAAAATTTACATATTTTTTTTGAAGAAATATAATTTCATTTATAAATCAATTAAACCATTATAAGGCATTCTAGTCAACTTCATATTGAATTTTGATTTCTATACCATCTATACCTCTGGTAATTTTCTCATTGCTAATCTAATTTTTTATAGAATTTGTATGCATACATTGGAATTGAATTATTCCAATTCATTTATATTAATTTAAAAAATATATTATATTTTTTAATAATAATAATATTCATTAGGACATCTGGTAAATTAATTTTTGACCATCATAAATAGTAAAAGCCCAAAAAATTAATTACACTAGTGAAGATAAATACTAATTTAAATGGGGTATAAAAATAGATAAGGGTTAATATAAAATGAGATCATATAAAAACCCAATTTTATAGAAATATTTCTATGGTATCAACTATAAGGGTTTTTAATGGATAATTTTTGAGGATTTTTCATTTAAAAAATGTTGATGAAAATGAATTTATTTGAAAAAGTCTGTGTTTATTGTCTCCCCCACTAGAAAACTTATACCCAAATACTCCCATGTTAAATAATGTAAATCAATTTGTATGACCAATTACATTCCCCAATCATATCCTTACTCCATTATATAAATCATAGACCAATAATTTGATCTTAAAACCATCCAAGTATTTTTTTTTATTAGAACCCAAATGAAAGGCGACAATGAAGATGAAATATTCTTAATTGATAATTTTCATTTTATTTTATCTTACACCTCCATAATATCATATTTTATATGGTTAATATAATAAATAATAATATTTAATAAAATAATCCATTTTTATATTAATTTAATAACTTTAGTCCATCTCATATTCCATCAAATGGGAAATGAAACTATCGATCATTTGTAGTGAGGACAACTACCTCACAAATGAATGTAATTTTGGTTCCATAATCAATATTCATTGATTGGATATTTATTCATTTAACACATTTATATAAAATTATTATAGATTTTTATTATCACATATATATTATTCTATCCCTTTATTTTTTTAATAAGACAGCTTCTCTTGTTTTTATAATGGACTACTGCCTCACTAGGTGATCTGATTATTTTTACATTTACTCATTATATGGTATTTAACAAGGATATATTTAAGGTACATAAGAAATATATATTTTATTTTATTTATTTAATAAAATAAATATACCATCAACATCCTTACCCTTTCACCTGTTATGTGATTTATAATATCGCTCATACATATGTAAGACCTACCAACTCGACAAAGTGAGGTGATCTATTTAACAAGTTCAAATTTAAATAACTATTTAAAAAAATATCAAGAAAAAATGATATATATATATATATATATTTATCTTTAATATTAGTTTTTTGATTATTTATATATTCTATGTTACAATGTTCTAGAATGTTCACGACAAAATACGGATGAGAAAATAAGGTAACTGACCCCCCGAATAAATGAAATAAGTGAAATATTATATGAAAAAAGGTTTTAAAATTACATAATGTGATCATATATGGTATTATTAAATTAATATGATAATAGACTAAATTTATTACATTCTCCTTGTTCTCGAGGTTAAATCATGTTCATCCAAATGGAAGCATCAGGTATGGTACATTATCTCAATTTCTCACCATTGAATAATATTATAATATTATACTCCAAATTTTATTTATATGGGGTATATATTACCCATTAAACATGTCATATTATAAATAATTCATTCATTATTTTACATTATGTTTTAATTTGAATATTTCTGTCTATAGGGATAATAAAATAAAATTATATAGTGGTATAGATCATCATAAACAAATTTCATTAAATTGGGTTATATTACAACTTTTTCATAAAAACAATCTAATAATATATATGTAAATACTTCTTAATACCTTATATTATAGCTCAAAAAAATTATTTATATTTGAGACATGTAATTTATTAATTGATTAATTCTCACATCAACTGTATTATCTCTATAAATTTATATTTTAAAATAACATTTAAATCAATATTGTTGATACTTGAATTTCCATTAAAGAATATTATTCGATCACATTATAATAAACCCCTTCCATTTTAGAAACCTCAAATTATTAATTATTTATTCATGTAAAGATACATGTTTTTTACTCTTTCAAACATATGATGAATGTTATGTTTTTTAATAAAACCCAACATAATTTCAATATTATGTTGATACACATTTTTTATTTAAATCAATGTTTTATATATTGTTTTCATAATTTTAATAACACTATCCAAAAGATTTATGAATTATATGTTTTGATAGAAATATTTCTTCATATATTGTATAATGTTTTGTTTGAAAAATAGATTTTAAATGGTAGAAATATATATTACTCAAATGTGTTTTTAATTTTATTTTTATATAATTTCTTTTGATCAATGGAAAGTACTAATTATTTTAAAAATAATAAACTAGGGATATGGTTGATTAATATCATTTTTACTATTTCAATGAATGTATTATTATCATTTTGACCATGGAATGCATTGGAAGTCACATTAATCCTTATTATTAATAATAACTAATTTTAACTTTAATTATGCATTTTTTGTGATCGATGAATATTAAATGTAACGGTCCGACTCGGATCACCCCTGAATTAGTGGTCGGAGTAGTCGCCACATGACATCAAGAACATATCCCCATATGCTAGAGGCTGTTGACTAATTGTAAAGACCAGAAAAATTAAAGGGAATTTTTTTCTTAATTTTTATTGTAATTTTACAAGAACGTGGTTTCTAACGGCGCCTGATTTCAAGGCCCGGTGTACCCGGAATTATTTTTGAAGTTTAGCTCAGGTACGTTCAGTGAAATAATGAGCGGGTTTTTTTCTAACTTTTGAACTAGTGCTCAGAATCAACTTCTGAGGGAACTGATGGATTCACATCGTCAGTAATTTCTTAAGAAGATCTTTTTAGGAGGTGCGTTTTCACGGGAGGAGTTCTTGAAAATTTTGTGGAAGATAAAATAAAAATTGAGTTACAATTTTTATTTCTTTAAAGTAGTTATATACTTTGAGTGGAAGTTAGGTAACTACCCATGAGAGGTTAAGAGGGTGGTGGGGCCCACATGAGACCCTAACCCCCTTGATCTTCCCATAACCCACTTGACCTCCCATAACTCACCTCCCACTTAAATATTGTAACTCCACTTTAACTTAAGTGACTCCTCTCCCCTCGCCTCCCACATTTATTCATGCCACCTAAACATTAATTAATTTGACAACCCAAGATCAATTAATTAAGTGTGTTGGTTTTGAATTTTTTAATTTTGAATTCATGGCATGGGTAAATAAAATAAGGTGGTGCCTTATTTTATTTTGGTTAGAAATTTTGTGTTAAAAGAAAGGGAAGAGACCATTTGAGTTTTTAAGAACTTCCTCCGAAGAAGAAGAACGCTTCATTTAATTTGTTGAAGAACGTTAAGAACATCAAAGTTTCGACGAAGAACACCATCTCATCTTGCACCTTATCTCCATGTCAAAAGATGCGAGATGCCACATTCTTCATCGGGCGATCACTGACGACGTGCCTTCTCCTCTTCTTCCTCCACGTCAAGGGAGGAGACACCACTGTGGGGAACGTCACCATTGATGACGACTCACCCTCTAACATCAACGGAATCGGCACCGATCTTCCACGACGTCCGATCACCGGGACGCTTACCTCTTCCGCGGCTTGATGACGTGTGACGTCTTTACAAGGTAGGGGTTTGGTTTTTTTGTCGTGAATAATTTTTGACATTCTTCGATATTAACGGCCAAATGATTTCAAAATAACGGTGGAGGTCGGACCGCACAAACACCACCAAACCTCCTCCCCTTTTTATTGTGATGGTTTTCTACAAGGCTTGAAATGGAAGTGACACAGTGTCGTCGCTCCGAGCGGGAATTTAGAGAATCACGACGAAGAAGTGAGACGCCGTCGCGTCACGTCGAAAAACCACGAAGACGACGCGATTTGTTATTTGATGTGCCGATCGACGGGTGAAGACGAATTGGGCCGAAATGGCGTTTGAATTCATTCGCAGTAAAGATCGGGTCCCGAGAGGACTGTTGGCGAAGGAGGTAGGCGAAACGGACCACCGGAGGATATCTGGTGGTCCGAAGAAGGTGGCGGCGGCACGCCGTCGCAGCAAACTACCGCGGCTGAGCCGCGGTGGTGGGACGTGAACCGTAATGGCCGGGCCGATATGGGGTTGAGGCGGCGCGGCTTTAAGCCATTCCAGGTTGACAACCCGGGGGGAGGGTTTGTAACCCCCCGTACCCATCGCTCTGCGCCAGAGTGAGGCCAGCCGGTTGCCCAGGCCGGGCCGGGCCGCACAGCCGGACCAGGCCGCACCTAGCTGGGCCAGACCCGGACCCAGTTCGGGTCGACCCTGTAACACCCCCGAGATTTTATGAAAAATATTATTTTAATTTCATTAATGTCTTGTGTTTTATGCTACACCAATATTACCTTGCGCTATACGCAACACCGTATTAGCTAGCAGTATATGCAACACTATTCTTGGATCGTGTTACACACAATTTTGAAAATAGTTAGTCTACGCAAAATTGAGTGTATATATATATATATTCAATGAATAAATTAAAATATGGTTTGATTCTGTTATACAAAACAACGAAGGATTCTTGCACAACATGAAACCCTGACTTGGCATGCATTACACGTAATCACGACCTTCCTCGATAGCGTGTGTTGTACGCAATATCAGGTTTTACTAAACAACGATATATTATTATAATATTATTATGAACTAGCCATTATGAATGGTATTAACTAAATTTTGAATTTTATAACATTATTTTTCATCTTACACATTTTTTATAACATGGTATAAGAACAAAATAAATTTTTCGGGTAAAATAAGTATTTTTCAAAAAATGCAGTTTTTCTGCCTTTTGATAGCGCACCCACTTTAAATCTAGTTTTTACATGTTTATAAGTTCAATTTGATAAAATAAAATTCTTCTTTTGAATCAAGAAATAAAAATTTACTTTGGATAAATTTTTCATATTATTCTGGTAACTTTTATATTTTGATGAATAGTAAAAACACGCTATATTTTAATTAAAAACAAATTTTTTCATCGCAATAATTTATATGGTTAAATTATAATATAGAATTGATTTAAAATATAAATAGAATATATTTTTACCATTTAATAAAATGTATGTCATGAGCATTGATTTTACATTGAATTCGTAGGTTAAATCAATTCAATCTTTTGCAATGTTTTAAACAAAAACCCGTTTTCATTCTACAACAGGATTAATTTTAATTTAATTTCTGAAACTTATGTGTATATAATTTGAAAAAATGGATTCCATATTTGGAATTAGTGGGTCCAAATTATGTTAATAGGATACTTTTTATTTTTGGGAATTATGAATAGTAACTATGGTAAATATTATTTACAATAGTTAACGGTAAATCAGGTAATTAAGGGTAAATATAATATTATAAATTACCCTAACACATGCCAAAATACTATTGTATGGATAATAGTATACCCATATCACCTAAGGGTTGTATTAGATTTATTTTATGGACTTTTGACAATGAAAATAATTTAATTATTATTAAAACCAAAGAAAGTGACAATATGTCACTCTATTAAATCTTATAAGTATAATAATTTTAATTTAGTGATACACATCATAAAACATCTAAAACGAATAGTCTTCAGAAAACTGATAAAATTATATACATCATGATAATTTATTTATAATTTTTAGGGATTAAATAAATGTCATTAATGGTGATACATAAATGATGCAGAAATTATTTATAATGTGAAAAATCAGTAATATAGTCTTTATTGAAATAATAATAGCCATTAAAAGACCCACAAACCTGACCAAAACTTATTGGTATTGTATATCTACACCATAATAATCAAATTACCTAATTTATAACCGTTTGGAGTCTTATAAAAGTGATTATGACACTTATATTATTTTATTTTAAATATTTCCAAAGTTGTCACCTTCATAATTTAATAAATATAACAATTTAACTATTGTGATTTTAAGATGATAAATTCGAGTAAAAGTATTATTGTTAAATTTAATAGATTTATCTTAATCATAGTATTTTATTTGTAATTTTTATGAAAAAAATAAGTATATTAAATAATTATACAAAAAATGTTGTAGTAATTATTTTATGAAGAGATAAACCAAATAAATGGTTTTACAAATAATAAAATAAATATTATATGAACTATTTAATGTTCTCCACCTATTTTCTAGATACATATGACCTTTTATTAATCTATTAAAGCTTTTATTTCGAAAATATCTTCGTTATATATTTTATTTAAAATCAAATAAATGAATAGTGTCAAAATTGAAACTATTGTTATTTTATAAAAATAACATATTATAAAATTGTTTAAAAATTACATAAATATATAAAAATTCTAAATTTAAATTTATATGGTCTAAAATGTTATAAAGTACCCAATTATGGAAAATTCACAACAAATAAGTAATCATTTGTTATAATTTAATATTTAGAATTTTATTACCCCAAATAAAATTAAATTTATTAAATAAGGATAAATCTTGTTGATAATGTTTAAAATAAATTCCTAAAATGTATAAATTTGATTGGTTGAAGAGATTACAACCCTATCTAATCAAATATTCGGATATGATTCATTTTTGGAGGTTTTTATGTGGGGTTAGATTTATTATAAATTAATATTTTTAAGAATTCCAAAGGTGCCCCTCTCCTCCCTTATAAAAGGGAACATCCTCCCCCTCTTCCTCACACAACATTGAGCCTTCAAGATCGGACAACCCCTGCCAAATTTTCTTCTCCATTTACCTAGAAACATCCTAGAGGTCCTGGTCTTCTTCAACGACCAAATTAAGTTCCCTAAGAAGAATTCTCAAAGAGGGGCTTCAAAGAAGAGGTAATGTCCATTACCAATTCTTTCAACTCTATTTCTTGTTCCACATCATCTTGTTTAGTTTTTTCATTATAAGGTAAAATAATCAGTATCAATCATATACTGATATTTTATTATAAGCATTAAAGACCATATTTCACCATTTATCCATCCAACGGAAAAAGAAATCACCGCGCGTGCGTACATACAGAATACCGTCTCCACGCTGTGGTGTGATCTATTTTCCACCACCACATTACATGGATTGGTATAAGGGTGAAAGTAATTAATATATATGATTATTTTAAAGTGATATTTATTCTGTAATATTACACATACAATTTAATACAACTCCACGATCTTGGGAATGATATCATCGCTCGTGCGTACGTACGGACTACGGTCTCCACGACGCGATGAGATTCACTCTCCTTGTTAACCATTCATGAATGATTATAATATATATATAATGAATAATAATAAAATATATGACATAATAATGATACTGGATTTATGTATATATATACATGTATGTTATTTACTTAATTCCATTCAATTAAAAAGTGAAACGAAAACAGCGTTCATGCGTACGTAAGACCTACCATCTCCATGAACGGTGTATTTCTTTCCATTTATCGATCTATTATATATATGTATATTCTGAATATATAATATATATAAATCATGTTTTATATTCTGTAATTATGTAATCATGATCTAAGTAATCATATGAATAATTACAAGTCAAAACACGGACGACAAATGAAACGATTTTACCAAAAACGCTCTTTAACATGGAATTTACAAAAGAACGGGTAATATAAAGTCATTAGTGAACCATATATGACATAATAACAATGAATATGATTCTGTAATGAGTCAATAACATTATTTAAATCATTATACAGGAGGTTCAGACACTTACGAAGCAAATCGGACCTAAGGTAAGGGATAATTTTGCAAATCTCATTTTTATCCGAGATTGCTTATTTGTATGTATTTACTGGGGGTTATTGATATCATCCAAGTCCATGTTTTATAAATGTGTATTAATGTATGGTTAAAGTCCTTTTTACCCATTTTGACATTTACTACATGGTATGTATGGAATCTTTTTTTTACAAGTTACTTTTTGACTTTTCCAGCTAAAGTACGAGAAGAATGTTTTTTTAAGTTATACGGCATGAAAGGATTTTTACGGTTTTATAAAGAATTATTGTCATGAAGCTTCCTCCAAAATAATTCATGACTATTTTCAAAAAAAAACATTTTCTTTTAAAATTTCATGACATTTTGTGTAAAGAGATTGATTTTGAAAAAAGAAAGGTTATTTTCCTCAAGAATTCATTTCAAGTGTTTTATCAAAACCATTTTACATCTAAGATGACATTATTTCATATGTTTATGTTTCAAGTATCATGTCTCTATGATTTACAAGGTTTCACTTTTCTTATTATGAAATAATATCCATTTATTTTATATGGATTATGTGATGATGGGATGATGTTTATGGAACCCATTTTATTTATTGGGTTATTATGAATGATGTATGTTTATTTTTTGGAACAAGTAAGAATGATTTCATTACAAGATGGGTGGGACCTATATCTCCATACAATGCATTGGGTAATATTTTTATCTCATGAGATAGACATGGCTGGAACAACAAGTTAAACTGGTTCAGTAATACTGGACTGGAACGAGTAGTGAACTCGATTCAGAAGGGACTTTGTCCACTAAGATGGTCTTGGTAGCAATGCCTTGGCTACTATGGAAATCATATCATGTGCTTAATGGTTGCCACAATTACATTCTTTATTCCCATGATATTTTATCATTATTAATGTTTCTTTATGATCTATTCCTTACTTACTTCCATGTTTTATGTCATTTCTCAATATTTTTATGTTTAAACATTATGTTCATGTTTTTAAGTTCAAATGTATATGGTATGTTTTATTTTATCCATTCATACCCATACTAAGAATTTGAGCTCACCATTTTTATGTTTTCTTTTCCCCTGGATAAAATGAATGGTTTTAGGTATGAAAAAAAAGGGGAAGATCTTTATGGGAGATGTTGAAGATCTTTCACCACGATTAAAAGATTACGTTCCATGTTTACAAAGACACTAAACTATTATAGTCCTTGTGTGTCGATTTTTGTTATGTATTAAGTATTCCGCTAATGTAATGTAATTTCCATGTACGTCAAGCTTTGGGTCCCTACAGTTGGTATCAGAGGAATGGTTTAGTCAACATTTGGAAACTAGGATGCGAAAACGTTAGTGAGATCCCTAGAGATATTTCTAAGGTATGTCTAGGGATGTCCCTAAGGATAAGTATATGTATAGGATACAGTCCTAGAACTACGATAACGATCATATAATTTAACCTAATATGTTAGATATTGAGGATACTCCCCCTTTACTATTTTTTCCCTAGCATGATTTTTGCCTCTCACACTATTCTTTTTTGGGTTTTCGAAAATGGCTGGAAATAAGAAGATTCACGATAATGGAGGATATGATAGACAATGGAATGACTTTCTTCATGAGAAACCAAATGAAATGGGATCTGGAAGTCCAAACATCGTTATTATGCCTAATCAGCAATCTCATAATATGATCAATAATCTCAACTTTTGTATGTTTCTCGACACAGATAATAAGAGAAAGATGGAGTTTCATGATGATCATAGAGGAAAGAAAGTTCAATTTCCCTCATGTAAATCATGTTGGAAGAGGCATCGTGGAGATTGTTTCAAAGGAAGTAGAAGATTCTTTGGGTGTGTAAAAGAAGGACACAAATCCAGTAAGTGCAAAGGAAAAGGTTCAGTTAACACCATGGACAAGGATAATGGTATTTCTACGACATCAACAATGATTAGATGTTTTAAATGTGGAATGTATGGGCATTATATAAACCAATTCCCTAATGGAAAATCTCATGAAGAGAATCAGCATGGTCATATGGGTAGTATTTATGTGGATGTTGATGAGGAGACTACAGATGATATATGAGCTGAAAGAAGTGTTGATGCCCAGTGGGTTGTTTTAGAAGGTAGTGGAAGGATTGTATGTTTATCGAGAGTTATTTTGTATTGTTAATAGTACTATGGAATAAAGAATCATCTAAGGATTGTTACACTATTTTTTTCCTAAAATTATTTGAAATTATATGTTGAATGGTACCATTAACCATGGAAGTAATTCAGATATTTTTGTAAAGTAGATGATATGCACATAATGAAGGAATAAGAAGAAAATGAGATGTTTGATTGTATTTATAAGGACCCAGCCTTAAGCCTTAGTTAATCTTGAGTTATTACAAGATTACACATTGAGGATCTTTTCTGGTTTAGAGTATTAGATAATTAGATCATAAAACTTGCATTACATTCCACATTAAAACAAAGTGGTTACATAAAAGATAGTATTCAATTTTTTCCCATTAACGATATCATATTTAAAAAAAATTAAGCATGGATTATTTCTTTACACTTCCTTGACACTATAATAAAATCATGTACATTTACCTTGACCTATGAAAAACATTTCAAAAAAAATTGGGATGAGCATAAAAAGATCAGTAACGGTTATAAAAAAAATGGAAAGGAAACATGAGTTCATATATACAAAAGAGTGAAATCATACATTACCCATAAAACATTGTCACTTTATCATACCTCATCAAATCATGAATAAATCATAGAAATCATAAGACATGAAAGGTAACTTGAGGCATTCATAACATTCTTACGTAGGGAGTAACCCTCTTGGTTACATTTGGAATACCCAGTACAGTATATTCCCTAAATCTCTTCGGAGAAACCTTAACGTTTCACTCCTTCATGTTACCCAATGCATTGGAGAGCTATATAGGGCTCACTCGACCTTAGTTTCTCACAGAACCACCCTTCTTCATAACAATGCCCATGAACCATAACATAATCTTATCACATAAAACATGCATAAAGGAAACATAGCATTTCCACCTTTCAATAACAAGATATCAATAGAACACATTGATATAAAAACATTTTGAAAACCATTTTCAATACCAAAATAAAAGAAATGTAAAACATGGTATTTATTTTTCTTTTAAAAAGAAGGTATGGCTTGTAGAGGAAGCCGAAAATCAAATAATGGTCATGGCGGCGGAGAAGTCATTGTCGACGCATATGTATGACAAAAACATTCCCTTATTTTGTTTAGTAAATGATTCGTATAAAAAATTCTTTTTGAATAAATGTAAAAGTCAAAGGGTTTTATACACCGTATAAAATAAAGTTGTGTATAAAACAAAATATGCCTCAATGAATGGAGATTGAGATGAAGTCAAATACAAAGACGGTATCCTTGGATTAAGGATAAATCAATTACATAATTATGTGTGACAAATGAATACACGAAATATAAGTGGATATTAAGTGTAAAACAATCAGAGTTTATTCACACATATTCATATAATGACATATTCAAGGATTACAAGTTTATCCCAAAGAATAAAATTTGGGTTAAAAGTTCCATTGCAAAAATTTGATAACCTAACGGCGTCACTACAAAATTCAGAAAATGAGTTGATGAGAGATGAAAAGGGTATCTCATCACATGGACATAAAATTTAAATCAATAAGGATATAGAAGAACATATCCCAACATAATAGTATGTGAATTAAAAGACATAACAAAAAAAGTCTTTAAAAAAGAGGAGGGTGAAAGGTTCCCTTACCGACATGGGTATCATTCGAGAAATGAACCCCGTGAAAGAAGGACAATACAACATTGATGTAAATACTCATAAATGAAATTATATTACACAATGAGTAAAATAATGGGCAGTACATACACCACTCAAAGTAAATTGTGGAAAATGTAGCATAAATCTCACGGGAATAGAAGTGAGATGAAAAATCCCATACGAAAACTTGGTAGCCTAATGACGCCACTTAAAACATACAAAAATGGATCGATGAGATAAAATAGGGTCTCTCATTATATTAACATAATGTTTATAGCCAGATGAATATAAAATAACATCCCCCAACATAACAAAGAAGAGCTTAAAATAAGTTACATAAAGGAGAGTACTTAAAAAGAAAGAAAGAGGTTAGATCTCTCACGAAAATTCGGCAGCCTAACGGTGCCACTCAAAACATCCAAAATGGATTTATGAGAGAGAATATGGTATCTCATCATATGAAGAATAAAAATTACAGTAATAGTAATATAAAATAACATCCCAATAACAAGAAATAAGATATTTTAAAGGAATGACATAAAAGAGTGTACTTAAAAAGAAAGAGAGGAGTAGGATCCCTTACCTCAAGTCCAACTTGTCTTGTTCGTTTCATTATATTCTTGAATAATAAACTTTGGTAAATTTATAATTTCGTAAGGAACTCCTATAAATATTATTATTGATTTCATATCACAGATTTTAATGTTATAATAATTGGTTAATAATATGAGTTCATATCAGACGTTTTTGCCGATGTTTGGTACATGAGTCAAAAATTGAACTTGTTGGAAAATAATTTTCCATGTAGTTATAGGTACATCATATCCAGAATAGTATTGATGTTTTAAATATCATACATATCTAGTACATATTCGTTTTATACTATTCCATAGCATTTGGAGATAAAAATTAAAAGCACCGTTCATGGAGACGGTAGGCCGTACATACGCATGAACGCTACTTTCATTTTTCTGTCAGATTAATGGAATTAAAACAAAATGAGATATATATATATATATATATATATGTTATAATTCCAGAATTAAATCCATCATTTATATGTAATATATTACATATATATCCATTGTATATATGTACTTATAATAGTACATAACATTTTGAGATAAGAAATGAATTGTACCGTTCATGGAGACGGTAAGTCGTGCGTACGCATAAACACTACTTCCATTTCTATTTCATATTTAATGGAATTAAAAAATAACGATATATAATAGTATTTTAATTCCAGTATGGTATCATATATAATATCATTAAATATATCCTTTATACGTACCACATATGGTATTAACGAATCAAATCACTTTGAGGGGGCGGTAGTCCGCACATCCTAAAATGAAATTACCGTGTTTACCCACAATGGAAACCATAAAGTTATTCCACAAAAGAAAAATACAGATTCTTAAGTAAAAAATAAAAATATTATATATCATATATAAATATAGTGACATATTAATGTCCACCTTTTAAGGTGTTATATGAGTGTTGAACAATCATCGTTTCGTGAGGCAGAAATTCGCCATCCACAGAAACCGTATGTTCTTTTACCATTTGATGTAGGTGTGTGTAAGTGTAGCTCGAAAGAATCTTATAACAACATCCTAGTATATTTAATATACTGGAGTTGTTACAAAATAAATGAATAAAAAGATTTTATGGGGTTGGAGAAGCTAAATAAAACAAAAGGACTCAAGTGAATATATTACCTTAAAATCGGGTAACTCCCTTTGGTTGGAGCTCAAAGGCTTCCATGGGAAGACTTCTGCCAAAGTGAGGCTTCTAAGTGTTAGAGAGTGATGTGGAGAGACAAAATGGGCAGGGTTTGGCAGAGCCAAAGCCTTTGGAAGTGTGGGTAAGGAGGTAGAGGTGGGGGGCCTTTTATAAGAGGAGAGGAGAGGCACTGTTGGAAAGGTATAAAATGTAACTTTATTTTCAAATGAGTTTCGGATTTTAATGGTCTCACATTGATGTGTTTCTTGGATAAGGTGATAAGGGTTCTAAATCCACCCATCCAATAGGTTTTGGACTTGTGTAGGTCTTAGATTTTACATTAACTTTCCATTTTATTTAAATCGTTAAATAATGAGGTCATTGCTGCATCATCATGATGTCATAAATAATTTAATTTATTTAACGTCTAAAAATTATAAAAAAATTACTATGATGTAGGAAATATTTTTATCTTTCTAATAAATATTTATAGTCCAAAAGATCATTTATGTAGACAAAATTAAAAATATTTTACTTAGGTGATACATTCTTTGTTACATTTAGCATTCTTTAAAAAAAAAGATAAAAAGTCACTTTCTCACAAAAGTGATTCCATGGGGCCCCCAAGTTTGGAAAAAGGAATCCCATGGTCGGCCATAGGACAAAAAATAGCCTTAAGACACATTTTGTGGTCATTTTTTATTATTATGATTTTATCTTATTATCTTTAACTACCTGATTACTCATTAATCAAGATAATTGAAGATAATTACCGTTGTTACTATTCATAATGTCCAAAAACAAAAGAGTCTTAATTACATAATTTTGACCTTATGATTCCAAATATTTAATCCATTTTGCCAAATTCCAATCACATAAATTTCAATAATTAATTTAAAAAAACTTCCCGTTGTCAAAACAAATAGCGGGTTTTTTAGAAACAATATTTATGAAAAGTTTGGCACTTGTTTATGCCTAATTCCAAAGTGAAATTAATCCCAATGACCATCATTGAATTACATGGTAAAAATATTTCTAATTACACTTAAAAAATTAAAAAGATAATATATGAATATAATTAAATTATATGAAAAATCAGTTTTGATGTAAAATGCAGTATTATTCACTATTCATTGAAAAATGAACATTGTCAGAAAAATACCAAAAATTAACCCAAGGTAAATTTCAATGTCTCAATCATAAATAATACATTTATTTTGAAAAATAGAGCTTATAAAATTTCCAAAAAGTGGATTTAAAATGGGTTCTCCATCAAAAGGCTATTAATCGACCTTTTAAAGAATATTAGAATGATTACGCTTAAAAACTGGATTCATTTGCATTTTTAATCCTCTAAAATTTATTGAAAAAAAGTAAAAATATTTGAAAAACATATATAATCATTTTGTAGTTAGTTCTGTTCATTACTGCCATTACAATGGCTAGGCTTTAACTACCATTTAAAATAATATTATTTTATTATTAGAGTGCACCGTAAGATTTCAAAGAAACTTGTTGTTGCATATTGGGTATGCCATCGAGCATAACATTCCCTTTAAAGTAATATTTATTTTTTATTCACAAATATGGATAAATGTGAAAATGTCATACTCTTTATTTACCTGGGGTGTTACATCCTTCCCCCCTTTTGGGAATTGCGTCCTCGTAATTTTAAAATTGAGTGTGGAAACATCCTTGAACGTCCCACATCGGAACAAGCGTCGGTAAAACAATCACTTTAAAATAAAGAAAGATAAGTACAAAGGTCACCCAAGTTAACCCATACTAGGATTCCATGTAAGAAAACATGGACATGGAGGAGAAAACATAGGGTCATGTTCTGATGGAGACTGATAGAAAACATGTTAAGGAGAAAGTTAACCACAAGAAAATCACAAACTTGTGATGGGTTAAACGGTAATAGATTCCCCAGTAGGAAAAGTTAAAAGACAAAATTTTTGTTTTAAGTTAATTTTTATTGAGGAATTCATTCATAAGGAAACATAATCACTTATCATGTTGACTTTCAAATTTTATTAGATTCCTTACACAAACTCATATTTTCTCCAAAACACGAGTATTTAGGAAGACTTGTTCACATTAAGAGTACTATAATAAACTTCTAGAGAATCACCTAATCCGCAAAAGATAACTATATACTTCCCATGTCTTTATACTTTAACCAAAACCAAAAACAAAAAGATTAGTACAAGATAAGATAATCTAGAAAAGGATAACCCTTTATAAAAAGAAAATCTATTCTTAATCTCCCATATTTGTCCATCAAACCCCAAAGTTCAACGAGGACCATTCGATAAACAATTTGTCCATAAAATTCTTCAAAGTAAACCAAACTAATGTTGAAACCCAAATATTTGAAGGATTTAGTCACATAGTCTTCCAAGTTAAATCATAACATTTATCTCCAAACAACATCAGTTGCTCTTACTGTCTCGTGTTGAAAAGTAATTAACCTAATCACATATCCTCCATGATAGGTTAATAAATTTCCATAAAAACCCAAAATAAAATTACTATTAATTCATAAAATCATCTAACTAAAATGAATCAGTAAAACTAACTAGGGACGTCATGTAGTCCAGTGGTAGGTGATAAATACCAGTTGTACTTTGGTTGTGGGTTCGATTCCCGCAACTTTGTCCGACGCGACTGGTTGTCACACGGTCTGCATGTTGTCGTTTTTCCAAAACTATATAATTCTCAAATAATTCCCCAAAAAGAGATAGAATCATCATAAATAACCATAACATAATTTAACCTCAATTTTATCTCATGCCTTTCACTTTCATAATAACATATAGTAACCCATAATTACCTCAAAAGTAAGGATCATATAAACCCAAATGGTTCTTTATAACTATGTCCAAAAAAGAACATATAACTATTCCTTGAATAAAATTTTCATATATTAAACATCAGGGTTACAAATACTTCAAAAAGTCTTCTAATGTAACCCCATCATCAAAAGAGACTTAATACTCTTAAGAATTTCACCATAACTCTTGAATCCATTATATGTTGACTTCTTACTCATTCAACATTCTTCATGATCCATTAACCATTCCTTTCCAACTTATTCTGAAATACTTCGTTCCTACAAACAAAATCATGAATCATATCCTAAGATTCCAAAATAGGAAAACAAAAGTTATGAAATAATCCACACCTTTGATTGGTCATTGTCAGTTTCTTCATCCTCAATCGAAATGGCATTAGGTATTGGTAAATGAATCTTTCTATGATCTTGGTGATCCCATTCACGAAACTTCTTCATAGGACATGTGTTTGCATAATGACCATGCACACCACATTTAAAACATTCAATTGATCCCTCAGAAAGAAAATCTTTCCCTTTCCTCAATTCAAATGGATGCTTCCTTTTTCCATGGCAGGTTCTTGCTTTATGACCTTAATTCCCACATCTATAGCATATTTCTGTCCCTTTGAATCATTTTCCTAGGTGTTTCTTTCCATATGTTTGACACATAGGTTTTTAACACACTTACCATTATGATTATTACTTGTAGTTCCGTAGGGATTTGTTTCATGCATATATGATGCCTTAGAGAAATCACCAAGGTTTAGGAGGTCAATCATAACTCCAGATAGTTGGTTGAGGATAAACACAAGAGTTCTCATTGCAGCTCCCATATCATTCAGTTGCTTTCTAAAAAAACTGTCACAGTTTCCTTCACATCCACTGTTACTTTGGTTCCGGCTAGATCCAGCCATTTACTAAAACCAAAATGGTCAGTGTGAGTATATCAACAAAACCATCATGTACTAATGAGGAAGATAAACACTAAGATATACTTACTCATTCACTTTATCTAAAACTAGGAATCTTTATGAAATCCTAACCATTATGGTAATGTCACTTATGCTTAAAGAATACCCTAACCTCTAAAGTTATCTTAACCGACCTCTGATACCAACTATAAGGCCCCAGCCATTAACCTTACTTAATCTTGAGTTATTACAAGATTACAGATTGTGGATCTTTTTAGGTTTAGAGTTTTAGAGAATTATATCATAAAACTTGCATTACATTCCACATTCAAACAAAGTTGTTACATAAAATATAGTATTCAATTTTTCCCATTAACGCTAACATATTTAGAAAAGATAAAACATGGATTCTCTCTTGACTCTTCCTTGACACTATCATCAAATCATGTACCTTTCCCTTGACCTGTGAAAAAAATTTCAAAAAATCTTGGGATGAGCATAAAAAGCTCAGTAAGGGTTATAAAAAATATGGAAAGGAAACATGAGTTCATCTATACATAAGAGTGAAATCATACTTTACCCATAAAACATAGGCACTTTAACATACCTCATCAAATCATTAATAAATCATAGAAATCATAAGACATAAATGGTAACTTGAGGCATTCATAACATTCTTACGTAGGGAGTAACCCTCTTGGTTACGTTTGGAATACCCACCATAGTATTTTCCCTAAATCTCTTCGGAGAAACCTTAATGTTTCACTCCTTCGTGTTACCCAATGCATTGGAGAGCTATATCGGGCTCACCCACCCTTAGTTTATCACGGAACCACATGTCATCATAACAATTCTTAAGAACCATAACATAATCTTATCACATAAAAAATGCATAAAGGAAACATAACATTTACACCTTTCAATAACAAGATATCAATACAACACATTGATTTAAAAACATTTTGAAAACCTTTTTCAATACCAAAATAAAAGAAAATTAAAACATGGTATTTATTTTTCTTTTAAAAAGATGTTATGACTTGGAGAAGAAGCCGAAACTCAAATAATGGTCACGGTGGCAGATACGTCATTGTCGCCACATACGTATGACAAAAACATTCCCTTCTGTCATTTAGTAAACGATTTGTATAAAAAATATTCCTTTTGAATAAACATAAAAGCCAAAGGGGTTTATACACAGTATAAAAGAAAGTTGTGTATAAAACAAAATATGCCTCAATGAATTGAGATTGAGACGAAGTCCCATACAAATACAATATCCTTGGATTAAGGATAAATCAATTACATAATTATATGTGACAAATGAATACACGAAATATAAGTGGATATTAAGTGTAAAACAATCAGAGGTTATTCACACATATTCATAGAACGACATATGCAAGGAGTACAAGTTTATCAAAAAGAAACAAATTTGGGTTATGAAGTTCCCTTGCAAAAATTTTACAGCCTAACGGCGTCACTACAAAGTTCAGAAATTGAGTTCATGAGAGATAAATAGGGTATCTCATCACATATACATAAAATTTAAATCAATAAAGATATAGAAGAACATATCCCAACATAATAGTATGTGAATTAAAATTCATAACAAAAGAAGTCTTTTAAAAAGAGGAGTGTGAAAGGTTCCCTTACCGACATGGGTATCTTTCGAGACATGCACCCCGTGAAAGAAGGACAATACAACATTGATGTAAATACTCATAAATTAAATTATATTACTCAATGAGTAAAATAATGGGCATTACATACACCACTAAAGGAAATTGTGACAAATGTAGCATAAATCTCACGGTAATAGAAGTGAGATGAAAAATCTCTTACGAAAACTCGGCAGCCAAACGGCACCACTTAAAACATAAAAAAATGGATCAATGAGATCAAATAGTCTCTCTCATCATATTAAAATAATTTTTAAAGCAAGATTAATATAAAATAACATCCCCCAACATAACAAATAAGAGCTTAAAATAAGTGACATAAAGGATAGTACTTAAAAAGAAAGAGAGAGGTTAGATCTCTCACGAAAATTCGGCAGCCTAACGGTGCCACTCAAAACATCCAAAATGGATTTATGAGAGAGAATATGGTATCTCATAATATGAAGAATAAAAATTACAGTAATAGTAATATAAAAGAACATCCCAATAACATGAAATAAGATATTTTAAAGGAATGACATAAAAGAGTGTACTTAAAAAGAAAGAGAGGAGTAGGATCCCTTACCTCAAGTCCAACTTGTCTTGTTCGTTTCATTATATTCCTGAATAATAAACTTTGGTCAATTAATAATTTCTTACGGAACTCCTATAAATATTATTATTCAGTTCATATCACATATTTTAATGTTATAATAATTGGTTAATAATATGAGTTCATATCAGACGTTTTTGCCGATGTTTGGTACATGAGTCAAAAATTGAACATGTTGGAAAATAATTTTCCATGTAGTTATAGGTACATCATATCCAGAATAGAATTGATGTTTAATATATCATATATATTCAGTATATATTCATTTTATACTATTCCATAGCATTTGGAGAAAAAAATTAAAAGCACCGTTCATGGAGATGGTAGGTCGTACGTACGCATGAACGCTACTTTCATTTTTTTGTCAGATTAATGGAATTAAAACAAAATGAGATATATATATATATATGTTATAATTCAATACTGATATCCATAATTTATATGTAATATATTACATATATATCTATTATATATATTTACTTATAATCGTACATAACATTTTGAGATAAGAAATGAAATGTACCGTTCATGGAGATGGTAAGCCGTGTGTACGCATGAATGCTACTTCCATTTCTATTTCATATTTAATGGAATTAAAACATAATGATATATAATAGTATTTTAATTCCACTATGGTATCATATAAAATATCATTAAATATATCCTTTATACGCACCACATATGGTATTAACGAGTCAAATCACTTTGAGGGGGCAGTAGTCCGCACTTCCTAAAATGAAATTATCGTGTTTACCCACAATGGAAATCATAAAGGTATTCCAAAAAAGAAAAATACATAATCTTAAGTATAACATAAACATATTATATATCATATATAAATATAGTGACATCTTAATGGACACCTTTTAAGATGTTATATGAGTTTTGATGAATCATCGTTTCGTGAGGCAGAAATTCGCCATCCATAGAAACAGTATGTTCTTTAACAATTTCATGTAGGTGTGTGTAATTGTAGCTTGAATTATTCTTATAACAACATCCTAGTATATTTATGATACTTAATTTGTTACAAAAGAAATGAATAAAAATATTTTAGGGGTTGTAGAAGAAAAATAAAACAAAAGGACTCAAGTGAAGACATTACCTTAAAATCGGGTAACTCCCTTTGGTTGGAGCTCAAAGGCATCCTTGGGAAGACTTCTGCCCAAAGTGAGGCTTCTAAGAGTTAGAGAGGGATGTGGAGAGACAAAATGGGCAGGGGTTTTCCGAGCCAAAGACTTTGGAAGTGCGGGTATGGAGGTAGAGGTGGGGGCCTGTTATAAGTGGAGAGGAGGGTCACTCTTGGAAAGGTATAACATGTAACTTTATTTTCAAATGAGTTTCTGGTTTTAATGGTCCCACATTGATTTTTTTCTGGGATAAGGTTATAAGGGTTCGAAATCCAAAAATAAAATAGGTTTTGGACATGTTTAGGTCTTAGATTTTACATTATCTTTCCATTTTATTTAAATCGTTAAATAATGAGCTCATCGTTGAATCATCATGATGTCATAAATAATTTAATTTATTTAATGTCTAAAAATTATAAAAAAAATTAATATGATGTAGTAAATCCTTTTATCTTTCTAATGAATATTTATAATCCAAATGATAATTTATGTATACAAAATTAAAAATATTTTACTTAGGTGATACATTCTTTGTTACATTTAACATTCTTTAAATAAAAGATAAAAAGTCGCATTCTCACAAAAGTGATTCCAGGGGCCCCCATGTTTGGCACAAGGCATCCCATGGTCGGCCATGAGACAACCAGTAGCCATAGGACACATTTTTGGTCATTTTTTATTATTATGATTTCATCCTATTATCTTTAACTACCCGATTACTCATTAATCAAGATAATTAAAGATAATTACCGTCGTTACTATTCATAATGTCCAAAAACAAAAGAGTCTTAATTACATAATTTTGACCTTATGATTCCAAATATTTAATCCATTTTACAAAATTCCAATCACATAAATTTCAATAATTAATTTAAAAAAACTTCCCGTTGTCAAAACAAATAGCGGATTTTTTAGAAACAATATTTATGAAAAGTTTGGCACTTGTTTATGCCTAATTCCAAAGTGAAATTAATCCCAATGACCATCATTGAATTACATGGTAAAAATATTTCTAATTACACTTAAAAAAATTAAAATGATAATATTATAATATAATTAAATTATATGAAAAATCAGTTTTGATGTAAAATGCAGTATTATACACTATTCATTGAAAAAATAACATTGTCAGAAAAATACCAAAAATTAACCCAAGGTAAAATTCAATGTCCCAATCATAAATAATATGTTTATTTTTAAAAATAGAGATTATAAAATTCCCAAAAATTGGATTTAAAATGGGTTCGCCATCAAAAGGCGGTTAATCGACCTTTTAAAGAATATTAGAATGTTTAGGCTTAAAAACTGGATTCATTTTATTTTTAATCCTCTAACATTTATTGAAAAAAAGTAAAAATATTTGACAAACATATATAATCATTTTTTAGTTAGTTCTGTTCATTCCCGCCATTACAACGACTAGGCGTTAACTACCATTTAAAATAATATTATTTTATTATTAGAGTGCAACGCAAGATTTCAAAGAAACTTGTTGTTGCATATTGGGTATGCCATCGAGCATAGAATTCCATTTAAAGTAATATTAATATTTTATTCACAAATATGGATAAATGTGAAAATGTGATACTCTTTATTTACCTGGGGTGTCACAGTATTCATGAGCTCATGATTGATATAAGGACTAAGTGATATAATGGTTTGAGTATATAGAATTTTGAGGATTTTGGTATGTGGAAAGTGTTAACTTTTAACTACATTTATGTTTTCACTAAGGTTCAATGGGTATTCATTTTTCAAGAGAATACATTATTAAGGCCTTCGAATGTTTGGAATGTGAATAACAAGTCATATCTTATGATATATGGGGATCAACGATGGTATTAAATCTCTGGTAATCATTTTCACTATATTATGAGAGTAGACTGTAGTATTATGGATAATCCTATAGATTGGAATGGATTATGGTGGACATAAGTTAGTATTGTTTAAGGATCGAAGTTTTTTCTATATTATTGATGGGATGTTACAGTAACATAGTTTTTGAAAAAGGATAACCTGCAGGATGGGTGAAAACCCATCGCGTCGGACAAGGATGTGGGAATCGAACCCACAACCGAAGTGCGACTGGTGTTTATCGCCTACCACTGGCCTACAGGATGTCCCTAGTTAGTAGAAACTTGTTTTATTTTATTAGGTGGTATGATATATGAAGTATAAGTTCATTTTTGGAACCATATACGATTAATCTAACCATAAGACGGACTTATAAATTTTTCTAACCTTTTGTTAGAATGAGATGGAAAGACCCATCATTCTATCACATGATCTGCTAACACATCACGAATAACAAATTCAACTTCATTTCTTTAAGGGATGAAGTGGAAATTGTTCAATTCACAAACAATAGTGAGATTGTAAGAAAATCATGCAAGTATTTATTTTAATTCATCAACTTTAGGGAAATGATCTTGAAAACCAAAAATGTTGTCCTAGTTCCCTTATATCCGATGAATCAGATGGTACCTTAGATCATCACAAATAAACAGCTTTGTGATTGTTGGATATTTCATAGCCATGTTCTCTACCACTCTCCATCAGAACACGATGGTTGGATTTTTCTTCCATATCCATATTTTCACCTATGTTCTCCTATGTGGAAACCTAGTGATGAGTTAATTTGGGTAACCGTTACATTTCATACTTTAGTTTTTAAAGCCATGTTTTGGTATTCTTTTTTACGATGCGGGTTTCTATTAAAAAACTTTCGAGTAGTAAACCATTTATAACCCCGACGAATTTCGAGGGAGAAATTCATTTTAAAGGGGGTACAATGTAACACCCTGAGATTTTATGAAAAATATTCTTTTAATTTCATTAATTACTTTTGTTGTATGCTACATCAATATTACCTTGTGCTATACGCAACACCGTATTAGCATGCAGTATGCGCAACACTATTCTTTGATCGTGTTATACACAATTTTGATAATAGTTATTCTACGCAACATTGAGTATATATATATATATTCAATGTATAAATGAAATATGTTTGGATTATGATATAAAAAACAACAAAGGATTCTAGCACAACACACAACCCTGACTTGGCTTGCCTTACACGCAATCACGACCTTCCTCAATAGCGTGTGTTATACGCAATATCTGGTTTTACTAAACAACGATATATATTATAATATTATTATGAACAAGACTTTATGAATAGTATTAACTAAATTTTGAATTTTATAACATTATTAATCATGTTACACATTTTCTAGAACATGATATAAGATCCAAATAAAATTTTCGGGTAAAATGAGTATTTTTAAAAAAATGCAGTTTTTCCGCCTTTTGATGGCGCACCCATCTTAAATCTAGATTTTGACATGTTTATAAGTACGATTTGACAAAATAAAATTCTTCTTTGTAATCGAGAAATAAAAATTTACATTGGATAAATTTTTCATATTTTTCTGGTAATTTTCATATTTTGATGAATAGTTAAAACTCGCTATATTTAAAATAAAAACAACTTTTTTCATCGTAATAATTTATATGGTTAAATTATAATATAGAATGGTTTTAAAGTATAAATAAAATATATTTTTTCCATTTAATATAATGTGTGTCATTAGCATTGATTTTACATTGAATTCATAGGTTAAATCAATTCAATCTTTTGCAATGTTTTAATCAAAAACCCGTTTTCATTCGACAACAGGATTAATTTTAATTTAATTTCAGCAACTTTTTTGTATTAAATTTGAAAAAATAGTTTCAATATTTGGAATTAGTGGGTCCAAATTATGTTAATAGGATACTTTTTATTTTTGAGAGTTATGAATAGTAACTACGGTAAATTTTATTTACCATAGTTAAAGGTAAATCGGGTAATTAAGGGTAAATATAATATTATAAAATTAACCTAACACATGAAAAATTTCTATTGTATGGCTAAAGGTATACCCATATCACCTAATGGTCGGATTAGATTCATTTTATGGACTTCTGACCATGAAAATAATTTAATTATTATTAAAAACAAAGAAAGTGACAATATATCACTCTCTTAAATCTTATAAGTATAATAATTTTAATTTAGTGATAAACATCATAAAACATAGAACATGAATAGTATCTAGAAATATAATAAAATTATCTACCTCATGATAAATTATTTATTACTTTTAGGGATTAAATAATTGTCATTATTGGTGATACATTAATGATGCAGAAATTATTTATTAAGTGAAAAATCCGTAATATAGTTTTTATTGAAATAATAATACCCATTAAAAGACCCAAAAACCTGACCAAAACATATTGGTTGTGTATATATACACCATAATCATCCAATTACCAAATATATAACCGTTTGGAGTCTTATAAAATTGATTATGACACTTATATTATTTTATTTTAAATGATGCCAAAGTTGTCACCTTCATAATTTAATAAATATAACAATTTAAATATTGTGATTTTAAGATGATAAATTCGAGTAAAATTATTATTGTGAATTTTAATAGATCTATATTTATCATAGGATTTTATTTGTAATTTTTATTCAAAAAATATGTATATTAAATAATTATACAAAAATGTTGTAGTAATTATTTTATTAAGAGATAAACCAAATAAATGGTTTTACAAGTAATAAAATAAATATTATATGAACTATTTAATGTTCTCCACCAATTATCTAGATACATATGACCTTTTATGAATCTAATATATCTTTTAGTTCGAAAATATCTTCTGTATATATTTTATTTAAATTCAAATAAATGAATAGTGTCAAAATTGAAACAATTGTTATTTTATAAAAATAACATATTATAAAATTGTTTAAAATTCACAAAAATATATAAAAATTTAAATTTATATTTATATCATCTAAAATGTTATAAAGTATCCAATTATGGAAAATTCACAACAAATAAGTTATTATTTGTAATAATTTAAAATTTAGAATGTTATTACCACAAATTAAATTAAATTGATTAAATAAGGATAAATCAAGTTGATAATGTTTAAAATAAATTCCTAAAATGTCTAAATTTGATTTTTTGATGATATTACAACCCTATATAATCTTATATTTGGATATGAGTCATTTTTGGAGGTTTTTATGTGGGGTTAGATTTATTATAAATTAATATTTTTAAGAATTCCAAAGGTACCCCTCTCATCCCTTATAAAAGGGCACCTCCTCCCTCTCTTCCTCACACCACATTGAGCCTTCAAGCTCGGCCAAACCCTGCGAAATTATCTTCTTAATTTCCCTAGAAACATCCTAGAGGTCCCGGTCTTCTTCAAAGACCAATTTTTGTGCCCTAAGAGGAGGTCTCAAAGAGGCGATTCAAAGAAGAGGTAATGTCCATTACCAATTCTTTCAACTATATTTCTTCTTCCACTTCTTATTTTTTAGTTGTTTCATTATGAGGTAATAATCTCAGTATAAATCATATACTGATATGTTATTATAATCCTGGAAAAACCATATTTCACCATCTATCCATCCAACGGAAAATGAAATCCCAGCGCGTGCGTACGTACGGAATACCGTCTCCATGTCGTGGTGTTATCTATTTTCCACCACCACCTTACATGGATGGGTATAAGGGTGAAAGTAATAAATATATATGATTATTGTACATTTATATTGATTCTTTAATATTATACATACACTTAAATAAAATTCCACGATCTTGGGAATGATATCATCGCTCTTGCGTATGTACGGACTATCGTCTCCACGACGCGATGAGATTCAGTCTACTTGTTAACCATTCATGAAAGATTATAAAGTATATATAATGAATAATAATGAAATATATGAAATAATAATGATACTGGATTTATGTATATATATACATGTATGTCATTTATATAATTCGATTCAATTCAAAAGGGAAACTAAAACAGCGTTCTTGCATACGTACGGCCTACCGTCTCTATGAACGGTGTATTTTTTCCATTTATCGATCTATTATATATATGTATATTCTGTATATATATTATATATATATCATGTTTTATATTCTAGAATTATGTAATCATGATCTATGTAACCATATAAATAATTAAAAGTCAAAACACGGACGAAAAATGAAATGATTTTACCCAAAACGTTCTTTAACATGGAATTTACAAATAAACAGGTAATATAAAGTCATTAGTGAACTATATATGACATAATAAAAATGAATATGATTATTTAATAAGTCAAAAACATTATTTAAATAATTATACAGGAGGTTCAGACACTTACGAAGCAAATTGGACCTAAGGTAAGGGATAATTTTGCAAATCTCATTTTTATCCGAGATTGCTTATTCGTAAGTATTTACTGGGGGTTATTGCTATCATCCAAGTCAATGTTTTATAAAAGTGTATTCATGTATGTTTAAATTCCTTTTTACCCATTTTTACTTTTACTACATGGTATGTATGGAATCTTTCTTTTACAAGTTACTTTTTGACTTTTCCGGCTAAAGTATGAGAAAAATGTTTTTTAACTTATACGGCATGAAATGATTTTTACAGTATTATAAAGCCTTATTTTCATGAAGCTTCCTACAAAATATTTCAGGAATATTTTCAACAAAATCATTTTCTTTTAAAATTTCATGACATTTTGTGGAAAGAGAATGATTTTGAAAAAAGAAATTTTTTTTCCCTCAAGAATTCATTTCAACTGTTTTATCAAAACCATTTTTCATCTAAGATGACATTATTTAATATGTGTATGTTTCAAGTATCATGTCCCTATGATTTACATGGGTTCACTTTTCTTATTATGAAATGATATCCGTTTATTTTATATGGATTATGTGAGGATGGGATTATGTTTATGGAACCCATTTTATTTACTGGGTTATTATGAATGAAGTATGTTTATTTTGTGGCACAAGTAAGAATGATTTCATTACAAGATGTGTGGACATATATCTCCCTCCAATTCATTGGGTAAGGATTTATATCTCATGAGATAGACATGGCTGAATGGCAAGTTAAATCGGTTCAGTAATACAGGACTGGAATGAGGAGTGAACTCGATTTAGAAAGGGACTTTGTCCACTAAGATGGTCTTGGCAGCAATGCCTTGGCTACTATGGGAATCATATCATGTTCCTAATGGTTTCCACAATTACATGTTTTATTCCCATTCTATTTTATTATTTTTAATGTTTCTTTATGATATATTCCTAACGTATATCCATGTTTTATGTCATTTATCTATCTGTTGATGTTTAAACATTATGTTCATGTTGTTAAGTTCAAATGTATATTGTATGTTTTATTTTATCCATGATTACCCTTACTGAGCATTTGAGCTCACCCTTTTTATGTTTTCTTTTCCCCATGATATAAAGAAAAGTTTTAGGTAGGAAAAAAAGGGGAAGATCTTTATGGGAGATGTTGAAGATCTTTCACCACGATTAGAAGATTACGTTCCAAGTTTCCAAAGACACTAAACTATTACGGTCCTTGTGTGTCTGTTTTTGTTATGAATTAAGTATTCCTATAAAGTAATTTAATGTCCATGTACGTCAAGCTTTGGGTCTCTACAGTCCCGATTCGGCCGACCCAGGGGGGGTTGTGCCGGGCCTCGACCCCCATTTCGGACTGTCTACGGTATTTTGCCCATAACATGGGCTATTGACCTCCAATCGACACACCATCAGTAGCAACATGATCTTTGAAACGAGATGGTCGTTTCGATATATTACACTCAAGGTTTCAGAGAACTTTGGTTTCGTCTGAGTTGGTTCGGATACGAAACCAATCGGGCCCTCGGAGCGGAAACGATTATATCTTGAGTTCCAAATGTCTGATTGACATGTCGCTGACTTTATTGGTTTCCTCTTGATGAGGCGGTACTTTTGGCTTACTCTGCTCGAGGTTTGGACGCAGTTGGAGTATGGCCGGGTTGGATTGTACCGAAATCCAATCGGGCCCCTAAAACAGAAAAGCTGATATCTTTCAGACCGGACATCTGTTTGACGAACCGTCAGCGGCGTTGGTGATCACATTGAGAAACGGTCCCTATGAGTATAACTTATGAGAGTTCGAGGTATAGTTGAGATATGGCCGGGTTGGTTCGCACACGAAACCAACCGGGCCCCTGGGACGAAAAGGCTAATAACTCATAGACCGGGGGGTCTGATTGACGCACTGTCTGTTGCGTTGAGACCCCTATGACGAGGCTGTCCTTTGAGATACTTCTTCGTGGGACTTGTGATACTTGGAGTATCGACATGTAGCTCGTGGTGCGGACCCTCCCGGAGATGAGCATATAGAGTGCGGAGACCGTGTAGCTGGCTCTGACCGATGACTGATTTTCTGATTCGATTCGGAGTGACTAGCATAGCCCAGTGGGGAGCACTACTTTTTGACGTGGCAGACCCATGGCAGAGGAGCACTACTGTGTGAGGTGGAAGATCCGTGGTACTCGACAGGAGGAGTACCTCTGTAGGCTATGAGGGGGAGCACTAATGTGTGAGGTGGCAGACCCATGGCGGATGAGCACTACTATGTGAGGTGGCAGACCCACGGTACTCGACTGGAGAAGTACCTTAGCAGTCATAGGTTAGTGAGCAGTACCTCGGAGTTGTGACAGGATAACTGTACACTCCAGAGAAGGACTCATCGGCAGTAACTGTTTCGATAATGAAAATCCTGGTTTGAGCTGAGTCTATGACCTTTGTGATTCCCTCTTGATTGAGATGGGTCACATGATAACTTAGGTATATGTATGGGCATATACCTGGGTAGTGGTTATCCGTTGATTTCATAATCTCTGTGTTCCCTCATGATTGAGATGAGTTACTTGATAACTTAGGTATATGTATAGTCATATACCTATGTAGAGGTTATCCATTGAGATCTTCTTTCTGGTTAACCTTGTTGGTTTTTATGAGACCTTGAGGGTCTCGGGGTCCCTACTGAGTATCGTTATACTCACCCCTACACGGGCTATGCCCGCACCTCGTTGTGTTGGTTGCAGACGATGGGCAGTGCTGACAGAGGCCGAGTGTTTGAGGACTGGACAGTACCGGGAGGTGGACTACACGACGAGTCAGTATCCGGAGGTGGACATCATACTGAGACGACACTCGGAGGAGGTTGACAGGAGAGAGCGATGTGGAGGCTATCTGTACCAACCCTTCAGGTAGGATTAGTGGTGGACGATCCTGAAGTTGTGCCATCTGTACCTACCCTTTAGGTAGGATCCGAGGAGGACGTCCTAGGATCCGCTTCCGTTCTTCCAGCTGTTGTCTTTTTCTTTTGTACTTTTGTTCAGTTGTAGTTGTACTTTCAGTTGGGTTTATATTCTGTCCCATTTACTCTTCATCACTTTTTTTTTACTTAGTTTTTTATTTCTGCTTATACTTTGTGGTGTTTTGTTACATTTATAAAGGCAATGCCTTCCCAGTTATTGGGATTTACGTCCTTGGTGCTAGTCGCCAGCCCTTGGCCTATGGAAGGTGGGCTTGGTGTAGTCACGGCATGAGCCCCGAGGACGGGTCGTGACAAATTGGTATCAAAGGAGTCGGTTCTACCGCAGAACTTATAACTCTGATATTTTCTTTCTGTGAATCGATAGTGTTAAAAGTACCGAGTGTGTTTTTCAGTTCAGGGGGTCCAGTATTGGTGCGGGAGGCTGACGTATCCATACACCAGGACCCTAACAACTGATTTCCAACTTTGTGCATGAAAACACTGATTGCATGTGTGTTTCCATAAGTTTTAAATAAGTCAGCTCAAACCAGATCATCTCACCAGGTATTAATCGTTTGACCGTGTCATGTTTGTTTCATTCAAGATGCCTCCCTGCGGACGACCAACTAGATCCCTGAGAGTTTTTCGTACTAACAACCCGCCGAGAGACGTGGCCTCAGTACAGGGACCTATCCCAGTTGAGGCACCATCGGAGGCACCAGTGGTACTACTACCCATTGGGCCACCGATGCCACCAGCCCTAGCAGCAGAGGGTGCGCATCACATAAGCACACTACACGAGTTCCCGCGCTAGAGGCCACCCAGGTTCAGGGGAGAGACGGACCCGCAGGCAGCTGAGGATTGGCTGGAGGCTGTGGTGAGAGTCTTCAGGCTAGTGGGGACGCCAACAGACTTCATCTTGATCCTTGCTGCCATACTTCTTCAAGTAGCAGCATGAAGATGGTGGAGCCTAATTCTCCAGATGCATGACGAGGCGACACTTCTATGGGTATACTTCGAGAGCCTGTTCCGGGCAGAGTTTGTACCAGCCACCCTTCAAGCAGTGCGTACACAGGAGCTACTTCAGCTTCGGCAAGGCAGCATGATAGTGGCATAGTATTCAGCGAGGTTCATAGACCTCTCGCTCTACTCCACGGATATGTTATGGGACCCATTCTTCCGGTCCCAAACCTTCGAGAAGGGGCTCAAGCAAGATATTAGAGCCTCTGTTGTTTCTCATAGCATTCTGACGTAGATAGGGGTGTTGGAGCGAGCCCTCTTAGTGAAAATTTTCCTTGCTGAGCAGTCTCCAGCAGTTCGACGCACCACTAGCCAGCATGCGGCAGAGTCTTCTGTAGCAGGCAGTAGACAGCTGACGCAGAGGTCTAAAAGGACCAGACCTATAGGTGGTCGACCGCGTGACTTAGGGTCAGTAGTGCGAGGCACCGAGGGGAATGAAAGAGCCAGACCTGCCATGCAGTGTTACTCTTGTTCCAGGATTGGTTACATGGAACGTGACTGTCTGATCCTCCATGCAGATGACCAAAAGTTAAATGAAGAATCTCCCAGGTAGAGGCAGAGGTTCGATCAAGGCAGACCACCAGGAGCTGAACGTCGAGGGAGGGGATCTGGTCGTGCAGTTGGAGGTGGATGACGCTTCGAGGTGTTGCCACCACCACCACTAGGATGTCCACCCCGACCGCAGGGAACAGGTGGACATGGGAGAGCTCAGCTTCAGGCAGCAGAAGCCTATGACTACAGAGCTCCGGAAGTGAGTGGACAGGAGCGGAACTAGTGGTGTATATCTAGTTCCATGTTGTTGTTGTTACATTTGTGTCTTTATAACATGAGCTGCAATAATATAAAGGAACGTACCTTTATAACATTTTTTTCATGTCCTTTTGTTTGGTTGGTACTAATTGGTCCCGGATAAGACTGTTGACTTGACCCTCACATTCGAGATTTCTACTGGAAGAGACCCAATGACCTCACACTGATGCCGACAGTGTGACTCGACCCTTGGAGGCAAGAGTGACAGTTGGATCTCTTGGTAGTAATGTCGAGGCCTTACGACATCATCCATGGAATGAATACATCATTCATGTCCAGATTGACTGTATTAGGTAAAGAACATGGTTCATCTAGGGGATAAGACCAGATTTCTCTTATCGGCAAAGAAGAAATCATAGCAGCTCTTATGGGACCAGAGATGGTCCAGGCCACGATAGAGTATGATAGGTCATCCAAGAGCGGATGAGGACATCACATGGCCGACAGAATCCTTATGCTAACAAGAGGCAGATACCACTAGAGTTCGAGGATGGTGACCACGTTTTCATACGGGTCTCACATTGACGTGGAATTATAGAGATTTGGCTAAGGTGGCATGTTATCTCCGCGATTCATCGGACCCTTCACGATCCTCAGCAGGGTAGGCGAATTGGTTTATCGCTTGACCTTTCCACCTTAGTTGCACCGGGTGCATGAAATCATCCATGTACCTCGGATGAGGAGATACGTGCATGATCCTTCACACATCCTCAACCTCTGGGAGTTGGATGTTGATGACAGGGAAACTTGTGCGAAGATTCCAGTGGAGATTAAGGATCGATAGGAGCGGTCCCACATGTACGATAGATTCCTCAGATGAGTTTTCACTGGCAGCACAGGAACCTCCAGGGGAGCAATTGGGAGCAGACGGCTCAGATGCATGCTCAGTACCGCTTTTGTATCCCTAGTTAGTGTTAAAACTTTACGGGGACGTAAATCCCTGAGGTGGGAGTAATGTAAAGACCTGTAAAATTCAAGGGAAATTTTTTCTTAATTTTCATTGTAATTTTACAAGAACGCAGTTTCTGATGGCGCCTGATTCCAAGGCCCGGTGTGCCCAGAATTATTTTCCAAATCATAGCTCGGGTACATTCAGTGAACGAACAAGTGGATTTGTTTTCTAACTTTTGAACCAGTGCTCAAAATCGACTTCTGAGGGCACCAATGGATTCGCAGTGCTAGTAATTGCTTAAGAAGATCTTTTTCGGATTATCATTTTCACGGGAGGAGTTGTTAAAAATTTTGTGGAAGATAAAATAAAAATTGAGTTACAATTTTTATTTCATTAAAGTAGTTATATCCTTTGAGTGGAAGTTAGGGAACTACCCATGAGAGGTTAAGAGGGTGGTGGGGCCCACACGAGACCCTAACCCCCTTGATCTTCCCATAACCTCCATGACCTCCCATACCTCACCTCCCACTTTAATATTGTAACTCCACTTTATCTTAAGTGACTCCTCTCCTCCTCACCTCCCACATTTATTCATGCCACCTAAACATTAATTAATTTGACAACTCAATATCAATTAATTATGTGTGTTGGTTTTGAATTTTGTAATTTTGAATTCATGGCATGGGTAAATAAAATAAGATGGAGCATTATATTATTTTGGTTAGAAATGATGTGTTAAGAGAAAGGGAAGATAGCATTTGAGTTTTGAAGAACTTCCTCCTCCGAAGAAGAATGCTTCATCTCCTTTGTTGAAGAACGTGAAGAACACCGAAGTTTGGACGAAAAACACCGTCTCATCTTGCACCTTCTCTCCACGTCGAAGGAAGCGAGATGCCACATTCTTCATCAGGCGATCACCAACGACGTTCCTTCTCCTCTTCTTCCTCCGCGTCAAGGGAGGAGACACCACTACGGGGAACGTTGCCATTGACGATGACTCACCCTCTGACGTCAATGGAATCGGCACCGATCTTCCGTGACGTCTGATCACCGTGACGCTTTCCTCTTCCAAGGCTCGATGATGTGTGACGTCTTTGCAAGGTAGGGGTTTGGTTTTTATGTTGTGAATAATTTTTGACATTCTTTGATATTATAGGCCAACTGTTATCAAAATAACGGAGGAGGTTGGACCGCACAAACACGGCCGAACCTCCTCCCCTTTTTATTTTTATGGTTATCTACATGGCTTGAAATGAAAGTGACGTAGTGTCGTCGCTCCGTGTGGGAATTTAGAGAATCACGACGATGAAGCGCGGCGCCATCGCACCTCGCCGGAAAACCACGAAGACTGAATGATTTGTTATTTGAAGTGCGGATCAACGGGCAATGATGAATCGGGCCGAAATGGCGTTTGAATTCCTTCGTAGTAATGATCGGGTCCCGACAGGACTGTTGGCGAAGGCGGCAGGCGAAACGGACCATCGGAGCGCATCCGGTGGTCATCATAAGGCGGCGGCGGCGCGCCCCGCCGGCGCGGCGGCGCGCCGCCTGAGCAAACCGTCGTGGATGTGCCGTGACGGTGGGACGTGAACCGGAACGGCCGGGCCGTTCCGGGTTTGAGGCGCTGTGGCTTTAAGCCGCTCCATGTTGACAATCGGGGGGGTTGTAACCCCTTGCACCTGTCGCACCACGCCAGCGTGAGGCCAGCCGGCTGCCCAGGCCGGGCCGCGCCGCGCACGCTGGAACGGGCCGCGCAGCCGGGCCGAGCCACGCCCAGCTGGGCCGGACCCAGACCCGGTTCGGGTCGACTCGGTTCGGCCGACCTAGGGGGGGTTGGGTCGGGCCGGGCTGGACCCAGACCCCCATTTCGGATTGTCTACGGTCTTTTGACCATAACATGGGCTTCAAACCTCCGATCGATGCAACGTTAGTGGCAACACGATCTTTGAAACAAGACGGTCGTTTCGATATATTACACTAAAGGTTTTGGAGAACGTTGGGTTCGGCCGGGTTGGTTCGGATACGAAACCAATCGGGCTCTCAGAGCGGAAACACTTATATCATGAGTTTCAGACGTCCAATTGACGTTCCGTCGACATTGTTGGTTTCCTCCTAATGAGCCGGAACTTTTTTCTTACTCTGATCGATGTTTGGATGCAGTTGAAGTATGGCCGGGTTGGATTGTACTGAAATCCAACCAGGCCCCTGGAACAGAAAAGCTGATATCGTTCGGACGTCCGTTTGACGAACCATCAGAGGCATTGTTGATCACGCTGAGAAATGGTCCCTATGAGTATACCCTATGAGAGTTCAGGGTATAGTTTAGATATGGCTGGGTTGGTTCGCACACGAAACCAACCGAGCCCCTGAGACAAAAAGGCTAATAACTCACAGACCGGGTGTCCGATTGATGCGTCGTCTATTGCATTGAGACCCCTATGACAAGGTGGTCCTTTGAGATACATCTTCATGGGACTTGTGATAATTGGAGTATCTACATGTATCTCATGTAGAGGACCCTCCCGGAGACAAGCATATAGAGTACGGAGACCGTGTAGCTGGTTGTGACCGATGACTGCTTGTCCGATTCGATTCGGAGTGACTAGCATTTCCCTGTGGGGAGAACTACATTGTTAGGTGGCAGACCCATGGAGGAGGAGCACTATTGTGTGAGGTGGCATACTCGTGGTACTCGACAGGAGGATTACCTCTATAGGCAATGAGGGGGAGCACTATTGTGTGAGGTGGCAGATCCATAGTGGAGGAGCACTACTGTGTGAGGTGGCAAACCCGCGGTACTCGACTGGAGGAGTACCTCAGCAGTATTAGGGTAGTGAGCAGTACCTCCGATTTGTGACATGATCACTGTACACTCCAGAGACGGACTCATCAGCAGTTACAGTTTCGTTAATGAAAATCCTTGTTTGAGCTGAGTCTATGACCTTTGTGTTTACCTCTTGATTGATAAGGGTAACTTGAAAACTTATGTATATGTATGGGTATATACATGGGTAGTGGTTATCCGTTGATTTCATAATCTCTGTGTTTCCTCATGATTGAGATGGGTTACTTGATAACTTAGGTTTATGTATGGTCATATACCTAAGTAGAGGTTATCCATTGAGATATTCTTTGTGGTTAACCTTGTTGGTTTTTGTGAGACCTTGAAGGTATCAGGGTCCCTACTGAGTATAGTTATACTCACCCCTTCATGGGATATGCCCACACCTCGTTGTGTTAGTTGCAGACGACAGGCAGTGCTGACGGAGGCCAAGTGTTCGAGGACTGGACGGTACCCGGAGGTGGACTACACAGAGAGTCAGTATCCGGAGGTGGACTTCATGGCGAGACGACACTCGGAAGAAGGTTGACAGGAGAGAGCGATGTGGAGGCTATATGTACCTACCCTTCAGGTAGGATCCGTGGTGAAAGATCCCGGAGTTGCGCCATCTGTACCTACCCTTCAGGTAGGATTCGAGGAGGACGTCCTAGGAGCCGCTTTCGTTCTTCCAGCTGTTGTCATTTTCTGTTGTACTTTTGTTCAGTTGTAGTTGTACTTTTAGTTGGGTTTGTATTCTGGCCCATTTACTTTTCAGCAATTTCTTTGTAATTATTGTTTTACATCCGCTTGTACTCTGTGGTGTTTTGTTACTTTTATAAAGGCAATGACTTCCTAGTTATTGGGATTTACGCCTTTGGGGCTAGTGGCCAGCCCTTGGCCTATGGAAGGCGGGCATGGGGTAGTCACGTCACGGGCCCCGAGGACGGGTCGTGACACTAATAGAAAGGGTCTTTGTAGATTCATTAGACATAATATAACCTCATATAAGAGATCAATAATAGACAAGGATAATAAATAGCAGAAGCAGACTAATAAATTATAATGTAGAGGAAGGGTTATTTTTATAAATTTTTTAAAAAAGTTGAAAATGACTCTTTATACAGTATATGCATGTATCACATGATAATGATACAAAATACATAGAACAATAAAATATTATGCTTTACAATTCAATATAGAAAAGTCCTCAATTAAAAAATTATGAGTATCCGGAGCTCCAACTCAGTATTTTATCCCATCTCTAGGTAGTTGCATAAAACAACAAGAAAGGCCTAATGTCTATAGTCTTGTGAATAATAAAGGTCAACTTGGGTACCCCAGTTCAATGGCGGCATGAGTTGGGTATGAGATGTACATCTCACTAGGTCAGAGCCGATTCTCTCTTCCCTATCCAAACTATTAAGTACAAATTAAAAGATGTAGGTATAATGATGTAACAACATATTTGAATAAATATAATAAAACTTGTCTAGGTTCTCATGGGTCACCTGAAGGAGATACATGCTTCAGCTCATAGCTGGAAAATAAGAGTTCTTAAAAAGAACAACAAATTTTTTAAATAAACTATTTAACAAATTAATTGAAACCTATATATAACTTCATAAATTCTTGAGTTTCCAATGATACTAGTATCTCATAACCTACCTCGGTCATGCCAGTGTAAGAACCATATCCCATATTCTATTCCTAAATCATTATGTCACAACTGCTTTCATTATCCATTAAAATGAATTCATGTATGACGAATTAGACCCATTGTACAATGTCAATTAATGGGTTTAGAACGTCATGTCTAGAACCCCCATGACTATTTTTATCTTTAGTCCTTGTATCACAACCCATAGGTATTTGGTGCATCATTCCCTATCCCATAAAAAATATTCCCTTTCATGCTGGGTGTAGAACGCCTTATCAAGCACCCTATCAGTATTTGAATTATTAGTCCCCATCACAAAACTTGTTTTTAAAACACACACACACACACATATTTAAATATATAATTTTTATTGTACTCCATGTCTAATTTCCCAAAACCATAAATTAATTAAATTATAAATTAGTTAATCAAATCTATTAATTAATCCAACACCTTATTCACAACATAAATCTCTCCTCATATAACTCAATTATTAATTAACCATTAAACATATCAATAGTTTAATAATTAATTAGAAATTATTTATTCTTACACATAAGAAATTAAACTAAATAATTATCTCAACATTTAATTAACCCAATTATTTAACAATTCGGAACCCATCCCCTAAAGCAGTGATTCGTCCAAGAATTTAACAATTTACATGCACGTAATGAACATCTCAGTTCAGAACTGGTGAACAAGGCCTATATAATTAGCAACCATCTCACAAAAAATATAATATTTTTAAACAAATCCATCCAAAACAACCGATTTCTTAGAAAAAAACATGCATCATTAGGTATTCTTGGGCAATGATTATAACAAAAAAACAATTAAAAAGTTTACATTAATGAATGAAAATTAAATTATTCCAAAATTATTTAATTAAATCATATATTTTTAACATGTTAATTAATTAATTAACCATTTAGCATTTAGCATGTAATGATTAATGCATCCATTAATTACCATCTATTTCTAATTTATATTCTAAACATGTCAAAGTATTATATATTCCCAATATTTAGTAAATTACACAATTAGATTTCAACATATGACTTGATAATTATATATTCAATGAATTTCCATATTAAATATCCTTCCCCCAATAAATCATTTAATTCTACAACTAATATATTACTGTTTACGTAATTAACATTTCATGACATGGGTTATTAAGTCACACCTAATGTGTCCCAGCCCAATGCCATTTAGGTCTCATTTACATGGAATCCCCATGGGTTCTTCGTGTTTAACCATT
This sequence comes from Viscum album, assembly GCA_963277665.1. Lineage (NCBI taxonomy): Eukaryota > Viridiplantae > Streptophyta > Magnoliopsida > Santalales > Viscaceae > Viscum > Viscum album. The sequence goes on from OY728127.1 coordinate 2,049,727,953, forward strand.
TAATATTTAGGGCATAATCTCAACATATTTTGAATATCTATAAATACATTCTTAACAAATAACACATGGTCATTTCCTAATTTTATCACATGTGGAAACCATCATATAATAACATCGAAATTTTTTCATCAACATATCATTTATTGTAATCAACAGAGATATAAACAAAATCCCAACCATAAGCAAGCATGATATAGATTTACAACCAACCAACAATTTATTTTTAATCATCATTAAATGAGAAGATAGTAGTTCCATAATCATGGAAACTCATAATATCAAATTAATAAATGATTTAAATAATTTTTAAATAATGTGATAGATATTTGGGACCATAGCTTAGTGTGATGTCATTTCAATTATGTATAAGTACAATGTAATTCATGACAATTTGATTTAAATGAAACCCAATCTCATGAAAACAAACTTCATATATATGTATATATATCTACATATATATAGATATATCTAAATATATATTTACATGCGTGAATTCCCTACAAAAAAATCAATAAATCATAAAACAACATCGGAAGACCATAACCAATGAATCAAGGTCTATGTACCAACAGCTAGATACCAACGACTCAGATAAAATATTAGAATCATATTTAGGTGGTTCAAAACAAAATAATTAAGTATAGACTTTACCCAAACCTAATGTGAATAAGCCAAATGAGTTCATCCACATCTTCCTTGAAAAAGGATGTTGGATTTTGGCCCAAAGGACCCCAAAACACCATTTTTACACATTTATGAAGAATGAACATCAAAAACAGGTATTATCCCCAAACCCTAAATTCGGCCAAAAAATATATCAGGCATAAAAAACACATCAAAACTCCCAATCGAGGAAATAGATTATGAGATAAGTTCATACCACTTTGAATCAGACTAAAACCATAAAGAAATTTGTTATAAAACATCCGCGAACGAAGAAAAGGTCACACCATGGGGGTCGTGCGCTGCTATCGTGAGTCATCGAAGGGTGGGTCGTGCACTACTGGGTTTCACCATACTATGTATATTGCACCATATGGTGGAATCTATGTCCATAGAGAGGTGGTCATGGCGAGGAGGAGGGGAGTGGCCTGGTGCTTGCGTCATATAGGGTTGCAGAGGAGGGTCGCACCTCCTATGCTTGGAGGAAGGTGGAGATGGGTCCTCCCTTTTTCTTTAATTTTTTAACATAAAAACTCAATAAAACTCCTTCAAACAATTTTTATTTAATATATACCAATGTATATAACCATAACCCCCAATTTATTATAATATCTTTAATATGGTATTAATGATAAAAACATTAACCCCTACATTCAATAAAAATATTAATTATTATTATTATTATAAATTTAATAATAATTTTCATATCATTATTATTAACCCCTTTCATTTATTATTTTGGAACCATAACCCTTGAACCATTATAATTAATAATAATAATAATAATAGAAACCATATATAATAATTATTATTAAATTCGTCAAACTAAAATAATAATAATATTCTTATTATTATATTTCAAAACATTAGTAAACCCAACACATAAATTTAATCAAAATTCATCATTATATCGGAAAAACCTCATTTAATTAAATGTTTCATTGAGATAACTAAAATCCACATTGATTTCACATAAAATTTACACCCCATTAATCATTCAATTGTCATCTTTTAACATCCATATATTTTATAACACCAAAATAATAATAAAAATAATAACATTATTATTAATAACAAATAATTTTAATTAAATAACGAAAATTTATTTAATAATATTAAATTAAATTAAATAAAATGTCAATCTAGGTAGGATTCACTAGTTGGACTGCCACCATGTACAGCCCATGTAGATCCATTAAAGTGGAATTTTCTGAATTCAGTGATTTTGATACTCTTTGGGACACCAATTAAAATTAATGGGTAATTAAAAAAGTCCAGAAACAAATCATTTAGGAATTCCAACACTTGGAATAATTTTCCAAAGCCCGGATTAAAAATCAACCCATTGGAAACCCAAAAAAATATTCGAAAAACATCAGAATTTAAACCCGGTAAAAAAACACGGGACTTTATAATCTACCCTCCATAAAAAATTCGCATCCCCGAGACGCCATCAGGAACTTCTACAAAACCAAAAAGCGTCATTTAGAATAGTTAGAAAAAACATTTTGTGCTCTGAAATGATGAATTCATATTTATCCAATTTCACAATACCAAAGACATTTAAAACTATTAAACCCCTACCAAAGACCACTTTACCAAATAAACACATAAACAAAACATACATATGAGGCCATTATAGGGGCCACATCAATGGAATTATCAAATAACAATCAACCAATAAATCGTGGTTTCACATTATTTCGTAAAAAGTCATTATGGTTCCAAAACCCACACTCGCCCTTAAACTCTAGATTTTCCTTTTAAAATATTTACACCACCAACTGCATGTATATTGAAGACCGTACCTGAGCTCTGCTAAAATTCCCAAGTCAAGCTATTGAATGTATATAAAAAATTAATGTGCCCGAACATGAATGAAGGAATATCATAGAAGAACCATGCATCCTACGTAGAACCATGTTAACAACCACTCATTAATACCAACAAGAAATAAAACTATAAAACAGTGTATGAAAGATGCTATCTTACTGTATCTATGATGATGTCAATATATGGGACATGTTATTTTTATTTTGAAGAGCACACTAAGAGAAAAAAATGCCACTAAAAATATCAGAAAAACTACATCTTGAAGACTCTTTTCAAAAATCTCACCTTCCTCAACCGACATGTTTACAAAAATAAATTAGACAATACAAACCTTAGGGTTTCCCATGTAATTAATATGAAAATTTTAGCCAATTACTTGTGTTCTAATTCCGATATTTTTTTAACACACATGTGACATTCCTCGAACCACTATCACCATGTCAAAAAATACCACATGAATTCCAAATATATAAAACAACCAGTAGGTCAATAAACTTGAGTCCCATAGGATAGTGTCTTATGAAACATAAATGTCAACCCTCTCTCCCAGTCATGAAAAATTGATATCACTTTACACAAAAGCTGCATTTTTTATTATATCCATTGTAATAATTTTGTTCCAAAATTCTCAAATTTGAATGAATTTCTACACACACAAATGTACTTTTTACAACATGTAACTTGGATTTAAATCAATGATCTGTGGAAAAGTAGATATTCTATCACAAACATACTCTTTAATAATTTATCATTCAGTTTCGTATCATTTTAAATAGGAATTTTTGCATCTGAAATCCTTTTTAATGTTGAGGTGACCTCTAGGGGTCCCATTTATTCTAATCCATGTTTTTCAAAAACAAACCCACAACAGTTCAATACAATCATAAGTCAACATTTTAACAATTATAACCATTAACACATGCACTAAGATTATAAAATGTTCAATAACATGGGTTTTCATCTACCAATCGATAAGGCCCCCATACACTATATCACATGAATTTGGCACCAATTTTTACAATCAGATTTCATTTAAAATTTTATCTTTAGCCTCCCTTTTAACAGATGAAAACATTTATAGCATATTATCATAAGTAGTAACTGAATAGCATGTTTTAGCATAGAAGAATGTCATAATTACCAAACATCATAATAATAGAGGAAACATGGCATATAAACACCCAAGAAGGTTATATTCTTCATGAAACATGGTATCTAAAAGGAATTCCAAATATGTACCACACATGAAAAATACTAAAGGCCCAAAATCTATAGTAGCAGGTATCCTACTAATGAAACTACATGACTTGGCATATATATATGGAATGTTAATATCAACTGCCTAATGAGATGAATCTAATAAAACTTCCTTCAATATCAGGACAATGTAAATATTTTAAAAAATTGATAATCAATAAGAAGTGGAAAATACACCATCCAATCAAGGTAAAATCACATCAAATGTAACAGTGAAATAAAATAATAACAATCGAAACCCTGGAAACTTGATCATTTACTATATGTGGGGTAATTAGTCAAAACAACAACTATTAACCCCTGTGCCAAAAAAATTTTCATATCATGTCTACCAACCCTAAAATAGTATGAAAAAGGAAAACAACTCTTTGATACATCTTTATAATGACCTGACCCAACTCACCCGAGAACCGGTGGCCAGACCAGTCACGACATGAACTCAAGAGAGTCTCCTCATACGTTAGAGGCTGCCAACTAGTAGTGAGGTTCTACAAATAGTCATTGGTGATACATAACCATGGTATCAATGTTCAATAATTGAAATTTAAATAAATAGAGGATGTAGTCTAAAATGATAAAGTATAAGAATGCATATTTTATAAATTGTGATCAAAAGAAGAAAATGATAGTTTATAGAGTTGATGCATACATGAAATGATAATGATACAAAATAGAAGGTAGTAATCAAAATATCATGATTTACATTCCATTACACAAATAATGAAAAGACTCAAAGCCCCATGGAAAACTCCATGAGCATCATGATATCTTGCTCAGTCCTTTGATCCTATCTCTAGGAACTGGCACACAGATACAAGCATAGTCTATGGTCCGTAGTCATGTGAACATGAATAGTCTACTCATGTAACCTAGTGAAATGGAATCCCATGTAGGGTGCGAGATATACATAATAGTATGGACTCACCACTGGTGTGTAGCCCTATCCAAATAGTGAAATGTAAATAAAATGGTGCACGTAAAAAGTGTTAACAAGAGAATTGAATAAATAAATTACAACTAGTTTAGGTTCATACGGGACAACTAACAAAGATACCTACTTTGAATCTAAGAAAGGATATAAGTGTTATGAAGAGAACATATAAATTTCTTAAATAAAATATTTAACACAGTAATTGATATTCTATTTAAGTGAATAAATTACCAAGATCCCATGGACACCAGTATCTCTGAATCAGCCTCAGTCATGTTGGGGTCAGAACCGTTTCCAAAATTCAATTAACAAATCATTATGTCCCAACTGCATTCATTAAGCATTTAATTCAATTCAGGTATGACTCATTGGACCCAATGTAAAATGTTAATAAATGGGTGAAGTACATCATGTCTTTAACCCCCATTGATATTTGGAGAATTAGTCCTTGTCTCACAACACATGGGTATTTTGAGTATCATTCCCTAACACATAAAAGAATATTCCCTTTCTAGCTGGGTGTATAACTCAATTTATTTCACCCTATGAGTATTTGGTGCATTAGTCCATGTCTCACAACCCATTTATCAAACATGCATACATATATTTATCATTGGGTTAGAATACCATGTCTAACACCCCAAAACCATCCACAAATTAACTAATAAATTAATTAATAAAATCCATTAATTAATTCGACAACTAATTAACAACATAAATCTTATGTCAAATAACACAAAAATTAATTAACCATTCAACATATCAATAGTTTAATAATTAATTAAATTTAATTATTCTTAGCCAGAAGAAATTAATCTAAATGGTTATCTCAACATTATTTATCCCAATTCATTAAAATGTTAGATCACGTCCACCCATGCAGTGATTCGCCCAAGAATTTAACAAAATACTTGCACATCATAATCAAATAAAGTCAAAAATTCTAAACATGGCCCATAAATTTCGGGACTATATCATACTAAATATCATATTTCTAAAGAACCCCATCCCAAACAACTTAATTGATGGAAAAAAAACATGTATCAAAAGGTATTCTAGGACAATAATCATAACAAAAAATCAATTCACAGTCGTAAACTAATGCATGATAATTAATTAATTAAAAAATTAACTAATTAAATGGTATCTCTATAACCAATTACTCAAAAAATTAACCATTTAAAATTTAACATGTTATAATTATTCCATCCATTAATTATTACCAGTTATGAATTTATATTCCGAACAAGTCAAAATATTCAATCTTATCAATATTTATTAAATGGAACAATTGTTTTATAACATGATGTGATAATTAATTTTTCAATAAATTACCTTATTACCCACCCTTTCTCATCCAATAATTTAATTCACCAACTGATATATCACCACTTTCATAATTAAAATTCCATGACATGGGTTAAGAAGGCATAGAAAATGGTGTCCTAGTACAACACCACATATGTCTCATTTAAAAGGATGACCCATGGGTGCATACTTTTTACAATTTAATATTCAGGGAATGTGGTCAACATATTTTCAATATCTATAAATACATGATGAACACTTAAACATGTCCATTTTGACATTTATCATACATGGAATGCATCATTCGATAAAAGTCATGCAAAATAATATCACTTATCAAAATCAACGGAGATATATACAAAATCCCAACCTTAAGAAGGCATGATATGGAATTATCACCAACCAATAGTCTATCTCTAATAATAAATTAAAGAAAATTTATAATTTCCATAATCATGGAAACTCACAATGTCCAATTATTTAATGAGTTAAAAAATTATTAAAGAATGAGAAAGAGATTTGGGACCCTTACTCAGGGTAAGGTTAGTTTAATTACTTCTCACATTAATGTACTTGGAGGCAATTAGTTGTAAATGTAATGTTGTCTCAAGTGAACCACCTTTATATATATCTATATATATCAATATATATATATATATATAATATTTTCACATGTTTGTTCCCTATAAAAAAATATCAAACAATCACAAAAACAACATCAGAAAACCAAACCTAATGTAGTATGGTCTATGCACCTACCGCTAGATAAATGAGACTCAAATAAAATATTAGACTCCTATTTAGGGGGTGAAAAACCAAATAATATAGTAGAATCCTTACCCAAACCAAGGAAACGAAAAAAATTATTTCATCTACCTCACCCTTGGTGGAAAATGTTGGATCATGGACCAAAGGACCCCAAAAATACATTTTCACACCTTAGTGAATGAAGAACATCAAAACGGGTGTTATCCCAAAACCATAAATTCACCATAAAAGATCAGGCACTGAAAACACAAAAAAAACTCCAATGAAATAAAGGAGAGTATGAGATAAGTTCAATCCTCATTGAATCGGACTAAACCCACAATGTAATTGGGTAGAAAACTCTACAGACAAAGAATGGGTCACCCCACGGGGGTCGTGTGCAAAGGTTGGGGGTCGTCTGGGAATCGGTTGTGTTATGATGAGTCTCACCATAAATAGGAGATCATGTTGCATGGGGGACCCTATAGCCAAGGAGTGGAGGTTGCTTGTTAGGAGGAGGAGAGAAGCCTGGTGTGTGCGCCGAATAGGGCTGTAGTGGGGGGTCGTGCCTCTTGTGCTTGGAGGGAGGGGGAAGTGTCCTCCCATTATCATTAATTTTTTAAGCTAAAAAATAAATAAAACCCCATAATTAATTTTCATTTAATATAGACCTATAAATAGATCCATAACACCCTATGTATTGTAACATCATTAATATGATATTATTAATAATAACTAAAACCCATAAAATCAAAACAAATATTAATGATGATTATTTTATAAAATTAATTATAATTTCTTTACCATTATTACTACACCCTTTTATTTATTCTTTTTAAACCATAAACCCCAAACCATAATTATTATTTATTATAATAATAAAAATAGAAAACACTATTAATAATGATAATTAATTTCATAAAACTAATATTATAATAATCTCTGAATTATTTTTTTTCAAACCGTTCATAATCCCAACACCTCTATTAAAAAACAGAGCTTCATTAATTATTAAACTACACGTTTAATTAAATTTTTTCTTGAGATACCCAATGGACTCAATGATTTCACATAAAAGTTACACCCCATTAATCATGAAAATAAAATATTTTAACATAGAAATTATTTATGACTCCATAATAATAATAGGAAAATTATTATTATAAACACATTATTTTATTTAATAAAAACTCTCATTTGATATTATTCAATTAATGTAAATAAAATAGTAATCTAGGTAAGTTGTACATGTTGGACTACAAATGTGTGTGTCATGTGCAGATCTATTAAAGTGGAATTTTCTAAATTATGTGATCTTATGACTCTTTGGGACACCCATAAAAATTATCGGGTAATTATGCAAGTTCAAAAATGGCACCTTTACATGTTCCAACACTCCAAATAATTTTCCAGAGCTCTTCTTAATAACCGACATGTCGATAAATAGATGAATGTTTGAAAAACTTCGTAATTTAAACTTGGTTAAAAAGCATGGGACTTTTAAGTAAAATAAAAATATATATCCACATTTTATTTATCATGCATATACCTATTTCTTAAATCATAAAAAATTTCTATATAGGTTTTTTTTATATTCAGAATTATCATGATTTATAAGGGAAATATTGATAAATCCATTTTCATTACACAATGCATATTTTAATTATTGTAACACAACCTTTTATTTTTGAGGATTGATGTGGACATGAATATATTGTTATTTTTTAATATAAAAATATATAAAATTGCGGGTGAATTGTTTTTATTCAAACTTTTTTCAAGTCTTTTACAATTATGCCTTTTGATATCGATTCATGATTATATGGTTAAGCAGTCTTTATCTTCTATATGAAATTTGGAGAAGTAGATAAAATAGAAATACAATACATGGCCGTTTATAGTGGTTCAACGGATTAATACCCTCCAGTCCACCCCCCATATTACACTGTCTTCATTTTTGGTGAATTTAACTAGTCAGTTCCTTTTGATATAAAACCAGTCCACAAGTGAGTTCTGGTAGTTGATAACATTACAAATAAAGAAAAAGCCATAGACTTATAGTTCATTAACAGACAACCTAAAACTGTAACATAGATATTGAAGATGATACTCCACAACAATTAACTACGAATAACTGGTACAACAATTAAATGGACATTGAATAAAAATGTTTCAGTTGAACTTCTTAGTAGAAATAAAAAACTGATGGTAGTTTGATGGATATTCTATAGAAAATAGTTTCTCTGAGAAAGAGAAGTTCTGATGTGATCTGGTAATAATTGATCATTGGAATAAACCAGTAATGAATAGCATCAGTAGCCATTCATCAAATACAAAATTTGGAACACATATATCTCCACGGTAGCATATTCTAAAGAAAATAGAGTATGACTAATTATTAAACAATATCTATAAAATATCTTCATATGAATGTAGTTTCAATAACAAAAAATAGGTGTATTAGTTTATCGATAAATATTTATCTTAATGTATATATTCTTTTTTGATTCAAACACACATATAAAGAACAAATATATGAATATAATAAATAATGAGATAAGTTTATTTTCAATTCCATATCCTTGAAAATCACCTGATAAATCATAAGAATTCAAATTCACAAGACAAACTATATAGGTCATAACATACAATAAGAATAAGAGATAATTTCTATAAATAATACAATTCATTGAATTATACATAATGAGCATTGAATAGTTTGAAAATGAGATTTAAATCAACCAAATATTTTGTAATGAACATTTCATGAAACTCTGACAAAATCATAAATTCAAATCATTGGGGATGAAAAGTGAAATGTATGGTTCCATGACAAAATGAAAAAAATTCCTAACATATTTTTCAACTATATATCTTTCATTTACCAAAAATAATGTTGAAAATGTAAGGTTGTTCAGAAAAGTAAGTTTGATGATCCATACAGTTTCTTCTAAAATGTATGGATTCATACTTATATAGCGTTCTTTAACCATAAGATTTCAATTTTTTTCAAATATATTATTTCATCCAAACATATTGTTTTTTATCCATATGTTTCTGTCAACATGGGTTTGATTAACCATATGTTCTGCACATTCATCATAAGGTATAATATATACATAGGGTTTGTTCTTTACATTAAATTCATCAAAATATAGTATGAAAATGTTCCCAGAAAAAATTTATGGGCATTTCAATCACATTGATGAATATTCCACCTGAGTAATAAGCTTCAATATAATACCAAAATAAGGAATATCTAGAATATTAATTTCTTAAATACACATAATGTTATATCATTAGTAAAAAACAAAGGTATTTTTTTTCCATAAAAATCAACAAGATTTATATAGTATCATTTAGATTATACATTCCCAACAATATTCCCCTTTTTGAAGATCAAAAAACCCCTAAATATAATAATTGAATTTATAATTTTTGAAATTGTGAAAATAAAAGAATTCGAAATTTTATTTTATAGGAATATATCAATTATTATTATTTTGTTAATCTAGATTTTTACCCCTTTTAGAGATTGAAAAGAATGTATAAAAAATTATTAAAACATAATAAATTTTGCTGAGATCTATAATTGAATGTTATAATAGACTGTTTACAAAAATAAGACAAGATTTTTGGCTTTAGACTTAATCATATTAGAATATGAAATAATGTACACAAAAACAAAAATATGAAAATTTTATTAATAATAAATTGTATGTGTACAAGAATCAGTATGACTAGGAAAAAATTTTATTCAACTAAAATGATTAGGGTATAGAAGATTGGGAAGGAGTTTTCTTGAATAATGTATTCAGGATTTTGAGTATCTTCAAAAATATCTTTCAACTATTCCACATAAAAACACAACTTCTCAATTAGACTATCCATGAATTGGATAATCAAAACTCAGGAATCAGGAATAATATGAAAATTATCAACATTAATGACTTTCAGAAAGTCATTCTATATATTCCCTTACTGCATAAACTGATCCAAATATTTTTTCAATTTATTCAGCAGAAATTTGATACATTTTTTATTATGTGTCAATTGGTTAACTAGAAATTTATGATCGTCTAAAATAAATGATAGAAAAGGAAAATTTAACTTGTGCTTTTGTATATGATCATTCATATCTACCACGATAGATGTAATTACCTAAATTCATTGAATTATATTGGTACTAGTAGTAAGAGTAGAGGTAGATGTACTGCTCTGACCAGCACTACTCTATATTGGTTCAAAAAAACTACCCAAAAACCTCTTATGATCCGAAAAGATTCACATAGAATCATTTTGTGACTTTATATTTCCATCTTCATCTAACATATCTCTCTTGAATGCATTGAATTCTTTCTTGAATATAGAATTTTCCTTAAGATCCTGTAACGTTTTCCATTCAACTTCTATATCTTGACGATGGTTAACATTCTCTTCTCGATACATACTTAATTAGAAGATCTTGAACTAGATTATTTTGGGATTTAGATGTCCCTTAATCTAGTTGTTGTGACTGACCAACTACCATAATTACTAAAGTTCATGCAAGATGATTTTCAACAGATGTATCCACTGGATTTTCAATTGATTGTTCACTTGAACAAGACATACTTCCATGAATATCTATTTTTTATTTTGTTTTATTTATATTTCATTCAACAATATTATTATATGTAGTGAAATCTAGATTCTAAACCATTTCAGTAGACACATATTCAGATTTAATCATCAATTTTTCTTCTATAATAGCTACATCTTCCTCATGGTGACCTGGTAAATATGCATTCTACTGATAACTTATATGAATTTTAACCTGTTTATCTTCCTAATGAAAAGTTTCATCAAACATTTCTAAACGAGTAGCCTCAATTGAACCCAATAATTGTTTTTTAGTAGATGGATGTACTCTTTTCTGTGGTTTTACAAATAATTCTACTTGCACGTCCTCTTATTCCTCTTCTTCTTCAAAAAATGTAAATTTTCATTGGGTTTTTTTGGAAGGTCCTTCCACATGGGTTTAACCAATTCCTTCATTTCCAATTTCACTTTTATCCCCCTTATAAAAAGATCCCGATCATTATTTGTCATCCTCAACAACTAGGAAGATTTTTCCTTTTACTATACTCTTTTAAAAAGATAACATCTTAAAATTTATCGCACTGAGTACATTTACATAATGAAATTTTATTCAATAATGTATTAAAATAATCATTCCATTTATAAAATAAGTCAATAAATTAGTCTCTCATAATGACACAAAGGTATCCTAGATTCTAGTTGATAGTATGAGAACAAATATATGAACATAAACATTTGAAAATCATCATTATTTCACTATAAAACAAAAAATATGATATACAAGCCTAGATAAAGAATCTTTTCTATCCCATCCATTTATTGAGTAATTCCTATGAGTATAAACATAACCATGATTTTCTGGCGTGCCTCGAGATCCTTGAAAAAAAATTCATAATAATTGTGGAACCAAAATGAAAAGATATAATGTCATTAAATTATGATCCTTAACTCTAATAGAACATATATTTAAATGATAAACTCCCACATGAGGACAATTCAAAATTTTAGATATTTCAATTGATGAAACTAAAAAGTTCATATCTTCTATTCATCTGAAAAATGTATCATTGGTATAAAAAAAATAAAATGAACACTGTTATAGAAAAATATTAGGTCAATCTTATAAATAATCTCTAATTATCCTCATTGAAAACTTTTTAAAATCCTTTAATATCTAAATATTTCTGAATGAGAAGATTTTTTTGATATATCCATTTTAAATTAACCACATTTCTTGAAGGATTGTTTTTATAGAAACTCTCTCACTCTTTGAGATGATAACTTCATCATCTTATTTTCTATTAGTTATAGTCATTTCTAATAAAAAAACTCTATGGTTTTCATTTAATAGGGCTTTGAATGAAAAAAATAGGAAAATGAAGGTATTGGTATTCAAAAAGAGTTTCTGAGACGAAAATGTATGGAATTAATTTTTTTTTGAAAATTCTATATTTCCCATGTCATTACGTTTGATAATAATGAAAATATTGAAAACATGTGGCTCAAATAAATTTAAGATAAAATAAATTATCCCGAATATATAGTATGGGAAAATAATTTTAAAAAATCAGATTTAATGTATTCATTAAATTAATTTGACATAAATAATATGGAAGAAATAAATAATGATAAAATATTAAAAAAAATTATAATTAGAATTATTAAAAAAGATTATCATCTATTTAAAATTAAATATTCCTAACTCCCCCTTAAAAAATCAGAACTTACTAGGGGAAGTGGTTTAGTAAAAATATCATCTAGTTAATATTCATTATTTACAAATTCTAATGATATATCCATTTAATGAAAATTACATCTTAGAAAATAATTTCCAATATCAATATTCATTGTAATTCAATGAACTATTTGATTTTATGAAATATTTATAGCACTTTTATTATCACATAATATATTTTAAATATGAATATATAATCCAAAGTGTATTTTTGTGATTTTCATCCACAATACTTTGTCACAACAAATTCATATATATACATATTCTGCCTTGGTTGTGGATATAGAAACTAAGTTTTTTTTCTTACATAACCATATTACTAATGATATTCCTAAAATGTGTCATGTCCCTGAAGTACTTTATCAATATAATCTAAAACCTCCAAAATTAGTAAATGAATATCATATTATATTAAAATGAAATTTTTTTCAATAAAGAATTGATTGAAAAACAGTTCCCTTGAAATATCCAAACATCCTTTTGAATGTAATAAGATGAGATTGTTTAGGATTTCATTGAAATATATCAAATAAAAATATAGAAAACATAATATCTAGTCAAATATAAGTACGATTTAATAAACTACCAATCATACCTCTATATAACTTTTAATACATTGGTTTAATTACTTCATCAAAATCCTGTTTTATATTAGTATGCACAGGAGCTGTATATGTCATGTTGTTTGCAAGACCAAAATTTTTCAATAAATTATTAATATATTTACATTGGTTTAAAAAATTTCTATAATAATTCAGATAAATTTTTATTCCTAAAAATATATCAATTCTCCCATTATAATCATTTCAATTTCTTTGTTCATAAGTTATATAAAATCATTAAAAAAATTTTATTGGATCAACCAAATATATCTTCATCAATATATATTTGAACTAATAATTTATTAGAACAGATGATTTTCTTAAATTTTGTAGGATTTCCCATTCCAATAATAAATCAATTTTCCAAAATCAAAGATCATATTCATTCGTTCAATGCTCTAGGTTCTTCATTAACACTATAGAGAGCATTAGTAAGATTAAAAACAGAATTTGGATTTTTAGAATTTTTAAACCATTGAGATTTTTCAACATAAACATCCTCCAATAAATATCCATATAAATATTAAGACTTAAAATCCACCTGGTATAATTTAATTTTCATATGAGATGCATAAATAAAGAGAATTTAAATTTCATCTATTCTAGATACGGGGGAAATGGTTTTATCATAATCTATACCTTCTTCCTGATTATATTATATTGCTAATAATCTATCATTGTTTCTAGTTATAATACCTTGATCATATTTTTTATTTATAAGGAACCAATTAGATCCCATAACTAGATAATTTAATGGTAATTCAACAATTTCTCATATATCATTCCATTTGAATTGGTTTAATTCAACTTTCATTTCTAACATCCAAATCTCATCTTATCAGGATTCATCAAATTATTTTGGGTATAGTTGGGATAGAAAGGTAGATAACTCAACTAGGTTTCCTATATTTATTATAGTCCTTTTTTATATTTCTAGGATTCCAATTATAGTTTCTATAGTGTGATTATTTAGGGTTATACACTCTCTAAGTAAAACACATTTAGGTTCATCATTATCATGTTCTTCCAAAATTGTTTGAATATTATTTATTTTATTTTCAAAATCATTTTTATGGTTTTCATATCTCATGTTGTCAAAAGATTAAATAATTTCATCTATTTGATATTTTTTATAAAAGGGTTAGTTTCATTAAACATTACATGATATGATTCTTCAACTATCCTGAATATATTATTAAAATATATATATACGTTAGAGGAAGAATAATATTCTAAAAATATTCCTTCATAATCTTCTGGATCAAACATACCATGACTATCCTTGGTGAATAGGATATACACCTTACATACAAAAACATCAATGTACGTTACCATAGGTTTCTTTATTATTCCAAATATCATAAGGTGTCTATTTGAAAATAGGTTGAATTTAGAACTATTCATTATGTAGCTTTTCATTCGTATTGTTTCGTCCAAAAAGTAGGTAAGTATAATATATTAATTCAGTATATTACTAGCAATTTCATTAATAGTTTTGTTTCTTCTTTTAACAATTCATATTTTTTGAGGTGTTGTTAGTAAAGAAAATGTGTGTTTAATACCTAGATTTAAACAAAATTAATTGCGTTCTAAAATATAACATTATCCACCATGACCACTTACTAAATAAATTATCTTAAAACCATTTACATTTTTAAAAATTTTGAGGGATAATTAAAAATAGTAGAAGCATCACCTTTTATATTTAGAAAAAAAATCCATTAAAATATTGAATAGTCATCAACTAAAACATATATATATATATATATATATATATTTCCAACCATACAAGAAACTCTTTATGGTCTAAAATGATCCATGTGGATAAGTTCTAGATGGTTTGATATGGAAATTTGGTTAATATATTTGAATGATGATTTATGTTTCTTTCCAATTTGTAATGCATTAAAAAATATGTCAACATTATACTTAAGACTAGGTAAATCAGAAACTAACTGATTCATAGATAATTCATGTAAAAAATATATATTACAATGACCATGTATTATATTACACATCCAAGAATCATTTATCATAGTAGTTAAAAAAGTGTCATTCTATTTTCGCAAGGAATATAAATACAATGTATAAACATTATCAGTTCTAGGTTATCTAAACATAAGAATTTTATATTTAAATTTTGAGCAATGATTGTCAGAAAAATCATCATTATATCTATAATCACATAACTAAGAGATACATATAAGGTTTTGATTAAGACCTTGTTCATATATTAATTCATTGATTGAGACTATTTTTTGATCTCTCCTATTTTCAAGTCCAAGAACCTTTCCTTTCGTATTGTAACTGAAGGTGACTAGAACTCCATCTATTGTAATCAGTGTGTTGAAGGCTTATGAGTTTCCCCTGGTATTCCTAGATCAGAAACTATTGATATACCATATATCATTTATTTCTTGGACTTGTTTCCTGTATATATAATTTAAACCAGAGTTTGTTTTGGTACCCATATTCTGATGGTTCCATCAGTGTTATCAATCAATGATACAGGAATACAAATCTTATTAGATTTTCTATAACTCAAATCATTTTCATCATATAAAGTCTTTGAAATAAAATCCTTTTCAATTCCACATATTTAAGGCTTTATTAAATAATAATTTATTTGTTATATTTTTTTCTATTCCACAAAAATCACACGAAATAGTTTTTGAGTATGGAACACAATAATTCATGTATTTTTTTTATTTTTAAAATGTACTTCCTATATAAAATCATTTATTTCCAATGAGTTTTTTACCAAAAATTACAATCAGAATATTTTCTCCTTTTGTAACGGTGGGAGAATCTCTTTGATATGTTTATACTTCATCTTTTAATGATTTAATATTATTTTCATGATATGCGTAGTTTTTGGTAGATGAGTTAAATTTCTCAATTAACACGTTATGTTGTTTAAGTAAGGATGCCCTTCTACTAAAATTATATGTGAAAATTATTTAATGAATTGTGAATCTACAATAAGGAGTCATATTTTCCATCTCGAATTTTGCAATAGGCACCCAATTTATTATTTGAAAAATTTAAATCAAAATACGAATTAGAATTAGATGAATAATCGGTTTTTAACTTATCTTCTTCTCCCATGAAGCATTTATTTTCATTATGATTTGATTACTCCTTTTATGAATCAAAATTTGATGAGCTGTTTGAATATTCATCAACACTCCATGATTACTTCATTATGATTCTTCCTTTAGGTTCATAATCAACAATTTTTTTAATATGAGTTTTCATTATGCGTCTTTTCCCCTTTTAGTTGGGGACAATCAGGTCTTTTTTAACAAATATCTTCCATTCAGAGCATCATACATCCCATGAGTCTTTCTCATTCCTCTTGAAGTTTTTTATAATTATTATTTTGTCATTATAAAACTTTCTAAACTTTTTGGCTAATTGAGCTGATTCCATTTCTGAATTATATGTAACTACATTACATTTTTCTGTGCATTGTTCTTTTATTCTTTTTTATTCGCTTCATAGATTTTACTATTCGAGTAATATTATCATTTTTCGCTAAATTTTTTTGATAAAAGTCATTATCATTCATTTCTGATTCATACATCATCTGTGTCCCAATTAATTCTATCCTTTTCAGATTTTTGATAGGGGATTCTTGACAAATTATAGCTAATATACCATTCCATTTATTTGGTAGTATAGTGTGTACATTCATAGATTGATATGTTTATTTTATAGGATCATTACAGCTGTAATATTATTAAAAAACTCTGTGATACTTCCATATAGCTATGTGATAGATTCTCCATCCATCATTCTAAATGAATAAAATTTCAGTTTTTTTAATTTCATACCTCATTTGTCTTGCATTGTCTGTTCCATCATTTCCACATTTAAAAAGAACTATGTCATTTTTATAAACTATGGAATTCATCTGGTCCAAGACCACTAATAATACCATTCATTTCATTAGAATGTGTGTAATAAACAACCTCAATGGCAACAATACAAGTTGTAGAAATTTTGGTAATTATATAAAGAGTAATGATCTTATAGTAGATATTGAATCCCAGTTTCATCAAATATATAACAATAAATGATCTCTAGTATCCATTGTTTTCTCTATTGAAATAAGGTGCACGATCCATTTTCATTCCTTCTCCCTGAAATGTCATTCACAACTGAGAGAAAGTAGTTGGATTGTAAATACCTGAAAAATTCAAGGAAATTTTTTTCTTAATTTTTTTGGGAATTTTACAAGAATGAAGTTTCTGACGGCACCTAATTCCGAGGCCTGGTGTGCCCATAATATTTTTCCGAAGTTTAGCTCGGGTACGTTTAGTGAACGAATGAGCCGGTTTTTCTAACTTTTGAATCGGTGCTCAGAATCAAATTCTGAGGGCGCCGATGGAATCGCAGCGTCGGTAATTGAATAGAAACACCTTTTCCGGAGTTGTGTTTTCTCGGGTGTGGTTTTTAAATTTTTGGGTTATGTAAATGAATAAAATAAATGGGTCGCACAATTTATTTTATTTTATGTTTTTTAACCTAAGTTAAGGGGCTAAAGTGGGACATGAAATATCCTACCCCACTAGGTAGGATATATGTGGGGTGGGGCCCACTTGAGCCCCACCTTTTCAACCCCCTCCCTTAATTATGAAATGCACTAGCACCCCCCTTTTTAAAGAAGTCAACCCTTGCGTTAAATCAGGTTAACAAACGCCTCATTAATTTGGGCGGTTAAATAGTTGCAATTAATTCATTAAATTGATTGTTTCATTTTTAAATTCAAATGTTGGCTTGTGCGTTAATGAAATAAGACAACTCTTATTTTTTTAGGGGTTGGTTGTGAAAGAGGGTTTCGGGAGAATTCTCTCAAGTCGTGAAGTTCTTCCACCCCGACGAAGAACGCGAAGAACACGAAGAATGTCAGATCCTTGGAGATCAACGACACAACGCTTCTTCCATGACATTCCTTATTCCATGGGGCTTCTTCCGCGAAGCTTCTTCTGTGATGTTCCTTCTCTACGACGCGACGATCCTCCATCCACGACACCTTTTTCTGCGATGAATCCTCTCTCATCGAATTAGACGAGGTAGGGATTTATTTTAATTTTTGTTCATGAATTCTTCTGTCGCCTTTCTTCATTTCAATTTGAGCCACCTGATTTCGCAATAATGGGAGGGGGTCGGACCGCAAAAACATGGCCGACCATCCTCTCCCCTTTGGTTTTTTGATGTTGTTTGAGGCATGAGCAAGGAAAAACAGTGCTAAAGAACCGCACGATAAATATTAAAGAAAGGGGCAGAAGTGCAGTGTCGTCGCGCCACACCATTGAAGACAAACCAAATATGTGGCACCGTCGCGCCACACAGGAGAATCAAGAAAACACTGTGGCCAGAGCGGGGCCGCGGCTGAGGGGGGCGGCGCCATCACGCCGCGCCGGACGGACCAAGGCCGCGGCCTGAGGCCGTGGTGGAGCAGCGACCGGAGGCCGGTTTCGGGCCACCGGCGTCGGAGCAGGGGGATCAGCCAGCGCTGGTCCGGTGGCGGCAGTAGCCGGCGGGCCGATGCGGGCCGGCCGGTTAGGGGGGAAAACTGGGGGTTCGTAACCCCCGGTCGGCTAGCAGTTGCGCCCCCCCACATGGGGGTTGCGGGTTCACAACGCGGGGGGCAGCCCCCCCCCCCACCGCTCGGCTGTTACGACCGAGCCGCCGGGCCGCACCATCTAGGTCGGGCCACGCCCAAGCAGGCCGGACCCGAACACAGTTTGGGTCGACCAGGTTCGGGCCGACCCTGGGGGTATCGGGCCAGGTTGGACCGGGCCTGAACCCCCTAATATCGATCCTCTTTCGGTCTTCTTCCCATAACATGGGCTGTGGAAATCCGATCCATGCACCATTAGCTGTGACCCGATCTTCGGATCGAGACGGTCATTTCGGTATATTACACTTAGGGTTTTGGAGAATTTTGGGTTCGGCCGGGTTGGTTCGGACTCGAAACCAACCGGGCCCTTGGAGCGGAAATGCTTATAACATGAGTTCCAAACGTCTGATTGACATGCTGTCAACTTTTATAGATTCCTCTTAGTGAGATGGTCCTTTTGGTTTACTCATCTCGAGCTTTGGATGCAGTTGGAGTATGGTCGGGTTGGTTTTGACTTAAAAACCAATCGGACCCCTGGGACGAAAACACCAATAACTCTCAGACCGGGCATCCGATTGACGCGCCGTCTGTGACGTTGGGTTCCTGTTGAAGATACGGAACTTTTGGATACATCAACTCCGGACTATGTGTCAGTTGATGTATCAGCCCCTCATCTCATGGGGTGGACCCTCTCGAACGTGCTTGATGTGTGCGAGAACCCTAGAACTGGCTGCGACTGCGACGACGATGACGACTGTGCATAAATCCTCCGTGGATTCGACGGCGACGACTACAGCACTCAGCGATCCTACGTGGATCAGTGCTACCGATCATGTGTGGGTTAGATCCTGTGTGGGTCAGCACTATGCGGTCCTGTGTGGGCCAGCGCCTATAGATCCTGTGTGGGTCCGATCATGTGTGGGTCATTGCGGGGGTTAGTTACCTATCGATCCTATGTGGGTCAGATCCTTTGTGGGTCATTGCGTGGGTTAGTGTCTATCGATCCTTTGTAGGTCCGACATCTTAGATGAATCTGTTGCTATATCTGATCATCTCTATCATCATATGAAAAAGTATACCTTTGTGATATGTATGTTAAATTTCAATCCTTATCTTCAATATGATTGACCTGATATCCTGTGTGGATTACATTATGATTTCCGGTGTGGATTGGGTTTTGGTTTCCTGTGTGGACTGGGTTGTACTTGAGCTCGGATGTTGGAGCCGAACGAGAATTGATGACTTAGGTATATGTATGGGCATATACCTAAGTAGCGCCAGATGTTACTTCGTGTTTGTATCTTTCCTTTGTGGATTTTCCTTTGTGGGTTCTGGGAGACCTTTGTGGGTCTTGGGGTCCCTACTGAGTAGCTTATACTCACCCCTTCACGTGCTATGCCCGCACGACATTGTGTTGGTTGCAGACGACGGACAACGCTGATCGTGGTTGAGGCACAAGGAGCAGGTCCGTACCCTGAGGTGGATCTCTAGACGGGGCGTACTCAGAGCGGACGGCTGGACCCAAAGAGTTGTGGAGGCTATCTGTACCCACCCTTCAGGTGGGACTTCCAGTGCATGGCTAGAGGCTCTGGATTTACATTTAGTTACTATTTTCCCTTTCCAGTTGTACTTTACTTTCAGTTTGGGTTTTTATTCTTGCCCACTTGCTTTTCCGCACTTACTATTGTACCCATTTTTTACTTAGTGCTTACTCCTGCTTTCTTGCTCTATAGTGTTTGTTTACATTACAAAGGCAATGCGTTCCCTTTTTACTGGGAATTACGCCTTGGTGCTAGTTTCCAGCCCCTGTCTTATTGAAGGAGGATTTGTGGTAGTCACGACATAGGCCCCGAGGATGGGTCGTGACAAATTGGTATCAGAGGAGTTCGATTCTACCATAGAACTCAGGACTCTGATCTTTTTCTATGTGAAACAATAGGGTTAAGAGCATTCTGTGTGGTTATCAGTCCAGGGAGTCCAGTGTTGGTGCGGCAGCCGATGTATCCGTACACTAGGACCCTGACTTCTGATTTTCGACTTAATGCACGAAAACATTGATTGCAAGTGTGTTACATGTTTTCTTTGTGATTACTTTGTGTCAGCTCAAGAGGTATATTGTTTGACCGTGGCGCAGCTGTTTCTTTTCAGGATGGCCCCACGACGACAACCATCTAGGGTTCTAAGCATTGTACGTGATGACATCCCACTGAGCAATGAGGCCTTGGTACATGGCCCTTTGACAGCAGAGGCATTGGCGGTTCTTCTACCCGCCGAGCCACAGATGCTACCAACCCCAGCCACTGACGATGCAGGTCGCCTTAGTGCAATGAACAAGTATCAGCGCCTGCGACTACCCAGGTTCCACGGGGAGACAGACCCTCAGGCAGACGAGGATTGGCTGGAGGCAGTTTTACGGGTTTTCAGGTTAGTGAGGACACCGGCAGACCTCATGGTGATCCTCGCAGCGAGCCTCCTACACGCGACAGTAGGCAGATGGTGGACCTTGATGCTCCAGGTGCACGATGATGCATCTCTCTTTTGGACAGACATTGAGAGCCTCTTCTACTCGGTGTTTTTCCCAGCCACCCTCTTTGTGGTGCGCATCCAAGAGCTTCTACAGCTGTGGTAGGGAAGCTTGATGGTCGCCCAGTACTCGCAGAGATTTACCGATCTCTCGCGCTACTCGACAGACATGGTACAGGACCCATTCTTTTGGGACCAGACCTTTGAACAGGGATTGAGGCATGAGATCAGGTCAATGCTGATCTCTCTCAGCATTCCAACACAGGCAGGAGTACTGGAGCGAGCCCTTGACATCAAGAGCTTCCTTGCTGATCCTACTACAACAGCGAGACCTACCGCAGGGCAGTACATAACAGAGTCTTCTGCAGCAGGAAGTCGACGGATGACTGCTGGGTCCAGGCAGTCCAGACCCTCAGGCATACGACCTTAGGACACTAGCTCAACAGTGTGGGGCACACAGCGCGGAGCCAGTCTTTCGAGAGGCAGACAGTGCTATGCATGCGGCGGGCAGGGCCACATGGCTCGTTACTGCCCGACCCTCCATGTCGAGGATCAGCAGACGGTTGAGGGGCCACCCAGGCAGAGCCAGAGGGTCAACCGTGGTAGTCCGCAGGGAACAGGCGGACGAGGCAGAAGAGTTGGCCGAGCAGTAGGTGGTGGGCGACGCTTTGAAGCTCTACCACCACCACCACCAGGAGGTCCACCCCGACTACAGGGAGCTGGCAGGCAGAGATAGGCACAACTTCAGGCAGCTGAGGCCTACGACCACTGCGCGCCCGAGATGATTCGAGGTACTATCTGTGTCTATACCACCCTCGCCGCAGTTCTTATAGACATAGGAGAGAGTCATTTTTTCATAGCTGATGCCCCTTTTCAGAGCTCGGAGATTCTGACAGAGCCGTTGGATCGATCCTTACGGCTAGAGACTCCTAAGGGATTAGACATGAAGATTAAGAACTGTGTCGGAAGTGTGAGTGTACTCTAGGATGCGATTGTTCCGGCTGGGATCTTCTTGTAGCGGTGTCGAGGCCTTACCACGTCATCTTGGGCATGGATTGGTTATCTACAGTCCATGCTCAGATTGACTGTATTAGGCGCAAGATGCGATGTGTATGCTCCGACGGGAGCAGTTTCACCTTCACCGGTGAGAGGGGAGCCTTCGCAGCACAGGATAGACTCCCGTAGAGGAGAGGACAACCCATCACTCGTCAGTTGGCTAGCCTCATCCTAGGAGCAGTTGATGTGTGGAGTCGTAGTTTTCCTGTATTGGTGGATCAGTATGCGGACGATTTCCCTGACGACGTTCTAGGACTACCTCCTCGCAGAGAGGTAGACTTGTATATTGATCTGTACCCCGGGAAAGCCCTGATATCCACCCTAGCATATCGGATGGCTCCCTTTGAGCTTCAAGAGCTATGTGTACAGTTGGAGGACTTGCAGGGCAAGGGATTCATCCGACCCAGTGTTTCACCCTAGGCTTCCCTGATATTGTTCGCCAAGAAGGAGGACGGGAGCATGCGACATTGTGTCCACTATCGTCACCTGAACCAGGTGATAGTGAGGAACAAGTATCCGCTACCGAGGATTGATGACCTCTTCGATCATCTCAAGGGAGCACGGTGGTTATCGAAGATAGACCTCAGGTCAGGTTATCATCAACTCAGAGTTCGGGATGAGGACGTGCAGAAGACGGACTTCAGATATCGGTATGGCCACTATGAGTTCTTGGTTATGCCATTCGGCGTAACCAATGCTCCCGCAGTGTTCATGGGCCTCATGAAAAGGATCATTCAGCCATACATCGATCGATTTTCTATGGTCTTCATCGAAGACATTTTTATATACTAGACGAATGAGGAGAAGAATGCGTACCACTTGCGGGTTGTACTGCACACACTCTGAGAGCACCATCTTTATCGTAAGCTCTTGAAGTGTCAGTTCTGGATACGCGAGGTCCACTTCTTGGGACACGTTATATCTAATGCGGGAGCTGCGGTGGATCCTATGAAGATCGAGGAAGTGCTAGCTTGGGAGCCACCGAGGAGCGTGACGGAGGTGCGGAGTTTCTTGGGACTAGCTGGATACTACCAGAGATTTGTGCCAGACATCTCCGGTGTTTTAGCACCACTATCAGCTTTGACGAATAAGGGGAAACCCTTTGTGTTGTTAGACAGATGTCAGCAGAGCTTCCAGGAGCTGAGATAGAGATTGACCAGTGCACCAATCTTGAGGCTACCAGAGGAGGGGGTAGGGTACGTAGTCTACTGCGATGCATCAGGGACTGGACTCAGATGTGTCCTAATGCAGGAGCAGGCAGTGATCTCCTATGGATCACGTCAGTTGAGGCCGCATGAGCGGAACTACGCTACTCATGACCTGGAGTTAGCAGAAGTGGTCTTCGCTCTGAATTCATGGTGACACTATCTGATGGGTGAGTGCTTTACAGTCTACCCAGACCATCAGAGTCTCATGTACATCTTCTCGCAGAAGGACCTGAACCTAAGACAGTGGCGATGGCTCGAGTTCCTTAAAGACAATGACTTTGAGATAGTCTATACTCCTGGAAAGGGGAACATATTAGCTGATTCACTTACCAGGATGACAGGCATTCAGCTACTTGGGGAGGCGACAGAGCAGCTAGCTACTTTGCAGATATCCTTCGTGGATAGAGATGGAGCAGCCTTCCTTCAGTCACTCACAGTCACTCCTCCACTACTGCAGCGGGTCAGAGAGGCACAACTTGGGGACGTTGACTGTGAGGGGCGGTGTGCACAGATATCCTCAGGATAGGCACCTGATGGTTTCTCTGTAGGAGGAGAGCACTGCATCCTTTTCAGAGGACGTACCATGGCCCCAGTTTTATTACAGGAGGTGGTGATCAGAGATTTTCACACTTCCCATTTGGCTGTACATCCTTGCGTGGTGAAGATGTACCTGGATCTCAGATGATAGAACTGGTGGCCGGGCATGAAGAAGGATGTGGTAGAGTTTGTTTCTCGATACCTCACCTGCCTGCAAGTGAATGTAGAGCACCAGGTACCATCAGGCTTGGTACAACCCATGGAGGTCCCGGAGTTGAAGTGGGACGGGATATCTATGGACTTCGTGACTGGACTTCCACACAATTCCCGAGGTCACGACTCCATTTGGGTGATTATCGACTGACTCACCATGTCAGCTCACTTCTTACCCATCAGAGAGCTGGGCTCAGTGGAGAGCATGGGACGCCTCTACGTTCGGGATATTGTACGGCTTCATGGTGTGCCATCATCTATCGTCTCCGATCGAGATGCTCTCTTTACATCTGGGCTTTGGAATGGGTTGCAGGAGGCGTTCGGGATGCAGCTACGTCTGAGCCCCGCCTTTCACCCTCAGACAGATTGTCAGACGAGGAGGACCATTCAGACTATCGAGGACATGCTCCATGCATGTTTTCTCGACTTTGGTCACAGCTGGGACGACCACCTACCCTTGGTGGAGTTCACGTACAATAACATCTAACACTCCACCATCGGGATGGCACTATACGAGGAGTTGTACGGTCGACCTTGCAGATCACGACTGTGCTGGACATACCCAGGGGAGTCAGCACTTGTGGGACCAGAGATGGTCCAGGCCATGGCAGAGAACGTCCAGGTCATCCAGGAGCAGATGAGGATAGCTCAGAACCATCAGAAGTATTATGCTGACAGGAGGCGAAGGCCACATGAGTTCAAGGATGGCGACCACGTCTTCTTGCAGGTCTTACCTCGGCGTGGATTACGGAGATTTGGCCAAGGCGGCATGTTGTCTGCACACTTCATCGGACCATTCCAGGTCCATAGCAAGATTGACGAGGTGGATTATCTCCTGGCTCTACCACCTCAATTGCACCGGGTGCACGGCGTCCTCCATGTATCCTAGCTAAGGAGATACGTGCACAACCCGACACATATATTTGACCATGGGGAGTTCGACATTGATGATGGGGTGACTTTTGCGGAGGTCCCGGTGGAGATTGAGGATCGATAGGAGTGGGTCCTACGTGGATGGTCGATTCCTCTAGTTCGCATCAGATGGCAGCACAGGAACCTTTAGGAGATCACTTGGGAGGGGTAGGCTCAGAAGCGTGCTCAGTACCCACTTTAGTTTCCCTAGTTTTTATGTATCATTACGGGAAGGTAAAGCCCTGAGGTGGGAGTGATGTAAAAATCCGAATCATTCAAGGAAATGTTTTTCTTAATTTTCTTGGAAATTTTACAAGAACGAAATTTCTTAGGGCACCTAATTCCTAGGCCCTGTGTGCCCTGAATCTTTTTCTGACGGTTAGCTCGGGTACGTTCAGTGAACGAATGAGCGGGTTTTTCTAACTTTTGAACCGGTGCTCAGAATCGAATTCCAAGGGCACCGATGGAATCACAGCGCCGATAATTATAGTATCCCGCCTTTTTATCACATAAACTTTCATTACATTTTACAAAACCGAGGATCTTTAAGGTTTAGTGTCTTGGAAACGAGGAACTTAAAACATGAAAACATAAAACATTATTCTTAAACACTTGAAAGGCTTCTCCTCATGTTCATCCTTGGTTCATTATTGCATCTCATAACCTGGGGACATACATCTAATGAAAGGGTGAGAAGAAGGCCCAACAAGGGAAACAAGAGAAACATTTTACATGTGAACTTGAGATACTTCAGTAAGGTCATGAAACAAACTTTAAGGCATGAGAAAGAAATCATGAGGCATATCATAATAAAAATGAAATTTTTCATAACTTTAAGATATGGCTGCAACATTTAATATTGAAAATCATTTCATTTCACCAAGTTCCATCCCCAAGGTGTCATTAAAATTACCAAGGTTATTCACCAAGGTATCAGTCTAAAAAGTCATCTCTAGAGATTATGTCTTTACACAATGCATTGGACCTCTATCTGGGATCCCCTCGACATGTCTTTATTATCATGTGTGCCACATATATCATCATCATTCATTTCATAAACAACCCATATAGCATAAAGGAAATGGGTTTCATTTCATAATCATAAAATTTTAAAAACTGCTTTAAAGACATGATCTTTATGTCACTTTAAACCCACAGAAAAGGGAAAGTGGGTTTCATGTATGTAAATCCCAGAATTTAAAATAGATCATTTTGATATATATGTGAATACCCCTGTATAAATTAGAGCTTTTAGTATTCACTTAATAACATAAAATAATTTTGAGATAAACAGGGAGGCATTTTGAGATGAAAACTATGCAGTATAACGTCTATGATACATGGTTTTAGAAAACATTGAAAAGAGAGGGGACATGGGTCACCCACTCAAAAATGATACATAAAACAGTAGGGGAATATAATATAAATTATTTAAGAACATGGTAATTAAATTTGAATGATATACCATATGAAAAAATGAACTTGAAAGGAAGACAAAAAAATAAGATTTCTCTTATGAGAATTCGGCAGCTTAACGGCGGCACTTGACACTTCCAAAAATGGATTGACGAGGTCAAAGAGGGTCACTTATCATATGAACAGAAATGATCAGTATGATATATATAGAGGTCATTCCCCAACATAATAAAAAGGAACTTGAAATACTTGACATGGAAATAGATCTTTAAAACGGGAAGGGTGAAAGAACCCCTTAGAAATTTGGCAGCCTAACGGCGCCACTTTAAAACATCATAAAACGAAATAATGAGAGTAAGAGGGGATATCTCATTATATTAACATGAAAAGGGAAGTAAACTGAGTATAAAATAACATCCTTTAACATAAGAACATGGATCATAATAGAAATTACATAAAATAGATTTCTTGAAAAGAAAGAGAGAGGTCGGATCCCTTACCTTAAAACGTAACTCTTAAAACTCAAAGGTTTGAACCTTGACGGCTTGGGGGCACCTTGGGAGGACTCCTTGAGGGGTAATGAGACCAGAACTTCGTTGGGGGTGAGTTGGGAGTGAAAACTAAAGGAGGGAAGGGTGGGTATTTATAGGGAAAGTGAGGGGACAAGGCATTAATGGCCAAGGGACACCTCCCGAGTGCTTTTCTCAAAACCATGTGCTCTCCCTTGGAATTTACCATGGATTTAGGCCACATGGGGCACCCAATACAATAATTCATCACCTTGGGCCGTCCAACCCTTAAAATATCTCATTACATCATCATGAAACAGTTATGATGTCATTAAACATAACGAAACCCTAAAACTGCATTCTTACTATTCACTGAAAACTTCATCTTTCTGAGAAAAATCCCAATATTTAACCTTAACCAAATATCGATGCTCTAATTAAATTTATGAACTCCATTTTATAAAAATAAATTTCTAAATATTTTTTATTTAATTTTTAAATAAAAACACTATTCATCGAGAATTCATTTTTTCAGAAAAATCCCCAAAAATTACCATAACATAATATCGATGCTCTGAGTTCAAAAAATAAAGACCATTTTATAAAAATAATTTTCTAATTATTTTTGATTATATTTTTAATTAAAAAAACACTATTCTACTGAAAAAACTAATACTTGACGAATAATTTATGAAACCGTTATTTACCAATTTTATTGAATCTCATTACTTAATCAAGGTGTCTAAATTATATTAAAACTTTCTTTAAGTGAGATTAATAATTCAATTGGAAACATTACTAATCCAAATCATAAAATCACTATTCTTAATTTACTATTCATCATAAATTAAGTTGATTTTATTAGACTCTAAATTTCGATCTGAACATTATTATAGAAGACCGTTTTTTGAAAATCATTACACATTTTTATTTATTTAAGGTTTACATAAACATTTTTAAAATACACTTTCTCTAAAATTCATCAAAAATATGCATACTATATTTATCCAGACATTTGAAAATTCATAATCTTCATCATAAGGAGAAATAAATTTTTTTATTTAAAACAAAGGGTTACACAAGGCAGTTACAGTCTCCTTACATAGCCCCTTATCACACCGGCATAGGAACAAAGTGTAAGGTGTGCTAAGGTGAGAGAATATGAGGGAGGCTCAGCCATCATCGCACGAGTAGTAATTTATATTAGTTTGACCTTCTCGCAAAGGTGATTTCGTTCTAGCTTCACACGATGACGTTCGGCTTGGGTTTGGTCCAGAGCAAAGCCCAATGGTGCTACCTCCTCCCCAATTTCTGTTATATGGGCTTAGATCGGTCCAAGACTACTTGGTGAGGCTATCAAATCTTCTTTCTATATTAATTAACCAAGATTACTTGTATTTAGAGACCATAATCAAAACGTTTAGTTCCCAATCGTCATATTGACCAATGGTCTTATAACAGTCAAAATCCAACGGTCTCATTTTAATTATACTCATGTTATCAAATGAAACAGTTTTGTTGAGTATCAAAAATAAAATAACACACAAAATTAGGAAACAAGATTTATTCAAAATTTCGGGTCATTACAATCTTCCCCCCGTAAGAAATTGCATCCAT
This sequence comes from Viscum album, assembly GCA_963277665.1. NCBI lineage: Eukaryota > Viridiplantae > Streptophyta > Magnoliopsida > Santalales > Viscaceae > Viscum > Viscum album. The sequence continues at coordinate 2,049,757,230 of OY728127.1, forward strand.
GCAATTTTTTTAAAATTGGGTTTTGAAATTTCATTGAAAGTCCCACATCGAAAAAGGAGTCAGAAAAACTATTTCTTTAAAAGAATGAAAGGTAAGCACAATGGTCACCCGAGTTTACCCATACTAGGATTCCATGCCGGAAAACATGGTTATTGAAGAAAAAACAAAGGGTCAAGTTCTAGGGGAGATTTATATATAACATGATTAGGAGAAAGTTAACCATAAGAAAATCCCAAACTTATGATGTGTGTAAATGGACTTTGATTACCTAGTAGGAAACGTAAACCAACAATGTTTTTGTTTTACGTTCCTTTTCGTAATTATGAGAAATTCGTTTACTACATAGAACAAAAACATAAGAAAATATACCTACATTCAAGTAGAGTTTCATCCTTTAATAAGTATCTACCAAAACCAATCTTTTCTCCAAATGATGAGAATTCAAAAAAACTTGGTCTCATAAAAACAAATGAATGATCTTCTAGAGAATCACGTATTTCACAACAGAAAAACTATCTATCTTTAAACATTACTCCCAAAAACAGAAAGGGTAATATAAAATGACTCTTCAAAAAGAAAGAATCCCATAGGAATGGAAACTACTTTTAAATCATCAAAGGTCCATGGTACTATCCAAAGTTCATCATAGACCATTCCATAAATTACGGTCCTTAAAATTTCTCAAAATAAACCAAACTATGATTGAAACCCAAATACAAGAAGGACTTGATAACATAGTCTTCCAAAATAAACATCATTGTTCATATTCAAACAACATCATCCACTCCTAACATCTTATAACAAAAGTAGCTAACCTAAACATATTTTACCCAAGATAGGTTAATCATTCCCATAAGTGACCTAAATTACTATAAGTCCACCTTAAATTCATCGATTCTTCAAAATATAATTCAAACTTACTAATCAATGAAAATACCGTAGTAATCTATTTACCTCAATCATATTGGGTCCCAAAAATAGTGAACATCTTCCAAAATAATAATAATCTTTTAATAGCCTAATCATCTCTGTCATATTAATACGACAATCATCGCATTTCCTATCACATTGGTTGTTGGGACATGTTCTTCCATTTCTCACCATTAACTAAGAAGAGAAAGTATAATTAGGGGCTTAAATACTTCGCCAATAATCATGAAAAGGAACTTAAATCATATAAGGATAACTTGTAGAAGAAAATTATACCCCAAATGTTGATCCCCTAGGTCCCCATCTAGTTTATCCATGATCATATATTCTTATGTGAATCTTTATTTTATTTTATCTTTGTTCCTTTAACAATGGTTCATTCTAAGCTTATGAATTTACCAAATCATATCCCCTGAGAGTGTCTTAACCAAGAGTATAGCAAGGCCCGTTGTCGTGTACCAGTTCCCATTGGAGTCTATCTCAAAGCGGTGTTTTCGGGTTTTACCCCTATGTACATCTGTGCCAGAGCCACCTCTACATGCTCGTATCCAGACAGGGATGTGTTTTCTTGGAAACCCATTACTCAATACTCACCAAAATACTAGGAAAATTCATTATATATAAACATTTCTATAGGCTTCTTCCTAATGTTTTCATATCCAAATTTCCACAAATAACTAAACCATCCTCTGATACCAACTATAGCATCCCTCCTTTTTATCACATAAACATTCATTACATTTTACAAAACTAAGGATCTATATGGTTTAGTGTCTTGGAATCCAGGAACTTAAAACATGAAAACATAAAACATTATTCTTAAAAACTTTAAAGGCTTCTACTCATGTTCATCCTAGGTTCATTACTGCATCTCATAACCTGGGTTCATACATCAAAAGAAAGGGTGAGCAGAATGCCCAGTAAGGGAAACAAGAGAAACATTTTACATGTGAACTTGAGAAACTTCAATAAAGTCATGAAAAGAACTTTAAGGTATGAGAAATAAATCATGAGGCATATCATATTAAAAATTGACATTTTTCATAACATTAAGATGTGGCTGAAAATTTTAATATGGACAATCATTTCGTTTCACCAAGGTCCATCCCCAAGGTGTCATTAAAAATTACCACGGTTATTCACCAAGGTATCTGTCTAAAAAGTCATCTCTAGATATTAAGTCTTTACAAAATGAATTGGAGCGCTATCTGGGCGCACCCTTGACATGTCTTTATTATCACGTGAGCCACATATATCATCATCAATCATTTCATAAACAACCCATATAGCATAAAGGGAATGGGATTCATTTCATAATCATAATGTTTTAAAAACTGCTTTAAAGACATGATCTTTATGTCACATTAAACCCACAAAAAAGGGAAAGCGGGTTTCATGTATGTAAATCCCATAATTTAAAATAGAAAATTTTGATATATATGTGAATACACCTGTATAAATAAGAGCTTTGATTATTCACTTAATAAAATAAAATAATTTTGATATAAAGAGGGAGGCATTTTGAGACGAAAATTATGCAGCATAACGTCTATGATACATGGTTTTAGAAAACATTGAAAATAGAGGGGACATGGGTCACCCACTCAAAAATGATAAATAATACAGAAGGGGAACATAATAAAAAGTATTTAAGAACATGGTAATGAAATTTGAATGATATACCATATGAAACGAAGAACTTGAAAGGAAGACAAAAAAATAAGGTTTCTCTTATGAGAATTCGACAGCCTAACGACGGCGCTTAACACTTCCATAAATGGATTGAAGAGATCAAATAGGGTCTCTCGTCATATGAACATAAATGATCAGTATGATAGATATAGAGATCATACCCCATAATAATAAAAAGGAACTTGAAATACTTGACATGAAAATTGATCTTGAAAACGAGAATGGTGAAAGAACCCCTTAGAAATTTGGCACCCTAACGGTGCCACTTAAAACATCATAAAATGAAATAATGAGAGTAAGAGGGGATATATTATTATATTAACATGAAAAGGTAAGTAAGATGATTATAAAATAACATCCTTTACCATAATAACATGGACCATGAAAGAAATTACATAAAAGCGATTTCTTGAAAAGAAAGAGAGAGGTCGGATCTCTTACCTTAAAACGTAACTCTTAAAACTCAAAGGTTTGGACCTTGAGGGCTTGGGGGAACCTTGGGAGGACTCCTTGGGAGGTAAGGAGACCAGAACTTCGTTGGGGGAGAGTTGGGAGTAAAAACTAAAGGAGGTAAGGGTGTGTATTTATAGGGAAAGTGAGGGGATAAGGCATTAATGGCCAAGGGACATCTCACAAGTGGTTTTCTCAAAACCGTGTTCTCTCCCTTGGCATTTACCATGGAGTTAGGCCACATGGGGCCCCCAATACAATAATTCATCACCTTTGGCCGGAAAACCCTTAAAATATCTCATGACATCATCATGACACAGTTATGATGTCATTAAACATACTAAAACCCTAAAATTGCATTTTTACTATTCACTGAAAAATTCAACTTTCTCAGAAAAATCCCAAAATTTCACCTTAACCAAATATTGATGCTCTAATTACATTTATGAACTCCATTTAATAAAAAAAAATTCAAAATATTTTTAATTTAATTTTTAAAAACAAACGCTATTCATCGAGAATTCATTTTTTTCAGAAACATCCCCAAAAATTACCATAACATAATATTGATGCTCTGAGTTCAAAAATAAAGTCCATTTTTCTAATTATTTTTAATTAAATTTTTAATTAAAAAAAACTATTCACCCAAAAAAACTAATACTTTACTAATAATTTATGAAACCATTATTTACCCATTTTATTGAATCTCATTACTTAATCAAGGTGTCTAAATTATATTAAAACTTTATTTAAGTGAGATTACTAATTAGTTTGGACACATTACTAATCCTAATCATAAAATAACTATTCATAATTTACTATTCATCAAAAATTAAGTTGATCTTATTAGACTCTAAATTTTGAACTGAACATAATTGTAGAAGACCATTTTTTGAAAATCATTACACATTTTTATTAATTTAAGGTTTACATAAACATTTTTAAAATATCCTTTCGCTAAAATTCATCAAAAATATGCATACTATATTTATGTAGACATTTGAAAATTCATAAACTTCATGATAAGAAGAAATCAAAATTTTTATTTAAAAAAAAGGGTTACACAAGGCAGTTATGGTCTCCTTACATAGCCCCTTATCACACCATTATAGGACATATGTGTAAGGTGTGCTAAGGTGAGAGAATCTGGGGGAGGATCGACCAACATCGCATGAGAAGTAATTTCTATCAGTTTGAACTTCTTGCAACGGAAATTCTGTTCTGGCTTCGCACGATTAAGTTCGGCTTGGGTTTGGTCCAGAGCCAAACCCAATGGTGCTACCTCCTTCCCAAGTTCTGTTAGATGGGCTTCGATTGGTCCAAGACTACTGGATGAGGGCATCAAATCTTCTTTCTATATTAATTAACCAAGATTACTTGTATTTAGATATCATAATCAAAATGTTTAGTTCCCAGTGGTCATATTTACCAATGGTCATATAATAGTGAAAACCCAACGGTATCATTTTAATTATACTCATGTTATCAAATGAAACAGTTTTGTTGAGTTTCAAAAATAAAATAACACACAAAATTAGGAAACAAGATTTATTCAAAATTTCGGGTCGTTACAGTAATTCCTTAGAAACACCTTTTCCGGAGTTGGGTTTTCTTGGGTGTGGTTTCTAAATATACAAAGGCAATGCCTTCCCTTTTTACTTGGAATTACACCTTGGTGCTAGTCGCCAGCCCCTGGCCTATGCAAGGTGGGATTGGGGTAGTCACAACACGGGCCCCGAGGACGGGTCGTGACATGGATCCTTTATAAATATGTCTAATGACTGAGCATTCTGGTTCATTAATAGTAATCAGAATAAATGTAGATTATATCAAGAAGTATATAGTCCACAACTAATGAGTATGAGCGGTTGAAAATATCAATAAAATTAAATAGATTAAAAACGTCATGATTGAACATCACAGTTGAAACATAAAGAGACTATAGATGGACCTTATTTTCCCAAAAATATATTCTTCTAGAAATATCATTTCTGAAGTCATTTGGTTGCAATAGATGTTAAATAAAACAAAAAAATTGAATAAGTAGACTTATAACAAATACAAAATTCAGTACACGTATATCTCCACAACATTCTCATCTATAGAAAATAGATTCTGACTGATTGTTTCATTAGATATGTAAAATATCTTCAAAAGAATGAAGATTCCATCGCAAAAAAAAATATGTGTTGAAATATATAGATTGAAACATATATATATTCGTCATTTAATCATACACACATATTTTGAAAAAATAAACTGATTGAATAAATAAAGAATAATCCCTTCTTTTGAATTCTAGATCCAATAATAACGAATGATCAATCGTAATAATACAAATTCCAAAGATATCATAGAGAAGTCATTACTCAATTGAGAATATAAGATAATTTATTTATATAATATGATTCATTGAATAAATCTTAATGAGCTTTGAATAATTCAAAAATGCTCAATAAAATTGTATTGATATTCTGTAAAGACTGTTGCATTTAACTCTGAAAAAACCGTAAATTGAAATCTCTCATAATAAAATATCAAAGGTAAGGATCCTTCGCAAAGTGAAAAAATAACAAATTTATAGTTTAACTAATAACATTCATTCTCCGAGTGTATGGTTTACAATGAAATGATGATAAAAAAAAGTAAGGTTGATGATCCATATGTTTTCTTCTCAAACAAAATGTTTCATGCTTACGATGGGTTCCTTAACCCCACTGTTTTTTACATATTCAAATGTAATGCTTGATACAAATGAAATGTTATTTATCCATACGATTATGGTAGCATTAGGTAGACTAACCATAAGTGCTAATATTTCCGCATAAGGTATAGTATAGAAAGAGGGTTTGTAATTTATGTTTCATTCTTCAACGTACGGTATGAATTACATTACTAGAACCCTTTTAAGATAGATTCAATCAGTTTGATGAATTTTCCACATGAATAATAAGCTTGAATATAATTTCAAAATAATAAATAAAAAGAAAAATAATTTATATAAATGAATATAATGTAAAATCCTTGGAAATACAAGAAAGGGTATTTAGGAGCATGAAAATTAAATAAATTTTTAGAGTACTCTTTCGATAGTAAATTCCCAATAAATAAGAGTGGGTTCCATGTAGAGACTCGAAGCTTGACATAAATAGATATTACATTACTTTTGCGGAATAAATAATACATAACAAAAATAGACAAACATGGACCGTAATTGTTTAGAGACTTTTGAAACTTGGAACGTAATCTTCTAATCGTGGTGAAAGATCTTCAACATCTCCCATAATGATCTTACACTTTTTGTTTCCTTACCTAAAACCTTTCTTTTTATCCTGGGGGAAAATAAAACATAAAAAGGGTGAGATCAAATGCTTAGTAAGGTTAAACATGGATAAAATAAAACATACCATAAACATTTGAACTTAAAAACATGAACGTAATGTTTAAACATCAAAGGCTTGAGAAATGAAATAAAACATGGAAGTACGTAAGGCATAGATCAGAAAGAAATATTATGAATGATAAAATAGCATGGGAATAAAACATGTAATTGTGGAATCCATTAAGCACATGTAATGATTTCCATAGTAGCCAAGGCATTGCTGCCAAGAGCATCTTAGTGGACAAAGTCCCTTTCTGAATCAAGTTCACTCCTCGTTCCAGTCCTGTATTACTGAACCAGTTTAACTTTCTGTTCCATCCATATCTATCTCATGAGATATAAATCTTTACCCAATGCATTGGAGGGAGATATAGGTCCCAACCATCTCATAATGAAATCATTCTTACTTGTGCCTCAAAATAAACATACATCATTAATAATAACCCAATGAATAAAATGGGTTTCATAAACATCATCCCATCATCACATAATTCATATAAATGAAATGGATATCATTTAATAATAAGAAAAGTGAAACCATGTAAATCATAGAGACATAATACTTGAAACATACACATGTGAAATAATTTCATATTAGATGAAAATGGTTTTGATAAAACACTTGAAATGAATTCTTGAGAAAAATATCCTTTTTCCTCAAATCATTTTCTTTTAACAAAATGTCATGAACTTTTAAAAGAAAATGATTTTGTTGAAAATAGTCATGAAATATTTTGTAGGAATCTTAATGAAACTAAGTATTTATAAAATCGTAAAAATCCTTTCATGCCGTATATGTTAAAAACACATTCTTCTCGTACTTTTGTCAGAAAAGTCAAAAAGTGCCTTGTAGGGTAAATAAAGGAAAGATTCCTTCCATACCATGGGGTAAAATTCAAAATGGGTAAAAAGGAATTTAAATATACATGAATAAACTTTTACAAAACATGGACATGGATGATATAAATAACCCCAGTAAATACTTACGAATAAGCAATCTCGGATAAAAATGAGATTTGCAAAATTATCCCATACCGTTGGTCCGATTTGCTTCATACGTATCCAAAAATGATGTATAATGATTTAAATAATGTCATTTTCTTATTACAGAATCATATTCATTGTTATTATATCATATATGGTTCACTTATGACTTTATATTACCCATTCTTTTGTAAATTATTGTTAAAGTAGCGTTTTGGGTAAAATAGATTCATTTATCATTCGGGTATTAACTTTTAATTATTCATATGATTACATAGATCATTATTAACTAGATCCATAATTTAAAACATGATTTATATATAATATATATTCAGAATATATATATAATGGATCGATAAATGGAAATAAATACACCGTTCAGGGAGACGGTAGGCCGTACGTACGAATAAACGTTGTTTTCGTTTCCTTATTGAATTGAATGGAATTAAGTAGATGACATAAATATATATATACATAAATACAGTAGGATTATTATGTAATATATTTCATGATTACTTATTATATATACTTTATAATCATTCTTGAATGGTTATCATCGAGAGTGAATCTCATCGCGTCGTGGAGACGGTATTCCGTACGTACACACGAGCGATGATATCATTCCCATGATCGTGGAATTGTATTGAAGTGTATGTATAATATTACAGAATCAATATCACTTTAAAATAATCATATATATACATTACTTTCACCATTATACCCATCCATGTAAGGTGGTGGTGGAAATTAGATTACACCACGGCGTGGAGACGATATTCCGTACATACGCACGCGCAGTGATTTCGTTTTCTGTAGGATGGATAGATGGTGAAATATGGTTGTTTCTTACATATAATAACATATTAGTATATGACTGATACTAATGTTATTACCTCATAATTAAACAACTAAAAAAGAAGAAGTGGAAGAAGAAATGAAGTTGAAAGAATCGGTAACAGACATTACCTCTATTTTAAAGAACCACTTTGACACCTCCTCTTAGGGTACTAAAATTGTTCTTTGAATAAGACCAGGACCTCTAGGATGTTTATAGGGAAGTGTAGAAGAGAATTTTCCAGGGGTTGTCCGAGCTTGAATGCTCAATGTGGTGTGAGGAAGAGAGGGAGGAGGTGCCCTTTTATAAGGGAGGAGAGGGGCACCTTTGGAATAACAAAAAATATTATTTTATTATAAAGTCATATTCGGTTTTTAATAGCTCCAAATTGATTTATTTCGAAGCTAAGGTGGGGATAGGTCGCAATCCTCTCATCCAATATAATTTAGACATGTTTAAGTCATTATATAAACCTTTTCATTTAGTTTTAACTCTTAGTTAATTAGATTGACATTTACCATGTCACTTTGTATTTTTATATTATATAGTTAATAAACTGACCATATACATCCAAGCGACCCCCAATTGGACCGTTAATGATACACCTATCATGATATAAGTATCTTGGCCGAATCTTAGATTTTTAGGAATCTAATAACAATTAATAATATAATATTTTTTTTAAAAACTATTTTATGTTAATTTTGACACTATTTGGTAATTGATTTTTTTGATAATCATAACAGAATGATTAGTTCAAAAAAAGTTTATTAAATAAATATTAACATGTCATATTAATATATAAAATTATTTTAATTCATAAAAAGTCTCAAATTACATTTATTTGGGTATTTATAACATCAATTATTTCAATATTTCATTAATAAGATAATTACTGCATCATTATTGTATCAAAAATAAATTATATTATTTTAAGTCTAAAAATTACAAATAAAATACCATTATGTTTGAAATCATTTTATCTTTCTAGTTAATATTTATAGTCGAATTTATATTATGTATAACCCTATATTAAAAATGATTTAGTTATTAAACATTGATTTTAACTATTTTAACCCATCTTTAAGTAAATTGATAATAAATGTCCTAATCTAATCCATGTGGCCCTAAATGGTCATATTTTATTCCTAAGGTTGTTTTTGGTCGAATTAAGCTTATCCAATATAATTAGGACATGTGTTAGGGTAATAATAATATCATATTTACCCTTAATTACCCTATTTGCTTTTAACCATGGTAAAAAAAGTAAAAAGTTACTATTCACCAAAAATTATTTTCATCTTATTGAACCACATTTTAGTTCTTGATATTAACTGTGTCTCTCGGATTTTCGAAATTTCTCTCACAGAAGTGGTAAAATCAAATTTTGTGAAAAATTCAGTTTTTTTAACTACCACTTAGTGGTTTCACTATTCATCAAAAAATTAAAGTTTCCAGAAAAATGCCAAAAATTATGCCTAAGCTATATTTGATATTATGAATTCAAAAATGATGCCTATTTTACCAAATTCAAAACATATCAGTTACATTAACTAATTTAAAAATAAATTCCCATCGTCAAAACAAATATCGTGTTTTTAAGAGATAATAACTATCAAAAGATTGACACTTGTTTATGTCTGGTTTAAATGTGAAATTACATCCAATTAACAACATTGTATTAAATTGTAAAAATATATTATAAATATACTTTAAAACCACTAAAATTAATAATTTATCACTGCTAATTATTTCGATTAAAAAGTTGTTTTTAAATAAAATTTAGTAATTTTCACTATTCATCAGAATATGAAAGTTATCCGAAATGTACCAATATTTCACCCTAAGCTAATTTTGATATTCTAAATCCAAAAATGATGTCCATTTTGAATGATAAAATTTATATAATTTCAACAAGTGGGTGTAACTATTCATAACGGCTAGTTCATAATAATATTATAATATTATCTCATTTAGTGAAACTCGGTATTGCGTACTACACATGTTATCGAGGAAGGTCGCGATTGCATTTAATGCAGCCAAGTTAGGGTTACGTGTTGTGAAAGACTCCTTTGTTGTAATGTACAACACAAGACATCAATAAAATTAAAAAGAATATTTCTCATAAAATCTCGGGGTGTTACATTCTACCCCCTTTAAAATGAATTTCACCCTCGAAATTCGTCGGGGTTATAAATGGTTTACTACTCGAAAGTTTCTTTAATATAAACCCACATCGTAAAAATAAATACCAATACTTGGATTTAAAAACTAAAGTCTGAAATGTAATGGTTACCAAAATTAACTCATCACTAGGTTTCCACGTAGGAAAACATAGGTGAAAATATGGATATGGAAGAAAAATCTGACCATCAAGTTCTGATGGAGAGTGGAAGAGAACATGGCTATGAAAAATCCAACAATCACAAAGCTATAGATTTTTGATTATCTAAGGTACCATCTGATTCATCGGATATAAGGGAAATAGGACAACATTTCTGGTTTTCAAGATCATTTCCCTAAAGACGATGAATTAAAATAAATACTTACATGATTTTGGTACAATCTCACAGTTGTTCGTGAATTGAACAATTTCCACTTCATCCCTTAATGAAATAAAGTTGAATTTGTTATTCATGATGTGTTAGCAGATCATGTGATAGAATGATGGGTCATTCCATCTGTTTCAAACAAAAGGTTAGCAAAAGTTATAAGTCCATCTTATGGTTAGATTAATCGTATATGGTTCCAAAAATTAACTTATACTTCATATATCATACCGCTTAATAAAATAAAACTAGTTTCTGCTAACCAGGGACTTCCTGTAGGCCAGTGGTAGGAGATAATGGCTAGTCGCACTTCCGTTGTGGGTTCGATTCCCACATCCTTGTCCGACGCGATGGGTTGTCGCCCATCCTGCAGGTTGTCCTTTTTCTAAAACTATATTACTATAACATTCCATCAATAATATAGAAAAAACATCTATCCTTAAAAAATACTAACTTATGTCCAACATAATCCATTCCAATATTTAGGCTTATCCATAATACTGCAGTCCACTCTCATAATATAGTGAAAACGATTACCGGAGATTTAATACCATCGTTGATCCCCATATATCATAAGATATGTCCTGTTGGTCACAATACAAACATTCGAAGGCCTTAATCATGTATTCTCTAAAAAATTAATACCCATTGAACCTTAGTGAAAAGATGAATGCAGTTAAATGTTAACAATTTCCACATACCAAAATCCTAAAAATTATATATACTCAAAAAAGAATATCACTTAGTCCTTATATCAATCATGAGCTCATGAATACAATCAAACATCTCATTGTCTTCTTATTTATTCATTATGCGCATATCATCTACTTTACAAAAATGTCTGAATAACCATCCATGGTTACTGGTACCATTCAACATATACTTTCAAATACTTTTAGGAAAAATAATAGTGTAACAATCCTTAGATGATTCATTATTCCATAGTACCATTAACTATACAACATAACTATTGATAAACATACAATCATTCCACTACCTTCTAAAACAACTGACTGAGCTTCAACACTTCTTTCAGCTTATATATCATTTGTAATCTCCTCATCATCATCCGCATAAATACTACCCATACGACAATGATGATTCTCTTCATGAGATTTTCCATTAGTGAATAGGTTTCCATAATGCCCGTACATTCCACATTTGAAACATCTAATCATTGTTGATGTCGAAGAAATACCATTATCACTGTCCATGGTGTTAACTGAACCTTTTCCTTTGCACTTACTGTCTTTGTGTCCTTCTTTTCCGCACCCAAAGCATCTTCCAGTTCCTTTGAAACAATCTCCCTGATGACTCTTCCCACATGATTTACGTGAGGGAAATTGAACTTTCTTTCCTCTATGATCATCATGAAACTCTATCTTTCTCTTATTATCTGAGTCGGGAAACTTACCAAAGGTGAGATTATTGATCATATTATGAGATTTCTGATTAGGCATTATAACAATGTTTGGATTCCAGACCCTGTTTCATTTGATTTCTCCTGAAGAATATCATTCGATTGTCTGTCATATCCTCCATTATCATGAATCTTCCTGTTTCCATCCATTTTCTAAAACCCAATAAGAATAGTGTGAGAGGCAAATATCATGCTAGGGAAAACAACATAGTAAAGGGGGAGTTCCCTCAATATATAAAATCTTAGGTTAAATTCTAAGATCGTTACCGTAGTTCTAGGACTATATCCTATACATATACTTATCCTTAGTTACATCCCTAGACATACCTTAGAAATATCTCTAGGGATTTCACTAATGTTTTCGCATCCTAGTTTCCAAAGGTTGACAAAACCTTTCCTCTGATACCATCTGTAGAGAACCGAAGCTTGACGTACATAGATATTACATTACTTTTGCGGAATACTTAATCCATAACAAAAATAGACACACAAGGACCGTAATAGTTTAGTGTCTTTAGAAACATGGAACGTAATCTTCTAATCATGGTGAAAGATCTTCAACATCTCCCATATAGATCTTACACTTTTTGTTTCCTTACCAAAAACCTTTATTTTAATCCTGGGGGAAAATAAAACATAAAAAGGGTGAGAGAAAATGATCAGTAAGGGTAAGCATGGATAAAATGAAGCATACCATATACATTTGAACTTAAAAACATGAACATAATGTTTAAACCTCAAAAGTTTGAGAAAAGACATAAAACATGGAAGTAAGTAAGGCATAGATCATAATGAAACATTAAGAATGATAAAATAGCATCGGAATAAAACATGTAATTGTGGAATCCATTAATAACATGTAATGATTTCCATAGTAGCCAAGGCATTGCTGCCAAGACCATGCTAGTGGACAAAGTCCCTTTCTGAATCGAGTTCACTCCTCGTTCCAGTCCTGTATTACTAAACCAGTTTAACTTGCCGTTCCATCCATGTATATCTCATGAGATATAAATCTTTACCAAATGTATTGTAGGGAGATATAGGTCCCAATAATCTCATAATTAAATCATTCTTACTTGTGCCTCAAAATAAACATACATCATTCATAATAACCCAATGAATAAAATGGGTTTCATAAACATCATCCAATCATCACATAATTCATATAAATGAAATGGATATCATTTAATAATAAGAAAATTGAAACCATGTAAATCATAGAGACATGATACTTGAAACATACACATGTGAAATAATGTCATCTTAGATGAAAATGGTTTTGATAAAACACTTGAAATGAATTCTTGAGAAAAATATACTTTTTTCCTCAAAATCATTTTCTTTTAACAAAATGTCATGCACTTTTAAAAGAAAATGATTTTTTTTAAAATAGTCATGAAATATTTTGTAGGAATCTTAATGAAAATAAGGCTTTATAAAACCGTAAAAATCATTTCATGCCGTATACATTAAAAAACATTCTTCTCATACTTTTTTCAGAAAAGTCAAAAAGTACCTTGTAGGGTAAATAAAGGAAAGATTCCTTCCATACCATGGGGTAAAAGTAAAAATGTGTAAACAGGACATTAAAGATACATGAATACACATTTATAAAACATGGACATGGATGATAGAAATAACCCTAGTAAATACTTACGAATAAGCAATCTCTGATAAAAATGAGATTTTCAAAATTATCCCTTACTTTAGGTCTGATATGCTTCGTACGTATCCAAACCTCCAGTATAATGATTTAAATAATGTCATTGTCTTATTAAAGAATCATATTTATTGTTATGGGATGAAGTGGGTGAACTCCAGCTTTCTGGGATGAAGTGGGTGAAAGGAAGTTGATGGGACCAGAATTGGTAGAAGAGTTGGTAGAAAAAGTTCAGCTGATACAGAAACACATGAGAAGAGCTCAGAGCAGGCAGAAGAGTTATGCGGACAATAGGAGGAAGGATCTATCTTTTGAGGTAAGTGATGATGTTTTTTCACAAAGTCTCACCATGGAAAAGTGTGATGCGATTTGGTAAGAAAGTAAAGCTGAGTACAAGTTTAATTGGACCATATGAAATTCTGGAGAGAGTTGGATCAGTTGCATACCCGGTGGCTTTACCTCCGAGTTTATCTTAGGTACACAATGTTTTTTCACGTTTCAATGTTGAAGAAGTATATGCCAGACCCATCTCATGTTTTGAGTCCAGAGGTAGTTCAGCTGGAAGAGAACCTATCTTATGAGGAACAACCGGTCCAGATTCTTGACCACATGGAGCAAGTGTTACAGAATAAGGTGATTAATCAAGTAATGGTTTTGTGGAAAAACCACATGATGGAAGAAGCAACATGGGAATCTGAAAATGCAATGAGAGATAAGTACCCCCATTTATTCGATAAGTAAATAAATTGCGGGGACACAATTTTCTAATGGGGGGAAGGATGTAACATCCCAAGTAAGTAATGAATAATTGATATTTTTATCTATGTCTATTAATGAATTATATAGTGTTTTAGAGGCTTAAAATGAAAATAAATCCAATCTTAAGCATGGAATACACTAATATTTTTAAATGATTATTTTACGGCCTTTTGATGGAAAACCATTTTTTAATCTCTCTTTTGACAATTTTATAAGCTATGTTTGTCAAAATTAACTTATTCTTCATGATTAAGACATCAAAATTTAATTTGTGTGAATTTTTGGTATTTTTCTGACAATATTCATTTTTTAATGAATAGTGAAAAATACTGCATTTTACATCAAAACTACTTTTTAATATAATTTATTTATATGATTAGATTATATTTTTAATTGGTTTTTAAGTGAAATTAGAATATATTTTTACCATTTAATCCCATGGTGATCATTGGAATAAATTTCACTTTGAAATTTGACTTAAACTGGTGTCAATCTTTTGATACTTATTGATTCACAAAAACACGCTATTTTTCATGACAACGGAAATTAATTATTAAATTAATTAATGTAACTTATATGATTTGAATTTTTTAAAATAGAAATCATTTTTTAATTCAGAATATTAAATATAGCTTAGGGTGAAGTTTTGGTTTTTTCTGAAAAACATCAATTTTTGATTAATAGTGAAACCACTAAGTGGTAGTTAAAGATACTGATTTTTCATTTAAATGTAACTTTTCCACTTTTGTGATTTGATTTTAAAAAAATCCGACATACATGGTTGTCATTAAGAAGTAAAATGTGGTTCAATGGGATTAAAATAATTTTTTGGTGAATAGTAACTTTTATGTTTTTAATCGCGATTAGTGGTAATTAGTGTAGTTTAAGGTAAAAATAATGTTTTAATAATATGAAATGACCTAGACACATGTCCTACCCTTATTGTATGTGTCCTGGCCGATCAATACAATCCATGGGTCAACTTGGGGACCCCATGGAACCACTTTGGTAGGAAAATGACATTAATATCTTTTAATTTAATGTTAAAGTAAAAATGACACAAACAAGAGTTATTTTACTAAAACAATTATTACATGGGGTTATAAAGGTCATATTTTTTTATTATAAATAGTCATTGGAAATATAAAAAGATTTTATACATCATAGTAATTTTTTTATAATTTTTAGACATTATATAAATTAAATTATTTATGACATCATGATGATGCAGTGATTACCTCATTAATAAAGGATTTTAATAAAATGAAATGACAATGTAAAATATATGAACTACACATGTCAAAAACCTATGTGATGGGTGGATTTAGAACCCTTATCACCTTACCCTCGAATTATATCAATTTGGTACCTTTTGAATCCGAAACTCATTTTAAAATAAAGAATCATTTCTTTACTTTCCAAGAGTGCCCCTACTCTCCTCTTATAAAAGGCCCCCACCTCTACCTCCTTAACCACACTTCCAAAGCCTTTGGCTCATCCAACCCCTGCCCATTTTATCTCTCCACACCCCTATCTTACTCCTTTAAGCCTCACTTTGGGCTGAAGTCTTCCCAAGGAAGCCTTTGAGATCAAACCAAAGGGAGATACCCAATTATAAGGTAATGTCTTCACATGAGTCCTTTTGTTTTATTTTGCTTCTCCAACCCCCTAAACTATTTTTATTCATTTCTTTTGTAACAACTCTAGTATATTCAATATAATAGAATGTTTTTATAAGAAGGATTCGAGATTCACATACACACACCTACATCTAATGGTTAAATAACATACTGTTTCCGTGGATGGCGAATTTCGGCCTCCCGAAACGATGATTGTTCAACATTCTATTAACACCTTAAATGGGGGCCATTAAGATGAAACTATATTTATATATGATATATAATATTTTCATGTTTTCCTTAAGCTTTTGTATTTTTCATTTTGGGCATACCATTATGGTTTCCATTATGGGTAAAGGCGATATCTTCATTTAAGGAAGTGCAGACTACCTCCCCCTCAAAGTGATTTGATTCGTTAAATACCATATGTGGGACGTATAAAGAATGGAGTTATGATATTGTATATTATATTACACTTTAATTATAATATACCTTTATATCATTATGATTCCACTCTTTAAAATACCAAATAGAAATGAAAGTAGTGTTCATGCGTATGTACGACTTGCCGTCTCTATGAACGGTGCATTTCATTTCATACCTCTAAATGATTATGTAATATTATAAATGCATGTATATACTGGATATATATGATATATACATCATGATTATAACTTTGGATATAATGGATACATGGACAACTTGTAATTATAAAGAGCATATCTTGACTCAAGTACCAATGATCGTTAAAACGACCGTTATTAACTAAAATAATTACATAGTGTTCATGACATGGTAATAAGTGATATAAAAGGAATAATGAACTTGAAAAAGGTTCTTAAGAAAGTATAAATTAACTCTAGTTTATTATTCAGGTGATTAAAGAACGACCGAGTCAAGTCGGACCTGAGGTATGGGACTTCGTCTCAATCTCCTTTCATTGAGGCATACTTTGTTTTATACACAACCTTCTTTTATATGGTGTATAAACCCCTTTGACTTTTACGTTTATTCAAAAGTAATCTTTTTTGTATGAAGCATTTACTAAAAGACAAAAGGAAATGTTTTTTGTCATACGTATGCGGCGACAACGACTTCTCCGCCGCCGTGACCATTATTTTAGTTTCGGCTTCCTCTACAAGCCATATCCTTTTTTAAAATAAAAATAAATACCATGTTTTACTTTTCTTTTTTTTTTGGTATTTAAAATGGTTTTCATAATGTTTTTATATCAATGTTTTGTATTGATATCTTGTTATTGAAAGTTGTAAATGTTATGTTTCCTTTATTTATGTGTTATGTGATACGATTATGTTGAGCTTCTTGGGCATTATTATGAAGACGGGTGGTTCCGTGATAAACTAATGACAGATGAGCCCGATATAGCTCTCCAATGCATTGGGTAATGCGAAGGAGTGAAACGTTAAGGTTTCTCCGAAGAGATTTAGTGAATATACTGTGGTGGGTATTCCAAACGTAACTAAGAGGGTTACTCCCTACGTAAGAAAGTTATGAATGCCTCAAGTTACCGTTATGTCATATGATTTCTATGATTTATTCATGATTTGATGAGGTATGTTAAAGTGTTTATGTTTTATGTGTGAATATGATTTCATTCTTATGTATATATGAACTTATGATTCCTTTCCATATTTTTATAACCCATACTTTGCTTTTAATGCTCATTCCATGTTTTTTTGAAATGTTTTTCACGGGTCAAGGGAAAGGTACATGATATGATGATAGTGTCAAGGAAGTGTAAATAATGAATCCATGTTTTATTTTAAATATGTTTCCATTGATGGGAAAAAATGAATACTATATTTATGTAACCACTTTGTTTATATGTGGAATGTAATGAAAGCTTTATGTTCTAATTCTTTAAAACTCTAAACCTGAAAATATACTCAATGTGTAATATTGTAATAACTCAAGATTAAGTAAGGTTTAAGGCTGGGGCCTAATACATATATTATGAAATCCTCCTTAAACAAAAAAACCTCAATTATTAGAATAGTCTCCTTTAGTATGTTCAATCAAAGGCACACCCAAACGATACCTCAAATGTGTCAAAAACACTAAAAACCTAATTATGTAATATCCTTCGACATGAGGTGTATTGAGTTGTGTGTGTAAAAAATAACAACTTTTCAAATAATTGAAAATAGAATAACCATACGATTCTAAAAAGTATAATAATGGCATGTAAATTTCAGAAATTGTCTCCAAAAAAAATATGGGGCGAACTAAACATTCCAAAAACAATAAACATTTGGGATGAGTTATTGATGTCCAAAATTAGGGTGGTATGATCCATCACCTCTGGTGTCAACCCTTGATATTCCTCGGATTAGAGTAGATTTAATAAAAGGTGAAAATTTCTCACATGAAGATAAATGGTTTAGAGAGAAACAGATAAATAAAGGATAAATAAGACATGAGTACTTACCTTGTCACATCTAATAGGATGAATGAATTCTTGATTGGAAGCTTGGCGATGAATGTCTCCTGATTCCAATAATTGATTATCAAAGAACCACAAATTGAGAGAGAAATAGGCCAGTTCCACCTAATCTAAAATTAGGGAGGAAGGGGTTGTCTCAATAGATTACTAAGGATGTTTTCAACATTTTACACAGGATTTTATGCATTGCAAGGTTCTTCCACAGAGTTTGAAAAACTGTGCGAGGTAGTTTTGCCGAAAAAAACTTCCTCCTCACGGTTTG
This sequence comes from Viscum album, assembly GCA_963277665.1. Lineage (NCBI taxonomy): Eukaryota > Viridiplantae > Streptophyta > Magnoliopsida > Santalales > Viscaceae > Viscum > Viscum album. Next base: position 2,049,776,236 of record OY728127.1, read on the forward strand.
ATCAAACTGTGCGCCATCCCGGCATGATTACCAGGGAAAATTGGTTTCATCACGGTAAGGTTGCACGACAGTGCACCTACCGTGTGAGGGTCCTCTATCTATAAAAACACCATCAATATGGCTTTACAGATAGTGTGATGATATCTCTTGGTTTACTATAAATTGTTTGTAGTGTTTGTTTCCCCTAAAAAAGTTTGATTTTGGTCTCCGAAGAAGCCCTGAACACCCTTGAAAAAATTTACTAACTCATAAGGCACCCTTATTAGGTTCAAAGTATATATATGGACTGAAATAAATAAAGGATCCATACCAGAGTAAAAATCTGGTTCATACATGGAATATATATAAGTTATGTTTTTTCCATCAAATATTAATTTATTATGGATATATTGCATATTCTTCACTTATTTCTTTTGTTTGATGTATGTACTACCTCATTTATTTACTTTCATAAATAATTGATTAAGAAATAAAATATCTATATTTCCAGTATCATGGATTTGAAAATTTTCTATGGTGTAAACAATTTTTTCGTATGATGTTTACATTGAATGATATTTCATTAATTGTTGAAATTTTTTATTCTCTGAATAATTTATTTGAAATGGATATTTTATTATATGGATATTTATTCAGGAATTAAATTGATAATTAAATAAATGATAAATTCTTTTTTTCTATAATTCATTGATGGGGACCGTGTTATAAACATACACTCTATTAAACACGAGGTCTCATTATAAAAATCAGTTGGTGACAAACCCATCATGATTATTTCAGGGAATAATTCAATGGGTTTCTGTACAAAATCACAATCTATCATGTGAATATGTAATTACAGTATAGTGTATCATGAGATTGATACATGTTATAGATACATTCTATAAAATGTGTTGTTAAGAAATAAATTGGATAGTGACTAGATTGAAGAATATTATGATAGTTTTTAACAAGTTATTATGATATTTGATTAACAACATTCACATTAAACATATCTTAATCTAACCAAAATAAGAAAATGATTTATTTTTCTATGTTCTCAGGTCGGTGATTCCATGGATGTATGAATATTCCATTTCATATATATGTTGATAATGTGATAAGGTGCATAAAAGTGAATGTATTCGTGTAATGGGAATATGTTTTTGGTATGTGGGTGAATTACAAAAAGTAAGTAATTACCTTGGAAATATGAAATGATTGGTTATCCAAGTGAATTAATTTAAAAGAATATATTTTTATCAATGATTTAATTTATTGAAAAAACCTATATTAGGATTTTATATGATGAATAAAACAGAATGTTTATATTAGTGGTAATTAAGAGACAAAAAATTAAATATGAAATGAAGGATGTATTAATGAATATGATGATGAAGCAAAGTTAATGGTTTAATAATGAAGTTGAATTATTAATGTGATTGTTCATTTGTAATAAATTATTTTATTATCAATTGTTATATCATTACATAAGTTTTTTAATTATGAATTTATTCTTTTTTAAATAAGATGAACAATATGATTTTTACTAGTAAATATTAGAAATGATTTTGTGGCATTTTGATAATTTTTAAAACTCGTGATTGATGGAAGTTAAACACTAATATATTTTTTATTTTAAGATAATGATGATGCAAATATGTTAATGGGATATAATTTATGACCCAGAATGTGGATAGTTATTTGATGGTTTATGGTATCATTTTCAGTTTTACTAAATGTTTGTATTTATGGAATACATTGATCATCAAAAGAATTTGTTTTAGAAATGTGTGTATTTATTATGTTTTTAGGTGATATTTGTATTCATTTATTTAGTATCTATAAATTAGTACTGAATTATATTAATTTGAAAAAAAATAATTATAATTATTTTTTATAAAATTTATTGTGATTTTTTGATATTGTTTTCATTGATATTGGAATGATATATTTTGGACAATTATAAAAATTAACTGTGTATGGAATGGTTTAAGTTGAAAATTTGATATTAATGTTTGTGGTTAAAAGTGTTATTTATTATATGGGATTTCATGTGCTAACTATTTTATTAGTAATATTTTAATTTCCGATTGAAGGAATTTTGGATGTTGTGATACATTAATGTGCTCTAAATATAAAATAATTTTATTGAACATTAATTTAATAGGGAAAATGATAAAGATAAAATAAATTGAAGAGAAAAAATGATGATATTATTCTTATGAAATGGAAATTAATAATATATTATTACATTGTCATGTGATTATCATGACATTACTTCTATCCCCATAATCAGTGAAACAAATTTAGGGGAAAAACATTATCTTCTTACTTTTGAATCAATGAAATTAATGGTCATTAAGTAGATCAATATTTTTTATGATAGTTAACAATCTAAGGGCCATATTTTCCATTACACTCCATTAAAAAATGACAGACATATTTCTCTAACATAACTATGTTTTCCCCTTCCTATAATTTTATTCTATTTTAAAGTGTTATTTTTTGTTGACCTTTACATTTCCCTTTCACTCTTATTACTATAATGTTGTATTTAACCTTATTTATTATGTGGGTTTCCCACAATAGTATTTTAATGTAACAACCATTGATTTTTGAAATGAAATTTAAAATTGAGGAGATTTTTTTTGAATAATGGGATAATGTAATACTCTAATATTTTATGATATATCTCTTTTTAATGATTATATTTTAAATAAATTACATTGCATGAAATAACATGTTTAAATAAAAATAGAAATATTATCATAACCCTGACATTAACATATAGAAAATTTATAGTATTATTGAAGTAACGAAATTTATAAATTATATTTGTAATATAATGGTTAAATTAATCTTATGTTTTTTCTAGATGTGATATAAAATAAGTCCAGTTTTACGATTAAAAAACTTATATTTTTCTAAATTTTTTTCCCACCTTTTTATGACGCACCAGTTTTAAAACAAAATTTTAATGGTTTAATTATTTTTAGTAAAATTATACTAAATTTTTGAAATATTAATACAAAAATTTACTTTTCTTTTATTTATTTAATACTTCATAAATGTGTTAATATTTTGTGAATAGTAAAAAAACTAAATTCTAATTGAATATAGACATTTCATTTAAAAAATTTATGTAGTTAAATTATATTTTAAACTCTTTTCAATGTAAATTTATATCCATAATAAATCTATTATATCAATTATGTTCATATTTTCACATTCCATTTTAAATGCAGATATAATAATTTTTCATACATTTGCAGGTTTTAACTTTAATAATATATTTTCCCATTTATTTAGGGGATTTATTTGAAATTAACTTTTTCTATTTATATGCATGAAATATTAAAAATTGATTCCATATTTGGTTTCATAAGGACCAAATAATTTGAATATTTCCATTTTATTAAATATGAGTTGTAACATTAATAATATTTGTTACCATGGTTAAGCATAAATCAGGTAATTAAGCGTAAAAGTAATATTATTAATATTCCAAAATGACTCTAAAACTTACTATAATTCTATTTTATGAATATTTATTATACAAAAATAATTAATGGAATGGTTATTTAACATTTTATGACCATTTTTAATTGAACATAACATTTATTATATTTTATACGATGAAAGGTGTAGATTTTCATTCTTTAGTTTTCAAAAAGTAAAATATTTTAATATGTGGTTAAATAAGTTATATGTTTGCCTATAAATAGTACATTGAATGATAAATTATTTATATTCATCATATATGTTTTTTTAAATATAATGAGGAGAAATAATTTCCTTAAATAATAATACAATGATTATATATAAATGGTTTAATTATGTAAATATCAATGAAATGATATTAATAAAATTATAATAAATATTATTTTTTATAAATAATTTTCTACAAGAAATATGAGGAAACAATTTACGTGTTATTTATGTTTCGAAATAGTTGGTTTTAAAATAATTATTTATTATTTATTTTTCAAAATTTTATTGTAATGGATAATGTTAATATTGATTTTAATTTTATATTAAAATAAATAATAAATTTATAAACGATATTCAATTTATAATGTTATATAATTATTAAAAATTATTTAGAAAAAGTTTAAAACACCATCAAATGTACATTTATGGTTCTTTTTTCATTTTATATTAAAAATATTGACTAAGATAGAGTAAAAAATCCAACGCGTCACGATAAATGATAAAGATATTAAATTATGGTTAAAACCAAAAGATAAGGTTATGATTGAAACCTAAACATTATAAAAAATTATTAAATGAATTTTATTACACCCTTATAAACTGAAAAACTATTTGCTATTTTTAATGGACACTTTTCCTTGAAAATAAATTATATATTATATAAATGAAATATAGTTACAAAATGTCACTCTCTGTGTATTGAATATCATTCATCTATACCAATAATGAAAAATATAGATATTAATGAAACTAATTGTTTATTAATAACTGAATTATATAAATAATTTTAAAATAATTTATAATTATTTTTTGAAATTATATAATTACCATAAACACATCTGCAAAGAAAATAAAATATTTATTTAATTTATATAAGAATAAATTATTTGATTTTAAAATTCATAATTTTGTTATATTTGGAATTAGTAAATGTGTATGATTAATTTTATTTATCTATATTATATATTAGGGATTCTTGAAATTTTTATAATCTAATTTCCAATATTTTTTGATTTATATGAAGTCACATTAAATGAATAGTGTAGAATTCTAAAATAATTATACTTTATTTAATTATTATGTTATTAAATTATTTAAAAATAATAAAAGTTAAATAATCACATAGAGTGTAATATATATTTCTGAATGTCCTCACTTATCCATTTATGTGACATTAGGAAGTATGTGGTCTAGGATAGAGATATTATATTTTAATATTTTGAGGATACCAGAATGTTCCCCTCTCCTCAGTTATAAAAGGTAACCACCTCCCTCAATTATTTACAACTCATTGATCATTCTATATTGACAAAAACCTGTAAATTTATATTTTAAATTCCTGATATATTTACTATGGGTCTATTTTTTCTATAATACCCACCCAATGTCACAAAAGATGATAGTAAAGGAACCCCTCTTAGTATAGGCAATTGAGTTAATCATCACTTTAATGTTTATTTATTCTTCGGAACACTATAAATATATTGTTTCCATGATAAATTGTTTTATATTGTATCATATATATGTTGGGATTTTATTATGACTATGGAAAATCCATATTCATTATTTTATCCACCTTATAATATATGAAATTATAACATGTACGTACACAAAACTTATTTTCAATACACCATGGTGTAATATTTTTTTCACCACCAATTTAAATAGATCAATATATTGATACAAATAATGGATATATATTATAATTATGATAGGATTTTGATTCTTGAAAAATATAAGACACCCTAATATTACATAACCATTAATCCCAAAGGGAATGATATCATGTATTATGCATTTGTACATGTTATTGTCTCCTTGATGTGATGCAAATCATTTCTCATGTTAAACATTAAATAATTTTTATAAGTATATATATAATTACTAACTATTATATATTCATATATATAATTAATATAATTCTAGACAACAAGGAATTATCTCATATGTAATGAACCAGGAAAGACATGACAACACATGCATAAGAAAAAGAAGTTGTTAAACCCACATCAAAGGTAATAATGAAATATTACATGATAATAGATAATAATATGGTATAAGTGGATCTTGTATTTTTTTATTATTATGGATATGTTTCTATTATAAATTAGTAGAATTATTTAAACCATTATATAGGAGGTTAAAATACATTCATAAAATTTAATGTATAAGGTAAGCATTTTTTTGGAAAACATTTAATTTTTTGGGACTTATGGAATGTTCATCACTTATTTATTTTGTGTATTTTATGTAATTTACCATTTATTTGGTATCACCAGTAATTAAAGATACCATCAAATAAAAATATTTCATGTATCATGTGTATTATTATATTCTAATACATATTCCATTCTATATACATGGTTTACATTCAATTACATTTTATTAATATAGGAAATTATGTTAAATTTGTATATTTTATTCAAAATGAATATTTAATAACAATAAAATAATTTCTGGAATTAAATTAATTATTTGATATATGAGTAATTATATGGACATGAAGAAATGTGTGGGGCCTCATTACTTCAAGATTTATGATACATCTATATGTATCATAAGAATAATTATTTTCTGAAAATCCTTATTATTTTTTAGAATAATGCGAAAATTGGTTTCTACCAATAATATTAAACATTCTTGAGAACAGTTATTGACTTTATAGTGGTTAATTTTCTAATAAAGTGACCTCTAATAATTATAAGTTTACTTAATTCATCATAATATATTATTATCCCTATGATTTTCACTCTAAAAACTTTTATCGATGAATTAAATTTTATGTTTATTGATTAAATTGAATGTGCATTTACATATATATAATGTCATGTTGATTATGATAATTGATTCAAGGTAAATTATTCTATACATTTCCCTTTACTGAACATTTGGTTTGACCCACACTTTGTATCATGGTCCCATGTAATGATGGAGTGTTCTTAAAATGATTTTTCAAGTATTCTATGAAAATTAGGTTTTTATGTATTATGTTTCAATTCATTTTCCCAGTGTAGAAATGTGAACCATTATGTATATTGTTTTCAAAGACTACAAATAAATATGGTTTATTAGGATTTCATTCCACGTAATTATGATAGAGTAATAGTGTGAGGAACCGTCTCTATCCTATTATGGTTTGGGTCTTTAATAAATGTCTTATACTAAAGAGCATGTCCAAAATATTGTTACTAGAGATTATGTTATGAAAAATACAACAAATCACCAATTGAATGTGTCTTTTAGAAATAAAATTCCAAAGTAGGAAACAAGGGATATAAATGTTAAAATGTTGAAGAATTACCCACCTTTTTATATGGTGATATATATCAATTATTTGGATTGAATTAATACAATTGGAATAATATATTACCTGATTCCAAACTAAAACTGTTAAAAAATATGATAAAATAGATCCCACAATTTACATTTACTCAAAATTGGTAGAATATTTCTTCATGTGTATATGTTAAATTTCAAAATCAATGAATTAAAATGTATTAAAAATTATATTTAGAAAAAATCTCACAATTATGAAACTACCATATTTTTATATGTTTAGTTTTTTAAAAAATAATTGATTTTATTTTAATAATGAAAAAATCTCATTTTTCGTATATTTACTCATTATTGACATTTTATTTATCGAATAATGAATTATGTTATTTGGAAACACTTTTCTATAAAAATAGATATTTATAAAGTAAAATAAATAATTAAATAACAAAATTTTTATGTTATTAAAACTATGTTTAAAATTTTGGAATCATTAGTAATATTTTTCTATGAATTTTTTTTTGTTTTCTCTTATATCAAATATTAGATTTAATCATCTATAAAAACAAGATATAAAAAAATATATTTCATATTTTTTCTCAATATATTAATATTTTTAAAAATTACTTTTTTCAATTTATGAATAAATTCTTGAAAAATAATATTATATTTGATGACAATTATAATATTAGAGGGGTTATTTTAATATATTTATTAATTTATAGTTTTGTAATGTTTTTCTAATAAAATTATATTATATATTTTTTATAAATATTGTTATATTATTTCTTCACATTTATACAAATATATCAACACTAATTTTATATGAAAATGATGTCATAGAACATTAATGATTTGTTATGAAGGGGATATTTTTTTCTTCGAAAAAAATTATCTTTATATTTATGGTTTAATTTAATATAATATTTTATTTTTTTAAAATTTTTATTTATATAAAATGATTATTAAATAATGGATCAAGAAACCTAATTTTGGATGGTGGGGTTTCATTTTATATTTTTATGAATAAATAAATTACTTCTCATAAAACATGTTACTAATATAAATACTAAATTGATAAACTATAAGAATAATTTTCAAAATGGAATGAATAATGATTATTTTTTTAATTTAAAGGAATATGATTTAATGATCACATCTCACCACACCATCCATTATTACTCAATTTTGGAGTTGTTTTATTTTTTAATAATTCCATTAATAAAAATTAGTTTATTTAAATAATTATTTTTTATTTATCACTTATAACAGGGTACCTCTTCAACCCCTTCATTTGTCACCTTTAACTTCTAATTTCAACATGATCCACATTTTCTTCTATGAATATAATCCACTATCATGTTTATATTCCAATAATGTAAAAAATTTTAATAGTACCATTTATTTCTATGTAGTGCATCTTAGAATGTTCATTTTCCGAATACGAGGATTACATAATATGTAAAGTTTTAATATTAATAATTCTATTTCCAAACTCCCTTAAAAATATTTTCTTAATCACCTTAGTAGTAATAGTGCATTGAAATTTTATTTTGTCAATTGAAATACCACTTTTTTCCTTTGCATGAAATTATAAAAACAAAAGTGAATTTATTATCTTTGTGTTCTAGATACATCCTCATTTTAGTGACAACATTATTTTTCATGACCAACTCTCTTCACGACTTATATGGATGGAATTAAAGAACACAATTAAAATAAAAAATATATTTATGATTTTTGGGATATCAATTATATTATAATTTCGTTCACTCTCATTCACGGTGAAATGAAAATGTGAACCATTCTTTGTGGGGATTATCACCTCCATGAAGTAATATGTCTCATCTTCGATCTAGTTTTATTATTATTTGATAGACACAATAAATTTCATTTTTATATCATTAATTTTATCTATATAATTGAATTAATTATTTGAATAATGGTATTAAGAAAATAACAATTGTTTAAACTATATTCATCAATTAATTATAGAATGTTCAGGTTTGGGTTGGTTTAACAACAAACATCGAAAAATTTATAAACTAATATAGTGTATTACTATGATAATGTACTTACCAATAATATATGATTTAAATTGAAATCATGAAATAAAATACCACCATTACTTTGTTAATAACAACCAAAACATTTTACCCTTAATTTATGGAAAACAAAACTATAATTAAAATTATAATAGAAAAAATTATGAATTTATATCTACTAAATAAAATTAATTAATGAAACATGTGTTATATAAGAATTATTATAATTTTGGGAATAATTAATTTCAATATCCCTATTATTAAGCTAGTTCAAAAAAACATAACTAACCCCAAATATTGAAAATATATACGTTTCAAAATAATATACTTGGGAAAAAAATAATTTTATAACAATTTATAACAATAAATTATATTATGAATGAATTTTTTGAGATATTTATTTTTATTTTAATAAGATATTCCTCTATATTTTTTGAAATAAAAAAATTAACATAAGTATTTTATTAATATAATTTTTTTTTGAGATAAGATTTTTTCTCATCACTTGTATATTTTTTTGTTGAAAAAATTTCCATCAATTCCCTAATAATAATTTTTTAAAAAATTCATTTGACTCATTTGTATATATCATTTCCCCCCTTCATATTACATTAGATCATGAGTTACCTAAACCATTATAAAACAAATTTGTTTCCATATTGGCATTTTATTGTTTTATTAATCTAAAAGAGTGTATGGTCTCTTATATCTATATACATGTATGGATAAAAGAATTTGACTAATGAATTGAACCAGATTCACATAGGGGTAATGACCCTAATAAATTTTCATTTAGTTACAACACAATATTGATTAGTACATGATGATTTGGACTAAAAATATTTTCTTAGACAGACAATCATAATGAAATATTATAGATAATTCACACACATTACAAACCTTAATAATGAATTTTCTTAAAATATATAGGTTCATAGATCTTTTCATTGTATTTAACTATATTTATATCATCCATGAATAACCCATAAATTTTACTATAACTTTCATGACTATATTATCTTTAATATATAATAAGATTACATTCCATTACATCATATATGTTCATATGGTTGGATATTAATCTAGTGAGCCAAATTTTTGTTTTATAAAAAGAAACTTGGAATATATATATTTTTTATTTCATTATAGATTTGTATTTATTATTCATATATGAATATTTATTAGGTTCCCAAGGGAAAAAATATTAATTCTATGATTATAGACATCATTATATATTTTGAATTCATATGTAATAAATATGTGATGGTTATCCCCCAATATTTTAATAAAACATTGATTCTATGGTCTTTCTAGTAATGATAATGTTTTGGGTATTTTGCGTATGACTACATAATCGAATCATGATGTATTAAATGTATCCTTGATGTTAATATTGATGTATTTTTTAAATATTTTTGAAATAAATAATGTATTAATTGAGGTATTAAAGGTAATTATCAAGATATCTGGAATTGGTAAGTCAATCATAATGAATCATGTTATTCTGTTCTAGGTGTTAAATTTAATTTCCATTCAATAAATGTATATTTATTCATCTCGTGATTTTTATGATATATAATGTTTAATTTTAAATTACTCTTCTGAAATGTATATTACTATTATGATAGTTTTCATTGACTATGTTCCACTATATAGTGTTCAAACCAACCCTTCGTTTTCTTTTCTCCCATAGGGAAACAAAAAGTTAACAGTGGGTGAATTCATTTATAAGTAAAAGGAATAATTTTTTTGTATTTTAATGTTCTAAAACAATATGTAAATCACGTATGTATACTGTCTCACTATATTACTAATCTATTTGGTACATTATTTTCGGATGGAACACATCAAATTCATATATAATTTTTTTAATACCCACTCTAGTATACATGAGATGGGGATTTACAATAGTTTTGATTGATTCCATGATAGAAGAATGGCCTAAAATGAAGATAATAGAGGATGTATCAGAATTATTTTTAGTCATTCACACTAATTAAATTGGATGTTTATTGGTAAAATGTGTGAATATATGAATGTGTGATCAATTTTATGAAAATTATAGTTCTTATGGCTAGTAGTGATGTTCAAAATTATGTTAGACTATTTATAAATTCCATATTTTCTATAATATAAATGAATAATGATGGACAGAAGATGAAATATTGGGAGGATATCATCAATGAATAACCAAAAAAATCAATAAATAGAGTAATTCATTATGATTGAAAGTTAAGTTGGTCAAAATTTTTGATTATTTATTGAGATTTTAAGGCCATATGTAGAAACATACTTTTGGAAAAAATGTGGATAACATCATTTTAATAGAATTTAAATAATCATTTTTCAAATATTTATATTTTTTGGGTTTTGAGTTATTTTTATGAATAATTATGAACAATATGATAATGAATAAAAAACATATTAGATAATTCCTACAATATTTTACATAAAATTTTGTTAAATAATCTATCATTATGTCAATCTAGTTTATGATGTTCTATGATTACGTGTTCAAAATGGAATGATCATGATTCTACACCTGATGTTAGTGAGAGTTTAACATCATTGATGATTAGTTTTACCATATCATTTATTATGTCATATATCAATATCAGGTTACTTTGTTTAATGTGCTATAATAAGGTAATTTTTTAACTAAGAATCTAAATTTATTTCTAATTTTTTCTTCAAATGAAAAAACATAAGAATAACAACACATATGAGAAACTATATTCAGTAGGTATTGGATGATAATTGTGATTTGTATCTATAAATATTATTATTATGTTATTAAGGGAGGGATTGTTCAACTTACTATATTATAGATTATACTTCTTGTCAATAAATATATAATATCTAAATATATATTCTTGATAATGAATTGATATTTCTATATAATTAACCAAAATAGATGACAACATAAATGATTAAATGTATTGAAAACACAATTAAATTAAAAATTAGGAGTCACATATGGTTGATAAATCATTGTATTTCCATTTTTTAAATATTAGAGATTGATGGATATCAATTGAAACCTATTTAAGATATAAAAAAATCAAATTGTGTAGTTACTAAGGGGGCAGAAATTAACCTTACCCGATGTTTGGGAATTAAATAATGTGATAGATGGTTTCAACACAATATAGTATGGTAGAATAATATATATTTAGAGTTTTCATGATGGACCTATTAATAGTCGTGTTTCTAATAAAACAATAACAGAATTATCTATAATAGTTAGGAGAGTGTTTATAGAAGATAACATATACAGTTATGTAAAAGCATTAATTATATTTTTGGAATATATTTTTACTTTACCTTGTGAAAATCTTATAAATATTTAAAATTATTTAATTTAACTAACATCAAATCATTACCCAGAGTCATTTTAATATATTCATGTGAACCCTTGTGAAACTACCTTGGTGTTGTTATTTTTTTACTTATCTGTTTTTTTATTGGAATATGTGGTGACCGCTAATATTAATTATAAATACATTATAGTATAGTTTTAGGTTCATATAATATTGATTGGATAAAATTTTATGATATATATAATTTATAATTATCCTAATTTCAATGATTCACCCCATAAAATTATTTTTTATAATCAACTTGGTATTATAGGGTGTATCATAGCATGATTCCCCTTGTTGGATCAAAAATTAATCCTTAATTAGTTTATGCATTTTCATGAATTTTAAATTTTAACAAGTTATAGAGGTTTCACTTCTAGTAAATAATTAATTTTAAAGGATACATTAGTTAATGAGAATATAATAAATGTATATAGTAATGAAATCAAATTTTTTGACCATAATACAGATATATCAAAAAAAGAAAATGAATTAGTATGAAAAAATTATAACCTATAAAAATTAATGGATGTATTTTAAATCACTACATGATTCCAAAAATGTAAGATAATATTTCTATTAACTCTTTTAAAAAGTTTATCCCTAATAATCCATCCTCATTAAATAACAATTATGAATATATTGAATCTAATTATTATATTTGATGTGAAATTTTATATTTTTATATAATGTTATAAAAAGGTTATATAGTCATATATAAATTTTTAAAAATATAAAATGTAAAATACATTCTAATAAAAACATTTATTTGGAAGATGACTAATTTTAGGGGTGTTTTTGAAAGAATGTAGTGTTTAAACAAGTTTTTGAAAAATTTATGCATGAATTGTTTTTAAAATTTCATATCATATTTCTCATATGGAATGTAATGATTAAAATATAATGTATCATGGAAACTATATACATGATTAAAATAAATTTCATGATAATAATTTTATATTATTAATATTTAATTTGATCATATTTTGAAATCAGATATTTGAAAACTTTAAAAAATTAAAGTTAATGTGTCTTTTGTATGAAGTTATGTTGTAAAAATGTATGTTACTATACCTTATACCAAATATGATACTCTAAAAAGATACACTGACCTAATTTAAATATATATGTAACTTCATGACTGACTTCTTCTTGTAGTAGAAGAAGGTTGCTGAAATTTGAAAAATACATCACACATAGTGATTATTAATGTTGTAACGTAATGTTTTTCTAAAATAGTGGGAATTGATAATGATTTATTTTATATATTTGGATATTATATATGTATAAAAATATTATTGGTGTAATGAACCTTCCTAGAATACTATCAAAATGGATACCTAACACGATTCAACACTAACATGAAGAGCCTTCATAATCTCCCAATCTTGCTGATAAGAACATGAGAATGAAAAAACCATTTGAACAAAATTATTCCCTCAATGTATTACAATAACATAGTAAAATGTTGAAAATCATCAGATATATTTAAATTATTACATTCATATCATAGTAAAAATATTCAGTTATAAAACTAAAATTAGAACATAACCTCTAAAACTCATTTCATGGTGGTCTATAACCACCCACCATGTCCCAATTTTCCTACCCTTGGTCACCCACAAATGTGCCTACAATGGAAGGTGTGAGAAAAAACACCTTTTATAAGATAATATAAGGCTATAAACACTAAACTGTACTATCATGGTTTGAGCTAAACAGTTAAATGGGATTCCATCAATGAATCTATGAAATTACATTATAACATAATTCCAATATGCCATGAAAGGAGTAAAAATGGCTTAGTATGAAGATTAGATTATGAATTGTGTATAAACATTTAAAAATCATTCATTGAAAAATGCCTATAAAATAATTAATTTCACCATTTTAAATCAGTATATTATCATGAAAATATTTGAAATCCATTTCATAAGCTATAGTATTGTGATCATGAAAAGTTAAAAATATACACAAAATTTTGTTATATGAAATTAATAAATCCAAAAGATTGAAGGGAAGTTATAATATGAATTGAAAAATGTACGGAAAACCTAATGCTATGTGGATTAACAACCAATAGAATATCATTCCATTTAATATAAACAAGTTTTTCATTTTAAAATATTATTTAAACAAACCATTATTCACATTTTAAGTGATGGAATATTTCCGGTCTGATGGATTAATATTTTTTTATATAGTAAATTTTATATAAATACACAAGTCATTAAAATCATTTACCATAGTTTTATATATAAGCATTCCAAATACAAAAAGTTGAGAAACATAGCCAGGTTCTATTTTGGTATAATAGTTCAAGAATATTTTGATATAACACAGTGAATATAGAAATCTATGTACATACATCCCTTGAATAAAGGCCAAGATGAATCATAACCATCTCCTATGAAATGTTATCTTATGATATGATGTTTTAAAAAAAATTATATCCAAAAGTGACTCCAATAATTACTCACTAACTAACTAATGCTTCCATATTCTCTAATACAAAACCATTTTGGGAATTGTTTTCTGAATCCTTAAAATAAATTTAAATACCATTTTCCATTTTATTAAGACATGTTTTCATTTAAAGGAAATAATGTGTTTTTATTAGAAAAAAGTAATTTTTCAATGTAAAACCTCTATTATTACATAAAAATCAATGTCAATCCATTTTTGAAAACAAGTATTTGAAATAAATTCACCACTCTATTTCATAATCAAATTCAATAATTAAAATAAACAATATAAAATTTCAGGAAAATCCATTAATTTTGTCACAAACCCCCAATTCAATGGAATTGGTGTTTTCAAAATTTTACATAAAATTGATATTCAAAAATTTTTTATACAATTTTTTTATAAAAAAAGGGTATCCATACATGATTCATTTCAAAATTCATCACTAACCATAAAAAATATCCTTTTAAAAATTTGTCAATTAATTTCAAATCCATTTAAACAATGAAATATTAAAATTTGTAATAATATCATAATACATACAAAAATAATCATTAATATTTCAAATTTTCTTATAAAATAATAATTTATTTTAAATTTTTTATTATAATATGATATGGGAAAATGGTGAACAAAATGATTGGATTCTTTCCTCGAAAACATGTTCAATTTCGTAAACAATATTTATAAGGATGTGTTTGGATTCTGGGAAATTTTTTTACTATATAAATGGTTTTATATAAATGGATTTACATAAATGTGATAATATTTTATATCGTAGTTTCATGATTATTTAAGTAATTTGTAGAAATCCTTTTTAGTTTCTTTACTCACTAAATCCATGGAACAATTGTTTTTTTAAATATCATTTTTCTAGACAGAAGAAATGGTAAGGTATATAATTTCATTAGTGGTACATCATGAAACTTGGGATGTTTTGGTGTAAGACAATGGTTCTTGTGGTGGGGATGAATATTTTTTTCATGTTGTTTTTAGCTTTTTAATTTTAGTCATCTGTTTTACACTAATTTTGAAAATGGAATGGTTTTGTATTTGGGTAATTTTTATTATTTTTAGTAGTATGAATTATGAAAGTCATCATGTGGCTATTTTTTGTTAATAATAATTTTTTGTCATTTTAATTCAAAATAAAAAAAAATTCCCCAATTTTTTATGAATCCCTCAATATTTATTTCTAGACTTTTTTATCATGAGGATAACTCATAAGCCCATGAAACACTTCCTTTTCAACTGAAGAGAATGATAAAGGGTTTATGTATTAATTTAAATCATCCCACTCTTAAAAATTTAATCTAACAACATACCAAATCTCACTATAGAATTAATATTTTTATGAGAACAAATTCCAATGATGTCTTCTGGTGAAATCCAAATTGAGTTACATGAAGAAGATATAACATTCATTAACAAGCACTTTTGTTTTATTTCATTCCATAAACAAAAACATTTTCTTATATATTTATTATATAATAACCTTATTTTTTCAAACATATTGAGATTTTTATGTTGTTTTTGTGACCTAAAACGACCTATACATCCATTAAATTGTATATGCAATCATCATATGTGTGTGTAGAGGATTACCACCTTCCGTACCAATGTAGTTCATTCATCCATTGTAACATTTTAATGTATTAAGTATTTTTTTAATAAAAATAGTTTTTATATTACATTCTAATTATAATTTAATTATAATATAAATATATAGAAATTAATTTCATTTCATTTAACACATAAAGAAAGTGAATGTAATGTTCAGGCATAAGTATGTCCTGCCATCTCCATAAACAGTGAAGTTCATCTCCTACCACAAAGAATAATGGTATATTATAAATGTATATAAATTATGAATATATATATATATATATGTGATAATTATATAATTGTTTAATTTTTGGTTGTGATTAAATAATAAATTATGTAAGAGGAATAAAAAGTAACATGTAAAAACATACTTTAAAAACTAATCAATTAACAGTCGAATCAGTAAATATGATGACTTCTTACTAATAAATTGGTAAATTTATGTTATAATAAAGTCATATATGATATTTTAAATATTAATATGGTTCTCGAAGATGTTCATTACATTTTCGAAAAAGCATACAGTTGTTTGGGGGGATTTCAATGAAAAGAGAGTGTAATGTAAATGGATTTAGATCCTCGCTTTTATTTATTTGAGACATATTCATTATTAACTACTCGATTATTTTTGGAGTATAAATTATCCTATTTCATGTTATGTAATAAAGTTTATTTAGTTAATTATATAAAATTTTTAATTTATATTAATATTTCATAGTTATCCTGATTCAAATATTACTCAAGTATTAATGAATTTACTCTCAATTTACATTCCATTGAGATGTATTTGTTATTATTCATGAATTCACATTAATGTTTTGTATATACCTACATCTGATAAATTATTATCTTTATTCACCCATAAAACTTGAAATTTTAGGTTTCACTGGGAATTATCTCACCCAACAGGATTGAAATTAAAATTAAAAAGTGGATAATGTTATATTTGAAATATAACATTACATTTGGATAATAAATTTTATCATGAAAAAATCACGCACATATTCCCATTTTACTATGGAAATTACATTAATTTTAGATATACATTTCCTTTTTATGTTTAAAACATTTTTCTAAACTGTATTACAACTTAACATGTTGTGTACACTTTGATAGATATTTGTTTAGCTGGGAAAATAATGATAAATATTTATCTTTTACACTATAAAGATATTTGAAACGACCTATTGATCATAAATTAAATATGTTATTTGATACATTTGGAATGCCAAGTATTTGTATGAAAAAGGGGTGTCCTAGTTATAAATATCAACTCTATGCATTGGCAGCCTCTTGGGAATAGTCATTTGGCAACAACTAGTGAGCTTTTAATCATATATGATTAAAATTTTCATCTAAACACTCATGACAGTAATGGTATCATGTACCTATGAGACATGGAGTCCAATTATTAATTAATTAAAACATTTATTTTTCATTTATTTTTATCTATGATATTTTAACAATAAGAAACAATTGATGCATTTCATTTTCAGAGAATAGATATAATATCATGTGTTTTTAGTTATTTACCTTTCCATATTGAATAATATTTATCTTGTAATTTGACTAGAATATGTCTTTAGTTATCTAAATTTCGTGTTAACTATACATATTTTTCAAGACATCATCCCCAAAACGTGTACCCCACCTGGGATAAAAATGTGAGAATGGAGATAGTGACACATATTCCCACTTACAATAGGCTGCATGTTGAAAACTAACTTAGATGGTTTACTAAACACACAAATGGGAGGCATTACCCTCTAAGATAACTCATTATAATGGGTTATATAAAATAAAAACTAATAAAAAACTTCTCAGAATATGATATAAAAAGTAAACCCAAGTACAAATATGTAATGTAATGAAAAACTACAAAAAAATAAATTGGAAAACTGTGAGTACCAAAGGGTAGTAAAATAGTAGTGACCACGAAGCCTAAATAACCCCAGCAAAACGATGAACTTCTTTTAATTATCCAGATATCCATCATTCTCTATGTGGCCTAAAAAATGTTTATATACCATAGGGTGAGTATAAAAATATACTCAATAGGATCCTCATCGGAGCCTCTCGTGAAAAATTAATGAAAGCATGCTGAATCACATTGAACAACAAGTGAAACAAAAACCTCACCTAAAAATTTATACTAACCCCATAGGCTCTACAAATATACCCTCACCAAGTATCACACACAACAGTATGAAATATAATAATGAATATCAAGTGTAACGACTCCCAAATCAATACTAGTTGTCCCTTTTCCCCAACGTCGCACGCCCTAATCCATCTCTCTCGAAAAGGCTTGCCCGATGACACCTTGCCTAGAACCATGAAGTGCACCTCGTGAAACAAAATACTATCTCATAGAAACTTATTCCAAACACCACACCATACCCACAACCATATGTACCAGGTAGTTTTTGAGATCCACCACAACTCACAAAACATGAATCATACATCATGTATTTTAATTCAATCGATTGCATCCCTTACACCGACTAAGGATCCAAATCCATCACATCCTATTTTTGTTACACCAATAGTAGTCCTTATGAAACAATATCCTGAACATATGTGTGTTATATAAAAACATGATTTTGTATCCCTCTAAAAACATAAATGGGGGAAACTAATCACCATGCCTAATAGCACAAAGAATATACAAGAGGGAAAGTGAGGATAAATGGAGAATTTATCCATCATTCATCCCACTGGGATGTTGGGGGAAACACCCACCCATAGGACTCAGAATCAACATGGTGTCAGTTAACAAAACTGACATGGTGGGGTAGCATATAAAAACACAAAACATATATGATCTAATAATATATCTCACAACAACAATATGAGAAATATCTATTCGTTGAAACAAAAGCAACTAATATATCTTGGAATACTGGTTGTTGCTGAAAGGACTAGATATCTTATATCCACACAACCATTTGATGATATTTACTAAATCCACATATCCCTTTTTAATCAGTTTCAATTTATGTTAATTAATTCGTTAACCATTAATTAACTATTAACATTTCAACTTTCGATTTCTTTAGCATCAAAAAAATGACACATGCCCTCTCATCACACCAAAACTGAGTCAACAGTTCCTTAAAAGCCTAACCTCATCCTTGCATTCATACATGGAACCACACCATTGGTTCCACACTATTTATAAAAAAAATTAACAGCATAATTTCCTTTCCATAATTCCTTTCATTATAGAAAATTATTCTATGCTACCAACAAAAAGTGGTGAAAAAAGGTGATTAGATGAACTAACTTTTGAGTCTTTTCCACCTATAACAAAAACATAGACTATAGTTTCGTAAAAAGTAGAATAAGAGAAGCATGTAACGTTCCCCGCACATATTCTCCTCTACTGAAAGGAGGGTATGAAAGACAAGATTCCTTATGTAGTGGGAAAAATAATGCAGATAAAAAATAATAGATTCAATATATACCACTTCCACATAAACAGGTAATCCCATCTTCAATCTGTTACATCATCACAATTTTCCTCCCTGACACCCACATGCAAAAATGGATGTGTCTCGCCACACTAGGCATAAATTTATTCAACAACCATTAGGACCCCCTATGACACATACCATAAAAACCTCCAAGACTCACCAATATAATGATAACACCACAACACAATAAGGTAGAAAAAACAATAAAAACTATGCTCTTGTACCTAAAAAGGAATTCAACCTTCATCCATAGTGAGCACTTAAATCTATAAGGAATATGGATATTGGTCGTTAAATGAATAAGGGTGACTCAGAACCCTTCATGTAATTATCATTATTTCACAACTAGTTCTTTATTTCATATCGAATTAACTAATACATTATTAGTCGGTTCCAACTATTGGAAACCTATTCAGAAAGCTACTATAGGAATCAAAAATTAATTAAACATTCTTACAGAAACATTTTTTAACATAAAAATACTACAACAACATGATACCTTTATATTCCTAATTATATTTGGACTATTAGTTTACTATTAATCCCAGTTTATATTCTTTACCAA
The DNA here is from genome assembly GCA_963277665.1 of Viscum album. Lineage (NCBI taxonomy): Eukaryota > Viridiplantae > Streptophyta > Magnoliopsida > Santalales > Viscaceae > Viscum > Viscum album. The sequence goes on from OY728127.1 coordinate 2,049,796,721, forward strand.
TTTCATATAAGAATGACATGATTAACACCAAATGAATATATATCACAATATCTAGAAAATAAAGAGAAAAAACCCTCATAAGTAAATTGATACTAATTCATTACTCTAGTTAAAATATTTATTTTTGTAAATTCCATTCCAATATATTGGGAAAAAACATAGCAACTTTACAATGTCACGTAATTAGAATAGAGAATCCATGAATCACCTACCTCAAAATGTTCTTTTCATTATTTACGAACAGAACAAATCAATGGATTATTATCACATCTCCCCATGAAAACTGTATCAACTTGAAGGTGTCGCGTCACGACCGCACCAACCAACACAAAAAAAAATTCAATTAGAAACACTGATATATGATGATATAAAATTTCAATGAGAAACAAGATAAGAATGATAGATGAGAAAAAAAGAATATAGGTAGATCATACATTCTAAAGATGATGGATTGAAACTGGATGCTTGCACCAAAAGAGGGGGTGTTCATGAAGAAGGAAGAAACATCATGGGGAAAGGATCCAAGGATTGTTGTTCAATCACACAACCCATATAGGAATAAAGTATCATGGCACCCCACACTAAGATAATGGATAAGTAATAAAAAGACGGAATATATCTCTACCTTCTAAAAATTTAAATGGATAAGAAGTTTTGATATGATTTTGATTTTCCGTGGATATCTTCAATACAAAAAGGATTGACCTAGTAAAGGATGTCAGACACATAAAAATATTATGATAGGAGTTTGGGATTTTAGTTGGCCATAAATACCTTAATACAAGGCCATGAATAAGTTTTATTTCAATGAATCATTAACGGGGAGAAATTGTTCAATGATAGAATCAATATTGAAAAATATCATGCTAACACCGACAGTTCAAAATAAAACTCTGAAAAAAACAGTCCAAAATGACATGCCGACACCGATAATTCAAAATAAATCACAGACATTCACATTTCAATATGACATGTTAACACTGACAGTTCAAAATGAATCACTAACATTCACAGTTCAATATGTCATGATGACACTGACAGTTCCAAATGACATGCGGACAACGACAATTGAAAATGACACAATTAAACTGATAGTTCAAATTGAAACACTAATAGTGAATGTTCAAAATAAAATGATGACACCAATAGATCAAAATTACAGGGTGAGATCGACAATTCAAAATGACATGCCCACACCGAGAGTTCAAAATTACACACTATCACTGACTGTTCAAAATGACATGCTGACACCGACAATTCAAAATTAAACATCGACACTGATAATTCAAAAGGGCATGCCGAAACGACTGCTCAAAATGACACCATCAATGACAGTCCAAAATGACATGTGAACACTATCTATTAAAAATGACATGCTGACACTGACAGTTCAAAATGAATTTATAACTATGATGTTCACAAAACATGATGCATTGTAAATAAAACAATAAATTTGGTAATGATTTGGGGATAAGTCACATTGGCCTTGCCAGAAACCCCAAGAACTATATTTTGGAAAAGGAATTAACCAAACAGGTTTGGACCATTACATCAGATTCCTCTCAAAACATTCTCATCCTATATAATCTAAAAAAACATAGAGGAGAAATAAATTTTTTTAACAACCACCCTTTGAGATACATCTCACGGATCCTAACATCTGATTAATTCAATCTCTTCAAAAGGGACCATAAGTGACTCAAAAAACCCATAACCATCAACTAAAATCTCTCCCATGTGAGATTCATCATGAAGATAACAATTGTAATGACCTGGAAATTTCAAGGAAATTCATTCTTCATAAATACTTTGAAAATTTCTTGAGTCTGTGGCTTTTGAAGGAAATTGATTCTGAGGCCTAGTGTTCCCGGAATCAATTTCCTAATTTTAGCTCATGTACGTTTAGTGAACGAATGAGCGGGTTTTTCAATCTTTTAAACCGGTGCTTAGAATTGAAATTTGAGGGCACCGATTAACTCGTAACGCTGGTAATTTCATAAGGGGACTTTTACCATAGTTGTGTTTGCACGGGAATAGAAGTTGAAAATTTGTGGATTAAATGGGAAGCGAATAAAATTGTGGAACAATTTTTTTTTTATATCTAAGGTGATTTTATCCTACATGGAGGAGTTAGGGTGGGACCCACTAGCACTTAACTACCCATGTGAGGATAAATGTGAGGTGGGGCCCATACAAGCCCCAACCCTTCACATTCCCTAAAACTCCTTAAACCCCCACTTAATTTTTGTAAACATCTCATTACTTGTGAAACCTTTCCACCTCCTCTCTCTCTCCCTCTTATCTTTTTCCAACACACTTTAATCAATTAATTGAACCACTGAAATTAATTAATTATGTGTTTTGAAATTTAAATTTTTTGAATGCATTTCATGATTAAATAAAATAAGGAGAAACCTTATTTTTATTTGGGTTGGCTTGTTGTGGTGAGATTTTGGTGAGAGAGCTCTTGAGTTTTGAAAAACTCTTCATCTCATTAGTTGAAGAACGATAACTCTCCGATGAAGAACATCGACTAGGCGAACCTGGATTCTCGATCCCCTCAGCGAACCTGGATTCTCGATCCCCTTATTCCTTCGAAACAAGGGAGGAGAAAACGACTCTGGAACTTTCCAATGATGTCTCACCATATAATCTTCTCTCTGTGAAAAAAGGGGAGACACCACTTCATCCTCGGGCGCACTCCGACGTCGCTTACAGAACCTCACCCCGCGACGCCATCTTCCAAAACACCCAGCGAACGACATCGATTATCAATGTAGGTGTTTATTCGTGAATGTGGATGTTTACGTACCATGTACTCATTGGAAATATTTGTTAAATATGGTTGATTTCTATCGTTTTACGCAGAGGGTGCGGGCCGAAGGAACACGACCCGACAACCCTCCGTTGTTCCCATTTATTATTTTATAATTTTCAATTGATGGCGGAGGAAGCACGACGACGCCGCACCGTGTTGGGAACATGGTGAAGGGAACCAGCGCTGTCACACTGGTTGTGCGGGATCAATTTCGGGCCGCTACACAGGCTGCTTCGACAGAGGAAATGGTCGGCCCGTCGGCTGACCGGGCCAAGCTGGACCGCGATGCTAGGAGGGCGCCGCACTGGAAGACCGACAGCCTGGCCATGCCGGCCGCGTGCACAGAAGGTCGGCCGGTCTAGCTGGATGGTTTGGGGAAGGGCGGCGCCACCTAGCTCCCCCGGTGCGGACAACCGGGGCCCCCTAGAACCCGGTCGGCATTCAGCCGAGCTAGCAGGGCCGTACCGGGCCACGCCGAGCCGGGCCACACCGGGCCGGACAGAGCCGGGCGGCGCTAGGTCGAGCCGCACCGGGCCGGGCCGAGCCGGGCCGCGCCAGGTCGGGCCGGGCCACGCCCCTCTGGGTCGCGCCACATCAGGCCAGGCCATTCCCCTTCGGGAAGAGTTTTTTATTCCTTCGGTCCGGTCTGACACCCCTTCTGGGTCAGACCCGTCAAACATGGTTAACCCGACCTATCGGCCCACTAGGCTATACGGGTCAGGCCTATTAATCACTTAATCGAGAATAACGTAATGACTGTGTGTATGATCGACGTGCCATATGCGTCACTAGGACCCTTTCGACGAGACAGTTCTTTTGCGACACTCTACATGAGTTTTGGGCGACTATGGATATCGGCCGGGTTGGAAATGATCGTATTTCTAACCAGGCCCCTGGAACGGAAAAGCCATTATCTCTCAGACCGGCCGTCTGATTGATGCGCCATCCATCACGTTGAGTACCTTTTAACGAGACAAAACATTGGGATACATCAACTCTGGACTTTTTGAGGGTTGATGTATTGACCCTCTTAACTCATGGAGCAGACCCTCTCAGAATCGAGCGTGCTATGTGCGGGAACCCTAGAGCTGGATGTGACTGCGTCGACGATGAAGACTGTACTTGGATCCTATGTGGGTTCGGCAGTGAGGACGACTGTACATGGATCCTCCGTGTGTTCGACAGCGATGAAGACTGTACTTGGATCCTACGTCGGTTTGGCAGTGATGGTTACAATACATGGATCCTACGTGGGTTCGGCAGTGATGACTCCTATACTTGGATCCTACGTGGGTTCGGCAGGGGAGATGATTCATAGGCTAAAACTATCATCTCCACCCCTCTTTGTGAGTAGTATACCTATGTGAGATGAGTCTTGACATTTAGTCATTATCATCAATATTATTGAATTATTTTCCTGTGTGGACTGGGTTGTGCTTTCTTGTGTGGACTGGGTTGTTCTTGGGATCGTGTATTGGAGCCGAACTAGAATTGATGATTTGGTATATGTATGGGCATATAAATAAGTATAGTTGGCTGATACTTTGTGTTGTATCTTTTCTACGTGTATTATCCTTGTGCATTCAGGGAGACCTTCGGGGGTCTTGGGTTCCCTACTGAGTATCGCCTACTCACCCCTACACGGGCTATGCCCGCACTACGTTGTGTTGTATGAAGACGACAGACATCACTGATCGAGGAGGAGTCTTGTGGATAAGGACCGTACCTAGAGTTGGACCACTTAGCGGGACGTACACGGAGTGGACAGTTAGACCTGAGGAGCTGAGGAGACCATTCGTACCAACCCTTATGGTGGGAAATCTGGAGGACCACTCAGTGGTTGCTGGTTTACTTTACTGCAGTTGTTATTTTTTAGTGTTGTAATGTACTTTTAGTTGGGTTTGTATTATGGCCCATTTACTTTCCAACACATACTTTTGTACTTAGTTTACTTAATGTTTACTTTATCTTGAATAATTTTTTGTGTTTTTTTAATTATATAAAGACATTTCCATCCCTTTTATTGGTATTTTTTCCTTTGGTGCTAGTCGCTAGCCCCTAGCCTATGGAGGTCGGGCATGGGTAGTGATGGCACGAGCCCCAAGGACGAGTCGTGAAAAATTGGTATCAGAGGAGTCTATTATATAGTAGAACATAGGACTATGATAATTTCTTCATGTGAAGAAATATTTTTAAGGTTATTTAGTGTGATTATCAGTCCATGGGAGTCTCGTGTTGGTGAGGCGGCCAACGTATCCATACACCAGGACCCTAACTTATAATTTCTTACTTAGATCACAAAAACATTGATTGCATGTGTGTTTCAATAGATTTGTTTTTGATTTCATTGTGCCAGCTCACCAGGTATTCTGTTTGACCATGGAGCACCTGTTTCTATTCAAGATGGCCCCACGAAGGCAGCCAGATAGGGTTACTAGTTACGAGCAAGATGGAAACCCACCAAGCGACGAGGCCTCGGTGCAGGGCCCCATTACAGTAGTGGCACCAGTCGTACCACTACCTGCTGGGCCACTGATACCACCAGCCCCAGTAGCGGAGAGTGCATGCCGCCTGAGTGCACTGCACAAGTTTCATCAACAGAGGCCGCCCAGGTTCCATGGATAGACGAACACTCAGGCATCAAAAGATTGGATGGAGGCTATCGTCCGAGTCATCAGATTTGTAGGGACACTGGCAGATCTTATGATGATCCTTGCCGCGAGTATCCTGCACATAGCAGCAGGTAGATGGTGGAGCCTGATGCTCCAGGTGAAGGACAAGGCATCTCTACTTTAAACGGATGTCGAGAGCCTCTTCTGCTCGTAGTTCATTCCAGCTACCCTCTGTGTGGTGCGAATCCAGGAGATATTGAATGCAGACTTTTGTTATCAATACTAGTGTAGATAATTTCTTTATGCTTACTGGTGATTATAAAATTCCCGATAAGGAAGTTAGAACTTTCACTAACCAGGAAAAGCAAGAGTATCAACGCAATTATATGGTAGGCAATACTTTACTATGTTCAATGACTAGAAATATATATAGTCAGATTTCTTCTTGTGAAGTAGTAAATTGTATCTGGAAGAAGTTAGAAGTTACACAATTTGGCACTTCTAAAGTGATTAAAACTAGAAGAGCTATGCTTAGAGCTGAATACCATGGATTCAATTTTCCGTATGGAGTACCAATCTGTATGGTTCAACAGAGGTTTATGACTATAGTCATCAGATTATAGTTTTTGGGAGAAAACGGCATAGATGATGAAGCCCCTGTGGATAAGATAATTAATATTATGCCTAATGAGTGGGAATAAAATAGAACAGCTATCGATGAGAACAGGAAGGTCACTCAAATTTCTCTTGATTACTATTTGAAACTCTTCTCCAACAAGAAACAAGAATGAAGAGAGATGCTGAAAGGATAAAAAAGAAGAATGGGAATGGTATTTTTTCTTTTACAACAACATGAAATCATATGAAAGCTAAGAATCCTGGGGGAGTAACCATATCCAAGTCTAAGAAGGTGATTATTCAATCAAAATTCAGTGAAAGTGAAGTCTCAGAAAATGAGTTAGAAAATCTTGCTCGAAGGATGAACAAGATAGCCAGCTATAGAAATTTACAATCCAAGTATAAGAAAAAGGAAAGGAAAGACAGGAAAGATAGAGAAGTTATTTGTTATGAATGTAAGAGAGCTGGACATATTATACCAGATTTCCCCTTGCTCAAAAATAAATAAAGAAAATAAAGGCATTCTGAAAGGAACAAAAAGAAGTATTACAAAACCAATGCTAAGAAGGTTCTGAAAGCTAATGACACATGGAGTTCCATTGGTGGTGATTCATCAGATGAATCTTCTTATTATGAATCTTCAGGATAGAAGAATCTTGGTCTTATAGCCAGATTAACCATTAACAATAATTGGTTTATGGTTAAGGTACAAAATGACGAATCATTGACCAATGTATCTTTAAATTCTAATGATTGGAAGTATTATAACTCTTCAGATGAAGAATCCTCTTCTGATGAAGAAGATATTTCACCTACCTATAAAGAAGTTTCTAGGTTTGCTGAACTTCTTGAGATTGAGAATTATAAACTCAATAAGAAACTTGATGAGGCAAAATCTTGGAATGTTATTCTTACAAAAGAAATATCAGATATTTCTAAACATCTTGATAGAAAAAAATGGGGATTTTGTAAGTATTTCAATAAATCATGAGGAAGTAGGTTCTGAGAAGAAAAAACTTTCTAATGAGTTAGAACAAGTAATTTCTATGAAAAGTGTTTTCGAGCCTAGCTCTAGTTCTAAATCAAATGATTTTGGAGATAAAAACTTGGTTATAAAACTCAAGTCGGAATTTTTTTCCCTTAAAGAAGTGTTTATCAAACATTACCCATGGTAATGAAAATTTTGATAAAAAGTATTCACAAATATGACCTTTAAGAAACAAATCTGGATTTGGTTATACCCATGAAAAACCAAATTTTAGTACCAACTACTTTGTTACACAAAGTGCCCCATTTTGTACCAAGTGTCAATGTGGTGGTCACTGGCCAATGAATTTTTTTTAAATAAAACCCAATCTCTAGGTTTTCATAAAGCCTATTTTTTTAAGAAAGTGTGGGTTCCTAAAATATTGTTTTCTGGAAATATCAGATCCAAACATGTTTAGATCATGAAAGTCTAAATCGTCTCTTGTTTTTAGGAAGATAATGGAAGTACCAACAACAATAAGTGGTACATGGATAATGGATGTTCTCGACACATGACTGGAAACAAAATCTATTTTGAAAATATTATCAAAACGAAAGGAGGAAAGGTAAATTTCAGAGATAATGCTCTAGGAGAAATTGTTGTTAAAGGTAATATTGTTCTTCTTAGTAAAACTTTAATTTCAAATGTTTAATTTGTTAAGGGTGTTAAGCACAACCTCATTAACATAAGTCAGTTATGTGATGATGGGTACCTTGTGAATTTTAGGAATGATAAATTCTTATTACACAATTCCAATGAAAAATTTATTCTCTCAGCCAATAGGAAAGAGAATGTTTACACTTTGAACATAGAAGACCTCAGGAGACAAGACCTACCTTTCCTAAGTGCAATAGATGATCATTCTTGGTTATGGAATAGAAGACTAGGTCATTGTAACCTTAGAAAGTTATGTAAACTATCTATGAAAATACTAGTTAAGGATCTTATAGAGCTTAGATTTTATTCTTCTAATGTTTGTAATCCTTGTCAATATGGAAAGAAACATAAATCTAGTTTTTAAAAAATCGGTGAAGTGTCAACGACAGATGAATTACAGCTAGTGCACATGGAACTTTTTGGTCCAACACATACTAGAAGTATTGGAGGCAAACACTATGAGTTTATTTTAGTTGATGATTACACCAGATTTACTTGGGTCTATTTTCTAGCAAAGTAGTCTGGAGATTTTTCTTATTTCAGAATTTTTAGAGCACAAGATAAGAATGAGAAAAATCTTCCACTGAAAACAATTCATAGTGATCATGGAGGAGAATTTCAAAATTCTGATTTTAAAACTTTTTGTAGTAAAAATGGTATTACTAAAAAAAATTCAGCACCTAGAACTCCCCAACAAAATTATGTAGTTGAAAGAAGAAATAGAATTCTTCAAGGGATAACTAGAACCATGCTGAGTGAATAATCTAGAGCTAGACATTTCTGGGCTGAAGCTGTAAGTACTTATTATTATACAATAAATCATGTTTTGATTGGACCTTTTTCTTAATTAAACTCTTTATGTGTTATGGAATTGTAGAAAACCAAGACATTCCTAATTCAAGGTTTTTGGTTGCAAAGTATTCATTCTGAATACTAAAGATAGTTTACATAAATTCACACCAAATTATTATGAAGGAATGTTCTTAGGCTACTCCACAACTTCTATGGAATATAGATTTTTCAATAAAAATACTTGTACTATTGAAGAAAAATGCATATAAAATTTTATGAGTCTGATCCTTTTGTTATTAAACCATCCCAACCTACATCCTCATATGTATCTTCAAAAACTGTATGTCAACCTTTGATAAGAGATCCTTCTGATAAGGAAAATATTCAAGAAGATACTTTTGAATCATTTACCCCAGAAGACTTTCTACCCTATATTGATGAACAGGTTTTATAAAACCCAAATCAGGTGTTTATTAAGAATCATCCCAGTGATAGTATCATTGGTGATGTAAATCAACATGTAAGGACTAGAAGTTCTATAAGAAATGAAATAAAATATCTAGCATTTCTTTCCCAATTAGAACCAAAAAGCACTGATGAAGATTTAGGTGATGATGATTGGATCAAATCCATGCAAGATGAACTAAATGAATTTGAGAGGAATAAAGTCTGGACATTGGTTTAAAGACCTAGGGAAACATCTGACATTAGAGTAAAATGGGTCTCCAGAAACAAGTGTGATCAGAATGGATTCATAGTAAGAAATAAAGCTATATTAGTTGCTAGAGACTATAACTAGGAAGAGGGAATAGACTATGATGAAACCTACGGTCTAGTAGCTAGACATGAATCTATTCGTATTCTACTTTCCTTTGCAGCATTCTTCAATTTTAAACGTTTTCAAATGGATGTGAAATGTTCATTTATTAATTGTTATGTTCAAGAGGATGTTTTTTCTGAACAACCTCCTGGATTTGAAGATACAAAACATCCAAATCATGTTTTTATACTTACCAAAGCTTTGTATGGTCTTAAGCAAGCCCCATGAGCCTGGTCTGATAGACTCACACGATTTTTGCTTCAAAATAACTATGTTAAGGGAAATGAATATCCAAGCATTTATATATATAAAGATAAGAAAAATGTTTTGATTGTTCAAATTTATGTTGATGACATCATGTTTGGTTCAACTCACCAATCTTTAACTGATTATTTTGCAAGTCTAATGAAATCTGAGTTTGAAATGAGTATGCTGGGTGAGTTAATTTTTTTTCTTGGTTTTGAAATTTCTCAAAAACTAGAGGTATCCTATATATCTCAACATAATTATATTAAATATATTGTCAAAAAGTATGGTTATGACAATACTAAGAGTATAAGTACTCACATCGGTACCTCAAACACTTTAGATCATGATGAAGCTTGGAAACCAGTAGATCAAACAGCTTTTAGAGGTATGATAGGAAGTTTACATTACTTAATAGCTAGTTGACCAGAATTGATGTTTTCAATATGCTTATGTGCAAGATATCAATCCAATCCTATGTAATCCCAGTTAAAGGTGGTAAAAAAAATCTCTAACTAAAGGGAACCATTGATCTAGGATTATGTTATAGTTTTTGAAATGATTTTATTCTAAAAATCTTTTTGGATGCTGGCTTTGGTGGATGTAAAATGGATATAAAGAGTATGTCCGGAACATGTCATTTCATAGGAGATTACTTAATTTCTTGGTCCTGCAAGAAGCAACATTCTATAGCACATTCCACTACTGAAGCAGAATATGTAGCATGTAGAAGTTGTTGTGCTCAAGTGTTGTGGATGCAACACACACTCAAAGATTATGGCCGGAGTTTTACTAAGACTCAAATTTTGTGTGATAACAAAAGTTCCATTTCCCTAAGTAAGAACCCTGCACATCACTCTCGTGAAAAACACATAGAAATTAGGCATCACTTTCTTAGGGATCACACACTTAAAGGAGATATCATTCATCAGTTTATCGGAACACAAGATCAACTTGCTGACATTTTCACAAAATCATTACCGTCCGATATATTTGAATACATTAAACAAAAGTTAGGAATGATAACAGTATGGTAATAATTCTTCATTAACTTCTTATCGAACAATACTCCTAACACTAAAAAACTATTTTTCATAGGGGGAGTACATCTGAATGTTAGTGCAACTAAAATTTTTGGTATCTGTTTTTCAAACATAGTGTAACTAAAATTTTTCGAAGTAAGTTTTTCAATACTTTCGGAACTAATGTTTCCAGAATGGAAATTTCTAAAACAAAATTTTTCAGAATGGGAATTTCCGGAACTGAAATTTTCAGGATTGAAATTCTCGGAATGAGAACTTCCAGAATGGAGGTTTTTTTTACTAGAACTTCCAGAATGGAGATTTTTGTAATGGAGTTTTCATAACATGATTTTTGTACGGGAACTTTCGTAATGAGTTTGTTTTTAAATTTCATTTCTTCAAGAAGAATATTACCAATTACGAACAATCTTTCTAGCTAATCCGAAAGTTATGATTTCCTTACATATAGTTTTGTAATAATATTTTCCTTGCTGGTATTTTCCTATGTTTTTAAAAGTTCGGATTCTAGTTTTCCTCAAATCCGGATGTTTTTCTTATAACCTCAAAAGATCGGAGTCAAGTTTTCCTAGAGGGAGTGTTTTCAACTGTCAGATACAGTCAAAACCTTTTTAACTTTTAGATTTCTTTTAGAATACCAACGGTCACATCCATTTCCTATATAAAGGGGACCTCAGGACTCGTCCCACGTTGGTTTTTCAAGCCTTCGCATCTCGAAGCCTTGCTGCTCTTCTTAAGGCCGGTTCCGAGCATTGAAAAGTCATTCTGAATCTTTCTGATTTCTTCACTCCGAATGTCTGTTGAAGCAACATATAACGATATGTCAACTTTAATGCCAATCTCTAAGTGGTTAGTCTTCATGTAAAGTTTGGTACATCCGGATTCCTACAAGCTCGATTAAATTATAACCATGATTATAAAGATGAATGGTTGGGAAGAGATATGCTTGTTCAAATCAAAAAAGTCGGATCTGGTTTATACTAATTTATTTATCGAGTTCTATGAGTATATTTCCTTTCAATTTGAAGATGTCAAAGAATGTTTTTCCTTCAAGTATTATGGGAAGACTTATAATCTTTCTTACACCAAGGCTGCGATCATGGTTGCTTTATCCTATGAGGGGGAAGATGAGTTTCTCTCACACAAGCTTCCAGATGAGCAAGGAAGCTTCAACAATGTGATGGCTTTAAAATTCCTTGTAATTAAGGATTCTACGATGACTAAGATTGCTCATCTCAGTCCGAATAATAATATTCTTTAGGTATAGGTACATGGTTTTCTCGTACAAAGAAGATGCGACAAAGATAATTTGAAGAAAAGTGATATCTATGTTTTAGATTTCCTGGTAAATCTATGAAAAATTAATTTGATGAGGCATGTCTTGATGACGATAAAAAACATCAAATAATGGAATTTGAGAGCTCATATAATTATGTACCCTGCATTACTATCTAGGCTGATAGTTCGGTGCCTAGAATCCTTCAAGGTTGCATGAAAATCAAAAGTCTGGAATTGCAAGCATATGTTATTAAGTGATGATACTTTGAAGAGGATGAAGATGGGTTTTTCCAGGGAATCTGGAGAATTTTACCATCTATCTGTGGAAGTGGTTGAAGTAGCATAGAAAGAATCATAGAATCCAGAACTATCCAGAAATACAAGAAAGAAGAGAAAGGTTAAAGAAGTGGTTGTTGATGAAGAAAATCCATAGGCTATGAAAACTCAGTCTGATCCTCCCAAGCCGAAGAAGCAGAAAACATATACAGATGAAGTGGCAACCAAGTGGAGGGAAGACAAAGAGAAGAGGAAGGAAGGGGATCCACATTTCGTATTGGATCCTACAGAGGCTAAGGCCTTAAAAGAAAGAGCTGCAGAAGAGTTAGAGAAATAGGAGAAGGAGAAGAAAATGAAAAAGAAAGTGTATGAAGCTGAAGTGGTGCAATATTTGCTGAGAGCTATAGAGTTTGCTTTTGAGCTGATTCTGGTTCCAAAATCTTTCCATACAGAGCCTTATTTACTAGAAACTCCAGCCAAGAACTATACCACTCCAGAAAAATCCAAGGGTAAAGAAGTAGTTGAATAAGCTGAAAAAGAAATTGATGAAGAGGTAGAGGATGATGATGAAGAAGCAGAAGAAGAAGAAGAAGAAGAGGGAAGTGAATATTTAGATTCCTTGATTAAGAATGTAGAGGTTTATAAAGATAAGGCTGAATCTACAAAGTTAGTAACTCCAGGAAAGGGAGATGAGGAAGACACTAAGAATGATTATAAGCAACATCAAGAAGAAGAAGAAGAAAATGTATTGTACGATGAGGAAGAATCCCATGAGAGGAATTTCCTTGAGGAAGGACAAGAAAAACAAGAACTAGATAAAGACCAGATTATTCGAGTTTCTGAATCTGAGGAATTATATCCTAATGAAGAACCCATTCCGAAATCTGATAAGGGGAAGCAAGATCTCATGTAGACACCTATAAAAGATGTCATCAAGAAGAAAGAAGTTAGTGTCACCTCTATAAGAAAGTTGGTTCAAGGTGAACAAGATCAGACTCCACGCAATGTTTCTGATTGGGAATCATCATCTCATGGGTATGATTTTGTGGTTCAATCTCTGAGGAAATTGGTTGACATCATTCCGATTTTCCAACAATAGATTCCAGATGTCAGATGCTGCATCAAATTATGAATTAGAAATCGGATTCCTTATCCATGGTCATGGATAAGTTTGTGAAGCTCGAAGATGAACAAAAAAGTTCTTTTATCGATTATGATGTGCATAGAAAGGATTTCAAAAAGGTGACAAAGTGTTCTAAGAGAGTTGATGAAGATTTAGTTCAGTTTGAAAGTTTTTAGACTAAAGTTCAAAATGCCTTTGACACAATAGATAAAAAGATTAAGAATCTTCAAGATGAGCGGATTATTGAGCAAAGTTCTAGGAGTCAACAAGTTAAGGATATAAATTACAAGGCAAATTCTATTGCTCAAAATCTTACAAATGATAGAAATCTCTGGATTGAGCTTGAGAAAAGAGTCATTCAGCATGATGAATTGTTAATGATGCAGAAAGAGTCCATAGAGGCTCAGGTAGAAGCTTTAGAAGTCCAAGAAGAAAATACAAAATCCTTGGAGAGTCAAGTCAAGGAAGACCAAAGAGACCTAAAGAAGATCAAAACCTTGTTAAAGAATCTCATCCCGAAGTAAAAGGAAGGAAAATGAACCCACTACGATCTTTTGTTGTAGTTTCCTTTCGTTGTAAAATTTTTCCCAACACTAATGAAATGTTATTTGAGTGTATGTATATTTCTATTTACTAATGCTTCAGGTACCATATTTTCTTTTCCATTCCCTTCAATTATTTTTGAAAATCACAAAGGGGGAGAAGGAAAAGGAACTACTAATAAGGATGAGAAAGAAACTTTTCTACGTGAAATATTCTTAAAGTAAGGGGGAGTTTCTCACTTCGATGTTTTTCATTCCCATTATAATGAGAACTCCACTCAGGAAATTCAGAATACAATCTTTAGAGTTTCAATGCCTAAGGGGGGAGTTAGTTGTATTCACATTCATTCATCAATAAAGGGATATATGTTTTAATTTCAAAGCCTAATGAAAATTTTCAAAATCCTTATATTATTTTTTGTAAGGATGTTTGTGCTTTCCAAAAAGGGGGATAGTGTTGAGTCAATAAGGTTTTCCTTGTGAATTTTCCACTGCTTCTTGTTTTGAAAATTACAAACACCATATACATAAGAAAATGAATGTTTTACCTCCATAAAGAAATTTTCTTCCATAAGGAAATTTACCATAACCTAGAATTTCTTATACATAGAAATATTTTTACTAAGTACAAAAACTAGATTCTTAACCAAAATCCCAGAATCATATAATGTAATGATTTGGAGCATTTTTTTAGGATCCAAATCATGGATGAGAAATGTAATGATGATCCAATCCGATTTCTGGACTCCGAACTTTCATGAGTTTGACTCTGAACTCTTATGAAGTTCGACTTCGAACTTTCATGAGTTCGACTCTGAAATCTTTTGAAGTTTGACTCCGAACATTCATGACATATGGACTCCGAACTCTTAAGTAGTTCGACTCCCAAATCTTATGTTGTTCGACTTAGAACTATTAAGTAGTTCGACTCCAAACTCTTAAGTAGTTCGACTCCAAACTCTTACGTAGTTCAACTCCTATCTTTTACTAGTTCGACTTCGAACACTGCAAGTTCAGATTCTGATATCTGGTGAAACCAGACTCTGAATTCCTATAAAATCAGAATCTGAACATTTCTTAACATAGAATCTGAATTTCATTTTGGATAGACTCGGAACTTTTAATTTTATTACACTCCGAAATTTTTGTATGGATTTTTCTTACATATTCTCCATTTCAAAACGATGTCGTGCATTCAGTTATACATGGTTTGTTATAAAATGATTTTGTCTATTCTATTTCAAATTAACTATTAGTTGAGTTACACGTGTAATGTTCCCTCTATAGTTTATCGAAAATATGACCATTGAAGGAGGGAGACGACCGTTGGAAATTTTCCTATAAACAAGATCTCATTTGAAAGAGCTCGATATGAAGAAATGTGAACAAGTTGATCGATCTAGAGACCACACGTTGTTAAGGTGATTTCTAGAGAGATAAGCTTTTCATGCCTTGTGCAAACTGAAATGCTCATTCAGAGTGCTTCGTGTGACTTCGAATGTTGGTTATTACATTCGAGGACTTCCGGGGATTGGAAGAAAGAGGTGATGACTACCTTGAAGTTTGAGGGCTTCCTTGCTGAGGAAGACAGAGGTTCCAACTACCTTGAAGTTGAGGGCTTGTGGGGATAGCAAGATAGAGATTCCGATCATCATATTGAGGGCTTACCATGGTGTGGGTAAGACAGATTTTCTTGAAGGTATAAATTAATGGACCTTTATCAAAGGTTGTTGAATACCCTTCTCTTTGGGTAAAAAGACTTATATCTTGTTTATTGTAGTTTTAATACTTGTTTTCCTCTGCACTTTTTTGTTGTAAGGAAAGTATAATCTACTTATATTTCCTTACACTTGTACTCTTATTAGAGATTATTCTATACGCTTTAAGGTAGAATATCATTTTGTAAACATTAGTTTCCTATTCTTCAATTGGTGATTAGAGGTGTTGTGAATTTGTTAAGTTTAACTTTGTTAAACTTAGATCCTTACTTGTCTAAGGAAAACATAGTTATCTGTATCAACTTTATCATTTCAAATGGAATTTTTAAAGTATACAATTCATCCCCCTCTTGTATATTGAGTATCTACATTGTTAATTCGATCCTACATGTAGTTCATTCATCCATTGTAACATTTGAATGTATTAATTATATTTTTAATAAAAATATTTTTTATATTACTTTATAATTATAATTTAATTATAATATAAATATATAAAAATTAATTTCATTCCATTTAACACATAAAGAAAGTGAATGTAATGTTCAAGGGTAAGTATGTCCTGCCATCTCCATAAACAGTGATGTTCATCTCCTACCACAAAAAATATTGGTTTATTCAAAATGTATATAAATTATGAATATATATATATGATATGTGTATAATTTTTTGATTTTTGGTTGTGATTAAATTATAAATTATATAAGAGGAATAAAAAGGAACATGTAAAAACATACATTAAAAACTAAGCAATTAACATTCGAATCAATAAATATGATGACTTCTTATTAATAAATTGAAAAACATATTTTATAATAAAGTCATTTATGAAATTTTAAATATTAATATGGTTCTTTCAGAATTCATTACAATTTTAAAAAATCATACAGTTGTTTGGAGGGATTTCAATGAAAAGGGATTGTAATGTAAATGGATTTAGAACCTTGCTTTTATTTATTTGAGACACATTCATAATTAACTGCTCGATTATTTTTGGAGTATAAATTAACCTATTACATGTTATGTAATATGGTTCATTTAGTGTATTATATAAAATTTTTCATTTATATTAATATTTCATAGTTATCCTAATTTAAATATTACTCAAGTATTAATGAATTTCCTCTCAATTTACATTCCATTGAGATGTATTTGTTATTATTCACGAATTCACATTAATATGTTGTATATACCTACATCTGATAATTTATTATCTTTATTCATCCATAAAACATGAAATTTTAGGTTTCACTGGGAATTATCTCACCCAACAGGATTTAAATTAAAATTGAAAAGGTGGATAATGTTATCTTTGAAATATGACATTACATTGGGATAATAAATTTTATTAGGAAAAAATCGTGTACATATTCCCATTTTACTATGGACATTATATTAATTTTAGATATACATTTCTTTTTATAATTAAAACTTTTTTCTAAACTATATTACAGCTTAACATGTTGCGGACACTTTGATAGATATTTGTTTAGCTGGGAAAATAATGATAAATATTTATCTTTTACACTATACAGATATTTGAAATAACCTATTGGTCATAAATTAAATATGTCATTTGATACATTTTGAATGAAAAATATTTGTATGAAAATGGGGTGTCCTAGTTATAAATATCAACTCTATGAATTGGAAGCCTCTTGAGAATAGTCATATGGCAACAACTAGTGAGCATTTAATCATATATGATTAAAATTGTCACCTAAGCACTCATGACAGTATTGGTATCACGTACCTATGAGACATGGAGTCCAATAATTAATTATTTCCAACATTTATATTTCATTTATTATTATCTATTATATTTTAACAATGAGAAACAATTGATGCATTTAATTTTTAGAGTATAGATATAATATCATGTGTTTTTAGTTATTTACATTTCTATATTGAATAATATTTATCTATTTATTTGACTGGAATATGTCTTTAGTTATCTACATTTCATGTTAACGTTACATATTTTTCAAGACTCCATCCCCAAAATGTGTACCCCACCTGGGATGATAATGTGAGAAAGGAGATAGTGGCACATATTCCCACCTACAGTAGGATACAGTTTGAAAACTAGCTTAGATGGTATAGTAAACAGACAAATGAGAGGCATTACCCTCTAAGACAACTCATTAGAATGGGATATATAAAACAAAAACAAATAAAAAACTTCTCATAATATGATATAAAAAAGGAAACCCAAATACACATATGTAATGTAATGCAAAACTACAAGAACTCAAATTGGAAAACTGTGAGTACTAAATGGTAGTAAAACAGTAGTGACCACGAAGCCTGAATAACCCCAGCAAAACCATGAAGTTATTTTAATTATCCAGATATCCATCCTTTTCTATGTGACCTAAAAAATGTTTATATACCATAGGGTGAGTATAAAAATATACTCAATAGGATCCACCTCGGAGCCTCTTGTGAAAAATTATTGAAAGCATGATGAATCACATTGAACAACAAGTGAAACAAAAACATCACCTAAACATTTAAACTAAACTCCTAGGATCTCCAAATATACCCTCACCAAGTATCACATACAACATTATAAAATATAATAATGAATATCAAGTGTAACGGCTCCCAAATCCATACTAGTTGTCCCTTTTCCCCAAGGTTTCATGCCCCAATCCATCTCTCTCCAAAAGGCTTGCCCGATGACACCTTGGCAAGAACCAGGAAGTGCACCTCATGAAACAAAATACTATCTCATAGACACCTATTCCAAACAACACACCATACCCACAACCATAAGTACCATTTAGTTATTGAGATCCACCATAACTCACAAAACATGTATCATACATCATGTATTTTAATTCAATCCATTGCATCCCTTAAACCGAGTAAGGATCCAAAGCCATCACATCTATTTTTGTTACACCATTAGTAGTCCTTATGAAACAATATTCAGAACATATGTGTGTTAAATAAAAACATGATTTCATATCCCTCTAGAAACATGTATGGGGGAAACTAATCATGGTGCATACTAGCACAAAGAATATACCATAGAGAAAGTGAGGCCAAATGGAGAAGTCATCCATTATTCATCCCACTGGGATGTTGGGGAAACACCCGCTACTAGGACTGAGAATCACCATGGTGTCAGTTACCAAAACTGACATGATGGGGTAGCATATAATAACACAAAACATACATGACATAATAATGTATCCCACAACAACAATATGAGAAATATCTATTCATTGAAAAAATAGAAACTAATATATCTTGGACTCCTGGTTGTCACTGAAAGGACTAGATATCTTATATCCACACAACCATTTAATGATATTTACTAAATCCACATATCCCTTTTTAATCAGTTTCACTTTAGGTTAATTAATTCATTATCCATTAATTAACTATTAAAATTTCGACTTTATATTTCTTTAACATCACAACAATGTCACATGCCCTCTAGTCACACCCAAACCGAGTCAATAGTTCCTCAAAAGCCTAAACTCATCCTTGCATTCTTACATGCAACCACACCATTGGTTCCACACTATTTTTAAAAAAAATTGACAACGTAATTTCCTTTCTATAATTCCTTGCATTCAAGAATATTATTCTATGCTACCAACCACAAGGGGTGAAACAAGGTGATTAGATGAACTACCTTTTAAGTCTTTTCCACCTATAAAAAAACATAGACTATCGTTCCGTGATAAGTAGAATAAGAAAAGCATGTAACGTTCCCCACACATATTCTCCTCTACTGGAAGGAGGGTAAGAAAGAAAAGATTCCTTATGTAGTGGGAACAATAATGTAGATAAAAAAAAAACAGATTCAATAGATACCACTTCCACATAAACAGGTTATACCATCTTCAATCTGTTACATCATCTCAATTTTCCTCCCTGACACCCACATGCATAAATGGATGTGTCTCACCACACTAGGCATAAATTTATTCGACAACCACTAGAACCCCCTATGAAACATACCATAATAACCTACAAGACTCACCCATACTATGATAACACCACAACACAAGAAGCTAGAAAACAAACAACAAAAACTATGCTCTTGTACCAAAAAATGGAATTCATCCTTCATCCATATTGAGCACTTAAATCTCTAAAGAATATGGATATAAGTTGTTAAATGAATAAGGGTGACTCAGAACCCTTCATGGAATTATCATTATTCCACAACTAGTTCATCATTTAATATCTAATTAACTAATCCATTATTAGTCAGTTCCAACTATGGGAAACCTAATCAGAAAGCTACTGTAGGAATCAAAAATTAATTACACATTCTTATAGCAACATTTTTTTAACATAAAACTACAACAACATGATAAATATAGATTCCTATTTATCTTTGGACCATTAGTTTACTATTAATCCCAGATTTTATTCATTACCAATTTCATATAAGAATGATATGATTTACACCACATGAATAGATACCACGATATCTAGAAAATCAAGTGAAAAAAACCTCATAATTAAACTTATACTAATTCATTACTCTAGTTAAAATATTTATTTTGTAAATTACATTACAATATATTGGAAAAAAAGGAAACTCTACTATGTCACATAAATAGAATAGAGAATCCATGAATCACCTACCTCGAAAGGTTGTTTTCATTATTTACGAACAAAACAAATCAATGGATTATTATCACATCTCCCCATGAAATCTGTATGAACTTGGGGGTGTCACGGAACGACCGCACCAACCAACACAAAAAAAATCAGTTAGAAACACGAATATAAGATGATATAACATTTCAAGGAGAAATGGGAGAATAAAGATAGATGAAAACAAACGAATATAGGTAGATCATACATTTTAAAGATGATAGATTGACACTGGCTACTTGCACCAAAAGAGGGGGTGTTCATGAAGAAGGAAGAAACAACATGGGGAAAGGATCCAAGGATTGTTTTTCAATCACACAACCCATATAGGAATAAAATATCGTGGCACCCCACACTAAGAGCAATGATAAGTAATAAGAAGGCAGAATATATCTCTACCATTTGAAAATCTTAATGGATAATACCTTTTGATGCGATTTTGATTTTCCATGAATGGTGGATCTCATAAATACAATGATGATTTACCTAGTAATGGAACTCAGATAGATAAAAATATTATGATAGGAATTAGGGATTTTAATTGTCCATAAATACATTAAGACAAGGCCATGAATAAATTTTATGTCAATGAATCATCAAAAGGGAGAAATTGTTGAATGATAGAATCACTATTGAAAAATATCATGCTAACACCGATAGTTTAAAATAAAATTCTGACAAAAATAGTCCAAAATGACATGCCAACACTGATAGTTCAAAATGAATTACTGACATTCACAGTTCAATATGACATGCTGACACTAATAGTTCAAAATGAATCACTGACATTCACAGTTTAATATGACATGCTGACACTGACAGTTCCAAATGACATGTAGACAATGACAATTCAAAATGACACAACGAAACTAATAGTTCAAATTGAAACACTAATAGTGAATGTTCAAAATGAAATGATAATGCCAACAGTTCAAAATTACAGACTGAGACCGACAATTCAAAATGAATTCCCACACCGAGAGTTCAAAATTACACTCTAACAATGATTGATCAAAATGACATGCCGACACTGACAATTCAAAATTAAACATCGACACTGATAATTCAAAATGAATGCTCAAAATGACACCGTCAATGATAGTCAAAAATGACAAGTGAAAAACATCCGTTAAAAATGAAATGCTGACACTGGCAGTTCAAAATGAATTTCTAACAATGATGATCACAAAACATGATGCATTGTAAATAAAACAATAAATTTGGTAACGATTTGGGGATAAGTCACATTGGCCTTGCCAAAAACCACAAACACTAGATTTCAGCAAAGGAATTGACCAAACGGGTTTGGACCATTACATCAGATTCCCCTCAAAACTTTCTCATCCTAGATAATCTAATAAAAACCAAGATGACAAATAATTTTTTTCTAACAACCACCATTTGAGATACATCTCAAGGATCCTAACAACTGAGTAATTCAATCGCTTCAAAAGGGACCATAAGAGACTCACAATACCCATAACCATCCACTAAAATCTCTCCCAGGTGAGATACATCTCAAATTGGACCATGCCACAAAAAGAATAAAATGTAATCCATATCATAAAAATGATTGTTCTACAACCATAATGAAAAATCACTACAAAAAAGAAACTAAAAATCATACAGCTCAGTGTAATGGGCATCCATATTCAACCATCATTCCCATGTACTCTCATAAATTCCATTGTTCCACCACAAGACACAAACCATTGAAATAGCACAGACACGCAACATGTTAATCTTGTAGTTTTGGATCTATACGGCTGATCCTTGATGGTCGCATCATCATCAAAATCGATCTCACCCTAATTGTTGACGCAAGATTCATCATGAAGATAACAATTTTAAAGACCTAGAAATTTCAAGAAAATTCGTTCTTCATAAATACTTTGTAATTTTCTGAGTCTGTGGCTTCTAAAGGAACATGATTCTGAGGCCTAGGGTTCCTTGAATCAATTTCCAAATTTTAGCTCATGTACGTTCATTGAACGAATTAGTGGGGTTTTCTATATTTTGAATCGGTGCTCGGAATTGAAATTTGAGGGCACCGATGAACTCGTAACACTAGTAAATTTTCCAGGGGACTTTTACTGTAGTTTCCATGCATGGGAATAGAAGTTGACAAATTGTGGATTAATTGAGAATTGAATAAAATTGTGGAACAATTTTATTTTTTATATCTAAGGTGATTTTATCTTATATGGGGGTGTTAGGGTGTGTCCCACTATCACTTAACTACCCATGTGAGGATAAATGTGAGGTGGGGCCCATACGAGCCCCAACCCTTCACATTACCTAAAACTCCTTAAACCCCCTCTTAATTATTGTAAACTTCTCATTACTTGTGAAACCATTCCACCTCCTCTCTCTCTCTCCCTCTTATCTTTTTCCAACACACTTTAATCAATTAATTGAACCACTTCAATTAATTAATTATGTGTTTTGAAATGTAATTTTTTTAAATGGATGTCTTGATTAAATAAAATAAGGAGAAACCTTATGTAATTTTGGGATGGATTGTTGTGGTGAGATTTTGGGGAGAGAGCTCTTGAGTTTCAAAAAATGCTTCATCTCCTTTGTTGAAGAATTCTAACTCTCTGATGAAGAACATCGACTCGACAACCCTGGATTCTCGATCTCCTTCTTCCTCTGCGACAAGGGAGGAGACACCGACTCGGGATCTTGCCAACGATGTCTCGCCTTATAATCCTCTCTCCGTGAAAAAAGGGGAGACACTGCTTCATCCTCGGGCGCACTCCTTTGTCGCTTACGGAACCTCGCCCCGCGATTCCATCTTCCAAAACAACCTGTGAACGACATCGATTATCAGGGAAGATTTTTATTCATGAATGTGGATGTTTATGTACCCCGTACTCATTGGAAATCGTTGTTAAATATGGATGATTTATATCGTTTTATGCAGAGGGTGCGGGCCGAACGAACACGGCCTAACAACCCTCCGTTATACCCATTTATTATTTTATAATTTTCAATTGATGGAGGAGGAAGCATGATGCCATTACACCATGCTGGGAACGTGGCGAAGGGAACCGGCACCGTCACGTCGGTTGTGCTGGAAGAATTGTGGCCCGCTACACAGGATGCTTCGGCAGAGGAACCGGCCGGCCCATCAGCCGACCGGGTGATGCTGGACCGCGGCGCGAGGAGGGAGCTGCGATGGAAGACCGGCGGCCCGCCCATGCGGGCTGCGTGCGCAGAAGGCCGACCCGTCTAGACGGTCGGTTTGGGGAAGGGTGGCGCCGCCTAGCTCCGCCGGTGTGGACAACCAGGGGGTTGCCCCACCTAGAACCCAGTTGGCGTTCGGCCGAGCCAGCCGGGCTGTATCGGGCTGCACCGAGCCGGGTCGTGCCCCTTCGGGCCGAGTTGTGTATTCCTTCGGACCTATCTCACACCCCTTCTGGGTCAGCCCCATCAAATTGGGTTAACCCGACCCGTCGGCCGACTGGGCTATATGGGTTGGGCCTGTTAATCACTAAATCAAGAATAACATAAAGACCGTGTGTCCAATCGACGCGCCAGCTGCGGCACTAGGTCCCTTTCCATGAGACAGTTCTTTTACGCTACTCTACCTGAGTTTTTGATGACTATGGATATCGGCCGGGTTAGAAATGAGTGTATTTCTAACAGGGCCCCAGGAACGGAAAAGCCATTATCTCTTAGACCGGGCGTCCGATTGATGTGTCGTCCGTTGCGTTGAGTTCCTATTGACGATACAGAACTTGGGGATACATACACTCTATAAATTGTGACAGTTTATGTATCGACCCTCTTAGCTCATGGAGCGGACCCTCCCAGAATCGAGCATGCTGCGTGCAGGAACCCTAGAGATGGTTGCAACTGCGACAACGATGACGACTATACTTGGATCCTACGTGAGTTCGGCAGCGAGTATTACTATACTTGGATCCTTCGTGGGTTTGGAAGCGATGAATACTATACTTGGATCCTACGTGGGTTCGACAACGATGGTTACTTTACATGGATCCTACATGGGTTCGACAGCGATGAATTCTGTACTAGGATCCTACGTGGGTTCGGTAGGGGAGATGATTCATAGGCTACATCTATCATCTCCACCCCTCTTTGTGAGTAGTATACCTGTGTGAGCTGAGTCTTGACATTCAGTCATTATCATCAATATGATTGACTTGTTTTCTTGTGTGGACTGGTTTGTGATTACCTGTGTGGACTGGGTTGTTCTTGGGCTCGTGAGTTGGAGCTGAACTGGAATTGATGACATTGGTATATGTATGGTCATATACCTAAGTATAGTTGGCTGATACTTTGTGTTGTATCTTTTCATTGTGTATTATCCTTGTGCATTCTGGGAGACCTTCTGGGGGCCTTGTGGTCCCTACTGAGTATCGTCTACTCACCCCCTGAATGGGCTATGCCCGCACAAAGTTGTGTTTTATGTAGATGAAAGACAACACTGATCGAGGTGGAGTCTTGTGGAGCAGGACGATACCTATAGGTGGACGACATAGCGGGACGTACACAGAGCGGACGACTGGACCTGAGGAGCTGAGGAGACCATTTGTACCAACCCATCAGGTGGGAAATCTGGAGGACGACTCAATGGTTGCTGGTTTAATTTACTGAAGTTGTTCGTTCTTTACTATTGTACTGTACTTTTAGTTGGGTTTATATTCTGGCCCATTTACTTTCAAAAACATACTTTTGTACTCATTTTACTTAATGTTTACTTCATCTTGTGTACTTTGTTGTGTTTTTTACTTATATAAAGGCAATGCCTTACCTTTTATCGGTATTTTTTTCATTATTTCTAGTCACCATCCCCTGGCCTATGGAAGACGGGCATGGGGTAGTCATGGCATGGGCCCCGAGGATGAGTCGTGATAAATTGGTATCAGAGGAGTCGGTTTTACAGCAGAACATAAGACTCTGATAATTTATTCACGTGAAGAAATAGTGATAAGGGTATTGTGTGTGATTATCAGTCCTTGGGAGTCCCGTGTTGTTGCGGCGGCCGACATATCCATACACCAGGACCCTGACTTCTGATTTCTGACTTAGTGCTCGAAAACATTGATTGTGTGTGTGTTTCAAAAGTTTTTTTTGATTACATTGTGTCATCTCACCAGGTATTCTATTTGACCATCGAGCACCTGATTCTTTTTAGGATGGCCCCACGAAGGCAGCCAGATAGGGTTCTTAGTTACGAGCAGGATGGAATCCCACTGAGAGACGAGGCCTCGGTGTTGGGCCCCATTACAGTGGAGGCAGCAGCCATACCTCTACCCGCTGGGCCATTGATACCACCAGCCCCAGTAGCGGAGAGTGCATGCCACCTGAGTGCACTGCACGAGTTTCATCAACAGAGGCTGCCCTGGTTCCCTGGATAGACGGACCCTCAGGAATCCGAGGATTGGCTGGAGGTTATCATCCGATTCTTCATATTGGTAGGGACACCAGCAGATCATATGGTGATCCTTGTCACGAGTATCCTACACATAGCATCAGGTAGATGGTGGATCATGATGCTCCAGGTGCATGACGAGGCATCTCTACTTTGGACAGACTTCAAGAGCCTCTTCTGCTCAGAGTTCGTTCCAGCCACCCTCTGTGCAGTGCGCATCCAGGAGTTACTACAGCTGCGGCATGGAATCATTACAGTAGCCCAGTACTCGGCGAGGTTTATAGGCCTATCGCGCTACTCGATTGACATGGTATGAGACCCATTATTCTAGGCATGGTCCTTGGAGTAGGGACTGTGGCATGAGATCAGGGATTCGATGACCTCCCTCAGCATTATGACGCAGGAAAGAGTACCGGAGTGAGCCCTTTCTATGGAGAGATTCTTTACTAACCCTACGCCAGTAGTGAGGCCTACCACAGGGCGACACGTAGCGGAGTCTTCTGCAGCCGACAGTAGAAAGATGTTACAGAGCTCTAAACGGACCATGCCGTCAGGTGGTCGACCTCATGACACTGGTTCAGAGGTGCTGAGAACATGCAATAGAGCCAGTCATAAGAGAGGCATGCAGTGCTATGCATGCGGCGAGCAGGGCCACATGGCTCGTGATTGCCCAACCCGCCATGCCGAGGAGCAGCAGATTGTTGACGGACCACCCAGGCAGAGGCAGAGGTTCAACGGGGGCGGTCTGCAGGGTGCTGGAGGACGATGAATAGGAGTTGGCCGAGCAGTAGGTGGTGGACGATGTTTCGAGACTCTACCACCACCACCACCAGGAGGACCACCTCGACCACAGGGAGCTGGCAGACAGGGGCATGCTCAGCTCCAGGCAGTTGAGCCTTATGACTACGACGCTCCTGAGATGATTCGAGGTACTATCCATGTCTACGCCACCCTTTCTACAGTTCTTATAGACATAAAATAAAGTCATTATTTTATTGTCACTGCCCTTGTTCATAGCTCAGAGATTCTGAAGGATCTTTTGGCTCGATCCTTACGGCTAGAGACTCCTACAAGAGTAGACTCGATGATTAGGCACGGGTGCCGGTAGTGTGGGCTTACTCTAGGAGGCGAGAGCGCCAGCTGGGCTCTTCTTGTAGTGGTGTCGAGGCCTTATGACATCAACTTGGGCATGGATTGGTTATCTACAGTACATCCTCATATCGACTTCTTTAGGCGGAAAGTGCGGTGTGTCCACACAGATGGGAGTAGGTTCACCTTCACCGGTGAGAGGGGAGACTTTGTAGCATAGGATGCACTTATGCAGAGGAGAGGGCATCTGATCACCCATCAGTTGGATAGTATCATCCTAGGAGCAGTTGATGTGCGGAGTTTGATTCTTCCGCTTGTGGTGGATCAGTATGCGAAAATATTTCCTGACGACGTTCCAGGACTACCTCCTCCTAGAGTTGTAGATTTCTACATTTACCTGTACCTCGGGATAACCTCGATATCTACTCCAGCATATCGGATGGCTCCTGCTTAGCTTTGTGAGCTGCGGGTATAGATGGAGGACTTGCAGGGTAAGGGATTCATCCGACCAAGTGTTTGACCCTGGGATTCTAAGATTTTATTTGCCAAGAAGGCGGATGGGAGCATACGACTATGTGTCAACTACCATAACCTGAATCAGGTGACCGTAAAGAACAAGTATCCACTCTCGAGGATATATGACCTCTTTGATCAGCTCAAATGAGCATGATGGTTCTCGAATATAGACCTCATGTCAGGCTATCATCAGCTCAGAGTTCGAGATGAGGATGTGCATAAGACGGCCTTCAGGTGTCGGTATGGCCATTATGAGTTCTTGGTTATGCCTTTCGGCAAAACAAATTCTCCCTCAATGTTTATGAGTCTCATTAATAGGATCTTCCAGCCATTCCTCGACCGATTTGTCGTAGTCTATATCGACGACATACTGATTTACTCGACTACTGAGGAGGACCATGCCTACCACTTGCGGGTTATACTGGACACACTCTGAGAGCACCACCTTTATGGTAAGCTCTCGAAGTTTCAGTTCTGGATTCGAGAGGTCCACTTGTTGGTTCACGTCATATCTGTGGTGGGATTTGCAGGTGATCCTGAAAATAACGAGGAAATACTTGCATGGGATCCACTTCGGAGTGTGACGGAGGTGTGGAGTTTCCTAGGTCTGGCTAGGTACTGTTGGATATTTGTGCCAGACTTCTCTAGAGTTGAAGCACCACTTTCAATATTGAAGAAGCAGGGGAAACCCTTCATGTGGTTAGATAAATGTCATCAGAGCTTCCAGGAGTTGAGACAACGATTGACCAGTGCACCCATCTTGGGGCTTTCAGAGGAGGCAGTAGGGTACGTAGTTCACTGTGATGCATCAGGGACCGGTCTTGGGTGTGTCCTAATGCATGAGTTGGTAGTGATCGGTTATGGTTCATGACAATTGAGGGAGCACGAGCAGAACTACGCTTCCCATGACCTAGAGTTATCAGCTATGGTCTTCGCCTTAAGGATGTGGTGACACTATCTGATGGGTGGGCACTTTACAGTCTACTTTGACCACTAGATTCTCATGTACATCTTCTCAAAGAAGGACCAGAACCTAAGAAAGTGGTGATGGCTCGAGTTCCTCAAGGACTATGACTTTGAGATAGTCTATACTCCTAGGAAGGGGAACGTTGTGGCTGATTCTCTCAGCAGGAGGTCGGGCATTCAACTACTTGTAGAAGCAACATAGTAGTTAGCCACTTTGCAGATATCCTTCATGGATAGAGATGGGGAAACCTTCCTACAGTCCCTCACAGTAACTCCTCCTCCACATCAGCGGTTCAGAGAGGCATAGTGTGGGGACGTTTACTGTGAGACGCGACGTGCTCATATTTCCACAGGGCAGGCGCCTGAGGGATTTTTTGAATGAGCAGAGCACTTCATCATCTTCAGGGGATATACCATGGTACTAGTTGCACTACAGGAGAAAGTACTGAGGGAGTTTCACTCTTCCCCTCTTGAGGTACATCCAGGAGTGGCGAAGATGTACCATGTTCTCAGAAGATATCACTGGTGGCTGGGTATAAAGAAGTTTGTGGTATAGTTCGTTTCACGATGCCTCACCTGCCATTAGGTGAATGCGGAGCACCAGTAATAGGCAGGCTTGGTGCAGCCCTTAGAGGTCCTAGAGTGGAAGTGGGATGGGATATCCATGGATTTCATGGCAGGGCATCCTTGTACTTCCAGAGGACATTACTCTATTTGGGTGATGGTTGACCAACTCACCAAGTCGGCCCACTTCCTACCTATCAGAGAGAAAGGCTCAGTGGAGAAATTGGGATGCCTCTACATTCCGGAGATCATACAGCTTCATGGTGTGCCATCATCTATTGTCCCCAATCAAGATGCTCGCTTTACTTCCCGGCTTTGGAAGGGGTTGCAAGAGGCTTTTGGGATGCATCTATACCAGAGCACCACCTTTCATCCTTAGATAGATGGCCAGACGGAGAGGACCATTCATACTCTCAAGGACATTATCCATGCAAGGGTCGTCGATTTTGGTCGCAGTTGGGAGGAACATCTACCCTTGGAGGAGTTTGCGTACAACAACAGCTACCACTCCACAATCATGATGGCACCATATGAGGCACTGTATTACCGACCATGCAGATCAACTCGGTGCTAGACTGACATTGGGGAGTCAGCACTCGTAGGAACAGAGATGGTTCAGGCTACGACGGTGAAGGTGTAGATCATCCAAGAGTGGATGAAGACTGCACAGAGCAGACATAAGTCTTATGCTGATAGGAGGCAGAGACCACTAGAGTTCGAGGATGTCGACAATGTTTTCATATGGGTCTCACCTCGCCGTGGATTAAAGAGATTTGGTCGGGGCAACATGTTATCTCCACGCTTCATCAGACCATTCCAGGTCCTCAACAGGGTAGGTGAGGTCTCTTATCACCTGGAACTTCCACCTCAATTGCACCTGGTGCACGACATCTTCCACGTATCTCAGTTGAGGAGATACGTGCATGACCTGACACATATCATGGGTTGCAGGGAGCTTGACATCGATGTAGGGGTGACATTTGCGGAGGTTCTGGTAGAGATCGAGGATTGATAGGATGAGGTCAAACATGGATGGTCGATTCCTCTAGTGCGCATTCTTTGGCAGAAATGAAACCTCTAGGAGAGCACATAGGTGCGAGAGGCTCAGATGCATGCACAATACCATTATTTGTATCCCAAGTTTATGGTGTAGCTTTACAGGGATGTAAATCCATGAGGTTGGAGTAATGTAAAGATATGGAAATTTCAAGGAATTTTTTTTTCAATAATAATTATGAATTTTACGAGTATGTGGATTCTGACGACACTTGATTCCGAGGAATGGTGTGCCCGGAATCAATTTCTGAAGTTTAGCTCGAGTAAGTTCAATGAATGAACGAGCGGGTTTTTCTATCTTTGGAATTGGTGCTCGGAATTGAAATTAGAGGGCACCGATGAACTCGCAACACCGATAATTTCTTAAGGGGACTTTTACCGTAGTTGCGTTTTCATGGGAAGAGAAGTTTAAAAATTATGGATTAAATGAGAAGTGAATAAAATTGTGGAACAATTTTTTTATATATTTATGGTGATTTTATCCAACATGGTGTAGTTAGGGTGGGACCCACTAGCACATAACTACCCATGTGAGGATAAATGGTAGGTGGGGCCCATACGAGCCCCAACCCTTCACATTCCCTAAAACTCTTTAAACCCCCGCTTAATTTTTGTAAACGTCTCATTACTTCTGAAACCCTTCCACCTCCTTTCTCTCTCCCTCTTAAATTTTTACAACACACATTAATGAATTAATTGAACCACATCAATTAATTAATTAAGTGTTTTGAAATTTAAATTTTTTGATGGAATGGCATAATTATATAAAATAAGGAGAACCCTTATTTTATTTTTGGTTGTCTTGTTGTGTTGAGATTTTGGGGAGAGAGCTCTTGAGTTTCGAATATCGCTTCATCTTCTTTGTTGGAGAATGCCAACTCTCCGACGAAGAACATCAACTCGACGACCCCAGATTCTCCATCCCCATCTTCCTCCACAACAAAGGAGGAGACACCGACACAGGATCTCACCAATGACGTCTCACCTTATAATCTTCTCTTTGTGACAAAAGGGGAGACACTGCTTCCTCCTCAGGCACACACCGTCTTCGCTTACAGAACCTCACCCCGTGACTCCATCTTCCGTGACGCCCGTTGAACGACATCGATTATCGAGGTAGGGGTTTATTCTTGAAATTGGATGTTTACATACCCCATACTCGTTGGAAATAATTATTAAATATGTATTTTTGGAATAATTTTATACAGAGGGTTCGGGCCGAACAAACATGGCTTGACAACCCTAGATTGTTCCCCTTCATTATTTTATAATTGGCAATTGATAGCAGAGGAAGCATGATCCCATCGCACCGTGCCGGGAACGTGGAAAATCGTACCAGTGTCGTCGCTCCGGTTGTGTTGGAAGAACTACGGCCCACTACACAGGCCGCTTCAGTGGAGGAATCGGTCGGCCCGTCGGCCGGCTGGGTAGAGCTAGACCGCTGCTCTGACAGCGCGCCGTGCTGGAAGACCAGTGGCCCACCCATGCGGGCCACCTGCACAGAAGGATGGCTGGTTTGGGGAAGGTCGGCGGCGCATGGCGTCTCTGGAGTGGAAAATCGTCTTCCCCTTGGAACCACTCAGCCTTCGGCCGAGCCACTGGGCCAGTCGGGCCGCGCCGGGCCCGGCTGAGCAGGGCCGCACCCCGCTGGGCCGAGCCGGGACGAGCCAGCCCCGTCGCACCCATTTGGGCTGGGCCGCGCCCCTTCGGGTCGAGCCGTGCCCCTTCGGGCCATGTTGTGTATTCCTTTGGATTGGTTTGACACACCTACTGGGTCGAACCTGTCAATCTGGGATAACCTGACCTGTCGGCCCACTGGACTAAAGGGGACGGGCCTGTTAATCACTTAATCGATAATAACTTAAAGACTGCGCGTCCAATCGACGCACCGTCTACTGAAATCATACCATTTTAGAGAGACAATTCTTTTGATTTACTTTAAGTGTTTTATTGTATGACTAGGGATATCAGCCGTGTTAGAAACGATCATATTTCTAATCGGGCCCCTAGAACAGAAAAGACATAATCTCTCAGATCGGGCGTCCGATTAACGTGTCGTCTATCGCGTTGTGTTCCTATTGACAAGACAGAACTATGGGATACATCAATCTGGAATTTGTGACAGTTGATGTATTGACCCTCTTATCTCTTGGATCGGACCCTCCGAGAATCTAGCATGCTGTGTGTGTGAACCCTAGAGCTGGTTGTGACTACGACGACGATGACGACTGTACTTGGATCATACATGGGTTCGGCAGCGAGGACGAATTTACATGGATCCTCCGTGGGTTTTCAAGTGATGACAATTGTACTTCGATACTATGTGTGTACGACAATGAAGGATACTGTACTTGGATCCTACGTGGGTTCGGTAGCGATGACTTCTGTACTTGGATCCGACGTGGGTTCGTCCTGGGAGATGATTCAGAGGCTACAATTGTCATCTCCACCCCTCTTCAGGAGTAGTATACCTGTGTGAGCAGAGTCTTGACTATCAGTCATTATCATCGATATGATTGACTTTCATTCCTGTATGGACTGGGTTGTGCTTTCCTGTGTGGAATGGGTTGTTCTTGGGCTCTTGAGTTGGAACCGAACTGGCATTGATGAATTAGGTATATGTATGGGCATATAACTAAGTAGAGTTGGTTGATACATTGTGTTTTATCATTCCTTTGTGGTTTATCCTTTTGGATTCTATGAGACCATCGGGGGTCTCGGGGTCCCTACTGAGTATTGTATACTCACCCCTGCACGGGCTATTCCTACACTACATTTTGTTGGATGCAGATGACAGATATCACTGATTGACATGGAGTCTTATGGAGCGGGACAGTACATGGAGGTGGACCACTTAGTGGGACGTACACGGAGAGGACGTCCGTACCCGAGGAGCCGAGGAGACCATTTTTACACACCCATCAGGTGGGATGTCCAGAGGACAACTCAATGGTTTCTAGTTTACTTTACTTCATCAGTTCTTTCATTACTGTTGTACTGTACTTTCAGTTGGGTTTGTATTCTGGCCCATTTACTTTCTAGAACTTACTTTGGTACTCAGTTTACTTAGTGTTTACTTTATCTTGCATACTCTGTTGTGTTTTTTTACTTATATAAAGGCAATCTCTTCCCTTTTATCGGGATTTTCGTCTTTGGTGCTAGTCGTCATCCCCAGGACTATGGAAGGAGGGCTTGGGGTAGTCACAGAACGGGCCCCGAGGATGGGTCGGAACAACAATAGAGCTATGACAGATGAAAAAAATCATGTATAAGGATCATTTTCATGGGATGTTCTACCCGATATTCCATGGCCCCAACACAAGTTATCCCTTCAAAAGGCCTAATAATCTGAGGATGAAGCTTTCTAAAATGACCAGTCCTTCGTTTCCCATGACAAGGAGTCACCTACACAAACATGTGATCCCAAATCTCAACAAAAAAGGTATCATACTATGATCAAAATATGAATTATAATGATCTCATGATTCCTTCATCCATTAGAAAATAACCTAAACCATCACTATCATATTATGTACTAGTTTCAACCTGATAATTGATAACTCTGTGAACCCAGACTAGAACAGTGGAGAACAAAAAGTTCTGTAATTAAAGGAATCAAATAGTTACATAACTATGGTGGAGTGATGTATATTATTCAACGAAAGCTCTACAAATGTTATGTTCCTCATCCAAGAACCTCTAAAATCTAGGACACAACAACACAATAGGTTTTGAAGAGTCCAGATGGTCAGCTGGGAAGGGCCATCCACCAGTGGAAGAAAAGCAGTGATATGGAATTGTAGAGACCTGAAAGAATGATAGGGACCTCTCCACACCCTAGAGTTAATAAGGGTGTCTAGATTTGAAATGATAATCCTCAACACTCTGTGGTGTCTCACCACCTCCTCTATATTCTGCCACAAAAACCCACCACTGAGATCGACTCCTTAATTTCAATAATGTGGGATAAATCTTTACAATGATCCACTACCACACATATGGAGTCATTAATACCTTGAAATTATTTTTAACCAGTAAAAATTCTCATTTAGATTTCCTCCCACTTCCATCAGGGGACATCTAAAGGTTCGTGAAAACCACTGAGGAAACTGTGATTATCCATCACCATCTGGAAGGCTAAACACAAAGAGCAAAAAAATCTGAAACTACCTGTATCTTCCCACTGCACCAAAACTGACTCCACAAGGCAAATTACATATTCATCATGCCAGGATGCACACCAAAATTTGATATATGGAAATATCTATAAACCATATCATATATCACAAATGAAAAAAAATTCCCTCATAAAACACTCGTGGTTGTTCATCCTCCATCTAAACATAAGGATTCTCGCAACAAACAACACGTTCTCTCTAGACCTCCACCTCTTGATCCACCAACATGGACTCTCTCACCTGCTGCAAAAAAATGATTTCACCATAATCTGAAAAAGACAACCCTATCACTGAATTCTATCATATATAAATGTAATGTTAAAAGTTCTTCCATTACACTCCATGAATAATTAGATTCACCTAATACATCTCTACATGTCTTGTAACTCAGTGAATCAACTACTACATTACCCTTTCTAGGTGTATTCGAGATTTTGTATTCGTAATCTTTTAAAAATTCGATCCCTGAATGCTTCTGCATGTTCAACTCGCACTGGTAGAAAAGATACCTCAAGAGTTATTGTTTAGGGAAAACCAAAAAGTTAGCGCCACTGAGTTAATGTCTCCACAACATCAAATAAAACAAAACTTCCTCCAAATCAAGATTTTGGGTGGCACAGTTATGTCCATTAGGAGTCATCTGCCAAGACACATAAGAAATGACAGATCTATGAAGTATTAGAATTCAGCCATACCCCATATACGAAGCATCATAGAAAAAATCAAACAGAACTCTCTATGATGGTAAAAAAAGAACCAGAGCATAGACCAACATCTTATTCAGATACTCAAAATCTATCTAACCAGGATCAGTCTACAAAAATGATCAGTCATTCCTATTGAATTCTATTAGATGAGTCAGATCCTACAAGAAATTGTCTATGAACCTATTGTAATATTCTACAATATATAGGAAACATTCCACCTCTTCCACTGTTATTGGGGAATCCCAAGAAAAAAATTCTTCTATAATCGACATATCCATTAATACACCAAGATGGGATAAAACATGCCCATGAAATGGATTTTTCAAACCAAAATCACACACTACGACAAATTCTCAAACAATATTTGTTAATGATGAATTCCCAAAACAATGTGAAGATGCTGTAAATTCTCCTCCTCAGACACAAATTACCCAAGGGTGTCACAATGAAAACAGAAAAAAAAATCTGGAAAATAACAGAACATAGTGAACATGAATCCCATGAACACTACTAGAGAATTAGTCACACCAAACAACATCACCAATAACTCGAAATTCCCATGATGAAAACAGAAAGAAGTCTTTGGGATATCCTTTTCCTTCACTCACATATTAGGATATCAAGAAAACAATTAAATATTTGAGAACCAACATGTACCCTTCAATTGTTCTGACAAATCATCAATAATTAGAATGGTATATTGGTTCTCCATTTTCACATTGCTCATGCGTCAATAATAAATACACAACAAAAAACATTCATCAGGCTTCATTATGAAAAAATAGGTGCACCCCATTATGACACAGTCTGTTGAACAAAACCACACTACAATATACCCTCGATCTATTTACCTAGCTCTCACAACTCTGATGGAACATTCCTATAAGGATATATCGGGATAGGGGACCCTCCCAACTATATCTAGATTCCCAAAATCAATCACCCATCGAGGGGTTAATTCTACAACATATTCACGAAAGACATCATGGTATACATTAACGACCATCGGAAACACTGACTACTAAACCTCCATAGTTCTCAATATCAGGTGATCCATCATGGATGATGAGGAAGAAACATGCCTCTGACCCATCTGGGGGTCCCTCTCACCATCAAACACTCCAGGATATCCCTCAGAATGGAAGAACACCGTTTTCATTTGGATGAAATTCACAATATCCGGCACCAAATACAACCAATCAATGTTGAGGATGACATTATATAGTTCTGTTTGTATACATACTTAATCTCTTAAAGATAGGTTCTTCCCTAGGACAATATCACCCTCACAATATACTTCAAACAATCCTTTTAAACCTCCAACTAGAGTAGTCGATGTTATAGGAATCGAAAGCCTCTCTACCGCAATAAAGAATGGGAAATTTCAAGTGATAAGAAAGTGTTCCTCACTCATGAGTCAAAAAAGGCATAAAACCAAGTAGAAAACAAGGAAAGGGAACCTCGTACAATGTAAGGCTAACTAGGTACTAGAAACTCTAAATAATGAAGCTTACCAAGACCTTATCCAAGACCTACCTGACCCAAAATGATGACCACCACCACATCCTAAATATTAACTTTGAGGAGTGGGAGTCTCCCAGTGCTTTCCTCTATGTTCCCAAAAATTACATCCTAATCCAATTCATGTGAAACATATTGTTTGGTCCTCAACTCGATCTTCCTCAATTGAGGAACATGGAGAAGAACACCAGGAACACAGACAAGAGTCTGAAAAGTTGGTAAATCTCTATGCTGATGAACTAAGATTCCATAAGAAAAACATGCTCATGATCCCTAGGAATTTCTCTAGAGGGCCTCCGCCCCAAGTGAATTGATTTGATGAGGGATGGGACAGACTCTTGAACAATGAGAAACTATTATTATCTAAAAACATGGATCCCTAGTCTATAGCTATACTTTGTGGGTAATCCTAACGACTCCCCAATCACGACGATCCAATCCTTGCGAATTTCCTCTTGAAAAGCACTTCCCTCACCATAATCTCATGATAAGTCTTTAGCATAATAAGGGTGACCTAAAACGAGATATCTTGACACAAATACTCCTCAAAATGCATCGCTCTGGCCTCCTCATCTTCTAATAGGTTGTATGCATATCAGAAAACATCATGAAATGGATTCCAAACTCTCGAACACTATATCTCCCCTATCTAAGGGTATATATATCCTAGAGACTGGAAACATTCATGGTAAAATAAATAAAATTTACACTTAACATATCTCAAAAATCCACATGTGTGACTTCAGACTCATCTCATTCTTTGAGGAACAACAACCCCCACAACCTCACTGTACCACGTAGCATCATCACAACAAACAATTCATTGGCTGCCTTCGACGAACAGATCGAGAGGATGCCTATCTTAACCCCCTCAAACCAATATTCCATGGCTGTATGTCAAACTGATCCCTCAAACATCTACAGACCCTAGAGCAGAAACTCTTGATGTGTCATACTCACGATGTCATTGTCATGAACCTCTACTCTATAGAGATCTGCTGGTGTTGCTTTCTTGACATCTTCTATGAAAACATGAGGACAATATCAACCTAGATACATTCCAGTGAAAGGAAAAATGGTTAGAACTCTTAAACATAGTTTATGGAATACATTAAAATAAATTAATTTTTTCTTTTATTCATTTTTTGTTAACCAATCACATGGAAGGACCATTAAAACATAACTTCAAAGAGGAATGATGTATTTTACTTTCCTATGTCTCTACCCTTAAACCAGTATCACCTCTTTATTTATCCACCATGAATATAAATTTACATGCATCAGATCACAAAGGAGCCTAAATACCTATGTCTCAACCAGTCTATAGTGTTTACATCACTTTATAAATTTTACTAACATAGTTTCCCTCCCAACCCATGAAACCTCACATTTTACTAATTCCAAATTCCATCTTATCCCTTAACCATAAATCTGATACAAATATGTTACAAACCCCTCCCCATATTGTGTACCCTCATAATTCATAAATGTGATACGGGAGATAGTGACCCCTTGAGTGCCGCCTCTAGTTGGGTCCGGGTTGGCTACTAGCATCAATCATATAGTAAAAACACAAATGGGAGGCATTACAATCTACGAGAACATATGGTAAAGAGATAGATAATACATACACCAATCAACATATTCTTAGACTATGATATAAAATTTAATCCCAGGTATACAAATTTAATGTCACGTAGAACAAATACAACTCAAAATCGAAAACTTCAACAACCAAAAAGAAGTAAAAATTTCAATGACCATGAACCCAAACAACTTCTAGAAAACCGTGATCTAGTAGTAAACTACTTGATATCCATCCTTATCTATCAGACCTAAAAAAATTTAGATTACATAGGATATTTATAATAGTATTCATATTTATAACCCCTTGATCGTTTCATGAAAATGTAAAGAAATCATCATGAAGCACAGTGAATAATAAGTGAATCTAACTCATCACTTATACCGGTATACTAAATTCCCAGCATCCCCATGGCTACCCTCACCAATAATCATATACAAGACTATAAAATATAATATTGAACATCAAGGGTACCCTACTACCACTTTCCCACTAGTTTTCCGCTTCGCCACAATGTCGTACATACTAAGCCATCTATCTCAAATAGGATGGATCAAAGATACCGATGGGGGCACCAAAACCTGACCCTCGACCAACAAAAGTCTTGACTGCATACACATAGTCCATGAACCACACCATACACACACAAAAATGTAACCAGGTAGTTCCCAGGAGGAATCACATCCCACATAGCATGTATCACACATCGAGTACTATAACTCAAGCCATTGCATCCCATATTGTAAGAAAGGATCTTGAAGATATCATAGCCTATACACATTACACCTATAGTAGTCAATAGGAAATTAAATAAAAAAAACATGTTTGTGAAATAAACACAAGATGTAATAGCCCTCTGCAAACATATATGGGGTAATCTAACTATTGTCCATACCACCAAAAGGATCTGATAAGAGGGTGTGTAGGGATAATGGGGGATGTCGACCATCCAGCTTCCTACCAGGATGTTGGGGAAACACCCCCTAGTCTGAGAATCCTCAGGGTGTCATTCTCCCTAACCAATAGGGTGGGGTAGTGTATAGAAACACAAAATGTAAATGATATAACAATATATTTTACAACCACAATATGGGTAAGTCAGACTCTTAGAAACAATTGCAGTTCACATCTCTTGGACTCCCAGCTTCCATTACAACGACTATATATACAATAAGCTCAAAAACGTTTAAAAAAATTATTAAATCATCTTATAAATTATTTAACATTTGAAATATATGATAATTAATATTTTAACCATTCATTAACTAATTAAAATTACGCATTCCATTTCATTGGAATCAAAAAAGTAACATTCCCTCAAGCCATATCCACACCAAGTACATTGTTTATCAAAAGCATATCCTCAACCCTGTATCCCGGAAAAATCCAATCTCGTGGGGTAAACATTATTTATTAGAACAATTATTTACAACTTTATTAGTTTTCTAGAATTCATGGAATTCATGAAATGTTTTCTAATCTTCCAAACACAACGACCACAACATGGTTAGTTGATGTGATAAATGTCAAGTAATTTCCAAATATAGTATCAACATAGACCCATTCTTCCTCAAGAATCAAAAAATGGAATCATGTGGAATACCACACTCGTATTTAGAACTTTCGAATGTATGGTAAGAACGATCATCTACCCAACACAGTTTGGAAATTAAAACCAATAAAAAACAATAAATTAAACAGAATCAACTTCCACATCAATAGGTGAAACCAAATTAAACATGTTCCATCATTCCTAGTGTCATACTTGACATCCAAATGCGTGAAATGATGCCTATTAACACATTAGGTATCAACTACATCCCCAACCAATGGTCCTCCCAACCCCATATACCACAAAAACCTCCCAATCTCGTCCATCCAGTGCCCACACAATAATAAAATAGTAGAAAATTAACAACATCAAATGGTATCTTTTACCAAAACAAGGAATTAAACCTTAACCCATAATGAGAACTCATGACCCAAATGAAGAAGGAGCTTGTCCATCAAAATTAGAAGGGTAACTCAGAATCCTTTAAGGCATTATTTTTATTGCACAACTTGTTGTTTTCTCCATATTAATTTAATTGATTCATTATTAGTAGTTTCCAAAAATGGGAAACCTAACTAAGAAGCTACTGTAGAAATCAAAAATTAATTAAACATGTTTAATGCATCAATGTGATTATTATCATACACTAAAAATAATTGGATTAATTTACTTTCATCTTTATCACTGGAAAATTAATTTAAAATTAATCCCAGTTTACATTATTTACCAATTTCAATTAATAATTTTCTATCAATCTACCAATGAATATATATCACACTATCTAGAAAATAATTTGGCAATAACATTGTGAAGGAATTGTTAACAGTTTTTTATTCTGGTTCAAATATTGTTTTATGTCAATTCAATTGAGACGAACTATGATAACACATGTTATCTCCAATACTACATGAAAATAGATTATGGAATCCACAGATCACCTACATAAAAAGGTTATTTATGTTCTTTACCTATATTCCAACACAACTGATCTCGATAAAAACACCCCGAAACAAATTCATCCACTTGAGGATGTCACTGCACAACCTCAGCAATCGAATTCAATGAAAACTCCATTAAAAATGGAGATCACATGAAATAACATTTCAAGGAGAAATGTGAGTAGAATAATACTTGAAACATAATAATAGAGGAATGTTATACCTTATATTAATGTTGTATTGACACTTGATTCTTTCACCAAAATGGGGGGGGGGGTGCACATGCAATAGGAATATACCTCAAGGGAAAAGATTCATGGATTATTGTTCTATGTCACCACTCTTATGGGAAGAAAATCTCAGGGTGTCTCACAGTGATAGAAATGATATGGAATTAAAAGTAAGAATATATCTCAGCCTTTTAAAATTGTAAACAGAGTTTCCGTTTAGAAAAAAAATTAGATATGCCAATAATGGTAGATCTCGTCAATACTATGTGGTTTGACCAAGTAAAGGCAGTTGGACACTTAAAAATTTTATGATAGGAGTTATGGGATTTGAAGTAGATTTAAATCCCTCAGAACAAGGTTGTGAATGTGTTTTATGTCAATGAAAATATGAAATGAGAGATATTGTAGGAATTAGGAAACAATATTCACAATTGTCATGCAGACACTGATAGATCAAAATGACACACAGATATCAACACATCAAAATGACATGTTCCAACTGACAATTCACAATGACACAATGACACCAAAATATCAAAATGAAATACCAACACTAGCTATTCAAAATGAAACATCGACATTTAAAGTACAAAATGACACACTAGCACCAAAAGTTTAAAATAACACACCAACACTGACCATTTAAAATGACATGCGGACACCAACTGTTCAAAATGATATAATAAAACTGATTGTTTAAAATGAAACACTAACACGTACAGTTAAAAATTAAACACTAAAAGTTATTGTTTAAAATTAAACACAAACACATATAGTTCAAAAGGACTCCCTGACATCGACAGTTAAAAATGGCACACTGGCACAAATAGTTCAAAATGGCTCGCTGAGAATTTTGTTCACAGAATTGGGAGAACTGTTCACAGAACTGGGTGAACTGTTCACAGAACTATAAATTTCAAAATGTTTTTGGTATAAGTCACCTAAATATCACAGAACTCCTCAATCACCATATTTTCCTAATGTAGTGGATCATAGAGTTCAGTTCCATTACTTACTAATTCATGATTTTTCTTCTAAAAAACCCTTAATGAACATTTAATATAACCATTATTTTTATTTATTTACCAATTATATCTAAAATATATATTGGAAGGGTATTTAAATAAAAAAATTATTATCTTTTGTTAATTATAATGTTTTATTTCATATTTACAATATAAAATGTGTTCCATGTATGTATCTATTTTTCTAAAACATCTATACTGATCAATACTTTGGATTTGATCCCATGTAATCATTTTAATTTAATAAGGTAATTTATGACATTTGGGATTATAGTGTGAGGTCATTACATACATTTTTACAAGTAATAATATTCATCTTTGAATTTTCTTATGTTGAAATTATAATAATATTGGACTTTCTTGGAATTCGTATTGAATATCAGACCCCTAAATTGGTATTTTATAATTTTTTTAAATTTTACTGAAATAAGTATTCATTAAAAATATTTTTTGTGATCCTAAAGGTAATAAAGTATTATTTTAACTTACACAACCATTTTTGGGTTTGAAATGTAGTGGTGATTCATGTTTCACCAAGATGTAAAATAAATTATATATAGATATTGTGGATGGTTTAATGAATTAAATGTGGGATATGATGGGTATGTAGATTCATAAAAATATTCAATGAGGTTTTAATGACTATATTCCCACATGAAAACCACTACTAACCTCATGATTTCCTACAATTTCCAAAAATTAATAGCCATAATACACTTATAGAATAAATATGTAGGGAATTATTTTATGTGTCGTGTTTATTCTGATGGATAATAGTAAATCAATGATCTTACTAAGATGAATTACCATCGATATTGATTTATATAGATAGAAAAATGGAATTATCATAGAGATCTATAGAATAAGGTGGAAAACAAT
Organism: Viscum album; assembly: GCA_963277665.1. Lineage (NCBI taxonomy): Eukaryota > Viridiplantae > Streptophyta > Magnoliopsida > Santalales > Viscaceae > Viscum > Viscum album. Next base: position 2,049,839,124 of record OY728127.1, read on the forward strand.
AATCCAACGCAATTATTTCATAGAGGAAATAACCACACATGAAATGGAATAAGTAGGAATTCGGAATCTAGAAGTTGATATCTCCCTATCAATGAAAACAATTTATATTCATTCAGATATTAATTCCAAATGACATATTTTATAATCCTTGGTATTAATTATTTTTACCCATTATCTCATTAATTTTTTAATTAATGAATTAAAATGTTAGATTTTGTGCATGTTTTCACATATGTATGATTATATTTAGGATTATAACTCAACATAATAATGTAAAATGGTTAGTCTTCAATGTTGAATTCATTTTGGTCATTTTTTAGGCATGTTATTTTAATATAGTGTTAGGTCTTGCAGAATATTATGTAATTAAATATCATTCATAGGATGATAAATTTACATTTAGTTTTCATATAATGGTATATAAACATAATTAGTTTTTATATATATTAAACATCTATATTAATTGAAAATTTAATTTGGGGGATAAATTTTTTAGGAAAATTTGATGGTGTTTTCCATATATATATTAATATTCACAATGAATTATATTTGAAATATAATATATAATTTTCCATTTTAATATTATTTAGTTATTAATTCAAAATATTTATTATAATTCAACTTATGATTATTCAGTTTTAGTTTTAATTACTATTGGGAAAAAATATAAAATTTATACATTTCTTCTTCAATATATATTACAAAACGGAATGATTTAGATACATCCTATTACCTAATCAAGATAAAAATCAGGGGTCTTCTATACTGTATTAATTTTAAAAAAAATACTTTCTTTAAGATTAGATGAAAACAACTCATCAATAAATTTTCTAAAAAAATTGTATTATAAAATTTTGATGTTTTTTATTGTATCTCTCCTCCATATAAACCAGACACACATATATAATCTAAACAAAAAGGGGAATTAAGATCAGTTTTATTATTAAATGTCTAGTTACCCACCCCACACCAGCAAAAATAAATTAAATGGGTTATTAAATATATATTGAACAGAATGGTGGAAAATCAAATTCATTTATTATAAAATATATAAAATGAAACTCTAGGGTATTTATGTCGGAATTTATATTTAAATAAATATAATGCTAAAAAAATATTCAACATGAAATATTTAACTATAAAAATGTTATTCATTTTATTGAGATAAAATATTTCAATCAAATAGAAGATATAATATATTATGGGAACAGAATATGAATACCAATTTGAAAATTATTAAATTAAATATTCTAATGAAATTAACCACCAAAATTTAAAATCAATTGTCATGGTTTTCCCTGAAGAACTCCATCTGGATTTTATGTATTACAACATTGGATATCATTTAAATTTAATATACATGTATAAGATGATGTAAATCAATATTATCAATGATAATGAGACTATATATAAGAATATAATCATAAAATTTTACATTTCATCATTATATATATGACCCTTAAAATTATGTTTGTTGGATTAATGTTTTTGAGATTTCATTTATTCGATAAGTATAATAATGTTGATAACTTTTTAGTAACATATTTCAAAATATATAATTAAAATTTAATTATTATATAAATAAAATGATATAACATTAATAGAATATATTCTATGAATTTTTTATATGTTACTTATTTTATTAACTATAATTATTTTTCCATAATTTTTTAAATAAATAATATTATACCAAATGAATAGTTAAAAAATAATGGAAAAAATGAAATAATTATAGACTCATGAAGATTACTAAATTTTGTTATACATGGATAAATGAATGTTGGTTGTGTAACACTATTGTTTTAATTTTTTATTATATGTATCAATGATAAATATAAATTAATAATACTCATATGTTGTAATTAATTTGTAATATATTTAAATATAACACATAACCATAAAATTATAATGTATTTATAGAATAAAAAGTAGTCACATTATTTAATTAAAGGTGATTAATATTCAAATAAAGAGGATGTATTCATCAAGGATCCCCGTTAATAAATTTATTTACCTATCCATGAAATATAATAAAAACCCATTTTTGATCCAAAGGAGCCAATAAAGAACAAAATGAAATTATATTTTCACTATTTAAATTCTAAATAATTTAAAACTAACTAATATTAAGATGTATATTTTGAACAATTGTTGAATTATTAATATATATCTATCTATGAATAAAATTTTATCAAAGTGATATTATAATTAAATAATGATCACATTCATTATAATGATATCATAATGATTAATATCATTGTTCATTTAAATATTCCCAATATTCAATACAATGAATTTGTAAGATCGATCAAACTAAACCCTCTCAAATTAATTATTATTACCCAAACATGGATAACTTTTCATGTGTGTAAATACATATCCAAAATCCATCTAGGATATCCCTTCACCAAACATCGCTACACATGAAATACTATATCTTATCCATGACATTTATAGTGACAGGATTGATGTATATCATATTAGAATAAGATCACTTGGATAGTGTAATTTTGGTAATCAGAAACAATAATAAATTTAACCACCAAAAAAATTAATATATATAAATAATGAGTTTGAAATTAAAATTCAATGAAATGCAATCAACGACCATTTCTCCCTCAAACATGCGATGAGGTCAGCTCTCCATTCTCCCAGATTTAGAACAGAATGCTATGGGAGAAACATGTGAATGTAAAATAGGATGAATATTTATATAAATGGAGTGAAAATATATTAAAATTTAAATAATAATAGAGTAATTATAATATGTAAATGATATTGATAATAGAAAAAATATATTACACCCCAAGTATCTAAAATGATGTAATTAATAGAAAACCCTTTCTTAGATAGATAAGGGAGACATATTCTCTCTAAAAATAAACATTGAACGTTTCTTTATTTGATAGCAATTAATATGAATACTTGGAAGTGTTTTCTTCTTGAATATGGTTTATGTAAATCACCCTCTTCTATGCTAACATTTCCATTATTTTTTCTAATGTATGAAATATTTACGATATTTTTTACATTTAAATTTTAAATTTTTCATGCATACACTTTGTATTATAACGCACCAACTCCCCATGTGAATATGGCCATGAATCCTATAGAATTACATATGAAAATTTAGAAAGATTTTCCCAAAATATTTCATATTGATCAATGTCGAAATCGTGCTCCATTGAACCATCCATTTATGAGATATAGGCACAATACATAAAATATCCACTATGTTCATATATTTGTACTGACACCTTTTGATCTAGTTTTGGGCCTTCAAATGTCCAAATTAGCATTGGGTAAAAATGATTGAAGTAAATATCACGAAACATATAAACCTTTAAATGAATTTTTTCAATTTTTAATTATTAATGGAATCATTAATTGATGAATCAAAAAAATAAATTATAATATTATAAGTCAACAATAATACATTCTTTTATAATTATGCACAAAATTCCACAAAAATCATAAATTTTGACATCTTCCCAAAAAATTACACATTTTTGTGTTTTTAATATTAATAATAAAAATAAAGATATTAAATTTATTTTATGTATCAATTCCACCACACATAAACATTTCACTCCCTATTAATCACCTCATTCCATGGTCAAAACAAACTTTTCCAAGAATAAACGACCACACATATCAATTATCATATCTAGGAAAAATTAAGATATTTAATACATGAATAAAAATTATCAAACACTTGTAAAATATAAAAAATAAACAAAACCAATTGTTGATCCCCACATATAGTCATACATAACTCCCCAAAAAATATTTATCTCACCACTCCTAATATTTTATGGATTTTTATACTTTCTCAATATAAAGTCTAATATCATTGGGATTTTATTCCTCCTAGTATATCCACATAATATAATCAACAATGTGTATATAATAGGTCAATTTCATCTTTTTAGTGAGGCTGAGGGTTCTTATGATTTAAAGGTAATATTACTAGAGGAAAATTGAGGAGTGTTATAGTATGATGTGATGTTAATGCATGCCAATTTTTTTCCAAATAAAATGTGTTTTCCTCGATTTGATTTAAAATGAATCACCACTAAAGGTTTTCTTCATAATTTTTTATGTTTGTATTTTTTATTTTATCCCCAATGATAAATTGCACTCCATTTCCACCAATTTTTACAATTGATTCTTCATGCAATCCCATTTTCATTTATCTTCAAAATAAATTTTTCTAAGAAAAAATGTGTATATTTTGATCATAAAATGTTGTTGTGAACACATAATATGTTTTTGATGATATTTTTTCCAGTAATATATATTTCCATCTTGAAATATCGTCCATAAAAGTATAAATAAATACAAAAACACCATCATTTCATCTATAATCAATACTTTAGGAAAGAAAAATGTAGCTCAACCACTACCTCACCCACACATGAGATCAAAAATATTCATGAATTTCACATATAGATTTGTTTTGAATTTGATAAATATATTTTAATTTAGGTTACTAACATGGTTTTCTATTGATACTTGGGGATTAATAAAGTTCATAGGAAAAGGTTATCCAAAATTATAGTTTAACTGGAAATAGATTACAAATAGGGGCCATAATCATTTATTCCAAATTCAATGAAATTCAATATCTTTGAAATTGATGAAAATAAATATATCTATATCACCCATAATGTATCAATACTCTTATGAAATAGATAAATATAAATAATATGTAAAATATTTTAAAAACCATTTTGGATATAATGTCTTTTAATTCCAACATTACAATTGCACTTGAGTTTCATATTAAATTAATTCACATCAAAAGAAAAGAAGGGGAGTGAAAACCCAAATTACATTTTTCAATAGTATAAATTATTAAAAAAATCCCTAAATGTGACAAATGTATGAATATGGTTTAAATTTTTCAAAATATTCAATCCATATCATGGTTGCTAAAATGACACCGAAAATAAAAACAAGATCATTAAAAATTCAGAAAAACAAATGAGAACTAAAATAGAATATAACAGCCCAGGTTTTTATAGATAAATACACTGTAATATCTATTAATATTTATAAAAAATCAAATAATTTTACATTAAAATGGATTCTATCTTTGATAGAATACTCGATAAGAAACAACATGTTTCTGTGAAATATTACATTGCACATAAGACTAAGTGATACAAAAAAAGAATACAGTATTAATATACTTATTTGAAATGGAAGTAAATTCTTGCAATAGTTTTTTGGGAATGTAGATAAATAACTATAATATTAATAAACATGTTTTTTTACCTTTTTATAAAAATGTTTGCAGGATTTAAATGACAATGAATCCAATTTTAAATATATAAGACTCTAATAATTTTAAATGATCGTTTTACTGCCTTTTGATGGAGAATCTTTTTTAAGTATTGTTTTTACTGAATTTATAAGACATATTAGACAGAATAAACATCATATTTAGATTATGGAAATCAAAAAAATGAGGTGATATTTTGGTATTTTTCGAATGAAATTCATATTTTAATGAATAGCAAAAAATACAGCATTTTTAATTCGAAACTACATTGTCAGATAATTTATTTGTATTTATATATTATTATTTAAAATGTTTTTAAATTAAATTTTAATTATAAATTGATAAATTTATCCAATGATGGTCATTTGAGGTAATTTCTCATTTAATTTGTAAATAAACACATGTCAATCATTTAATAGTTTTTACTTTTTAAAAACTCACATTCCAATTTTCACAGTGAGATTTATTTTTAAATTAATTAATGAAAATCATTTTTTTTGAAAAATTTATTCAATATTTGGAATCAATATTTCAAAATTATGTAAATAGGTACCTTTTATTTTTTGAAATTATTAATATTAACTTCATTAATGAATTTTAATTTCTCTTGTAAAATGGTAAAGTAGGAATGTAAGAGTAAAAATAATATTATAATAATTAAAAGTACCCTAACACATGTCATGATCTTATTTTATGTGTCATGTTCGACAATAAAAATCCTTATGCCTAAATGTTTTAAATTGGGACCCACATAGATGGTATAATGGCATGTCATAATAATTAATTTAATGTATAGAGAAATAAAATAGAAACATGTATCTTTTTTAAAAATACATTTCAATGTTGGGATATATAGCATATTTCATTGAAAATAAATATTAAATATAAAGATATTAAAATTTCCTACATAATGGCTTTTATTAATTATTTATTGACATTATTTAATTAAATTTAGTTATGACACAATGATAATGCAATGATTACCTTATTAATGAAAGATTAAGATAAATGATAATATAAAAATTAAAATATATCTAATTTAAATATTTTGATGACATCCAAAAATTTTATGGATGATTAAGAAATTTTATATTTTATTTAATTTGTATATTTCTAATTATTATTGTATTTATGACTTTAAATAATAAATTATTAAATATTGTCAAAATGGGCATAAATGATATTAAAAAAATATAATATTTTATTAAATGATATAATATTTATAAAAATATATGATATTTCCAAATGACATAGAAAATTCTTAAAATATCAGTAATGATCCAGTTGAGGTTCTATTATCATTTTATAATAACTATATTAACTATATAATGTATGAATACAAGATGGAAAGATAAGAGTTAATTTATTTAAGAAAGGGCTAAAGAAAAAATGATAAGAATAAATTTGTGACAAAAAATTTTCAAGATCCAATTGGATGTGAGTATTTAAATTCATCCTCATTATATCCCCAAAATATATCACTTTGGAGATATTATAATTAGATAATCAATTTTTAATAAAACAATTCAAGACATTCCTAATGTGCCCATCCTCGCTCTTCTAAAAGGATGCCACATATACCCACTTAATCACACCTCTATAGCCCCATGTATTCTATAATATATGCTTAAATAAGCTCCCAATATCTCCCCCTTCCTCATAGAACCCTTTCTTTGGATATAAGGAAAATCTAGAGTACCTTTTGGCTCAAATATAATGGAGTTACCTAATGTATATGTAACATTTTCTCTCAATCTCCTTTAATCTATTTTTTTCCTTCTCCAAACCTCAAACATAATTTTATTCCCTTATTATATAAATACACAATAATCCAAAAAAATATATGATTAGTTAATGCTTAGGTATTGACCTTCTCTTACTAACACCTCAATCTAATGGATATAGATTATATTGTTTCTATGTAAGGTGAACTACTTCCTTACGAAATGACGATTGGTCCATTTTTTCTACCACCAATATTCATGGTAATTATGATTGAATTTTATTTATATATGATATATATTTTTGTAATATAGTCTCTATGTTTCTAAAATTTTTATTATAACAATTCTTTATGCTTTCTATAATGTGTAAATATATTAATTTCATTTGAGGAAGTGTGGACTACCATCCCATAAAGATATATGACTCGTTCATTCTAAATGTGGAACATGTAAAGGATAGAGTTAATAAAAATATGTAAAATATATAACATAGATATTATAATATAATTATAATATACCTATGTGTCATTTTGTTTTCATACAATTTATATTATAATGAAATGGATGTCGCGTTCATCTATACGTACATCCTACCATCTCTCTAAATGGTTCATTTCATTTAATATATGAAAATATTATGGGTGTTATAAATATATATATATATATATATAATGGATTTATATGGTATTTCAATAATGAATAATATTATGGATATGGAATTTTATCCACATGGACAATTTACATCAATAAAAATTCATTTTCGCCTAAGGTATCAAATATCGTCAAAAGGACCAATATGTACTTTAATAATTTTGTAATTTTCATAAGATTGTAATAAGTGATATAAAAGAAATAAAAACATGAAAATGGTTCTCAAAAAACTATAAATTGACCTGAGTTTATTATTCTAGTAGATAATGATTATACGTGATGAGCCATACATAAGGTCAGGGACATCATCTCAATCTCCTTTTGTTGAACCAAATTCTGATAATATACACCACCTTATTATATATAACGTATAATAATATCCTTTGACTTCTTATTTAATGGGGAAATTTTTCTAAGAACCATTTTACAATATTACAAAAAATAATCCTTTCAACTTTATGGTGAAAATGACCTCCCCGCTTCCATAATTATTGTATTTATTTACATTCTTCAATAAACATCAATGTTTTTTAAAGGAAAAGAAACCCATTATTACCTTTTTATGTTTTTTCCTAAAAATGGTTTTGAAAGTGGGTTTACTATTTAAATATCATTAAATGAATAGTTTTGATTAAAAATGAAATATTTAGATAGAAATGTTGATAATTTGAATCATTTATGATTTATGAATATATAATTTTACATTGACATTTGACAGGTGGTTACATGATAAACCAAAAATGGGTTGTTATGTGATTTTCAAAACATGCATGGTTCCATGATAATCTAATGATGGGTGCTTATGCCAAAACCTCCAATCCATTGGGCATAGATGTTGGTCATATGGCTATTCCATTTGTATGAATGATATGTGTGCATTATGAACGTATACTATTTTCATTTAATTATGATTATGTCTCATTGTCAATTTTTTGTGTTATATGTTCATTCTATGGGTTTTAAAGAAATATTTTGGTTATAAAAGGGTAATAAATGATCTTATATTTAGTTTTGATTATTTAAAACTACATGAGAGTGAATAGTATTACATTATTATAATGTATTCATGATTAACTTGTTTTCACAAGGATAATAGTTTTTCCTTCATTTTGTATCACATAATAATATTGTTATGCTCATAAACTGTTTTTATTGTTTTTCATGGGAATTTAAAGGATAACATAGTCCATGATTAGATCATGTAAAAGATATAATGTTTATGTTTTGAATAAAACTATATTATGTTTAAATGTTTTGTTTTATGAAAAAAATTGATAGTTATTAGAAGTTTCTATATTGTAATAATCAATATGACGTGTATAAGTTATAGCAAAATTATGTAATACTATAAATGAAAAAAATAATTATGTAATTTAAAGTCAAATTATTGACTAATTTCAATATTATGTAGTGTTTAATGGAAGGGCATTACAGATGGTATTAGAGGTCGGTTGAGATAACTTCATGAGTTATAATATTGTTAATAGAATATCATCTAATAATTTTTACATTATGGTAAAATTTAAATGATATTGAATTTGATGATTACCTTATTGCTTCATCTATGATATGTTTTTCTAGAGTGGTTTTCCACATAAGAAATAGGGAAATTCTTCTGGGAAGCCATAAAGTGGAAAATAACCTTCCAATTCAGAATCCTGAGATGTTCAGAATAGGAACTGAATAGTTCATTGTAGTGATGGATAAGTTGGATCCCGAAATAAAAGGTTATGGTGCTTGTGCACATGATCAAACTGAACAACCACATAATAATATATCAATAATAGATCATTTCATGAGAAAACATCCCCCCTAAATCAGAGGATCACCAGACCCTGTGCAAGATGAAGGGTGGCTTAAAGCACTATTAATGATTTTTTATGTAATGGGGTGTTCAGAAAATAAAAATTATAGTCCTTTTTTATCTTCTTAAAGGTGATGTCGATCAGTGATGGTAAATGATTTAAAATAGCATAGAAAGTGATGATATTTATTTTATGAAATGTATTGAATTTATGAATATCTTCCTTGAGAAATATTTTCCTAAGGATATTCCTTTTAGGATGGAAATGAAATTTATTGAATTTAGAAAAAAGAAAGAATATTATATGGATATTTATGAATTAAATTTCACAAATTTTTCAATGTACATTGCAGATATTTCTTAGAATATTTATTGTAAGTTACCTAGGATTTACTCATGATTGCATCCGAAATATCAAAGGGAGTTATCTACTCATGACTTAAAAATCTATGAGAAACTTCTATTGTAACATCCCATTTATTTTACATAATTAATTAATGGACTATAGTTTTGAAATAATAATGTTATGAAATATAATGTGATTTTATTTAATAAAAACAAATTTGTTTATTCAAATTTATTATTATAAGACAATATTTTTTAATACATGATTATTAAAGATTAATTTCTCTTATATATATATATGTATATATTTCAAATCATGTTAAATAAATTATTATAGTATTTAAATTTTAATTAATATTATGAAATTATATTTTTTTTAATATGCGATATTATTTTTATTATTTATAACTTTTTATTAATAATTTTTTATTGTTTTTATACAAAAAATCATATTTTTTTGTAAATAAAATTAATTATGTTTTTATATTAAAATTAATGTTGGTTACTTTTTATATATGAATATATCAAAAATAATCATAGTAAAATATTTTTTATATTTCTTTACCATTTGGGTTTTTGAATAAGTTATTTGTATTTATTATTAATTTATTTTAATAAGAAAATGTTCTTAAAAATATAAATAATAATAACAAAATTAATTTATATATATATAATTTAAACAATTTTATTAATTTATAATGAATATATATATATATATATGATACAAGATTCATTAATAGAATGTGAGGTTATTATGTTAAAAAATATATAACATGAAAAAGTGTAATCATTACTTTGAAAAAAAAAATTGGTATCAGGTGAGGTTAAAAAATATATATGATTAAAAAAATGCAAACAACATCCTTTAAAAAATGTGGATTAAATTATTATATAAAAAGGAATATAAATATATATTAAATTTAAATGATTTGTTTAGTATATATATATATATATTTATATTAATATATAATAAAAACTCATATATATATATATATATTATATACATGATTTGTTTTAACAAAACAATGATTTTAATATTTAAAAAAAATTTCGAATATAATTATTTATATGAAAACTAATTGTATAAAAATATTTCAATAAAAAAAGTTAATGAAATTATTTAAAAAAAATGAAATTTTAAAACATGGAAAAATTATTTGATAATATTGACTTCCATGGAGAGAGAGAATCATGGGAAAAATAAAAAAATGAAATTGATATCAACAAAGATGCTAATATAGAAATAACAGAATAAAATAATATTAAAAAAAAAATCATCACAAAACATAGAGATAGAAGTAAATATGTTATAATGAATGGTGGCATGTTAAAAAAATAGAGTTGTAATACAATAAGGTGGATAAAATAATATATAAATATAAATTGATAATATAAAATATTAACAAAGTTAATATAATTGAGGGGAAAATGAGTCATTTTTTTGTCTCTTTTGAAATAACAATGCATATGATCTAGGCCAAATATTTCCAATTTCAGCATGCTCAGCAAAACTCTAATTAATATATATGTAAAACATAGTGTACATAACCTACATAAACTTTTTTGGCATCTACACCATTCCTACTTTGATCATAATATGTCTGAGCATGGTTAGTCGATCTACATTCAAGGTAATGGAATTTTTATGATTTTTATTTGATTTTGTATATATATATTAATATACAAATATATATTCATGTAAAACCGTATTTTGATAAACGAAATTTAATTTATGTCTATGTATTATGGTTTTTAATGTTACTCCATAAAACATAATGATTTACGGGGTTTATTTTGATTATCAAGAAAGAATATTTTTTTGTTAACAAATAATTACATGTGTGTATACACACAAGTATACACAAACATATATAACTCAATATTTTCTGTGTTTTTATCCACCATCTTGATGAGGGTTCTTTTTCATTGAACAATATTAATAAATACCTATGTTTATTTTGGTGTTATCATGGTTTATATATATATATATGTGTATGTGTGTGTACATGCGAATATACACATTTATACATATCAACCAATTTCAATTTAAGAGGGTTTTTTTAAATATTGGTTCCTAAAACATATGGTTATTGGAGTTTTATGAATTCATTTCTCATATACATAAACATATATATGTGTATATACATACATATATATGCATGTAAATATAAACAGGTTAAGTACAATATTATTTCCCATTTATTTAGAATCTATTAATGGTATTTATCAACCACCAAACTATGTTTTAAAGATTTATGTATGATTATTTTCTTGTAACAACCATGTTTGAATAATCACATGTGATAATTGTTATCATTTTATGTGTACTAATGGGTCATGTTATTATTTCATGTGCGAACTTGCATATTCATATCATTCCATGCTATGCATGAATACGTGTGGCCATCATCTATCTCAAGTGAGGCATTCAAAAAATTATTTGTTGTTCCACTCACTTAAAATCAATGTATCATATAATCATGGGTTTCAAATAAAAGCATTTTTTTAGCATTGGATTCTCTCTAAACTATTTTAGAAACATTTTTAAAAATATAGTGGCACTAATTAGAGTGAAATAATACTATGTGGGTATTTTGAAAATGTTTTGGGACTAAGATGAGAATGGTATGTCTATGAGAAAATGTCATAAAAAATATAGCACTGCTGAATTAGGAGAAGATAGAGGTTTGAACCCATAAGTCTAAGAGAATACTTGTGGCCTTATGGATTTTATCATAGGATTTTAAAGTATTGTTAATGTCCTACAAAAAAATTATTATTTTTAAAGGAGAAACCCCAATGTTTTTTTAAGTATAATTATTTTTTGATATACATTACATATATACACACATATATATATATATATTCAAGTGTTTGTGAAAATATAATTTTTTGTATGGTTTTAAAATTTTTAGGAATTAATAAAAGGATTTTTTTAATTATTTTAATAACCCATACAGGGTATAATTAATGCTCACCCTACGTATCGTAAACATTTTTTTAGGTTTATCTATAATTGTGACGTTGAAACTCTTTTGTGGAAGAAATCATGCTGAAGAATTATTATTTTTTTATTTGAATATTTTTATTGAAATGTAAGTGATTTATCTAATTTTCCAGAACCTAGACCAGTAAAAGGTCCTCTATTGTATTTAATGTTGTGTATTTATTCATTATTCTTTAATTAAAAAACATACACAACATTTCTAATGGGCAGAACTCATGATTCAGGTTCGGGGCATTATAATTCGTATCTGAGGAATGATTTAGATAATTTTGGAAAATTAGAACAGATTAAATAAAAATATATATGTATCTTGTGTATCACTCTTTTTCCATATTTGTACGATTGAATTGCAGGGATGCAATTCAATTAAAGGGGGAAGAATGTAATGTCCCATAAACTATACTTAATTAATAAATGGACTATAGTTTTCAAATAATAATGTTATGACATTTATTGTGATTTTATTTAATCATAACCAAATTTGTTTATTTATATTTATTATTCAATGTTAATATTAATTAATGCATGATTAATAAAGATTAATTTCTCTTATATATATATATATATTTAAAATCATGTTGAATTGATTAATATAGTATTTAAATTATAATTCCTATTTTGAAATTATAATTATTTTCTTTAAAATGTGATATTATTTTTATTATTTAAGACTTTATTATAAATTATTGATTATCGTTTTTATAAAAAATATTATTAGTTTGTTAAAAAAATTAATAAATTTTTAAATTAAAATTAATGTTGGTTACTTTATATATATGAATATGTAAAAAATAATTATAAGAAAAGACGTTTTATATTTCCTTTACATTTCAGTTTTTGAATAATGTATTTGTAATAATTATTAATTTATTATAATAAGACAATCTTTTAATAAAATATAAATAATAATAATAAAACTAATTTATAGTTATATATAATTTAAACATTTTTATTAATATATAACATATATATATATATATGATACAAGATTCATTAAAAGAATTTGAATTTATTATGTTCAAAAAAATAATATATTAAAAAGTATAATCATTACTTTGCAAAAAAAATTGGAATCTTGTGATGTTAAAAAAATAAAAAATTCAAATGATAAAAAAAATGAAAACTACAAACATTAAAAAAAATGTGAATTTAATTATTATTTAAAAACAAATCAAAATATATATAATATTTACATGTTTTCTTTAGTATATATATATAGTTATATTAATATAAAAAACTAATATATATATATATATATATATTAGATACAAGATTTGTTTAAAAAAATGATTTTAATATGTTAAAAAAAATTTGTATATAATAATTTATACAAATACTATTTGTATAAAACACTTTCCAAAAAAATGTTTCAGAAAATATTAAAAAAAATGAAAAGATAAAACATTGGAAAATTATTTGATAATATTGACTTCCAATGAGAGAGATAATCTTGGGAAGAAATAAAAAAAAGAAAGCGTGATGAACAAAGATGCTAATATATTGATAAGAATATATATATATATATATATATAAACAATTAGGAAATAACATAGAGATAGAAGGAAATGTATTATAATGAATGGTGGTGTGTTGAAAACATTTTGGTGTAATACAATAAGGTGGATAAAATTATATATAAAGATAACATGATGATATAAAATAATAACAAAGGAAATATAATTGAGGGGAAATTTAGTCATGTTTTTGTCTATTTTGAAACAACAATGTGTATCATCCAAGCCAAATACATCCAATTTCAGCTTGCTCAGTAGGCCTATAATTAATATATATGGAAAACATAGTATACATACCCTACATAAACATTTTTGTCATCTACACCATTCCTACTTTGATCATGATATGTTTGAGAATATTAGTTGATCTGCATTTACTGTAAGGGATTTTTATTATTTTTGTTTGATTTTTTAATTATATATATATATACTCACGTAAAACCATATTTTGTTAAAAAAAATTCATTTATGTCTATGTCTTCTTGTTTATAATGCTACTCCATAATACTTAATGATTTACAGGGTATTACTTTGATTATCAAGAAAGAATGTTTTTTTGTTAACAAATAATTACATGTGTGTCTACACACAAGTATACACACACATATAATACTAAATATTTTAAGTGTTCTTATCCACCATATTGATTAGTGTCCCTTTAGAATGAAAGATATTTTAAAATACCTATTTTTATTTTGGTGTTATCATTGTTGATATATATATGTGTGTATGTACATTTGAATATACACATTTATATATATCAACCCATTTCAATTTAAGAGGGTTTTTTTAAATATTAGTCCCCAAATCAAACAGTTGCTTTAGATTTATGAATTCAATTCTCAAATACATGATCATATATATATACACACATATATATGCATGTAAATATAAACATGTTAAGTACAATATTATTTCTCATTTATTTGGAAACTATTAGTGGTATTCATCAACCACCAATCTATTATTTGATGATTTATGTCTGATTATTTTCCTGTAACAACAATGTATGAATAATCTCATGTTATAATTTTTATCATTTTATGTGTAATTATGAGTCATGTTATTATTTCATGTGGGAACTCAAATATTCATCTCCTTTCAGGTCATGCTTGAATTTGTGTGGCCATCATATAGCTCATGTGAGTCATTCCAAAAATTATGTGTTCTTGAACTCACATAAAATCCATGTTTCATATAATCATTGGTTTGAAATAAAAGAATTTATTTAGCATGTGATTCTCTCTAAATGATTTTAGAAACTAATGTGAAAATATAGTGACACTCATTTGAGTGAAAAAACACTATGTTGGTATTTTGTAAATGTTTTGGGACTAAGATGATAATGGCTGGTCAATGGGAAAATGTTTTCAAAAATATGGCATAGGTGAATTAATAGACATTACGAGGTGTGATCCCATAATTCTAAGTGAATAACTGTGGCCTTATGGATTTTATCCATGGACTGCAAAGTATTGTTAATGTCCCACAACAAAATTATTATTTTTAAAGTATAACCCCCAATGTTTTTTAAGTATAATTATTTTTCGAAATACTGTCTATATATATATATACATACATACATATATATATATATATATATGTATTCATGTGTTTGTGAAAATATATTTTTTTGTATGGTTATAAAATTTTCAGGAATTTATAAAAGGGTTTTTATAAATTTTTTAAAACTCCTTACATGGCATAATGTATTCTCACCCAACGTATTGTAAACATTTTTTCTTGTTTATCATTACTTTCTGTGTTGAAACTCTTTTGTGTAAGCAATCATGCTGAAGAATCATTGTTTATATATATATATATTTAAATTTAAGTGATTTATCTAATTTTCCAGTATCTTGATTGGTAAAAGTCCCTCTGTTGTATTTAATGTTGTGTATTTATTCAATTTTCTTTAATTAAAAAAATTACACAACATTTGTAAAGGGCGAAACTCAAGTTTTGGGTTCGGGTCTTTATATCTATGATGTTACGAGAATGTAGAAATGGTATTTTTATGATCATTTCTTCCTTGTGAGAAAATAAACGATGTGATCTAGTTAGCAGGGATTGGGAAAGAATTCACCAAATAATCCTGGAGGTAAGAAAACTAAATTTCCATATTGTGAATAGTGTGGTAAAAAGAATCTGGTAGAAAGCATCTCAATGTCTGGGATGTTCTTCCAATGTGGTAATACATTTCAGATATCACTTAAATATAATTAATATAATCATGTAGGAAATGAAAAACCAACGGTAATATGTTTTAGTTGAAATAGAATATGAAATTATTCCAATGTGTGTCCAAAGTTGATTACCTATGGTGGAAACTAGAAAGATCGAAAGTAGAAGAGAATGAAAAAATAATTTTCTATTAATACAGTTTATGTGGGAGCATAAAATTATGTGGTGAAATGTTTTTTATTAGATTTTTCAAATTATTTCATCACTCTGTTTGACTCTGGATCTTCACATTCATTGATTTATGAGTGATTTTCTTCTAAATTGGAAAAGCTCCTCCTGAATGTGATATAGAAAATTTTATCTAAATTATATGTGGAAGTATTAAATCAACCAATATTTGTTGGAATATTATTATTATCATTAGTGGTATAGTACTTCCTTCAAATCTTGTTGAACCGCCCCTTTTATAATTTTATATCATTTTGGGTATGGATTGGATTTTAGTTTTTCATGCTAAAATATACTGTAAAATCAATAAATCATTGTTCAATGACTTAATCGATTAGATAACATACAATGATTATGAAATATTAATTAAATAAGGATGTTTATGTTTTCAATCTCATGTAGTTAATATGTAATAAACCGTTTTGATTAGTGACATTTCAGTAGTGAATGATGTTTCCATTGTTTTTTCAGATAAATTGACTAGTATTGTTCCTAATCATGAGGTTGATTATACTATTGATTTAGTGACTCATTTTAAGCTTATTTTAAACCCCCCTTAACTAATACCTCGTTTATAGTAAGCAAAATTGAAAATCTAGTAGCAATAATTACATGATAATGGTTTCATTCGACCTTGAACTCCACCATGGGGTGCTCCAGTTTTATTTGTGAAAAATAAAATATGGTTATATGAAACTATGTATTGATTATAGATCCTTGAATAACATCACTATTTTGAACATGTATCATTTCCATCATATTGGTGATTTTATTGATTTTCTCCAGGGAGATCTGTATTTTCCAATGATTTATTTGAGGTCTGGGTACCATCAGCTGAAGGTGAAAGAGAATGGCATTCCAAATATCTGAATAAGATATAGGAATTATTACATAATTGTTATTTTATATTATTTATCTAATACACATGTTGTAATTATGAATCTCATTAATGGGTTATTTTATCATTTTTTGTATTAGTTCGTGGATTTTTTTATAGATATCATTTTTTATATACTAAATCCTAGGAGGAACATGAAAGCCACATAAGGATTGTTTTGAAAACATGAAAATAAAACAAAGAATATGGAATATATATTAAGGGTAATTTTTTTCCCAAAAAATTCATTCCACGAACATATTATTTATATATATTGAATAATTGCTGACTCTTCTAAAAATGTTTTTGATAAGTGTCCAAGACCTAAAAATATCACATAGATTCATATTATTCTTTAATTAGATGGTTATTATGAAAGGTTTTTTTTGAAATTTTTTCTTATTTATCTATCCCACAAAATATTTTAACATGTAAAATAGTTAAGTCCATCTGGACCAAATAATGTGATGATTGTTTTTAGTAATGAAAAATAAGATTGGTAAATGCTCTAGTTTTGGCCTCGACAGACAAGAACGGTCAATTTGATATCTACAATGATGCTTCTTTGAATGGAATTTATTGTGATCTAATGAAAAATGATCTATTAATTTCTTATGCTTCACTTCGTTTTAAATCTAATGAGTTAAGTTACCATAACCATTTTTTGGAATTATCTTCATTTTTTTTCAGTAATGATTTGGAGGAATCATTTTATTGGGGTAAAGTGGGAAATATATATTGATCACAAAATATTGAAATACATTTTCAGTCAGAATGAATTGAAATAGATAAATAAGAATTTTTTTTAATTAATAATGTTTTATGATTTCATGATTCATTACCATCTATGAAATGTAGAAAAAAGTTGTCAATGAATTCATTAGAAAATGTAATGCAACATTAAACATGTTACATTTGTAACAACATTAACTCTTTAATGATTTGATGAATTTATTCTTGAATGTTTTTGGTGACTGAAATTAATAAATTTTGTTTTAGTAGTAAGTGAATTCATCTATTTCAAACATAATTTAGAAATCACAGAAGTTAGAAAGAGAGTTTTCAAAAAAGGAACAATTGATTCAGATGTACATGTTTCCTGAATTTATCATTGATAATGACTGTGTTTTGAGATTTGGGAAGAGATTATTTATTCCAGTGAATCATAGTTGATGAAAGATTTGTTATGTTAAGATCATAGTTCTCAGATTTCAGTTCATCATGGAAGTAATAAGATGTACATAGATCATTAGGAGTATTACTGTTGGGATAGAATGATAAAGAAATTGCCGACATCGCCCTAAGCTGTTTGATTTTTTAAAATGTTAAAGAGATGTTTCAGTAACCAAATGGGGATTCTAGAACAATTTTAATTCACAATTGGAAATGGTAAAATATATTCATGGACTTATTTGTGGTATTACTGAATACTTCTATAGGTAACAATAAAATCTTGGTTATTTTTGATCAATTAAATAAATATGCACATTTTATACCTATTCAATATACTTTACGTCCTGATAAAAATTATCAATTTTATATTGTTGATGTAGTTATGTTACACGGAGTCCTGTCTCCATTGT
Source organism: Viscum album (assembly GCA_963277665.1). Lineage (NCBI taxonomy): Eukaryota > Viridiplantae > Streptophyta > Magnoliopsida > Santalales > Viscaceae > Viscum > Viscum album. The sequence goes on from OY728127.1 coordinate 2,049,858,328, forward strand.
ATCTGATCATGATCCAAGGTTAACTTATATATTTTGGAAAGGCATTTAGATTTCATTATGTACTGAATTAAATTTCTCACATCTCATCATCCTCAATAAGATGGAATTTCTGAACGAATCATTCAGAAATCAGAAGATATGATAAATATAGATTTAATGGATCACCATGGAAGATATGATCAACATCATTCTTTGGATGAGTCTTCTTATAATAGCAATTTTAATTCTCATATACAAACTCCACTATTTGAGTCATTATATGGGAAGCGGTGTACAACTCTAGCTTTTTTGGATTAAGTTGGTGAAAATAAGTTAAAGGATCATAATTGTTATTATAGATTGAAAAAAATATCAATTGATTCAAAAGTATATGGGGATAGCTCAGAGAAGGTAGAAAATCATTCCATATAATCATAGTAAGGAACATTAATTCCCGGTAGGTGATCATGTCATTCACAAAGAATCAGCATGGATAATTGATTTTTGTTTTGGTCATAAAGGGAAGTTGAGTCTGTGGTTCATTAGATCCCATAAAATTCTAGGGAAATTAGAATTAGTTTCATATCCGGTGGATTTTCCTCCAGGTTTAGACTAGGTACAAATTTTTTTTCATAGTTCAATATTAAGGAATTATATTCTAGATCTATATAATGTTAAGAGTCCAGAATTAATTCAGTTGGAAGAGACTCTTTCTTAGGAGAAACAACCAATATAGATTCCTGACTTCAAATAGAATTTGTTAAGGAATAAGTTGATTCAGCTATTAATGGTTTTTGGGAAAATCCATTTGGTTGATGTGGCAACATGTGATCCTAATAATGTTATATGGGATAAATACACTTTCTTATTGGATAAATAAATAAATTTGTGGGGACAAAATATCCAAAATGGTAGAAGGATGTAGCATCCCTAGTATTTATAGACTAATACATTTATATATATATATATTAATATTTATGCATAATATATTAATTTTATGTAATAGATGATGCTCTCATTGATAGCGTTATCATCATGCTATACTGGGTTTCTTTGACAACTTACACTGTACACAAGACTAAGTTATACTGAAATATAATAATTTTTTAATATTATAATTTTAAATAAAAGTTAATTCCAATCTGTTGTATGAGAGGGAACAAGGAGAACTAACTATAATAGAAATATTCTTGTTTGTTAAATTATTTAAAATTCACCCCACAAATAATAACGTGTTTAAATGTGGGTAAATCCAATTTTATGCAAAAAATACTCATAAAAAATTTAAATGTTGATTTACATTCTTTTGATAGAAAACCATGATTGAATATAGTTTTTTTCACTTTTATATACTATTTTTGAAAAAACACACTTATTCATTGTAATTATGGAATCAAAATTTGTTTCCATTGGATTTCTAGTATTTTTTGAGAAAATTAATATTTTAATGAATAATTAAAATAAATGATTTTAAATTCTAAACTTAATTTTCATTTAATTTATTTTTATGGATATATAATTAATCGAATTGGTTGAAAAAAAATATTTAGATTATTTTTTTACCATTTATTGAATTTTTTTTCATTGGATGTAATTCCATATTAAAATTGGACATAAATACAAGTTAATATTGTGATAAATTTTACTTCTTAAAAACATACTTTCTGGTTTTGACTACGTGAATTAATTTAAAATTAATTAATGAAACTTATATCTTTTGAATTAAAAATAAACTAGATTCTATATTTTAAATCAAAAGGTCATGATTATTTAAAGAGGTACATTATATTTTTTGGCATTATGAATAGTAACTTTAGTAATTTTTTATATAACACTATCAAAGTGTAAATTTGGTAAATAAGTGTAATAATAATATAATAATATGAAACAACTATATAACATGTCATAATATTATTTCATGAGTCATGGGATATAAAAAAAGCTAGAGGCTGAACTTTTGGAATTTGGGAGACATTAGGGTGTGATAATGATAAGTTATAATAATAAATTTATTATAGCAAGAAATATAACATAAACATGAATCTTATAACTAAATAAAATTTAATATAGGTTTATATAATTGACATATATGACTATAAATATTTATTATAAATATACAAATATTTACAATATCATGGTCATTTATTTATTATTTTTTAGACATTAAATTTACTAATTTCTCTTTTACAAAATAATGATGCAGTGATTACCTTATTAATGAATGATTCATATAAATGATATTATAAATATTAACATATATGTTATTTAAATTTTTTTATTCCATATAATAATTTTATGGATGATTATGAAATTTTATATATGAGTTAATCTAGTTTTTTTGATGAATAATGTTTTCAGTACTATATCAAAAATCAATTACAATATATTGTCAAAAATGTCATAAATGCGTTTTTAAAACAAATAGTATTTTATTAAATGATATAATAGTAATAGAAATATAATATTTAGAAAAATTAATTATATAATGTTTAAAATTTCATAAATTATCCTCTTGAGGTTCTCTTGGAATTTCATAGTAACTATATTAATAATAAAGTGTAAAAATACAAGAAGACATGGTAAAAGATAATTTATTAAAATAAGTGTTAAAGCCAAATGATAAGGTAAAATTTATGAAATCAAATTGTATAAAACCTTTTTTAGAAAATTTTTCCTATTCCTATATAATAATTGATATATATCACTTTGTCACTTTTGTAATTTTAAAATAAATTTCAAATTAGACAGTATTTCCAGATGTCGCTAATGTGCCCCTCCACCTTCTTATAAAATTCTATCACCTTTACCCACTTAAACACTTTACTAAAGCCCATTGGATCATCAAAAATATACTAAAATAATCAGAAGTCATCCCTACCTTTTTCATTGAAGCCTTACCTTAGGATTAAGTTGATTAATGAATGCCTTTTTTCTCAAATAAAAATAATTTATCAGATTTAGAGGTAAGGACTTCTATCAGGCTCCTTTAAATTTTTTTTTATTCTATAACACAATAAAATATTATTATTACATTATTTTATATTCACAATAGTATAGTCAATATAATATGAGGATGTTATGCTAATGGTTAGACCAACACTTACACACACCTCTATCCAATTCATTTAGTAACTTCTTTTTCTGTGTACGGTGAACTACAGCCTCCCAAAAAAATATGTTTATTTTTTTCCTACAACCTTAAATGGGGGAAATAAATATGAAACCCTATTTATATATGATATATATTAAATTTATATTTTCACTATGTTTCTGTAATTTTTATTAGAGCATTTTATTATAAGATCCATAATGTGTAAATATGATAATTTTATTTGAGGAACTATGGACTACCACCCCCTCAATGTTTAATGACTTGTTAATTCCACACATGGAACATGAATAGGATGTTGTAAATGATCATATGTAACATATATAAAATTTATATTATACTGGTTTTATAATATAACATTGTATCATTTAGTTATAAATTCTTTAATAAGACCAAAACATTATGTAGCATTCAAGCGTACTAATGACCTACCATCTTCATGAATAGTGCATTTCATTTATTATATCCAAATAATATAGATATTATAAATACATATATACAATATATATATTGTATATAAATCATGACTAATTTTATGGAGATGTAATTATTACCACAAGGGAAATTTACATCAAAATAAAATATTTTTTTTACTTAAGTACCAAATATAAAAAAAACCACTTATATGAACTTTAATAACTACTATATATATATAACACGTCAAAAAGATATATAAATGTTTATAAAATAATGAAAATGGTTCTCATGAAATTATAAATTTACATAACTTTATCATTTAGGAACATAAATATTGCACATGAGGAGTCAGAGTAACGGAAATGGACTTCATCTCAATCTTCTTTCATTGAGACATATATTAAAAATATAAACCACCTTCTTTTATATGATGTCTAAAAAACCCTATAACTAATAATTAAAAGGGAATATTTTTTCTATGAATAATTTTACTAAATGAAGAAATTAATTTGTTAACGTTTGTGGTGACAACAACCTCAATGCCACTATAACCGTTATTTGATATTTTGATTACTCTATAAGATTTAAATTATTTTAAGGAAATGAAATCACTTATTCCCTTATTGGGTGTTTTCTAGTTGAAAATGGTTTTTAATCTGGGTTTACTATGTCTATATATTGAAATTATCTCAAGTGATATCAAATGATATTTTATGGGTGAAATGTTGATAATTGAAATCATTTATGAGTTATGATTATATTATGTAATTTGGACATATGGTTGGAGTTTATGTGATCAACCAAGGACATGGGGTTACATGATAAAACAAATATGGGAGGATCTATGATAAACCAAGTGAATATGTTTTCGTTATAACCTACAATGTATTGGGAATGAAATTCGGGTGTATGGATGTTCTATTTGTAAGAATGGGATGTGTGTAAGTCGACCAAATTGTTATTCCCTTTATGTATGACTATGTGTGAAGATACATTTTAAATGTAATATTTACTTTATATGGGATTTATGGTAATATTATGGTTTTAAAATGAGTATGAAATGATTTAATATTCGATGATGAGTATTTAGTACATCTTAATGGTGGAATACATTACTTTATGAAATAGTATTCGTGGTTTACATGTATTCGAAATGCTAACTGTTTTCCCTTATATATGTATCCATTAAATACCTTGTTATTATCATCCAAAGATATGAATTTTTTCCTAGGATTTTTAAAGTAGAAAATATTCATAGATGGGATCATGGAAATTTTATTATGTTTAAGTGTTAAAAGAAACCTTGTATTTCTTAAAAAAATTTGTTTTGTGAAGAAAAATTGATTGTGAGTAGAAGCTTATACATTTTAATAATCATGTTGATAATTATAAATTATGGCCTAATTATATAAATTTTTAAACCTGAATAGATACTTAATGTCATTGAATGTATAACTATTTAAATATCTCATGATTATAAAATGTTGATTATCAGGGCCTCAAAGGGTATAATTATTAAAATTCGTAAAAACAAATTATAATCCCCTCCTAGAAAATATTATATTTACTACACTTTATTTCTCAAATTAGAAGATGAAATTATTTCATGAATAATTTTAATTGGGAATAAAAAAAATAAAGAAATAAAATATGCAACCTTTTTTAGTAGATACAATGATTTATTCCATCTTCATCTACCATATTAAATATTAATTAATTACATAAAAATCATAATAAAAATAAATAATAAAATTAAAAGTTAAATTAGAAGGTATAATACATGGTATAAACCACCATGTAGTTTATTGGTTTTCACTATATCTAGTTAGTTATTTGATGTGTATTATACCCAATTTGAAGTTGGGTATAGTTTGATTGAGAAGAAAAATTAAATTTGATTTTTCCTTATGTGCGTGAGTATAAAAAACAATTGATAACCCGAAATACTATATAAAATTTTAAAAACTAAAAAATTATGAAAGATATTTTTGGACGTTCATATCAATAGGGATTTTCATATATGGGTTCTCCATATTGATTTTCGTTGTGTCCTTGCCCATACTGTATGGAAATTGTTTTTAGGAGGTAATGAAACCACCAAATTTTATTTCACCTCCTCTAATTTCGTCACCACATCATGGGTGTTATATTCTATAACATTCATGGTATGTTAAATTTTTCTGTTTTAGAAATATTAGATAAAGGGAAATCAAAAAAATCATATTGAATATGATTAAAACATTAATATTAAGAAAAAATAATATATTTCAATTGTATTTTTTGGAAATTTATCTCTTCTAGATGGACCATTGAAAACTACATCTCAACAAGTTCTTACACAACAATGTCTTACAAGGAAAAATGTAGTAGCATAAGTGTTTATTTTCATTTTTATGAATTGGAAGATAATGTTTTTAGATTTTCTTCATGGAATAAATTACAAGATTTATTCAAAATATTCTGATCTCATATATGTATATCAGCTAACATGATCTCTTCCATGACCTCCTTGAATAATAAATGAGTGAATGATGATATTATTAATTAAATTAGTAAATATTTATCATATTAATAATGAAAAATTACATTAGAATGATATTTGAATTACCCTCTATTATTCATTCTTGTGCTTGTTCTGGTTTTCACTAAACATACTTATCTTACGATGGACGTACATATTTTTGTATCTAATCTATATTCCACTCCATGTATTTTATTGAGTTACTAATCATTTATAACAAGACATCATGAAACTTTTAAAAATATTCATTCACCCTAATATCTGTTAGTGCATGTCAAATAACATGAATTTAAATTCATCATGAAAAATATATAATTGTTTTGTAAATTTATGTTTTTGTGCTTTCATAAAATTACTTTAAAAAAATTTATCTCCAAAAAATGAATCCAAATTTAAACCCATGTATTTTTTGTGGATAATTAGTTAATAATTTATTTACCCCATGAATTCAATATAGATTACACCGAGGTTGGGTCTTGAGGAGTTATCTTACACAAAAATGAAATTATTATATCACTATTTAATATCAAAAATATGTAAAACTTCATATTATAAAGAATAATATTTTCAATGATTCATGAAATATTAATATATTATTTTACATATAATAAATATAAACATAATTATATTAGGAAGAAATATGTGAAACATTCCCTCATAAGAGATTATAATTATAGATTTCACTGTTCATTTAAATATTCTCAATAACAAATTTAATATATTAATGAATATCAATAACACTACACCCTCTCATTCAAATTATTATTACCCAATCACCATGAGCTCTAAATTTGTGGAAAATAATCTCTTAAATCCATCTGGGAGATTTGTTCATTTACCATCACTAATTAATACATACTCCATAGTATTCATGATATAGATAGTTAAGGTAATGGTGAATATTGAATGAGAAGAATGACTCAGTGTTAGAGAAAATGGTTAAATTTCACAATATAGACTATTTAAAAACCACTAAAAATTATAATAAATAAGGTGTATTAAATTGATTTCAAAATAAACTCAATCCACCCCGATTCTATCTTTCGAACAAATTCCTATGTTTGTTACCTATTCTCGGGGAGTTAGAAGACAACACGGGGGAAAAAATACATAAATATAAAAATGGAATAGTGGATATTTGTATAGGATGGATAATATATTACAAAAATCTAAAATTATAAAAATTCAAATACTAAAATTCTACTAGTAATGTTGAAAAAATGGATACCAAAGTTTCCTCACACAATTTGAAGGAAGAATGCAATATTTTTTTTGGGATAGGGGTGAAGAATTCAATGAAAAAATATCCTCATTATTAATTCATGTTTTAGTAACATTAAATGGTATAATTGGGATAGTTGTCTTCTAGAAATTTATTAGTTTTTCCCAATAATAAAACAGAAATGTTTCATCTTTATATTACTCATTAATATGGAGTAAGATATATTTAATCCATAAATTTAATATGTCTAGTATTTCTCTTTGTATTACTATGTATTGTGTCCCCATGCCATTACATCCCTGAAAATGAAGGAATTATTTTTATCACAATTCTTAAATAGTTATTAATCCTAATATTACTATTTTCCAAGTGTAATTTCAACCCCTTTGGACGATCCAATTAGGATATATGGGCCCATAATAGAAAATTGACAAATTTAAGAAGTGATTTAGTGGCCCACCATTTGAGACAGTTTTAAGCTTTCAAATGAAGAAATTATTTTTGTTTAATGATGTAGTAAATTATTTACATAGAAAATATAAACCAATAAAAAATATTCAATTTTATTCCATGATAAAAATGTAATGGCCCAAAAACATAAAGAGATAAAATCTAAAATAGACCAATTTTGAAATTAATCCCCAAATACCACAAAACCAAAAAATTTTACCATTACCTGTAAAATAAATATTTTTTGGGATTAAAAAATTGAAATTATAATTTAAAGGATTGAAAATATTTTATCTTTCTATCACATCAATTTTATCTCATATATAAAATTTCATAGACTTATCGAATTTAAAATTAGTCTCCACAACTAGGCGAGTTGTATGAATAAAAGTTTTTGATATATTATTCTTGGTAAGGGTATAAATATTAGATATAATTCTATGATCATATTTAGAATATATTATTAGATTAATGGTATTATTCATTGGTTATTATATATGAACTTCATACAAAACCAGTCAATGTACACTTATCATTCATTCTATCATTTTATTTTTCGTAATACTATAAAAAAGTAATAAGATTGTGAAATCATAAATATTCATTCATGATCCAAGAGAAAATATCACTATAATATGAAATATCTTTATATTGTACACATAATAATAGAAAATATTTTACATTTGGTAATATCACCATATATTCTTCAAAATGGGATAAAATCCTATAGTGGATTTAGTTCACTCTATATTCCCAATGTTTTCATTATCATGGGTACAATTTATGGCCATCATATTGGACATATTACCACTTTGAATTGGGTTCACTCCACATTCTAGTTCATATTATCTAATGTGATATCATTATTTAACCATTTCATTTCAGGGTTTTATTAATTTGATTTAATTCTACACATAATGTGATCTATACATAATTGTTGAACAATATTGTTCAAAAATTGATCATTTCAACCTACTATAAATGAAAATTGGTAATGAAATGAGTTTTCATTATTATTTTATCAAAATGCAATCAAATCATGTAATATAACCATAAAAATTATTTTTTGCAATTAAATAACTATGGAATATGTTTAAGAATTTATTTGAATATATGAACTACATCATCATAAGATTATTGAAAGAATAGGGTACCTGTATGGATATTAAAAAAATATAGAACTTATTAATTAATGTAAAAATTGAACTATTGGAATAATATAATTATTCAATAATTTATCATCATATGGAAAATTTTATACAAAAATAAATTAGAAATTCATCTACAAACCTAAGAATGGAAAGCACATTGTGTGAATCTTGTGTATCATTAAAGTTTGTTCATGGGTGAATAACTAACCAATTTGTAAGTTTCATTGATAATTAATTGGTTATAATATATCTACACCTCATCCTACTCTAATTATTCCCTATAATGGAAAATAAATATAGTTTTTCTTATAACATGATTTATATGAAATGAGAAGTTAGTGGCCTATTTTTAATGAATGAAAACATATTAGGGATTAATGATTGTGGTCCAATAGAATTAATGGATATCAATTAAGAAAATAACATAAAAGATTTATTTTTCAGAAATCTATACTAAAAATATATATATTTTGTCTCTTAATCCAATTTCCTTATTTTACCATATCTAATTCAAAATAATAGTTTTAAAAACATGACTATAAGTTTGAAAGATAGTTTATGGATGTTGATTTTTTAATCTAGAATGAGGAATGGCCAATTTTTTGGTCATGTTGACTTTCCCAAAAAAAATTAAATTCTCCGTCAAAATATTTATTCCAAAATTAATAATGGACAAGGATTTTTTTCCATTTGTTTTCATTTAATTTTCTTCAAAAATATTCACATATTTTTATTTATTTATATTTAATTTACATGTATGTTCAAAAATTACCCTTAAAATGATAACTTCAAATTTTATAATTGGTTAAACAAGTTATTTTCTTGGTTTGTATTACGATATAATGATAATTTTTAAAGATTGATGAATTTTAATAGGAAATCATCTAGGTATGTGGCGTTCATAATTGTGGATTTCTGTTTTCATTCATATGATGTGATAGGAGAAGATTTTTTTCATATATTGTTTCTCTATAATGCATTTTAATATAATGAATGAAAATTGGTCAACACCAAAACTGAGTTCCTATGGGGGTTATTTAGCTATATCTACAGTGGAAGTGGTGTGGGGGAAACAGATAAATTCATTGGATTTTCGTAAAAATATTTATATATTTATTTTTTTGCATTGAATAAATTCATTCATGGTCTAGACTTAATGGAGTGACTTGAGATTCAAAGAATATAAAAAATCATATGTTAGGTGACAAGTCACATGTTTTGTTGTGCATGGACTATGGATTGGATTGAAATACTTATTTAAAAGTTCACCAACATGGATAGGTACATATAAAGAACTAGTTTACATGTGCATGTCATGGTATCCAAACATGGAAAATGAACACAAACACTAATATAGTACGTCAGCATGGCCAACACACACACACACAATTAGAGTAGAAGGGAACATGTAGAGTACATGGCAATGTGGGTGATTACAAGAGCTTGTGATTATGTATAGAATAATTAACATGTGTGATATACATACTAGGTCGATTCTACCATCACCTGTCCTATTAGAGGAGAGAATGGGGTGTCACACTCGAGTTACCATAAGAAAGGTTGTCCCTGTTGGGATTGGTCATGAAAATTGGAATCAAATATATTTGTATTTAGTTCACATTTTGGACATAATATTTGAAGTATGTAATTGGAAATAGAAAAATAATGTAAAATTATATCTATATCATCTGTTATGCAATGAAAATATTATTGATTTTGTAGGAGATATATCCATTCACTGCGAAATTAGTAGCCTTCTTATTTAATGAAGACATATAGGCATTGGTTGCAGGAAAAAATTGGTACAAGTATCATATATTAATTTATTTCCTTTTGATATTTTTCTTGGGTCATGTCCCCTATATACTCATAAAAAATGGTGGATCTTGAGTATTCATGATATGTAAACGTTAAAAACTAGATTGGATTTCATAGAAGCATCAAATTAATGATCTGAATGGTGATTATGATTATGTATAGTGACATATGTTGGAGGTGGTACATATGGGTAGTTTTCCTTACATAAATCCACCAATAATGATGTAATTTTCTCTACATTTCATTATATAAGATATGTTCAGAATTATTTCACTCCATGAGATTTAGATATATAGAATCATTGGTTTCAGAGAGGTAAATACACCTAAAATAGGAATGGATTGAGGTAGTTCGGAAATTTTTCTACCTTTGTTAGGATACCTATATACTATATTCTTATCCTATAATCATGTATTCAACATGGATACATAGGGTGATAGTGGATTTTAGTGACATAAAATCATGGAAATGATACAATATCTTTGAGGGAGTTCACGAATGTACTTTTAGAGAAGTTTTATCCAGCTAAATCGAATGAAATACATATCCAAGAGTTTCTGGGGGATAGGATGAGAAGCATTTCTATTGGATAGTATGTGTTAATGGTCTCCAAAATTCATCATAATAAAATATTATTTGTTAGGATGCATTATTAAATAAATGCATCTTCATTTTTCCATTATTTTGACCATAGTTCAAATGTATTATAAAATTATGTTCCTACAAATGGTTGGGTTCATTCACAAAACATATTTGAAAGTGGATTCTGAAAAAATAATTTAGTGATAGTTGGTGGTGGAAGTGGGAACTCCATAACTATGATTTCTTCAGTAAGTAGATGATGTATGATACCAGGATACTGCAATTGTTTTAATTTCTATAGATTTACTGAGGATATATGTGTTGTAGTTTTCATCTCTCATGACTTTTCAATTTATATGAGGCAGAGGATATGAAACTCCTATAATGGATGGGGTTGTTTCACACTAAATTGAACAAATTACAATTTTTCATACAATTATATGGTATGTAGGCAACCAATGGAATATATAGTGAAAATAAGAGGGAGGTATTATGAGTGGTGAACATGGAAGAAAAAATGGGAAAGCGTTAGGATGTAGTCAATATTTTTATCAGTTACCACTTCCACATCCATGTGCTCTATAATGGAATATAGGACCTGTTTGATAGAGATGTGCATAAAAACCAATTGGTTGTGGTATTTGGAAAATTACCTCCACAAGTTATTGGAGGTATGCTATTTTTCTTTTCAAAAATATATACAATATAGATAGTATGTATCAAGGGAGAAACATTTGCTTACACATCCCTTTATTGAGATCTACAGATTCCAATTGAGCCTTTGGGTTTAACCTTACACTTGGAGACCATTAGCAATGGAGATTCAACAATCACACACATTTTTTGATAGTGTGACCTAACACATGGTATAGAAACATTCCATTACGATACTCTGATAGAGATGATGACGCCTAATGATATATTTATGGGTATTTAATGGATCTTCAAAGTTCATACACAAGCATATTATTGTTGGATGTGGATCATGTGAATCAACACTAACGGGATGAGGCTTTCAATAAACATAAATAATGGGAAAAATAAATATTTGGATAGGTTCATTAGTATGGGGACACAACCAATTACACATAAATAGAATGTTATTACAATTAGTGGAGCATATACAAGGAATAGTAAGAATCCTAAAGTCGTGGAGGACATTTAGGATTTCCTCCTAGTAGATTTATTGGGCTTAACTACCCCTCATCACACTAAGATATCATTATTGGAATTTATAAAAACATAGAGACTCTCTAAATATTTGTAGTATCATTTCATATGGATATTATAGAGATTTTGGAGATTATGGTAGTATTTAAAAATTTATGGTTGAAGGGATTTTTACAGACTTTATTTATCCCCCTAAGGGACACCAGTTTTGTTCCAAAATATCGAGGCTGATTGAATATGATTGTTTGTTGGTAACCATTGTTTTAATGTGAAGGAAATATATAATAACTCTATACACTTATGACTCAATAACCAATTTGACCATTCCAAAAGCTCCATGTGGTTCTTGAATATTAATAAGTTCCTATGGTTATCCCCGAATCCATTTTTGATAATGGGAAATAATAACAATGTAATGTTATGATGTCTATTATCAATACATGTACATGATTCATCATTTTTTTGTGATGAACATTATTTCTTTTTTATAGGTCTAATAAATCATATCACATACCCTTCTTATATCATTATATGTAACAAATAAATAATTAAATACTTGTTTCTTCATTGTCATATTTTGATCATGAAATATAGTTTCAGATTGACTTGAACATACATCTTGGTTAATAGGCTTAAGGTAAAATAACAAAATGTTAGTTAGGAATTAAATAGGTTGACACATGGGTATAATTTTTCTCATAAGAGGGTGTATTAATAGGAATAGTAATGGTAATGTTAGTGCATGATTGAGAGCCACTCAGTAGAATGATTTAGGTGTAGCGATTCATTGGATTATAATTTTATTGTTGAGTATTCCAGATAATATCACAATAAGATTTTCACCATTTATTTTATTGACCTAATAAGTTCAAGAATTCATGAGGATGGAGAGGTTCAAGTATAAATTTTCAAGAGATTTAATATATGTTTAATGTAAACCCCATCATTAGACTACCGGAGGAGGTCGAATAATATGTCGTGTTCTGCAATTCCATTAGAACATGGATTGTATGTGCTTAGATGCAGAGGTAGGAATGGATTACCAATTTTTCATGGAAAATCAGACTCTATAATCATAACTACACAACCCATGGTAAATATATGCAAGTAGTATTATTTTACTTAATGATGTACTGAAACTACCTTATGTGGGAGAAGTTTATAAGATAATCTGACCACTTGAATATTATGAATATATTTTACAGAAATTATCATTACATGATAATTAATATACGTCTATGTTTCACCCAATATTATGAATTTTTAATAATTTTTTCTCTATAGAATTATAATTTCATGGAATACAATATCAGAAGGTGATTTTTTCATTCTTTTTGGTAAAGGAATCATATCAGTTATCCTCTTTGGAATTTCCCTTCGTGTATGAGTATATTTAATTTTACATTATATCGATTATTTTTACCATTCATATTCAATATCATATTAGAGGGGGATCAATATAGATATACCAACTAGAATAAATTTAATGATCATAGATCGACTATATTTTATCCATCTAAATATCATGAAGGTTTGATGCATGTAATTCTTTTTTGAGTGTGAAATATTGTACCAATTATATTATTTGATGATGTTATGAGGATGTTCCATATATCCCATTTAGTTTTATATCATGTACTTGAATATTATTTTTAGAACCTCAATGTATATTATTATGGCTATGGGTGAATTGGTATGTTGATGTTTTGTCTATGGATGCCTAAATTTTGGGAAGTAAAATAAAATGAACAATGTTATAGAAATTTTGAAACAAATCATTGAGGTTATAGTGTCTTTGTTGGATAATATATCCCTATAATTTGTGATGGTGATTCTATAATGAACAAGAATACATGATTCTATATGGGTTTTAATAGACAGACTCACCAAATCATCCCACATCCCAGATACCAGAGGACACAATTTAATAGATAAATTTGGAAGAATTTATTCATAGGATATATTATGGATCCATATATTTCACTAGATGATGATTCTAATTATTTTATTAGACTGAAATCATGATTATGAATAGAATAATTATGGTAAATTTTCATTTAGCTCTAGTAGAGAATAACATCTCAAAACTATATTGATTTTATAGTGATAAGACCATTAATGATCTATAAGAAATTATTTGGCTGTGTATATTAGAAATTAACTATATTTTGGAGGTCTAACTACAGTTGGTGGTGGCTTCATGTAAAAAAATTATAATAGAACCACTTTTATGAAACCTTTTGATTTATTATATAGGGGAAACTATAGCTCACCACTATGTTGGAATAATCCAGGGGATTCAATACACATGGTCTTATATATAGTGAATGCAACAATAGAAAAGGATATGATCATTAAGAACTATGTGAGGACCCCCTAGAGTCAATAAATGTATTTTGTGGGTTATAAATGGAGGCCAATTAAGATTGAAAAGGTATAATATGTGTTTCTATAGATTTTACTGTCGTGAGTATTATAGTGTTTTGAATAGGTTATGAAGTCATATTTGAAATTTATCTCACCTTTCTATATAGTAAATAACTATTGTGATGTGTAATACCACATAAACCTACAACCATTCTAATATCAATCAAAATGTATCTTTTACATGTCACAGTTGTGGAGTTATGAGAAAGACCCATAACATATTGTAGAGAGATATGGGATAGACATAATGGATATATATACCTATACATATCACTTGGATGAGGTAAATAATTGAAAAGAGAAGATATTTATTGGTTGATTGATTCCCTTGGTGTGTGATTATTTGATTCATAGAATCTTCATGAGATCATAGAATAGTAGGAGAACAATAATAAACCCAATTACAGTAAAATTATTTACTAGGATTTTTTTATCACGATGAATATACTTGAGATAAGTGTAATATAATGACTATATTATATAATTTTTATTCAATAAGAGACATTAATTAGTATTTTTAAATATCTTCATTGATTCACAATTGGATTTCAGGGCTTGAGGAGGTTCGAAATTGATATACAAAAGATATTAAATGTATTATGTCATGTGTTCATATTTTTTTGAGATAAAATATGCACTCCAAAACTGATTATAAGATGGGAAATACAACAATGTCTTTAAATTAGGAATATTTTATTTACACATGGTTTGGTATTTGTATTTCTTCATGTGATATTTTGTTTTATTATGGTAGTTATTTGTTAATAATTTAATGTATTTATTTGTTAATTAATTTTTATTAAATGGATATAACTAATCCCAATATATTTGGTTCAACTTATAGAGAATTCCATGGTTTTCTATAAAACCATATATATTTTAGTTCAGAGGGTGGTTGATAAATTTCGGTGAATGTAAATGTAACATGGGTGGACAATTAATGTACGAAGGATTTCATAGATGTCACTATTGTAATTGACATATAACCCCTCATTAAGAGTGATTAATACAAAATAGATATAGGTATTTTTTATGATTATGGAATTCCAGTTTTAACTATATTATTTCAAACATGAATAAAGAATTATTTCAAATTTAATTTAGGGTCAACCATAGATTTTTGGTTTTTATTTTCCTTCCTATAATTTGGAATGGATAATATGTTGATCATAATTTATAATTAGCTTTATTTATAGTTTTATTTGACATGTATCTTCTTCTAATATGATAAAATGATGATGTTGTTCCCTCATGCATATTTTTTTATTTCTTTAACACATTTCATTAGGAGTTTATCAATTTTTTTATATTTTTCTAACTGTCCAACAAATTACTAAATATTGATCAATTTTCCCTCGATATTTAGAAAAACAGATTATTTATATGTAATTCAGTTTGATACCGAGTATATTACTTATCCATAGTGAATTGCTTATTGGGACCAGGTTGGGATATAATGTTCATCATTGTTTGTTTTGGAATTCACCATTGTTGTGTGATGGGGTATGATCTGCATAATAATAGTGTGTGAAGAATCTATCCATCGATGAAGAATATGGATTGCTCAAAACTAGAGTTATTTTCTATAGTAGATATAATTGGTGGATCAAAGGGGGAGGTGAAATATATAAAAACATATAGAACATATGGGGATTTATTTAAATCCATGACAACAGTATAATGTGCATATAAATAAAAATTTACATGATTACCCTAGATGTAGTGACTATGATACCAATAAAAATTAAATATATCACATTAATTCACATGTCGAACATAGTGTGATACATGGACGGGGACCCAACATGTACCCCTGAGTACATGGGGGAAAGAAAGTATCATGTACATTAGAACCAGAAAAATACATGGGACTAGTTGTGTACACTGTATTGACTTGAATAACCTAGAGATGGGAGAGTATATGGGCCTGACCAGAGTACTGAAAAATGTATGGTTTATATTGTATTGATATGGAGTACATGGGAATAGGTTTAAGTACATGATCAAGGAAATTTTCCCACATGAGAGAGAGGGTATAAGTGTCACTCCCTGTATTCAACATACACACTATTATATTTTACCCTGGTAGGTTATTTCCATGTTCCCTTTAGTATAGATGAATATATGAAGGGAGAATCACCATTTCCCATTCCTATTAGGTTATATGGTGGTATGAGTTCATCATTAGATGATTTGATAACCTCGATGAGATTTTATTGGATATTTTCAAGAATACCTATGTGTAACATGTGGAATGATCGTTTTTAATTTTTTCCCTATGATGGATGACCAGTATCCTTACAAACTATTGTAATTGGTGATCCCAATCATAGTGGGTTTACACCATGTAGGGTCAGAAATACCATATATTCCATAAGTGACTTCCTATATCTATATGTCTATATCCTCAAATTTTATGTGTGTACATTTTCTTTATGATGCATAATAATAAAGACCTCTCAATGTGGACCTTTTATGATTTTTTTCTCATGGATTGAGTTTCCCAGATGATCCTTACCTCAATGAGTCTATAAGAGTCATTGGTTGGATGTATGGAGGTGACCATACATTAAGAATTGTAGTAAACAAAGTTTAAATATAGTTAGTTATTGTTTATTATCATATTTTTTTTTCTACTATCATGGTTTTGGGAGGAATTCATATAATGATGATTTAGGTTTATTGATTTTGGGTTGATCTAATTGGTATGTCATACTAACCCCCATATGTTCTCTACTAACACATGTATTTCTATATTCATAAGAAATGATTTATGATGGAGTCTAAGGTGGGATAAGAATATGAAAAGAGAAATTAAGATATAGAGTTCATGGTTTGGTCTAGGTATTTTATTTGAGTAGTTGTAAGTTAATATAAAAATTGAAAATATTTTGTTGTCTTGTATCTCTTCCACCATTCTTTCAAATATATCCGGTGAACTCAGAACTAGTATATAGTTGAATTATGACATTCAAATATTTGCTGTATTTTATCATTCACAATTGAATTGGTATTTGGATATCTATGAGGGTGGTCAAGTACATTAATCAATATTAATTTTTATATGTGACATACATATTTGTTACATTTCATTTTCCTCTGTCCTATTTTTACTGGGCATGGTGTGTCACACTCATCTTACCTCTAGGTAGGTATCCCCATGAGGGACATGACATGAGTGTTATGGGATTTTTACACCATACATAAAATATAATTATCAAATTCCATCCAAAGAAATAATATAGTTGGTATTATTATGTCATCACATAAATTTAGGAATAACAATCCATAATGTATATTGAAATATTATAAAGATCTCATCCATAAAGTCATTTAAAATTTGATAGAAAAAAGTGATAAAACATCTCTTCCATTTGGTTATATTAAAATTGTTAAGTTTATCTAATAATTAAAATAGTGTATTCTATGAAATAACTAGGTCATATAATGAATAACTATTGAATATGAAATTTTATAATATTTGAAAATTTTATTCACTCATATAAATTAAAATATTTTATTATTTTTATACATTATTATGCACACAAAAATGAATTATTTTAAAAAATTTATAAATATTAAATTTAGAACACTAATTATAAATTTAGTGTTATTGAATATTTTTATTTTGAAATATTTCATGTATTTATAAAAATATCCATAAATCATGATCATGAACACGAATATGTAATATGATGATTCCCAACCCCAAACAGAATAAATAATGTTATCTATTTTAAAAACAATTTCTCAATTATTTTATTGTTAATTAAATAAAATGAATGAAAAACAATAAAACGTCATATATAATGATACTATAATATAATATATGGGTTTTAACATATATGTGGAATATATGTTTCCCCCAAAGATATTTATTATATATAATCATAGATATTATTGATATTGTAAAAATTACACTTACTAGAAGTCTCATCTTTCATCAAATGCATTAAAATGACAAATATTTTAAATGTTTATTTATTTAAAATCTATTATAGTTCCATATTACTATAAAAATTTCTATATATAATCCCCTAATTATTTCAAATTACTTTTTTAGTTTTATAACTTCTTTAATATTAGTACTCTCTTGAAGATTTTCAGAGTCAATCCAGTTTTCAGTTCACTAGTTTCATTAAATGAAATTAAATAATGGGATAATAAACTAATGAATCTATATAATTTCATAATTATTATGAATATTTATTACATATACTTTAATGGTTATAAATATGATTTGGTGATGAAAAATGAATTACCTCACATCAGAGATTCGTTAGTCTGTACATATACCTATGATCTATTTCAATTCATTGGGGAAAAATCCATAATTGTTGAATTTCACTATTTTTGGGACAGTTTTGTTTGTTAATATAGTTGGGTGAGAATGTTATTTGTGGATATCTTAAGAATTTTATTACCAATGATTTTATCATCTCTCTCTAATGATGGTTAGAAGAACAAGTGGTATGATTGAGTATTAAAAGGCATCATGACCAGCATCATGAATGATATGAATAAATGTATTAAATATATATAAAGTAGTTATAATTATTCATGTATATGGTGGTGGTGATTCACAATATATCCCAAATATTTTTGGTAAACATTTTTTAGTTATGGAAAAAAATTAATGATTGATTGATTTTCAGGATAATGATATTGTTGAGATAAAGCATGTATGTGTTTCCCAATGTTTTTAGAAGGCGAATGTTTGCAGCCACCACAATAGTATATAGGAATGGTATGTAGGTGTCGTGAACCACGATGGGCCACCATCAAACCTAAAATCGAACTGGATCTATGGCAGTGGTCAAAAGGTGTTTTCAAACCCCACGGGATGAAAACAAATTCCCAATTTTAAAGACATGCTTCAAGAATGATATTTCCCACGTTATATACATAAATAACATAGAAGACAAAAAGGAATCCAAAAATGATGATACACAAAAATACATGCCATAACCTATTTTTAAAATAAAATTTACATATTTATGAAATTAACCCCAAAAACTACCATAGGATGAGATTATAATTCCATCCCAAACATCCACTTAACAAATGTAGAAACATCCTTAGGCCAATACTAACAACCTATTACAAACAAGAAACCTAGAATCCCGATCCACCAACATAAAAAAATTTCTTTTAGATTCTAATAAATGGGGTATACCTAGACCCATATATGTATGTTGGGTGTGATCCAAATCCTTGTAGGATGCAAACTAGATAAAAATATTCAAGGATTTAATACTAAATAAAAATGCAACATGATCATTTATATAAATGATAACTTTGGAACAATGCAGGGATGTAATCTTTAAGGAAATGCACATTAAAATGATACCATTTTTGAGGAACCAACCCTTCAAGAAAAATTTATTAAAATAAACATTCTTTATGAAAACTATCAAGGTCCACTATTTGCATGCGGTTGGTACAGTATCACATAAGTCTCAAGTGACCACCATTGGTAAATCCCTAGGGTCAATCTAGCTCTAGTGGGAGAGTAGAAACCCATTCATCTGGGAAATTCAGCATATAACCCATGTATAATAGTGATCTTGTGCATAATCCCATAGACGCGGACACCCTAGGGGCCTAGTGATCTCCATTCATCAACATTGATTCGTTAGTGTTTTCAACATCAATCCTTCCAGAAGAATTATGGATGAACAACTTCTAAAATGCATTGGGTACTAGAACTAGTCATCCCACCTTGATACTCATGATTCCTAGATTCTCAATTCCATTACAGATATTACAGAAATCCTACATTGACAAATTTTTTCCAAGAATTCTTCCATTTTTTATAAAAAACAAACCCCCCAATTTACAGAAATAATATCTATTTCAAAAATACACTTCAATATGGAATGAAATTTTAATAAAGAACCAATCTAATAATGTCATTTGAAAGTGACACAATTAAATACCAATTCATTTCATAGGCCTAACCCATTTTAAATCAACAACAACCAAATTTATTTCACAACGTGATTCCCATTATTTACTCAATTACAAAATCAAATTTCAAAGTGCACAACAAGTCTAAGGAGCCCAAAATAATTCATTTCATTTCAAAACAACATTTTTGTTCCTTTTCACATCATGTGACTCAAACAAATCCATCCATATTTATAAAAAAAATACGAAAAATACATTCAATAACAATATAAATAATACATACTCAATATATATCCATTATCCCTTACAAAAACCATTTCAATAAATTAATCATTACAAAATAAATTCGTTACACATTTCACACCACAAAATAAAACCCTAGAAAATGTTTATAAATACACTCAAGAATATTATGAACATTTTAATATGTTAATGCATGACACCACCTACATAATGTAGAAAAAGATCTTGAAAATGGTTTGAATCCCCATCTACACCACCACATTTCCCTACTAAGGAAAGATCAATCAAATAACATCTTGATAAAACTCTATAAGAAAAGAATGAACCCTAAAATGAATAACCCACACACTAGAAAATTATACTAAAACGGAGAATAGATAAAACCCTAAAAAGGATAAATCAAGGGAAGGAGGGACATATGTGCGGTTCCATTGAATAATGTAATCCAAATCCACCCAAAAGGGGAGATTCCTTGGAGCTATGCTAGGGAGAGGAGGCACGAAGGTTGGACAAGGCCAAAGGAGGATGAAAATTGTTTTTAGGTGTTAAAAATTGGGGAGAGTGAAAAAGCAGGAAAACAATAATTAATAACCTTGAAAGGATACATGGTTAATCCACACAGTTTTTCAAATTGTGAATCATCCATACACCTATCTATTTTTAGGAGGACACCAACCACATTGTCTGACATACTATGCATTATCTATGCAATATCTTATATCTATAATCTTGAAATATTGAATGATTTTTGTGCTGAGGGACACAGGTGTGCACTAGTCTTGTGGTCGATTCTATCTCTTCCCGACACCAAATGAATATTTACCTGGGTAGTGCACATGGTTACCAATATCTTTGACCCATGTTATGTCCAACCATTTTATCAAATTTTTAGGATAATTTAAGAGGAATCCCAATGAAAAGAACTAGATCAACAATAAAGAAAGTGAATACATCAAAAAATGACATTCATTGCACCTATATCCCGTGAAAATTACAATGATCCTAACCAGAACCATAACCAAGGGGAATTCAAAATTCCAGGTGTAATAATTCACCCAACCAAAAATGTTCCACTACAATAAATCCAACCCATTGTTTATATTCAAATTCATGAATTGATACACTTTATTAACTACTGGATATTCCCAGAAAAAGTCAAATGAGAAAAAGATAAGGGCAGTACATAATGTAAAAGTGGTTTAACTGTTGAAAACACGAGACCAAAATTTACCCATTGGTATGTGTCCCCCACTCAAAGAAGATAAAATGTTTCTATTTGAACAATAAAAAAAAGAAACTATCACCACATAGAATCTAAACTCATTATCCAAAAAACTGTATATATTACCAAAAAATGGATTATCACATACTAGGGACTAGAAAAAGAATCCAGACCACAAATAGAAGAATACCTCTATAAACATAATTTTAAAAACTATTGTGAGTACTCTGAACCAAATACATACTCAAAGGATGAACATGAAATTAGGCTGATATGTACAAGACCATCAACTACCAAACAATGAACAATTATTAAACCATATTCCCAACATGGGGAGGCACAAATATACTACCCAACATTAGGGAAATGAAAATCCAAATTCAATCAAGATGAATTTCCATGACACCCATGGTGGGTCTCGCCATCATAAGATCCAACCAACATGGGAAAGGCACAAACCAACATGAGAATCCCAACAAAAATAAAATCTCTACTGCAAGGGATTTGAATAAATAAATTTTTAACCAATCCACAACACAATGTGGTCCACTACACCCCTGTGACACGATCATCCTTATATTGGACCTAAATGGATCTAAGATCAACTCACGGGGAAGGCCATACAAGGGCAATCAATTATAAAATTACATCAAATGAGACACAAGCAATGGGGAATTAGGAAAACGAGATTACCAAATCTCTTTATAAAAAGGTGGAACACTTCAACCAATATGGGTCACATCATGGAAATGAGGTCCCCACACAAATTTTCACCAAATGGGGCCATTCCGAATAGAACAACTAATCATGAGGTTAAAAATATCTTTATTACACACAATGAAGTCAGAAAATTAGACCAAAGTTCCTCACACAACAAGGGGTTCTAAAATATGTGACAGCTTCACTTTAGGACCAATTTTTGGAGCATTTTGGTTTGAAGCATATCCTACCTTAGTGTAACGCATTGCAAACCCCCTAACACATCTCCTCCTTTTATTTCCACAAACAACCACACTAGGATCCTAACATCACCATAAAACACAAAAAAAAAACACTAGTATGCCACATTGAATCGACATGGAACATAAAAAACATAGATGAACAACTTGCATCATCCCTTTCAACATGAACTAGAATCCTCATAAAAGGAACACATGAAAGACACAACCATTTAAAACAGAGAAATTTGGAATTCCCCCAAATAAAGACTTGTTTCTATTAAAACATATGATCCCAAAATGTTCTAAAATATTCACACATTCATTTGATCAAGAAACCATAATTGTGCCATTTCACTGAACCTGTTAGTTTCATCCTAAGTGTCCTTACAATTAAAGGAACATTAAATCGAGTCCTCAACAACTCATGATTTCTGCAAGATGCCATAATAGCTTCTTACAACCAGAATTTTCAAAATAGATGACAAAAATGATTCCTCGATGAGATAAACATGATGAGAGTTCAATGATTCTTTAATACAAAGTCCATCACCAAAAACCCCAATCCTCTTCCACCTTCCCATGTTTGAATTCCCCTCGCATCTCTCAAATAGATCATCCATGCTTAAATGTGTCAAACAGTACCTTCAAAGACTATAGTATCTCAGGAAACCATTGTCTCATTAACCATTCTGAATTTAGTCTCCCAAAATCAGAAGAACCACATAACAGAAAAATAAGAGGTGGATTCAACTCAAAAATCCAATAACATGTTCTATTCGTTGAATAATTTGAGTGTGTGAAAACTATTTATCAAATGTGGTGACACATCTAAAAGAATAAATTATTTATGGCGGTGCACACCATCCGAAAAATGAAAATGAGTATCTAAAAAACTTTCTCAACCACCATATTATACAAAAAAAACCACCAAACCCACAAAGGGAACCAAGACAAAAGAATCCCATTTTTTCAATGAAACCCACTGAAAATTATCCCAAAACCACATTATTAACAAGAACACTACCATGAAAACAAAAATGGGACACAAAGGACTATCAAAATCAAATCATTTCATAAGAAACATTCTGAAAACAAAATTACTCACATAATAAGCTCACTAATTATCAAAAAAAAAATCTTTTGAAATTCTTCATTTGTAATATAAAAGGTTTTGTGGGTTAAACATTCATCAATGGAACCTCATGGGCCGGATACATGCATGTTCTCATTCTACTATGGGACCTTTCGACATTACTCAAATAAACCATGCATGTGATCAACAGTGATAATATAAAGGATAAAAAAAGATTTTACTCTTTCCGAAATAAAACAATCCATAGACACTTCCATTTCGAATCCCATAAATAATCATTTAAAAAAACATGAAAAAACATGCAGCCCAATTTAAATCTCACAAAATGTTTTTAGAAAGACCCTAATCATTAAATTAAAGAATCTCTTTAAAAATTACCCATCAATTCCAAAAAATTAGTTTAATTTTAAGAAATTTTATATTTCACAAAAAAACCTTTTCATAATTTACCATTTAATTAAGAACTCATATATTATCCTTTAAAACATGATTCCAAACCCCTTCTGATAATAAAATTCAATTTCCTAGGTGACTATGTTTTGATAATCCTTACCTATTTATTATAAAAAACTACTACATTGAGATAATTTACATTTTCCACAAGGACCATTTCATGAAAATATATTTTCCTATGACTTCCATTAAGATGATTCTGAAAGAACATTTTCCCACTTTCAAAAAAATACACTATATATTTCATTTTGAATTATTCAAAAAAGGTATTTTCATTTAATTTTTTATAACCCACAATGAAACCAATAAAATCAACAGGAATATAGTACTAATGGGTGATTTAGAAATATTAATGGAGACCATACACCATGTTAGGATGGTATGACTTTGAGTATGATATACTCTGTAATACCAAACGTAGGATCGAAATAAGAATGAGATTCTCATATTCAAGAAGGGGGTGAGTTGTACCTTTTAAAAATTTCCTTAGGGAATTTTTAGGATGGATATGTTTAACATGGTTAAACAATATAATTCACAAGACCTATATGAGTAAAAAATACTTTCTAGATTCCGGAGTAGTGATTCTGAAAATGGAACATAAAAAAAGTTACAAAGATTATGATTCTACCTTAAAGCATATAGAATCTAACTATATTAGAGTACAAGTAAGGAAGTATAAGAAAGTTATACTTTCCTTATAAATAAAAAATGAACCAGAAAAAATAAGTAGTAAAACTATAAGTAATAAACAATAACTCTTTTAACCCAAAGAGAATGGTATCCAACAACCTTCGATAAAGGTCCCTTGATTAATAATTTCAAGAAAGTTTGTCTTACACACATCAGGGAAATCCCTCGATATGAAGATCAATGTCTATCTTACTATCCCCACAATCCCTCAACTATCAGGTAGTCGGAACCTCTTCCTACCTCAACATGGAATCCCTCAACTTCATGGTTTTTGAACCTCTATCTTCCTATCCCCGGAAGCCCTCGATTGTAATCATCAACAATTGTAGTCGCACGAAGCACGTCTACACATGGAAAATTTTGAACAAGTTGTTCAATATTTTTACACAAAGCTTTGAGAGTTAATAAGAGCCTCTCTCTCTGGAAATCAATTCAGGATGTTATGATCACCAAAATTCGAAAAGTTCCAAAAGTTGTGAGCACGTTCAAAAGAGCTTCTATTTATAGGAAAAGCTCCAACGGTCGGCTCCCTCCTCCAATGGTCATATTTATCCTCGAATTTCAAAGGGAACTGTACACGTGTCACTCATCCAACAGTTAGTCATTAACTGAATGCACGACATATTTTTGTAATGAAATAAGTGTAAGAATAAGTAAAACTAATGTTCAAAAAGTACGGAAACAATATTTAGAAGTCTAACCGAACTAGAATTCCGAGT
Source organism: Viscum album (assembly GCA_963277665.1). NCBI lineage: Eukaryota > Viridiplantae > Streptophyta > Magnoliopsida > Santalales > Viscaceae > Viscum > Viscum album. The sequence goes on from OY728127.1 coordinate 2,049,884,448, forward strand.
CTATAATAAAGAAATATTCGGATTCTATTTTTTAGGATTTCAGAACCTAAATTATGTAGAAATCCGGAGTCTTAATTTATAAGGAAATTTAGAGTCTGTTTTCACTATAATTTGGTATCTGAACTTATAGAGTTCGGAGTCAAACTAGTAGTAGTTTAGAGTCGAACACATAGATGTTCGGAGTCGAACTAGTAGAAGTTCGGAGTCTAACTCATATATGTTCGGAGTCAAACTTCTAGATGTTATAAGTTGAACTGTTAGGAGTTCGGAGTAAAACTCATAGAAGGTTGGAGTCGAACTCATATAAGTTTGGAGTCGAACTCATAGAAGATCAGAGTCATACTCATTAATGTTTCTATCCATAATTTGGAGTTGAACTTTGTGAGAGTTCGTATCCGGAATTAGGAGTGGAACATCATTAGAGTTTGTATCCAGAATTTGGAGTGTAACTTCATTAGAGTTCATATCCAGAATTTGGAGTGGAACTTCATTAGTGTTCATATCCAGAATTCAGATTGGAACTTCATTAGAGTTCGTATCCAGAATTCGGATCCTAAAACGGAATGCTTCATATCTAATAATAATTTGATTCCGAGGATTTAGGTATGAATCCTATTTTTATACATAAAAAATATTGATATGAGTAATGAAGATATGAAACGGGTAAATTTCTATGGGATGGAAATATTCCTAATAGAAGTAAAAAATAGATTTTCATATGTATTAGGTGTTTTTGATTTTCAAAACAAGAAAGAATGGAAACGTCATAATGAAAACCTTCTTAAATCAACAATCTCCCCCTTTTTGGAAAGCACAAACAACCATTAGAAAAAGAATATAAGGACATTGAACAATTTATTTAGACTCTGAAATTAAAACATATCTCCCATTGTTCATAGATGATGATGAATACAAATAACTCCCCCTTAGGCTTAGGAACTCTAAGGATTGTATTCTGTATTTCTTGAATGGATTTTTCATTATCATAATAATGACAAAATATTGTAATGAGAAACTCCCCCTTACATAAGGATAGTTCTTCTCCTAGAAAATATTCTTCTCCATTTTATATTTTTCCTTCTCCCTCTTTTGAGTAGTTATTTTTCCTTCTCCCCCTTTGTGATTTTCAAAAATAATTTAATAGAATGGAAAAGAAATATGGTACCTGAAATATTATTAATGATATTCATAGAAAAAATCAACCATAGTTCTAAAATAATTGGTAGAATTTTTTACAAGGAAGATCAAATGCAACAAAAGATCAGATTGAGTCAATTTGTCTTCCTTTTCCTTTGGGATTAGCTTCCTCAAGAGGGTTTCCAGCTTCTTCAAATCTTTCTAATCCTCATCAGCTTGCTTTTCCCAAGTTTTGATCCTTTATTGTTGAGCTTTCAAGACCTCTACCTGAGCCTTCATTGCCTCTTCCTACATCTTCAGTAAATCATCGTTCTTTTCCAGGTTCTCTTCAAACTCAATCTAGAAATCTCTTTCCCCTTTCCAGTTTTGGGAAACCGAGTTATGATTTCCATTCAAATCCCTCACCAATTGATTCTGAGAATTTTTCTCAAGGGTCAGCATATACTGAAGATTCATAATCATGGAATCATCGGTATCAAAAACATCTTTTACATCATTCTGAAACCGATAAGACTCATCCAAGTCATAATCAACATTCATTGACCATAGAGTGATTTTGCTGCAAGATTTTCTATGAACATCCTAATTGATAAGGAGATTTCAATTCTCAGCCACATTATTCACACACTTATCCATGGCCATGGATACATATTCTGATTTCTGATTTAGGCTTTGTTGAAGCATTTGACACCTGGAGTCTATAGTGGGAAAGATGGAAATGGAGTCTATAGTGGGAAAGATGGAAATCAGACACCTTTCTTGGGGATTGTTATTATTGAATTTCCACAAACATTATTTTTGAATAACCACCAACATCCTTCTTATTTATAACATCATTTTTTGGGGTGTCCATAAGCACTTGCTTCCCCTTATCATCTTTTGGAACTGCCTCATTAGGAGATTCTTCCTCGATTCAAGATAATTGAACAATCTTATATTTATCTAGTTTCTCCATCTCTGCTCCTTCAAGAAAATTATTTTCAAATCATTATTCTTCAGACAAATCATTTTCTTTCTCTTCCTCCTTGTCATCATCTCTTTTATCATCTTTCTCATCTCCCTTTCTTGGAGTGACCAGCTTTGAGGATTCGGCATCAGAAGATCGGAGTGGTAGTTTTTCTGTTAGGCTTTCCTTCTATTGATAATCATAAACATGTTTTATCAAGTAATATATATCACCAAATAATTTTTCTACTTCTTATTATACTTCTAATTCCTCTTCTTCTTCTATTTCTTAAACAATTTCTTCCTCTTCATCTTCATTATCTCCTTTCTCTACTCCTTCAACAACGTCTTTCCGTTTAGACTTTTCTGAAGTGACGTAATTTTTCACTAGGGTCTCCAGTAAAGGATGATCAATAAAAGTTTCCATATCATGAATCTTCTCAAGAGCTACTTCTGTATCTCTCAAAAGAGATTGTAAAACTTCATCTTAAGACATCTTCTTCTTCATCTTTTTTACTTTGACATGTTTCTCTAACTCATCCGCAGATTTTTCTCATAATGCCATAGCCTCAGTAGTTTCCAATCCAAATTGTGGATCCCCTTCTTTCCACTTTTCCTTATATTCTCTCTATTTAGAAGCTAACTCATCTATATAAGGTTTTTGTTTCTTCAGCTTGGGAGGTGCGGATTGGGTTTCCATTGCTTTGGGGGTCTTGTCTTCAGTAACCACTTCTTTCAATTTTCACTTCTTTCCAATATTCATCAGTGGCTCAGCTTTCTACATATTTTCTGGATTGGTTTCAGCATCTTCCTCTGGAAAATAATAAATCTAACATGTTTTCAGGGAATAGGCCATATTCATCCTTTTGAAGGTATCATCACTAACAAGCATAACATTCCAATTCCGAGATATGGACTTACATGCAATCTTAAAATAATCTGGACACCGAACTATCATATTTGATAGTAAGGTAGGGTACATGATGATTTGAGATCTCAAATTTCCCTCCTTGATATTATTGATTGTCACAAGCACATTCCTCATCAGATTGATTTTTCACAGATTCACCAAGAAGTCTAAGAAATATATATCACTTTTCTTCAGGGTATCTTTGTCACCCTTTATTGGAACCAAGAATCCTTGTACCCATAGCTGAAGGATCCAATTATTAGAATATAGGTGAGCAATATTGGGTGTCTTTACATTATCATTCCCAAGACACTCCAAGGAATTCACCATAACAAAACTTCCTTGACAATTCAGAAGTCTGTTTGAGCATAATTCAGCTTCTCCACCTTATTCCAGCCCCACCAAGCATGCTTCCTTGGTGTATGTATGTTTGTAAGTCTTTCCATAAGACTTGAATGAAAATTTTTCTCTTCCATCTCCCCCATAGAGGCTTCCTGATTCATAGAACTCTATATATAATTCCAGATAGATCACATCTTGAACACATGTCTTAGATATACATACATCTTCACAACCATTTAACATGATGTTTAAAGAGATGACAGAATTGTAATAGTAAAATTTTGGATGGACTAGTCTTTCTCTGTACACTTGCCATATTGAAATTGGCCTCATGGAAGACATATCATGGTAAGTGTCTTCTATAGACATTCGGAATGGGGTAGATCGGATAGATTCATAACGGGATTTATAAACATAGGCAGATCTTCAAGACACAAGAGCTTGGAGATCGATGGGGGACAACTATGGGGGTCCCCTTTATATAGGCCATAGAGGTGACATTTGAACTTCCATAACCAATGTAACAGTTGATAATTTCTCTGATCTGATCTGAAGGTTGAAATCCTACCCACAAGGAAATATTGAAACCGATATTTTGAGGTTTTAAAAACATTCGGATTTAAGAAGAAACGAATCCGAGAAATTTTATATGAAAAAGAAACAAACAACAACTAAAAATGACTATGAAAACTTAATTAAGTAATTCATATATTTCGAGTTGTCTAGGAAGTTTATTCGTAATAGGTGATATTCTTCTTGAAGAAAATTTGACTATGAAAAACTCACTACAAAAAACTTAGTACGGAAAAATAAGAGTACAGAAATTCCCATTACGAAAATTCTCATTATGAAGATTTTTATTACAAATATTCTCATTATAAAATTTACCATTAAGAAAATTCACATTACGAAAATTTCTTGTACGAAAACTTCATTAAAAATTTCCTTCACAAAAACATCATTACGAATAATTTTGAAAGACTTAGAAAAAAATGTACCCCCAATGAAAATGAGTATATTTCTGTAATGATAATGATTCAACAGGAAGTTAACGAAGAAAGATTACCTCATGGTTATCATTCATAACTTTTGTTTAATGTATTAAAATATTTCAGAGGGTAAGGATTTTGTGAAAATGTCAGCAAGTTGATCTTTCATTCCGATAAAATGAATAATTATATATCCTTTTAGTGTGTGATCCATAAGAAAGTGATGCCTCATATCTATGTTCTTTGCATGAGAGTGATGTGAAGGGTTTTTACTAAGGTCATTGAAACATGTGTTATCACACAAAATTTGAGTCTTATTAAAACTAAAGTCATAATTTGTGAGTGTGTGTTGCATCCACAACACTTGAGCACAACAACTTCCAGCTACAACATATTCAGCTTCAGTAGTGGAGAGTGATACAGATTGTTTCTTCTTGAATGACCAAGAAACTAATGAATCTCCTAAGAAATGACAAGTTCCGGATGTACTCTTTCTATCCATTTTACATCCACCAAAGCCAACATCTGAAATGCTTTTTAGAGGAAAATCATTTCCAGATGTATAAAAAAATTATAGATCCATGGTTCCCTTTAAGTAGCAAAAAAATATTTTCACTTCCCTTAAATGAGATTCCTTATAATTGGATTGATATCTTGCACATAAGAATACTGAAAACAAAATTTATGGTCGACTAGATGTCAGGTAATGTAGACTTCCTATCATACTTATAAAAGATGTTTGATCTACTGATTTTCCACCTTTATCAAGATCAAGTGTGTTTGAGGTAATGATAAGAGTACTTATACTCTTAGTGCTGTCATAACCATACTTTTTAAGAAGATATTTAATATACTTATATTGGGATATGTAGATTCCTTCTGGTTTTTGAGAAATTTGAAAACCAAGGAAAAATGTTAACTCACCCATAATACTCATTTCAAACTTAGATTTAATTAGATCCACAAAGGAATTAGTTTTAGATTGATGAGTTGAGCCAAATATAATGTCATCAACATAAATTTGAACAATCAAAATATTTTTCTTATATTTATTTATAAAAAGGGTTGGATAATAATTTCCCTTAATATAGTTATTTTGAAGAAAAAATCCTATAAGTCTATCCTACGAAGCTCTTGGGGCTTGTTTTTGACCATACAAAGCATTCGTAAGTCTAAAAATATGATCCAGATGTTTTTTATCTTCAAAGCTAGGAGTGTGTTCAATAAAAATATCCTCTTGAACATTACCATTAAGGAAAGAACATTTCACATCCATTTGAAAAAGCTTGAAATTGATGAATGCTGCATAGGCATGTAAAAAAAGGATATATTCATGACTAGCTACTGGAGCATAGGTTTCTTCATAGTCTATTCCTTCTTGTTTATTATAGCCTTTAGAAAAAAATCTAGCTTTATTTCTAATGGTGAATCCATTTTCATCGCACTTACTTCTAATGACCCATATTACTCCAACAACAGAAGTTTCCTTAGGTCATTCATCCAAGGTCCAAACATTATTCCTTTAGAATTCATTAAGTTCATTTTGCATAGATTTAATCCAAAAATCATCACCTAAATCTTCATCAGTGCTTTTTGGATTCAATTGGGAAAGGAATTTTAGATGTTCTACTTCATTACGTAAGGAACTATTACTTATTACAGGTTGATTCACATCACCAATGATACTATCACTGGGATGATTCTTTAGAAACAAATGATTTGGGTTTTGAAAAACATGTTTATCAACATAGGGTAGGAAATCTTTTGGGGTAAATGTTTCAGAAGTATCTTCTTGAAAATTTTCTTTATCAGAAGGATTTTCTATCAATGGTTAAAAATCATTTTTTCAAAATACATCTAAGGATATAGGTTGGGGTTGTATGAAAAAAAAGGATCGGTTTCATCAAATTTGACATGTACTGCCTCTTCAATAGTGCAAGTGTTTTTGTTGAAAACTCTATAAGACATAGATGTTGTGGAGTAGCCTAAGAAAATTCCATCTTCCAATTTTGGTGAAAATTTATTTATGTTATATTTTGTATTCAGGATGAACACTTTGCAACCAAAAACCTTAAAGTAGGAAACTCTAGGTTTTCTACCATTCTGTAACTCATAGGGAGTTTTATTAAGAAAAGGTCTAATTAAAACTCGATTTACAATATAATAAGAAGTATATACAGCTTCAACCCTAATATGTTTGGCACTAGAATAATCACTCAACATGGTTCTATTTATCTCTTGAATAATTCTACTTCTTCTTTCAACAACACCATTTTTTTGAGATGTTCTAGGTGCTGAAAAGTTCTGAGTAATACCTTTTCTACAAAAAAAAGATTCAAAATCAGAATTTTGGAATTCTCCTCCATTATCACTATGAATATTTTTCAATGGATGGTTTTTCTCATTTTTAAATTGTGCTCTAAAACTTTTTAAATATGATAAATCTGCAGACTTATTTTCTAGAAAATAGACCCATGTAAATCTAGTGTAATCATCAACTAAGAAAAATACATAGTACTTGCCCCCAATGCTTCCAATTTTTGTTGGACCAAAAAGATAAATGTCCAACAAATGTAGCGCTCCCGTTGTTTAGACTTCACTGATTGATTTTAAACTTTATTTATGCTTCTTTATATATTGACATGGTTCCCAGACTTTTGATAAATCAAACCTATGCTCTGGTAGATCCTTAACTAAACCTTTCTTAGAGAGTTTACATAATTTCCTAAGGTTACATTGTCCTAACCTTCAATGCCACAACCATGAATGATATTCCATTGCACTAAGGCAAGGTATGTCTTGGCTCCTAAGGTCTTCTATGTTTAGTAAATAAATATTATCTTGCCTAGGGGTAGAAAGAATAAATTATTCCTTTGAATTGTGTAGTAAGAACTTATCGCTCCTAAAATTCACAAGGTAGCCTTCATCACATAATTGACTTATGCTTATGAGGTTGTTCTTAAGAGCCTTAACAAAAAAAACATTTGAAATCAATGTTTTTTCAAGAAGAAAAATGTTACCTATACCAATAATTTCTCCCTGAGCATTATCTCAGAAAGTTACTTTTCCTCCATTAGTCTTGAAAATATTTTCAAAATATATTTTGTTAACAATCATATATCGGGAACATCCACTATCCATGTACCATGTATTTTTGTTGGTATATTCCATATTTTGCTAAAAATAAAATAAAGTTAGATTTTCAAAATCTAGACTTCCTTAGATCTGGAAACATCTGAAAGTAAAATTTTGGGTACCCACATGTTCTCAGAAAAATAATCCTTATGAAATCCTAAAGATTTTTTTTTGTTTAAAGAATCATTCTTTCCCCAGAAGATTAAATAGGTAGCCTGGCTATAAGACAATGATTCAACTATCCAAAAGATTCATACTCAAAATATTTATCTAAAGAGTCACCACCACTGGCACTCCAGGTGTCATTAGCTTTCAAAACTTTCTTAGCTTTGGACTTATAATACTTCTTTCTGTTAAATTCAGAATGCCTTTATTTTCTCTCTTTTCTTTTGAGCATAAGGAAATCATGTCTTATGTTTCCAGCTCCCTTACATTCATAGAATTTGACCTCTGAATCATTTTTATCTTTCCTTTATTTATTCTTATACTTGGATTGAAAATTTCACTGTCCAGCTATCTTGTTCGTCCCTTGAGCAAGATTATCCAACTCATTTTCTGAGACTTCACTCTCACTAGATTTGGATAGAATAATAACCATATTAGACTATTATCTAGTAACTCTCTCAAGAGTCTTGTCTTTCATATGATTTGAAGTTGTAGTAAAAGAAACACTACCATTCCCATTCTTTTTCTTTATGTTTTAAGCATCTCTCTACATTCATGATTCATTATGCAGAAGAGTTTCAAATAGCTCATCAAGAGAAATTTCAGTAACCATTTCTGTTTTCATAGATAGTATTTCTCTTTGATTCCCACTCATACGGTATTATTTCTATGATCTTGTCAACAAGGGCTTAATCATCTAGAACTTTCTCTCCCAAAGATTGTATGTTATTCATGATAGTCGTAAATCTCTATTTCACCTTGAAAATTTGTTATCTATAGGGAAAATTAAAACCATGATACTCAGATATGAGCATGTCTCTTCTAGTCTCAATCACATTAGATGTACCAAATTGTGTAACTTCATGTTTCCTTCATATACAGTTAGCTGTTTCACAAGAAGAGACTTGGATATATGTGTTCCCAGTCATTGAAAAAAGTAATGTATTGTGTACCTTATAGTTGAGTTGGTATTCGTGCATTTATTGATTAGTAATAACACTTACATCCGTGTGAGGAATTTTATATCCTCCAGTAATCATAACGATGTTATCTACCCCAGTATTGATAATGAAAGTCTTCATGTGATCACTCCAATATTCGTAATCATTAACATAAAAGATAGGTGGTCTAGTAGGATTTAAGTTGTTGATAGAACCAACATTTAAACCAGACATCCTTAAGAAAAAAACTTTGTCACACAAACTTATTAGAAGTATATTTCTATAAAAAGGAGATAATATTCCAAAAAAATTGTAACTATAAGAAAAAATGAATCCAAACTATGAGTCTAAAAAAAATATTCCGAAAAATATGAATCTGGAGGTATGATTCTGGAAATGTGGATCCGATAAAACAATACAAAGAATTCTTTTCTGAATCCAATCGTGAGATTAATTCAGATTGAACTAAATGCGTTGACACCAATATTTAGGATGGTATGCCTCTCTGTATGATATACTCTGTAATACCAAATGTAGGACCGAAATAAGAATGAGATTCTAGGATACAAGAGGGGGGTGAATTGTTCCTTTTAAAAATTCTGTTAGGAAATTTTGAGGATGGTTATTTTTATCAAGGTTAAACAATATAATTCCTAAGACCTCTATGAGTACTAAAGACTTGCTAGATTCTGGAATAGTGATTCCGAAAATATAACATAACAAAAGTTACAAATATTACAATTCTACCATAAAGCATATAGAATCTAACTATATCAGAGTACAAGTAAGGAAGTATAAGAAAGTTATACTTTCATTATCAATACAAAATGCAGAGGAAAAAACAAGTAGTAAAAATACAGGTAACAAACAATAACTCTTTTAAGCCAATGATAAGGGTATCCAACAACCTTGTATAAAGGTCCCTTTTTTATAAGTTAAAGAATGTATGTATTACCCACACTAGGGTAAGCCCTCGATACGAAGATCAGAGCCTGTCTTGATATCCCCGCAAGCCCTCAACTATCAGGTAGTCAGCACCACTGTCTTCTTCATCAAGGAAGCCCTCAACTTCAATGTGTTGGAAACTCTTTCTTCATATCCTCGGAAGCACTCGATTGTAATCAGAAACAATCTGAGTCACCCTAAGCACATCTTCACAAGGAAAATTTTGAAAAAACAGTTCATACTTTTTGCACGATGATTTGAGAGTTAATAAGAGCCTCTCTCTCTAGAAATCACTTCAGGATGCTTTGATCACGAAAAATCCAAAATTTTCAAATGTTGTGAGCATGTTCAAATGAGCTCTTATTTATAGGAAAAGCTGCAACAGTTGGCTCCCTCCTTCAACGTTCATATCTCTCCTTGAATTACGGAGGGACCTGTACATGTTTCACTCAACTAACGGTTAGTCAATAACTGAAAGCATGAAATCAAATTTTAATGAAACGAGTGTAATCATAAGTAAAAATAATGTTCGGAATATAAGAAAACAAAAGTTAAGAGTCTAACCGAAATGGAATTCAGAGTCTATAATAAAGAGATATTTGGATTCTGTTTTATAGGAATTCAGAACCTGAATTCTGGAGAAATCCAGAGTCTGAATTTCTAAGGAAATTCAGTGTCTGGTTTCACGAGAATTCAGTATCTGAACATACAGAGTTCGGAGTCGAACTAGTAGAAGTTCAGAGTCAAACATGTAGAAGTTTGGAGTCGAACTAGTAGAAGTTCGGAGTCGAACTCGTAGAATTTTTTAGTCGAACTAGTAGAAGTTTGGAGTCGAAATCGTAGTAGTTCGAAGTCAAACTCATAGATGTTCGGAGTCGAACTCATTGACGTTCAGAGTCGAAATCATAGAAGTTCGAAGTCAAACTCATTAAAGTTCATATACATAATTCGGAGTTAAACATTGTGAGAGTTATTATCCATAATGCATAGTTAAACTTCAATATAGTTTCTATCCAGAATTCGGAGTGGAACGTCATTAGAGTTCATATCCAAAATTCGGAGTGGAACATCATTAGAGTTCGTATCCATAATTCGGAGTGGAAATTCATTAGAGTTCTATCCCGAATTTGGATTCGAACATCATTAGAGTTCGTGTCTAGAATTTGTATCCAAAAACAGAATGCTACATATCTAAGTATTATATGATTCTGAGGATTTATGTATGAATCTGATTTTTATACTTAAAAAAATATTGAAATGAGTACGGAAAATATGGTAGGGGTAAATTCTTTTGGGAAGGAAATTTTCCATATAGATGTAAAATATAGATTTTCTTAAGTATAAGTTGTTTGAAATTTTCAAAACAAGAATGAATGGAAAATTCATAAGGAAGACCTTATTGACTCAACACACCGGTCACACAACCATCATCGAGAGTGTTCTAGGAAAATGCACCAAACTCAATATGGATATTTAGGACCTACAAGTTCACTAAGACCATTTTACAAACTATATTTTCCCCATCATAAATGAACAAACCCAGGAACCTAATAACATAATAAGAACCCAACTACCACATGTAAATTGAATCCCATCACAAGGTGTGTTTCCCAGGGACCCTACTGAAAATAAAAATATCATGTCATGAAAATCTAATATATTTTATGTCAAGACTCTTTGCCAAGGGAAATGACCCAGAATATCATTACCTATAGTGATACCATTTTTTAACGAACCAAGATGGGTCACCATCTAACCTGATTTTAGACCTAGTTGTTGGCAGGCACGGAAGGGTCTTCCAGATCCCAATGTGGTGGACACTAGTTCCTATATATGAAAAATCATTAGGAATGATTTATCCCATTTTTATAAACATAAAATAATATATGATAAAAAGAAATAAAAATATTAATAAACCCAACCAATCATGGGATAACAAATTCCAAATCTAAAATTTAAATTTTTAAGACCACCCCCCAAACAACAACATGAAGATAATATAATTCCATCCCAAACATACAAGTAACGAGATGATAATCATCATCAGGCCCCCCAATATAAACATATGACATGATAAACATTGTTAACCTAAACCATCAAAATAACACTCATTGTTATTACCATCCAACAAATGAGGCATTCATACACCCAAAAGGGTTTGTTTGGTGTGAAGAGAAGCATAGTTGGATGCCACCCATATAAAATGATTTCAGGCTTTATCATTAAAATTCAATATAACATTATCATTTATATAATATAAAAATGTAAAACAACACATGGATTAATTGTTTTTGGAAAAAACATACAATGGAAACCATTTAAGAATAACCATCCCTTCATGAAACATTTATTAAAATAATCATGCATTAAAAAAAATACTAGTATGGTACACCGTATGCTGATAGATGGTACAATATCACATTATCTTCAAGAGAGTTCCATGGGTAATTCCCTAGAGAAAATATAGCTCCAGTAGCATAGTATAACTACATAGATCATTCAAACATGTCTTAGAGACCATGACTAATATTGTACTCTTGTAAGAGCCACTTTTATGGGTAACCACATGTGGTTAGTTTTCTCCAACCATCAAAACAGTTTTGATAGTGTTGTAAGAAACAATGTGGCTACCCAAATATAGGATAAACCACTTCAAAAATATCATGTTTACTTGAACTAGTTATCCTACCTATATACTCTAGATTCCCTTATTCTCAAAATAAATACACACATTAAATAAATTTTATATTCACAAAACCTTGATAAGAATCATACAATTTTTCATTAATAAGGAACCTATTTTTTACACAGACTAAAACTATTTCAAAAAAACACTTCAATGTGGCTTGGACATATCAAAAAAACTAATTTTGATATGACATAAGAAAATACCACAATTGAAACCCAATGATTTGGATATTAAGAGCTATTTAAAATCCAAAAGAATAAAAATTCATTTAAAAAAATTCACAATATATCTACATTTGTCATATAATATTTCAATGTCCACAATGAGGGTATTAAGCCCAAAAGAATTTATATCTTCTGAAAAAAAATTTTTTTGCATTTTTACCACAAGTTCCATTGAAAACACCTTTATTTTTTCAAATTAATTCATGAATATACATTCAATAACACAGACAATAACACATAGTCGAAACATTGAACTTGTCCCTTACAAAAACACTTTTCCATTACATAAGCATTCTGAAACACTTTCATAACACGATTATCCCCCAAAAATAAATCTTCATCACACATTTATAAAGTAAAAAAAAGCATATTAAGAAAATATAAAATGGATAAATAATTGTACCACCTACCTCATATGGGTAATCATATGGAAAATAGAGTGAAACACAATCCACACCACCATAAGACCCTATTAAGGCATGACCGAACAAGTAATGTCAATATAAAAACCCATTAAAAAAGGACATCCACTAATATTAATACCATAGTCATTGTAAAATGGAACCCTAAAGGAGTAGTGAGAAAACCCTAAATAATTTAGAAATTGTGTTAAGGAGTGATGTAGATAGAGGTCAATCAATTAATCCAATAAAATAACCATGAAATGTGTGACTAGAGGGAGACATTGGTGGGGGAGGAGTCACATCAGGAAAATGAGGCTAAGGGAGGAAGAAAAATGGGGTATATTGGTTATAAATAGGGGGTAGAGAAAAAGAGTGAAAAATAAAATTAATTTTTTGAATAGGAAGAAATGTTTTGTCCGAACGGTTTATTAAATCGTTTGGTGACTGTGTACCCGTCTCTACTATGGAGGACACTTACCACAGAGCTAACCCAAAATGTCTGACATACTATGTGGAAGATGTGTGGCCACTTCCAGCTAAGTCACTAACCTATTGCATGCATAATGGGCTGTGGTTGACAACCATGTTGTTGTTGTGTGGTAGGTGTTGTATCAACTAGAGACCTTCTACATGGTTTCACGTGTGTGGTGCACTATTAATAATAACCATACAATAATTGTTTGTCTTGTTCTATCCACCAATTTTTACATTTTTTATTAAAAATTAAATTATAAGCCTAAGGAAAGTAATTATTCCAATAATAACCTAATAAAATTCCTAAAAATTCAAGACATTCTCAAAATATTCCCTAGAAAATAACTGAGATCCCAAACTGAACATGGGAAAAGGTGAATTAAGAAACCAATGTGTGATTGTGGGTCCTTTAATTTTTTTGTATCGTACATTTTTGTTTTCCATTCTATAGATAGAGTTAAATAATTTCATGAAATACATGCTTCATTATCCAGATAGTATTAAGATGCACAATGATGGATTTGTTAATTCATTGTTGTTAAATGATCCTTGAATTTTTATCATAAGGTATGTGTCTTGAATGGTAGTTTTGTGATATTTATAAAATGATTACGTATATTCTTCAACCACACCCCCATCCATATTAGATATCCAATAGTAAAAGAATATTAGGGAAGCAAAATTTCAAAACTGTTTCAAAAAAAAATATTATATAAAAACAGATTTAAACATATTTTTATAGTTTAAAGGATTCTTTTTACTATATAAACAAGTTAGCTACATGAAAAACAATATTCTGAAAAAAAAATATTTGAGTACTCAAGATAATTTAATGTCATATAAACATTATGTGTTCATCAAACAACATTTATGATTAGATAGGAGTGTAGATATTTCATGATTTTTTTTAAAAAATGTCATGAATGTGAATGTTCGATGATGTATATATAATTATACTAATATTGGGTCGAAATTTAATCTTTATCAGGTGGATGAATATTGAGTTTCATGGGACACCAAAACGGGTGTAGAAATCATGGATTAAAATTATTATTGGATGGATATTTTGGAGGGGTATTCAGTACAGTCCTAGAAATATGGTAGTGATATTTAAAATAATTTATAAAATTTAAAACATTTGAGACATTGATTTTTCGTTAAATAAACTAAATGATATAAAAAATACTTAATTCTGAAATTCAGAAAATTTTCATTATTTTTTAATTGGAAGTTTTTGGTGTGGGTGAACAATGTAAACCTATTTTATCTTCTTAATATGTTACTTTAAACTAATTAATCCCTATGGTAAGAAGAGAGTGATGTGTTTTTTAACAATGATAGTGGTCTAATAAGTAGAATTATTGTACAATCTTTCATAACCTGATTATATTTCTCCCTCATGAGTGATTTTACCCTTTTTTTCCCAATAATGGACATTAGATGGAATTTTTAAAGTCATTATATGTCTCTAATGGGTATATTTTTATGTATTGCATAATAATGGTATTTTAATAATATATTGAAATTAGTTTCTATTATGAAGGAGTCAAATATAATGATACTTTTTTTAATTAGAAGTGAATTTTTTTCATCGCTATCTTGTATATAATTTTAATATGTCTAAGAAAAAGAACATAATTAGAATTATATGGAATAAGATTGCGTACTAATTCAAGAGTAATAAATACAATAGGGTGATACTTCTCCAAAATATTATACCAGAAATTAATATAACATAACTCATATCATTTCATACTGGAAAATTTGATATATAACTATGAATATGATTTGAATGTATAAGAAGCTAATTTTCTAGTTATGAGAAGTATTGAAAATGACCTTTGGATGAATAGTAATTCCAATATTAATGAATTATTTTATTTTGTTTCTATCATTATATGGGACATTTACTATCTTAGAGAAGTCCATGATTACATCAAATTCATTAGATTCATTACTAGAATATCTTCACCTTTATTTAATATGAATTTTTTTTCATGAGGATATATATCGAAAGGACAATATATTTTACGTTGTCAAAAATATTGTTCTTGAATATGTGATGTGATAAAATGATAATTATGCCTGTATAAAGTGATGTATAAGGAGGTGAAATTCAAGACCATGAAAATTATCTCCACATAGGATGTTTATAGATAATTTGATGTGGATGAATTAATATAATTCCTACTATTATATAAGATAAGGTGAAAATTTACTTTTAAATATATATTATTCCTTGAATGTTTTTCATGTGGAAATTATTGGTACCACACATAAATGTCTCTTAATAACTTTAATGTTGATTATGTCTATGCTGATGAAATTAAAATTTTATGTGTTCATCAAATGTAAATGGTGTGATATGTGATAAAATAATGTTCTTAATGTATAAGAACCATTTTTTGAAAATAAAATTTTTTGTTCAAAACTAACTAATTCAGAAGTATTGAATATTTCAAAGACCATCTAAATAATTTGATTGTGTATGTATTTCTATATTCTACGATAAGGTTATATTTGAACACTACTGCAGGAGAAGTGAATGTAAGAGTTAATATTTAAGTTGATATTAAAAAAAATCATGAAGGTATATTTGTTTAGTGATCTGAACTGCTGAAATAAAATATAATCGATTATGTTACAAAATAATATATGTCAATGTAGGTTGTGGAGGAGACCTAAACAGTGGAGTATATTTAAATTATAAAATATATAAATATATAAATCATAAACATGTTCATTGTGTATAATTTGAATAGTAATTAACAAATAAATTTCATTATGATTTTGACGAACACAATGCGATATGTGTTGAAATGTATCAATGATCTTGTGGATGAATTTATTGGACAACTATTAAAAAATAGGGATCAGGTGATAGATTTAATGCTCAAATAAACAATATAAATTTAGATCATTCATGTCAATGAAAATTTGTAATACAATAATGGATTCCCTAAAGAAAAGAATAATTAAATCTTTTTCAATTTGATTATTTCTATGGGTAATGACAAAAAATGGAGTGATGAATTTTTCCAAAACCTTAACACCCACTCCCCGGATATTTCATAATTAAGTTATGAAATAAAAATACATGTCACAAATATACTAGGGTACAACATGGCTATAATAACAATTCCTATTAATACACCTTATATCATTTGATATTTTGTGGACTGACAATACCTCCATAAATTATATATTCAATAGTTAACTGGTATGAAATAAAAATATAGATAAAAATAAATTCAAAAAACTTTCATTATTATGGGAATTATATTTACCTTTAATATTTTTTATGAATAAGATATAGAAAACTGAATGATATTTCCCATCGATAATGTGGACGAATGTGTTAGATAAGAAAAAATATTTTCTATAAGAAGTAGCTCAATAAATTATTAAATGGGATGAAAATGTAAAATTAATTTTATGTAATGATAAACGATAGTGGTCCATTATAATATGTGAATTATATAGAATACCCATAAAAAATAGAGATAATGTAATTAACATAGATTGAAAAGAAAAAAAATAGGTCCACCCCACAATTGAATGAAATTCTATAAATATATTACATTATAATAGTTTATGGATCATTGATATGGGATAAACCTCTATTATGATGGTAAATATTTTCTATATCATTAGAATCATGTATGACAAGGTTGGTATCATCATATATGGAATCAATAATGGCCTGAAGAATCTTTTCCTTGAATGTAATTTTTTTAAAAGATACTAGATGTGTATTTTTTTATCATTGATGGTCTTAGTTCAAAATTTTATTATTTTAGTAATCTATGTGATATATTACTTCAAATAAACATTACCAATGTGTATCATTAAGGTAAAATATGTTATAATGGTGATGTTGGGGAGGTAAACAAAGTGGAACCTCTAAATTTTGAGTTATTCATTTATATAAATATTTTATAAATTCTTCCCAAGTATCTCATGAAAATAAAATTCTAAAATATATTCAACCTTATAATATAATTGTTGTGATAAATATTTATATTAGTTTTTTTTCCATATACATGAATTAAGTTAGCTATAATTCTCTAAATTAAATGTAACTCTTATATAGTAATGTTTACAATCAACCATAATTATTTTATTCTATATTTTGGAGATTTAGTTTAGATATCGACTAATTATTTCAAAAAATAAATTTATGTGATACCTTAATAAACCTAATTTATTTCCATGTGGTTGCATAATATAGGGAATTATTTTTTCCCGTTAAAAAATAAGTTGTTAAAGAAAATATGATGTGTATAGTAATTTACCCCATAGAAATAATTTCTCATGATCTTCAATATCATGAAATAAATATGTGCTTAGATTAATGATAAATAATTAATTATAGGGTACATGTTGTAATAATCAATAAAATATGTTATATGATTTAGGTTTTGATGCCTGAAGCAAAATGTTTTGGAATATTGTATTATGATTCCATCTATTCTATGTCTTTATTTATATATTTATAGTTCTATTGAATTTATATATAATATTCATATGTTATTACTTTTATATAAATAATTTTGTCTCATTTTATCATACTGAAATGTTAATTTTGTTCATATGATGTTATATGACCTTTTATCACACTTTATAGAGAAATATTCTCATTCCCTGGTGATTTTATTTTTATATTTCACACACAATAATATTTTCAATCCTACATATGACATATAATTTAAAGACTCATTAATTATTTTTCCCATGAATAGTATTTTAGGTCACACTTTTTAAAAAATAGTTCCATGTGAAATCTTAAATCGGTTCCTGTATATAGGTATGTTTTATGAGAGATACATGTGGGATATTTGAGAATCATTTATATAGAATAAGATTTATAGGTACTATATTACTATACACACTAAACAATTGGTTTTTTTATTATGTTTTCATTTTTATATATTTTTATTAAACTACAAAATCTGTAATATATATATATATATATATTAAATCTTGGGATATCTCTGTTCGTATTAGATCATGGTGTAGATACATTATGGGAATGTGTTGTTTATATTAAGATGATAAAACATACACAATCCATTATTTCACAACCAAAGTATTAGTATTATCTAATTATGAGATATATTAATTTATTTTGTTATATGATTAAAAAATATGTTAATGGATAATGATATTATAATTGAATTATCATATAAAAAATTCTTAATAATATACATGATAACTATATTCTTTTTGGTATTTAGTGGAGAATATGATCATGAAATATAATCAATGTATAATATTTACTTACAATATCATATATAAAACTGGATAAACAATTTATGTATGAATGTTTCATAAGAAAGAAAATTACATTTTATGAATATGTCCTAGGAAAGGATAAATTTAATTTGATCTAATAAAACACGGTTGATATATCACATTAAATTATATCTTGATTTTTTAGGGATCTGATATCATTTTTCAATAAAAATTTATTGTTACAATTATAATGATTAGTTTTATCTATGTGGGGTAAAATGTTAAACAACAATGATTTAGTAATAATTTCCTTTAATATAAATAAATTAGTGTATTTGTTTTTTTATGAATCACCAATCAAATGAAAAAGTGATTCATTATTTTTCTAGGGGATATTACAATGCATGATAAAGATGAAGACATTATGAAAATTCAATATGAAACAACATTATGAAAACAACATTGGGATAAAATCCTAAAGGATTCAAATAAATTTCCAACTTGGAATATTTATCATAATCATTTTTATTGAAAATTATGATTGTTGATTGTAACTATAAAATGAATGAAAAATATTATAAATAAATAATATTTTTTATAATAAATTAAATAAATAGGATTAATTATTTTATTTCTATATATAATAATTAAATTTGGAAATATATAATATAGAAAAATATATATTTATAAAAAAAATTAATAAGATACACAATTGATTGTTACAGATATATATAGTAGCTATATTTATGATTGGTAACATTTATTATGACATCTAAAACAATTCATTTTTATTTTTATAATTGAAGAGGAAAAAAGATAAAATATTATTAGAATTTTTTATTATTAGAATATGATCTTATGATTTATATATTATTACAGTTATTTTAATTAATAATGAATAAATTTAGAAAAAAATTATTGAAATAATTGTTTGATGGGTGAATTAAATAAATATATTCTATGAAATAAATTTTGACATATAGATAATACTTATTTATTGATTCCTAGCAAATTAGGTCTTATATTTTGAAAAACATTATTCTATTACAAAAAAATTTCTAAAATATTAAATTTATACTCGATTATATAACTTCCTGAAATTAATTGTTAATATATATATATATATATATTAATTTGTGAAAGGATGTTAATTGAAATATTTATCATTGGATATAAAAATCAACAAAATATTTAAATGTTATAAATTTATATTTAACATAAGAATATTTTTTAAAGTGTTTTGTATTTTTCTATTTAGTTAATTTAAATATATTTAAATTATTATCCAAATAAATTTTTTTAGTGTCTAAAAATTATATATTATAACATATTTAATTAAAAATTAATATTAAATACATTAGAGAACATATATTTATTCAAAATAAATTTCTTAATATCAATATTATTTCATCACATTATACAAATTAATTGAAAATTTAAATTAAATGTTATAACTTTTAAAAAACATTCTTATGTTCCAGATGTGTGATAGAACAATATTATAGATTGAAGAAATATGATAATTAATATACGGTCACGATTAAATATAAATTATTTAATTTCTTAATTAATTGATAATTTAATCTCTTTTTATTTTCCATGAGTTCACATCAAGAAATATTAATATGGAATTTAAGTCAATGTTTAATGGTATTGTTTTTAATTTCTTTTGAAAAGTTTCATATTTGTTATAATGTTTACTGTTATATGGTTTTATATTTATTAAATTAAGCACGAATATATAATAATATTTTTTCATTTAGGTCATTTGATATTTAATTAAATATCATATTATCACTCTCAATCAATTTTGATTCACATGTATTGTAAAGACCCGTAAAATTCAAGGGAAATTTTTTCTTAATTTTCTTTAGAATTTTACAAGAGCGCGGTTTCAGACGGCACCTGATTCCGAGGCCCAGAGTGCCCGGAATTAATTTCCGAAGTTTGGATCGGGTACGTTCAGTGAACGAACGAGCGGGAATTCCTAACTTTTGATCCGGTGCTCGGAATTGAAATCTGAGGGCACCGATGAACTCGCAGCGCCGATTTTCGCTTAAAGAGACCTTTTCGGGAGTTGCGTTTTTTGCGGGTTGAAAGTTAAGTCTTGGGGTTTTTAGTTTGAGTTAAATAAAATTGTGAAGAACAATTTTATTATAACTAGTTAAAACCTATCAAAGGAGGTTGGAAGTGGGACCCACACCCACTTAACCTCCCTTGGGAGGATTAAGTGTGGTGGGGCCCACACGAACCCCTAATCTTTTCAAATTCTCTCAACATACTTAACCCCTAATTAATTGACTTAAGTTACATAATTAATATTGGGAGTTAAACCTTTTTGAATTTCAAACTTTTGAAATTCTTGTGTGTTTTGTAATGATAAAATAAGATTTATCTTATTTTATTATGGGTTGTTTGTTTGTCTCCTTGAGAGCTTTTGGAGAGCTTCTTCTTCATCTTCAAGCTCTGACGAAGAACGAAGAACGCTCAAACTCCGACGAAGAACGACGCCTCTCTTCTTCGTCCTCGGTGTCAACAAGAGGGAACGCCGCTTCCTCCTCGGACCTTCTTCGTCGGCATACGAAGATTCGCCAACGACGTATGTCTTCGGGCATATCTCTTCGTCAACAGATTTGACGAACGACGACCGCGACGCCCGACCTCCGCGACGCCGTCTTCTGCGGAACGTTGACGAATCTTCGAATCTTAAACCCGAGGTAGGGGTTGTTGATTCAATATGTATTTATTCCTTTTCTTGATCCTGGATTTCGCATGTCAAACATGAGACTTTTAAATGTTTTAAGTTGCGTTATTATTTTTTAACGTGAGGGGGGCCGGACCGCACGAACACGGCCGAACCCCCCTCCATCGTTCTTGTTTAATTATTTTGCCGAGGAAAGCAAGTGGCGTGGTGTCGTCGCACCACGCGGATGAACGTGCAAATATCTTACGCGATTCCGTCGTGCGCACCATGGAAGAAACAACAAGAACGCGACGCCGTCGCGCCGCGTTGAATGAATATCAAAGCACGGCAAAGGGGCGCGGTGTCGTCACACCGCGCCGGATGATGAACGCCGCGGCCGGTTCCGGGCCGCGGCGGGACGAGGAGACCGCGGCCGGTTCCGGGCCGCGACGGAAGAGAAGACCGGCGGCCGGGCCGCCGGCGTCGGAAGCCGAAGGAGGGGACCGGAAATTCCGGTCCCGTTTGAGAAAACCTGGCCGGCCAGCTGGCCGGCCGGATGTCTTAAAAACCGGGGGAATTAATCCCCCGGCCTTCACTTAAAACCCCCCTCTTTATGAGGGGGGGAGCGGTTTCCACGGGGGGGGGGGGGGGGGGGGGGGCAGGCGGCTCCCCCGGATCCCCTTCAAAGCGGGCCCCCAGGAGGGGGGCCGTTGTTTTACAAAAACGGCGCGGCAAAGCCGCGCCGCCATCCAAGAAACGGGGGCTTGATTGCCCCCGCGTGCGCAGCCTCCTCGCGGCGCCAGGCCGTCGCGGCCCGCCGCGCCGCCCCGGGGGGGGGGGGGGGGGGGTCGGGCCGGGTCGGCCCAGACCCGGACCCCCCCCCCCCCCCGTTTCGAACCAGAATTGGTTTTTGGCCCATAACTTGAGCCTCGGACCTCCGATCGACGAACCGTCAGCGGCAACGCGATCCTTGGATCGAGACGGTCGTTTCGGTATATTGCACTCAAGGTTTCGGATTACTTTGAGTTCGGCCGGGTTGGTTCGTTCACGAAACCAACCGGGCCTTCGGAGCGGAAACGCTCATATCTTGAGTTACGGACGTCCGATTGACGCGCCGTCAGTCGCGTTGTGTTCCTCTTAGTGAGACGGATCTTTTGGCATACTCCGCCCGAGGTTTGGACGCAGGTGGAGTATGGTCGGGTTGGTTTTGCCTTAAAAACCAACCGGGCCCCGGAGACGAAAATGCCAATAACTCTCAGACCGGGCGTCCGATCGACGCGCCGTCTGTTGCGTTGAGTTCCTGTTGACGATACAGAACTTTTGGATACATCAACTCTGGTCTTTGTGACAGTTGATGTATCAGCCTCTCGGCTCGTGGAGCGGACCCTCCGAACGAGCTTGCTATGTGCGGGAACCCTAGTGCTGGCTGCGACTGCTACTACTGCTACTGTGACTGTGACGATAACAGTACAGAGATCCTGTGTGGATTCGACGACGACGACTACATCACTCAGCGATCCTACGTGGATCAGTGCTACAGGTCCTGTGTAGGCCCGATCCTGTGTGGGTCCTTGCGCTCAGCGGTTCTGTGTGAGCCAGCGCCTACAGGTCCTGTGTGGGTCCGATCCTGTGTGGGTCTTCTGCGGGGGTTAGTTACCTATCGATCCTTCGTGGGTCCGACGACTTAGATGGATCAGTGATCATCTTTATCGTCCTTTGAAGAAATATGCCTGTGTGAGCTGAATCCTGTTACTTTCCTGTGTGGATTGTGTTGTGCAATCCTGTGTGGATTATGTTTTGCTTTCCTATGTGGAATACGTATACTTTCCTGCGTGGACTGAGTTGTACTTGGGCTCGGAGGTTGGAGCATATTTTTAATTGATGACTTAGGTATATGTATGGGCATATACCTAAGCAGTGTCGGTTGTTATTTCGTGATTGTACTTTTCTTCGTGGTTTATCCTTTGTGGATTTGAGAGACCTTCAGGGGTCTCGGGGTCCCTATTGAGTAGCTTATACTCACCCCTGCACGGGCTTCGCCCGCACTACGTTGTGTTGGTTGCAGACGACGGACAGCGTTGACTTAGCTGAGGCTTGTAGAGCGGGACGGTACCCGGAGGTGGACCACTGGGCGGGATGTGCACGGAGCGGACGACGGGACCCGTGGAGCAGAGTAGCTATCTGTACCCACCCTTCAGGTGGGATTTCCGGTGGACAGCTCGGAGTAGCGGCTTTTACTTTACAGTAGCTGTTTTTCCCTTTTCAAGTTGTACTTTACTTTCAGTTTGGGTTTGTATTCTTGCCCATTTACCTTTCCGCACTTTCAGTCGTACTCTGCTTGCTTAGTGTTTACTTTCCGCTTGTTTACTCTGTGGTGTGTGTATACTTATCAAAGGCAATGCCTTCCCTTTATTACCGGGATTTACGTCTTGGTGCTAGTCGCCAGCCCCTGGCCTATGGAAGGCGGGCTTGGGGTAGTCACGGCACGGACCCCGAGGGCGGGTCGTGACAAATTGGTATCAGAGGAGTTCGGTTCTACCGTGAACTCTGATCTTTTCTATGTGAAGCAATAATGTTTAGCGTATTGAGTGTGGATATCAGTCCAGGGAGTCCAGTGTTGGTGCGGCGGCCGACGTATCCGTACACCAGGACCCTGACTTCTGATTTCCGACTTAATGCACGAAAACTTTGATTGCGTGTGTGTTTCAAAGTTTTCTTTGTGATTACTTATATCAGCTCACCAGGTATACTGTTCTAACCGTGGCGCACCTGTTTCCTTTCAGGATGGCCCCACGACGGCAGCCAGCTAGGGTTCCGAGAGTCGAGCGAGACGACAGCCCACCGAGCGAGAGGCCTCGGTGCAGGGCCCTTTTCCAGTAGTGGCACTGGCGGTAGCTTTACCCACCGATTCCTCGATGCTTCCAGCAGCAGCCGCTGACGATGCACGTCGCCTCAGCGCACTGCATGAGTTTCAGCGCCAGCGTCCGCCCAGGTTTCGCGGGGAGACGGATCCCCAGGCAGCAGAGGACTGGCTGGAGGCAGTAGTTCGAGTGTTTAGGCTAGTGAGGACACCAGCAGACCTCATGGTGATCCTCGCTGCGAGCCTACTACACGCAGCAGCATGACGATGGTGGAGCTTGATGCTCCAGGTGCACGATGAGACATCTCATCTTTGGACGGACTTTGAGAGCCTCTTCCGCTCGGAGTTCGTCCCAGCCACCCTTCGTGCGGTGCGTATCCAGGAGCTTCTACAGCTGCGGCAGGGAAGCATGAAGGTCGCTCAGTACTCGGCGAGATTTACCGATCTCTCGCGCTACTCGACCGACATGGTACGGGACCCATTCTTCCGGGCCCGGACCTTCGAGCAGGGTTTGAGACACGAGATCAGGGCATCGCTGATCTCCCTCAGCATACCGACTCAGACAGGAGTACTGGAGCGGGCCCTTCTGATCGAGAGCTTCCTTGCTGAGTCTACACCAGCAGAGCGACCCACCGCAGGGCGGCACGTGGCAGAGTCATCCGCAGCAGGCAGTCGACGGATGACTCAGGGGTCCAGACAGACCAGACCTTCGGGCAGACGATCTCAGGGCACTGGCTCAGCAGTGCGGGGCACACAACGCGGAGCCAGTCTTACGAGAGGCAGACAGTGCTACTCGTGCGGCGGGCAGGGCCACATGGCTCGCGACAGCCCGACCCGCCGTGCCGAGGAGCAGCAGTCGGTTGAGGGACCACCGAGGCAGAGGCAGAGGGTCGACCGTGGCGGTCCGCAGGGAGGAGGCGGACGAGGCAGAGGAGCTGGACGAGCAGCCGGTGGTGGCCGACGCTTTGAGGCACTACCACCACCACCACCAGGAGGTCCACCCCGACCACAGGGAGCTGGCGGGCAGCGACAGGCACAGCTCCAGGCAGCAGAGGCCTACGACCACGGCGCACCTGAGATGATTCGAGGTACTATCTGTGTCTACTCCACCTTTGCTGCAGTTCTTATAGACACAGGAGCGAGTCATTCTTTCATAGCCGCTTCCCTTGTTCGGAGCTCGGAGATTCCGACAGAGCCGTTGGCTCGGTCCTTACGGCTAGAGACTCCTACGGGAGCAGACTCGACGATTACGCACTGGTTCCGGCAGTGTGAGCTTACTCTAGGAGGCGAGATCTTCGGCTGGGATCTTCTTGTAGCAGCGTCGAGGCCTTACGACGTCATCTTGGGCATGGATTGGCTGTCTACGGTCCATGCACAGATTGACTGTTTTAGGCGCAAGGTGCGATGTGTACGCACTGACGGGAGCAGGTTCACCTTCACCGGCGAGAAGGGAGCCTTAGCAGCACAGGATGGACTTCCGCGGAGGAGAGGACAGCCCATCACTCATCAGTTGGCTAGCCTTATCCTTGGAGCAGTTGACGTGCAGAGTCCTGGTTTTCCTGCAGTGGTGGATCAGTTTGCGGACGTTTTTCCCGACGATGTTCCAGGGCTATCTCCTCGCAGAGA
The DNA here is from genome assembly GCA_963277665.1 of Viscum album. Classification (NCBI taxonomy): domain Eukaryota; kingdom Viridiplantae; phylum Streptophyta; class Magnoliopsida; order Santalales; family Viscaceae; genus Viscum; species Viscum album. The sequence goes on from OY728127.1 coordinate 2,049,910,152, forward strand.
GGTAGACTTTTATATTGACTTGTACCCCGGGACAGCCCCGATATCCACTCCAGCAAATCGGATGGCCCCCGCCGAGCTTCGAGAGCTACGGGTACAGTTGGGGGACTTGCAGGGCAAGGGGTTCATCCGACCCAGTGTTTCACCCTGGGCTTCCCCGATATTGTTCGCCAAGAAGGCGGACGGGAGCTTGCGACTTTGTGTTGACTATCGTCGCCTGAACCAGGTGACAGTGAGGAACAAGTATCCGCTACCGAGGATTGATGACCTCTTTGATCAGCTCAAGGGAGCACGGTGGTTCTCGAAGATAGACCTCAGGTCAGGCTATCATCAGCTCAGGGTCAGAGACGAGGATGTGCAGAAGACGGCCTTCAGATGTCGGTATGGCCACTATGAGTTCTTGGTTATGCCTTTCAGTGTAACCAATGCTCCAGCAGTGTTCATGGCTCTCATGAACATGATCTTTCAGCCATACCTCGATCGGTTTGTCGTGGTCTTCATCGACGACATTCTGATTTACTCTACGACAGAGGAGGAGCACGCCTATCACTTGCGAGTTGTTCTTGACACACTCCGAGAGCACCAGCTTTATGGTAAGCTCTCGAAGTTCCAGTTCTGGATACGTGAGGTCCACTTTTTGGGACACGTTATCTCTGAGGCGGGAGTTGCAGTAGATCCCGCGAAGATTGAGGGTGTGTTAGCATGGGAACCACCCAGGAGCGTGACTGAGGTTCGGAGTTTCTTGGGACTAGCTGGATACTATCAGAGATTTGTGCCGAACTTCTCCAGAGTTGCGGCATCACTCACAGCTTTGACGAAGAAGGGGAAACCCTTCGTATGGTCAGACAGATGTCAGCAGAGCTTCCAGGAGCTGAGACATAGATTGACTAGCGCACCTATCTTGAGGTTGCCTGAGGAGGGAGTAGGGTACGTAGTCTACTGCGATGCATCAGGGACCGGACTCGGATGTGTTCTGATGCAGGAGCGGGCAGTGATCGCCTATGGATCACGACAGGTGAGGCCGCATGAGCAGAACTACGCTACCCATGACCTGGAGTTAGCGGCAGTGGTCTTCGCTCTGAAGACATGGCGACACTATCTGATGGGCGAGCGCTTTACAGTCTTTTCCGATCATCAGAGTCTCAGGTATATCTTCTCGCAGAAGGACCTGAACCTGAGACAGCGACGATGGCTCGAGTTCCTCCAGGACTATGACTTTGAGATAGTCTATACTCCTGGGAAGGGGAACGTAGTAGCCGATGCCCTCAGCAGGAGGACGGGCATTCAGCTACTTGAGGAGGCAACGGAGCAGCTAGCCTCTTTGCAGATATCCTTCGTGGATAGAGATGGAGCAGCCTTTCTTCAGTCTCTCACAGTCACTCCTCCACTACTGCAGCGAGTCAGGGAGGCACAGCATGGGGACGCTGACTGTGAGACACGGTGTGCACAGATATCCTCGGGACAGGCACCTGATGGTTTCTCCCTTGGAGTAGAGCACGACATTCTTTTCAGAGGACGTACCATGGTACCAGTAGCTTTGCGAAAGGAAGTGCTGAGTGAGTTTCACACTTCTCCTTTGGCGGTACATCCTAGAGTGGCGAAGATGTACCAGGACCTCAGACGACAGCACTGGTGGCCGGGCATGAAGAAGGCTGTAGCAGAGTTCGTTTCTCGATGCCTCACCTGTCAGCAGGTGAAGGCAGAGCATCAGGTACCAGCAGGCTTGGTACAATCCTTGGAGGTTCCGGAGTGGAAGTGGGACGGCATATCTATGGACTTCGTGACTGGACTTCCACGCACTTCCAGAGGTCACGACTCCATCTGGGTGATTGTTGACCGACTCACCAAGTCGGAACACTTCTTACCCATCAGAGAGCAGGGCTCAGTGGAGAGACTGGGACGTCTCTACGTTCAGGAGATTGTGCGGCTCCACGGCGTGCCATCATCTATCGTTTCCGACCGAGATGCCCGCTTTACTTCCCGGCTTTGGAAGGGGTTACAGGAGGCGTTCGGTACACAGCTACGTCTTAGCACAGCTTTTCACCCTCAGACGGATGGTCAGACGGAGAGGACCATTCAGACTCTCGAGGACATGCTCCGCGCATGTGTCCTCGACTTTGGTCGTAGCTGGGAGGACCACCTATCCTTGGTGGAGTTTGCGTACAACAACAGCTACCACTCCACCATCGGGATGGCACCGTACGAGGCGTTGTACGGCCGACCATGTAGATCTCCTTTGTGCTGGACAGACCCTGGGGAGTCAGCACTGGTGGGACCGGAGATGGTCCATGCCACGACAGAGAAGGTCCAGGTCATCCCGGAGCGGATGAGGACAGCTCAGAGCCGGCAGAAGTCATACGCTGACAGGAGGCGGAGGCCACTGGAGTTCGAGGATGGCGACCACGTCTTCTTGCGGGTCTCACCTCGACGTGGTATTCGGAGATTTGGCCGAGGCGGCAAGTTATCTCCGCGCTTCATCGGACCCTTCCAGATTCTCAGCAGGATTGGCGAGGTGGCTTATCGCCTGGCTCTACCACCTCAGTTGCACCAGGTGCACGACGTCTTCCAGGTATCTCAGCTGAGGAGATACGTGCACGACCCGACACACATCATTGATCATGGGGAGCTTGACGTTGACGTTGGGGCGACTTTTACGGAGGTCCCGGTGGAGATAGAGGATCGACAGGAGCGGGTCCTGCGTGGGCGATCGATTCCTCTTGTGCGCATCAGATGGCAGCACGGGAATCTCCAGGAGAGCACATGGGAGCGGGAGGCTCAGATGCGTGCTCAGTACCCTCATTTGTTTCCCTAGTTTTTGATGTATCTTTACGGGGACGTAAAGCCCTGAGGTGGGAGTAATGAAAAGTCCCGTAAAATTCAAGGGAAATTTTTTCTTAATTTTCTTTATAATTTTACAAGAGCGCGGTTTCAGACGGCACCTGATTCCGAGGCCCGGAGTGCCCGGAATTAATTTCCGAAGTTTGGCTCGGGTACGTTCAGTGAACGAACGAGCGGGAATTCCTATCTTTTGATCCGGTGCTCGGAATTGAAATCCGAGGGCACCGATGAACTCGCAGCGCCGATTTTCGCTTAAAGAGACCTTTTCGGGAGGTGCGTTTGTTGCAGGTTGAAAGTTAAGTCTTGGGGTTTTTAGTTTGAGTTAAATAAAATTGTGAAGAACAATTTTATTATAACTAGTTAAAACCTATCAAAGGGGGTTGGAAGTGGGACCCACACCCACTTAACCTCCCTTGGGAGGATTAAGTGTGGTGGGGCCCACACGAACCCCTAATCTTTTCAAATTCTCTCAACATACTTAACCCCTGATTAATTGACTTAAGTTAATTAATATTGGGAGTTAAACCTTTTTGAATTTCAAACTTTTGAAATTCTTGTGTGTTTTGTAATGATAAAATAAGATTTATCTTATTTTATTATGGGTTGTTTGTTTGTCTCCTTGAGAGCTTTTGGAGAGCTTCTTCTTCATCTTCAAGCTCTGACGAAGAACGAAGAACGCTCAAACTCCGACGAAGAACGACGCCTCTCTTCTTCGTCCTCGGTATCAACAAGAGGGAACGCCGCTTCCTCCTTGGACCTTCTTCATCGGCATACGAAGATTCTCCAACGACGTATCTCTTCGGGCATATCTCTTCGTCAACGGATTTGACGAACGACGACCGCGACGCCCGACCTCCGCGATGCCGTCTTCCGCGGAACGTAGACGAATCTTCGAATCTTAAACCCGAGGTAGGGGTTGTTGATTCAATATTTATTTATTCCTTTTCTTGATCCTGGATTTCGCATGTCAAACATGAGACTTTTAAATGTTTTATGTTGCGTTATTATTTTTTAACGTGAGGGGGGCCGGACCGCACGAACACGGCCGAACTTCCCTCCATCGTTCTTGTTTAATTATTTTGCGGAGGAAAGCAAGTGGCGTGGTGCCGTCGCACCACGCGGATGAACGTGCAAATATCTTACGCGATGCCGTCGTGCGCACCATGGAAGAAACAACAAGAACGCGACGCCGTCGCGCCGCGTTGAATGAATATCAAAGCACGGGAAAGGGGCGCGGTGCCGTCGCACCGCGCCGGATGACGAACGCCGCGGCCGGTTCCGGGCCGCGGCGGGACGAGGAGACCGCGGCCGGTTCCGGGCCGCGGCGGAAGAGAAGACCGGCGGCCGGGCCGCCGGCGTCGGAAGCCGAAGGAGGGGACCGGAAATTCCGGTCCCGTTTGAGAAAAACCGGCCGGCCAGCTGGCCGACCGGATGTCTTAAAAACCGGGGGAATTAATCCCCCGGCCTTCACTTAAAACCCCCCTCTTTATGAGGGGGGGGGGGGGAGCGGTTTCCACGGGGGGGGGGGGGGGGGGTAGGCGGCTCCCCCGGATCCCCTTCAAAGCGGGCCCCCAGGAGGGGGGCCGTTGTTTTACAAAAACGGCGCGGCAAAGCCGCGCCGCCATCCAAGAAACGGGGGCTTGATTGCCCCCGCGTGCGCAGCCTCCTCGCGGCGCCAGGCCGCCCCGGCCCGCCGCGTCGCCGCGCCGCCCCGGGGGGGGGGGGGGGGTCGGGCCGGGTCGGCCCGGACCCGGACCCCCCCCGTATCGAACCAGAATTGGTTTTTGGCCCATAACTTGAGCCTCGGACCTCCGATCGACGAACCGTCAGCGGCAACGCGATCCTTGGATCGGGACGGTCGTTTCGGTATATCGCACTCAAGGTTTCGGATTACTTTGAGTTCGGCCGGGTTGGTTCGTTCACGAAACCAACCGGGCCTTCGGAGCGGAAACGCTCATATCTTGAGTTACGGACGTCCGATTGACACGCCGTCAGTCGCGTTGTGTTCCTCTTAGTGAGACGGATCTTTTGGCATACTCCGCCCGAGGTTTGGACGCAGGTGGAGTATGGTCGGGTTGGTTTTGCCTTAAAAACCAACCGGGCCCCGGAGACGAAATTGCCAATAACTCTCAGACCGGGCGTCCGATCGACGCGCCGTCTGTTGCGTTGAGTTCCTGTTGACAATACGGAACTTTTGGATACATCAACTCTGGTCTTTTTGACAGTTGATGTATCAGCCTCTCGGCTCGTGGAGCGGACCCTCCGAACGAGCTTGCTATGTGCGGGAACCCTAGTGCTGGCTGCGACTGCTACTACTGCTACTGTGACTGCGACGACGACAGTACAGAGATCCTATGTGGATTCGACGACGACGACTACAGCACTCAGCGATCCTACGTGGATCAGTGCTACAGGTCCTGTGTGGGCCCGATCCTGTGTGGGTCCTTGCGCTCAGCGGTTCTGTGTGAGCCAGCGCCTACAGGTCCTGTGTGGGCCCGATCCTGTGTGGGTCTTCTGCGGGGGTTAGTTACCTATCGATCCTTCGTGGGTCCGACGACTTAGATGGATCAGTGATCATCTTTATCGTCCTATGAAGAAGTATACCTGTGTGAGGTGAATCCAGTTGCTTTCCTATGTGGATTGTGTTGTGCAATCCTGTGTGGATTATGTTTTGCTTTCCTATGTGGAATACGTATACTTTCCTGCGTGGACTGAGTTGTACTTGGGCTCGGAGGTTGGAGCGTATTTTTAATTGATGACTTAGGTATATGTATGGGCATATACCTAAGCAGTGTCGGTTGTTATTTCGTGATTGTACTTTTCTTCGTGGTTTATCCTTTGTGGATTTGAGAGACCTTCAGGGGTCTCGGGGTCCCTACTGAGTAGCTTATACTCACCCCTGCACGGGCTTCGCCCGCACTACGTTGTGTTGGTTGCAGACGACGGACAGCGTTGACTTAGCTGAGGCTTGTAGAGCGGGACGGTACCCGGAGGTGGACCACTAGGCGGGACGTGCACGGAGCGGACGGCGGGACCCGTGGAGCAGAGGAGCTATCTGTACCCACCCTTCAGGTGGGATTTCCGGTGAACAGCTCGGAGTAGCGGCTTTTACTTTACAGTTGCTGTTTTTCCCTTTTCGAGTTGTACTTTACTTTCAGTTTGGGTTTGTATTCTGGCCCATTTACCTTTACGCACTTTCAGTCGTACTCTGCTTGCTTAGTGTTTACTTTCCGCTTTTTTACTCTGTGGTGTGTGTATACTTATCAAAGGCAATGCCTTCCCTTTTTTACCGAGATTTACGCCTTGGTGCTAGTCGCCAGCCCCTGGCCTATGGAAGGCAGGCTTGGGGTAGTCACGGCACGGACCCCGAGGGCGGGTCGTGACATGTATTATAGTCTATTAGATTATATCATTATTATTTTGATTTTTTGTGAAACATTTTGTAATATGGACTTATTTTCATTTATAATAAGAACATAAAAACCACATCTACAAATTATATCATTATTCAATCTCTATTCATATTATTTAATGTTATATTACATGGTATTTCCTTCAATGAATTATGTTTCAAATGGAACAAAAATGAAACGATATTGTTGAAAGACATATATTTAATTTAGTTTATAAAATTTTATCTATAAAAATTCCAATATGTTTTTTATTAAAAATTTATCTATTATATATAGTTATTTTTCTATCTCTATTTTATACATAAATATTTTTATCTAAACCATATTTTTTAAGAAATTTTCACATTATAATAATATGATATTTTTAATAGTAATTCACATAATCTTCTATGGATTCATTATCCTCATTATTTATATTATCTCTTGTTGAAAATTATTTTATACACCATATTGAAATATAAATATTTATTTTCATATTTATTCCTCATATTTCAATCTATCCCTTATCAAAAATATTTTTTTCAAATATTTCATGGAGTTTTATTTTTATTTAAAAATACTTATATAATAAATATTAATTTATTTCCATCCATGTAAATTTTTATAATAAAATAGAAATTTATTAAAAAAACTGTTATAAATACGTGTTTCTTATATTGGGTATTCATTTAAAATTATTTTTGAAAAATTGTTCCATTACTTTAATTTCCAAAAAATAACAATCACATCTATGTTAAAAATGTTTTGGTGATTATAAAAGTTATTTCTAAAAATAATTTTTCATTAATTATCATTTATTTTTATCTCTATACACAAAGAATCAACTTATTAGGGGATAAATTTTTTTATCATCCTCTCTATTCAATTATTCCTTTTTAGGTTATATAATTCATAATATCAGTGAGTATTTACATATATTATTTTAATATGATATCATATTAAACAAATTTTCTATCAATGCTTTGTTCATTAACTATTTTTTAATTATTTTCATGTAGAACATAAGTATTATTTAAGATTATTGAATATTATTTTCCAATAGTGAACTCTAATTCATTTATTATGGTTTTATAGATGATAGGATAATTATGTTTTCTGATTCGTGTTTCTCGAAGCAATATTGGGTGCATGTAGTGCTACCTAATTAACTATTCTTTTCATAGTTTGTTTTGATTCATGAATAACTCTATTATATTTTTATGATATGATTCGTTATCAAAATTTTCAGGATTTCAATGTGTTTGTATTTTATAATTTTTTATTTTTCAGAATTATTTCATTTTTAGGGGACATGAGTATTTTCTATTCTTCTATAATATTACTCCATGTATATGATTGATCATATAAAGTTATTTGTTCATTATTATTTTATTTATGGACATGTTTTATAGTATCATGATCATTTTAGTAATCAATTTATTGAATGTCCATTGTTTTTTATATTCTTATTATATATTCATTCATGAATAAGTGATATATTTTTCAATATGTAATATTATTTCCTTATATCAAATCTCCAAATACAATAATCCACAATGTTATGAGATTGATAGAATGATTTGGCATGTATGCTTTAAATTATTGAAATTTAGTAAAATATATTCATGTTATGATATGTCTATCTCATAAAAAAATAATGTGACTATATATTTCAAACTAGAGTATTATAAATATAATTTAAGGTGACCCCAAAGTTAATAGGGGTAAATAAAAGTCCATAAATGGTTTATACGTTTTTCATAACATTTTAAATTTAAATTTTGATTCATAAAATAATATATATTTAATTATATATTTATATATTTACAAATTGGATAATATATTTTGAAATATTATATAAAAAATATAATTATGATCACTACGATGCGTTGGTCAATATATAATAATATTAAACCAATAATAAATTGATAACATTACTAAAATATTGAGGAAAATATTTAAAATAATTTAAAAATAAATAAATAAATGTTTATTTGAGTTCAGAAAAAAATAAAAATGTGATATTAATAAGATTATGTGGATATTTTAACATAAATTTATCACTCAGATTATGACAAAAAACTATAGTTTTCACAATTACATCAATTAAACGGTTGGTTAAAAATTGTGATGATGGTGAGATAAATTAAATGAATACATGACTGTAATAATGAATCTACATAGGTGGTGTGATGGAGAAGATACAATGTTGTTGTGTGTCTTATATTAATTAATTTCATTTATCCAATAGTTATATATTATAATAATTGGAAAAAATGTTGACTTAATATTGAGAACATTATATAAATCGATAGAAGATCTATTCCCTAAAAAGGTACTCATCTGTCAAAAAAATATTCAACCCAATTTTTTTTTACTTTTTTATTAAGAAAATATCAATAATAAATAATTATAAAATATATATTTGTAAAAAAATTATACATAATAACTATAACACATTTTTTCATAAATAAATAAATAAATAAATATATATATATATATATATATTTTTCCTAAAAAATAGAATTCATGTTCTAAAATACTCTGATTATAATAATATTATTAGATATTATTGTTATAAAAATAATAATTACAATTATTTATATTACAATTAATTTTATTTTTATATTTATAATTACACACATAATGCCTCATCCAATTTATTAATGTATTATGTTAAAGACTTAAGTATGAAAGATACAAATATAATATTTATTAAATTTGAACTCATTTACTTGGGGGTGAGTTGTGATATTTTTTTTGAAATGGATGATGATATTATGATTCATATATAATTGGTTTCATATATAAATATAAATAATAATCGGAGGTATCGTTATTTTTAATTTTTATTATAAATTTCCATTCCTATAGATCATGTAGGTCGAAGAAATCAATAATTAAAAAATGGTTAAAAGGCCACATGAAATTATTTATAATCCTTGGAATGTATTATATGGTTAAGATCATTTATGAAATTCATATTTAATGATATGAATTATAAAAATTATAAAATACAAATAAAAGAAATTTAAATGATGGTTTAGGGGAATCTTGTATTCTAGATGTTTCCAATTTAAGGGGTTATTTTGTGATGTAAAATTATTTCTATGAAAAAATAATGAGAATTCTAGTGTAAATGTAATCTATGTTGTAATTTGAGATATAAACTCACCACGGAGCATACATGGCATGAAATGTATATAACCATTAATACCATGAATTTAATATAGAATGTATGAATACAATTATCTCCATTATGATAATTATATATATATATATATATATTCAATTAAATATAAATTATTTATAATTTTATAGAAAATATACAATAAAAGTTTTAGTAAAGTAATTTTACTCTTCAAAAATATGTCTTATTCGAACAATTTTTTTCTTATATTCTTGAAATAATATTATAATCAGTATTGATAAATTATAGAAATAATATTTTATAAAATTTACTTCATTTTTAAAATCTTCTCAATATTATAAAATATAGATGAAATTGTTGGTATTTTTTTGGAAAATCTATTTGTTAAATTATTACTAAAGATTAACTATTTTTATTAAAAAAGTCAATTCTTTTCCATAAATTTTGAACTATATAAAACACAATATAATTGGAATATTTATTAACGTTATATAATTATTAAATATTTATATATAATAACAAATAATTAATCATTAATATATATCATGTTGGATTTTATTATAACTATGTTTTTCTATTAAAAAAATATTATTTTTTTAAAAAAATTATAAAATTCATAATGATTCTCCATTATAATAAATTAAGAGAATGTATGTTGAATAATTTTTTTAAATTGATGTTATAAATTATAAATAAATAAATAAAAACTTATGTTCATAATATGATTATTAAAATTCATCGAGTTCTAATTAAATCATCAATTTAATGAAAATTACAAATATTAAAAATTAACATATTCATCATGTCTACACAATTTGATTTCAATTTAATTTTTTCACGTATAGGAATATAATTATTTAAATTGGATTCAATCGATCGAAAAATAATAATGAATGCTATATAATTTGTTCAATTTATTTTTTTACAATAATGAATAGTGGAACTGATGAAATTAATTAACATAGTTCTCATAAAATGGGTTTTTCCGGGGTTAACTTATAATGATTAGGGATAAATTTACCGAAAAAGCATGGAATAAATATATTTTATGTATACATTTATACCTTATAATGTCAATTTGTCTACAATACCCTATTTTTTGACATTGTTTCATGTGAAAATAGTTTGTATTACTTTTTCTTTTCAAAAATTACAAGTGTACTTCTCACACCAATTTTAAAATGACATACCCATTCCTATATTCTTCATAACATAAAAATCATTGATATTATCCCATAAAATAAAAAATAACTTGCAAACCACAATCCCCTCATCCTAGAATTCATGTTATCGTCATAAATCTATTTTGGAATACTTTTTTAATCATATAAATGATGTTTTCTTAGAAGATATAAATTAAAAACAAAGGATTTTATTATTATTTATTCTTCCACATCCTAAAAATATAGTTCGAATATTCTCATATGACATCAAAAGAATCGAATATTTAATTATATGAGATTATATTAATTTAATTACTAAAAATCATCTCCTCTCTTATCAAATGGTATGATAAATCATCATTTAGATGTATAGTGGACATCCGCATCATAAAATAATTTCATTCCATTTCATTAATCACCTCTCAATATATGTTGTAATTAATGATTTAAATTATATATATATATATTAGTAATAAGAATTTTATAATTTCAATTATAATATAAAATATATACATTTTTATTTTATGTTATATGGTGGAGATTATTACACAACATGGGTGTATAGTGGACCCCTGCCTCACGAAGTGATGTTATACATATCTTAGTAACTCATCACATGGATGTTAACAAGTATAATTATAATGTTTATATTTTATTTTCATGAATTTATAATTAATTTGTATAAAATTAAATAATTTTTATAAATAAATAAACTATTTTTTATCTTACACTAATTAATGATAACGTCGATCATGCAATTATATACTACCTCCTTTATGAAGGGATCTGATATTTTTTCATCACCACATTAATAAATGATATGCATAATAATATATATATATATAGAGAGAGTTTTTTAGATTTTATAAAAATTCTATAGAGATAAATAATTAATTTCATATTAAAGAAATTATATTTTATAAACAAAAGTGTTACTCATCTGTACGTACGTCATATAAGCCACATGATCACAATGATGACTATGTTATAAAAAATCATTATTGGTTATAAAATTATGAATAATGAATAAATAAACAAATTATTTCATTTTTTTTACTCTGGATGTGTTGAAATAAAGACCCATTGACAATGGTTAACACACTGAATCCAATTTAATTTAATGATACAAACATCCTCAAAAACATTGAATGTTGATTTATAAGGAAAAATAATTAAATAAATCATTAAAAATAAATTAAATAAATTGTTTTTGTAAACTATATTATAACTCAATAATTTTATTATGAAATTAAAAAAATTATGCAATCTTATAATAAAGAATTTAAATGATATACAAATATATTCAAAATTCAACGTAATATATTTCCTTTAGACATTTTACATCTATGAAAAACATTCATATACACTAGTTATTTCATTTATGTGTTGTATATTGATCCCATTAATTAATTTTATGTATTATTACAAAACATTTACTAGTATTTATATATCAATTTTAGTAATTCTCTTTAATTTGGTTTATAGTTCATTTATTATGAAATTAGTACATGATTTGTGTCTCAATTATCCTTCATGGAGACATATCTTATGTTACACAACGATATTATTTTATGTGGTGTGTATAAATTTTTGTTGACATAAAATATCATGAATAATATTATTCTCATCATATATTATTTTTCATTGGATGTTATTCTTTGATGGTACATATGATGAAATGATTCCTTGGTGGTCATGGTTTTTGGATACAATCTCATTGAGAAATTAGATTATTTATGATTATTCTTCTGAAAATGTAATGATATGATCAAAATCCAATGAAACACATGAACTTTCTTCTCTTATAGGTTTTTAATAAGAATACACTTTTCCCTCTATTTTCCTCTATTTATGTACATAAGAGTTAAAAATAATATTTTTATGAAAAATAATCTATTTCACTATTTGGCTAAAATTATTATACCATCCAATCCATGTTCACTAAAACTAGATTCCAAATTTTTTGTGACATTTGTTGAATGATTTATTATAGAACATTTTTCACCAATTTAATTGTTTATTTTATTTTGGGAAACAAAAATGTATTTCATTTAAAAAAACAGTCTCATTAGGATTTTACGTTTGCTATAAATGAATTCCATGGTATAACATATAAAACATGGAAAAAAATATCCCACCATCATTACCATTATTTTCATTAATTCTACCTTTATATTATTTAAATTTTATTTAAAATAAACAAGTTTTTAGAAATTTTATATGTTTGAAGTGGTATTCAGAAATTTTTATATGATATTTTCATCAAGAATTATTTCCAATTATTTTTAATGTTTTTATTATTCATTTCATTGTAAATTTTCAGTTTATATTATTCCTAATAATTTTTACTTTTTTTATCAAAACTGATTTCAAATGTAAACTTATTTTCCTTAAGAAACATTCCATGTAAATTTTCATAATAATTTTAAATCAGATATAAAATCTTTTGATGTCACTTATTCATTTATATGGATTTTTTCCGGAGATAAAATTATTATTTTTGTTATATTTTTTATATGATAAATATAATTAATTGAAAAAATATCATTTCCATGGGTTAGTCAAGTTTGAAAAAGATTATTATGGGCCTCATTTATATACTATGGGTTAATGAAATTTCAAATAGATTAATATAGAACCCATTTCATTAAAACAGGTTAATCTGGTATAAATTAAATTTTTAAGGAACCCTTCTATTTTCCACAGAAAAACCATGATTCAATGATTTGTTATGGAACCCTTTATTCATGGTTAAATAAATTTTCATTGTTATTTTTCTGGAATTTATTTTTTTCTCAGGATTAATCATATATCAATGATAAATTTATTGAAGAAATTTATTTTTCATTTATTATTCTTGTTTTGAAAGAGATAATGACCAATTTATTAATTTTTTGTTTAAATTAATGCTCTTTTTATTGTTTTCATGTTGTGTATTTCATATATTTTTTATATCAAGGGTTCATAAAAATATTTCTATTTGTGGTGTATATTTCTTATAATATTTGTGAACCTAGACATGACTCCAATTAATTTATTAATGATTATGTTCACTAGATAAGAATATTAGAATTCTTCCATAGAGTTATTTAGTTTTTAATGGTTTTTAAGGGTTCAATGATGTTGATTTTCCCATATACCAACACAGTTAATATATTCATTCCATGGTTTTATTTTTTCTACTTTGATCATGATTGAAGTCACTCGGATCATGAATATGTATTATTATTTATCATTCTATTTTTGAACCCATATTCAACGTTTGATGATTTATGATTCAGTTATTGATGCGTATGTGTTTTTTATGACACACTCTTGTAATATGTCAATAAAATCATACAACTATTTACTTATTAATCAATTTTTTTATTTCAAGTATTAATGCTTATGTTAAGCCTTATTGAGTCTAAAATATCATTATTATAATTTTTATTTTTTTCGTATTTCATCTAGATTGATGTTTAATGATTTATTTGTATTATTATTTTATCGGTATTGTTATTACTATGTATTAATGGAAAATAATAAATTTCAGGATAGTTTGGAGAAATGATATTTTATAGACATAGATAATTTCTGTGTAATTTTTTTCCAAGTTATCTAAAACTATAATCTCAAAACAACCTTGAGAATGTATGTTTTATAAAATTTATATGTTATTTGATATTTTTTATGTCATAAATTGGGTCTCAACATCTGTTTAAATGATGACAATTTAATTTTTTTATGATTTCCACACTGGATCAGGGAGTGTGGTTGTAAGGCTAAAAAATATTGGTTTAGAGGATTTTTTTGACAACAATAGAGATTATTATTAACTCATGTGAAGTTATATTTTGATTTTTGAATACCATAATATGTCAATATTATTACTTATTATTATAATTTCATAGTTTTAGACGCTTCTATGATTCTTATTTTGATTAGATTTTAATTTTATAAATGAAATTTTAAGTTATGTTTTAGCTTGTTTGTGTATTCTTATTTCTATGTCTTCACCAGAATTATGAATTTCAATTTTTCAAAAATAATATTTATGGTATTTATAACAACTGGGATTTATATTTAATTGTATATTGAGAACAACTTTTGAATCATATTGATATCCATAGGATAAAATTGCACTTGGTGACACTGTGATCAAAGTAACCTCAAAAGAATATCTATATATTTTTTATCATCATACATTAATGGTATGAGATAATGTTTTAGGAAAAAATCATTAATGTTGAGGTTATTAAAAATTATATAATTTTAACATATTGTATTACTGATGAGATTTGGAGAATAATGAATAGTTTCATCATATTAACTTTTTCTCATTACGGGTATTATCTACCATGTTTCGACCATTGTGGTTTTTGTTTATGTAAAAAGATAGGTTGAATTGTTTTTCCCTTTTTTGGTCATATATTCTTTTATTATTTAATTTATAGAGCTTCCTTCATGAATATTTAAACTTGGATAGTCATCATTTAGAGAATTGTATAAGATTGTTGATGAAGTTTACAAAAGAAGAAATTATACAAACCATGTATATTTATTTGTTATCCCTTTATAAATGGAATAATAATTCCAAAACTAATGTAATATTATCTTAAAATGGGAAATTGTTTTATTACAACCATTTTTTATTACATCAATGACTTTTTCACTCCTCCATGGTTAACAGTTTTGGGGTTGCTAACATTATATTGATCATTCACATTATTATTATCAACAATCTCAACCATAATTTTCATTATTTTATAATAATTATTATATTCCATGTCATAATCTTTACCTAACAATTATTCTAAATAATTTGGAACCCATTTTTGTGTTAATCTGAATTTCCATCATACGTCATTTTGTCTCTTATTAAGGGAAACTTTTATCACCCGTTTCTTCAATGAGGATTTATAGACATAATATTTTCACATATACAACGTTTGAATAATGAGAAAAAAATTTAATTTGGATTATTCAATTTATTAAATTGGGCAGAATGTAAAACCATATGATTTTATAACATGAATCAGTGTCTGACAGGTATATTTGACAAGAAACACCTAGATTATAACCCATTCGATCTATATAACGGTTATGAACTAAAAATTAAATTGTATGTTTAGAATATCATTAAATAATATATTATATATCTATATATGTATTTTATAATCAATATAAATTAATCAAAAAGTTTTAGTAATAAATACATCTAGTTTTAGTAATGAAATTTTATATTTGAATAAATTATTTTTTTAAATGGTTTTTTATTGTTTTCTAAGAAATAATAGTATATTTAATGTCATGATTAATTGTAAAAATTATTTTCAAACAAATACCTAATTCCAAAATAAAAATATTCAAATTTATATTGGGTTTTATTTTGGTATTATTCATAGAATATTGAAATTTCAATTAATATTTAAAAACATCGATTTTTTAATTGTAAAGTCATCTAATTAAAATATGAAATATAAATGATACTTTGTTTTTAGTATAATATTTGATTTAATATAATTATTATCAATTAATATTTAATATATTTATTTTACTTTGGATAAACATCTTATTGTATTTTAGTATACATTTATCGAGGATTGAAATTGGATTGTTTGGATAATTGTTTTAAAATTAACAATGATTCCCTTTCTTAAATAATTAAGATAATAAAATTTGGGTAAATTTTTAAATTAAATTTATTGATGAATAATAAGAAGTATGTTAATTTATTTTCAATAAATTAATTTTAAATATCTTATAATAAATATAAAATCTTATAGTTATTGAAAATTGGTCATCCTAAAAAACTAATTTCTCAATGTGTTAGTGGGTTTTGTTTAGAATTGAATTTTATAATATATATATATATATATTTGTTAAATCTATTACATATCATGAAAAAAGATCGATTTATATTGTACAATATGGTGTAAATAATTATTTCAAATAATTAATATTGAAGATAATAAAAAATATAAATAATTGCTAAGATAAAAATGTGTATGATGATGTTTAATATAATAAGATAAGTGTTAAAATTAACTAAATGAATGTATAAAATATATATTATTTGTATATATATAAATTATAATACTTATTCATTGAAAATAATCAATTATAACCATATTGGTTTATAAATAATGTGGTCACACAATTATATTTTAAAAATATAAAAAGTTCCCCTCCTCTATTATAAAGAGCCACCCAATATACTCTCTACAGAAAACATTCAAATCCAAATGGATCAGAGACTCCCAAAAAATATAAATTAAAAAATTACATCCGATAAAAATATATTCTATATTATGGTAGAAAATCTATTCTATGATTTAATATTTGATAACCCAAAATGGTTGTCTATGAGGTTGAAAATTCCAATGTATATATTTTTGTTTAATATCATCTTACACATTCATAAAATAAAGTTAATAAGATATAATATTATAATATATATATCTCATATATACTGAAATGTTATTAATTTATTTTCATAACCTCAATCTATCTCCCCTACTATTAAATTGCATAAAAAATCATTATTCATGTGTGTAGATGATGTTATTAATATTTTTATGACTTATTTTAAACTCCTGTCACTGATTTTATATGAAATTTGCATAATTTGTTTGAAATATTAATGTTTTAATATTAAGTGTATTTTTTGAGCATTTTTAGAAGTTTTTCAATTGAGTAAGTTTACTGTTTTAATAATATATATCACTATACTGATCCAAATTGTGTGGTTATTGTTTTTGAGGATTCCCCTTTCAATTTAAAACATTTCTTTAGAAGGTACCATGAGCCAATTCTGCCATTTTAAGAGACATATGCTCCTCCCAACCAAGACCAAATAATCTGTGAAGAAACTGGACCAGTCATGAAGATTGAATTAAGGGGCTCAATATAGAAGTTAAAATTTCTTCATTCACCTCAAAGGGTATGGGTACAATTTAAGGAGTCTTGGGTAAAAAGTTCAAGTCCCAACTCCAAAAAAACGGACCAAAATAGGCATTGAAGTCAAGCCCACCATTCTGGCCGCGAAATATAATCGGTATAGTATTCATGACATATCTCATGATGTAAGTATCAAATCCAGCTGAGGTTTTTCAATGTGAAATAGGAGATATAGGAGGCCGACTTTTTTAAAGAAATCATTCGAATTTTATGGTATCTTCTTATTCAAAAACCCTTTCAAATTTTGGATATAAAAAAGAATGGATTGAAATGGACAGATTAAAATTGTTTAATCAACTGGCAATAAGATTAGCTACATAGGTCCAAATTCCTCCAAATTTTGAGAGTAGTTGGCCAACATTATTATCTACACCTTTTAAGAAGGATAATTTTTTTGATATTGCACTGTATGAATATCCAACATGGCGATGCAAATGGAGGGACAAATTGAGAATGCAAAAGTCCACTCCTTGGGCTATAAATACTCTCCCATTCTCTCCTTGAGAGGGGTTGGCATTTCAGAAGATATGAGATCATGTTGGAATAAACAAATCATTTTCAAAGGATTGGGAGGATCTTCCATACTTATGTTTTTACTTGAGAGGCCTTTCCTCTTCTCTTTGTTTTCACTTACATTCGTGCTCTTCATTTTTGTAATCTTGTAAGTCTCTTTGTTTGTAATTAGGTTTTAATGAAAGTTTCTTCTTTAATTTTTATAATTCTCCTCCACCTTCTGTAGTTTAATGTTAATGTTATAAAAATAGTTTTAATATAGTTGAATCCCCTTCCCTTCTTTTTCTTCCTCATTCAATCAAAAATCTGTTTTTAATTATCATCATTTTCTGTGTGTGTGTGTTCGACGTATCAGTCTTTTCTAATTCCTTTCTTTTTCGTCTATTCGTAATTTTCCATGATAATTATTATAACCATAATATTAAACACCCAAATGGCTGAGTAAATATCTCATTGGGGTGAGTCAAAATTAAGGTATGTTAAGTGATTCAGAGTATTTTCTCGATAAGTATTCGTTAATTTAACATTGTGTATGTTGGACTTATTATGTCATGGATTAATGACATATTTTGTTTACCATGTGGATTCCATGGATTCTTGGAACCATAAATACACTTCCATAAACAAGTACTAATTGAGATTATAATCCTAGTTTAGTTATGTCTTGGATTAAATCTTTAACACTTAGGAATTCTAATCAACATCAACTTGTGAAGTGGGTGTTAATTTAAATGCAATATAATGAAAAGCACAAGGATATCACAAGCATAACTCCATAATAATGAAATTACCCCAATATTTATCAATTTTTTAAATCAATTATAGTCAATCAATCATTTCAAATATGCTCTAAAAAGAAACCCCCCTAATAAAAATACAATCAACTAAAAACAAATGACTATTATCATGTATCCTCGCCTAGGAGTCGATCCGAGTGCTGCTATACACATTGGCAGAGCACATGAACACTGACCGGTCGATAGGAAACAATCAGTCCTCCATTTAAAATAGATTTGTTGCTAGGGATGGTGCATTAGTAGTCATTATTTATCGGTTATTGTATTAAAACACAAAAAAAGAAAGAAAATTTAAAAAATTGAAAAGAAAAACACAAAGAAAAAATCATCTTCTCATAAAAATCATAAACGAAAAACATACAAAGAAAGACATGTCTTTCCTATTTCTTTCAAAATCTCTCTGAATGCCCTATAGCCTCCCAAACAATCACTTGGATTTGTCTAACCCTGAAATTGAGGGAAATATTTACCAACTAAGGACGAACATATGAGATAATCAAATAATTCAAGAACCAGGCCCTGTCCAACCAATTGAATTGGATATGGACAGTCTAGGGGAACAAACCCTAAAAGTACTCTCTTCCCCTAATATGAATTACTGATCTCTTAGTATTCAATATCCAAACATAGAGGCTGACTTTGAACTCAAATCTGGTTTGATTCATGTTCTCCCTCATTTCCAAGCGCTTGCCGATGAGGATCCATATCTCAACCTTAAAGAGTTTCATGTAGTGTTCTATATCATGAATCCTTAAGGGGTTTCTGAAGAACAAATCAATCTTCGAGCATTTCCTTTATGCCTAGCTAACACTGCTATGCCATGGCTCTACTACCTTCCTCCTGGTTCCCTTACCACATGGAATTACATGAATCGACTCTGCATAGAGAATTTTTTTCCTAATTCTCAAGTGAATCACTCCATGAATACTGGGAGAGGTTAAAAAATCTTGTTGCAACCTATCCACACCACCAAATCCCGGACCAACTCTTGATTCAATACATCTATGATGGGTTATTGGATATGGAGTGAAATCTCATTGATGCCATAAGTGGCTGTGCTCTTGTTGATAAAACTCTTCCAGCTGCAAGAGATCTCATAGGTAACATGGCTGCAAACACACAACAATTCCATACTCGAGCACATTCTTAAGTCAAACAAGCACAAGATAATCAATCAATTATGCTGAAAAAGATGACCGAGTGGATGAGTGAACTTATAGGTCTTGTGTGACAACTAGCTGTGGCTACCAAATCCACAACCTCGTCTTCTCCATAATCAATGTTTCCTGGACCTGTCAAAAATTTTGGAATTTGCAACTCTCCATCTCATCCAAATGACACATGTCCACAAATTCAAGAGGATCAATCTGATTCATCTGGAACAATGGATATAAATGCATCATATTCTTAGTGGAACACCAAACCTCAACTATTAGGCCAGCTTGTTAGAAACATCAACCAACCTTACTCTAAGCTCCTCTCTTCTTCCTATAACCAAGGCCATAGGTATGGTAATCCCTTATCTCATCCTCCTCAATTCCCTCCTCAAAACCCAAACCCGTTTCAATATGGTCATCTTGTTGGTAACATCCAACAACCATATCCTTTTATTCCTCAACCTCAAAGGAACAATCCTCCTCCTGGATTCCATTATCCTAGTGAACCTTCCCAATTCCAAACCCAATACAATCGCTTTCCCAAGAACAAAAATCAAGGTATTCACAATTCGAGACAAGACTCTTCTTCCAAAAAACCATGGGAAAGTGCTGTAGAATATCTTTCCCCCTTCACCTGTTCATGCCTCAAGAACATTGAAACCCAAATTGGTCATCTTTCATCCCACAATAGTCAGCAGGAACCATCCAATTATTCCCAACTCCCAGCTCAACCATTACCCAACCCCATGGGTAATGTAAGTGCAATTGCACATAGACCGGGAATGCAAATTTCTCTGACTAAAGATAAGTCCTCCAACCATCCTTGTAATTTTGACATAGAAAATGAAATGAAAAAGAAAATTGAAAAAGAGTATGAATCCATTCCCTCACCTCCTTCCATTCCACTTAGGAATCCAATTCCTTTTCCACAAGCTATTTCTAAGACAAAGAAGTCCTTTGAACCCGATCCTGAAATGCACGACATTTTTATATGTGTTGAAGTCTACATTCCTCTCTTAGATTCCATCAAAAAAATTCCTAAGTATTCCATGTTTCATAAGGAATTGTGCACCCACAATAGGCAACTTAGGACCTTTGAAAATGTTTCCACCCAACAATTTATTCCAATAAAGTGTAAATATCCATGGTCCTTTATGCTTCCATGGAAAATTGGAAGTTCAAACATTAATGATGCACTCATAGACCTAGTAGCCTCAATTAATGTCATGCCTAAATAAATCTTCTCCAACTATGGTCTAGGTCCTTTTCATCCGACATGTGTGGTTATTCAATCAGCCAATCGAAGCACAGATAGTCCTGAGAGAATAATTGAGGATGTCATTGTTTGAGTCAATGATCTTATCTTCCCTACTAATTTCTATGTCCTTGACATGGAAGGTGAGAAAAACTCTTATCAATCTCCGCTAATTTTAGGAAGACCATTCCTCATGACTTCTATAACTAATATTGATGTCTACTCAAACATCTTATTCATGGAATTTGGTGACCAACTGGTCAAATTCAATATTTTTCAGTCCAAGCAATAACCATCAGAGAATGAATCTTCATTATGTATCAATTGGTATGAAAGTCTCTATGAGAGTGTGTTGAATCCCAATCCATTATGTTCTTTTTGTTCTACTGAGAGAGGATTTTGTGAATATTTTATCCTCATTAACCAAGTGATTAATGGAGAAGTTGATGTTGCCATTAAAAATGAAAACTCCATTGATCTAATGAAACATGAAAACTATTTGTAATATCATCTCACCTATGAACTCCAATGCTCCAAAATGGATGGTAATAATGAAAATGAACTGGAATTGCCATTTGTTGATTCAAATCTGATTATCCCACATTCAACATTTCCTAGAAATGATTCTGAAAATCCTGTTATATGTGAGGTGAACACCAAACCAATTTGTTTATATTATCCTGATGGGAGTGAAGGTTGTGAAATTTTTTCCTTAATTAATAAATTGATCATTTGTGAGGTTGAAATTGATAATTATTTGGAGAAAAACATTAATATAAAGGATATTGAAAATTTTGTTAAGACTTATGACTCCATTGATCCTCTTTACTCATCAATAGTAAGTGATGAAATAAATGAGTCAAAAATAATTGGGAGCTACTACTGTGGTTTTTTGTTACAAGAACTATACATAAATGAACCATAAAAATTGAGACATCTTCCTAAATTTCGAAGCATAGAAAACCATCACTTTGTGGATAAAATCATTACTCACGTTGAATACCTAATGGAGGATAGTGGTGTTCTCTTTCCACCTCCATATAATTGCAAGAACCACATCAAGGAAGGGGGGAAATTATACAATGACCAATCTGGAAACCCAGAGGAGAAGTTTTATGGAAACACACTAGAGTTGAGAAGTTACAATGGCCACCGTCAGACTATGGGTAGTCCACTACAACTGTCCATCTGTAGAAAAATAAATGCAGCGCTTCTTGGGAGGAAACCCATGTTTTCTTTTATTTTTAAGAAAATTTAATTTTTTTTTTAGTTTTTCATTAGATGAATAATGAATTTTCTTTTTCAGGTAACATCCCACAAACCTGGATCAACAATGACTTCCACTGGATCCCCAACTTCTCTAGTCAACGTACTACTAGATGGAGATGGAGACCCTCCAAATCCACTCCAGGGGGCACATCTTTCCCTTTAAACTCTCTCTCTCTATCTATTCCTCTCTCTACCTATATCTTCTTCTTCCTCTATATTTCATTTTTACCACTTTATTTATCAAAACCTATCTTTTTCACTTTCCCTTTTGTGGTGGTGTATCTTAAAAAAACAAAAAAAAAATAAAAACCTAAAAACAAAAAAACAAAAAAAAACAATCACTTAAAAAAATACAAAAAATTATGAGTCATGTGTAATCACCATTGAGTTTTTCAATTTTTTCCCACCATTTTTAAGAGTTAACATACATGTTTTTATCTCAAAAATTTTGTAATTTCATCATGACTTTGGATAAAGAATTTTGTTTCAAACTTTAAAAAATTTGTTTGCTCAATTTTGGATTTGGAATATGCTTTTCCTAAACCATGAGGAACAACATTTTATTTCATGTCAAGGCCAACTATGGCCATCTTATCAAAATGCGTGTTTTCACCCCAATTTTTGAGTCTTGAGTTTGTGGACCTTCGATCAGAATTTCCTACTTTAATGTTCATTAATATGATAGAGGAATTTTTCTAAACCACATGAGAATTATAATAGCCAAATAGCCTCCCATTAACCATACATTAATCCTCCTTTTGAAAGCCCCTTCGATCCTATGAAATAATTTTCTTTGATAGCCACATTACAAGCCCAATACCTTTTCCCACCCAATATCAACATGTATTTTCACTACATGATTTTTTGAAATTTAAGTGTGGGGGGAATTGATTTCATTGTTTGGGTACCCTATTATTGATTATCAATGAGTTATCATCTTCATGAGGGAAATCATCCATTTTAGTTTGAGGGAGAGGTTGTCATTTAGTGTTTTTTGTAGAATGTAATTTACTTCCATTTATGTAATTTTGTAAATGTTATTGACAAGTGTTCAAAAAAATGATGAAAAAAACTCAATTTTTTTTGAAAAAAATGGTTCTGTCTTGGGTAGGTCAAAAATAACCCTTCCAAAAAAATTTATCTTGTTATAACTATTACAATTAGTGTCATGAGGAGATCAAACATGGGTTGGGATATGAGTGTGAGATCTGTTTGATGGTCAACATTCGAAAAAACAATGAAAAAAAGTTAACGAAAAAAATAACACTTGCAATATATTCTTATTGGGAGAAGTTTTGTGTTTTTTTAATATTTCATCTTCTCATTACCTTTATATTTTATTCCTATATTGCGACTTTCTTCACAAAATCATTAACATTTAAATATGTGATTTTATTTCCTTCCATGTTTTATTTTAAAAAAATGTGCATTTCTTTTTCTATGTTGGTATTTTAACCCTCTTCTTCTCTTTCTTTGACATTATATTCCAACCGTCCCACAGCCATAGAAAAACCCCTTAAAAGACCTCTTGATTCTGGTGCACATTGGATAGGTATTGGAAGTTTAGGGCTCTTTCAAACTCTAGGATTTTCACTTTTGGTTGGTCAAAGAGTGAACCTCCACAAACAAATTTTATCATCTTGAGAGGTGTGAGTTTTGAGTATCCACATTTTCCATTTCGAAATTTGAGCATGAAAAAATGAATTAGTTTTGGAAAATTTATTTTATAACAACTTGTGGTGGAATTCAAAAAGGATGAGTGAAATAGTCTAAAACTCCCCTCATTGGAGAAAATAAAATTTCAATATTTGTTGGTGAGTGAAAATGATTATGTCTTGTTTTAATATTTGTTCCACATGAGGAAATGCACAAAACTAAGTGTGGGGGAGTTGATGTTATTAATATTTTCATGAATTATTATATACTACCTTCACTTATTTTATATGAAATGTGCATAATTTGTGTGAAATATTAATTTTTTAATATTAAGTATAATTTTTGAGCATTTTTAGAAGATGTCCAATTGAGTTAGTTTACTGTTTTAAAGATAAATATCACTATACTAATCCAAATTGTGTGGTCTTGTTTTTTAGGATTCCACTTTAAATTTTAAACATTTCTATAGAAGGTACCATGAGCCAATTAATCCATTTTAAGGGACATGTTGTCCTCACAAACAACACCAAATAATCTGTGAAGAAACTGGACCTGTCATGAAGATTGAATTAAGGGCTCAATATAGAAGTTAAAATTCCTTCATTCTCCTCAAATATTATGGGGACAATGTAATGAGTCTTGGGTAAAAAACTTCAAGTCCCAACTCAAAAAAGGGGCCCAAAATATGCATTTAAGTCCATCCCACCATTCTGGATGAGAATTAAAATCAGTATAGTAAACATGACATATCTCATGATGTAAGAATAAAATAGGGAAGATAATTTTTAGTGTGAAATAAAAGATATATTCGGACGACTTTTTTAAAAAAATAATTCGTCTTTGAGGGCGTCTTCCTATACAAAACCCCTTTCACATTTTGGATATCAAAAAGTCTGGATTGAAATGGACAGATTAAAAGTGTTTAATCATATGGCCATAACCTTGGCTACATATGTCCAAATTCCTCCATATTTTGATAGTTGTCGGAAACCATTATTATCTACAACTTTGAAGTAGGATGTTTCATGATATTCGGCAGTATGAATAGCTAAAATGGCGATGCAAGTGGAGGGATAGATTGGGAATGCAAAAAATCCACTCCTTGTGATCCAAATACTCTCCCCTTCTCTACTTGAGAGGGGTTGGAATTTCAGAATAGAGGAGATCATATTGGAATAAAAAAACCCTTTAAAAGGCATGGGAGGATCTGCCATCTTCATTTTTGACTTGGGAGGCCTTTCCTCCTCTCTTTGTTTTCACTTACATTAATGTTCTTCATTTTTGAAATCTTGTAAGTCTCTTTGTTTGTAATTCTGTTTTAATGCATGTTTCTTCTTTAATTTCTCTTATTATCCTCCACCTTCTATAGTCTGATATTAATGTTCTTAAAATATTTTAAATATATTTGAATCCCCTTCCCATTTTTTTCTTCCTCATTCAATCGAAAATCAGTTTTTAATTATCATCATTGTCCGTGTGTGTGTGTTTGACGTACCACTCATTTCTAATAACTTTATTTTTCCTCTATTCTTAATTTATCATCATAATTATTATAAAAATAATATTAAGAAATCAAATGGATGACTAAATACTTCATTGGGGTGAGTCAAGATTTAGGGATTTTAAGTGATTGAGCGTATTTTCTCAATGATTATTCATTAATTTAACATTGTGTATGTTGGACTTAATATGTCATGGATTAATGAAATATTTTGTTTAGCATGTGGTTTCCATGGATTATTAGATCCATAAATACACATCCATAAACATGTACGGATTGATATTAGAATCCTAGTTAAGTTAAGACTTGGATTAAAGCTTTAACACTTAAGAATTCTAATCGACATCAACTTATGAAGAGGGTGTTGATTTAAATGCAATAAAAATCAAATCTCAGAGATATCACAAGCTTAACTCCATAATAATGAACTCACCCCAATCATTATCAATTTGTTAAATCAATTATATTCAATCAATCATTTCAATTAAGCTCTGGAAAAAAATTCCCCTAATTAAAATGCAATCAATTAAAAACAAATTACTATTACAAAGTATCATCACCGAGGATTTGACCTGAGTGATGTTATACACATTAGAATATCACCGATACTTTGACCAGTCAATAGGAAAAAGTGGTCGTGTGTTTCAATAGCAGAACAACACCTCTTGACCCGATATAATTCATCTTCCATCATTTCAACCAATAAAATTCGATAATAATAGAGTTAAATTATATATAAGTTATTTGTAACATATTTATATATAATTAGTTATAATATCACATATAGTTTATCGATTTCATTCAATGAGGGATATGAAAACATCACTCATTTGTCTAGTATACTACCTCTATGTGAAGCGATGTGATTTTTTTATAATAACACCTTACATCAATGATAATTACGATTATATTAATGAATAACTAATATTTACATGATTCATTAATGATTATAATTATAGATTAATCCTTATAAAAAATATATTAGATCATTTTATTTGTTACACTATATAAAATGAAAACATTGTTCAGGTATGTGTGGATTATCACCTCCACAAAGTGATGCCACTTATTTTTCAACAACATATCACAGGAATGAAATATAAAATAATATAAAAATAAAAAATATGGTATTTATGTTATTATTATTATTTTTAAAAATAATAAATTGCATACCATCAATCCATAATGATAATTGATGTATGGAAATGTTACACTTTTGTAAGTACAACTTACACCATCAAAAATGTTATCTTATTTAATTTATAATAAATATTTTTTATAATTGTTTTTAAATGAATAAATTATTAAAATATATGATAGTTTTTATAAAATTATTATTTTCTATATTTTGAATTAATGACCACATTGACCATTGATATCACACCCAAGCTATTTTGAAACTATGTATTGAACGTCCTCAAAACAAGTGATGTGGAATTAGCTGAATAAATATTTCATAATATAGTTAAAAAATAAAATAAAATATTATTTTGAAATATATTATGCATAGAATATATAAATAAAAATAAAATAATTTTCTATACTATTATATATGAGTTAATGGACATATAAAGATGTCATGGAATCAGGGTGATAGTTTTTTCCCACTTTTCCCTTCTATGAGACACATGTCATATGAAATACCAATTTATTTTATTTAGTTTATTAATTATCATCTATTTATTTCATGTTGATTATCAAAAAATATATATCTATTTATGTATCCATTTTATGAACCCCCATTCTCAGGCTCTTCAGTTCAAAAATTAGCAATGAATTAAGGGGTTTTTTTATAAAATTTATTCTATTGAGGCATATGATAATATATGAACCTATTATATTTTATTAGATGTATATATATACCCATTAATATTAATTATCATGAATTTAGTTTTTATAATTATTAATTATGTTTCATTTAATGTTATAACTTAATTTGAAATATGATTCAATGTTTCCAAAGTGGTAAGGTTTATATGTAACAATCTCATAATTTATCGAGATTATTTATACTTATGATAAAAATGATGGAATATAATGATAAAAAAACAAAAAAATAAATCATTATTATTATATTATGGTTATTTAAATAGAATAAATGTTTTCCATTCATTTTAATCACTTTATATAATTATGATATAATAAGAATGTTTCTATGGAAAATAGTTTAACCCACATGTCAAGATCTTTTCTCTCCAATCATGAATGATTTCGACGAAAGACAATCAATCGGTAATGGGTTTATTTAATGATATTATTCTTTATATATGTTTATAGTTTGTGTTTGAAATATATATTCTTATAAATATATCATATAAATCCCTTTAATCTGATGGAATCATACTA
Source organism: Viscum album (assembly GCA_963277665.1). Classification (NCBI taxonomy): domain Eukaryota; kingdom Viridiplantae; phylum Streptophyta; class Magnoliopsida; order Santalales; family Viscaceae; genus Viscum; species Viscum album. The sequence continues at coordinate 2,049,938,129 of OY728127.1, forward strand.
ACTCTCACTGATGCATTCCCCCACTTCAAATATTGACAGGACATCATCCAAACATTGGATTTCATCACCAACCCACTTTATTAATCTCCTAGTATGAAATGTGTTGTTCCACGAGTACCACCAAAATGATACATTATTAATCATGGAGCTAACATGATATTTCTTTATTCCTTCCAAGCCCTACAATTTGTCTGAACAATGATGGAAGGTGGGACAAAATCAAATGACACCAACCACTATCTTCATTGATTTCATGATATTATTTACATGAATTAAATAACAATTGATATATTATAATAAAGTGGATGATCAAGAGCCCATATATTGCCTCATCTAGAAAAACATGGTTCTTTCCAATGGGATTCTTCCAATAATCATTCGTACCAATATTTAATAATAGTGAACCATCAACATGATGAGGATTCAAATAGTGGTTAACTAGCCCAGGTCCTCTAGAAAACATAACGCATGAAATACCATCATGGGGGGGATATTACATCATGGTGTATGGAATCAGAACACTCCCATATATATTATATATCTAAATATATTATTTCCAAATCTATGAGTGGGAACATACATAAGTTCAAAAAAAATTGTAGCCAAAATACTAAACTAGAAAAATCCAAATTTTTCTCATTAGAATAATGTGGCACCCCCTGAGATGGAACTTGAACCCACCCATGCTCATTATTCCCTCCAACAGACTCATATAGAAACATTCAAGGAAGACCACTAGCCAGATTTTGTGGGATATGACAAGAAGACTCACACATCTACAATTATCCATCAAGTCTGTTAGTAGTTCCATCCTGCGATATTCATATAATTGAGTTAGCAATTATGAATGATTAATATGAGGAACACCGAAATCTATTACCCCATGAATGAGTATTATCAGTATCCATTTGCAGGAAGTAGAGGAAAATAGAAGTCACATACTCCTTCTAAAAATGTCTTAATGGGTATATATTCTTATTCTAGTCATTAGAGAAATAATGTCAATGCTGAAAATGGATTATGGGAAGAAAAAATAAATTCACACATCCATCAAAAAACCAAGAATTTTTAATAGGGGTTTCTGTTTTTATAAAAGTATGGTTACATAGATTCATCCACAAAAAAATTGTGTCTCACCATGATATCACCCTGGAGTAGACTTACCCATCTAATAATTTATATTATGATTGGGGTGGAAAATACCATGTAATAAAAGGAAAACCAGATTGGGAACACACACCCATTGAAACCATAAAAAATTAGACCATTCTATTGGACATATACATTCATGAAAAAACTTTTTACAATATTCCAAAAGTTTATAATAAAATTATAGATTAAAAAAGAGATCCAGTGATGTTAAATTATATACATGATAGCCTCTTCCCTTAGAAATTTCTCTATTCACTTGAATAATTTCATCCAAAAATAAAACAACCAAATAATTATGAAAAATATGTGAATATATTTGATCATTGTATACTAAATTATAGAGTTCATTAAGCCCATGTAGGATTATATATGTCATGTCAGTATCCTACTCTCAAATTACAATATCATAGGGGTAGTAGAAGTAACTATGATAATCCTTCTCAAACACCTCACCATGAATGATTACATCATGTCTACGACATGATTTATCAAGAAAGTCTATCTAGTGACGAGAATGTTGAAAAACATACATATGTAAGGAAGATTAAATTTCTAAAGGGTCATAGACTGTCTATAAAACACAATGTTGGTCCACCCCATTATGGAATTCACTATCTATTTTTTCCCTACAACATTATTTCTCTTCATTAGATGTGTCCTACAATTGGAGATGTGGTGAAAAGAATATATCATATAGTGACGTACATGGAAAAAATTTCCACTCATTTATGTTGACTTGTCCTTGAAAATTGACATCCTTTATCACATGGAAGATAGCATAAGGTGAATTTTATTTGTTGATACCCCCTATATCTCCTAACATACAATATAAGAGGGGAATTCGCTAAAAAATTGATTTGTATGAAAAAGATTTAGTAAATATACCACTCTCCTCTGATCAAGTATATGAACTTCTATAAAATAATTGTGTTGAAATTCTATGAAAGTGAACATTTTTCTAATGATGAAATATGAGTTAACATATAGTATTTTTCCACCCCACAATAAAATATTATATTGATTTTTATCAATGTTTTTATGAACGTTATCTATTTCTATATATGGATAACTCTTCATCGAATGGAATGAAAATCATAACCCAATAATGTGTATCCGGTTCACATCAAGATAATGGAAGGGATGTGGGAAAAAATTTTCTTATTATCTCTCACAGCTACACGACATCCAAAGGTTAAGAAACAACACGTATCTCTTCAACATGTATGACTCAATGCATTAAAAAAACTGCAATAGTTCATCACAAATTCCCTATAAAATGATCATATTGAAGATGATTCAAACAAGGTACATTACATTTCACTAAACACATTAACAAACAATGATTACTGATGGTGGAATCCTGAAATGTCGTAGCATTGAGCTGAATTCAACAAAAGAAACATGCACACAAACGAATATATTCTTAATAATAACTGAACCCAATTTACTCTCACTGATGTTATACTAGATGACAGTATCCTATTGAGAGAATTTTTCATCAGATTTTAGAGAATTTTGATTGAACCTCTTGTTTAGAAAAATTCCGCCATTAAATAGTAACAATATCCAATATAGGATCATAATCATTGAAAGTGGATAAATGATGTGCATAAAAATTGATGCACTAATCCTATGTTCGAACAAGGATCTTCCAAATCCGATGAATATAAATGATAGTGTCATCTACTAAAGTTCATTAGCAACCTCATACAACATGGTTGGTGTATCTTTTACTCCCAACACCATGGTCTACAAATATAGCATGAGGAGTTGTGATTTTTTCATTGAAAACCCCCAATACTCATGTATAGGGGTTTTATAATCTTAGAAACCTCTTCTAAAAAGAAAATCAATCTTATCCCTATTATGAGAAAACCCTCAAAATGGATATCTCTAGTTATTCCCATCTCCTAATATAGTACCCACACTAGTAACATGCATGAATTAATTATCTATAGATTACCCTGGGATTAGCATCTTCTAAAGGGATCTAAGAAAATATATGAAGTAAAGAAATAGACCGTGTGGCGTGTGTTGAAAAATTATTTATCGTAATGAAACTCAAATAATGTCTACAATTCATTATTCATTAGTGAATGACATTAACACCACCCAAAGAAATACTTCATAACATGATTCCAATTATGGGGTAGATTTAGAGGAGAATGTATATGTTCAAAATATGGAAGACACTGAATTTATTGAAGGAGGTGTGAATACCCAGTTTTAGAGAGTCTCATTGAATTAGTGGATTCCTCAAATCATTATACCATTACTACTTCAAATGTTTTCCCACAAGTAAATTTTTAAAAGAAAATATCGTGCCTCAACAAACTACTGATAATTTTCAATCCCAAATAAATGATAGAAATTTTCTAAAAAATTATGATATGATGTAAATTTAGAGACATAATATAGAACTAATCGATGGTAAAATTCCTCTTGGATTTTTTCGGCAAGAATATCCTCATCTCATACTCACTTCTACACCAACTCAGTAAAGTGGTTTTTCCGAATAAACTAAATCAAATTAGGAACAACTAAAAAAAATTTATACTAACCAATAATATGATTGGATCCTATAGAAACATATCAAGAATTCCATCTATTTGTTTCCAAACCTGAATAGGTTAAGAAAAATCCAAATAGGAATTCCCATCAAGGCTACCCAAAACATATACCATCAATTCCCTAATGATGACCCTACATGCCACTACACCTAGTCAGGATCCAATTCCACAATAAAGTCACCATTCACTCATGAACTCTCATGAGTCACTCAATGAATTATTTGATGAGAGGGTGGAATGAAACACATCAATACAACAAGAAAAGATACATTACCTTGAATGGTTAGATCCTAATATTCACACACTATAGTTTAGAAACCCATGATTCCCAACTATTAATGGATTCTGTGACCTATAGAATAATTTGTTGAATTTTTCCTCTCATTGTGATCCCTTAATAATGAATTATAACAGTTGGGGGTAGAGATAACTAGGTGGCTCATGAAATTCATATATGGACTGACCTTTGTAATGTAATTGTGCTAAACTAATCATACAACAACATAGTTACAATACCACATTCCTAATATTCTCTACAATTTCATATTGAATGTACTGATGAAAATTTCCATTACCCTCTCATACTATATGTAGAAAGAGAATGCTAGAGTATCATATTTTATTTATTGATTTAAAGGATTGACATAATCCTTGAACCTAATGCTATATTTTTTCCCATATGTACGTAAAATCATCACAAAGAGTTTTGAATACCACGTATCCATGTGAAATGCATAAGATGAATTGATAAACATACCACAATATCCCAAGGAGTATATGAATATATCACATATTACAATATTATTTCAGAAGTATTTCAATTAGCTTAATGAATGAGAATAGGGAAAGAATATGAATCCAATGTTACACCTAAGAAGGTATTTGTACCTTCTCCCTCTCTAAATACTACACTATATCACGATGTTCCACATCTTGAGGGTCATAGACAATTGTTGAATCATAAGAAATATCCAATATAGCCAAGGAAAAATCATTTTGTACAGATAAAGAACAAGGTATATTATTTATAAATTGAACACATCATTGGATAATTCCTCTCAACATCGGGAAACAAATTGATCATTTTTTAAAATCCTAAAAAAAATTAATTGTATGGTGATAGTGATATCCATAAATATTTCCTCATTCATCGGGTACTAGGTAACAACATCCAATTGTGTTTTTTATTCATGTTCATCCAAAAAAATGGTGTCAAACTAGGAAAAGTGTAATTTGGAAGGCCAGTATCTCTGGTAGTATGTGTTTATTTAACCGATCCATAGGAGGGGAAAGAATTTTGGGGAATTAAAAGGAATTGTATGTAGAAGTTCAATAATTTTTTTAGTTTGAATGATGATTAACTAAACACATGATTTCCTCTAATCATAGTTGAAATATCCAATTGGTCTGTCAAATACGTCCACTATAACACAGTCAACTCCATCAATAGAATTGTTCCCAGAATGATAGTCTATGAAAAACTGACATAAAAAGATGATCAAGAATATATGTAGTATGTTGAGTCTGTTCCAAATATAATGTGTTCACATTAATTATTATATTTTCTGAATGTTTTCCTAGATGTTTGAGTATTTCCCCAAAAAATAGTAAACAAAGTTGAAGCCATAATATTTCAACTGTATCATACAAGGAGTTTTTCATTGGATACAATTATGTTACATACATAATGGATACATTATCAAATGATGTGCATGATTATGAACCCAAATTCCAATCATTTGATTAGATAACTGGGGGAAGATGATATTAGTTTCAATGATATTGAACAAGATATTACAAATAAATGAATCATTGAGAGGGGGTTATTTTTATGTTTAGAAGAAATTTAATCCCCTATAACTACATTATTGGAAGATAATAGGAACCACCACTAATGTGTCAAATATACTCTTTCTAGAGGTGGGTTTTATGAAATGTTGGTAATGTGATGACCTATTTAGCAGTGATTAAATTATAGGGGGTTATAACCCCCCCTCTAATTTCACTAGATAATATCATTTTGGAGGGGGGGGGGGGGGGGGTTAACCTCGTCTAATTAATGTATTATTTTAGAGGTGGGTAGGAACAAAAACTAATTGAGTTATATTTCTCATATTAGAGGAAGTTATATAATATCCATTAACTAATTAATTAATTTTTCTCTTTAAAAATGAGATTCACTAAACCACTCTAGTTCTTAATCCACCAAGACCACCCTTTTATAGCTCTCCCCCTCCCGTTCTACCCATTTCTCAAAGCCATTAACCCTCCACCCCTCATTCCCCATTCACCCCTCATGTTCCCAGTTTCCCACCAATTCACATTCACCCCCTCCCGTTCTCAATTCTTTGTTCTCATTGGGACACCACCTATCGTTTCCCTATGGAAAATACCTCTACATCTTGCATGTATGGGCTGCCCAACCAGAAATCCTAGTAGTCCCCCAAATCCAACACATTCCCTCCTGGTAAAATTATATGTCTGCATGGTTTCGAACCTGTGACCATCATATGCTTCCAATTATGGTTGAACAATAAATTCATGCTAATTCATATAATATAATTACACCATAACAAATTTATTTTTATTCTGAAGCTGATTTAAAAATATAATATTTGAATAATTATTTAATACATATAAATATATATCCAATTTAAATATTTATAAAAATTAATATATAAATTTTTATATTATATAATTCTTTTATTTATATTATAATAAATTTATATTAAATTCAATTTTTAAAATTATTTAAACTATACATTTTATATGTTTATATAAAGAAATTTGACTAAATATATTTTATAATTCGGTTTATTTTTTCTATATAAATATATATTTATAAATGTATATATATAGATTATTTATATAATTAAATACAAATTTATATATTATGCACATTCTTATTTATAATATATGTATATGTATTTATTTTATATTTTTATATAATTTATGTATTTATTATTAAGTACATTAATATATATTTATTATAATAATATTATATATAATTAACATATAATTTATAAAATATGGGAATAAATATATATTAAGTAAAATTTATACAAATATTTATGTTATATATAATTAATATTCATTAAAATAATATCTATTCAAATATTATATTTGAAATAAAATTTATACAAATATTTATATAATGTTTTATGAAATACACTTTTATATTTTATATGATTAATAAGATTGTTATCTATAATTAACATTAGATGAAATAAAACTAATAATAATATTTAACTAATATTATATAAAATAAAATTTATACCTAAATATCTATATATATAATTTATTTCAATACATATATTTATTATTATTAACATTAATATATATATATTTCAATAAATATAATTATATAATATTATGTAAATTGATATATATATATATATATATATGTATTTCCATAAATATAATTGTATAATATTTCATAAATTGGTATATATTTTTTGTATTAATTGTATATTATGTAATACTAATTATCTATAATATAAAAGCCAAAAAATATTATTTCAAAATATATTTAATATTATTATTATATAAATTATAAAAACTACATGCTTGGCTTTTTATATGATATATGTTTAAAAAAAATAATATTTACTTAATATGTTTCTGATTTTATATTATATATAATTAATATTATATGAAATACACTTTATATAAATGAATATATATAAATGTACATAAAATTATAAAATTGCATTTATATATAAATAAATACAATTAAATACAATCTTATAATTATTTTATATAACATTTGTATACAATATATTTATATATATTTATATATTATTTTTTAATTATGAATATGAACATAGTTATATATATATAATGGAATTTTTTTAATTGTTTGGGTTCACAATAATATATAACTTAATGTAACCACATGTGGTTTTAAACAGCCTCTCAATTAAGATATTAGAGGGGGTTTTAACCGCCTATAATTTAATACATTGTAGGGGATTTTGAACAGCAACTAATTTAAAATAATTAAGGCGGTTTTGAATCATTGAAATGTTCGTTGAATAATAGTGATTCTAAACCCCTAGATTTTTCATAATTTGAGGTGGTTAGAACCCCATTTTAATATTCTATAAGATAATAAAAAAATAATGTTAGACATTTGATAAGGGGTTCTTAACCCACCATGAATTTGATAACTACTGAGGGTCACACATATCCCCTTATAAATCAATTTTCATGTTATACATATACAGCCTATTATAACCAAATAAATTATATATATATTAAGCCTATAAAATAAAAACGAACATATAGAACAACTAATTATTACATTAGGGGTGGTTTTTACACAACTACCTCTGAAATCCAACCCAAAATTTCAAAGAAAAAATTCTATGAAAATTTAGAGGGGGTTGTGAAAAAACCCATCTAAAAAACCTCATCTAATATTATGTTTTTTTATAGTGAGCCATGGTAGTTCATGTAGTACATACCATATAAACTTACCATCTCAAACCACGTACTTGACCAAAACAAACAGGGGAGATATCTAGTGAGCAAATGTGGAGGAAAAATATTCCCTTAATCATTTCATATATTTTCGTATCATAATAAAATTAGATAATCATCTAGTTGATATTTCATGTGGTAATAAACATAAATGTTTAGTAAGTCCTAGTAAACCACATACACCACAAAAATAAGAACCTAATGCTCATTTTCCATTTGTTGGTCCATACACAACAACTACATTAGTTCTGAATCATCCCACCAAATAGAACACTTATGCAGGTAAGTGAAGACCTATTTATCATATCTGTGATTTTTTGAAATCCATTATCCCTAGTGTTATTGAAGATATCAATCATGGATCCATTAAATTTATCAAATTTCATCCAATAAGAACTCATAAATCACATTTTGATCCATTAGTAATTATATCTTAATGTTGTTTTTACGAAATTTTATCATGTAGAGAATGTTCTTGATGGATACCATATTGTAATTTCTTCCAAAAACTACGATTAGGATTCCATCTTATAGGGGAACATAATACCCTTGTATATATCTAGAAGTATAAACTACACTGATATCCCACGAGCCTTCATTGATAACTTCTCAATATTCCAACCCATTTCAATATGAACAAATAATCAAACAGTTTTCAATAACTGTCACATATACTAATCCAATATAATATAAAAAGGATATAAGAAGAATTAGAACAGTATTTTAGTGAACATTATCTAAGGTCATAGTTTGGGGATCTCATTTATGACATAGAATTCCAGTTTTTTATGAAGAACATTTCCTTTAATATTCATCTAGGATGATATTGGATAAATAAGCTTGTGACCATCCCCTCATCACATGGAATATGACTCAATTATTGTATTAGTATTAAAATTGGGAAATTTCATAGTGAAAAATCCCAAAATAAATCTCATGAGTCATAGAACATTATCAAAATATTATATCATTAGGAAGGTAAATAGTCCATGGATTAAGATGGTAGTAAATCAATGTCTCTAATATCCTAGAGAAGATTTCATCTTACCCACTAAACTAGTTCAGTGCAAATTTTGTGCTTCCCAAAAATCCAATATAAGTGGTGGGCCCTTAATACAAGAAAACATGTAGCGAAATTCACGATGTTAGTCAGGGAAACTATTCCCAAAAACGGTAAAGGTGTTTTTAAATCATCGAGAATTTCTGAACTCTTATAAGGACATGTATTCATTACATCAAAAAAGCATCAAAAAATCCCTATTTTGTCATATTGGTTGGATGCATATGTCATAATAATGGGATGAAACAATTAATCTTGTTTTAAATACTCATCTCCACATATGGATCTCTAAAAGTCCACACAATATAAATAAACACATAAATTTTTGCTTCATCTTCAAAATGAAAAAAATGTCAAGTCCTCCTCTAGGTGAGATAAATTTTATCCCAATCCTACATCATAGGAAGTGTTGGAAGTGGTAAATCACGAGGGAGTGGAAGAATAGGATGGCCTCAGGTAATCTAATAATGTATATGAAGAAGTTGTTTCCACCACTATTGACGAACTCAAAAAAATAAATAGTGGTAAAAAAGAAGATTAATGACCCACAATGGTCAATGTAGCCTTGAATTTAATTGACAATGAGGTATATACATCCTTTCATAAAGAACATGATGATATATTTTCCTAGACTTATATATATATGATAGGACATGATCATGAGGTGTCCAGCCACCACCTGGTATTGTCTTACAACCATTGGGGATACAAAAAAGTAGCAAGACGAACACACCCAACTCACATTTCCATAGTTGATGATGAAATCAAAAAGATAATTAAGGATAAATTTATTTTATAGTTATAGTATCTAAAATGGATATCCAACAGTATCCAGGTGTTGAAGAGTAATGGAAAATCTTATTTATCATTATCTTTTGATAAATCAATTAGCACTAAACAAATCATGACATTCCATTTCCAATAATATAACTCTTAATTGATGTGACTAATTGTTATAAATCCCACTCTGTCATCGATGGGTTTTCAAGAAATAACCAAAATTGGATGGCCTATATGATGATGAAGCCACCACCATCAGGTCCCCATGGAGTGCTTTGTTATTGGTTAATTACCTTTGGCTTTAGTAACACCTGATCCCCATAACAATTAGAAATTCATCACATCATAATTTAATGACCCAAGCCTTTTATATATATCATTACACATTTTCATGTATAATTATACATCAAATTTAAAATATGTATCATAATTTATAGTTTCCATTGAAGATAATGTACATAATTAATCATCATGAGACCAAAATAAAACCATATTTTATTTAGTGGTATTAATAAGCTCCTAACATCCGTTGACCCCTAAAATCACAATAGTGTGTCTTGGGGAATAAATGAAAAAATGGATGAGTTAAGAATCCCATAACTGTAATAAAAATTGTAATAGACAAAGAAAATTGTTTGAAAGACATAACATGATGACATAAAAGGCACAGAACATGAATAAAGATAATGAATAAAAATGTGTATAGAATCAAAACATATAACCATGAAATTATATATATTTGGAAACAATACATAACATGGAATAAATATGTGTCGGTCCTCAGGCTCATGTATCCACCATCGGAGAAATGTGGAATTTTTATGGTTTCCTGGATCTCCATCATCATGTTTTTTCTCACACCCTGCATAAATCCTATAGTTTTAGAGGATTAAGGTGGTCATAAAATCTTCTTCACCCATAACAATGGGAACTATTCAATATGTAACCCCAACCAACAACTGGAAATCCTATATAAATAAATTCCCAATATATTAATTTATAGGAATCCCCCTTAGGAATAAGCCTTGAAATCAAATCCATGGGCCGCATACATGATATTAGTCTCAATCATATCATTTTTCTCAGACATTGGCTTCCTCTATAAGTTTATGAAATTAAAATCCTCTAAATCCAAGTGAGTCAAGACATTCCTCACGGCCCCATTCAGATGGCATCATTTTCTGGAATAATCCACAACGAAACCAACCAAGGACATCTTTTCCTGGAATAATCCCTAGTTTAATCCTCATAAAGTGACTTACTCTACTAAAAAAAACTTTTCATGGTCTTAAAATAGTGTAGGACCTTGCAACCTATCTATGTGGGATTTGATTCCCTTATAACATGGTTATGTAGGATATATCCTTCGTGTCCAAACCCAATGTCCCATACCAACCCTATTATTTCTAGGCCACATTAATACAGAGGAATTATTAAATGTGGGAATCCAAAACCCATATAGGTTCCCAAGGATACATTTTAATATGACCTACATAAAATATTTACTATGAAACTTCCCATTTGGCGTCAGCAACACAAGACATTAAATGGTATGGTTTGGTCTTCATCAAATGTCCTTAAAAGGTATGATTTCACCAATTTTGTGTCCTGGAACTAAATGGGTGATTATTATATTCATAGGGATAGATAGGAAACCCATTAATGGCCATTATCCTAACATAAAATAAAATTCCCTCTTCCTTGAATGATGATATATTCCATATTTACCCACTATTTGGCTAAAAATATTTTCATCATTTTAACCACCATCAAATATCTAATCATTACACAAGATGATACCAATGATGGATAACCTCATATACATATAGATATCTCTTTAGATAAAGAAACATAATATATATATACATATGATATAAATTTTAGACATTCTAATAATTTTTTTTATTTTAAGGGAAATCCTTGTAATAATTGGAAAAATAATGATAGAATTGATAAATTTCAGAAAATTGATAAGAGAACCCCAATGTAGGAATAAATTCCCAATAAAGGGGAATTATTAGCTTAAAAACACATCCTATTTACCAATATGAGTTATTATGTATCAATTTCCAAACCCTAGTATGGGTGCATGACTCTGGAAAGAAAGACACTCATGGATAGGAAAAAATGATAATTTTATAGTTCCATAAATAAACCCAATGGAAATTATTAGTAAATAGGTAACATAAAATGAATTATTTCACATAACTCTACCACCTGCAATAAACCATCTAGTTCAAGATATTTTCAATATGACTCAAATACATAATTATATTTTATAATATATAATTAAACAATTAAATATCATATTGAAGACAAGTACCATTTCCTATAGAAACCCCCTTTTATCTCATATTAAGGACCCCATATTTTTTATATTGGGTAGAATAAAATATCTATATTATGGATAAGTATTGAATAGAATTGTTTATTTTGTACTTTAATGAGATTATTTTTTAAATTAGTTTTAATATGATAGGGGATGGAGTTCCATTTTATGATGGTAGAGGGGCATTCTTGGAAAACACAAGGAAATTCCCCAAAATAATACAAAATTATTGCCATTCCCAATGCATATTGTTTTAAATAACCTAATATTAAATAGTGGAATATTGGATTGTCAAAATATATCAATATAATAGGATTATGATATGTTTAATTTCAATCCATACCATTAAAGTTTTTAAACTCCCCCACCATTGAAAAACATATTTTAACCTTAAGAGGCATAAATTTGTTTTAATATTTTTGTTTTCCACAATGAAAAAAATATTTTGACTATATTAAATAATATTAAAAATGATAATTAAAAATATTTAATTCATTTTATTAAATTTAATTCAAATTGTATCATAATTAAATATAAAAATAACCCTAAAAATCATGTCAATTAACAGGTTATAATGAAATTCATTATTCATTTATTTGGGATTTCAAGATATCAATTTGGTTCTTGAGACATCCAAGGACGTCGTCCCACACAATGAATTTAGTCCTATACGGATTTTAGGCAACCAAAAGAAGTTTGTAATAACACAAGTACATATTGACACTCTGTGGCGTTCATGCCATTTGAAATTGTGCACATAACCACCCGGAATACACTACAAGTACAATGCTCTTGGGGAGGATTTAGAGAAGGTACATTCAATAGAGGAGATAAAATAGATCATCAATAATTATAGGGAATGTAAATTTCCATCAGTGTCAACTTGTGCATGTATGAGAAGCGTAGTCGAACAACCATGTGACAGTGGAAAGATGACATCACACTTTAGATACACAGGAGGGGATGTTACAAGTAGTTATATTATGGCTGATTTTACTCTATGATCATCTTGTAATGTGATGTTAGGAAGCTTAAGGTTCATGTAAGGGTTCTCGTTCAACACAAAAATGGGGGGTTATGAAAAATGAATAATAAATCGACGGCTATAGGCTCATTCATGTAAATAAACTATATGACTAGTAATCATACAAATATGGATTTATAATCTTATATTAAGAATCCAAATCTATAAATTTAATTTGCAAATTTTTTATTATTTGTTATTTTAATTTATTATAATTGAGGAACATTATGAACCTAAAAATAGTTCTAAATTTTTACCTTTTTTTATGGAGAAAAATGAACTTATATAGAAATCTTGTATAAAACATATTCAAATGAAATTAATTATATTTAATTTAAAAAACTAAAAATTATGTAACATTGAAATTATATTTGAAATTTAATGGGATTTATAATTTTCAAAAGTTATTAAGATGGGATGATTGGTTTACAAGAAATAATCCTTTTTAAATATTCATAGATAAATCACACATTTGTGGGAAATTAAAAATGTTCACTTTAAGATAAATTTTATGTGATGATTTTGAAAATATTTCATTAATTTCAATATAATTTATAAAATTGTAAAAAATAATTTATTTTCATTTCTTAGACAATGAAAATAAATTTTTGTTGATTATAAATATATCTTTTAATCATGAATGTAAATATTTAAAAATTGAGAAATTATGTACTAAAATAATTTTTAATATAAAATTTTTATATATATATTTTAAATTTTTTATTTCTATTCATAACAACAATTTAATTTTTTAATCATTATGATCATATTTAATTATAATAACATAGATTATTTATTTTTGGCATGTCATGTCATATATTATATCCAACCTAGTCATTGTTTTTAATAAAAACAAATCTTTATATACTTCCCACATAAAATAAATAGCGTAATTATAATTTGAGAATGTTCTTGAAAAAAATATCCAGGGATTGACATTGGAAAATTCTATTGTGGATGAACAACACCATAATATGTTTAATAATTTTTATTCATGAAAATAATGTAATGATAAATATCGTGTTAATAAAAGAATTAGAATATTAATTTGTATCATTTTTTTAAGTTAAAATATTGTAATAGAAGAGAATAATAATTATTTAAGTGTAAAATATAGAGATAATGAACATGGTTTGGAAAATTATAAACACCTTCAACTGTTAGATATATAAAAGGTTAAAATAACATTTTTATATGATTTATGGTTAATATGATAAATTTTTTGTATCCGGATAATTGTCTTCAAGTTTCTGGAATAATTTTAACATAACAACAGATAATTATTGAAAATTTAATTGATATATTGTTAATTTATAAGTAAAATTTCATCCTTGGATATGCTTCAATCAATTTCTATTTTATTTATTAATCTAAAAAATGAATATAGATTATGAATTGTTAAAATATAAATAAATAAATTTAACTTTTAATAGATCATAATGACAATTAAAGGGAGATATGTCTTTCCATATATCATATAATATTTACATAAAAAGAATACGTGTAATACATATTATCTATTATAAAAAAAATTCTCTAAATCCTCAATTTTCACACCCATTGTTCAAAATAATCCTTTCAATTGATATTTATATGTGAAATATTTTATAAAAATAATGATTCAAATAATCTATTACATCATATAGTCAAGTGTTAGGTACCAAATCATGTACGTTCTTTTGTTATGGTTTCAAACTCCACAAGCATACCGAATATTATTGGTTATTTATCAAAATAAGGGTTTACCATTTCCTAAAAAAATATTAATATAATTCCAATATCATTCCCAAAATGATGATGAAAATCCTAAAAAATAAAAAATATATTAAAAGCACATTTTATCTACTATTATTTTCTATACAACATATTTTATTTAAAAATAAATATAATAAATATAATATTTATAATTGAATATTGTTAGATATATTTATATTAACCATATGGATTGCATATACCATTCAACATTTGTCCATAAAAATTTATAGCATCATTTCTCAAAAAAAAACTAAAAAAAGTGTAAAAACAAAGGGTTGTTTTCCAAATACTATTTTTTGAGAAACATCCATCATCATGTGATATTATCATCAAAAAAATGTCTTAAGGGTTATCTATGAATTTAATAATGTGATAAACATCATTCATGTCATCCCATGATACCATATGTTTTTTACATTTCAAAATAAAATATCCTAGGTTTTAAATGGTTATATTATTTAATTTATAAAACTAATCCTAGATAAAATGTGCAATAAACTAAGAATATCCCCTCGAGTGTTAAACAATGTGTCAAAAATTCCCATTTTCATTCACTAGGTAATGATATATAAAGACACAATACACCATATTCATAATTATTACCCCTATGTAATAGAGTATAAGAGCTACACCCACTTTTAGAATCTAGTCAATAATATAATTCTAGTCATAACATAAAATCATTACCTTATAAAACAGTATGATTTCATCCTATTTTCGGACATATCCTATAGTAATTCAAAGGTCCAAATCAAAAAATATATTTTTTCCGAAAACAAATTCAGTTTTTTTGTACTAAACATTCCCTAAATACAACTCTAATGAATATTATTCATGTTCCATATAATCGATATTTATATTGTTACATTGGAATAAGAATCACGTGACCGGACCAAAACGGCCCAAATAGAATATTATTCACGTAACATTTCAAGTAAAAAAAGAATAATACATTTTCATATTTATTAATATTTGGGAATTAATTTTTAATTTTTCTTTAAATTTGATGATATGTTTTATGGTGTACCCTATGTGCAACAACATGTTTCTTGGAAATCTTACGTTGCACACAACGTGGAGTTATAACGAAAAATAAAATAATAAAATAATATTATTTTAAATGGAAGTTAACATCAAGCTGTTATAATGGAATGAATGAATAGAACAAACAACTATATGATTATTATTTTTAAATGTATTTACATTTATAATATAAATTTTAGAGGCTTAAATAATAAAGAATCCAATTTTAAGCATAAATACTCTAATATAAATTAAAGGGTCGATTTACTGCCTTTTGATGGAAATCCATTTTTTAAATCTATTTTTTGTTAATTTTATATGTTCTATTTAAAAAAAATAATATTTTTCTTTAGAATCGGCACAATTAAATTTACATTGGGTAAATTTTTGTTATTTTTCTGATAGAATTCATTTTTTAATGAATAGTGAAAATTATTGTATTTTAATTCAAAACATCCATTTAATATAATTAATTAATATAATTAGATTATAATTTTAATTGTTTTTAAAGTATAATTATATTATATTCTACATGTTAATTCAATTTTGTTCATTGGAAGTAATTTCAATTTCAAATTTTATATAAACTGTTGTAAATCGTTTATTAGATATTATTTGTAAAACAAATTTGTTTTGACAGTGGGAATTAGTTTTAAAATAATTTCTACCACTTCATTTATTTGATTTTGGAAAAATGGATTTCATATTTGGAATCATCAAGTCCAAATTGTGTAAATATATAACTTTTATTTATTGACATTTTGAATATTTACCTCAGTAAATATTTTATTTACAATGGTTAAAGGGTAAAAATGGTAAATAAGGGTAAAAAATAATAATATAATAATATTAAATTATCCTAAATTTTTTTATTCATATTTGTTGATACATTTATTACCATGGGAATCCATGGGTCTATTTTGGAACCCCATGGTGCATCTTGGGAGTGATATTGAAACTTTATATTAATTAATTTTAATTAAATAAAACAATGACCTAAACATATATCTTATAGTAAATCAATTTTTATATAAGGTTATATAATTTATAATTTCCACTATAAGTATTAATATGAATTATAAAATTATTTCCTACATAATAATATTTGTTTTATAATTTTAGACAAAAAATAAGCAAAATTATTTATGAGACAATAAAGATGTAGTGTTTACCTCATAAATTAATGATTTAAATAAATAATAATATAAAAATTACAAAAATATCCAAAAACTATATAATTCCTATTTTATGATTTAATATCATAGATGAGTCATCATATCATTTACCTTCATGTGTTCTGGAATTTTAGAAACTGAAAATCATTATATAATAATATATTATTTTCAAACATTCCTAAAGACTACCTCCGCCCCTTATGAAAATTAATCACCTCTAACCCATTACTCATACCTATAAATATATATATCACTTCCAAAATATGACTAAATAATCTCCCTACATCCCTAAATTCCTCCTAGATTCCTTACCTTAGGCAGAACACACTTAATATAAACCTTTTGGTTCAAACCAAAGGGAGATACACGATATAAAGGTAACATATTCTCTAACGTTATTTTCTTTTATTTTAATTATCCAAAACCCTAAAAAAAATTATTACATTATTTTATAAAAAAACCAGTATACTCAATATAATAGGTTTTTTATGAGAGGGATTATATCTACACTTCATCACACCTTCATATAATAGATACAAACATACTGTTTCTGTGGATTACGAACTACTGCCTCACGAAATGAAGATGTTTCAAATATCTCCAGCTACCTCTCATGGTGGGCATTATGATGAAAATATATTTATATTTCTATATATTATATTTATATTTTCTCTTTGATTCTATATTTTTCAATTATATCATACATTTAAGGTTTCCATAATGGGTAAAATTGATAATTTCATTTGAGGAAGTGCAGAATACCGCCACCTCAAAGTGATATGACTCATGCATGCCATATGTGTGAAGTATAAAAGATGGATTTCATAAAATTTAATATGATATTAAATTTTTATTAGAATATACCTATGTATAATTATGATTTCATTCCATTAAATTACAAATAAAAATGAATATAGCGTTCATGCGTACGTACAACTTATCGTCTCCATGAACGATGTGTTTCATTTCTTATCGTATATCCAAATGTTATGTAGTTTTATAAATACATATTAATATATACTGGATATATATGATATATATGATATCTAAATCATGAATTTAATTCTGGAGATAATGGACTTTTGACCACATGGACAATTTATAATTATAAATTGTTCATATTTAACTCAACTTCCAAACATTGAAAAAATGAGCAATACGAACTCAAATAATTAACTAATTGTTATAGAAAGGTAATAAGTTATATAAAAATAATAATATACAAGAAAAAGTTTCTTAATCATGTATAAATTAACTTCAGTTAATTATGCAGGAATTTAATGAACGAATGGGTCAAGTCGGACATGAGGTAAGGGACTTCGTCTCAATCTTCTTTCATTGATGTATGTTTTGATAATATACAAATTTTTCTTTTATATGGAATATAATAATCCTCTTTGAATTTTAATTTAATTCATAGGGATTATTTTTTATATGACAAATTTTACTAAACAACAAAAGTAATTTTTTTTAACATTTGTAGCGCTAATGGCCTCTTTGCCACCGTAATCATTAGTGTGCTTCCTCTATAAGTCTTAATGTTATTAAAATGAAAAAGAAACCCCTTATTCTATCATTGGGTGTTTTGGTATTTAAAATGGTTTTGAAATTGATTTATTATTTCCATATCTTGAAATGATTTATTTTGATTGCAAATGAAAAGTTATTAGTGAAATTTTTATATTTAAAATATTTTATATGTTAGGATTTTATAATGGTTCATGGATATTTGATGGATGGTTTCATGATAAACCAATTGATGGGTGTTTTAATGATAAAACAAGATGGGTGTTTATGTTAGAACCTCCAATGCATTTGGTATGGAAGTCGGCTGCATGGGTATTCCATTTAGTGATATGTGTGGGAGTCGACTGTATGGTAATTCCATTTTTGTATGTTTATGTCCAAAGTAACCTTTATATTTTATGTGTTTATTCTATCAGTTTTATTGTGATAATTTTGTTAGAAAAGGGTAAGAAATTCTATTTTATTCACTGAGGAATATTTAGTACTTCATTATAGTGAAAAGTATTACTTATAATAATGTATTCATGGTTTACTTGTTGTTTTGAAAAACTAATAGTATTCCTTCTTTGTGTATCCCATACTAAGATTTTAATGTTCATCCATCTTTTTTTTTGAAACATTTTATACTGTAAATAAAGATGAATATGTTCAAGGATGGGATCATGTAAATATCATGATGTATAAAATATAAAACTATACATGACTCTTTTTTTCAAGAATAATTATTTTATGCAAAAATGGATACTGAGTCGATGTGTATACATGTAATATTTGAATTTATATTTATATGTTATGGCCTAATTATCTAATGATCTAAACTTTAAAAGATCCTCGATGTGAATTATTAATTTAATTGAAAATATGTAATGGTTTAAGGTCACATCCTTATAGTTGGTATCATAGGTAAGTTTAGACTACTTAAGGAGTTATAATATTGTTAAGTTAATTTATGTCGATTTATTTTTGGTATGATTAAAATGATATATAATTTACAGATTGCCAGGTTGCTTCACCTAATATATTTTTGTTTTCATAATGGTTTTCCACTGAAGAAATTGGTCAACTATGCTGGGATGACATATATAAGTGAATAAACATATAATTCAAAAACCTCAGATGGTCGGAATCGGAACTGAACAATTTGTTAAAGTGATGGAATAATTGAATCAGGATATATATAGTAGTGGTATCCATGCACGAGATCATCCAGATCAACCATAGAGGAACATTTTAGTAGTGTAGCATTTCATAACACAATGTCCCCCGTAATTTAAAGGATTATCTGACCATGTGATAGCAGAAGGGTGGATTAAAGAACTGGAAAATATTTTTGATGTCATGGGTTGTTCAGAATGTCAATATGTTTGTCTCTCTATTTACCGTACTGCAGTTGAAGCAGATCAGTGGTGGTTGATGGCGAAAAATATTAGGGACAGTGAGGATATTTATTCTCATTATTGGGATGAATTTAAAGGTATGTTTCATGAGATATATTTTTATCAAGTTGTTTGACATAGGATTGAAAAAAGATTCATTGAATTAATGTAGGAGTATGAATAAGTGGATTCATAGAGAGAAATGTTCACTTTCCAGGAAAGTTATGCTCCAAATTTCATCTGAGATCTTGAAAGTAATATAAATTGATTTTACTGAAGATTAAACCATGATATTGAAGAGAATTAGCTTCTTGTGAATTCCAAATCTATAAAAAACATTTTTGATGTGCCAAGAAGGTAGAAATGGAGTTTTCAGATGATCAAGTGTTCCATTAGTGGAAATAAAAGAAGAGGTCTAGTTAGATGTAAAGGGCAAATAATTCATTAAATAAGACTGGAGGTAATGAAATTAAATATCCATCTTGTGAGAAGTGTGGTAAAATAATCATCCTGGAGAATTATTATCATTTTCTGAAAAGTGCTTCTGGTGTGGTATGTCTAGTCATATTGCTTGTAACTATATGGAATAAGATCAAGAAATCAATGAAAATCCAGTTTTATGATGTTTGAAGTGAAAATAAACGGACATTATTTAAATGAGTGTCCATCAAAGAACATAACTGAGGGAAAGAAGCCTAAATACATGAGAGAAGGTGTGGTGAAATTATTTCGAACTACTTAAGAAGATTTTGTTCCATAGACTGATGTAGTAACATGTACAATATTTTTTTATTCAGATTATGTCAACGTGTTGTTTGATTCAGGGTCTACATATTCATTCATTTATGATAAGTATTCTAGTAACTTGTGAATTTTATCTCACGATATGTATCCAGAATATATGGTGAAAACACATAGAGGAAATGTTCAGACCAAATAAATTATAATAACCATCATGTAGTTTTTTGAAGAATAAATATACCTGCAATCCTTATTGTTTAATATAATCGAACTAAATGATACCTTAAATTTTTTTTGTAAATAATAGAACTGTTCAGGTTAATGATGTTCTAGTGGAAAATTAGTATCTTGATGTTTTTCATGATGATTTTCGGAATAATACCTGATCGACAAGTTGAATTTACTATTTACTTTGATCCTAATTCATAGAAAAATTTAAAACCCCCTTATCGAATGGCTCAAATTGAACATGTAGAGTTATAGAAGATATTGTAGGAGTTATTAGATACAAGTTTAATTTGACCCTGAACATCACAATGGGGTTCTCCTAACATGTTTTTCAAAAATAAAGATGGTTCTATTTGACTTTAAATTGATTATAGAACATTGAATAACATCACTATTAAGAACTAGTATCATTTTCCTCAAATCGGTGATTTTTTTTCTATCAGCTTTAGAGAGCTTTGTATTTTTCGAATATTGACTTGATGTCATAGTGAAATTACATGAAATTAAAAGAAGATGATATTATGAATAATGAGTTCACTAATAGATATTTCCATTATGAATTTGTAGTTATGCCTTTTGGTTAAACCAATGCACCTATTTTATTCATGGATCTTATGAATAGAATTTTATTAGAGTTCTTGGATATGTTATTGGTTGTATTCATTGATGATATTTTGATTTATTCTAAATGTAAAGAGGAGCATAAAATTCATTTAATGGATTACTTGCAATCCATAAATGAAAAAAATGGTATGAAAAGTTCAGTAAGTGTGAGTTTTGGTTACAAAAAATATCATTCTTTGGTCACATTATTTAAAAAAATGGATTAACTATTGATCCAGATAAATGAAAAGTTGTTGATTAAGAGCCAAGACCCATAAATGTAACATTGATCTGTAGAGTTCTAGATTTTGGAGGTTATTATTGGAAGTTTGTTGAAAAAAAATCACGGTTATCTACCCCAATGACTAAGTAAACTCGAAAAACTGTTACGTTAATTTGTACAAAAGAATGTGTTGATTGCATTTAGGAAATCATATGATGATTGGTGAATGATCCGGGTTTGGAAATAATATCTAGAGATTTTGTGTTTGTTATCTACAATGATGCATCATGGAAAGGAATTGGTTGTGTCCTTATTCCGGATGATCAGGTAATTTAATATGCTTAAGTTAAATTGAGACCTCATGTTTTAAATTATCCTACATGTTCATAGAAATTTATCTAATGTTTTTTGTTAAAATTTTCAGGCATCATCTGTATGGAGTAAAATTTGAAATATATATTGGCTAATAATTTTTGAAGTGTATATTCAATCATAAAGAATTGAACATGAGACAGAGGAGATGGATAGAAATAATCAAGGATTATGATTTCACAATTACTGACCATCTAGAAAAGGAATATAATGTGGTTCATTCTTTGAGTCAAAATATTAATGATACATTAAAAATGTTAGGTTTGGAACCTGATCCTTTGATTAAGTACTTGATTAACTTTGGAATTGAATTTGTATGTGCATGAAATTCCTCTGTATTATTTCATGTTTTAGGGAAATTATCTCTATAATATATAGTTAATCATGAGTAGAAGGAACGCCGTGAGCTTAAGAAATATGTCGAGTTGGTACAGAAGGGTAAGAAGCATGATTGTAACCTAGATAATGATTGTATTTTGTGATTTTTAATGATATTATGTGTTCATTGTAATTCACAGTTGAAGAACTAGTCATTATGTGAAGCTCATATATCATCATTTTCAGTTCATCCTAGCAGTACTAAGATGCACAGATATCGTCAGGAGTATTACCCGTGGGATGGAATGAAAAGAGACATTTTTAGCTTTATTGTGAAGTGTTGGAATTGTCATCAGGTTTATACAGATCGGCATTTACTGAAATGGATTCTTTAGTCTTTACCGGTGCTAGAGTGGAAATGGAAAAATATATCCATGGACATCATTGAGGGGTAACTGATGAAATATTTACTTAATAATGAAATTTGTGTTATAGTTGATTTATTGAATAAATCTTCTCATTTTCATCATATTTGAGAGACTTTTTCTCTAGATCAACTATCTCAGTTGTATGTTAAAGGGATATTCAGGTTTCGTGGAGTTCCCCTCTACATTGTATATGATCATGATCCCGTGTTTACTTATAACATCTGTAAAATCCTTCCTAAGTCATTGGGTATTGAATTAAATTTTAGTAAAACTTTTCATCCTATATCAGATTGGCAGAAGGAATGAACTATTCACACCCTGGAGGATATGTTACGTGCTTTCCCAATGGATTAAGAGGGATTTTGGGACCAACATACTACTTTGGATTAGTTTTCTTATAATAATTATATTCATTCTAGTATACAGATGGATCCATTTTAGGCATTATATGGGAAGCGGTGTCAAGTTACATCATTTTGGGAATAATTAGGTGAAAGGAAGTTGATGAGACTAGAATTGGTAGAAGAGATGGCATAAAAAGGTCATTTGGTTTAGAAGCACATTAGAACAACACAGAGTAGGTAGAAAAGTTATGTAGATAACTGGAGGAAAAGATATTCTTTTGAGGTAGGTGATCATGTCTTTCCAATATCTTCCACATGGAACAGTGTGATGCGTTTTTGAACGAAACGAAAGTAGAGTCCAAGGATCATTGTAACTTATGAAATTTAGGTTAAAGTGCGATCAGTTTCTTACATATTGGCTTTACATCCATGTTAATCATAGGTACAAAATGGTTTTCATGTTTCAATATTGAGAAAGTATATGCCAGATCCATCTCATGTTTTGATCCCAAATGTAGTTTACATGGGAGAGAATATCTCTTGTGAGAATAATACCATCTATATTCTAGACCTAAGAGTGAAAGAGTTGCAAAATAAGATAATTTATTTGGTAAAGAATTTTTTTTAAAAAACTATATTGTAGAAGACGGAACATGGGAATATGGAAATTCTATGTGGAATATATACCCCCGCTTATTTGATATGTAAATAAAAATTGACAGGACACAATTTTCAAAAGTGGGTATGGGTATAACATCCCAAATTAAAGATAATAATACATTTTCATATTTATTAATATTTCTGAAATTAAATATTAATTTTACATTAAAGGGGATGCTACATACGATGGCATACCCAATATGCAACAACTGGTTTCTTTGAAATCTTACGTAGCACAAAATGTGGTGTTATAAAAAAATATAATAAAAAAATTATATTATTTTAAACTTTAGTTAATGCCTATATGTTGTAATAGACTTAATGAACATAACTAACTACAATAGAATTATTCTGATAAAATTCTTTTTTTAATGAATACTGGAAAAATATGTGTTTTAATTCAAAACTGCCTTTTAATCTAATTTATTTATATGGTAATATTATCTTATTAATTTGTTTTTATGTATATTTAGATTATATATTTACCAGTTAATCCAATGTAGGTCATTTTAAGTAATTTAACATTGAAATTGGACATAAAAAATTGTCAATATTTTGATAGTTATTATTTCATAAAATCATGCTTTTTTTGGTCTGTGGGAATTAATTTTAAATCAATTTCTACCACTTAAATGCTTTAAAGTTAGAAAAATGATCTATATATTTAATCAAGATTACCACATTTTGTAAATAGTAAAAGTTTATTTTTAGAAACTATGAATATTTACTTCAGTAAATTTATTATTTACCATGGTAAAAAGGTATATCATGTAGATAAGGGTTAAAAATTATATTATATTAATATTAAATTACCCAAAAATGTGTCTCATTCCTATTGGATGATATATTTCAGACCCTTTTCATACTTGGGTATATTTTTTGACCCCAAGGAGCCATATGAGAGTGATAATAACACATTATATTAATTAATTTTATGTAAAGACCAAGATGAGTTAACCATATAGATTTTAGTAAAAAACATTTTACATGTGGTTATATAAGATATCGCTTAATATATAAATATTTATTTGAAAGATATAACAATTTACTACATCATAATATTTTTTTATAATTTTTAGACATCAAATAAATAAAATTAATTATGATACAATAATGATGAAGTGTTTACCTACTAAATGAAATATTTAAAAAATAATAATATAATAATGAAAAATATATACATAAACAGTACAATTTATATTGGTTGATTTTATTTAGAACACGAGTCATCTTATCATTGACCATAATGAGATTGGACTTTTATAAACTGAAAATAAATATATAATAAAATAATATTTTCAAACATTCTTAAAAAGAACCTCCTCCCACTTAAGAAACTCAATCACCTGTAACCCATTACTCACACCTCTCAAGACTCATGGATCATCCACCCTCGGACTAAATGATCTTGCGACATCCATATCATCCTCCTATAATACTTTCCTTATGTATAGGGCACTTCATGCAAACCATTTGGTTCAAACCAATGGGAGATACATGATTTAATGGTAACATATTCTCTTAAGTTCTTTTCTTTTATTTTACATCCCCAACCCCCAACACTATTTTTATTCATTCATATTATAAAAAAATAATTATACTAAATATAAAAGGTTTTTTTAATGAGAAGTATTCAATATAAATATCCACACACCACCATATAATGGATACGCACATAGTGTTTCTGTGGAAAACAGACTAATGCCTCACAAACGATGAATGTTAAAATACCTCCAACTGCCTCTCATGATGGCCATTATGATGGAACAATTTTTATATGTGATATATAATATATTTATATTATCTCTACACATTTTTATGTTACATTTATAGAATACCATTATTATTTCAATAATGGGTAAAAGTGATAATTTCATTTGTGGAAGTGTGGACTACCTTCCCCTCAAAGTTATATGAATCGTTCATGCCATGTGTGGGATGTATAAAGGAAAAAGTTAATAAAATTATATATTATATTATACTAGAATTATAATATACCTATTTATAATATAGTTTTCATTCCATTAACAATCAATGTAGAATTCATGCGTACGTACGACTTAATGTCTCCATGAATGGTGCATTTCATTTATTGTCTTATCTCCAGAAGTAATGTAATGTTATACACATATATATATAATGTATATATATGATAAATATGGTATGTTAATCATGAATATCATTCTTGATATTGTTTATTTTTTAGCATGTGGACAATTTATAATTATAACACGTTCATTTTTAACTCATGTTCAAAACATCAACAAAATGTACGATATGAACTCAAATAATTAACTAATTGTTATAGAAAGGTAATAAGTGATCCAAAACTAATAATAAACATGAAAAATATTCTTATTCAAGTAGTAATTATCATTAGTTTAATATTCATGAAATTAAAGAAAGAACGGGTCAATTGGACACAATGTAATGGACTTCATCTCAATCTTCATTTCTTGACGCATGTTTTTATAATATACACATTATTTTGTATGGTATATTATAAACCCATTTAAATTTAAATTTCATTCAAATGGAATATTTTTTCAATGATATGTTATACTAAACAAAAAAATTAAATTTTTGATCATTTCCAGGGACAATGACCTCTCCAACATCGTAATCATTAGTGGACTTCCTCTATAAGCCTTAAAGTTTTAAAATTGTACAAGAAACCCCATATTCAATTTTTTGGTGATTTTTGTTTTGAAAGTGGTTTTTGAAGTTTATTTATTATTTCAATATCTTCAAATGATTAATTTTGATTGAAAATTAAATGTTATTAGTGAAATTTTTATATTTTTATATTTTATTTTTTATGATTTTATAATGGTACATGGACATTTGATGGGTGGTTACGTGAAAAATCAAAGTATGGGTTGTGTCGTCATAAACTAGAAGGTATGGGTACATTATAACCTCTAATACATTGGGTATAGAAGTCGGCCATATGGAAATTCCATTTAGTGGTATGTTTTGAAGTCAACCGTATAGTAATTCCTTTTAAGTATGTTTATGTCCCAAGTTACCTTTATATGTTATGTGTTCTTTATATGGGGTTTATGGTATTATGTTGTTTAAAAAAGCATAATCAATGATATTTTATTTAGTGAGGAGTATTTACTACTTCATAAAGGTGAAATGTATTACTTATGATAAATAATTCATGGATTACTTATTGCATTTAAAAACTAACCATTTTCCTTCTATGTGTATCCCTTAATGAGCATTTTATGCTAATCCCCAATTTTTTTAAGATTTTTTGTAGGACATAAAGATGAATAGGGTCAAGGATGGGATCAATAAAAAGTCATGATGTATAAAATAGGTAACTAGACATGAAACATTACTTAATGTGTTTTTATTTTATGAAACAAATGGATATAGGGTAAAAGTGTATGCATGTAATATTCAAATTTCTTTTTATATGGTACTAACGAATTCTCGAAAGAACTAAAACTAAAATGATCATCGATGTGAATTACCAATTTAATTCAAGATTATGTAATGTTTTACGGTCAGGTCCTTTTAATTCATGGAAAAATAGATACATACGTGGGACATGAATTACATTTCATAATATAAATGGTAATACATTGAATGCCAATATTACTCACACATGATACCATTCAGAGATTTATCATTTATGTATTGGGTAATGGAAAAAACATTGGTGATCCCAATTTCATTGTAATATTTTTGTGTAGTAGAATCTATCATAAATAATTAATTCATAATGAATTATTTAAGGTAAAAGAATAACAAATATTCAATTAAATAAATTACATGATCACAAAATAAATATGAAATGAAAAAATTACATTAATAAAATTCAATACAAAAAATCCAGGAATATTATTGTTTATTAATGACTGATATAAATTTGTTATCCTCAGAGATAATAATAATTTTATATCATTGAATGAAATTTATAATATTTTTTTTTGGAATTTTATTATACA
The DNA here is from genome assembly GCA_963277665.1 of Viscum album. NCBI lineage: Eukaryota > Viridiplantae > Streptophyta > Magnoliopsida > Santalales > Viscaceae > Viscum > Viscum album. The sequence continues at coordinate 2,049,966,261 of OY728127.1, forward strand.
CCTGGATATATGTAGCATCGAGACCATTATAAACGAATTTTTTATAATGGGAAGGTATAAACTAAAACCCCATTTAATTCTAGCTTTTAGATATGACCCACATGACTGATCAATATATAAATGGGCTCTATAATTCTAGATCTCTCATTTTACAACACTTAAAATTGATAACTCAAATATCGTATGTTCTCTTAATTTCATAATAATTTAATTATAAAAAATGTTTATATTCATTAAATAATAAAAAACAACATTTCCTTATTTAATTAGATAAGATTTATAATAAAAAATATATGTATACATGATGTATAGTTAGAGAAATAAGATGATCCCTGATAAAGAATATAGATATTTAGGGGATATGTAGTGGCCAATTGTTGTATAAAATTTACTATTTCAATAGAAGATAAAAACATCAAAATTAAAAAAAGGTAAGGGATAACCATTAGTTTAATGACAGTATAGTTACTGTAATTTAATAAATTCAATTTCATGAATAAAAGAAGTTGAAGTGAAATTTTAAAATTAACATTGATAAAATGGGTTTTTTTAAAACTAATTAAAACTTAAAGAATAATTATTATTTCGTAAAATGGTTATGGTGGAGAGGATATCAATGAATGTATTATACATTAGATCACATTACAATTGACATGTTTCAATAAATGTTAAAAAAATTATTTAGTAAAAAATTGGAAAAATAATTTTAATACAACTCTATGAGTCATATATATATTATTATGACCTCAGTAAATCATTTGAGTAAATAATTATATATTTTTTTAAAAAATATTAAAAATTATGGAAGAGAAAAGAAAAATATAACTTATTAAAATCCAAAGAAATATGTTTTTTATTTTAATATTTAATTTTCAGGATTATTGCTAAGGATTGGGGAAAATATATTACAGAATAAAGAGAAAACATAAATACCTAGTGGATAAAAACATTATTGGATCCTATGTATGGTAATTGAGAATATTTCTAAAATTAAAATAAAATAAATCCCATTATAAATTGAATTTGTAATATATATTTTTTCATATTTTGCTGCATTATATTTTCAACCCCTAATAATAATAATAATGTATTGAATCATTAATCATACCTAATAATGTGTTAAATATATAAATTGTGTATTATATACACCCCATGAATGTGATTATGGGAATAAAAAAATATATGTATCAGTGGAGAATAAATTAATATATAATCCCAGAGAATGGCCATATCATTAAAATTATAATTAATCAACTAATTGATCATGGGGATAATATTTATATTCACATAAATCACAATAAAATCAGATATGAATAATAAAATGTAATTTTACACATAAAATTAGAATATCAAAGGAATTGAAGCGGTATTATAACCCAATAATAAATTAGAGTTTTTAAATTAATTTATTCTGGGAATCATTGATGTAAAATTACCATTGATGAAATAAAATTAATTGAAACCAAAGAAAATTAATTATGAAGGATTAATGATAAACAATTTAAAATGGATGTGTATAAATCATAGAAAACAAATTAGGTCTGTGATATAAAAATATGTCTCTATGGAGATAAATTTTGGTTATGTTCCTTACCTCATCTTTACCTATTGTTGAATTTACATTGTAATCTTATATAAGTATTTTAAACTTATTATTAAGTCATTTAAAAAATCATTAATATTATTTATATCATATATGAACTTATTATACCGTCTTATCATATGGTTGTTAACAATATTTATTTATCTCCATTGTTTCCTGTCATAACTTCTTATGTTTTCTCGTGCATGATTTTTCCCAAATGTTCTAGATCATATGAAAATGATATGGTAAAATAATATCCATAGTTATATTATAGATAAAAATGTCGTATTTAGTGATTGGGTATATTATTCACAATCATTATTGAAATTTAATCATGTATAATCAATTTCATTTTACATGAAGATTGTTGGTTATAAACTTGTGAGTAATGTCGTAATATTCAAAATGGTTTAATATTTATGGAACTGAATGTTATATTAATTTCCCATAATTCATATTTTTTCATATTTATCAAATATTTTCATTATTTGCATCATTATTACAATCCATATGATTAAATGATGTCAAAAAAATTAAGTTGGATTTTGAGGCAGTAATCTGGCATAAATAATGGTGATGGATTATATTACAATTTGATATATATAGATGTTGATATATATATTATTCCCCAAAATTAATAGAATCCCAATATATGTTATATAGTAATGATATTATATTTTAAAAGATATGATGTAATTGATGTTGATAAAAGAAGAATTATCTAGAAAGATATTAGGTAAGACGATTACCTTCATATTAAAAAACAATCTATGTATCTCTTATAATAAACCATAGGCTTACTCATTGGGGATGAAAAACCCTAGAAAATTTGGATTGGTATTTTGGGGAGATATTTTCTCAGGTTATATAATAGATAAATGGCTTATGTGGTGTACATAAATGAGTGGAAGAGGTTATTTTGTTATTTTATAATGGGGGTAATTTCATGGAACCATATTTAAATAAAATATATTAATATAAAAATATATAGTTATTACCAATCCAAATGATTACAATCTGGAACAAATTAAAATATTGTTTTTGTTAAGGCCAAAATATGGCCATCCAATATAATTTTTACATATTTAATAGTATGACATAACTATATATTTTATAGCCACATGTGAAATAATTTTCAACATAATTGGGGTAATTAACCAAAACATTTTGGATCCAGTAAACACTGATCCTAAGAAGAAATTATATTCAAATTTCTCCAGAAAATTCACAACTTACGAGGGGAATTACAAAGACGAAAAAAATCACAACACACAATAATAACATCCCCCATTTATTATATTATATATATTTATTTATTTATTATCATATATTTATCTATGTAATAAATAAAGTTTTTTAAATTTTTCATTATTATTTGTATTTTTATTTATTTATAATTATTCCCAAACATTTCCAAAAAATATTATTTTCAAGAAAATGTGTTTTAAGCCCAAAATAAAATCTTACCAAAAAATAAGGTATAAAATTTATTAAAATGAAATAAAATAAATGAAATATTACTGAATGATATAAATATTACATTTAAATAAAAATCATATTATTATGGGTCTTATAAAATAACTAATTTAACAAAATGAAATTGCAGTTATACAAAAAGTGTAATTTTCAATATTCATTGTATAAATATTTGTTTAAAAGGAATCCTCAAATATAACACTAAAATTATTATGACAAGATGATTTGAACTTTAACGTTAATTTACGAAGATAAATATTATAATATTAGAAAAAATTATTAATATTATTTCTTTATATAATACAATAAAATAATTTATGACCAAAAAAAGTAATCATATAATGGAATTATCAAAAATTGATACCTTTTGTAAAATATATTTTTCTGTAAATTAATTATTTATAGATATTTTTCTAAATATTAGTATTTCATATTCTTACATCTAATTAAATCATTTAGGCCATAAGTGTCACAATGAAATATTAGTTCTTTGTTCATTTAGGGTCTTTATTTTATGTCGCTTAAGCTATAGAAAAAAACAATATCTTTCTAAGAAAATTATGTTTTTAGGAAACTCAATGTATAAAAATATATACAACTTGATTTATTAAGAGCACATATATCACACCATTCACTATACAAATAATGCCTCTAAATCATAAATGTAAATCAATTCAATTCCATATCATGATTCTAGAAATTTTCTAATGAATTTTAAATTTAAATTAGAATAGTTTTTCACCATTTGATTATCTAAGAGGACACTTCCCATTAACATATTTGATAAAAAATCTAGATGAAAAAACTTTATCCAATGTTAGGTGGTGTAATTATTGTATGGATGAAAAACATTTTCTATATTTCTATTAAATTATCTTCATGTTCATATTCCCACAATAACATAGGCCCCATTCATGTTAACATATTTAGTGTAAAAGATACTCTAAATAAATATTTCAAAAAAAATTATTATTTTCCGTCCATACTATGGAAATTATAAATTTTTGGTTAACATGGTTAACCTAGTCTATTTCTAAATAACAGGGAAAATATAAGTATCAACCAATTTATTATCACAACATATTATATAAACCTTGATTTGATATTTATTAATAAACAATGAAAATGTTATAAAATTTAGCACAAAACATCTCGGGCATAAATTTCATTATCAGAATATTGAAATTTTCATCATAATGATCCATTATCTCTGAATGTAAAATAATATTTTCTATAAAGACTACCAAAAAATAATCATGGAAATATATATAATCATAATTAATTACATACATGAATATACCAAGGGAATTTATTTTTTTAAATCTAATTAATATAAATTAATAATGACATAACATTATACGGAGGCTATCATGGGTATATCCTCCTTATTTACCAAGAGGTGGTGATATCCATATGAGTGATAAATCATGGCAAAGTATAGAGATACTTGTAATTGGTATGATAGATCATATATAAATTTCATAGGATACTTTTTCTATGTAGTTATATTTTTATGTACATGACAATCCAGGAAAAGATGAATGTACACATAGTTCTTCTAAACAACAAGAATAGGTACACCCAAAGTTGTAATACAAGTCCAAAGTAATCCATTATTATAGATTCTACTTGAGTTTCATCATAAATTAATTAAAATAAATATATTTTCTATACATTGATTCTTTTAAATTAGCATATAACAATGAATGAGTTATATTTATACCTAAACCTCACGATTCAAGGGATTACTATGCAATTATTCAAGAAGTATATGTGCATATTCTTGAACAATAGGCGCTTTTTGAATAATGATTTCCTCGCCAACTATTTGTGATAAATAATCCCCATGAATAATATGAAACCCCCATACTATATAACTAATTTGTATTTGTTTTTTGGGATTATCCACACACTAAAATAGGTTTCAATATTTATTTAGAAAATAAAATGTAAATTATACTCCTCGAAAATTGTTATGGATTCTATAATGAGAGATCACATCCATTCAAAAAATTACGTCAAATATAAATGATTGAAGAATGTAAATATTCACATGAATAACCATCATACAAGTGTGTATGTGATAAATATTTTTATATAAAATTCAGCCTTCCTACTACATAGTGATTTCACAACCATGTCAATGTAAAATCATTTAAGGCATGGTATTGTACCACTATACAATTAATCACATATAAAAGAGTAGGTAGAAGAATATAAAATTAAATTATTTCTTTCTCTAAGTGGATGATATGTTTACCTTTTACCATGCCTCTAGTAACACCCACATCAGTTGTAGTAACAGGATAATATTGACCTTCACCCTTTGGATTAATTTGTGTAAAGGTAACTTAATGTTTGGGGAATTTATTTGAACAGATCCCCCTATAAATAAATTATGATAACAAAAAATTTAATTATTTTACCATAAAATTATATTCATTTGGATGATGGAATTCTTTCCACACATGAATCTAGTTCCTATTCCATTTTCCCATATGCCATGGTGTCTTCCTATACATGTATCCCATGTAATGAGAGTTTACTTTCAATTAATAACATTGAACATTTTCTCCCAATCATACTTTTATTATATTTTTTATAGGATATAAGTATTAAATTATAATCATGACAATATATTTTCCTATGATTGAAAAATTTATAGGGAATTGTTACCTTGAAAGGATTTGTTTAGGTATAATAACAAACCAATCAAACTTTCTTTTTATATTTTCCAACAAATCTACAGCATGACATGATAAAATTTTAAAGATAAATTCACACATGGAAACATTTTTCTCATCCCTTTTCCTTATTATTAGTATTTGTCTCTCCATATATTATCATTGTTCGTACTAAACATATATTCACTTGAAATATATAATAAAATACTTCCATTTCATTATTTATATTTCCTCCTCAACCTTATTGTTTATAATAAATGTCAACAATTTATTTTCCTCCCCCAAGACATAATTATATATCATGAAAAAAATCTACCATCTTTTAAATCATAACTATTGAAATTTATATTCTATTTAACATATCCACTTCATACAAGGAAAAATATTGTAGGCCATTTGGAATGTGGGATCTCATTTTCTTAAGAAATAGTCAATAATTATTACACCACATTATTATTCAGAATGATACTATATATAGATAAGGATAATGGTAAAAACCTAATTCAGGATCCCCAATACAGTTATAATTCGTTCAATTATATAATTATCACCATCTTATGCTTTATTATCATTACCACGTGAAAAATCCCTATATTTATTACATAGATTAATATGGCTTCCATTCATACAAGTAGTCTCCATTCACATTAAAATTAATATTATCTATTATATCATAAAATTATGATTCATAATTTATATTTCAAGAAATGTGGAAATAGAAACATAAATGTTATATTTATTCATACTTAATCTTATAAAAACAATAATTTTTTTAGTGAGAATATTGTGTAATTATGTAAATATTTCTAAATTGATCATAATAGTTTCTAATGAAAATGATAATTAACCTATTATTATCCTCCCATTTTGAATGAAGTATTTACGTAGTAGGGGCACACAAATAATGAACATAATTTTTTTCCAAGATATAATTGACAATATCATTTCATGGTTATTACCATTATATTGTTTAGTGAAAAGATCATGACCACATGTAGTATTCAAACATGGATGTATTTTGAGGAAAAAACATAATATAGTCTATATAAATAAATTATGTTGTAATTATTTATATATGGCTATATCATTAATAGATTTTATATGGTAGTGTACACAGATAAATATTTTCGAAAATATATTTCCAATAATTTCAGAAAAACATGATTGGGTACCAATGTTAAATACCCCAACCATATTTTCCAAGACGTAGTGGTAATATAATTACATTGTACTAGATTGATGGAATCTCATGAAAAATAAAAAATTGTTTTTTAGTATAATAATTCTGTATATATTAATAAATCATCCATTATATTTGAAAAAATAAAATAAAACACAGTATTTAATTTGAAAACATCATTATTATATCAAATGTATACTTCCTTATTAATCAAAAAAATAGTTCCCACCATAGATTAGGAATCATAAGAAAGGATTGAGCATAGATTATGAGTAATGGTCTGTGTATAGTAGAAGCTAAAATAGAATAAATAATTAATTAATTATATAGTAGGAATATATGATTAAAAATTTATTCTATATGAATAATTACATTATACTTAAGAATACCCCTTGATATATTATTTATTAAAAATTTCAACTGGACACCAATCTCCAATAATATATTTATTTAATGAAAAATACCAGACATGTTTTACTAACAATTGACGAATCCGACATAGATTATTACAAAAATGTATAAGGAATTAGAAAAATACCCAACATGTTATTTCAAAGTGGATCTACCAATTCATCAATGTGGTTTATAATTATGTTCCCCAACAAATAAATTATAATTTAAATCATTTCTTTAAATGTATAATCATCATATCTGAGTCAAAATTAAATTAATATAAATTATTTTTTATTTTGGAAGAACTAGAAAACTGAAATGTCAATAAATTACATAGAAAAAATTAAAAAAAAATTTAATATAAATATGGTGGATTATATAAATATATTTTATCTTCATTAAATTATAATTTTCAACAATTAATCTTGATAATTATGATAAAAATTAAAATAAATCACAACAACATGATTTTAGAAAATAACCAATTCACCTTGAAACCATTTATTAATAAATAATATTAATAATTATTAAAGAATTTTTTTGAGTGGAACCTTTAAAGAGTGTTAAATATTCTTACATAAAGTTTTTATTCATGATGATAGGGTTTTATATTCAGGTTAAATGTGGTAAAACAATAAATTATTCATATTTTCTATAAGAATGCAACAATCAACTTTTGGAAGGCCACAAGGAGATTACTTTAAAAAAATTACAAAATTAAAACAAGTGTAAAAATGATGATGATAAATAATTTTAATTGATTAAAAACATTATTTAAAACATTTTAACGAAATATTTACATGGAATAATAAGATTCCCACCTAATGAGAGAAATGTTTTAGATTCCTTAAAAATTTCATTTCACTATCTTCAGTAGAAAAACTGAAAAATAAAATAATAAATAATTATTTTAAATGAATAAAAATATTATAATATTATATGTTATGCTTATGATATAATTTTCATATAATACACTAAATAATGGCTTAATCCCAAACCTTCCAAATGAAATATTTTTCAATGAAAGAAACCAATATATCATATTGGAATACTTTTGTATGTGTTTGAACCTCCAATATAATAAGTACATTTCAATTATAATTCTATACTGGAACCATTATAATATATATAATACCATTAATGATTAAATTATAACATTTTATCACCCATTCAACAAAAATTATTTATTAAAATTGTTGTTATTGGTGACAATAACATCATTCTTCGTGAATTTTTTTTACAATAGTTTTAGTACATTTAATTATATCATGGTTTAGGAATATATATAATGTTAATCATGATGTAAATATAATAAATACTAATTTTATATTTATATATAATTAGATTAATGCATAAATGTTTGAGATAGAAAAATTAATTGCACTGCTCTTATAGAAGGTGGTTGTACGAATGATAATAGTATATTTAACCTAATATTTGATGGAATAAACAAAATTTAAAAAGTAACTCACTATTATTTGACCAATATATAGCATATTTATATAATGTAAATTTATTAGATCATATTTAAAAATATAATTTTATAGAGGAAATAAAAAACGAATCACATTTTTTATGGAGGTGATAGTCCACACAAACAAATGAGTGACACTAATTTTTTCCACAGATTATAAACATAGAATATATATATTATATTATTACTAAAAACGAATGATTCCTTCATTAATATCATTTGTATAAATTAAAAAAACTATATCTATCCATGAATGATTGTAGTGGATAAATCATTGTATTGAAATGTAGAGGTGTTATTCCACATGTTTTTAGAAGAGATAATTTAGCTCAGTATTTGATGGATCACGAGATTTATAATTGCAGATTAATAATCCAAATTACATTTAAATATATTTAGAATAGATAATATATTATTATACTATAAATATCATTACATCATAAGATGTAAAAAAAGTAATAAAAAGTGGATTAGTTAAAGTGATCACTTATTTTTTGAATCCACTCATATAGATCCCCAATTAAGATACATTGGTTATAACATTATGAATTTCGGATCCTCTAAAATATGTAAAATGTTATCAAGGATGTATTTTTTTACATTTTTGTTTTAAATACATCATTTTTTTAATATTTAACGGAGGTCGATAAGTTTTAAAATTGAGGTTAGTGTTAAACTAGTAATATTTAAATGTTCTAACATTTTTTTTTGTAACTATCTAGGAAAAATTTGTAAAAAATAAATAATATCATATGGATATGAGAATAATGTTTATATAAATTTAAGCAAAATATTTTAGTCATGTTTTTATGTCATTTTGACATTTATCGTTTAAGATTAACCATCAAAAATAAATATATGTCCACAACAGTAGTATAGACATGTTAAATATTAATGTTTTAAATTTCTATATATATGATAATTATTATATCATGAAGGGTAGAAGAATTACATTTTAGACAAACAAATATCCACCTATTTGTCTCGAAAATGAATTATATCTGTTAAAATAATTTAATAAGTAATTTTTTCATAAAATATCATTAATAATTTTTTTTAAACTACCCACATATTTTAATGTTAATGACATAAAGAGAAACATGGAATTAAAATATAAAACTTTTACACATATCAAATATGTTATATTCATCCATAAATATTCATTGTATAGAATAATTCATTCAATATTTATTGATCTAAATATTTTTTTAAAATAATTTTATTTATTTTTATATTTTATTGAATAAATTTGGGTAGTGTGATTAATAATAATATACGTTAATTATTAAATCAAAAAGATATTATAAATTAAGTACCATGGTAAAAAAAAATTTCAGACAAATAAGAATTAAGAAACGTGATTATCATCCTTTTTCAAAAAAAACTAAAATTTAGAGTTTTATGTGTCAAGGAAATGAACTTTTGTATTTATAATTTTTTTAAAATAATATGTGATACATTATGAATAAAAAATGGTTCATAGTGGGAATATGTTCAATAAATGGATTTTAATTCTCTAAATCTTCTAATATAATATTATTAAGGAATGTGGATGTGGAATTTTAATGCATTAACCATGTGTTTTATCATCATTTAACCGATTATTCCCTTATAATGTTGAAAAATAATCTACCAGGGATACTATTTATAATTAAAAAATATAGAGGAATTTATTTAATAAAAAAATCCCCATAATTAAAAATATGGAATCCATTTTTCATGATTTAATTTCCATTAGTGACAGAAAATAATTTTTTAATAATTTCACAAAATACAATGAATTCAATTTTAAATGTAATATTTTGAAACATGGAACATGATTTATTCACATCAATACATAGGAAAAAATTATGAAACCCCATTAAAATTGTTTGTGACTATTATTGAATTTATTATAAATGTATAATAGAGAATCAAATTCACTATTTTATTAATTATTATATAATTATTTACTAATAATAAAAATGGAATGAAAGAAATAATTTCAAATACATTAGAGATGGTTGATGATAATTCTTTGGGAGTTGTAATGTATTCATTTGATAACCCTTGGTATGAGATTTTTCAATGATTTAATGTGATTATTTTTTCACTACAGTTATGTTAAAGTCATAATCAAATTTCACAAGAACAGTTTATACTATATTGAACATTTCTGATGTTGTAGACAGTTGGTGATTTAATTTTTATTCATTTAATGGAAATAGATTTCTTAATTTATGAATTATCCAATTAAAACATGTGAGTGATGTAATAACATTTATTGGTTAAATAACATTTGATAATGTGTTTCACAATGTTTACAATAACATAAGATATTGGATTTCTATATAATAATAATATACCTTGAGGAGTTTTGATAAATAAATTGAATATATTACATATCATGATAAAATGATTTGATGGAAATATTTATGTCCACGCTAAATTAATTTCATCTCATTAGGATTATTTGACATATAATGGGGTAAATAAGATTAATATAGTTATAATATTATAGAGAATTTATAGTTATCATGTTCTTGAAAATTATAATCTATGTTTAGAATGAGAATAATACAAAAAATAATATTTTCCAAAATAATTAATTATGTATTATGATTATATATTAAAATTAAGAAGTAATATATATATATATATATATCATTATGAACTCAATTAATTAGTTTTCTAGTTGACTTGAAAATTATATATGTGGTAAATTTTAGATTATATTTGTGGTTATAAAACAAAATTGGGTTATCCTTGAAAAACATAGGGGTCCAACTTTATTATCCTTTTATTAGGAAGAATTATCTTTTATTAGAGAGATCCATATCAAACAAGTTAATTATTTATATAGAGAGGAAACATAAAAACCATAATTTTTATGTGGTGGGAACGAGTATGGTCTAGTGGGTTGCTCGCCCACATTATTTCATTGGACTATAATGGGAATTAAATGATACTCATGGGTAACAACATGAATAACACATATTATAAATATTATCCATATATAATTGAAATATAGTGTGGTATGATGAATAATTGGTAATATTGAAGTGTCATTAAATCATTTGCATATAACTGTAGTCATCTAATTTGGTCGATCTGCACTGCCAGATTGAAGTGGATCAAGTCACCAATATACCACATTATAGGAATTATATATTCATGGTTATTTTCTAGTGTTGATTCGAGAACATCATTAATAAATATAGTGTAAATAATGATACATGCTCAAAACTGTGACAAAATGAAAGAAATATTTGTCTTTCATGCATCCCCTTGTTCAATGATCATGATATAGATGAGGATAAAAATTATGGTGGTTTATAATGAGTATTAATAATTGATGATGATTGAAATGATTGTTCTCATATTACCAAGATTCTTGATTATGAATTTATGAAATCATTATTTTCTTCCTCAAATGTATCATAGGAATATAAGGATGATTTTATTCAAATAGTAAATGAAATGATGGGGTCATTAGTAGTATTAAAAATAATTTTCATGATGTTTAATACAAATTCATGTTAAATCATATTTCAAGGAGTATTATGAAAATGAAATATAGTTTTTCATTCCTATAAATACTAATTAACCAAAATATATTATTGTACTAATAGTAATTATATTGAGTGAGTATATAGTGTTTTAGAAAACAGATCACCCCAAAGCCCATTTTCATGAATAATAAATCTCTATTAATTAATCATGCTATGGAGAAATTACAATGGGATAGTTTGTTCATATTACAATTCCATTGTTCTATAATAAGGGATATTTTTTATGCCTTAGTTGTTTGGGTGACACCCATGCTTGAAACACTTCAGGAGTGAAATATGATATTCCATAAGTAAGATAATTAGTATACATGGAACACTACATTGAAATTACCTGGTCAATAAAACCCCTAAGTGGGTCAAACTAGTTGTTAAGCATTGTTTAACTTTTTCACTATTTTACGATCACATTCAACTTAACGCTCCATTTTTAGATTTATTACCCTTATAAAACTAAGATATAGGGAAAATTTGAATTTTATTAACTAGGTATAAATGTAATATCTAATAAAGTACTCACCCTTACCTTGAAAAATATACTAGGACCATTTCTAATAGATTTTATAATCCATAGACATTTACATAGATGATTCCCTCGATGCAACATTAGAGATATAACTAATATTTATGTATACTAGTTTCCAAAAGATATATCTACTTTTCCTATGAATCCACTACTAGAAACCCAAAAATTATCATTAGTATATATTATATATTTTTTGAAAATTATTCATTTAATTACACAAAATCCCAATTGATTATATTACTATTATGGTTTCATTGGATAAAAGGTACAAAATATTCAAATTAACTGAAATATATGCAATATTTTCAATTATGTTCCTCAAATTATGTAATAATAATATACATGTTTTACTTAAAACATTTCATCATAACCATAAATAAATAAACATAACAAAGAGTAATCCAAGATTCTGAATAAGGGTAAAGAATATAATATATACAAACATAATTTCATCAAAAGTGTATGAGAACATGGCCAAAATAAGTGAATATAATAAATTACATATCAAAGATGAAACATAGAGTCATGTAGTAAATATTGGAAATTCATAAGAAATTGATCATAAGGAATCCAGATATCATAATGCATGGGAGAATTAAATGAATTATGATGTGTAATTTTAGAATACATATAATCATAAAAAATTATTTCCATAATTGTCATAGCTAAATGCAAAAACTATTATAATGGAATGGGTTTACTGCCTAAAACATTATAGTAGTCACAAACCACTCCTCATTCCATCATAACTGGAAAAGTTCCTAACTAGACATATTTAACATACAATTTCATTATTTCATATCTCATGAGATACAAATTTTAAACCAATTCATTAGATGTATATATATGTACCAATCAATATATAATTAAAATCAAACTAAAGTTTTCCACAAGATCGGGATGAATCAATCCAATAATAACCCATTATATTGAATGGGTTTCAAAAACATTTCATCATATCATATCATTTTCAAAAGAGATGAGATTCATCATCATTTCATTATGTCAATATATCATGACCCATGAAAAAGTGGATTTCATTAGAATTTCATCATCGTATAACTTAGGGAAGGGAGTCATGTTGTATAAACACTATAAAATCATATGAATAAACCAATCAGAGAATGATTAAGAAATGTATCATAAATTATATCCCTAGAAAGGCATAATTAACATTTATAGATTACATCATTGATAGAAAATTATTTTCAAAAGAAATATGGTTCATTCTTGGGGGACTAATGATTTTAGTGAAAATATATTTTCTATATTTTTAATTTATTAATCTTTTTGAAAATCTATTTCATTGAGAATTTTAATTAAAAATTATGAATTATTCAAACAATTCATTTAAAAAAATTCATTTGGAAAAATAACATTTCCAATATAAAAACAGTATTTAGAAAATAAAAAATTAGAAATAAATATTTCTTTTATAATATCCATGAAAAATTATAATGGATTCCTTAAAATTCCACTGAAACATTTCATGGCGAATGTTTAATTTAATATTTTAAATAAAAAATTCATGAAATTAGAATTTTAAAATAAATTTCATATTGAATAACCTTTATATTGTATAAATTAAACAGAAAATAAAATAATTTTCATTAATATGGGGATCTCAATTTATTTTAAACTTGTTAAAACAAATATTTGATTCTAATTTCCATAATAATATAGACGATCATTATGTAAAAAATAACATAAATATTAAATTATAACATTTCATAAAAAGAATATATGATTTAAATTTTACATTAAAAATTTATTTAAATAAAGTTAAAAACATTATAAATTTATTTTGAAGTCATTTTTTAAAATGAAAAAAAATCAGACAATATGATTAAATATTTATTTTTTGAAATTTTTTTTTTTCAACATACTAATTGCAAAAATACTGGAAAATAAAATGGAAAAGATTTTAATGAAATAACAATATTATAGTACATTTCATGAGTTTACTTGGATATAGATCATAATATTCCATAATTGTAATCATATTTGAAAAATATCCCTATAAAAAAATATTATATATTAAAACACATACCAATTTGGTACAAATAAATCAGAATCACTATGAAATAAATTTATTAAATAAAAAATATTATATAATTAAAATATTATATTCATAATAATGCATATAATTGAGTAATTTTACAATCCTCATAGAATTATATTTCTTTATAAAGTAACATATGTCCCCAAGAAGGCAAGTTGAGAGAAACAAATCTCTTACCACATTTTGTATTTTTTGAACCATAATCCCTAGGAATCATATATCGAAAAATGAATATATAAATACATTAAAAAGGGATTATAAAACAAAATATAAATTCTAGTTTAGTATATACAGCAAACAATTGAAACATGTGGTGAATATGAAATTTGTCTTATAGAAAAAAAAAATTAGGTGGAAATCCATTACACTATGTATATACACCATCCATACTCATTTCAGAATCCTTTTTTAATAAATATATGTTTCATTTTAAATTTACAAATTATATATATATATAAGTACATGTATGATTTACATATATCCTATTAATAAACATTTATTAATAATTTCATGATTAATTATTTTTTCATTTCATAATTTTCTTATTATTTGTATAGGTTTTTGTTAAATAGTTTTTGTTGTCTTAAATTGATCATGGTACAATAAAATGCCTAATTTCACAATGATATAAATAAAAAATATATATTAAGTAAACTTATATTTATAAGGATACCTAAATTTTAGATATTGAAAATGAAATGTGTAGTTAATTGAGATGGTAGGTCATACATATGCATGAATAATGCTTACATTATCCTATTGGAATGAAATAAAATGATATCTATGAAAAATTTACTATTTATGAATAATATTTATGTTCTATATATCACATTTATTCATGACATAAATCCTTAATAAGTTCTATGTCATCCATGAAAAAATCATATCACTTCATGTGTCGTTAGTTCTTCGTACTCAAGAAAAACATTTTATTATACGAATAGTATGTAAATTATGAAGTAAAATGTCATATAAAGAACCTAGAAGAGTATTATTATCACAAATATAATATATAAATAATAAATCCATAAATAATCATCACTATGAGTGGTGAGGATGGAAAAATAATAACATCAATTAACAAGGTGGTAGTCCTCCGTAAAAATGAATAATGAATTTGTACCCCATTTGATGGAATAATGATAGATTTATGTAAAAATATTAGGATAATAAAATATCCATGTATGAAAGTTACTTATTTTAATATATAGTAATTTTTTAATTTGAATTCAATGAAACTATGGAAAATTTAATATAAAACGCGTGCTTAAGGATTATCCCTCCATAATTTTTTTAATCGGACAAAAGAATTACTTTTACAGATTTTAAACCAAAATAATGCCTCTATGATGAGAGGATATAATTATATTATATAATTATTTATTTTTTCTAACTCAAATTTTATATTAATTATGAATTTCATAGAATATTTGGTAGTATTTTATAATTTAGGTGGGTGGAACGCTTGTAACATATGAAGCAAAAAGTTGTATCAACATTTTCCACATAAACTAACACTCCAAAATTGAAATTTTTAAAAATATTATAAAATATAAGGATTATATATTTCAATGCAATGGGGTTTTTACTTATTTTGTTTCATTTTTGACATGTATATTTTAAAATTTACCCTCCATAAACCCGATATTCACTTAACCATAGTAATTGTTCTAATATTTTTGGTATTGAATTTTGTAATAAGATAATTTTACATTATTTGATTAATCAAATTAGTAATAATCTAAATTTGGAAACCATTTTTATTCTTTACATCACCTATGTGACATAATTTAATATAAATTTAATCCTACAGAAGGAAATAAAAATACGGTTTCAAAATAGATGATGTTCAAAAGTTTGAAATTTAATTTATATTAAAATTAAAAATTTATTTTATTCCATCAACATAAATTTTATTAATAGATATATAATGTAAAAAATATTTATTTTTGAAACAATCTAAAACATTTTTTATTTATATAAAATATTTAATAGAAATTTAATTTTTAATAAAATCCATTATTTTTCACCATTAATTAAAACATTTTTCCTTACAAAAAATTATCATATACTATATCCATTTTATTTTTAACATTATTATTTTATAAATGTTTTTTTTCAAACATATTATTTTAAACATGTAAAAATTTATCATTAATAACTACTAAATTGATAAAAATCTAATATATTGACTATTTACATTTTTATCATTAAAATTGAATTTAATCTAATATCTTGTGTAGAAAACACTAAAAATGAATTTAACTCATTTACATGAATATATGATATAAAATATCCATTAAAATAATCCAATATAATTTATTTTTATTTTTCTAAGAAAAAACATTTGTGCCTAGAAAAATAGTTTTCTGATAAAAAACATTTTTTGGAAATATTTTTAATTATCATTTATAAATAATTTCTGATAAATTAAATAATTATATATAAATGTTTAAACCATAGATTTCCATTATTTTGTTATTCCTAATCATAACAACCCACACACTTCCATGGTGCTAACAATCATATAAAATATAAATTTTTTAATTATATATCACATTTCAATTAAACTAGATATGGCATTTATTATAAGAAACGCTTTGTATTTCATGTATCAAAAGGTAAAATCAGAATTGTATGTAACTAAAGATGATCATGTTAAATCATGTTACATAAAATGATGAAAATATTAAATATGTTTAAAAAGTATTTCAAAAAATAGTAGTTTTTACAATTATCCTTTTCCTTGGATAAAAATAATAGAAAAAAATAATTTTACTAAATCCTGAATGATTTTTATTTAATTTTTATATCTAGAAAATGAAATATATTGTCTATGAGTATATAAATATTCTCAATATTGATAAACTATATTATCCTATGTGGTGGTATCCGTTATATATTAACTAATGAAATATAGTAATCATCGAATCATGGTTTATTGACTTTTGGTGTTATTGTTTGAATCAGATATGGTTCAGTAGAAACCTCTAAAAGAATACTATAAATTAACATTGAAAACATAAATATTATGGTAACCCCATAGGGAATTTTATAAATTTTATAGGTAAAAATATTTTTATTTTATGAATCAATATTATTGATGACTAATACCACATTGATGTGTCTATTTATTTAGAAATGGTCTCTGTTTGAAGGAAAGAAATTATTACACATAGTCTTTCTGTTGATTACCCAACTGGGAAATAAAATATAATTTTTGACTGATCAAAGAAGATATTAGCTATATTATGGAAGATGAATCAGGTAATGATGATTAACCATACAATTATAGAGTATTATATTGTATCAGAAAAAATTTCACCAATGCTGGATAACTTCAATAGATAGGATGCTACAATTTCTAATGGTACTACTAATCCATTGGTAGCTTAAAATTGATTTTTTTTTGAAAAAATTATTTTTAAATCATATATTTGTAATGAAAATAAATTTTTTATTCTACTAATGTGTAATTTTAAAGGATATGAAAATATTTTATATTCATATATCTAAGAACCTAATGCATCTTATTAAATATTATATATTTAATGGATAAATATTGAAATAATATTTAATCAAAAATAATTTCCTTGAAAACAAGAAGATGAAATGGAAGGTAAGTTCATAACATTTATGAAAAAAGTTAAAATAATGTTTTGTAGAGTTTCAATAAGACATTAACATATAATCTGTGAATATTGGAAAATAAACACATAGACTAGAAAGCATATAATGCATTTCATTGATATTTTGGGGTTTATTATATAATGGTTATTTTTTCAGAAAAAAATTATAATATAATTATATACTCTTAACATAATTCACAAAAGAGAAATAATTTATTTAGGTGTAATATATTTATGGGAAATTCATAAATGAGGTTGTTGGGTGTGAAAAAGAAAGATAAAATATTTCAAATAAGATGAAATGCCATTTTAGGCTTATTAAACGTGCAATATTTTGAATAAAATGCCCCCATTACATTTTTATATGATCAAGAGTATGCATCTCTTCTAGATAATGTGTCTTATGTATGATTTATTAAATTCAATGAATTAATTAATTACTGACATGTTCTTCATCAAAAAAGATATGTATCATTACTAAAATTAATATCTTACACATCAAGGGATCCTAACAAATATGATTCTATATAACAACACTGATATTCTACGATATATATATTTTATTATAAATATAATTTTTCTAATATCTTGGGATACAAATAAAATCGACTCTAAATTATCTATAATATTTTATATTACTTACAAATAATTTAAGTTGGTTGAATTAATAGAAATAACAAAATTTAATAAATATTTAGAATAATTTTTCATAAATAATAATTATTATTTGTGATTTAATTAATTGTTCAAATAAAGCACTATTTCCCTGAAATTTGAATTTTTTTATTAATTTTGTAAAATAATAAATTTTCATTCTATGACATATAGATATTTTATTTGAAAAATTGTTTCCCATTTTAAAATAATAAAATAAATAATTTCATAGAGTAAATATTTATATAATTTTTTGAAATGATAAATTTTGTGATATGTAGTGAATACTGTTATTTTTAAATATTTTTTTTGTTTAATCCTTTGTCAATGATAATTTTATTAAATTTTTTTCCAAATTATTACTAGATAACTTATTATGAATATTCCAATAATTATAATTGGAATTAATATTATTTGTATTATGGCACAAAAACATTATATACATATGAAAAAATATTCTAATGATAATAGAGTTTAATTAGGATTTGTGAGAATAATTTAAAATTAGATTATACAGCTATTATAAATTGAATTTCATAAACTGTAATCCATATTTATTATCAAAATTTCCAAATATTGATTTTAATCCATTATCATATTTTTGTTAATGATTACTAAAAACAATTAAAATTTAACATTGGATAAGATTAAAAATGGTTTTTGGAGTTTTAATCCTATAGGTATGTGTGAATTTGACTATTAATTTAAAATATATCCTCTTATATTGAAATTTTTTAACCTCAACTTATCAGAAATTCGAATATATTTCCCAATGAACATTTTTTACCATCAATTCAAATTAATATATATGAATATTTTAATAAATTTAAAATGTTCCCTCTAACACACTTATAAAGGGACACATCATTCAAGATGAAAATAATATATCATCGATTCTCAACAAGCATTCCACTATGGATGTAGTGAATTAATGAAAAAATGATAGTAGTTGTGTGAAAATGGATTTATTGACAATACAGTTTCAGTATATAGAGACCATATTTATCATTATAATAAGAAATAAGGATTTATATAATTATTTATTTATTTTTTTAAAAAATCATATATATTCAATTATAATCCTTTACCATGAATTGATGAAATGTTCAATCATCTATATGGAGCTCAATATTGGTCAATGATTATTATGTAATTGTTTTGTCATCAACTGTTAGTAATGAATGATGATATTAGAATGATGTAATTTAGAATTAGGTATGTACATTAAGAAAATAAATTAATCACATTATATTGACTAAGGCACTCTCTAACTCATTAACAATACTGACTTGTAATGGTTTTTAGTTCAAATACTAATAATAATTCCAAAAAAAATTTAAATAATTATTGATGAGAGTCTTCAATGATTTTTCCTTATTTTTTACCATCAATAAGGGGTGTATTTTTACTATAAAATCTTATATCTATGTTGGTACTATGATGTTTTTTTATTTATATAGAGTTATCAGTTCTGATCATTTAATTTATGATATAAATACATTAACTACATAATAATTGTTTTGAAATATATATGGATAAAAGAATTGAAATGAAAACTATCAATCCATGTTAACCACAATGTGAATTGATAATGGAATAAAATAATAACAGATCATTATTTCTAAATAATGTACCACTAATTGAGTAAAAAAATGTATTTGATGTAATGAATACAATACATAATCTATTTTTGAGTAAAATGAGGATCAAAAATTATTTTATAAAAATGGACTTGGTAATGTATGATATGGGAATACAAAATAAAAGTGAAACATTATCTCTATCCTAATTTTATTATAAATCACACATATTTAATTAAAAACTTCTCTATATAGATAAGAATTTATGACAATATATCAAATAGGTTAATTATTGAATATAATAATACTTCAATAATCATGATGGCCTATATAAATTTTGAAATAAAATATGTGTTCCATTATATTTTGATCAAAATGTTAATTTATAGATGAAGATGATAGATAATATATTTCAATACACCTAGGTTTCAAAAAAATTAATATGAATTTAATGTAAGATTGTTTATTGTACAATAAGAGATTAGATAATGAAAATTGTATATCATAATTCTTGGATTGTGAACATTAAAATTTTGAGATACAATTCTTAAATATGTCATGAAACCAATAACTATCACATTGTGAAATGGGGATTCTATTTTTATGGAAATTTTCAATACATTACCAATGAATCAAATATATAATAGTTTTTAATGATTATTTTGTATAACATTGGAATGACTAAACATTTCCCAACATTAAGGGATGATCAACCTCCTTATCACCATGAACGAAATTACTTAAAGAAATTTCATGGTCATCATGGTGAACCTTAAGGAGAAGTTATTTTGAATGAAATATTAAAATTTATATTATCTCTTGTCAATTGTTATTAATTAAGATTTTTTTTAAAAAATTATTAAATTTTTGTTATTATTATTGTACAAGATAATTTGAGAAAATTAGAATAGAATGATTTTGAATAAATTGTTTTATTTTTCAATTCATTAGTACATTTTTATTAATTTTTTTTGAAACATAAGAATGAGATATTACAAAAATGGTCCACAAAACTATTAACCCTCTATGAAGGTGGAAATGAAAATATACTTCTAGCAGGGCCCTCCATAAAAGAAAATCCAATTGATGTTTTTGTAGTTGGGGCATTCCTTTACACGAGTCAATAATGGGGGAGATAGAAATAGAGAATGGGTATAAGGGAACTCATCTTCATGGTAGGGGTCCACATGGGGACACAAGGAGTGATTAAATAGCACACATAGGGGAATAGTGGTGAAGGGGATCATATGACACCCACTTTTTTTTACTATGTAGTGGGTATGCGTAAAAATAAATTTCGGTGGGATTTGGTGATATCAATTTTTTAGATGTGTTCAATCATATGTACTATTTATATGTACAAATTTTTCATTTTATATTTTTTATCATGCTTCTCCGACCTCAAAAATTTCATCACAACTTCCAATTTCCTCTGTATATCTAGTCCACAACTACTGCTATCCAAAGAATTCCATGAAAGACTCCTTCAAATCTTGGTCGTGATCCTATATCCACTTTTGAATTTTTCATCAACCAAGAATTACCTCTTAGAAATATTGTGACATTAGGGATTTCCACATAATAGAATAATAATTTACCACATAGAAGTAAATCTTCAATTTTTCAAAATGAGGTATTGATGATGCCCTGCAAAATTGTTCATCATGGACTTTAACAATTGTTTCATGTTATCTCAATGATGAATGTTCTACACTGTGGTCATCCCAATGAAACATTAATGTAGATAAATTTGATGTGTTTAGGATTTATGATTGATAATTAAAAATTACCATCATGATAACTCTTTCATTGTGGTCTAATACTACCATGACGATAAAAAATATGTTATGGTTATGGATAGAACACTATAACAAAACTATGAAAATAGAAAAATTAATGATAGGGTATTGTTGTTTCATCTCCACTTCTACATAGAAGGTGATAAATTTGAATAATAATGTAATATGTAAGTGATGTGGTCATGTGTCATGGTTTTAGGAATTACAGTTACCATGTGTCAATCCAAAGGAAAATGAAACAAGGGAGACACCAACATTCTAGGGGGTTGTTGAAAACGCATTTTAGATACCAACTTTTTCAGGTTCAATAATAGTATAGGATAAATTGGGAATGTTTTTGAAAAATATAATACATTGAGGAATCAGTAAATTAATGGAGAGTTTCAATGATAAATTATTCAAATAGGAATCATCCAAATTAGAAGGGAACCCTAGTGGTGATTTGAGATTACAATGTTAAAATGACAAAAAAAATTACAGGTTAGAGACATGAAGACAAAATTTAATGTAGTGAGATAGAAATTCCATAAATGGGATAAAAATATAAATTGAATCATCTATGAGAGGATGAAATTTCTTTTCAGACATTAATTGAATGAGAGAATCCAGATATACAATTTTTTTGGATTCCATCTAATATTTTATTGTTTCGCTTTTTAATATTCCATATCACAAAATAGCTATATTCAAGGGGTAAGTAATTATGTACCATGATATCTATGGAATGGTAACTGGTCATAGTTTAGATTTTTTATATTTATTATTTGATGTTTTTTTAATTCTCTATTTTTTATCTCAATCATACACACTTCTTCTAAAATTAACAATTCAAGACAATGAGGACCTACTACATAATAAACACATACTAGTGATCCCTCACATTGAATATAAAATACATGGTAAAATGATATCATTATTTAAATGATGTTCTTTACATAGAAGATTTAATGAAACATTTTATATGGGAGGGGATAGGATATTTATTTAATGGGTATATTAATTACTATATTATGTGAGTTTCATTGATTTAATTATGATATCATTGAAATTAAATCAATTTGCATTAAAAAATGTACATGAATTTTTGTTTTCTTTTTCATATTTATTTCATAATCATTTAAAAACTGAACCATTAAATCAATTGATAACTTCTATATATAAATTATCCAAAAACAACTAATATGTTTCAAAAAATTCTCAAATTTTGGGCCTCAATAATCTACCATATTATATGTATATAATAATTTGTGAAATTTATGTTTTATAATTTTTTTTATGTCACTGAATGATACAACGATTCACTTGGGTGATATTTTAAGTCGTAGTATTTCTATAAAACAGTAGTTAGTTATGATTTATGTTGTCAGGTATCATCAATTTGGTATTTCCCTCTTTCATCATTCTACATGTGGTCTACTTGTGATATGTTTTCAAGATCAATGGAATGAAAATTCAAGAAGGGAATAAATAAGTAATGATTTCAACTTATAAATATTATTATTGAAATTAAAATACTAAGAAAAATACCCACCAATAAAAATAAGAAAACATTATATCTTATAGATAACAGGCCCATGGAGTATTCCAAGTAAATATAAATGATGGTCAAGTAAAAAACCCAGGAGATCATCCATTATTCATAACTGAATAAAAAAATACTTGGTGGTTCATCATACTTTTTTGGTCCCTCCATTTGATTCCAATAACATAAATTAATATTTGATTATTATTCAAATTACCACCCACATTTTCCAATTTTCAATGTTTTTATATGATGAACTTAAAACTCATACTGAGAATTTTTTTAATCAACTGACACATCCCAATTCAATTATTATCTATGATATGATCTGAGATTTATATATTTTGAATGTCCACAAATGGATAAGTTGAGATAATGGATTCAAATCCTAGCACAGTGTTTAGTTAACATATTAGTGTTTTTGGAATGTATGTCTTGAAATTGTTTTTCCACCATCTAAATTGATGGACGTGTGTGTATGTATTCTCATTAGTGAAAAATTTAATTAAAACTCACAATATACTTCATGGGAAATATTAAATAGTTTAATAAGATGATTCCCTCATCATGGAATCAAAATGTGGTTTCTATTTCAGAAATATTGTAATGGGGTTTTTCACATATACGCTATCATTTTATTAAAAAGATTCGAGAGGATCACTCAAGATAATTAAATACAATAATGTTATGAATTTTTGTACGACACGCCAAAAAATTGGTTCTATTATGAAAAGGTCAAATGGAACATAGTGAAATATTTTTAAATAGTGTACAATAGCTTATCACTATAACTAATGTAAATTTTGTGATGTTATCAATTATGAGGATTTAAATAATCTATTTTTCAAGTATTGGTGCACATTAAACATTATAATGAAAAACTATAAACCAATTATTAATATTTTAACATATCCAAGGACTCCAACTGAGGGAAGAAGCCTTTCAGTCCCAAAATATAGGCCCTACACTTATAAGGATTGTGTGTTTATTAATATATTCGGTCATGTGTTTCATAACCATAACGATAGGTTTTTTAAATTAATTTAAATATTATTGAAATTATAAATTATATCCATCAGGGAGTTAATTTTTGACTTATGGAAAAAGGAATTCCAAAAAGAACATTGAGATATATGTTTTTTAATTATTTAACAATTGAATGAGTGATCAATGGGAGCTTTACAATGGTACACAAATTTCATAGTACATAGTGAACTCATAGACATCTTCCTGAGGGGTGGAAATACAATACTTAAAGATGCACAAGGTTGTATATATAATATGAAGAAGAAGAAAAGATACGCTTTGGAAATACAATAACCAGTTAAATAATGTATGGATAAAGGAAATAAAGTATAAGATTATTTTCATGAATATAAACATTAATATCAGTCACCACAATAATTTCCAAGATGATTTATATAATAAAAAATTTATTATATTTGGGAGATATAGATAATAATGTTAAAAAATAATCACATCCACATTCAATTTTTTGAGGATATTGGAAATATTAAAATATTTTCTTGGAATATTAAAGACATGGTGAGAAAAAAATGAATCTGTGGGTATTGGGAAACATCATATTTATGGGAGAAAACTCAATAATGGTTTCTTTGAGCCTATCTATGAACATAAGTGATTTAGTTGTTTATCTTTAACCATTTAATTGGGTTATAACATGTTTGGTGTGACTCTTTGTCATTTATGCGAATGTTTTATTATTATTTCTTTTTTTACATTGATGTGATTAGGATTAAGATAAATAATGATGAGAGAAGTAATGATTCTGATGGTGGACACAACATTGAACAATCCCCATGGACTACCAGTTTAGGTATTTGTTATAGAATGTGGATTCTAATTCATAACTCATTTTAGGGTAATGGAAGTGGATGATAAAAACACACCAATAATTTCAGTATGATCCCTCAAATAAATATTAATTTAATTTAAATATTAAAAAAATGTATAAATATTTTTTATAGCTACATATGAATATATAAAATTCAACATTCATCATATTATGAAAATTTGAGATTGGAAAATAGTTTAAATTATTAAAGAATATTAGATAGTATGTGATAATAAAACAACATTTTGGGGTGGAAGACATGAGTTAGATACTATAAAATATAAATAATAAATTAGAAAATTGTGAAATAAATGATTTCAACTACTAAAATATATGTATATGTGAGGGATTTGGCTGTCCAAGAAGAGTTCAATGATATTAAATGCTATTATTTTCCAATATTCTCACCAATTTCGTTATATTTTAAATTTAATTTAAGTAAAATACCATTTTTAATTTTCAATATCATTTATATTTTCTTTTTGGACTCATAAATATTAGTTATTTTTCTTGTGAATTTTTTTTATAAATTACTGAGAATATATTATGGAATTTAATTTCTATTCAATATTGTTAAATAATTACTATGATATAACATTTTATCCAAACATTATTATTAAATTAATCATAGGATATGTCTTGTTATTATTGGAAATGTAACATTACATTATTCATTGTATTAAAATTGTATTTTATAAATTGATACATACAATTTCATTCTAGTATTACCAAATAATTTAATATTATAATGAAACTATAACAACTTTATAGGTGAGTTGGAAATAGTATATACAACATTAGTCAAAGAAAAAATAGAAAATCCAACAATAAATATTAAATAACAAATAAATTGAAATATATAGTTTCAAATTCATCAGTGGGGACATAAAAATTCAAATCATAATGAATGTCACATGTTTTTAGATCCAATTTCTAATTTCTACATTTATATTGACATAGTGATTGTCATCAATAAAAGAAGTTATAAAGTAAAAAATAGTCAAGGGAATCCTCATTTACATTATTAGTAGATATAAATTTTCTAATGTTATAATAAATATAGTAATAACGCTATCTTATATATATATATATATCATTGAGACCGCTGTGAAATATTTTTTTTTCAAATTATTCATGATTAATCAATGATACTTCAATGATTATTTTATACTCAGGGAATCACTTTTCAATAATGAATTTTAGGAAATTTTCTATCATTCCAATTATTATTTCCCTGATATATGTGGGTTATTAATAATAACATAGTCTCAATCTTATAGAAACAAGGATACATCATCTATATATGAGATGACCCAAAGAATATTCATCATAGAAACTCTGTTTATTCTAAATTACCTTATCATCATTAGAGTGAAAAAATTCTTTGAATTAGTGATATGTCTATCCATATTCGCTACACTAAAATAAAAAACATATGATATACTTTCCCCATTGAATCCCTTATTAGTAATGAAGAAAACATGATAGATATATTGATGATCATTATCACATTATGCGAAAACCATGGTGTATTAGCCCTTTTTATAAGGATATTGAGATATCATCAAATCTCCATACATTATTATTTTCTCATATTGTTTCATACAATAATATCAATATATTAACAAACACAATAGAATATATATGTATGTGGAAAACAACACTCATAAAAAATAATCATTCACCTTAATTAATAACCTTGCTAATATTCAGTATTCTAAATCTATTTTATCAAAAGTTTTATTTCTTTTAATAGTGAAATATATTCACTGTATCTATCATAATTTTGAAATTAGAATCCCAGTTTTTAATTTTTACCACTTTATCCATCTTGATTAAAAATCTAGTTCATATTACTATTGGTCCTTTTTAAATTGTAGATAAATAGGACAAGGTATTATTGGAATAACCATAATAACATAGTATCCCTACTGTAAAATCCATACAAAATTTTAAAAAAATCACAAATCTATAGAATCCTTATGAGAGGGCTTGTGTGAAAAAAACAAATATTATAATTCTGATTGATTATTATCTTCTAATTCAATCGTATTCTCTACATGTTATCTTCCCTTTAAACTAAAATCATCCTTATTATCATTATTAAATACTAATAATATAATATATTTTAAAACATATTGATTAATTATTTTAATGAAATTATAAGATTAAAATTAAATGCACACTATTAATATATATAGGAGTGTCATTATAAAACTTGGTATTTGATTATGAATTTAACCACTATAAATATCAACCAAGACATTGGCAATTTCCATGATGATATATTTGGGTATTTTATAGATTCATTCCCTTATACAATGTTAGAAATCATAGAATCAAAATCAGCACTAATTGGAGAATATTAATCCATTCCAAAACACTATTGGATATACATTTTTCCTAAGTTCAGGGAATTTTTTTGAGATATTTATCTCATCATAGGTGTATTAAATTTCAGTTGTTTTAGTATGTGAAATTCAGTGTTAGAAAATAAAAATACCCCAAAGAGTTAAAATTAACAGTTGACATTAATGGATGATAGAATGGTAGTTGGACATTCATAATTCATATGTAAAGAATATTTTTTGACAAAAAAATTTATGTAAAGACTATTGGGATGCCTAAATGTTAAGAATAATATAATGCATAAGAGTGAAAAAAATTAGATAATGAAATGGGAAAATATTCCTCATTTGATAATTGAACTCGAATGTTTTAATAATCAATAATACTAACCACTATGTGACTATATATTCCCCAATTTGAGATATCAGGATAATACATGTAATTCATTGCATTAAATTGATAGCAAATCTTGGCCACCAAAATCATAACCATTAAAATCATGGTTAAAGAATATTATGTTTCATATATTTCAATCAATGGTTCTCCAATTATTTATTTTCATGTTCTATGAAAAATATGTACTTCTCTGAAATAATGAATAGGAAATGTGACTTCAATTAACGTTCCCTCACCAAAATGATAGAGAATAATATTGGATATAATCAGAAGTGTATGTGTCTACTTTTTGAGATTACTAAATTAATAAAAACATTTCATTAATAATAATTTAATTAATAGTTTTTAAACAAGTTTAAAATTTATTAATCACTTTTTTGGGTTTTTTAAAAGTAATTAAAATTTCATTTTAAATCCGTATAGAAAATATTGTATATATTTATCCAAAAAAAATATGTTTCAATATGAAAATATGTTTTGTTTAATGTTGTTAATGATCAATGAGATATAATATGATAATTTCTTGATATTGTAAATGAATAGTTTCAAAGATTGTTTGGAATTTTTTTTTCAAAATATAACGAATGCTTGAACCTTTTAATGGTATAAATTATTTTATTGGTCTTGGTTTTATTAATTCAATTCATCAATGAAGATTAATATTATAGAAATGTTATAAATTACCCATTATGTGGTTCTTAATTATCACTTTTTGTCTCATTTTTTTAATATCATTCCTTTTTAAAAATTTAGGTAAATATGTTCCAATATTACATTATGTAACAATATTATGATAAAATTAATTTATTATAAATACCTTTCATAAGATATTTATTATTGAAATAATAAATATTTTTATATTTGTGTATTCTTTTTTTAGTCACTTATTTTTTATGACATTTATATTTAATATTATACATAAAACATGGGGTGTAAACGAAATCTCCTAAATATTTATGGCAATTTCATAGGTAAAAGATTTTATATAATTTTGACATTTGTTTTATCTAATAAAATGTAATCAAGAAAAAATTTAAATAAAACATATTTTTGTCATCTAAATAACATCACAATGAAATATATATATTGAATTGTTAAATATAAAAGTATCTAAAATTATATGGATGAATAATATTTAATCTCACAATTCGTATAGTTATTGTATAAAAAATAAAATATTTATAAAGAAAATATGATTGTTTCATGGTTTGGATAACCTAAATGAAAATTATTATGTTACTCACAGAAACATAAATCGATTGAATTATAAATGGTGACATATATAACATGATAGAGAACATATTTGAGTATTATAGAAAATATTTTATTTGTTAATGAATATATAAATAATAAATATTCTACATAGAATAATAATAAAGGAGTAGTCAATTCATAGTTGTGTATGTGATTGAAAATGGTCATCTATATTTGAAAATATTATTATTAAACTATATTAAATTGATTATCCATATATGAATATAAAAAAAGTGTTTATATGAAAATAGTTCTAGTAAGAGGCATTATTTATATTCTATTGAATTCATAATATGGATATTTTATTATTAATTGAATATTTATCCACATGAACTTTAATATATTATCAATTGTTTGAGAATAATTTAAATTATAAAAATATACCCTTCTTCTTGGAAGTGATTTTGAAAAAATTATATAATCATATAGTAGTGAATAATTGATTACTTTGTACACTAGTACATCATCATGTGTATAAATCTTTATTATAGACCATTGGGTGGACCTTTTAAACATAATTTTGTACATGCACATTATATATAATTATATTTATGTGGTACATTCATGATGTATATAAATGAATTTTTTTCTTCCAATCATAAATGACCTGTCTGATTGATGTTATTAAAAAAAAAATAAATCTATGCCTATTTAAACCATACATGCAAACATAGTTATTCAGATCATAGTTCTAATAACTTGTATTGAAATATATTGGTATATTCATATAGAATCATCTAATTAAAAATTATTTTTTTATGTGTTTAATATCTAGAGTGATTTTTTTGAAATAAATTGATTACTAGAAATCTTGAAATTAAATTATCAAAAATTAAGAATTTATATGAGTCTATATTTATGATATAAATGATTGAGAATATATTATTTGTGATTTGTTAAATCACAATCCCTAAAGTGATATATACTTCCTTGTTTATCTCCATTACATGAACAACCATGTTTTATCCAGATCACTACAAGATGATATTCATTCCTCCAGTAATTTGAATGGTTTCTAATAAGCAGTGATGGTTGATCAACATCAAGGGGGAAACTATACCCACAAATTCACCACCACAGAACCCAAAAATATTCGTAAAACTATAATAAATTATTAAATATAGTACATTTGTAATGTGAAAGATAATTCATAATATAGTATATTACATAATACATGTACTAAATATAACAAAATAGGGATACAAGTGTGTGACCCAAACATGAGTATAAAGTGAAAGAAGAGAAATAACTACAACTATATGGAGACACATCATATTACAACATAGTCCAGAAAAATTCTTCATTCTCGACTGTTCTATGTCTACCATGGGAACCTTTCCATTACATGGACATTTATATGTGATTTAGTAATATGATTTAACATTTTCATGATATGATTTAGTACTAAAACATAGTTGGAAGCCTCCAATTCATCCCTAACATATGTTAATATTTATAAAATGTGTGTTTCATAATACTAAAAAATGATCCAGAAATAATAAAATTTCATACACTCTTTGTTCATGTGTTGAAAAATCCACCAAAAGCCTTGGTCATACCACCTTTAGTTCCTTTCCAGAAGGATAGTCATAAATTTTAAAAATGTGATCAATTTCTAATGACATCTTGGGTGATATATTTCACTATTATATCATTTATTGAGTGATATTAGGATACAATGATGTCCCATAACACCTCAATCATTGGTTATTAATCATAATTACCAAACCTAGTATATTAATTATGTCATGAAACATTTTATTTGTGTCTTGAATCAACTTCCATTGGTCTGGACTCATGGATGGTGTGACCCTATCATATGATTTTGATACTATATTTGTTGTTGCATGTCATTTACACTCACCATCCTGAAGCTACTAGGGTTTCTTCTTAACTGAAACCCTACCATGCCTATGACATGGCCCGAAGGGCATTCCTAATCCCCGTTGGTTGGAAACTAGTTCATGGCTATCAACAAAACACTTTTGGTAATCATTTCATCCCTGATTGACTATCATAAATATCACTCTATAATATAACGTCATAAAATGTACAATACACATAAAAAAAGAGATTAAATAATTTTAAGGTCAACATATTAAAATCTTATGAAAAAACCAAAATACTAAATTTGGGAGGGATACCAACATCCCACTCGATCTACTTGCAGTAAGAGGGACAGTAGCTAGATGGAACCTCCAACAACACATGGATGAATAGGTACACAATATATTGGATCCACCATCACCACCATGAAACATCATTCCATTTCATGGGTCAAACATCACAATGAATAAATACACACAAGTTTGTATGTATAATGGAAGAAAATGTCATGTAGGATCCTACTATGAGATATTTGATGCAATATCATTTGAAGGAAAATTATAATAGATGTTTTTACGAATGAGTTTGGAAGTTATTTTATTAAATCATTTTAAAGAAGGAATTATTTGTAAAAACAAGTCATTAAAAACAATGATAATGAAAGGTCTACCATATGCCAATAGTTGGAACCACATCACAAGGGAAACACATGAAATATCTAATGGATCTGGACCATGTGGGAACATAGGAACATCTTACGTTGGTGAAACATGGTATATATTCTACCAACCATGACATCCTTGTGTATGATCAACTAGAGGGGAACACATACCGAGGTCTAGAGGTATTCTATCATCACCATAGTTTAGTCGGTGTTGTATAATCAATTATACAAGATGAAAATGATCCTAATCACATACAATATAACTAGTATACTAGTCATAGACTTTCCACCTAGATTCCTAGGTTTACATTTGTGCTCAATATCCACTGAAAATGTTACATAGTTAACCAATTTCAATTTAATACACAAACAAATATGACTACAAATAAAGAACCTCCATTTTTATGAGTAAAATCACATTTTAATCCATATGAATACTTATTCTATTCAGAAACACATTTCACACCACATACAAAATTAATTATAAATACTTACGTTGAAAAAATAATGAACAGATTAAACAAAACAAATATCATTTGGAAAATAATTATACACCACATAATCACCATAAAAAAATTTATAAATAAATTTATACAAAAAAATATAATCCATAGAACACATTTAAGGGTTAATAAATGCAGAAAAAATAATCTAATTCTAAAACATCAAATCTCCTTATTAAATTGTGGAAACAAACAGAATATGTTTGTATATTGTCATTTTCAGATAACGGGGTCCTTTAAAGGATATATAGAATCATGAACACCATAAATAATCATAGAAATTCATAATTCAACCCATTTTTGCGAAACTATCCTACTAGAGAAAAGATAACTCAAGTAGGTAGTGAGAAGAACCCAAGAAGAGGGAAAATAACATGGGATATGTATATTAATTGTTCGTACATAAAGATCGCCATAACGACCAAAAATTTTGAGGTAAATATGAAAAACATAGGAGAGTGAGAGGAGCCAAATGAGGTAAATCAAGAATTTATGATGAAATTGGTGGAATTGGGTATAAATCCGGGGATCATAAAAATGTAATTTTAAAATTTTCAATAAATTTTACATGCCTTAGTTTCTTCCATGATGGGTTTCCAATCACAGTGGAAGCCATGAAGTCTCCTCTTTATAATAGGAAATTAGTCATATGGTTATTTTTTTTAATTGAAGAGACATGGGATGTATCCTGTGTCACCTAGATAATTCCATGTTCCCTTTAAAACATTCTCTTCTACGATGGAAAATAGTTTTAATAACCATGTGCAATCAATTCACAACATAACTTCATGTCCAAATAACAAAATTATCACCAAAAAATCAATGTAAACCCAATGGATAAGTAAAGCCCCAAATAAAAATAGAAAATGACAAAATTAAAATTAAGGATATGACAGTTATACAAATAATGAAATCTTTCCCCCCCTCAAAAATTCATCATTTTAATGATAGAATAAAAAAAAGAGAATAATTCTCTTCAACCGAGGATATCCACTACAATATCTATTGCTTTTCATTACCATTCTACCAAAGAACTATGGAAAAATATATGGGCATATCTAGAAAAAATTTATCTTTTGAATCCAATACTCCGACTGGATGATCATTAACTAAGAAATCAGGATCCATTTCTAAATCTTCCCAATTCATCACTTGAGAAATATTCTGGTTATTCGTTTTCTACTATGAGAAAAGGAATATTTCTTGAACTGATATCATTTGAGATGGAAAAGATAACTAGTAAACCACATTACAAATATTCTTGGTAACATCCAAGGGTTTGATGTAACTTAGTGTTATCTTCCCTTTTATATAAAGATGACAACAACCTAAGGGAGGTTCCACATTCTGCAACACCCTCTCACCAATGAAGAATTCTAAAGATCGGTACCTCTGATCTGCACAAGCCCTATGTCATATTTTCACTGTCATAAAAAATTTCATGATAAACATCACTTTATTATATGTCTCCTTCAATAGTTTTGGTCCCATCAATGAATTATCACCCAAATAATCTAAATATATAGGTATAAAACATGGTAGATAATAAATCACCTCATGTAAATTCATTCTTACCAGTAATTAATAACTATTATTAGAGGAATACCTGATAAACCCCAAATGGAAAAACCTTAATCCTATCATATATATAACACAATCACAGAGAATATCTTAGAATATATTATTGGGCTACTCAGTCCGACCATCTGTATGATAATAATACTTAGAACAATACTTTACCCATAACCAAATTTATTTATGAATTCCATCCCAATACTATTTGGTGAATCATGATTCTCAGAATAAAATAATAGTTAATGGTATTCCATGAAGCCTCAATACTTTATGAAAAAATATCCATCCCAACTCATCTACTTCAATTGAATCCCTTATCGAACTAAAATGGGATTATTTGGACATAAGATCAATCACAACACATATAGAATTACGCCCCAAGGGTTTATGAGGTGAGTAAATAATAAAATAGATGATTTTTTCTCCCACATACAGGTAGTAATGGGGATAGAGTGATGACAAAAATGAGGGTCTCTAGTGCTATTCTTTAACCTACCGACATGTATAACACCATTATTTGAGGTCATCAATGTCATGACATACACCAAGACACTAGAACTAACCACATACATATTAAAACATCTTGTTGGTCATTGGATACATCACCAATTAAAACTGGTGGCTATCTAGCATACCTACCTTCCACAATGATAGTGGCTACATGAAGTGACACTGTAAATAGATAACTCCCTCTGGCTACAATGACCTTTCACAAGGCTCCAAATCACTTTTTTGGAACCTCATGAAATTATGGAATGGATAATCAAATGGATTCTACTACCAAATAGACTCTTGAGGATAATTTATCAGCTACACAATAGACAATAAAATAACCCAACTGTGCTCCATAGTCTCCAAATTAATTTATGACAAATGGCCCATCAAAGACCACTAATCACCATAATCATTCAAATATTTCATGTTCACATTCTTAATCAAGTAATCATTAATGAGATTATGATTTTTAGGGAAACATATTGTGTGGACATATAATCCATGAATAGGTAATGATTACATGTCATTAGGGCATAAATCACAAAAGAAAAATCGAAATAATGGGTCTAGTAATTAGATTCGTGAGGTCTTAGTTGTTGAGAACCATATACCACCACATGATGATCCGAAATCAATAAAAACCCATGATTCATACATGAGATATCATTGTATACCACGTTACCCTTTCTAGATTATAGAAATATCAAACATGGGGTTGTGTTAAAACACCACTTAATATACTCAAATGACACCTTACAACCTAGGATCCTTTAGAATATTACCCCTTTCTATATAATTGTCATCATGGGAAAATAAACCCATTAAAAATCAACAGAATGCCACTTATAATTACATTCCAGGCCTAAAAAATTTCATGATCTAAAAAAATATTTGAATATTCCCAATACATCACTAATCTAATATTCTTGAGGTCCACTAAAACCAATTATTCAAGATCACATGTCCCAAAAAATCCACCTCCTTATTGGAGAATGTGCACTTGTAAAATATTGAATATAGGGGATGGTCTCGAAGTGTACCCAACATAATCTAAAATACATCTCAGGTTCCTCCTTAGTCATAGATGAAATAATGTTTTCATTCACTGAAAACATGCCAGAGGATTCATGATACCGGTTGAATAGTTTGTTCATAAGTTCCATAAAGATTTATAAAGAATTAATTAACCTAAATGGCCTGATCAAATACTCAAAGTGGAACTAACTAATATAGAATGATACTTTATGAACACCTATATCTCAAAATTTTACCTGGTGAAACCCAAAATGAAAATCTATATTAGAGAACCACCATTCACCATTAAAATGATTTAAATTTTCATCAATATATGTTAGAATGGTTTTTTATATTTACTGTCAAATTATTTTTCTTTTCATAATCAGCGCATAATTATGGAGTTACAACATCCTTCATCCCAGAGTTAACCAGGAAAGCCTATGGTGTGATTATTAGGCGAATGAATCTTGTACATTCAATATCGTACAATTTTATCTTCAATTCCCTAAATTCATTGGGTTCATACGGTATGAAGAATTTTATGCATGTGGGGTTCCCAATACTGAATCAATGGTGATCTCCATATCCAACTATGGCGGCCACCCTATGATGTCATCTGAAAATACCTATAGGAATGCATTGACCGTTACAGGTAAACCACCCTCAGAACCACTACCACAACATTCCACCAAGAGGAGAGAAAAGACAAATAAAT
This sequence comes from Viscum album, assembly GCA_963277665.1. Taxonomy (NCBI): domain Eukaryota; kingdom Viridiplantae; phylum Streptophyta; class Magnoliopsida; order Santalales; family Viscaceae; genus Viscum; species Viscum album. The sequence goes on from OY728127.1 coordinate 2,050,003,023, forward strand.
AATTTCTACACAACTCCTAATGTGGATGTATAGCATGCCTCTACCATGGATTTGACTCACCAATAAAAATCAGGGTACTCGCCTCTTCATTCAGAAAAATACTTATCCCTGAATATTAATTAATGTGTTACTAAAAACACACCATGTATAAAGGATCAAGTCATTTATGTCCATCTACAAAATTAATGATTCCATTTCTAGGTTGATTAATCACATGATGGGTTCATAATAAGGTCATAAAAACCATACCCTATCCTCTTTTGAATTAAAATCGTGAGTTTCATAGAATATGGCATAAGTTATGATTCATAACTAAAAAAACCCACAATATTGGATGAAACTAAATAAATAAATGAGAAAATATAAAAAAATAGATATAAATGTTGAAATATTAATCATACATCAAACTATCATATGCAATGCATTTTATTCTACTATCACATGATGCACCACTTAAAGGTTTATCTTATTTTCTTGATCCAAAGAATAACAACTCACCTATACCTTTAACATGTACTAACTCTTCCCATAATTGGATACAACACTAATATAATGGCCTCCATATCAAGAACTGACAGTCCTGTAGGGTTATGAGTGTTCTAAAATCAAACTAGATTATACATAACCATTAACTCCATTATATGGACACCTCACATTAAACAACAACAGAAAATTACCCTTATATCAACGTCGATGGTAAGTTATTGGTTGAGTTACACATTTCTACATGATATAAAATGTATTCAAACACTAATGGAATGGAACTAATCTATCATGTAAGTTCGCAAGTGAAAATGGTTGGAAGGATGGAATGAACTACAACATACCCTTAATTCCTTCCCATCATAATTTTTCTAAATTTTAGATGATCATAAACTACTCTAGGACATATTTGGAACTACCCTGGAAGAATAAGACATTCCACAATAATAAATCTACCCCACTATAGAACATTCAACCACCTTAAAATACATCTTTATCATGAATAAGATGACCTGGGACCATATATACTGCCACAACTGCATCTCAATCCATTGAGCCTTTAGGTGGTCATTTGAGTCAAACTCTAGTGTGAATCGAGAATGTTTTGTAATGTAGTTGGCATACTCAATCAGGGTCTGATCCCCATAGTGGAGATCAAATAATATCAGGTCAATAGATATGGCCACGATCACAGGGAAAACGTGTTCTTTGATGACAACTGTGAAGTCATTATAACATATTTACTCATGCTACCTATAATGAAACATTTAATCACATATCCAATGACTATTATCTCCGAATAATTATGAATCATGCATCTTTTTTGTCACCAAAACATTTTCAAGAAACGTGTACATCATGTCGAATCCTTTAATCCAATTCATAGAATCCTGGGGGTCCATGCTTCAGTAAAAGGAATGAGGCTTTTTCATGAGTAACTCCTACTATTTCACCATTATATGATCAGATATGATTTCAAAAACATGCACTGGACTATAGCCCTCTCCCTAACCCAATGCCTAGAAATCCATATCCACGGCTTATATAATTCTCTAATAATCTAGATAGTTAGAAATCTCTCTTCCCCCTTATCACGGTTTCATAGGATGTCTCTACGATTTAATTTTTATTCAAAAATAAACCCAAATAAAAAAATACACCAATACATCATTATATTAATGTACAACAAGAATAAAAAATTAAAAACACTTCCATAAATAAAAAAACATACCCCTCACAATAGTAATCCAATCCACATAAACCCTACCTAGTTTACATATATTTTTTTCAAAATCTAAATCTCACATAGATGATATGGTAAATCAACCCTCAACATCCCATGGGGACTCAAGCACCATAGTGTTTGTTTTCCAAACACCCCACTCACAACCAAAACCATAAGTCCCATTACCCCTGCTCCTATATATCCATACAATTCCAAATATCATGACCCAATAAATTGGTGAACCTATTCTGATACCATTTTATCATGATCCAAGCCATAGTACCATCTGACCCAACACCCGACATGTCCCGTGACATGGCTTGAAGGGCATTTTAGATCCCCATTGGTTGGGAACTAGTACATGGGTATCATATTAAAAAAATTGGAACTATTTCATCCATGATAAACAAAAGTAAATAATCAAAAAATATATAATAATACAAGGAATGAAATCCATAAAAAAGATATAAAATAATTTTATGTTAAACATAATTCAATTTCAACCAAAAAAAATAATATAAAAATGAGGAGATAAACCAACCACATAGACCATCATTCAAGAAACAAGACGGTCAACACCATTATATTAACTCCACTAACACCATTAAGGAGAGGTATACTAGAAACCAGATCCACCATCACCAAAATAAAACAACATGAAAATTCATGGATAAAAAAAACATGGTATACATACACCTTAGTGTGTACGTATGGTGTGAGAAAATTCCCAAAAGGATTCCAACACAAATATTTTCCATTCAATAATCATATTTGAAAAATTAACATAAATGTTTTTTAATAACGGATTAGAAACATTTTATGAAGTCATTTTAATAGAATAATTTTTGTGAAAGACATTATTTGAAAATAACATAAAAGAATGGTCTACCATATACTGATGGTATGAAACACATATGAAGACCAACATTGGATATTCATAAAGTTTATAACACTAGTGGGACCCTGTGAACCCAAAAAATTAGTGAAATATGTTGTATAATCCATAAACACTATGTCATAATTCATGAGAAACTATATGGGAATTCATTTTATGGTATATTAGTCTCCAATAATAATTATTGTTTACTTAATTATGTAGTGTTAATCCTTCTGTAATTAATCAGGCCTCAACAGCACCGATCCAACTACCATACTAGTCCTAGTCCACCCACCTTGATTTCTATGATTCCCATTATTCCCAATTTCATTTTTATTTGTCACGTAGATCACAAATTAAACATACATAGTCCAAAAAATTATATTTAAAAAATAAAATTTTTTTATAAGAATACCCCAATTTAAATTAATATACACACCAATTATATTTGGTAACAAGCTTCATACCACTAAAATGATTAATAAAACTCCTTTATGAAGTATATTAACAAGGGAATTTGATGCCCACCCAATTTCATTTATAAAATCATATCCCACCACATACACATGTTATAACCATTTAAAATAAAATTTCACAAAAAAAATATAATCGATATAAATTTTTTATGGGGAAAAGAAAAAATAATGACATTAAATAATAATGCTAAAACATATAATCAGCTGCATCAATCCTAAACTGTACTTGAATCCTCTGTAAAACCATAACATCACCATAATGGAACCCTATAAAAAATATCAATCCAAAACCATGATGATTAATCCTAAACAACCCTGATTCAACCCATTTTAGGGGATCTGACCTGCTAGTGAAAAGATAAATAAGATTGGTATGAAGAATAACTTTAGAAGAGGGATGAAATCAAGGGAGAGGGGGATTACATGAAGATTATTGAATATCTAATACCAAATCACGAAAAATATTTACTCAATAGGATAAGGGATAATAGAGAGAGGAACATTGAGATGAAAATTTAAAATGGTGAAATAAATTGGTGTAATTGGAGTTAAATCATCGGATTTTAGAAAGATTATTTTTATATTTTTAAGCACCTCGAGAGGCGAAATGTTTATCTAGCATGCCACTCCAAGCATTTATGTAATTGTGAGGTATCATGTGTTATAGGGGAATCTTACCACATGGTTTTCCTGGGACGTATCATTCACTTGAAGTAGGTCATGGGTCCTAGATAGGGTGCAATAATTCATTTGGAATGGAAAATGATTTCTAATAATTGTGCCCCAACAATGACCCACTAGAAGTCGAGTCCAAAACCTCTATTTTTTACCAAATTCTCCTAAAAACATTTCTAGATATAAAAGAAAAAAGAATGGAATGCCTCAAAAAAAATCAACGTGTAAAACTCCCCCTCCATGGAGAATCCATGTCACTATGGACTATATATAATGATTACCAAAAAAATACAGTTAATGGAATTGATAAAAAAATTGGGTAGTTAATACAAAGAAGAACAAAACATTAAAACATGCGAATCATTACTAAAAGACAATTACAAGTGAACAAAATTAAACATGGATAATATGATTTGTAATAATACTCATAGAATCAAACATCAAACATGGGTCGCCCATGCTATTCATGTACACACACGTAATCACCATTATGCATTTAAAATTAAGAAATACCAACACAAGAATCATATAAAGGTTTCATGTGTATAAAATACTCCAAATTTGTAGGAAAAATACACATTAATTCTCTTTGTTTATGTTCACAAATATTAACCAATCTATCTAATTCAATTACATATCATGTATCCACAAAAACTAATTACAGAAACAAAAATCCCTAGATATATCCCTTGTTCGTCAACAAATAGTTTCAAAAAATATTGTCAAGGTAGTTCAATATAAAAATGGGGTTTTTTGAATCACATACCATATGTAGTATAACAAAGAAAATATTTCATATACTAGTTGAAGAATATATCACCAATTCATTGGATATTTTTTAAATTAAACAAAAAAACTTAACCCCCCATCAAATCAATTGGAGAATCATGATTATAGACAATGAACATCATTTCATTATCAGACATCATTATAATAGTGGTCTATGATAATATTAAAAAATTGTTGACTCTCATCATAAAATTTTAATGAAGTCATTCATGTAAACATCACCCCATTATTAGAATTCATGGTCCAGTTATAAGTAACTCATTAACATGACCCAGCCTATACAAATCTACCATGGGTTTAGATGTGGGTTATGATTCAGTCATCAATCTTCCACCATGAAGAGTCCTTTTAGGATTATTACTAGAAATATACACAAATAACATCCATAATTGATGGTAGATATCATTCTAAAAAATAGAAATGACCAAATTTCTTAATAAATATCTAATCAATGTGGAAAAAAGGATTTCATCAATTGATCCTCTTATACACTACATAATTATCTCAATAAAAAAGATGAATTTTTTGAAGAAATGGAGGAAACACCCCATTAATACATTATTAGGATGGTTGAATGTCCAATACACAAGGTATTCTCAATGGATAAAGACATGAGTCCTTAGGGGAGATCTCATTAGGTAAATAGAGACTTTAGATACATAATATCGAATTAAATATTTTAATAATTAAGTTTAATTGAAATTTTTTGGGGTCCACTCAATGCACTACAGTAGGTATGTTACCCTTGTTAATTTTTTTTGTAACATAATGAAGATGATTGAACTATTTTTTAATTAATATGAGGGTGTTGTGAAAATATATAAATGGTTATGATGTTTTATTATCTTTTTGATATTATGATCTGAATGAAAAAACTACCCTCCATAAATCTTGGTCATTGGTATTCATGTTTATGCATGGAATTGATTATGGAATATTGGTTTTTTGTTTCCAATTGAACTAATATAGATTAAAACTATTAACCACATAAATTCATCTAATAAATTGATGTCCCCATGATCATTATAATTCATTGAGAACCGTTCAATTATAATATGGAATTAAAATAATTAATACCTTCTGAAAAATGAATACTTTTTCCTTGGTTCATGTTGGGATGTGGGAATGGGTACAATTGTGAATAGGGGGTCGGTTCTGTGAGTGCTGTAATATGGGTGAGGTATGTTAGTGCGGCAGGGATGGAGATCTAATGTATGTTATGGATTATTGTGTTTAAGATGATGGATTATGAGTGAGTACATTGAATAATAATGGTTGTGGTTGGTGTGGGGATCTTCCATTAATAACATGTAGAATGATTAACAATGTAGCTAGAGGTCATGTTATGATGTGTCATTAATGTGAATTTGTATAATTTACCATCAATGTTATTGTGTTGATAGCAGCCCGAATAGTGATGGAATGAGTAAATAATTTGATAATAAAACATGTAATGTCTTAGGTTGTCTTGTTTGGGCATGAAAAATACGGTTTTGGAATATTGTGTAGTTTTTTTCATGTAGAGGTTGAAGAAATGGTGGTAGTGTTACGATTTGGAAATTTTTATGAGACCCAGATGTTTGTATAGTGATTACGGTATCAAATATTAATAAATATGTATTTTTCATTGAGAATTATATAGAAAAACTACCCTAGTTGAGCACTATGTTCCGAAGACACCCATCATCATGGGAAAGGGTGTCATTCCCAAACATCTCGATGGGAGGATGGAGGGATTTCCACCCACTCATCCCATATCCCACTTCCAATCAGTGATTTCCCAAGATTTTTTAGGTAAGTTTTTGTTGGTGAGGCCCATATATGAGAAAGAAAGTTGTTGATTCCCAGGTGGATTTCATATGAGATGTGTTATGCTTCCCTCAAGTCTTCTAGATGAGTTGTGTTATGCTTTCCCTAGTTTCTACATGTGGGATGTGATGTGGTTGTGGCCAAAGATTCAATTATTGGGATGTTATGTAGTTTTTCCTAGTATGTTTATCGACAATATTTAATATAGTTGTGGAGCAGGTTATTTTGGTGGGGTATGTGTTATAGAGGCCTTGGTGTGTACAAGTGCTTTGTGATGTGGTAAATTCAAAAGAGGGTTGAGTGCAAGGATATTTTTCATTAGTGTGAAAGATTGTCTAATCAGTGGTAATGTTGTACAGGGTACCCTATCACTGATTTTATATATTTTATTATACTTGAATTGCATAATTTGGTGAGAAATCCTTAGCTAGGTTAGGATGGTTAGTATACATGATTTTGTGATATTTGGATTTGTTGTTTCACACAGATTCATTAGTTTTCATATTTTCCATGTGCATGATGACATTGGTTTCCTAATTAGTATAATTTTTTGATCATACTACGTATATAAAAACATCTTTTTGGATTCCAAGAGGACTACATGGACCGTTCGAGGTGTTACTATCTCGTTTCTCAAGATAGATTCTTAGTCTCTATTTTATCATTGGTCTGGGTACTTTAATATGGAAAATTCTATATGTGTACCATTTTTATTTTATCCATTTATATTGTATGGGTTTTGTATTTCATTTATATATTTTACATGGTGTTGTTTTGTGGGGAATTCATCTTATATTCTGATCTAGTTTCCTATAATGGTTAATAGTTATATTTTGTGAAATTTTTATACACTTGGTGATAGTACCAAACTTGGGGCCAATTGGAGGTGGGAATCAAGGTCACTATCTCCCATTATTCATTTAAATCACAAGAGGGTTATCTTTGTAATAAAGGGGTAATAACAAAATGGTATCACATGATGATGGATGAGAGATAACAGGTATTTGGGAGTTATTCATATTATTGATTTAATTGGACAGTATGGAAACATTTCCAATTATCCTGTGTGCATGATAGTATATAGTGTATCCAACTAAGATATGGGATTGCAGGGACCCTATGATATAATGCACAGACACTGCACCAATTGAATAGCCATGTAAGACAGACCTCATTGTATGTTAGAGACCTAGGAAAGGTAAATTCAACCTAATTAAATTTGTTATTTTTAAAATTATGTTTTTCAAGATGGCTAGAATGAGAAAATTTTAAAATAAACATTAATTAAATTCTACACTACTCATTCATAAAAAAATTTCAATTATTTTTCAGTATTGCTCTTGGAAATCATCCACATGTTGCTCATGGATTAGAGGTTCAGTAAGATAATCTATTTTATATCCATCATGTTGATCCAAATGAGGCAGATGATTCATGGAAGAAGATTTTGAGTGAATTATAGCAGTATTATTTGGAAATGTATGAGGGTATTATTTCAAATGTGAAGATAGAAAACTGGTTTGAAGAGTTTGAGATCAAATTTTGTTTTATCTGTTCCCTTTTGGGATATTGGGCACATTTTTAGGTCAGTTAAATTAGGGGAGATGTGTGTCAGTGGTTGATGTCAGTTCTATGGGAGAGGAAGGAGGTCAATCTCTTGAGGGTTTACATTTAGAAGGAATTCCGAGTAGAGTTCCATTATTTGATGATGATGGAAGAGAATTTGTAGAAGATACTCTTTGTACATTTCGGGAGTATTTCAGTATAGGAACTTGGGGTAATGTTCAAGGATCATATTCTCATTTCACCAAACATTTTATGAATGGGGAGTTTCATTTGAGACATACCATGTATGGACACTACCCTTTTACCATGTATAAAGTTATTGATTTTAAATTTCAAATGTATTTGGATGTTCATAAGAAGGATGAGGTGATATAATGGATGCACTCAGGAGGAGGATCACCATGAGATGGAACCCATCAATGGTCCTCGATACGAAGAGTTGTCAGTGTAAGGTAGGAGGTTCCATGACCTTCGTGGTTACAACTAACAGGGAGAGAAGCTCAATAGATTCATTATTGACCTTCAATGATCAGCAGTCTATGTGTGTTTTGAATTGTCCTAAAGTTGATATCTTTATTATATGGGATTCGTGTCCATCATCAGTACGAGTTACCTATACCAACTAGATATTAGTTAGTTATGGTTGGCAGGATCAGCGTCAGCCTCAGTAGGAAATACTATTGAGGCAATTTCAAATGGAGGGAAAAAATATTTTTCTACCTCAAGGGGAGATGAAGTAGTTATAGGCTGAACATAGGATGATTTGTGTGTTTGGGCGTCTCTCATCGAGCATGTACATGGTGTTGTTTATCAATAGAGAGGTAGAAGAGCTAGGTGTGGTCAGTTTCATGTAGTAGAGGTAGATAAGCTAGACATGGTCAGTAGCACATTGTTGAGGCATTAGTTCCAGGATGGCCAGATATAATCAAGTGTATGATCAGTTTGTTTAGTAAATTATCATGTTATAGGTTTTAATCTATATGTTACCACTCCCTTGTTTACCCTCTCTATCCAATGATGTGGTAATACATATTGAGTGGCTTCTAGTTCCCTCGGTGTTGAGTATGCCAATAAGAGGCCAGGCCAATTTTTTGTGTATCCTAATGGAGTAGACTAAGAATGGAACTACATCAGTCCCATAGAGAGAATTCCATACTATTGAGGAATCCATATGATGTCATCCTTGTAATAGACTATTTTATTATTTGTGTTCGGGTTTCATCTACTTCTATAGGGGTGTTTTGTATTTCGATGTGGATGAAAAACATTTGGTTTTCATTGAAAAGATGTGTTGTCCGATGGGAATTCATTGTGTGGATCCACAAACATCATTTTTTGCTGAAATATCAGTGGAATCAGTAGATGCTGAGATGGTGTAAGTTCCCCACATTGTCAGGTACTTGTTGTATGTTTTTTCCAAGGAGGGTGTTAGTGTACTCCATCAACATGATTTTGAGTTCAGAATATATATACTCCATGGTGAATATATAATTTTGAAATATCCCTATCTGATTAAACCTTCTAAGTTGCGGGAGTTGAGGATTCAGATAGATGACCTGATGAATAAGGCATTTATCTGGATGATTGTGTCACTATGGGGTGTTATATTATTGTTCATGATGAAAGAATATGGTAGTTTGAGGTTGTGTATAGACTGTTGGGGGCTGAATCAGGAGACATTCAATAATTGATTCCATCTTCATATGATAAATGATATTATCAACTGACGGATTGGTGAGATTTGGTTTTCCAAGAATGATCTATGGTCTGGATATTTCTTGTTTTGCGCGTATAAGGGTGATATCATGAAGATTTCCTTTAGAAATAGGTATGGGCACATTGAGTTCATGGTCATTCCCTGTGGTGTAACGAATGAACAGTCCATGTTCATGGGGATTATGAACACTCTCTAACATGAGTTCCTGGGCTAGTTTTCCATCTTGTTCATTCATGTAATTTTGGTTTACATTACGTTAGATGAGGAATATGAAAAACATCTCAAAACGGTCTTGCTGGTTCTTTAACACCGCCACCTCTAGGGATAGTTTTCCAAGTGTTTTTTCTAGACATTATTGGTGAATATAAATTTTCATTTGGAGTCTCTGTAGGGTATTTTAATATAATCATTGAAATATGAGAAAGTTATTTCTTGGTAATCACCCAATAACATCAAGTAAGTTCATAGTTCCATTGGTGTCACATGAAATTATCGGAGGAACGTGACTAATTTTTTTTATTTTTAAACACCATGAAAACCCTTAATATAATGTACTAAAATTTTGTTTTGATTGATTATTTCTAGGAAGAATTTTGTTACTTGAAGGGGAAGTTGGTTAGCTTTCTAGTGCTCCAGTTTCCAAAGGTAGGGGTGATGTTTGGCATGTTTTGTGATGCATCCCTACGATTATTGGTATGTGTGCTACTGCACCTGGGAGAAGTCATCTCTTAAGGCACTAGGTAGTTACATCATCTTGAACATAACATTTACAACCATGATCTGGAGTTAGCATCAGTTTTGTTTGAAATGAATTTTTCACGATATTGCCTCATAATGGAGAACATTGTGGTCTTCAAGAATCAATTGTGCTATATGTATATATTTTCCCATCATGATAAAAATTTGAAACATTGGAGGTGGTTGGAGTTTCTTCAAGACTATGATTTTAATACATCTTACAACTTACTAATGTGAAATGGTGGGGATACTGCATTGAACATAAATTAACATAATGAAGTTGGTCAGGACTGTGAAGATTCATAGATAGAGAAGATGGACTAGGCAGCCTTTCACAAAGATGAAATAGTGGATGGTGGTAGAGGGTGTTTGTTTCATATGAGGGTTAATTATTCTATAATTTAGTTGGTGGAGGATTCATAGTGGGGAGACATATAGTTATAGATGATTCATGATCATTTTGAAAATGATGATGCTCTCGAGGGGTGGTCGAAGGATGGACGGTACTGGATGATGTTTAATGGGAAATTGTAACCCCCCAATCCTGCATGGTACATTTTTATTTGAATAATGAAACAACATTTGTTTTACGTAACATTGACTTTTAGCACCCCACGACCAATCAAACTAGACATTATGAATAGTAATACCCACTTTATGAAATTTATAAAATTTATTTTTCAAAATATAGTTTATTTTTCTATTTAGAATATCAAAATTCACTTAGAGTTAATTTTTGGTAATTTTCTGAAAATATTCTATTTTTAATTAATAGTGAAAAAACACTACATTATAGTTTAAACCCGTCATTTTATTTAAATAATTAGTTATTTTATTTAAATATAGATACATATTACCTATATATGTTCAATTTAATTCATTAGAGTCATTTTAAAATAATATTAGATATAGAAAATTTTATTTCACTTTTTATCATCTTTTACCCACATTTTAGGAGCATTTCAAAATTTGCATAAAAAGTAATTTTAATTCTAATGTAAATTAAATTTTAAAACTTTTAGAGACACAATTTAAATAATTAAGTAATATTTGGTTCAAAATGATGAAAATAATTTATGGTTAACAGTAATTTTTTACTTTTATTTACCATAGTGAAAATTAAATAGTGTAATTAAAGGTAAAAATGATATTATATTTAACCTAACACATGTCATAATTATATTGGATAAGTTTATTTCGACAAAAAGAATCCTTAGGAATAAAATATGATCCTTTTGACCCTCTTGGATTAGATAAGGAAATTTTTTATTATTTTATTTAAATAAAATTTAAAATTTTATAATTCATTGATTAATTACTAAACCCTTTTTAATATAGTGTTGTACAAAATAAATATTTTACTATAAATATTTTTTCTAATTGTAAAATTATTTACTATATAATGGTGTTTTATTTATAATATTTAGAAATTCAATAATTAAATTTAATGTTGACACAATGATTATGTTGTAAATAACTTATTAATGAATTATTGATATAATTAATATTATAAATATCCAAATAAATCTAAATTGACACATCTGATGAATTACACTAATTTTATAGGTTAATATGAAATTTTAGGGTTAACCAAATAAATTTCTTTCGATGCTATAATGTTTTTATTACATTCCCAAATACAAAATACCAAATAGTGTCAAAATTTCCGTAAATGAGTTGTTAAAACAAATAATATAATATTAATTGATGTAATTTTCATAAAAACATATGTTTGGGCCAAAAAGATTACATAATGTTAGATATATTAATAATGAACCACCTGGGGTTGCCTTGGCTTTTATTGTAATTTTCTAAACCATTTATTATAATAATACAAAATACATGGTAAAATTTAAACTATTTAACAAAGATTTAAATCGAAAAGATAAGGTATATATGGTGACCTAAACCTGCCTATAAAATATTGGTTGAGAGTTTTTCGACCCATCCCTACCTTATCCTCCAAATGAATCATTTTAGAGCCATTATAATTTGAATATGATTGTATAATAAAATAATATTTCAATATTTTTAAAAATCAACCCTCACCTCTATTATAAAATGTTTCATCCCCTTACATCAAAATCAATACTCTAAGGCCATTTTTCTTGGCCAAACCCTATTAAAATATCCTCCCAACTACCCTCACTTCGAACGAGTTTCCATAAATTCTTCATAAATCCACCCTATGGAGCCCTTTTGATCAACTCAAAAGAAGCACCCAAAGAAGAGATAATTATTTCACCACCTATTTCAAGTTCTTTTCTTCTTCCACATCCCCATTCTTTGTTATTCCCATTCCAAACTATGAAATATAGTGGCTTATTCATACAGAGATGTTATTATAAATATTTTACAACCATATTTATTTCTATCCATCTCATGAATGACAAATTTACCAAATGTGCGTACACACGGCTTACCGTCTCCACGTCATGGTGTAGTTTATTATTAAAACACTTAATTATTTGGATGGGTATAATAATGATTATTAGTAATGTAAATAATAAATATTACATGTTCTAGATCCTCTATGTATGATATATCATCAAATTACTTATTATTTCACCATTAATAGAATGGTATTGTCACTTGTGCATACGTATGGATTAGAGTCTCCAAGAATGTGGTGTGATTCATTCCCCATCATAACCATTAGAGAATAAATTTCATTTTATGATTAAAAAATATAGTTTAATAACTCAATATAACTCTAGAAATCAATCAAATACATCTTATACATAGCAAACATGACTTACCTAACAAAATATATAAAGGAAAATGAATCACTTAACACCCGAAATGATGATACTACTAAAATATTATTAACAAATAAATATTAGAAGATCTTATATGATATCATATTTATGTATGTGGTTCTAGTATTTTTTAAAAAAAATTATTTAACAATTATACAGGTGGTTAACATACCATCGAACTAGAAAAAGTACAAGGTATGGGTTAATTCTATAATCTCTTCATTATATGAGGTTTTTTATATGTGAGTATCTACTGGGACCTCTTTATCCTCCACATCTCTGTTTCTTAAAAATATATTTCAAAACATTTTTACATATTCTTATAATGAGTTTAAAAAAATTATACCCCTTTTTGAATTTTTATAAATTTTTTTGAAAGGAATCTTTCAGTTATTTTCCAGGCATGGCACTATATGACCTCTCGACAAATTATGGTAAGAATGTTATTTTGACATATACAATGGGTGCAGCTATTTTCCGCCACTATAACACCTTAACTACATCCCTTAAAATATTATTAGAGTATTTTTTAAAAATTATTTTATTTTATAATTATGTAACATTAAATGATTTCAATATATAAAGTGATATTTCTCTAAAATAGTTTTTATTTCATCGATTTCAACATCCTTTAATGATATTACACTTGTTTGGAGGTAATTTATTATGATACCATCTTCTATATTGTATTGAAGGTTTGTGATATGATTGAAAGTGGATGTGTTATTTTTATACCATTCTAGGTTTATGGTTAAATTATTAACATTTCATATGCTAGTTTTAATGTGAATTTTTATGTTATGTTTCATCCATTTCACTTGAAGAATGCATTGGACTTATTAAGTGATGGGTGGAGCCTGTTATAGCTCCTCGATGCATCGGTAGGTCTCATGAGACAAACTAGTGTCCTTGAACTAGGACATGAAAAAAAATTATTTATTTTCTTGGCACGAGGCCTTGACTATGTGGTTTTGATGTCTGACATTATGCATTCCTTTATTATGAAATTATTTTTTGATATTTCATGTTATTATTCGACTAGTAGAAAATCCTTGTAAATATGTAAATATAATTATTTGATTTATATTTTCCATATTACACTGATGTTTATGTTTAGAAGACTTATGTTTTAGACTGATACATTTCCTTAAATGTTTGTGCATATTTATAAAAGCTTCCTAGGTATCGTTATCCTTACTAATCTCCTGAGCACACCCCTTTCTATGTATTATTTTTTTTATGATGTGAAATAGTATATTATGACTGAGCTATAGGGATTGAATAGGTTAGATGAATTCTTGAAAAGGAGAAACAATGTTTTTGTTTTTTATTTCACAATGTAATGTAAAACATATGTTTGTATCTAGTCCTTGCAAGTATATTAACATGATTGGTATTTCGGGATTTGATCCCTTGTGATAATGACTATGTTATTGTCACAACCCGTCCTAGTGGCGCACATGCTATGAATCCCCAAGCCCTCCTGCAATAGGTGGGGGGATGGTTTCTAGCACCGAGTAGACATATTACTAAAATGGTAGGAATTGCCTAAGAACATATACACACACACAAATCTACAAGACCACAAATGCTGAAACACCACTAAGGAACAAAATACATGAATTAAACAAAACCCAACTAATAGAGTATGAAGGAAGTAAAGTGTTGAATGTATACTGGGCTAGAAAACATGCCCACCAAAACAAGAGTCTGAATACTACAATGTCCAACTAGTAACAAAAATATGTATTGGGACTTCATCTCATAGTCGTAGGAATTCCTTGGACTGTGAGGAAAATAGAAAGCTCAGTCATGACCAAGTCTTCCCTAGAATCTATGAAAATGTTGCTCGTATGTACAAGACACGATAAGTGTAAGGAAATCCCATGCAGGGGTGAGTATAACAATACTCAGTAGAGGACCCCAAAAACCAATATGATGTACAATAAATAAAGGCACAGTCAGCTCCACATAGTATATTACTATAGAACATATATCAAGATATCACAACAAATATATTCTCAAAACCAATACCCATGGTCTAGAGACAAGTCACACAACTGCTTACCCCCTTTGGGGATTCAGTCTGTAGAATCCACGAAACACCCATTCCAGGATAACACACACTACGAGTCTGGTAGATCTGATGACGTCTATCCGAGAAGTACTATTTGTTGTTAACACATCACGAGAGATAGATACACTTATTATGGGAGACACACTCCTGAGTATGAAGGATCATGATAGATAGATACACTCATTACAGGAGACACACTCTTTAGTGTGAAAGATCGTGATACACAAATGAGGATCAGTTCTATGGCCAGGGCAGATACTGTGACTCATCCAGATTCACCAGCTAGGTAGAGGATATATGCTCGGTAGTGTTGGACACATCAATGCCTGATGCTACATAGGGTCAGGAATGAATAGAGTATCTCTCTCTAGGCCTGTCGAATGGATTCCTAACTTTATAAAAGAATGTTCTTCCAAAGGGATCATACTCTAATAAACGGTAATAAAGCTTGACCTTCCAGGGAACATGAAGAAGGGGCACTAACCCAAACGAAACATGTCTATGATACGATGGGAAAGAAGACCATTCCATTTTCCAAACAGTATTATGCATGCAGAAAAGTCGCACGCCATTTCTTCATACACCGGGTACTACTCGTTTACAATGCACCACGTTGTATGGTTGGTTGTGTAGAAAAAAATTCAGTCCACAATGTGTGGTACATATTACATGCCATGTCTGTGTAACTGGGGTTGGCTTGGTGTATGCTGGCCATGTGCCCGTACACGGCCTTGACCTATGTAATCGGTACACTGGGTGACCTTTGTTTCTAGCCTCGCCTAGTCGCGTGGTGGAGAACAAGGTCATGAAATCCATCCCATGTCTGTGTATGTACTAGATGCACACCAAGTCCTTTGTAGTCACCTCTACCAGGCTGAATTTAGAATACACGTCGTGTCACGAAGTAGTGTCATACTCCCCATGTCTGTGTATCTCCTGAGATACACAACATGCTCCGGGGAAGGTCCAACACACCCTGTTACTAGGGTCACTTTCCATGTGATACCTATCTGACCCCTAAAACCTTCGTTTCCACTGTTGGGACTAGACGGCGTGCTCTTCGAAAGTACACATCGTGTATTCCAGAATTTTCTAGAAAGGACACTCTTCGCCGGCACGCCTCCTGTGAGGCTTCAATATTTTTTTTGATGGTCGGATCTCCACGAAGTTCCATAATATAGGTCTCCACAATGTCCCTATGTCTTCTCTGTTGTTATTTTCCCTCTGATCAGCCTCAAAAACACGTTTTTATCCACCCACATGAAGAACGGTCGAAGAATGAATATTCCCAAACCATGTCAATTCATCTATCTCCATTGCCATTGCACCTCGGCCAGTTTTTCACAATGTGAGATCTCCATTTTTTTATCGTTGTGCTGCAGAAAGGATGAACAAAAATCCATTGTTCATCACCCCATGATGAATACGAAGAACACACGCGATAAGAAAGGGGGAGGAAATCTAGAATAGAAATTGAGGAACGTACCTCTGATGTTGTTCATCATGATGTTGATCATCTCCCATTGGTAGGATCAAATAGAGCAGGATAAAAACTAAAAACAATAATGATGGATTAATCCACAAAAGCATCCCAACAGAACCCTCCCGCAAGAATGCACAAATCTGCGGATCAACTTGTTCGTGGTTCATCTCCCGTCACTGTTTAAAGGAAAAATTGGGAAGAAGAATTAAAACAACAAACCACTACCTCAAGAAGGATCAATCGCTTACTTATAATTCATACATCCATTTTCATCAAGAACCTTCAAATTTTTGGCACATCAATTCATGGCTTTGATTCGCCGCCGTTCATTGCCGAGAGTTTTCTTCAAGGATTTATGTATTGTCCAGAGTTCTCTCTCCATTTTCTGTCAACGACCAATGTTCAATTAACCCATTTAAAGTGGAAGCATGTTCCAGAATTCCATCACGTTGTAGAATTAATGATTCAAGTTGTCAATTCTGAGACATTATTACTTGTCATTAATTATTGAAATATCCACCCCATCGTTGAGCTGCAACAAATGTTTACAAATAAAAAAACATTAAAATTTTATTTCATTTTATTTTATGAAAAAAAATCAAAAATTAACATCTTCCCTTGACCCACACTAGTCGATGTTAGACCAATAAATATGAAAAGTCCCCATCCCAGATACAATAGTGCCCTCAGATTTTTAATTCTGAAATCCGTTCAGATGCTACCAAAACCGCGCACATGTGCCGACTCACGTAACATAAAAAAGCTCAATCCACCATTTCAGAATCACTAGGCCTAATAATAATGTGTCTTATCAGCACCAGGTCTTGTAATAATTCCATATAATATTAAAAATAACACTAGGAAATATCTAAGACATTATATTCTCCCCACATTGTGGCTTTGTGTCATCGAAAATCCAAAACAACGACCACTCAAAAATATGTGGGTACTGGGCATGGTTCTGAACCTCCCACTCCCACATGCATTCCTAATGATTCTTGTTCTTCCACTGAACAAGGTCCAAGGGAATTGAACGCCCATGAAGCATCCTCTAATGTTGATCCTCTATATCCACTGGGTACTCAAGAAAGGTCACTCCATCCTTGATGTCCAACTCACCCCTGTCGATGACATGTGATGAGTAATGCACGTCCCTCCTCATCAGTGACACGTGGAAGACATCGTGTACCCGGTGCAATTGTGTTGGTAGATCTAGGTTGTATGCCACTTCTCCAACATTTCGGAGTATCATAAATGATCTGATGAACCTCGGAAAATTAATGTCCTATGAGCCAAGGATACATACCTTAGAAAAGGCCAAGGGAGGAAGTCCAAGCTTATGCAATCATGATGGATGAGGTCGAAGCTCTAAAAGATGCGGTGGTAGGTATTTAAATTTTTTCCTCAATTTTAGACAATGCATTATATAATTCTATATAATCGTATTATTTCATATCTTTCCATTTTTCTAATATAATTACATATTTCCAATTTGAATTAACAAGTTCTTTTTCAATCAAAACTATTAAGGGAAGTATCATTGCAATTAAGTTTTGTGAATATGTTCCCATTAGAGAAAAAAATGTTCATTATCTGTTGATATCATCATCATACACATGATTGAATATGATATAATTCTAGAAATGGATTGGCTTTCAAAGCATGATGGGAAACTTTATTGTCAGTAGAAGGAGGTTTAAATTTTTGATGATGATAAGGAGTTCCTTATCATTAGAGAAGAAACGTCACCACCTGATTCTTATGTAGATTGACCCCCACTAGATATACTAAATTCAATAATTGGGTGGAATAGAATGAAACAAATATAGGTGAGGAAAATAATGATCAAATTGAAGATACACCTATAGTGCACAAAAATGTTGATGTGATTTTAGAGGATTTACCTGGACATCTTCCTAAATAAGAAATTGAGTATTCCATTGATTTAATTCCTGGTTCGAGGCCCACATCAAAACCCCCTTATAGAATGGCCATTGTGGAGTTAGTGGAATTAAAGAAAAAACTATATTAATTTAGTAATAAGGGATTTATTCCCACCACCCCAATTTTTCCCCTTGGGGTTCTTTTTGAAAAGAAGAAATATAGATCTATGAGGTTGTGAATTTACTATAGGGAGATCAATGCTATAAAAATTAAGAAAAAGAATCCCCTACCTCACCTTGATGATTTATTAGATCAACTTCATGGAGCTCAATATTTTTCAAAGATAGACCATCAATATGGATATCATTACTTGTGGTTGATGAATAAAGAAATTTCAAAAACCGTATTTCAAACTAGGTAAGAGCATTATGAGTTTATAGTAATGCCTTTTGGACTGACTAACACACTCTCTATTATCATGAATCTCATGAATATAGTTTTCAAGGAATATCATTATAACATGTAGAGTTATTTATTTATGATATATTGCTCTACTTAAAAAGCTACAAAGAACTTGAAAATCACATGGCCACTATTATATATACTCGTAGAAGAAATTAATTATTTGGAATGTTTAGAATGTGTGAATTTTGGCATTAGGAGATTTCATTTCATGTCCATATTGTCTCCGAAGGTGGAATACATATTTATCCATCAATGACCTTGGAAATCCAATAATAACCAGCACCATCAAGTATAACTAAGGTACAATGTTTTATTGGCTTAGCAAGTTATTATTAGCGCTTCGTCCAAAATTTTGCCCGATTAGCTGAACTGTTTATCAAGCTCACACGAAAAGCGTTTAATTTTTTTAGACAAAAGAGTGTGAATAATTTTTTGAAGAACTGAATAATATATTAGTCAGCTATCCTATTTTGACTCTACTATTGGGAGATAATGGGATTGTTATTTATAGTGATGCGATAAAGAAATTAAATGGTTGTGTCTTTATGCGAAATGGTTGAGTTATAGCCTATGTATCAGGACAGCTAAAATTCATGAAAAAAACATTCCCAACCATGATCAAGAGTTAGCAGCCATAATCTTTGCTTTTAATATTTGGATACACTATCTATATGGTAGAAAATGTCAGATTTATACTAATAAAAAGATTTTTATGAATATTATCTCACAAAAAGATCTCAATATGATGCAAAGGCAATGAATAAAGATACTCAAGGATTATTATTTCTCTATACACTATAACCCAAGAACGAAAAATAAGGTGAAATATGATTTGACTAGAAAGGATCATGTAGTTTTGAATTAGCTAAGAGTAGAAACGCATCCTATGTTCATGGATCAAGTAATGAAAGATATGGGAATAATCATAGAAGAAGAAAAATCAATACTTTTTCAAATGGTTTCCATACCATCACTAATAGAAAGGATAAAAAGGTTATAGACTAATGTTGTGGAATTTCAAAAGAAAAATAACGCTGTAAATGATGGGAGATTGATCAACTTTGTATATGATGATGGATTTTAAAATTTTTGAAGAGAATTTATGTTTCAAACATTCTTAATCTAAAAATGAAATTGTTGGATGATTATTATAGCTCCATATTTTCTATAAAACATGTTATCACTAAAATATATTGTGATTTTAAAGAACATTCTTGGTAGGAAAACATGAATAAAGATATTTTTTATTATTTTTCATGATATATGGTTTTTCAAAAATTTAAAGTTGTAAGTCAGCATCCTAGAGGATTTATGAAGCCTCTTCCCATACCTGAGTGGAAATGGGATGATATTACAATAGACTTTGCCATGGGGCTACCAAAGGATCCTAAAAGGAATGATGAAATATGGGTCATTGATGATCATCTTACCAGGTCAGCACATTTCTCTTACTATTAGAGAAGATTTACCACCTGAACGTTTAGAAAGACTATATATTAATGAAGTTGTATGACTTCATGGAGTACCCATATCGATTGTTTCTAATCATGATCCCCATTTTACATCAATATTCTACAAACAAATTTATAAGGCCTTGGATATTGATCATACTTTGGTCACTACCTACCACCCTAAAACTAATGGAAAATTAAAATGTAAAATGAAAACCTTATAAGACATGTTGAGATTTTATTCACTTTACTTTCATGGTGTGTGGGATTAATATTTACCTCTTGTAGAATTTTCATATAACAGTAGCTTACTTTCATGTATTCATATGGAACCATATGAAGCATTATATAAAATGATATGTCGCACACCAAATTGTTAGGATTATGTTAGTGAAATAAGACTCGTAGGCTCATAACTTGTTAAGGAAACAATGGAAAAGTAGATGGTTATCCAAACCCACATCAAAGAAGCTCAATGTAGGAAAAAGTGCTATGCTCCTAACTGAAGGAAAGATTTGGTATTTCATGTAGGATATCATGTTTTCATAGATTTATCACTATGGAAGGGTGTTATATGATTCAGATAGAAGGGAAAATTTTGTTCCATGTATGTCGGACCTTTTGAGATTCTAGAACAAATTGAGGTGGTAGCTTATCATTTTCCAATGTCACCTAGTATCTCCAAAGTTCCTGATGTGTTCCATGTAATATTGTTGCTAAAATACATGCATGAACGAATTCACGTACTCGCCAGTGATGAAATTGAACTAGTTCCTGACTAGTCTTTTTACAAATAGCCTATTAGAATTATTGATACCAGAGAACAAGTGTTGAGAAACTGGATAAGTAGTCTGGTGAATGTTCTATGGAGAAACCGTAATATGGGAGAGGGAACCTGGAAACCTAAGGATCTTATGATGAAGAACCACCCAAATCATATTGTATAGTAATATTCTACAAATTTAAAAGAAGAAATTATTTGAAGGCGGGGAGAATGTAACACCCCAAGCATCCACGGTACGTTTCCCTTTGAATAATTCAGTAGCTTGTGTTGTATGCAACATGAAGTTTTAGCACACCATGACCAATATAACTAGCCAATATTAATATTAATACCCACTTTGTTAAATTTTATAATATTTATTGTTTAAGATGGACTTCATTTTTTGCATTCGAAATATCAAAATTACAGTAAATTTTTGTTATTTTTCTGAAAACATTCAATTTTTGTTGAATAATTAAAAATACAATGTTATTGTTTAAAAATAAAATCTTTTTTAAATAATTAGTTATTTTATTTTATAATAGATAAATAATACCTATATATGTTCAATTAAATTCATTGGAGTTATTTTATAATAATATTTGATATATAAAATTTTATTGAACTTTTTACCATATTTTACCTACCTTCTAGGAGGATTTGAAAATTAGATTTAAACGTTATTTTATAGCTTCAATGAATTGAATTTAAAAAATCTAAGAGACACAGTTGATATATATAAGTAAAATTTTGTTCAATAAGATGAAAATAATTTTTAGTGAATATTTCTTTTTGAAATATATTTACCACGATTAAATGTAAATAGGGAAATTAAAGTTAAAAATGATATTATAATTACCTAACACATGTCCTAATTCTATTGTATATGTGTATTTAGACCAAAATCCAAATTAAATATTAAATATGATCCTTTTTAACAACCTATATTAGATTAGGACATTTATTATTATTTTATTTTGAGACGATTTAAATGTGTTAAGTTCAACGTTTAATAACTAAATAATTTTTAATATAAGGTTATACATAAGATAAATTTGGCTATAAATATTAATTATTAAGATATATGATTTACTTAATAATGGTATTTTATTTATAATATTTAGACATTAAATAATTAAATTTAATTATGACTCAATGATGATGTAGTAATTACCTTATTAATGAATATTAAAATAATAGATATTATAAGTATACAAAAAAACATAAATTGAGACATGTGATGAATTCCACTAATTTTATAGGTTAATACGACAAGATATGGTTGATTAAAAAAATTCTAAATTATAATGATTTTATGAAAATCACCCAAAAAATGCAAAATAGTGTCAAAATTGAAATAAATGAGTTTTTAAAACAAATACTAAATTATTAATTGATATAATTTTCTTATATATCTAAAAATCAGAAAAAGGAATTAGATAAGATTAGATATATTAATAATTAACCACATGGGGTTCTATTGTCTTTTTATATTATGTTTATTAACTATTTATTATAATAATAAAATAATACAGGGTAAAATTTAGTATTTAACTAAGAGTTAAATAAAAAAGATAAGGTAAATGTTGTGACCTAATCCTCTATAAAACCTATTAATTGACTGTTTTTTGACCCATACCCTCATTATCTTAGGAATAAATAATTTTTTAGCCATTATAAACTGAATATGAGCATATAAGAAAATAATATTTCATGCTTTTTCTAAAGTGGACATCACCTCCCTTATAAAGGATACTTCTCCTTCTCTCAAAATCACACCTCTAATGAAATTCGGTTCAGCTAAAACCTGCTCAAATATCATCCTAACTACCCTCACTTCTACATAGTGTCCATACTTTTATTATAAAGACAACCAAAGTCCCTTTTTATCAACACAAAAGGAAGCACCCAATGAAGAGTTCTTTATTTCACCACCACTTTCAGGTTATTTTCTTCTCCCACTTCATCTTTCTTTGTTATTCCCATACCAAAATAATATCTCTAGTACCTTATCATAAATAAATGTTATTATAAATATAGTATAATCATATTAATTATTATAACCATCCTATGGGTGACAATGTCTTCATACATTCATACGTACGACTTACCGTCACCACGTCGTGGTGTAGTTTATTATTCAGACACATCATTTTTTGGATGTGTATAATAATGAGTATAACTAAGGTAAATAATAAATATAACATTTTAAGGATTATGTATAAATGATATAACATCCATTTAAATATTATTTCACCACCAATAGAATGGTATTGTCACTTGTGCGTATGTATGTATTGTCGTCTCCACGAACGCAATGAGATTCATTTCCCATCGTATCCATTAAAGAATAAAATTCATTTTATGATTAAAAAATAATGTTTAGGAACCTAATATAATTCATGATATGAATATAATACATCATATCCCTAACTTACATGACTTATTTAACAAAACATATAAAGGAAAACGACTTAGTTAATACCCAAACCGATGATACTACTGATATATTATTAACAAAGAAATTTTAGAAGATCATATATGATATCATGTTTTTGTTTGTGTTTCCTGTATAATTTAATAAAAAATATTTATTTATTATATATGTTTTAAACATACCCTTGACAAAGTAAAAGTACAACGTAAGGGATAATTCTAGAATCTCTTCGTTATATGATGTCATTTTTATGTGAGTATCGACTTTGACCTCATTATCATCCACATCCATATTTCATAAAAATGTATTTCAAACAATTTTTACTATTTCATATAATATGGGTTAAAGTCATTTATACCCTTGTTGTACTTTTTATAAATTGATTTGAATGGAATCTTTCTGTCGTTGGCAAAAAAAGGTACCTAATATGAACTTTTCGACGAATTATGGTTAGATTTTTTTTAACTTATATGACCGGTGTAGCTATTTTCCACTATTATAACTCCATTGAAGCTTCCCTTATGCTTATAAGAGTATTTTCAAAATAAATGTTTTATTTTATAATTGTGTGACTTTTAAATCATTTCAATATAGAAGGACATATTTCTCTCAAATAATTTTGATTTCATCTATGTCGATATCCTTTGATGATTTTACACGTAATTGAAGATGATTTATTATGATACAATATTCAATATTATATTGAAGGGTTTTGATATGGATGACTGTGGATTTTTTATTTTTATACCATCCATGGTTAATGGTAAAAGTATTAACATTTCATATTCTAGTTTTAATACGATTGTTTTTCTTATGTTTCAACCATTTCACATGAACAATGCATTGGACTTAGTAAGTGACAGGTGGAGCCCATTATAGCTCCTTGATAAATCGATAGGTCAAATAAAAAAACTAGTGTCTTGGCACAAGTCCTTGACAAAATCTTATTTGTAGTCTCTTCACGAGCCCTTGACTATGTGGTTATGATGTATGACATTATGCATTACATAATTATGAAAATGGAAATTGATATTTCATGTGATTATTTGACTAGTATAATATCCATGTAAATAAGTAAATGGAATATTTTGATTTATAACTTTCATATTATTCTGAATTTTATGTTTAAAGGTCTTATGATTTATTCTTATAAATTTCCTTAAATTTTCTTTCATATTTATGAAAGATTCCTCTATAATGGTATCCTTACCGAGAGCCTGAATAACCACTTTCATGGTTTTATTATTTTAAATGATGTGAATGTGTATATTATGACTAATCTATATCGATAGTCTAATGGATATGAATCTGTTAAAATGAGACACAATGTCGTTGTTTTTCATTTCACAAAGTAATTTAAAATTTATGTTTGTATCTAGTACCTCCTAGGACACTAAATGGATCAGTCTTTCAGGATTTGATCCCTTATTATCAAGACAAAGTTATTTAATAATCCATCGACTCTGGGTAACTGGGGTCAGGGAATTACAGAAATTGTTCATTACAGTGATGATGAATGGTGAATTCCATCATGAGTTACATATATCATCATTTTTTTGCATTTAGGGTTTCCAACATGTATCATGGATTGAAGTTATAGTTTTTGGGGATCATGACGAAGCATGTAGTGGTGAAGTTTTTGGAACAGTTCATGGTTTTCTAGTAGGTGAAGGTCATTCACCACGTTCCTAGTGGTCTATTGTAGCCCTTGTATGTTATTGAGTGTAAATGGGATAACATATCAATGTTATTCATCACAGGGTTACCCTTTTCTGAAGGAGGATGAAATGTAATCTGGGTAATAATGGATCAATTGATGAAATCAGCCACTTCATAGAGATAATGAAGTTGGGTGTAGCTGACGAACTGGAAAGGATGTATATAGGTTAATTTGTGTAGTCTCATGGTGTTTCTAGTTGAATTGTCATAGACCAAGATGGACGGTGTAGCACACATGTTTGGAAGGATTACATAATGATTTTGTCACCTATTTATGCCTCACCATTTCCTTCCTCCCTCATTCATATTGATAGACATATCGGATTGTTAAGAAAATATGGGATATATTGTGGGCATGCATCCTGGATGTTTTTAGAACATGGGTACAAAATATTCCCTTGGTGGAGATTTTTTACAATAATAGTCATCAATTATCCATTATCTTCGACCCATCTAAATCTTTTTACAAAAGAAATTTTCATTCTATATTATGTGGGTTGAAGGATGGGAAGACATTTTTTTTCATGATGTTATGTAATGAACGATAGTGAATGATCAGATTGTTTCTGAGAGGATGAATGTAGTGAGAGACAAGTTTCCATCATATTCTTATTGAATTAAGATCACATTTTAGTTCTAGGATGGGGATTACATGTTCTTGGTGGTATCCCCTCGACTTGGGATGTGGATGTTTGGCAGTTGGTGTAAGAATTATTCCATGTTTTTGGGACCCTTTGTAGTGTTGGGATGCATTAGTGATGCGGTGTTACGGTAGAGATTTCCACCATAACTATAGAAGAATCAAGGAATTTTCCACATATATCATTTTTTTCAATATCATCATGATGTCTCCCATATCATTTACTAGGGAGATATGGACAATGATGATGACATATAATTTTTTGAATGGCTAGTGGATATCAAACAAAATCGCGAGAAAGTCTTGTGTGGATGGACCATTACATTTTTTTCCATGGGATAATTCTTGCAAGGAGGGTAGTACATGGGTGTGAGAGATATAGTTGTTTTCCTAGTACAAAAGGGTTGGTTCTGATTTTGTCATTCCCTTGTTTTACAATGTAATGTGATGTTTGAACATTTTTGTCTTATAAGATGAGTTGTTTCCATTGTTTCTTGATGCTTGTGGGGTGATGTGTGAAAACCTCTTAGCATATATAAATAGGAGGAACAAATTCCAAAATGAGAAAAGTTATCTATGATGATATTAAACCAATATGGGCAAGTTAGTACCAACTATATTAGATAATATATGTACCTGGAGGAAAGTATTAACTTATTTGTGTATTTAGGACACCATGGTTGTAGTTCATTTATAGTGATGGTGTGGTCATTTGGGTTGATGTGATGAGACCACGATTGTAGATGGTGGAAAAGGATTAGATGGATGTGGTTCATTCCACTCCATATTTCGAAAAACAAAGGTTTGTTTATCGTTGAATATTGGTGTGTTTAGTGGTGTTCCACGTTTAGTGAGATACTTGAGATGTATCTCATGGGATGGTTGTTCAGACCCAACCTCTGTATTTCCTCCAGATTTTTTTTTGTATTCATGAGTAAAAGAATAATTTTAGTGGTATCTGATATAATGGCCCAAAAATCTAGAGTCCATTATATTTATAGAATCTATTTTTTGGGTTGTTCTGGGATGTCAAGTTGGACCATTCCAACACCTTGAAAATTTCACAGTTTTTAAGGTTTCCCAATTCTCTCTCATTGGTGCTAATTCAATGGTGATCACGTGCTGGAGGTATCCCGCTAATGGTGACTCACTAGTAGTTGGTACCTAGAGGTGACTCTATGGTTGTCACCCGCCCACAGTGAATCGTTGGCAGTCTCTCATCTTGAGGTGTCTCACATAACGATGTCTAACAAATGATGGTAGGATTTTCATCTAATGGTAGATCAAGAGTGGTTCATCTACTTAATAGTTAATATATAAGTGTTACTCAATGAAAATTGGATTTCAATGTGGTTTCTCATAGTGAAGTGACTTAAAAAAGGATGTCTCACTGCGTAGGGACTCACTGAATGGTGAATTGTCGAGCGGTTCCTCGTCTAATGGAATTTCATGAATATTTTTTCCAACTACATCATATTTTTCCCTTATAAAATTATGTTTGATTTATATTTACTTCTAAGAATTAAATATAGTTTTTGTGACCTTTTAAAATCCATCAAATCTTTTCACTATTTCCCTATGGGTATGGGGTCTTGTACTTGGTCAAAACACATTATCTTGACCAAATCCTCCATTAATGTAAAAAAACATATCTAAACTACTACTCAGTTTAGATTTTTCGAATTATATCATCCACCTTTATTCATTCTTCATTTTTCCCTTTTTTTGAGATTCCACGAACCCTTTATAGCATCAGATTCATGTAATATGGTAAACCTTTTTGGTTCATGTTCTCTATTTTTCATTACAACTACATGTGGTCCCCTTTTATGGTGTAATTAGGAAGTGCAGATTTCTTATTCTTCCAACTAAAATTCTTTTCATCTTTCTTATTTGTGTATCATTCAAGGTGGTTATATAGATGATACCCTTGTGAATGAAGTTGTTCGAAAATTTAATAAAGATGATTGAACCAGTATTTTATTAATAAAATGGACATGTATAACTGATTAATGTTTCTATTGTATTATTTACATGTTGTTATTGAGATATCTATAGTAAAAATATCCAATGAAAATCTTGGAAGTTGGGGGTCTTTTTTTGTGCATGGATTGGGTTTTGTAAGGCATTTTTTTGTTTTATTTTGAACAATTATAGATGAAAAATACTAACCACATATATGTGTCTAGTAAATGGATTACCTGAAAATTATATTGTTCTTGTGATAACCCTATAATTATAATGTTTAATTAAAATAATGAATTACTTGTTAAATATGAATATGGTTTCCTTCGTTCATTTGGTGATGTGATCTTGGGTAATGATTTTTGTCTGGGGATGTTCAATGAGTGTAATAATCTTGGAATGGAATGATTGTGTAGTGGGGTTGTAGAATAGGTTCTGATGGTGGGATTGTTTTTGATTATATATGGATTAAGACAGATGAATTTTTATAAATATATAAGTGGTTTTATGGGTGCTTCTACATTAATAACATGTAGTAAGCTTCACCTCATAGCTGATTTTTGTTGTATGGTGTGTCTTTGATGAGATGTGAATTAAATTACCAGGGATGTGACTATGATTTATAGTAGCCAGTATAGTGATGGAATGAGAAAATAATTATTAATAAAGCTCTGAATGGATAGTTAGGGCTTGTACGGGAAGGTGTAATGAGTTTTCTTGATTTTTGTGTGGTGGTGTAAAAGTAGAGGGATTAGAAATGGTGGTACTATTGTGAATTGGTTGTTCATCTAAGAACACATAGAATGGGATTGAGTGTTTGTGGAACATATATATATATATATACTTGTATATTTATTTGTGTTTTTTATATGCACCACACCAAAGTTGAGTACTATGGGATGAACACCCAATTCTTCATGGGGGACAGTTTCTTTCTGAGACATCTCATGGGTAGGATGGGTGGATGGCCACCTGATCATCCCTCATCCCTCTTCCAGGTGGTGATAGACCATGATTATTTAAGGAGGTTGTCTTTTGGGAGACTAAAGTGTATGTGCACGAGTGGTTCATTCTCAGGTGTGTTCTGGATGAGATGTGTTATCCTACCAAGGTGTCTTCAAGATGATATGTGTTATGATTTATTAGTTGTCTATGTGAGGGAAGTGATGTGGTTGTAGCCCAAGTGTCTATGGGCATCATGTGATGTGGTATTGGCCTAGGTTTTTGTGGGTATGAAGTGATATGGTAGTGGACGTACTGTCAATGGGTGGGTTAGATGTGGTTGGGAGGAACATGTGTCTGTGGGAGGGCTTTGATGTGTAATATTCAGAAGAGTTGGGAGATCCTTGTTGATCGATGTTATGGTATGAGAGTAGAAAATCTATAATAATGTTATGAGGGATAACCTAACATATATTTTCTTTATATTATATTACTGGACATGCAATATTTTGTGATAATTCCTTGGTGATATTGTGATGGTTAGTATACTTGCATCGGTTCTATTTGGTTCTGATGTTTTCTCATGTGTGCATTTGTATGCCTCTTTCAGATGTGAATTAGAGACATTTGATTCCCATAGATGATATGTGTCTCTTGACACTACATATATAAAACTGCCATCAAGTTTTAAGAGGATCATTTGGACCAAGATGGGCATTACTAGGTCAAGCCTTATGATAGTTGTGGTCTCTACATTAGATTGGTTTTCAGATACATTAAATTTGAGACTTTGGTATTTTTACCATTTTTTTTTAGTTCATATGATATTATTTTTTATATAATTTATATATATATCATGGATTTATTTTTTGGATGATTCATCTTATCTCCGGATCATGTTTTCTACAAAGGGTAATACCTCTCATTTGGTGACATTTGTATACACTTGGTGCTATTTTCCAACTCGTGGCCCATTAGAGAAGAGAAATAGAGGTCATTGTCTTCATTTTACATTGGAAACCCATGTGGGGTATCTTTGGAAGTAGGGGTCATGAAATATAGCAATCGATTATGCCAATATTTGTTTCGTATCATTAATCAGGTGTAAAAATGTAACCTAAAAATGTAAATTACATCCAACGTCATTGTCATCAATTTCAACTTTAAGGATATGCCACTATATGTGGTTCAAAAGTAGATGATTATCCTTTATATCATTGAATTCAACCTCTTAGGACTTATAATAATAGTTTTCAACATGTCAACATTCAATTTCTATAATGGATTATTATAACTGAATCCAAATCCTTTTCTTATTTTTTTCTTCATTATTACTCTAATTGTCTATTACGTGTTGATGAAATCGTTTTCTCTAGGAAATTTTAATGAGGCTGGAGTCTCCCCATTGATAGACATGGATCATAACTACTATTTATCATCCTCCTACAATTGTGAGGCTTGATTGGGTTCATATGGCACTATGTATTGATCCTTGTGGTTCTAGTGATGGTGTAACAGTGAATACAATAGACATGAAAAAATATTTATCCAAAATAGTTTTTAATAAACCTATCGTGGTTAAATAAAAATAAAATCATAATTTTTGGTGTATTACATTTTCATTTATTTAACATAGAAAATATAGTAAACGATATTACATATAGGATATATAGAAAACATATATTGAATATCAATATTTTAAAACATGTGAAATCCTTTAAATATATGATATATATTATTATAAAAAATTTCAAATATATATAAGTGTATTTAATTTTACATATTTCCTGACAAATATATAATATCTCATAATTTTTATGAATGAAATTTTTTTAAGAAATAATATAAAAAATAGAACCATGATTTACTATATTTCTCAATAGAAGATTATAAAATTTAAAAAAATGTAAGAAAAAATGAATTATAAAAATATTAATTTATTTATAAAATTAAAATTATAATACATATTTAAATCGTATCAATAAGTTTTTAATAAAAATAAAAAAAATCATAAAAAACACCTCTAAAGTGATTCAGCTAATTTAGTGAGTTTGAGAATGTATTAAATAAGAAAGTGTATGATTAAAAAACTAATATATTTATTACTGTTATTTCATGAAAAAGAAACTATATTTTAAAATTCTATATATTATTATTTATTGATTAAATTACTATAGGTTTCTATATTTTTGATCTCCATATATTATATTTTTTGATTAATTATTCACTTTCTATAATTATTTTAATAATATATTTATGTGATAATTGAAATTATACCATAAAAGTATAACCTAAACTATAAAAAATGAGAAACCATTTTATTTTATTCTATTATCCCAGACAGACATTACCAATAAGATAATATACATCACCAAATTATCTTATTAATATTTTTTGAACTCCCTTTCAAAAATTTGATTAAATATTTACTATTTATTGTTACATCCTCTATAGAAAATAGTATATTTTTTCACCTGCATCAACATACATTCCATTTTATGATGATAAACATAAGTTATAGTAACTATAAGTAATTAAGAAGAAAATATAGTTTTCTTTTATATTACATTGTGATATAATTAAAAACAAACAATTTACTATTTGATTTATGTAAATTAATGACATGTTAGAACTTATATTAAGTATTAGTTTATATTGAAATTTTAATTTTACTCAAATATTAATATTGAAATAAAAATGAATTGGTTATTCACATTGTGGAATCTAAATAATAATGTATTAAAATCATTTATTTTCGGTATAGAAAATTTATGTTTTTGATTAGAATTATACACTAAATCATTATCATTACAAATTATAAAAAATATTACTTTTCTTATTTCATGTAGTCTAAATTAATTAATGAAGACACTCATCACTATAATTGAAAAAGAATATATATATAATCATTTTAATCAATATGTTATAATTAAATTTAAATTAGCCATATATAATATGTATATTGTTTCTAGTATCCACATTATTGAATCAAAACCAACATACTTGGTTAAATACATAAAAATATAAATTATCTTCATGTAATTCTATTAAAAAATGTAAAACATTTCCCACATGTTCATAGGGATTTTATCAATATTCTATATGTTTTACTAAAAATAAATAATTTCCCTCACATTTACCAAATTTACTTATGTCATCTGATTTGGAAATAACTAACTCTTATCTTTTATTATAATATGTCAACCATGTCATTGTATTGAAAATTTCAAATTTTTACATAATATTTTAAACATTATTTTAATATATATATAATATGTTTAGATAAAAATTTTCTATTAATTTCATGACACTAATAGTTGTTTTAACAAAACATAGTTGTTTTTTTATAATCACTTTAATGGGGGTATTAGGATTCCTTTTGTTGGGAATATGTGTAAAAAAAATGAACATATTAATGTGTAAAAACTCTATTTTTGGGGAATCACCTCATACTAAAGAATAATATTATAATTAGAAATGATAGGGTTAATAGTTCATGAATTGGGTTCTCTACCTACTGAAATGACACACACAAAATAATATACAATACACCACAACTTTGATTTACACTGATGATAAAATTAAAATTATTGATTCAATGATGATAAGGATAAAATAATTTAAGAATAATTCATTAAATTATTATAGAAAACATATCATTCATTTTATGATTAATATGTGATATAACATTTTTTTCATTTTATATATTCACATTTATAAATATATTTGGGGAAAACCAATTTGTGATTTTATTTAAATTACTTTTCTCTGTGGTTGATGATGTAATGGTTATTAAATGTATTACCACACTCATATTGAATGAAGTCATG
Source organism: Viscum album (assembly GCA_963277665.1). Taxonomy (NCBI): domain Eukaryota; kingdom Viridiplantae; phylum Streptophyta; class Magnoliopsida; order Santalales; family Viscaceae; genus Viscum; species Viscum album. Next base: position 2,050,035,793 of record OY728127.1, read on the forward strand.
TCATTAATCCTAAATTTTTTTTTCCATTCATATAATATAATCTACAAATGGCTCAAATTGAATCCCTCTAGAATAAAATCCTTTTATAATATAAAAAAATAATGAATAAATAATATATTTGAATGAAATATTAAATATACTCTATGATGTCCACTATTTTCTCTTGATAAGTATATTTTAGTGTTTGATAGCATTTTACTCATTCTAACAAATAAGGTCCTCACATATAACATATTTTAATACAAAATAACATAAAATCATTAGATTTCTAATTTACCATAATTTATTCATTCATTGGTTTAGTTATTTTGAAATATTTTTTAACATTATATATAAACACTAAAAATATTGATTAACACTGTAACATTTCAAATCAATCATCATCTAATAAAATCAATGATCTTAGAAAATTTTTAATTAATTTATTTTAAACATCATGAGATGTTATTATAAGTTTTCCATGTTACACACACAAACATGAAATATCAATCAATATATTATCATCAATAGTTTATTTAAAATTCATTTTCATATTAAATTTATATTTATGGAGATATTATAATTATGTTAACATTATTTTTATAAGGATTAAAATTCATATGAAAATAATTATACTTTAGATATATTTGTGTCAGGGCCACCATCCATATTCATATAATCTTACATTCATTAATTATGATCATCAATTATAGTCAAAAGCACATGTTACAACAATTAAAAAATTAATTTTTTTCTTATATAACAATTATAAAAATTATATAAATATATGATTTTTGAAAACAAATATTCTAAAAGGATATTAAGATAATTTAATATAAAAAATAAATAAATTACATATTTCATTATTCATTATTCTTTAGTTAGTTTAAGATATTTAAAAATATATTTTATTTTATTCCATTACTAGGAAACCATTCCAATCAACATAGAGAACGAAATGTGAGTATATATACCAAAAATAATATTTATCAACCTTCTTATAAAAATTATTTATTTCCATTCAAATTTAACACTTAACATGTTATATAAATAAAATTTGGTTAAATATTCAATGAATAAATATAATAATTCAACATATAAATACTCTTTATTCTTCCTTAGTTAATTATAATCATTTATTATATGTTTTATTTTATTTTTTATCAAATAAAAAATTATCTAATTTCATATAAAAAATCTACTTCCAGGGATGTACAAATTTAATATTTTTTGGCATAAATTAAACTCTAATATAAAAATTTTCAACATAAAAAAATTGGTTCACATATTGTTTATTATGTTTCATTAAATAAGAATAATGATTTAACATTCCTATCATGAGACATTATATAATATTTTAATTATTATTATGGGAAATAATTTTTTCATTAAGTTATAGTAACTATTTTCTATGGAATTAATCAATATTACATATAATTTTACAATATTTTGTGCACTAATAGAATTATATATAGTAGGATATGTGTATTTTATATATGTTCATGATATTTATTTTATAATATATAATATAGAAATATTTTTTTCACATCTAATTCTAGTTTATTATATTATAATAATTATTTATTAGAAAATATTTTTGGATTTGATTCCTCTAAATGAATTTTTTTGAAATTGTATTTCAATTTGTGCCTATAAATCTCTTTAGTTAAAATTTTATCCATTATTTAATAAAATAATAACTGTTATTTGGATTTGATTATTAATTTAAATCAAACAAAATTTTGTAACTTTTTATCTAATCATATTTTAAATATAAAATATAGTGAATAATTTATTTAAAAATGTTTTTTAAAATGTATTGTATTTTTCCAAAAAAACATATAATTTATTATCTAATAATATTTTTTCATGATCAATAATTAATTTTTATAGAAATATAGTTGTTTTTTAAAATTCATATAATTAATTTTCTCATTTAAAAATCAATTTAACTTTTTAGAAATATCAATATGCACGAAACATTGATCAAAATAAAATTTTTAGTTATTTAACAAATGTTTCAAATAACCCATGGTAACCGTAATATATATTTTAGTGGTCAATGTTATGATATAATAATTATTCTTATATTAAATATCTATTCATTTTTATATCACTCATTCCCGAAGCATTCTAATTAGAAAATATTATATACACATGAAAAAAATATAGAACCAAAAAATTTCATCTGATAATAATCTAATGGTTTATAAAGGATCATATTTTTATGTTTTTCAGGTTTTTGATATTTAAATCGATATAATTTTTATGAAATTAAATATTTAATTTTTTCTATTTCATCATACCTCTCTCTATAGGGAATACTAAATTCTTATACTTATCACACAAATCAGAACACACAACTTTTGTATTTTATTTTGTAAAAGACAAAAATAAAATTGATCAGGTGTTATGTAATGAAACATATTGTTTGTTACTAATTTTACATAACAACATAGTTTTCTAGTGGTATCTCTACCATGAATCACTAAAAAATGAAAAATAATTACGTTAAAAACTGTATATTGCTATTATATTTTTGATGTTAAATTACTGGTTATCACTATAGATTATGGCTATTTAAAAACTATAATGAATTGTATAATAAAACAATGGTCATTTTAATAATAGAAGATTTTTGTTTTTAAATATGAATTTCATGTGTACATAGAGATTATATTACCACACTTTGAAATATTATCATTTAAAATGATTTCCATATTTTTAATCATCACGATAAAATTAGGTATTGAGTTCAATTACTTTTTCAAATAAAATTTTGTTTTCAGGGTAAATATTTTTTGCTATAGTAAAATGATTCTTTTTGAATGATTAATTCCCTCTTAAATTTTATGATATAAATATTTATATTTTATATTAAAACTATAATAGGAATATATACATACATAATAATATATCACACATTTAATTATTAATTAATGATAAATTATATCTACAATAGTTAACAATTAAGAAATTATTACACAAAAAAACTATTTTCCTACAAAATATATAATTAAAATTTACATTAAATTTTTTTGGTAAATATAAATTTAATAATGTTTTAATATAGTAAATTCACTATCATAAGGGCTGAATTTTTTATGATGGTTCATCATATATTTTAACTAATAGAATCATTAAAATGATAATTGTTTTGTATCATGAAAATTCAGATAAAATGGGTAAATTAGGTAGCACTAAATTTATTAATTAAATTCTCTTAGACACCTTGTAGAAATAGTTATAAGGTTAATGTTAGACCAAAATATAGCACCTACCATTACACATCAAAATCTTAAAAACAGTGAAAAAAACTAACCCCCATGGAAAGTCATTCTTACCCTTTTCCTAACATTAGTTTCAATTAAAAATTCCCTCTTTTTTATATATAATAAATTATCACTCCCAACCATTATATCAATCCTATAACCCAAAATGAAATGATTAATTTTTTTCCTTCTACCTACACTTAAAAATTTCTCCAAATCTTATCCTCTTGTTATAAGGAGTCCACCCAATATTTAGGAGGATACCTAGAAATGTATGTGTTCTCCTCCTCCTCTATATTATTCATGTACTTAATTTTTGATAAATACAAATTAATTACCCATGATTATGAAAATATATGATCATAGTCAATTATTTATTAGATAAAGTACTCATTAAAAATGGTACATTACCAATGTATATCAATTATTATATTTCAAATAAATTTCATTATAGTTGTTGTGCTGCTAAAATCACTTCATGATTCCACATTTATATTATCAATTAATTATCATCATTTTATATAAAAAAATATTTACCTATTATTAGGATTCCATAATTACCTAAACAATCTTTTTTTCAAATGGTATTAATATTAATTACTGACTAGAATTATCACTCATTAATCTCATTCTATACTATATTAGTACACCTAACATATTTCTGATATCATTCCTTCATTTCTATCATTTTTTTAAATAAAATTCAATATGATTCAAGGGATTTTATAGAAATTAATATTTAAAAAATATTATAGATATTTAAATGATTGGGAAATATGTATTTATATAAATAATTTTTATAGAAAGGATATTCAAAAGCATTGGTGGATATGATGAATCAATGTTCAAAATTTTTTAAACCCAATTATTTTACATGATTCATATTTAGACAACCTTTATTATGGACATTTACAAATTAATTTTTATACTCTATGATGATGTTATGTTGTATTTATACATTATTTTGAAAGGAACTTTTATTTCACACTGACGTGTTCAACCATGAGAAATTAAATATTTTATAAAAAAGTTAATTTTCGTTGGAATAATTCCCATATCATTTAACTATTTTCCCTTTATTCATTTTTTCTATAAAAATATGTCTATCATTCCTAAGAGGAAACTAAAATTTTGTTAACTCTATAAATCCTTATATTCAATTTAAATAATTATTTTAAAAAAATTATTTATTTAATTATGTGGAAATTCTAAAATGAGATTTTAAAATTCCAAATACATTTTTTCTTTTACCTGATCATATATTCATACACCCCATATCTCATTTTGACAAATTTAAGATTTTTAATAATAGTCTCTTTTTTTGGAATTTTTTCATGTAATGGTTCAATAGGTTCTATTTTATTCTCTAAAAAATTTGGTACATTAAATGTGACAAGAATATCATTTTTTTAATTGTATTATTAGAAACACTATTAAAGTAAAATAGTTCTGTGATTTAACTTCCATTAAAAAAGGAAAATTCTACAATTACGTAATAATTAGTATATCACCTTTATATGAACTTTTTTATATACATTTTTGGTATTCACGGTTTTAGTAATCAGTGATGTCATTTTTTATGATACTGTTAATAAATTTTATGAAACATATTTTCTTAACATTGGTTATTTTTTAGAAGAAGAATGATTTTATCTTTTGTTGCAAAAATATAAATGGGTGAGGATGGATAGATCACTATATAGCCCTCTAAATCAAGGTATTCTTTTTTATATCTCATGAGATAAGTATATGAATTGAATAAATAATTATTGATCACCTATGAAAATCATATAAGGAATGTGATCTGCACTATTGAAATTATAATGCTATACGAACTCCAAAATGTTACGGGTTCATGTAGGTGTTTCTTAATACATAAAAAATAATTTTCCATGTTTATGTTTCATCCAATTCTGATTACGAATATATTTTTTATTTCCCATTAATGGTAAAAATTATTATATTTAATCAAAGAATAATATATCCCTCTATTTGATGCTAAAATTTTGTTTTTTAATATATATTTCATCATATGATTCTATTCCATTTTTTTCGAAATTTCATTGGACAAATGTTACTATTATAGGATATGTAATCGAAATTTAATTTTTATACTTTTCACTTATGAAACCTTGAACATTTTAACATATATCTATCTCTTATAAATTATATTTATCTTGTTTATGATCAAACTGTTTTGACCAGTTGACAAGTATCACTTTTTAGGCCTTCATTGTTACCAATTTATTATATATCCATTACCTTTGGCAAGAAAATTATTTTATCAGGTGAGATGTATTTAATATGGGCTATTGGTGTCCAATTTTTAATAAATTAATGTATCTATGGTAAATAAGATAACTATATAGGTAGAATCCAATACAGTAAATGAAGTATTTCTTTGTTTATGAGGTAATTTTTTAGATTGATTAATTAAACCAAGAATTAATGTATTAGTTATGTATTTTTGTCATGGGTTACCATAATTATTATCAAGAATTGGTTTTTTTTATTTTTTCGGTTAGTTTAAAAAATTAATTTCATAATTATAGGAGAAAGACTATATATAAATCTAAATCTTTATTTTACGGTATATTAGATACTGGGCGAATTTTAATAGATTTAAAATCCCTCTAACTATAAAAAAATCATTTATGAAGCCATGGATTAGATTCACCAAAGGGTTATCACCCTAAAAAATATTAGGTTAGTGTTAAAAATCATTAATCTGGTGCATGATAAGTGGTTATAATACCATATGCTTGGGAAGATGCTCCAAGAGGTTATATTTTACTTTATTGAATTTTATGAAACTAAAATTATAATTTACGTAAATTTTTTAGTTTAGAGAATCCAAAAATAAAATTACAAGCGATGACCTCAATTGAATCCTAGAAATTTATATTATATTATATATAATTCTATGCACATATTTCACGATCAAAAGATTTAATAAATTATATCACTAATACTTTTTTAATATCTGGGAAAGGGTAGTTAAAGGGGGAGTGGTAATAATAATAATTGTGATAGAGAATTTTGTAACTATTATATTGAACACCCAAATGTGATAAGAGATGGTTTTTAAAACATTTTATCAATTATCATTCAACTGTACCAAACATTTAATAATTGTGGGAGTTTTATTGAGTTCCCGAACACAGCCTTGAAGAAATAACTTGATATTAATTCATTAATTCAACTATGTAAACCCTCCTTTAGTGGATCTTTTAATATAGATATTTTAAAAAAATGAATCAATGTGATGGAAAATATATATTTATATCACCAACACTAAGATAATTAAATGGAATTTTTCGTAATTTATTATATAGAATTAGAGGTTGTGTAGTGGTATAATCTCAATAAATATACAACTGAAAAGGAGGAATTTCACTCTATTGAATTGGTGGAGTTCAAAAATGTATAGATCATCAAGAACATTCATTGATCTCTTTATATTAACATTGAGAAGTATTTCCCATATTTTAAAAAATTGGTAGATGGGTTTGTTGGAGATTATGAACCAAATTTCCTAAGTTACATGATGTGTAAAAATGGTTATATATTTGAAAAAAAGAAAATATTATCTATATTATAGGTGGAATAAAACGAAGTAATTAATTTTAAATTTAAAAAATAAACATTGGAATATATAATGATATTTTTCTATGTGCTTTAAAAGGGGTTTTAGAAATTTCATACATTCTTTATCTCTTTCATATTAAAATAATGTTGGAGTAGTATCAATGATTAATAAAAATCTAATACATAAACAAAACTATAACATCCGGCATGAAAAAAATGTTAGAGGAAGAACAAAAAATAATTTCTTTATTAGTATAAATGGTGTTTAAGTGTGTTATAGAATTTATTAATGGATCAAAACTATTAAATGTAATGACAAGTGGACTAATAAAGAATATATCTTAAGATGGATCCAACCAATGTGACACAAAAAATTCGGTTCTTCGAGTGAATTTTTTTTACCACTATTAATATAAATACTGTAATTCTAGATATATAGAAGAAAATAGGCCTCAAAAACCTAAATATTTATATTGTAAAAGATGCGTTTGTTCTATCAAAACTAAAAATTGGGAATATTTTAATAAAATTGGGGTAATTACACAAATTATCAAATATATATATGAACATTTTTTATTTGATTTTAGTTCTTTAGAATATTTTATATATCATATATTTTGTATGATTATTAATTCACAAAAAAAGTATTAAATAATGAAAAATATAAAAAACCCATGGTAGAGTGATTAAAAAATGGATGAAATATATCACGTTTTGGATCATGGTTTTTAAAAATTGATTTCTTGATGATCTAGTTCTCCAAACCATTGTTGTATTTAACGTATGTTTTGGTGCTGATTATTTATCCATACATAGTGAAAATAAAAATTGATTGTATTATTAGAAAAAATGTACTATATAATACCATATTGGGATTAAATATCAATTAATGGATGGTTATGAGACACCACGGAACAAAAATTCTATAATATGGTTTATGGTAAACCATAATGAGCGAATCTTATCTCAAATGACTGGGGGTGAAGTCAAAATTTATTAATAATATATTTTATAGGTTTATATACATTTATTTCAAGATGAACCCAATAGTCTACTACCACATATGAGGATTGGGTTTCAATTGAACTCATACTTGGTTCAGATAAATTCTTGATGAGTCCTCATGGAATAAAAAATTTTGATTTGGAAGAATTGATGAATCAACATCAAGAGAATCTGGATAAGGAATTTCAACGCCCAAATTCTATAACTTGAAGTACAATGGTGATTATTTAATATAAGAATTTTAGTACCCCCTGTTTCTAGTATGTAACTGTTACTTTATTCTTTCCATATTTTTGATGTTAAGGGTGATAAATGGGATAGTTGGGAGAACATTGAATGATGTTTTGCGGCAGAAGGGGAATTTCCATGGGTGTCGCACATGTTGTCTAACCATGCTAGAAAACCATGAATAGTTGTCCCTTTTAAGGATGTGGCTCGAGCATGGTCGGGGAAAAATCAAATATACCATGTGAGGTTGTCGTGAGAGGGTCTTCATAGGCAGTGTCTAATGCATGATTAGCGCTCGGTTTGGCTAATTGTGCCAACAAATAGTGCGACCACTTATGTGAGACCATAAAAAGTGGATCTCAAACTTTTTTCCAATAAATGGATCATTTTCCTCCAAAGAATTAATAAAATATGTATTTGAGCTGATAAGGAAAAAAATATTCTCCCATCATTCTGGAGGCGATCTGAATTCTTCCCTTGGAGAATCGATGTGGGATTCATGAGGTATATGATAATTATTTTTTATTCTCATTCTGTTTCTTCGATCTACTTAAGTCTACTTATTCTTTTCTCCTGGTTTCATAGATCCTAACCCATTATAGAAATATCTAGTTATTTATAAGCTATTAATGATGTGTTCTGTTCTTGATCATTCTAGGAGAATAGATCTGTAGCAGATTCTCAGAGAATCGACCCGGTTTTCTTGTTCATTCATTGTTCGTTGTGGATTTCATCAAAACCATTGAGGAAGGAGTCCTCTTTCTCAAATCCTCTAGATAGAATTGATTTTATTAGTTTCAAATTACATTATTTTAATGAGTTATATTGTGAAAATGATAGTATTAATCTTCTCTAGTGATGATTTATGGTTTTAGTGAAATTGTGAAATCATGGTGAATTATTGTGAAATGTGATTTAGCCTCTTGGATTGAAAATAATGATTCTGAATTATTTATTTACTGGAATTGTTAAATGTATTGATGAAATTTTGGTTTTCAATTAACATGATGTCTTATTGAAAGGGTTTGGAATTGTAATTACTTTGATGGAATGTTTTTCAATAAAAAAGTTTTTTTATTGAAAAAGGTGTTTTGCCATGATCCTTAGGAATATTTATGTGAGTTCATATTGAATTTATGGGCCTGGTTGAATTATGACCCTGTGCTTAGTTCTAAATGTTAAATGGTGCATGGTATATAATTTCCATATTTAATATATGAGTCTTGGTCGAAATATGACATTGTGCTCGGTGCCAAAGTGTTAATGGCCGAAGGGAAACCATTACCTTCTAACTACTTGGTAGATTGATGAGAAACTAATCATGATTATGGAACTATCATAATATTGAATGCATAGTTGGTTTCTTGGGTCTTTATAATTGTTGGGTTTTCTAAAGAGGGGATAATCTAAAATAGTTTTAAATCTTTTTTATTTTTTATTTATAAGAAAATATCATTCTTGAAATTCAGTTTGAATTGCAGTTGTATACTTTTGGCTATAAATGGTTTTGGGAAAAAAATTATATATTGTTATAAAATGTTTTGTGAAAATGTTTTATATAAAATTTTTATTGTAAATGTTTCTAAATATTCTATACTACTGGCATGGTTAGGGATGTTATTTGGGAAAATGTATTGAGTATTATACTCACAACTTCTTTGGCACTTTGGTGCTTTTGAAAATACAATCTTCTGAGACAGGGGAAAAGTAATGTTTCCCACGTTTTTAGCACTACATAGTGATGTTTGGGCTATTTTTATATTCTGTACCTTGGATCTTTTGGAGCATGGAGTCTTCTTATCATTTAATTTCCTTCTGTTGTTTAATCATTGTGTACTTTGATAGTTTTTTATTATTCTGTTGTTGCATACATTGATATGGATTTGAGATACATGAAGATGTTGAGGGTCCATCCATTTGTTCATGCATAATATATTGTATGGTTGGTTATTCTTTATTGGTTTATTGGATTTTTTCATAAAGGATAAATCATCCTTTACATGTATTTGAAACCCTTTGTCTTATATTTCCAGCCTTTGGAATCTTTGTGATTTTGTTTAAGTCCTTGTAATGACTCATTGTACTCTCAATCCAATGAGAATTGGATAGTCACTACAAATAGTATTAGTCTAATCCTTCCCCTATAGTACAAATCATCAGTCTTCTTTTTCTTGGAGTTGAAATTCCATTTCATATATTCCATGAGTTGGAAACATAGACAGTTATCGGGTTGTAGAAACATGAAATGTATAGAATAAAATGAAGTATCTAACCCATTCATGTCCATGGGTGTTGGATAGATATGTTTTTTTGATACACTTCTAGAATTTTGAATATATCATTGTCAACGGTTTGGACAATGAGATGAGCATGACATGTATTGTAGAGGAATGCCATCCCATTAGGAATTCATATCTCATTGGGAAGAATTATTTATAATATTTTTGAATGATGTAAATTTTTGAAAACTGATGAATTTATTTACAAATAAAATACATTGAATAGAGGATACATAATGTATTTTGAAAATGGTTCAATTTGAAAAATAAATAGTTGATTTTATAAAATGGTTGAACATGGAAAAGGTTGTTTTTGGAAGACAACATTGTGAAAGATGATGTGATAGAATATGATACAATAATCCATCAGTCTCTAGAGAATGAGATTGATAGAATTTTTTGTTGGTTTAGAAAAAGGTACATGTAGGCATTGTTGAAACAAACCCAAAGAAGAATCAGATAATGTAGTTGCACCAAAACCACGAGTGAACCAAGAGCATGTTCAGAGTATAATCCAATATTTTCAAGCAGTGGATACGAGAAACCATAGGAAAGATCAACGACAAGTGGATCATAACACTTAGTTCATGAAGTAAAATTCACCTAACTTTCGAGGTGATTCTGAACCCAGGAAGGATGAGGTATGGATGAATATAAGGAATTGTATCTTTGATTTCATCGGCACACCATCATTGCTCAATGTAAATATGAAAACCTATATGATTGAGGATCTTTCACGATAGTGGTGGGGTATAGAAGTGCATTCTAAATTAGATGAAGGCCTTACATGGGATGATTTTGAACAATTGTTTAACACAAAATTCAGCCCTCACACATTCATGACCTATAAAATTATGGACTTCTTCAGCCTGAAATAATAGAGCCTCTCTATCATAGAGTACGCTTCTATATTCAAGAGTTTTTTCTATTTTCCACTAGAGGTTTTGGAAATTTCATCCTTGATAGCACACATCTTCAAATCGAGGCTAAGTCAAAAGATTTGATCAAATATTATGGTGCTCAGTAATACATATTATAAAGGGATGGTGAATAGAGAAAATGTTGATGAACATGATATCTCAGGATTGATATGATGAGATATGATGATACTTACATGAAATTGTGGGCACTCATCCTCTTGTTACAAGTGGAAATTGGAAACCTATTTCCATGTTGGAAGTGAAAATAAGAATCACATGGTGGGATTAGTGAACCTTCATGTATGACCATAGAGAAAATCATGTTTTATTCAATTTTGTTCACCTGACCAAATAAAGAGAGATTGTACGGAACAACCTAGGGCATGTAAAAATTGAAATAAGATAGTACATCTTCAGAACTATTGTCACATTGCTCCATGGTCAGTTCATCGAGTAACTTCTCAGGCATCGCAGGAATCGAATGCTTCGATAGGATGGGGACATCATAATCAGTCCCATCGTTATAACATAGCCATCCATGGTGATTCTTGAAATTCCAAGACTCCTCAACCTGGGAAATCTCAGTAATGAAACAAGGAGAACTGTCTAGTGACAATGATTTTGTATGGAGATGGGCAAATGATTATCAATGATCAAGCTGGACCATCTATAGTGAGAGGTGTGATTATTTTTAATTCTACCCTTATGCAAGTGCTCTTTGATAATAGTTCATCACATTCATTAATTTCATCTCATGATGTTGAATATCTAGGTTTAATGTTATAAATTATGCCTCCACTTTTAAAACATAAAAATCCTCCTGTTTAATAAGAATTTCAAGCCTTTGTTTGTAGAGCATGTCTTATAACTACTGAAGGATCATATCATAAATGGGACTTCTCGATGTTGGACATTGATGTCTATGATGTAATCCTATGTATGTATTGGTTGATGACATTTGAGGATAACATCTATTGTTATAGGTGATCAGATAGTTTCACTAATGAGGATGACATCAAGAATCTCTTCAGGGAAGAGAGTATGGTAAAGAAAGACGAAACTGGATTGTTTGCACCAACAGTTGGAACAATATCTTATTAGTTGGAAGCATTGACATTGGAATTTTTGTATGTGATTGAGGAAAATAATTTTTCAGCCATTTTGGATCAATTATTAGACGTCTTCCCCAAGAACTTCTCAGTGCCACCACCTCCGAGGGCTGTCATGTTTGTGACTGATATCCTTCAAGGGAACAATGATTTTTTCATTTTTTATTATAGGATGAAAACAATAGTGTTAAGGGAATTGGATGTGAAATTGGAAGAGATGTAAATCAAGTCATTCATTTGTCCATGTTCTTATCCAGGGGTTGCACTACTTTTGTTCGGGATGAATATAGATTAAAATCTTTATTTTTGTATTGATTTTCCTAAGCTTAACCATGTTATGATAAATAATAGATATCCACTTCCACGCATTGATGGTCTGTTGGACCAATTAATGGGATATTAGTGGTTCTCTTTGATTGACTTGCAATCTAGATATCACTAATTGTGAGTTCGGGAGGAGGACATTCCAACGAAAACTTTTAGAAGGATATATTCCAACTATGAATATGTATATTTTCCTTCCATACTAATGAATGCACTAGAGGTCTTCAATGATTTGATGAATCAGGTATTTTTATGATATTTGAATTCTTTTATTTTGGTGTTTTCAGATGACATGTTGATGCATTCAATGATAATGGCTTACCATGATGAAAATTCGGAAACAGTGTTACAAATAATGAGATATAACCTTTTTTATGCCAATTTATCAAAGTGTTTTATTTTTTATACAATATGTATGTTTTAATGGACATACCATTTATGAAAAATACATTTATGTGGATCTTGAAAAGAAATAAGTTGTTATATCATATAAACCACCAAATAATGTTATTGAGATACAATTCATTCGTGGTTCATCTAGTTACTATTGACGATTTGTGTGTGATATCTCAGAGAAAGCATTCCCAATGACATCTCTGAAAATTAAGAATGCTCCATTCCAATTGAAGATGGAATGATAGATGTTTTTCAAGGAGTTAAAATATTGGCTTACGTCAACACCTATCATGATTTTTCCAGAACTCGGACAGGGGTATGTGGTTTACTGTGATGCATTGGGATCAAGGGTTGGTTGTGTTCTCATGCAAGGATACCATGTGGTTTCTTATGGTTCAAGGAAGGTAAGACAGTATGGGAAGATCTAACCAACTTGGGATTTGATGTTATCAGATGTCATCCATGCTTTTATGACATGGTGAAATTATCTCCTTGGTTAGAAATTTACTGTGTGCACATACCAAGAAAGATGGAAACAAATTTTATCAAGGAGAGATTAAAATATATGGAAAGATAGATGGATGGAGAATCTCCAAATGGTGGACATTGACATATTTATACATTAGGAAATGAAAATTCACTGGTAGATGCATTGAGAATAATGTCATATTCTCAGTTGGGAATAGAATAATCTGATGAATGGTAGTTGATGTTGATCCAATATGATATGCACATGGAATGTGAAGATCTAGGTGATGTCAACATTTTATTTTCAGCTACAATTCTTCTTATTTATGTAAATATGGTCAAATAGAATGTATGGTTTTGATAGTAAAACGAAATGATGAGAATAATATTGAGGGATGGAAATATAATGGGAGTTCAGTTTTCGGATTTATAAAGTGGATAGTTTTATTTATGGATTTTTAGGAACAACTTCATTTCTACCACCATTCGAGAGGGGAAATACATCTAGGTACCTAGAGGATTTACAATGAGATAAAGGTGTAGTATAGTTGTAGAAGAAGGTAAAGGAATGTGGAAGAGTTCATCTCGTGGTGATTAACTAGTCTGTAGGTTACAGTATACCATCAGAGCCAGCAAAAATGTTTTAATCTTTACCTATCCTAGAGTAGAAATGGGAGCATATAGAGATGTATTTTTTTATATGTCTTGAAAGAACGATCCGGAAACACGCTAATGTATTGGTGATAGTGGATAAACATACCATGTCAGCCACTTGAACCACTATTCCGGAAACTCATAGGTTGGAGGAACTGTCAAATATATATATCCAAGAGGTTGTAAAGAGGCATGAAATACCAGTTTCAATAGTCTTAGAATGAGATCTGATGTTCACAACTCGTTTTTGGAGATCCTTATAGCAAGCTCCTAGGACCCAATTGACTATGAGATTGGTGTATCATCATCAGACAGATGGGCAACCCGAAAAGATGTTACAAATTTAAGAACAAATGTGTCAGGATTGATTAATTTATTTTGGTGGCTCATGGGAAGATTATATACCCTTAGTGGAGTTCTCTTACAATAACATATACCAGAACACAATACACATTCCTCCATTTGAAGCATTGCACAGGCGTCCTTGTCATTCTTTACAATGCTAGGTGGAAATCGGTGAAACATCACTAGTTGCATGAGCCATGTACACGAAATAATGGTGAAGAACCTGTTGATCAGAAATTGGAGGGAGATGGGTCAGAGTCATTATAAATCTTATGCAGATTATCATAGAGGTCCATTGTTGTTCGTTGTGGGTGATCATGTCTTCATGAGGATATCTACAAGGCATGGACATCACCATTTCATGAATAAAGGCAGGATATCTCCAAGATATTTAGACCCTTTTGAAATACATGAATGGGTCAGAGAGGTGGAATATCGGTTTGCATTACCACCACAGTTCAGTTCGGAGCGTATTGTGTTCAATGAATCATAATTGAAAATGTAATCCCCTGATCATAACCATGTGATTAGATGGGATCAAGTTGTCCTTGAGATAAATTCTTCATTGAAACATATTCATGTATGTATTGTGTATATGAAATAGAATGTATTTCGTCGAGAAATTATTGGTCTAGTGAATGTTTTATGGTAGCAAAGTCAGATTTAGGCAGTGACTTGGGAACATGAAAGGGATGTGAAGCATCGATGGCCAAAACTCTTTCAGACCGGGGAGGGTTTTCTACTTTATGAAAATGGAATGACCAATGTTGGCGAGAATTAATTAACCCCGGATTCTGGTATATAAACCATACATGATGATTTTCATGTCTATAATTATAAGGGTGATGAATGGGAGAGTAAAGAGAACATTGAATGATGTTTTTAGGTAATGGTTAAGTCCCACGATTGGCACATGGTTTGTCAAATCATGCTACCAAACTGTCTGTAGTTGGAACTTTTGAGGGAGTGGCTCCCAAATGGATAGAGCATGATTTGAGAGAACATGCGAGGAATCTATCCATGGGTCTTCTTATGATGTTTCTAATGCATGGTTAGCACACAGTATGTGTAACCGTGTGAAATAACTATGTAGGCACTTATTTGGGATCCTAAAAAATTGGATCTCATAGGTTTTGGCCTCAAAATGGATCTTTTTTCTTCCAAAGCATCCATAACACTGGATTTTTCTTCTCCTAAGGACAAATAATGTTCTCCCATCATTCTGAAGGCACTCCATATGCTTCCCATGGCTAATCGATTCCGTATTCTTGAGGTATGTGATCATTCTTCTTTTTTCGTGTTCAGTTTCATAGATCTATTTATATCTACATCCTCTATTCTCTCGGTGTCTTAGATCTACATCTGTTATTAGAGGATGTAGGTTTGTGGATGGCATGTATGATGATTTTTGGTCATGATCGTTCTAGGAGAAATGATCTATGTTGGATTCATGGATAATAGGCTATGTTTTCTTATTCGTTCTTTTTTCATTGTGGGCTTCATCAAAACCATTCCTGTAGGAGGAATCTATCTCGTATCATTTTGCTAGAATTGATTGTATTAGTTTAAAATTGTTTTATTTAATGGGATTGATTTTGATAAGCTTCAGATACATTTTCTCTTGTGATGATTTATGGTTTTGTTGAAATTGTGAAATCTTTATGAATTATTATGGAATGCTAATTAGCATCTTTAATTTAAAATAACGCTTTTAAATTATTGATATTCCAGAATTGTGAAGTGAATTGATGAAATTTTTATTTTCAATAAAAAAGATGTTTTATTGAAATGTTTTGGTGCTGATATGACTCTTTTGGAATTGGTTTTTGATAAAAGGGTTGTTTTTATTGAAATGATGTTTTATCATTATCCTTGGGCATATTTTTGTGAGTTCATATTACATTTCTGAGGCATGGTTTAAATATGACCCTATGATTAGTCCCAAAGGATAAACGACACACAAGATTTAATGTGCATATTTCATATATGAGTCTGGGTTGAAATATGACTTTGTCCTCAGTGCCAAAGTCTTAATGGGACCTGGGAAAAAATTACCTTGTGATGACTTTGTAGAATGACAAGAAACCAAAAATGAGTTTGTAATTGTCATAATGTAGCATGTATTGTTGGTTTCGTGGGTTTTTGGAGTTTTTGGGTATTCCATATTGTGGATATTTTGATATGGATTTTAATATTGTGTTGTTATTTTTATGGAAAAATAACCTGATGGAAAATTGTTTTCAGTTTCACTACTATAATTTTGGATATAAATGGTTTTGGGAATCTTCTTAATATCATTCTATAAACTATTATGAGAAATTTTTGTATATGAACTATTTATTACAAATGTTTCTAAATCTTCTAACCCAGTGTCCTAAGTATTTATGTCATTGGGGAAACCTACTATGTTTTATAATCACCACTTCTTTGGAAACATTGTTCTCTTGGAGATTCTATCTTCTAGGACAGGGGAAAAGGTAACGTGTCCCACATTTTTGGCACTACCTAGTTATGTTTGGGATGTTTTGAGATTTTGGATTTTGGAGCTTACGGTGCTTGGAGTCTTTTGATCTTATGAGAGTCTTGTGCCTTTTAACTAATATATACTTTTGATCTTAGTTATTATTCGGTTGTTTCATACATTGATATGGTTATGAGATACATTACGTTTTTAAGTGTTCTTTCATTTGGTAATGAATCATATATTGGATGTTTGGTTATGGTTTTTTGGTTTATTGGTTTATTTATTAAAGGTTAAATCTTCCCCCATATGTATTTGAAACCCTCCAGTATTAATTTCCAACCTTTGAAGTCTTGGGGATGTCACATAAGGCCTAGTAATAACTCTTTTTACTCTTAAACCAATGAGAATAAGTGTGTCATTATAAGAATAATGAATTAATATTCCTCCACATTGACTATTGAATACTTAACAATATATCAATAATGAAATTTTTTTCTAAACATCATAATAATAATATGTTAAATCTAATAAAAAGAGATCAATTTTTCGTGAATGTTGCCATGGGATATAGAAATCATCATTTGACTATAATGATAGAAGATATAAAAAATATAGATTTTCTTTTATTTTAAGTACAAAATGAATATTTTATAATACTATTTTTGGTGTGATAATGATCATATTGTCACTATGGATTTGATGAATTTTGTCATTAGAGATTGCATTGAAAAATTATTATAGTATTAATTAATGTAATCTATAAACTTTTTTTGTTAAATGAAAAACAAGAATTATATTATTAACCTATTTTAATGAGATTAAAATATAATAAATTTACTAATATAATTATAAATTATGAATATGTTTCCTTAAATTATCCTTTTTTATGTTATGTTATCAGTAGTTATTAAAAAACTAAAGACATATAAATTATTCATAAAATTAATAAATGCCAAAGAGAAAAATTTCTGATATATATTGAGAGGATTCATTTATTGTGTTTATACTAATTTGTTTTGTAGAAAAATCTCAAAATAGTCAAATCTAATAACAATGTTTACATAAAAGGTAGTTAAGTTTCTATAGAATGTGTAATAAGAGAATATATTATATGATGTTCGAAAGAGATTGGTTATTGTGTAAGTTATATTGCTATCATAAGTGTAAGAGGCATTCAAGAACAACAATAACTATTTCATGAATGGTTTGTGGAGAGTTATTAAATAGGAAAACAAGGTTACAAAAAATTCATTTATGTAATTAGTGGAACGTGAGGAGAAAGACCTAACCCATGATACGGAGCTAGTAGAGGTAGTTTTTCTGTTGAAAAGTTTGTGGAATCGTCATTATGGATAAAATCGTAACATTTATAATCAATAATAGATTCATGTAAATATCAGTGATTACTATATATATGATATGAATATAGAAAAAAAGGAATTGATTATTTCGTAACTTCACATTAACAAATACGATGTTATATAGTTTTGATCATGAATATGTGTCCAAAAAAATCAGAAATGAAGATGTATTTTTGGATGATTTTCATATAGGAGACTTTTACGTACATCTAGGAAACCTGAAAATTAATGGAGGTATTATAAAAATACATTTATGGGATAACCAGAAAAGGAAATAATATAATACATATAAGTATACATAGAAATCCAACAATCTATATTTGACAGAAAAAATTATAATGTTATATTGAAGCCATGACACAAACGAGAATGTAAATTAGAGAAAAATTAGATTTTGGTATAGAAAAATCCATGATTTTTAAAGGCATGAGACCAATTTGGATTGTGTTCACTGACCATAAAATTTAAGAACATTTTCTTACCTTCGCTAAATATTTCACATATGACCAACTAACTATGATATATGTTATAGAAGATTTTAGGATGAATGAGATAACATTATAGATTGTATAAAATTAGGATTATAGGAATACTATATTATTATAAAGTATTATTCAACAGTATTTCTAGATAGAGTAGAGTATCTACACTAATAATTACCCTCAAAAATATTATTATATTGAGTGGACTATCCATTCTCTAAAGGATTTTTTATGATCTATTATGATCAATTTCAAAGGATGTTGGTTTCAAAACCTACTCTTATTATAGTTATTATATAAAATTATTTTCCATTATAACATTCATATAGAACCACATAAGGATCTATATATTACGATATATAATAATGCAACAAGATTGGATGGAATTGGTGGGATAAAGATGATATGTCAAGTCCCTACAAAATAAATAATAGAGATGGATTAAAACATTTAGTGAAATATAAAATAAGAATAAAATAGAAAGAATATTAATGTAAATAATAATAGATGATATATTGTTGTTGAAATTAGATATAATCAATTAATATTTATTTCTACAATGTAGAGAGTTGTGAGGGTTGGGATGAAATGAATGATGGTACCTAGGTACATCAGCTGCTTTTAGAATGTTGATCATGTCAGGGTAGTATCATTTCCCATTGATATCATTCATATCCTATCTAAATTACATGATTAATATATATATATTTTTATATATATTATTATTAGATGTTATAATCTCGATCCATCAAAAATAAAACTTTTCAAATCTATACATCTAGAAAAATAACTTTTATACAATAAATTGTATGTGGAAATCATTAATTTAATTAATAAGGACTTTATAATGGAGAAAATCTAAAAATTAAATGTTCTATAGTGGAATGGAAAACATGAGGGGGTTTCAAGGAATCTAGAAGACATGATGAGAGTGAATTAAAATCCTTTTTTCAACTATTTAAAAAAATTATGTGTCTAAAATTCTTTTTAAGGGAAGTGGAATTTAATGAACTTGGAGTTTAGTCAAAACATTTAGTTAACTAATTATTGTTTGATTAGTCTTTCCTTTAAGAAACCATGAACATAAATTAAAAATAATTTCACCATAATAAAAAAATTATAACCATTATATTATAGCGGTTAAATTTTTAGTATCACGAAGTTTAACTGAATTATAATAACTATGTAAATGATTATAATAAATCAATGGTTATTTTATAAATATAATGATTTTTTTTATAATACTAGTTTTATTAATTATACATGAATATTGTAAAATAAATTTTTTCAATTTTTAAAACTGAATGAGATGAAATAATTCTTATATTTTAAAATTTCAAGATCAAAATGCATAATTTGACCGATTTTTCTTTAGTCAAGAAAATCGGTTTCATGGAAAATATTAGTTACAAAGGTAAAATATTTTTTTCTAAAGAATAATACATTCCTAAATATTTTGTATTAAAAGGATATAATTTAAAATGATACTATAATATTTTGTTGCAAAAATCATTAAAAAATTAACACACTTTTAGTTTATAAGAAAATTTAAATAACATTATTAACAAATAACATTATAAACATTATTTTTATAGAAATTGGATCACTTAATATTAATTTTTTAATTTAAAATTTATTTTTATCTTTATTATATTTTTAATTTTGTTAAATAAACCACTCATTCATACTATATACATTAATATTTGGTAATAAGGTTTATCATATATATTTAAAAATAGATTAATTAATATGATTAATTTTTTAGAAATATTAAAAATGGTAAAAAATATAAAAATATATCTTGAATTTAAAAAATTAATGGTCACATAAACCATCATTAAATACATAATATTATTTGAATTTATAGTTATTTTTCTTAAATACCATTTCACTCCTCTATTAACAAAAATAGAAAACTATCACCTAACCAAAATGAGATTCCAACATTACCCATTACTGAATATTTGTTTCCAGGGAAAACATATACTTTTAAGCTATAGAAGGATCTCACTCCCACACATTTACTCACCCCTACAAACCATAATTCAATTTATCATAAATTTATCCTCTATATACTTCTCTTTATTATACCAAATATTTTTAGGCATCTAATGTGTCCACAGAATAATTAAAATGCTATATGAAATGTAATGGTTCTATTCCTCCTACTTTTTATACAATTACATATTTTTTGATAATACCAATTGATTTAAAAATGATTATGGAAAAATATTTTTTAGATTTTATATTTTATAGTCTAAATTATTCTTTGGAAATTGAGTGATAACATTCAGTATGATAAAACTCATTTCAACCACCTTTTTTAATGTGTTCATGCAATTGTAATTGCTCAATTAGATCAAAAATTATCAAGTTAATAATCAATTATTTAATATCCAAATTATTTTCAAAGAATCTGAGACTACCATTATCACTCATTGAACACAATTCTTTTTTATTAACATTATTTTGTAGAAAACCATCCCCTATATTCCAACTTATCTTTTAAAATAACAAAATATAGCATCATTAAAATGTGTAGATATAAATTGAGTGTCTAAATGTTTTTTTATATTAAAAATATTTTGAAATTATTGATAAATATTATTTTATTTGTTTCATATAAAATTTTTTATATTTAGTGGAAGTCAATAATTAATGAAAACTATTATGATGGTTAATATATTTTCTATTGAGTCATAAAATCTCCAATATTAATAGGGTTATTCTACTCTATGATTGTTTTTTGTTTTTTTACATATTTTTCTTGTGGAAAATCATTCCTCAAAATGATTCCTTCTTTCTTGATCGACATATTTTAACATAAATTCATTTCAATTATTAAGAATAATTTTTATATCAGTTAATGATTTTTTTTCATATATCAAGAAATTTACACTGCACTAATGTTATCCTTTCAAATGTGGAAATTGAAATTTTATTATTATATGTTATCCTTATATCCCCTGTTAGTATTTTTCAAATAAAATAACATCAAACTTTTAACAATGATGGATCTAAATAAATGTACTATTAAATATTTTTATGTATTTTTCTTTACATGATCTTATATTAATGCCATGTACAAAATTTTTTAAAAATATTTTTTTCATGGAATAATTAATAGAATATGTTTAAATGTTTGATTTTAATAATCTATATATCCATTGTCAATATATTTTTGTATTGTTTCATGAAAACAACATCGATTCAAAGTGATATTAATAAAAAAATTCTAATTTTTTATTTCTCTTCAATTATTGTTTAAATATTATCCATTTATTTAATATCACATTAATAACAATATATGTTCTATTCATACATATTCTTATTTCTTGATCTATATTTTGGTATGAAATGGTCGTATTTATGTGTGACGATGTGTGAATATGTAATTGTAACACCCTGACCCGGCTCACTACTAATCTGGTTTCCAGACCGGTCGCCCCAAGACCTCAAGCATGTCTCCCCGTACGCTAGAGGTTGCCTACTAGTAGCGAGGTTCTAAAGATAGTTAGTGTGGAGACTGCACCCTCATATCAGAGTTGCATAGTAGTATATTAGACTGAATAACAGTCAATAGTGGAAGCAGTAATACATTATTGACAAAATAGCGGAAGAAAAATAGTACTCATTTTATAAAAGTGGCCAACTCCAATTATACAGTAGTTTGATGCATTAAATGTTATGGATACAAAATTAAAAGAAAAAAATACATCATGATTTATACATAATATATAATACAAATAAAAGACAAACAAATCCTAATGATTTCAACTCAAGCAACCCGAGCTCCTGCTAAGTCCTCTACACCAATCTCCCATGTATTTTCTAATTGCACAATCTGGCATATAAATAGAATCTACTCAGGTGCCACAGTGCAATGGCGGCCTGAGTAGGGTGTGAGATTTAAATCCTAGAAGGATGGAACCACCAGTGTCTACCCCAAATCCTGAGATTCAATAAATATTTTAAACAGTGAAAGTATGCGTAATTAATGTAAGCAGTAGAATGTAACTATATACCCATGTACCTGCTTCAGCTATCAACTGGTGTTTGAACCTATTTTATATATTTATAATGCACACAAAATAGTCATTACAAGTCCATTTTCATTTTTCAACTATTTGAACATCATTAAACTAAATGATTCTCATGATCCAGACTAATCCCGACATTCCATGTATAAGTCACTCACTACAGATGTCCATAATGAACATCTAAGTAATCAATGTAAAGACCAAATCCAAGATTGGGTTTTGTCTTGGATAAAGCGTCATAAGATATTTATTTTCATATTTCATATACTATATCTGATCTCGTCCACTAAATATAGTGATTTGCTCCTAGGTCCATCCAAAAGTAGTGATTCAACCAATTCATTTATAATAATGAACCCTTTCTCATATTCAAGTCACAAATCATAACTTCACAATAGATTTCATTAAACAATTAATTCATTTCATGTACGACCAATTGGACCCACAGTCCAATGTCAATTAAGGTGTGTAGAAAATCTTGTTTATCACCCTTGTGATTATTTGGAGCGCCAGTCCTTGTCTCACAACCCCTAGGTATTTGGAGCATTAGTCCATGCCCCATAAAAGAAATTTTTCTTACAAGCTGGGAGTAGAATGCCATATCTAGGAGCCCGTGAGTATTTGGAGCATCATTCCATGTATCACAACCCTTTTATTAATCATACATTCATATTTATTATTAGAGTAAAATTCCGTGTATAACACCCCCAAACCATCCATTAATTTATTCATAAATTAATTAACTCAATCTGTTACATAATACAACAATTAATTAAAAACATAAATCGCCAGTCAAAAGTAAACAATTAATTAACAATTTAACATCTCAATAGTAATTAATTAATTATAAATTAATTTTCCATATCATTCAAAAAAATAATTAAATCAACATTTAATTATCCAAATTCTTAAGCAAGTCTGAACTCGTCCACTCAAGTAGTGATTCATCCAGGACATCAACAATTTACATGCACGTCATTATCATCACAAAACATTATGAAAAAATCCCATATATTTAGAAACCATCTCATGCAGCATCTCATAATATAAAACAAATCCATCCAAGAAAAATAATTCATGGGCATTTTACATGAATCATAAGGAAAACATGGCCAAGTGTCATAATAAAAAATTAATTCACA
This sequence comes from Viscum album, assembly GCA_963277665.1. Lineage (NCBI taxonomy): Eukaryota > Viridiplantae > Streptophyta > Magnoliopsida > Santalales > Viscaceae > Viscum > Viscum album. Next base: position 2,050,059,849 of record OY728127.1, read on the forward strand.
CTCATAATTTAGTGCATTCAAAATAATTAATTCCAAAATTAATTATTTGTATCTTATCTCTTAAACCAATCATAAATTAATTATTAATTTTCCATTTATCATGTAATAAATAATTCATCCATTAATTATTACCAGTTTCCAATTTATATTCCGATCATTTCAAATATTCAATATTCTCAATAATCAGTAATATCCACAATTTTTATTCAAAATCATGACATTATCATTAATTATAAAATTAATTACCCTGTTACTCATTCGTCACATTCAAATCATTTTACTATTTAATCATTTCACTTTAACAAAATTAGCAAAACATGCTTAAAATCAACACAAGTTAAATTCCTCATTTATCTCATGATAGCGACAGAATTTAATAACAAAAAAAGTGACATGCATAGACATTTCACAATTAGGGATACTCAAATTCACAATTTATTTATTGAAGCTATAATTAATAAATAATGTGATAGGGATATGGAACCCTAAATCGGGGTGGTAGATTTTTTTATCTGAAGGGAAATAATATACTTGGCGGAAACTACTCTACAACCGGTCCACAATCACACACGCGTGCACCTTATATATATATATATATATATCTCTCTTAAACAAACACAGATATATATATATATATACACATATATATATATATTCACATGCATGCCATGCAATAATATAAAAAAAAATTATAATATTAAAATAGGTAGTTCGAATCTAATCAGTAAGGACCAAAACACCTCTAACTATGCACATTTGACTAATAGAAATTAACAAACCCATAATTGAATAATCAAAAACAAAAAAAATTATTATATAATCATACCTGATAAATGACATAAATGATAAAATGAATTCATACACCTCCCCTTGGTTGGAAAATGTTGGACTATGGTACAAAGGGTATAGAAGAGCCCCTTACACATCCCAAGAACCAATGAAACAAGGAATCCCAATAAAACAAGTACCATAGGGTTTTGTCCTGGAAAATAGTGTGTGGGAGGAGCCAAACGGCCAATGCGAATCACAAAACTAAAGTAGACAGACTCACCTTGCCAAGATGGAAAAGATTCATGAAGTGTCCACGCTGAATCATTGTGCGCAATGTGGATTACAAGAGTGGGGGTGGTGTGCCTCTAGCTGCTTCCTAGTGGGGGGTCTCTTGCAGCTGTCACAAGCCATCTGAGGGTCATGTGCTATCAGGTCTCTCCACAAGGTGGTCGAGGATCGGCTGAGGAAGATGCATGAAGGAGGAGCTATGTGGTGTTGTGGTTCGTCATGCATAGGGGGCAGACCATGTGTGTCACGCCTCACCTGGGAGGAATAATAGGAACAGGGGGTCGCGCCTCTGTTGTACATCGCCTCCCACTTTTATAAAAAAATCAAATATACCAAATAAATATTATAATAAAAACAGTATACATAATAAAAATATTAATTATAGCAGTCATAATATTATTATTTTCATTTCCAATTATTTCATAAAAACCTAAACACCAAATTTAATATAAACATAACTTTGGTAAACCACATAATTAAATTGTATTAATGTAAAAAATAAAATTCTCATTTTAATTATGTCCATCCCCCCCATTTAAATCCACATTAATTATTTAATTCATTTTTATCCTTCATTTACAATTCTCTTACTAAATTTTTCTTAATTAATTATAAAACACCTTATTGATTGATAAATTCTTTTAACATTTATTTAAATATGTAACCAAAAAAATAATAATAACATCATATTTATTATTATTAAAAAATTAATTTATTTAAAAACAGAAAACCACAATTTATTACAATATCATTAATATGATAAAAACTCCAACCCATAACCCCAATTTATTTTTATAATAATAATAATTATAACATTCATAAAACTAAAATAATAATAATCTCATTAGTATTACTTTTCTAACCTTTGATAGAACCAACTTCTCTATTTAATAATAAAGCACCATTAAGTTAAAAACCCCTCATATAATTAAATGTTTCTTTGAGAAGCTCTAAAGCCACATTAAATTCTCATAAACGATACACTCCAATAACATCCAATTAAAATCTCAAAGCATCAAAATAATTTATGAGAAAATAATAATAATAATAACATTATTAAAATTTGCACAATCCTTTATTTAATAACAAATGTTCCTTTGAAAATTCTGAAACACTTCATTTAAGTAAAGAAATTCTTAAATAATCCCAATAGATAACTTAATTTATTCAACCGTAATTTAATTAATTGTTTATCATTCATTTAATTAAACAACCACAATCATAATAATAATACATTAATTATTAATATTATTAAATTATTATTTGAATTAAACAATATCTATTATATAAAGATAATTATTTTAATTAAATAATTTATTAAAATAGGTAAACTGAATGGGTTGGATTGAAACCGTGAGCGACCCATGCAAATCCATTAATGTTGACTTTTCTGAAATCGGTGTTTCCGAGACTTACCGGGACACCTACGTAAATTATCAGGTAATTACAAAATTCTAAAAACTACACCTTTAGGTGTTCGAACACTCAGAATAGAATTCCGGAGGACGATTTAAAATAATAAACAATTGATTAACTGAAAAAAATTAAAAAAAATAATATTTTAACCTGTTTCAAAAAAAGAAGACTTTACAATATACCCACCAAAAAACATCTCATCCCCGAGAAGGCATCGAGAACAACAATTAATACAACTATACTACAATGGTCATTTAATCTTGTTAGAAGTGATGTGTTGTGTTCCTAATGCCAATAACACCTTTAAACCTTCTACAAGTCAAATGTATATGCCTTTAAAACTAGAGAAAAATCTCTCCTTATAGCTTAAACATCGAAACAGATCTTATATATTAGAAGATTAGAGAATCATCATCAATGAAAATGCTTGAATCTCGTTAAATCAATAGAACGTGTTGCATATTCTTCCATTGAAAGATGTCACAGACCCAAAACCCAAATTCTCCCTTTATTTGATGAAATTCCCTTAAAACTATTCCAAAACCATCTGTATATATAATGAAGTCTTGAACTATTCTCTGGGGAAATTTCCCAGTCAAGCCATCACAAGGATATTTTAAAACAATCATTCCCCAACAAAAAAAGAAATTTATCCCAAAGAATCAACACATCCCATGTTCTACCAGATAACAAAAAATCATCATGACCAAAAACATTTAAACTGTAGCTTAGTGTAAGACCAATGCTATCTTAGTGTCTCCATGAAGAAGTCAATATAGCGGACATGTTCATCGTATTCAGAAGAGACAAATAAGAGAAAAACCAAGTTCATTATGAAGATTAGTCAAACTATTACAAAAAAATTCTTTTCTAAATTCTCGACATAACCTACTGGCACATTTATGGACAACAATGCAATAATACCCACGTTATGATTTTCCATGATGATAAGAGAAAATATCATCCACTCACCAACAGGTGTTTTTTGAAAACATTAACTCATTCGTGTGACTGTCCACGAACCATGGTCACCACGTCAAAAATTGATCATAAAAGCCGAAGCATAAACCTATCGGCGTTCCATAACACATGTGTATGAAGAAGTCCTCCCGAATAGTTGTACTAACATACTATAATAGCCTATAACATTCTATGTGTACTACTTACCAAGGGTTAGCACATTGTGAAACATAAATGTTGACCCTCTCTATTGGTCACACATAACTGAAATCACAAGGTTTTGAAACTCATTTTTATTTTTAGGAATTTTAATTAATTCATTTCAACATTTTAACATTTGAATGAATTTCAAAATATACCCAAGTACATCTACACAACAAGTCACTTTGTTTTCAAAACAACTCCCAATGGAAAAAAGGCATGTCGTCACAAAAATCCACTTTAATAATTTAAAATTCATTGTTATACAAATTTAGATATGAAATATAGCATATAAAATACTTTTTACCTAGAAGTCATTTTCTATGGGTCCCATTTTTTTATCCAGGATCATCAAAAAGAAACCCAACTACAGTTCATTACAATCAAAACACAGTAGATTTACATTTCTAACAATTTTAAACTTTATTATGGTTGTTTAATATTTAGACACATGGGTGGGCATCTACCAATTGATATGGCACCCATACACCATATCACTGGAATTTGGCTCCCATTTATCAAAATCAATATTTATTTTAAATTTTATCTTGAGCTCCATGTTCACATATCCAAAATATCTCAATCATATTATCATATGTAGTAACACAACAACATGCTAAAACACAGAAGCATGGAACAACAACAAAACATTCTAACAACTGAGGTAGTATGGAATATAATCACTCAAGCATGTTAAATATATCATCGAAACATGTTATCCAGAGAGGCATGCTAATGCACATCAAAACATGGCATTTCACCTGAGGAACACAATCCAAATTAGCCGGCAACCTACTAAAGAAACTACATGGAAAGTTATATGCATGAAATGTGAATCTCTATGTTCCTCGGATTATGAATGTATGAAAGATCCTTTCTATATCAGTCCAAGACAATTATTTTTCAAAATTATTAATGTCAAAAAACAATGGAAAATACACCTATCACTCAAGGTGAAATCAAATCAACTATAACTTCTAATAGTAAAAACATCAATTCGCATCCCCAACCACTTGGTCATTTCCCATACATGAGGTGATCAGTCCCAATCCAGACTATTAACCCAAGCGTTGAAACATTCCTACTATCATGTCTACCAACCCCAAAATAGTAAGCCAAATGAAAATAAATATGCTCTGATACCACATTGTAACTTCCCGACCCGACTCACCACTAAACCGGTTGCAAGACCAGTCGCCACATGAATTTAAGCGCATCTCCTCGTATACTAGAGGCTGCCAACTAGCAGTGAGGGTCTGAGGATAGTTAGTGGAGAGACTATACACTATTATTGAAGTTTCTCAAGGGTATATCAGAGTAAATAACAATCAATAGTGGAAGCAGTAGTACATAATTTTCAAAAATAGTGGAGGTTAGATATTACTCATTTTATAAAAGTGGCCAACACCAATTATACATCAGATGAATGCATGGCATGTTATGGATACATAATTAAAATAAATAAATAAATACTTCATGATATACACATCATGTATAATAAAAATAAATGGCAGCCAAACCTAAAGGCATTAAACTCGAGCAAACCAAGCTACTGATCGTTCCTTTACTCCAATATCCAATGTATTTCCTAACAGCACAATCATGAAATCAAATAGAATCTACTCGGGTACACCAGTTCAATGGTGTCCCGAGTAGGGTGTGAGATATTAATCACATTTTTCTATAACCACATGTGTCTACCCCAAATCCCGACATTCAATAAAAAAAAATTAAATAGTGAAAACATTCATAATAAAATTAAGCAGTACAATGTAACTATATACCCATGTACCTAATTCAGCTATCAACTGGTGTCTAAACCCATTTTATATATTATCTGAGCACACACAATTATCATTAAACAATCATTTTCATTTATCAATTATTCAATCCTCATTAAACAATATAATTCTAATTATCCATCCAAATCTCAACATTCCTTGTATAAGTAACTCACCACAGATGTCTCTATAGACCATCTAAGTAATCAATGTAAACACCAAATCAAATCTTGTGCTTTGGCTTGGATAAAGCATCATAAGATATTCAATTTAGTTTTTTATATACATTATCTGATCTCTTCCACTAAATATAGTGATTACCTCCTAGGTCTGTCCACTATTAGTGATACACCAAATTCATTTATAAGTATGAACCCTTTATCATATTTAATTCAAAAATCATAATGTCCCAATAGTTTCCATTAACCAATTAATTCAATTCATGTACGACCAATTGGACCCATAGTCCAATGTCAACTAATGTGTATAGAACATCATGTCTAGCACCCTCTTTAGTATTTGGAGCACCAGTCCTTGTTTCAAAACCCAAAGGTATTTGGAGCATCAATCCTTGTCCTATAAAAATATGTTTTCTTGAATGATGGGTGTAGAACGCCTTGTCTAGCACCTTGTGAGTATTTGGAGCATCATTCCCTTTCTCACAACCCATTTATAAATAATACATACTTATTTATCATTAGTGTATAATTCCATGTCTAACACCCCAAAACCATCCAAGAATTATTTCATAAATTAATTATTCTAATCCGTTAATTAATTCAACATAAAATTAACAACACAAATCACCCATCAAAAGTAAACCATTAATTAAACATTACACATCTCAATAGTAAATAATTACTTATCAATTAGTTATTATTAGAAATCCAAATAAATAATTAAATCAACATTTAATTATCCAATTACTTTAACAAGTCTGAACCTGTCCACTCGAATAGTGATTAGAACAAGACATTACCAATTTACATGCTTGTTATAGTCATCTCAAAAAATGCTAAACAAATCCCATATATTTATCAATGATCTCATGAACCATCTCATAAGATAAAACAACTCCATCCAAGACAACTTAATTTGTGGAAATCTAACTTGCATCAAAAGGTACCCATGGCCAACAATCGTAACAAAAAATTAATTTTCAATAATAAATTAATGAATTCAAATTAATTATTTCAACAACTAATTAATTGAATCTTATCTCTTTAACTAATCATAAATTAATTAACCATTTTCTATTTATCATTTAATAATTAATCCATCCATTAATTATTACCCGTTTCCAATTTATATTCCAAACATTTTATATATTCAATATTCTCAATAATCAGTAATAGCAACAATTTTTATTCCAAATTATGACATGAAAATTAATTCTAAAATTAATTACCCTTTTACCAAGTCTACACATTAAAATATTTTAACTATTTAATCTTATCAGTTTTACCTAATTAGCAAATAATGAATAAAATCAATACATGTTCAAGTCCTCATTTATATAACATGGTGGAATCATTAAGTAACATCAAAAGTATCATGCATAGACATTTCATATTCATTGAAACGCGTATTCTCAATTTATTTAAAGAAGCTATAATTCAAAAATAAAGTGACAGGGATTTAGAACTCTACCTCGGGGAGGTATCATTTTTTATCTAAAGGTATTTAATATACTGGTCGAAAACTAGTCTACAAATGGTCCACAAAAACACACACACACACCTTATATATATATATATATATATATATATATATGCGTGTCCCCAGTAATAATATTAAAAAAATACAATATATTAAAATAGGTACTCAAAATCAAAGCAGTAAGGACCAATGCACATCTAACATGATATTGTTGACTCATATAAATTATCAAACGCTTAATAGAATGATGAGTAACAAAACCACAATTATATAAAATTACTAAAAACATGACGGTAAAGAAAAAATCAGGCCATACACCTCACCTTTTTCAGCAGAATCCAGAATATGTTCTAAATGGTCTAGAGGAGCCCCTTACACATCCCTAGAACCGATGAAATAAGGAAAACAAAAAAAACCCCAAACCATAGTGTTTTTCCCAGGAAAAAAGGGTGATGGGAGGAGCCAAACGACCATTGCGAATCACAAAACTAATGTAGACATAATCACCTCACCATCAAAGACATGATTCATGAAGAGTCCACAAGGAATCGTCACACGCAATGTAGATTACTGGAGAGGGGGTGGTGTTCCTCTAGGTACTGCACAGAGAGTGGTCACACGTAGCTGTTGCAAGCCATCTGGGGGTCGCGAACTATCAGGTCACAGTGCAGGGTTGTCAAGGTTCAGCCGAGGAAGATGCGTGAAGGAGGAGCTATGTGGTATTGGCATTCGCCCCACACAGGGGGCGAACTGGGTGTGTCACGCCTCACCTGGGATGAACAAGTGGATCATGGTGGTCACACCTCTCTAGTACAGTGCCTCCCCCTATTAAAAAAATATAATATACCAAATAAATATATTAATAATAACAATATACATAATGATAATATTAATGATAATAGTCAAAATATTATTATTTTCATTTCCATTTATTTCCTAAAAACAAAAACACCCCATTTAATAAAAACAGAACATTGTTATACCCCATAATTAAATTGAATTAAAAGATACAATAAAATTCTCATTTTTATTATTTTTATAATCCTAATTTAAATCCACATTAACTATTTAATTCATTTTAAACATTCATTTATTATTCTTTAAATAAATGTTTTGTAATTAATTATAACTCTCCCTATTGATAATTAAATTATTATAATATTTATTTAACTAAATAAGCACAAAAATAATATTGTCATAATAATAATTATTATTCCTACTTTCATTTATTTAAATAACAAAAACCCAAAATTATTACAATATCATTAATATGATAAAAAATCTAACCCATAACCCCTAATATAATTTCCATGATAATAATAATAATTACATTCATAAAACTATAATAATAATAATCTCATTATTATTATTTTTCAAATCATTGATAAACCTAACTAGTCTATTTAATAAAAAATCATTATTAGTTCTAAAACACCTCATTTAATTAAACATTTTTTTCAAATGCTCAAAATCCACATTAAATTCTCATAAATGGTACACTCCGTTAACATGAAATTAAAATTTCAAAGCATCAGAATAATTTATGACACCATAATAATAATAATAAAATTATTATTATTAGCACAATAATCCTTTAATAATAAATTTACCTTTATCAAATATGAATCATATCATTAATATAAAATGATTCTTTAATAAACCCAAAATCCACATTAATTTTTCCACCATCATTTAATTAATTCATTATCATTCATTTAATCAAACAAACACAAATATAATGTAAATAATTTCATTATTATTATTATTATATTTTAATTAAACACAATCAATTATATAATATTATTAAATTAAATTAAATTATTTATTAAACATGTTAACTATAGAGGTTAGACCACAACCGTGTACTGCCTATGTAGATACATTAATGTGGACCTTTCTAAAATTGGTGTTCCCGACACTTACCGGGACACCTGTGAAAATTAGCGGGTTATTACGCAATTCAAAAAACTATAACTTTAGGTGTTCCAACATTCATAATAAAATTTTGGATCTCGGTTTAAAATAATTATCCATTGATAAACAGAAAAAAAAAATTTCAAAAAAATCATATTTTAACTTGTTTCAATCACATATGAAATTACAATAATGAAATCCTTTTTATTTCCATGTGTTATATTTTATGATTTGAATGATTTTATATTATGTGGAATTTATATGTAATAATAGTAATTGTTGTGGTCCGGTATCACACTCTAATGAATTTTTTTTATTTATTTTTCACAATATATAACTATGGTAATTGTGAAACAAATACTCAATCCACTAGTGGAATTTTGATAGGAATGCTCACTATAATATGAGAATCATATATTTTTACCTTATATACTTTGTTAATTGAATGGTATTATGATTTATTATACAGAATGAAATTGTTAAACAGGTTTTTATTTTAATCACTTTTATTTTTCCCAATAACATTTGTAGTAGCATGAAAATAATTGGATATTTTGATTTTATAGAATTATCCATAATGGTAAATATAGTTTTTTAATTTTAAAATATCACAATAGTAAAACTAATTATAATATTCCAATCGTAATAATGTTTAACATATCATTTATGATCTACTTTTTTAGAGAATTTGATAAGATTTTGTTGATGAGAATTGGATCTCATCCCTTTTATATTATTCCATCCCCTGGTATATAAAGACAGTTTATAAAAAGTACATTCCTATAAGGGTTTCCTAAGAATCACAATTTTAGAAAATTATCAACATGTGTTTTTAAATAAGATATTTTTATTATTTGTATCTAAGGAACTAATGTTATATGACCTATGGTTATGTAAAAATTTTCATGATATATTAATTAATAAATAGAATCACTACATTATTTAAGAATATTTACCTTAGGATTATATATGTTATTTATTTTCCAATAATTATTTATAAAAAATGTAATTATTTTTACCACCAATTTCTTTCAGAAAAACACATTGATATCAATACAATAGAATATTTCATAGATATTAAATGCCATGGATATTTAAATTAAATACATACATACATATATGTATAAATATTAAATTAATCAATCAAAACAATTCCATGTGTACTTAAATTATACTCAATGTTTTTTAAATAATATATATACACTAGATCATATTTACATTGAAAATAATTATTTATATATTAATAATAATCCATATTAAAATGATACCCCATCAATAATATTTTATCACTGGAAAACCCTTGGCATTCAACAATATTATTTAGTGATTTTTTAATGTAATATATATCCCTTGATGAAAATATTTTCATTTCTCATAGAAATTTATTGGTGAATGTATTTATCTCACAAAAACTAAGACAAAAATTAAGTTGGAATACAATTTAGTTCATGAAAAAAATTAACTACCTTTAAATTAATACGAATATAATCACATTAAATAATTCCAATGAACAATATTTATATAATTTCAAAACCTATTTAGTATAACTAAATGTACATTAGTGGATAAGGTTCATTATTGTTACTCAACATAATACTAATATTATATTAGTTAGAAATTTATTTAATGAATAATGTTACTTAATCCCCCCATGTTTATATAGAAAATACAAGAGTACATTTAAAATAACCCCAATATCCTCAATATTATTCAAAATATATGATATTAAATCATCATATATTTTGTTACGTCATTATATAATCATGGTCCAGAACTATAATATAAAACATCATATTTTGATTTAATTACTATTACATAAATCAATGGATATACTATAATTATAAGGACAGTAGAGGTCATCGTCAATTTCTTCTGCATTAGGATGATGTAGGTTTAGTTATTTGGAAAACAATATTTATATTTATGCAATAGATTATGCACTATATTCAGATTATATATAGAACATGTAAAAATTTCATTAATATAGCATGTAAATAGATGTATGTTTTTGTTAATGTATCACTCATCTACATTAAAATATTATAATACACTTAACCATGTTCAATATAAAAAATAAATCTTTTCGACCAACCATTATTTCAAATATATATTTTATATTTTATTTATAATTAAATTCACTCATTATTTTTTTCAACAATATTATTCATATCAAATATGGGATTTGAATTTTGGAGTGTATTGAAAATAATAATATATATAATTTAGCTTTCAAGTCATATAATTATTTGATTTTATCCTGATTCTATTTATTTTTAATATTCTAAAAATATAATTGTGTAACAATGTTCTACATTGTGAACAATTTTATCAGAAATCATAGGTTATTATTAGATAAAATATGATTATTTTAATATTAGATATTTATTTAAAATTTGGTAATAAAATAAAAATAATTGTTTTGTCTATTTTCACAATTCCATATAAAAACACTATTGACTTTCAATATATACTATATAATATATTATCACATTAAAAAAAATTAATATATTTTATAAAAACTAAAATATTTAAAATTCCCTTAAAATAATTATTATATTCAAAAAAAAAAATTTTGGCCCTCATTGTATTTTTTCCATAGAATTTATTTCTCGCATAATTTATTTTCAATTTTAACAAAAAATTAGATTACTTATAAAATATAAATATATTATCCACATATTTTAAATAAATAATATTTATTAAAACATTAGAAAATGTCTTAATATTTTTCATATTAATAGGATCCATTTTTTATTCGTGATATTCTATTTCACTAAGAGATATAACGTTTATTCTCTAATTTATAATTTATGTTAAAATTTCATTATATTATAAATTTTTTATGGATGATATTTTAATTATTTATTTCTTACATATGTAAAATAAATTATTAATAATTGGATGATTTTTTTCACTCGTATTATTTGAATGATAATCCATATTAAATTATCCATAATCAAATGGTTTTTATAATAACAAAATTGTAAGAAAATTAATAATTTTATACAAAAATGAGGAAAAATATTACCTCCAAATTCTTAATGAATTTTTCTTAATAATATTTGATTCATGGAATACAAACCCTTATCTAAAACTCATGTATTTATTATCATTATCTCTAGTTGAAGTATTTTCATATTTATATTCATCACAGAATAGAGGTTTTGGTGATTTTATTATGATCACATTCATTATAAAATTCAATTCCTTTAGTGGATTTATCATTACCATTAATTCTAGTTATTTTTTGATACGTGTTAATTTAGAATATTCTATTCCTCTAACATGATGTGTTATTAATGTTTTGGAATATTACAATACATATAAATTTATTCATTTAACCAATATATCATTCAATTCACTATAGATAGATAATCATTACTATATAGGTTACTTATCAAAAAATTATAACTCCTCCAAAATGGTATGATTTAACTAAAAATATTAAATTTTACATTCATTTGGTTTATTTAATGATCATTTAAATAATAGATATTATTTTCTCATATCATTACATTATTAGCATGCCCTTCTGAATCATCAGAAATTTTATCTCATTTCCCATCATGATGAAATCCACTACAGGTTTTTGGAAAATTATCATCACCTATCTTATGTTCATTATAAAAATATGAAAATATATCATTTATTATCAATATAAAACAAATTAAAATCATCAATTTTTATCTCATATTTTTAGTTATCATCAGGTTTTTTTGAATTTGTACTCAAATTACTTTCCAATTCCCATAAATTATTTCTCACTACAAATGGGTAATCATATATTTTACCATATCATATTATTTTATTCAATGTATCATTAATTCAAGTGAATAAATCATAAATATTGTTATAATTTATTATCATTATATCAAAAATATTATATATATTTTTATGATATTACCCAATAAAATTATTATTTCATTTCATATTTTCCATAATTTATCATATAATAATTTTTAATTATTATATAATTTCATTGATAAAATATTTATCGGATAGTTATTAAGAAAAAATATTTCCCTAAATCTTCATTCCTTATATTATTTTTATATGTAGAACTAAATATTTTAACATCATAAATTTTTATTAAATAGTATTTAATAGTGTCAATATCATTAAAAAACAAAAAAATAATGTTTTGCATCTATTATTCCATATATTATTACAGTTCACTATAAATGACCTAAAATCACTTTACGTTGATAGTCTTAAAAATTTATTTATTTATTAAAAAAAGTAATTATATATATTATTCAAATGATACATTATTTATTAGTATTAATGATCCCACAATGGGAAATATTATTAATTTCATATATAATAATGTCCCCATTATAGATTTGGATGCTAAAATATAGGGGATAAAAATGTTTATTTTTTTAAAAATCATTATAATTTTGTATTGTTTAAATTTTTCTATAATTCGATTCACACAAAATGTTAGTCACTCTTCCAATTGTATAGAAAAATCAATGAAAAAATAGTAATGCATATTATTTTCAATTTTCATTTTTATAGTGTGTGAGAGTAAATATTGAACCCAAAATATGCTAGATCCATCAAAACATAGTTTAAGTATATGTTTAGATACTTTTAATCATATCATTAATGTCAATAGATGATACATCCTCTTCTATTTCATATAGATGATTACCCTACATGATTTCTGATGACTCTCATGATCACATACACCATAAAATTTCAATACTAAATTATATTTGAAGACATGGGCCAATAAAATTTGGGAGATTTTGATATTTTTATTATGTTGTAGTTTCATTTAAATAAATTAATCATTAGTCAATGTATCTCTATGGAAGAAGGAATTTGCAATATCCCAGATTTTCCTAGGCCCTCCATTTTTGAAAACCTGTGTTTTGGGAGTTCTGGGATGCAACAAAAACTCATTATAAGATATTTCCAAATTTATAGTTTTTTATCCTCATGTCGGTGCAAAAAAATTTGAGTGTGTCGACATGACAGTGTGTTAAAAAGTCAGGTCATTAGAATGTCTATGCATATGTTTGTCAAGGTTTCGGTAGGTCCAGGTGTCGGTAGGTCAAGGCATCGGTAGGTCGTTATGTCGGTAGCTTAGTGTCAGTGGTTCAACGTTTGTAGGTTGCTTTGGTGGACCAATATCGGTAGGTTGTGTCAATATCTCCTCCATTCGGGGATCTGCATTGATAACTCACCAATTAGTGACTCACCCATCGGTGACTCATTTGAATTTTTACCAGTTTTTCTAGTTTCTCCTCATTTATGCCACATTTGACATAAACCATGTCTTAAAGGCTAAAGAGGTTGTTTTTTAGGTATTTTCAATGTGTATTAATTATATCATTAAATATCATATCTTTTCAGGAAATTTGAGATACCAAAACCTTGTGACCCAGACCAAAATTCCATTGTCTTTTAAAACGTTCTTCCTTTAATATAGGATCTCGCGTATCAATGTTAGGATCTTCCATTACCATTATTTTTATATTTCATCTCAGTGAATCTAGAGACATCTTCCCCAGTTATGTCATGTGCCTATTCTATAGCCCTCCCTTCTCTATTTCCTTGGAGTTATTCAATGTTGCTATGGCAATACCATGTTCATGGCATGAAGAGTTACGTCGATCCATTGATCATATGTTAGGTATTCCAAAGATCTCTCTTTAATTGTGCATCCTTTTGGGCGGGTGGACTAATGATTCCTTCTAAATAATCGGTGAATAAATTCTAGATGAAATAAATATATAAGAACGAGAAATGATATGAAGATAATGTGGTAATGAAATAGTGGGTGAGAGTGTTTTGATGTTTGATCACTAGTTTTATTTTTTTATCAATGTTTATTTACTGATAGATTATCACTATATGCATTCTGAAAATCATTGTTATTGGTGTTAATTTCTTGTTCATCGGTGGTGTACCATTTTTAATGTTGTATGATAATTATCTATAACATGAAAACTACTTAAATGTGTATACTTGGTTAATTGAAACAGATGACAGAAGACAGAAACCCTTGTATGATCTGCAATGTTTATCAAGTAGATTAAAGAATGGGGTTTACAAAATTTGAATATATATATATATATATATATTCAAATTCTGTTGATAGGTGTGACTGAGTGATGTTTTTTATTGTGTTTTGTGACCTTGTGTAAGTTGTGTGGTGATACTGTCAGGAGCACGGTTGTGGGCACAAGGATGAACATAGGAGTTGGTTCAATGAGAAGGGTGTGGTATGTGTGTAAAGTGTGTATGATGGTTAATATTTTTTGATGTGTTCATTGTGTGTAGTTAATTATAGGGGGTGTATTGGAATGCCAGTTTGAGAAACTCATTGATTGCGGAATGGATGGACATGTAGGCATCCAAATGACCATTTTTTGTGTCGTGGACATCGAACAGTTTTGGGAAGTGGAACTATTTTGTGGTTATGAACATGATATGAAGTGAGACTATATCTGGGAATATTTGGGTATTGGGGATATATGGTTGGGTAGTGAGAGCAGGATTATGCGACTTAGTTTGGAAGAATGATTGTTGGAAATAGAAGAACATGTTTCTAGGATGTTTCGGTGTTTGTGAAATGGATTGTAAATCTAGATTTTATTCTATTGTGCAGTAAGATAGTTGTATGGGTTTTCTTGTTCTTTTGGTATGGTTTTGGTTGGTATTTTCTCTATAGTTCTAGAATAAATCACAGTGAAGCCCTTAAATAAATAAATGGGATGTGGATAAATTAAAAGTGGTTGGGTTTTATTGGTTATGCATATTGAGGTAGATGAAAAGGGGTTTCTGAGTCGGTTAGATGTTATATGGAAACCCATGGGGTGGGATTCGTGTTTTCTTACATATATGTATAAACCATAGTTCCTTATGATTTCTATATGCAGCCCACCCTTCTTGATAACAATTTTCCAAAAACCCTCATTTCAGGGGGATGTTGTATTTGAAAACATCTTTGTGGGAGGATGGATGGATGGTTACTAATATTCTCCCTCACACCGTCTTCTTTGTTCTTACTGATCTAGAAAAACTGGGTAGGCTATAATGGATTAAAGCTTACAATATTCCTAGATTCATAGGGTAGGATTGTTGTGGATGGGAGGCCAAGGTGTTTACAGGAGAGGATGGTTATCCCAAGTTTTTTTCGGATGAGGCCAAGGTGTCTTCATGCAAGAGGCATGGTGATTGTGGTCGACTTTTTTGTGTGTCTGATTATGTGTGGTTTAAGTCCTAGGTGTGTGTAGGAAGCTTGTGGTAGTGGGACTACAAATGAGAAGAGCTGTAGCATCAAGATGTTAGCCGTTAGGGATGAGAAGTTAACTAGTGGGAACATGGTGTGGGGTACCCAAATACTGATGTTATTAAAAAAAATAAATACTTGAATTTCATTAATTGGTGAGTGTGCCTTGATGAGGCAGGGCTCATCAGTATTCCTTGGTAGTTTATTTGAGGTACTACTATTTTATCACAGGGGGTGTCAGTATGTACCCTTACTTGTGGATGTGTGGTTTAAGTTTTCTGTATGGGTATACTTTTATACTCACCCAACATAAATAAAAATGATTTCAGGTTTCTAGGAGGGATTTGAGTACCGTTATGGACATTACTAGCCCTTCATCGGGACTCATTATTGTCACTAAATAATATCTGTTATTTCTTACTATACATTGGATTTTTGTTTTACCTTGTACCAAATTTAAATTTTATCATGCATGTGGGAATGTATTTTGGCATTACTTTTAGTTTTAGTATTTGTAGTTTCTTGGGAATTTTGATCTAATATCATAATATTGTTCTAAAAAAAGGTAAATTCCATCAATATTATGTGACATCATATCCCCATGGTGCTAGTCACTACTCCATGGCCAATTGAAGGTAGGACTTGGGGTTCGGTATCTCTACTTCATATTTAGTAAGGAAGGGCGTAGAACCATGTTGTCCATTATCTCATCTAGAATAAGGTGGGTCATGATGGAATTTTATGAATGGTGATGGTTTATAGATAGTATGGGGTCTGCAGTTAGGCACAATGACAACTTTAAGGGATGTTAGGGAAATAGTGTTACGAAATCATGGTGCGTGAGATATGCCAGGGAAGACCGGCTAGGACACGGGATTTAGGGACTCCCTTGATCTGATGCGTATACTCTAGACCTACTAAATAGCATTGTGAGGCTACAAAAATTTCATGGTTGAGACCCTTGGAAAGGTATATGATTCATAATGACTCTTTATCATTCAAAAGATGAGAATTTTTAGAAATTAAATAAAAATTAAGAGCTAAAATAAATTTAAAATTAAAAGTTATTACTACCTCGACATAGGGGTTCCTAGTTTACTTTTCATATATGGAACATGGACATCTTCCAGGTGTGGTGTGAGAAGTTCCTGCCCAGTAGGTCGAACTCGATGATTAGAAGAGGGCCATCCGAGAGGAGGAAAAGGACTAGTGGAAGAAGACGATTTGTGCCTTCCAGCAGTAACCTCTGGGAATGTATGAGGGATTCATCTCGGAAGTGGATATAGAGATTTGGATCTTGGATTTGGTAATCAATTTCAATATGATACGGGGTCTAAAATACTACTATGTTCCCATTGAAGTGAACTAGACACAAAGAGCAGCACATTAGTGGTGTAAACATTACCTCAAGGAGAGGAAAAAGACCTATATCTCATGGGATGACTTTGAGAATGTGTTTCGGGAGGAATTCATTTATTCCAAGATGAATCCCAAGAAGATACAGGAGATAGTCTCCCTCCAGTAGGGGTGTATATTGGTACGGGAACAATAGTTCATGTTCAACTATCTCATGTGCTTTTCACCATGATTCTTTTTAGACGAGGAGTCTCGAGTGATATTTATAGAGGTGGAACTTCAACCTGTACTTTAGTATTTTGTTACTCTATTCACTCTACCGAAATTCATAGAGTTTCATAAGAATGTCGATGTTGTGAAAAGGATGCACCCGTTGGGAGGTTTTCAGCAAAAAAGGGAGCCAGATGAGTTCCAAAAGGTGAAATCCACCAACATGAGTTATCCGCCGTTTGGGACATCTAGGTTTCAGATTGCGGGAAGTAGGCCCCATCAGTTCTAGTTTTCATCTCCTAGTCCTCACACTTTACCTATGTTCCCGGGACCAAGGTGAATTGTCTGTGGAGTCTACGAACATATTTGGAACTGGAGCCAAGTCCAACCTCCATACAGTTGTGGTGGGATGGTTCAATACCCACCTCCTCCGCAATATTTTCTAGTCAGGACCTTCCAGTTGCAGGTGTTGTGAGATCCCACTCTACTGAGAGTAGATGGTTCCTGGGGAGGACGACCTCAACGATCTCCTTAGGGACATCAAACAGGGTGTGATCAGGGAGGCATATGGGAGCAGAGGGGTAGAGGAACTGGGCAAGGGTTGTATTATGCCACATAGGCAGCAGTTCCAGCAATACTAGAGGTTGATTGAGTTACCATCAGTCTATTTTTTACACTGGTGTATGAATTGATTCATTTAAGATAATTAAACTCCATTTTTTCACCCAATATAGTTCATACTCGGGGACTAGAAGTAATGAGAGAAGCAACTCCCCTTGTGTTGAGTACACTAGTTTGACGTCAATGTGGTCAGTTTGTTGTTTCATGAGGTTGTAGTCTATTTTAGGGGTCACATAAGTCCAGTGGGGATCTTCATCTTCTATATATATTTCCATATTATTTCATCCAAGGCATCGAATAGTTGATCTCTATGAGTTCCATTATCGACTACTTCTATAGAAAGGGTTTATTCTTATATATGTGTGTCCATTGTTTATATTTCCTCGGCGAGTGGAATTGTTATGAGGGATGCCATCACGTAGAGCCCCTTATTTCATTGTTAGTAGAATTGTCACTATAATTTGAATATATGGATATTTTGGAATTTCTAGGGGTTTTCAATGAGTTCATTGATGTCTTCATTAATGATATTGTGACTCTACCCCCTCGATGTGATGTTGAGTTCAAGATAGACTTCCAACCTAGTGACCATATGATTAAAATATCTACCTATCAAATGGTTCCTTCTAAGTTGAAAGTGTTACAGATTATGGTTGAAGACCCATTCTATAAGGGTTTCATCTAACCATGTGTGTCGCCATAGGGTGATCCAGTCTTATTCACAAAAAGGTGGAGAATGGTCAAGTACTACCTGTAGACTACCAATGACTAAATCAATTGAAAATCAAGAACCATTACCCCCATTCGATGATAATGATCTTTTCAACCACTTAATTGTGGCATGTTGCTTCTGTAAGATTGACCTGCAGTCTAGATATAACCACTTAGGGTAGTGGAGGGAGACATCTTGAAGACTATATTCAGGTGCAGCTGCGGGAACTTCATGTTTGTGGTCATTCACATCAGTGTCATGAATGCACGAGTGATGTTCATGGGGCTCATTAACTATAATTTATATGTGTTCTTGGAACCGGTCATTATTGTGTTCATCGAATACATCCTGGTCTACTCATGTTCATAATAAAAAAATGACGGGCATCTGAGGACTATCTTGGAGGTCCTATAATACCACTATCTCTACAAAATATTTTCATGTTCATGTTTTAGACTTGAGATATTCATACACATGGGCATGTGGTGTCTAAGAAAGGGATAGAAGTGGAACAATCATTGTTCAAAGTTGTTGATTCTGGTGTAGAATCAAACAATGTCATGGAGGTTCATAGATTCTTGTATTTGGCATGCTATTATCAGAGGTTGATATCTAACATCTCTCAAGTTGCATCTCCATTGAAAACATTGATTGGTAAAGATCTTTCCATCATTTTTTGTGAGTAGTGCAAGGAAGCATTCTTCAAACTAATGGTGATTCTGGTCAGTTCCCCATTGCATAGGTTTATAGAGGATGGGGTGATGTTCGAGAAATTCAATGATGCATTCGACCTCAGTTTGTGATGTGTTATTATGCTACAAATATGAGTAATATATTATGGGTGTAATTTTTTATGTCAAAAATAATGACATTATGTCACCCATGATCTAGATATTGAAGCATTCATATTTTTTATAATGTTGTGGGTGAATTACCTCATTGGGGAGTGCTTTGTGGTCTTCATGGATCACAAGAGAATGAGGTATATATTTTCTTGATGAGACCTAAACATTTAGAAGTAAATGTGGATGGGGTTCCTCTAGGAGTATGAATTAAAAATATTATAAACCATCATGAAGGTGAATATGTTGGCTGATTCCTTGAGCATTATGTCACATAAAGATTTAGATTGAGAATCAACTAATTCTTTAAAGGAAATGGAGGAGTTTCAAGATTTGTACTAGTATACAGGGGGGAAGTGGAAGATGCTCTCTATTTTACAGGAAAATTCAGTATTCCTTGGAGTGATATGAATAGGAGTCCCATTGGGGAGGATGAGTGGCTAAATTTATTTGTGATTGTGTTTTCTAGGGTGATTCCCATGTTGGATGGTCGGAGGATATCCATAATTAGATGTTATTCCTTGGTATTCTCTATGTACCAAGGGAAATATGTGTTTCATTTCTATGTGAGTTCCATAACATACCCCTGGAAGTGCATCCAAGAGTCCTTATGATTTATTGAGGTTGTAGGGAATAGTTTTGGTATCCTGGGATAAAGTGGGGAATTCTGGGTTTGTGGAAAGATGCATTATGTTTCATTAACTAGAGAATGATCACCATATTCATAGCACTTTGTTGTAGACCTTGGATGTTCATGAGTGGATGTGGGATGAAATCTTGAATAATTTCATCACCAAATTACCTAGGTATTAAGGAAGACGTGATGATCATTGGGTGGTGGTGGACTGGTTGACAAAGTCATCTAACTTCTTGGCGATCAAGTATTGAAGTGATGTTGGTGATTTTTCATGGTGTTTTGTAGATGAGGTAGTATGGCTACAAGGAGTTCAATGATCCATTGTCTTAGATCAGGATACATATCATACTACGTGATTCTGGAAGGGATTACGTCATTATATTGGAACTCAACAATACCCCTAGTAGTGCATCCAATATTTTTATGTGTGTTTTAACCCATATGTTTAGTTAAAACCATCCATTAAATATTTCATGTATCGTGTGAACAAATCACATAATTTTGAGGGGGCATATGTCAACACTTCCTCAAACGATGTTATCATTTTAAAATAAAAATAACATAATTAATTTTATGTGTAATAAGATGATTAATATGAATATGTAAATAATAAATATCATATATAACGTATATAAACATATATTCAATTGATATTTCTAGAATTATAGTATTTTAAGGGAAAATTAAACTCATCATTTTGTGAGGCAGTAGTTCACAGTACACATATACAATATGTTTATTACCTATTAGATAGAATATTGTGTAATTTTAGTTATAAAATATAACATAACAATATAATAGTATGTTTAAGAAACTGGTTTTTTATACATTTATTGAATAATAATGGTTTTGGGGTTATATAATTGAAATTAAACGAGACAACTGGAGAGAAGATATTACCTCTTAACCAGCTCACTTTTTTGGTTTTACCAAAAGTCATTGTTGAATTTCTTTTCATCCCAAGGGTAAGATTTTTGGATGAGGGGATGTATTTCTAGGATATTCATAGGAAGATAGTTTTTTATCCAAATACTATTAAGATGTGTTATTAATATAGATAAGTGGTTTCTTTTATAGTTGGGTAAAATGTCTCACTTGTTATTTTTGAAAACAATTATGTCTGACCGTGTTTTGACCTAAAAATTTTATCCAAACCCATAATAACGAAATAATTAATTGATAATTGAAGTATTATTTCCATCTAATTGGTTTTGGACATGATTCTATGTCATTTGGGTGCCTATATTAATGGTTTAGTACTTTATTATGCTTAATATTGTCATAATAATTGTATTTAGGTTTAATATCATTCTATACCATTTGTTTAAAAATCAATTTTGGTCATATTAGAAATTATAAATTATGATGATTCAAAATGATAATTATTTTTATAAAAATTGAAATCCTATAAGTGGTAAAAAAATATTATCATTTTATTCACACTTGCCGAATGACAATGCATGTTTTTAAAGTAAAAACATTTTAAAGATTGAAATGTTTTTATAATCAATTTCAAAGTGAAATTCATTACAATGCCATAAATTGTATTAAATTATATAAATATTATCTAATTAATTATTGAAAAAAATTAAATATACAATTTATCCTTATAATAAATAAGATGAAAAATTGTTTTGAATTAAAAATCCATGTTTTTAACTATTCAAAAATGAATTATATGTTTGAGGAAAAAATTAAAAAATTACTAACCTAACTATTATAATTATATTTCCAAAGTTATGTTAATTTAGACATATTAATTCAATTAAATTTTAAATATTCATATTTAAAATGTGTTCAAAATTAATATGATGTAAATTTTACTTATAAAAATATATATTCTTATTTGTAAAAACATAGTTTGTTATTATCTTATGTCTATCATAACTATTGGATTAATATAAAAAAATTGTATAATATATATATATATATATATATATTAGATTAATATTTCTCAATCATTAAATATAATTTTATCTTTTATCATAAACAATCATTTTGAAGCATAAAAATATTTTTCTATAAAAATATTCACATTATATTCATTTACTTTTTTATTCATTTATAATTACTTTGTAACCAATTAATTCATTCAAAATTTCTATAAACCTTAACTTTCCTAAGTGATTTAATTCTTTTCCTAACCACTAACAAAACATCAAGGTTATATCATATTATATTAAATAATAATATTTTAATAATATGTTGTTGTTCTGAAAAACTTAATATTATATTTTACACAACCCATTGAAGAGGGCCACTATTACATGTAATGTATAATGACTTGGTGTTTCATGCATTTAAATATATAGAAGCTATTTTAAATTTTATATATATTATATAGTATCCATATATTATATTCTCTTTCACAATTTTTGTTTCGTGTCACACGTGTTATCGTATACTTGGTTATTTAATTATAATTTTAAGGAATCACATTCTCCCAACTACATTTAAATTTCCTTTTATAAAATTAAACTCGATCTTGGTGATATAATGTTTTATACAACATATGTTTTAATTCCCACAATATGAGATGTTTTCTTAAGTCATCCATCATAAAATAAAGATTTCTAACTGATAAGATCACATGGAATAACATATAACTAGGTATCCATGTAAGATAACATTATTGTAAAGTATATATACATTCTTTGAGGGAATGTTTAAATATTTATAGGGACAAATTTAGGTCAATAATCAAAAAAATGAACAATATAAATTTTAAAGACTCAAAGTGATAAAAAATTGACGATATAGAATACAATAGATTATTAAAAAATTAAGGTATTAGGACATCATATTTTTTATAACTCATTTTCATAGTTTTGGGTTATTATATTACTACCCATTTACAATTAATTAATATAATTCCATGAAAATAATTTCAACATTTTGTTCTACATTGATCTATTTTCAAATTCATTCAAAAATTATTATTGTAGCTTGAAGCACAAAAATATATTTCTAATGGATATTAAGGCCCATGAATGAGGGACATGTCTAACAATTTTTCTCTAACTATATTCCAAAATGAATAAGGTTACTACATTATTATGTAAACATAAATTAAAAACTACCAGTTTTTCATTAATTTATTTTCATATTATTTTTTAATAAAAATAATGACAGTTTGACTAACACATTTGCTTGGTCAGTAGTTGGCATGGGACCCTTATCATCATTCATCCATTTTTCAAGACCTAAATCCTTGAATGATTTTAATAGTTGTTGACGATCCTATAGGTTTGACTTTTCTAATGAAAATTTAATATAATTTCAAAAATAATTATGATTGACAACCTTGAAATATTATTAACCACAAAATACCATTATAATTATGATTTTAAATGAACTTTAAATACATAAATGCATCATTCATTGTAGTAACTTACTTTTTCATTGGTTTATCCATACTATAATTTATATGATTTATAAAATATCAATTTTAGGTTTCCCCTAGGTCATTCAATGTCAAAATCCATAATAATCGGTTGTAATGAAAATGTGAATTATCATAAGAATCTCCTCTGATAGTGTCAAAAATGATGCACAGTTTGGCCTGTTGTCGTGTACCTGGTTACCCCAAGTCTAGTTCGGAACAACTTATCGAAGCTATTAATCATATTTACATCTATTACAAAATAAAATCCACATTTTTTATGCTTATTGGATTTATTTATAGGAATACACACATAATCTATACCATAAAAAACCTAGAAATTAAGTTAATACAAATCCTCAATATCTATCTTGTGGTTATGTTCTCTAATCTATGTTTTTCATGATCTAGTTCCCATGGTTTCTTCATAATTTCCATTGATACCAATTGTAGATTTCTGTAAACTAAAGGCCCGGAGCTACTTTCTACTACTATTACATTTTCATTATTACAAGGAATCAAATCCTGATGGACCAAGACTTTAGTAGTCATGGTAAACTATATACATAAATTGTACTTTTATTACATAAGAATACACTAATTACAACATCAATTTTTCTTCTTTCTAAATAAATTAATTCAATGATAAATCCAATACATATAGTAAATCGATGAATATAATTCATAGTACACATATGTGATTCATTTGGAAATAAATTTAAAACGGGTGAGCTCAAATGACTACTAAGGGGTGTTACGACCTGTCCCTTAAGGATCGGGTCCTAAATACCCCATGCCCGACTCCTAAAGACCAAGTTCTAGAAACTAGCATTGAAGGAACAGACGTAAAAGTGGGAGGAATTTTATTGAGTACCTTTATGCACACACATGCCCAACCAATTCAAACTCACTAAAAAGGAAACAATTATCACTAAATCAAAGTAGTGTACAAGTTCAACTGTTTCAAGTTGTCCAAAATACAATCCCAATAAAGGAACTAAAAACATCTAGGTATAAAAAGGAAACTCTGAGTGTCGGCCATAGAAAACACTAACTGATCGTGAGAGTAGTGTAGCTACATGAATCCAAAGTAGAACATCCAATCCACCCAATACTATATGACCCCAACTAGTCCTAGGTCACTAAGTACACTATCTTAGTGTCCATTGGTTTTGTCTCCCTGATAACCTCTAGTTCCATGTCCACCAAAGTCTATGTCAAAATGTCGATCTTCTGCACCATACATAAAACATGCGGGTGAAGCCTGTGTAGGGGTGAGTAGCAAAGTATTCAGTTGGGACCCAAAAATAAAAATGAATGAGAACACAACAATCATCATGGTAATTCAAGACGCACAAGAAATATCACACTACGTATACATTTATGGTATTGATAGAATAATCATCAATCACTTCATCGAACACATCAGGTGCGGGAGAACTATTTTTCTATAGAGTATAGTGGCCCAGAAAAGTCACACAAAAGTGCTTCCCACTAACCTTGGACTTCTTAGGTACACCACTCATCATGTATTTCCATCCAACAAAGTCACACAAAAGTGTGTGAGACTAATCATGGACAAATAATGTACTCCTAATCATTTAGTACTATGTGCCTACCAAAGTCACACCTATGTGCATCACACCATTGGAGATACTCACCTTCATAAATTCCTCGCATTTCAACATCCATTAATTTCTCCTTGGGAATTACAAAATATTTCCCTCAACAAGAGGGTCCCAACAATTTTAACGGATCATCAATCGGATGCCCAGTTTGCATGATGCAGGCATTTTAGTAAACATGGGGTTGGTTGCATCTGGGGCTCATTTGACCTAGTCAAATGGACCTGAGCCTCCATGAATGAGGGTCCCACATACCCTTGTTTAATTCAACTAACTCTACCTAAACCCATTTGGTTCTTAGTCAGTTTGGTTTGAACTGGCCAGGGGACATGCCCAATGGGCCTTACTCGACTAGGCATGCTTTCTTCAGGGACTAGCCCGTCAGGTCTATCAGGTACACATTATAGTCTGGCCCATCCAAAATGAAATGGGTCTGGTCTTTCAGCCTGTTTCCTAGCCATTGGGATCAGTTTTTCCCCCTTGGGTTCTGCTCTGGACCATTGGGAAGCGAGATCGGCCCGTTAACCACGGGGCGGTCCGCCAGCCCGAAGCCTGGCCTGCGCAGTGCGGGTGGGTGGTGCGCCACCTTACTGGAACGCGTCCAGCTACCATGTATTGCCCTTGCTATCCCTGCTGTCTTTTGAAAACTTACTCCTACCACATTTGAGTGACTGCGTCTCCCCAAACCACCTGGAAGGACCGAACACGAGTCGTCCCTCCAGGTGGCACACGCCCGGCGCCGCGCCACCCTACGGTTGTCACGACTAGACTACAGTGTCCTCATGCTATCGTAGCGTGCTGATGTGCATGACACTATCATCATGCGCGTACAGCGAGGGCCGACCTCCTCATATCTCATGGTTCATGTTGGCACATCCCCCACCCTCCGCACAGTCGGCATTGGTTGGCCTCCACCGCTGGTCACCGACATCGCCACTACCGGTGGTGTCACCCCGGAAGCACCATCCACAGGCCATCATAGATGCTCTGATGATATGTTTTCCTATAATTATGCACCTGTGGGCCTATCGGTCTACCTCCATCACTATGATGGTCTCATACACACCTTGCATCAATTTGGGATAATTTGTTCCCATGGAGCACACATGAGGAGGGGTTTGGGCTTTTGTTCGTATCATCCCACGCCCTCCGCATTATATGTTTTAAAATTGGGGAGTCTTTTTGGAGTTGTTAAATCCTAGAAAATGATAAAATAATCCCAGATTAAGAATCCCCTAAATAAAGTTACCCTCCTACATAAATACACGGTTCGTGGATCAACCAGTTCGTGGGTTGTACCACGTTAGTCAATTTTGGAAAACAACACGGAATAAATTTGAATAAAATAACCCCAAATAGGATATATTCGATCCATTGAGAATTAAGGATTATTACTGAGTTTTCATAGATCCTTGATCATTAGAGTTCATCACCACTCAACGGCCTCCAGATCTGATCCTCCAACGTTATTTTCTTTTATCTTCATTGTTTATTGGAGAGGGGTTCCATTAGAGGCTCATCATAGATTCCCTATGTCTGTTGAAACTCAAACTCAATCACATTTGAATATTAAACAAAACATGTGTAGCGACGTTTCACCTACTAATTAAACATGTTAATGAACCATGTCTAATGATCCATTAACAAACCATTATGTTAATAGTGTTGTGGTAACTAATGAGCCATTAATAACCCTCCATTCATGATCTTAATCATTGCATTGGTTTGTCTCCTTCCTCTACTCAGTGGGGTGAAAAATGAAATAAAATAATTCTTTAAAATAATTTTATTATATTTCTTGAAATTTCCAAAATATAACTTTTCTTATTGGCCCTTTCTGGCTAATGTTAAGCCTTTTTCAAGGTGTTTCCTAGCCATCTGAGTTCGATGGTGCGCTCATATTATCGATCCATGAATCATTTCAAAATTTAGAAAAAACCAGTCACTCATTTATTGTACGTTCCATTAAAGGGTTCAAAATTTTGTTTCGGGGTCTCCAAGCCATGAAATCACATTCAAATAGAACCTGTTGTCTTAGAAAACTCAACAAAATTAAAAAATAAAATGGAATTTCTAAGACATTGAATGATCCCCACCTAAGGATTTTCTATCCCTAATGTACAAAACAAAACTAATCAAATATATGGGGGTATTGATCATGAATCCGAGGCTCCCACTCCCATGATCACTCTAATAGACTATCATGCTACCACCAGACTCGCACTGGAGGAATCGACCATCCATGTAGGACCCATTCATGTTGATCCTTTATCTCCACCAGGAACTCTGCAAATGGATCCCCATCATCAATGTACAGCTCACCCCAGTCAATGACATGCAATGTTTCAAGAACGTACCTCCTCAAATGTGACACGTTGAAAAAATCATGCACTCAGTGTATTTGTGGAGGGAGACCTAAGTGGTACGCCACTTTTCCCACTCTACTCAGAATCTGAAATTGTCCGATAAACCACAGAGATTTATTTTCACCCTGGAATGATCTCTACAACCAACCTTAGGGCAATACCTAGAGGAATACATGATGTCCCTCCTCACACTGCTAGGGTCTTCATAATCTATCATAGTAAGACTTCTTCCTGCTCAAGGTAGTACAAATCGACTCCTGGATGATTATCACCTTCTCAGTGGTAGCCAATAAAAACTATGAATCCATGATTGTAGACTCCCATGGTTATGTAATTCATATGGGTGATCTAAAAGGCTAGTTGTACAATTCCTCGAATGGTTCCTGGTAAATGGTGTAGTGATAGATGTTGATTTATGAAATCTTCACCTGTGGTAGGTTGTTCTCCTAATTGTGACCAAAATCTAGAATGTAAGCATGTAGCCTATCCACCAAGGTATGTATGGTATTCTCCGTCTGACTATCCATCTAGGGTTAAAAATATATGGTCAAGCGTAGCTACTTCCCGAATTCCTCTTGTAATCCCCTCCCCACCTGAGATGTAATGGAAGCATCATGATATGATAAATTTTTTTAAGATACCCCATGAAGCTTCCATATCACCAGGATATAGAGTCATCCCACGCCCTCTATCAGTCACTACTCTTAGATGGGTAGGAGGTGAGCCAACATGGTGTGTTTGTAAAAGATACCCCAAATAGTTTCTTGGCCCCTGGATGTACATGGTGACCCCATAGAAAATTTCATTGAGATACTGCCTCGTATCCACTCTGATACAACATGTAGTTGGGTCAAGCCAGTATGAACCTGATGGTCGACATTCACTTGCTGACAAGTAAGTCATTATGAATGAACATGGCCACCAGTTTCTTTATCAATGGCCACCAGTACTAACATCATAGGTCAGGGTACATCTTTTCCACTCAATGATGTACCACCAAAGGAGATGTATGGAACTCCCAAAACACCTACTCATAAAACATCACTAGAACTACTATTCACACTCTGAATTAGATAACATGATCCACACCTATCAAAAATCCATCACGATCCCATAATTAAGATAACTAATCAAATCAGTCCCCACAGTCATTATATATATGCTATGCCTTCCTGACTCTCATTAAGCGGGGGGAGTAACAGTCATCGACTAAATTTATGAAGCTCTGGCATCATCCATGATAGATATTTGTATCTAAACAAACTTCTCCATCACCTCACTCAACAGTTGTAAATAGGTCCTCCTACTGAGTGTGTCTTCCACCACACTCCCATTTTAGGAGTATAGAATATATCAATGTCAATGTCCAAGAGGAACTCTAGCTGTCACTGCTATATGCGGTTCAGGTCCTTTGGGGAGAATATAATACTAAATATCTTATGGTAGGAGTACACTATAAACCTCTCACACATCAGATAGTCCATCAAAATAATCATGGAAAATACAACAACTACTAACTCTGGGTCATGGGTCACGTAGTTCTTCGCATGTCGTCTCAAATGTCATGAGCTGTTGGTGATCACTTCTACATCCTGCATCTGAACACATCCATGTTAGGTCTCTATTGTAGTGCTGTAAACTACATACCCAACGACATTCTCAGGTAGACTCAATTTAGGGCCACTAGTCAGTCTCTTCCTCTTCTCCTGGAAACTCTTCCAACATTTTTGCATCCACTTTATGGGTTTTACCATCCATGTAAAATCTAATAAGATTGTTGATACTATAGATAATTCAGGCACAAACCTCCTATAGTAACCATCCACCCCCAAAAATATCTACACCTTAGTCAGGCTCCTAATTTGGCTCCATGACTTACTGCCTCAATCATTGCTAGATTTACTAAAACTCGAGTCTCTACGATGATGTGTCCTTGAATGTTGACCACTCGTATCCCAAACTGACACATTGGGAGGTTAATTTAAGGATGGTTATCTCTAAGTGTATCCATGACTATTTGTAGGTGTGTAGAGTGCTCCTCCTCTAATGCCAAGTACACCAAATTTCATCAATGAAGACCGAAAAAATATTGTCAATGTAAGGATATATGATCTTGTTCATGAGTCCCTTGAACAATTTTTCGGTATTGATTATGTCGAAAGGCATAACTTGGAAATCATAATGGCCATATCATCACATTAAGGTTGTCTTGTTACATTATAATCACATAACCGAAGCTGATAATAGTCCCATCCGAGGTCTATCTTTGAGAACCACCTCACTCCCTTCAGCTGGTCTAAGAGGTCATCGATCCTCCGCACTGGATACTTGTTCCTCATAGTCATCATGTTTAGGCACTAGAAGTCCATTCCCACCTCAAACTCTCGTCTTCCTTCTAGGACGAAATCACAGTTTATTCCCTTGGTGAAATTATGTCCTTACCAACCCCTTCTTTTACAAGTCATCTAGGTTTACCCTCAGCTCACGAAGCTTCGCAGGAGACATCTGATATGCTGGTGTGGATATCAGTGTCTTCCATGGGAACATGTCATTGCAGAATTCTACCTCTCTATGAGGAGGTTTTCTGAGAATATCATTTTAAAAAACATCATCGTACACATCCAACACTACATGAATTCTTCGACTCCTCTAATTTACTACATTTAGGGTGAGGCTAGCCAACTGTTGCATGATCTATTACACCCTCCTCCAAGAAAGTTAGTCTTGTGCTGCAAGGGTTTCCTTCTTGTGGGTTAGGGAAAACTGGGTCCCATATCTTTCCACACATCACATGGTACACATAAAATAGTCGATCATAGCATAAACTATGGATAACAAGTCCATACCCACAACAACATCGTAAGGTCTCGATGCTACTACTATGATATCCTAGTTGAATATCTCACCTACTAGTGTAATCACACACTACCAAAATCTACGTGTAATCCTCATGTCACCTCCCAAAGGAGTCCCTAGTCATACGGATCAAGCCAACAGATCCACCAGAATCATATAGATGTGAATGATAGTTGTGGCATAGAAGGATTGGCTTGCAATTGTGTCTATATAAACATTATCTAGGATGGAGAAGACATAGATCATACATTTAATCTTATAGAGAGTGTCTTGGTAATAATTCTATGCTACCTGAAGTTGTGTCTGCCCCTATCTACTTGGTCCTTGATGTCGGGGTGGACCACTTGTGGGTGGTGTTTGTAACTCCTCAAACTGTCACCCACCACCTGTTACTCGGCATGCTCCCCTGCCATGTTTAGTTCCTTCTTTCCCCACTAACTTGAGCTGCTGCCTTTTCCTTGATGGCCCCTTGAATGTCTGCTGGTCATCTATCTAGTTGGCTGGGAGGTCACATGCCATGTGTCCCGGGCCACCACACGAGAAGAAAAGCCTGGTTCTCGGCTGAATACCTATGGTCTAGGAGCCCTCCAATGCCAACCCTACATGTAGGGGTCATCCTTTAAAATACATGGACCACTAGTTCCCTCGCATCTTCATTGTAGTGCCAACTGAAGACTCTACCACTTGGGGTCTGCTGGTATCATTGGTTATGGGCGCCTACTCTACCAAGAAGTTCTCTCCTAGAAGTGATCTCTCTAGCACCCCTACCTGAGTAGGGATTCTAGGAGACAACAAAGATGCTCTGATCTCGTACATGATTCCCTTCTCAATGGATAGAGCCCTAATGAAAGGGTGTCCTACCATATTCTTCATATGATGAGATAGCATGGTGAACCTTTTTGTGTACATGACCACCATCATGCTACCATGTTGAAGGTGAAGCAGCTCCTAAATGCAGATAGAATGAAAGGTTATGGAATAAAATTCCTCTTTGAAATGATGCTCGACGTCTTCCTAGGTGAGGGTCACCTCATCGTGAATCTGGATATTGACGCATCACCCTCTCCCTATCGAGAACTATATAAGTCTAACTAACATGATATGAATCTGGTCAGTTGGTGTCCTCACTATGTGGAAGACCCACATCACATCCTCCAATCAGTCCCTAGAGACCTAGGGATCTATTTCTCACATAAACCACATAGATTTCTATCTCTGAAACCTGTGCATGCAACTGAGTTTGCGCATGTCCTCTACTAGGAATGCCAACAATAGATGATGAAAATAGGGTGGTAAATGCAATGGTTCACCACCAAGTGGGTTGATCTTCTGAAATGGTCCATGAAAAACCACCTCATCTCTAGGGGGTTTTTCCTCAAGACTTAATATTAGGATCATTTCTAGTCATCCATGCGGAGGCATCCCAAAATAGGTCAAGATATACCATGGTCAACACATTATACCTCATGAGCTGAATAATATATAAAAGAAAATAACGGGACACTTAAACATCCAATGTTTCCATGTCTTAATATTAAAAATGGAATTAAAGTTCTTAGTGTATGTATACGTTGATAACCGCACTAACACCAGACTCCCCTAATAAGAAATCGGACACAAAATACGTAACAATGTTTCCCCAAAACAAAACATAGACTCTCGGACATTGTGGTCAGACCGACCACCCTTTGATACTACTTTTTCACCACTGGTCCCCTAGGCCTTATGTCATGACTACCCAAATCCCTCCACCTGAAGGCCAGAGGCTAGCGACTAGTGTAGAAGGTGTTAACCTGAAAGTGGAAAGCATTACTTGAGAACATATATGCACACACATTCACAACAATTTGAAACACACACAGAAGGAAATAAGTATCACTAAAACAATTTTTAGTACTAGTACAAGTCATAAAAGTGGGTCAGAATAAAAACCCAATAAAAGAATAGAAAATAGAAATGTACTGAAAGGAAACTATGATGTCGCGAGCAGAAAACCACACCTTAAAATTAGATTAGTGTAACTACTAGAATATTATGTATAAAATCAATTCCACACAATCCTAATGGGCCCTGAATGGTCCTAGAAAACCATTTTCACCATTTTATAGTCCTTCAGTCCTATCTCCCTGAGCACCTTTCAGTCCTTCTCTACCAGTATCTGTCAAAACATCGATAGTCTGCACCACACATAACATGTGTAGTTAAAGCCCATTCATGTGTGAGTGACAATGTACTAATTAGGGACCCCAAAATAAAAAAGGAAATGCCACAGAACAATCCTCATGGTAATAAACGGCGCACCTGACTACTCACACAAGGTGTAAATTTATTGTAGTGATAGAGGAATCATCAGTCACTTCATCAAAAACCTCAGATGCTAGAGAAATCCTTCTATATTGAGTATAGTGTGTCAGACAAGTCACAAAAATGTTCTTCACACTAACTATGAACTTCTTAGTTACACCACTTTATCACATATCGTGGGCATATAAAGTCACAGAGAAGTACTTCCCACAAATCATGGAAAAATGAGGTACTTCTCCTTGTTATGTACCATGGACCAGCATATTTTTACAGAAGAGAACATGACCATGGTACAGTAAAGTCACATAGAATTTATTCCCAGTAGTCCATAGTCGAGTCTCACAGCGTCGAATGTCTGCAGTCCTAGGGACTCATCAAATGGTAGGGTTTCGTAAAAAGCATTCCTGGGAGAAACACTCCTAAAGCCATTCGTCGGATTTCAATATCAATTAAAGTATCATAATGGAATTATATAAGCTACTCTTTATCATTAGGGTACCAATTATGAAAGCGTTTTGTCAATCATATGCCTGGTTTTCATGATATCGATGTTCTAGTAAACCAGGGTTTTGTTGAGTCTAGGCCTGGTCCGACCCTCTCTGTGGGTCCCACATACCCAATATTAATTCAACTGACATGACCTGACCTAGTTCAATTCATGTTAATTTCAAACAGCCATTTCCAATGACTAAGCGTAATGGGCTTCATTGGACTTGGTCCAGTTTGGCCAGGGGTATAGCCCGCCAGGTCACCTGGCAACATGGTTTAGTCTCGCCCAGCCCAAAGGGCACATGTCCGGCCTGCTGGCATGGGTCCAACCTTATAGGTGTGGGTCTCACCTAATGTTTCATGGGACGGGCCTACTAGGTCGCAGGTTCAGCCTGATGGCTGCAGTCGTGACAAGCTCGCATGAAGCCCAGCCCGTGCAGTGCCGGCCGGTGGAGAGCCGCCCGGCCAGGATGCAGCATGCTTCCCCATCCTACCCCCACTAGCCCTACAGATGTTTGAGGCCTTCCTCCTCCCAAAGTCGATTGAATGTGTCTCACCAAACCAACAAGATAGCCCAGATGTGGGCCATCCATTCATGTGGCACCTGCAGGAAGCCTCGTCTCCACGCGACATCCTTCGTCCACGGTGTGCTGACAGGCGCACCTCCATCCTCCAGTGTGGCTGAATATGGTTGACTTCCACATCAGATATAGAATTAGTTAGTGCTTCACACCCCTCCTCTAAATGTACTGCCTCAGTCGACCACCAATGTGTCACCTGTTTCCCCCTTCCCCTTCAAGCAGTCGGTGTGGGCCGGTTGCCAGCGGAAACTTCCACGGGCCACTAGAGATTCTATGGTGGTCTGTTTTCCAATCCCTCTACACCTACGGGGTCTTGGGTCTCATTCATCAATGTGAATGTCATGGACGCTACTTTCCACCTTTTTGGACAATCCCATCACAAGGGGCGCACATGTGTAGAGGTCCGAACATTTTTTTTGTCGGCCCGCAACCTCTGTGTTAAAAGATTTAAAACAAAGGAGGTTCAAGAGAGATGTCCAATCATTGAAAATGATAAACTAATCCCAGAAATAGAATCCCCCAAATAAAGATACCATTATACATAAAGGAACATTTCTCAGATCATTTTGTTTGCGGGTTGATCTATGTTCATCATTTCTAGAAGAGAATGGGGAAGAACATTGGATAAAATACCCCCTACAAAGATATGTTGGATATACTAATGACATAGGATGGGATCTTTATTGTCTTCGATCATGGATCATTGCAATTCTTCGGTGCTCTTCAACATCTAGATCTGATCCTCCAATGTTCATCCCTTGGTTATTTATTCTTCTTTGGAGAGGTATTCTTATGGTGGTTCATCAGATATTCCCTGCATTTGTTAATCCCCAAACTCCAACAAATTTTAATATTATATGAGACATGTGTAACGACGTTGTGCACATTTACAAAAACTATTAATGATCCACGTTTAATGATCCTTTCACAAAACATTAAGATAACAACAACTCAATTACAAACAAGAATGTTTTAACACTCTTTTGTCACACTTGTCGTGGCACCACTGCATCACCATCTGCTACTCAACAGTGTAAAAATTAAATAAAATTGTTAAATTAAATTATTTTATTATTTTTATCAAAAAATATGAAAAATAAAATTTCTTCTTGGACCTTCCCAGCAAAAGTTATGTTATTGGTAGGAAAATACCGATGTTCCGAGTTTAATGGTTCTCTCTGATTATTGATCACAGCATGGGTTCAAAAGATATAAGATCCTTCTTGCACATTTTATGAACATGCCTTAAAAAGGTTCAAAATTCTATTTGAGGCTCTCTAACCCTTGAAATCACATATCGTTAGAGCTTGTGGTCACTGAATAATTCCATATCATTAAAAAATAACATGGAACTTCTAAGACATTACATGTGGACAATTCATCAGAAGAAATAACGATTCAATGGGAATAATAATTGTGGAATTGTAAATAATTGAACTCAAAACACTAATAGAGGTCTATAAAAACAGTTATGCAAAAAACCGTGGGTATAAGGTTAGTAGGTGAACCTATACCCACGATTTTCCAAAATTGTGGGTATATGCCCTAGTTTCCTTTTAAGACCTATAGCCACAGTTTTGGAAAACCATAGGTATAAGGTATTTTCCAATGACCTATATCGATGGTTCTTGAAAACCGTAGGTATTTTTGTTTTTTTAAGACATATACCCACGGTTCTGAAGAACCGTGGGTATAGCTTTCCCACGTTATGGCAGAGAAATAAAATTAGGCAGGACATAGAAAAAATTTGGAGGGAAGACATTTTTTCATAGTTTACATTAATATATTTATATACATATAAATAAAAACATTCAAAAGTTATTTTGTTTGGTTGGTCCGTAGTTGGGGGCGCTTTTGTGAGGCGCTGCCTGAGGTGGGGGTTCAAAACCCTACAAGAGCATTTTTTGAATTTAAATATCGAATATTAATATATATATATATAAGCAGATATATGTATATCTAACATATAGAAAGCATAGTTCAGTTGGTGGCTTGGTTCGATGATTAGCACGAGTCCTCTACTCGAATCCCAGGGGGGTGCCTTTTTTGAATTTAAATACCGTGTATCAATATATATATGCAGATATATGTACATATAACAGATCAGAAGCCCAGTTCGGTTGGTGGTGCGGTTGCGAGTTTTAGTGCGAGTCCCGGGTTCAAATTCTTGAGGGTGACTTTTTTGAATTTAAATACCGAATATTAATATATATAAGTAGATATATGTACATATAATAGATAAATAGACCAGCTTATTATATATATAAGCAGATATATATACATATAACATCTAAATTGCCTAGCTTAATATCGAATATTAATATATATATATAAGCAGATATATGTACATATAACAGATAAATAGCCCACCATATTAATATATATAAGAAGATATATGTACATATAATAGATAAATATCCCAGCTTGGTTGGTGGCACGTTTTTGAGGGATAGCATAAGTCTTCGGGTTGAGACCCCCTGGGTTATTTTATTGAATACCCACGGTTTTCAACCATGGGGTCTGTTGTGTGCCATGATGGAAGAACTGTGGTTATAGGATGAGACCCTTATACCGACGCCATTCCATCCCACAATTCCCAAAACTGTGGGTATAGTCTATGCCCACGGTTCAGGTGCCTTTATTGAATTTAAATTCTGAATATTAATATATATAAGCACATATATGTACATATAACAGATAAATATCCCAGCTTGGTTGGTGGCACGTTTGTGAGGGATAGCGCGAGTCTTGGGTTTGAAACCCCCTGGGTTATTTTATTGAATATCCACAGTTTTCAACTGTGGGGTCTGTTGTCTTCCATGCTGGAATAACTGTGGGTATAGGCTGAGACCCTTATACCGATTCCATGCCAGCCCATAGTTCCCAAAATCGGGGGTATAGGCTATGCCCACGGTTATCGGGGCCATACCCATGGTTTTGAACCATTGGTGTAGGGGCTATACCCACAGTTTTGAACCGTGGCTATAGACCTTTTTTCGATTAGTGCAAGTCATATATTCATCACTCTATGAGGTAAGTTCATATGTAATATGTCAGTGAAATAAATGGATGAATTCTTTTAAAATAACTAGATAAGGAAAAATAAATATGGAAGAGTATGAAACAAAAATGATGCCATATAAATGGATAAAAATTAAATTTTTCTATATTTAGGTCAATGAAAAATCTCATGGGCATATAATAACAGATACTAATATGAACGAAATGATTTCTTTATGGATATCAGATATAAAAAACATGAATATATATATATATATATCATCAAGACCATTCACAAGTCGTTTTAAAATTATAGATATAAACTCGTTTAATTTGAAAAACTAATTTCTTTCATGATAACATATCGATTTATTGAGGAGCTATAAAATTTTTGGGATCCACCAATCATTACTAGTCCAATTCATTACTGATATCAAATAATTTAAATAAATATTATTCCTTATCGAATATATGTATTGAACAACGAATATGAAATTATAAATGTTTACTAAAATAATAAATTAACTCTCAAAATAGAAAAAAATTGTATAATGTTATAATATTTATCCAATATTAAAATATATAATAAATGATATGGATAATTAGGGGGAATTTAATATTCAATGATCATTGGAGATTGAATATATCATGTGTAATAAGAAATTATTTACAGAAGTGAATTTGATTACAATCATTGGGAAAATAAATTATAAAAAATCCTGAGGATGAATTTGGAATTTATCAATACAATAGATCCAAAAATAAATAGTTTTTGTTTTTTAGGAATATAAATAATATGAAATGATATTTCAAAATCATTCTTCTATAAAATATCTATTATTGTCAAAAACCTTTTGACACTGAATTTTTTAGAAAATATGTTTTAATTTTTTTTTCTATAAATAACATCTTTTTTGTAATTCATTTAATGATTTAATGAAATGATGGTGGAAAGATCAGTACAAGATTTAAAAGGTAAAAATATCATTCTTTATTATAGTAAAAGTTTAGAAAAATGCCTTGATTAGACATAGACAACAACAATCCATTGAAAACATTTGTAAAACAATAAAGGTTAAAAAACACCATTACCAATAAAATTAAATGTAGTATTTTAATTTTTTTTAATAAATCATGGTTTTTGGAAGAAAACATGTTCAACTAATATTGGGAGAAACCATGTTGAGTTTCTCAGAAAACATTTTCTATGACAATTTTTGTATGAATGATTTGAAAATTTCTACTAATACATGAAAATTGTCATGAATAAATAGTGGAATGAAAAATAAAATTCTAGTTGAAAAATAATCATATATGTTTATCAATGTAAAATACCATTTAAATATCAATAATGTTATTGTTGAGGAAAATAATCTTTGAACATTACAAATTTTCCATAGCACATTGAAACAATTTAAATCATAATCCTTATTAAACAATACCATTAAATATATGTATTAAATACCATGAATATATATTATTATTAATGATATTATATAGAAATAGGGTAATTAGATACACCACACAAATTATGTAAGTGTTTAACAAGACATTTATCTCACGAATGTAAAAACTGAGAGGAGAATACCTTACCTTGAGATTTCTTTTGGGTGATCATCAATTAAATTCCTCAATAATAAACAGAACTAAATTTTTTATTTTATTTTAATCCATTTTATGTTTTATAATTTATTTTATTTCACTTTGTACTATATTTTATACTTCTACTTAAACAATTATGTTCACATAGGGTTATTTAACCATATTCAATTTTTGTGTACTAAACAACTCTGGTAGGATAACTATCATCAAAAGGGTCATTAAATTGCATATATATAATAATAATTACTTAATTATCATATTTATAATATTTATATAGTAATTATACTCATTATATCAATTAATAAATATGGATATAAAAATTGAATCAATGTTATGATCATGGAGACAGTAGATCGTATATATTCTTGAGTAAAATTCCCATTGTTAAAAGATTAATATGTAAATAAATATTGAAACACCATATCATTAAAGAATGATAATTATTTAATAAATACCAAATTATATAATAATATATACTTATATAAATAATTATTATGATGTAAAATGAATCACATAATTTCAAGGATGTTGTAGTCCACATGTCCACGAAGAATGTTATCATGTTTTAAGTGTGTGATATGGTTATAGAAAATGAGATATATGTATATATTTTTATATAAAGTGAATTATTTCATGAATATAATAAATTTTTTAAATGTATCATTTTTTTAAAAACCATCCTCTATACATTTCATGTATTCTGTAAACTAATCACATCGTGTTGATGGGGATGTAGTCCTTATATCCCCAAAAGAGGTTATCATATTAATATAAAATAACATTTGTTAAATATATGGATAATAAAGTTATTATTGAAGTATAAATAGATAATACATATAATATATATCATATATTAATATATTATCCTTAATAATGGCCAAAATAGTGGTGGTAATTGAAAAATTAATAATAATCATTTCGTGAGGCACTAGTTCACCGTATAGAGAAACAGTATGATTGTTAACAATTAGATTGAATTTTCTATTAGTGTGCATATTAAAAAATAATATAAAAATACTATAATATATAGGATATTATTTTTTTATAATGGAATATAATAAGAATTGTTTAGTGGTTGTATAATTGAAAAAAACCATATATCTTGAGAGAAGATGTTACCTCGGAATCAGGATACTTATTTTGGATAGTTTCCAAAGGAATAAATTTATTTTTTTAATCCCAATGGGATATTTCATGGATTAGGGGATGCATTTTATGAAGATATTGGGGATGATTTTGTTCAATCCAATTTGGATTGAAGGGTGTGAGTAATGGTGAAAAGTTGTTTCCATTTATAATGGATGAAAGGACTCACTTGGTATTTTTGAATACATGTTAGATTTAACATGTTACTACCAAAGAAATTATCAAAACAATCCAAAATAAATAATTTAATGTTAATGTTAGATATATTTCCAGAAATAGGTATTTGGATAAGTGGTTAGGTAATTTGGCACCTTAATATATTGTTTTAGTCCTACAGTAAATATAATATTTTTATCAATAATGATTATAAAAATTAATTACCTTCAAAAATATTTTTTGAAAATTGAATGTTTATTCTCATTAGAAATTATAAATTTTTCTAACTCAAATTATGAAATTTATTTTTTAATATGCTAATCATCTAAGTGTTATAAATTTATATAATTATATTCCATTATGCGGGACTACAATGACTATTTGTAATGTAAAAATTTCTGAAAGACTTTTAGGTTCTTATAATCAATTTATAGTTTAAATTGAATAACATTATATATATTATATTAAATTATATAAATATGATCTATGTAGACTTAAAAAAATTAAAAATCTACATTATCTTTATAAATAAATTAGATGAAAATTTTATTTGGAACAAAAATCCAATATTTTTAACTGTTCATTAAAAAATGTAATGTTTTAGGGAAATTTTAAAAATTCTACCTAATATAATTTTTATGTTTCTAAATCAAATAGGATGTTTATCATGACATATTAAATCAATTAATAAGAAAATAGCATATTTAAAATAGGATCTCAAAAAAGGTATGTAAATTTTATTTATAAATATATTGGGTTTTATTTGTAAAATAGAGTATGTTCTTATCTTATGTATACCCAATATAATGGATTAATATAAAAGAAATCAATTTAAAACATAATATATATATTAAATTAAAATAAATGACTTATTGTAATTAATTTAATCTTTTATCAGAAAACAACTTTTTGATCATACAAATAGCGTTTTATGAAAATATTCACTCTATATTAATTTGCATCATATATAAATTTCTAATAAATTTGTAAAAAATTATTTCATTATATATTTTTATAAATAATAATTTTCATAAGATAGTAATTACTATTCATAACCTCCAACATAACCTATAGTTTATATAATATTATATTAAATAATATGATTTTAATAACATATTATTGATCGGTAAAACACAGTATTTCGTGTAATGCATGCCACTGAAGAAGATCAATATTTCATGTAAAGCATGATAAATTGATGTTTCATGAATTAAAATAAATAGAATCTTTTATAAATAGGAAATATAATATAAAGTATATCGATGTTATATCCCCTAGGGTGTTTGGTGTCTCCTATCATAAACGTTATCAAATATATTTTTCATACATTAGTTTTATGTGGGTGTAACAAATAAACAATATATATAAATTCATGGGAATGATTATTAGATTCAAATGGAGTCTTCTATTTAAAAATATTACTAGATATTATTTTGAAATGTAGGGTTTTACCATGGATCACTATAACATTACTTCCCATTGTGGTTTTTGAGTTGGAGCAATCACATATGGAAAATTAAATGAATAAATTAGAAGTTGAATTTATGTAATTAATATATTAATTAATTATCCCCTAAAAAATCAGTACATATTAATTAATCATAACTCCCATATCACTACTTATAGTAAAAAAAATATCTATACCTTGATGGAGATAAATAGAATGTGCATGGTTTCATTAGATTAAGACAATGGTAATATAATAGATAAATTGGTCAGAAACAAACAATCCAAATAAATTTTATGGATCATTAATTAAAATTTTATTTTTCAATATTCCAATTAAATGAATTAATGTTGGTATATGCAATTTTAATATGCAATGGATCTACATTCCATTAATTTTTTTAGTTGGGATATTTCCCCAAATTATATCATGATCATTAATGGGTATCTTAAAATAAAATTAATAGCTATTATATATAAGATAGATTTAATCCTACAATATTTCCCCAATAAGTGTTGTGTTCTTCCTTGGTGTGTCTTAAAGACCCTGTAATTGTGTATAGGTAAAAAAATCATCTCATGATGTATTATCATAATTGAAGCTTACTGTAGATATTGGTGATATGGAGATTTGATTCTAGGTTTTGCTATATGGTATATGTGGAGGTTATGAGATTTCTAGGATAGAATGTATACTATTATGAGATAATATTATATGGTATTGGAATAGGAAATATGTATGGATGGTTAAATATTCAGGGGGAGTTTGGCTGAATCGGGGGGTCTATGTTTTAATAAGGTATGTCTATATGTTATGTAAATAGTACTATAATGTTTCATATAAAGATATTGCCACATAATATTGTATGCGTGGGTTATGTGGATTCTACCATTCAATAAGTGAGGTGAGGGAAAATGTCTTCTCACCATCCATCCAATCCCTCTTGATCAATAGGTTGAAATCCCACCAGGTCATTGGTATGGGAATACCTTATCTCTCAATTCTCATGGAATACATTGTGTGGGGTGAAATATTGGGTGCAACAAACATTGGAACAAGTTTTTTTTCCATAATTAGTATTTGGATGGAATGGTATATCATTATCTAGGAAAAGTAGGCCATTGGATTTTCAGGATTGGACCGTAAGTGGGAACAATGCTATACATGAACCAAGAATGGGATTCATGAAAATTGGATTATTGTGTATTCATGTCATGTTAATTTCATTGAATGGAATTCTGGGATTTGGGAATCATTACTAGATTACCTTTTTAGTAAAATAAGCTTCCAATGTTATGTAGTTATCAGTATATATCAATATAGTCTATTATGTTTAGATCATTACATCAATTTTGAGATATTTAGAGATATTTTTTAATTATCTTACCAAGGTGGATGATAAGGATTGAGTGTGATGATAGAAATGTCATCCGGTCAAAAATCCACATGATGCATGTTTTTTGGGTTATATGTCCCTCATATTCATTATTTATGATAATAAATTGTCCACCATATATATGGATCATTGAGTCCTCGTTATTTTTATAAGGTTTGTATACTACACGTAAGTATGAAATGTAGGTCCCCAACGCACTACATATAATGTTTAGTAATCACTTTCACACTCAATGAAATGAGAAATTAACTATTCAGTGAGTACTTCCTTAATCTATGACTCATTCCATTACAAGTCACAAGTAACCTGTTACTAATGCAGATTGTTTTTTTGTTAAGGCTTTAGGTCATTTATATTATTAGAGTTACAGGATGATTTATCTAATAACATGAATGGGTATAAATGGGATAACTCTATATACCATGTACTCTCCATTATATATCTCGTTTATGGTTATTATAGATGGTGTTTGAACTCCCTTAACTGACTATAATTTTTTCTAAAGGGTTGGGTCCCCGTTGTTTTCAAAAATTGTGGAATTTTAGAGGAGGTTGTAGACAATAAAGGGTTGTACCCCCATAGTCAGAATTCATACATAATTTGGTATATAGTCCTCATTTAGTATTTTCAACGTCTCTATGATGAATGGAAAGGAATCCTTGATCTGACTCAAAAAGGCTGGTGAATCCTCTGGCATACATTAGTTTCCATCAAGATGTGGTAAATGAAAGAAATAATTATTTCAAATAGTGATACATTTTTATAAAATATGATTTTATAGAATATCATGAGGAATAACCAACTTTTATTTTTTCTATGATTATTGATAACTTTGTTCTATCTGTGGATCTTCGAGTGGTATATGAAATTTGGATCCATATTGACTTTGTCCCAGGAAACTTTTTATACATGGGGATATGTTCTAATAGATGGATTTGGTTTTTCATTAGTACTTCATCATGTCCTACATTGTATTTTTATACTCGCATATATATGATATTTGTTACCACATATTATTTTTCTATCTAGATTACATAGTGTTCATAGGTGGTGCTGGGGGTCATAGATATGGTTTAAATTGTTCAAATAGGATGCATATTGATTATTTGGGATTAATGATGATTCAATGTAGGATATGATGATGTCAATGAGTATTATGACTAAAGATCAATCACATAGTACACATACTAAGTATCAATTATCAATTGTATTTTGGATAAATGATTTGATCACTTTCCTGATGTATACATCTGTTTGTATTTTCATACATGGAATTGTATGTGATATTTTTATCACATTCATTTTTTAATCATTGTTTCTCTATTTAATATATTTCTTTTATGTTTCATATTTCTTATTATACATTATTGACATGTATCTTATATATAATGATATATGATAATCCACCACTAATAATTATGATTTATATTCAATAGTTATCATCCACGAGCATGTTATAAAAATGATTGGCGTGTAACTCTCATATTAATGATACCCCTGGTATATCATCAGTGGGTTATTTCATGTAAGAGTTAGTTAAAAGATTATTTTTACATGGAATACATTTTGGAGTTATATGGTAGGTCATCACGGTTTTTTTATTTTTCAATTTTTATGTTAACTTGGTCATGAGTTCGATAATAAATCAAGGGAGACTAGTGTATCTTCAATGGAAAATGTTACCTTTTTTATTATAACTGTAATATATTATTTTTGAGCCATATATTAAATATTACACTATGGGGTATAATAAATATACAATATGCATCAAATAGTTTTATATTTTCATGTTCATGGAATTATTATGTCAACTCATTCAAATATATCATAATTATTATGTGTTCACCCTATCAGTTTTTATTGTTTCCTACTAATATCAATGATAATTGAAAAGGATGAATCTTGATCAGAATTTTTTTTTTCTTATAACTATCATAAACTGATATTGACTGCTAATGATTTATTTTTTTCACATCAATTTATATATATATATTTCC
Source organism: Viscum album (assembly GCA_963277665.1). NCBI lineage: Eukaryota > Viridiplantae > Streptophyta > Magnoliopsida > Santalales > Viscaceae > Viscum > Viscum album. The sequence continues at coordinate 2,050,104,810 of OY728127.1, forward strand.
CCATGATATGAGTTGATTCCTCCCCACCCTTACTGATGGTGGGAAAAATTCATTAAATGTATGTTGTGAATCATCTTGGACTACTCGGTCATATCACTTGACCATGTTTGTTGTAATTCTGGAAATTCATCAGTGATCTCAATGAACAAATAACTAATAACTATGTAACAAAAACACATTATGTAAAAGTAGTTTAGCCTAAAATATTTTACATAAGATCATATAGTAGAAACTCACTATGAATCTACATTGTTTTCCCATTCATTGGAAGAAATTGAAAATAAAATTACCAGTCTATATAATGAACAATCTAAAAAATGAATTAACATAAAAATTTACCAAATGATACAAAGATAATATAGGTGAATATTCTAATTTTGGAATATAAATTAACTAAAGTAGTTAATAATCAAGTTGAAAAAGTGGAAATGGGTGATTCCAAGATAATAAAAAACTAAAATCTATAAATAAAGAGAAATTTGACAAAGATGATTATATAGAAATGACCAGAAAATAATCCATAATACTGAATTCCTATGAAATCAAATTCGTAATACCAATGGTCACCATCATATCCTAGCATTATTATCAAATCATAGAGATAATGGTATAAAAAATGGGAACATGGGACAAATAATGAAATCTATATACACACAATGGTGAGTATATATGTTGTGAGTTAAACAAAAATAGAAGTATATCACTAAAGTGACGATGAAATTTCATATATAAATAATTTTATAAACTCATGATAGAAAAAAATATAAAATTATGTATTCCATGAGAAATGTTTTAACGAAAAATAATGATGAAGTTAACCAGTTATATTAAACATCCTCCATTATCTTATAAACCAAGTTTCGAACCATCACCATGGATATAAAATCATTTTAGACCATAAATACTGACTCCTCAGTTTTAAAAAACTAATACATATTCTAATATTTTTAGTTAATCATTAAAACTTAGTATATAAAAAAATTTCATTTGTTTAAGTAAAATACATATACAATCCACATATAAAATTAATTTATAAAACATCCAAAAATATTGATTGATGGGAAACAAAAAAACATTAGAACTAAACCATCATTGATTGGAAGAAAATAAATCAATATAAATATTTGATTACAAAATCACCATGATTACAAAGTTACCAAATAAAAAATTATAATAAAAAACACTAAGTAGATTCAAAAAAATGACCACATTTTCAATGGAAACATCCTTGTTCCAATTATGAGGTGGTCAATGATAATACTAAACATGAATAAATTGATGTACTAGATTATTTTCAAATGAAAACCACATGATTCAATATCACTACTCTAATTATTGGACCCCTTATTCCAACAAACAGAATACATATTGAGGTACCATGTGTATTCAAAATCTAATAAGTGTAGAAAATAAATATACCACTCAATTATTTCAAAGGGTTCTGAGGAAAATAACTCTATTTAATTGGTCAAATATTATAACCCAATATCAATTATAAAAAATTATATAATATAATGTAACACCCCAAGCTTCCACGGTATGTTTCCCTTCGAATAATGCAATAGCTTGCATTGTACGCAACTTCGAGATTCTAACACATCGCGACCAATCAAAGAAGCCATTATGAATAATACTACCCACTTTTTGAAATTTTATAAATTTTACCTCTCAAAATGGACTTCAAATTTGGACTTGGAATATCAAAATTATCCTAGGGTAAAATTTTTGTACTTTTTGGATAACTTTTATATTTTGATGAATAGTGAAAATTACTAAATTTTAATTAAAAATAACTTTTTTAATCAAAATAATTAATTGAAATAAATTATTAATTTGAGGGGTTTTAAAGTATATTTAGAATATATTTTTACCATTTAATACAATTTTGGTCATTTTACATAATATCACATTTAAATCGGAAATAAACTACTGTCAATCTTCTAATAGTTATTATCTCTAAAAAACATGTTTTTTGTTTTAACAAGGGGAATTAATTTTAAATTAATTTTTTCCACTTCTGTGTTTTGAATGTAGAAAAATGGATTCCAAATTTGGAATTAGTATGTCAAATTGAGTAAATATTTAAATTTTATTTTTATACATTTTGAAAAATTACTTCGGAAAATATTTTATTTACCATGGTTAAAGGGTAAATCCGGTAAATATGGGTAAAAATAATATTATAATAATAATATATTACCCTAAAACGTGTCCTAACCCTATTTTTTGAGATATATATGACCATGAGCTTATTTGGGTCTATTTTTGGACCCCATGAATCCTCTTGTAAGTGATAATGTCACTTTATATTAATTAAGTTAATGTAAATACAAAAATGATATAAGCATATATATTTTATGAAAAAAAATTACATAGTGTTGTATATGTTATATTTTCGACTATAAATATTTATTATAAATATAAATAGATTTCCAACATAATTTTAATTTATTTGTAATTTTTAGACATTGAATAAGAAAATTTATTTATGACACAATAATGATGCAATATTCTCCTTATTAATGAAAGAATCAAATTATTCGTATTATAAATATAAAAATAAATATAATTTGAAAGTTTTGATGACATCCACGAATTTTATTGATTAATAGGACATTTTTTATTTCTTAAATTATTTTTGTTCTAATTAATAAATTTTTTATGACTTTAAAAAAATCAATTATTAAATAATGTCAAAATTGACATAAATGCGTTTTTAAATCATGTATTATATTATTAATTGATATTCTATTCCTAAAAATCTACCGATCTCACAAAGGACTTATATCATGATAGGTGTAACATTAATGGACCACTTTTGGGTCTCTTGGATTTATATTGTATGTTTATTAATTATATAATATAAAAATACAAAGTGACATGGTTAATGTCAATCTAATTAACTAAAAGTTAAAACTAAAAGATAAGGTTAATATAATGACCCAAACCTATCTAAAACCAATTGTTTGGGTGTTGTTAGACCCATACCCACCTTATACTTTGAATAATCTACTTTGGAGCCATTATAAACCGAATATGAATTTATTATAAAATAATACTTTGAGTTTTTTCTAAAGAGCCCCTCACCCGTTATAAGAGGACACAACCTATAACCAATTCTTCACACATTAAAAGAATTTTTGTTCAGCCAAACCCAGTCCAAATACACTTTTTACATCCCTCACGTTAACCAAGAGTCCTTATTTTGATCATAAATACAACCCATGGAGCCCTTTTGATCAAATCAAAAGGAAAAACCCGAAGAAGAGGTAATGTTTTCACCAACCTTTTTCAAGTTCCCTTATTCTTCAACTTCTTCTTTCATTGTTATTTCCTTTTTAAAATAATAAATCCAGTATCTTATATATACTATAATTTTATTATAAATATGGTACAACCATATTCAGTATTCTATCATTCCATTGAATGACATGTCACCATACGTGTGTACATACGGCTTACCGTCTCCACGTCGTGGTGTAATTGTTATTCTAAAACATTATTATTTGGATGGGTATGATAATGATTTGTAATTGACGTAAATAATAAATATAACATGATAATTATTCTGTATATATGATATACCATCCAATTATATATTATTTAAATATCATAATAATGATATTGTCACTCGTGTGTACATTCGGACTACTGTCTCCACGAACGTGATGAGATTCATTCCCCATCGAATCCACGCAATTATAATTCTCATTTTATGATTAAAAATAATGTTTAATGACTTTATCTCATACTGGATATGAATAATATACAACCTATTCATAAGAAACATGACTTATGTAACAAAATATATAAAAGAAAACGAGTAAGTTAACACCCAAAACAATGATAATACTACGATTTTATTAAAAAAACAATGATAAAAGATCATATATTATTTCATATTAATGTATATGATTATTTTATAATTTAATAATAATAATTTCACCATTATACAAGAGGTTAACCAACCCTCAATAAAGTAAAAGTACAATGTAAGGGTTTATTTCACAATCTCTTCATTATCTAAGGTTGTTTATATGTAATTATCTTCTGGGACATCTTTATCATCCACATCCATGATTCATAAAAATATATTTCAATATTTTTTTACTATTTACTAGAAAATGCATTAATGTAATTTATACCCTTCCTTATTTTGAAATGATTCTTTCCGTTTTTTTCCAAACAAGGTACTTTTTGACATTTTCGACAAATTTAAGGTAATAATGTTTTTTTAAATTATTCGGCGGGTGCGGATATTTTCTACCATTATAAACATGTCTAAGAATCCCTTACAAGATTAGAAAGAATATTTTGAATGTAAATGTTTTATTTTATAATTATGTGACTTTTAAATGACTTTAAAATGAATATTTTATGAATTTGTGAATGGTACACATTATCAAGATCATAATTTTAAATGTTTTAAAGATTTATCTTTATAAATATTTTTAATTAATGTCCATGTTTTCAAAATGATTTTATGGATTTATTTATATGGACATGAAATTTTTGAAATGATATATCTTTTCAAAAGTTTCATGGTGGTATGTGACACTTTGATTCAAAAATCTCATTTAAATTACTTCCTTAATAAATGTGTGATTTTTAATGATTTCAGAAAAGAGATATTTCTCTCAAATAATTTTGATTTCATCTATGTCAACAACCTTTGATGGATTTTAATCTTATTTGATGTTTACTTATTATGATACAAAACATTCATATTCTGTTGAAGGCTTTGTGATATGTTTGACTGTGGATGTGTTATTTTAATACCATTCATGGTTTGTGGAAAAAGAATTGACACATTGTATGCTAGTTTTAATACAAATGTTTAGGTTATGTTTAAAAATATTCATATGAGTAATGTGTTGGACTTAATAAGTGATGGGTGGAGCCCACTATAGCTCCTTGATTCATCAACAATTCTCATGAGACAAAGTAGAATCATGGCACGAGGCCTTGACAACATCTTATTTGTACTCTTGGCATGAGGCATTGGCTATGTTGTTATGATAGTCTGACATTATGAATTCCATCATTATGAAAGTGGTTATTGATATTTCATTTGATTAATCTAATAGTAGAATATCCATGTGAATAAGTAAATGGAATTATTTCATTTTATTTCTACCATATTATGCTGAAGATCAAGTTTAAAAGGCTTTTTTAGTTATACATTGCCATAAATGTTTATGCTTATTTATGAAAGTTTCCTCTATATTGTTATCCTAAACTGGGCATTTGAGATCACCCCTTTCTATGTTTTATTTTTCCTAGGATGTGAAGAAGTATTTTATGAATGACCTACATGGATAGAATGAGGGGATATGAGTGTGGACTATGGAAACTATGTTTCTTTTATTTTCATTTTATGATGTAATGTAAACATTATAAATGTATCTAGTGTTTACAAGACTACTAAACTAATATATCTTTCAAGAATTGATATTTTGTGATTATGCTAATGTTATGTAATAGTGCACCAACTCTGGGTAACTAGGGTTCGGGTGTTACAGTTGGTATCAGAGGAAGTTTAGTACAAACCTTAGAATTAGATTTTGATAAACTCTGATTAGAGAAAATAGTCCTAAGATGGACTTTGAGGATTGGTGTAGAATAACTTCCTAGAATTTTGGTATTGTAAATATTTTGTGAGTTTTCTGATCAATACATCCCAATCTGGATACGAGTAGGTAGAGGCGGCTCTGGAACAGATGTACCTAGGGGTAAAATCCAAAAACACCGCTTTGAGCAAGACTCGAACGGGAACTGGTGCACGACAACGGGCCTTGCTGCACTTTGGGTTACGACACTCTTCGAGGATATGCATAGGATAATTATCCTTTTTTTAAAAAACCATTATGAATGGTTTATGAGTATATACTTACTCAATGAAACAAAATTATGATTTTGGATTATTTCCATGAACTGTAAAATTTAAGTCAGGTACTTTTCATGTTTGGAATTATTCATTGCAATTCATAAACTGACCTAGTTTATAATATTATATAGAAATGGCACCTAGTAGAAGGAATTTGAACTCCAGAAATACGTATGATCCAAAGAGTATGAAAGATAACATCATTCATGGTATTAATCCAACATTTATATGGGAAATAGTCTCCCATGTATTCTCAACATATGAAGAAATAGTGTCATGTGTTAATATAATAAGTAATGAAATATCATAGTCCTATGGCTTTAAAGGGAAGCAAGAGAAGAAAATGGTGGAAGAGAGAAAGATGGATAAAGGGATTAGGGAAAAGAAGAATTTTCCCATATATGATAAATGTGGGAAGAAACACCCTAGAATGTACCTAAAAGGAATGGGAGTTTGTTATAAGTGTGGAGAAAAAGGAAACCATGTACGTAACTCTAAGGGTTAGAAAAAGGATTCAAATGTACATTGCTTCATCTGCAAGGAGTTGGTACACTACGTGAACCAATGTACAAATCATCAGAGTATTCCCCAAATGATGCTATTGTATAATAATCATGTTATGATACTACCACAGATGAGGAGGAATGATTAGAGTTCTTATGTTGTTATTAGAGAATTATGTCATTTTAGTGTTGTATCAACAATGTGCTGGTTATAATAATCATGGAGTATATAAGGATTGTACTACAGTACCATTTCATTAAGGACTTGAGACTATGTGGAGCAAAGAAAAGTGACTCAATAGATGGTTAAATTTTTGGAAAATATATGTTTGAGATAATGATAAACCATAATATGGTTTTGATACCGAGGTAGTGATTTTGGAATAATATATGATTGATATGGATAAATTATTTAGGATATTCTTGACTACCATGAAACTGATTAATGATTTATATATTTCATCATTGTTGGAGTTTACAAAATTTTAGGATAGAAGGAGTATATCCAGTATTCTATAAGTGATAAGGTATCATGAATGTAATCAATAAAGTTTTATGGTATTTCAGGATGTCGTAGTGTTTTAATATAATACATGATGAAGGTGTTCATATGCTATTACGTGGAAACAAGGATATTCATTGTGTTTAACTACCTTATAAATTTTGGACTATGAGTTTGGACAGAAGTATTTTGGATAATCCTAGTTTGATATTATTTTTGGATTTCTATAAAAAGGAATACCTGGAGGTCGGGCGGCAACCAGTCACATCCAGCAAGGCCGCGAGACTTGAACCCACAACCGAAGCGCGACAAGGGAGTATCACCTAACACTGACCCACGTGATCTACTGGATTGAATAATGGAGTTTTTTTAATGGTTATGCTAGATGAATTATAAATTCATTTTTTAACCCTATAAAAATAGGATAAATAGAATATTATTTTAAGTTCTTTTATTTTTTAGAGTGAAAGATGAATGTGTGGTAGAACTTAGTTAAAGGATGGGAATCTACTTGTCATGTATATACTTTCCATCTTCTATTATTCAATGAATAAATTAATTCCTATAATTTAGTGAAGGGATAATAAAACATAAAATTGTGTTATCCTAATAACATATGTTTTGTTGAACTGATGATATTGTAAATCATCATAGATTGATCAATTTAAGGCCCTCAATTTTACACATGCTTGTGATTGATGACCTCAATCACTACATATAAATATTAATGTTTTTCCTCCAATCATATGTCTCTAATTTCCACCAATGTTCTCCTAATTAAGATCATAATGTGGTGGTGACCCTTTCATTTCAATTTTCCTCTTATTATGACTAAATTTTGTTAACCCAATTTCAGATGTGGGTTTTCCCACAAAGATATTTTCTATTTTCAACCTTTTATTTTCAAAGAATATTTTCAAATTTTGATGACACAATATATTTTAGTAGGGGAAAGTGTAACACCCCCAGCTTCCATGGTATGTTTCCCTTTGAATAATGCAATATCTTGCATTGTACGCAACTTCGAGATTCTAACACACCGCGACCAATCAAAGATGCCGTTATGAATAGTAATACCCACTTTTTGAAATTTTATAAATTTTTCCTCTCAAAATAGGAATCATTTTTATACTCATGATATCAAAATTAGCCTAGGGTATAATTTTGGTACTTTTTGGATAACTTTTATATTTTGATGAATAGTGAAAACTACTAAATTTTAATTAAATACAAATTTCTTAATCAAAATAACTAATAGTGATAAATTATGATTTTGAGTGGTTTTAAAGTTTATTTAGAATATATTTTTACATTTAATACCATTTTGGTCATTGGATATAATTCCACAATTAAACCGCACATAGAAAAGTCTCAATCTGTTGATATTTATTATCTCTTAAAAACACGTGTTTTGTTTTAACAACGGGAATTAATTTTAAATTAATTTCTACCACTTCTGTGTTTTGAATTTAGAAAAATGGATTCTATATTTGTAATCAGGATTTAAAAATTGTGTAAATAGGCAACTTTTTTAGACATTTTGAATAATTACTTCGGTAAATATTTTATTTACCACGGTTAAAGTGTAAATCTGGTAAATAAGGGTAAACAATAATATTATAATAGTAATAAATTACCCTAAAACATGTCCTAACACTATTTTTTGATACATGTACGACCATGGACTTCTTTGGGTATATTTGGGGTCCCCATTGATCCAATTGTAAGTGATAATGACACTTTATATTAATTAAGTTAAAGTAAATACAAAAATGACATAAGAATATATCTTTTAGCAAAAAAAATTTAAATAGTGTTATATATGTTATATTTTAGACTATAAATATTTATTATAAATATAAACATATTTCCAACATAAGTTTATTTTATTTATAATTTTTTGACATTTAATAAGTAAATTTATTTATGACACAATAATGATTCAATATTATCCTTATTAATGAATGAATCAAATAAATGGTATTATATATATTAAAATAAATATAATTTGAAAGTTTTGATGCCATCCACTAATTTTATTTATTAATAGGACAAGTTAGGATTTATTAAATTAAATTTTTTCTAATTAATAAAGTTTTTATGACTTTATCAAAAATCAATTATTAAATATTGTCAAAATTGACATAAATGAGTTTTTAAATAAAGTATTATATTATTAATTGATATTATTTTCCTAAAAATCAATCGTTCTACCATAGGACATATATAATTATTTATTTAACATTAATGGACCACTTGGTGGTCTCTTGGATGTATATAGTTAGTTATTTACTATATAATCTAAAAATACAAAGTGATATGGTTAATGGAAATATCCTTAACTATGATTTAAAACTAAAATATAAGGTTAATATAATGACCCAAACCTCTCTAAAACATATTTTTTGGGTATTTCTAGACCAATCCCCACCATATACTCCACTTTGGGGCCATTATAAACCGAATATGAATTTATTATAAAATAATACATTATGTTTTTCCTAAAGAGCCCCTCCTCCCCCTTATAAAAGGACACAACTTCTAACCAATTATTCACAACATAAAGCCTTTTGGTTCGGCCAAACCCTTCCTAAATACTCTCTCAACTTCCCAAAATTAATCCAATAGGCATTAGTTTGATCATAAATCCAACCCAAGAACCCTTTTGATCAAATCAAAAGGAAGAACCTGAAGAAGAGGTAATGTTTTCACCACCCTTTTTCAAGTTCCTTTCTTCTTCAACTTCTTCTTTATTTGTTGTTTCCTTTATAAAATATTAACTCTATTATCTTATATATAATGTGATTTTATTATAAATATGTTACAACTATATTCATTATTCTATCCATCCTTTAAATGAAATGTCACCATACGTGCGTACGTGCGGCTTACCGTCTCCACATCGTGGTGTAATTGTTATTCAAAAACATTATTATTTTGATGGGTATGATAATGATATTTAATTGATGTAAATAATAAATATAACATGATAATTATTCTGTATATATGATATTCCATCCAATAATATATTATTTTCATATCAAAAAAATGATATTGTCGCTCGTTCGTACGTACGGACTACCGTCTCCACGAACGCGATGAGATTCATTCCCCATCATATCCATGCAATTATATTTCTCATTTGATGACAAAAAATAATTTTTATGGACAATATATCATTCTGGATATGAATAATATATAACATATCCATAACAAACACATCTTATATAACAAAATATATAAAAGAAAACGAGTAAGTTGACACCTGAAACGATGATAATACTATGATATTATTAACAAATCAATGCTAAAAGGTCATATATGATATCATATTATTGTATATGATTCTTTTATAATTTAATAAAAATAATTTAACCATTATACGGGTGTTTTACCAACCCTCATCGAAGGAAAAGTACAAGGTAAGGGTTTATTTCACAATCTCTTCATTATCCAAGGTTTTTTATACGTAATTATCTACTGGGACCACTTTATCATCCACATCCATGTTTCATAAAAATATATTTCTAAACATTTTAACTATTTACTAGAAAATGGGTTAAAGTCATTTATACACTTATTTTTTTGAAAGTAATCTTTTTTTCATTTTCCAAACATGGTACTTTTTGACCTTTTTGACAAATTTAATGTAAGAATGTTTTTTAACTTATACGGAGGGTGCTGCTATTTTATTCAGTTATAAACTCATCGAAGCATACCTTACATGATTATATGAATATTACTAATATAAATGTTTTATTTTATCATAATGTGACTTTTAAATGGTTTGAAAATGAATATTTTAAGAATTAGTGAAACATACTCTCTATCAAGATCAGAATTTTAAATGTTTTAAAGATTTATCATTCAAAATCATTTTAATTAATGTCCATGTTTTCAAAATGATTTTAAGGATTTGTTTATATGAACATGAATGTTTTGAAATGATAATTATTTTCAAAAGTTTCAAAGTGGTATGGGACACTTTGATTCAAAAATCTCTTTTAAATTACTTCCTTAATAAATGTGTGACTTTTAAATGATTTCAAAAAAGTGATATTTCCCTCAAATAGTTTTTATTTCATCTATGTCAACATCCTTTGACGTATTTTAAGTTTATTTTTAGTTGATTTATTAGGATACAAAACATCCATATTGTATTGAATGTTTTATAATATTTTTACTGTGGAAGTGTTATTTTTATACCATTCATAGTTTATGGAGAAAGTATTGACATTTCGTATGTTATTTTTAATACAAATGTTTATGTTATGTTTAAACCTATACATATGAGGAATGTGTTGGACTTAATAAGTGATGGGTGGAGCCTGTTATACCTCCTTGATGCATCGGTAGGTCTTATGAGACACACTAGTGTCTTGGAATGAGGCTTTGACAAAATCTTATTTGTAGTCTTGGCACGAGGCCTTAGAAACATGGTTATGATAGTCTGGAATTATGAATTCCATCATTATGAAAGTGGTTATTGATATTCCATGTGATTATTTGACTACTATAATATCCATGTGAATAAGTAAATGGAATTATTTCATTTTATTTCTGCCATATTATGTTGAAGTTCAAGTTTAAAAGGCTTTTGATTTAGTTATACATTGTCTTAAATGTTTATGATTATTTATGAAAATTTCTGCTATATTGTTATCCTTACTAAGCATTTGAGCTCACCACTTTCTATGTTTTATTTTTCACAGGATGTGAAGAAGTATTTTATAAATGACCTATAGGGATAGTATGAGGGGATATGAGTCTGGAATATGGAGACTATGTTGTTGTAGTTTTCATTTTATGATGTAATTTAAACATTATAAATGTATCTAGTGTTTCCAAGGCTACAAAACTAATCGATCTTTCTAGACAAGATCTTTTTTGATCATTCCAACGCTATGTAATAGTGCACCGACTCTATGTAACTAGGGTAGGGCGTTACATATAATCTCATCATTAAATCTATCAAATGAAATAACCCATTTTATATCAATTTCTATGCATAAATTATAGCATTATTCTTCCCACTCATGGCATAATTGTATAATTGAAAAAAATATTAATAATGGGATAGAAAAACTAAGACTATTATACAACAAATACCTTTCAAAAAAATTTCTACTGGCCCCCTAAAATTATACTAGAACACCTATTAACATACTGTTTAGAATATAATTCCTAAAAGCATTTATTGAAAATAAAAAATTGGAAAACAATTTACTTTTTGAATATTATAAATAAACATAATGAAATTGAATTTCAAAAAAAAATAATACTGAAAAACATGAACAAAAATGAAATCACACCATTATTCACAATATTGGAACTTTAAATCCAATATAGTTCCTAAAATATATTTCAATACCCCATCTTTTAATGAATGAGCCTCACATGAATTCACAAAAAAAAACGGAATTCAAATCCATTACATTGGATATTAAAATTTTGATACAATTAAAATTAACGTTATACCATTAACTAATGTAATTGTAATTAGTTTATATTTCCTTCATGGGTACTTCATAAAGTTATATCACGAATATAAAATAAATAAAGGGATCATATTCATTTTATGACATTTATAATAATAAATTACACAAAATCAACCTAAATCTCAAATAAAAATTATTGGTTTTATGAATACCTTAAATAGAAATGGGTCTCAATAATCTCAAAAAAAAAGCAATCTAAAATGAAAATCCTACACAATCACTAAATTCATCCAACATGACAAATAAGACTCATTTGAAGATTGAAATATAATAGGTATCATATAATTATCACTATAGGAGACATAAATATTAACCATAACATCTAATCAACATGAAAATGGAATAAGAGAGGCTTTGATAGAAGAAATTATAAGTGATTTATTCTATTTATGTCTGCTGTCAATCATATTAGAAAAATAAGTGGATGAGGCCTTCCCAGCATTAATATCATAGAGATATAAAATAAGAAATTAATTAAAATAAAATCTAGGTATCCTTGGTCATGACTTGACATCCATTTTAATTACACAATGAATGTATCCAAAACAGCTACCTCACTGCCTGGGTAGTGTCACTAATTAACTTCTCTACATTACAATGTAACACCACTATAAAAAATTTAATTTTTCCTAGAACTAATCATGACATGAACTCCACTCATTAGAGTTTAAAATAATAATAGAAAACACTACAGAATGACCTTTTTGGTTCAAAAAATTACACACTAGAAAAAATTGCAATCTATGTGCTACACACCAACCACTATCGAGACATATAATTTTTATATATATAACATTAATGTAATTATGTTTCATTAAATTTTATTGAAAAAATACAGATGATATTTTTATGTTTTGTATTGGAAACTATGAAAAAAAATTTCATATAAATAATATTCATTCCTCCTAAAAAAATTAATTCATCTTACTTCACCTCATTATGTATAATTAACTAGGGACATCATCAATATCAATGGTGAAAATAATAAAGATTAATTAATATAATAATAAAATGCACCATGAATGTTCATCATGGATAAAATATATTGTGAATCATGTTCGGGTAATCATAAGTATATGTGACGTAACATTGAAATATTTATAAAACCTAATTGAAAAAATTAATTAGAAAATCGCCAGTGTATTATAAAATATATTACCAGGAATGTTGACCATGGTATCTAAAAATAGTACCAATTAATACTGTTAGTGTATTTTAATCATTTCATCTATATATATTTTAACTATATCTAATGGATTAAAAATACATCAAGAAGTACCCCTCATCTCACTAACATTACATGTGTCATACTATTCATATATTATATGATGATATTTCTAAATTTTAAGACTTTGGTTGATAATTTGGGTTCATTACAGGGGAACAGACAAATAATGATGTATGTTAACATATATAAAAATAATCTTGATTTGTTTTTTTAAGATATATACAACATAATTGCATGTCATTGAAAATGAATCAATGATTTCAACAACAAAATATGGTTTTTAAGAAGTTTATTGAATGGGATTAAATAAAGAAAACAATACCATCATAATAATAAGGAATCATTTTCATAGTAATTAAATGATTTTGATTTTAGAAAATCTTAGTTAATTGAAAATAAAATTTATTTTTACAAATATATACATGAATAAATCGAGAGAGGATGTAATAACTCATATGGTAAATGGAATCCTAATATTGGGAAATGATTGTTGGAACCCTAAGAGCTCCTCGTAAAGGATATATATAGAAAATGTGAATAAATTCATCATCAATAGAATTTGTGTTGAGAAGAATTGCTGATTGTGTTCTTATTTTTAGAAGAATGGGTTGAAATTATTTATTAATATCTAAATATGTTTTTTAGAAAAATTTATAAAAAAGGAAAAACCATTGGGTTTCTAATGGATATAAAAGTTTTATATTCAATGGGGAAGTTGTTTGTCGTATTTATGTTTATTATAAACCAAATAGCATGAAATAAAATTATAAATTATGTGATATAAAGTCATATTCATAATTTTTTCATAAAATTTAAAAACATATATAACAAAATGTAATAATAATTATAGGATTTTAAATTACTTATTATTATTTTAAAATTAATTATTTGATTACAAAAACACTTTTATAGTATATAATTACACTAAATTAAGTATTGTATAAAATTTTTGCAATTATAATTATATAATAATATCTAAATGTTCACAACATATTATAATAATTACCCAAATATTTAAATACCATATAAAATTATGAAAACCTAATTTATTACCCATATTAAAGTGATGTTTTTAAAAATGATCATATTTTATATGGGTAATATATTTTAATGAAAAAAATTAATTTCTTTTAAATATTTATCTATCACTTAATTCAAATTTTCATTATACAATGAAATGTATTTCTCAATTGAACACTAAATATAATTCAAAAAAATTATTTTACTATTTCTAGTTAAATAAATATTATAGAATATATATTTTAATTAATATAAACATTTTTTTATCATTAAAAATATTAATAAAATAAAAATATTTATATCTTCCAAAAATAATATTATTGATTCATTGTATCAATTTTTTTTATCATATTCATCCAATAATTAGGATAATTTTATCACATATTCAATTTTTAAAAACTAAATATAACTACAAGATCAAGTAAATCAAGTTTTTATTTTTAAAATAATTAAGAACATAATATAAAATCAGATGGATATATATTACAACCACATAATCCCTAATGGTATATTGGTCAATGATGATATATTAAGTATTTTTTTCATATAACACTAATATAATGGTGATATCGGTAACGACCCGAACATTCACGAATAATATCCATTTCTATTATTTAATTATTTCATTTATATTTGTAGACAACACATATTCCATTTTTTTATTTTTTGTTGGATTTAAATTACCATTATGTATCATTTCTTCTGATAATATATCTATTTAATAGTGATCACATGAATGATATAAATTTATGGTTTTATAAAAAAGAGTACATTAGACCCAGACAAAGGGGAGGATGGCCTCATTAAGTAGACTCGATCCATAAAAATCTCTTTTGTCAGATCTTGTAACTGAGGTATTGTCAGTTGGATTCTCACTTGACCAAGACCTAGCCGAGAGAAAACATGTTAATCTTGAATGGAATCCCCTTTGGGAGAAGTGGATATTAATAGAGATTACACCCTGAGCGATTTTGTATGAGCCACCCCAAGAGTGTATCACCATCAAATGCCTTACCCTTAGGTCATATGCTGGTTTTATAATGGGTTATGTAGCAAAGAATTGATTATTTATTTGTGTAATGTCTTTTATAAATAAAATTATTAGTCCATCAATTCCTATATGATACTAGTTTTTCTTAATGAATTAGATAAATTTATTTTTTTTGGAAAGTTGGTAGTTTTTCGAAATATATAAATTATTATATTAAATTGAGATTTTATTAATATTTTTATTATAATAGTTTTATAAGAAAAGTCCCTTTAATTACAAGAGATGATTAAATTTATTCCTTATTGTTTTAACTCTATAAAGGATTATGTATTCAGTTGGATAAGAATTATATTTTCCTACGATAAAACTAAAATTGTAATTTTAATTGAAGAATTTATTATGTGGAATTAATTAATTGTTTGAATAAATAATATTTTATTAAAAAATATATATAATTTCATTATATTTAAAGGATCATATAATTTTTATGAAGTCTAATGTTACATTTATTTTGGTCTGGAAAGTGTTTTTGTCAAACCCCATAAATTTTCAATAAATGATGGATTTCATTTTAATAGAAAATATTAATATATATAGAAAATTATTTAGATAAAATGATTATTAGATTTTGAATCAGGATGATAAATTTATCCAAAGGTGCTATTTTCATAATTTTCTAAGATGATCAATTTTTTTTGTAAAAATTAAATACCGTATAAATAAATAATGTATTTTAAGACATCATGATGATCCAAAAGTGATGTTAGAAAATTATAAAAAAGGAATATTTGGAAAAAATATGTTTTACCTTTAAAACAATGTGATTTTATATTTGTTTTATTAATTTTTGAATGCTTTGGTGGACCCTCAAATACTTATAAAATATTTTAACAATTTAAAATGATTTCCTTAACAGTGTCACTCACCTCCACAAAAGAGAGAATAATATTTTATTATTTTTGAAAATTTACCATATAAAATAATTTTTTACACACCATTTTGGAAAAAAAACATCGACAAAATCCATGGGATGGTTTTTGGTTTTTTATATTTAATTATATAGATTCCAAAACCTACAGTTGTGAAATATTAATGAATTTCCCTTTCATTTCTTATATAAACCAACACAACCTCCCATATATATTCAATAAATTCCATAGATAACGTCCCTATTATTCCATCATCTCTCTATAAACCTCCCAATTTGCCCCAATCTCTCATGAAGTCCCTCTTCAATATCTTGAATTAACACACTCAATTAAGGGATTCTCACTTTCCTCCCCTCCTTCCAAATTCTTGCATCTTATTTAAATTTAGTTGTGGTTAATTCAAATGATTATAATGTTATTATTTTTTAACAATTCTATTACTTTCCATTTTATTTTATTCAAATAATTTATTATTTATCCTCACACATTTTGACCCTTTCCTAATCCATTACTACACCGAAATTTCGTAAAAGGTTATACTCTTCCCATTTCCATTTGAGTTACTCTTAAACATTATGCTTCTTAGGTTCCATATTTATAAGTTGTTTTATGTTGTGTTATGACCCCCATACTACCCATTATAATTATATATGATGATATATTCTGTTAATTTTCAACAAGCCCTCATATAATACTTTAATCAATACCATTACTTTGTTGAAATTCCATAAGGGTTCTTCCACCCTCCATTATATCGAGAATTATTTTTTATGTTATGTATTTGATTTTATTTTTTTTCCTATGTTGGGATATGTTATTTTATATAATCCTTAGATAATATTTTTATATGTGAATTATGAGATCCCATTTCACACACATTTATACATCTTATGAGCCCTGATGTATACTTGTTTCCATGCTTAATTTTCATAAGGGATTTCTTCCTTTCTCATTTTTTACCAAGTATATTTGTTTGTTATTCCATTTTATATTCAATTAAAAATGTTGGGGTATAATTTCATTCATAACTCATAATTACCTCATTATTTTTATTGATGATATACCTATTTCTAACTCACTAATACATCCCCGGTACACAGGTCACCATGCTGAATTTTCATAATAGTTATTCCATTTCTCCCCTTACATAAAGATTCATTATTATTTTATACCTTATATTTCAAAATTCAATGTCTGGGGACATGTATCTACATTAGACCCTTATATTCTATTTCATTTAAATGTTATTTGATAACCCTTTATCTCTCATTAACCATTTGTTTGATTTTTTATGTTACACCATTATGCTTCCTAAATCGCACCATGATTTTCCAATACAAAATCATTATGTAGTGAATGTCATACCCATTTATCTATCAACGATATTGAGCATTATGATCATAATCATATTGATTACATAATTTCATGAATGTATTATATATTTCATTTTTGTGGAATAAATTAGTATGATGAATGATTCCATGTTATATAATCCATGTAGCACACTTATATATGAAATGAAATGATTATAAAGGGTGCACCATAATATCTCTCCAATGAATTGGATAATGTTTAGTATCATGATATGCCATGTGCAATGAGTGTTTTCTCATGACAATACATGTGCGATGAGTGTTTAATCATGATAATTATTATGAAAATAGGGTTTACTTATGTTAATCATTTCCCAATAATCATTGGCTCATGATAATATTTGTTGCATGTTCTTTCCACATTTCTATGTTATGATAATCATGTTTTATCATGTATTTATGTTCATGATTATCTTTTTCACTATTGATATCCATATTTAATTACCTGTACTTTATTATTCATGTTATGAAATTTTTATTCCTTTATTATTCTTTTCAACTCACCCTTTTAATATGAATGTCTCAGGTTATCCCGTGTATTGCTAATTTTGAAGGAATGTTTTTGTCATGTAAAGGAAGTTTTTAATAAATATGTTCTATTTTATGTTTAAATTTGTAACATAATGCACATAATTTCCCAAGAAATTCTGCTACTTGATCCTCAAAGTTGTCTTATGTTCATGTTTATGTGATAAATCATTCGTAAATATTTAATAAAGTGATGGATTGTTATATTTGGTATCATGGATCAGATTAGTTATTTTTTGGATTCGGATTAGAAACCCCTAGTGAATGACATAGGAATTAGACAATGTAAATTATCAACACCCCAAAATTTTCTTGAGTATATATTTAGTGTATTATTAAGAAAATTCACACATGTATGGACATGAACAAATAAAGGTGGCCATGGAACATATGTATCTAGTGGTAGAACCCCAAAAACATTGATTTGAGGAATATTCGAACATGAACTGGTGTAAGAAAATTTTCCCTGTTGTACACTTGGAATTAAACTCTTGAGGGATATGATTTGGTAAATTCATAATCTTACTATAAACCATTATTTAGGGTAAATTTCAACTAACAATATACATTGGGAAGTGTATGATGTGTAACATAGATTGAAGCCTATAAATTCATATGTTAAGGAAATAAATATAATTTATAAACCATCCATTTTTTCATTGTATTTTTCATTATGATTTAACTCGAACATTACTTTTATTATATACAATGTTAGGCAATAGGAGGACTTGGGCTAAAAATTGATTCAAAGATCAATGTAATGACTATTATAATGAGATAACCAATCGAATGGGAGTGGGAATTAAATGATTTTTTCATGATACTATCTCAGTTAACTAATTTTATAAATAGAAACACGGGTCAAGAGGAACGGCCACACCCCATAGCCCCGAAATGAAAATATATGACACAATCAATAGATTCATTTGACAAAGGCCTCATACATTTAATGGATCATCTGATCTATCAATCATAATAAATGTATCAAGTCTATAGAGAAGCTATTCTCGATCCTTAAATGTACCGGACAAGAGAAGGTTCTTTTTTTATTCTTATCATATGGATGGTGAATTTGGTCAATGGTGGACATTGATAAAAATGATGATGACTATGGGAGAGATCGAGGCATTGGAATAGATGGATTTTAGAAAATATGATTTGATAAATATTTTCCTCTCACCTTGCATCTTAAGATGGAATGGGACTACCTTTCCCCTAAGAAAAAATAAAATGAATCCATCAATGTGTATGAGGAATACATCACAAGGATTTCACGATACACATATGTCTTTGTCATTACCCCTGAATGAAAGGTTGATCATATGATTGGTTGGTTAAAATCAAGCCTTTAAAAATCTCTAGCAATACGTGAATTCTATAGCTTTGAGGAAATATTCCAATGCTCCCGTAAAGGCGAAATGGATATAAGTGAATCTCGAAGCCATCATGTGGATATGAAACATAATGTAGACTTTAATTCTGGTGATCCGTTGGACATATTAAACAATGGAAATAATTTCCAGCATCCCACATGCCATTGGTGTAGAATGAAGCACTTTGGAAACATCCTAATGTGGATGAGGAAATGATTTAGGTGTGGAGATAAGTGTACCTAGCCATTAATTACGAACAAGATAAACAAGATTCTTTGTGATAGTAAAGGAACACTCCATTCGACCCTCAACACTTTGTTCATTGCTTCCACCTCAAACAACCAGGGCACATTTTAATTCAGTTCCCAAAGTTAAGGGTTTTTTGACAACCAACAACCTCCAAGACAGCAAGAGGGATCTTTTACCATAACTACTACTAATGAAAATCCTGTAAATGATGTGGTTATAGGTACACATGTTATTCATTCAATAATAGAAAATACAATTTTTTTCTAGTTCTATGCATTCTTTTATATCCAGAATTTTTCGTAGAACAATAGAGACACCTCCATAAATCATGGAAGTAGATATGTTGGTGAGAATAGAAAATGGGGAAATTATTGCATCCCATGAATATAACTCATACCATATTAAATTTTTTGGATTGAACTTCCCATTGATCCTTGTCATACTCCCTTAGGTGTAATTTGATGAAATCCCTGACAATAATTTTTTTCTCTATATAGAGACTAGATAAATTACAATGAGAGGAAATTCACACATCATTTGGGGAATCGACCACTGATTCTATACATGTTCATGGATGATTATGATTCATCTTTAGCACCATCATCTCTAATGCTGATATTATTTCCCAATTATAACACTTACCTTTCCTAGATGATTTATTTTAAGGATGGAACCATCCTATTTTGAAAGAATTATCTAAATTATTTCTTGGGGAATTGTATTCTTTTTCTCCTAGAAGAAATGTTGAATTCTTGGATGATATTATACATGGGGGTGTTACCAATATCCCAAACTCTATATTGAATGGATATTTTGGAGCATAAGGAGATAAATAAACAACTATATGAGAATCTAGATATAAGGGTTTATACACACAAGTGCTTCACCATGGTTTGCAGTAGTCGTATTTTTCCAAAAGATGGTTGGGTCAATGCACCTTTCCATTGATAATCAAGATCTCAACAAAATCACAATAACGAACAAGTCTCCTCTTCCACAAATTGATGACTTCTTCGATCAGTTACATAGATAACAATACTTCCCCAAGGTGGATATGTCATAGGGATATTACCATTTATGGGTGAATAAAGAGTATATCACTAAGAATACATTTCATACAAGGTACGAGCACCATATATTCATAATAATTCCTTCTAGAGACACTAATCTGCCCGAAATCTTCAGGTACTTGATGAATATGGCCTTTATAGACTTCCTTGAAAAAAATTTGGTAGTATTTATAGATTATATTCTAATATACTCAAAAACCAAGGAGGCGCATGAATAGAATATAAGAACTACGATAGATATCTTTTTAATGGACAATCTCTATGAAATGTATAGTAAGTTTGAGTTCATGTTGAAGAATGTCTCATTCTTAGGTCTTGTCATCACAAGTAATGAGATATCTTTTTATCCCACCAACATAAATCCCATTGATTGATGGTCGAGGCCAATATCATTGAATGATATACATAGCTTCCTTGGGTATGTAGGATATTATTGATAATTTATGAGAAATTTTTAATGATTTTCAAACCCTCAAACCCAAATAATACGAAATGTAGTCATGTTTTCATGGAGTGATTAACATGATGATAGCTTCAAGGAGTTGAAAAAGAGGATAAACAGGACTCTGATGCTCACACTACACACAAATGGAGAACCCATTATGGTATTCAGTGATTTTTGAAAGATGAGAATGTGTTTTTTATGGAAAATGTAAAATTCATTTCCTATGATTATTGAAAATTGAATGTTCATTAGTCAAACTATGTTACTTATGGTCAGGAGTAAGTTGTGATTATCTTTGCATAAGAAATATGGTTACATCCCCACTTTGTGGAGAAGTGATAAATTTATATGTATTAAAATAGCCTCAATTATATATTGACATACAATGTGTTGAAAGTGAAAAAACAAATATGGCTAGAGCTGATCAAAGACTATGAATGCACAATTTACTACAATATTGAAAAAAATGAAGTTGTTGATCCTCTAAGATAAAAGGTTCTAGAAAATCATTTATTTATGGGAATTTAAAATGATCCAATCTTCTTATACATGACGAATATGGAAATGAGAATCATAAATAAGGGAAAATCATCAATCAAATCACAAATGGTTTCTCAAACATCTCTATTGAAATGGATAAAGGTTTCTCAAAAGGATGATGTGAGAATTAAAATGACAATCGAAAATTTTAAAAATGGGAAATCATCAGT
This sequence comes from Viscum album, assembly GCA_963277665.1. Taxonomy (NCBI): domain Eukaryota; kingdom Viridiplantae; phylum Streptophyta; class Magnoliopsida; order Santalales; family Viscaceae; genus Viscum; species Viscum album. Next base: position 2,050,127,116 of record OY728127.1, read on the forward strand.
GATTAATGTTAATGAAGAAGGAATTGTGAGATATTGGTCAATAATATGTGTTCCATTAAATATGTAGATAAAGAGTGTACTTTGTGATAAAGCACATAGTTAGAATTAATCCATTCAACCAGGAAAAAGAAATATGTATCGAGATCTCTGAGTGAATTATTGGTGGGGTAATATGAAGAAGTAGGCCGCTAAATATACATCAATGTGCCTGGTATGTCAAAAAGTGAAGTGTGAGAGGTAGAAGTCTAAGGTGATGATGCAACAATTACCCATACCAGTTTGGAAATGGGAAAACATCACCATGGACATTGTAACTAGACATCCAAACACATCAAAAGGAAATAATGATATCTTGGTTGTTGTGGATCGACATACAAAGCCTATACCCTTCATTGAATTTTTTTGAGTATTTCTCATTAGATCAAAATGCACGAATACACATCATAGAAGTTTTAAGTATGCATGGATAACCACTATCGATTGTTTCTGATTTAGATCCAACGTTCACCTCTATGTTATATAAGACTCCCCTTCATGCTCCGAATACTAAGCATAACTTCAGTACAACATATCATCCTCAAACTAATGTCCAACCATAGTAGACTATCCAAATGCTTGATTACATTTTTGGAGCATTCTCAAGGGACATAAATAGATGATGGGATCAACATTTTTTATGGTTTTGTTATATTAAAATAATAGTTTCCACTCAAGAATCCAAATGCCCCCTTATGACGACCATTATGGGAAGAAGTGAAGAACCCCAACCTGTTGTGATGAAGATGGGGAGTGAAATATCTTAGCACTAGAAAAGGACAAGGAAATATTGGAGAAGGATAAGACAATCTATCATCACATTAAATCATTTTATAGTGGACAAAATATATATTCTGATAATAATTGAAATGACCAAAAGTTTCATATTAGGAATACGATATCCTCCACATATTACCAAGGTAGAGAGTAATGATATTTGGGAAGAAGGGAAGGATTAGTCCCTGGTACATCATCCCTTTTAAGATCATTGATAACATTGGAGTAGTATCATATTGAATATGACTACTATAGAACCTATCTCAAGTTCATGACGTAATCCATGTATCACTTTTGAGGAAGTACATTCCTGACCCAACACATGTAGTCAATCTAGAGTTGGTACAATTGGATAAGGACATCCCATGTGAAGAGAAGTCGTTGAAAATATTCAATCATAGAGAATTAGTTCTGATTAATAAGACAATGACCCTCATCAAAGTGTAGTGGATGACCCAGATGTCTGAAGAAGAAACGTGGGAATATGATGATTTAAAGAGGTAGATTTATGAAAGCCTGTTTTAGTGTGGGAAAAAAATATCATGGGTGAAATTTATTAAAGGGGGAAGGATTTAAGGGAACAAACATTCAGGAATATAATTCCCATTATTTTATTTAATTAAATATATTATGGATATGAAAAATGAATGCACACATTTTTTTAATTATTGGGTTAAAATGAATGTTATGTATTATTACACTTGACTATATTGTTATTGAACATCAATCAAATTACTAATAAAAATTTAAGGGATCTTTTTAAAAAAAGAATCCTTTTGAGTGAGACAATGAATATGATGACCTCCCCTAGTAGAATCGATCCATACGAAGATCATTTGTCATATCATGGATATGATGTAGTGTCATTGGGTATTTCTCTTGACCGAGTCCAAGCCAAAATTCAACATGTTATTATTGAATGGAATCACATATCGGATAAGTGGAAGATAATAGAGATTAGCACTAGACTGATGTTATATGAGCCTCCACAAGAGTCTGTCACCATTACACACCTTACAATTAGGTCATATGTGGGTGTCATAACGGGTTATTTAACAAGGAATTAGTTAATTTTTTGTTTAATCACTTTTATAAATAAAAGTATTATTCCATCAATTCAATTATGAGAAGATATTCTCTTTAAAACATAGTGAATTATATAAATTGATTTTCCGAATAAAATTGTAAATTTTTCAAATATACAAATTATTTATTGAACAATGGTTTTGTTAATATTGTTATTATTATAGTGTTATAATAACACTCCTTTTAATTATAGGAGATTATTATATTTATTCCTTTTTTACTATATGAATGAAAAATTATTCAGTTTGATAAGAATTATATTTTCATATGATAAAATTGAAATTAAATTTTTATTTATAGAATTTATATTAATGAATTAACGAATTTTTTTACAAAATAATATTTTAATAAAATTGTATTATTATATAATTTTTGTTAAATATATATGATCATATTATTTTTATGATGTCAAATGTAACTTTTATTAAGGTATAAAAACTATTTTTGTTAAATCCCATAATTTTTTAACAAATTATGTGTTTTTTAATGTTAAAATTCAAATATTTAGAAAATTATTTTGATAAAATGAATATATTTTTTGAAATTAGAATTTTGATAACATTAAATGGTGAATTGTTTATAATTTTTAGACACTATCAATTTTATGCTTAAAAATTAAATACCTTAAAAATATATAATGTGTTTTCTGATATAATAATTTTACAATTTTGATGTAATAAAATTAAATAAAAGTTATATTCTTCCAATAAATGTGTTATCTTAAAATTAATTTGATTTTATATTTGTATGATTAATTTTACAATTCCTTAGTGGACCCTCAAGACATATTTAATATTTTAACATTCCTAAATGATTTCCTTGAGAGTTTGACTCACCTCCGCATAAGAAATCCTAATATTTTAATATATTAGTAAATATTACATATAAAAAAATTTATTACACTTCATTTTTGAAATGACAAGGGGAAAAATATCTTGTATGGATTGTTGTTTTTAATATTTAGATAAAAAGATATGAAAACCTATGTTTTTGAAATATTAAATAATACCCTTTTTGTTCCCTATATAAACACACCCATGATCCTCCTTCTCTTCTCTACAAATCTATGAAAAATGTCTCTAATCTTCCCTTATCTCACTATAAAAATCCAAAGCCACCCCAAGATCATATCAATCCCCTCTTGATGCTATTCTAGTTACACAGTCCAGTAAGGGATCCTCACTTTCCTCTCATTATTTCAAATTGAAGCATCTTATTTGAATGTTGTTCTAGTAATTTTGAACAGTAATAATTTGATTATTTTTCAATATTTATATTAATTTAAATATTATTATATTTTATGATTTATTATTTAACCTCTATCATTTTTACGCCTACATAAGTAATTTATAATACAAACTTTTATAAGGGATTTCACTCTTATCATATACATTCATGATACTCTTTTATATTATACTTCAAAATTTCCATATTTATATGTTGTGTAATGATTTTCTACAACACAAATAAAATAAATTTTATGTATATATGATGATATATTCATTTTACTATAATTAAGACACCCTATGATCCTATAAAAACACTTGTTTCTTTGCTGAAAAACTATAAGGGATCTCCAACCCACCTCTTTTATCAAGAACTCTTTTCATGTTATTTATTTGAATTTATTTTATTCCAATATTGGGAAATATTATTATATATACCCCATAATTTTAATTTGCTGGACATATTATTAGAGAACATTTCACTCTCATTTATCTGTTTTATGAACCATTATGGATACTCAATTCCATGCCGATTTTTCGAAATATATTTCATCCATTATCATTTTTTCCATGTTTATTTATGTTGTCAGTACATTTTATTTTAATTAAAAATGTTGAGTTTTGGCTTCACACCGCACCCATACTTCCCTTGTAATGTTTTAATTATCATATACCTGTTTCTCTCTAAATTATCTCTCCCATGTACACATGTTACCATGTAGAAATTTGCTGAGAGTTATTCCATTTCTCCTCTTTCATCAAGTTTCATTATTATGTTATGCCTTATATTTCAAAATTCAATGTGTTATGACATGTATCTATATGAATCCATTACTGTAAATTTCATGTACATATTTTTAGATACCCATTTCTCTCCCATCAACAATTTTTATGAATTTGTTTTACCCGCAGTTATGCTGCCGAAATACCTTCGCGATTTTCCAATCAAAACTCATTGTGTAGAGAATAGCATACCCATTTCTCTATCAACTTTATTTACATTTTTAATATATATATTTTTATTAAATAATTTCAGGTATGTATTCCATAGTTCATTATCGTGGAATAAGTGAGAATGTTGAATGATTAAATGTTATATGATCCAGGAGGCAATCTTATGCATGAAATGAAATGATTATAAAGCATGCACCCTGATAGCACTCCAATGCACTAGGTAATGTTTTGTATCATGATACTACATGTTCATGGAGGGTTTTCTCTTTCTCATACTTGTTAAATTAGTGTTTAAACATGCTATTAAATGTGCAAATAGGGTTTACTCTTGCTAATGAATGCACATTACGCCTTGGCTCACGACAATATCATGTTGTATGTTGTTTCCACATTTACATGTTATGATAATAATTATATTTCATGAATTTATGTTCATGATTATATAGTTCCCAATTTATATTCATATTTCCTAACATTTATTATATTCTTTATTTTATTCGTTGTTTATTCCCTTACTATGATTTTTAGTTTATCCTTTTTTATTCATGTCCTCAGGTTATCACATGGAATTCTATGTATGAAGGAATGTTGTGGTCATGTAAAAATTATTATTGATGTTTTATTTTACGTTTTATGTTATTCTGTGATTATCACAATTTCCATAGACATTATACCTCTCCATCCTTGATGTTTTCATAAGTTCATGTTTATGTAATAAATAATGATTAAGTGTGAAATAAATATCTAGGTTGTTATTATTGGTATCCAGGGATAGGATTAGTTATTTAAGGGATTATGATTAGAAAATCATAATGAATGAATTTGGCATAATAATATGTCATATAAAAACATCCCTAAATTTTGGTGGGAATATAGTAAAGGTTTTACCAGGAAAATATAATCCTTTATTGATAAAAACAAGTAGAGGTGGCTCTAGTATAGACATATCTTGGGGTAAAACACCAAATCACAACTATGAGATAGACTTGAAATGGTAATATGTGAACAAAAAAAGGCCTTACTAAACTATTGGTTTGACACAACTAAGATATATTCTTTGGTAAATTCATAAGGTTAGTATTAACCATTATAAAGAAAAAATTCCCCTAAGAGTATATATGGGTATATAGATCAAGGATATCATATATTTAAGCCTATAAATTCGTATGTTAAATAAATAAATGTAATATATAACATATCTCTTTTTTTCATTGGATTCCACTTTATATGTTACCCATAAGTATACTTTTATTTCAACCAATGGATGGAAATAGAAGGACTCGAGCTCATAACCAATGAAAAGTTCAATGTGATGCTTGTTCTAATGAGATGCCCAATTTGATTGGAGCTGGAATCATAAACATTTTTCATGATACACTCTTAGTTAAATCATGTTTTGAATAGAATCATGGGTCAAGAAGAACATAAACTCCCCCCTAATAATGAACAAGTTGTAATTGAGAGCATCATTTGATAATGAAATCCTATTTTTAATGGATTATTAGATCCCTTAGGAACTGAAAAATGGATAAACTCCATTGATAAGATTGTCTCATTCCTTTAATGTACAGAGCAATAGAATGTTCTTCTAACATATTATCCTATAGAGGGTGATTCTAATCAATGGGGTACATTGATCATAAATATAATTCCTAAGGGAGATATAGAGGCATTGGAATGGCAGGATTTCTAGAAAATATTTTTCCATAAATATTTTTATCGCACTCTTTTACATAAGACTGAATAGGGATTCCATGTCCCAATGAAAAAAGTTGAAGAATCCATCAAATTGTACGAGGAAAACATCCTAAGGCTTGCATGATACACCACTAAATTTTTTGATTACTGTTGAATACAAGGTTGGCCAATTATTTTCTAGGCTAAAACCTAGCCTACAGAATTCCCTAGTGATCCGTGACATCATTAGCTATACGAAAATTTCTGATGATCCCTCAAATTAAAAATGGAGATCATAGTGTCTTAGGGGAATAATGGGGATAATAGGTGGAAAATAAACTTTAATTTTGGTAGTCTGATGGATAAATCCAACAGAGCTATGAAATTATAGCACCACACTTTCTAATGGTGTGGAAAGAATCACCTTAGAATCTACCTGAAGGGGATTAGAAAATGCATTATGACATTGAGGATAAGGGAACCTACCCATTAATTGTGAACATGAAAATCCTACTGCTACGACAGAGAAAAGGAATTCACCGTTCGACTCAAAAAACACTCATTATTGCTTCATTTTCTTAGAACTAGGGAAATTCACAAACTAGTCCCATAATACAAGGGTTATTTGAGGAAAAAAACCTCCATTGTAGAAAGTGTGAGCTCTTACCACCACTACCGCTGAAGAAAATCCTGACAATGGAGATTTGACATATAAACATGTTATTCATTCATGAATATAGAAAATAATTTTTCATCCTAGTTCTATAAATTCATTTATATCTCGAAATATTATTATAAATATCCAAACACCCCCACAAAACATGGAATTAGATATGTATGTGGTAATAAAAATTCGGTAAATTGTTTCATCCCATTAATATAACTCCTCTCAGGTCAAAATTTGTTGATTGAACTTTCCACGAAACCTCATCGTACTCCATATGGTGTAATTTATTGATATTCTTGGATTATATTGGTGTTCCCTATATAGATAAAACATAAACTAAAATGTGTGGAAAATCAGACTCTATATGGAGAATCAAACCCAGATTCTTTACAGGTCCAAGGGTGATGATAAATTTTTTTTGCACTATCATTATAAGCTTGGATATTACTACCCTATGAGCATGTGTATCTTGCATAGACGATTCAGTATACGGATGGAAACAAACATTATGACATTATTATTGTGAGGGGATTTTATAAAGTGTTTCTTGAGGAATTTTAATGTCTTCCTCCAATAAGAGATGTTGAATTCATGATTTAACTTCTACTTGGGGTATTTACAATATCCCCGACTCTATATTGAATGGATGTTGTGGAGCATTAAGAGGTAAAGAAACAACTATATGAGAATCTGGATAAAGGTTTTATATTTCCATGTGCTCCACCATGGGGTTCCCCAATTCTCTTCATCATGAAGAAAGATGGGTCAATGCCCTTTTTCACTAATTTTTGTGATCTCAACCAAATCAAAATAAAGAAAAAGTGTCCACTTCCTTTAATTTATCAATTATTTGATCAGTTTTTTGGAGAAAAATACATCACTAAGGTGGACCTATGGTTGAGATATGTCATGACCCGAGCTCAGGGCCCGTGCCTTGACTACCCCAAGCCCGCCTTCCATAGGCCAGGGGCTGGCGACTAGCACCAAAGGCGTAAATCCCGATAACTGGGAAGGAATTGCCTTTATAAAAGTAAAGAAAACACCACAGAGTACAAGTGGAAGTAAAACACTACGTACAAAGAGAAGTGCTGAAAGTTAAATGGGCCAGAATACAAACCCAAAAGGAAGTACAACTACAACTGAACAAAGTACAACAGAAAAAGACAATAGCTGGAAGGACGGAATCGGCTCCTAGGTCGTCCTCCTCGGATCCTACCTGAAGGGTAGGTACAGAGGGCGCAGCTCCTGGATCGTCCACCACGGATCCTACCTGAAGGGTTGGTATAGATAGCCTCCACAACGCTCTCTCCCGTCAACCACCTCCGAGTGTCGTCTCACCGTTAAGTCCACCTCCGGATACTGACTCTTCGTGTAGTCCACCTCCGGGTACTGACTCGTCGTGTAGTCCACCTCCGGGTACCGTCCAGACCTCGAACACTCGGCCTCCGTCAGCACTGCCCGTTGTCTGCAACCAACACAACGAGGTGCGGGCATAGCCCGTGTAGGGGTGAGTATAACGATACTCAGTAGGGACCCCGAGACCCTCAAGGTCTCACTAAAACCAACAAGGATAACCACAAAGAAGATATCAATAGATAACCTCTACTTAGGTATATTCCAATACATATAGATAAGTTATCAAGTAATCCATCTCAATCATGAGGAAACACAAAGATCATGAAATCAATGGATTACCAATACCCAGGTATATTCCCATACATATTACTAAGTTATCAAGTTACCCATCTAAATCATGAGGTAAACACAAGGGTCAAAAGTCTCTGCTCAAACCAGGATTTTCATTATCAAACCTGTAACTGCTGAAGAGCTCTGTCTCTTGAGTGTATAGTGGTCCTTTCACAACTCCAAGGTACTGCTCACTAACCTAAGACTTCTGATGTACACCTCCGGTCGAGTACCGCGGGTCAGCCACCCAAACACATTAGTGCGTCCCGCCGGGGTATGCCACCCAAACACAGTAGTGCACTCCCCCTAGTAGCCTGCTGAGGTACTCTCCGAACGAGTACCGCGGGTCTGCACTGTCACACAGGTACTGCTCCGTCCGCCATGGGTCTACACCTCACAAAGTAGTGCTTCGTCCAATGGGATAGTCGACTCACTCCAAGTCGAGTCGGTCAAGCAGTCGTCAGGTCTCAGTCGGCTACACGGTCTCCGTACTCCATACGCTCGTCTCCGGGAGGGTCCGCTCCACGAGCTACAGGTCGATACTCCATGTATTTCAAAGTCCCACAAAGAAGTATCTCAAAGAACCACCTCGTCATAGGGGTATCAACGCAACAGACGGCCCGTCAATCAGACGCCTGGTCTGTGAGTTATTAGCCGTTTCGTCCCAGGGGCCCGGTTGGTTTCGTAAGCGAAACAACACGGCTGTATCTCAACTGTATCCCGAAATCTCATAGGGTATACTCATAGGGACCGTTTCTCAACGTGATCACCAACGCCGCTGACGGTTCATCAAACGGACATCCAGTCTGAACGATATCAGCTTTTCCGTTCCAGGGGCTCGGTTGGATTTCAGGTACAATCCAACCCGGCCACTATCAAACAGAAACTGAAACATGGGCCAAAATACCAAATGTTCCGTCTCATCATGAGGAATTTAATGAGACAGACAGCGCGTCTATCGGACGTTCGGTCTGTGAGTTATTGACTTCTTCGTTCCAGGGGCCCGGTTCCTTTCGTGAGCGAACCAGCCCGACCACACTCCGTCGGCATCCAAACCTCAAGTAGAGTAAGGCAAATGATCCGCCTCACTTAGACGAATCCATCAAAGTCGACGACACGTCAATCGGACGACGTAGCTCAAGATATAAGTGTTTCTGCTCCGAGGGCCCGATTGGTTTCGTGTACGACCCAACCCGTCTGAACACAAAGTATTCCGAAACCTTGGGTGTAGTATACCAAAACGATCGTCTCAATCTAAGGATCACATCTCCGCTGACGGCGCGTCGTTTGGAGGCCCGTAGCTCATGTTACGAGAAAAAGACCGAAAAGGTCCCGGAATGGGGGGTCTGGGCCCGGACCGACTCGGCCCAACCCCCCCTAGGTCGGACTGACCCGGGTCGACCCAACACATGCCATTGGTGTAGAATTAAGAACTTTGGAAACATCCTAATGTGGATGAGGAAATGATTTAGGTGTGGAGAGATGTGCACCTAGCCATTAATTACGAACAAGAAAAACAAGATGCTTTGTGATAGTAAAGGAACACTCCATTCGACCCTCAACACTTTGTTCATTGCTTCCACCTCAAACAACCAGGGCACATTTTAATCCAGATCCCTAAGTTAAGGGTTTTTTGACAACCAACAACCTCCAAGACAGCAAGAGGGATATTTTACCATAACTACTACTAATGAAAATCCTATAAATGATGTGGTTACAGGTACTCATGTTATTCATTCAATAATAGAAAATACAATTTTTTTCTAGTTCTATGCATTCTTTTATATCCAGAATTTTTCGTAGAAAAATCGAGACACCTCCACAAATCATGGAAGTATATATGTTGGTGAGAATAGAAAATGGGGAAATTATTGCATCCCATGAATATAACTCATACCATATTAAATTTTTTGGATTGAACTTCCCATTGATCCTTGTCATACTCCCTTAAGTGTAATTTGATGAAATCCCTGATAAATTTTTTTTTTCTCTATATAGAGACTAGATAAATTTCAATGAGAGGTAAATCACACATCATTTGGGGAATCTCCCACTGATTCTATACATGTTCATGGATGATTATGATTCATCTTTAGCATCATCATCTCTAATGCTGATATTATTTCCCAATTATCACACTTACCTTTCCTAGATGATTTATTTTATGGATGGAACCATCCTATTTTGAATGAATTATCTAAATTATTTCTTGGGGAATTGTATTCTTTTTCTCCTAGAAGAAATGTTGAATTCATGGATGATCTTATACATGGGGGTGTTACCAATATCCCAAACTCTATATTGAATGGATATTTTGGAGCATAAGGAGATAAATAAACAACTATATGAGAATCTAGATAAAGGGTTTATACACACTAGTGCTTCACCATGGTTTGCAGCAGATGTATTTTTCCTAAAGAAGGTTGGGTCAATGCACCTTTACATTGATAATCAAGATCTCAACAAAATCACAATAACGAACAAGTCTCCTCTTCCACAAATTGATGACTTCTTCGATCAGTTACATGGATAACAATACTTCCCCAAGGTGGATATGTCATAGGGATATTACCATTTATGGGTGAATAAAGAGTATATCTCTAAGAATACATTTCATACAAGGTACAAGCACTATAAATTCATAATAATTCCTTCCAGAGACACTAATCCTCCCGAAATCTGCAGGTACTTGATGAATATGGCCTTTATAGACTTCCTTGAAATAAATTTGGTAGTATTTATAGATTATATTCTAATATACTCAAAAACCAAGGAGGTGCATGAATAGAATATAAGAACTACGATAGATATCTTTTTAATGGACAATCTCTATGAAATGTATAGTAAGTGTGAGTTCATGTTGAAGAAAGTCTCATTCTTAGGTCATGTCATCACAAGTAATGAGATATCTTTTTATCCCACCAACATAAATCCCATTGATTGATGGTTGAGGCCAATATCATTGATTGATATACATAGCTTCCTTGGGTATGTAGGATATTATTGATAATTTGTGAGAAATTTTTAATGATTTTCAAACCCTCAAACCCAAATAATACGAAATGTAGTCATGTTTTCATGGAGTGATTAATGTGATGATAGCTTTAAGGAGTTGAAAAGGAGGATAAACATGACTCTAATGCTCACACTACACACAAATGGAGAACCCATTATGGTATTCAGTGATTTTTGAAAGATGAGAATGTGTTTTTTATGGAAAATGTAAAATTCATTTCCTATGATTAATGAAAATTGAATGTTCATTAGTCAAACTATGTTACATATGGTCAGGAGTATGTTGTGATTATCTTTGAATAAGAAATATGGTTACATCCCCGCTTTGGGGAGAAGTGATAAATATATATGGATTAAAATAGCCTCAATTATATATTGACATACAATGTGTTGAAAGTGAAAAAACAAATATGGCTAGAGCTGATCAAAGACTATGAATGCACAATTTACTACAATCTTGAAAAAAATGAAGTTGTTGATCATCTAAGATAAAAGGTTCTATAAAATCATTTATTTATGGGAATTGAAAATGATCCAATCTTATTATATATGACGAATATGGAAATGAGAATCATAAATAAGGGAAAATCATCAATCAAATCACAAATGGTTTCTCAACCATCTCTATTGAAATGGATAATGGTTTCTCAAAAGGTTGATGTGAGAATTAAAATGACAATTGAAACTTTTAAAAATGGGAAATCATCAGTGATTAATGTTAATGGAGAAGGAATTGTGAGATATTGGTCAATAAAATGTGTTCAATTAAATCTGTAGATAAAGAGTGTACATTGTGATAAAGCACATAGTTAGAATTAATCCATTCACCCGGGAAAAAGAAATATGTATCGAGATCTCTGAGTGAATTATTGGTGGGGTAATATGAAGAAGTAGGCCGCTGAATATACATCAATGTTCCTGGTATGTCAAAAAGTGAAGTGTGAGTGGTAGAAGTCTAAGGTGATGATGCAACAATTACCCATACCAGTTTGGAAATGGGAAAACATCACCATGGACATTGTAACTAGAAATCCAAACACATTAAAAGGAAATAATGATATCTTGGTTGTTGTGGATCGACATACAAAGTGTATACCCTTCATTGAATTTTTTTGAGTATTTCCCATTAGATCAAAATGCACGAATACACATCATAGAAGTTTTAAGGATGCATGGAGAACCACTATCGATTGTTTCTGATTTAGATCCAACGTTCACCTCTATGTTATATAAGACTTCCCTTCATGCTCCGAATACTGACCATAACATCAGTACAAATTATCATCCTCAAACTAATGTCCAACCGGAGTAGACTATCCAAATGCTTGATTACATTTTTGGAGCATTCTCAAGGGACATAAATAGATGATGGGATCAACATTTTTTATGGTTTTTTTATATTAAAATAATAGTTTCCACTCAAGAATCCAAATGCCCCCTTATGACGACCATTATGGGAAGAAGTGAAGAACCCCAACCTGTTGTGATGAATATGGGGAGTGAAATATCCTAGCTCTAGAAAAGGACAAGGAAATATTGGAGAAGGTTAAGACAATCTAACATCACATTAAATCATTTCATAGTGGAAAAAATATATATTCTGATAATCATTGAAATGACCAACAGTTTCATATTAGGATTACGATATCCTCCACATATCACCATGGTAGAGAGTAATGATATTTGGCAAGAAGGTAAGGATTATTCCCTGGTACATATCCCTTTTAAGATCATTGATAACATTGGAGTAGTATCATATTTAATATGACTACTATAGAACCTATCTCAAGTTCATGACGTAATCCATGTATCACTTTTGAGGAAGTAGATTCCTGACCCACCACATGTAGTCAATCTTGAGTTGGTACAATTGGATAAGGACATCCCATGTGAAGAAAAGTCGTTGAAAATATTCAATCATAGAGAATTATTTCTGATTAATAAGACAATGACCCTCATCAATGTGTAGTGGATGAACCAGATGTCTGAAGAAGAAACGTGGGAATAAGATGATTTAAAGAGGTAGATTTATGCAAGTCTGTTTTAGTGTGGGAAAAAATATCATGGGTGAAATTTATTAAAGGGGGAAAGATTTAAGGGAACAAACATTCAGGAATATAATTCCCATTATTTTATTTAATTAAATGTATTATGGATATCAAAAATGAATGCACGCATTTTTTTAATTATTGGGTTAAAATGAATGTTATGTATTATTACACTTGACTATATTGTTATTGAACATCAATCACATGACTTATAAAAATTTAAGGGATCTTTTTAAAAAAAGAATCCTTTTGAGTGAGACAATGAATAGGATGGCCTCCCCTAGTAGAATCGATCCATACGAAGATCATTTGTCATATCATGGATATGATGTAGTGTCATTGGGCATTTCTCTTGATTGAGTCCAAGCCAAAATTCAACATGTTATTATTGAATGGAATCACATAGCGGATAAGTGGAAGATAATAGAGATTAGCACTAGACTGATGTTATATGAGCCTCCACAAGAGTCTGTCACCATTACACACCTTACAATTAGGTCATATGTGGCTGTTATAATGGGTTATTTAACAAGGAATTAGTTAATTTTTTGTTTAATCACTTTTATAAATAAAAGTATTATTCCATCAATTCAATTATGAGAAGATATTCTCTTTAAAACATAGTGAATTATATAAATTGATTTTTCGAATAAAATTATACATTTTTCAAATATAAAAATTATTTATTAAACAATGGTTTTGTTAATATTGTTATTATTATAGTGTTATAATAACACTCCTTTTAATTATAGGAGATTATTATATTTATTCCTTTTTTACTATATAAATGAAAAATTATTAAGTTTGATAAGAATTATATTTTCATATGATAAAATTGAAATTAAATTTTTATTTATAGAATTTATATTATTGATTTAACGAATTTTTTGACAAAATAATATTTTAATAAAATTGTATTATTATATAATTTTTGTTAAATATATATGATCATATTATTTTTATGATGTCAAATGTAACTTTTATTAAGGTATAAAAACTGTTTTTGTTAAATCCCATCATTTTTTAACAAATGATGTGTTTTTTAATGTTAAAATTCAAATATTTAGAAAATTATTTTGATAAAATGAATATATTATTTGAAATTAGGATTTTGATATCAATCAATGGTGAATTTTTTATAATTTTTAGACACTATCAATTTTATGCTTAAAAATTAAATACCTTAAAAATATATAATGTGTTTTCTGATATAATAATTTTACAATTTTGATGTAATAAAATTAAATAAAAGTTATATTCTTCCAATAAATGTGTTATCATTAAAATAATATGATTTTATATATTTCTGATTAATTTTACAATGCCTTAGTGGACCCTCAAGACATATATAATATTTTAAAATTCCTAAATGATTTCCTTGAGAGTGTGACTCACCTCCACATAATAAAGCCTAATATTTTAATATATTAGTAAATATTACATATAAAAAAATTTATTACACTTAATTTCTGAAAAGACAAGGGGAAACATATCTTGTATGGATTGTTGTGTTAAATATTTAGATAAAATGATATCAAAACCTATGTTTTTGAAATATTAAATAATACCCTTTTTATTCCCTATATAAACACACCCAAGATCCTCCTTCTCTTCTCTACAAATCTATGAAAAATGACTCTAATCTTCCCTTATCTCACTATAAACATCCCAAGGCACCCCAAGATCATATCAATCCCCTCTTGATGCTATTCTAGTCACACAGTCCAGTAAGGGATCCTCACTTTCCTCTCATTATTTCAAATTGAAGCATCTTATTTGAATGTTGTTCTAGGAATTTTGAATAGTAATAATTTGATTATTTTTCAATATTTATATTAATTTAAATATTATGATATTTTATGATGTATTATTTAACCTCTCTCATTTTTACGCCTACATAAGTAATTTCTAATACAAACTTTTGTAAGGGATTTCACTCTTATCATATACATTCATGATACTCTTTTATATTATACTTCATAATTTCCATATTTATATGTTGTGTAATGATTTTCTACAACAAAAATACAATAAATTTTATGGATATATGATGATATATTCATTTTACTATCATTAAGACACCCTAGGATCCTATAAAAACACCCGTTTCTTTGCTGAAAAACAATAAGGGATCTCCAACCCACCTCTTTTATCAAGAACTCTTTTCATGTTATTTATTTGAATTTTTTTTCATCCAATATTGGGAAATATTATTATATATACCCCATAATTTTAATTTGGTGGACATATTATTAGAGAACATTTCACTATCATTTATCTATTTTATGAACCATTATGTATACTCAATTCCATGCCGATTTTTCAAAATATATTTCATCCATTATCATTTTTTCCATGTTTATTTATGTTGTCAGTACATTTTATTTTAATGAAAAATGTTTAGTTTTTGCTTCACACCACACCCATACTTCCCTTTTAATGTTTTAATTATCATATACCTATTTCTCTCTCAATTATCTCTCCCATGTACCCCTGTTACCATGTAGAAATTTGCTAAGAGTTATTCCATTTCTCCTCTTTCATCAAGTTTCATTATTATGTTATTCCTTATATTTCAAAATTAAATGTGTTATGACATGTATCTATATGAATCCATTACTGTAAATTTCATGTACATATTTTTAGATACTCGTTTCTCTCCCATCAACAATTTTTATGAATTTTTTTACCCGCAGTTATGCTGCCGAAATTCCTTCGCGATTTTCCAATCCAAAATCATTGTGTAGAGAATACCATACCCATTTCTCTATCAACTTTATTTAAATTTTTAATATATACATTTTTATTAAATAATTTCAGGTATGTATTCCATAGTTCATTATCATGGAATAAGTGAGAATGTTGAATGATTAAATGTTATATGATCCAGGAGGCAAACTTATGCATGAAATGAAATGATTATAAAGCATACACCCTGATAGCACTCCAATGCACTAGGTAATGTTTTGTATCATGATACTACATGTTCATGGAGGGTTTTCTCTTTCTCATACTTGTTAAATTAGTGTTTAAACATGCTATTAAATGTGCAAATAGGGTTTACTCTTACTAATGAATGCGCATTAAGCCTTGGCTCAGGACAATATCATGTTGTATGTTGTTGCCACATTTACATGTTATGATAATAATTATATTTCATGAATTTATGTTCATGATTATATTGTTCCCAATTTATATTCATATTTCCTAACATTTATTATATTCTTTATTTTATTCGTTGTTTATTCCCTTACTATGATTTTTAGTTTATCCTTTTTTATTCATGTCCTCAGGTTATCACATTGAATGCTATGTATGAAGGAATGTTGTGGTCATGTAAAAATTATTATTGATGTTTTATTTTACATTTTATGTTATTATGTGATTATCACAATTTCCATAGACACTATACCTCTTAATCCTTGATGTTTTCATAAGTTCATGTTTAGGTAATAAATAATGATTAAGTGTGAAATAAATATCTAGGTTGTTATTATTGGTATCCAGGGATAGGTTTAGTTATTTTACGGATTATGATTAGAAAATCATAATGAATGATTTTGGGATAATAATATGTCATATAAAAACATCCCTAAATTTTGGTGGGAATATAGTAAAGGTTTTACCAGGAAAATATAATCCTTTATTGATAAAAACAAGTAGAGGTGGCTCTAGTATAGACATATCTTGGGGTAAAACACCAAATCACAGCTATGAGATAGACTCGAAATGGGAATATGTGAACAAAAATGGCCTTACTAAACTATTGGTTTGACACAACTAGGATATATGCTTTGGTAAATTCATAAGCTTAGTATTAACCATTATAAAGAAAAAATTCCCCTAAGAGTATATATGGGTATATAGATCAAGGATATCATATATTTAAGCCTATAATTTCGTATGTTAAATAAATAAATGTAATATATAACATATCTCTTTTTTTCATTGGATTCCACTTTATATGTTACCCATAAGTATACATTTATTTCAACCAATGGATGGAAATAGAAGGACTCGAGCTCATAACCAATGAAAAGTTCAATGTGATGCTTGTTCTAATGAGATGCCCAATCTGATTAGAGCGGGAATCATAAACTTTTTTCATGATACACTCTTAGTTAAATCATGTTTTGAATAGAATCATGGGTCAACAAGAACATAAACTCCCCCCTAATAATGAACATGTTGTAATTGAGAGCATCATTTGATAATGGAATCCTATTTTTAATGGATCATCAGATCCCTTAGGAACTGAAAAATGGATAGACTCCATTGATAAGATTGTCTCCTTCCTTCAATGTACAGAGCAATAGAATGTTATTCTAACTAATTATCCTATAGAGGGTGATTCTAATCAATGGGGTACATTGATCATAAATATAATTCCTAAGGGAGATATATAGGCATTGGAATGGCAGGATTTCTACAAAATATTTTTCCATAAATATTTTTATCGCACTCTTTTACATAAGACTGAATAGGGATTCCATGTACCAATGAAAAAAGTTGAAGAATCCATCAGATTGTACGAGGAAAACATCCTAAGGCTTACATGATACACCACTAAATTTTTTGATTACTGTTTAATACAAGGTTGGCCAATTATTTTCTAGGCTAAAACCTAGCCTACAGAATTCCCTAGTGATCCGTGACATCATTAGCTATAAGAAAATTTCTGATGATCCCTCAAATTCCAAATGGGGATCATAGTGTCTTAGGGGAATAATGGGGATAAGAGGTGGAAAATAAACTTTAATTTTGGCAGTCTGATGGATAAATCCAACAGAGCTATGAAATTATAGCACCACACTTTCCAATGGTGTGGAAAGAAGCACCTTAGAGTCTACCTGAAGGGGATTAGAAAATGCTTAATGACATTGAGGATAAGGGAACCTACCCATTAATTGTGAACATGAAAATCCCACTGCTACGACAGAGAAGAGGAATTCACCGTTTGACTCAAAAAACACTCATTATTGCTTCATTTTCTTGGAACTAGGGAAATTCACAAACTAGTCCAATAATACAAGGGTTATTGGAGGAAGAAAACCTCAATTGTAGCAAGTGTGAGCTCTTACCACCACTACCGCTGAAGAAAATCCTAACAAAGGAGTTTTGACATATAAACATGTTATTCATTCATGAATAGAGAACATAATTTTTTATCCTGGTTCTATAAATTCATTTATATCTCGAAATATTATTATAAATATCCAAACACCCCCACAAAACATGGAATTAGATATGTCTGTGGTAATAAAAATTGGGTAAATTGTTTCATCCCATTAATATAACTCCTCTCAGGTCAAAATTTGTTGATTGAACTTTTCATGAAACCTCATCATACTCTATATGGTGTAATTTATTGATATTCTTGGATTATATTGGTGTTACCTATATAGATAAAACATAAACTAAAATGTGTGGAAAATCAGACTCTATATGGAGAATCAATCCCAGATTTTGTACAGGTCCAAGGGTGATTATACATATTTTTTTTTGCACTATCATCATAAGATTGGATATTAGTACCCTATGAGCATGTGTATCTTCCATAGATGATTCAGTATACGGATGGAAACAAACATTAAGACATTATTATTGTGAGGGAATTTTATAAAGTGTTTCTTGAAGAATTTTAATGTCTTCCTCCAATAAGAGATGTTGAATTCATGATTTAACTTCTACTTGGGGTACTTACAATATCCCCGAATCTATATTGAATGGATGTTGTGGAGCATTAAGAGGTAAAGAAACAACTATATGAGAATCGGGATAAAGGTTTTATATTTCTATGTGCTTCACCATGGGGTTCCCCAATTCTCTTCATCATGAAGAATGATGGGTCAATGCCCCTTTTCACTAATTTTTGTGATCTCAACCAAATCAAAATAAAGAAAAAGTATCAACTTACTTTAATTTATCAATTATTCGATCAGTTTTGTGGAGAAAAATACATCACCAAGGTGGACCTATGGTTGAGATATGTCATGACCCGACCTCGGGGCCCGTGCCTTGACTACCCCAAGCCCGCCTTCCATAGGCCAGGGGCTGGCGACTAACACCAAAGGCGTAAATCCCGCTAACTGGGAAGGAATTTCCTTTATAAAAGTAATAAAAACCCCACAGAGTACAAGTGGAAGTAAAACACTAAGTACAAAGAGAAGTGCTGAAAGTTAAATGGTCCATAATACAAACCCAAAAGGAAGTACAACTACAACTGAACAAAGTACAATAGAAAAAGACAATAGCTGGAAGGACGGAAGCGGCTTCTAGTTCTTCCTCCTCGGATCCTACCTGAAGGGTATGTACAGATGGCACAGCTCCTGGATCTTCCACCACGGATCCTACCGGAAGGGTAGGTACAGATAGCCTCCACAACTCTCTCTCCCGTCAACCACCTCCGAGTGTCGTCTCACCGTGAATTCCACCTCCGGATACTGACTCTTCATGTAGTCCACCTCCGGGTACTGACTCGTCAGGTAGTCCACCTCCGGGTACCATCCAGTCCTCGAACACTTGGCCTCCGTCAGCATTGCCCGTTGTCTGCAACCAACACAACGAGGTGCGGGCATAGCCCGTGTAGGGGTGAGTATAACCATACTAAGTAGGGACCCCGAGACCCTCATGGTCTCACTAAAACCAACAAGGATAACCACAAAGAAGATATCAACAGATAACCTCTACTTAGGTATATTCCCATACATATAGCTAAGTTATCAAGTAACCCATCTCAATCATGAGGAAACACAAAGATCATGAAATCAATGGATTACCACTACCCAGGTATATTCCCATACATATTACTAAGTTATCAAGTTACCCATCTAAATCATGAGGTAAACACAAGGGTCAAAAGTCTCAGCTCAAACCAGGATTTTCATTATCAAACCTGTAACTGCTGAAGAGCTCTTTCTCTGGAGTGTACAGTGGTCCTGTCACGACTCCGAGGTACTGCTCACTAACCTAAGACTGCTGAGGTACTCCTCCGGTCGAGTACCGCCTGTCAGCCACCCAAACACATTAGTGCTTCCCGCCGGGGTATGCCACCCAAACACAGTAGTGCACACCCCCTAGTAGCCTGCTATGGTACTCTCCGAATGAGTACCGCGGGTCTGCACTGTCACACAGGTACTGCTCCGTCCACCATGGGTCTGCACCTCACAAAGTAGTGCTTCGTCCACTGGGCTAGTTGACTCACTCCAAGTCGAGTCGGTCAAGCAGTCGTCAGGTCTCAGTCGGCTACACGGTCTCTGTACTCCACACGCTCGTCTCCGGGAGGGTCCGCTCCACGAGCTACAGGTTGATACTCCCTGTATTTTAAAGTCCCACGAAGAAGTATCTCAAAGGACCGCCTCGTCATAGGGGTCTCAACGCAACAGACGGGCCGTCAATCGAACGTCTGGTCTATGAGTTATTAGCCTTTTCGTCCCAGGGGCCCGGTTGGTTTTGTGAGCAAAACAACCCGTCCGTATCTCAACTGTATCCCGAAATCTCATAGGGTATACTCATAGGGACCGTTTCTCAACGTGATCACCAACGCCGCTAACGGTTCATCAAACGGACGTCCGGTCTGAACGATATCAGCTTTTCCGTTCTAGGGGCTCGGTTGGATTTTGGGTACAATCCAACCCGGCCACTTTCCAACAGCAACTGAAACTCGGGCGAAAAATACAAAAGGTTCCGTCTCATCATGAGGAATTCAACGAGACAGACAACGCGTCTATCAGACGTTAGGTATGTGAGTTATTGGCTTTTTCGTTAAAGGGGCCCGATTGCCTTCGTGAGCGAACCAACCCGACCACACTTCGTCGGCATCCAATCCTCGAGCGGAGTAAGCCAAAAGATCCTCCTCACTTAGAGGAATCCATCAAAGTCAACGACACGTCAATCGGACGTTCGGAGCTCAAGATATAAGTGTTTCCGCTCCGAGGGCCCGATTGGTTTCGTGTACGACCCAACCCGTCCGAACACAAAGTATTCCAAAACCTTGGGTGTAGTATACCGAAACGACTTTCTCAATCTAAGGATCACATCGCCGCTGACGGCGCGTTGTTTGGAGGCCCGTAGCTCAAGTTACGAGCAAAAGACCGAAAAGGTCCCGGAATGGGGGGTCTGGGCCCGGACCGACCCGGCCCAACCCCCCCTAGGTCGGCCCGACCCGGGTCGACCCAACACGGGTCCGTTCCGACCCAGCCCGGCCTGGCCCGGCCCGGCCTGGGTGCGACCTGGCCCGAACCGGCGGGTCGGCTCGGCTCGGCTCGTCCGAGCGGCCGAGCGAGGAAACCGCGGGGCGTGCTGCCCCTCAAAAATAGGAGTTGCGGCCTGGCGTGGGGCTGCACATGGTCAGGGGACGTGGCAGAGCCGCATCCCCTGTCTCGCCGGACCTGCGCGCTCACGGGTCTGGTCGCCCGTCGCCGTTGCGCCGGCGACCCGCACCGCCGGTGGTGTCCGCGGGCCACTGGAGTTGCTCCGGTGGTCTGATTCCATTTTCGTCTGCGCCGTAGCTCCTCCCAGGTCCTGTTCTTCACTGTGGAATCAAAGAATCATCTCTGTGACCTGTTTTGTCATCGTCCCCCATTCCTCACAACAAGAACAAAGGACAGTGGATTCAGACTTGTTCGTTGGTCCGCACCCATCGCGTTAGTGGATTGAAACAACACAATAAAATCCCAGTAATTGATGAACCACGACCCGCAATAATAATCCGTGGATCAACATGTAAATTTGTTGGTTGGTGTTCTTGCCTTGGAGGAAAACAAACATGAGTAATAAAATTTTCAAAATGACCCCTACCTTCATCGTCGTCGGACGTGAGTTCGTCGCGGAATTGACCGTCGCACAAGAAAAGGATAGCCGCGTCGCGGAAGGGTGTCGCGTCGTCGTGGTATATGGTGTCGCGTCGACGATCTCCAAGGATTAAAGAAAAAAACACATATTTTATTTCATGAATTAAATCTGTGTTAAGGATAAAATCCACAAAGGAAATTTAAAAGTTCCGAAATCTCCTACCTCACGCAGTTGATCAAAGATTTGCCGCGGGAGGAGAAACGTCTTAGAAGAACGTCGTGGGAGAAGAATCATCGGCGTCACAGAACACGACGTTGCGTCGATCTCCAGGGGTCTGGCGTTCTTCTTCGCCCTTCGTCGGAGGCCGGAGTTCTTCACGTTCTTCGCGTTCTTCGCGTTCGTCGTGTTCTTCACAAAGGAGGATAAAGATCTTTAGAGATTCTCCAAAGGTTTAGCACAAAAACCAGATAATAAAAAAAGTCCTCATCTTATTTTATTATCAACTAAAGAATTTGAAAAACAAAGATAATTAACGAACAATTAATTCATAGTATTAATTGCAACGAACTAACCACCAAATTAATAGGGGCGTTAAGAATTTAGAAAACGTGTCAGTTGACTTTCATTTAATCGGGGTTTTCGCGGGTGCGTTACTTAGCAGAAAAGAAACGGTGGGGCTCGTACGGGCCCCACCTCACAAATATCATACCAAGAGGATGGGATATATTGGGTTCCACCCTATCCTTTTCAACTCAGCTTAAGCATCTTTAAGTGGCTTTAACCGTCTTTAAGTGATATAAAATAATGTTGTCGCACTACTTTATTTTATTTTCTTCACTTAACCCCCAAAAATTAAAAACCACACCCGAGCAAACGCAGCTCTGGAATAGGAGTTTCTCAGCAAGTACCGGCACTACGATCCCATCGGTGCCCTCAGAATTTGATTCCAAGCACCGGTTCAAAAGATAAAAAAACTCGCTCGTTCGTTCACTGAACGTACCCGAGATAAACTTCGAAATTGATTCCAGGCACACCGGGCCTCGGAATCAGGTGCCGTCAGAAACTGCATTCTTGTAAAATTACAAAGAAAATTAAGAAAAAAATTCCATTGAATTTTACGGGTCTTTACATTACTCCCACCTCAGGGATTTACGTCCCCGTAATGCTTTAACACAAACTAGGGTCACAAACACGGTACTGAGAACGCATCTAAGCCTCCCGCTCTCATGTTCTCACCTAGAGGTTCACGTACTGCCAATGAAAGAGAACCCGAGTAATAGACCATTCTCGTAGGATCCACCCCTATCGATACTCGATCCCCACTGGAACCTCCGTGAAAGTCACCCAATCGCCATTGTCCAACTCCCCATGGTCGATGATATGCGAAGGGTCGAGCACATATCTCCTCTACTGAGATACGTGGAAGTCTTCGTGCACCTGGTGCAACTGAGGTGGATGGGTCAAGCGGTAAACCACCTCGCCTACCCAGCTGAGGACCTAAGAAGGTCCTCTGAACCTCGGAGATAACTTTCCGCCTTGGTCACATCTCTGTAAACCTCGTCGAGGTGAGACCCGTATAAGGACGTGATCATCATCCTCGAACTCCATAGGTCTCCAACTCCTGTTTAGAACTAGAACTCAAAATGACTGCTTCCATGAGGGTAATTTTTACGGACACAAGAGTGATCGGTCGCACCCTCTTGTGCATGAGTTACCCTGTGCCGCATGGGGTTTCCTTTTTTTCCGACCAAGGAAAAACCATTCAGATGTCGTAGTTAAACCACAAACTTTTTTCTAATACCGTTAATTCGTGTATGAACTGTGATTGCCCAGTCCATACTCAAACCAACGTCGTAAGGCCTCGACGCTTCCACCAAGAGATTCCAACCAAAACTCTCTCCTTGAGGGTCAGACCACACCATCGGCGTATGTGTGATTATCGAGTCTCCTCCCAAGGTATCTCCAGACGTGAGGGTCAAGTCCACGGCTTACCAGAAACTCTAGGTCTGGAACAATATTTGTGAAAGAAAGGAATGATTCATATCGACGTACGATACTACAACAGCTAGTAGTGGATACATACTGTCCTTTGAATCATTTTTAGAGCCATTGGGTCACACTCCTTGACCGCATCCAGCTACTCTCTTCCTCCTCCCCCCATCTTCCTGAGCCTGGTGGGGATATCTAAGGCGGGTGGTTGTAGCATGTTAAGATCTACACCACCTCATGCTACTCTCCTAGCTCTGCCTCCATGTCTGCATCTCTGCAGACTCATCTCTCCTTAAAGCTTCATTTCTTGAAACATTTAACACACTCGAGTCTCTAAGACTGGCACTGTTTTCCTGTTTCTTACTACATCATGCAATCTTCATCTGCTCCTAGATGATCTGCACCTTCTTGGCTACGATCTGAAGAGCTACTAAAATTTCTCCTTTGCCGAAAAGAGAAACTCGGTCTCATCTCCTGAATGAACCACGCCCATTGCCTAATACAGTCAATCCCGACATGAATGATGTATCCATGCCATGGATGACGTCAGAAGGCCTCGACATAACTACTAAGAGATCCAACTGTCACTCTCACCTCTAAGGTTCGAGTCACACTGTCGGCATCAGTGTGAGGTCACTGGGTCTCCTACAGTATAAATCTCAAAAGTGAGGGTCAAGTCAACAATTTTAACTGGGACCACTCAGTATCAACCAAACAAAAGGACAGGAAGGCAAACATGACAAAGATAAGTGTCTTTTTATTATCGTAGCTCATAGTACAAAGACACGAAAACAACAACAACTTGGAACTAGAAGTACAAGGGACGTATCCACTAGTTCCGCTCTTATCCACATACTCCCGGAGCTCTACTGCCTTGTCCACTTCTCGGCTATTTCTCAAGAACCCACCGCTACTTCTACCTCGGTGGCTCCTCCAAAGCCTTTTGATCAACTGTACGAGGAGTCGGACAGTCACGTGCCAGGTGACCCTTCCCGCCGCAGGAGTAACACTGTCCGTTTCTGGCACGCCTGGCTCTGACCCCACCCCCGGTGCCCCACACCACCGGTCCTAAAACCCGAGACCGTCGAACTGCTGGTCTGGTCCTTCTAGACCTCTGCATCATCTGTCTACTTCCCACAGATGACTCGGCTACTGATCAAAAAACACATGGAAAAGGCAGCATCTCCTGAACACGCTCGGGGTGTAGAGCTACTGGCACAAACTTTAACCTGAATAAGGTCTCTAAGTCTTCCCATGTGAAGGTCATCCCATCGCAAAACTGGAACAAGTGGCTCCACCACCTTCCTGCTGCTACCTGATGAAGGATGGAAACAAAGATCACCATGAAGTCTGCAGGCGTCCCTACTAACCTGAAGACTCTCACCACAGCCTTCAGCCAAACCCCAGCCGCCTGCGGGTCCGTATCTCCCCGAAACCTGGGTGGCCTCTAGCGCTAGAACTCGTGCAGCGCACTCAAGTGGCTTGCATCGCCTACTGCTGCGGCTAGTGGCATCGGTGGCCCAGCGTATGGTAGTACCGCTGGTGCCTCAACTGCAAGAAGACACTATCTCGAAGCCTCGTCGCTCGGTAGGCTGTCAGTACGCACATCCCTCTGGGCTGTAGCTAGTTGTCCGAGAAAAGGCATCCTGAATGAAACAACTTGACACGGTAAAACGATTATACCTAGTGAGATGATCAAGTTTGAGCTGTTTTAAGGGAAAACCATTGAAATCACACACGCAATAAGTGTTTTCGTGCACAAATTCGGAAACCAGTTGTCAGGGTCCTGGTGTATGGATACGTTGGCCGCCCGCACCAACAATGGACTCCCAGAAATGAAAACCACACTCGGTACCCTTAACACTATTGCTTTACAAAAAGAAAATATCAGAGTTATAAGTTCTGCGGTAGAACTGACTCCTCTGATACCAATTTGTCACGACCCGACCTCGGGGCCCGCGCCATGACTACCCCAATTCCGCCTTCCATAGGCCAGGGGCTGGCGACTAGCACCAAATGCATAAATCCCGATCATTGGGAAGGAATTTCCTTTATAAAAGTAAAGAAAACACCACAGAGTACAAGCGGAAGTAAAACACTAAGTACAAAGAGAAGTGTTGAAAGGTAAATGGTCCAGAATACAATCCCAAAAGGAAGTACAACTACAACTGAACAAAGTACAACAGAAAAAGACAATAGCTGGAAGGACGAAAGCGGCTCCTGGGTCGTCCTCCTCGGATCCTACCTGAAGGGCAGGTACAGATGGCGCAGCTCCTGGATCGTCCACCATGGATCCTACCTGAAGGGTAGGTACAGATATTTTCCACAACGCTCTCGCCCGTCAACCTCCTCCGAGTGTCGTCTCACCGTGAAGTCCACCTCCAGATACTGACTCTTCGTGTAGTCCACCTCCGGGTACTGACTCGTCATGTAGTCCACCTCTGGGTACCATCCAATCCTCGAACACTCGACCTCCTTCAGCACTGCCCGTCATCTGCAACCAACACAACGAGGTGCGGGCATAGCCCGTGTAGGGGTGAGTATAACGATACTCTTTAGGGACCCCGGGACCCTCAAGGACTCACTAAAACCAACAAGTATAACCACAAAGAAGATCTCAACAGATAACCTCTACTTAGGTATATGCCCATACATATACCTAAGTTATCATGTAACCCATCTCAATAATGAGGAATCACAAAGATCATGAAATCAACAGATTACCACTACCCAGGTATATGCCCATACATATACCTATGTTATCAAGTGACCATCTCAATCATGAGGTAAACAGAAGGGTCAAAAGTCTCAGCTCAAACCGGGATTTTCGTTTTCAAAACTGTAACTGCTGAAGAGCTCCGTCTCTAGAGTGTACAGTGGTCATGCCACGACTCTGAGGTACTGCTCACTTACCTAAGACTGCTGAGGTACTTCTCCTATCGAGTACCGTGGGTCAGCCACCCAAACACAGTAGTGCTTCCCGTCGGGGTATGCCACCCAAACACAATAGTACACACCCCCTAGTAGCCTGCTGAGGTACTCTTCGGATGAGTACCGCTGGTCGGAACTGTCACACAGGTAGTTCTCCATCCACCATGGGTCTGCACATCAAAAAGTAGTGCTCCATCCACTAGGCTAGCCGACTCACTCCAAGTCGAGTCGGTCAAGCAGTCGTCAGGTCTCAGTCGGCTACACGGTCTCCGTACTCACCACGCTCGTCTCCAGGAGGGTCCGCTCCATGAGCTACAGGTCGATACTTCAAGTATCTCAAAGTCCCACGAAGAAGTATCTCAAAGGACCGCCTCATCATAGGGGTCTCAACGCAACAGACGGCGCGTCAGTCGGACGCCCGGTCTGTGAGTTATTAGCCTTTTCGTCCCAGGGGCCCGGTTGGTTTCGTGAGCGAACCAACCCGGAAGTATCTCAAATATACCCCTAACTCTAATAGGGTATACTCATAGGGACCGTTTCTCAACGTGATCACCAATGCCGCTGACGGTTCGTCAAACAGACGTCTAGTCTGAAAGATATCATCTTTTCCGTTCTAGGGGCTCGGTTGGATTTCAGGTACAATCCAACCCGGCCACTATCCAACAGCAACCGAAACTCGGGCGAATAATACCAAAATTTCCGTCTTATCATGAGGAATTCAACGAGACAGACGGCGCATCTATCATACGACCGGTCTGTGAGTTATATGCTTTTTCGTTCCAGGGGCCCAGTTTGTTTTGTGAGCGAACCAAACTGACCGTACTACGACGACATCCAAACCTCGAGTGGAGTAAGCCAAAAGATCTGTCTCACATAGAGGAATCCATCAAAGTTGACGGCACGTCAATCGGATGTCCGGAGCTCAAGATATAAGCGTTTTCGCTCCGAGGGCCCAGTTGGTTTCGTGTACGAACCAACCCGGCCGAACCCAAAGTATTCTGAAACCTTGGGTGTAGTAAACCAAAACGACCGTCTCGATCTAGGGATCACAGCACCGCTAACGGTGCGCCGTTCGGAGGCACGTAGCTCAAGTTACGAGCAAAAGAAGGAAAAGGTCCCGGAACGGGGATTCTGGGCCCGGACCAAACCCGCCCAACCCCCCCCCCCCCCCCCCGAACCGGGTCGACCAAACCTGGGTCTGGTCTGACCCGGCCCGAACCGGGTCAACCTAGACGTGACCCGACCCGAACCAGCGGGTCGGTTTTTCTCGGTTCGGCCGAGCGGCCGAGTGAGGAAACCGCGGGGCGTGCTGCCCCCTCGGAAAGAGGAGTTGTCGCCCCGCGTGGGGCCGCGCTTGGTCAGCGGACGCGGCAGAGCCACGTCCCGTGTCTCGCCGGACCTGCGCCGTCGCAGGTCGGGTCGCACGCCGTAGACGCGACGTCAGCCACAGCGTCTCCATCCGGCGGCGAGCCGGGGCGCCGCCGCCACCGGCTGCTGGCGCCGCCGCGCGGCGACCCGCACCGTCGGTGGAGTCAGAGGGCCAACAGAGTTGCTCCAGTGGTCCGATTCCATTTCCGTCTGTGACGTAGCTTTTCCCGGGTCCCGTTCTTCACTGCAGAATCAACAAATCGTCTCTGCGACCCGTTTTGTCGTCGTCCACCATTCCGCACACAAAGAACAAAGGACGGTGGGTTCGGACTTGTTCGTTGGTCCGCACCCACCGCGTTAGAGGATTGAAACAACACCATAAAATCCCAGCAATTGATGAACCACAACCCGCAATAATAATCCGCGGACCAATATGTAAATTGGTTGGTCCGCGTTCTTTCCTTGCAGGAAAACAAACATGAGTAACAACATATTCAAACCGACCCCTACCTTCATCTTTGTTGGACACGAGTTCGTCGCAGAATTGACCGTCGCAGAAGAAAAGGATCGTCAAGTCGCGGAAGGGCGTCACGTCGTCACGGTATACGGCGTCGCGTCGACAATCTCCGAGGATTAAAGAAAAACACACAGATTTTTTTTCATGAATTAAAACAGTGTTAAGGATAAAATCCCCAAAAGAAATTTAAATGTTCTGAAATCTCCTACCTCAAGCAGTTGATCGAATATTTGTCGCGGGAGGAGAAACGTCGCAGAAGAACGTCGTGGGAAAAGAATTGTCAGCGTCGCAGAACCCGGCGTCGCGTCGATCTTCGGGGGTCTGGCATTCTTCGTCGCCCTACGTCGGAGGCCGGCGTTCTTCGTGTTTTTCGCATTCTTCACGTTATTCGTGTTCTTTGCGAAGGAGGATAAAGATCATTAGAGATTCAATAAAGGTTTAGCACAACAACCAGATAATAAAATAAGTCATCATCTTATTTTATTATCAACAAAAGAATTTGAAAAACAAAGATAAGTAACGAACAATTAATTCATAGAAAATATTTCAACGAACTAACCGCCCAATTAATATGAGCGTTATGAATTTAGAAAACGTGTCAGTTGACTTTCATTTAATAAGGGTTTTCGCGGGTGCGTTACTTAGCGGAAAAGAAACGGTGGGGCTCGTGCGGGCCCCACCTCACAAATATCCAACCAAGAGGGTAGGATATTTTGGGTTCCACCCTATCCTCTTCAACTCAGCTTAAGAAGCTCTAAGTGGATTTAAGCGGCTTTAAGTGAAATAAAATAAAGTTGTGGCACTACTTTATTTTATTTTCTTCACTTAACCCCCAAAAATTAAAAACCACACCCTAGCAAACACAACTCCGGAATAGTCGTTTCTAAGCAAGTACTGGCGCTACGATCCCATCGGTGCCCTCAGAATTTGATTCCGAGCACCGGTTCAAAAGATAGAAAAACCCGCTCGTTCGTTCACTGAACGTACCCGATCTAATCTTCGGAAATTGATTCCGGGAACACCGGTCCTCGGAATCAGGTGTCGTCAGAAACTGCGTTCTTGTAAAATTAAAAAGAAAATTAAGAAAAAAATTCCCTTTAATTTTACGGGTCTTTACAAGATATTACCATGTATTGGTGAAGAATGAGGATATCCCCCAGATATATTTTCATACAAGGTACCGGTACTATCAATTCAGGGTTGTTCCTTTCAGACACACTAATTCTCTTGAAAATTTTATTAACTTGATAAATATATTATTTAGAGATTATGTCCACAAATTGTGGTAGTAATTATATAATACATTATAATATACTCCAAAACCAAGGAGGAGCATGAAGAAGTTCTTAGAACTATACTAGAGACCTTGAGATAGGAGAATATATATGAAAAGTAGAGCATGTGTGAGTTCAGGATAAATGATGTCTCATTATTGGGTCATATCATCATAAGAAATGGGGTATACATGGATCTGTCGAGGACAAATTCAATTTATGGAAGGCCGAGGCCAACATCTATGGAAGATATCTGTAGCTTTCTTGGGTAAGATGGATATTATCACTGATTTTTGTGATATTTCTCAAAATGTTCAAAACCACATACCAAGATAACTATGAAGGGAGTCATGTTTTCTCGGAGTAATGAATGTGAATATAGCTTCTAGGAGTTGAAATGGATTCTTATTACCGTGACTCTATTCACACTACCCTTAAATAGAGACCCTTTCATTGTATTTACTAATTCATTAAAGAAGAACTTGTGCTGTGTGTTTATGAAAAATGACAAATACATTGCCTGTGATTCAAGGCGACTGAATGTTCATGAGAAAAAATATCCAAAACATGATATGTAGTTGGATAAGGTAATATTTAATTTAAAAATTAGGTAACATCAACAATTTGGGGAGAAGTTTGAAATATATACAGATCACAAAAGAGTCACGTATATATTCACATAGAAATTGTTAAACATGTTCCCATAGAGATTGATAGAAATGAACAAAGACAATATCTACTCAATTCACTACAATCCATGGAAAGTGAATAAAGTTATCAGCACTCTACGTCGAAATGATCCATCAACTCATTCATTTATGGGAATTGAAAATGATCCAATATTCTTAGATTTGACGATGATGGACATGGGAATCATAAATAAGGGAACATCAGAAATAACTTCACAAAGGATTTCTCAGTAGTCTCAATTGGAAAGGTTGATGGATTCTCAAATAGATGATGTGAGAATTCATAATAAATTGTAAACTATTAGAAAAGGGAAAACCTCCGAGTTAAATTTTAATGAATAAGTAATTCTATGATTTGGATCTAAAATATGTGTTCCATAATACATAATTCCAAATAATGAATGTTTGAATGATGAAAATACTTTTAATTTCGCCATTAACCCAGGAAACATAAAGATGTATCATGATTTACGAGACCATTATTGGGGTGATAATATAAAGAAGGAGGTCACTGAAAAGATATCAATGTGCCTGGTATTTCATAAATTGAATGTTAATATGTTTATTTATAAGGGGAAGATGCAACCATTACCCATACAAACCTGGAAATAGTAAAACAAAACCATGTAATTTCTTACCAGACATGTAGAGACATCCAAAGGAGACAATTCTAAAAGGATTGTAGTGGATCGTATTACCAAGAATGCATTCTTCATGAATTATTGGCTGATTTAAAATTGGATCAATCTGTATGGATATACATTAGAGAAGTGGTAAGGCTAAACATAGTACCACTATCGAATTTTTTTGATCAAGAACCAAGGTTCACCTATATGTTTTGGATGAACCTCCAAAATGATACGAATACTGAGCTGAACATCAATATGACTTATCAACCTCAATATGATGGCCAATATGATCGGACTATATAAACAATTGTCGACATGTTAGGGGAATGCTCAATTGACATCAAAGGAGGATGAGATCCACATATTTCTATTGTTGATCTCTCTTACAATTACAGTTTCCACTCATGAATCTAAATGAGTCCTTCTGAATCCCTTTATGGGAAGGGGTGCAGAACACTTGGATATTTGGATGAAGTTGGGGATTGAAAACTCTTAGGTCCATAAATGGTTGAAGAAATGTTGTATAAGGTTAAAACCATCCAACATTACATTAAATATGATCATATTCGATAAAATATTTATGCTGATAATCAGCGACGATACCTAGAGATTGATGTTGGGGACATGATATTTCATTGAAATCACAGTGAAAGAGTTTTATGAGATTTGGGAAGAAGGTAAAGATTAGTCCATGGTACATCAGACCGTTTATGATCCTTGATGGCATTAGAGTAGTGACATATCGACTAACACTCCCACCGAACATGTCTCAACTAAATGATGTATTCCATGTATCAGCCTTGTTGAAGATCATACGTGAACCATTGCATGTACTCTATCTATATGTGGTACCATTATTGAATGACCTCTACTGTGAATATAAGATAGTAAAAATCATAGATCGTATGGAAAATGTTCTACAAAAAAGACAATTACCCTTGTCATAATGATGTGAAGAAACCACATGTCAAAAAAAGAAACATGGGAATCCATGGAAGTGATTAGGTGGAGTTAGCCACATTTGTTTTAGTGTAAGAAAATGAAACATTGGGGGAAAATTTTTATAAAGGTATAAGGTTTTATCAACCCTAAAATTCATGAGTAAAATATTATTTATAATATTTAATTAAATTTCTTATAGATATAGAAAACACATGTAATATTTATTTATTTTTTATTGTGTTTAAATGACCATTAAGTATC
Organism: Viscum album; assembly: GCA_963277665.1. Classification (NCBI taxonomy): domain Eukaryota; kingdom Viridiplantae; phylum Streptophyta; class Magnoliopsida; order Santalales; family Viscaceae; genus Viscum; species Viscum album. The sequence goes on from OY728127.1 coordinate 2,050,159,681, forward strand.
ATCACTATTGATAATTTAGTAATTGAACAATGATCACATGACTGATACAAATTTATGGTTTTTAAAAAAATAATCCTTTTGACATAGAGAAAGGAGAGTATAGACACATCAATTAGACACGATCCATACAATACTTGTTTGTTGGAGCATAGAAAAGTGGATGTATCACAATTCTTTGCTCTTGACCAAGGCCAATATGAGCTTCAACACATTATTCCTGAATGGAATCGCCTACAGGAAAAGTTGATGTTAATAGAGATTACTACCTGAGAGATTTTATGTGAGACACCCCAAGAGTATGTCATCATCCCACACCTTACCCATAGGTCTTATGCAGGTGTTATATGGGGTTATGTAACAATGCATTAGTTACTTTTTTTTGTAATACCTTTTATAAATAAAAGACATATTCCTTCAATTCCTATATGAGAATATATTTTCTTACAAACATAATGAATTAAGTAAATATATTTCTCTGTTAAAATGGTACTTTTGAGAAATATCTAAATTATAATATTAATCGACGATTTTATTGATTTTTCATATAATAGTGTTATAAGAATAATCCATTTAATTAAAACTAATGATTATATTTATTCCTTATTGTATTTACCCTATAAATGATTATGTATTCAGTTTGATAAGTATTATATATTTATATGAAAAAATGAAATTTTTATTTTTAATTAAAGCATTTATATTGATGAATTAATGATTTTTTCAAATAAATTATATTTTAATAAAATTTTATTATTATAAAATTTTATTTAAATATATATGATCCTATAATTTTTACACCTTCAAATGAAAAACAATTTATGGTTTGGAAGCTATTTTTGTCAAAACCTATATATTTTCAATAAATGATGTTTATTTATTTTAAATGTGAAAATTAACATATATAGACAATTTATCATATAAAATGAACATTTAATTTTGGAAAGAGGATGACTAAATTATCCACTGGTGATTTTTTCATAATTCCCTAAAACAATCAAATTTTTGTGTAAAAATTAAATACCGTATAAATATATAATGTGTTTTATGGCATCATAATGAACCAATAGTGTTGTAATAAAATACTATAAAAGTGATATTCATCCAATATATGATTTACCATTAATATAATGTTTTTATAGATTTATTTTATAAATATTACAAAGATTTAGAGGACCCTCCAAGACTTATAATATATTTTTACATTTTAAAATGATTTCATTGAGAGTGTGACTTAGCTATATATAAGAAAACAAGTATTATAATATGATATACCATTGGGCTTATAAAATAACGTTTTGAAATCCAATTTGAAAAAAACCAGGTGAAAAAAATGGGAATTTTTATTGTTTTTTTATATAATTATATAAATCCAAAACCAATGTTTTTGAAATATTAATGAATTCCCCTGTCATTTACTCTATAAACCCACCCATGCTCCCATTTAGATTCTCTAAAAATGCCAACATCACATCCCTACTCGTCCCTCCCCTTACGAGAAACCTTATAAGACACCCCAATCTCTCATGACTCCCATCATCAATCTCTTGAATTTACACACTCATGTAAGGGATCCTGACTTTCCTCTCATCCTTTCAAATTCAAGCATTTTATTTGAATGTATTTCATGTAATTTAGAATGTATATAATTTTATTCTTTTATAATATATATATTACTTTCCATTTTATGTTATCTCATTTAGTTATTATTTATCCTCCCTCATTCTGACACTTTTATAATCCTTTATTAAGCCTTATCTACGTAATGGATTTCACTTGCCTCATTTAAATTCAAGCTACTCTTTAACATTATACTTATTAAGTTACATATTAATATAATGGTTTATGATGTTATAATACTCTCAGAATGAACATTTGATTTATATAATATTATATATTCCTTTCACACTCATCAATCCCCTCTTTGATCCATTATGAACACCCATTACATTGCCTAAATTTTATAAGGGGTCATCCACCCTCTACTTTTATTAATCTTTCTATTCATGTTATGTCTTTGAATTTATTTTATTCCAATGTTGGCATATGTTTTTATGTATCCTCTTTAATTATAATTTTATTTATAAATTATGAGACCTCATTTTAATAGAATTTATCCCTTTTATGATCCCTAATGTGTATTCGTTACAATGCTGAATTTTCGAAATGGATATCTTCCTTTCTCTTTTATGTTCATGTTTCATTAGGTTTTTATTCCCTTTTATTTTCAACTAAAAATGTTGGGGTATGATTTCAAACACCCCATACCATACATCCCTCATTATGTTTTAATTATGAGATACATCTTTCTATTTCATTGAACCATCCCATGTACACCTATTACCATGCCGAAAATTCGTAAGAGTTATTCCATTTCCCCTCTTTCTTAAAGATTAATTGTTATGTTACACCTTCTATTTAAAAATTAAATGTTATGGGACATGTATCTATATGACCACTTTACTTTCAATTTCATTTACCTATTATGGGATACCAATTTCTCTATCATCAACCATTTTTTATGAATTTTTATGTCACGATGTTTTGCTACCAAAATTGCACTGCAGTTTTCCCAGCCAAAATAGTTGTGTAGTGAAAACCATACCAATTTAAATATCAAGGGAATTTACATTTATAGTCATATACTTATTGATTATAGAAAATCATGAATTTATTCCACACATCATTGTCTTGGAATAAATGATGATGTTGACTGATTCCATGTTATATTCTCTATGTGGAACACTTATGCATGAAAAGAGATGTTTATAAAGGGAGTTATATGATTGCACTCTAATGAATTGGGTAATATTTATAATCATGATATGCCATATGAAATTAGGGTTTAATCATGATAATCTATGTTCAATTAGGGTTTATTCATTCTAATATATGTGCAATGAGGGTTTACTCATTCTAATCCATTAGCAATGGTCCTTGGCTCAATCTAATATCATGTTGTATGTTGTTGCAACATTTCTATTTTATTATTATCATGAAAAATCATTCCGTTGTGTTCATGTTTCTCCTATTCTCATTTGATATTACTATTTACTAACATGTAATTTATTCTTGAAGTTATTCCGTGTTTATTCCCTTAATGGGCTTTTTATGAAAACCATTTCAAATGTATGACCTCATATTATCCAATGTAATCCTATGTATGAAGGAATGTTGACTTTTTAAATAATTATATTATATTTTATGTATTAAATTGTAATTTTATTTTCCTAATTTCCTTATAAAATAGACCAATTTATCCTTGGAGTATTCTAAAGTAATCTGCTATGTAATAAATCGTGATTACGTGTGTAATAAAAATATGGGTTGTTATAATATCAAATAACATAATCATTTATTCTTGTTTATTTAGCACATTCCTCAGTTATTGATGAAATGTCTACCCATCTTCATATATGAACCCCAAAGATACAACCTCACTAATACACTCTGATAAATTGTATTTATTAGGATTGAATATACACGATGTCATAATTATTTCTCCATTCTACATAAATTATATCTGGTCACTATCCATTATAAACACTACTTACAATTTAAATATTAGTATCATTGGTAATAACTCCCCATGGTGAAAATTTCCAATGGTCATATAAGGGTAATATAATTATGGTCACATTTTCCACTATGATATATATATTTATTCCTCTATTCTCAATAAATGTCATTCACTATTTTGAATAAAATATTTCTATATTTACCATTTAAAATACAATAATATTACAAACACTTCTATTTATTATATTATTTTATAGATTATTTTTTTTCATTAGAATATTGATTCATATGGACACAACATTAGTTTGAGTATTATTATTCTTTATTATATCCATATACTATTCTTAGTTTTTGTAATAAAAACTATTTTTTTGTGTAATGAAATAGAAAATTCATTATATGAGATTATATAAAAGGAATATAAGAAAATTTAGAAATAATGTAATTTTTTAAAAATATTTCTATTTTAGATTGTTACATTTTCCAATGTTATGATATATAACCCATAAAATTTATCACTTATCCAATAATAAATGGAGTAATTTTACCTTCATAAGTACACTTGGATCATACTATTTTTTTCAATCTTATAATTTATTAATAATAATATAAAAATATGTTTTTATGGTCCTCATAAAGTATTTCATTTCATTTAGAACATTGATAATTTCATGTTCATTTGGGATGTCATGATATTATTATACACAATGTGTTTTTAGTATATTTAGTGGGTATGACATATTAATTATTAATATAGACATTTAGAAGACATCATAAACCAGGTAATTATTTAGAAGAATTTATATCTAGGATAAATTACAGTAATGTTCTCACTTATTTAAAATGGTTTGACGTTTCCTGGAAAAAATAAAAAATTTATTCAAAATCTCAAGACTACTTCCCATTTTGATATATTGGACAATATGTGGTCCTAAAATTGAAATTCTAATTCATTCATTCTATTTCTAGAATAACTATTATATAAACTCCAGTTAGAATTTATATATTTCTCAATCAAATATAAATTATATGAATTGAAATTGTCAATCTAAATTCCAAATATTTTTCCTCGTAAACTATATCTCATATTGTTCTGGTTGTGAACATCTTCACATAGAGTTCTTCATAGGTATCCACCATAAAAATAATATCCCATGTTTTTATATAATAATACATTTTAATATATATTAATATTTATTAATATGATTTTAATATTATATTAAATAGGGTTCTTTTTATGATAGTGTACGTGACACACACCAATGAGTTTTCTTGAAATCTTACATTGCACACAACACTAAGTTATACAAAAAAATAATACAATATTATTTTTATTATTTTATATAGTACTTAACGCACAATATTTTTATTGGTAGGAATGGAAAAATAATAACTGAAATATTATAACACATGTTTTTTTAATTTACATACATTTATCCATTATATTTTAGAGGCTTAAAATGATATTTAATAAAATTTTATTTATTAAAATCTATACTATTTTTAAAATGTTGTTTTAAAATCTATTTATAAAGAACAATATTTAAATATTTTTTAACACTTATATATTCTATTTTAAAAAATAAAAATCTTCATTGGAATGGGGACACCAAAATTCACATTTTTTGATTTTTTTGTGTTCTGATAAAATTCGTTTTGTCATGAATAGGTAAAAAATACACATTTTTTATATGAAACTATCTCTCTATCTAATTTGTTTATATTTATTGATTTTTGTTTGAATTTATTTTAATGTATATTGTTAATTTTTATCATTTAATACAATTTTGTTCATTGTATGTAATTTCACATTTAAATTGAACATAAACACATGTCAATCTTTTCGATTGTTTTAACTTTTTTAAATCCCACTTTCTGGTTTTGACAAAAAGAATTAATTTAAATTAATTAATGAATCTTTTTTTGTTTTTAATTTGTAGAAATATATTCTATATTTATAATCATAAGGGAAAAATTATGTAAATAGGTAGATTTTATTTATGGACATTATGAATAGTAACTTCAGTAATTATTTTTTTACCAGGGTTAAAATATAAATCAAGTAAATAAGTGTAAAATTAATATTACAATAATATAATACTACCATAACATTGGTACCAATCGTATTGTATTATATTTAGATGATCCTTGAAACCCATGGATTGAAAATTTGGCCTTTCGGAGCAACATCAGTTTGATAATTGAATATTATAATAGTTAATTTTATGTAAATAGAAATATAACATAAACATATATCTTTTTTATAATGAAATTTAATATAGGGTAATATAACTTATATATTTGACTATAAATATTCATTATAAAATGAAAATATTTCCAATATCATGATATTTTATTTAAAATTTTTAGAATGTAAATAAATTAATTAATTTATGATACAATGATGATGAATTGATTTCCTTATTAATGAAAAATTCAAATAAATGATATTATAAATATTAAAATAAATGTAATATCAAAATATTAATATTTTCTACTATTTTTAAGAATGATTATTACATGATATATTTGTCTTAATGAAGTTTTCGTAAATTATTCATGATTTCCTTACTAACAAAAATCAATTACCAAATATGGTTAAAAGTGACATAAATATGTTATAGAAACAAATAATATTTTATTAACATATATAATAATCATAAAAATTTATATTTGAAAAAATTACTTTGATAATTTTCAAAATGTAATTAAATCTCCACTTTAGTTTCTTTATTAATTTTATAGTTACTATATCAACCATATATTGAAAAAATACAAGAAGACATGGTAAGAGTTATTTTGTTTAAATAAGGGAAAAATAAAAATGATAAGTTTGCATTTTTGATCTAAACATGTCTAAAACATACTCTTTTAGTGTATTTAGACCCATACTCGTATCATACTAGAAATATATCACTTTTTAACTATTATAATTCTAAAATAAATTTATCATAAAATAATATTTCATGAATTTCTAAAGTGCCCCTCCCCCCTCTTATAAAAAGATACCCCCTCTACCCACTTACTCAAGCATTTCAAGAACATTGGCTAATCCAAATTCTTATAATTTTCTTTCACAAAACCATATCATTACCCAAGAATACTTTACATGGGTAGAAGAAAATTAAATAAATCTATTTGTCTCAAATAAAAATCGAGTTACCCGATTTAGAGGTAACATTTTCCCTTAAGCTCCATTCATTTATTTTTTTCCCATCATCAACCCCTAACCTATTTCTGTTAAATTAATTTATAAAAACACTAGTATCACCAATATATTATGTTTTTTTTTGTCTATGTTTTATACATACACTTTTAAACACCTTCTACTAATGGATATAGAACATACTATTTCAGTGTACACTGAACAACTACCTCACGAAAAGATGATTTTGAAATTTTCTCCTACCCACGTATCATGGTGGCCATTTTATGGAACTGTATTTATATATGATATATATTTTATTTAAAGATTCTATATTATTTTTTAATTTTTAATATAACATACCTTTATGATTTCCATAATGTATAAATACTATAATTTTATTTGAGGAAATGTGGACTACCTCCGCCACAAATTGATATAACTCATTCAATATATTAATATAACATATAAAGGATGTAGTTAATGAAAATATGTAACATATATAACATAGATTTTATAATATATTCATTTTATTCATTTTATTCTCCATCCATTAATATGATAAGAAATTAGAGTATTGTTCATTATTATGTATGACCTACCGTCTCCATGAACTGTGCATTTCATTCATTATCTCCAAATGATATGGATATTATAAATAAATATATAATTGATATATATTGTATTTATATAATGTATAACATTATGAAATTCTAGTTTTGACCACATTGAAAATTTACAGCAAAATAAGATCAACAAGTTCATTTTCGACTCAAGTACAAATTATTTACAAAAATTCAGACATGATGATAAAAAGTTTTCTAATGTTTATATCTTGGTAATGAGTGATATAAAAATAATAATAATCTTAAAAAACGCCCTTATAAAATTTGAACGTAACCAATGATTATTATTCATTAATATAACAGTTGTATATGACGAGTCAGAGATAAGGAATGGTTTTCTACTATGTGTTGTACTAAATAACTAAAGTATTGTTCATAACATATGTATAGACAATGAACTCTCTAATTATATAATAGTTATTTGATATTTGGTTTCCCATATATGATTTTATTTTTTAAATTTGATAAAAAAATAAAATAAATCCTGAATTCTCTTTTTGGTTGTTTTTTTGTTCTGAAATTTGATTTTAAAATGGTTTGACTATTTAAATATATAGAATTTATTTTATTTTATTGAAAATGAAATTTTATGAGTGAAATGGTGATAATTTAAATAATCTATGTTTTATGATTATATAATGGTACTTGGACATTTGACTGGTGGTTACATGAATACACAAAGATATGTTGTTACGTGATAAACCAATGAAGGGTGGTTCCATGATCATCCAAGGTTTGGTGATTAAATTATAACTTCCATTGCATTAGATATGAATGTTGACCATATGGAAATTCCATTTGTATGAATTATTTTTGGAATTTTACCATATGATTATTCCATTTAAGTATGATTATATCCCTTGTTACCATTTATATGTTATATGTGATTTCTATGGGTTTTATGGAAATATTTCGGGTAAATAATGGTAATAAAGGATATTATATTCATCAAAGAGTATCTACTACTACATATAGTTGAAAAATATTACATTATGAATATTAATTCATGGATTACATGGTTTCACCAAGATAACTATTTTTCTTCATTGTGTATCCTATAATAATCCTTTAATGCTCATCCCATGTTTTGAAATGTTATTATAGAATTTTTAAGGAAAATAGAGACTTGGATAGGATGAAAGAAAATTAATTATGTTTAAACATGAAAAAACCTATGCTTTATTTCATAATTTATGTTTTTTGAAAAAAAATGGATAGCATGTAGAGTGGTTTATAATGTAATATTTGATATTTTATGTGATATTTATGGCCATATTAGGTAAATATCTAAACTGAAAAATATACTTGATGTAATTTAAATTCAAATAATTTACTTATATCATTATTATGAATTGTTTATGGCCACGTCCTAGTATTTGTTATCATATGTCAGTTTAGATATCTATAGGTGTTAAAATATTTTTAATAGAATATCCATAAGACATTTTTACTTTTTGGTCAAATTCAAATGATATTTAATTTGAAGATTACCATGTTTTATCATCTAAGATATCTTTATTCAGAATGGTTTTCCGTAGAAGAAATAGGGATCCTCTGTTAGGAAGGCATATAGAGGTCAATAACCATCCCAATCAACATCCTGATATGGTAAGAAGATGAACCTAGTATTTTTTTGTAGTGATGGATCTATTGACTCGAGAAATCAATGGTAGTGGTGCCTGTGCACGAGATGAACCCGAACAACCACAATGGAATATTTTCATTGTGTATCATTTCATGAGGTTATATACCCCATCATTCATAAGATCATATGACCCTATGATAACTGAATGGTGGTTTAATTCACTAGAATGTTTTTTTGATGTAATTGGATGTTCACACAATCAAAATGATCTTCTTGTTTTTAATCATTTTAATGGTGAAGATGATCAGTGGTGGTTAATGATTTCAAATTTTAGATGGAGTGACGAGGTTGATGTCATGTAATGGGATGAATTTAAGAATATATTCCTTAAGAATTATTTTAATAATGTTTTTAAAAATACGATGGAAATGAATTTCATGGAATTGAGACAAAAGGAGGAAGATTATGTGGAATTATATGAAGAAAATTCCCCCATTTTTCATGGTACACCAAATGTTTTTCCAATATATTGATAGTATGTTAAATAATGTTTACTCAAGATTGAAGCTAAAATATTGAATGGAGTCATATTTTTGTGAGCTAAAAATCGGTGATAACATGAATGATGTGGTGAGATGTTAGAAATAGAGGTTTATAAGGATCATGTATTCCATGATAAAATAATTTAAGCGATCCAGTTAGTAGGCAATGGGAAATAATTCATAAAAGAATCATAGTGGTAAGAAAATTAAATATCTATCTTGTGAGATGTATGGTAAAAATCATTTAAGAGAATTCCTCTCAATGGTCGATAAGTGTTTTTGATGTGGTAGGACTGGTAATATTTCTCCTAACTGTAAAGAAGATGACCATGAATGCATTGAGAACCCCAATGTATGATGATTTATTTTAAATAATATAAGACATTATGTCAATGTGTATCCATAGTTGATTACCCAGGATGGAGATGAGCAATATTAAAATGATAAGGGAATGGAAAAGTCATTTTATAGAACTACGGTTTATGTGGGAACATATAATGATGTTGTGATATGCACGTTACATGGTTTTTTCAATATGTTTTAATAATCTATTTTACTATGGATCTACACATTCATTCATTTTCGAGATCATTTCATGTATATTGGTAATAAAAACTCATGAATGTTATATATAAATTATTCTAAAGAAACTAATTGGAAGTATTAAAGAAACCATGATTTAAATGAATATACCTGTTATCACTAGTGGGATAGTGCTTCCTTCAAATCATGTCAAAATTCTTATTGTCGAATTTGTTATCATTTTGGATATGGATTGGATTTCAGTTAATCATTGTAAAATAGATTGTATAGCCAATAATTTTTCATTAAATGATTTAATACTTTGATAACATAACAAGAAGCTGAAATATTTATTAAAGATGATAGTGAATGTTATCCGGCTCATGATTTTTAATACAAAGAAACATTTTTATTAGTAAAATTTACTAGTGATTGAAATTACAAATATTTTTTCGGATGTATTTCATGATATTGTTCCTAATTAGGAGGTTAAATTTAGTATTTATTTTGTGTCCCATGGAAATAATATTTCTAATCCCCCTTATCAAATATATCAAGTAGAACTGGTGGAATTAAAATAACAGATTCAGATAATTATTTTTAAGGTTTCATTCAGCCTATTACTTAACTATGGGATGCTACAATTCTTTTTTTGAAAAATAATACTGGTTATATGAGACTATTTATTGATTATAGAGCCTTTAATAACATCAATTTTTAGAAAAAGTATATTTTACCTAATATTGATTATTGACCCTTCTAAAACAATATTTGGTGAAGAGTGGCCACGACCTAACAATATCACATAGACCCGTAATTTTCATGGATTAGTGGGTTTAAACCAATGGGTTGTGGTAATTTTTCTCAATTATATATCCCACTAACTATGTTAACATGTAAGGGAGATATGTTAATCAAGGTAAAATAATGTGATTATGGTTTTCATGAACTAATGAGAAGATGGGTAAATGCACTAGTTTTGGTCTTGCCTTCAAGGAATGGTGAATTTGTTATCTATAATGATGTGTCATTGAAAGAACATGGTTATATCTAAATAAAATATGATTAGATAATTTCTTATGATTCGTGTTTGTTGAAACCTCATGTGTTAAATTGTCCTACCATTATTTGAAACAAGGTTCTCTTATTTTTTTTATTAATTATATGGAGGAATATTATGTATAGAATAAAGTGCGGAAAATATATTGATCAAAAAATTATGAAGCAAATATTCACTGTGAATGAATTGAACAAGAGACAGATGAGATGGCTTGAATTAATCACAGAGTATGATAGCATTATTCCTTACCTTATTGGAGATGAAAATAAAGTGGTTGATGTTTTCAGGTGCAAAAGTAATTATACAATATTCATGTTACATTTGTAACAAGATCCATTGGTTAATGATTTACTGAATTTTGTCTTGAATAAATTTTTTTTAATAAATTTCTCTTTGTTTTAGGTGTCATTGAAATATTCTATATCCGATAGAATTAAAAAGCAAAGAAGTAAGACATCGAGATTTAGATAAAGGTATAATTGGTCGAGAAGGGTATGTTTCATGAATTTACCATTAATAACTATTGGGTTTTGACAATTAGGAAGAGATTATGTGTGCCATGTGATTCATAATTTAGGAAAGAGTTGTTTTATGATTCTCATAGATCTCCATTTTCTATTCATCTAGGAATTAATATGATTGTATTGATCTTCGTAGGTACTACTCGTGGCATGGAATGAAAAGAGATATTTATGACTTTACCATGATATGTTTCAATTTTAAAAAACATAAAATAGAACAATAGTTGTGGAATGTTTTGCTACAACCTTTTCGAGTGCCATAGTGGAAATAGGAAAATATATCAATGGGATTCATCATCGGATTACCAAAGTCATCTCAAGTTAATAATGCAATTTTTATTATTATTGATTAATTGAATAAATATTTTTATTTTATTCTTGTTCAATATTCTATTTATTTAGATAAACATTATCGAATGAATATTAAAGATATATTCATGTTACATGGGGTTCCCAACTTCATTGTATCTGATCATGATCAAGAGTTCAATTTTAACTTTTGGAATGGCCTTTATAAGTCGTTGGGTACAAAATTGAATTTCAGTACAACTTTTCTTCCCACACTAGTTGGGAATTAAGAAAATAAAATTCAGATCTTCAAGGATATTATATTTTCTTGTTCAATGGATTAACAGAGAATTTGGGATCAAAATATTTCTTTGGATATATTTTCTTATAATACATTTTTTCATTTTAGTATACAAATGGCCGTATTTGAGGCATTATATGGGAAGCGGTGTCAAACTCTAGATTGGTGGGATGTGGGAGGTGAAAGTAATATGATGGGATAAGAATTACTCTAAGAGATGGAATACAATGTATAGTTTATTCATAAGAACAAGAGGATATCTCAGAGCAGGCATAAATTTTTTGTTTATAATTAGAGGTATGTAAATTATTTTGAGGTAGGTGGTCATACTTTTATCAATGTTTCCCCAAGGATGAGTTTTATGCGCATTGGTTAGAAAGGGAAGCTGGGTGTATAGTTTGTTGGACCCTATGGAATTCAAGTGAATATTGGATCAGTTAGGTACCAAGTGGGTTTACCTCCAAGTTTATCCTATGTAAAAAATGATTTTCATGTTTAAAATTTAATAAAATATATCCCTTACCCATCCCATGCATTGAGTCCAAAATTAGATAAATTGGAAGATAATATTTTTTTGAGGAAGAGCCAGTACAAATTATTGGACTTCATAGGGCAAGTTTTGCAGTATAATTTGAGTCTTCAGGTATATATTTTGTGGAAAAACCATTTGGTTGAATAGGAAACTTGGTAATTTTAAAATTATATGAGAGAGAAATAACCCCATAAATTTGATAGATAAATAATATTGTTGGGACTCAATTTCAAAAAGGGGGGAACACTACAAAATAATTAGCTTTTCCCAACATGGGTTTATCTTTTGGTAAACATTCTTTTTCAATTGGTAAAAAATTTTACTAACAGAACTTTTCATGAAACTAAAATTCCGGTAAAAACTATGTCTCTAAATGTTATTTCGACAGGTAAAATAATTCTGTTACTATTATATTAATACCAACAGATAATATATGTGTTGGTCAAAATGATTAGCAACAGATTCATATGACAAATATATCTGTTGGTAATAATAATAACAATATAATTTATATGTTTATAAATTATATTTAAATAATAATTATAAAATATTATTTCTATGAACATTTCATATTATATTTATTAATTTATCATATATAATAGTCTTGTTTTAATTATCTTGTCAAATATGATTTTCACACATGTTCAAACTTATAAAAAGGTTAATTATATTAATAATGGAATTTAACACAAAATGAATCAATATAGTTGAATTTGATTGATAAGACCATAAAAACACAAAAACACATGATCTATCTATGCAGTTGTTTCTGCGGCACCCCCACCACCCATCTCGTCTCTTGACTGCAATCCTCCATCACTGTCATAAGTCATCTCTTTAATGCAATCCTCCAGCACTCACCATGGAATAAAAATAGTTACTTCCTCCAAATATCATTCATCACCCCATGTAGGCCACTATAAGAAACAATGTCAACTCCAAAACCATTGAGGAACCCCAGGTTGATGTTATGTAATACCCTTAATCTCTAATATCTAGACTACACACAATCAAAAAAGCATACCCACAAATCCGAGAAAAATATATGTATGAATTGAAACAAAAAATAATAATAATGTATAAAAAATATCTACAACACACACAATCAAAAAATCATACCATCAAATCAGATCAAAATATATGTATGAATTGAAACCAAAAAATAATAATAAAGTATAAAAAAATCCATTCCATGGATTTTAAAAATTTAGAGGGAAAAATGGTACACAAAAAAAATCCCTAAAAATTGTAGCTTTGACCTCCTCATTGATCCAAAAAAAAACATCCACTTTGAAAGAAACAACCTACATTCATTCTTCAACTAACCTACACAATAGATTATTGAAATATAATAAATTAATCCAATAGTATTCTCATAAAGGAATGCAATCATGATAGAAATTAAAGGGGAATGGGAATCCAAAATGAATGTAACTATAGCTAGGGATTGATCACAGTAGTGTGGATCATCAGATTCGTTACACAATTCCAGTAAAAAATCACAATTTTGGAATGGATTCCTATTTTTAATTCCTTTTAATTCGCAATAAAAAATAATTTATAATGTATACTTTGCTAAATAGATTTAATCTTTCACTATAATCATAATGAGTGAATTAAATTTCAAAGAGAGGTAACCTATTAATCTTTCAATCACTAAGCAAAATGATCCAATATAAACTCACTATTCTCATGAATTATTATCAAGAACCATAAATTTAAAAACTGAATAAAGGATTCTTTAACATTACACTCATTTTCAGAAATCATTCCATTGTATATGAATTCACCATATGAGAGGGAATGAAGATAATAACATAGTGAGAAACTGTATTAATTCTAGACAACAAAAATATTAATTATTTAAAACAATCACAAGAGATAATAACACCACGATAGTAAAATATTTATAGCTAATATGTGTCTACAAGGGTTTTATCTTGGTCAATCCATATAGAAATTATAAAAACATGACGATCTTATAGTGTGAGGGAAAATGATCATTGACAAAACATGTGTAGAGGAAAACTAATATCATAACCATTAAAATAACATCACAAGAGAATCACATTAATATAATAAAGTGGATATAATAGAGGGTGGGAAATAAATAAAATAGTTGGCCAATAGGTAATAGTGCAGTGATAATTTACTAGAATTTTTCTTCAATAGTAGCTTGAGTTAACCTTGAATTAATTTCTTTTAACTTTCAGCATCTATTGGTGTCTCATTTTCTTCACCCTCTGAAAAAATTATCAACCTAAACAAGCTTCCAATTAACACTAGATTAGCAACATCTTACCTAAGTTTCTTGTCCATTTTCACTTCATTCGATTTCAATTGCAATTTAGTTCAGCATACCAAGGATGATTCACATCACAAACAAATAGCCCAATTCAACATCATTAAACTTTGGTATTAAAAACATGAGAATACATGTAAATCATCATCAACATCAGGCCTCAAAACATCATGATACAATACAAACATTCAATATTGAACATGTAATGAATAATATCTCAAATATGCACCTCAGTCATTGTAGTCAGATTTCACTAAACCATGGTATCATTACTGTAGCCTTAAAAATCATATTCAAGCTAAAAGTATATTGATTTCAGCACACAAACATCCAATATCAGCTATACCATGGATCAAATGAAATGAAAACCTAAAACAAAAAAAAATCTCCATGTTACAGAACAGTAGCTTGGAAGAGAGAAATATTGAGAGCATTAACCATCAAAATAAAAGCAGAATGTGAACCCATATGAATCTAAAATTTCCATTCTCAGAATTTGGATCCAATAAACCACCAATAACGTCACAATATGAACCTCCTTGTATAAAAACCCCAAATTATAAATAAGAACAAACAACCCAAATTCATGGTCCAGATCAGGAATTGTAAAAGAAACCAACAACAATCAGTGCCTTTGATCAACATATTTAATGCAGCGAACAAATGATCTTTAGATGAACCCATCTCATCCTACTTGAAAGTCGGACGAAAAAAAGCAAAAATAAAATATGAAATTCATCCAAATAGAGCTTGTTCTCCCTTATAGCATCATCAAGAGAGCAATAGAAAATAACCCCAAGATCATTGAACGAATCATATTAGAAGTAACATTCAACTATTTAACCAATGGTTAACACCATTTTAACAGATAGGGAACACAACTCTTCGACCATGGCCTGGACAATCTCTTTGCCAATGTTATTTGAATTTCCATTGAAGATCTAAGATTCAAATCACCGCTACTTACGAATATCATGGAGGTAACAAAGGTTATCTCCGCTATATATTCACGCTTCAAGGATGCCTTCATTATGGTCGATGGGGGATGAGAACACAAGAAGGAGGTAGTTGCGAAGCCCGACTGGTCTTCCACCGTCCTCTCCATGTATTTTGTTTTAGGGGTTTAGGGTTTTAGGGTGGCTTAGGGCGGTAATTAGAAGTCTTTAAATTCCATTAAATTAATAAAGATAAAAAATTACTACATATAATAATAAAAAATTATTTTTAAATATATATATGTTTATATATAATTTATATGCATCCATTTTATTTTATTTTTAAAATTCAGAGTTGTTATTGTTTTTTAATAATATATCAAAAAATTTATTTTCAATAAATTTATTTCATGGAAAATTATTAAATTATTGATATTATAAATCAAGAAATAAATATTTTTACCAAAAAAATACGTTTTAGAAGTAACTAAAAAATAAATATATATTAAATAATTACTAAATGGTTATTTTTATTGGGAAATTTATTATAATATATTTTTATAATTGTAATAGATTTTTAACCCAACCATTAAAATAATTAGTACAATTGATTTATTTTTTGGTAAAACAATTGTTTGTATTTATTTGATAAAACAATAGATTTAACTGTTAGAAAAAGTTGTGTTTGTATTGAATTATTAATAACAACAAATATAGTTGATGTTTAAAAAATTGTAGGTACCAAAAATTAATACCAATGAAACATAATATCTGTAGGAATTACTCATTTTTACAAACAAATATATTATATGTCACTCAAGTTTTGTTGTTATAAGTCGATTATTTTGTAGGGGAAGGAGGTAACATATAACATATTTATAGAATAATACATCATCATATTATTTATTATTTTTGAACAAGACCTTAAATTTATGGTTGAAGGGGATTATTTCTCTAATAGAAAACTCTATAAGAAACAAAGGCTTTCTCTGAATTCCTACATTTCACACAACACAATGTTATATGAAAAAATAATATATTTATAATATTATTGTATTAAATGGTAGTTATTTCAATGATTTTTTATTCATGGGAATGAAATGAACTGTCCAAAATATTATCACACATAAATGTAAAATGTTTCTACATGTATCCAATAAATATTAGAGGCATTAAATGATAATGAATCTAATTTTAATCATTAAATACTCTAATAGTTTTAAAATATCGGTGTGCGACCTTTTTATAGAAAACCATTTTTTAATATAGATGTCTCCAATTTTATAAGTTCTATATGAAAAAAATTAAATTATTCATTGGAATGTTAACATCAAAATTTATTTTGGTTCAAATATTTGTGTTTTTATGATAAAATTTATATTTTAATGATCATTGAAAAATACAGTATTTTTACTTCGAAACAATCTTTAATATAATTTATTTTTATTCATATATTTTTCCTTTATTTGGATAGAAAATATATATATTTTATTTTTTTATCATTTAATCCATTTTTCCATTGTATGTAATTTCAAATTTAATTTGGACATAAAAACATTTCAATCATTGGAAAGTTTTTACATATTTAAACCTAAATTTCAGGTTTTGAAAATGAGAAATAATTTTAATTTAATCAATTAAACTTCTCTATTTTTAGTTTGAAAAATGGATTCCATATTAGGAATAATGTGGTCCAGAATATTTAAAAAGATATCTTTTAATTTTGGAATTTAGGAATACTAACGTCAGTAATTTTTTTTATTGAGGATAAACGGTAAATCAGGTAAATATGGGAAAAAATAATATTATAATATTATAAAACATCCCATTAAGTTTCCCTAATCCTATTGAATGAAAATTGTCGACCAAGAAAAACCTCGGAATAAAAATTTTTCCTTTTAGGATCCACGTGGGTGTGATAATGCCATGTTATAACAATTAATTTAATGTAATCGAAATATGACATAAATATATATGTTTTCACAAAAATAGTTTTAATATAGTGTAATATAAATGATATATTTTATTATAAATATTAATTATAAAGACAAAAATATATCCTACATCATTGAATTATATGTATAATTTTTATAAAATTAATAAATTTATATATGAAAAAATGTTGACGCAATGATTACTATATTAATTAAAGATTCAAATAAATGATATTATAAATATTAAAATAAATGTAATTTGACATTTTTTTATGTTAATAAATGAATTTTATGGATTATGATGACATGTTATACTTTATTTAATTAATATTTATTTAACTAATCATGTTTTTATGACTTATCTAACATAATAACCAAATAGTGTCAACAATTGACTAAATTAGAATATTATCATATTTAGTTGCAAAAAATCCTATTTTTTATTTAATTTTCCATAAAAATTAGAACCAAAAGATATATTTAAAAAAATCCCTCATCCACCACCCACTCACATATACACATGTTTTAATAGATCATTCATTTTTAAAATATGTACATGTTAGATAAGACAAATTGGCATGTAATTTGGACAACCGTAGAGGATGTTATTGGATAATGTGGGATAGAATGATTAAATAAATAGGAAAATTTAGAATAAAATGTATTCAATTAAAATTAGGGATTTTAAATCCATATAATTTCCAAAATCATTTAATTCATTCAAACCATAAACCCTCATGTTTTAGCTTAAATGAATCAAATTTTTGTTAAATAATGAATGGTTTGGTTCTCTTAATCATTGTGATGAATCTTAAAAATATTTCAAACAGGGTTTAGAGTCCTCACATGAATTTTTTTAATGTTAGTTATTATTCTATGTGGCATGTGATTCCAAAATCGAAGTTCCTTTCCTAGAATTATCAATTTTATAAATTTTATACAATGTCAATTTCAATGTTCATTTTTCTTTAGATGGATGATATAATTTTTTCACTGATTAACGTGGTATTCAAAATACATGAAGATAAAAATTTGATCTCATGATTTCTAAATAAATATGTAATCAAACACATAGAATTAGAATAAAAATATAAGAAAAATTAAATAATTGAAATTATAATATACTTAAACTAGGAAGGTCTCATCACCAAAATTAAATTCTATAGTTCCCTTAGTGAATTCCCGTATATTTAACATGATATTAGATTATTAATTTAATCTCAATATTAATGTGGGTGTCAAATATGGTTTTAAGATAAATTATTGGTTATTTTATATTGAGTTAATATCATAATTTCTACTCACTTAAGACCACATAGACAATAAAAATATAAAAACTTATAAATTTATTAAATATAAATAAAATAGAAACATAATGAAAAAGGGAATGAATAGAATTATATGACATGGTTTAATACCCAATGTTTCACATGAGTTTGGATGACCTCTAGATGGGATGTTCTAGTGGGTATCTCACGCTCTAATGATTCATGCTATTTCTTTTGATTTGAATAACAAAGAATCTCTCTTTAACAATTCAATTACTTAATTGTTTAGGACTTCATGGAATGTGTACACTAATTTCAACACCATATAAATGAGATAGAGTTTTTATAGTACAATTAGGAATATATATGAGCTATTCATTTTTTCGCTTTCAAAAACACTTATTCATTCACCTTTTCTCTATATAGGTATACTAAATTAATGTAATAATCAAACAGAAATATAAATTATAATTCTATTTGAATATAATTGAATCCTTACAAATCAATATAAAAATCATTCATTTTAATTTACTTCCCATGATTCTTATTTTCAATGAAAAATAAACATGGATCCCCTCATGTACTCCCTCTAATAAATTATCATTATGTTCAGCATAATCCTAGTGTTCTTCATTGGGTGATTCTTCTTTTTTCCTTCATAAATGATAAAACATTTTTTGGTCGCATAATAACATTGAAAGCTATTATATTTGATACTCTATTATATTAAAATAATATTACTTAGAGATAATTTCAATAAAATATCAACAATTTTAGTTCATTCAAACTGAATTGCTTAATTTTTCGAATGATTCATTTATAATTAAATTTCACCAGATATTGGTTGGTAGTGAAGATCATCGAAATTTTAATAAAATTCCACCGTTTATTAATTTTTACTAGCTTCAATTTATAGTTGGAGATATTAATTTTATTTTTACTCTACATTTTTTTTGCGGTGGAGATCATATTTCAACCCAAACTCATTCCAAAATTCATCTAGAAACATCTGATCTCAGGTACATACATCAGTGGGAAAATATCCTTCATAAATGTCCACTATCATAGTTTGAGAGATGTAGAATGGATCTTTAGGTATCACCTTTCATAAATCTTTATATTTTTCAAAATAATATATGATTGGGGAAATCATTTACACTACTATATCACGTTTGGGATTCACTTAATACTCAAAGGTATATTATTCCATTTATCTCTTCAACTCGTGTGCTAATTTTTCATTCCACTGAAATAACTCTTTTATAATTTTTTCATTGACATTTATTTAATGGTCAACCTATGTAATTTCATCAAAAAATATTATATAGAAATAATAAATATTATTTTTTGCTTAAAAAATCTTTTGATAATATTATTAGGTGTACTCCTTGAATTTAGTTAGTTCTCTATTAAATCAATAAAATAATGTGTATTTGAGGGCCTCTTTATAGACCTAGATATTCCATTTGAATTCCAACTTATTTATGAATCTAAAATTAGATCACATGTTCAATTTAGAATATAAATAATCACTATCCTATATGGACCATATAGATTTAGATTATTATTTTTTAAAATATATTATTTTGAAAATAAATATTTTTTATCAATAGCATGTTGGAACCACATCCTAGAAAAAAAATTAATTAACAACACATGAATAACCTTGGGAGTTTAAAAAATTTATATCATATTTTAATAAATATTAAAAAAAATATCCAAGGAGTTTTCTATAGAGAAGTTCATAAAAAACATGTTGTAAATTTGAATTTTTTGGAAGGTGGTTTTTGATATTGTTTGATATTGAAAAACAGTAGTTGGAAAAAGATATAGAAATTAGATTTATGATATAATTGGATCAAACTATAATATAAAAAAAGTTATAAAGTTATTTTGGTCATTTAATTTCAATTCCATCCATTTTTTGTGACATCTAATCATCTTATATAAAGATAATTCATGTGATCTTGCAAAATTGAAACATCTAAATTGTTTTCTCAACTAATGTTATGATATTAGTTATTTAAAAAATCTAATTTTCATCAACCCTTAATCTTATGTATAATATATTTGTATCAAACACCATATATTAACATAGGAATGACCTCATCCGGACATTTTTTCCAAAGTTCAGGAGTATCCACTACCCATCCCAGAAGTACAACCGAACTATGAGAACCTACCAACTATGACCTATTCTAATCCATCATATATAAACCTTATCATCAAGGTAGAAGGCAATAACAATAAATTGGGTTAATATAAAAAATATGATTTTAAATGAAATATGATCACAGTTGTTAATAAAAACATTTATATAGTATTAAAACCATGATTTTAGATGAGAGAATGAATTTTACTACATGATGTTTTAGAAATAAATAATTAAAAATGGAGAAAATTATACCTTCAAAATCATATATATAATTTTATCCCTCAATGATATGATTATTCAATTATAATGTTAATTTTTAAGAAATTGGAAAATTGTTAAATGATAAAATATAGGGAATAATTATTTCTCCCCCAGAATTTTTCTCTAAAGATACTTCTCTATTTCGTCCAACAAAAAGGATAAAAAATAACTATGTATCCTAACTATTTTATTTTAAAATTTTAATTTTTTGTATATTATCATAATTTACATTCCTGTTTCACATTTAAAAAATTATATTCCATATATAGTGATTATCTATTTGAATTAGATCAATTAACACTTCTTCTTCATCAAATTTGATGCTTGTAATGTCTGAATTAATGTCCAAATTCTTCCATGAAATTTAATTTTCATTTAATACATTCTGTTATTATTCATTTCAATCAAGAATCATTACGTTGGGATTTATATATCCCATTATATGTATAATTTAATGAAGAGTGGTATGGTTTGTTGACCAAAAATATATTCCAGGATGACAAATTTTTTAGCCTATAGGAGTAGTAATTAATTAATAATTTTTTTGAAAAATTGTATTCTCATAAAAAAATTAATCCTAATAAAATAATTACTCAATTTGGGACATTTTTGGAAAAATATTGATTAAAATACATTAGATATATAAACATTTAAAATCTCATGATTATGAAATATTCAAAAAAAATCCCAAATTAATTATGAAAATTGAAAATTAATTCAAATACCATCAAATTTTTACATTTTATTGGAATAAAAAAATTTATAAGAAATTTATAATATTAAAAATATTATTAATTAAAATATAAATAAAAAATATATTAATTTAATAAATCATTTAATAATGTCAATGTATCCCAAATGATCATTAAAAAACATAAAAAGAAATAATTTTATAAAATTACATTGGATGAAACAAATATATATACTAATGAATTAGATACTATTTAAAGTCCATTAGAACCATTAATTTATACTCAAAAATTTAAAGGGATGATAGAACATTTCATTCATAAAATTTGATGGGAACCATAAATTCCATATGTAGCAGTAACTATTTTTATTTGGAAAAGACTTTTTAAAAAAGAAAAAGATTTTAACGTAATGTTTGGGAAACATTTCATTAAAGGATTTATTTTATAAGGGAAAATGATTACCCCATTATAAATATTAAAATAAATTTTATTAATTTTGTCAATGTGATTGGAAATAAATTAAATTATGGGAGAACAGATACATTCATGATCAATGTAATGAAGAGAATTCAAAACTCAAGGAAAGTGAACATGAGTCATGATAAAAGAAATATTTTAACAATAAAAATTTAAAGGGAAAAATATATAAAATCAATTCAATACAAAATTAATAAAATATATTTCATTTTAATTTAACAATAATTGTATTATTGAAATTATATATAAGAAAATTGGTGTATAAAGTATGACATATCTCAGTATAATTTGTTTTAGAAAAAAATTGATTGCCCTATATCCCCACATAGTCGATCACAATCTAATCTAATTTAAAATGACCAATAAATTATTACTTTTTACTTTCATATAAATAATTTTTTACATAAAAATTTTATATAAATCATTAATATATATTTAAATATAGAGTTTCATTATATATTATTTTTAACAAGGTGTGTTAATTTATTTTATTCTATGGAACAAGATTTGTAATGTTAATGTTTATCATTGATCTATGAAATCAATTTAAAATATACAATAATTTATATTTCTCTAGAAAATAAGTCCCATATTTCTTTCTAATTCTCATCATTTATTCCGTTAGAGTGTTAATTAAAACTATTCACAATAATCATATAGACAATCCTGTTGCATATGTTTTTAATGAATATACATAATATATTATTCAACTGAATATATTTAAATTTTATAACTCTATTACCGATATAAAATATATAATAACATATTATTAAATTTAATAAATTTTTTGTCATTCCTTACTCATTCACTATATAAACCTTAAAAATTTGATGATGTTGGTTTTAAACCCTACCAAAACATAAAAATATCATAATAATTGAATGGGAAAAATTATTTTTGAATATAATTTAATATTAAATTTAATTGTAATTGATTTGTAATATATATATATATATATATATATATTTTATATTTATTTTATAAAATAATAATATATACTCTTATAAATATTAATTATGGATGTAGTTGATAATTTATTGTTTTCATAGTGGTGGTAGTTTTCACTTATGTGTGATTAAAGATTATATTTCTCAATTAATAGAGGAATTGGTCTATATAAAAATTCACTATTTAGTATATATAGTACTGATTTAATAAAATATTAGTACTTTAATTTCAATTTTATGTCCATCATAGTCACGTTATTTATATAAATAACACAGGACAATCATGGGGGTGGTAGTGTACAAATAAATTGGTTTAATGATATCATTCCAAAAAAACTGGATTGAATGAAAATAAATGCAAAGAGTGATCATTAAATAAATATACAATTCAAATAAAAGCCCCAATTTTTCATAACAAAATATCTTTATACCAATCATAAGAGGTGATAGTTAAATGTGAACTGAATCGTCTCGTGGAGGATTCAGACATCACATACAGATGATTGATGCATCAGTTTTTTCAAGGGGATGCTGCTGAAAAATATAATTATTTATGACACAATTATAAAGTTAAATTTATTTATATATATTATGATTAAATAAATATATTAAAAAAAATTTCTGGATATTATGATGATGAATAATTAGAATTAATTTTTAAGATGGAGATAATACTCATATAAAAAACATTGATTTCCCCGTGAATTAAATTTAGATATAGAGAAATAAATACAATAAAAGAAAAATATATATCATTTTGTAATAAGGATATAGAATGATAAAATATGAATATTCTCTTCTATGATTGTTATTACAAGTGTCTACATTGAAGGGGTGGGATTGCTCCTTTTTATTGGAGATGAATATGGATTATTCAATGGAAGAGAATTTCATGGTGGAAGATTGTAATTACAGAAATGTTTTTTTTGTTATGTGAGATAATGTTTGGAAGAATTGAGGGAATGATTTAAAAACTAAAAATAATAATTTATATAGGTTTTCACGGTTTGGTTTAGTCGTTTTAACACTTATTAAGATTAATTGAATATTAGAAATGTAAAATAATATATTTAATGCATATATGTATATCCTTATAACCAAATGATTACAATATGACTCATACATTTAACAATATATAAAATTATTCCTATAATAATTGTAGAAATTTATGAATTTAAATTAATGAGAGACAAAAAATAATATTTTTTCATGTAAAAGAGTATTTTGTTTATTTAGACTTATATATAAGTTTAAATTTTTAATGTTTCTTCTATGATTTATAGTAATTATGTAAAAAATAAAATTAAATAAAAATTTGGTTTCATAAAAAAAATACAAATCTTAATTTCTCCATGGTATGGATTAATTAATTGAAATAAATGAAAATAAATTTTAAAATAAAATTATATGATTTATAACTACTAAAATATTAAAAATATAATTTTAATGTTCAAAATAATATTTCACATCTCATAATTATAATAATGATATGTATATTTAATCAATTAAAATTTTTATATTAATTTATACGTTTCAGATATATTTATAATTTCAATAAATTTAATGTTTTTTCCAAAAAATATATTTCCCACTATTCAAAAAAAACTATTATTTCTGAAAATTATATGAAAGGTGTACTCTACTAATTTAACTCTTAACTGTTCAAATTTTTATTTTGAAATATAATTTTAATCTATATAATTTTTAATTATATTTTCTTTGAAGATAATATATAAGGTTTTAAAAAAATATTGGAAGTTAAATTTTTATTATTAACTCATGTTAATTATTTACCTTCAATGGTATAAATTATTAATATTTTAACATCATAGTTATTTTATTGAATTATTAATATTTTATAATAAATATGTTTTGTTTTTGGTATATTTGAAGTGACATGTAAGAGATGTTATTAAACAAAATATGTATTTTAAAGTATCACCCAATAAATAAATTCATTCATGAATGTTTTTAAAAATAAATTTATTAAGTATGTCAATAAAAGATATGACCTCAGATTAAATATAATATTAAATTTATAAATTAATATATTAACCAAAACTATAATACTATTCTTATTCCTCAATATAGATAACTAAATTATTACTTTTTTTTCAATATATAGATGCCTTATTAGAACCTTTTCCAGAAAAATAAATATTTTCTAATTCCTTTGAGAGATTCCCAAGTGTGTTCCCCCAATAATTTTTCACAATATAGATATTGTATATTTTTACCTTCATCACCTTCATCACCATGTATTTCATGATAATTCATCCTACCCTTCTTTGATGTGATATATAACTAAAATATGATCTCTTAGTTTACAACAATATATTATCCGTGATTTGGAATTGAGACAATATTTTTATCCCTATATCATATACTAATAGATTTAATTTCATGGAAATCCCAACACTATCCATTCGATCTATTATTTTTTTGGTGTGTTCTTTCTTCATACATTGCAACCCTTAAATTATGAGTCTATAGTTTCAGTTTATTTTACACATGGTTATATAAATAATAGTTTCCCTAATATAGTTAACTTACAATCAATCAGTAGATAATGCATTTCATAATTAATAATAATGAGAACACAAATTGAAATAATCACATCCCCTACAATGTCTACCGATGTCCACTGTTGGGGACCATTCAGCTTGCAACAGAATGATGAATGGGGGAAACAAAACCATTATTTTTGGTGTTTTTACACATATATTCATTAGTTCGAAACCAACTTTAACATTCCTATATCATAGAAGGTATTTCATTTCGAGTGAATCAACACAATATCTAATATACCAAAATTTCACATGCATCCTTTATAGGTTAACGTAATCCAATGGCTATCATTAATGATTTCTAGTCTTAATCCTCAATCAATATAAACTATTCAACACCTCTCACCAAATGATTTATCTTTAACAGTCAATTCAATATCATTTTCAACATACCAAACCATTTTTTAATTCACAATATCTAAATAAATCATAACCAAATAATCTTAATCTCTATTGTTTTATAAACATATCTTTAATACAAACTATATCACTCCCAAACATGCACCACAATATCTAATACTGAAAACCCATAAAATATAATACTATATTTGATACACATCATTGATTACATAAAATTATAAAATTAAAAATTCACATAGCATTTATAATATAGTTTTAGAGGACTATAAAAAATCACTATAATAACATAAATATTCTCTTTAACATGTCAAATTTTACACTACATAATAAAGGAAAAAATAAATTATAGTCCTTCAACATAATTCCTGAATTCTGAATGTAGGATAATATTTAATTAATAACATTCTAAATAAATTAATTCATTACTTGGGGAAATGTAATGAGATGAATGAGGTGATATCATGTTCTTTGTAAGTGAATAATCAAAGAAAAAAATAATTGTCAGAAAAAATTTACATATTAAGAGGAATAACCTGATATAATAAACATCATATAATTATGATATATGAAATGAAATTTATTATCATTTAATGTAGTTTAAATATCATAATACCATGAAATCAAAATAATGATGAAAGAATAAATAAATGATGTCATAATAATATGTTAGGGCACACTACATCTCTATCATAACATAATCGCATAACCGAACTGACCACTCCAACTAAGGGATCTCCTCACTGCCAATACACCATGATATATAATGCAGTGGAATACATTGAAAATTCATTTTGAGGGATATATATTTATTTTACCACCAATAAAAAAGCATGAACATTCATAATTCATCCATATGAAGAAGAAATTATCATATCATAAGAACTCAATGAATAAAAATGGCTTATCTTTAATTCAAATATGTTCATATAAATAATTAATTCAAAATTCCATTATTACAATAATGACAACCCATGTATCATAAATTTGTATAAATTTACATTAGGATTCATTATTTGTAAATTCAACATTGTAAATATGATTAATATTATTTAATTTACACAATATTGGAAAAAGATAAATACTGTAAAAAATAAATTAATGAATCAATCGAAGTATTAATCATCTACATGAACACCATTCAATTAATTTAATATAACATATGCAATTCAGATATCTTGAAAATTGAATAAAATCATTCTAAGAAATGTGCATGATTATGAAGGGAAAAGGAAGTGATGTATAATCCCATTGATGTAAAATAATCATTATTAATCTATTAATATAAAGAACATGTATGGTATCATATGCTGAATAAACGTGATTATTTAAATGATATGGAATAATAATATTATAATAATAATGAAATTTTCATTGATGATAAAAATTTCACAATTACTGTAAAAAAATAAAAATAATTTCTTTTTTGACCTATGAAATTAACAATATATTTTTTATCATAATAAACATAGAAATTAATACTCATAAAAATCTAAACAAAATGTTGGAAAGAACATTTAAAATTGAAAATTTTAAAATGATTCCTTCCATTCATAAAGAACAATGTCGAAAAAATAAGAATTATTTTCATATATAAAATATGTTACTGAATTCAATGTAGTTGAAAATGATGTTAAATGTATATAGAGTTAAGGATATATAAATTATCACTAGAAAAGAAATAATTTTTTAAATTTAATTATGTGAAAAAATATTAATGACCACAAAAAATATTTTATAAAACCCGAATAATAAAATTTGTTATAAAATATTTCATTGATCATATGTGAATGGAATTATTAAGGTCAATTAAATTATTATAAAAACATAAATTCTCTAGCTAATGGAAATGTATTAATATGATATGTGTTTCAATGTTGGGAATAATTATTTTCAATTGTGTAATTTGATAGAGAGTAGAACCCCATGAAGTGAAAAAATTTACGGTGGTGATTTAATTTCCTCAAATGGAATTTAAATAAAAAATATTTAGTTGGAAATGGTAGTTTAAATGTGACTTGTAAGGTTAATGTTAAGAAGAATATTTTTGACTCCTAAAAAGGGAACAAGAGTCTATGAAATAGTAACATTTAAAACAAACTTGTTAAGAATAAAGATAATGAAAATAAACATAAAACCCCAAGAGTAATAAATATATAATTATTAAATAATAATATTAATGAAAATTAATTATATAAAATTAATTTTTTTTAATAATAAATGTCTCTCCAAGAAGGGACATTGAGACAACAATCCCTGACCCTATTTCCCCATATAGATTATCACAATATACCATCCTATAAAAACCCATAACAATATTGGGAATATATGTTTAAACCCCATTACATTAAATTACACATTTATATAATTAATTTATAATTTAATTCATTTAATTTGGTGGTTCTTTTTATATTATTTTTAGCATCGGTTTTTAACAGTTTTTTTTGTCTTGTTCATGCTTTGAAATATTAATATTGATCCCTGATCATTGATTCCATTCTCATAGCATCAATATTAACTATAATTCAATAATATATATACCATGGTTACTTATAAAGATAATCATTCATCCCATGAGATTTTAAATTATGATGATTAATTATTTATCTGTAGAAAATTTGAATTCAAAACCATTAATTAAACATAGAATATTTATTATTAACATGATTATGAATTAATATTTTAACACTATAATTTTTATAAAATATTCAACACTAAATTAATAATGATTCATAATATTATATAAAATTCCATAGTTATTCACTGTAAAAATATTAAATAATCGCTCAAATATGTTTTAACGACACCAAATAAAATGTTAATCAAAATGACCTAATGAGTTAGATTGTTGACTTACATATGGTTATTATAATATTTATATATGAATATAAATATAGTATATATGTATAACTCCATAAAAACTATTCTTATAACCATTAATTATGTTATGTTTTGACAAATTAATTTTCTCATTTTTGGTGGTGGGGGTCTTCATGTATGAATGATTAACGAACCCATTCTTCAATGAATGGACGCAGTGTAGATATTAGAAAATTAATCACATAATAATTAAAAAAATGTAAAAAAATATTATATAAGTTCCTTAATTAAACATTTACTTCCATATTTTTTTAATAGGTTAATTGAATTATGTCACATCATTTTTTGCGGAAGTAATTTGTACATAAGATTGATTTATAATCACATTTTGTAACTAGTGGATGAAATAAATGTAAATAAAAAATACTAAAAATTATGATTTGAATCACTGGTATAAAAATAATTATTATTTTTAAAACCATACATCATTGAATCCCTAATGGATTTTTATGAAAAATAATTACATCATGTGGTGGAACAGGTAGGTTGCACATATGAATGATCAGTATATTTGATTTTCATAGGGGGTTCAATGGAATGACTTAATAATTTTTTTACATTAATATAACATAATTTCATTATATATATTTTAATTAATTAATTTTTTTAGTCATTTTATATAATTATAGTGAAATTAAAAATTAAAAATAATGTCTATGGGATGAGTAATACTCACATCGGGAACAATGATTTTAAAGGGATTTATCCTTGTAAATTAATAGATTAAGAAAAATAGATAACTTCAAATTAATATGATCATCAGAGTTGGATTTAGATAGAAAATATGAAAATATTATTCTATTTTAAACCATTTTAATGGAAGTACCATCATGTAGAGTGATATTTCCATTTTATTTGTGGGGAAGAGGGAAATTTCTATAAAAAAGAATGTTATATAAGGGGTAATATTTGAAGGAATTGAAAGTTAAATGAGTTATGTTAAAAATCATTTGAATGACATGTCAGTACGAAATTAACACTTAAAAATCAATTTCAATATGTAATAAATGTCATGCTAAATAGTAATAATTCAAAAAATGTTACATTACTCATTATAACATATTACTCTAATTTAAATATAAATCATGTCAATTAATTTATATAGAAAAACAACCACCCTGTTAAAAACATTTAAGAGGATAATTCGGAATTTGGAAACTATATAAAATATTTAATATCCAATATATAAGACCATTAACATTAAAATAAAAACACATATTAGAAAAATATTATATTAAATAAAATACGGTTTTAAAAAAATTATATAAGTTAATTTTTTTACGGTCACTAATTTTCATGATATAAATTTAGTTACTGTAAAAATATAAATACTATATAGATTTAAAAGAAATCCAAAACAAAAATTTAACATTTCATTTTTATGTTAATAGAAATTAATTAATATATTTTTTTTACACGAATAAAATGTTTCTCATATCCTATATATTAAAAAAATTATAGGAACATAAAAATATTACATATTTAATTATTATACATTTCCAATATAAAATTTATAAATTAAAATATTTTAATAAAATATACATTTCAGAAAAATTGATAACATTATAGTTTTAACATATTTGGAGAAATGTTTATTTTCTATTATTCATCTAAAAAGAGATTATTTTAAACAGATCTAAATGATATATAAATATATATTATTGTTTTCAGGAATAACAAATTTTTTTGACATTACCAATTTCAAAATGTATTTTTCTAAATATATATATTTTTTAAAAATAATTGTTATAAAAAAAGAAATTTTATCGAAAATTATATTTTCGATATTATCTCAACATAATTATCTACCTTTCAAATGTTACAAATATAAATCGTATAACATCCTAACGATTGTTATAGATATTTTAATTTTTTCTTTTTAATATACATTGGTTTTTTATAATTCATTTGTCATGTGAAAGATTTTATAAAACATTATATTTATTTTAAAGGATTAAAAATTTTTGTTTCTTACACCTAACTTGTTGAATATCATCTAAATCTTTCTCAAGGGTGAGCTTAAGTGAATCTAAATCCATCACAATATCATAAAAATGTATTTATCTTGAATTATGATACATTTTTTGGGCAAAATGTCTCCATTATTCAAAAATTATCTATTTACATATCCATTTATATTAAATAATTATATAAATAACATTACTACTAATAGTCATAATGCTAAATAATTAGAATGAAACATTGTAAAAAATTACAAATAGTCATATAATATTCTGATACTATTCATTACATTCACCTTTATATATTATATATAAATCTATTTTTCACATACATCATTATTCTCTACAAAAATAACAAATTTTATCCACATCCCGTGATAAATTATATCAAATTCATAAATTTTGTTTTTATTATTATAGTCATTATTTTTGGAGTGATCAGATTTTTTTAATTCAATCCTAAAGAATTTAAATTAGACTATGTAATTTTATTCAAAATTTATCTCCATGTATAATTTCATGTAATTGTATCGAAAAATATTTCATTATTTCAATTGAAATTTAAAATTCCTTTTATGTTATTATATTATATATCAAATTAAAATTTACATTATTAGATATACATTATTTTTTTAATAAGAGTAGGAAACATCAAAATATTTCAAATACTACTTGACCCACCTAGAGAAATGAAACATGAAACATTCCAATTATACTTGTATCTTAAAAAACTGTAAAACACTAAATAAATTATTTAATGAAAAATTACTCCAAAAAATATTATGAAAATAAATTCCTAGAAAATTCAATATTGGAGTGTCAAAATTCTATCCACAATACTAATTTCATTCCCCATAATGACATTTAAAAAATTAAGGGATAAAAAAACACATGAACATAAAAGGTAGAAGGAATGCATAAAAATATTGAATAATACATTGAATATGAAATAGTATAAAGAATTAAATTCCCAAAAATCAATAGACTCAAACCTAAAATGTCATTAAAAAAACTAAAAAATTACCCAGATATCAAAAATAAAAAAAACGAAGAGAATATAGAAATATTATAGGGTTTCTCACAATTTATAATTCATGTATAATTGTGAGATAAATTATCAAAACGCCTAATAGAACATATAACATGAAATAAAATATATCTCAATAAAATATCATAGAAAATGATGTTATTATATCAGCAAAAATAGTTATCTTAAACATAAAATTTATATTAAAAATTTAAATATGTAATTAAACATATATAAAATATATATAATTATAAGATATGATCAAAAACACTAGTATATCCCAGGAAAATTGAATAAATTTACCAATTTGAAAAACACCCCTCAAAGAAACAACATGCCTCTAACAATGTTTCTTAAGAAGAAACCAGATGTATCCTTGAACATCACTCACTGAGAACATAATCATGACGATGCAACAAAAAAATCATCCATGAACCTTGTATTTCATAAAAAAACTAGTGTAACACTAATCATAATTACCAAATCATCAATACAATTTTTTCATGATGATTATTCCATTAATAAAATATTATAAACAATAAAAAATCATTAATAAATAAAATATAACTCAGAAATTAAATAATTATTTTATATGAAAATAGTAAAAAACCAAGATAAAATGACATAAATAATTCTCAATTTGACTAAAACAAAAATAATTTATTGAAAAATCAATAACCACTAAAAAATGAATGAACTGAAAATATGTAATATATGATAACATGTGGCTCATTGAAAACCAAGATTCATTCTCAAGCACTACCACATACAATAGTAACCCATAATAAAAAACTATTTCTAAGACTATAAAATTTTCACTTTCAATGGATTCAGTAAATAGAACATCATTTTTCATTTCGTTATAAGAGTATTTCATGGCCCCACATCACTATTCAATGTATATGAAGAATTACAAACAAAAAATATCAATCCAAATAATGAAATGAATCTAGTTGGAGTTCTATCATTTGAAGATAACATATATATTTCATTGAAGCCATTCCCTTTAGAATAATCTATATAACATGAACCATGAATCAATCAATTCAAACATAAAAAAATTAATCATGGAGTGTAGATGAAAATCATGTAGAACATTGGAATGAAAAAAACACAAAATAAAATAGTTTTAAAAAACCCATTTTAAATTTATATTCCTCAATGAAAAGTGTACAAAAAATCATTTAAAATAACCATAATTACTATATAATTATGATTACACATTTAGTTTTTTTTCCAATATTTAGTTCCACAAATTTAAACCAAAACCACATTCCCAAATGCAACAAAATGAATCCCACGAGAAATTTGAAACACATACATAATTTTTTGGTTATATAAACAATCTTATAATTTTTTTATAACATTGAATATCTTTTTAAAAAAATATCAATGTCTTGTTTAAAATACAAAACAATTAATTAAATCATTTTCTTCACACAACACCTGCTTCATAACAACCACATAAACAAAAACACAGTGATCATAAAACAAATTACCACTATTATACATATATATATCATTATATATCCCTTTAGTTAAGCTAAAATGAGTAAAATATGTTACAATGATTTATTATTGAATGAATGTTTTGAGAAGAATAACAACATGTTTAATGTAAATCATTCAATGGCATGGCTCTGAAATTTTATGAGATATTTCTTATTCTAGTTACATATTGTATGAAAATTTTTTAAAATTTGAATTGTATTTTAATTATTAATCATATCATTCAATAAAACCATAATCCTTTAATTTCTATTCCATTATTATCCCGAATCATCAAAAAAACAACAAAGTTTATAATATAACTCAATAAGGATTAAACATCTTCAAAAAAAATCTAAACAATAATCAAAATAAAATATATATTCATTATTGGTATGTGAAAAATCTATTATAATTAAATCTTTATTAAGGGATATAGATATCTTGACTCTACCCATATCAACATATTCTATACTAAAATTATTATATATATATATATAGTACTATAAATCCTAATTAATATTATTGATTTTTTTGAGAATGCTAATTTTTTGATGCGTCGTATGTGTTTCAATATTAGATTATTCATTCTTTTATGAGGGGAGAATGATCCAAAATAGATATCGGTTTATTTATAGTCTACCACTCTAATTTCTATATAGATGATGATTATAATGAACAAAACTAGATTCATCCCTCAAGATACTAATATTGAACATATAAATAATTATGGATCATGATTAAATAAAACATATGATATATATACTCTATTTGGGTTGGATTTTGATCCCATATTATTGATGTCGAGATATCTAATATAGATAAAAACTCTATAATCTAGGTTAATTATGTGAGAGTTTATGATTATTTCAAGGGATCTAATAAGTTCTTACCTTGAAATTTTTACAAATGGAATTTTTTTAACTCTGAAATTCATGTGGAGAATCTAGTGGAATAACTTTTGATTTGTGGGTTTGTTTTTATGAAACACAACATATGATATATCCCTCAAGGTATTGTTGTTATATTTTCCATTATAATCATAGATTTATTAATTAGGTGAGATTTATTTCACATTAAAACAAAAAATATCTATAGTGTTATCATGGTTTGGCCACACCTGGGGAGATGGCTTCGGGATCTGAGAACACTTTTTTATTGGAATTGTAATCATAAAGGATGATATTTCATAATCATTCCAATGGTGCAATATCTAACTATGATGGAAGAAACAAGTTTTTTCCCCCATCTTCATCACTATTGGAGTGTTATTTTTATGTTTGGAATTATATAAAACCACATTTTGAGAAGTTCTATGTGACGGATAGTCATGGGAAGGATTGGGTGGATGCATTTTGAATAATTATCTATGTTCTACAATCAAATAACCTCATATTTTATCGTATTATATTGATTAATTCTATATATAAAAATTGAAAATGAGTTGACTATTATAGTGAAATTTGAAGACATGTAATTTTATTATTATAGATTCGACTAATCATTTTCATCTGTTACAAATCCCTTTAAGGGAAGGTTTTTTATCTATATTAGAAAATGAATCATTTGTAGTGGCACTATCATGAAAGATTTGATATCAAAAGGTTCATTTCAGGGTATATAATTGATACCAAAGCGATATGTATAAGTTGATTTATAGTTTTGTTCATGATGTGAATTCATCCCCATCAGTAATAGGCATCCCCTATATTGTTGAATGATTAGACCTTTCGTGATGTATTAATCATTACTACGCAAAATGAAATTAGAATAAATTTACTCACAACATACCTATGATTTATTTCACATCCATTAATAAAATAGGAAATCATGGATTATTTTAGTTGGAATTTTTTGGGTTTCCCTTCATTATTGACTAATCGGATCATTTTGTTCAGCATATATTTAGAGTTAATTTTTTTATGTGGGATGATGGTAAACTTTGTAGATTTTATAGATCATACTGACTAACCCTCTAATTTGAAATATTCAAGGAAAAACTATTATGATTTCTAAAATTTTGATAACGATTTTAATTGTGTGTCAAATATGGAGTGTCCACCTATAGTGTAATGCCAAAAACCGTTGATATTATAGGCTTTCAAGAAATTATTGTCATGGTGGTTGATGAGTTATTTTTGGAATAATATCAGTGGTGTAGTTTATCATTATAGTAATGGGAAATTTTCCAAGATAATTGAAATGAAATATAATCATGCATCTTAAAACATAATTATTCACTCATAGAGTGGGATATTTTTAACACCATTTTCAGTAGTCATTCCTTAATAATCATCCCTTATGTGAGAAAGGAACATGTCTTTTATATCTATGGGGGATCAATGTGACCAGTGACTCATAAGAATTTTCGTTAGAAGGTTTTTATAAATATTTTAAACACTAAATCCACTTCTAATTATGGATAGTATTCTTTCATTAATGTTTCTATTAAATATATAAATGGAAATCATACATGGATACCACCATAGTGTACTGTTCCTGTTTCGTTGAAATGTCTCTATGATCATAATGGGTGTAAAATTCACATGATCACAAGTTAAATATAGTGTAGGAGTATGCATTCTCAAGATTTTGTGTACATTTATCACTAAAATAGGTGATATACTAGTGTAACAAAATGACAATGAAGGGTTATATGAATTCTTAATATTGAACTAAATAGATTTGGGGATATTGTGGCATTTTAAAGGTAGTGGTGTGATATTGAGTAGTGTTAGTAGGATCTTAGTGTTATTTATGTTGTCATGAGTAACATACATGTTAAATTAGAGATAAATCTACTAGAATATCATTTATAGTGGGTAGAATGTAGTTTATGATCAAGGAACCATATGATGGTGTTCTCAACATGTTGACATTGGATGAAAAATATTAATTAACCATTGTGTAATTATCATGATAAATTTCTGACTATATCATGTTATTATATATGTTATATAAGTTTAAGTGGGCCATAAGATAATATTTACATGAAACACTTCTAGTGTCATAGTGAACTCATTATTCAATTCCAAAAAGATTAGTTCCTTGCAAATTAATTTTTTAAATCTCACAAAAATATAAATACAATTTTAATGATGGTTCAATGAGCAACAAAAATGATGATAGCTTTATAAAAGAATAACATTGAGGTGGATATTTATAATTGGTTGTTTCATTTTTATTTGGTTCCATGTATATATTTTAATTAGAAAAATGTATTCGGATTATAGGATTGGTAATGAAATCATAATGTAAATAATTTTTTCATCAATCTAATTTCTTCAAGATGGGATACATGTGATATCATGAGTTATGTAGGATGTTTCATTCTTGTGTGGGGTAATTAATTTTTTGTATATAAATCAACCCAACATATTAGGGATGTGTGATCATGGGTTATTTAATTTACACATAGAATTATTTATTAGGATACCATTATGGAGTGCATGATGTTTTTTATCTATAGAATTAATGATCAGTAGTTGGGGGGATTTACTGACATGGTGTTTTCTTAAAGGATTATCAATTATTCCTGTACTATTTTTTGTACATCCTTTGGGTTAGAATAGAAATATTACTGAATAATAACAGAAAAATGTATTTAAATAGACATAATGATTTAATAGTGTGGTGTTTTCCCCTATGTTATGATAGTATTTATTTTTTTATCATTCATAGTATTTGATATAAATAAATTATTTATAAGATGTTATCCATTACCCAAAGTGTGTATTATTTTTAAATATTCTTATACTAATAATTGATGTTTTTAATGGGAAATCTAAGAAAATGTGGAGTCTCTAATCTATATAATTCAATAGGGGAAATACAATTTTAGTTCTTAGTACCAATTTATTATTAGATATTATCACATATGGATATTAAATTAAAAAATTATTTGATTTTATTTATGCACTAAATAATTTATTGATTAATAGATAATCTTAATCCCCCATTATAAATTCATTTATAGGGAACTCTCAATCTGGTTATCCTTGAGGTAAACCTAGAATGAAGGTCATGGAGAGGTAGGCGGGCACATTATTGAGTGATTATAGTGGTGTTATGATGGATGAACTATTCATTAATGATAATTCGAAATCTTAGGTATCATTCATTATTTTATTTACAATTCATTTATGTATCAGTTAGATATCTTTATTTTTTTTAATTCATGTTTTTGAAATTTTATTCAACACACAATGAATTTTATTTCATCATTTTATTTATTATTTCTTCACCTCCCTTGATGAATAATTTGATAGAAATAGGAAATTCAATGGCCGAAAAATAGATTTCCATCTATCATTTCAACATAGTTTAATGAAATGTCCCCTTATTCTGGCACCAAGATTTAGGTCATAATATTTTATATTGGATTTGTGAGGAAAAATCATACACAATGATAAGATGGTTTTAAGCAGTGATGATACTAGAGAAAATGCAAGGAAACTACGTGTTGTGAGGTGTTGATAGAGGTAGTTAGGTTTACTTTAGATTATTCAGGGAAGAGGTGAATACCATGGGATTATTTAATAATATAATAGGTGTATTATAAGATAATAAATAATGTGGATTATAGATATGTAACTGAAATGGGTTTTTAATGTTTTCATATACAGTTGAAGCTGGTGAAAGGATAAATACATATTTTATCTAGTTCCTAGTGCATCTACCATACTGTTAATAGAAAATTAGAGGGAACATGATTTTCCAACATAAATCTAAAAAATTATGTTCATTTGAAAAAATTCCAACCATAATTATCATGGGGAATCTCCCTACTTACATTTATGTTGTAATATGATGTATATAAATTACTTTGTTCCTCTATGGAACAATGTGGGTGATACCCTATGTTCCCTATGTTGGGATAGTGGTTAGAATGACCTCGTTGCCACAGAACCTTACTTGGGATGGAGATGTTTATATGGTCCTTTCTTGTGAATGAGAATAATGTTCTCTTATGGTGTGTTATGAATGAGGTATATATGTTCTTCACTTCCCAATGGTTTATGGATATATCTACACAATGCCACATGTACTATCATAACCTTCATGTGTTTAATGTTCTAACTATGGAACCAATTTTCTAAATAGAATAGAAATTACAAAATCTGGAGTTTTTACAAATTTTTATTGTAATTGTATATTAATATTTCCATATTATTCAAATTTTAGGATATATATGTATATTTTTTATTCATCTATATATGGCCAATGATAGTGATTTGTGATGAATATATAGTGTTATCCAAGCTGGTACACCCACAGGGGCATGTTGTGATATGGAATATGTCCAATTCATTCATTCATCCAGGGGACCAGTTACCACCTTCACACGTGAATTCAAGGTCATTAAGGATTGTGTGGGGTTGTTAATCCCCAGGAAGATAATTTTTTTGTAAGTCCCCCACAAACATAAGATATGGATAAATACTCCATCACTAGATCAAGATGTGTGTATTGTATCAAAATATTGAGGACACAATTGACCTATTTAATAACTATTTACAAGGATTTGATCTAATGAAATTATTTATAGAGCTTTTCTGTTTTGATTATTTGTTTTTTAGAAATCATGAGAGTATTAAATTATTTCTTCTATAGTTGGGATGTGATGAGAAGGACAAACATCTATTCCATGATTTCTCAATGTTAAATATTTTTTAAGTTGTTAGGATTTTTGGGTTCAATAATCCCATGAACGTCATATATTCATATAAAGGATAATGATCCCAAATAATTTCTACAATGGTGTCATATTATTAATAATTTCATATGATATGGGGAGGGAAAAAAATTTCATTGTGCTTAAACAAGAATAGATAGTTTCATCCTTTTTGGATTCTTATATGAAGGTAATATTTGGATAGCATGTGTACATCAGATGCTTCGAGGATTATAAATCTTCGTGAAAAACATATTATCCCTCATCACTTGACAAAAAACTATGATATAAATTTAAAAATATTCAATAAAAATGGTTTAAAATGTATTTAAAATTTATCTAAAGGAATATACATTAAAAGAATGCTTCTTAGTGGATTGATAGTTTCCTTGAATAATTTGGGATTTTTGTTTTCAAAAATACCAGGATTGTTAAATCACATCATTTGGTTTACTCATTCAAATTGGAATTTTTTTAATTTATGTTCCCAGGATCTTTACATTATGGTTACAATGATTCCAAGTGGGTATATTAGTTCTATCCTATTAAGAAGTTATGAACACACATATGTTATGACTTTTTATGAAATGTATTCTCCATAGGTGGTCATCAGTTATGATGAACTATCTAAGCATATTTTGAGTAGATTATTGGTGACACCAAACAGTGGGAGAAATATTAGTGGGTTTCATGGTAATTGATTATTCTTGATGGATATCGATCACGAATTATATAAAGCATGGAGATGATTTCAAATTTCTTACGTCTATATGACTTGGATTCTTATTGGTTCTATAGTCTATTTGACATTTTCATTTATGGGATTGTGTGTGTATTTATTATCAAATGAGGTGCTTCGTTAACATTATATGATTTATATATATCATATAGGAGTTTTGGATGTCATTTTTAATTGTAGATATATCTATATTGTAGGTTGATATATGTTGTGGCTTATAATATTTTTTGATTTTTATAATCTAGGGAAGTCACTATCAATGATAAATTTGGAGGCATGATAGGGGTGTCAATCTTTGCTAATTATATTTAATGGATGTTATCATGTATATGTGTTCATGTCTATTGAGATGATTTTTATGTTTCATACCTACATTGATATGATATATCAGTATTTGGGATGAAGATTTCTGAGAAATAAATATTCCAAAAAAATAAAACAAATCCAATGGTAATCTAGAAGAAACACCTATTTTGAGGTGAAATACAATGCTTTGAAAAATGATAATATTTACAGCACATCTTATGGAGTGTAAGGGAGGTATTGTAACAATTCAGGGAGTCATTTCCCATAAAACACCACTAGAAAATTTAACCATGTTTGGAATACCTTATCATGATATAACATACAAATATATATAATGTTATCATATAGACTTTCAATAAATATCATATGATTTAATAGGTCACTGAAGTGGAAATTTATGTTTCATCATATTTAATATTATATTTAGACTCACTGAGATCACCGTATATCAAAACAGTTGCTATCCTCAATGAAATATATGAAAATATTCATATTATTACCCTTAATTATAGTGATTTGGCATTTTCTTACAGGAATATTACATAATTATTAATATAAAAAACATATAAGTATTAAAATAAATGATGTAAATGATTAGTATCTGGGGAAATTTACATAATAGATCATGTATACTTAATAAAACCTGAAAATTAATTAAATAGATTTAAATTATTCTCCAAATATCATTTACAATCTCCTCAGTACATGTAATCAGCTGAGGAAAAAGTGGTGAGGTAATTACCCCATAAGTAGAGGGAAAAAGGAATTGGTGAAATGAATCAATAGTAAATTACATATCATAATAACAATCATCATAATTACATATGAATGGGATAATCATCATAATAATTATTGAATCATTTGATAACGTCATGGAATAAATCATAGTAATAATAAATGAAAACCACAACATACTTATCAAATACTATAAACAATTGAAAACAAAGAAAGTACCATGATCATTCATAATATATCTATATAAATCATAACATCACAATTGTGAAAAAATTTATCATCATGTTCACATATATTAGATATAATCACATTTGATATATCACATTAAACAATTCATTGTATGGTTATTTTATTTTGTTCCAACCAATGACATAAGAATGTCTCATAATCAATCATGACACATAGAAAGATAACATATGAAAACATTAGCCAAAGAATAAAACCATTGAATGGATTGATTTTTATATGGGTTAAATATATCATTGTTTAAGGAATATCCATT
Source organism: Viscum album (assembly GCA_963277665.1). Lineage (NCBI taxonomy): Eukaryota > Viridiplantae > Streptophyta > Magnoliopsida > Santalales > Viscaceae > Viscum > Viscum album. Next base: position 2,050,201,526 of record OY728127.1, read on the forward strand.
ATGGTCTCCATAATAATACGGTATATAATATTTTGGCCTAATTTTATTTACATTCTTGAAGAAGAAACTCAATAATATTTAAGGATATTTATTTCATAATAATGCACTCTCTTTTGAAAAATATATCTAATTGTTTTAAAAGACCCTTTTACAAGGCAAAACCATGTATATAAATTCAATTTACATGGAATAAATTGTGAAGGTTAAATTTAATAATAAAGTAGGAACATGTATACATAATATAATGAAAAATATTACATAGTTATAAAATATTTAAATGGGGTTGACAATCCCCTTATCTTAACTCTAGCATTATTTCATCATTTTTCCAAATTTTGAATAATAAATACTAATTTATTAAAACATAGAACCAAAAGTGACTTATATTCACATTTTTAAACATGATCAATTATAATCATTTCAGTCAATTCCATCATTACTTTTCAGTCATTTCACTAATATAATTTTAACATAATACTGAATCAATATTTGTAGACTTGGGCATCAGAAGAATAATGAAAAATAAATGGAATGGAGAATTTGAGATGAGAATTTGTTGAAATCTTATTCTTTTCTTCATGCCTCTTTTATTCTATGGAACCAAATATAATGAAACAAATATTTAATACGTTTATATTACATCAATGTTGAAAAATATTCATAAAAAAATATAAAAATTATATAATTAGACCATAGAGGCATAATGTCTTTAGAAACTAAAATACAAAAACAACTGGTTCATAAGACATCTTTGTTGCCTCACATATATTTCATCCTATCTAGAACACTTTTAAAAATTTATTACATAATAAGGTTCTTCATGAAATGGGGAGAAATATATGAAAGGGTGAAATCATATGCTCAGTAAGGGTAAAAAAGATATATAACAATCAATTAATAATCAAAAGTCTGAATATCATAACATTTGAAAATATTATCCTCTATTTCAAAGATCATGATATCATGTCATGTGATAAATCTAGAATGGTAATAAAAATAATTTAACGACATCCAAAAATTAATAACATAAGATATGCAATTTTTTTCATAAACATAAGCATAGAAAATCATTTCATATTAGTTTAGGCTCATTTCCATGACCGTCATAGTTGACAAAGTCTATTACTGAACCTTGTTCACTCCTTGTTCAATCACAATATTATTGAAGTATGATCATTTCCCATTCCAACCATTTTTATATCATGATATATAGATCATTTCCTAATTAATTTGTGGGAGATATAGGTCCCACTGATCTAGTAAGGAAATAATTCATTTGTGTTCCACCAAAATAAAACTCATTCATCACAGCATAACCTACGGGATATGATGTGTGTCTAAAACATTATTCCATCATAATCCATATAAAAAAATGGATTTCAAAAATGTAAGTCCATAATAACACAATAAATTAATCTTAATAATACTAATATAAATATAATCATATTTTAATAATTTTATACTAGATAGAAAATAATATTCATTAATAAAAGTTTAAATTATTTCCTGGGAATAGTATCATTATTCTTCAAAGAAATTTTCTATTCTCAAAATTCTAAATAATTTTTTTTTTAAAATAATTTAATTTAAAATTAACATGAAACTTTGTAAAATAAGATTCATGAAAATAAATCATTATTAATTTTTAATAATCCAGAAATTCCATATAATTTATAAAAATATTCTCCTAATATATTTTGTGGAATTTTTAAAAATTACCTCATATTGAATAACGACAAACGATTCCTTTACTATCATTTTAAAAAAATTCCAAAATGGGTAAAATGGAATTTCCATAATTATATATGAATAGATATAATATTAAATATTAGTTAACCATGGAAATGGATGATAAATATTCCCTATTTAATATTTATATTTAAACTATTTCAAATAAAAATGAGATAACAAAATTATCCATTACCCTAAATATTATATCCTTTGTTTTTATCCAAACATCCTCTTATTTAACATGCTTCCTATAAATCTCTTCTGAGAGTAATAGATTTGGTGTTAGAAAAATATTACAACCTATATAATGTAAAAATGGAATTGGACAAGGGATATGGATTGGTTTGATAGAGCATGAATGTTTAAAGTGAAGTTAATATGTTAGGGATGATGTTCCATTTTATAATTGTGGTGAGGGTCACTTTTGGGATCTCAAAAATATGAATTTATAAAACAATTGATCCCCATAAAATAACCTCTAAAATTTCCCATTTTGAAAGATGATATGAGATAGGGTTTTAATATCATCAAACAATATATTTTAGAGATGTTTTTCTATAAATTTTATCCTTATAATTTTAACTAACATTTACTTATTATATTAAAATTTTAACTAGGGTAAAAAATATTTCCATATTAATGTGGTGAAATATTTATATATCTTATGTCAATTAGACCATTAGAAATACCCTAGAATATTTTCAATAATAATATAAAAATTTTATATTATGAAAATTGATTTATTATTCTTAACTAATTTAATAAAAAAAATTAATAAATAATCAACTATGTTAATTTTGACACTATTCAATTCATTGATTTTTAAAAATAATAAGATATGATGTAAACATAAAACGAACTATTTTATTTTATTCATATGAGTATATGGTAATCTATAAAATTAATTATACATATTAATTATCCAAACTTATATTTATTTTAATATTTTTAATACCATTTAATTGTTATATCTATTAATAGAATAATTACTACATCAATTTTCTATATTTATTTAATATACTTAATTAAGGAAAAAATTAAAAATAAAATACTATTATGAACATAAATCTACTAGATTTTATAAGAATATTTTTTCAAAATTTATTTTGGAAAATTCAGCATTCAAAATGATATACTTATTTGAATATTTATGTGATATCATTAATGTCAGTTTATATAAAATAATATATATATCAACATAACCTCTATAATCTCTAAAAGATATCTATCTCTACCCTTTGACGGTTATGATCAATATATAATTGATAAATATGTTTTGGTTAAGTATTTAGAACTCTTTATGGTTATTATAATGTTAATAAAAAAATTTTAATTGATTTTTATTCAATTAATTATTTTTTTCCTCATAAATTTATAAGTCATTATGGTAAATACATATTTTTTAAAAATTGAAAATAAATTACTATGATAATGTAAAACATTTTAGAATTCAAGTGAGTATTTATAATATGTTTATCTTTTGTATTACCTAATATAAAATATGATTGTTGTTAATATTTGAGAAAGAAAAATTTTAATTTTCATAAAATGAAGTAAAATATATGTTATAGTCACATCCATGTGGCTTCGAAATGAAATCATTCTGACCCAAGGATGATTTATGTCAAAAAAACAAGCATCTATGGATATTAATACAACTATTAGGGAAATAGTATAAAAATATTCTTACCCTAAATTACATAAATTTCCCTTATAACACATTTATTAAAATTGTCGACAACACTATTCATAAGTCACACAAATATAATAAATCTATTCACATATCATTACCCAACTGATTCAAAATATAGAATCCATTTTCCAAAACTCAAAAAAACATAAGTTTATGTAATTAATTTAAAATAAATCCCATTATCAAAAAGAGTGAACAGATTTTAAAAGTTATAACTTTAAAAAAATTGAAATGTTTTTACATTTTATTTCAATGTAAATTGAATGACAACAAATTAAATTATATTTAGTGATAAAAATATATTATATTTATAATTTAAATCCATTAAAGATTATATTTTAACCATATAAATTATTTTGAAGAAATTTTTTAATCCTGTTAAATATAATTCATTTTTACTATTCTTGAAAATTTCAATATTATCTAAAATATATTAAAAAATCATCCAATGGAATTTATTATATCACGCTTCTAAAGATCATGTTTATGATTTCATATAAAAATTATTAACTTGTAAAAAATTAAAATTAGAAGCTTTCAACATTAAAAGACGGAAAATTACCCATATAAAAAAATATGTGCTTTTTTACATCCAAAATTATGTATTCATACACTATGATAAAAATATATATTGGACTAATAATAAAAATATTTTATTAATTATATACCATGATTATTTCATTACTTTCATTTAATAATAATATATCAATATATTTATTAACAAAAATATAAATATACAAATGATTTATAATTTTTATAAATAATTTTTAAAAAATGAATTCACCATATATATTCATAACTTAGTTATATTTACTCCCCTTATCCTAATGTATAGGTTAAATTGGTAATTTTATACTAAAGTAATCTCTCACTTCATTTAGTCACATGATTGCATTCAATGCAATCATTTGAAGAATTTAATTATTTATTGAAAAAATTTCAAAAAAACTCATAGTGTTATATTCTACCCCATTCAAACTGAATTTCCACCTCAAAATTTTTCACATGCATATGAAAAAAAGTGTGTATCTCTCCATCATCATATCCGAAAGTTCATGTACTCCTTCCTCCAATTGGTGGATCTTCTAGAAAACATTAACCATGTGAGTGGCCTTGTTTTTTAAAAAATTTCACTACTATCCAGAATATATATAGGTTATTCATTGAAATAAAGATCATTCTTTAGTAGTATGAGTTTTGAGTTTACTACATGTCAAGGATCTGGTATATAATTTCCCAAGAGTGATACATGGATCACATCGATAACATTAGAAAATTCAGTGGATGTGCTAATCTGTAAGAAACCTTCCCAAAACAATATAGAATTTCAGAAGGACCGATATACCTTGGCCTGATCTATCCCTTCATTCCAAATATCATTAATCTATTCTAGGGAGATATTCATAAAACTACCTAATCACCCACTTATATCTCTAGTACTTTTCTTCTATTATTATCCGGAGAATTTTTTCAACACTGATATGCTCTTTTGGGTTGTTGAATATATCTAACCCTTTCTTCTATTTCATCAAAAAGATCATGTCCTAATAGGTTTCTTTCCCAAACATCTTACCAAAATGTTGTATATCTACATATATTTTCATATAGGTCATCATGAGGAACAATTTTTATATTGGTTTTAATTATATCATTGAAATAATATTCCACAAAATGTATTAATTGATCCCAACACCTTTGAAATACATTGAGTAAGCTCTCCACATGTCTTTTATAGTTTGAATTGTCCAATCAGACTGAACATCTATGAAGGGATGATAAGATTTTCTGACACATAACAATGTATCCATTGCCTACTAAATTCTTTTCTAGAACATAGAGGTAAACATCATTTCCCGATATGATATAATGGAAAGTGGTACTCAATGAAATCATACCACATACATTATATTTATCATTCAATGCTGATTAATAGAGATATACTCTAAATTAGAAATGATGTCTGCCAACATCATATGGTGATCAACTATAACCCATATATAATTATGGCCATTAAATGTTCGTTGATGTCCGGTGACAAAGTGAATAGTGATTTTTCCCATTTTTATTCTACTATGGGTAATGGTTTTAACATCCCTTTAGAATTCATTCTCTCATACATAACTTTCTAAAAAGGAATTCATAGAGGGACATATTCAGTAACATCTCATTTCATGCCATCTAACATTAAATACTTTTTGATGTTTCTACACATCTTTGTGCTTCTAGGGAGAATACATAATGATGAACTATGAGCCTCATCAAATAGATACTTATTTAAATCAAGTATAGGAGGAATACAAACTTGATTAATGAAACTTATTATTTCATCACAATCCCGGTTGAATTTTGGTTCATTTATCTATTTCATTTGTAGAAATACATTTTCCTTCTACACCTCCATAACCATCACTAGTATACATGCCTGAACATTCCCTTGAGAAGGAAACAATTTCTCCCGATCCATTACTATTTCATGTTACATCATTTAAAAATTCATATGTATTGGATCTGATATGGTCTTCATCATGGATATGATAGCATGGTTCATTCGACTCAAAGCATCTCCCAGGATGTTAATTTTCCATAGGTGATAATGTATTAAGTAGTCATAATCATTAATCAACTACTAGAATTTTATTTGATTAAATTTCAACACCTTTAATGTGAATATATATGTTAAACTATGATGATCAGTATAAATATTACCCCTTTCACCATAATGATAATCCCTCCATATCATTAAAGAAATGATTGCTACAACTAAATCATAATCATGATTTGGGTAATTTTTCTCATCGATTTCCAATTGTCACGATGAATAACCTATCACTATATAATTTTTCATGAGACACATCCCAACCAATATTTGGGTGCATCTCTATAGATCACAATCCTTTCTCCACTACAATGTAGTGTGAGAATATGTGCACTAGATAACCTATTTTTTAGCTCTTTGACATTTCATTGACATTCATACATCCGGATGATCTTACTCCTTTCTGAGTCATCTTTGTGAATGGATTAGATATTCACGAAAAATATTTCAACAAATGTCGATAATATACGACAAAACTCCAAAAATATTGGATCTTAGTTACTATTGTTTTCACATAAAACATTAAATAACTTCTATTTTTGCTGTATCGATATATATCCCCTCTTTTTTAGATTATGTGACCCAAAAATGAATCATTATGAAGTCAAAATTCACCATTTTTATGTTTTTCATAAATATTCTTCATACATAGGGTCTTGAGTAAAATTCTCAAGTGATACTTATTTTCTTACATGCTCTTCAGACAGAAAATAATATCTTCTATAAAGACAAAAAAAAAGGGTCAACATAGTCTCTTAAGACTGTATTCATTATATTCATAATGATATCATGGTAATTATTAAGAACAAAAGGAACCACTCTTAATTATTATGTCTTTACATTTTTTGGAATTAAATCATTGGTATATCCTCATTCATGAACATTAATTTATGATAGATTGAACAATGGTCAATCTTAGAAATGTATTGAGCATTGAATAGTTGATGGAATAAGTCATCAATGCCGATAAGATGATATTTTATCTTGATAATGATCTTGTTATGTAATCTATAATCAATGTAGAGTTTCATTGATCCTTATTTATTCTTAACAAATTGAAAAGGTTCATCCAAATGAGACCATTGGGGAATATGAATCTCTTTTTAGGATTATCTTGGAGTTGCTTCTTGAATTCATTCACCTAAATAGGGTCCATTCTATAGGGTGTCTTTGAAACATGAATAGCACTCAGTATTGGTTCCTTTGAAAACTCAACATTACGATTTATTGAAAGAAATAGTAATTCTCCTAGGGATACAACATCAAACTCAAATACAATGGGGTAATACTTAATTTTGATCTTCTCCCCAACCATTTGGGATAGATAACCTTTATTTATAGAAATCGGGAACCATAATATGGATGAAATTTTCACGTGATTGTAATACTCATTATTTTATCAAACGAAAATCATAGATTTTTCTACATTATAAAGTGTGACATCCCATTCATGGAAATTGATTTGAGATCCAAATATATTAATTCAACCTAGGCCATTAATCACATTAAGTTCTACTCTATGAAGGCTCACATGATTTGTAGGAAGCACATTCCTAAATAATTCATCCTGAGAAAAATTATAATCTTTAGATTTGACCTTTGTGACATTAAATGTTCCCATGGATAACTCAATATCTAATTACTAAGGTAATGTTCTGAGACCTATTGAAAAATCATCATAAATAAAAGAGTGGGTGGATCCTAAATCAAATAAAACATTTCTACATTAGTGCGTATAATAGGTGTACCTTTCATGACATCATTATCATTATCCACAACTCCAATAGTGATCTCCCATGAAATTCCATTGACATTGACATTAGAAGTGTATTAACGTCATTCATCATCAATAACCCTTCAATTAGGGCATTTTGAGGCAAAATTACCCATTTCCATGTACATGTATCATTGATATATCGGACGTGTATTCTATGTATCCATTTCTATATTTTCATTAGTAGACATATTTTTACCATAACATTGGCATTCAAAGACCCAATAATATTTTTTCAAAAAATTGAAACATTTCCAATTAACATTAAGACAATTTCCACTGTGTTTATTTCCATAATTTTAGCATAATGAAAAACTCATCTTATTTACATTTTGGTCTTTATATATTCCCTTGAATTCCAATTTTCTCTTCTTATCCATCTTATATGACTGATGGGTTACCCCAATATCCATCTCAAACTTGAGAGAACATTGAATGATTTATTCATGGCTATTGAATTCACTTATTCTTAACTCCCATCAAAGACTTGCTTTTATGAAACTAATAAATTGGTCAATTTTAATTTCAATTTGAACAAAAATTTCACAAGCATAACTTGAATGTTTTGTAAAATTTTCTGTGTAGGTACCAATGGAATCATCATTATTTTTCTTATGTTTAAGGAAATCCTCCATATTTGTTTAAATAATATGAGGAATATGTTTATTGAAAAATAAGTTCTTGAACTCATCCATTTCCATGTAATAAATTTATTATATTTTCCTTGTATTATTTATAAATATCCACCATTGATCATCATAATCATCCAAATAATAGATATCAAAGATAACTATATCATGAACTGAAGATTAGAGTACTAAAAATATCATTTCAATGGTATTGCTCCTTTTTTAAGACAATAATCGATCAGAATACCCACTTAAATAATGTGGACACTTCCTCAGGAAGGAATCTACAAAATGTTGTTCCCTCCATTTCTCATTGGGAAGTCATGAATTATTCATAGCTTGTGAAAGTGTTTTGAGCATTGATATAATATTGTTCATTATAGATCCCATAGACATTTATGGATCAGGGGATAATCATTTCATTTCCCATCACATTATGTATTAACATGGTTCCTTTAAGTTCCAGCAATTGACTACAACAAAGAGGCCTATTGTGAGAAACATTAAACATAATGGGAAAACCACATAATCATGAAAAAATTATAATATCTGGAAATTTATGTTTTATCCCAGGTTATTCAAGACCACATATAGAACAATATGATATTAACCTACACTTCAACATATAGTTTTAGTTTATACTAAGAATTTCTCATCATTGTTTCTATATTTTAATTGTACATTTCCTTCGATACCAACTATAACAACCCATAACTTACATAAATTTATATTACTTCAATGTTGATGAACAATCATTATCAAAAATTAAAAATCCATGATATGAACATATATGTACAATGTTTTTAGAAACTGAAGAAAAAGGTTCATAAGACATCATTGTTTATCCCACTTTTATTATCATAACCAGACCCCCTTTTGAGATATATTATTTAATAACCTTATTTATGAACTGGGTAAAAAGAAATATGTGGATATTTTAACTCAAAATATTGGTAAGGGTAAACATGTGATATATAAATTATATCACAATCATTAGACATAAGAACCTAACATTTGAAAATATTATCACGTATATGAAATATCATCATATCATGCCATGCGATAAATCATGAATCTTCATAAAAATAAATTAATGTAATCCCAAGAGTCATAACATAATACATGATGTTTTCTAGAATACTCTTAAGCATATAATATAATTTCTTATTTGTCAAGGCTCATTTCCAAGACCATCATATTATACAAATCCCATAACTGAACTTTGTTCGATTTTCATTCTAGCCTTGTATTACAAAACCGAGATCATTTCCCATTCAATCCATGTAAATCTCTTAAGACATAAATCATTACCCAATGAATTGGATGAAGATATATGTCCCACCCATCTCATAATTAAATTATTCATACGTGTTCCAAAAAACATAAATAATTCATCATAACCTAAACTGACAAATAGATTGGGTTTCATAAACCACATTCCACAATAATACAGGTAAAACAACTCGATTTAATAAATAGAATACCATAATTACAAAATCAAATAAAATTAATATTAAAGATATAAATATAACACAATTTAGTGAATCTAATATTATATGTAAAATAATATTGATAAAACACTTCAAATTAATTCTTGAAGAAAATATGATTTCATCTTCCAAAACAGTATCTTTTCTTAAAATGCCACCCAATTTTAAATGAAATGAATTCAATTTAAAATAAAAATGAAATCATTTAAAATAATCTTCATTAAAATAAGACATTATGAAAATGTAAAAATACATTTATTCTATATTTGTTAAAAAAAATCTCTTTATAATTTTGCTAGAAGTGTAAGAAAGCACCTCATATAGAATAATTAAAAATTAATCCTTTCATATAGTTTAACAAAAATTCACCAATGGGTAAATTTGAATTTTTAAAAAAATTTATGAATCGATATAATAATACATATTTAAGAAACATTTACATGGTTGATAAATATACCACATCAAATACATATGTCTAAAAAATCATGGGAAAATTTAAATTGTCAAATTATCATTTATATTTGTTGTCATATCCTTTGTGAATATCTAATCATCCTTTTCTATAATGTGTTTCCACTCAATATCTTTTTAGATCACTACAATTAGACATTGAAGAAGACCGGACCTCTAGAATGTAAATATAGATGTTGAGAATGGGAAATCATAGAGGATGACTGATCTTTAAGCCTCAAATTCAAGTGAAAGGGTTAGGGAGGAGTTTCCATTTTATAATTGAAGTGAGGTGAAATGTTTTGATTTAAAAAATATTAATTAATAAAAAATCAAACCCCATGCAAAAAAAATTAAAAATATTTCCCAATTTAGAAAAAGATATTACCCAGGATTGTAATCTTATCAACCATTGAATTTTAGAAATGTTTTCTTTCAATTTAAAAATTAGAATTTTAAATAACACTTAGTTATTGTGTTTAATTTATAACATGGCTAAAAAATATTTCAATATTTTATGGGGGAAATATTTACCTACTTGATTTTTATTATACCCTAAATGAATACCATTAAACAATTATTACTATACCATAATAATTATATTTTATACAAAATGTTTTATGATATTTAAATAATTTAATAAGTAAATATTTTTATTGTCAATAAATAGAGTCAATTTTGACACTATTCAATTCATTGATTTTTAAAAATATTAATATAGAAATGTAAATTAGAACCAACTATTTTATTATTTTCCAAAGAAATCAAGGTAATCTATAAACTTCATTATATATATTAATTATCTTAAATTATTTTATTTTTAATATTTTTTATAAAATTTATTTTTTATATATATTATTAAAATAAATATTAAAACCATTCCTTGTAATTATTTTATATATGAATTTTATAATAAATATTAATAATAAAAATCTATGATGATGATAAATCTATTATATTTTAGAATAATATTTGTAGTCGACTATATCTTCTGAAAAATACAACCTCTAAAATGTTATACTTATTTGATTAGGAATGAGACAACCTTAACATCCCTTTAAATAAAATAATATAACTCTCGCAATCTCTTTAAAAAAGCTCTAAAAGGTCACTAACACAACCCTTTCATTGTTATGGTTGATATATACTCAAAAAATAAGATTTGGTCAAGTTTTTGGGTCTATCGGTTGTCATAATAATTTTATTAAAAACTATTTTATTTATTTCTCATAAATTAATTATTTTTTACATGATCAATGTATAAGTCTTTATGGTAAATATTTATTTACTAAAAATTAAATTTTAATTCCCATGATAAAGAAGAACAATATTTCATTTGATTTTTTATAATATAAATTATCTTCTATATAACCTTATATAAAAAATGATACAGTTATTTAAATATTACTAAGGCATATTAAATTTATCATTAAATAAAATAAATTATTCATCCAAGTGCCTTAAAAAGGAGACAATGTCATCCCAAGGATTATATAGGTAGAAAAAACTCTTCTAATGACACTATTATCAGTTTTAGGGTATGTTTATAATATTAATCACATATTTAACTACAATATTTATCGTTTTAATATATTAATAAATATTTCCTAAGTTACTATTCTTAAATACCAATAAAAATTTTAGTTAAATAATTTGGACCAACTCATTCAAAATATGGAATCAATTTTTCAAAATTAAAAAAATCGACGTTTAAGTAATTAATTTAAATTTAATATTATTTTATATAAGATAGAAAATTCTTTAAAAGATAAAAAATTATAAGATATTGAAAATATTATATATATATATATATTCTATGTAAAATTAATTCTAATGAAATAGATTATATTGAATGATAAAAATATTTTCTATTTCTCTGTAAATCAATTTAATATTATAATATATACCCATAAATTATTTTAATGAAAATGGTTTTTTCAATTTTTTTTACTTTTCATCATAAAATTACTTTTAATAGAAAAAATAATATAAATTCATCCAAAAGTAAATTTTTATATCCGTATTATAGTGAAAATGTTTATTCTGTCATATAAAATTTATTAATGTGTTATAATCATCTTTTAAAACCAGTAAACCATTTAATTGGGGAGAATGAACCTTTTGAAAAATATAAGTTTTTATACATAAAATAGGTTATATTAATTCCCTATGTCAAAAATATAAATTGGATGAATATTAAAAAAATTATTAAGTATATAACATTTATATTACATTAATTTCATTTACTAATAGTAGTAAACATAATTTTCTAATAAAAATATATTATTTATTTATATTTTTAATAAATAATTTGTAAGAAATGAGTTCACAATACACATTTAATAGATATTTATATTTATTCATTGTAATATAATGGCTAGGGTAAAATGGTCATTTTATACAATGAAAATCTCATAGTTCGTTTAAACTCACGATGAAGTGTAATGGAATATATTGAAGAATTAAAATTATTTAGAGAAACAATTCCATAAAAACATAATGGTTTTACAGTAAAATCAATTGATTCATGGAATTGATTTACTCGTAAATATACATAATGATAATAATGGTATTATGAGAGTGAATTTGGGTTGAATTTTTTCCTTCATATTATGAATTGAAGTTGATTTCAAATGGTTACTTTAGGGGATGCATGTATATTAGGAGAGGGTATATTTCAGTTATAGTATTAAATAATATATTATATACATGTAAAACCATTATATAGTTTCATTTTTTACTTTTTGAAATATATATATATATATTATGTATCATTATTTTATGACATTAAAAAACGTTTTAATATGGATTTATTTACTTATTCAAAAGGAAATATCAGAAAATATGAAAATATTGTTTTAATTGTATACATGATATTATGGAATTTAGAATGTATGTTCAAGTTATGGAATACACTTTTATAGTATATATAGAAATCATATTTCTCCTTAAATTTATTTTCAAATGAAATAACTAATTTGATAATTATTAATTAACTAAGTATTCATCATTATTTCATAAAACCCTCAGTATATTAAAAATAATATTTTTAATAATCATTTAAATATTGGAATTTCTCAGAAAATGTGGAACAATTTACCTATGGAATATTATGATACACTATTTCCAAAAAATATTTTCTTTTTTAAAGAATACTTTTCAATCATATGTTATTTTAATCCTTAATGTTAAAACAATGTTTTTTTCACATAAATTACAATTCGATTTCATAAAAATTACTTATAATTACAATGATTTTTTAATTCATCATTATTATCTTATAAAATTATATTTATCAATTTTTTCAAAATTAAAAAATTATAAAAAAAATTATATAAAATTTTAATATTTAATGGTCAAATTACTATTTAAAAAACTATATTACTATTTCCAATGGTTTTATTACTATTCCAGTGGTCCCATTACAATATCAATATTCACATCACCTCCAATATATTCCAATAAATCATTTAAATAAACAATAACAATAGTTATTTATTTTTTTATATATATTACTATCAAAACAATTGATTGGATTATAAATAATTTTTTTCTTCCCAATTGATTTTTAATGCAAGAGAAACTGATGGAAGATTATAATGATTACTATTTTACCATTTGTCTGTTATATAGAATAATTTTTACCATTGTAATTTTATGAATTATAATGTGATTAGTTATTTATGAAAGAAATTATCTACATTAGAAAATTAAGTGTTATTCATTATCAAATTTGTTATCTATATAATGATATATATTATAAAAAACAATTATTTAGGAAAGAAATATCACTTATAAACATTAGTCAGTGGCATTATTTCCCCTTTTAGAAATTAGTTTTCCAATATATTAAATCTTCTTCTTAATTGACAATTGATGATTGTACTTTTATTTTTTCATTTCGTATGTTTTCTAAATCACATATTCATATTTTTAGTTTGGGGAAAAAATTAGACTTGGTGAGTTTACATTTTTATTATAGTAAATTGAATCTATGATCCATGAAATTAACTGAATGATCTTATTTAAGATATAACATTCACTAATTGTACCAAAAAAATATTTAGTTAATAAAAGTGGTCAAATGTGTATTTCATTATAATAGATACATAGACCACATCTGAAATATGAAATATATTTGGTGGATTTACTAGAGAGTTGGTCAATACTCCTATAACGTCAATGTTCAAAAAGGGGAAAATCTTCCAAGGGTAATTCATTCCATTCATTCCAAAGTACATAAATATTTTCTATCATGATATTTTTATTAAACCATTTACTCCATCATAAAACACAAAATCACTTAAAATGGTTATAGTCATTGCTCTTCTATAAATATTGAGAGGAAATTGTATAGATTTAAATTACCTAAACGGTTTCTACCAATACTTCCACAAGATTAAATATAAGTAGATTTCATTAAAATAATTCATCCTAATAATTATGATTTATACATGACTTCTTATACATTGTTTAATATATATACTTCTGAATACTCATTTTAAAATATCATTATATGATATCACAACTTATGGGAAATGATTACATCATTAACCATTAAATTTCTTCTTGTAGGATCTCATAATGTTTTTCAATTTCTAAATGTTCATTTCAAATAAGATATCATATTAAGGGTTATAGGAATTGATAAATTCAATTTAGTATTTATGAAATGTTGAGTACCACAAATGAATTTAGAAGTAAACCTTAAATCATAATCTGAAAAAGATCAAAAGTTGTCACCTATGAAAAATCCCCACTATCATTACGTATAACGTATCATGTATTTCAAGTAATAAATAATCATAAATAGCAATGAGATAAGTAATAATGAATATTTGATCCACCATAACCCAAATCACATTGAATTCATTAGATATATTTAGTAGACCAGTGAAAAAAGTATATGGAGATGTTCTATCATTTCCTTGTGACTATTAGAAATGGTTACATCACCCACATTGACTTCTATCACTATTCATTAACATTTTGAAATAACATAAAATTTTAGGTGTACAAATTAATATCCTTATTCAATATATCCAATACGGTTTCCCCTCAATGATCACAGTATATCATGGTACTTTCAATATGGATGGAGGAATATTATCTATCAAAATTAAACAATAACTATCTCATTATTCAATTTGATTTAGGAACTCAATGACTGATACAAATTCAAATAATAAAATATAAATCATTTTCGATATTACAAAGTAACAACTAATTTAATACTGGTACCTTTTTTTGAATGTTGAGATCATTTTTTTGTTCCTCTTTGATCATCACATGGATAAATGTTTTTTAAATCATGTGTTTCTGGTATAACGTATTTCTTAACATTATGCTTTCTTGACCAAATCATTTAATATATTTTATAAATGGGTGTTTCACAATAATCATCATGGATAGTGTCATAGGATATCTTCTTCTATGTACATCAAAAATCATTTTATCATTTTATGTATAGTCATAAATAATGAAATTTGATTCCATGATCTATCCTAAACAACATTATTAGAATAGGTTTACCACATTTGAAATGAATATATATATATTACAATCCTTTTTTATATTTTTCGCACTTTTAAGAATTGAGGTATTACCAAAAAACATTATTGTGATATTCATCACTAAAAAATAAATATCATGAATTGGGTAGTTGTAATCATTGATATTCAATCATAATGAGATATAGGATATAACATTATAATTTATCATGATTACACAAACAATTACATTATATAAATAATTAGTTTATATCACATAAATTTCACCACATGTTGGTTGTTTCAGTTTATGTATCATTATTTTCTTCATCTAGACCTCAATAAATACTTCCATGGATTCATTTATCTCTATATACAAATATGCCATTCTAAATTATAATTTTTTTATCGGAAAAATTGTGATAAAGTTCACAATAAATTTCGGATGTACCCAATTATACCCGGAACTCTATAGACTTCTTTGAACGATAACGGTATATTCCATTACACAATTAAATTTTACATTAAAGGATATGCATAAATTACCTTGATTATAATCATGATCACCATGAATGCGATAAGAAACATCTAAAAGTAACACATTCTAATCTTAGTTTACAGTTTACAATTTTATAATGTGTTTAGTGAAATTCTTATACACTCTTAAGGTTTCTTCTTTTTTCTCAGAAAAAATTAGAATATCATTGATATAGACTACCAGAAAAATTTCATTGTTGTATCTAGAGAATATATTTGTGTAATACCTGATTAAATTATGTGAATTTTTAATTCCTAATGGTATCAATATAAACTCATAGTGTCCACCTATTTTACGAACTTATACCCTCTAATGTCTCAATTCATTGCCTATAAATAATAAAATCCAAAAATAATATCCACTATTGAGATGTATAGATCTTATCCTTGTTGGCCAAACAATTAATAAATCCTTGGAATGGGATCTTTATTCATTAACGATTTATTATTAATCTCTATTAAATCAATAAAAATGTAAATTAATCCACCCTTTATCTAGATAATGTACATAGTATCACCAAAATGTGACAGAATTAAGATTATAAAACCATTTCCCTAAATATATAGTTGGTTATTATATAAACTCTCTTGTTTTATTAGGTCTATACTATAGATGAGTTTTTGTATAGGAGTGCCTATATGTATATTCACTATCGAGAGATATACCTCATATTAATGGGGATGTATGTGTACCACTTCAAGAAATACATAAATATTTTTAAATAAAAACCTTATATAAACTTAATTGAAATTTTCTTTCAACTAATTTATATGTCAATGTCATGATTCATTACATTTTATTAAAACCCAAACCAATGAGGGATTTTCAAAATGTGAATTTTGATATTACTTACATTTTTATTGGTTCTTGTGTTGGGTCACAATATGAAAAGAGATTTCCATTCCCAAAATTTCGATTTTACATCACCAAAAAGAGATTCAATCCATGATGAGTTTAACATAAAATTACACTAATGGATGGATTCCATGATTTAGTTGTGTAATATTCCTATAGATTCTAGTATGAGAATATTGCAACACATGGGTTTTAATGAGTTCACCACACAATATCTTCATTTATATATCTACATCAGGGTAGAGTCCTTATCATTTAATATTTACTCAAAACCTATAGGATATACATGAATTTATATAAACAAAATTATATAAAACATTTTAAATGAAATAGTAAATAAAAAATCACATTATCAGAATTCATTTTATTTTTCCATATTAGTGGTTGTCATGGAATAATAATTCTCAATATCAATTAAATATTTTAGTTCTTGAACCCGATTACACAAAAAGACCGATGGATTAGTGAGATAACATGAAAAATTATGTTTCCCCCTACTGTTGATACATTGCGTTATTGGGGTTGCATTTGTGGATTCCATTATTTACTCCAACACGCATCCTTGACTTTCCTTGCATTACATGCAATCACGACCATACTCGATAGCGTGTGTAGTACGCAATACCGAGTTTCACTAAACAATGATATGCTATTAAAATATTATTAAAACTAGCCGTTATGAATAGTAATAACTACCTTTTAAAATTATAGAAATTTAATCTCTCAAAATGGACTTCCTTTTTGGATTTAGAGTATCGAATTTAGCCTAAGGTGAAATTTTGGTACTTTTCGGATAACTTTCACATTCTGGTGAATAGTGAAAATTACAAAATTTTAATTAAAAACAAATTTTTTAATCGAAATAATTAATAGTGATAAATTATTAATTTGAGTGGTTTTAACGTATATATTTTTACAATTCAATACAATGTTGGTCATTGGATGTAATTTCACATTTAAACCAGACATAAACAAGTGTCAATATTTTGATTGTTATTATCTCTTAAGAAAACACTATTTGTTTTGACAACGGGAATTATTTTTTTAATGCAACTGATATGTTTTAAATTTTGAAAAATAGGCATCATTTTTGAGTTCATAATATCAAATATAGCTTAGGCCTAATTTTTGGTATTTTTCTGGAAACTTTCATTTTTTGATGAATAGTGAAACCACTAAGTGGTAGTTAAAAAAATGAATTTTTCATAATACATAATTTTACCACTTCTGTGAGTGGAATTTCAAAAATCTATGAGACACGGTTGATGTCAGTAAGTAAAATGTGGTTCAATAAGATGAAAATAATTTTTGATGAATATTAACTTTTTACTTTTTTTTACCACAGTTAAAAGTAAATAGGGTAATTAAGGGTAAAAATGATATTATTATTACTCTAACACATGTCCTAATTCTATTGGATGAGAGGATTTAGACCCATCCCCACCTTAGCTTCGAAATAAATCAATTTGGAGCTATTTAAAACTGAATTTGGCTTTATAATAAAATAATATTTTTAGTTATTCCAAAGGTGCCCCTCTCCTCCCTTATAAAAGGGAACCTACTCCCCCTCTTCCTCACACCTCATTGAGCCTTCATGCTCGGCCAACACCTACCAAATTCTCTTCTCCACTTCCCTAGAAACATCCTATAGTTCCTTGTCTTCTTCAAAGACCAATTTTAGTGCCCTAAGAAAAGGACTCAAAGAGGCGCTTCAAAGAAGAGGTAATGTCCGTTACCGATTCTTTCGACTTTATTTCTTCTTCCACTTCTTATTCATAGGTTGTTTCATTATGAAGTAATAACATCAGTATCACTCATATACTTATATTTTATTATATGTTTGAAACAACCCTATTTCACCATCTATCCATCCTACGGAAAACGAAATCACCGCGCGTGCGTACGTACGGAATACCGTCTCCACGCCGTGGTGTAATCTATTTTCCACCACCACCTTACATGGATGGGTATAATGGTGTAAATAATAACTATATATGATTATTTTAAAGTGATATTGATTCTTAAATAGTATACATAAACTTCAATACAGTCCCACGACCATGAGAATGATAGCATCGCTCGTGCGTACGTACGGACTACCGTCTCCATGACGCGATGAGATTCATTCTCCACGTTAACCATTCATGAATGATTATAATGTATATATAATAAGTAATCATGAATTATATGAAAATAATAATGATACTGGATTTATGTGTATATATATGTATGTCATCTACTTAATTCCATTCAACTCAATAAGGAAACGAAAACAACGTTCATGCGTACGTACGGCCTATCGTTTCCATGAACGGTGTATTTCTTTCCATTAACTGATTTATTATATATATGTATATTATGAATATATATTATATATAAATCATGTTTTATATTCTGGAAATAAGTAATCATGATCTAATTAATCATATGAATAATTACAAGTCATAACACGGATGACAAATGAAACAAGTTTACCGAAAACGCTCTTTAACATGGAATTTACAAAAGAACGGGTAATATAAAGTAATAAGTGAACCATATATGATATCATAACAATGCGTATGATTCTTGAATAAGTCAATGACATTATTTAAATCATTATACAAGAGGTTCGGACACTTACGAAGAAAATCAGACCTAAGGTAAGGGAAATACACAATCTCATTATTATCTGAGATTGTTTATACTTTGGAATTTACTGGGGTATATTTAATCATCCACATCTTTTTTTCCTCAATATGTAATATTATTTCCATCCACCTAAAATTTTTTAAATCCAATTTTACCCTTCGGTGAGTTTTTAGTAACAGATATGAAAGGAATCATTTGTCGTTTTTCATACGAGGTACTTTTTGACTTTTCCGACAAAAGTACGACAATAATGTTTTTTTAACTTATATGACATGAATGGATTTTTAAAACATTATTTCCAAGAAACTTCCATTACAAGTTTTCATGTTTATTTTTAATCAACTTCTTTTAGTTTAGAATTGTATGAGATGTTAAGAATGGAAAAGTGTTTTTGATGTAGAAAGGATATTTTCCTCAAGAATGGAGTTCAAGTGTTTTATCAAAATTATTTTCCATCTAATATAATATAGGGTTCTATTTCTATCCCTATTATTAAATTGATTTGATTATGTTGTGATGGAAATATTTATATGAATTCCTTTATCTTATATGAAGTGTTTTATGATGTCATGATGTTTAAGATTCCCATTTTTATTACATGGGTAATGCTATGATGTATGGTTTATGATTTTGTGGCACACATAAGAATGGTATCATTATGAGATGGGTGGGACCAATATATCCCTCCAATGCATTGGGTAAAAATTTTATATCTCATGAGATATACATGGCTGGAACTGCAGGTTAAACCGGTTCAGTGAAACAGGACTGAAATGAGGAATGAACTCGGTTCAGAAATGGGCTTTGTCCATTAAGATAGTCTTGGAAATGAGTCTTGACTAATAAGAAATGATTCTCTATGATTATGTGTGTACGCCACAAAGTTTCATGTTTTAAGTTATGATTATTGGTATTACATTTCACTACTATGATTTATCCCATGTTATGATATTATGATCTCTTTTGCAGGTTAAGATTTCCAAAAATATCTATTCTTATGAATATGATGTGATTGATATTTCTTTTGTTTACCCTTACTGAGCATTTGAGCTCACCCTTTTATGTTTTCTTTTCCCCAGGATATAAAGAAAGGTTTTAGGTAAGAAAAAAAGGGGAAGATATTTATGGGAGATGTTGAAGATCTTTCACCATGATTAGAATATTACGTTCTAAATTTCCAACGACACTAAAATATTACAGTCCTTGTGTGTGTTTTTGTTATGTACTGAGTATTCCGAAAAAGTAATGTAATGTCCATGTACGTCAGGCTTAGGGTCTCTACAGTTGGTATCAGAGGAATAGCTTAGTCATCCTTTGGAAACTAGGATGCGAGAACATTAGTGAGATCCCTAGAGATATTTCTATGGTATGTCTAGGGATGTCCCTAAGGTTAAGTATAAGTATAGGTTATAGTCCTATAATTACGGTTACGATCATAGAATTAAAGCTAAGATGTTAGATATTGAAGGTACTCCTCCTTCATTGTGTTGTTTTCCCTAGAATGATTGTTTCCTCTCATACTATTATTTTTGGGTTTTAAACGATGGCTGGAACCTGAAGGAACCGTGTTGATCAATGTAATGGACAATGCAATGATTGTCCTCCTGAACAAACAATTGTTATGGGAGATGGAGTGAAAAATATCATTTCTATACTTACACAAGATATTAATCATTCTGGACTTCCAAATGAGTAGAGAAGGGAACAATATTCTATTGAGTCCTTCATGAGGCAACGTCCACCTTCTTTCAGTGGTTATTGTGATCCCTTGTTGCTGAACAATGGATCAGTACTACTGAAAAGATATTTTTAGTTCTTCAATGTTCTGAACATGATAAAGTCATCTTAGAAGTGTATCGTTTGGAAGCTGATGCTGATCAATGGTGGAATCTTATCAATAATACAAGGCTAAGAGATAAAATTGAGTCCATGGAATGGGATGAGTTCAAGAACTTATTTTTCAATATGTACTTCCCTCATATTCTTCGTACAAATATGGAGAAGGAGTTTCTTGAACTAAAGCAAAAGGATGATGTATCTGTTGGTATATACGAAGCGAATTTTACAAGGCTTGCAAGTTATGCATCTGGCTTTATCATCCATCCTGAAAGTAATGTTGATCGATTCTTCAGTGGCTTAAAACCAAGTATTCGAATGGAATTATCTATAAGAGACTTCAGTAGCTATGTATAAATTGTTCGTTGTTCTATCAAGGTAGAAATGGAAGTTGGTGTTACTTATCCATCTCATAGTTTTGACAAGAAACGAAAGATGGAGTTCAAGGAGAAATCTTAGAATAACGGTTAAAAGAGGATGATTGTTTCCTTATGTTCAAAGTGTGGAAAGAAGCATGGTGGATATTGTATTAAAGGGAAAAGTAAATGTTTCAAATGTGGAAAGGAGGGTCATCAGGCATTTAAATGCTGCAATGATGGGAAGAAGATGTCTAATGATGCAAACAAATTAAGGGATACACAGAATGAACCTACTACACTTCAATGTGTCAAGTGCTAGGAAATGGGGCATTGTGATAATAAATTCCCTAATCCAAGGGTTAGTGATGATTGACATGAGCAACCACTTAAGGAAAAGGACATTGGGAAGTCACATGCGATCACCATTGGCAATGTTGAATATGACAACGATGTGGTGGAATGATTAAGTGTTTATGTAATGGGATTCCAAAATAATGGTGTATATAGTATCGTGGAATATTGGAATATTTATGTATTGGTCTATTGTGGAATTTAATAATTTTATGGTACTGGTAAACATGGAAAGTTATTGAGATATTTTTGGAAAAAAGATGATATTCGCATAATGAAGGGATAAGGAACAAATGAAATGTTTGGCAGTATTCATGAGCTCATGATTGATATAAGGACTAAGTGATATCTTGGTTTGTGTATATAGAATTTTGAGGATTTTGGTATGTGGAAAGAGTTAACTTTTAACAGCATTCATGTTTTCAATAAGGTTCAATGGGTATTCAATTTTTTTCAAGAGAATACATGATTAAGGCCTTTGAATGTTTGGGAATGTGACCAACAAGACATATCTCATGATATATGGGGATCAACAATGTTATTAACATGCTAGTTGTATAAACTCTTTGGTAATCATTTTCTCTATAATATGAGATTAGACATCATTATTTTAGATAAGCCTAAATATTGGAATGGATTATGATGGACATAAGTTAGTATTGTTTAAGGATATAAGTTTTTTCGATATTATTTATGGGATGTTATAGTAATGTAGTTTTAGAAAAAGTTCAACCTGTAGGATGCGCGACAGCCCATTGCGTGGGAAAAGGTTGTGGGAATGAAACCCACAACTGAAGTGCGACTGGCCTTTATCGCCTACCACTGGCCTACAGGAAGTCCCTGTTTAGTAGAAACTAGTTTTATTATATTATGCAGTATGATATATGAATTATAAGTCCATTTTAGGAACCATATATGATTAATCTCACTATAGATGGATTATGTATTTTTTTATAACTTTTCTGATCTTTTGTTTGAGACAGATGGAATGACCCATCATCATATCACATGATCTGCTAACACATCACGAATGAAAAATTCAACTTCATTTCGTTAAGAGATGAAGTTGAAATTTTCCAAAGAACGACCAACAGTGAGACTATACCAAAATCACGAAATTATTTCTTCTAATTACAATTTCATCAAATTTAGGGAAATGAACTTGAAAACCAAAAATGTAGTCCTAGTGCTCTTATATCTGATGAATCAGATGGTACCTTAGATCGTCACAAATTTATGGCTTTGTGATTACTGGATTTTCCATAGCCATGTTCTCTACCACTCTCCATCAGAACATGATGGTTAGATTTCTCTTCCATATCCATATTTTCACCTTTGTAGAAACCCAGTGATTAGTTTATTTGGGTAACCGTTACGTTTCATACTTTTGTTTTTAAAAAATGATTTTGGTATTCCTTTTTACGATGTGGGTTTCTATTAAAAAAACTTTGGAATAGTAAACCATTTATAACCCCGACGAATTTCGAGGGCGAAATTCATTTTAAGGGGGGTAGAATGTAACACCCCGAGATTTTATGAAAAATATTCTTTTTAATTTCATTAATGTCTTGTGTTGTACGCTACACCAAATGGAGCTTGCACAACACACATCCTTGACTTGCCTTGCATTAAACGCAATCGCGACCTTCCTCGATAGCGTGTGTAGTACGCAATACTGAGTTTCACTAAACAATGATATTCTATTAAAATATTATTAAAACTAGCCGTTATGAATAGTAATAACCACCTTTTAAAATTTTAGAAATTTTATCTCTCAAAATGGAATTCATTTTTGGATTTGGAGTATCGAATTTAGCCTAAGGTGAAATTTTGGTACTTTTTGGATAACTTTCATATTCTGATGAATAGTGAAAATTACTAAATTTTAATTAAAAACTACTTTTTTAATCGAAATAATTAATAGTGATAAATTATTAATTTCAGTGGTTTTAAAGTATATATTTTTACAATTTAATACAATGTTGGTCATTGGATGTAATTTCACATTTAAACCAAACATAAACGAGTTTCAATCTATTGATAGTTATTATCTCTTAAGAACATGCTATTTGTTTTGACGAAAAGAATTATTTTTTTAATGCAACTATTATGTTTTGAATTTTGAAAAATAGGAATCACTTTTGAGTTCATAATATCAAATATAGCTTAGGACTAATTTTTGGTATTTTTCTGGAAACATTCATTTTTTGATGAATAGTGAAACCACTAAGTGGTAGTTAAAAAAATGAATTTTTTATAAACCGTAATTTTACTGCTTCAGTGAGTGGAATTTAAAAATCTGAGAGACATGGTTGATGTCAGTAAGTAAAATGTGGTTCAATGAGATGAAAATAATTTTTGGTGAATAGTAACTTTTTACTTTTTTTACCACAGTTACAAGTAAATAGGGTAATTAAGGGTAAAAGTAATATTATTATTACACTAACACATGTACTAATTCTTTTGGATGAGATTATTTCTACCCATCCCCACCTTAGCTTCTAAATAAATCAACTTGGAGCTATTTAAAACCGAATTTGGATTTATAATAAAATAATATTTTTAGTTATTCCAAAGGTGCCCCTCTCCTCCCTTATAAAAGGGCACCTCCTCCCCCTCTTCCTCACACCACATTGAGCCTTCAGTCTTGGTAAACACCTGCCAAATTCTCTTCTCCACTTCCCTAGAAACATCCTAGAGGTTCTGGTCTTCTTCAAAGACCAATTTTAGTGCCCTAAGAAGAGGACTCAAAGAGGCGCTTCAAAGAAGAGGTAATGTCTGTTACCGATTCTTTCAACTTTATTTCTTCTTCCACATCTTCTTATTAGGTTGTTTCATTATGATGTAATAACATCAGTATCACTAATATACTGATATGTTATTATAAGTATGAAACAACCCTATTTCACAATCTATCCATCCTACGGAATATGAAATCACCGCGCGTGCGTACGTACGGAATACCGTCTCCACGCCGTGGTGTAATCTATTTTCCACCACCACCTTACTTGGATGGGTATAATGGTGTAAATAATAACTATATATGATTATTTTAAAGTGATATTGGTTCTGAAATAGTATAAATACACTCCAATAAAGTCCCACGATCATGAGAATGATATCATCGCTCGTGCGTACGTACGGAATACCGTCTCCACGACGTGATGAGATTCATTCTCCGCGTTAACCATTCATGAATGATTATAAAGTATATATAATAAGTAATCATTAATTATATGACATAATAATGATACTAGATTTATGTTTATATATATGTATGTCATCTACTTAATTCCATTCAACTCAATAAGGAAACGAAAATAGCATTAATGCGTACGTACGGCCTACCGTTTCCATGAACGGTGTATTTCATTCCATTTACTGATTTATTATATATATGTATATTCTGAATATATATTATATATAAATCATGTTTCATATTCTGGAATTAAGTAATCATGATCTACGTAATAATATGAATAATTACAAGTCAAAACACGAACGACAAATGAAACAATTTTACCGAAAACACTCTTTAACATGGAATTTACAAAATAACGGGTAATATAAAGTCAGAAGTGAACCATATATGATATCATAACAATGAGTATGATTCTGGAATAAGTCAATGAAATTATTTAAATCATTATACATGAGGTTCAGACACTGACGAAGTAAATCAGACCTAAGTTAAGGGAAATATCACAATCTCATTATTATCCGAGATTGTTTATACTTTGGAATTTACTGGGGTATATTTTATCATCCACATCATTGTTTCCTCAATATGTAATATTATTTCAATCCACATACAATTGTTTAAATCCAATTTTACCCTTCGGTGAGTTTTTAGTAAAAGATATGAAAGGAATCTTTTGTCGTTTTTCGTACGAGGTACTTTTTTACTATTCCAACAAAAGTACGAGAAGAATGTTTTTTTAACTTTTACGGCATGGATGGATTTTTAAAACAATACTTCCATGAAGCTTCCTTTACAAGTTTTCATGTTTATTTTTAATCAAATTCTTTTAGTTTAGAATTTTATGACATGTTAAGTAATGAAAAGTGTTTTTGAAGTAGAAATGATGTTTTCCTCAAGAATGGAGTTCATGTGTTTTATCAAAATTATTTTCCATATAATATAATATAGGTTTCTGTTTATATCCATATTATTACATTGAATTTATTATGTTGTGATAGAATTATTTTTATGAATTCCTTTATCTTATATGAATTGTTTTATGATGCCATGATGTTTAAGATTCCCATTTTTATTACATGGGTTATGCTATGATGTATGGTTTATGATTTTGTGGAACAAATAAGAATGGTATCATTATGAGATGGGTGGGACCTATATCTCCCTCCAATGAATTGGGTAAAGATTTTATATCTCATGAGATAGACATGGCTAGAACGGCAGGTTAAACCGGTTCACTGAAACAGGAATGAAACGAGGAATGAACTCGGTTCAGAAATGGGCTTTGTCCACTAAGATAGTCTTGTCAATGAGTCTTGACTAATAAGAAATGATTCTCTATGATTATGTGTGTACGCCAAAAAGTTTCATGTTTTAAGTTATGACTATTTGGATTACATTTCACTACTATGATTTATACCATGTTATGATATTATGATCTCTTTTGTAGGTTATGATTTCCAAAATGTTATGTTCTTATGAATATGATGTGATTGATATTTCTTTTGTTTACCCTTACCGAGCATTTGATCTCACCCTTTTATGTTTTCTTTTCCCCAGGATATAATGAAAGTATTTAGGTATGAAAAAAAAGGGGAAGATCTTTATGAGAGATGTTGAAGATTTTTCACCATGATTACAAGATTACGTTCCGAGTTTCCAAAGATACTAAACTATAACGGTCCTTGTGTGTGTGTTTTTGTTATGTACTAAGTATTCCGAAAAAGTAATGTAATGTCCATGTATGTAAGGCTTAGGGTCTCTACAATCACCATGGTATCAAGTGTGAAATAAAATAGTAACCTACTCAATGTGTATGGAGAGAGAGTTTTCCGATTTTCTGATTTGGATGGGAAGTTATGTTATTCATGGTGTTATATAGTGTGGTAGAATATGGTCACGGTGGTTGTTAATCAATGCTTTGGGACTTTTATTGGACGCCCCATGTTGAAATTTCATCTTCTTGTGATAGTAATGCACTTCAAATGTGGTAATCCTCTATTGAATCATCCCCCATATTTTTTTAGAATGATTCATCACTGAAATGGGGAAAAAGAGTATTTTTTCAGTGAGTACTTATCAAAATGTGTATCTCATTCTTACACTGTGAACATTTGTCATTATTATATTCTGAAATTTGAAAACCTCAACTGTATATGGTGATTTTTTATGATTTTTAAATAAAATTTGAAATAATGGAGTGTCCATTCAATAATCTCTCCAATCATTATACCCCCATTAGAACCCCCATTGGGGAAGGAAACACTTCATATAATTTTATAGTAAAGATGGTGGTTTTATATATTTATTTCATTATATTTTTTTCCCATCACCACAAGTTATTTTTTGGATAAATTGATCAAGGGTTTTTACACTAATTTCATCATATCATTTTTGTATAAATGATGGATAATGTTGGGTTTTCACATCATGGATAATGGATAACCATGTATAAAAATAAGGATATTATTAAACAATTTTCATCAAATATAATCACTATATTAACACTTCTATTTATTTTAGATGAATTTAATAAAATTATAATGTTATCAGGTGCTGTGTAATAAGGATTTTTTAACAAAAATATTCTAAAAATTATATGGTTCTTCAGAATTTATTCGTCAGAGGTTTTTATTATCCTTCACCTCATAATGAATTTTTAATCAATTATCCCTCTATAAAATAATAAAATTTAAAAAATAAAAATTTATTTTAATTATTTATTTTCAATATCGAGTCTTGAGATATGTTCTCATGAGTATGTTTGGGCATATAAGAGGCATGTATGAACATTAAAAATGGAATAACTCTAAATGAGTTATGTTTTCCATGATCACATCAAAAAATATTATTATATTTTTTATATAAATGATATTTTGTTTCTAATATACGTTGATATTGAATATGATTTTAAAAATTAATCATTTTTTAGGCACCCATGGAAATAATGAAATCATCTATCTTGATGATGGTCCATATAACAATTTATCAATGACCTGATTTCTTATGGTTGAGGTATTGATTATAAATATGTGTTATATAAAAAAAATGACCCTTATGAGTTTAAATTGAATTAATTAAATAATGAGAATTGTTTCAGAAGATATAATGGATTTTATAAAACTATGTCCATATAAATTTTTTGTTGTGATGTTTGTGAAAAAAACAGCTTCTGACATGTAACCAAGTGGGTGAAGAAACCATGTGATGTCTTCTGAGGCCTATAATTTTTTATTGGACATGAAATGAAATGATCATCTCCTATGATTATTTTGTATGGATATATAGTTTGGTATGGAAGGATTAATAATATAGAGAGTTAATGGGATCACTATAAATTTCACACATGATGGGGGATCCCTAATAATTGTGGATAAGAGCATTGTTGAGTGAAATGTGTAAAATAAGTACAAAATTTCTTATCAATGAGTTAGAAGATATTTTTCTCTATTTGATGCGATCAATATATCATTAATTTGAGATTTGAAATATACCTTAATTCTGATCATGTGAATATTTTAGAATATTGGGAACTCGAAATGATTGGGCCTTAGTGTATGTTTACTTGAGATAGTCAATAGATAATGGGACTGAGATATGATTTTTTATTATGATTAGTTTTTCAAATAATATCTATAAAAAGGGCATGAATATAAACAATTCCATAGAATAAAATCTTGGTGTATTGAATAGGTATTCATTCTTATGAGTGAATGATTATATTTGGTGAAAACAAAAGGCTGGATACATCTAAGTGTATAAATAATATCAATATGTTTGGTGAGTTGATACAATAATTGCAAGGTTTGGTATTATAATATTATAAAAATAAAACAAATAGATAATGAAAATTTCTTCAAAAACAGAGCTATTCCGTAGGTGATGTGAACCATTTTTTTAAAGGAGATCTTATAATGTGGGATGGGATTCAGATTTTTGTGAATTACATATGCCAAAATCTATGAGATAATATAACCCAAGTTTTATGGTGAAATGATATTAGTTTTCAATTTTATAGGGTGTGATATAGCCACCTAGGTGTATATTAATCAATGATTCCATATTTAGACTCTCCCAATAACTAAATTTGAGATATTTTTTATGTGTGCTTATTTTTTATTAAGGAATAACATGTGATATATTTATTGTTTATAGGACTTTCCTAAGGAACTTATATATGATATATTTTTAGCTGGGTAACATATCACATGAGTGTATATATATATATATATATAACTTTTCTAGGTGGGTTTCATTTCTCATGATAATATTTATATGATATATTTCTTGGTAAGTCACTTTTCACGAGAGCATTAATTTATTTGACATATTTGTAGGATCTATAAATTTCCCCCTGCTATTTATACAAGAATAATTTTGCATTAAGTCAATTTTGACCATAGTAGATATATATATATGCATTTTTGTATGAAATTCTATAGATGTTCAAGAGAATAATATGGTTTCCAAAAGGTGTTTATTGAACATATATAAAGTCATTTGATAGTGGATGAATCGTGTAATGATGATGGTAGGATTCACCAATGAAAACTATGATAAAAATTATTTATTTATTATTCTCGGTTTTTGACAAAGTACATGTAGGGATGAAATATGCTATTTTATATTCTAATTTTTCTGGTGGAATATTTATTTTTTCACAGACCATTCTCAGTCATCCATGATAATTTGGTACCAGGCTAATCCATATAATTATAAGTGTGGCTAAGGAAATTTCATAGTATTAGGTGATAGAGATTGTGTATATGGGGATGTATTTTAATAATTAGATAAAGTGAGGAGTTTTTCAAGTATAATATCCTCTTGGTATTTTATTATTTTTCTAAATATATGTGTGATCATACAATGGGTGATCATTGGGGCATATGGTTTTGTTATAGAATTTCATTTTTTATAGGTATAATTTTTTTATTCATTATGTATACAGTATTTAATGACCGAGAAGTTTCATGAATTTTTTTTAAAAATACTTTGGATTTTTATGAGTCTATAGCTTCTGACGGTGCTTGATTCCGAGGACCGGTGTGCCCAGAATCAATTTTCGAAGTATAGCTCGGGTTTGTTCAGTGAACGAACGAGTGGGTTTGTATAACTTTTGAACCGGTTCTTGGAATTAAATTCTGAGGGCACTGATGAACTCACAGTGATGGTAATTTCATAAGGGGGTACATAACGAAGTTTTATTCGCAAAAGAGGAGAGGATAATTTTTGGGGGTTTGTTTAAGAAATAAGTAAAAATTGACTGAACAATTTTTATTATTTTTGTAAGGGTGGTTTTTCCCTCCAATGGGTATGTAAGGGTGGGGCTTGTAGCAACTTAACTACCCAAATGTGGGTGTTATAGAGGTGGGGTCTGTACGACCACCACCATTTAATTCCCTCTAAACCCATTAGAAAACCCCCCATTAATTTTGACAAACCTTAATTAATTGTCACCTCAACCCATTAAATTATGTCAACCCATAACTTAATGAGGAACCTTCATTCTCCACTTTTTAATTTAAACTGCCAACGCAATTAATTTTGGGGAACTTTATTTCTCCCATCCTTAATTAAATGACAACACATTTTAATTAAGTTGGTGAATTAATTCTGAGGGAGTTTCTTTGCGTGGATAATAAAATAATTGGGGACCCTATTATTTTTTATAAAGGGAGAGATATTCTTTGGGCGACGAAGAATGCTGGCCGCCATTGGAGAATGACGAAGAACGCTGCTTCCCCAGAGAAAAATGATGCCCCTCCAAATCCTCCCCTCCGCGATGACGTGTACCGTGACGCCTACGATCTTTTTCTACGCGACGCCTTGTACCGCGACGCCGACGATCGTCTTCCCTGTCGAGGCAGGGGTTAATTTTTTTCAGAATGATAATTCTCCTTTGTTTGTTTTCCTATAAAACATGAACACTGATCAACTAATTATAAAGTCGATCGATGAACTATTATTCGTGGGTTGGGGATTATTATTTGCGGGAAATTGTTAGGAGTTGTTTCAAACCTCTGACGCGGTGGGTGTGGGTTAACGAACAAGCCCGACACACCGCCGCTTTGTTATTGATGTGTGGAAAAATTGGATACGGAGAGACAAGTCTGTAATGGTGATTGGAGGCCTTCACAGTAATCTACGGGTCCCAGGGGGGCTTCAGAAGCATTCGGGAGCAAGAAAGGACCATAGGAGCAGCTGCGGTGGCCCATGGACTGCTCCGGCGGCACGGGCCGCCGGCACGACGGCACTGGCGGCTGGAGGAGGCGGCTGGATCGAGCCGGCCCCCCGGAGGTGGCGGCACCCCAGGGCACTTCGAGGAGGAACTGTCGCGGTGGCAGGCGGCCGGATCCCGTAGCCGCGCGGGATCGTGAGGAGGAGGACACGACGCCTGCCGCGTCCGTGGAGCGCAAATAGGCGAAATGCGTTCCCCCCTGCTCAGCCTACTGGCTGAGCACGTGCATCCCCACCGGTCGGGTCGTGGAGGGTCACGAGGATAGGTTCGGGCCACGCCTCGTCGGGTCGTGCCCTACCAGGCCGACCCCGGGGGGTTGGTCCAGGCCGGGCCGGGCCCAGACCCCTCACTTGAGACTGTTTTCAGTCATTTGCCTATAACATGGGCTGCAGACCTCCGATCGAGACACCGTCAGCTGCGTTGGGATCCTTGGGTCGATTCTGTCGTTTCGGTATATTCCAAAAAAGTTTCGGAGAACTAGGGTTACGTCCTGAATGGTTCAAAAATGAAATAATCTGGGCCCTCAGAGTGGAAACACTTATAACTTGAGCTCCATACATTCTGTTGATGTGCCATCGACTTTGTTGAATTCCTATTAGTGAGATTGTTCTTTTGACTTAATCTGCTCGGGGTTTGGATGTA
This sequence comes from Viscum album, assembly GCA_963277665.1. Taxonomy (NCBI): domain Eukaryota; kingdom Viridiplantae; phylum Streptophyta; class Magnoliopsida; order Santalales; family Viscaceae; genus Viscum; species Viscum album. The sequence goes on from OY728127.1 coordinate 2,050,234,027, forward strand.
GCTAGAGTACGGTCAGGTTGGTTTTAGCTTAAAAACCAACCAGGACCCTAGAACGGAAAAGCCAATATCTCTCAGACCGGGCATCTGATTGACGCGTCGTCTGTCGCGTTGAGTTCCTATTGACGTGGCGGAACATTTTGAGACATAAACATTGGACTTCATGATAGTTGATGTATCACCCCCTTGGCTGGTGGAGCAGACCCTCCCGGAATCGAGCATGCTGTGTAGGGGAACCCTAGAGCTGGCTGTAACTGCGACGATGACGACTGCACATGGATCCTCCGTGGGTTCTGCAGCGAGGACAACTATACATGGATCCTCCGTGGGTTCGGCAGCAACAAATACTGTATTGGGATCCTTTGTGGGTTCGACGGCGATGACTACTATTCTTGTATCCAATGTGGGTCCGACAGTATTTGACATTTTTCATGTATCCTATGTGGGTCCGGCAGAGTAGATGGTCTTGTATCCTTTGTGGGTCCGACAGCTTAGCTGGTCTTGTATCATATGAGGGTCCGACATCTTAGATTAACCAGTGCCTACATCTGATCTTCTCTATTGCCTTACGATGTGTATACCTATGTGAGCCGAGTCTTGATTCTCAATCTTATCATCAATGTGATTCACTTGCTTTCCTTTTTGGACAGGGTTGTGTTTTTTCTGTGTGGACTGAGTTGTGCTTTCCATTGTGGACCGTGTGGTGCTTAGGATATTGGAGACGAACTATAACTGATGACTTAGTTACATGTATGGGCATATACCTAAGTAGTGTTATTGATACATCATGTCTATATCTTTCCTTTGTTGTTTGTCCTTCTTGGATTCTAAGAGACCACCGGGGGTCTTGGGGTCCCTACTGAGTATCGTATACGTACCCCTGCATGGGCTATGCCCTCCCTATATTGTGTTGGATGTAGACGACATACAACACTGGTCGAGGAGGCTCATAAAGCTGGACGGAACCGGGAGGTGGATCACTGGATGGGACGTACACAGAGTGAATGGTTGGAGCCAAGGAGCTGAGGAGACTATCTATATCCACCCTTCAGTTGAGATTTCCAGTGGATGGCTCGATGTTGCTGCTTTACTTTTCTGCTGATGTACTTTCTTTTCAGTTGTTCTTTACTTTTATTTGGTTTTGTATTCTGGCCCATTTACTTTCCAACAGTTACTTTTGTACTCAGTTTACTTAGTGTTGTCTTTATTTTGTGTACTATGTGGTGTTTGTTACATTATAAAGGGAATTCCTTCCCTTTTTTCGGGATTTATGACTTATGTGCTAGTCACCAGCCCCTGGCCTATAGAAGGCGGGAATGGGGTAGTCACGGAACGGGCACTGAGGATGGGTCGTGACAAATTTGTATCAGAGGGGTCGGTTCTACCGCAAAACTCAGGGCTCTGATAATTTCTTCTATGTAAACCTGTAATGTTTATAGTAATGATTGTGGTCATTAGTCCAGGGAGTCCAGTGTTAGTGCGGCGGCAACATATCCATACACCAGGACCCTGACATCTGATTTCAGACTCAGTACACGAATACATTGATTGCATGTGTGTTTCAAGTTTTTTTGTGATTACTTTATGTCAGCTCACCAGTTATATTGTATTAACCATGTCGCACCTGTTTCCTTTTAGGATATCCCCACAACGGCAACTAGCTAGGGTTCCGAGCATTGTGCGAGACGACAGACCACCGAGTGATGGGGCCTCGGTGCATAGCCCCTTTATAGTGGAGGCACCGGTGGTACCTTTAACCGTTGAGCCACCGATGGTACCAACCCCAGTGGCGGAGAGTGCACTCCACCTCAGCATGTTGCATGATTTTCATAGGCAGAGGCCACCCAGGTTCCGCAGAGAGATGGATCCTCAGGCAGCCGAGGATTGGATACAGGCTATCGTCAGAGTCTTCTGGTTGGTAGGGACGCCATCAGACCTCATGGTGATCCCTGCAGCGAGTATCCCGCACGTAGCAGCAGGTAGATGGTGGAGCCTAATGCTCCGGGTGCAAGATGAGGCATATCTACTTTGGAAGTACTTCGAGCACCTCTTCTGCTCGAAGTTCGTTCCAGCCACCCTATGTGCGGTGCACATCCAGGAGTTACTACAATAGCGGCAGGGCAGCTTGTCAGTAGCCCAGTACACAATGAAATTTACTGACCTCTCGCACTACTCCACAGACATGGTATGAGAACCATTTTTCCGGGCCCGGGCCTTTGAGCATAAGATGATGCATGAGATCAGAGCTTCGACGATTCCACTTAGCATCCAGACTCTGGAGGGGGTGCTAAAGAGATCCCTGCTAGTGGAGAGATTTCTCGCCGAGTATCCATCCGCAGCGAGACCTAGCACAGGACGGCATGGAACGGAGTCTTCTATAGAAGGAAGTCGACAGACGACATAGGTGTCCAAGAAGACCAAGCCATCAGGTGGGCAACCTCAAGACACGGGTTCAGCTGTGCTGGGAACACGACACAGATCCAACCTTTCGAGGAGGAGATAGTGCAATGCATTCGGCGGGCAGGGTCACTTGGCTCGTGACTGCCCAAACCACCATGCAGATGAGCATCAAACAGTGGAGAGACCTCCGAGTCAGAGGAAGAGGTTCGACCGTGCCGGTCCGCTGGGAGCAGGCAGACGAGGCAGAGGAGCTGTACGAGTGGCGGGTGGTGGACGACGCTTCGAGGCTCTACCACCACCACCCCCAAGAGATCCACCCCGACTATAAGGATCTGGTGGGAAGAGGCAGGTTTCGCTCCAGGTAGCAGAGGATTATGACCACGATTCACCCGAGATGATTCTAGGTACTATCTGTGTCTACTCCACCCTTGCTGCAGATCTGATAGACACAGGTGCGAGTCATTCTTTTTTTGCCGCTACCCTTGTTCGGAGCTCGGAGATTCCGATGGAGCCATTGGATAAATCCTTGCGGCTAGAGAATCTTACGAGAGTAGACTCGATGATTACGCACTGGTGCCGGCAGTGTGAGCTTACTCTAGGAGGCGAGAGATTCAGTTGGGATCTTCTTATAGCGGCGTCGAGGTCTTACGATGTCATCTTGGGTATGGACTAGTTATCTACAGTCCATGCCCAGATCGATTGTATTAGGCGCAAGGTGCGGTGTGTCCACATGGATGGGACCAGGTTCAACTTCACTGGAGAGAAGGGAACCTTCGCAGCAAATGATGGACTCACCCAGAGGAGAGGGCAGCCAATCACACATCAGTTGGCTAGTCTCATCCTCGGAGCAGTCGACGTGTGGAGTATAAGTTTTCCTGTAGTGGTGGACCAGTATGCGGACATTTTTACAAACGATTTTCTAGGAATACCTCCTCACAGGAAGGTAGATTTCTACAAAGACCTGTACCCCAGGACATCACCGATATCCACCCCAGCTTATCGGGCAGCCCCCGCTGAGCTTCGTGAGTTGTGGGTACAGCTGGAGGACTAATAGTGGAAAGGTTTCATCCGACCCAGTGTTTCACCCTGGGCTTCTCGGGTCCTTTTCTCCAAGAAGGTGGTTGGGGGATTGCTACTATGTTTTCATTACCGTCTCATGAACCAGGTCACCATCATGAACAAGTATCTGCTTCCAAGGATTGACGACCTCTTTGATCAGCTCAAGGGAGAACGTTGGTTCTCGAAGTTAGACCTCAAGTTAGGCTATCGTTAGCTCTGAGTTCGGTATGAGGATTTGTAGAAGACGACCTTCATGTGTTTGTATGACCACTATGAGTTCTTGGTCACCCCCTTTGATTTGACCAACACTCTAGCAGTGTTCATGAGTCTCATGAACATGATCTTCATGCCCTACCTCGATCGTTTTGTCGTAGTCTTCATTGATGATATACTAATTTACTCAACGACTGAGGAGGTGCACACATACCACTTACGGGTTGTACTGGATACACACCGAGAGCACCATCTTTATGGTAAGATCTCGAAGTGCCAATTATGGCTTCGAGAGTTCCACTTCTTGGGGCACATCATCTCTGAGGCGGGAGTTGCAGTGGATCCCGCAAAGGTCGAGGTGGTACTTTCTTGGGATCCACCCAGAAGCGTGATGGAGGTGCAGAGTTTCCTAGGTCGGGCTGGGTACAATCGGAGATTTGTTTCAAACATCTCCAGAGTTGCAACTCCGCTTAAAATATTGACGAAGAAGGGGAAACCCTTCGTTTGGTCAGACAATTGTCAGCAGAGCTTCCAAGATTTGAAGTAGAGATTGATCAGTGTTCCCATCTTGAGGCTGCCAGAGGAGGGCATAGGGTACGTAGTTTACTGCGACGTATCAGGGTCCAGACTCAGGTGTTTCATGATGCAAGAGTAAGCAGTGATCGCTTACGGTTCACGACAGATGAGGCCGCAGGAGCAGAACTATGCCACCCATGACCTGGAGTTAGTAGCAGTGGTCTTCGCACTGAAGATGTGGTGACACTATCTAATGGACGAGTGCTTTATAGTATAATCTGACCACCAGAGTCTCAGGTCCATCTTATCTCAGAAGGAACTGAACCTGAGACAGCGGCATTGGCTCGAGTTCCTCTAGGATTATGACATTGAAATTTTCTATACTCCAGGGAAGGGGAATGTAGTGGATGATGCTCTCAGCAGGAGATCAGGCATTCAGCTACTTGGATAGATGACAGATCAGTTAGTTTCATTGCAAATATCCATCGTGTATAGTGATGGGGTAGCCTATCTTAAGTCCCTCATAGTCACTCCTCCACTACTTCAGTGGGTCAGAGAGGCACAACTTGGGGATGTGGACTGTAAGACGTGATGTGCACATATATCCTCAGGACAGACACCTGATGGATTTTCTATAGGAGGAGAGCATGTCATCCTTATCTGGGGACGTACCATGGTACCAGTTACACTACTGGAGGAGGTGCTGAGGGCATTCAACACATCCAAATTATCGGTACATCCTGGAGTAGCGAAGATGTATCAGAACCTCAGACGACAGAACTGGTGGCCGGGTATGAAGAAGGTTCTGGCAGAGTTCTTTTCTTGATGCCTCACTTTCCAGCAAGTGAAGGCGGGGTAATAGGTACTTGCAGGCTACGTACAACCCTTAGAGGTCCCGGAGTGAAAGTGGGATGGGATATCCATGGATTTCATGATGGGGATTCCACATACATCTAGAGCACATGACTCCATTTTGTTGATTTTAGACCGACTCTCCATGTCTGCCCACTTTTTACCTATCAGAGAGCAGGTCCTAGTGTAGAGCATGGGATGCCTCTATGTTTAGGAGAACGTACGGCTTCATGGTGTTCCATCGTCTATCGTCTCCGATCGAGATGCTCATTTTACTTCCCGGTATTGGAAGGGGTTGTAGGAGGTCTTTGGGATGCATCTACGCCTGAACACTGCCTTTCACCCACAGAAAGATGGCCAAAAAGAGAGGACCATTCAGTCACTCTAGGATATGCTCAGTGCATGTGTCCTTGAATTTGGTCACAACTGGGAGGATCACCAACCCTTGGTGGAGTTTGCGTAAAAAAACAGCTACCACTCCACCATCGGGATGGCACCTTATGAGGCACTGTATGGCCGACCCTGTAGATAACCACTATACTGGACTGAAACTGGTGAGTCCTCTATCATGGGACCATAGATGGTCCAGGCTATGACAGAGAAGGTGCAGATCATTCAGGAGGGGATGAGGACTGCTCAGAGCCGACAGAAGTCCTATGCTGATAGGAAGCGGAGACCACTGGAGTTCGAGGATGGTGACCATGTTTTCATACGGGTCTCACCTCGACGTGGATTACATAGATTTGGCATGGGGGCATGTTATCTCCGCACTTCATCGAGCCTTTTCAGGTCCTCAGTAGGGTAGGTGAGTTGGCTTACCGCTTGGCCCTTCCACCTCAGTTGCACTGGGTGCATGATGTCTTCCACGTATCTCAGCTAAGGAGATACGTGCACGACCTGACACACATCATTGATCACGTGGAGCAGGACATTGATGATGGGGTGACTTTTGAATAGGTCCCGTTGGAGATCGAGGATCGACAAGAGAGGTTCCTACATGGACGGTCAATATCTCTGATGCGCATTTTTTGGCATCATGGTAACCTCCAGGAGAGCACATGGCAGCGGGAGGCTCAGATGCGTGCTCAGTACCCTCATTTTTTCCTCTAGGTTTTGTTGTAGATTTACGGGGACATAAATCCCTGAGTTGGGAGTAATGTAAAGACCCAAAAATTTCAAGGATTTTTTGTAAAAATACTGAGGAATTTTATGAATCTGTAGGTTCTGATGACGCTTGATTCCGAGGCCCGGTGTTCCCTGAATCAATTTTCTTAGTTTAGTTTGGGTACGTTCAGTGAACGAGCTAGCGTATTTTTTTATATTTTGAACCGGTGCTCGGAATTAAAATCCGAGCGAACCTATTAACTCGCAGCGCCAGTAATTTCTTAAGGGGGGAACTTACCATAGTTGTGTTCTCAAAAGTGGAGAATATAATTTTTGGTGGTTTGTTTACGAAATAAATAAAAAATGACGGAACTATTTTTATTATTCTTTTAAGGGCGGGTTTTCCCTCCCATGGGTAGTTAACGGTGGGTCTTGCAGCCACTTAATTACCCATGTGTGGGAGTTATAGAGATGGGGTCCGCACGACCCCCACCATTTAATTCCTTCTAAACCCATTAGTAAACCCCCCATTAATTTTGACAAACCTCAATTAATTTTCACCTAAACCCATTAAATTATTCCAACCCATAACATAATGAGGAAGATTCTTTTTCCTATTTTTAATTTAAACTGCCAACGCGTTTAATTATTGGGAACCTTCATTCTCCCATCCTTAATTAAATGAGAACACATTTTAATTAAGGTTGTGAATTAATTCCGAGGGAGTTTCTTTGCGTGGATAATAAAATAATAGGGAAGCCTATTATTTTTGATTAAGGGAGAGAGCTTCATTGTGCGACGAAGAACGCTGACCTCCGATGATGAACGAAGAAGAACACTAGTTCCCCGGAGATCGATAGCGCGCCACCAAATAGTCTCCTCCGCGATGTTGTGTACTGCGACGCTTACGATCCTCTTCTCCATGACGACGTGTACCGCCACGCCGACGATTGTCTTCCCTGTCGAGGTAGGGGTTTATTTTTTTCATAATGATAATACTCCCTTGTTTTTGTAACTCTAAAACATGAACATAGATCAACTAATTATCAAGCTGATCAACGAACTATTATTTTCGGGTTGGGGATTTTTATTTGTGGGAAAATTTTTGGAGTTGTTTCATACCTATGACGCGGTGGGTGCGGGTTAATGAAGAAGCATGAATCAACACTGCTTTGTTCTTGATGTGCGTAATAATTGGTGATGGAGAAGCAAGGCCGTAATGGTGATTGGAGGCCTTCACAGTAATCTACGGGTCCCGGGGGGACCGCAGAAGCATTTGGGAGCAAGAACAGACCCTTGGAGCGGCTACGGTGGCCCGCAGACATCTTTGGCGGCATGGCGGCGCCGATGGCCAGAGGCGGTGGCCAGCACTGGTCGGCCGCCCGGAGGGTGCATCACCCCAGCATGCCACTAGGAGGAACATCCAATGCTGAAGCCGCGGTGGAAGGTAGAGGCACGAGATCTGGAGGAGGAGGACGTGGCACTCGCCACGTCCGTGGTAAGCAAAGGGGGGAAACAGTTTTCCCCCTGCTCGGCCCGCAGGCCGAGCTAGCGCACCCCCCCCCCAGCCGGGCCGAGGTGGGTCACGCGGACTGGGCTGGGCCACACCCTGCTGCGCCGGGCCTAGAGCTGGTTCCGGAAACCCGGTTTGGGCCGACCCGGGGGGGGGGGGGGGGTTGGCCGGGCCAGGCCAGGCCCAGACCCCCCGCTTCGAACTGTTTTATGTCATTTTCCCATAACGTGGGTTGTAGACCTCTGATCGACACACATTTAGTTGTGTTGGGATCCTTGGAACGAGACGGTCATTTCGGTATATTACATTCTAGGTTTTAGAAAACTTTGTGTATGGACGGGGTGGTTTGAACACGAAACCAACCGGGCCCTCAGAGCGGAAACGCTTATAACATGAGCTCCGGACGTCCGATTGACATGTCGTCAACTTTATTGAATTCCTATTAGTGAGACAGTTCTTTTGGCTTACTCCGCTCGGTGTTTGGTTGTTGTTGGAGTATGGTCGGGTTGGTTTTAGCTTAAAAACCAACCGTGCCCCTAGGACGGAAAAGCCAATATCTCTCAGACCGAGCGTCTGATTGACGCATCGTCTGTCGCATTGAGTTCCTATTGATGTGACGGATCATTGTGATACATCAACATTGGGTTTTGTGACAATTTATGAATCGCCCCCTTGGCTCATGGAGAGGACCCTCCCGGAATCGAGCATGCTGTGTTAGGGAACCCTAGAGCTGGCTGCGGCTGTGAAGATAATGACTGCACTTGGATCCCCCGTGGGTTCGGCAGCGAGGAAGACTGTTCTTGGATCCTCCGTGGGTTCGGAAGCGATGACGTCCATACTGGGATCCTCCATGGGTTCGATGAAAATGACTACTATTCTTGTATCCTATGTGGGTCCGGCAGTATTTGACTCTTCACATGTATCCTATGTGGGTCTGGAAGAGATGTTGGTCTTGTATCCTTTGTGGGTCCGACAGCTTAGCTGGTCTTGTGTCCTATGTGGGACCGACAACTTAGATGAATCAGTTGCTACATATGATCATCTCTATCACCTTACGATGTTTATAGCTGTGTGAGATGAGTCTTGATTCTAAATCTTATCATCGACGTGATTGACTTTCTTTCCTTTGTGGATTGAGTTGTGTTTTTCCTGTGTGGACGGAGTTGTGCTTTCATTTGTGGACTGCGTGGTTCTTGGGAAATTGGAGACGAACTGTAACTGATAACTTAGGTATATGTATGGGAATATACCTAAGTAGTGTTATTGATACTTCATGATTGTATCTTTACTTTTTTGTTTATCCTTCATAGATTATGAGAGACCTTCGAGGGTCTCGGGGTCCCTACTGAGTATCGTATACTCAACCATGCACGGGATATGCCCTCCCTATGTTGTGTTTTATGTAGACGACGAATAACGCTGATCGAGGTGGAGGATCACTGATCTGGATGGTACCTGGAGGTGGATCACTTGACGGGACGTACACGGAGTGGACGACTGGAGCCGAGGAGCAGAGGAGACTATCTATATCCACCCTTCAGGTGGGATTTCTAGTGGACAGCTCGGTGTTGCTGCATTACTTTTCTGCGGCTATACTTTATTTTCAGTTGTACATTACTTTCAGTTGAGTTTGTATTCTATCCCATTTACATTCTATCACTTACTTTTGTATTCAGTTTACATAGTGTTTACTTAAGTTTGTGTACTCCGTGGTGTTTTTTACATTATAAATGAAATGCCTTCACTTTTTTTTCGAGATTTACGCCTTAGGTGCTAGTCACCATCCCCCGGCATATGGAAGTCTGGCTTGTTGTAGTCATGGAATGGGCCCTAAGGACGGGTCGTGACACTGTAATTAATTTATATAGATATTTACATTTAATTTTAAAAGTTCATAATCTAATATGAGGGTATTTATTCCTTAAGATATAACATTATTCCCTAACTACTAGTTAGTTCCCACTATTTTAAATGTGGGTGGTGTATTCATGTGCATAATTGAAGAAAAAAATACGTGGAAATATAAATTATTCATTTCTATTTACGGTTCAATGATACTACTTAAATGCATCACTTACATCACATAACCAATATATCAATTTATTTAATTAGTCATGAAAATCAAATACATTTAATGGAACATTTGATTCGAGGACTTGGGTGTGATTATTTTATTAACGGTGATCACTACTTGATGAAAATATGTAAAAACAATTTATTTGTCCCAGAAATGTTCAAAAAGTTTTCGGATTCCTAAATCATCAATTTGTATATGGACCCATTGAGTATGAATGAAAATTTATATATATCTAATATCACCATGTCTTAACTTATTCCATCCTCGTATATGAAGATGGTTCTATGAACTAATATTTACTTCTTCTCCTTCTAGGATATACAACAAGGGATATTGAATCTCTGAATTTCGCAATATTGGTATTCCTTTTGTTTTTTAACTTATCATACGTGAATAGGCATTTTAAACATGCTCGATTTTCCATTTTTCACGCATCCATTTGTATCCTTTATATATTCCCAAAAATGACACAAATGAATTAATAAATCTTTTATAAATTTCATTAATATAACATCAACGATATGAAATAATAAAATAATTTCATGGGATATAATATAATCTTTTGAATTTACAAGTTTTCAAAAAAAATTCTTCACAGAATACTGAATATTAAATATTCATATTGATATGATTTTCCTCATATTTACATAATAAATGTGAGTACACATCGTAAATAAATTAAGCCCTAATTATTCTATACTCTAATAATATTTACAATATTTATATCTTGACAATTTTTCAAACATGAGTGTCTCCCAAACCCTATGGTGGGCCCCCATTTCACTAACACATAGTCAGTAGAATAAGTTCATCTTTTTGATAAAAATGGATTGTGTTCCTCTAGGCCCTTATATATATTTGAGTGACTGATACATAGAGTCCAGGGGTGGTATCTATTAAAACTATAGGTCCCAAAATAGATATGTTTTATTCATATAATAAACAACAACTCTTATAAACACAAATTTTTTAATATAATATATTTATCTCATGATATTTCATATATCAAAATGAGGAAGATTTTACACTATTATAACTATGTATATTTTTAATTTTAATAAGTAAAATGCATATATTTACATTCTTCTACCATGTAAAAATATTTACTGAATGTACTACCATATTTTCAACTTGTACTATGATTTCAGTTTCATTAATCAAATGCAAAAAATTATCTCTATACCAAATAATTAATTTCATAATGTCAATGATATACCTTTTCCAATCTATCTCACCTGAAATAATAATTTCATTTATTTCATCTTACATCAATGAATCTGATCAAATTTAATACACTACTAATGATATCACATTAAAAAATAAACATGTTCACGTGTATTAATATCCAATAATACCTAAATTATGATATTTTTAGGATTGGATGTTAGTTTTCATGATTCTCTCTCATAAATAGTAGATGTTTTAATATTAATGAAATGCATAATAAATTTTAATTGTACCCTATCACCTAATAGACATGAATTACATATGATCTACATTTTTATTTATTTGAGATCATGGGGAAAAATATAATATTACTTTCATAATGTCTAAATGTTCACATTTTACCTAGGTAAAACAAATATTTTATAATATGATGCATAATCAATGGAAACTATTAAAAATATTCTGCATGTGAAATATTTTTTATTATGAAGGTATGAAAAATACTTTATTATATCAAACTATATTCATTAAATTTCAATAAAATTTTAATCTTAAATAAATTTTTTCGGAGACCACTATTCGAACACACCCAAATACATATTATCCATATTTAAAGATCTCTCAATATATAATCTATCACAAGGAAATTATTCTTATTATGATATATGTATTGAATATGGGGCCCACTCATGTTATCATCAGTGGATACTCTGATAATAGAAACATCACCTCGCTTATTAAAAACCATATGATATAAACCTTATATAGAATATTTTCTTTCTAATAGTGTGTCAAAATAACCTTGGAACGTTCTAGAAGAGTAAAATTCTCACAATATGCTATAATATGGACAAAATTTCTCGTTAAATTGTTCATATCTATAACAATTTTTCCAATCCTGAATTCTTCCTTAGTGAAATAAGATGATGAAAAATTAAATTACATTACATTATAACCATTGATGACAATATGTATCATAGTTATCCAGACCACTACAACACAATTCATCCAATAGAAATAACATTAATATGAGTAAACAACAAATTTATTTATCTTGAAGTAATAAATATAGTATTAACTACACAATATATATTCATATCTACCGTACATCATAAACATATCCTTTTTATATATCAAGTAGTTGTATATAATTTTTATTGTTCTATAGTATTTCTCTTATGGATAATCTTCATTTATTAAAATTTATAATGAAAATAAATTATAATAAATAGTATATATAGTAGGATTCATGGAATGTCCAACTGTCAATGAATAATTTACTATACACAGTCATTAAATATATTTTTTTTCTATTGAAATTTTTTTGGGGAGACCTGAATACAATGTGACATTGATAATAATATTATCTTACATTTTTTCTTGTTGTTAATTTTTAATATGTTATTTACACATTTAAAACAAATTAGATCATGAATCCATTGATATCGTTCTAATATAATCTTGATCCAATAAAATATACTACAAATCCAACATATTTCATGGATTGAATTATTTAATAAATTATATACAAACCATTATACATAATCATCATTTCATAGTAATAATTTTTCTTTACCATAAATTACTATAAAAATGAGGTTGTATCCACTATCGTTCTTCTAAATACATGTGTCATATCTATTCCTTATGAAAATAAATTTGCATATGAGCACCAAAAAAAGAAAACTCCATTATTTTAATGTCTTATTAAATCCCATAAAATAAGAAAAATATAGTTAATAACTGTAGTTATAATTCAATATAATAAGAACAATAAATTTAATGAGTAAAATCCAAAGGTGTCTAAGATTCTCTACTGTGATGAGTGAAAATCCACTAAAATAAGGGAAAGATGCTTATTGAATATAGTTAAAAAATATTTTTTATTAATGATATGAACAAGGAAGAAAATTTTGGATAAAACTATTGAGTCGAACTAATACTATTTAGAAACAATTGGAAGAGGTTCCAATGAAAACTAAAAGAATGAATTTTGAAAACTGTTACATCATAGGAGATTTTCTCTAATAAATTATTATCCATGCATACCTCCTTCTATTCTATGTTATCATACTCAAAACATGACCATGTATAAAATTTATAACATTAAACTCACATTTTATGTACTATTATTGGTTATATATATATATAAATGTATACCAAATTGGTACCTACCTAAGTAACATCATACTAGATTTATCATTATCTTTATGTCTAATGTATCTCATGTACACGTGGTAACTCAACATGTAATGCCATGAAATATGTATCCTTTCATCCAGAAAATTATTTACATGTACTCTCACTTAAGTAAGGGATCACTGTGATGTTATATAAACATTAATAATGTCATTCCATAATGTAGTAAACATTATACCAACAATGTGATCAAGGGATGTTAGACAAAACATAATTTGTTAGTTAATATTTTAAAAAATAGTAAACATTGAAATAAATGAATAACCAAATACAATATCATTCATTTTTATGTTTTTCTAGAATCAAATTAATTATTTATGAATTAATATATACTTTAAAAAAATTGAACTTAATTCAACTCATGGAAATAAATTATGAAATCAAATAAAAGTGATTATAAATAAAACATTTGTTGATTTATTTTTTAGGTATCTATATTTTATTTATTAAAAGAGAATTAATTGAAAATTCTATTTGAATTTTGTTTTAAATTGTTAACATCCCATGTCTGACCCCCACCCCCATGTGTAGAAAGGTATCAAGATATATATACAGGATTATTAAGCCCAAAGTGAATTGTATGAAAATATTAAATTGAGTCCATATTTTTTATATAACATAAATAGTCGCACACCCCTTTCCCCTACATGTTTTTTATCTTATATTTTTTCATTATATCCACTATTAATCCATATTAATTTATCAATAATCAAACACTTTTAGAGTATTTTTATGAAATTACTCCATTGATACTTATATTTATATCATTTATAATGATAAAATAGAATAAATGTGTTATAAATAATATATATTAATGTAAAACAGATCAAAATGTATTCACATTTCTGATATAATAATATAGGAAAAATAATTTATCAGAGATATTTAATAATATTCTAAACATTTAACAATAAGAATTGAAAATATTTCATGATATTAAGACTATTGATATTAATCTGAAAAAATATATACCTACGAAATTATATAGGGAATCTTAGGAAAATAAAAGACTTCTAGGAGAATAATTATGGGGCAATTAATATGTAATAAGATGCGATATAGTGTTGATATATTTATCTTAATATTTCATTATATTCGACATGGCTTTTATATAAACTAACTATGAATTATGATAAGTAATGTTTTCTATGTTGTAATTCATTATTAAATAAATTTAAAATATTATATGAATTGATAATTTGTATTTTTATACTGATGTTACTTTTCATGCAACCCCATGGGAGGTCTCATTGATATTATATGTATCATAAGCGATACCAATTTCCTCATTATGGAATACAATGGATTATCTCTTAGTTTACATAAATAATATAAATGTTTTATTGATTCTTAGGTCCTTTATTATAGAAAATTATTGATATGATCATATGTTGTTAGAGATTATTGTTAAAATTAGTGATACTAGTTTCCTCATTTTGAAACACCATTGATGTGATGATATATTACAAAAATAGTGTTGTTCATCGGGTGACACATGTGTTTAATTTTTATATAATTACATAGATGGGATCATAGGATAGATGGTTTCGTGAGGCTATGAGTGATACCTAGTATTTCATTTTACAGAACACCATGGATATGAAAATATTGAAATTATAGTTTATGAGTGATATCAGGATTTCCTCTTATCAAAAAACCTTTATTGGGATCATATAAAAAAATTATTACATTACTTTTAGGATACACTTGTTATTCCACATTATGAAATTACATGGACGGGATAATATAGAAACAAAAAAATATTACTTTTATTTATTACATAAGATTAGTAGTATCTACCTATGAATATTATATTACCAAGATTCCATGGATATGTACCTCATGTCTATGACCGTCTAGTTTTCATATGTTAAGATACATTTAACTACCCAAAATTGATCTTTTTTTAGAGACATCAATTATTCATGGACAACATGGCTTTACACTTGGATATATAGAACTATTATAATTTTATCAACATCGTTATATTCACTATCTGGGATGTCATGGTTTTCATACTTATTTTAATAAATCACAATTGTTATATTGTTATTTTTATTCCTTGTTCATCATCCTCAGGTCCCCAGTTGTGGATTTATATCTATGAATATATATAGATATACATAAACATATAAACAAATATGTGCATGTTCAGAGATTTTTTAGGTCTAGTCAAAGAATGTATGTTCAGCCAGAAATCCTCAATGAATCCAAGCATACATAATTATAGTTATTAATTAACTACATAATTTATTAAATTTTTACATTGTAATTTGTAATACTCATAGACTGTATTTTATTAGAAACCATTGGTGGTGGCCAACATTGATTATCTCTCAGCCTGTTTGGGTATCTGATATATAGTGGTATCAATTTAAACCACCTGATTAGAAGATCATGATCATGGACTATACATTTGTTGTTACATTTGAACTCTAGATCATAGGATCATAACAATGAGATAGATCAAAGGATTCTCACGGAGATATCCTTTGAGGTTATGGAAATTATTTTATATCTCTTATGTTTCAACAGATATATATCTATTTCATCAATATTATAGATCCATATGCACATAAATATTTGTCTAATTGGAGTGGTAAATTTTATCTGATAATATATTTCTAGTCAACTACCTTTTCATTGTACTACATTCACTAATGATTGTTTCATTATCACTTATATTGATTTTCTACTCTGATCATGTGGGTATAATCTCACCACCATAAAATCCTTGGACCCTCGTTTCTAACCATTAGCCGATGTAACTAGGGGAGGCGAGCATGAGGCCATGTGACTAAGTGGATAGTGGAACTATTTTAGTGGATCCATTGTAATGATTATATAATGTGGTATCATAGAATTCTTTTAGTTTTTATTTTTATTTTGTGATGGTATACACGAATCATTGAATGTGTACCACTTTGTAGATAGATGTTTCTAATAGTGATCCACCAAGAAATATGGAAAATTCCATGTGTCTAAGGATGGGACTATTGTTGATATAATTCATTATTACAGTTGATTCTGATTTCACCTTGTCAGATTGGTGTACGTTACATTGCATATTGATTCATGAGAATATATTAGTTTATCCATCTCCCATAATGGAATGTTTTTATTGGTACAGTAATAATTATAGGCACATAGGGATTAACAATATATTCATATTAAATTCCATATAGGATACTTTTCTTGATTTACTAATAACCTGTGGGATGTACCTGTTGTGTTTTAAAATCATGTTTATTTATATTCATTGTTTTTGTAATTTTTTTAAAATTCAATTCTAATAAACTACTTTTCAGTCACTTAATGATTATGTAGGATCTTAAATGAATATTTCATTTTCTTCTTATAATTTTTTTTTCATATATTTACAAATTATGAATATTATATGTGGTTAGAAAAATGAAGTGTCAAAATCAACCTAAATAATGTTTTTCAATAGATCATTATGGTTCATATTCTATTTATCCATAAAATTTGAATATGTTTGAGTAATTTACCTTTTTTTCATGTTATTAATCATTTTTTTGTTATTAAATGGGGAACCTAGATTTATTTATAAGGTGTATATGCCCATATAATTTTTTAAGGGACTCCTTATAATGAAACAATTATTTATGAACATACAATACTCAAATATTAAATGAAAAAACATGGTTTTATTTATATGAGTTCCAATTTTAATTTACAAGGTCACACGCCTTAATAAAATAGAAATTTTAATTCAACAAATTTAACCATGAGGTTTATATGGGTATGCTAAAATTTAATTATTTTCTTAAATGGTAGCATATATAATGGATTCTATCTCCATCACTTATGAATGAAAAACTGTATTATTAAAATCATATAAGAATAAATGGTCACATGTATTCTCGTAAGAGAGTGTTTCTTATGATATTAAACCATTAAGAGTGTCTTGACATTTTAATATTATGAAAATTATGGGTTTCAATAATCTTAACCCAGATTAGTTGGATGAGTCCCTCATAGTTCACCTTTATCCTTCTTAATCCATATTTATTTAAACATTTTGGTATACTTATTATATATGGATTGGTTATTTAAACTGAATAAATCCTCTTATATGGTGTCACATATAAAGGTATCATGGAATCTCACTCACCATAATCTTTTAATTAATCAAATACATGGTAGTATACTATTGATCTTTGTTATACAAGGAATTAGTTAATTAAAATTCCAATTAAATCATAATGTTTGATTTCCTCAATAGATTAGAAATGAAAATATATTTATCTAATACCAATTTTTATAACATTATGTATTAGTGACATAGAAAAAGATATTTAGGTGATATATTTCTTGATTAGTACTGGTGCATGATGATCACAAAATATATTATGTTAAATGTTATAAAAAAATTAATGTTGTGTTTTTAGTTTCAACACCCATTTATGGTAGTTGAATTTTTTTTATTGAGTTATACCATTGAGGGGAATGACTAAATTTCTAGTATTTATTATTTGACCTTTTTATACATAATGAAATTATAGGTTAGGTAGCTTTATCAGCACATAATGCCATGAAAAATCCATGTGAACTACTCCATATGTCTGGTGTCATTCAGGTTTTTATTTTCCCAAATATGAATATTGGTTTCAAAATTGACGCCCATGTTTTATAAGTTGTCATTTTGATAAATGGTATCTTGTTAGGGATGTTGTAATTCAGTATTTCAATTGTTAAATTGGTGATATATTCCAATGGAATGATCAGATGCTTAGTAGGCTGTGTAAAACATCTCATTCTTCTATAAAGAATGAAATAATTGAAGATCATCAACAGTATTGGTAATCACATGGATAATGAAGTTTTGGGATAATTCATTTGTATGAGCCATCAAATACAAAAATGTATTGGGGAGATAGGGAAACTGTAATTTCAAATGATGTGTCACTAGTTTGATAAGTACTTGAGATAGTACGCACTGATTTCTGTGGTGACCGTTGAATTGATATAATGATATTAAAGAATATAATAATTTTTTTGAAATCATATAAGAATCAACCTATATATTTTCATTACATATCATCTCAGAGGTATACTGGTCTACAAAATAAATGAAATATGGAATTCCCCAATTCTAAAGATGAGATTTTTTTAAAAAAAATTGGTGTTGTAACACAATCAATCACGTTTTTTTGTCTTTAAACATGAAATTACAAAATATTTAGACATAAATCAGTTAGGCTTACAAGTGTATGCCTAATGGTGAATCATATCATGCACACTATTATACGTCTTCTTCGTTTTCATTTATTTTCAAAAAAATCCCATGAAAAACATTTGGCCATGTCTCATACCCTTGCTTAGTGGTTGATTAAACATGTTCCACTAGATGAGTTCACATTCTCAGGAAATAATGACTATGTTTCTCCTAAGGTGGGGAGTTTCACCTCAAATGTTTTTTAGTATATCCTTTGATGTAGAGAGAACACGAAAATACATGGCATATTGTAAATGGTCATCACTTCTTTTGAATTTCCCTTGAGAGGGTGATTTATAAAATACATTTCAGCTTTAGTATGAGCATGAAGATGACACAGTTGGGTGTTTTTGATACATTTCAAGAATATGATGATCTGGTTGGACAACAGTCATTATTCTTGGGTGAGTTTGAGATGTATGTCATGGTTATGTAAGGACGGTTAGTTAATTATGAATCATCACTAATATAATCCTAGTTATTCAAAAGATTTCATAGAGTGATAGTTCAACAATTATACTTATTGCCATTTGTAAATGGTTGGTTTGTAACCCTACTAGGAACTCCTTCTTGTATATGAAATGTTAGTCTCATAAATAATGTCTAATCATTCAAAAAATTATTGTGCTCTTTATTTAGTGACAATCATTTACCTTATATTTACATCATCCATGGTACACGCATACAGTATCATTTTTCTATAATGATAATGAAATAATTTAATCAATTTTTTATCTTGATAAATGGAATCTTTCGATGTTCTTTTCTAGAAGAATGGATTATCATAGAGGGACACTTGAAATTATGGATACTAGGATTCCAATATTGTAATTCCCTGAATATACTCATGGACACCAGAATATTCTTTCACACAATATCTATGAAAGACTCCACCATTGGTCTGAGTTAATGTTCTTGAAACATGGATGTGTCATCAATGTTCCAAATTCACAAATATAAGTTATGAAATATGAAATACATTGTATGTGAACCTTCAACACTAGTGTATGTATCTTAGGATACCTTTAATAGTTTGATGGAATTGGTTGTTATTATTAAAGGGTGGTGATCCACCTTTACTATATAATGTATTTACCAATATTCATGTAGTGGAAAGACAACATAAATTTATTTTTGGGATATAGACATCACTTAACATAATAAATGGGATTTATGGAAGATGTTAAAACAAATACTATGTGTCATATTCAAAAGGAATCACAATAATGTTTTGATGATAAATTAGACTATATTCAAGATAGTCAACATACAATATCTGAAATTTCATTCCATTGTTTTTACATAATGTTTTCTTCTGGGAACCCCATCAATAACATTATCAGGGTGAGAAGTGTATAGTTAATAGTTAGATATGGATTTTCTTGTAAAAGATAATATCTATATACTAAATTTTTTTAACTGGAAATAAACTATTCCACTAGATGAAAATCATGACATGGGAATTGTTCGAACATAAAGGGAATGATTACAAAGGAAATTACATTGGTATATGTACTATGGCATGCAAATAGAGATTTATATATGAACATTTGGATGGAAGAAACATGGGTTAGGTGATTAAATATATGAATATTTTTTTTATGGGGATGATGAGATCAAGTAAGCACTATATTAATGTTAAATTTTTGATAGAATCATTTTCATGAGTTCTAATAGATTTTATACCATATAAAAATGTCATTCATATATGATCATTTAGAATTTATAACTCAACATGAACATTTCATATAGATATTCAAATACCATTTATGTGAAATGATATTTAATTATTTCCCCTATGAATATTTGTGTTGATAATTTTTTGTGTGTGGATGTTATAAAATCATGGGTTTTAGAATATGATGAAATTTATAATAGAAATTTAATTATTTATATCATTAAAAGGTCGTATTTAATTTTTCTAAAATATAGGGAGTCTAAAATGTTTTTTTTCATCCATAAATGATGTTTTCATTTCAATGATATGATTTTTTGTAAGCCATGTTGTATTGTAAAACACCATAAGAAGAATGATCATATAGAAAAAATAGCTATTATAGAACATTCATTTGATGGTCCTCATTTATGATGTGAATGGGTTTCTTGGGGTGTGGCTTGAGGATAAAATAATTTAATGGTTAAGGTATTAACCATATGAATTAATGATGTATATCTGGAACACATAATGAATTTTGTTCATTCCATGAAATTATATCATGAACTGAATCATATTAAATCGGTTTTTTTTTTAAATGTTTGTAGTGTCTCATCTGATTATTTTTATTCAGGTAATAAGATAAAACATAAGTCACATCAGCTCTATCACCTCCCATTGTGATCCCTGTGTATCATTCATATGATATCTATTTCAAGTGATGTTCATTATGTAGGATACGAGTTTTTATTCCATCAATTTAGCTTCCTTATTTCTACCATTATTCTTTACGTATGGAATGTGATTTTAATGTGATATATTTTTCCATATTATCCTATAATTTTTCAATTATTATTATTTATCGCGATTCATATCGATTTAATGGATGATAATAGATAAATGGAAACCCCATGGATTAAGGTTGGTTTCCTAATCTATTTCCCCTTATTATATCAATATTATATAAATTTCATTGGTGCACCACACAATATATTATTCTTGTTATACCAATTAAATATAAAATTTATTACGAATTTTATAATAACTAAATCATGATAGCCATGGTGAGTTAATTAGAAATACTGGAGGTTATCCACCTCAAATACAACAACAAATTTTTTGGTGTTTCACTCTTATGTTATGACCAATTCCTAGCTTTGGAAATATACTCACCCATTACAGGTATTAGATTAATATGTCATTTATCATGATTTTTCTTTGTTTTATTATCTGTGTTGTTTTTTGAATTGCCAATCATATAAGATTTTTATTAATTGTGTCAACTGAATTGGTATTTCAAATATGACCCATTTTATATTATAGCCACATTTTTTGTGTGCCATCATATCTAATAAAAAGGGGGAAACAACACCAAGATATTTATCGCATAAATGAAACGTTTTTAGACATGGCCACTTTATTTCTAATGTACATTTTGTTATGTGTAATGTTTTCAAACAAGGAATTCCTTATTACTAAAATATTAATGATTAAATGATTCTTTTGGTTTGACGGATACTTATGTTCCATTATACATAATGCAATGTATGACCACATAAACTATTTAGAATATATATATATATATATAATTAGTGATAATGGTTTCTCATTATGGAATTCTGTGTATAATATCATGGGTAACATAAATTAAAATACACCATGATCTATAATTGGTTTTTCTAAAAAAACTCCTAGAATGTACATAATTGGTGTTAATGATTATTGGTATCATTACAGATAAAAGTATCATTATTATGGAATATCACTTAAGGGGTTATATCACATGAATTTTTTTTCACGTTAAGAAATGAATTGGTTTCTTTTTTCTGAAACTCCGTGGATGAGATGATTTACTTGAATTTTCCTCGTACTCTGTTTTATATAAGGTATTCATTTTCCCAAAAAAAACCTTCGATGATATGACAGTGAAATCAGAAGTTTTGATTGATACATGGGATTATTATTAATGAGTTACCATGTACTTGCTGATCTAATAAAATATATTATGATACTCTTTAATTAATACATGGGATTCCTCATTATAGAATTCCATGGACAGGATCATAGGATAATGACCATATGTCATGAATTTTTATTACATGTCACTCATAGTACCTCCTTATATTGTATATATTACCAAAACACATTGGATATGTTCCATGATTCGTTGACTGAGTAGTGGTCTTATGTTCAGATACACATGACTACCTGGAATTGTTTTTTGGTTTAGAGATAATAATTACACATTCACTATAAAGGCCTAAAATGATTCCAATATAATTATTATAATTTATCACCATGTTCATTTCCCATAGTTTTTTTTTCTTAGTTGTTTTATGTATTTAAATAAATATACCATTCTTCTAAAATAATGGTGATTCCTTCATGGTCTTCCCCAAGTCATCACTGGTGGATGTTAATATTATCATATATAAATTCATACATATAATTTTATATACATATTGGTATGCTAAATGATATTTCATCATAGGATGATGTATGTATAGTTAGAATAGTTTCCTAGAGGAATATAGGAAAACATATTTATAGTTAGTTATTTACTAATTTTTTTTATTATATAAGGACACTACTCTATTTGAAACACTCTAACTGGTTTTCATTTTACACTATTGGTGGTGGCCTACTGAGTTTATCTCACACCTATCACCTACCATTGTTGAACTTGGTTAGCCAAACAATATCATGGTTCTAGGATCATGTTCGTGGGTTATACCTATGTTTTTGCATTTTTACGTTGGACAAAAGGAGAACAAGAGTAAGCTAAAGCTCTAAATGTTTGTAGAGATATAGTTTAACTAATTTTTAATTCATCTCATTTGGTTATATGTTACATGTTTTATGTCATCTCATTTCGTATTATATACCCACATGGGCATGAAAGGTCTTGTATTTGGCATTGAAAATTTTATTATTATAATAATTTTTTTCCATTGATGTTTTAGAATTCATGTTGTGAAATTGGTACTGTAATCAAATATTATATAAATGAGATTATTATATCCCTAACAATATTGTAATTCATCTTCTACATTGATCATAATGGTAGAGTTTTCATATTGATTCATCATTTTTTCCTTACTACTATTTTTATCTTTTAGCTTACAAGGATCCATGCATAAGGCAATGTGACTAGCTAGTTCAGGTAATTATTTTAGTGGAACCTAAGTTGAGATGTTTCAAATGTAACATGATATTTTGGTATACCTCTTTTAAATGTTGTATTCTACAATTATATTTAGTTATAAATAAATATTATAGTTGTGTTGAGATTTTATTTACATTTGAAATGGACAGTTTAATAGTTTTTGAAGACCGCTATAAAATTAAGGTTGTTTTAGGGGATCTCCAACCTCAGTCTATAAAGGATTGTAATAATTACACATAGGTTATATATGATAAAAAATAATATAAATATGTCATTTTTAAGAAAATAATCAGATTTAAATTTTAAACATTCACCACACCCCTTTTTGACTCTCATAAATCTCTCTATAGGGCCCCAAAAATCTTTCCCCACCATACAGAATTGGTCAATGATCATGATAATTCCATCAGGATCACCAATAATGGATAATTTCACTTGTTATTTTGAATATTTCGTTAAAAAAGTAAGAGATTATCACCAACAATTTCGAATTCATAATCCCACTTAGAAGATATAAAATAGAATAAGGTATTGATTAAACTGTCAATGATTATTATGGAATCAATGAAATCTCAAAAATTTAATGATTATGATAATAAATTAATTTTGATGTATTATTTATCAATGAATCTAATTAGTGTTAAGATTTTTTATTCCCTAAAACATTGGATAGTATGTTAAATTGATGTGGATGACATTCAATTAAAAAATTTCAATAATAGTGAAATAGTAAATGTGTTTATACACATTCAAAGGAAATTTTTTGTTTCGAAACTATATCCAATGCATGATTTTTATTAAAAATGTATAAAAATAATAATCAATAAGGACAATGTGAAACAAATAACCACATATTCGACCCATAATATTCCTACCGTAACTATGTCTATGTTGAATAACAAGTTGATCTCCACGTGGAAGTAATAAAATTAAGATCACTATCATATATTCAGGGAGATTATTTTAAGAATCATGTCTAAATTTCTATGTTCATATTACAAATTTATAGATTCACACACCATGGAAGGTGAGAATATTCTAAACATAACCTTCTGAACCGTCCAACAAAAAAGTTATTATGGATTATTTATTAACGTGATTGGTAATCTCCCTAGAAGACTGGTAGGGGATTCATTACTAGAATCACAATTAATAATGAATTCAACCAAACCGTCTAGTGAATGCACCATAAAATGGTTAAAAAAAATTTAACGTTACATTACACCACTGGAAATTTATTTTAATTCATTGAATCAATGTTATATATGATAAATCCAAAATAATCACTACCCAACATGGGTTTATTTAATTCGACTACCACCTCTATTTAAAAAAACCTATTTTTTCATCATTAAATATAATTATATACCATGATATGAATCTAAAATATATTTCCAAACAATTTGGTGCACTAGTGGGGAACAATGAACAATAGTAGTTAGTTAAAATTTTATTCTTTCTAAAAAAATAATCCCTGTAATATGGTATGACAAGTCATTGGCAGAGTTAATAACCTGAGGGGAATATCTTCATTATGAATTACAATACTAATTCTATTAAACAATATCGATTGTAGTTAGATGAATCCTATCTTATTATAAATATTATATAGTTATATTTTTCCATTTTAAATACCTGATAGGTGGGATGAAAAAATTATATAAATATAATAATTCCTCAATAGTGGCTACTAGAAATAAACATGGACAACATGTATGATCTTTTACCTATATTCCTAATCATTTAAAAAAATTCTATTTGATTTTATGAAATACCTATCTAAGAATACATTAAGTGGATAGTAATAAAAAATTATTATAAAATATCAATTGATGTGAACTATATAAAATATAATACATGGAATTATGGTAGTCAGGACCATCCCCCCAAAAAGTAATGGTATCTAATCTGAAATATAAAATTATATTATTTTTAGCTACACCACTTCCATAATATCAACAAAATAAACAATATAAAAAATTCAATATAATAACATATGACATTCACTAGTAGAGGATAGGACGTGATTCCAACAAGAGGTAGTCCTTTACTAGACATTTCAATTGGTATTTCATATCATTCATACATCAAAACATAGTTGTGTTAAATGATATTAGGAATGACAGTTAATTTTTTTTTCATAATATCCTTTATTAATTCCCATTACAATTTTATTTTCCAATTTTATAATTATTTTTATCTTGCTGATTAACATTATAAATAGAAAGATGAATTATTTTTTGAATAGTGGTACACTATTCCATTTATCATCTAACTAGACATTTTGTAACATCTCTAAATAAGGATTTATTGTATAATGAAGTGATAAACATGATAAAAATGAATAATCAAGACTATATTACAAGATATTCAAATATAAATGGGAATAACATAATTTAAAAATGTTAGAATTTTCATATTGTGATCCTAATTCCCATTATAGTCCCTAAACTAACATTTTCTACATCACAGTATCCCAAAATATCATTTAATATGTTCTCTTATAATTTGGATCGAAAATAGAACCCCCATTATGAACAAAAATATTCTAGAATATCTTATAATTCCGTACATAAAATTATTACTTCTTGAACACTCTCAATAAGTAGAACCATTCTCTGATGAATAATTTTTTTTACCTATTTAAATCATAGATTTGTATTTGAATCTTTTTCTAATCTGAAATAATTTTATAAACAAAAATCTCTCAATAAATTATAATTTAAGATAAAATGTAAGAGAAATATATAATCATGAAATTATTGGATTTCATGAGTTTTATAAAACATATGAATACCAACACTAACTAATCTGAGTGTTTGAAAATGATTATTTTCTACATAATTCAATTAATTTATGTTCCACCATATGACACTAGTGGGTTCTTATCATTGAAATTATTTTCACCATCTATTTATGACTATTTATAGTTAGTTAATTGTGGTCTACCTAAGACCCTATACCTAAATAATGATATAAAAAATCACAATTACCTTAAAAAATGATGAAATTAAATTTAGTTTCTCTCTACATATAAAAATAGACCAAAGTATAATTCATGATATAATGAATATATTATTATAAATTCAAGGAAAAATATTCCTCTATAGTTGAAAATAATTATATGAAAATTTTATAAAAATAATTTAGTAATATAAATTAATTTAAAGACCATGATATGATATTGAATGTTCATATAATGACATTTTTTGTTTCTAAATAGATCAACGATATCGATATCAATATTGTTTTAGTGGATAAATATCATGGGATTAATATTAATTTCTCTTAAAATATCATCAAAATTAGTTTTATGGAATATATATTATACACATATAATATTATAATCCCATATTAAGTCAAAATAATAAAATATACATCGAATTTTTTTAATTTGGGTAAAAAATAATAATCCTATTATAATATACATGGTTTATGTTGGTTTCATGGGGTACAGTTTCAATTCCATGCTAGCTAATCACTTATATGTTTTCTAAAATTTATATTATCTCTATATTGTAACATCCAAATGAATTCCATTTATAATATTGTGATACTTATTTATAGTTTTTCCTATCATTTTTCACAAATGAAACATATAACATAATGGGTGGGTATTATTTAATAGGGGGGATGAAATTATAATGTAATAATGTAGAACATGTAGTTACCTATAATGGTTTTTAAAACATAATAATTTTCCCATGGTGTTTGGGAATTATATATTTACAAACCCAATCCAGATCATTGATCTGAATTTTTTTTTGAATTTTCCTTGTCCACTCAGCCAAAGTACAATATCTCCACCAAATTAAAATATATTTTCATATGAAGGATATGTAGGTTTCTCTCTTGAAAATCAGAAATCCATTGGGAAAAAATTATGATTCCATACATCATTTGTTCATAAAAAATAACATAGTTCCTATATATATAAATTAATTAAAACATGATACTTATACAATCTAACAATGGAATTGTATGAAAATCATATCAAGGGATATTGAAAACCGAAGACCAGGAAATTAAAAATAATAAAATCCATCAATAGGATTTCAATAGATCCTAAGAACTAATTTTATTCCCCTGATATAAATTCCATAGAAAAATTCGGTAATAAATATTTTTAAAATAGTTGTTTTGAAAGGATTTATCAATCATCTAGCACACAAATCCCTAATAAATAAATTTTCATTATTACACTTCATTCCATTGAATTAGTCATTTAAATAGTATTTTATGATCTAAGAAGTATGAATTTAAACAATTAGGTATAATTTTCACATATTTTAATTCGTACATAATTATCTTAAGGTAATTATATGTAGTATATTCACCTCTTCAAATAAAACCATGCCATTAATTTTATAAAAAAAATCCAAATTCATGTACAAGAATGATATGTTTTTATTCAAATCATTGTGGTATTAGTATCCCTAAATAAATATCAACATTCAATAAGAATGGTGAATCTATCCCACCACGATACTTTTATGGGAAAATTGGTTTAAATAATTGAATTTTATTTTATCCTAAGGAACCAATAGCCCTATATATTTATTTAATATTATTCCAATAATGTTTTAGAATCAGTATATAAATTTTTACATTAATTATAAAAACCTTAACTCTGAATATGAAAATGAATTATTTTCAATCCCAATTAAAAATTTATTTATCATTTTAATAGATACATGTCAAGAAATCTCTATAGTGGACTGTATTTGAAGATATAATGAAATTGTAAAATACCTTAATAATGAAAAGTCCACTGAATCAATGGAACCCTAAGGAGAGTATTTTACCCTTGAGAAACTCTTCAATTTCAAGAACACATAAGATACATTATTATTGGTGATAAACTAAATATTTTTTCTTCATTAAATAAATAATATTAAATTCTTTTATTAAGGACCTAATTGTCAAATAATGAAATTAATGTGTCCAATTTACTAATCATGAAATGTTTTTATTCTGTTATATGAAATCCCATCATGAATTTGAATCAATTTCACTTTGTAAATTATATTATTTTAAGGAAACTACGAAAAAAAATTCAATTATTGAGTAGTTGACATTAAGAATAGAAATAACCATGTGATTCATGATAAAACAAGTATATAGAACAATTACGTGTTAAAAAGTATATAATATTCCATTATTAAATTATAGCTTCTTTTTCAGCCTCATTGGAAAAATAATACCGCTCACCCACCTTATGAATAATTTCAAGTCCAACCTAATGGATGTGGATTTTCGACGATCATTTTATAGTTCTAATAATTTCCCACACACCCAACAGTGGTGATATAACCCATGGGGGATTTAAAATATCCATGTTCTAATCATAGTGAATGTTCAAATTAAATACATTTATTCGATGAAAAATAATGATTTTTGGGATAATTGGAAAAAAATATCAATTAAATGTTTATAAAAGTTAAGGGCCTAAATAAACAAATAGGGAAGATCTATCCCCTATGTAATTTCACTTTACACAAGGCATGTAACTGTAAAAAGATACAATAGGTCCATATCATATCTAATGTTCAATCCACTAAAGTACATTCTTAAAAAATAAATGAAAAAACCATATTAAATGTTGTGTTATAGTTACTGAAAAATCAATATTATGTTTTACTATCATATGAAAATAAAATGGATTATATTAAATAACTAGTAAGAACCATGGATGACCTTAATATAATTTCACTTAATTTGAGTTATTCTAAATGGAATGTGAATTTAAAAAAATCAATTTAGTAAACTAATATAATTCAAAATAAACTATGTGTGCAATATAGATATAAAATATCATTTTTTAATTTTTAATAATATAAACTGGGTGTTATTATTTTCCTGAAATGAATAAAATGAATATTTAATTAAAAAATAAGATATGTGTTCTTTCCTTGTGAAATATGGATTCAATTTATAGACTAAGTAAATGATCATTTTTATTGCCCACTAAATAAGGCATTGAATTTATCTAAAAACAATTCATTATCAATCCCAATGTTTAATACTAAGAATACTTATACAATCTCATGTAGTCTATCCAACTAATCAGATCAGTAAAATATATTCCCTAACTCTAATTTATTTTATAATAACATTAGAAAAAAACTATGTCGCATGTAATATTATTTATGAAATAGTCAGGCTCATTGTAAGAACCCAGATCTTTGTTTCAGGTATGATTTTCCTTTTTTTGGAGTTTTTATGAAAAATAGAGTTTCTAGAAAATTTCGAAGAACACCCCATGTACATTTTGAGTACACGCCATGTACTCTTCTCCGTCTCGAATCCGTGTGATGTTCGTGCCCGGGCCACACATACGGTGTGTTGGGGTGACGTGGAGGCCGATTTTGGCGGAGTATGGAAAAAACCTAGTACACCCTATGTACTGTAAAACTACACACCCTGTACTTTTATTTTTTTTCACTAAATGCAATGGGGTCATGCCTAACTGACATAACACACCCCTTCACCGGGTTCTTCGTTCGAGAGGGACCCATACGACCATATATTTTCCGAGTCCCCGCCCCTACATTCATTCTCCGATTTGAGCATGGTCAATTGCGTTGGAAGAACAGTGGTGAGTTTTTCCTTCTGCTTGAGCCTTGTTTTCCAATTCTTCCTCCTTCTAAAATTATCTAAGGATGAAAGTTTTGTTCCTATTCTCAGATCTGGGACGTTCTAGGGAGAATTATCCATCGCGGTTAAAGTATATCGATCTCCTAGGATCAAGGTAGGTGGTTTGTGCCTTATCGTTCAAGGTCTCTGAGTTTTATGTGAAAATTCCACAAATACCCGTGAACTGGGTATTGCGTGCTTACCATTTTTCCCTTGTTGTTTTCCGGACTTGCTTTTATTCTTTTGTAGAGGTAAATTGTCCATTTTAAAGGATAATTTGTTGTGCTTGGATGTATTTTCCTTCCTTTTCTCTATTTACGACATTTGGGTCTCGTTTGCATTTGGTTGCTACACCTATTTTCATGCCGCACAGATGTAGGTTAAATTGAAACTCATGACATGCTTGTTGCCTTGTAGAATGTTTATCTATGTAGCTCTATAGGGGTACTTTGGTTAGCCAAGTAGCACTATAGGTTTACTTTGTCCTTATACCATTATTATGCACTGACTGGAACGAGGCTGAGAGAACCTGGTGTAATAGACTATAAGGTATGGACCAAGTGAGCTTCCCTGAGATTCTTAGACATTATAGAATACAGAGGGGATGGACCATGTGAGCTCCTAGAGAGTCTTGGATTTTTATAGACTATAGGAGGGTAGACCGAGTTCCCTTCCTCGGAGAGTCTTACCATTTTTGAATCTCTTTAAGAACCTTCCCAGGCTAGAGGAGGAATTGACCGAGTGAGATTCCTTAGAGAGTATGTGGTATACCTGAGGCTATAGGAGGAATTAACCGAGATAGCTTCCTCGTAGAGTCTCTAGAACATCGGGCTAAGAGGGTTAGACAACGTGTTCTTCCTCAAGAGAGTCCCTGACTACCCTAGACTATAAGGGGAATTGACTGAGTGAGCTTCCCCAGAGAGTCTCATAAATTCATATGACCAGGCCAGAGGGGTTAGGCTGAGTGCACTGCCCAGTGGGTTGTTGTACTTCTGGGATTGGACCAGAGGGGATGGCTGTGAGTACTTCCCATAGGGTTTCCGGATTATTAGATGTTTATTTCACTGTTGTTGATTGGTTGTGGATTTTTTTCTGCAATGTATCATCATGTTTTACTGCTTACTATTACTGCCTATTGCATGCTATTGTTGTTTACTACTTATCGTACTTTTACCAGCCATATGCTCACTGACTGTTAGGCACATATCTTCAAGTGAATTCCTACTAGGATTTTATCTTACATCTATTTTGGGAAATGATTTTGGGCATAAGGATACTATTTTGTTGCAGTTATAGACAAGGGAAAGTGTCCTTCGATTTCTGTAACTTTACTACTTGGAGAAGGAGAGAATGTGACCGAGCTTTGGCTCATGATGCTGAAGAGCTATTTACTTTTCTTTTGTACTTGTTTTGGTACTGTAGTGTTTTCCCGCATTGTGACTTGTTTGGCTGCTTTCCTAGTTATGTATCATGCATCATTTTATATATACATGTGTGCTCCAGTTTGTTAGTTTAGTCTTCCGTTGTTTATATTGTTGGTTATTACTGCTTCCTCTATTGTATGTTTATTTCTCTTCTATTGTGTACTCTTCCAATGAGGGCATATTTTCCCCACTATAACATCCCAGGCCCTAAATTCTATTTGGCAGCCTCTGCCATTTGTGGAAATGCGCTTGAGGCCATGTGACCAACCGGGTACAGGGATACACTGGGTGGCTTTCAGAACCGGGACGTTACAAAGTGGTATCAAAGGAATTTCTTCTCTCTTGCTTTATTATATGAATATGTTATCCATGGATAAGATGGATTCGGTACTTGGTAATAAGGTGTGACCAGGTGTATATAACCCGTGTATAGGGAAAAGCCATACTACATCGTTTATTGTAGTTTTCTGGTATTGAGATTTTACGGTTGATACGATTTCACTTAGAGAGATTCACATGCTTTGTACTGTTATTGTTTTGATATTACAGTTCTATTTCTATCTCAACCCGATGAGATGAGGGTATTCCATCTCATGCATCATATAGGCACATGTAGAAATCGCATTCCATGCATTCTTTCCTTGCCATTTAGGGCACATTATAGATTGCATGTTGTTTTGATGGATGTTTTGTAGATTATGCATGTTGTTGTGATAGATACTTGATAGAATCTCTGCCACTTGTTATAGAATTGTTTGTATTGTGAATTTTTTAAATGAATGAAAAATTTCGATTCTTGAGGTGTTATGGGCCCTATTGAATTGGAAATTGGTGGATCATGATCCTGTTTTCTCTTGTACATGAATGTAGGGGATTCCAAGATTTGATTAGCTGGGAGTATGGGCCATCACGGATAAAATTTTTGCACCACATTGCCTTGTTTTCCGTGTTTCTGGGTTTTTATGTAGTTTCTGAGCTACTGCCCAGAAAAACACAGAAAAGTGGGCGTGTACTTTCTAGTTACACGCCGTGTAGTTTTTAGGCCATGTTACTGACTGTGTGTGTAGGAACACAGTGTTGTGAAAATAACGTCAGGAGAACGCCGTGTACGGTAGGTACACACTCTGTATTGTAGAGCCTTGTACCCAACCATGTCACTAATAACAAAGTTCGGGGAATCCTAGGTAGAACACTCCATGTTGTAAGGGAACACGCCGTGTAGTTCTTTACAGGTACCCGGGCATATCACGAACAACACGAGTCGGTGGGACATTCTCTTAGACATGCTGTGTTGCCTTGGGAACACACCGTGTAGTCTTTCCTAGGTGAACGACTGTGTCATGGACAACATTGAATGGTGTCACCTTCTCCTATACATGTCGTGTTCCTATGGAACACACTGTGTAAGGGCCAGCCATACAGACGACCGTGTAACTAACAACATTGGCCTCCGAGTCAGTGTCTTGTACACGATGCGTCCCTAGGGAACACACCGTGTAGTCTGAGGTTAGTTTGAACCATGTGAGTTAGCCGTGTAAAGAGACTCGGGCAGAGGGATAGTTTTCATGTACACGTCGTGTGTTGGGTCAACACACCATGTAGATTGAGGTGTGACACGACATGTAGGGTAGGGGTACACACCCATGCCAGTGTCTTAAGAGGACATGCCGTGTAGTTTTTATACATGCCGTGTAGTCGTGTTTTGTAAAATTGTGTGTTTTTCTTCCAATGTTTTTGTTTTTGTACTCTTGTTTTATCTATCCTTGTTTTTATGTTCTAAGGTGTACTTTTGATCTTTTAGATCTATGCCTCCAAGACGTCCTCCGGTTGTACATCTGTCGTCAGTTAGTGATCAGACACCAAATATGGCTGATCCAGGACTTCTTTCCAATCCTCCAGTCAAGCCAGCAATGCACCTGTTGTCATACCCATTGCCGGAACCAAGGCGCAGTACAGGGAGGACTTCCTGAGGATGATACAGACCTTCCAGGGAGTGCCACCACCTGCCACGTCGATGGCCGAGTTGACACGGGTTTTCAAGAAGCAGAAACCTACTACTTTTTCAGGGGATGGAGGACCTCAGGCTGCAAAGCCGTGGATAGAGGCCACACTGACCATCTTTGAGCACATAGAGATCCCTCTGGAGAAAAGGGTAAATCTGGCTACTTATATCCTCTAGGACATCGCCAAGAGGTGGTGGGAGGTGATCTCATGGTCAGGGTGATAGCAGGATATGTCTTGGGATGAGTGTTGACGCACCTTCTATTATTACTTCTATCCGGAGACCTATAGGGCCAATCGAGCCTGGGAGTTTATGAGTTTGCAGTAGGGTACTCTCTCTGTTATAGAGTACTCATCTCGTTTCACTAAGCTTCAGCATTTCACACCGATCCCAACAGGTGATGAGTTGTTCCTTCCTAGGAAGTTCGAGGATGGTCTCAGGAAGGAGATCTATTCCAAGGTGAATATCTTCCAGTTGACTTCTATATCCTCCATCGTCAATTAGGTTCTGATCACTGAGCGCAATAGGAGAGATTCTGGAACAGTGAGCCAAGGTAGTTCGATATCCAGTGCTGGTGTTCATCCTATGGATAGTAGGAACCGTTGCCGAGAGTCATCTCGAGGAGATCGAGGTTCATGGGATGCGTCTTCTGGTAGCCAGGTTGTATGCTACCAGTGCTGTAGGAGTGGACATACTAGGCCTAAGTGCCAGTGGGATCTGATGAAGTGTCGGTCTTGCGGCAATATGGGCCATCTTCAGCGTTTCTATCACATCTTCTCACCTTCAGACGGTGGTAGGGGTTCCTCTATTACCCTGCCTTCTGGAGATAATTCTCTAGTCTCCCACCAGTCTAGGAACTAGAGTTATTCTAGCCGTCCAAGCTGAGGTGGAGGTCGCGGTCGTGGTGGTCAGTCACCAGGTCATCACTGACATGCAAGTGGATCAGCTCAGAGTGATCATCCAGGGGCGCAGGGCCGCGGTGCATGCATCTCTTTTGCCGTGGAGAAGACCTATCAAGAGCAAGATCCTGGACCATCTACAGTTCGAGGTACGATCTTAGTATCCTCAGTATTATCTGCAGCTATTTTCAATAATGGTGATTCCCATAGCTTTATCTATGCTGTAGTTGTGGAGATCCTTGGGCTCTGTATATTTTCATCTACCAACTTATTGACTCTTGACACGCCGTTGGGAATGAGGTCATCTAGCGTACGATAGTTCAGAGAGTTCTCTCTTGAGTTTGTGGGGTATCATTTCTTATAGGATGTCTATGTACTATAAATGACGGGCTATGATGTCTTTCTTGGTATGGACTGGTTGGTTCCCTTCCATGAAGTCATTGATTTCTATCGTCACAGGGTGAGTTTCGTATCACCAGAGGGAATATCTTTCCTTCAAAGAGGCAAGTGGGATGTCCCGGCGGGTAGAGTTGGACCAGCGCATTATGGGCTAGGGGAAGTTACAGCCCAGGTTTACTTTCTTTATCTGGATGACCAGGCAACTTCACAGTTAGACTTTCCTCCAGTGGTGGATCGTTTCAGGGATGTCTTTCCAGAAGAATTTTCCAGTTTACCTCTGGAGCGTGAGGTAGACTTCTCGATGGAGCTCATGCCAGGAGTGACAGCGGTGTCCATTCCTCCTTATAGGATGGATACTCCTGAGTTTTAGGAGCTTAAGAAGCAGTTGGAGGAGTTCCAGGCAAAGGGTTTCATCCAACCCAGTACTTCTCATTGGGGTTCTCTTATCTTGTTTGCGAAGAAGAAGACGATACCCTTCGTATTTGAGTGGATTATCGGAAGCTGAACCAGTTGATGGTCAAGAACTGATATCCCTTGCCGAGGATTGATGACTTCTTTGATCAGCTCCGAGGAGCCTGGGTGTTCTCGAAGATTGACTTGAGATCTGTTTATCATCAGTTGCGCGTTAGACCATCAGATATACCTATGACAGCTTTCAAGGGTAGGTATGGTCTTTACGAATATACAGTCACGTCGTTTGGTCTTAGTAACGTGCCTGTAGTCTTCATGGCACTGATGAATCGAGTGTTCCATCCGTATTTAGACTCCATTTTCATGGACTTCATGGATGATATCTTGGTGTACTGTCCCACTCGACACAACCATTCCACACATCCTGAGATCGTTCTGAGTACACTGAGTGAGCATCAGCTATTTGCTAAACTCTCGAAGTGCCACTTTTGGATGGATCAGATTCACTTCATAGGTCACATAATCTCGGAGACTAGAGTATCTGTGGACCCAGAGAATGTGAGAGATGTAGTTTCCTGGGAGCATCCGAAGAACGTTTTGAGGTGCGGAGTTTCCTAGGGCTGGACAGATACTACAGATGATTCATTCAAGACTTCGCATTCCTAGCAGCACCATTGACAGGTCTGACCGAGAAAGGGGCGAAGTCTTTATGGTTAGATTCTTGTGAGTTAGCATTTCAAGAGTTTAAGGGGAGGTTGACGTCAGCACCGAGACTAGTTTTCCAGAGCCGGGCAAGGGCTACACAGTTTACTATGATGCTTCAGGTATCGGGTTGGGAGCTGTGCTCATGCAGGGAGATGGGGTCGTTGCATACGGGTCTCGGCATTTGAGGCCACACGAGAGGAACTACACGATGCACGATCAGGATTTGGAAGCAGTTGTTCAAGCCTTATGCTGTTTGAGACACTATCTTCTGGGAAAAAACATTGTGGTTTTCACTGACCGCAAGAGTTTCAAATATATCCTCACTCAGTGTGATCTGAATCTGAGACAACACAGGTGGGATGAGTATCTTCAGTCTTTTGACATCGAGCTCAACTATACGCCAGGAAAGGGAAATGCAGTGGAAGATTCGTTGAGCATACGAACTCAGATTCATGCATTTCATGAGGTCAGCATTGAATGGTAGCATATGGTTCTGTTCATTGAGATGCATCTGGAGGTTCACGACAGGAAGAGACACATTTTACTATCTTCTGTGACTGTTACCTCTACACTTCTTGATCCGGTACGAATGAGGCATCTATTAGACTCAGAGGTCTTGGTCCTGCAGGAGAGTGTTTCAGGAGGGGACCCTCTTCCTGGATGGACAGTGGGCGAGGATGATATCTTGAATTTCCAGAGACGCGTATGGGTGTCAACAGACATATGCGAGGAGCTGATGCAGGATTTTCATTCCTCAGTTTGGGTAGTTCATCCTGGCGTCACCAAGATGTATCGGGATCTTCATCGCCAGTACTGGTGGCCAGGTATGAAGAGGGATTTTGCTGGTTTTCTAATGAGATGTTCTAGTTTTCATCAGGTGAAATTAAATCATCAACGACCAACAAGGATTTTACAGCAGTTACCCATTCAGAAGTGGATGTGGAACAATGTTGCGATGGACTTCGTGACTGGATTTCAGAGGTCACCATAGGGAAGTGATGTTTTTTGGGTTATTGTCGACAGGCTCACAAAGGTTGCTCAATTTTTTTCGATCAAGGAAACCTTCAATGTTGATGATCTGGGACGACTGTACATCCGAGAGATTGTACGTCTACATAGAGTTCCACACTCAGTTTTTTCAGAGAGGGATGCACGCTCTACCTCTCGGTTTTGGCAGGGACTTCAAAAGGCTTTAGTTCCACATGTACATTGGAGTACAACATACCATCCACAGACTGATGGTCAGTCCGAGCACACAATCCATGTGCTTGAGGATATTCTTCGATCTTGCATCCTAGACTTTGTTGGTTCCTGGGAGAAGCATATTCCTCTGGTGGAGTTCGCCTACAACAACAGTTTCCAAGAAACCATTCAGATGGAACCATAGGAGGATTTGTACGATAGGACATGCCAATCACCCTTATGCTAGCCGGAGGTAGGAGATGCAGCTTTGTTGGGACCTCGTCTTGTTCAGGATACTTCAGAGTAGATAGAGTTGATTCAGAAGAGGATGGCTACAACACAGTATCGACGGAAGTCTTATCATGATCAGTGGAGACGACCTCTGGAGTTCGAGGTTGGGGATCAGGTTTTCCTACGTGTCACACCGAGTTTGGGACACAAGAGGATTCAGAGATCGGGTAAGCTTTCACTGTGGTACGTCGGGCCATTTGATGTTTTGGAGAGAGTTCGACCAGTTCCTTATCGGTTACAGCTACCTCAGAGGTATCAGGCCATGCACGACGTCTTCTACGTCTCTCAGCTTCGACGTTACTTTTCAGACCTGTCTCATGTCTTTCAGCCCGATGGGGTTGAGCTCGAAGTGGATGCGCCATTTGAAGATCATCCTATCCGGATTTTCGATCGCATTACAAAGGTTCTCCAAAACCGGTATGTTCCTCTGGTACGAGTGTTATGGCATCACAGGTGAGTACAAGACGAGACTTGGGAGAGGGAGGTTGAAGTTCGATCGTAGTGGTCGGAGCTGTAAATGGAACCTTCTTCTATGCCAATATATGGAAATTTGGGGACAAATTTATTTAAGGGGGGGAAATTTGTAAGTACTCAGATTTTTGATTCAGGTACGCTTTTTCATTTTTTGGAGTTTTTAAGAAAAATTGAGTTTCTGTAAAATTTCTAAGTACACGACGTGTACCTTCTAAGCACACTCTGTATACTCTTCTACGGCTCGAAGACGTGTGTTGTCCATGCCTAGACCTCACACATGGTGTGTAGGTGTTACGTGGAGGCTGATTTTATCGGAGTACAGAAAAAACCTAGTACAGGCCGTGTACTCTCTAAAAGTACACGCCGCGTACTTATCTATTTTTCACTAAACGCTATGGGGTCACGCCTGATGGACAGAACACACCCCTTCTCCATGTTCGTCATCCGAGAGTGACTCGTGCGACCAGATCTTCCCCGAGTCCCTGCCTCTCCATCTGTTCTCCAATTCGAGCACATTCGATTGCGTTGTAAGTGCAGTGGTGAGTTCTTCCTTCTGCTTGAGCCTTGTTTTCCAATTCTTCCTCCTTCTCAAGTTAACTAAGGTTGAATTTTTTGTGTGTTTTATCAGATCAATGACATTCTATGGAGAATTAGATGTCATGGTTCATGTATATCGATCTCCTAGGATCGAGGTAGGTGGTTTGTGCCTTACCATTCAAAGTCTCTATGTTTTATGTGAAAATTCCACCAATACCAGTGAACGGGGTATTGCATGTTTACCTTTTTTCCCTAGTTGTTTTCCTTCCTTTCTTGTATGATTGTGTAGAGTTAAATTGACCATGATTGAGGATAATTTTTTGTTCTTGGATGTATTTTCCTTGCTTTGTTCTGTTTACCACCTTTGGGTCTCGTTTGCCTCTGGCTGCTACACCTTTTTTCATGCCTCACAGATATAGGTTGAAGTGAAACTCAAGACATCCGTGTTGCCTTGTGTACTGTTTAACTAAGTAGCTCTATAGTTTTACTTTGGTTAGCCAAGTAGCTCTATAGGTTTACTTTTTCCTTATAGCATTGTTATGCACTGACTGGCATGTGGCTAAGAGAACCTAGTGCTATAGACTATAATGGTTAGACCGAGTGAGCTTCCTAGAGAGTCTTAGACATTATAGGCTACAGAGGGGATGAACCGAGTGAGCTCCAAGAGTGTGTTGAATTTTTATATACTACATGAGGATAGACCGAGTGCACTTCCTCAGAGAGTCTTTCCTTGTTTGAATCTCTTTATGAACCTTCCCAAGGTAGAAGAGGAATTGACCGAGTGAGCTTCCCCAAAGTGTCAGTGGTGTACCTGAGGATATAGGATAAATTGACGGTGATAGCTTCCTTAGAGAGTCTCTAGACCTTGGGGATAAGTGGGTTAGACCGCGTGATCTTCCTAAAGAGATTCCCTGACTACCCTAGACTATAAGGGGAATTGAATGAGCGATCTTCCCTAGAGAGTCTCATAAATTCGTATGACCAAGACAAAGTAGTTAGGCCGAGTGCACTGCCCAGATGGTTTTTGTACTTCTTGGATAAGACTAGAGGGGATGGCTGCGAGTACTTCCTAGAGGGTTTCCTGCTTATTAGTTGTTTGTTTCACTGCTATTGATTGGTTGTGGATTGTTTTCTTCTATGTATCATCCTATTTTACTGCTTTCTATTACTGCCTATTGCTTGCTGTTGTTGTTTACTACTTATCATAATTTTACCTGCCATATGCTCAGTGACTTTTAGGCACAGATCTTCTGATGAATTACTACTGGGATTTTATCTCACGCCCTGTTTGGGCCATTCTTTTGGTCCTAAGAAGACTATGTTATTGCATGTTTAGACAAGTTCAAGCACCCTTCAACTTCTGGAACTTGATTTCTGGGAGCAGGAGAGCATGGGAACGAGATTTGTCTCGCGATGCCTTTGGAGCGGATTACTTTTCTTTTGTACTTGTTTTGGTATTATAGTTTTTTCCATCATTGTGACTTGTTTGGATGCTTTCCTAGTTATGTATCAAGCATCATTTTATATATAAATGTGTGATCTAGTTTGTTGGTTCATTCTTCCACTATTTATATTGTTGGTTATTACTGATTCCACTATTGTATGTTTACTTCTCTTCCACTGTATACTCTTCTAATGAGGGCATTTTTTCCCCCACTATCACACCCAAAGAACTCGCTTCTAGTTGGAAGCCTCTGGCATTTGGGGAAATTTGCTTGAGGGCTTGTGACCAACCGGGTATGGGGCACCTCTGGGTGGCTTCCGGAACCGTGATGTTACACTCATTATAAATAATCAATAACTCTATAGTTAAATATCATGTAATTACAAGTTCAATTTAATGTTTAAAAAAGAAAATGGTTTATAACATTAGTAAAGAAAATATTGGGTATCTTAACTCATCGCAATACCCTCCTCTACATGACAGTCCACGAAAACCTAGTACCCATGAGAAAATATAAATTTTATCAAGATTTTTTTTCAAATTTGTCACATTAAAATATTATATTATTCAAGGAATATCAAAACAAATACTTAATGAATTAAAAACCCCAATAGAAACCTCCTTGATGCCCAAAAAAATTCAGACCACCCAATTGAGTAATAAAATAAATCTTAAACTAGATTATCCTATTTTCGACTCCACTTATATTGATTTAGAGAGTTTTATCCACTTAATATTAAAAACCTATATATTTTCACATATTAAATATAGTAATAATAATATTTCTATATGATGTCATGTTTCACGATTTCATCTACCCAGGTCTATCCTGTGTAATCAAGTATTGAAATAATCCAATCACATAGGTTTATTAGATTTATTCCACTATTCATATATAAACTAAAAGAGTATAAATTAGAATATTATTCAAGTATATTACAATAGTATAAAGGATTATAGATCCATTTTAGTGAAATTTTCAATGTAATAAACACAACACCTCAAATTGTAAATATAATTAAAATAGTATACTGAATACTTAGTATTTATCATACATTGCATCAAAAGATCCATCGCTTATATGAATCAATTTTAATGTATTAGAAGAATCTATTATTCTAGATAATTAATAAATATATGATTACTATGAATTACATTATGAAAGAATGTTGATGATAATCTATGAAACCCAAATTTTATTCATCTAAATCTAGTCTGATGTGAAGTCATAACATAATAGATTTCATTTGTTTGGAGTAATTTTTCTCATGTTACACAATAATGAAATGATGAAAATGTGTATCTAATAATATAATAATGTGATCCAACAATAATGACCAATTATTTTGGTTCTTTTTATGTGTTATGTTTGATCTTATAGGATAAGGTACTCCAAATTATTGGATTTATTATATATATATTATATAGAAATTATTTTTGGGGTGTAATTCTACTAGGGAGACTAATATTCATTTTATTTTACTCTATGGTTTTTTATTTTCAATTATATTGTGTGATAAAACTGTATTTTAACATATATAACATATGATGTAAAACTATTAAACAATATTTTCTTTCTAGATTATTACAATCAAGAATGTAGTAATTCGTTCTAATAATTAAAGTATTAAACCATGTTGTGAAGTTTAGTGAATTTTTAATATTATAAGGCTTATAATTTGACCCTAGTTTTTATCCACTATAAAACTACATTACTAATAAATAATTGGGATATCATCAAGACCGTTTTTGTGCATATCATTATGGGAATTTATTTCTTAGGATGGAAAAAACTAATGGAAGTATCAACATGTAAAAAAATCAAAACATATCTCTTCATGGGCCACTATATTTAAAATTTGTTACACTACCATGGGTACCAATTTTCAAGGATTATAAAATTTAATAATATACAATCCAAATGAATTCCATTAAATTATAGATGATATCAACAAAATGAATGGGAATTGTTATAAATATAAAAATTGTTTTATGTCATTAGGATCATCAGAATACATATTCCAATATGAATTATGTTAAAACATTTCTATTATATTTTCCATCATTATCCCTCTAAATGAATTATATATATAGAAAATGAAAATTACATATAGTGAATTGATGTTATATTAAAAGCTTATTTTTCCTCTAGACTGATATAGATGAGTTAGTGATATTATTTATCCATTAGTTGCACTATTTGATTTATTTAGAGGCCACATATAACTTATGCCACCATGAAATATGTATTGTTAATAATTCACATATCAGAGACTAACAATTAAAACCAATTAACTATGTAAAATGGTGGGAATGACCACTTACATTAGATATTTTTTCCCTTAGGATTACTTTTTTGTCAAACTAAATTTCCCATATTTATTTAAACATAATTAATTAGGGCACTTAATTCAAGGGGGTTCAGTGATTTTAGAAACATGCTGGTCTACTGAAAATCAGTTTTTCTAATGATTTTCCGAGGTAATATTCATTCAAAAGAAACATTTATATCTTAGCATTACTAATTTAATTTCCAAAATTGTTGTCATGATTCATCTATATGTATCTCAGATGTAACTAGATTATTTTCATTGTCCTCCAAAAAAGATCATGTTTGTAATTCATCCTATATGTCTACTAGTATAGGAATACCCCCAATTGTATTGATATATAATGGGATGATAAATACATACCAGTAAAACAAATCAATTTTTTTCATCTTGGAACATGAATGAATTGTGATTTAAGAGTATAGTTTTAATAGTTTTAAATAGATAATTGACAAGCCAATTCCACCATAAACTATATTTTCTATTCATGATGATTCTCAAATTCACTGAATCATTTATAATCCTAGAAGGATCATATACATCTACTAAAAATATTTCACAATGTTCATGTCCTATTTTAAAATCCATCCCATAGATTGTCAATAAAATGTTTTAGGATGATTGAATAATCATTATTTTTTTCCCTCATTATTATACCTTAGAAACTAAATTTTGATTATATTTCTAGAGTATACATGCTCCAAGGAGTACATGTGAAATAATTTAACATGGCTGAATGTTCACAAAGATCATACAATATTTTATCATGAACCCATATGTATATTTATTTCTCTATTTGGCATATATAGTGGAATTATATCTGATTCAAAATCAATATTTAGTGTCCAATCATATTATGAATACATTTTGATCAAAACTATAATTATATATAAAGGGTACAGATGTTTTTGAAGATTTTAGAAATACAATTGAGGGTTATAAGTATTGAAAAAAGAATCCATAATATATGGGTTTCCTTCTGTAATACTGTTTGATCCACTTGTGTCTATGTCCTACATCATGACTATAAAAAATTTAATCCTACCAGAAAAAATGGGAATAAAATCTATGATTGGAAAAAAAATTAATATTTTAATAACTTTAAAAATGAGAACAAGAAACTAACTATACCACTAAATTAGTCATTATTCATGAAAATCATCCATGAGGGTAAAAAAATTATATATGAAATAATTTATTAATTATAAATTTTCAAGTCTACACACTCTCATTCAGTGCTAAAACATTATTTTAAGACACATTATTCGATATAAAGTGAGATTTCACATAAAAAATTGAAAATTATATCTATAATATATCCATTATATAAAAAATTACCAAGAAATATCTATATTTTTAGGTTTTATACCTTTATTGACTAACTATATAAGAAATATATTTTACAAAACTCATGGACAATTATTCTTAAATGTTCCACAATAGACACACTTCTACACATCTGGTATCGGGCATGGTGTAGTGTGGATACTAAGAGATTTTGTTGTGTTTATATGGGTCACATAAGTTGGGGCCCATGAACAGAACTACCTTATGCATGAACTTGAGTTGGAAGTATTAAATTATGAATTAATGTATTGGAAAACTTATTGTTTGGGTGATGATTTTACCATGTATACTCACCAAAATATTTAAATGTATATATTTTTTAACGATACATAAATATACATTAGTGGAGGTGGGTAGAGTATATGGAGTGTTCATTTTGATCTATAATATATTCCCGAGAAGGGTAAAAATATTGCTGATGCCCGAAGAAGGAGAACAGGGACTCCATAATCATAGGAGTCTAGATATGAGTTGATTGTGACTGATTTTGTAGCAGAAATTCATGTTTTTGTTCAATAGGTTCAAGAGTATATGAATCTTGGATCATATTATATAGCTAATCGACCCCTGTATATATATAATTAATTGATTTTAAGAATATGTAAACTTCAAATTTCAATCCAATGATCTTAAATTCTAGTGACTTTGAATAATATGATCATAAAATTGAAAACATGGGACTAAATATAAATTTTTTAATTTAATATTCATAAAAAAAGTCCATAAATCCATTTTTTTAATAAATATATATATTATTACGTTTGGATAACATGAACAAAGGTATTAGCTAAAAACCACAGTAAGGGA
This sequence comes from Viscum album, assembly GCA_963277665.1. Classification (NCBI taxonomy): domain Eukaryota; kingdom Viridiplantae; phylum Streptophyta; class Magnoliopsida; order Santalales; family Viscaceae; genus Viscum; species Viscum album. Next base: position 2,050,278,071 of record OY728127.1, read on the forward strand.
ATAAATCGAAGTATTAAGCTTCAGTGCATAGGACGGGAGGCATGATATAATGAAATAAAAAGGAATTCAACATATGAAATCACAAAATATAAAAATTGAATAATATAAAAATTTACTCAGAATAATTTATCAGTATAAAAAATCACGACTTTAGCATATGTCAACGCTCGTTGAAAATAGATGAGTACTATTCAATTTTAACCACCGACACTTTGCACATGGTATAATGAGTCCAGACTAATCGCCAAGGCCATTACACCTAAAGTCTCTTGAGACTCATCCTTACCTAATAAATTTGTGAAATACCATAGAAAATCCATCATATTATGTTCATTAATATTTTTTCCACATAAAGAATCATACATATTCAATCATAGATAAACAAAAGGGATACCCAGGATAAGAAATGGGTATCTTAATCATGTCATCAATCATAATAAATAAATGTGTCCTAAAAATGTCCTTGAATGGAAGGAATTAGATAATTCATAGAAAATCATACTTTAAAATAGGAGTATATCCTGAAAATTGATTTCAACATGATGTAATAAATGTTAAAAATAGTACTCCATAAACAATAAAATTAAAATATTTTAGTGGAGTTAAGGAGAATATCGTGGTCTATTTGAAACAAAAAATGGATAATTTTTTATAAAAAAACATATGTGAACCATGAAGGTTTTCAAAATAAGAATTTTTGTTTTATAAAATTCATTAGGGATTAAAATTAGATTATATATTTTACATTTAAATGGGTAAGAATTAACAAACTACCCTTAAAATTGGTTTTCTTATCGTGAATAATTGAGGAGTTAATCATTTAAAATCATCTATATTCCTAAATGAAAATGATTAATGGATAATGATACATGTGTTTTGAGAATATACACATAATTTAGAATATGTTCCGAAATAAATATATAACTTAATTAGGGTAATACTAAATATAGAACTACCTAAAAGGATAATAGAGCTTTGGGTAGAATCCATTACCTAAACTCTGAAGGTGTCCTAAAAAGTGGTCTTAATTTATTATATAACTAAATTAAATTCATTAATTATTATATCCATAACCTATACTACATGTACTTAATTCATTATAACCTTTTTAATTTCATTCACAACCTTTTAAATAGGTTAAAAGTATAAATTTCATCATTCAGGAGCGTTTATTTCATTGGATTTCAATATTGGCTAAATTATATACATGTAAGGATAAACATGAAAGATGATAATGGTTGTCTAGAATTTATGTTTTATGTTATTATTGAACATACATAAGGTTTCATGGTTATAAAATTCATTTTGTTATTTGTAGTGAAGTTGAATCAATAAATAAAACATTAAGGATAAATTTTTTGGTTAATTGGATGTTTTTGATCACCTCAAATACATTTTAATTTATACATTAAGATCATATATACAAAATAATATGAAAGCATAAATTAGACACAATAAATATATTATAGTGTGTATCAACTATATAGATGGTTTCATGAATAGAATAGATGATGAGAAAATAATTTTAATACCAGTCATCCATGAATGGGATGAATTAACACATCTCAGATAACATTTTTATTTCTAGTATAAAAGGAGGCTAATTGAGAGATGATGATGAATTATTCCACCATTATAAAAACATTACAGTACATGTAAATAACTATAGTTATCATAACATTTGGATGAAAAGAGCCGAGGAATGAAAAATATAGAATTGAAATTGAAAGAAAATAATGGAAATGAAAAGGTTGAATTTAGATCATGAATATATCCTCCTTGGGAAAGTCTCTTGGGGAGTGGATTTGGATATTTCAAGAGTCCAAGGGCTTCTGGGCATGGGTAGGAAATTGGGAGGATATTTTAATAATATTTATACACGTTACAAGGCTTCATAGATGTGATGATAAGTATAAATAGTGGTGGTATATATGGTGGTGGGTAGGAGGGGTTCCCCATTATTTGAATCATTAAGACTATGAATAGTCGTGTTTTTGTGGCCCAAAAATGTAAATAGAGCATACAAGTTATAAAAAATTGTTATTTAAATAATCAATTACTAAAGAATGATGTCAAGATTCATTTGTTTAGAATTTATTATAAATTATCATATTTCAAAATTCACCAAAAAAATCACGTATTTTAGAAAAATCCCAAAATATCATTGCAACATTTTTTTATTTATAGGCATAAAAATATTAACTCCTATTTTTTGAAAATAATTTTCAAAATATTATAAATATAATTTTTAATTTAAATAATACTTTACTTTAAAAATGAAAATTTTAAAATTATAACTACTTTTCTAACACATTGAAAAATTTACTAAGGTCACTTAAAATTATCTTATTTTCATAGTTAGTGAAATACATATTTATGAAAAAAAAATTATGAAAATAAAATTTATTTTATATTATTATATTAATCATAAAATTTTAACTAAAGATACATGTATTGAAAAAATACTTACACTTAATTGAAAATATTTAAAATATTTCCTTACTTATAAACTATTATATTTATACCTTATTTTCACATATAAGATAGATAAATTCTATTTATATAGTCATTATTGATGTTATTATTCAATTTCCCAGTTTAATATCCATTAGGGTTCCATTACTCTTCCAAAGGTGAAGTTACTATCTCATTGGTATATATTCCTTAAATTCAAGATATACATTTTGTATTACACATTATTTATTTATCTTATATGATTAAACTATGAAACAGAATAATAAGAAAGTTATTTCATATATTTAACAATGATTCAATACATTCTTCCCTCATTTTGAAATTTCCCCCCATATTTTCATTTTATATTCTCTGTTGAAAATAAAATAATGTACTTCTCCTTAATTTCTTTTTCCAGTTACCATGTTTCTCTTTATACACATTGTTCCACCATAATACATTTATCAGGTGACTAGTGTTTGTATATAGAAAATTATCTCTACAATCCTAGATCATCACTAGCTACTCCTAGTAAGAAGATCATTCTCCAACATCACCACATTTGAAGACAAAACATGTTAATGATCTAGTATGTACTTACCAAAGAGGGATACATAAATGACATTGTGTAATTTAGACATAGTATAAGGAAGTGATAGTATATAAGCTATATCTCTGACATAATCATGATTATTGAATTGGCTGATGTACCTAGGACTTAGAATTACATTATTCCCAAACCTCATTAACTTTTAACATTGGGTTATGCTTAGGAATACCCTATCTCCATCATTGAACTCATGATCCCTTCAATGATTTTCTAAAAAACTAATTTTTTTGACATTTGGATTCCTTGATGTGATGCATGATGGTTTTCACCTCCAATATTTCTTTGACCATTTTATGTCCAAGTAGAATACGCTCACCAACATCATCCCAAGATGTTGGTGTTCTGCACCTTTTCCCATAATGGGCTTCATATGGTGTCATTTGGATGTTGGAGTGGAAACTATAGTTGTTGGAGAATTTGAATAGTGGAAGATGTGTTTCCCATTCTCCTTTGGAATTCATATAACACTATATCATTTTGTATTCAATTTTCTGAACAGTTCTCTCAAATTAGAAATTTGTTAGAAGAAGATAGACCTTACTAAAGATTAGTTCAGTGCTTATAGCATCCTAGATACTTTTAACGAACTTCAAGGTGAATAAAGGATCATTATCAGATATAATAGATATTGGTACTCAATGAATCCTTATAAATATTTGATATATATGTGTGAATGTGGATCCAATGTTAATTATTATCTAATTGTGATAATGTAATCTATCTTGGTAAGATTTTATGCAAAGTCAAAATATATCATTTTTTCCTATAGTTTTCCTTAGATGTCCACTAACAATGTCCATGGTAATGTTCTCCCACTTCTATATTTTTATTGTTATTGGATTCATAGTCCCCTTAAAATTTTTTCTTCTACACATCACTTGTTGATATAATAGACACTTTGATGTGTATTCAGAAATCTCCTACTTCATATTGTCCCACCAAAATCTATCTCCATGATCTCAATACATTTTTATGCTCCATTGGAAATTAGATAAGGTTGATCTATATGTGTCATTTTAATGTTCCATATATATTTATTGATTAGATTAAACACATAAGAATGATCCAAATCATACAACTCCTTCCATGTCAGTCATGGAATCAGACGATTCCCTAATAGATTTCATCCTTTTTAGATTTTTCACACATTTTCATTAAGAATACATTATTTTCTCTTTGAGGTATGGTTAAAAAACCATTTGAGAAATAATTTATGTTGACACTTCGGTAATTATTCCAATTTCTAACCGCTTAAAATATACAATGATTGCATACTTCACAATTCTCATCATTGAAAATATGTAGGATCATTTCTTCTTAGAGCATATGCCAACTTATTTTCATTATAGGGATGGTAGTGGATTCATCAGACATGGTCATTGATGAGTTATAACCATATTATTTAGTAAATATTATTACTTTTCTATGTGAATATTAATTTTTTTGAATATTGTGATCAATATATATCTCACACTTAAACGTATAGAAATAATGTCACAAGATTTTGAATGCAAAGATCACAACCGCCAACTCCCAATCATGTGTGGGATAGATTTGATCATTGAAATTCAGGTAACTTGAAGAATAGGCCATCAATCTATCATTATGCATCAACAAAAATAATAGGATATTCTTTGAATAATCATTGTACACCAAAAATATATCTCCACATGTTAGGAGTGTGAGTACAGGGGTAATGATAAGCCTCGTTTTAAGCTCCTTAAATATATCCTCTCATTCTTGATTCTAGAAAAATATCTCCCGCTCCCAGGATAGATTTGTCATTTGGCATGAAAATCATGAAATGTTTATTTAAATTCACTTTTAATACCTATCTATATGATGGATTCTAAGGATCTCCATTATAGATATTAGCCTGGGACACTATTTGATTGCCATTGTCTTGGAAGGGACCAAAAACATTCCTTTCTTAGTGATAAAATTTCGGAGGAATGATAATCCCTCTATCTAGAACCCCCATTTAATGTGCATTTCATAATTATTATCTCTCCAATAAATTCATCAACACATTAATTATATTACACCCCATGTTCCTCCTTACTCTTAGTGTAAATTAGAGTATCATCGATAAAGACTACCACAAATTTGTTGAGGTAATACCTAAAGAGTTTATTCATTAAATACATGTCTATTTCTATATAATTAGTGAGTCTGATGGGAATAAAAGTGATATCATATTGTCCAGGTTGAAGGTCTGCCTTAGGGAAAAAAATGGCCACACAAAGATGATAAAACAATTCATTTATCTAAGGTAGGGGATACTTGTTCTTTATCAAGATTATACTAAGCACATGATAATCAATGTCGACACACCGTGATCTATCATTAGTATTAAAAAATAGGAATGTTGCACCCCTAGTGAAACACCTGAGCGTATAAAACCCATCTATATATTTTCTTATAAATTCTACTTCAACGATTTCAGCTCAACATTTTACATTCTATATGGTTTCATTAATTTACGTATTGATCCAGGATTAAGTTTAATTGATAACTCCACATCTTGATTAGGATAAAGACCAGAAAATTATTTAGGTAATACGTTAGTGTAATCCCTCATGATGGTCATCTCTTTGAGATGTATCATCATATATGTCTCAATCCATTGAGATAGACATACGTACACATAGGGAAGTGATATCCACACATGGGACAATGATTATAATTGAGTCCCATCTACTTCCATACACATGTAAGGAATTGGTGGATACTTCAAGAAGTGAAGAGTGATGTCCCTTTCTTGATATTTCATCATGGATTTGTATAATGATACCTAATAGATTACAACAATAACATTGATGTCCACTAGAGGATGTGGGGAGATATTTGTTGGGACGTTTTATCCATAGACCATATCTTGGGGGGATTTATGTGCATTGGATGAAATGATTTATCCATTCGCAGTTCTCAACAATAAGTCATCTTCAAAATTTGGAGGTGGTGTTTAAATAGTCCAAATCAACTTGAAAGATATAAAATAATGTGTAGAAACATAATCAAATATTTATTTCCCTATTATTGAATGAATAACCAGCATACCAATCACTACATCATTTTCCAGCTCCACTTCTATAGAAGTGATATCATAATCTCTTCCTTGTTTCCTTGGAGATTGTTTTTAATTCCCTCCAACAAATCTTGTATTAGGTGAATTATTTGCATAATGACCGTGTTCCGTGAATTTTTAACACTATAATCTAGGCTGATTTTTGATCTGAACCTTTCATTCTTCTTCAAAATTAGTGGGATTATTTATATTGCTTCTTTAGTTTTTATCCATATTCCCCATTCTTCTACATTTTATGCACTTCCATGATCTGATTAGATAGTTCTTATGATTCTTCTTCCCATAACATTGACATGTGTGATGTTCAATATTCATTCCATCATGGAATGTATTTTCCAAACCACCAATATTAGACTCTATTTTCTACTTTTTTCACACGTCTCATGAGACCACTAAGTGTATATGATATCCATTTCAACCATGAAGTCATAATGGAAAATCTCCTCAAAAACATCGATATCTCGAATTTCCAAAAAATATCCTAGACTCCGATTTAGTTCTCTAATGGAACGATCCACATTACATTTAGTGTTTATGATAAATTTATAGGTGTATCATGCAATAATTTTGATGTTTTCTTCATCCACACCAATAGACTCATATTCCTTTTATTTTAGTCTGAGGAACTAACTTTCCATCTTGAGATGGAGGGTTCATGGAAAAAATTTTCTGAAAAAATTTTCTTGAATTACTTTCAATACATAGAAGAAATTACCTCTTGGGACTTCATATTCTTGTCAAGTTCCAACCACTAAGTATCATCCCCAAAAAATGATAGACCATCAGTACGACTTTCACTTGTTTTGAGAACTGGAGGAAAACGATTGTCTTTTAAATATAGTTAATCTATAGTTCTATAAGGAGGGTTCAGATGATCTGTTAAACATTTTAGGCCTTTGCTACATGAATTATTGGACAACCAATTTTTCATTCATTGTTGTAAGTGGGAGTCATATATGATTCAATTTATTGATAATAACATAATACAACTAATCAATTACTATCATATTGTTTGGAGAAGTAGCAGATGTCATATCAGGCATATCATTCGTTAAATTGTCAAATTTATTATTGGCTTGTGTTATTCTATTTCCCTCCATTAACTAGGAATGTGAGAAAACAATTACAGGGCCTGAAAACATATCCATTAAAAAATGGAAATAATAATCAAGGAAGGAAAAACTTTTAATGGAAAAGAATATCCTAACTTGAGATTCCTTATGTTTTAATCAATGTTATGGGTGATATATTTCCTAACATGAATTCTTATGCTCTCCTTTTTCCCCCGTAATAATGATTTGTACTAAGATTGTGAATTTACCTTATCATATCCTTTGGAAGTGTCTTTATATGAGTGCAGTAAGGCTTGTTTTCATGCACAAGATCCCATTCAAGTCCATATCAATGTTGGGTTTTTAGTTCTTACCCCAACATAAATATGTTCAAGGTCTACAACCACATTTTCATATCTAGACATATATGTATTTTATTGGAAATCTACATACTATATACATAAATAAATTTAGGGATGTTTTCTAATACATAGTTTTATCTATAATGGTCATACTAATGGTATCTATTGCTAATATACAAAAACTAACTAAAACACCCTCTGATACCTACTATTTTGACCCCAACATTTTAAACCTATCATCACATGATATTATACATAATTAAACCTCAAATAATATTCCAAGGATCATAATTTCTAGTTTAATAGGAGACTAGGGATATAAAACTAAAAACATGGGGCTAAATTAAACACATAATTATTTAATAATCAGTAAGGTATCATAACTTCCATTGAGCTCAAACTTCTTTATAGGATAACCTAAGGATGACACGAACAATGATGTGAGCTAAAAACCCCCGTAAAGGAATAAATATAAGAATAAATCTTCAGAACATGGTTTAGAAGTCATGGTATCATGATACAAAAATTCATAGAATTGATATACTCCTAACATATAACATGGTATAATATTAACATAGATTCATTGTAATTTTGAAGTACTATATATGATTCAATTATCATGATTCAAGACTTATTTCAAATAGAGGATCACAAGTCAAGGTTAACAACCAATATCATTGAACACGGTTACAAGAGTCAAGGATAACATCCATGATCATTGCACATAAGGTCTCGTCAGAATCAACTTTAACAAATCCATTAGAGTTCTATCTAGTCCCACCCATCATATCATGTTCTGGAATATTCATTCCCAAATATAATCATCCATTATTTATCATACAAAAATATATTTGTTACCCATTTTATGATTTGGGTATCACAATCATGTCATAAATCATAACAAATGGGAGTGATAGAAAAATGTCCATGAATGGATGAAATTAGATCATGAATGGAAAATCACAGGGTATAATAGGAATATGTCATTAAAATTTATTTCAATGGGAAATAATAACATATTAAAAGTGTACTCAAGAAATATTATATTTATAAAATTGATGTGAGGTTGTTGGAAAATATCATAGGTCATTTAAAATGTAAAAGGTCATAACCTTTTATAAAAAAATTGTAAGTGAACCATGAATGTTATCATAATAAAACGATTAGATTTATAAAATAAATGGTGGATTAAAATAATATTATATACTGTACTCCGAAATGGGAAAGAACTCAGAATATTCGCATAAAATGGGCTTGCTTGTCAAGAATAATTGAGGAGGGGATCATTTAAAAACATGTTTTTCCATAAAATTGAATTATCATTGGATCATTATACATGATATTTTAACATATAAACAGAATTTATAATATGTGAATATAAATAATATATAACTTCTTCTGGGTAAAAAATAATGATTGAATAACCTAAAGTAATAATTATAGTGTAGGTTTAATCCATAAACTTATGTTCTGAAGGTGTTCTTAACATGATATTAATATCCTAGAAAACAAAATTAATTAAATTAATTAATATTTATATAAACCCTTATAAATTTAATTGATCACTATGAAATTTTTAGTTTTATTAATGAACATTTTGATGGATTTAGAGGTTCAATTTCATCTTTTGGGAGCTTTTGATTCTTTGATTTTTAGGACTGGTTTTCTTGTATATATGCAATGATAAACATGGAAGATGATAATTTTTACATGAACTGAAGATATAATTTATTATTGAACATAAATAATATTACATGGTTATAAAATTAATTTTGTTACATAGAATGATGATGAATCATTATATAAATTTAAATGATAACTATTTTCATTAATAGGTTTTTTTATAACATTGAAAACATTGTGATTTACAAATTAATATCATGGGTAAAAAATATTCAATAACCATAAATTATATATAATATATATATTATAGTCTCTCTTAATAATAAAGACATTTTCAGGACAATAATTGAATGCGGGAAAAGAAATTGAAAACTCGACGTGCTTGAATGTGATGAATTAACACATCTTAGATGGTGTTTTCTTTTCTCGTATAAAATTAGGGGAAAAAAGATATTATGATAATTTATTACATTATACTAAAAATATCAAGTACATGTATGATAATGGATTTATCAAATCATTTGGATGAAATGATGCGATGAAAGAAAAATAATGAGATGTACATGAAATAAAATTAATGTAATGATAAAATGAATTCACCTCATGAATATATATTAATTTGGAACCTTATTATGGAATAGGATTTAGTCTTTTGAAGAGATGAAGTGATACTGGACATGTGAATGATCTTTTCACTTTATTTTATAAGAATTTATACAGGGAAAAGTCATGATAGTAGTGAATTGAAGTTGTAAAAAGGGAAGATATTTGTAGTGGAGGAGAGGAGGTGTTTACCATTATTTTAATCATTAGTTTAATATTTTTTCTCAAGAATACGAATATAATTTATTCATTTGACCAAAAATAGTAATTATATCATTTTAGTTCGAACCAATGTTCATTTGTATCATTCATTCACAATCATGATGCAGAAATTGATTTTTTAGATGTTATCATAAATTATCATATTTTACTATTCACAAATATCATGTATATTAGAAAAATAAAAAAATCTGACCCCAACCACCTTTATACATGTTGAAATTTAAACAGAACACCATTTTATGAAATTAAATTTATAAATATGGTAAATTTAATATTAAATTAATTCACAATTTACTGGAAAAATAGAAATTTTAAAATTAAAACATCTTTTCTATCATTTTGATAAATAAATCGTGGTCTCTTGAAATTATCATATAATCATGATTCATAAAAATAATAATTATTTAATACATTTTATGAAAATAAATTTTCCTTTTATTTTTTAAATTATTCATATAATTGAAATTTAATATAAAATACATTCAAAAATACCAAGAATTATTTAATAATATTGAAAATATTTAAATACATATACTTTGTTATATGTATATCATATTGTCCCTTATTAGACGGATAAATTTTATTAATACGTTAATTAGTGAGGTTACATGTCAATTGGCTAGTTTAATATTCATTAGGGTCACATTACTATTCCAAAAGTCAACATACTATTTCATATCTATACATTTCTTAAATTATAGAGATAACTTTTATTTTACTCACTATTAATTTATCATATCTTGTTATACTATATGAAATAATTATAAGAAGTGAATTTCATTGATAAAATAGTAGGTCAGTACAGTGTTACTGATCTAATGGGTGAGATTAGAGATAGAAACTATGATGATCCAAAATGGTTATCCTTGAAGAAAATCCTTTAATTTAGGGATTCACCATCATATTGGAACATATAAAATGAAAATATCATCTAATAGAAGAAACATGTTTTTGATATTATGATAATGAGGTTGGAGAATATGTTAAAATTTCATTCCTTGATGGGGGTGGTGCATCAAGGTCTATGTACAATGTTTCATATCCTACATCATCAATATTTTTGGTCAGGAATCAAAAAAGTATATTCTAGGATTATGGCATGATGCTACAACTATAAATAAATAAATTATTATCATAAAATACCTGAAGGTTTTCTACTACCCTTTCCCATTCCAAAATTAAATTCGGACAACATTACTATAGAATTTTTATGGTTCATAAATCGATTCCTCAAATGAATGATTCTATTTGTGTGTTAGTTGACAAACTATGAAAATTAGAAAATTTATTTCCTATATAAGATTATATCATTGTGGGATATTTGGGAGACCTATACATATGAGAAATAGTTTTATTGTACTAGGTGAACATAGTATTGTATTAGATCATGAATCAAAATTTATTTCATGCTCATGGATGGTAATAAAGAAAGATTTTGGTACACAGTTTCTTCTGAGTATATTTTTCCACCAACAGATAGATGGGAAGTAGTAGGGTACTATATATGTTCTTCAGGATATGATGAAGGAATGTTTCCTAGACTAGGGAGGGCCATTGGATAACAACCTAGCATCGGTGGAGTTTTACAATAAAAACATTTATCATGAAACTATAATGAAGTCCTCATATGAGGATCATTATGGTAACCCATTTAGATTGATTTTATATTTTATGGAGTCACGTGAGATAGAGTTATTAGGACCATGTCTCATGAAAGAGATGTCAAAGTTGGTTCACATGATTGATAAACATATTGTGGTAACTAAAAGCTGGAATAAGTTATATGATGATTGAAATGAATGACCCATAATGTTTATATAGGTTGATCATGAGTTTCTTTGGTTGTTACCAAGATTGGGTCACCGTAGGATTTGGTGATAGGAAAATTTGGCTCCTAGGTTTATTGTAATACTTGAGATTTTGGGGGGAATCGGGCTAGTGGTGCAGTGGTTGGTTATTTCATAGAGGTACGATGATATGAATGATGTTTTTTGTTCTATAGAATCAACAATATCACCCAAACCCTTAATATGTGAACAATTTGGATGATGTTGTGAATAGGACTGATGAAACATCTAAGGTTCATCGGATATGTGTGTCGTATCCTAGAGAGAAAGTGTTGTGGGGAATTAATTTTTTTAATAATTTATGTATTGTGACAACTTGGTCATGTTTAGGATGAAACATGGGATAGTGAAGCAAATATTAATCCTCATTGTCCTGATCATTTCGTCTCAGATCCATATTAATGCTTCAGAGAACAGATTGAATATTAAATTTTATAAGGCATAGATATTTTAAGATCCCAAAATTTTCTATAGATGTATGAAGATCATTTTCATGTATTCTATTTCCATGAATAATTATTTAATTTTTGGGTTTTAAATTGGTTGTATTTTGGGAGAAATTTTAATGTTTATAATGGATTTTTTGAAGTTCACGAATGGCGCATAGATTTCCAAAACATCACCCCCTACAATAATAATGGGAGAAACCCAACACAAAAAGGGATATCACATTTGGAACATGAATTGAAAAAATATGTTGCCTATTGGATGTAACATTGCACCCCCAAAGATAGGTGAATGTTTACTGTGAACATTTTTAAAAATCATGTGTGTGAGTTTTATTATTCTGAATATTAGTTTCAAAAAATTCTTAATATAAAGTACATCACCCAATGTCCATCCAACTCGGCCCAAAATCATTCTTCTCATTTTTTGAGGCTTCCAAACGAACTCCTTGGTCCCATGAACACCATTCCTGATTATTCAATGCCTAGATTGTTAGATATTCTCTTCATAGGGAATGTGGATCTTTCTGAATAGATATATTTCTTAATCATCTCCCATTTTGGATAAAAGTGGATTTTTACTCTATTGGTAGTGGGTTTATAAATGGGCTTAATGGAAATTGATTCTTTAGATCATGGATCATGTTTTTGGATCTAGATATTTTCTTCCTCATGATCTCGGTAGATATGTTTCAATTGGGGATTTCTTTTTATAAGTGTCCATAAAAGATCTTGAGGTTGTTCGTCTATGTTCAATTCATATATCCATTAATTCAAATTTCATATATGTATCAAAAAAATTCATTTGGAGTATTTGAAATTTTAATCCATAATTGAATATATTAATTGATTAATTTATTTTAAGAATCATTGAATTGATTAATTTATTTTCAATGTGATTATTAAATAAGTTGAATAAAGGGAAAAAAGTTTAATATATATAATGAAATTGTTGAATGAGATAAGAAAATTGGTAAATAAATTCTGTAATTTTTTGATTTAAGAATTTATTGGAAATTGGGATCATGTGATTGGTCGATTAATGTGATAATGAATTAATTGTAAATTTGATCATGTTACAAAACGTATTGTTTCACTTAAATATTGAAAATTTTATTACTGTTGATTTATTTGTATTGTTTCTTGGTATTATGATATTTAACTATGTTTTTTTTAATAATTGTAATGAAATAAACTGGTGTAATTTTTTTTAAAAAGGGGGTAAATGTTGATTGACTCTTATTGATGTGATATATATGATGTATGTGTGACTTATTGATAAATTTTTTTCAGACGCATATTGTGTCTCAAAATATCATTATGTCACATTTAGTATAGGGAAGACATTATGAATTGTAATACCCTTGTGTTATAAATGTTGTCAGCAAATTGAGTTGAGGCTCCAAATTTATATATGAGGTATCAATAATGGGATAGGGTCTAAGCCTCTGAATACACATATGTGACATAGACTGAAGGAGAGGCACTGAGGATCTAAATACCAATATGTGAAAAATGAGGTGTTGGACATCAGATGACTCTCTTAATACTAAAATGAGATTTCTTGTATGGTATATGGACTAAGGATCCAAATATATATGTTACAATGAGGCGTAAGACAGATTGGCTCCAAATACCCATGGGGTACTATACATAGAATTATACACCCCTTATACTGGCATTGGACTATGACTCCAAATTATTGTGATGAGATATGGAATGAATTGTATAATGAAATCTGTGTTTTATATTTAAATTTAAATGGAATATAATATATGGTTCAAAGTATAGCAGGGCGAAAGCATGTATTGATGTCTCGGGTGTCCTTAGGAACTCAAGGAATATTTGGTTAAATAATGAATAAGAGAATATGTAAGAAATTTAACTTGTTTCATTTATTTTATTCCATATATAACTACATTTTCATGACCCGTCCCTTGGGGCCCATTCCGTGACTACCCAAGCCCACCTTCCATAGGCCAGTGGCTGGCGACTAGCACCAAAAGGCGAATTCTCTAAAACAGGAAAGGCATGTCCTTTATAACATGTAGAAACACAAAACCTAGCACACAACAAGATACGAAACAAGTAAACATTATAGTAAAAACAGTGTGTACTGTAAGGAAAAGAGGCCAGAATACAAGCCCAACTAAATAATATAGGGAAAAAATGTACAAGTAATCTAAAACAGATCCAATGAACACCCACCAAGGATCCTACCAAAAGGGTACGTATAGATCTCGAACGACAATCTATATAGTATTCCTCATCTAATATCCACCTTTGAGCTACCTCTAGTCCTGATATCCATCAGTGTTGTCCGTCGTCTGCACCAAACTCAACAAGTTGCGGCTGTAAACCATGTAGAGGTGAGTATAACGATACTCAGTAGGGACCCCAAGACCCTCGAAGGTCTCGAAAAATCCACAAAGGATAAACCAAAAATCATGGAAAAAACAGTCAACCCTACAAAGGTACATGCCCATACATATACCTAAGTGATCAAGTATAGCCATCTCATTCATGAGTAAACACAAGGCCCAACTCTTAGCCAAAGTACAACTGTTCAACGAAGGAAATAATACCATGAATATAACTCCACAAAGCTATATACCAAAAAGGTAACGCCATATAAAAGAATACAATTAAGGTATCACCAAGAATGTAGGTACCACAAAGGTACGCCACTCAGAAAAATACCACTAAGGTATCGCCACAATGGTTTCACCATGAAGGTATGTACCAAAAAGGTACACCATGCAGAAGAACACCACTAAGGTATCACCCAAAAGGTAAGTAAAATAAATCTACGCCACAAAATAGATTTCCACAAAGTTTCTGACTCAGCTCACGCCATGTATAACATAGGTACGGTAGTAAAGATGATTCGATCTAACTACTGAATCATATTACTCTATTAAGAGGCAGACCCAGGTAGCATCCTAAACCATCAGACCCACGTAGGATCCTAAATCATCAGACCAATGTAGGATCCTAGTACAGCTGACCCACGTAGGATCCTAGAGTTTTCTCGCATGGAATTAATTGAGAAGATCCACATGGGACCCTTGAACCCAAACCCACATAGAATCCAAAGCATATAACCACCTAGGATCCCTTTCTCATGTTGGAGCCGGCCACAAGGTTCTCGCACAAAGCTTGCTTGATTCCACAAGGGACTTCTCTTCAAGCCATATGTCGATACTCCATATTCCACAAAGTCCCATGAAGATGTATCCTAAAGGACCACCACATAAATGGGGTCTCAATCCAATATAGAGTGCATCAATTAGACACCCATTCTGTATGTTATTATCCTCTTAGTCCCGAGAGCCCGGTTGGATTCGTGTTCGATCAATCCCAGTCATACCTCAACTTTATCCATAACAGAAGTGGGGTATACCAAAATGACTGTCTCGATCCAATGTTTCTAGCACCGTAGATGGTTCATCAAACGAACTCTCATTTCTCAAGATATGGATGAAAGAGATAAAGGGTCGATGTTGGTCTGGGTTCGGTCCAACCTAGCCCGCTGGGTTTGTCCCGGCCCGCTGTGTGGCCGATGATGGGTAGCCCACTCGGCTACTTGGCTAGCCAGATGGCCAAGCTCTTCTATGAGACGTGGTCATGCACCGCTCCATCAATGATGGCTGGAAGCGAGACGGATTCCCTGCTTCACCCACATAGCCTCTAGCCCTAGCTCTTGCATGCTGGGCAGCACAGACATGCGCTGCCACCCCTTAGTTTGGCCGACCGATGGGCCACAACCCTTCCCCGGAAGTTTAGTCATGCTGCTGCCTTGGTCGTGGCTGGCTAGTGTGTCAGCCTCCATTCCCAATTCCCTCCAGTGTTGGTCTCCATCATGGGTCACCAGTGATGTTCCTCGGGTCACCGAGTGTGCCCCGGTGTCCTGTTCATGTTTTCGAAGACTTCCACACTTTTCTCTTGATGTCACAATTGTTTAAAGATCATCAAAATTAACAAAGGTTGCAGAGAGGTTGGGTCGTGTTCTTTTGGCCCAAACCCTCCGCATTAGAACGGTAGCAATTGGCTAGTTTATTCTTGAATTAGGACAAATGTCAAGAACAATTTACGGGGTATACAAATAACAAACCCTTCCTTGATTTCTCATTGGAAGATTTTTTGAGGAAGAAGATGAAGTCATTATGGATAGTGACGTTGGCGTTCATCACTCCCATAATATTCTTCCGATCCGAACACATGAGTCATCCCCATTCTTCGATTCTGGAGGTCATTATTCTTTAAATAATGTTTTCAAAAAGCTCTCCTCTCCCTTTCCCCAAATATTTTCCCCGCTAGAGGTGTGCTGCCAATTTAAGAAGCTCATGGATTAATTTAATTAAAGGTGTAAATTAATTAAATTATGTTGGCATAATCAATTTAGTTATGTTCTCCCATTAATGATGGCACAATTTAATTTCACATTAAATTGAATTCACGTTGGCATAGTAAATTAATGGAATATGGAATAATTAACTAAGAGAGAACCAAGAGTCACCACCCTCATAAAAGATGGATTTCAATATTTGGGTGGTCCCATCCAAGAAATTCAAATGGGGGGGGGGCGTTCCAGCTCGGGTGGTCCCCACCACTGAGCATTCAAATGGGAGGTAAAAAATAAAATAAAATTCATTCTTTATTTTATTTTTATTTCCATGAAAAACACCAAAAATAAATTTCACCCTTGACCAGCTACGGTTAAGGTGAAGATCTCCTTAAGTGAATATCGACGTTGCGAGTTCAACGGTGACCTCATATTTCAATTCTGATAATTGGTTCAAAAGTAAAAAATACCACTCATACGTCTACTGAAGGCACATAAAAAAATTTCAGAAATTCATTCTGTGCAAACCGGGTCGTGGAAGCACACGTCGTCAATTTTCGCGGACCCGTAAATTTCTTATATAAAAAAATCACAATGATATTCCCAGGTCTTTACATTCTCCCCACATCAGGGCTTTGTGTCTCCAAAAGCCACATCACAAAAAACTAGGAAAACAAGTGGGGGGTAAAGAGCATGAATCTAACCCTCCTTCTCCCATGTGCTCTCTTGGAGGTTCCCTTGTTGCCAACGTACACACACCCAAAGGTATCCATCACCCATGAAGGAATCTTTCTTTTTAATTGTCAATCTCTGCTAGATCCTCAATAATTGACACCCCATCATCGATGTCCAGTTCACCCCAGTCAATTATGTATGAAGGGTTATTCAAATTTCTCCTCAGTTATGATACATGGAAGACGTCGTGCACCCGGTACAATCTAGGTGTAAGAGCTAAGCAGTAAGACAAATTTTCAACACTGCTGAGGACATGAAATGATCCAATGAACATTAGAGATAACTTGCCACCTCTGCAAAATCTCTGCAAACCTCGATGTGATGATAACTGTAGAAAGACATGGTCGCCATCCTCGAACTCCAGAGGTCTACATCTACTATCATCATAGGCCTTCTTCCTGCTCTGTGCAGTCTTCATTTGCTCCAGGATGATCTGCAACTTCTATGTGGTAGCATGTACCATCTCGGGTCCCACGAGTGTTGACTCCCCTGGGTTAGTCAAGCATAGTGGTGATCTACATGGTTGGACATATAAATCATCTATGGGCTCCATCCTAATGGTGGAGTGAAAACTGTTGTTGTATGTGAACTCCATCAAGGGAAAGTGATCCTCCCTGCTGCAACTAAAGTTGAGGATCCAAGAACACAACATGTCCTCGAGGGGATGAAAGGTAGGCTCATTCTGGCCATCCATATGAGGATGGAAGGCGATTCCCAAATGAAACAGTATCCAAAAAGACTCCTCTAAACCCTTCCATAGCTATGAATTGAAATGTGCATCACGATCGGAGACAATCATGGATGGTACTCCTTGTAGCTACACAATCTCCGACACATAGAGGCATCTGAATCCCTCTACTAATCCCAGCTCTTTGATCTATTTGGAGTGGGGTAACATGGTGAGTCAATCGAAGATCACCCAGATAGAACCATGACCCCTATATGTACGTAGAAGTCCTGTCCTAATGTCCATTGATATTCCATCCCAATTCCACTCTCAAACCTCTAAAGGCTAAACTAATCATGCTAGTACCTGGTGCGCCGCCTTCACTTGCTGGAAAGTGAAGCATCGAGAGCCAAAATTTCTAATGTTTTCTTCATTCTCAGCCACCAGTGATGTATTCAGTGATCTTTGTACATCTTATCCACTCTTGAATGTACCTCTAGAGGGGATGTGTGAAAATATGTCAACACTTACTCTTGAAACGACACTGCTACCATGGTACATCCTCTGAAATGGATGACGTGCTCCCCACCTTCATAATATCTTACAGGTGCTTTTCCTATTGATATTTGTGCACGTAGAGCCTTCCATTCAGTGTCCCCATGTTGCAGCTCCATGAATCGTTGAAGGAGTGGCGGAGTTAATATTAGAGAATTAAGATAATATACTCCATCTCGATCGACGTAGGAAATCTATAAAGCGTCTAGATGCTATGTCTCCTCACTTAGTAACTCTATAGAAGATCTCTTGTTGAGTGCATCTGCAACTATGTTCCTCTTCCCATGTGTATAGACTATCTCTAAGTCATAGTCCTAAAGGAACTCAAGCCAACACCATTGTCTCAGGTTCCAGTCCTTTTGAGGGATGATATACATGAGACTCTTGTGATCCAAGTAAACTATAAAATACTCACCCATCAAGTAATGTTGCCACATATTCAAGGTGAATACCATTGCTTCTAACTCAAGGTCATGGGTAGGGTACTTCCACTCATGTTATCTCAGTTGTCAATAACCATATGTGATCACTGCTTACTCCTGCATTAGAACACATCCGAGTCTGATCTCTAATGCATTGTAGTAGACAATGTACCCAACACCTTGCTCCAGAAGATTCAAGATGGGGGCACTATCCAGCCTCTGCCTCTTCTTATAAAAACTCCACTAGAATCTCTCGAACCACCTGATGGGTTTCCCCTTATTCATCACACTAATAATGGTGTCGAAACATTAGATAAATCTAGCACAATTTCCTAGTAGTATCTAGCCAAACCCAGGAAACTATTTACCTCTATCACAATCCTAGGTATCTACCAAGAAAGTACCACCTCAATAATTACTGGATCCACTGCAACTACAGCCTCCCAGATGACATGTCCCAGAATGTGAACCTCTAGATTCCAAAACTGGAACTTTGAGAGCATACCATAAAGCTGGATATCTCGGAGTGTGTTCAATACTATTTCCAAATGATAGGAATTCTCTTTCTCGGTAGTTGAGTAGATCAGTGTGTCTTTGATGAAGACTACAACAGAGTGATCTTGGTATGGATGAAATACCATGTTCATGAGTCCCATGAGCACTGCTGGAACAAAGTTCATGCCAAAATTCATGAACAAAACTCATAATGTTCGTACCGATATCTAAAAGTCGTCTTCTACACTTCCTCATCTCGTACTCTAAGTTGGTGATAGCCTTACATGTGGTCTAACTTCATGAACCACTATTCTCCCTTTAGCTGATCAAAGAGGGTGTCAATCCTCAAGAGTGGGTAATTTTTCTTCACGGTCACCTGGTTCAGGCACTGATAGTCATCACAAATTCACAAGCTCCCGTCCACCTTATTGGCGAGAAAAATCCCGGCTTCCCTAGGAGAAAAACTGGGCCTGATGAACAACTTCAGTTGTAAGTCCTCTAGCTATACCCCCAGCTCATGAAGCTCTGTGGGAGCCATCCGATATGATGGGGTAGGTATCGACACCATCCCAGGGTACAAATCAATGTTAAAGTCCACCTCTCTATGAGTACGTGGACACACAACATCATTAGGGAAGACATCCATGTACTATTCCACTACTGCATGATAGCTCAGACTCTCCATAGCAACCGCTCCGAGGGTAAGGCTAGCCAACTGATGAGTGATCAGTTGAACTCTCCTCCGGGTATATCCATCCCATGCTGAAAAGGCTTCATTGACACTAGTGAAAGAAAACCTAGTCCCATCCTTGTGGACACACAAAACTTTCTACCTAATACAGTCAATCTGATCATGGACTGTAGATAAGAAGTCCATACCCACGATGACATCTTAAGGCCTCGACACTCTAACTAGGAGATCCCAGTCGATGCTCTCACCTCCTAGAGTAAGCTCACGCTGTCGACACCATTGTGTAATCGTCGAATCATCTCTCGTAGGAGTCTCTAGACATAAGGATTGATCCAACTGCTCCGCTAGAATCTCTGAGGTCTGATTGAGGGTAGTGGAAATAAAATAATGACCAACACCTATGACTAAAAGTACTGCAGATAAGGTGGAGTAGACACAGATCGTACCTCGTATCATCTCCACAGTTCCATGGTCATAGGCCTCAGCATCCTAGAACTGAGCTCTCCCATGTCCACCTACTCCATGTGGTTGGGGAGGACCACCTAGTGGTGGAGGCAGTAACACATCAAATTGTCGCCCATCACCAACTGCACGACCAGCTACACTGCCACATCTGCCTACTCCCTACAGACCTCCTCGGTTGAACCTCATTCTCTACTCGGGCAATCCTTTGACTATCTACTGATCAACTTTACGACGATTTAGATATTCATTGGCCGTGTGACCCTGCTTGCTGCTTGTGTAATGTTTCCTGATCCTCCCATGACTGGCTCTGTATCTAGTGCCATGCACGACGGACCCTAAATCTTGCATTCATCCTCTTGTAGGTCCGGTCATCTTGGACATCTGTGACATCTGTCTACTTCCAGCTATGGAAGACTCCTCTATGTGACACCCTATGGTGGATCTCGCTGGTGGTGACTACTTAGAAAAAAACACTCTACTAAGGGGTCTCTATCTAACACCCCTTCCTACGTCAGGGATGCTAATAGAAATCATCGACACCATGATCTCCCTCCTAAGTCCCTGCTCAAAGGTATGGGCCCTGAACAATGGGTCCCACACCATATCAGTGGAGTAGTGTGACAGGTCTGTGATCCTCGATGAGTACTGAGCCACAGTCATGCTGCCATGCCACAGATGAAGAAACTCATGTATGGGAACTGGGCCAAGAGTCACCGGGACAATATCACCTTGAATAAGGCTCTCAAAGTCTTCTCAGAGAAGTTTCACCTCATCATGAACCTATATCATCAAGCTCCACCATCAACCTGATGCTTATTGTAGAATACTATAATCAAGGACAACAATGAGATCGGTTGGTGTCCCAACTAGCTAGAAGACTCTCACCATGGCCTCCAGCCAATCCTCAGCCAACTGTGGGTCCGTCTAACCCCTGATCCTGAGTGGAAACTGGCACTAGAACTCATGAAACATGCTCAAGCATCGTGCACCCTCTATTGCTAGGGCTGGGGGCATCGGTGGCCCAATGGGTAATGGTACAAATAGTTCCTCCTCTTGTTCCTCTATTGTTAAAGGTTCCTGCACAGAGGCCTTGTCTCTCGGTGGGCTATCTTCACGTAATATACCTGGAATCATAGTTGGATCTCTATCTAGATGCATCCTGAAAAAGAAACTGGTGCACCACATTCAATAAGTTATACCGGGTGACCTGAAACAAAGTGATCACAAAGAAAACTTTTCGATACACACACACACACACATAGTGTTTCTATGAACTGAGTCAGAAATAAAATTTCAGGGTCCTGAAGTATGCATACGTCGGCCACTACACCAACACTGGATTCCCTAAAATGATAACCACATTTACTACACTTATAAATATTTTCGTTTAAAAGAACAAAGTCCAATGTTATATTGTATAACTGACACCACTGATACTAATTTTTCACGACTCATCCCTCAGGGTCCATGTCGTGACTACCCCATGCCCACCTTCAATTGGACACAGGCTAGCGACTAGCACTGAAAGGCGTATTCCCTTAAACCGAGAATGAATTTCCTTTATAACATGCAGACACATGTATCCTAGAACACAATAAGATACAACGCATGAAAAAATTATATAAAATAGACTGTTCATAGGAAGAAAAATGGTCCAGAATACAAGATCAACTAGAAATTACATGAAAACTGAAAAGTACAAGTAAACTGAAAAGGATCCTACGAACACTCGCCAAGGATCGTACCTGATGGGTAGATACAACTCTCGAATGTTTGTCTCTACCATAATCCTTGTCAAATTTCCACCTTCGAGCTACCTCCAGTCCTGGTACCCTCATCCTCCATCAGCGATGTCTATCATCTGCACCAAACACAACAAGGTGCGAGTGTAGCCCATGCAGGGGTGTGTATAAGGATACTCAGTAGGGACCTCGAGACCCTCGAAGGTCTCACAAAATCCACAATGGATAAAACACAAAGCATGGAATAAAAAATCAACCTTACTAAGGTATATTCCCATACATATTCCATAGTGATCTACTATAGCCATGTCATTCACGAGGAAGCAGAAGGCCCAACCCTTAGCTAATGTACAACTGTTCTACGAACGAAAGATTACCATGAAGGTAACACCACAAGGGTAAGTACCACAAAGGTAATCCCACACAGAATAATATAATGATTTTATCACCAAGAAGGTAAGTACTATAATGGTATGCCACTCTAAAGAATTCCACTATGGTATCACCACCAAAGGGTTCACCACGAAGGTATGTACCAAAATTGTACGCCACATAGAAGAATAGCACAATGTTATCACCACAAAAGTAATTACCACAAAGTTACACCATAATGAAGGTTACAACAAAGGTAATGACTCCTATCAAAACAGGTATAACTTAGGTATGGTATCAAAGATGATTAGATGTAACTATTGAATCATCATACTCTATTAAGAGGCAGACCCATGTAGGATCCTAAATCATCAGACCCTTGTCGGATCCTAAATCATCAGGCCCTCATAGGATCCTAGTACAGAAGACCCACGTAGGATCTTAGAGTATTCCCACTTGGATTTCCTAGAGAGGATCCATGTAGGACCCTAGAACACAGACCCACATAAGATCCCAAATCATAGACACACAAAGGATCCCTTTCTCATTTAACAGCTTGCCTCAGTGTTCCTGCACTAAGCTCGGTTGTTTCTAAGAGGGTATTCTCCTAAAGCCATAGGTCAATACTCTAACTGCCACGAAGTCTCACGAAAATGTATCCCAAAGGACCACCACATAAAAGGGTTATTTACGCAATAGGTGGTGTGTCAATTGGACTCCCAGTCTATATGTTATTATCCTTTCAGTCCTGAGGGCAAGGTTGGATTCGTGTTCGATCCAACCCAGCTAAACCTCAACTTTTTCCAAAAAAAAAATTTTGTATACCAAAATTATCGTATCAATCCATGTTTTTGGCACCATAGACGGTTCATCAAATGGATGAACCCAACTCGAGATATGGCCAAAAGAGAGATAATGGTTGAAGTAGGTCTGGGTCCGATCCGACCCAGCATGCTGGGTCCAGCCTGGCCCATGGTGCAGCCTGCGATGGGCAGCCCGCTCGGCTCCCCTGCTGGCTGGATGGCCAGCCTCCTCGGCAAAGCGTAGTCACACATCGTGCCATCACTAGCGGCAGGTAGTGAGTCGTCCACCGTATTCACCACCGCGGCCTCTTGTTGTGACTCTTGCATGCTAGGTGGTGTTGGTGTGCGCCGCCGCCCCTTCGCATGGTCTGCTGCCACCCTTGCATCGTCATGGCCGATGGGCCTCAGACCTTCTCCAGCTGTGCAGTCATGTTGCCGCCTCCCTCGTGGACGAACGGTGTGCCGACCACAATTCCCAAGTACCTCCAGTGTCGGTCACCAGCACGGGTCACCGACAACATTTCTCGGGTCACTGGGCGCGCCCGGATGGCTTGTTCGTCATTATGAATAATTCTGCACTTGTCTCCGGATGTCGCCATTGATTTATGTCCATCCAAATTCAAAAAAGTTTCAGAGTGGTTGGGTCATGTTCATTTGGCCCGAACCCTCTCTGTTAGAATGGTAGCAAGAAACTTGTTTATTCTTGAGTCATGAGGAATGTCAAGAACTGTGTAAGGGGAATATAAATAAGAAATCTTTCCTCGATTTATCATTGGAAGATGTCGTGAGAGAGAAAACGAATTCACTGGGGATGGTGACGTCAACGTTCTTCACTCCTGCAATATTATTCCAATACAGGTCCCTGAGTCATCCTCATTCATCGATTTCGGAGGTCGTTCTTCGTTAAAGAATGTTCTCCTGAAGCCCTCCTCTTCCTTTCCTGAAACTTTTTCCTCACAGGAGGTGTGGTTCATATTTTAATAGAATAGATATTTATTTAACTAATGTTTTACATTAATTAAATTAGGTTGGAAGAATCAATTTAGTTATGTTGGAACATTAAAGTGGGAACAATTGAATTGCACATTAAATTGAATTCACGTTGGCATATTAAATTAATGGAAGGTGGAAAAATTTATTAAGAGAGAACCAAGAGTCACACCCTCATTAATGATGGAGTTAAAGAGTTGGGCGGTCCCCACCATTTATTTCAAATTCAAGGTGTTTTCTATCTCGGGTGGTACCCACCCCTGAGCATTACAATGGGAGGTTAAAAATAAAACAAAAGTTATTCTTTATTTGATTTTTAGATCCATGAAAAACTTGAAATCTAACATTCACCCTCGACTAACTGTAGTCGAGGTGATGGTCTCTTTAAGTGAATTTCGTTGTTGTCTGTTCAATAGTGCCCACAAATTTCAATTCCGAGCACCAGTTCAAAAGTAACAAAAACCCACTCGCACGTTTACAGAACGTACATAAAAAATGTTCAGGAATTCCTTCCAGGAACATCGGGACTCAGAATCACGCGGTGTCAATTTTCACAAACTCATAAAATTCCCATATAAAAAAATTACATAGAAATTTCCATGTATTTAAAACATAAAATATTATTGAGTAGATATTGTTTTAGATGAAATTGTAAATAGTGTACTATGTTTTACCTACACCGTTCATGGGGTTCTTGATCAGTACCTTAATAAAAATAATGCTAAAAAGACATGATATGGGAACGATCATATACTATATGGATAATCCATGATATAGCATGGATGAGGGAACTGCATATGGTGTTGATACCCTCTTGTGAGGAGTTTTCAATGACATTATTTAGAGTTTAAATTTTGTTACTTGGTACTTATTCCATATGAAATATAAAAATTTTAGTTATCAATTTTGTTTTAAGTTTTGGTGCAATATGTAATACTATTTTGTCATGATTATTTTCTATCAGTCCAATAATTACACCAATATTTATTTTACTATTTTTTTGTGATAATTTGATAAATTGGGTTTACTATAAGAACCTAGATTTACATATAACGACATTTCTTTATTTTTACAGAATAAATAATATATTTAACAAACACAAACTCAATGACAATTTTAGTTGATTGCCTTTGGAAACATGGAATCATAAACTACTTGTTAAAAACACATATACATATTCATCATAATATTTCATCACAATTAGATTCCTTTTTAAAATAACATACTTTCTTCCTTTCATTGTATCCTATAGAATATAAACATAAGTATGGGTGAGCTCCAATGCATAGAAAGGGTAAACATGGGAGATACATACAAATTACATGATCATAAGGGTATAAAATCATAAGAATAACATTTCAATATACTACCAATAATATGTATGATCAAATAATTGAGTAAATTCATAAATATTGTAATTTTATAAGATATAAATCATGGGGGGTTCAAGAGAATATTCTATGAAATCATAACACTGAAATAAGAAATGGAAATGTGGAAGAAACAAAAAAATATAAAATTACTTCAAAATTTGTCCAGGAATTAATTCTAAGGTCATATTAGTAGTATGTTTTCACTCCCCATACCATCATTGTTTTTCATTGTTCTGCCACATGACCATCTTAACATTCAATGTTCATTTCTAATATCATATTAGTGGATAAAGAGTTTAATTATACCATGTTCGCTCCCCGTTCTAACCATGTCTATCTCATGAGATATAAAACATTACCCAATGGATTGGTGGGAGATAAATGTCCCACCACCCAGATAATGAAAACAATAAATATGTGTTCCTAATGTACATAAATCATTCAACATATTAAACCCATTGAATAAATTGGTTTACAAAAACATCATTCTATCATAAAATAATCCATGGAATATAAAAGGGTTTCATAAATATCATTCCACAATAACCATAAACAAATTTATAAATAAAAATGAATGATATAATTGAAAAATATCCCAAGTGTAACCTTAGTAACAAAAAATATTTTTATCATAGACTAAAAATAATATTGGGATATCACTTGTAAAAAATTCTTGGTAAAATTTCCATTCTATATTCAAAATGTTTTCTTTTTGATAAAGGTTGTAAAATTATAAAATAAATAATTTTATTTGAGAAAAAACTTCTAATATTGAAAGGTATTCATTAGGGAATTATGGAATGCTGATGGCTGAAAATTATGATCATGTTTTATATTATTTAAAAAATATTACATTCATACTTTTTCTAAAAAGTCACAGTGTTCCTAATTTGTAAAAACAATAAAATTATTCCATTCAGAACTTCTAGTAAAAATTAAAAAATGGGTAAAATTTAATTTAAATATCTCAAATAGAATTGTAGAAATAGTTTATTAAAAACATTTTTTTAAAACATTGAAATGGATGATAATTACATCCCATCCAAGACAAAAAAATGTATCAATCCAAAATATTTATGACATTATGATATAAACACAAATCACATTATATACACTATAATTGTATTCCTCATGCAATAAAAAACCAGGGAGATGAAAATCCATTTATCTTTGAGGTAATTCTCCTAAAATTCATTTATGGTCAGTAGATACACCATGTAAAGGAATCCAGTAGTATATAAGGCGTGATTCCCAAATATATAGAAGTGATACATAAACCATTTACCATATATTGTGGTTTCATTAACACACATTAAAACTTAATTTGTTTTAAATATTATTTTATTATATGTCTACTATAGAACCATATTCATATATATATATATAATACATATATTATTTAGTTATGACTTAATATTAGCTGTTTATTAATAATTCCATTTTGGTGTTACATTTCAGGTAATATTTTGTTTGTTTTTTCATGTTTGGACTTGTTATCCTTAGTACCCTTACAGAATTTATGATTTCATAATATCTATAATGATAAAAATGAAATAAATATCATATGTATATTCATCATATATGTATTCACAGTTATTAATAAAATTTTGAGATAGAAAATAAAATACATCATTCATGGAGATGTAAGGTTGTATCTACGCATAAATTTTGTTTTAATTTTCACTTAGTGTAAAATGAAATGATAATATACGATATATTATAATTACACAATCATTTTTATGTCATATAAAATATACTGATTCAAAATAAATCATCATTATTACCTGATTTGTGACATAGAGGTAAATAACTAATCAAGTAGCATCGTAGAGATGGTAATACATACATATACACAAGTGATGTCATCATTTTCCTAAAATATTAGATGGATGGTAAAAATTTATACATGAAATTTTCATTATATAAGTATAAATAGACCATAAATATCATATATAAATATTAAACTAGTCATAATTATCTATCATAAAATTTGATGATTGAAAATGAATTGTATCCCTACATAATGATGGGAAGTTGTACATATGCACAAGAAATACTTTCATTTTATTATAAATTGGATGTATAATTATATTTTAATAATCACGATAAAATTTTATAATATTGAGTATGACTAATTTGTTGTTTCATGATATATATGAAATATTTATTATAATTGTAGAAGATTAGACGAATAGAATTATCGGTTAGAGCAATTAACTATTCCTCAGATCAAATACTTCAGATATCCCCATAAGGACTATAGAGTCTATCCTTTGGGAGAAACATAACCTATAAAATGTTTTTATTAAATTGGATAAGAGAAATTTTATTGGGATGGTCAACTTTAAAGGGTCAATGAGAGGTTAATAACTAATGGAGATGGTTCCCTTTTATAATCACGGTGGGGGTCAATTTTTGAATCTTCAAAAATATTAATTTCAAATAATACAAAATTTAATAAAATATACGCCAAAATAAAATGTAAGAAAATTTATTAAGTGATATAGTTATTATACCATCATTCAATAAATTTTTTCTAGTTTTGATTTAATTTTTAATCTTATATTTTTTATTATATATTAGTTAACCAATTTTCATTTTAATTATGGATAAAATGTTTTAATGATAATAGGATTTAATTTTTAACATATTAATTGTAAATTGGACAATGAAAAGTCAATTTATGATACTTTCGACCATATCTCATCTCCTGGACTTTATTAATTATTTTATTATATTAAAATAATTTATTAAAATATTAATTTCATAAAATATCATTAGTGTCAATTTTTATAGTATTCATTTTTTTATTTTTAAAAATATCATAACTGCATGATATATTCAATACAACAATATTAACACGTACCTAACATGTCAAAAGAATTTATAATATTCTTATATGATAATATTTATATATATTTTCTGTATTTTAAAATTGTTAATATCATTTATTTCATATTTCCTTTAATTGATCTATTATAATATCATCATCACATAAGCCATTATGTTATTTATTTATTTCCTAAAAAATAAAAATAATTAAACATGATAATGAAAAAAAATTCAAATGATTATTTACAGTCTAATATAACTTATATATAACCGTCTATTACAAATTCTATGGTTATTTAATGTTTGAGAATAAAATCATTTAATTTTCATTAATGAGAATATAACTATTTTCATTCACTCGGCAATGAGGCTTAAAAAGGTTAAAATCTTGAACTAATGATTCTTTTTGTCAAAACCCACTCTTCTAGTTAAAATAGGATGACTATTAGGTTAATTTAATATTGTTTATAATATTATTTGTTACCCTAAATTACATGATTTACCTATAACCATGTTCATAAAAAATTACTAATGCTACTATTCATAATACAAAAAAATGGAACGAAACCTATTTACATAATTTAGACCCCCTAATTGAAAATATGGATTCCCTCTTTATAATTTCAAAATCATAATCTATAGAAATTAATTTAAAATTAACCATTTTGATGGGATGAGAATGTTGGTTAATAATGTTAAAACATGAAAAATATTGATATGTTTTTATATATAAGTTTAATGTATAATTAATGTCGTCTTTCTATTTGGGATTAAGGAAAAATAATTATCTAATTATAATCTACTATAAATGAATAATATAATTTAAACCTAGAAATAATTTCTATTAATGAAGTTGGTTTCAATTAAAAGTTAGTATTTTTACTATTCATTAAACCATTAATCCAATCTAAAAAAGAAAAAACAATTAAACCAAGATCTATTTTTATATTACAATTTAAAATAATATGTTCATTTTTTAAAATATAAATATAAAAGTGTTAAAAATTGGATTTAAATTGAGTTCTCCATTAAATATAAATAATATTACCCTTTTGAAAAATATATATTTTATAAATAATAATGGGTTGGTTGTTATATTTTGCATATAAAATTTATTTGATGAATATAGATTTTTTTTATTTAATATGAGACATATATATTTAATTAATATCATTCATGAATTTTAAATAATTTTTTTATTTTAGAAATAAAAACAGTGGGAAAATCTTAATAAATATATTTCATTTATAATAAATTAATATATATTACAATTCCAAATTAATTAGTAACCATTGATTTCATATTACAACACATATTTATATTTTATGTTATTTAACACTATTCATAATTTCTAATTTAATAGAATGGTTATGTCTTATTATACTGTGTAATAATATTTTAATAATATACGATTTTCCTCTATAACATACATTTACCTATAATGAATGCTATCCAAATAATAGCCATTGTGTTTAACAAATACCAAAAATAGTGTTTCATATAGTTGTAGAAAAAATAAATGTTCCTTATAACACTTGATTAACATTGTATAGTTTATAATACAAGAATAATGTGGTAATTTCATATATCATATACTATATTAAGTGTTATGTGGTGTGAAAATTAGCGAAAAGATGAAATTATTTAAAAAACTCACAGAATCGTGGAATGTTCAGTACACCCCCTTAAAATAAATGTCATCCCCAAAACACATATGGGTTTAAAAATGTTTAATACTTTAATGCCACTATCATAGAATAACACTTCATGAAAATGAATACTAAAACATCCGTATAAAAAAAATTAGAAACATAATTGTTTACAAATGTAATTCATAATAATGTATCCATATAAGAGAACATAGGTGGAATGTAAAAACATTGACATGGAAGAGAAGTCAAATTATAATTATCTTATGAAATGTGATAAAGATTATTGTTTAGAGAATGTTATAAATTCAAAAATCCTTAAATACATTTTAATCTAAGGGACCATTTGATTCATCAAATATTAATGTACAAGGATTACATTTCTGGACTTTGTATCCTTTCAATAGAGTTGGATAATTTTTCATGACAATAAATAATTAATTAATTGAGAATAATCCCATACCTTCATTGGACCTTGATAAATTTCAACTTCATCTCTTATTTGAATAAATAAATGTAATTTTTTCATTCCCTATGAATTATAAGATCAAGAAGTCCTTCAAATGATAGGTTAGAATAAAAACAAAGGTTAATAATGGTTATCCAATATGCATAAATTATCACATCGAATGATAATACATTAATCTCTCAAACTTAAAAAATTTATAAATGGTTCCCTTTATGATCCTTATAAACAAACCATTAAAAATATTATAATTGACATTGAAAAATCAAATACTCATTTTTACTCTAAACAAAATGATGTACCTCTTAGTTTTCACAAACCTACATGTGGATATTGTTATAATATACTCTCATGAAACGTGGAAATAACCACCATTACCCTAAAACCTTAGTTAAAACATGAATGATTTAAAAATTTCCCCTATTCCTCATATAATAAATATATAATCTCAATCCCTAATCCACCTTATCATTATATTTCTAAATAGATACATGTCATCAATATTAACCCGGGAATCTTATAAAAAATCAAATATCAATTTTTCGAATTATTAACCCAACATCATGAACATATTAAGGGTCATACTTCCATTAATATTCATACCACATCATTTATTTTTATTTTTTACAATTACTATTCAATATTTGATTTACAAACCATAAGGAAAACTATAATGGACCAATCCATAGATATTTAATTATTCAATAATTCCATAAATGTATTTCTACTTCATAATTCGTGAAATACAATACCTAAAAATAAAATCATTCCACTATATTGTTTTCATATTCCACATCAACAATAGTAATCACTTGGGATTCCTCTTTATTTTGGATTAATGTTTTCACTAATGTCAATCATCATCATTATACCAATGATTTTGGTGTGGATTAGAATAGTTACCATTTTCCTTCACCATGAAGCATTAAAGTGTGGAGGGTTCATTTTGAGTAGCCTACAATATATTCACCTAATTAAATAAATTTTTACCATCACATCAAAATTAAAATTCTTGATGATCTAATTTTTCACACTTAAAATATATTTCGGTCACCTTAAGAAAGGTTCCAACAAGTTTCATTCCACGCCATGAGCATAAATTAAATCTCATGCTCTTATTCTCAAATGTTTTTACATTTTATTTGATCTCCAACATTTATTTATTATTAAATCAATTAGATAGATATTTAACTGTAATAGTCATTTCCAACTTGATATCAAAAGATGTAGTTCATTCATTGCTAATGAAGTGTATTATATTTAAATCACTTTGAATAAATGTTTTTAGCCCACTAGGGAATCTGTCTACCTTAATTATTGGTTGGATGAAAATATCGTAAGTGCACTTTTGATTTCTTCTAAAACTCTCCTATTTGATAACAACAAACTCATCATACCTTTTCATTAACTCAAGGAACTATCTCTCTATATCTGTACGAAGAACATGAGGAATTTACGTATTGATGAATAAATTCATGAACTCACCCCAATCCATTGATTCAATTTCACCTTACTACCCTATATTCTTGATAGAAGTCCAAATTTGGTCAACATAATATTATAATTGGTAGATACCCAAAATTAACTTTTCATGTTATGATCACTAAAGGATTTAAAATAAAATTTTAGTTGTATTGAAATTTTTTTAGTAACAACTAGATCAGAATGGGCACTGTATGTAGTTATATTTTTTCTTATGAAAGGAAAAATATTAATTTTCCCATCACTTCTAATTTTTTATTAAAAAATGATTCATTGTCTGTGTGATTATAGTGATATGTTTTTCCATTCTATATCATAGGAAATTTTCTTTCTCAGTAGGATAATTATTTCATTTCCCATAGCATTAATAATTAATATATTTTTATCAGGTTCCAACCATTCAATAAAACAGTAGTAAATCGTTATTAACATTATTATTAGTGAAAAAAAATTGTATATGGAAATTATTTTCAATCTATAAAATATTAGTTTTAATCCCAATTTAACTATTTTTTTTCAAAAATTAAAGGATTGTAACATATAAAACAATTGATCCATGAAGACATCGAATAACCATATCCATAGAAATACATCTAGGGATCCCAAAAAAACCCCATCCTAGTTCCAAATTGTTTATTGAACCTTATCTCTTATACCAATTATAATGGCCTCATCTTATCAAAAATTGGATTTACATCATTTTTATATAACATTTCATAAATTACTAAAAGGAAAGTCCAAATACATCATTATTTTAATTCCTATGGATGCATTGAAACTTAAACAAATAGTTCGTAACACATATACATTTTATTCATGGATTTATTAATAACAATAACCCTTTTAATGTATGTTAGACTTAATTAATATATTTATATACTAATGAAAAGATTCATAAGAATGGCTGATCTCATATGCTATTTAAATATATAAATGGAAGATATGTAATCATTATAAGAACAATAGGGTGTAAGAACAAAATGATACCATTTGAAGATCATAAACTACATGTGAATGATCATGTAATGGAGTAATTTCATATTGTTTGGTACTTCATAAGACATAAATTATATTGGATAAAATTTTATAATATATGAAGGAATAAAACTAAAATAACTCATGGGATTTTCACAGACACATAAGAAAATAATTTTATTTCTATATTATTGAAGGAATCATTGTCAAAACCATAATATTACTATGTGTTAACACCCCATACCATCTTGGATGTTTTTGTTCACTCCCATGAACATTATAGTAGTAAAGGATCACTCCTGATACCATCATACTATAAAATTACTTTTACTGAACCATGTTCACTCATTATTCTAGCCATGTTTATCTCATGATATATAAATATTTACCCAATTAATTGGGGGAGGTAAATTGGACCCACCCATGATATAATGAAAACCATAATTATGTTTAAAAAATGAATATAAATCATTTATCATATTAAAAACCCATGGAATTAAATGGGTTTCATAAAAATCATTTAATATAAATATAACCCAAGTAAAATAAATGGCTTTCAAAAATTTCATTCCTTAATAAATAGAATCCATTCATAGAAAGAATAATAAATGTATAATTGATACATATCCAAAATAAAACATAAGTAACATATAATAATGTTATCTAATATGGAAAATAATTCTGGGAAGTTACATGAAAACAATTATTGGGAAATATATCCTCTCTTTATTAAAAACATTTTCTTTTCAAAAAATATCATTCAATTATAAAAGAATAAATTTTCATTGAAAATAGCCTTATAATATTTTATTTGTAGATTCAATAAATTAAGTATTCATTATTTAGAAAAACTACTTATAGGTACGATATATTTAAAAACATTCCATTCATACTTTTTATATAAAATTCACAATGTTACTCATTTAAAAATCACCAAAAAATTATATTAAAATCATTTAGAAATTGTAAAAAATATGGAAAATTTATTTTTAACACACATATGAGATTTAAGACAAATACAAATATTTTTTTAAAACATGGACATTGAAGAAAAATATCCCCCAACAGTTACATAAAATGAAACAATCCAATGTAATGATGGGATTCGGAAATAAATACTCATCACATTTTAATCTGATGAATAAAATACCCAATGAAATAATGGAAATTATATGGATATGAAAATATAATAATTATCTCCAAAAGTCTCATGAAAGTCATTTATTTGTAGAATATACCCCACATAGATGAAACAGGTCATGTATAAGGCATGTGTCCCATAGTAATAAAACTATGAAATAAATCCCTCACTTTGTGTATTGAATTAATTTTCACATTGAAAAATGTACTATATATATATATATATGTTTATTATGTTGTTATCATAGAATAATAATCACATTTATATATATATATTCAATTTTTGATTTAATTTGGAATTAATATTACTCATTTACTAATAATTCCTTGTTTGTGTTACGCATCAGGTAATATCATCCTTTTTTATTTCATTTCTGGATTGATATCATGGTTCCTCTTAAATATATCATTATTCCATAATTTCCATAATTATAATCATGATATAATTATATTAAATATAATCCTTATATATTAATTCAATGTTATTTATAAAAAATTGTGATATAAAATAAAATACACCATTCCGGGAGATGGTAGGTCGTACATACACATGAATTATATTTTCATTTTACTGTCAGGTGAAAAGATAAGAAGTTTTATGATATATTATGGTTACATTATTTTTATTTAATATATAACATATATATTAATAATATTTTTCTTTTTTACAATTCAATTTTAATATATGTGACTAACGAATCACATCGCATTGTGGATATGACAAGACATACATATGCATCTGCGACGTTTCCCACAATATAATATGGATGGTAAAAATGTAGAAAATAAGTTATAATTTAATATTTATAATAATGTACAAAATTTATACATAAATATAAATCCAATATTAAATCTCACACATAAAATATCGTGATAGAAAATTATTTTTATTGATCTGTGGAGATATTAAGCCATATGTATGCATAAGTGACACACTAATTTTATATAAGAAAGGGGTTGTATAATGGTGTGTTCATAATAATAATAATATTTCACAATTGTGAGTATTCTGATGTTATTATTTAAACTTTTATACCATATATTTAAAGTGGTTATAGAATAGTAAGAAAAGAGAATGGTTGGTTATAATGATTTCCTCTTCTTCAGAATGACTCCTTTAGACCTGCTATAATGGATTCTTGGATTACACCTTTTGGAATAACAAAACCTCTATAGTGTTTCTAGGGATGGGGAGAAAAGAAATTTTCTGGGGATAATAGTTCTTAATGTCTCAAAACAATGTGAACAATTGAGGGAGGAGGTTCCGGTTTATAATGGAGGGAGTGAATACTTTAGGAATTGCCAAAATATTACATTATTATAAAATTAATCTAAAAAAAATCATACTTGGAATTTATTAGATTTTATGATTATAATGGGTTATAATATCCCCAAAAAATATAATTTCTTATATTTTTTATGTTATTTTAAACTTTTAATTAATTATTAAACCATAGTTAACTAATTTGAATTTTATCTATGGTAATAATTCATTTAATGTTAAGAGGATATAGTTTATTATATATAAAGTGTAAATGTGACCATAATTGGAATATAAATGAAATATTAGGACATATCTCATGACATTATATTTGTATTAATTTTTTTTTTATTTTTTGAATTTATTAATAAATTATTACTTTTAGAAATTTTCATTAGCATCAATTTTGACACTATACATTTTTTATCTTTTAAAAATATCAAAAAAAATAATATCATTGAACTAACTAGGTTAAAGAATCCTTATCATGTCATAGTCATTGAAAAAAATTGTGGATGATATTAATTATTTAAAATTTTATTTACATTAATATTTTTAATATCATTTATTCGGTATTTCCATTAATTAAACTATTACTCCATCGACATTTAATAATGATTCATGTTATCATTTTATTTACTAAAATATTTAAAAAATTATCCTAATAAAGAAAATAAATTAATTATTTAAATAATTATTTATATTTCAATTTAGATTATTTATAATGATCTATTAAAATAGATATAGTTATTGAAAAAGTTAATATGACATCATTAAATTTTCTTTTAATGAAATATAATAAATGTGTTACACTCATCAATGGGGACTATAACAGTTATAATCCCACCGCATGGAATATTTTTTTAGTAACCCACTGATACAACGATATTATAACAATTATTAGGGTAATTTTATATTATTTATAATATTATTTCTTATAATTTACTACCCAATTTATCTTTCAATATATCAATAAAACATCTCTACGGTTACTATTCACAATTCCAAAAAATATCTAAAATATATTTATATAATGTGGAATCAATAATTCTAAATTTGGAATCCATTTTACAAAATTCAAAATTTAGATTTCCTTGTAATTAATTTAAAATTAATCTCAATGATGGTGTGAGAAAACATGTTAGTTATGTGAAATTATGTAAATGATTGAAATGTTTTTATATTTGTGATCATTATAAAATTTATTTATATTATCTAACATATATTAACTACTAAAAATTTTATCAAATTTTAAATTAAAAACATTCTATAATTTAATTTGAACTATAAATTATTTTGATGTGAATAGTTATTTACATTAAAAATGTATTATTTTTTCTATTTTTCAAAACATGAAACTTAACAGAAAAATAAAAAAATTATACCAAATATAATATTTATATTCTTATATAAAATAAAATGTATATTTTTGAAAATATACTATATTAATTTTTCAAAAAAATTGTTTTAAAATGAGTTCAACATAAAATGGAAATAAAATTACACTTAAAAATATAGTTTTATATGATAAAGATTGGTTTGGTTAATATCTTATGCCTATAAAATATTTTGTGTGAATATAAAAAAATTATATTTATTACGTAACATAAAATTTTCATTAATATAATTTACTAATTTTAATTAATAAAATTATTTATTTCCAATTGACATCGGGGAAACAATAAATCTATTTTATTTATAATCTATTTGTATAAATTTTTTATTTATAATTAATTTAGAACTCATGATTTCATATTATAAACCTTATATTTTCAAATGTTTTTTATACAATTCATATCCAATAATTTGAAGACATGTTTATATTTTTTATATTAAATAATTACATCTTAAAAATATACAATTGTTCAATAAAACTCTGTATTTTGGGTAATACATGCTATTGTTACAACTCAACATTGTTTGTAACATGAGAGAAACATCGTGTTGTGTGTGCTGTAAGATAAAAAAAAATTCTGTGTGTAGCACATGTTATCCCTTATGCAGTGTATAACACACGAATAACATGGATATTTTCTATAAAGGAAGATAAATTTAGTAAATCATGATATGAATAATATCGAAAAGACTAAATTAATTTTTTAGAATATATTTCACCAATTATGGTGGTGATACATATTGACTATCCATGATTGTTATTTAACCCTATCTACTAGTTGGATGACTCTTCCATATGGGGATGTTTAGCTGAGATCATCTGACCTTATAGATCATAGAACTAGTGTATGGCACCTGGGTTGGGATATAATTCCCCTAAATAACCCATACAAATTTGAATAACCTTCCTGACAACATCTAATGTATTTCTATTTAAATCATGATCATTTCACAATGATTTGGAGGAGTATCTAGGAGGACCCATATTTTAATATATAACAGTTCTAACTATTGTTATATGTGTGAAAAAATAATTTACAATTTCAAATAACCATAACATTGATAAATTATTTCGTCATTTGAAAATATTTATTTATCTCTTATGGAAGTCATATTCGGATTATAAAATTCCATTGTATTTTAGAAGATGATTTTCACTAATAAAAACTAATTAATTTTAAAAAAATAAATACCCAAATACCCAAATTATTATGAGAGTTTTCTTCATTAAATAAAACATTCAATTATTCAATGTATCCTATAAATAGAAATATATGTCATGAGGACATAAAAGGAATGTTTCGGCATTCCATTTCAAATATGGAAATAAATTATTTTTGAAAAACATTCATTCAAATTAAATGAGGAAAAAATTATGATTATAAATTATTTGTTATACATGAAAAAAATAAAATATCATTTTATAAACATGGAAATTAAATAGTAATATATTTTTATGTAAAGCCTTAAGGAGGAATTTTTTCAATGAAAGTATCATTTTTACTTGGTAAAAACTAAAATAATAATAAAATTAAATAATTAAATTAAAGAATCCATTAAATATAATGATACAAATTAATCTATTTATATAATATTTAAGACGTTATTTATATACCCCTTATAAAATATTTGATGTGCATAAAATCTAGAATTTCTTCATAGAATAGATGTTGTGATGAATCCCCTTACATTGAGTCTGAAAAATCATATGTGTCATTATTGTACTAAATAATAAACATGGGTTAATTTTTTTCAATCCTATGAAAAAACATCTATTTTATTATATTTTCTGTTTCAATTAATAACATTTTATATATAACAACATAATAAATTAATTTTCTATTAGCTCAATTGACGATATACAGTTTATTTGTCAGTAATGACTTTTGATTGTCAACTAGGGTCAAAGGGGTGACTATTTAAACATATACAAAATAATAATAACGAAATAATATTCATATTTATACTTAAATTATTCGTTTAAAACCAAAATGATATATGGTTATAAAAAATGATCAAACATTGAAATCCAGGATAAGAAAGGATCTACATATGTTTGAGTATTGTTTAAATTATTAATGATCATTTTTGATGTTTTTTTATTAAGATTTATCTTTATAAAGTTATGATTATATTATAAATACCATAAATTTTTAATATAAATACATATAAACATATATATGTCTTCTGGTGTAATTGGATTCACATATCTTTGAGGAGGTAGTAATTCACTTGTCCACATACAATATTATCACAATTTTCAGTGTGTGAAAAGGTAAGAAGAAATTTATATATTATATTAAATGAAATATAATTACGTCATAAATATTATAATTATTTCAAATATTTTAATTATATTAATTATTGTTTACGTTATTACCTTCCATGAAACATGGTAGTGAACAATACATCACATCTCTTCGTGAGGTGGTAGACCTCCATACACACGAGTGGTGTTATTATATCTTTATGGTATGAAATATGAATAGATGTATTTTATAAAATTACTCCATAGAAAAAAAATTGTAATCAGTATCATAATTATCATATATAAATTGATTTCATTTCATTATTTTCAACCATGGTAGGTGGTAATTAAAAAAAAATTAAATCGTTTCCCAGTGCCATGGTCCAACGTAAACATAAATGAGGATTTCGTTATCCATATGATGGAAGTTGGAATGGATAGAGGTTTTTACCATAAAATAAAAATATAATTATATATAGTATACATAATTTATTATATAATCAATGTATAATAAGAATTTAATGGCGTGGATGACGGAAAAAACATAAATTAATGTAGATAAACATTACCTCTGCTTCGGGTAACTCTATTTGTTTTTCACTAAAAGACGTCCAAGGATATATTTCATCCCTATGTAAGGATTCTAATATCAGTTTATGTACGTGGATAAGTGACGTGGTTGTGTCATTTATGATAAATATTTTACGAGATGTGTTAATAATAGAGGATATGGGGGGCCTTTTAGATGTGAGGTGAGTGGAAACTTGTAAATATTTTAAATAGAGAATTTGAACCATGTTTTTCCTTTTCAAGTGGATCCAATAATTCTACAAACTATACAATTGAATGGATATAATGAAAATATCACCATAAAATGGTCCCCTTCCTTGTTTTTCATCTTTCCACTTACTATTATTGTAGTCACTTGGAATTTCTAATTTTTTCCTCAATCTCTATGAATAATTTTAATTACTTTCAGTAATATATTTAGTAAAAATATTATTAAACATAATAGAAATTAATTATTATGGCTTTTAAAACTTTTAAATCCATTATTTCAACTCCAATTCACATAAGTGTAAAAAATGAATTTATTATTATTACTAATGATGCGGAGACACAATGGGTTTTTAAAAAGTCAATATTCCTTAATACAAAAAAAGGTTCTATAATAAATCAATGAATAATAACAATAATTTGACGAAAATAAATTTGTATTTACTTATATATTTTCTATAAATTTAATTTAAAAATTCAAAATTATGGATTATTTTTATTATTTTAAAAGATGAAATATAATTCATT
The DNA here is from genome assembly GCA_963277665.1 of Viscum album. Taxonomy (NCBI): domain Eukaryota; kingdom Viridiplantae; phylum Streptophyta; class Magnoliopsida; order Santalales; family Viscaceae; genus Viscum; species Viscum album. The sequence goes on from OY728127.1 coordinate 2,050,318,786, forward strand.
TTAAAATAGTTTCTAGAAAACCCTACCATTAAATTGATAAATAAATAAATATTAAAAACTAATAAAATATTGATTCATAAATAATTGCACAGATAAAAAGTATCTAATTAATACATATGGTACTTTAAAATATATTCACAACTTATTGAGGCTTTTATATTAATAAAATTATTAAACAAAATTATTTTTTTATAAAAATATGTTCTTTTTAACTATTGACTAAAAAATAATTATCTTCCAAAAAAAAATTCCGACAATGTAAAGTTGAATATTATGATTATGAATTTATACAAATTTTATAAAAATTAAATCCTTTAGGATTTTAATTAAAATTTTAAATAAAAAATATGAAAATAGTTTAATTGAAACAATTTAAATTTATATTAAAATTTTAATAATAATTTAGTAAATAATATTACTTATTATTTATTATTAATATATATGAAAAATATTCCTTCTATAATTAAATGTGTTATAACATCATGAAACCCTTTTATAAATTGTGTCCTCTAAATTTAGTTCACTTATTAGGCATGTGAGGATAACCTTCCCTAATGTCACATTCAGATTCTCATTATTCCTCTTCTATTATATGTTTTTTCCACAAAATAACAAACAAATGAATAAATTTATTCAAGAACAAACTAACAGTATTATAAATAGAATGAACTGTATTATCATTATTAATAATATTAACTTTCAAAATTACTAATATATGATTTAGAATATTAGACGGATCCATAAAATATTTCATTTACATTATAACATAAAATATGTCATGTACCTAAGATAAACCTGGAGGTAAATCCACTTAGTACGAAATTGATCTTAGTTTATATATTATTTCATAAATTATAATGAATTGTGTACTCAATTTCCAATTCATACCAAAAGACCAAATAATTTTCAATGGAGAAACTTTTAGAAGGATGTAATCATTTACCTCAAAATAAAAATCAATCTTTTGGTTTTCTACATAACTTTTCAACCAACTATGATATCTTCACATCTATCTCAAAATAAACTAAACATTACCTGCCATTTCCTCTACTAAATTAGGTCCCATATACATAATTTCTCCAACATCATCCCGCAATTATAGATTTTTATACTACATATAATAAAATGTTTCAAATGGTGACAAATGTATACTAGGTGGAAAACAATTTTAATATGAAAACTCAACCATATAATGATGTTGATCTCAATTTCCATGGTGATATATTTAGAAAGATAAAAAAAAATTCCATGGTCTAAATAATACACTCAATCTATCCATTTTATTCAAGATTTAAATCTATAATAAATTTTAATTCGGAATCCAATGACATTTTAAGTGTGATGTCCCATCCTATTTACCACATACTAGTGCCCCTATCTGGATGGTCACCTGACCTCAAGTGTTCCTCATTTTACAATAGAGGATTTTAACTAAAATTTAGGATGTAATATAATTTAAGGGGAGACTATACATCTTCTTTAAAAGAAACACAATATAGAAATCAAATCATAAAAAACCATATTTTATATCAAATAATAATAATAATACCCTAACTAAAACTGGAAAGTTTTAAATGATATTCCATAATAGGGAAAACTATTTCCAATATGAAGATGTATATATGTAAATCCATGTATGTTTTCACATGTATATTTTTTACATAATACATGATACATGTGGGAAATATGCATGCAAGGGTTTGTATATACATACCCAGTTGGAAGCCCCAAAAGATGAACTGGGCACAATATGGTATTCAATAGTAGATAATGATATAAAATTCAAGATACAATAAAATTGTAAAGCTCAACAAAACTAAGAGTGAAGGTAGTATCTTCCAAACAGAAGTCCAAAACATAGTATGTAGGTGAACTACCAATCGCATATACACTACCAATATTAGGAGAATAGACTCATATAACCACTATAAGTTAAATACAGAAAGCACGTAGCATACATAGAACATCATCTTATCTTCTAGATGGAGTTTGTAAAAATCCCTAATGCTGATACATTTAAATTATATATAAACTCTCATTCAATGAATCTCAAGTTAGAGAGTTGGGGGATCTCCATATCACAACTCATCCAACGAAGAAGACTATCTAATAGTCCCAAATCTCATTAACTATTCCCATAATCTCATGTGTATATCCAAAAGTAACCATCCAAATCAGACAACACTTCATCACTATTTTTAACAGTTAATTGCTAAAAACTCTAGCTATAGTACAAATGACATGGTATAACTGAATGGTTCCACATTTATATAATAGAGTATCATCATCCAAGATATACTGGAGGGATGAACTCATGATTTGTCGAGGAACCAAGAACTAGTTCTACTGGATGTTATAACTTAGATGATGTTAAGGAACCACTTCCCAGCTCTAATATAGGGTGCCTCTTGGAAGAGGATGATGACCCACATCCCAACTCTACCGCAGGGTACCACATTGAACATGTTGAGGACCAAATAACCAACTATACTAGATGTTAACACTCATAAGATGTAGAGTAACGACATCCCAACACTAAGGGAGGGTACCATATGGTGGATGTCGAGGACCCCCTACCCATCCTCGATGGAACTCACATTCCAAAATCACATCTTAAATAAAAAAGACACAAAATATTGAAGTTCCCTAAAATGGTACTATTGGATACATGAAATGTGATGGGACTAAAATTCCATGTGGTATGGATTCGTAACATAGACATTCCCTAGAAAAGACAAAGGTCCCTTTCGGTGTAGAATTATATTTCTTGTAGGTGGACTACATTGCCTATACTAGATAAATGGGATAGAGGTCATGTGATAATCACTATGTTTGTATACCAGAGTACACAACTATGTATTAGACATTGTGATCATCCACATGAGTTATCATCTATGTGACTCATCACAAGGGGATTTCCAATTGGTGATAGAGTACAAGGAGGGTGGTGGGAATTACACTATATGTCCTACTAATGATTTCTCAACCCCTAGCTACCACCGTGTAACGGGCTACACACTATGTGGTCACCAATTAACAAGACGAGTGGTTGAGATTTTGATTGAAATATGATAAATGACCTACATGATTTAATCTATCCAAATTTCATTATTTTTGGTCCAATATATGAAAAATTATTGTTGATCTACCTGCATATTTCATTTTCATGATGTTTCTTGATGGAAAACAGTTATTGTTCATCTACACCAGTTCATCGTTCTTTCTACACACAACCATGATTTAAAATTTGTATTTCCTAATTTAAAAAAACAAAATAAATATTATAAATTCCTATAATCCTAGATCTATTCCTGTTTCATCATTTTGTGCTTCAATCTCCAATTTTTTGTAAATCTGGATTTCCGATTGGGCTCAGTACTTCTGAAAAATAAAAACAAATTCCAAGGAAACAAATCGATGAAGAACTCAAAAAAGGAGAATATAGAAAACCTATTTTTTATGGATCGATTCCAAGAAATCTTTTCCAATAAATCAATATTGGGGAAACCATGGTTATATAAACAATTCATATTAATTTATATTTCAATTCCTATGTGGATGTGAGGTCTATAGTTATAGAAGATAAAAGAACAAGGGTGGATCTACTCAATATTTTAATCAAATGTATTAGAAATTCCAAATAATGAGTTATATCTCGACAAAAAAACATTTTTTATGAAACATGGGTATTATAATGACTTGAGAGAAGTATCAACATTCAAAACAACCTGGTATAATTTGATAATGAAGTTTTTTCATCATACGATGAGATCCTCCAGTTGAATGAACAATATAGTTCTTGGGAGACTCACATGATTATAAGGACAACCCTAAGGTGTTATCCATGGATATATATATTTATAAAATTTATGTTTAGGTTAAAAAACTTTAATTAAATTAATTAATTAATTCAATCCATTGAACATACAACCATTTAGAGGGGGAACAGAATTCAATTGTTCGAGTCATTATATGTAACAGCTAGTGTAAACATTTCATTATGTATGCAATAGTGGATTCAGATTTATGATATTGATGCAATTTAATATTTATCCCTTGTTATTTTAGATGATAAATTTCATCAATATAATATGTATTTAATTTTGTTCTAAAATTAACTTCAGACAAATTAGACCTCATAATCATGTGTAATTTTAGATCGTATGTCTATAAATATATATTGAAGTATTTAAAAGTCTTACATTGAAAAACCATGTCTCTACACTATTGATGTAGGTCAAGGTACATTTTGGTAACAGTTGGAGCACCGCCCACCTAGAACTCTGAAACTCTCATATCATCTCTTCATGGATACATGTAGGCCCAACTACATGTACCCAAACATAGTTGTTCTCATCCTCATCAATATTATAAATTGAATGTGACCCCCATCATCAAGGTTTTCCATCATATAATACACTATTTATCATCATATTGTCTTTCTCTAGTATTTCTCTGATCTAAATTCTTGAACTACCCATTAATGATTTCTCTTGGTCAAAGAATTATAAATATTGAAAATAATTATTAAATAAAAAAATCAAATTAAAATTGAAATGAATAATAAAACAAAACATAAATTATTACAAAATGATTAGAAAAATATTAAAAAATATTCAAAATAAATCATTATATACACCAATAAATATATCTATATTGTCAAAAGGAAAACAAAAAATAATGAAGTTAACACTACTATGTGGGTCATGAAACCAAGTATTTTTCCCTCATCCATACACTATCCAATCAAAAATAACTAAAATAATAATTATTCCCTTATTATATCCTATAAACACAATACCTATTTAGGTACTGATCATGAATCCCATGTAGGGTGTGAAAACAATGATGCATGAAGAAACAAACCAAATATAAATAAATATCCAATTAATAAGAGTTATTGGATTTCTATAATAATTAATCAACATGTAGTAAAATATATTGTTTGAAATTTCAATTATTCGTTAAAAATAAAATAATTTAATCAGGTTCACGAGAAAACAGAAACCAGCAATAATTACTTTATCCCTGGTTGATATCTCAATCATCTCCATGGGATATCAAAGAAAGAATAAAAATCCATTATAACATAGGACCTCATTATCCATTTAATTACATTTAATATCATAGCTACATGGAACCATAGTCCAATTAGCTCATTTTGGACCTAGAACACCATGTCTAGTACCCTCTGGTTATTCGAAGCATCAGTATGTGTCCCATGAAACACTTTTATAACAACTGGGATTTTGAATCATAACAATTATTCCATTATCATATACTACAATAGAGGATTTTAACTAAAATTTAGGGTGTAGTATAATTAAACGGGAGACTATACCTATTATTTAAAAGAAACACAATATAGAAATCAAATCATCAAAAACCATATTTTATATCAAATTATAATAATAATACCCTAACAAAAACCGAAATGTTTTATATCATATTCCATAATAGGGAAAACTATTTCCAAACTAAAGAAGTATATATGTCAATCCATGTATGTGTTGACATGTATATTTTTTACATAATACATCATACATGTGGGAAATATGCATGCATGGGTTTGTATGAACATACCCAGTTGGAAGCCCCAAAAGATGAACTGGGTGCAATATGGGATTAAATAGTAGATAATGATATAAAATTCAAGATACAATAAAAGTTTAAACCTCAACAAAACTAAGAGTGAATGTAGTATCATCCAAACAAAAGTCCTAAACATAGTATGTAGTTGAACTACCAATCGCATATCCACAACCAATATTAGGAGAATAGTCTCATATAACCACTATAAGTTAAATACAGAAAGAACATAGCATACCTACAACATCATCTTCTCTCCTAGAAGGAGTGTCTAAAAATCCCTAATGCCGATACATATAAATTATATATAAACTCTCATTCAATGAATCCCAAGTGAGAGAGTTGGGGGATCTCTATCTCACAACTCATCCAATGAAGAAGACTATCTAATAGTCCCAAATCTCATCAATTATTCCCATAATCTCATGTGTATATCCAAAAGTAACCATCCAAATCAGACAACACTTCATCACTATTTTTAACAGTTAATTGTTAAAAACTCTTGGTATAGTACAAGTGACATGGTCAAACTGAATGGTTCCACATTTATATAATAGAGTATCATAGTCCAAGATATACTGGAGGGATGAACTCAAGATATGGCGAGGAACCAAGAACTATTTCTACTGGATGGTATAAATTAGATGATGTTAAGGAACCACATCCTAGCTCTAAAAGAGGGTACCTCTCGGAAGAGGTTGAGGACCCACATCCCAACTCTACTGTAGGGTACCACATTGAACATGTTGAGGACCAAATAACCAACTCTACTAGATGTTAACACTCATACGATGCCGAAAACCAACATCCCAACACTAAGGTAGGGTACCAAATGGTAGATGTCGAGGACCCTCTACCCATCCTGGATGGAACTCACATTCAAAAATCACAGCTTAAATAAAAAAGAGAAAAAATATTGATGTTCCATAAATGGTACTATTGGATACATGACATGTGATGGGACTAAAATGCCATGTGGTCTGGATTCGAAACCTAGACATTCCCTAGAGAAGACAAAGGTCCCTTTCCATGTAGAAGTATATATCATGGAGGTGGACTACATTTCCAAACCTAGATAAACGGGATAGAGGTCATGTGATAATCACTATGTCTGTATACCAGAGTACACAGCTATGTATCAGACATTGTGAACATCCACATGAGTTATCAACTATGTGACTCATCACAAGGGGATTTCCAATGGGTGATATAGTACAAGGATAGTAATAGGAATTACACTCCATGTCCTACTAATGATTTCTCATCCCCTAGCTACCACCGTGGAATAGGCTACACACTATGTGGTCACCCATTAACAAGGCGAGTGGTTGAGATTTTGATCAAAATCTTATAAATTACCTCAATCCTTTAATCTATCCAAATTTCATTATATTTGGTCCAATATATGAAAAATTACTATTGATCGCCCTAGATATTTCATTTTCATGATGTTTCTTGATGGAAAACAGTTATTGTTCATCTACAGCAGTTCATCGTTCTTTATATACACAACCATGATTTAAAATTTTTATTTCCTAATTTCAATTAACAAATGAAATATTATAAATTCCTATAATCCTAGATCTATTCCAAGTTCATCATTCTGTGCTACAATCTCCAATGTTTTTTCAATCTGGATTTCCGATTGGGCTCGGTACTGTTGAAAAATAAAAACAAATTCCAAGGAAACAAATCGATGAAAAACTCAAAGAAAAAAGGGAGAATATAGAAAACCTATTTTTATGGATTGATTCGAAGACTCCTTGTCCATTAAATCAATATTGGGGAAACCATGGTTATATAAACAATTCATATTTATTTATATTTCAATACCTAGGTGCATGTGAGGTCTATAGTTATAGAAGATCTAACATCAAGGGTAGATCTACTCATTAATTTAATGATATGGATTACAAATTCTAAATAATGAGTTATATCTCGACAAAAAATCATTTTTTATGAAACATGGGTATTATAATGACCTGAGAGAAGTATCAATATTCACAACAACCTGGTATAATTTGATAATGATTTTTGTCATCATACGATGAGATCTTCCATTTGAATGAAAAAGATAGTTATTGGGAGACTCAGATGATTATGAGGATAACACTAAGGTGTTATCCATGGATATATATATTTATAAAATTTAAGTTTAGGTTAAAAAAACATTACTTAAATTAATTAATTAATTCAATCCATTGAACATAAAACCATTTAGGGAGGGAACTGGATTCAATTGTTTGAGTCATTATATGTAACAGCTAGTGTAAACATTTCATTATGTATGCAATAGTGGTTTCAGATTTTTGATTTGGATGCAATTTAATATTTATCCCTTGTTCTTTTAGATGATAAATTTCATCAATATAATATGTATTTAATTTTGTTCTAAAATTAACTTCAGAAAAATTGGACCTCATAATCATGTGTAATTTCAGATCGTAGATCTATAAATATATATTGAAGTATTTAAAAGTCTTACATTGAAAAACCATGTCTCTACACTATTGATATAAGTCAAGGTACATTTTTGTAACAGGTGGAGCACCGCCCACCTTGAACTCTGAAACTCTCATATCATCTCTTCATGGATACATGTAGTTCCAACTACATGTCCCCGAACATAGTTGTTCTCATCCTCATCAATATTATAAATAAAATGTGACCCCCACCATCATGGTTTTCCATCATATAATGCACTATTTATCATCATATTGTCTTTCTCTAGTATTTCTCAGATCTAAATTCTAGAACTACCCATTAATGATTTCTCCGGGTCAAAGAATTATAAATATTGAAAATAATTATTAAAAAAAAAATTAATTAAAATTGAAATGAATAATAAAACAAAACAAAAATTATTAAAAAATTATTAGAAAAATATTAAAAAATATTCAAAATAAATCATTATATACGCCAATAAATATATCTATATTTTCAAAAGGAAAACAAAAAATAATGAAATTAACACTACAAAGTGGGTCATGGAACCGAGTATTGTTCCCTCATCCATAAACTACCCCATCACATATATCTAACATAATAATTGTTCCCTTATTATATCCTACAAACACAATACCTATTTAGGTACTGATCATGAATCCCATGTAGGGTGTGAAAACAATGCTGCATGAAAAAACAAACCAAATATAAATAAATATCTAATTAATAAGAGTAAATGAATTTCTATAATAATTAATCAACATGTAATAAAATATATTGTTTAAAATATCAATTATTCGTTAAAAATAAAATAATTTAATCAGGTTCACGAGAAAACAGAAACCAACAATAATTACTTTAGCCCTAGTTGATATCTCAATCATCTCAATGGGTTATCAAAGAAAGAATCAAAATCCATTATAACAGAGGTCCTCATTATCCATTTAATTATATTTAATATCATAGATACATGGAACAATAGTCCAATTAGCTCATTTTGGACCTAGAACACGATGTCTAGTACCCACTGGTTATTCTAAGCATCAGTATGTGTCCCATGAAACACTTTTATAACAAATGGGATTTTGAATCATAATAATTATTCCCTTATCATATCCTACAATAGAGGATTTTAACTAAAATTTAGGATGTAATATAATTCAAGGGGAGACTATACCTATTATTTAAAAGAAACACAATACATAAATAAAATCATCAAAAACCATATTTTATATCAAATAATAATAATAATACCCTAACAAAAACCGAAACGTTTTAAATGATATTCCATAATAGGGAAAACTATTTCCAAACTGAAGAAGTATATATGTAAATCCATGTATGTGTTGACATGTATATTTTTTACATAATACATGATACATGTGGGAAATATGCATGCATGGGTTTGTATGAAAATACCCAGTTGGAAGCCCCAAAAGATGAACTGGGCGCAATATGGGATTCAATAGTAGATAATGATATAAAATTCAAGATACAGTAAAAGTGTAAAGCTCAACAAAACTAAGAGTGAAGGTAGTATCATCCAAACAAAAGGCCTAAACATAGTATATAGATGAACTACCAATCGCATATCCACTACCAATATTAGGAGAATACTCTCATATAACCACTATAAGTTAAATACAGAAAGAACTTAGCATACCTACAACATCATCTTCTATCCTATAAGGAGTGTGTAAAAATCCCTAATGTCGATACATATAAATTATATATAAACTCTCATTCAAAGAATCCCAAGTGAGAGAGTTGGGGTATCTCCATCTCACAACTCATCCAACGAAGAAGACTTTCTAATACTCCCAAATATCATCAAATATTCCCATAATCTCATGTGTATATCCAAAAGTAACCATCCAAATCAGACAACACTTCATCACTATTTTTAATAGCTAATTGTTAAAAACTCTAGGTATAGTACAAATGACATGGTCAAACGGAATGGTTCCACATTTATATAATAGTGTATCATCGTCCAAGATATATTGGAGGGGTGAACTCAAGATATGTCATGGAACCAAGACCTAGTTCTTCTGGAGGGTATAAATTATATGATGTTAAGGAACCACATCCCAGCTCTAATAGAGGGTACCTCTAGGAAGAGGTTGAGGACCCACATCCCAACTCTACTGCAGGGTACCAAATTGAACATGTTGAGGACCAAATAACCAACTCTACTAGATGTTAACACTCATAAGATGCCGAGAACCGACATCCCAACACTAAGGGAGGGTACCACATGGTGGATGTCTAGGACCCTCTACCCATCCTGGATTGAACTCACATTCCAAAATCACAGCTTAAATAAAAAAGAGACAAAATATTGATGTTCCCTAAAATGGTACTATTGGATACATGACATGTGATGGGACTAAAATTCCATATGGTATGGATTTGAAACCTAGACATTCCCTAGACAAGACAAAGGTCCCTTTCAATGTAGAAGTATATATCTTATATGTGGACTACATTTCCTAACCTAGATAAACGGGATAGAGGTCATGTGATAATCACTATGTCTGTATACCAGAGTACACAGCTATGTATCAGACCTTGTGAACATCCACATGAGTTATCATCTTTGTGACTCATCACAAGGGGATTTCCAATTGGTGATATAGTACAAGGAGGGTAATGGGAATTACACTCTATGTCCTACTAATGATTTCTCATCCCCTTGTTACCACCGTGGAATGGGCTACACACTATTTGGTCACCCATTAACAAGGCGAGTGGTCGAGATTTTGATCGAAATCTTATAAATTACCTCAATGCTTTAATCTATCCAAATTTCATTATTTTTGGTCCAATGTATGAAAAATTATTGTTGATCTACCTGGATATTTCATTTTCATGATGTTTCTTGATGGAAAACAGTTATTGTTCATCTACAGCAGTTCATCATTCTTTATACACACAACCATGATTTAAAATTTTTATTTCCTAATTTAAAATAAAAAATGAAATATTATAAATTCATATAATCCTAGATCTATTAATGGTTCATCATTCTGTGATACAATCTCCAATTTTTTGTAAATCTGGATTTCTGATTGGGCTCGGTACAGCTAAAAAATATAACAAATTCCAAGGAAACAAATCGATGAAGAACTCAATGAAAAAAGGGAGAATATAGAAAACCTATTTTTTATAGATCGATTCGAATACTCCTTGTAAAATAAATCAATATTGGGGAACCATGGTTATATAAACAATTCATATTAATTTATATTTCAATACCTAGGTGCATGTGAGGTCTATAGTTATAGAAGATCCAACATCAAGGTTGGATCTACTCAATAATTTAATCAAATGGATTAAAAATTCTAAATAATGAGTTATATCTCGACAAAAAAATAATTTTTTATGAAACATGGGTATTATAATGACTTGAGAGAAGTATCAAAATTCACAACAACCTGGTATAATTTGATAATGAGTTTTTTCATAATACGATGAGATCTTCCAGTTGAATGAAAAAGATAGTTCTTGGGAGTCTCACATGATTATGAGGATAACCCTAAGGTGTTATCCATCGATATATATATTTATAAAATTCAATTTTAGGTTAAAAAAAATATTTAAATTAATTAATTAATTCAATCCATTGAACATACAACCATTTAGGGAGGGGACTGAATTCAATTGTTTGAGTCATTATGTGTAACAGCTAGTGTAAACATTTTATTATGTATGCAATAGTGTTTTCAGATTTATGATCTGCATGCAATTTATTATTTATCCCTTGTTCTTTTATATGATAAATTTCATCAATATAATATGTATTTAATTTGGTTCTAAAATTAATTTCATACAAATCGTACCTCATAATCATGTGTAATTTTAGATCGTAGATTTAGAAATATATATTGAATTATTTCAAAGTCTTACATGGAAAACCCATGTCTCTACACTATTGATGTAGGTCAAGGTACATTTTGGTAACACGTGGAGCACCGCCCACCTTGAACTCTGAAAATCTCATATCATCTCTTCATGGATACATGTAGGCCCAACTACATGTCCCTGAACATTGTTGTTCTCATCCTCATCAATATTATAAATAGAATGTGACCCCCACCATCAAGGTTTTCCATAATATAATACATTATTTATCATCATATTGACTTTATATGGTATTTCTTAGATCTAAATTCTTGAACTACCCATTAATGATTTCTCTTGGTCAAAGAATTAAAAATAGAGAAAATAAATATTAAATAAAAAAATTTAATTAAAATTGAAATCAATAATACAACAATACAAAAAATTATTAGAAAATGATTAGAAAAATATTAAAAAATATCCCAAATAAATCATTATATACGCCAATAAATATATCTATATTGTCAAAAGGAAAACAAAATATAATGAAATTAATACTACTAAGTGGGTCATGAAGCCATGTATTGTTCCCTCATCCATACACTATCCCATCACATATATCTAACATAGTAATTATTCCCTTATCATATCCTACAAATAGAATACCTATTTATGTACTGATCATGAATCCCATGTAGGGTGTGAAAACAACTCTGCATGAAAAAACAAACCAAATATAAATAAATATCCAATTAATAAGAGTAAATGGATTTCTATAATAATTAGTCAACATGTAGTAAAATATATAATTTAAAATTTCAATTATTCTTTAAAAATAAAATAATTTACTCAGGTTCACGAGAAAAAAGAAAACATCAATAATTACTTTAGCCCCCGTTGATATCTCAACCATCTCCAAGGGATATCAAAGATAGAATCAAAAGCCATTATAACAGAGGTCCTCATTATCCATTTAATTCCATTTCATATTAGATCTACATGGAACCATAGTCCAATTACATCATTTTGGACCTAGAACACCATGTCTAGTACCCTCTGGGTATTCGAAGCATCAGTATGTGTCCGATGAAACACTTTTTTAGCAAATGGGATTTTGAATCATCTTTATGCATCCCACATTCATCAATAAATCAATCTCATATGATATTTTGATGAATCAATCTGTGACCAAAACTCATTATCAATTAATCATTAATATCAAATATATCAAAGTTAATAATTATTAACCCTATTGTAAAAATTTTACATCATGGAAACCTATTTGAATAATCAAATCTATTATAAATATTCAACTAAATCACACTAAATAATATGAATAATTGCCCATTAAACCATTTATCAACATTCAATAATATCATCCATTAAACCTTAATGGTTAATCCAATACCATCTTAATTATCATTATCAATAAATTCTTAATCACATTAATAATCGACTTTCATAATACCAATATCCCAACAATTTTTAAAAAAATCAACCTATTTTAATTTCCCTAGTTCAACACATTTCATTATCATATGGAAATTCATTTTAATCAATTCATTTTATAATACAATTTCCCCATCATGGAAATTGAACATTTATAATTTCATACACATAAATAAATCAAGACTTTGTACATTACCACTTAGATTATACACATCAAGATCATTGGCTAGCATTTTCCAAAATAAAAACTCCCAAATTGAAGAAGATTTATCAATTCCACAATGGAGGAAGGGATATAGTACAATAACATAGATACATGAACCAATTGAAAAAAGAAATCATAATCTATATTTAAACCATATAAAATGGTGAATAAAACATTCCTCTTCATTTGGATAGAGTGATGGAAGGTGTAGAAATCAACTTTTGAAGAAATCATGTAGTGGGAAAGGTTTGTATTAATCAATCAGATCTTAGATTCATCATGAATAATGTTTGGAAATACTTCTAATCATATCGATGACCCCAAAAATGAGACACAACTTATTACGTCGGTTATGGGGAATGACATTGAATTATTTGGGGGGGGGGGTTGAGGGTTTTAAAAAATAAATATATAAAAATAAAATGTATGTTCTTGGTTTCTAGGGATGTAGCTGATGGTCTTCCAAAATACTTGCCTTAAACATGCCCCATATTCTTGGTGTACATGGTTTCATATAATATGGAACAAGATTTGACAATCCATTCACTTACATTGTGATTCCACACTATTTAGGAATGCACAATTTGATAGCAGTAATTTCACTATTTATGAAAACCATGACCTAATAGGGAACAACCTATCCTTCTAACTTACTCAGTTTTCATCCGAAACGCCCTGAAAATAAAACCTAACCATGATATTCAAAAATAAGGTCAAAATAATAAATATAAATAACAATGATAGATATTTATACATGTTTATAATATTTTGAATATTAATTTAGCATGTTTTTAATTCAAAATGGGATAAAATCATGATAAAATTGTGTGCGGAACTCTATGTAACATGAATAACCCTTTTAGATATAGTTAAGAAAGTTGGTCTACAAAATTCATACCTACAATGTGTAGGACACCTGAATATGTAGTTAAACAATAAATAGTAACCTAAATAGAAGTGTTACCTCCTGATTTAAATTGAATTACAACCAAGATATTCAATGATATATTCTCACATGTCCACTATATATTTGGAAACCATTAAAGAATCCAATTGGGTAACATACATTCAACATTATTCTCTGAAAATGTATAAAACTACATGGTAATGTTATAAATATCTCTTCTCATTCCATTGCATCATTAATACAAGTGAATGTCATAGAACCTCATAATTCTACATTGAAGAATAAAAAACAATGAACAATATTCTATTTTAATCAACTCATTCCTCAATTGGGAATCACAAGGAACACAAAATATTTCTACAAATAGTAAAAAATTCTCTATCAATATTACAATCAAGAAAGATATCATCCAAAATGGTTACTATATTTCTCTACAAACATTGATCCACCATCTAAGATATTTGATTTATTTTAATAATTTAGAATATATTGAAACCTTAAACCAAATAGAGATTGTACCATAATTGAAAATTCTAACAAAAAATTCAATTTAATCATCAAACAGTTGGTCATTTTCAATATGTAACATAGTTAATTTAGCATTAATTTTTCTACTCAATGCATATTCCTCTTTCGTTTATTTTATCAGATTCTAAGGAATTGTTCAATCATAATCATCAATTAGTTTCAAACATCTTCCCGATCTATTTTTCAGTTCATTATGAGTGAATATTTACTTTGAGTATTTTTTTATTTTTATACATCTCACTCATTAATCCATATAAATTTTTTATAAAATTTTTTTAAGAATAAATTATTTTCTAAATCCATATCATGTGTATGGTAATGTAAATCATGAGGTTTAAACATTAATGATGTATAATAAATTACATGATCTTTTTGAACCATGAAATTTCCATGTATGCCCCTCTTTTAGTTTTCTTTTGGGATTAACGAAAGAGTCATTTTTAGAGATGTAGATCCCTATTTGGGAAAATGAACATATTTTTAGTGATATATAATTATTTTCATTAATGGATTGCAGGTATAAATGTGTCAAATGTTACCAATAGTACTTTTTAATGTTGAGAATAATTAATTGGGTTTATATTGTTTTACATGGAAAATAGGTAAAAAACCTAGCTAGTAACCTTAACACATCATGTAATTAGGGATTTTTTTTTTAATTTTCCAGAAAATTTAATATTAACCCTAAAAATTGGGTTTATTAGGGTATCTTAAAAACTAATTAGACAAAATAAAAAAACTATATTACATGACATGTAATTACCTGACATAGCATTTTAATGTATGATATTCAGATGTTTTTAGCATTCATCCACATTTTGTTTTCTTCTATTGACCAAGAGAGACCCTCGGGGTTATATTAGAGTGACAACATCTATTTAATACTTCTCGATAAAGCATAAAATCCCTAATATGTGGTTTTTGTCTAGTTATCCCTTCTCTCCCTTGTTTCTATAAACATTGTGGATTAATCTCTTGAATGTGTTCATTGTGGTTTTGGATCATGATTATTTTTATTCTAGGATACTTGTTGAGATCATCCTACCCTTATCCTCATTACTGTTTTCTGTTAGAATAATTGTTTTATTTGATATTTAAGCTAGGGTGTACTGAAAATTAGACCTATGGTTTGATTAATGTATTGTATGTGGAATATTTCAATTATAAAAAAATATTTTTTCACTAAAAATAGTGAATGTATCAGTTAAATTATTACATGGAGTGTCATTATTTTAGTGGGTTATTGACCGGGATTCTAGATACCATTCGGATGACTGAAACCATGAATATATTATTATTTTTAATATCACAAAGTGTTTTTATTATGACATGGATTTTTTTTGTTTTCCTAATGTTGATTGACCTTAACTTTTCATTTTTATTGAAATAACTGGTATGCTATTTCTTATGAAAAATTGAGATATGTAATGTGTAAATAAATTTTAAATGATAATATTAATATTCAACCATTGATCCATATGATTTTATATTATGATATCATTGTTTCAATGTCTTGTGGGAGATTTCATGCTGGAATTATTTTATAGGGAATTGGACCAATGATATAGGATAAAATGTTTATATATTGAGAAAGGCCTGGTGACACTAATAAAATTGTTGGTATATTCGGCCTAGCCCAATTGACATGTTGAAATGATAATATAGAGATCATGTCCCAGTGGCACATGTGAAATTATTTTATACAAGGATTGACACTAATTGAATTACAATATTATTATATATGTGGTTTGACCCATAGGGTTTGTATTTATACCTTGGTTATAAGATTATGGGTGGTGTGGTTGTAAATAATTCTCAGAGACATTCCATCCTGGCACGGAGGAATGATAAGATATTCCATGGTTATATGATTTTTTTATCATGGTCATGTATCATGCTCATAGATATTATAGAAAAATGTTGATACTAGATTATTTATTTTTATTTCAATTCTTGAATTAATTACAACATGTGTTTATTTTATTATTTCATATTCTTTTAATGAGACTGTTTATATTTAGAAATGGGGGTGTTGACCAACTGAGTTATATTAAAATCATAGTATTGATTCCATTTGGTACCCAATAACATTATGTGGATTTATATTTATAGAAGGTCAATGAATCATGTTTTTGAATAGTTTCTTGTTGTTTGGGATGGAGTGTTGAGATAGTAATGACAATGGGTTACAAAAATGGTAATATTTCTTCGTTATCTATTAATTATAATAATTTACTTTTATTTACTTCTATCATGAAATTTAGATACATTTCATGATGTAATGACACTATTTATTTATTTATTATTGGATTGTTTAGTTTTCTTATAATGTTGGTTTCTACATAATTATTAGTTTTCATTTATTTAAGTACTATGAGATTTATTTTTTTCATTTATTATTTTATAGTTTTTTACATTTTTAAATAGGGGTATATTCTCCCAAAAATACATAACACACACAATATAATTGTTGGTATACACTATCTTATGTTGATGCATTCTGGATGTCACATAATTAACCAATATCGACAATGTGAGGGTGTTCCAGATCAGTGTATGATACAAAGTGGAATCGGAGGGAGGATTATTACTATTTTATTTACATTTATGAAATGTAGAATGGATATATGTAAGTGTCTATACTTTCTAAGGATCATGTTCATGGGAGAAGGTAACCCATGCATGAAAGAATATACAAGTACCCATGGGTGTATTTATGTTTATCATGTTCTCTTGTTACAGTTTATTTTATTTTAACTTGGGAAACTAAAATGTTGTGTGAGGTAATTGTTCTATGATTTTATAGGATCATGATATTTATAATGGTGGCCCAATATGGTGCATGATGAGAATTAATGTATCATAAAATCCATATTCAGATATATTGACATGAATGTTTCATGATAGGTACATATATACTAAATGTGAAATATACATTCGTGTTGAACTATAATAATATAAACATTTAATTAATGATACATTAACTAATATATCTTGTTAAAATACTTGAACACCATGTTTAGAGAAGCTAGGAGGCAGTTGTTCTCTATTTGTGTATCTTATTAACATTTCCATTTTAATATCCATTGTCGTAAGGATTTTGTTTTCCTTGTATAGATACTTTTTCCACTTCATCATTGAGTTGGGCATCTTGTGGGTGAAAGAAAAAAAACTACTAAAAAAAAACCATATAAACCTATAGTTACTAAGGATCATAGATAATTTCTTCTTCACACTAGTTTTTTATGGTCATGATATTCATGTAATAAGACATTTTTTCACTATTTCATTGATTTAAAAGCTAAGAAGAATGTTTTAATAGTATAATATGCTATTTTCTATGGGGGAGGGGTGACCCCAGATAGCTGAATAATAAATCAATCCTTTATATAATATCTCCTTGTATCATGAGATGCCTAAAGATTGGTGGATAAGGCCAACTATGTATATGCTTTGGATACTGGCAATATATTGGTCAGGAATTCTAGAGCTGGTTGGGTAGTATAAGTAGTCATCACAAAGGAAATAAAAAAAATCAAGAGCCATTACTATCCAAATATGTTGAAAGATGATAAGGCTGTTGAGTTCATGAACCTAAATTATGTGAGAATTAAAATTATGAAAGACATTTAACATTTTTCCAACCTATAGTGCTTTCAAAAATCATTTATATATGATGATATATATAGGGAAAGATGTTTTCAAAATCATCTTCACTATGACAGAGTGGTTTAGGGTTGTGTGTTCCAGACGAGTTATTTTAAAGATGTAATAAATTTGGAACTCATTGTGGAAAGAAATATGACAAATTACAAGAGAAGTGGTCATGCATTTTCAATAATATAAATCAACAAATCTTGTTTTTATGGAATGAAGAACCATTATAATTATTTTCACCAGGGAAACAACAAGAAGTTAATTCATGGTACTAGGAATCTCTCATAGGAACATGTTCTATATTATTTCTACATGAGTGGAATGAGGGAATTGAAGCTGACCTAGTGTCTATATCTCACTTTTATTCTGTCACTCTTGTGGTATGCTTGACCAAATAGAATGATTTTATAGGTTCATACAATTTTGTTATAGTGTAAGGGGGATAGGACATGTACTAGAAGATGGGAAAGTCTATGCTAAGCCTCATTATATATATACCTAGAGATCCATTGTGCATTCTAGTCAAGGTAGGAATGGTAGTATCATATAATGGTTATAGCTCAAGGGATTCAAGATGGATCCTTGGGAATAGGGGACGGCCGGCTTAATGTTATATAGACTACTCCAAAAGTAGTGGATTCAAGAGAGTCTACTATCAAAGGTACAATTATTCTATAATATACCACTGATTGTGTTTTTTTAATGGATCATCCCATTAATTTTTCAGCTACCATTTATTAAAAAAATTTGGCCACTTATATTGAAGCAATATATGTAATTTGAACATTAACAATCAATTTGTAGTGAAATCGGAAAATATCAAATTTTTTCAGACATGTTCTCAACATATTGGTGGTTACCATTTCATTTTGGAATTTTTCATACATGATGTGAGTTAATTCAATTTGATTATAGTAAAGGAATTTTTATTACTATATGAGTCTCAATATTGATGAATACTAGAAGAGAGTAACCTTTTTATCTCTAGATGGAGGTTTCTTTTTCCACCAAGGTGAGTGGTATTTTTAAGCTAGTCATGTAGGTATAATTTGTAGAGGTTTGATTGTATCATAGATCCAATAGTCATTCATTCACTAAATGATGGCAGAATAAAGTAAAATTGTTTTCCACTATAGGAATAAACTTTTATGTATGTATTGTTGGTGAGTTCTAGATATTACCACATGAGTGACCGATGAATATTAAAAAAAATTATTAGGTTAAGAGTATGTTTTTATCCATCCATATTGAATTAAACATGTAGGAATTCACATATTGAACATCAATTTGAATTATCAAGAATATAATAGTTTAATGTGATGTAGTATATCTCCTTGGTATTCTCCAGTTCTCTTCACCATTCATGTTGATGGGTCATTGTGATTATGTGTGGATTATCAGGTATTGAACTACATGATGATGAAGAACTGGAACCCTATTCCACAAATTGGAAATCTTTTAAAAAAGTTGATAGGTTATAAGATCTACTTGATGATCTAATTGTGATTAAAATACCATTAGTTGTGGGGGATACTGTTGTACATACATATGACTGTTTTAGGAGACGGTATGGTCTCTAAGAGTTTTTAGTGATGCAGTTTTGTTTGACTGATTCACCGATGGTATTCATGGATGCGATGAATTGGATCATTGCTCCCTTATTAGTATACTGTGTGCTGGTATTTTTTACGGAAAATTAGTCCACTCTTAGTCAGAGGGTGTGTATTCAAAACATTGTGACATCATCCTAAATATATTGAGAGAGATTAAGATTTACAAAAAGATATCCAAATTTAGTTTTTTGATTGATACAGTACACTTCTTCGGTCAATTTACCTTAGAGGAAAGAGTGTTAGTGGTCCCTCTGATTGTCATATCCAATATATCATGGGAACATCACAAGAATGCCTTGTAAATTTATTGAATATTTTGTTATGCATGTTATTATTGAATCTTTATCTAGTAATTCACCCATATAAAGGAACCTATGTTAGAGCTAAACAAAATAGAGTGATGTTTGTTTTGTTTGATACATATGATGTGGATTTTAATGTGAATAATTTTAGGATTACCACAACATATATCATTAATTAACTAGTTTCTGGTAAATAATTTATTGTGTACGATGGCGCTACTAGAGTAGGACATAAATAAATTTTGATACATGAAGATCGAATGGATTATTAAAGCCACTAACATCTGATACTGCATAAGAGTTCACTATGAAAATATTTTAGAGAATTTTTTTTTAATTCTTCACACAAACTATAGATTTTATCATTTGTTATTTCATAGATATTGTAGTTTAAATATATCATGGTTGAGATATATGTGGTATAAATGGACCACAAGATTCTAAAGTGAATATTCTCATAATAGGACCCAAGCCTTCGATGTAGGATGAGGGTCGATTATCTATAGTATTTCTAAATAAAACATTATTATACATTGGGAAATGTAATTGTTTTTACATTATTGAGAAAAATAGTGAAGGAATAGGTAGTGATGGATTCTTATGATTAGTTGAGAATAATATCCCACTTTTTCTACATGCATATATACATTTCGGAGTCTCAGGAAGGAGTAGATCTGAACTTGATGTCTGTTATACCCATTATTTTGGACCAGATCAATACTAAAATTTTATCAATACAAGAGGGATTAGTTTTGAGATATGTCATGAATGGTAGGGTCAGAATATATAGATGGTTTCTTTTTAATATAAATTATATTCATTTTTTTGGTCGATTATTTGTTCCAATGGCCTTGAATAATGAGATGAGAAATGCTTTTCATGCATCTGGATGCATAATACATCATAGTTTGATAAATATATATTGTTATACCTCTATAAATAACTACTGTTCAATATATATGAATGTGGTAGTAATAATTATATTATGACATTTCACTTATATATTGGTGAAATTAGAGTATCAGATTGCAGCTATGAAATTTCTATCTTTCCACAATCTTGATTAGAAATGGGATGATATAACTACAGTGATTGTGATGGTATTTTCAAGGAAACCCTATATGAATGATGTTTTATGTCTGGTTGTATATCAATTTATTAGTGTATCCTACTTCTTTCATACCCGCGAGACCTTCATAAATGATGATCTGAACATTATTTTCATGTGGTAGGTAGTTCAGATTTATAGTGTGAAAAGGAGAATATTTTTTGATAAAGATCCTCATTTAACAAAACATTTTCCATAGGGTCTTCAATGTGTTATATGATTATAGGTTGATTTGTGTAAGACCAATCATACAAAGATTTATAGTCAATCAATGAGGAATATTATGATTCTAGATAATATGAATCAAGCATTTTTAAGGGATTTTGGTGGTTTGAGGGATAATTATGTGGTACTTGTAGATTATTTATAATCACAACTTGTATACATATATGAATATAACACCAATCCAATATTTATATATAAGTCTATTGTTTGAATCTTTTCTAGCGGGAGGTGGGTGAGTCACTGTTTGTTTGGAATACATTCATGAATGAGATGTCTGATTATGTTCAGTTTGTTAGATTGTATTCAGGGACTATGTAGACTAGGCTGAAATATTTTCTTGGTAATCAATGACGACATATATAGATTGATTTTGTTCATCATGTTTTCTTTTGGGATTCACACAGGTAAGGTAAACACGATATCGAGATGTTAGGAATGTTAGTTCCTGGTTTTGTCTAGCCATTTTTGATAGTGGATAGGGTCTGTCTAGTAGAATACCTTTTAGCTATTACACAGTGATACAGTTACATGCTTGAAATATTACATGTGTTGTAGTTTAGGGGTATTATTCAATCCCTTCTCATGTGATAGATGTATCATATGTTGGGATTATCCGTAATGCGTCCTTTGAGGATCATCTGATATAAATGGAGGACCATTGGGGGAATTAAATCGATGGTATTATAATATTTTTTGTTCATGTGTAGTGGAAACATATGCATGTTCAAGAGTAGAAATGGGAGAGTGGGTGTGATTTGTTATCATAGTGGAGAATCATGTTCAATGAGACCGCATAGTAATTCTTGGTGTATCTCGAAGACAAGATTTTATATTATGGGGGAGTATGAATGATCTGATATTTTAAAAGGAAGTTCCATCATTGAGTTTTAATTGAGCCTTTGTGGGTGAATTTTTTTTGATATCTAGATCATTTTTTTTAAATTGACCTATTGTTTAAGGAGATATGCTTGTTTGAATAAATGGAGTCTTGGTATAAATGGTTCATGTGTTACTATTGGTTCATGGTAATTTTATAATCTTAAAATAGGAGTTGCAGGTTTTTATAAGGAAAACGGGTTGGAAACCCTCTGTAAAACATTTCAATGACATGTAAATGGATTACATGACATGTAATGTTAAGACGATATTAATATTAATCTGTAATGCCAATATTTTGGGTGTCTAATTTTCAAAATAATTACAAGAATTTTAACTATATTACACACCATGTAACTGATGGAACTAGTTTTTTAATGTATGTTGTACTACTGATTTGTTCCTTCACCATCTCATTGTTTTCTCCCTTTAACATAGGGATACCCTCTAAGATATTTGGAGTTCCAACCTCCCTTCCTTGCATCACAAGAACATATATGATCCCCAATAAGTGATTTTGGCACACTTTACCCTTTATCCATTATTTGTTCAGATAATGTTGTGTAATCTATTTTTCACATGCATTTTTTTTGGATTTAGATCAATTTTGAGATGGTATTCTCTTTGCAATCATCCAAACCTTCCCAGATTCCATGAATTTCATTATTTCTTGATGAATCCGGATAAGGGTTTAATGTTTAGAGGTCAATTGACCCAAATGTAGGTGGTTCCTTGTTGATGAATGATTTTTTATAAAACTAAATTGAATTTTTTTAATTCTTGTAGTTTAATCAAATGCAATTAAGTTATATCAATAAAATTTCATTGTATTGGTTTTTGAAAAAAAACCAACTGAATTCAAATGGGGTTATAAAATAGGGGTTTTTCTTGACACTGGGAAATCCACCAATTACATTGAATTCGGGTGTGATTCTGTAAATTAGTCAAATTTAAAATGTTTAATTTAATTTTTTGAATGGTTTCGATAGAAATATTGTGAAAAAAATTACATCTAATATATTTAGGGTTTGTTGTGAAATTGAAAGAAATTGTTTGAAATTAAATTGTTGGCATTAGTTATTAATATGAATTGTGAATTTTATTATGAATTTATTTTAAATTACTTATGGTTAAAAAAATCATAATTGTTTTTTATAGAAACCATAGCTGTGTATCTTGGAGAAAGGCCTGTTTTTTATTAAAACCCACAATAGTTTTCAAATGGAAATATGAATTTTTTTTAAATCTGATAATGGGATTTCGTTGTATTTTATGTTCACCTAAAATATATTTTCAATCATTGAATAGTACTAGAGAACATAAATACTATATAGTTTGTGATATATTTGGACAAATACAGGAGGTTGGAATTTACCTACCAATGGATTGATTCTTTGAAACACTAACAAAAAAGTCAGTTAGAAAAATTTAATAACCAAGCGTGAAATAGATTATTCTTTTATTGATTGTTTTGAGGTTCATTTGTAAAAATTGGGGTTTATCACAAGATTGTGTGAGGATCCCATAACCTAGTACTATCATACAACTCGACAGATGACCATGTTTTTTCATTTTTTTAATAAATGATATAATTGTGTGCCATTTTTAGAAAAAGTTCTACATTTCTTATGAATTTATAAAAATTGTTTTATATAAACTGAATTACATGAATTTTGAACTATGGATCCCAATCAAAGAATATATATTATGGAACTCTATGAAAATGAACAATCAGATTCACATATATATTTTCAATCTCCTCAACTTTGGTTGCATCCTGAAGAGGTATAAAGTGATCTGATTTTTTTATCCAATTAATCACAATCCAAATCAAATTATTCATTCTCTATGTATGTGTAAACCCAACTAAAAAATCAATGGAGATATAATCCAACTTTAATGTAGTCAATGACAGTGGATAAAGAAAACCCCAAGGTTTCTGGTGGTTGGCCATACCAAATTTCCATGTATAGAAATTAGAGGACAAATTATCAACACACCATCTTATACCTGGACAATATAATTGATACCAAGGGCTGTATAAAAGATTCATGGTTCCTTGGTGCACCAACCATTGGGAATCATGGAAATATATCATAGTATATACCCATAACAATAATGACCTGACAATGTGAATGTGATAGCATAGAATTCCCTATTTGGAGAGGAAGCACTCAACAATGGTCTCCCCACCACACATAAAGTCTCTAATTATAAGGAAATGTTCATAAATTGGACATTCATGAAGAATCATACTGAGAATAGGGTATTTCAACTAATCACTAGCCTATGATACCCTAGGCCACAATTCTTGGACATCAATTTTAAACTATACAATGAAATACATCATGTTCCACTCTTCTGAATATTATACCACATCCCAGTCTGGTTTATTATAAGGATTTGACATATCTATAGGTTTTCCTTACTCTATTGAAATTAATATTTAGTTTTGTAATCCTGTCACGAATTAGAAGGTCTTTTTAATTGAGTTCTTGGACAGGTCCAACAGCAATGAATCTTAAACCAACGGGGGTGGTTTGGGAAATGCGTCTTCAGGACGAGTTCGATTATATCCCATATTTCTTATTTGGATAGGTGAAATCCATATGTTATTTTTCTATATTATGTGATTTAATTAAGATTTTTCTCTTTTTGTGTGTTAATCTAATGTATTCATTATTTACTATTGATATTGTGTTTCAGTAAGCCACCTAGAAGATGTTTAAATTGTATACAGCATGAAGATGTTATAGTATCTTAGTGAGAAAATACTCTTTTGGAAATAAATATAGATTAGTTAATTGTATATACCTTCATAGATTTGTGACATGCACTTACACCAATTCACATTCTTGATCCACCCGTGGATCCTCAATGGGATTTTATTAGGGAAAATTCTCATGAATTCATTTTCTTTATGACGATGATGTTTAAAGGCTAAAATGATCATTAAGTTGATGAGGAATGGGTGAGAATGATGGAAGGTTTGATTGGGATCATTGAGACAACCTAATAAGTAAAGATGAAGTGTTCCACCATCGTGCTGGAGGGACCTTGTAGGTGATAGAGGGACATGATGGTGATGGAAAAAAATCATGAGGGCTTATAGTGGAAGGACTTCCAATTTCTTTTTATTGATAACATATATCAATATTATATGTTGTTGTCCAAATCTATGCTGATTTTCAAATTTGGGATGGCTAACATGAAAATGAAATTTTATTGAAAATCTTTTTGTAAGATTTTACCTTTATCCTTGACATGGTATTGAATGTGATGATGAAGACTCGATGGTTTGAGTTCCTTTGTTAAACAGATATTCCTTCACATGTTTTATTGTGGAATATTACTTAATAGGATTGTGTTTTAGAAATTTTTTGGATAGTTAAAATGGACTCTGATTACTTGTAAAGGTTATCAAGAGTTTATTTAACTCTATGTGGAAACATATATCCCTTAATATTAACCAATGGAGTTGTAATTCTCATGGTGGTTCTTGATTGTAGGATTATTCAATACCACTTAATGAACTTTTTAATGTCTATTAATTTGATATCAATGTGTAAATCCATGAAATTATAAGAGGGTATTCATTGAGGAACCCAAGTATGTGGTTCTTGTTGAAGATTAGGACATGTACATAAATTTTGATATGCTTATTCCACTCCTCATTGTTGTTTTAGGTCATCATCTCCTACAAAATATATAGAAAAATAATATGCTTAAACAATAAAATGGTTCCATCCACATGAATATAGAATGAGTATTCTTCATATAGTGGAAGAGTCTCTAGAAGAATCAAATATGGGTCATGCAACCATTAGAGGTATCATCACTATAGAGTCAACAGAGGTTACTGATTTATTTGATACTAGAAAATATCCATTGTTTATTTCAAAATTTACTTTTAATATTCTAAAACATCATGAGGATATTTTTTTGTTATGATATGAATATTATTAAAACCCATAGAATGTTGAGAGAGAATGGTCCCCATAGTCCATCTTGTGATTACTCTCTATCATATGTCGAATTTCATGGGGTCTTCTAGTTCATTACATGAAACCCACTTGAAATCTTATTTAGGATGGATTAGACTATTCCCAATAAATCTAGGATTGATTATTATATTATTTACATCTCCTTTACTATTCACAATGGTCTATTCTGTTTCATTCAAGGATATTGGGACCCATAGTCGATTAGGGATAGAGCTTATTATCTATAGATGGGGAATGTAGTACCAGTGTTCTCTTTAAACTTGTATTGGGAATCTTTGATCAGTGATCTCCCACTAATTTTCATCAATTTTTCCATTGTGTTTCCTTCTAACATTTCGTTTTTCCCACTTGTTAGAGAAATAAAAATCATTATTGACTTATATTCTTATAATAAACCGATTTCTATTCCTTCTTACCATACATAATGAAATGAAATGATAGAGCAAATGAATCATTTGATATATCTTTTATGGATATGATTTGTATGGTAGAGTGTTTATCCTTTGGTAGTTCTGGTTTTCATTGCTATCAATGATGATGGTTAGCTTCACCAATGTTTCAAATACTACAAAATCAACAGATTCACTATAAGGCAGAGTTATATGATACAATGGAATGATTATCTATATGATCTATTGAAATGGGATAAGTTTTTCTCAATGATTGATATTCGATCAGGTTTCAATCAATTGAGGATAAATGAATCTATACTATGGGAAAAATGGCATTTTGTGATGGAAATAAATTTCGTTGCAAATATTCAATCGAAGAGGTTATTTGAGACAATGGCATCGACCTATCACAAATAATTTCTTATTTGCGACTCGACTAGAGGTTCCGTCACAAATACCCAGAGGTAGTAAATACAATGTGTGGCATGGAATTTCTCTGTCGTAAATAGTTCATCTGTCAGTCACTATTTGCGATGGGACCCCTCACAAATACCCAGCAGTGGTAAATACTATTTTCATCGGGATGTTTCCCCATCAAAAATTGTGTGTCGGTAGGATACTATTTGCAACGAGTCCCTTTGAAAATACCATTTTAACCACCAATAGTAATTAATGTGGTCGAAGGTATTTGTGACCCGTTACATCGCAAATGGTAGAATTTTTTACTGCAGTCCCGTCACAAATAGTACCATCTCAATTAATCAAACCTATATATACCCCCATTCATTTTTTTCATTCTTCCTCCCAATTCGTAATTTTTATCTCTCTAAATACTAATTTTAGAGTGAATATTTCTCTGAGTTAATTTTTTTACGAAGATATTTTTCAAGTCGTATCCACCTATAAGAGATCAAGTTTAAAGGTATTTATGTTTTATTTAATTTAATATTTTTTTATTTTTTATATTAATTATAAATTTTTTTAATTAGTTTTAATTAAATTGGATTTAGATTGTTTTTCGTTAGTATTTATTTGTAATGATAAATTTAAATTATTAGTAGTAATTATTAATAATCAGTAGTAATTATGATTTATTAAAGATAAATAGATATGAATATAAAAATTAGCGGTGATTTGTAATTTGTTGTGGTAATTAGCTGTAATTAATTATAAATAATCCTAATTAGTAATAATTTTCCGTAATTAGTAATAACTTGGAATAAATAGTAATAAATTCTTGTAAATTGTAATAATTAGAAAAATATAATGAAATGCTAATAATTAGTAATAATACTACTAATTATTATAAAATACTAATAATTAGTAACAAATACAAATAATTAGTAACCATTAGTAATAAATAAAAAATAGTAATAATTTGTACTCATTAGTAAGAAATAGTAATAAATAGTAAAAATTAGTAAAAATAATTAACAATTAATAACAATTAGTAAGAATTAGTAATAATTAGTAACATATAATAATAATTAGTAATAATTAGTAATAAAAATTAATAATTCGTAATAAATACTAATAAATACAAATAAATAGTAAAAATTCCTAATAATTTGTAATAAATAGAATTAATGAGTAATAATTAGCAATAAATAGTAATAAATAGTAAGAAATAATTAGAAAAAGTAATGATTAGTAATGATTAGTAACAATTAGTAATAATTATTAATAAATAGTAATAATTAGTATTAAATAGTAATAAATATTAATACATAGTAATAATTAGTAATAATTAGTAATAATTAGAAATAATAAGTAATAATTAGTAATAAATAGTAATTAATTGTACTAAATAGTAATAAATTGTAATAATTTTTAATAATTTGTAATAACCAGTCATAAATAGTAATATTTAATAATAATTATTAATAATTAGTAATAATTATTAATAATATGTAATAATTAATAAAAAATACTAATTAATTTTAATAACTATAAATAAATAGTAATAATTATTAATAATTAGTAATAATTAATAATAATAATAATAATCAGTAATAATTTGTAATAAATAGTAACAAATAGTAATAAATAATAATAAATAGTAATAATTAATAATAAATAGAAATAAATAGTAATATTTTGTAATATTTTGTAAAAATTAGTAAAAATTAGAAAAAATCAGAAAATATTAGTAATAATAAGTTATAATAAGTAATAATTAGTAATAATTAGTAATAATTTTTAATAATTTTTATTAATTTGTAATTGTCAGTAACAATTAGTAATAAATAGTAATAACTAGTAATAAATAATAATAAATAGAAATAAGCGTAATAAATAGTAATAAATAGCAATAAATAGTAATAAATATTAGTGAATAGTAATAATTAGTACTAATTAGTAATAATTAGTAATAATTAGAAATAATTAGTTATAATTATTAATAATTTGTCATAATTAGAAATAATTCGTAATAATAAGTAATAATAACTAATATTTTTTAATAATTAGAAATAATTAGAAATAATTAGTAATAATTAGTAATAATTGGAAATAATTAGTAATAATTAGTAATAATTAGTAATAATGAGTAATAATTAGTAATAATGAGTAATAATTAGTAATATTATTAATAATGAGTAATAATTAGTAATATTCAATAATAGTTAGTAATAATGTGTAATTAATAGTAATGGATGATAATAAATAATAATAAAGAGTAGTAAATAGTAATAAATATTAATAAAAAGTAATAAATTCTAAAAAATAATAAAAAATACTAATAAATAGTAATAAATAAAAATAAATAGTAATAATTACTTATAATTAATTATAATTAATTATAATTACTTATAATTACATATAATTACTTATAATTACTTATAATTACTTATAATTACTTATAATTTGGAATTATTTACTATAATCAGCAATAATTAAGAATAATTAGGATTAATTATGAATAATTAAGAATAATTAGGAATAATTAGAAAAAATAAGGAAAATTTAATAATAAATTATATCAAATTGTAAGAACCTCGAACAATTCCCAGTAGATTGGTGGCACTTCTTTTTTCATGTTGATTCTTATCTTTTCAACTATCACCAAAAAAATTATGAAAATTTTGATTAAATGTATTAATATATAATCTCATTTTCATGAGATTGGATATGAATTCGTAGGAGCATATTTTCATAATATTTGCAGCAGACTAGTGGTTTAGGGGGGAACGTAGAGGGGGAATGGTCTTGCATGTCTGATGATTCCTTACCCTATCCCTGAGTAATGTCCACATCTTGGCTTCAATCCACACACACGGAGTTACTGTAACCTATTTATTTTAGTTAGCTTTAATAAATTTGTTTATATAATAATTTTTTGATTATTTATTATTTTTTCCTAGTTTTCACAAGTTTTTGTTGGACAAGGGAGCGCTATCTTGCGAAATTATTTTTCTCCACCATGGATCACTTTGTAATATATTTCTGTTGATGTGGAGCTCGGTATGTTCAATCATTGGCTGGTAAATAAATAATTAATATCTATTTTGAAATTTATTTCATTAATAACATGATATTATAAATTATTTATAGGGTTTATTGTATCCCAGCGATGGTATAATGTGTGAAGCTATCTATGTGGCATGAGAGGTGTGTATGTGTGATCGTTTCTGCTAGTTTTTTAATAATTTTAGAAGGAAGACCCTGAAGAAATAATGAGTGACAATATTTGAAATGTTATGTATAGCCAACCGACCTGAGTACAAATCAACTCATGTTTGGGATAGATTATCTTCACAATGGTTGGGTGGTGGATTGCATAGGAAATCTTCATTGGGTTGGCAAAACTAGGGGATACAATAGGTGACATATCGAGCTAGTAGATGTACATTTAGTATGAATTGATATCATATGGTAAGTATATTTTTTAAATACATTATATAAATTTATATAAAAATGGTGTATTTTATCTTCATAATTGTTTTATAGCAGCCTGATATTATGGAGTACAAAATTTATCCGTATATGTATAATGATCCAGCCATATGAGAGATTAGAAGTGATCGCCAGGATTAGATTATGGTAATTATTTTTATTTATAGTTTGAAAATTAATGGAATATAATATTTTCACAATTTAAATTTCAAATTGGAATTGACGAAGACATATGAGTTCGCGTCCTCTTACACACAGGCTTAGTGTCCATCCAAGATGGCTAATCAGACTAGTGTCGACCATTTAGATGAGGCGGTAAGGATACAGGCATCCCAGTATGCCATTGATAAGGTCCGAGTAGTTGGTATCAACTCTTATTTTGACACCATAGAATTATTATGGTACATCTACGACATTAGTGTCCAGCTCAGTAGGAGAACATGGAGAGGCATCATCTTCGGGATTATAGTATCAGGAGAAGATACAAGCTCATAGTGAGTTATAGAGAGTTTTCATAATTAGTAGGTAGAGATGTGTCAACAGGAGCAATAATATGAAGAGGATATGCGTTTATGGTAGCAACAGGAGCAGGAGCATGAAGAGGATATGTGTCGATGGAAACAGTAGTAGCACATGTAGATGGAGTACTTGGGCCATCTCACTCG
Source organism: Viscum album (assembly GCA_963277665.1). Taxonomy (NCBI): domain Eukaryota; kingdom Viridiplantae; phylum Streptophyta; class Magnoliopsida; order Santalales; family Viscaceae; genus Viscum; species Viscum album. The sequence goes on from OY728127.1 coordinate 2,050,350,488, forward strand.
TAGTTTAGGGATGAAATTTCCTCCATTATCTCCTCCATATCCTCCACCTTCTCCAATGACTACCCTATAGATTATTTTGTTATGTTGAAAACATTCTAATTCAAGATTTGTTTTAATATGAAATATTTACATTTTATGTATTTTATATTTGTGAGGATATTTAATAATTTAATATTTATAGTATTTTATTATTTAATTATTTATTATTATTATTATATTTTTTAAAATTTTTAATTTCACTAATAAGAACAATAATAACATTTTATGATTTTTTATATTTGTTATTATTAATAATTTTAATATTTTAATATTTTTTATTATTTTATTAATATTAATATTATTTTGTCATTATTTTATAAACATTTTATTGAAAATATGTATTTATTGAGTATTTAGGACCAGACATTTTCCAACAGGACCCCATCGCAAATTTATTATATATATTTAAAAAAAAAGTATTTGTGACGGGCCCACTACAAAAGGTTTTGATATATATAAAATATATAATCGGAGAACTATTTGTTTTGGGAAAACAAGCCCATCTCAAATTAATTTTGCGCCGGGACCATCAAAAATAAATTTTGTGACGGGATTATCGAAATACGTATATATATATATAATTTATATAATTAGGTAGATATTTGCAATGGGATGGTTTCCCATCCTAAATAGTATTTTTCTGATGGGCATATCGTAAATAATAATATTTGTGATGTCGTTTTTAGAAATGATCTATTTGTGATAGGACCCCGACGTAAAAGTTAATTTACGATGGGATCCCATCACAATTACACCATCACAAATCCCACAAAAACTAGTAGTGATAAATATTAAAACTACCATTCAACGATATTACGACCATTATGAGTACCTTGTTAATCCCTCTAGTCTATATAATGCTCATGTAGTCTTTCAATATTTAATTAACATGATATTCCATGAGTATATATATAACTTATTGGTATCATATTTTGAAGATATCAAGGATTACAAGGTCTAAGGACCATAATGTACATCATCTGATTGATGTTCTTGAAGAATTGAGAAGTCATACTCTTTATGCATTTCTTTAAAAATGAATTTTTGAGATTCTAGAAGTGAAAATCTTGGATCACATGGTGTCAGAACATGGAATTTCAGTTAATTGTGAAAGATTAATGGTTTTTATGAAATGGAAGCATAAAAATATTGTTTTTGAGATTCATAGCTTCTTGGGTATGGCAGAGTTTTATCATCACCATGTTACAGAAATTTCAATATTGGATTCTATAATAACTTCTCTATTTAATTATCGAGTAATTTTTTCGTATGATGAAAAATTTCAGAGTTATTTTTATAATATTGAATTAATGATGACTTATAAACCATTAATGATTCTTCAAGTGGTCGAGTATGTCTATTTTTCTTCTATAATGCATCGTTTTTAGGTGTGGGTTGGTTCATATGTGATGTGATCATGTTGTTGTCTATGGATATCACCATCTTTATACACATGTGAATAATTATATAACTCATGACTGTCACCATTGATATATTATTCATGTGCACTAGAGTGGGAAAAATTAACATTATGATGATTGGTTCAAAAATTATTTGAGAAGAAACATATGGCCTAGAGAGTGTTTGAATAGTAAAAATAATAGAAATTGATTGATTCTATTTAAAATTTAATAATACACTGAGGGAATTTGGGTATAAAGTTTCTTCGGTCATTGTTTAGTTAACATACACTCTTTAAAAGATGATTCTCCTACAATATATTCCTGATGATTAGTTCCATATCATTAGGGATTCTCTTTATTATAGGGATAGTCATCCTAAGTTGTTTCACTCTAAAGAGGGAATTTTGTGATACCATAATCAATTTTTTATGCTATTACAGTTGATAAAATATTTTATGGGTGGTTGAATAATTCCTAAGGGAATTTGATCCCAAGAACCATGATGATGTCTAGGATACGAGATGTTGATTCTAGTTTCCATGTATGGGTTATATTTGATTTTTGTCTCATGTTGATGTACATGACATTATGTTATGATCGAGAACCAAAAAAAATCGTGTATTCATCAACCACATTCATTTTATACTTAAATGTTGTAATATATTTCATTGAACATGGTGGTTGGTATGCCCCGTACAAATAGAAAAATGAGAATGATTTTATTTTTGATTTATTAGGTGACCAAATATGCTCAAATTATACATATTTATGATACAAACAAACATAAAGAGTTTAGAAATATCTATGTTAAAGAGAGAAGATTGTTTTCACAGAGGTCTGTGTGGTATAGTCTTCGATAGGGATCCTCAGTTCACATATAAAATTTTATTAGGACTATAAGATGCATTTGGATCTGAAAACTGTTAGAATATGACATACCATCCATTTCTATATTTCATGATATAAATATCCATATATATTCTTGAGTATTTTCGTCGCACTTGTGTTATAAAATTTCATGGAGATTGTGATGATCATTTGGTTATGGTTAAGCTTTCATATAAAAATATTTTGAATTTAGAGATCAGAATGGAAGCTTCAGATGATATTTATGGCTGGACAGGTAGATATCGGTTGTGTAGGTCAGATATTGGTTATGATAATACTGATTTAACATTTCCAATAAAATTATTATGCTGATCAACATTACAGGTCATTGTAGTTATTAGTTGTTGACCTGGTTTTTATGAAAGTTTGACCCTGGTTGGGTCATCGAAAGCCGGGTTAGAAAGTGAATATTTATCCACTATTTTTATTTTTTTTAAGGTTGATGATCAGGTTTAAAAGTTTCTCACCATTTAGCACTTCCACCACAACTCACTTTGATACATAACAACTTTCTTGTATCTCATCAACGAATGTATTTATAAGATCCATATCTTGTTCAAAGCTAGATTGATCTTGAAGTTGAACCTAATTTTTCTATTATTGAATATAATGTCATGATAGTTGATAATAAAACCAATTTTCATAATGGGAGGATGATACATTTGGTTTCAATTCTATAGAATCACATTTATGATAGTCATGAGATGTGGGAGAGGGAGGAAATGATAAGAGAGTAGTGGCCTAATTTTATGAAATGTAACCTTCTGTGAAAGATTTATGGGGATAGAATATTTAGATGGTGGAGAGGTTGTAACATAATGTAACCATTTTTTGATAATCTTGACCCCCCTATTTTCTCATACATTGGGTGGGTTTTAATTGAGTTTGAATCAGATGAAATTAAATTTTTTTGAAAAGTTGATGGGATACTGCACAGTTGGAGGACAATTTTCCCAAACTATGCACACTATCATAAAAACCATGGAAACATTTGAAATGGGGTTTTTGATGGTTGTAACATGGTTTTCAGAACCTATAAAATCTTAGTTGATTATGTTTTTCCATTAAAATGAGAACATATCTAGGCTAAACTATTTGGTCTAACCATATAGATCATCCCATATAATAGTTGGAAACAATTAAATAATCTAGAAACCATAATTTATGTTTCTAATACCTCTTCTATAACTACAAAATAACCCTAGACTTATCCCATAAATTTTATTCTCCCATGGTAGCCTCTATGAGGTGATTTTGGACACTCTAAACCATCCTGCAATTGGATCAAACCATGAAGAATGTCTTTTATTCGACACATAGTAGGTTTCCTATTCTTATTGTCTAGCTAACTCTATCTCTCTTATCCACCATAGTTGTTGGTAGATCACATGTTAATTTTTATATCATATTCCCTCTTTTTTGGGATAATAAACCTAGTATTATTCTCATTTCCTGGGTTCTATGATTTTTGTTATTCATTAAAAAAGTACGATTACAATTTTATGTTTTGAGATCTATTGATCCCTAGGTATGTGGTTCTTTCCTCATTTCTATTTTTTCTATAATAATTAATTTATTAATTTAAATTAAATTTTTTAGTGAAATTAATTTTATTTTTTTAAAATTTCCATAAATTTCATTATTAGAAGAACCCAATTCTAGTAAATTTTGTATTTAAAATGAGATTTTAGTATGAAATTTTAAAGACCCCCAATTCCCCTGAATTGAGATGTGTAAATGGAAATTGGTGAAATTTAATTTTGTGGATTTATATTGTGGGATGTATTTTATATATATATTATGACTACCCAGATTACCATTGAATTGGGATTATTTTGGGAAATTCAGGGAAATTGTTTGAAATTAATATTTTTTATTTAATTATGAATGTGATTCATAAAATTTAATTATGAATTTATATCAAATTTATATTTGACAAAAAATTGGCTTATTTTTTGTTTCATAAAAAACATAGAGTTTTACCTTGTAAAATGGGATATTTTTTATTAAAAACACATATTTTTAATGGAAATTATTATTTTTTAAAAAGGGAATGTGATAGAGTTTTATTTTAGGGTTTGCTAAAAATAAATTACCCATTATTGAATTGAAAAGGGAACATGAAAGACTATGAAGTTAATGAGTTTTTGGGACAAATGCGAAATATTTGAATTTCCCAACAAACTGATTGACTCTTTATAACATCACAAAAATTTAGTTTGATGGTTTTATTTTCCCAGTGCGACATGCATGTATCAACTCATTACTATTCAATAATACATGCGTAGAAATTGTGGATTATCATATTAGTTTTTGAGGATCCTGTAATCAAGAGCTATCATACTATCTAGCTGAGGACCATGTTTCCAGCTTATGTATATATGAGATAAAAATGTATTCAATTATTTGAAACTATTTTTCCATTCATTGTGAATTTATCTAATCTCTTTTATATATAATTTATTACTAATTAGTTTTTTTATAAATATCCCATATAATGAATTATAAATTGTTTTTTAATGTTTATTCCATCATTTTAATTGTAATGCACAATTTGTTTAAAATTTTTTTAAATCCAAACCTATTTATTTGTAAAATTGAAAAAAATTATTTGGTTATTTAAATTTTGTAATATTATTATGGAATATTTATTGGGACCCTATTAGGATTTTACCCAAAACCTACCTTTTCAATGGGGTTAATGGACAAAAAATCCTTCTAGATTCAAGCAGGGGTAAATCACCAAATTGAGATGGAAGATGTAGTTGATCCCTATACTTGAAGAGTTTCATCTTTTGGGACATGTACTATTTATCTATCCTAATTTAGTAGTACTTTTATACTGTATTTGTTTTGACTTCCAGTGCACTTCTCCCTATGGAGTTTCATTTTTATGAATATAACTTTTTATCATTATTCCGAAATGTTTCAACTAAATGCATTCCCATATTTATTTGGTATGTCAGTTTCTTGCCACATACCGATGGTGACTAAAAATTACCTTTGAGAAATGTTGTTATCGGCTCAGTTATTCGGTTAAAATGGTAAATAGGTTAGATCATGATATATAATATAACCAACACATTGATTCCTCATGATTCCATTCCTCGCAATCATGTTCCTGTGGAAAAATATTTTAGATCGATAACACATCTCTGAATTCAAAAGATAATTTACCGGGTTCTTATTTTCATACATAAAACTATATTAGAACATCATTTCCTTACCTCCATATTTATTTGATTCATTTTTACCCTTCTACTGTAATAAATACATCTTAATACATTCATTATTATGATGGATATAATAGTCAGAAATATCAATTTCAACCTTTTTATCAGATCTAATATTTCCTTTGATTTAAAATTCTCGTGCATCCAAATATCTTAATAAACATCATTTTAATACTTGTTAAAACTTATTAATTTTACTATCGATGTATTTAATAAAAAAATTGCATTCCGGGCCAATATTATTAATTTTTCTTTATATAAATCAATAGAATATTCATCTTTTTAACCTCAATTTTAGTACTCTTTTTTCATATAGATTCAATCATCATTGCTGAAATATATCTCAAGAAAAATATCCGTATATATTTACTATTCCATATCATCATGATCATATTTTTCTCTAGTATTATTAACCAAATTCTACTATAAATCAGCATCACATTCAACATGATAAATAGAAGAGGTAATATATTGATGTTCTGAACATCCCATTCCATCAAATATCAATTCTACAGAACTGATCCATCATTAAGATACCATAATGTTATATGATCCACTGAATGATGGGGTATTTTATTTATTATTTTATTTAAAACATACATATTCTTTCATGGTAGATCAGGTTTCTCTCTAGGATGGAAACAACAACTATTTATTTAATGTATCAACTAATCCATCTTCACCAAAAATTGTTATACTAAAATTCTAACCGTATCAGGATTCTTATTTCAATGGATATATTAATCATTGTTCCTTCCAACTATATTTTTAAAATTTCCTATAATTAAAACCACTCTATATATATATAGTCCTGGAAACACCACATGGTAATTATTGAATGATAGAACATTTTAAATTAATAATAACATAACATATTTATAGGTAATTCAATTATCACTATCTGAACCACTAATTATATCTATACTAAACATTAATACAAAATATATGTCTCCATCCTTAAAACATACTAAATATTTAGTCAAATTAAATAATTTTCATTTCATCTACATTGATGATATTATTAGTTTGATAGTTTTAGTAAATGTGTTTATTACAAAAAAATAATATATCAATATAATACAAAGATAAAACTTTTGATATGGATCAATTTTTTCTCACTTATTTAAGAATTTTAAAACCAAACAAGGTTTTTTTAATTAAAACCCTTCACAACATTCAAATAGTCTTATTAAAATCCAATACCCCTTAAAATATTGTGAAAAAATTTTAACATGTATCATGACGATAAAATTATTAGTATGTGAATAAAAAAATGAAACCAATATTCTAATGAAAAAATATAAACCCATGAGAGTACATTTCTTTAAAATATAATTTTTCCCATAAATGGAAATAACATTCCTTAAAAAAGATCATATATTTTACTATTTGAAAAAAAATTAATTAACACTCATTAGAAAGAATTTCAAATTAACGTTGGTATAATGTAATGTCTTCTCAAGAACCCCTATTGAACACTTACTGAACCATTATGTATTGAAATAACCATAAATAGAACATTAAATATAATTATCCATATATTATAATGATTACCCAATGCATTTGATGACAATATGAGTGCACCAATAGTTTATTCTATAATTGGATCACTTGGCACTATTTGGATGAACCCATAATTTAATATTCCCATGAATAATATCATGAATAATAAAATTAATCATTTTAATACCCCTTTTAATTATTAATGAAAAAACACTATAAGACTTTAAAATTGAAATTTATTTCAAATGATAATTTCAAATATAGAATACACATTTATTTTTGAAAACAATATTCAATACCAAAATACTAATAGATCGGGATTTTTGATTTCAAGTAAAATCGCTGTATCACTTGGGAAACACCTGTTTAATAAACACCATTATATTATATCAATAAAGAATATATTAAAAAACATGATAATTGAAATATTATTTATATGTAATTTCAATTTCAATTTATATAATCCTTATAAAATATTATAGGTGCATACCATTTTAAATTTCTCAATAGAATTAAATTGAAAAGAAGTCCCTTATATTGAGTCTAACATTTCACATGTGTCATTATCTTACTAAAATATACTAATAGGTTAATTATTTAAATTATTGCTAAACATTTTCATGTTTTTTGTTACATTTATTTTACTAATAACAAATTTATATATGTTGGAGTTCGTTCCCTATATCCAACCATGATGTACATTATGAAAACATGTATTCATATTTTATAATATTAATTAACATGTAATCCAATCATGATTGTTCTTATACATTCCCTAGTATGTGTTAATTTTATAAGAGTAGTTATTACAATAATAAGATATATTAAATCACTTCTATGATAAGAAACAATAATTGCTATGATTCTATACCTAAATAAATGTTTCATAAATAGATGATATCATTTTTCGGAGAAAAATTACAATGGGTAATATGGGTGGTTTATTATAGGGCTTTGAGGAAATTATAAGGGTGTATTCCCTTGGTAATGTCTAATGTGGGATATTTTGACAATGAGAACCCTAGTTGGAAAAAAACATTTATAATTTTTATTGGAATTTATAATATTTTTACATGATCATTGTTCTTTAAAATTCAATATTATTATTATTTAATATTATTAGTTGGGTTCTTTGATGTATTGATGTAGACTTTGGAGACTTATGTTTTCGGTGAGAAATAAAAAATTGGTAGTGTCAAGAGTAATATTTAATTAATGAATAATTAAATGATGGATTATACCTTCTACTATCTAACATAAGATGATATCTCAAGCCCTTCTATTGGAATTATATATCCTAATGAAATCCACGTCCTTGGTGTAGCACACCAAGATTTTGTGAGATGTTTTTTTTCAGAATTAGTATTCTTCTTGATATTTAATTTCATGTGACTCTTGAAATATGTATATTTATATATAAATTCATACAATTATAATGGGATTATTTTAACATAGATCCAAATTGTATTATGCTTCCCTAAAATATGAATTTTCATGTGCTACATGAAAATCTAACTTATCTTGCTTTGTATGCAACACCGACTTATCGTAGGTTAAACATAATACATTGTTTCTACGATACATATATTATTTTTATAATTATTTAAATGAGTTATTTATATGATATTCATTAAAAAATTTGAATTTATATATCTATTTTTTAAATATTTTTATAAGGTATTTATATAAGGAATACATGTTCATAATGAAAAATATAATTTGTAAGGTATTTATTTTTTTAAAATAACTATTTGCTAAAATGCACTACAATTCATGTACTTCTCTAAGGAATTAAATTTATCTTATAAACATTATGAAATATAATTTGATAAAATAATAACCATTTTTAATTTATATTTATAAAATTATTTTAGGGTGAATTTTTGTGATTTATTCAGAGAAAATTTTTTTATGAATAGAGAAAATTATGCATTTTAATAAATAACTGGATTTGGTTTAAATAATAAGAATTATTAAATTATAATTTAAAATTTATTTAATATAAAATTATATAAATTATACATATTTTAATACAATTCAGTTGATTATAATAAATTTCTATTATTAATTAACTATTAAAAATTAAATACTTTTGAAAAGATTTCTACTTTAAAATCTTGTTATTTCGTATGGTTTGTGAGATTAGAATTGATATTAATTTTACAATTTTTGTGAATTGAATATGAGAAAAAAAAATAAACCATTTTAAAAATTATTTTATTTAGATCCCAAATATATCATTTCAATTTATTACCAAAAATATTAGTAAAAGTGATTAATGTTAATCATATTGATGGAGTTCAAATTCACATTATTTATGGAGTAATACTCAGTATTAGGGGCCCAAATAACTTATCCACCATTAAAGCACCCATTTTATGGCCATATTTAGGCCATAAGAAATCCCATATTTATTTTTGATTGGTTTATATAACTATTTTCTTCTATGAACATTTGTACACATGAGATGTTTCAAAAACTTCCATTTATGTGTGTTTACTTCCATATAAAAGGAAAAAAACAATCTGAAATCTACACACTCCTTAAAACACATATTCATGGCCATGAACTGAAAAATACACATCCCAACGTCCCTTCCTTCTTACATGAGGCCTCTCTTTGGGAGGAAATAAATCCCAGGAATCCTTTTTCCACAAACCAAAAATATTTACCCGATTATGAGGAAACATCTCCTATAAAATTCCTTTCTATATTTTCATTATACCCCCGAAAACTCTCATTATTAGATAAATGTATAAATAATACTATATACTAAATATTATTGGATTTTTATTCTATTTCCATGACATAAAATTACACACAATTCCTTATACTATGTAACAAATATTCTGCTTATGTGTCTAGTGAACTATCACCTCATGAAATGATGATTTTTCATTTTTTACATTACCACCTTTCATGGTTCAAATTATTATGGAAAATATGTTTATATATGTTATATATTATATTTATTATGTCTTAATTATTATTTAATTCATTTAAAACGCATTGCCTTACACTTTCCATTTTGTGTTAATATAATGATTTTGTTTGAGGAAGTGTGGACTACTACCCCATCAATGTTATGTGGTTCATACTTACAAAACATAGAATGTATTGTGGGTGATTTTAGTTAATATATATTATATATAAATGATAAAATAAATCTAATTTAATAATTATATATATACATAGAAACACATATATGTATTTTTCTTTCATTCTTTCATCGTACCAATTAAATGGAAAGAGAATTCATGTGTGCGTACGACTTTCTGTCTCAATGAATGAAGTATTCCATTTCATGATTATAAATTCTATGGATTATTATAAAACACATATAATAAAGATAAATTACTTCTTAAATACTTCTTCACATTATAAAATTAATTATATAAGTGTAAGGACTAATGATATAACATACTAAGGAACATGCGAAAAATAACGGATAATAGATGAAATGAATCCTAAAAAATAGTGGATAATTAAAGGAGTATGATGAGAGTTAAGATATAAGATAAGGGGATTTCATCTATCATTTTATTTCTATGAGATATATTCATCATTCACCATACATTAATTTTATGTTGTTTATTTACATCCCTTGTACATATTATATTATTATTATTATTAAATTTAGGGGTGTTTACCTATCCATTTGATTATGTTTTTATTGGGTAATTTTTCACAAAAGTTACAAAATCGATAAAATGATTTTTTCTTGGTGTTCTCTATTTGAAACACATTCCATGATATGATAATATTTTTTTTGAGGATTATATTCTTAAATATAAATTTTATATCATTAATCAATTTATATTAAAGATATTTTAAGAATTATGGAATTTTATTTTTATAAATGGTGATTATGGTTCATAGTTACCTAGGGGAAAGTGTTTATTTAAAAAAACTCATCACATTTCGATATTATTTCTGATTATATTTACATTGGAGAAATATAATCATTCATCTCTGAAGAACACTCATGAAATTTATTATCCTCCATTTAGTCATGATATCCTCATATATTTGTAGCTTATTTTCTATCTTTGGTACATATTTTAGTTAATAAATATTTCTTAAGGAATTATGAATTTACCATTGTCTTCAGTCGGAAATATGTGTTCCCTCAAAAACATGTTTAATAAAAAGGCTTTCCAAAAATATTCTAAAATTCTAAAATAATAAATAAAATATATTTTTACACATTTCTTTTGTAAATTTTTTGAAGTAATATTCTTGTCACATACCGAAATAATATATTATATTACCTTTATACCATGAAAAAAATATGCTTTTTACCTCATACATCACATCCGGATTTTACCGCTGACATTTCTGTGAAGATTCATTTCATTTTTAGAATGTTAATTTTTGTGAAATGGTTTTTAAAATAAATTTCCAAGTAAATTTTTTTTTTGTAATTATTTTAATTATTTTTTATTATTTTTTGAGGAATTTTCTAGGAAAATTATTTTCAAATACTTTTCATCCATAATACATTTTTTAATGATGAAATGATATTTTCTTCAAGAAAATATTTTTAAAGGTATTTCAAAATTATTTTTATAAAGGATTACATATGTTGATGTTACTCATGCCATTATAGGACATGAACTAGATGATCTATTAAAATACATTCTTTTAATGGGTAATTATAGATGTCTTGGTCTTTATGAAACATGTTTCCCATTTACTTATTACATATTTATGTATCATATTACTCATTCATGAGTTATATTTTTATGATATCCATTTATCTTAAATAGGTTACAAGATTTAGTAACTCAATTCATTTCATGTGTTATGCATTAATTAAATGATTCGGAAACCAATATTTTTTCCATCAGTTATGATGTGATGAAATGATAATGATACCATGTTTATTTTATGGGTAATGATTGTTGATAATGAAACCCATGTCTTTTTATGGATCACGATATTATGAAAGTTTTTATTATATAGTGGCATATGTATCTAGGATTACTCTATGTGATATGTGGGACATATATATCCCCCTAATGAATTGGATAATGATAAATGTTTTATGTGATTAAAGGGTACACGACAGGTTATCCCATGATTGAAACAAGAGGGTATATGATAGTATATCATATGCCTGAAACGAGAGAGTATAGGGGATGACATCCCAATACAGAACCAAGTGGGTACGCAAAAGGGAATCCCAATCCTGAAACTAGATAATATATGGGAGGATATCCCAACCATGAAACTAGAGTCTATACAAGAGGACATCCCATGATATAAACAAGAGGGAACAAATGGCAAAAAAAATGACCATAATATTTAGGTAAATAAGAGTGCATTCCAAGACTGAATTAGGTACACGAGTGATTAACCGAAGACTAACATGTTACAAAGGCCTTGGTATTACACATTGAAATATTTTTTTTATCTTCATATGTGATTAACAAAATTCCATGTTATATTCCAATGTTATGCATTCATGGATATTGTTCTCTATTTATTTTATGAATCATGTATTCGGAATTTACAATCTTTATTATGATCAATAATATGTAGTGTATGATCATCAAATGATATAATCGTGTTCCATACACTTTTTTTCATCTTATGAATATAAATTTTCATTAGATACCATTACTAATCATATGAGCTCACCCATATCTTATATTTCCCTTCCCTATGTTATGAAGAATCGATTTTGATAGATGTTCTATAGGTGGAGATCATTATAGGATATTTTTATGATCCTTTACCATGATAAAATATATTGTTTTTAATTTTCCATAGACACTAAACTATTATGGTCATCAAGAATTATATTTATGTTTTTAATATTCATCTAAAATAATGTAGTATCAATGTATGTTATTCCTAGGCTTCTATGGTCTGTATCAAGGGAATGGTTTATACAACATTTTTAAAGTAGATGATAAAACATGAGTGAGGTCCTTACATATATTTTTATAGATATTTCAAGGTACATCTCTAAGTATAAGTATATATCTGAGTTCATGTTTAAGAAATAGTACCAGAATATTGGAAAAGGATATATTATTTGGTTCCTCAATAATACATCCATATAAAGATAAAAAAAGTTTTTTTGACTCTAGAATATATTTTCCTAGGGATAAAAACTACGACACAATGTATCGGTCCTAACTCGAGGAAATGTAGTGCACAACAATGGGCCTTATTAGCCAGCTAGATTGACAATATCAGGGGATATGATTTGAGAATTCAAAAACTCTTCATAAAGCATAACAAAAAATTTAAAAAAAAAATTGGATATGAATAACATTGGTAAAACATACAGTTTCATAGATTAAGAATGGTTTCATAATTTTGATGAATATATGTGGTTTTCATGGTTATGTTCTTCCATACACTGATATTTTTTTCTTGCAATATGACTTTTCATTGATTTTGTGGTTGGAACAAGATGGAACCAAATTAATGTTGATTGAAATTGAAAATGAATTGATTTTTATCCAATTAAACCAAATTCTATAGGAGAAGGAATAATTATTCTCATTTCTATACTCACTCAAATTTCATAAGCTTAGAACAATTATAGATTCCCAAATGATATAAGGAGGGAACAAAATTATATTGATTCCTCCATGTCGTAACGACTGCCTTCATTCAGCGTGTCTCTTGATCAACATGGTGTTGAACAATGGATCAGTACCACTGAAATGATATTTACCATTCCTCTATGTTTCAAACATGAGAATGTCATTCTGGTTGTTTATTTTTTGGATGGTGAAGTAAATCATTAGTTGACTCTATTCAAGAATTGGTGGTAGAGAGATTATGTTGATTCAATGGATTTGGAAGTGTTCAAAACAATATTTTTTTAATACATATAGTCCATAAATTATTCAGTTGAATATGGAATAAAATTTCAAAGATCTTAAGTAGAAGGATATTGATTTTTTTCATGCATTAGAAGAAAATTTCTAGGATTTTGAGGAAATCATTGAGTATTATTAATCAACCTCAATCGAAAATTGATCGATCAATAGGTAGTATGAAACCCAACCATCAAATAGTCATGGGTAAAACATACTTTAGTAGATATGAAAAATTGGTTAGATGTTTTTTAATAGTGGAAATAGTGGTTTTAATAACCTATCAATCTCAAGGATTTGATATGAAAAATAAAATAGAGTTAGATGGAAAATATAACAACTATAGAGAAAATAATATGAATGAACCAATTGTGGGATGAAATATTGGTATAATTATCATAAGGTCACTTCTCAATTTTTTAACAGTGCAAGGGAAGATCATCGAGAGGCTTAATGTCAAACACACATGTGGAAGATAAATAATAATAATAAAATTATAAATCCACTTAGAATTCACCACCCACAATTTTGTGTTTAAAATTCATTGATATTTTTTGTTACGCTAATAGGTTCCCCAATCCATGGAATATTTTGAATTAAAATCCATAAAAACTTCTGAATAAAAAGGAAAAATGGAAATCCTATGTGATCATAATGGATGAGGTGAACGAAGATTATTAAAATGTACTTATACTTCAATCCGTAAATGGTAATTTGAAGGTTTATTTTCATTGAATAATACCTATTAAAGTATTATTGTTCATCCTTAGATTATATTTCATGTGATTATATTTCCTTAAATAGATTACAGAATAATTAAATTAAATATGATGTTCTGTCTGTTCAAGGTTAAACCAAATATTGAAATAAATTTAACTTTGTTTTATGATATGAACTTATTTAAGGAATAAATTATGTATTATATTTTGAATTTTTAACAAGGGTAAGAATTTCTGGAATGTTTTTCTAAACATAAGACAATGTCAGAAAAATGTAAGTGTTATGTTTCTATATATGGATTTAAGAATATTAGATATACTTTTAAAAAAACTTTTGTTTGATGATAACTGATGGGATGAAATATCAATGGTATTGTGATCTTTCAATACTTTGGGAAATAAAAAGTCTCCCTTGGTTTTCGAGAAAGATGTGAAGTGAATCAAAAAATTATGATGGGGTGATATTTTCTTAATTTCATCCAATTATATCTATAGATGTTTATTTTTTACATTATGAAGAATTATCTTTTGGAAAATATTTTTGTCATAGAACATTAATTACTGATGGTTTAGAAGGTCTCATAGGTCATCGTTGATTATTGGATTTGGGATTGTTATATTTCTCCAAACCATGTTCTCTATAACTCACCATAAAATCACAATGGTATCATTTAGCTTCCATTTCCTTGTTTTCACTCCAACATATGTTATCTTATGTGGAAACATAGTTTTGTGTTACTCTAGGTACTTATTTTGGTTCCAAAATTTCAATTTTTAGGGCGATTTAGTATAAATTTTTACGATGTGGGTTTCTATGAAATAAAAATTCATTTATTAAACCTTTGATAACCAATAAAAATTTGGAAGAAAAAAATATCTTTAATGGGGGTTTAATGTAACCCCCTCAGATATAGTGAAATATATTTTTTATATTAATTTAATTTTTTGATATTTTCATTTCACATGACATTGGAAACATATATATTAATATCACACACACACACACACATATATATATATATATAATTAAATATAGTCAAACATTACTTTAACATGGAACTAACATGGATTATACAACATGAAACACTTTTCTAGCATGAAATACATCCAAAAGAGAATTTTAATTCACTACATGAATCTCCAACTTTGTGTATGTTACACACAATACAGAGTTTCAACGAAACATCATTTTATTATTATTATTATTTAAACGAGTTAGTTATTTCCTAGACATTAAATTTTTTTAATACAATTAGTGATAGATAATTTTTAAATGTCTTTAAATAAATATATCATATTGATAATTAAAAATATTATTCTTTGTAAAGATAGTATATGTTTCAAAAAACTATTTTATAAAATGAACTATTTTCAGGAACTTTTGTGAGAATAATAAATTAATTTTCAAAACATCTAGAAATTTAAGAAGATAAAATAACTATTATCATTTAATTTATAATTCAAAAAGAAATTAATGGTCAATTTATGGGATTTTTCATGAGAGATATCATTTTTTTATGAATACTAAAAAATACAATGTTTTAGTTAATAACCTCCTTTTGGTTTAAATAGTTAATATTAAAAAAAATTGTTGCATCAAATTAGGTAATATATACAATTATTATTATAGTTTTTGTTATTATATTCAATTACACTTTGAAATTTAATACAAAAACCTAACAAACAATTGAAATTTTTCTACTTTAAAAAACCAATATTTCATAACTTCTGTGAGATTAGCATTAATCTTAAATTTCCTACATATAGGAATTGAATTTGAAAAAAATGGAAATAGACCATTTTAATATATATAATAAAAGTAGTATCATTATATCATGTTAATTTTTTTCCAAACATTTTTGTAAAATTGATTATAATTAACCATGGTGATTAAGGTCAAATTAGGAATAATTACTGACAAAAAATTAATCCTATGGGCCCAAATTACCTATAAACTTGTACAAACCCAATTGGATGCCAATATTTATTCAATAAAACCTATAATATATTTTTTTTGGGTTTTATATTACTTTTTATGTAATAATATGTGCACACCTAAATTTTTTTTAAAAAAATCCATGTGGGACCTTTTCCTTCCCTATAAAAGACCACCACCTCTCATACTTCCTCGAACCACTCTAAAACACTTAGTCAAAGATAGGAATTTACCAATATAGTTCCTGAAATACCTAACTTACTATTTGAATCCTCCCTTTAAGAATAATAAATTTTTGTTAATCCTTTAAAGATAGACCAAAAGGAGTTACCCGATAAAGAGTTAATGTCTTCTCTAATGCTCATTTCAATTATTATTTCACACCACCACATCCAATCTCTTATTCCACTCATGTATAAAAACCCATTATTCTCAACATACAATGGTGTTTTAATTCTATTTTTAACTACATTTAAACATGGCTCTATATAATTAGTATTGGACATACTATCATGTGTACGACGAAGTACCGCCACACGAAATGATGATTGTTCATTTTTACATTGTCTTCCATCATTGTAAAAAATTTAATTAGAACCCTATTTATATATGTTATATGTTATATTTATTATGTATTAAATAATTTAACAATTTGATAATAATTTTCCATATACATTCAATTTTTTGTTAATACGACAATTTTGATTAAGGATGTGTTAATTATCACTACTCAAAGCGATGTGAATCATTCTGAAAAACATGGAATGTATTAAGGATGTGTTTTGTGAATATATAATTAATTTCTATTATATGAAAATTATAGGTTAATAATTATACATATATACATATCCATATACATTTATTTATTTCACATTAATTTATTCTACACAACAATTAAATGGATATAGTGTTCATGTGTACGTACGACTAACCTTATCTATGAATGGTGTATTGTGTTTCATACATATATATTATATAGATCATAATGATACTCGAATAATGATTTTAAATAATATTTAAATTTTTTTTTACATTTGGGAAATAATTATATAAATATATTTTCTAATGATATAACAAATTAATACACTTGTGAAAAACAAAGAGTATATAACCTGAAGTGATACCTTAAGACAGAATTGTTAAAAAGTATGTAATATAAATTCATACTGAAAACCTATATGGTATTATAAGTTATAATAGTTTTCTGTTATAGATTTATAGTAAATTTATATTTATTGTATATGAGTTTGGACTGATTACGATGTCAGTGAAGACACGAGGTAAGGGGATTTAAGCTCACTTTTTATTTATGTGAGATACTTTTATTATTCACCACACATTCCTTTTTTGTAACATGTATACATACAATGGATATATTCTTCAATTAAAATACTGAAATATACGGTTATATAAATATCCATTTGATTATATTTATTTTACGGGGACAATGTTTCAAAAGATACCAAATCAGTAAACTGATTTTGTCTCCATATTCTTTCTTTAAGACACATGCCATGTTATAAACCAATATTTGTCCATAAGGTGTATATAATATCATTGAAAAATTATATCATGAATCTATTTCTATTTATTATATTTTTATCTTCATGTAATTTCTTTTTCTCAATTGGGGAGTATGGTTTATAGTTACATTGTCGTAAGAGTTTTTTGAAACAATATCTTCACACTTCGATATTGATTATGATTATGTTTACTTTGATGAAATATTTTAATACATATCTGATGAAATATCATGAAATTATTTATACTTTTGTTATTCATGATATCATCATATATTGGTACCATTTTTCCACTCATTGGTACATAATATAGTTAATACATTGTTTTTAAGGAACGTCTTATTTACCAATCTCTTCGGTCAAAAATATGATTTCATTCAAAACCATGTTTCTTAAAAAGTAATTCAAGAGTCATTAAATTATTATCCTATAATAATTAATATTTATTTTTACCTTTTTGATTTTTTCCAATTTATTCAAAGAAATCTTGTTATCCCTTTATAAACAAGAAATTTTTCTTACCTTTAATCATTGCAAAAGGAATATTTTTCCCTCATACGCCATATATGGATTTACACACAATCATTTCATTGAAACATTGTTCCATGTTTAAAAGTATAATTTTTAAGATATTTTTATGTTAATTTTCTTTTAAATTTGGCATAAATTTTTTTTTCATGCCTCTTTAGTATGTTTTCAATTAAAAATGTTTTCAATTAATTTTCAATATTCCATTATTTGTTTTGAAATTATTTTCAATTAAATGGTTTTCAAAACGTTTTCATGCATTATTTAAATATTTCCAATTTATTATCAATGTAATTTTTTTAAAATTTTTACTATTAATTCTATATTTTCAAGAATTTTTTTAAAATATGACTTCAAGTATCTATTTATGTTTTCAAGTTATTTTGTAATAAAATGAATTTTAAAATGGTTTTATTCCTTAAAAATCATATTTCATAGAAGAATGTATATTTTCCACAAGAAATGTTTTGGAATGATATTTCAAAATTATTTCCATCTATGATTACATTAGTTCATGTAACTCATTCCTTTATATAAAATGATGTAAAGGTTCAATTCATAATAACTCTTTGAATGGTTTATTGTTGATGTCATGGAATTTATGAAACATGTTTCTCATTCATGAGTTTAATTTTTATGAAACTTATTTCCCTATCTTGGTTTATATATTTATGAAATCGGTTTCTCTTATATGTGTTGTCTGATTTTTAAACCCACTTATTTTGATGGTTTATGAGTAAATGAATTTATCAGGAAACATATCTTTTTTCCATAGTTTTAGTTGCGACAAAATTTTAAGGATTCGTATTTAATTTAATGGTTTATTATTTATATTTAAGTATCCAACATCTTTTTATGGATCATGATATGTTGCATGTTTTATTTTTTTGTGTGGAACATATATGAGTGATTAATTATGTTATAGGTGAGACCTAAATCTCCCTCCAATGCATTGTGTAATTATAAACGTTTAAGTATCTAAAAGGCTTCAAGGGAAGAAATCACACACTTGAAATAAGCTGGTATATGGGAGTATATATTAATCCCCAAATAAGAGGGTATAGAAGAGTACATCATAAGACTAAAATAAAAGGGTACACTGGGAAACATCCCAAGCTCGAACCATGATAATATACGGCAGGTCATCCTAAGCCTGAAACAAGAGGGTACATGTGGGGACATCCCAATACCAAAATAAGATGATACATGGAATGTAATCCCAAATCCCAAATTAGGTACTGAAGTTATTAACACAATAATAAGATGTTATAGTGTCCTTAGTATTCCACATTAAAATATGGTTTTTATATGGTTATGTGTTTTAAATAATCACATGTTTTACTCCTATGTTATTATTTCATGGATTATGTGATCTATTCCATTATGATTAATGTATTATGGACATACAATCATTATCATTATCTCTAATATGTTGGGTAATATCATTAAATCTTATGCATTTGGTCAATTACCATTAATTAATGTTATGATTACCAATTTATTTTCTTTACCATTACTGGGAATATGAGCTCACCTCATTCTTATGATTCCATTCCCTATGTTATGAACATGTGTTTCGGGTAGAAGTACTAAATGAGTAGATATTTATTGAAGATATTGAATATCTATCACTGTTAGAGAATATTTGGTGTGCATTGTTTCAACGATATTAAACTATGATGGCCCTCAGGCATGTATTTTTCTAATGTACTAAATATTAATTTAAAATGAAGTAATATCAATGTATTATTATATTGGGTCTCTATACATGATGTACTATAGAGATGTTTATTTTTGTGGAAATCAATGAAAAAGACATTGAGCGCATAGGTTGACGACGCTAGTATGAAACCTGTCTGGTTTGACATATCATGTTAGAGGCATTATATTACAAAGTAAGCTTAAATGTGGGCTATTATGTATTTTAAGAAATAATTTATTTCAACACGGGGACCATAGTTGATTTCTAAATACAATCCTTGGAATTTAGGCTACTTCACATGATTCCACTGAGAAAGATGACTATAGGATTACACACTATTTGTATCCATAATCTTAGTTAAATATTTTTATTTATTATTCAAATAGATTTAAAAATATGATTCCCACACATGGTTTTGTAGTAATTCATGTTTCATTGATTGCATATATTTTATAACCTGTTATTCAGGAGAATATAATATGAGCATAATGTTTAAAAAATAAGTCTATCATATTTAGTTAATAGAATATTTATTTATTTATTTTAAAATAAGGGTTTAATAATAATTTTTTTAAAATTTACAGAAATTATTCATGGGCTTATAAATTTTTCCGATAAATAGAAGAATAATTTTTTAGTTTTGATATAAAAAAATTATTATTGAATATTAATTAGTTAAATAATATATAATTTTATTTTTATATTAAAAATATGTTGAGAAATAATAACAATAATAATATTATAATTATTTTACAAAGTGTTTCCTAGGGAATAAAGAAAAAATATAGGGACCTTGTGAAATAATTTTATTTATACCTTAGTGGTATGTAAAACCAATTATACTATTTTCTATAAGAAAAAATTAATTATTCTAGTGGTGCACATTGATTTTGGAGAATCCTCCCAAGCCTAGAGATCTCATTTATCCATGAAAGCTCTTAATAATAGATATAGATATTCCTCCAACACCCACTCTCATGAGTGGAGATATCAAGAATAATTATTTAGAATGAGTCCCATTGTCATCAGAGGTAAACGATGAAAGATAGAGTATCAATGGTTTTTGAACACGTAGATTCCAACAACAATTTTTATTGATATTTGGAAAGCGGATGTATCATCAATAGAGGTAATATCATATTTATTCAAATAACACTACGATAACAAAATTAATATCTTTAGTCATATTCATCGAGGATTAAAAATTTAAATCAATGTAATTATTAAATTTTGTATATTAATTATAAATAATATGTGATGATGATATTATTCGTTCCAATATTCTCTCACATGTGTTATTTAATTTGATTAAAATTAGGTGATCACCGAGTTTATCATTGTCTGGATGTTGTTTTTCTCAATGATCATGATTGACAAAAATTTGGGAAGGACCCATGGAAAACTTTTGATGTTTCCAGAAAAACCAAATTCATTAGACTAGTTAAATAATTAATATTAGTTTTAAAATTGATGTTGAATTAATTATTACTTGGTCATCTATTTTTCATTTAATTTTTAATCATTCATTTAATCTAAATTGAGAGATATACATCTCACCCTTTCATGTATCATAGATCTAATCAGAATTAATAATTTTATGAACAAAATTATGTCTAAAAACTCATTTATAGCTGTTGTGGAATCAATCCAAATAAAACAGAATTACATGCCATGTAACCTGAGTTACACATTTTGGAATTGTGTTCAATTCATTGAGAATTAATTTGGAATTAGTTAACAAAATTTTCATTGATTACATGTGGTGCAATTAATTTCCTACACCACTGGACGATTGAGCCATCCAAGAACATGATCTGTTGGAGTACACACCATTTATCCAACATACATGGTCTATAGTCATATAAATTCACATATAGACATTGAATTCCCATACACATCCTACATGACTTATTCACATGTAACTCGATGTCCACACATCGTGAATACCATTATATATATCATGTACTCCAATTTTTCTGAGGAACACTTTACATGTTGTTTCCCTATTATTGTTCCCCAGATAGATGATGAGTGATGTACACGTTGTATATGTCACTTCTACACTACATTTACATATACAAAATTATGGAAATTTAAAATTTATTTTTTATACTGATAAATTATTAAAAACAAGTTCTTCCTTGTGGTAATTATGTTTATCAGACATTACATTTTATAGGTTTATATATATATATATATATATATATATATTTCTATGTAATTTTCCGAAATGCATACCATGTGTGAGACACATGACCGATGTTACTGTATGTCCACAAAAAATAACACATTACAAAAAATTAGGTAATTTTTGTAATCATTATATTGATAATAAAATTCGAGAAACTATGTGATAAGTTTGGTATTCTATATGTCACAAAGTATAAAATATATTAGTATAATAATTTTTTTGTTTTATAGGGGTATTCATTATGTTTCCTTTTTAGTACATTTATTAAATATTTAATTTTAAATAAATTTGTTTAATTTGATTATAATTTTGATGGTTGATAATATCATGTAATGTAGAATAGTAATAATATAATACAATTTATTAATTAAAAAGATAAATAATTTATTTGAGAACAAGATGTATTAAATAAGAACAATAATGAATTAAGTTCGTGTTTTATGAAATGTTTAATTCGTTGCATGGATGTGGATGATCATGAGAATTTAACAGACCATTGTATGTGATTTATTTCATTTTATTTATAATTAAATTAAATTATTGGCATGTTTAGATAATTTTCTATTATATTTTAAATGCATGTGTTCCCATTTTTTATTAT
The DNA here is from genome assembly GCA_963277665.1 of Viscum album. Lineage (NCBI taxonomy): Eukaryota > Viridiplantae > Streptophyta > Magnoliopsida > Santalales > Viscaceae > Viscum > Viscum album. Next base: position 2,050,373,590 of record OY728127.1, read on the forward strand.
GTAAACAAATTCTTTCCCCCCTACATGTGAGAAAAATACAATCATTTTGAATGTGCTACTAAGCTTGTAGTGGTGGTTGATGTTTGGAGCCAAGGATAAACCATTAAGTAAAGACCATAATTTTCCATGTAAATTGTTTTAATGATATGGAATAATTACAAGTCTGGGAAAATTGGCGGTTTGTGATTCTGAGTCTTGATGTGCTTGGAATTAATTTTTGAACTTTCGTTAAGGTACATTCATTAAACGTGTGAATGGGAAAACCCATATTTTGAACTGGTGCTCAGAATTGAATTATGAAGGCACCAATGAACTCGCAACACCGATATTGGCTTTAGGGTTGTTTAACCGCAACCATAATGGGTCTGAGAGGAAATTTGTTTTTTCATTTTTCATCAATGCCTAAATAAAATAAATTGATTTTATTTTATATTTAAAACATCCTTCCACCTCAATTTAATGTTTTTATGGTGGGGATCGTATGGGCATTTGGGAATTTAATAAAGGAAATTAAATGCCTAGATACACAATAGTTGTGTAACCACTATTCATGTGATTAATGAAGTTCATTAATTACACCAATTAATGAACATCTTAATCACATGATATATAGTCAAACTAGAACATGGGGTTTTGAAAACCAGTAGGAAAAATCATGATCTTGGGTGGATTCATGGCGATGAAAGAATCCCCTCACCAAGGAAGAATAGAAGAATGATGATTTAGTGACATCGTTGGAGGCTTGATGCGGGAATGAGGAACACCAACTCTTCCTCAAACATGAAAGTTCTCCCTCGATCTTGAGGTAGGTTTTTTTGGTTATCTTTTAGATGAATTGTTGAATCTTATTATTTCCTCATGTTATGAAGCTATGGAATAGGGAACCGTCCAAATGAACAGGGCTCAGACCCTCTTCTACTTTTTTAATCTATGTATTCTTCACGTACATTTTATTCAGGTCGAATGGTACCTCGAATTGAGGGAAAAGAATTGAAGAGGGTGTCATGGGGATGTTGCCAATACCTTTAAATAAGCAAAAGGGCCACCAAAGCTCACCTAGTGACCCGCCGAAGACCATCGGCGTGGAATTAGCATGACAACACCAGTGACCAGCGCAGCAGGTGATGCCGGCAGCTGACAATGGCCAGCCAAGAAGAAGATGGTGGAATGCCTTCATGCACTACTAGTGAAGAAGGTCGTGGTTGTAGTCGTGGATGGTGAAGTTCTTGGCAGGCTCGGGATGGCTGCGGAAGGCAGAGTGGCATGCAACGACGCGCCGTTGGAGAGGGTGGTCGCAGCTCTTCAGCCGCAGAGGACGTAGGGAGATTATAGCATCGGCCAGCTGTAAGAGGCGGAGCGATGCTTTGTAACGCACTATACGAGAGGGTGTTTGCAGCTCCAATTCCATGACAGCGAGCGATTGCTCCCTACAGGTCCCATTGGGAGACCAGGTGGTGCCACATGGCACCACTGCACAAACCCTATGGCATTAGCCATTCGGGAAGACTGGGGGGCTACTCCCCCTGTGCCAGTTAAGTCAGGAACAATGTGAGTGGGTTGTTCCTCCAGTTGGCCACGCCCTCTGTAGGCAGGCCATGCGAGACCAATGGGCTTGACCCTATTCGGGTCTGGTCATGTGAGCCCAGTGGGCCACATCCCTCCTTGGGATGGGTCTACCCGGTCAGCACCCCAGCAGGCCGAGCCCTCCACAACCAATCCAAACTGAGCTGGCCTAGGTAAGTTCGAGCTATGTGAGCCTGACAAGTTCACACCGGACCCAGACCCAACCATGCCTAGTTTTTCTTAAAGATCCATAACATGTTAAAAGGACGTCTCTTTGAGAAATCGTCTCCAGAGATATGATCCTTGAATGAGGCAGAAAATTTGTTATACTCGACATGGTTTTTGAAAGATGTTGGAGTATGGACGCGTTGGATCGAACCTGAATCCAATCGTTCCCTCAGTACTAAAACACTTATAAGTCACAGACCAATCATCTGATTGATGTTTCATTTATCACTTTGGAACCTTTATGACATGGCGAACCATTGGGTTACTTCATTGTGGAACTTGGAGGACGTTGAGGTACAACCGATATATTGAAGAGTGGATACTCCCAGAATCAAGTGTTATTATTGTTGGTGTCTTATAGTTGGCTGTAACATGAATAAATTCCAAGATCCTATGTGTATGATCATCTATCAATTTAATGTGGTTCAGCGCTCAGCATAACTAATTGAGTCAGCGATCATCGTTTTTATGTGGGTCAGTATCTACCAATCCAATGTGGGTTAGAAGCAGAGCCTCTCGATAGAATGAGATGATCCAAAGAGATGTCTAATAATCTGTACTTCTATACATATTTTATTCCTAGTGTGAGCAGAGTCTCTACTTTTTTGGTACTTTTACCTTTGTGGTGTTATGTTTGTTGTATTCTCCCATCAGGGATTAGATTTGAAATGTAATAAAATTTGGATCCTTATGTTTCCTCATGAATGGGATGAGTATATTTTGATATCATAGGTATATGTATTGGAAAATACCTAAGTAGAGTTTTTAACTGCTTCGTGCTTTGTGATTGAACTCTTCCATTGTGGTTTTTCCATTGTGGAACTCTAGGAGACCTTTGGGCATCTTGGGGTCCCTACTGAGTATTATTATACTCACCCCTGGACGGGAAACACCCACACCTAGCTATATCTTATACAAAAGATGGACAACATTGATCGAGGCTAAGGGAGGCAACACTAGACCTTGCTCTGATCTGGACCATTCTACTTGACATGACATAATGACTAATCATCGTGAGTTGTACCTACACAGTAGGTGCGAACCACATGGACTATAAAAGAGTTATTTCCTCTCTTTTTTGTAATTATATTGGTTATTTGGAATTTTATTCCATCCCCTTTACTTTTAGAACACTTTTTTACTTCAGTATTTTACTTCGTGGTTACTTATTATTATGTTCTCTGAATGTTTTTTTGGAGGTTTAAAGGTAATTACATCGTATTTTTCTGGGTTATTGCAATTGGTGATAGTCCCTAGCACCTGGACTATGGATGGAAGGATTGGGTTATCACGGCATGGGCCCTATGGTATGGGTCCAAACAATGTTGTATCAAAGGAGTCGGTTCTACCGAAGAACTAGAACTCTGATCATTCCAATAAAGAAAAAGTGTTATGTTTTTTGAGTGTGGTTTTTAGTTCAGGGATTCCATCGTTGCTGTGATAGCCAACGTATCAATACACTAGGACCCTGAATACTAATTTCCGACTTAGAGCATGAAAATAATGAATGTGTGTTTTCTAAATGTTTTTCTTTTCATCTATTTGAGAAAGCTCACCATGTATAACTTTTTGATCATGGTGCATCTGTTTTCTTTTTCAGGATGTCACCACATAAATAGTTAGCCAGGGCTCCAGTAAGATTTTTTGATGATGGCCTACAGAGGGGAGATTCTTTGGTGCATGTCCCTTTATAAGTGGTAGTACCATCGAGTTGTGTATGAGAAGAACCACTATACATTGGGATGGTGTTGCCACCATCCCCAGCAACATATAGTACATGTCGAATGAGTGCACATCACAAGTTCTAGCGTCAAAGGCCTCTAAGGTTTTGAGGTGAGATAGATCTGCCGGAGGATGAGAACTAGCTAGAGACTGTGGCTAGAGTTTTTCACATAGTTGGGACACCGGCTGATCTGATGGCAAACTAAGCTGCCAGTCGATTCACGGGAGTAGCCGGGAGATGCTGGAGTATCACAGTCCATATACATAATGAGGAAACCTTCACCTTGTTTGACTTCTAGATCCGTTTCATGGTATATTTCATTATAGCGTCTCAACACTCAGTGTGTATACAAGATCATCTACACTTACGTCAGGGTAGAATGATGGTGGCCCAATACTAGGTGAGGTTCATCGATCTCTCTTGTTACTCCACTGAAATTGTATGAGACCATTTCTCTAGGGCCTGAACCCTTGAGCAGTGTCTCCAATGGGATATCATAGAATCGATGATATCACAAAGCATTCCTATGTATGCTTGGGTGCTTGAGTGAGCACTTTTGGTGGAGATTTTCCTAGCCGAGCAGGCACCAACCGTGAGAGTCACCACTAGATGTCAGGTAGTAGAGTCATCCGTAGCAGGTTGTAGATGGATGATGCATGGGTCCAAGTGGGCCAAACTATCTGGTGGATGACCTCATGATACATGGGCGGTGGTGTGGGGGACACGGGGGAGAGGAGTATAGATGACGAGCAAACGGTTTTACTCATGCGGCAGGCTGGGTAACATGGCTCGCGACTGCCCGAGCCACCATACGAATGACTAGAAGATGGTTGAGGGACATCCGCTGTAGAGGCCTAGATTCTATCTGGGTGGTCTGCTGACAACAGACGGACATTGCAGAGGAGTTGGACATGTAGCAGGCGGTTGGGGGAGATTCAAGATTCTTCCTCCACCACCTCTAGGTGGTCCACCCAAACTATAGTGTGCCGGGGGGAAGGTATGAGCTAAGCTCCAAAAAGCTGAGGCCAATGAGCTTGGTGATCCATAGATGATTCGAGGTATGATCATTCTCTACTCCGCCCTAGCTATAGTAATTATAGGCCGAGGTTCCAGTAACTATTTCACTTCCACGACCCTCATTCAGATCTCACAGATTCTGATGGAGTCATTGGCTCAATCTTTATGGCTAGAGACTCATACGGTAGGGTATTCGATGATTAAAAACTACTTACGATAGTGTGAGATTACTCTAAGTGAGAAGATAATTTGATGGGATCTTCTAGTAGCGGTGTCGAGGACTTGTGATGTCATCATGGGAATGAACTGATTATCTACAGTTCATGCTCATATTGACTGTAGTAGACTCAGTGTATGGTGGATTGATGTGGATGGGACTAGCTTTTCCTTCACTTGAGAGAACAAAACCATTACAGCACAGGATGTACATACCCGGATGAGGTTGCAACCGATCACACATTAGTTGGCTAACCATACCCTTGGAGGAGTTGATTTTGAGAGTATGAGCCATCTTTTATTGTAGGATTAGTATGATGATGTATTTTTTTATGATGTTCCAAAACTACCTCCTCACTGGTAGGTGGAATTTTACATTGACATTTACCCCGAGAAGGAAAAAATATCTACACCAGCATATCAAATGGCTCATTCAGAGCTTCATGAGTTACTAGTATAGTTGGAGTACTTGTAGAGGAAGGGGTTCATATGGCCCAATGGTTATCCATGGGCATCCCATATTTTGTTCTCCAAGAAGGCGTATGGGAGTTTGACACTCGGTGTGGACTATCGCTGCCTAAACCAAGTTACCTTGAAGAACAAGTATCCACAACTGGGGAATATTGAATTTTTTATTATATGATGGGAGATCTTTGGTTTTTGAAGATAGACCATAGAACAAGATATCACGAGGCCATGGTACAAGAAGAGGATTTTCAAGAGACAACCATAAAATGTTGTTATGGATGCTTTGAGTTCTTTGTAATACCAATTAGCATGACCAACACCCATACAGTGTTCATGGGATTCATGAACTGTATCATCTAGCCATACCTCGATCACATGGTGGTGGTTTTCATTGATGACATCTTGATATATTTCTTGATAGAAGAGGTTCATTCCCATCATCTGTATATAGTTCTATATACACTCTGAGAACACTAGATTTATGGTAATCTCATGAAGTTCCCATTTAGGATATGGGAGGTCCACTTTCAGGGACACGTTATCTCAAGGGCTGGAGTTCCATTGGATCTAGCACTGATAGATATTGGACTGGATTGGGAGCCACCAATGAGTGTAAACAAGGTGCGGAGTTTCCTATGGTAGGATAGGGTTTACCTGAGTTTCTTACTTGGATTTTCCAGAGTTGTGGAACCCTTGTCATCACTGAAGAAGAAGGGATATCTCTTCTTGTAGACATAGATTGAACCTCATTTTTTTAAGAGACTTGGTAGAGATTGATGAGTGCACCATCTTGAGGCTACTGTAAGAGGGTGTTGGGTATGTAGTCTACTGTAACTCATCAGGGAATGGAAATGGTTGTGCCCTGATGCAGGAGCGATAAGTGATCGTTTATATTTCATGAAAGATAAGAGAAGATGAGTAGAAATATTCTACCCATGACATGGAGCTATCAACAGTAGTATTTTCCATGATTGCGTTGTTACACTACTTTATGGGTGAATAGTTTTTTGTTTACTCTGATCACATGATTTTCTTGTATATCATCTCACAGAAGGACTTGAACATAAGACAGTGTTGTTGGCTAGAGATCCTCTAGTACTAGGACATATAGAGAGTATGTACACCTGGGAAGAGGAACGTAGTGGGGGATGCACTCAGCAGGTGGTTTTATTTATATCTACAAAGTGAGGTGACAAAGTAGATATATGCATTGTAATATCAATTGTTAATAAAGATAGAGAAGCTTACCTCCAATCTATGACTGTCACTCCCCCACTTTTTCAGAGAGTTCTGGAGGCATAGCTTCGGGACATTGATTTTGAGGCTCGATATGTCTAGATATCCTTAGGACATGGACCTGATGTATTTTGTGATGGTGGGGAGAACATCATCCTCTTTAGAGGATGCACCTAGGTACAAGTGTCACTACATGGGGAGGTATTGAGGGAGTTCCATACATCCCTTATGTCGGTACATCATGGGGGTTGTGGTGAATGTACGAGGATATCTAGCCTTAGCACTAGTGGCCAGGGATGGGGAAATCACTGTCAGAGTTTGTTTAATGATGCCTCACTTGTTAGAAAGTGAAGGTTGTGAATCCGGTCCTAGCAGACTTAGCATAGCCAATATACATGACATAGTGGATATGGTATGGTATCATCATAGACATAGTTACAGGGATTCCACATACATCTAGGTGGAATGATTCCATCAAGGTGATCATTGACTGACTCACCAAGTCAGATCACTTCCTACATATCAGAGGATAGGGATTACTAGAGAGCTTGTGATGCCATTACATATAAGATATTGTAATACTTCATGGGGTTTCATCGATGATTGTCTCTGACCATGAAACGTGGTTTACTTCCCAATTTAGGAAAGGATTGAAGAAGGAGTTAAGGACTTAGCTACATTTGAGCACCGCCTTTCATCCACAGATGGATGGTCAGATGGAGCGGACCATTCTGACATTGGAGTACATGCATCGTTCTTGCATTATATATTCTGGATGTAGTTGGGAACATTAAATTCCCTTGGTATAGTTCATGTACAACACTCTCTATCACTCCACCATCGGTATGGAACTGTTTGAGGCCTTCCACGGTCGACTTTATGGATCAATTATTTTTTTGACATACCCAAGGGAGTCTGAACTTATGGGTACAAAGTTGGTATGGGCTACCACTGAGAAGGTGCAGATTATCCAGGAGAAGATGAAAACTGCACAGAGTAAGCATAAGTATTATAATGACAGGAGACATAAAACTTTGGAGTTCATTGGGGGAGACCATGTCTTCCTACGGGTCTCACCTCGATGAGGTTTTCAATGATTTGGAAGGGGAGAAAATCTATCTTGGAGGATAATCAGACATTGTAGGTTCTCATTAGAGTTTTACATATGGCGTATCACCTAACCCTCCCCCCATAGATGCATTAGGTGCAAGGTGTCTTTCATATGTACCAACTGAGGAAGTGCATGAAAAATATATCACACGTTATCGACTGGGGAAAGATATACATTGATGATGGGGAGACGTTTATGGAGGTCAAGTTGATATTGAGGATAGACATGAGTGGGTCCTCAGTGGATGATTGATAAATTTGGTGTGCATTCTCTTGCAGCACGAGAACCTCCATGATAGCACATGGGAGTGGGAGGTTGAGATTCACACTCAATATCCCTATTTGATTACTTAGTATAGGGTGTCGATTTCTGGAATGAAAAGCCCTAATGTGGGGAGAATGTAATGACCATGATTTTCCATGTAATTTTTTTAATTATATGGAATTATTTTGAGTCTGTGAAAAATTATGGCATGTGATTCTGAGGCCCGTTTTTCCCGGAATAAATTTATGAAAATTCATTAAGGTAAATCCGTAAACATGTGAGTGGTTAATCCTTACTTTTGAACCGATGCTTGGAATATAAATCTGAGGCCATTATTGAACTCACAGTTCCAGGATTCGCTTAAGATATGTTTATACTTGACCATAGTGTGTCATTGAGGAAAGTTGTTTTTGTGTTTTTAATGAATGAATGAATAAAATAAATTTTTTATTTTATTTTTAAAACATCCTTCCACCTCACTTCTGTGTTTTTATGGATGGGGCCACATGGGAGAAAAATTAATTTAATGAATGACATTAAATTCTTGGTAACACATTGGTCATGTAACAACACTTCAGGAGATTAATGAGGATTATGAATTACACAAAATAATTGACCTCTTGATCACATCATAAGGATTTAAAATATTATGTGGGTTTTCTGAAAATCATGGGAAAATGATTGATATTGGGTGGATTCTTGATGAATAATGAATCCCCTCACTAGGGAAGGACCGAAGAACAATGATTTATCGGCGTCGTTGGAGGCTGGTTGTGGGAATGAAAAAAACCAACTGTTACACAAACAAGGATGTTCCCCCACGATTTGGAGGTAGGTTTCTTATTTGTTTTAGTTTTAAAGTAATTGTTGAATATTTTTCATCCCTCATGTTTTCAAGCTAACGCGGAGGGAGGGATCCAAACGAATAAGGCCCAGACCCTCTACTACTTTGTTCATCTATGTGTTCTCCACAGACTTATTATTCGGGTTTAATGGAACCCATAATAGAGGGTCAAGTGGTGAAGAGGGCATCCTATAGAGGATTTTGATAACTTCATATGGAACAATAGTCCATCGGAGTTCACATGGTGATCCATAGAAGAGCATCAGTGGAGAAGTTTGTAACCGTATCTGCAACAGGTGTAGACGAAATTCGGCTCGAGTAGGCGGCAGATGGGGGAGAGGCGTGCAACGATGTGCCACTAGAGAGGGTGGACACACCTCTTTAGCTATCGTAGATGCATGATGCGGCTTCACCCGGCCGGCCATAGGAGGTGGAGCCGCACGCAACGATGCACCGCCAGAGTGGGTGGTCTTGAATTTGATTTTGCGGCAGTAAGGACCCCCTCCCGGCGTGTCCCATGGTGAGACATGGTAGCACCACATGGCACTGTCGCTCAAACCGAATGACTTTATCCATTCAGGAATACCAGGAGGATTCTCCCGCCATGCCAGCTAGGGTGGGCCCGGATCTAGAGGGCCGTGCATCTAGCATGTCGTGCCTCTTGCTGGTCAAGCCCCTCTGTGGGCCGGGTGCACAAGCCCAGCCGATAGGGCCCCTTGAGGTTCGGTCCGCACGAGACCAGTGGGCCTCCCCCTCTGTGGGTTGGTCCACACGAGCCCAGTAAGTCGGACACCATAGTGGGATGGGCTGGTATGCGGCCCTACGGGCCGCACCCACCATGACCCAGTCATATCGAGCCGGCCTAGGCTGGACCCAGACCCAACCATGCCCAATTTAGATTAATGGGCCATATGTTGTGAACTGTACATTTCTTTGACAAAACGTCTACAGTGACATGATCCTTAGAGTGGGAACGAGCATCTGGTATACTCTACAAGAATTTTGGATAATTTTGGTGTATGGACTGGTTATATTGAACTCGAATCCAACCGGCCACTCATTACTAAAGCTCTAATAAGTCATAAACTATGCATCCTATTGAAGTATCATTGGTTTTGTTGGAACCCTTAATACAATACTGTCCTTGGGGATACTCCTTCGTGTATCTTTGTGTTGGTTGAGGTACAATAGATAGCTTGATGATCTGATCCTCCTAGAATAAAACGTGCATAGTGCTGGAATCTAGAATATGGCGGTAACGTGAACAAATAACATCGATCCTATGTGGGTTAGCATCTATGGATCCTATATGAGTCAACAATCAGTGGTCCTGAGTTGGTTAGCACTCATTGATTCTTTGTGGTTCAGCATCTACCGATCTTGTAGAGCCTCTCGATAGAATGATCTGATCCAGAGATATGTCTAATCATTTGTACTTTTGTACCTATTTTATACAGGGTTTGACCTGAGTCATTACCTTTGGGGTACTTTTACCTTTGTGGTTTTACCTTTGTGGTGTTATCTTTTTGTTATTCTCTCCATAGGGATCACTTGTGAAAATGAATTAAGTGGAGGAGCCTTATGTTTTCCCTTGAATGAGAAGAGTATATTTTGATAACATAGGTATCTGTATGGGAATATACCTATTTGGAGTATTGACTAATTTGTTCTTTTTTATTGAGGTCTTTATTTGTTTTTTTTTTCATTTGTGAAACTCTGGGAGACCATTGTGGGTCACGAGGTCCCTATTGTTTATTGTTATACTCACCCATGCACCGGCTACGCCCGAACCTTATTGTGTCTCAGGTAGACGATAGACATCATTGATCGAGGCCGTGAGATCCAAGACTAGATAGTGATTAGTGGTGGACAATTTTACGTGACCTGATGTAGTGATTGCTGATTGTGTGCTATACCTACCCTTCATGTAGGATCCGCGGTGGATGATCCAAGAGAAGTTTCCTCTTTTCAGTCATACTTGTACTTTTCAAATTGGATTGTATTCTGGCCAGTTTACCATTTGTACACATTTTAATTCATCGGATAACTTTGTGGTTGAATCTTTTTGTGTTCATAATCATTTTTTTGTAGGTTTAATGGAAATTCTATCTCGTTTTTCATGGTTATGCCTTTTGGTTCTTGTCACCAACCCTTGGCCTACAGATTGTGGGCTAGGTGTAGTCACAAAAGGGGCCACAAGAGGACATGTCATGACAAATTACTAGGGATATAAATTGGTTGTGCTATAATGGATAATTTCAGGATACGTTTCTTTAAGAATAAATTCAATAGACTGGGTTTCATGCAACACTAAGTTTGAGCAATCTATGATCTATCAAACAGGATTTTTAAAAAGAGTTTATGAATTGCATTAACAGAATTATGAAATTAAAAATTTTATTCTAAAAAAATAGATATCATTTTTTAATTTGGAAAATAAAAAATATCTTACATTGAATTATTGGTATTTTTTTGAAAGCATTCAATTTATGATGATTAGTTGAAAAATAATACATTGTTGTTAAAAATCAACTTTTTCATTCAAATAATTATTTTAAATTTAATTAAATTTAAAATCACAATAGATAAATAATATATATATTAGCTAAATTTATGTAGTTGGAATCATTTTTATAATAAGATAAAATTTAAAAATTTATTGCACTTTTAAACGTCACTTTTACCCGCAGTCTAGCCACATTTTTCTGGATTGTCATTAAACATAATATTAATTTTTCTATGAATAAAATATATAATAATGAACATACATGTTTGTAATGAGTACATACTTTATTATCCAATAGGATCAATAATTTTTTTTTGTAATAGTAACATTATTAAATATTTATTTATTTACATCGTTTAAGGGTAAATCAGTTAATTAATGGTAAATATTATATTATTTCATTTAAAAGTTATCCAAACACATTTCTTAAATTAATAGGATATGTTTTTTTCAACATAAATTAACATGATGTCTAAATATGACCCTTTTTAGCCACATGTTTTAGTTTAGGTCATTTATTATATTTTATTTAAAGAATAATTAATAATGTTATATTCAAATTATAATAACGATATAATTATTAGAAAAAATTTATATAACTGATATGGTAAGATATAAATAGTATATATAAAGAAAAAATGCATTTATAATTGAATTTAATTTAATTATAATTTTAGGAAATAAATAAATAAAATAGATTCTAAAACAATGATGATGCTGTAATTGACATATTAATAAAAAAATCAATTAAATGATATTAATAGTATAAAAATTGATGTCATTTAAATATTTGATGGAATACAAGATTTTTTTTGATTTAATTTACATATTATTGATTATTTAAAAAAAAATTAATGAAATATTGTTGTTTTGATATTTTTATAATTCGTTTAATAAATAATTTCAAAATTTCCATAAATGAGATTTTAAAATAGATATTATTTTATTAAGTGATGTAAAATTCCAAAAATATATATATTTTCTCAAAATAACTATGATAATGTTAAATTATTAATTAATTATCCAATTGTGGTTTTTTTGGCATTTTATTGTTAATATTCTAACCCTAATACTTAAAAATACAGGTATACACGGTAAGAGTTATACTATTTAACTAATGGTTAAATCCAAATGTAAAGGGTATTTTTTTACATAAACATGTGTAGAAATAATTTTTTTGAGTGGATTTAAACACATAATTATATTATCCTAAAATAAATCACATTTTAGCAATATAAAATACAATATAAATTTATATTTAATTAATTTTTTTGAGTTTTAAAATGTTCCCATAGCATGTAATAAAAAAATGGAACCTCTAATTATCTTTTATTCACAACTCTAAATCCCTTTGTCTCTTAAAAACCCTTCCCATTTCTCGACCTAGCTTCCCTATAATTATCCTTGTTTTAATATGTTATTTAAAAACCCAACTGTGGTTGTATTTTTGGGAAAATAAAAATGAGATACCTGATGATGAGGTAATTGTATTAACAATTCAATTCATTTCATTTTCTTTTCTTCTTATAGACCCTCTTTATAGGTTGTTTCCATAATGAAGTAATGAATTAAATATCATATATATGGTTAGATGTTAGTATGATTAGGGTAAAACCATATTCCTCCATTTATCAATCCTATTAATAAAAATTTAATCATAAATATAATTATGATTATGTTAGAAGTTAATAATATGTTCAAAACTATTAGATAGTAGTTTCATACACTTACTGAGAGTTTGAGACATATGGTAATTGTTAATTTCACAATTCTCATTATTTTATGAGATAGATATGGATGTATTTTTTGGTAAATATGTATCATGCACATAGGAATCTATTTAAGGTTTTATGTAAGGAATCATTAACTCAAACATCATTTATGTGTTTTTTAGATTTATTCCCCTATATCATTCACATTCATGTCCATATTCTAAAAATGGGTTATATTTATTTATTTTTAAGGATATGAATAGTTAAAATGTTAAATTTCTAATTTCAATCAAATTAGTCAAAGTGGTATAGTACAATATGATTTAAAAACCAATTTTTCAATATCTTCATTAACAAATGAACAACATTTTATTAAATTATTTCAATGTAAAAAGTGTATTTCTAAAAAAATCATTAATGGTTTTATTCTATTATTTTAATCTATTTCAACATTCCTTGTTTCATATTATTTTTAATTTAGGATGATTTATTATTAATAAAATCTACCATATTTTATTGAAGTGTTCTGGATTTGTTTGAATGTGGATGTAATATTTAGATACCATTTATGGTTTGTGGTAGATTTATTAATATTTCATGTTCTAGTTTTAATATGAATGTTAATGTTGTTATGGTTTCAGCCTTTTCATAGAAGGAAAACATTGGACTTAGCTTGTGATGGGTGGGTACCAATATAACCCATCAATGCATCGATAGGTTTCATGAAACAATGCAGATATAGAATTGGATAAGGGCTTACCCATTTATTAGATTTATGGCATGATGGATTCAATATACTATATTCATGACATGATTCCTTTATAGTATTAGATTATGGGCATGATTCTTTAATAGTGTTAGATTTATTTCATGAATTCATGAATATATTAGATTTGTGGAATGATGCCTATCAAATTTTAGATTATTATCATCAATACTTAACAATATTAGATTCATGAAATTCAGAATCGACGGGATGTTTATGATGTCCAATATTATTTAATCCCAATGTATGAGATCATTTATTGATATTAAATTGTATTATTTTTATGGTGGAATAACCATGTTTTTGTTTTCTAGCTCATGTGTTTTTTATATTGTATTATTTATCAATACATTACTACTCTTATGATTTTGAGTTTTTTTTATTATGATTCAATTATATACCTTTCATTTTAAATTATTCTTGTTAATTAATAATGGATTTAATTGTATAAATACCCTTACTAAGTATCTATGCTCACCCAATTCTAATGTTTTATATTCCCAGGATGTCAAGATTTTTATTATTTCTAATATGCATGGTTAATAGAAGAGAATAATGGATTTGTAAAAGGATTTTATTAGCTTTATTGGATGTTTATAATTTTAATGAATGGTTAATGTATGTAATAAATTTTACAAGACTACAAAACTAGTCAATTTTTCAGGATTAGATTCCACATAATCTTGCTAATGTATTAAATAATGCACCAAATTTGGGATATGGGGTTAGGGCATTATAGTTGGTATCAATGGATGTTTACCAACAACCATGGAAACTATATTTATAAAATAATGCAAGGGAACAATATCCAATGAAATACATAGAGGATAATTTTAGAAAAACATTCTATAATATTTGTAAGTATGAGATTATATTGGTATTCATATAAAAATATCCAAGTCTGCATACTGCCTATAGACGTGGTTCTGGAAATGATGGACCCCAAAGTAACATATGTTATAAGGTTCTTCAATCCCGACCTGGTGTAACCTAGTACACAACAATAGGCCATAGTGCACACCTATTTTTGAAATCCTGAGGTATATGCTTTGGATAATTAAAATTTTCTTTATAAACCATTTTGATTGATTTGAATGTAAATATGTCCCCAAATAAGTGATGTTTATGATTATGAGATTAAATATTGAGGAATTTATTAGCTTATTTAATGTTTTTTAGTAGTATAAAATTATATGTTATGATTCATAATATAATGTGTGACAAGGTTTTGAAATGGTTCCAAGTGGAAGGAATGGAAACCATATTAACACAGATAATCCATATAGTGATTTTTTATCCTGTGTAACATAATGATTTTTTAATTGAAGATCCAACTAAGGTTGAGAATCTAATAAAAATTCTAGGATAGGTGACATAGGTTTTAAATAATAACCATACCTATATGGAGCATACTAATCTACAACACAAAGGAGGAATGATAGATCATTTAGTCAAATACCAACATCATTCAATTGGACTACATATCTATTTATAGCTAAAAAATGGATAAGTTATTTATAAAAGGTATTTCCTAATTTAGAATCATATAACGGGAGACAATTATCATGTAGTTTACCATCTCTCATGATATGTAAATTAATGGTGGTCACTAATTTAAAACACAAAATAGCTGATTGAAATTTAATGTATTGAAGGAATGTATTTTATGGATATTTTATAGGAATATTATTTCTCTTGTGAAAAAGAGAGGATATATAAAGATAGTTTTTGATTCAAAGAAAATATAGGTTGATTATTTATCTAAATATGAACACAGCATCAAAATATTATCATGTCATGATGCAGACTAAATATATAACCCAAAGAGTAAGATTAATAGTTTCACTGATGGGATAAATCCATTTCTCGAAATGTATTTGGTATCTCAATGATTCCCATCATATGAATATATAGTGTAATGTTCTATCAAGATAGATAAATAAATTTTTATGTCATATAAATTTATGGGAATGCAATAGATTAAGAGAATGGTAGACCAGGGGATGAATAATAGGAATAAGGGAAAGAAGGATTTTCCACATGTGAGAATTTTGGAAGGAAACACCCTATTTCACGATTAATGGTAAATTGAGTTTGTTTTATATGGGGGAAAAAGGCCACCATTCTTAGGATTTCAAGGAAATGAAATAATTTTCCAATGTTCAATGTTTCCACAGTAACTATATAAGGCACTATGAAAATTAATTCTCAAATATTTAAGGAATTATAACTCAGAAAATGAAAAGGGATCAAATTGAATATTATGCAGCTTCTAACGTGGTAGTGGAATATTTAATGTATTTGTGTTTTTTATTTTATTTAATAATTATGTTATAAAATTATGGTTATAGGAATCATGAGATATATAAGGATTTCAATATTGTAATTATTATTTATGGATTTTGGAATATGAATTTTGTAATTTATGATTCAATTTGACCAAGGAATTAATATATATGTTATGTTGTAATTAAAATAACATTATGTTGTTTTAGGAGAATCTAATGTTATGATTACTTTGAGAAATTCGGAGACCTTTTTTGACTCTTAATTTGAAGAGATATATTTTGGATAAGCCTAATGGTTTATATTGATTATATTTAACATTATATATTATTTATTAAGATTTTATTAAAGTTATTTTTGGAATTTTAAACTAATATAGTTTTAGAAAAAGGTCATCCTGTAGGTCGGGTGACAACTTGTGGCATCAAGAGAGGTCATGGGACATGAAACAAAAATAGAAGGATGAGAATGGTACATCACCTCCCCCTTTCCACGATGATTTCATAGTTAGTATGAAATAGTTTTCTTTATTTAAATATTTTGACAAATTAATTATATAAACATTTTTGGAACCCTATACGTTTATGATAAATATAATTTTTTGAATTGTATTATCTATTAGAGATAATGATGAGTTTGTGGAACAAATTAGTTAAACAATGAAACTTTAATTTTCAATTATTTATTATTCATTGATTTATTCGTCTATGAAGTAAATTAATTCTTCAATACTATGGAAAGGTTCTTAAATCCAAAAAATATATCATAGTTCTTTTTCTAATGAATGAAATGATCCCTTAGATTATTTAATATTTAGATCTTTTTAATTGTTATCTTTATTCACATATTGTTCTCTATCACTCCCCATTAGAACATAATGATTAAATTTTTCTTTCATTTTAATTTTTTCCAACATGGATCCCTTGTATGTTCTATCTATGATAACATTTGTACGTCAATTTCTTTATTTTAATTTGTATATCTTATGGACCCTTGATTCTATGTGGGATTGTGATAATGGAATATAGAATTGTCAATGCATAGTTATCAAACCTTAATTTCCCGAATTGTGAGGCCATAATTTAATGAAGTATGGTAGAGTGTAACCCCCCATGTTTTAAAATTATTTTTATTTTTATTTAAATTCAGTAGCTTTTGTTGCATATGACACCGAGTTCGAGCACACTACGATCTATAAAACTATTTTTTTTTAAAAAGTGTCGATGAATAGTATTAACCATATTATAAAATTTATAAATTATATTTCTCAAAATATAATTTTTTTTTATTTTACAATATGAAAATTAGATTATGGTGAGTTTGAGGTATTATTATAAACACTTTCAATTTTTGATAAATTGTGAAACAGACGACATTATTATTAAAATTCATTTTTTTCAATTTAATAATAATTTTTTATCATATAAATTTTAAAACAAAATAATTGAAAAATAAATATATTAAAACAACTAGGTTATTAGAATAATAACCTATAATATAATTAGATATAAAAATTTAATGATCTTTTGAATGTCTCTTTTACTATCCTTCTAGACACATTTGCGGGGTTAGCATTAAACATAGGGTTACTACTTATGTGAAGGGAATTCTAAAAAATGTACATTCATGGTTTTAATTAGTATGAAACTTTTTATCTAATATTATCAAAAGAATTTTTTGGTGAATGGAATATTTAGAAAATTTAAATATATTTACCATGGATAATAGAAAATTTGGGAATTAAATGTTAAAAGTAAATTTATAATATTTAATTGTTACCATAACACTTATCCTAATTTTATTGGATAATTGTTTTTCAACTAAAATTAATCTATTTTTGAAAATATGTTCCGTTTGATACCACATTATTTATATTAGGACATTTATTAAAATTTATTTAATTAATAGTTAAAATATCATATTCAAATTTTAATAACTATATCTTCATTAAAATATAGATATACAAGTGCTATGTTTGACTGTAAATATTCTATAGAAGGATATAAATTTTATCTACGTAATGTTAATTTATATTTAACCCATACCCAAAATGTTAATTTTCAAATAATATTCATTTAATTAAAAATATAATTTTACAAAATTTGGATTTTTTTACAATATGAAATCATTAGAAAATTTGATCATAGATGAATTCACTAATATAAATGAATTATAATATATATAAATACATAATGGAAATGCATAGTGGATAATCTATACATACATGAATGCATACAATAGTCATGTCAAACATATTTTCTGTATAAGTAAAATATGATAATGGGAAAATAAGTCAATATATGAATATGTATATTAGAAAATAAATACAAATATGGAGCTAGATATAGAATAATTTCATATATTATATTAAAACTCATGTATGTGCCTATAGAAATACATATATTTTTTATATGCACTCACATTTCATTGCGTACAAAAATATGTACATAAATAAAGAGGTTCATATTTGTACTTGTTTTCAACATAAATATCATAATTCTATTATTTTAGACATAATTTATAGAATATAAATATAGATATATGGGAATAATTAAATGTACTTATTTTATATATTTATTACGAATTTTCATCATGCAAATGCAGAGACAAATAACTGCAAACCGAATTCATTACATAAGAAAATTAATTCATATATAATATAAATAAATAAATGCATATAGAAATGAAATTATCTAATTTATTCATAAAAATGAAAACAGAAATAGGTTATTATATGTACATATTTTTACATATACATAAATATTTGGTATGTTTATTCTATATTCATGTATTCATGTATGAAATTATTTTATTAATTTTTAATATAGTTGACTCAAATGAAATTATTGAAAATATATATTATGCTAGTGAATAATGAAAATAAAATTAATGTAGTGATATATATAGATATTAAATATTCAAAAATATCATAACAGTACTGAAGAATGTTTAAATAACTGATACTAGATTCCATGGTATTAAATTTGTAGACTTCTATGGCATTCTGCAGAACAAATATGTGTGTGGTGTCTTTGTTAACATGGTTCCCATCGATGTAGTCACATTAATTAGTTTCACTAATGTGTTTCTCAAACAGTACTAACATGTAGTTAAAATTGATCATCTTATACCTATATGATTAAAAAGAAAATAGATGCACTTATATTCTGTATCCTCATGTATCTGGTGGAACCATTCACTGAATATAATAATCTAAAAACCCATAATTGACTATCTAAGAAAAAATTATATAAGAAAAAAATAATTCATTTTTCATAGAAAACACATTAAAACATGAAATAAATGGAAACAAATCATAGAGGAGAAGAAATTAGAAACATGTCTAATTAGTCATCATAGATGTCAGAAAAATACATTTATCTAAAATCATATAAAATATAATTTAGTTATCATGTTTTTCATAGAATTGGAACAAAGTACATTAACTTAAAATATTTATGCAAAAACAACAATCATGGGAAACATAGATATCAAGACAACCAGTCAACTGACATGTAGTTGGAATAGAAAAAATATTTATAGTAGAATCAATAAAATAGAAAAAACCATTGCTCTTTTGATTTTGGAATGTCTATAATAGAAAATTAAATGAATCCAAACATAAAATCTATTCATAATTTAATAATATGTGTATCCAATTCTATATAATTAAGTAATATTGTCCAACTCATTAATGATTTCTACAAATATATAAATAAGATTGATAATTTATATAAAACATTAAATGTATAGTGTGAATATGTATATTCTATAATTGAACATTACATAAATATTTTAAGAAATCATATATATCTATATAATATTGCAACTGACCAGGTATATAAGAAATGTTAACAGACATATAGATTCATTACACCACATTAAAAGACATAGTATTCATATGATATATAATGTGCTCTAAAATTGAAAGTGAAATTAATCGTACATTAAGGAAGATGTATTAAATCTCTTACAGAGTAAGTCTTTCTTATAAGATTTCAACTTCTTTTTAATGATGGATAATGATATTTGAAATTGAATCCCATAATTTTTTGAGCTCGAGCAATATGAATTTGTTCCATCACATCCTCTTCTGGGTTCTATTAAATGTTCAAAATATTATTATATATTATTTATCACATATTTTAAGTAATACCAGTAGGTAATACCTCTAGAAAATATTAATATAAACCATTTTCAGAAAAAATATAATGATACCATAGATGGTAAATTAAACAAATTTCTAGAATCATTAAATATGAATAAACATTAGAAATTTGTACACAAGATAGGTAATAAGAGGGATACATTTCAACTATATCATGCCTTCGATTTATGATGCACAATGATAATACATGGTATGTATCCGATAAAAAATATTTAATGAAAATACTAACTAATTTGTTAGTTTTATAGTTTAGTTAAATATATTATAAATATAAATTTTAATATTTATAAACTGTATAGTTAATTTAAATAAAATGTGTAACTATACCACATTTTCATATGTAGGACAATCATGACATTTTAGATCATTTACATTATATATAATACAAAATACCATGAATGATTTTTTTTCACATTGTCGATGTCTTTTATAGCTATTATTATATCAAATGTCAATAGTCACAAGTTGGTTTTTATGTTTGAATTCATTCATGTCCTATGTAAAACCAAATTCATCATTCACATTTATTAAATAAATGGCTAGGAACCAAAGTATAGAGAGTATGATTAAAATAAATTCTATTAATAATGGATGACATTAATAATAATATTTCATAGATCAGATACCTACTTTTTTCAAATTCCACCACTAGTTTCTCAAATTAAACAACAAGAATACATCTAGAATTATTACTAAACAGTAGCCACAGTATGTATCCAGAATAATATTTGATGTATTCAGCATAATATTTTTATAATATAATGTGTTTTTAATGTTTTCATTTCAAATTTACATTCACTAACAGAGTACACCGCACAAAAAATGGTTTTAAAAAGCCATAATAATGGAAGATTGTTTTTTCTAAATATTCATACCTAGGATTAATGGTTTTCTATATGTGGAAAAAAATATTATTCATGATTAATGGAACATATTATAGTTAACATAATTGTTTACTTAAAATATTACCTTTATATAGTAAACATTGGGATCACACCACAATTTGGATAGTTATCCTTGGCATTGAAGTATTCTACCATCTTTTTTCAAGACTTACATGATTCATACTAATAGTTTTGATGAATTTTTGTTTTTTAAATTTGTATTACTTGGTAAATTTTGTTAACTATAATTCAATAATTATAAATACTAACAAAAATTATAATATACATTGTAATTGATGTGTATAAAGAAGATATTTTACTATTTTATCAATTATCATTCTAACCTCAGTAGAGGTTGTAATATATAAAACATTTATACATTTTTTTCAAAAAAGGTAGTTTGTTTTGAGATAAGAAGAAAGATCCTTAATTCACTACATTGCCTTGTTTGAAGTATTTTGTCACAGTTGTCAACAAACAGAAATTTATTTAGAGTGGATCTGGTGAACAATATATAAATAAATTTATATTATTTTAGAAACCCTTTTATGTCATGAAGACATAATTAGTAATAGAATGCATATGATAATATTATTTGGAGATGTTAAATGGACACCAAAACATACAAATAAAAATTAAAATTTACAATATAGATTTTTTCAAAAGAATATATTTGGATAAACTTTTATGGAGAGAGTGCATGATAGTTAAATATGGATTCAGTAGAATCCTGCTTGCATTGAAACTCATGGTGATTATAATTTGTTCCCAATTTCATAAACAATATTAGTGAAAATTGTATACATAATATTATTACCATATTAAAAGAGTTTTTTTCTCTATGTTTTTTTGTGAAAACATACTGGAGAGTCGTTCTAGATGGAAAAGTTGAAGAATTAAAATTTTAGTTGTTTCCTCATATAGAAACAGAGTACTGAGAAGATCTGCATATTCATCCCATATTGTAATGCTTTGGGTTTCTCCACTGTATGAAATACATATGAATTTTATTGTATTAGTATATTTTATTTGTCACATAGTCTATTTTTTTATATCATTATTGAACATTACAAATGAACCCTCGATATAATATTCAATCTTATGTCTTTGTTTTTATAGAGATTCAGAGCTTGATACTTATGAAGTATTCCATGATCATCTGGTTCACATAGAAATAAAATAAATATGGTGAAAAATAGATAGGAAAGATTCTAATAAGTCCTTGAAAAAAGGATTCATGAACCTGATATGATTACATATACTCAATAACATGTTTTCTAATTATTACAACTTAATATTTTGGATAATTGAAAAACATACTTACAGAATTAATGTAATGTGTTTTGGAATATTTATGTTATGATATTTGTAGTATAAAGAAATATATTATTAAACAATTTATAAATTAATTTTATAATAAAAATGTCACCATGTATTATTGCATTAATTTTTTATGAATGAAAATAGATTACCTATATGGATATATTATAAAAAAATTACCATATATGATAACATTAAAGAGAGTAAAATTTAATAAAAAACGGGGAAATGGTGAAACCTACTGTCTAAAATTGTTACTCTAGTTTAATAATATTCTACACATGTGATGGATCACTAAATAATTCTATTTATTCTCAATGATATGACAAGTAAGAATTATATAATAGGCACCTTAATAAAGAATTGAGTTTTTAATTTGGAATTTTTTGTTTTAATGTAATTTTTTCTTGAATTGTTGTATCCAAAATGTTGTAGTGTTGGGCATTATGGTAATCATAATAATTAAACAAAACATTATAATTAATTAAACTATTGTATTTAATTTATTCATTAACATAAAAAATATTTATTCCCCATTAGTAGATCACAACATAGGTTACTAATAGATTATATATATCTTGGATGCAACGGTTTTGATGGATCATTAAAAAAATAAATTAATGTAAACTTACAGTTCAATATGTGAAAAGTAGATCGATCATTGTAATGTCATATGTAAAATTTTAAGATTTTGTTTACCATATCCATATAATAAACACATGAATGATAAAAGTCTCATCATAATCAAAAGATATTTATTACAACTCAGTAAATGAATGTACTATTTCAATAGTGATGTAGTGGATTCTAACGAAAATTTTAATGATGCATAAAAGTTATTTGAATTGTAGTATGAAAAAAAATTAGTTATTGGAAATAAAATTGGAATGTGTAAAGAACATTTTTAACAATAATCAAATATTTTTTATGAATACTGCTTATTTTGGAGAATTATTTTATAAACAATATTTTTTATATATCTCTTTGGTATGTTCTCTCAATCATATATCAATATTTTTAAGCAATTTATGTTCATATCACAAGAAAATGATACATATAGTTTACCATGATAGAATAAAAGGTGGTGAAGTATAATCCCAACAAAAGATATAGATTTACCCTAACATTTATTAATAGCCAATACATATGATATTATCAATTGATATTGTCTTTATTGAATAATGAAAGGCCTATTTATGTCTTAGTGTGTCATATCAATCCTTGGTATGAAATATAAATGTCCTACATGAGTTCCTGGAGAGAATCTCTACTCCACCATAATGATTTACCCAAAACATGATGGAAAAATGGGATCCATTGTAATGTAACAAATACTTTTCAACAATTATTAGCTAAATTACTAGCACCCCCAGTTTTATGGTTTATTTATTATTTTTTATTCTAGATATATTAATCCTATTCAAAATTTCTGGGCTGTATATATTTTTTGGGGTTTCAATATTGAGAAATTCTATACAAACCAAATCGTAACTCAATAAATCCTTTTTCTTCTCAAGACATCCCAAAGATCATGTAGTCATTTACATCTTGTACATCATGTCACATAGGTTCTAAAAGAGCCCAAGATTTTAAATAATAATGTTATTTTTCATTTTTTTAATGAGGGTATATTTGTTGAATAATAGAATCCAATGGATTCATAACTCTTCGAAATAAATACTCCTTTGGAATTTTAATATTGGTCACACTGTCATTTGGTCATCCATGTTTCTCATCCCATATTTTAATAATATAGTTTAATGAACTTTTATTTCTTGAAAAGCAGTAATTATATCTAAAGAATGTAATCTCATGTTGATTGTCAATGTAAGATCACAACAATTCTTCCAATGATATGAGTATTTCATCCTTTAAAAGATGATTCTATTTCTACTAAAATGTATTACTACATGAAATAATTAGATAATATCACCACTGAGTACAACAATTTTACCACCCAAGGGAATTTTAGCATTATTTGTACAATGTAGTTACCAAATATCTTTTAAGGTGTGACCAAGAGACTCAAAGAAGTATCTATGACCAATCGATTATTCATTCCAATTAATTTGTTTTTTTCTATATAATTCCTACCAACATACATCCTTGTTGAATGTTTCGTGTAAAGTCTTCTTTGACATCTATTAGAATACCAAATTGAGATTGTTATATTCTCCTAACTGTTAACAGTAGTTATGTTTGTCCACATGAAGCTACTATAAGTATTATGTTCACATAAAAATACAATTTTGATTATAATACACACCATAATAATGTTTTTTATGTCCCTCAATAAACTTGAAAAAACAATCCCCCTTTCAAAGTGAAATATGCTTCAATAATATCTGTAAATATATGTGTTTTTTTCATTAGTCAATTTTTTTCTCAAAAGTTTAAATTCAACATGAATAATGTGTTTATAATGATTTTTTAGTAATATAATATCCTATTGACTATAATCATAGTTTCTAAATGTGGAACATGAATTAGAGGGTATTTACTCAATTATCTTCCATTGTTGCAAAAGTTTTTATCAATTTCATACAGCTCATATTGCTCCAATTTAGGGTCAATTATTTTTAAATCAGTTACATAAAACAATATTTAGTTGAAAGAATATAATTTATAGAAAACTAATAATATAAAATATGTTGTAACACTTGTATTAAGAAAAATGTTCATTAAAATTTATTTAGTAAATATAATATTAATATATCATTACGATAACTTCAATTTGTAACATAATTATATGATCTTATAAAAGGAATTATGATATTAGTTTACTTATTTTACACCATAAATATTTTGGTTCAAAAATTATTTTCAAGAACATCATGTAAAAAAATAATATACAGAGTGGATTCACTGGTTCCCAAACTAAATCTTAAATAAAAGAATCCACATTCCATAAATCATCAATCAGTAATCCCATTCTATAATGGGAATATCTAAATGTCTTCAAATTTTTTTGATATAAATTCATTATTTCAATTTATGAGGTCTATGAAAAACATATATTGGGAAATATATGAAGCCAATATAGTTCATCGGTGGTGGGAGACACATAATGAAATATCCCAATAACAAATCCTATTTTTCTTAGATAACATTTAAAATCATGCAAATGGAAGACAAATTTCATTTGAAATTCCACATTGGATATTTTTTTCTGCAAGATATGTTTCTTATTATTCAAACCATGAAATAAATATAAATTTTAATAATGTTTCAGGTTCAATAATTTATTTAATAATGTTTCCAACAATATATTTTTCAATATTATCACTAGTTAAGTGGAATTTTAATAATTATACAAGAGGGAACCTATAATAGATGGAATAATTGAATATTCAAGAGGAAGCCTCACATGGCGATGTATATCGAAAATTAAAAATAATCAATGTTTTCAACCTGATTATAACCATGTAATGTATTTTCAAATCCATAGAGAGATACTATTACTAAATCATTCCCTTTGTTTATGTACTAGAACATATATTTGATATAACATGAATAATTGAAGGCTTTTTTTATATGAGCATTATATTTAAGTTGTGTGGATGGATTATATGGAAAAATAGAACTGTTACCCAATTCAATGACATTATTTGTTCCTGATCTATTGAGGTCTCATCTTTTTTAAATAGAATACGCATCCTCATCCCCAAAAAAATTATTAAAAAATTTATTTGGAATATATTTTGAACAATATCTAATTATTATGAATAGAAAGATTCGGTTAATAACCCCAAGAGGTCCAAAAATCAGGTAATTTTTAACGACCTCATATAACCAAGGGTGTACTTCCCTATCTGGTATTTAATTTGAAATAATTTCATTAACATCATAGGCCCATAAAATATATTGTGAAGATTGAAGGAAAACTCATATATATATATATATATATTTGGAAGACCGAGATTTTGAAATTATGTTGTATGAACTACTGCAAAAGTGCATCAATCAAAAATATTATTGTAATTAATAACAAACATTATGCCCTTCAATGAAATTTCCAATGATAAGTACATTTATTAAAATAATATTAGTTGTTTTATTTACAAAAAAATTCCCTTCTTGATATATTTCATAAAATGATCTTCCTTCATATTGAATACCCCTGAGATTATTTTTGGGAAACCATTTGAATGATGTTCTTGATATTGATGAAATCATTAAATCTTTAGACCTAATGGGTTGCATGTGAATGTTATGAACACATTTAGATAACCAGCCCAATAAAAATTATAAATTGCATCTTGATATTTGTGAATCATGTATCATTAACCACCAATAAAAAATTATGGTATAATAACAAATCTTCCAAAGAGTGATCCACCATGCTCACCTATGATGTATGCATCCTAATACCCATTACATAAATAAACTCTGAATTTTTTAAAATTAAACCAAATAATGGATAAATTTAGGAATACCAGTATAGTATATTCTTCCCATAAAAAAATGTTGTATTAGTTGTCTGAAATGTTACAATGAAGAAAAATTGTTATATCGTAATTGAAAATGGTATGAAAATGTAATTTCTCATCAGAATTTTCTGTAATTCCATGGATTTTGTGGAGGAATAGCTACGGTACACTTTATTTGAATACCCATCTTCACATGTTTCATATATAAATGTGTATTTCAATAGTATATATTGTTATTTTACATTATCTATACATTTTATTTCATATTTTTTTATTGTAAGATAATATCATTGGTTCCCTTGACATATTGACTATCACCAACTATATGTAATGATATTTGTGAAGATGTTGGTAATATTTAATTATTTGGATCCAAATCTCTCTTTATAATTATGTGCTTTCTAAAATTTGGATTTCTATAATATTTAACCCAATATCTTAATAATCTAAAAGATATGATTAATTTATTACATTTATCAAACACACACCTAACATTTCCTTCTATATGTGGGTTGAAATTACTAGTTTATTTTTTTCCCTAATTTCCAATGAATAAAAATGTTATGAAACATATTCGAAAATCATTAACATCGAACTACAAGATTTCCAAATAAGTTGAAGTATGAAATGTACATCAAATAATGAATTTTTCAATCTATTGCATTCACTATGTCAAAAATTAAATGTTGTGTATATTTTTTTGGTTCTCCATCAAGTGGAAATAAACAACCAATGGGATGATAATTTTTACCATTGAGATTATAAACATATGGAGCACTTCTAATATTTATAGATTTATCAATTCTATTACCCAATGATTTAAATGAAAAAGTCATTATATAATGGTGAATATTATCTAAAAATTCATTGGAATCATTAGAATGATCAAATAAAATAACATACATTAAATACTTCTATGGATTTCAAAAAAAATTGTCACTATATTTTCTCAAATGACAAGCACAATGAAAACCATGATGATTATTGGGTGTTACAATGCACAAATATCTCGTCGAACCAAAACATTCTAAACAGTCGGAAAAACTGTCAATAGGATCACCTATTTCAATGTAATCTATGCATAGGAAATATATAATTAGCTGTCTTATGGAAATACAAGTTAATATTTGTTTTCAAAAACAAATAGTATAACCATTATTATGTTAGTATAAACATTTATATTAAATATTATATAGGATAAATTTGAATAGATCAATATGACATGCATGGAATTTTATAATTCTGAATCATTACATTGAAGCAATTAAACATAAATTTTAACTTAATTCAAATTTAAATAGTGATTAAATATTATGTGAACTATATTGTGTATTAATGGGATATATATTTCAATTACGTAGATAAATAAATTACTATAATAAGATGGTCCGACTATAAATTTAATGGCATAAAAATATCATCGACCATTGGTTCTGTAAAATGCTATGAGTTTATAGTATGTTCATTATTGATATGTTTGATGTTGGGATTTTCTAATCAGGCATTTTTGTTTGAATAGTATAAACTATTTTCCTTTCCTATAATATAAAAAAATAAGTTGATACATTGATAAATTTTATAATGATAAAAAAACACTTTACAAAATTAAGAATTTATATAATACAACCATGTACAAACAAGATATGTTTCATGATACTATAACATATGAAGAAATTTTTCTAATTAATGTGATCTCATGGAGAGTTTTTTTTACATTTTTTTTTAAAAAAAAATTAAAAAATACCACGAGGATAAAAATATTTTTTCTACATCTCAAAGGCAGCACACCATGTGCCTACTTTGGGGAATTTTAGGGCTGAAGAAAGGAGGAACCTGGTGTGATGCCTTTTCCCTTAATTAAAGAAAAAAGGCGACACACCAGGTGCCTCGTGTGGGCAAAAAAATAAAAAATTTAATTTCAACTTAGTCCTTATAAATTTTTCGTAGCATTCAGATGCATTCCAGCAATGAAAACCTCAACCAGCTTCTCTGCTTTACACACAATAGAAACATCATTACAATTTTTTTATGCCCCTGAGTATAAATCAACCCCAAAATCTCTAGATAATTTTTCTTGGTATGGTGAGATGAAAATGGAGGTATTATACCATCAGTAAAAGAGATTCTAGGAATGTACAATGCTATGAGAAACCATTAGATGAAACGTGTTAGTTCCCCACTAGATGTGCATGTTCCTCCAAAATTATCATGCTGTAGATAATCCACCTTATGTTCCACATAGCCTTATGCCTTCCATGGATTAATGTCAAACACTTCATCCCATTTTTTTACTTTATGGGGAAGTAAAACCTCATTCCTTTGAATATGCACATTACCATGGAAATATACAATCAGCATTTTTCAAGAAAAACTACTAATCTCATGTTCACTGAAATACCCCTTAACATAAGAATGATACAAATAGTGTAAGTGTCCAATAACATGCTTCCAATCCATCTTGACTGGGCTATGTGGAATCGTTGTTTTTTTCATCTGATTAATAATTTAAAAGTTTTCAAAACCACCTTCCTCAAAATAAAAAATGTTTCAAGGAAGTGACTTTGAAAGCCTATAAAATATAAACTATAAGATCTATTGAAATGAAACTTAAAACATGGATTAAACATATAATATGTAATTGAAAATAAAAACCATTTCTTAAAAATTGTCGATGAAATACAATTATAAGCTTTCAAAAACACTTCTTGCAACTCAAAAATATTTCAGATATGAGACTTTGAAAGCCTATAAAATATAAACATAAAGACTCATATAAATGAAACATAGAACATATATTAAACATAAAAGAATTAGTAGAAAAGTAATTAGTTAATTCTGGTGTGGGGGAAAACTGTTAGACCTAGGAATTGAAGGATAATGAGAATGACAAGGAAACATCAACCCCCACACCCACCCCTTCCACCCATTCGACCAACTTTGGTAACTCATATAAAAGTATATTTTAAAAAAATGAAATTTCAAACAACCATAGCTTCCTACATCCATATTAACCCCCCAATTCAGTTTCATTAAATTTTGACAGCCCTCATTTCTACAAAATTGAAAGATACACAATTAAACCATCACTTTTCAACCCCCGCCTCAATAATAAAAAATGCTTTGGGGGATGAGAAATGATTCGGTGCATTTTAAAACATTGAAAATATTTCAATAAGGAGATCCTCAACGAAACTGAATTAGGGGTTGAAAGTCACCCAATGTTATGAGGAGATCGTTTTTTAAAGGCACCCATTGTTTTAAAATTTCCCAAATCATTTCTCATCCCTTAAAGGATTTTGTATTTTTGAGGCGGGGGTTGAAAGTAGTTGTTTAATAGTGCATCATTGATTTTGGTAAAAATGGAGGTTTTCCAAATTTAATGAAACTGAATTGTGGGGTTAATATAGATGTAGGAAGCTGTGTTGGTGTGGCATTTCATTTTTTTGAAAAGCTACTTCTACATGAGTTACTGAAGTTGGTTGAATGGGTGGAAGGAGTGGGCGTGGGGGTTGATGTTTCCTTTCCATCATCATTATCATTCAATTTCAGGGTCTAACAGTTTACCCCCTCACCAGAATTAACTAATTACATTTATACTACTTCCTTTATGTTTAATCTATGTTCTATGTTTCATTTATATGAGTCTTTAAGTTTATATTTTATAGAATTTCAAAGTATCATATCTGAAATATTTTTAAGTTCCAAGAAGTGTTTTTGAAAGCTTATAATTTTATTTCATCGACAATTTTTATGAAATGGATTTTATTTTCAATTACTTATTATATGTTTAATCCTGTTTTATGTTTCATTTCAATAGATCATATAGTTTATATTTTATAGGCTTTCAGAGTCACTTACTTGAAACATTTTTGAGTTTGAGGAAGGTGGTTTAGAAACCTTTTAAATTATTAATCAGATGAAAACACCAACGATTCCACAAGGCCCAGTCAAGATGGAATGGAAGCATGTTATTGGGTACTTACACTATTTGCATCATTCTTACGTTAAGGGGAATTTCAGTGAACAAGAGATTAGTATTTCTTCATGCAAAATGCTGATTGTATATGTCCATGGCAATGTGCATATTCAAAGGAATGAGGTTTTACTTCCCCATAAAGAAAACAAATGGAATGAAGTGTTTGACATTAATCCATGGAAGGCATAAGGCTATGTGGAACTTAAGGTGGATTATCTCCAGCCTGAAAATATTGGAGGAACATGCACATCTAGTGGGGAACTAACACATTTCATCTAAAGGTTTGTCATAGCATTGAACATTCATAGAATCTCTCTTCCTGTTGGTATAATACCTCCCTTCTCATCTCACATTACCATGATAATTTATCTAGAGCTTTTGAGGTTGATTTATACTTAGGGGCATGACAAAATTGCAAATAAGTGTCTATTGTGTGTAAAGAATAGAAGATGATTGAGGTTTTCATTACCGGAATGCATCTGAATGCTACGACAAAGTTAGAAGGACTAAGGTAAAATTAAATTTTTTAATTTTTTTGGTCCAAAGGTGTAATCTGGTGTGATGCCTTTGTTTTTTAAATAAGTGCAATGGTGGCACACCAGGTTCCGCCTTTCTTCAGTGCTGAAATTTCCCAAAGGTGGAACATGGTGTGCCGCCTTGGAGATGTAAAAAAATATTTTTAACCTGGTGGTATTTTTAAAATTATTTTTTTGAAAAAATGTAAAAAAAATATCTCATGGAAGTTATTTCCTACACTGCATACATGAAAATTATAAATTTTTATTAAATTGATAACCTTAAATGATTAATTTTATTATTTATAACAAGCCTAGGTGTAGAAAATTCCAATATTTCATTAGGAGGTATTTTCCTTGAATCGTATATTACATTATGTGATCAAAAAATGATCGTAGATATTGAGCAAACTTTATTTGATAGTTACCTAGATTTTTTTTCCCTTTGAGTTGCTAAATTCAAATGCAGTTTTCTGGTCATGGAGTTTGAATATATCTCTGCAACAATGAAAAACATATTACATCTCTCATATTGTTTAAAAACATTACAATAGTAGGTGATTTTGATATTAACATATAAATTATAATGTTAAATTTAAAAAATGATTTAATTGTACCATTTTCAATCAGGATTGATAATGGTGTTCTGTTTGCAACAATGATTTTATTATGAACTATAGATGAACATGAATTTTAACAAGCATTATTTTTCAGGATTTTAGATCTTAATTATTCACATCCAGTAGAGATCTCTATAAACACAACACAAGTTTAATCACATTAAATAAATAAATAATTATTGGGTTTATAGTGGATGGTGTAATACGTCAATGTTAATACATATATAGATAAGAAACACCTCCATACATAATAGTCTTCTGCTTCTTCTTCATCTACTTAAGTTGTATTGCATCCTTGTATATTGAGTTTTGTATGTCGATCATATCGATAAACTATTCCGTAATTATAGTAGATGGTTGGTAAATGGATTCAATTTTGTATTAATTGATCTCATAGTAAATGAATATTATCATTACATTATGTTTTCTACAAAAGAATAATTATATTATAATTAATCCATTATGTGGGTTGTTTTATCTACACATAATTTCATCATCCGTTCAATACAGAATGTACAGTTGTCTAAAAAAACAACATAGTGTCAGATAAAATAGTTATATAACTTCATAAATGATTTGAAACATTACATACAGAAGAAAGGTTATAAATTTGATAAAAAATCACTAAAATTAATATTGAAACATAGATATAACCTTTTAATAGTCAATAATAATGGAAAAAACTGAAATCAATCAATATAATGGATGAATCATTCAAATAATATTTAGAGATAAATAAATATTATTTGAAATTTCCATATTTTATTAGAAATACTACAAAATGAAAAAAAAACATATTCAAAAAGGAATTGATTAATATTGGTTGAGTTATAATATTGAACCTCCATGAAAAAATTATAGTTCAGAAATATTTCAAAGGTTAACGTATATAGAAAAATGAGGAAGACAATAATGAGGAACTGAGATTTCCTTAATCAACTTGTACCTATACACTATGTGTATAAACTAAGGGGACACAAGGGATTTATTTGTGATGTGTGGAAATATACTCAATGATGGGATCTAGATAGATGCAAAGATATATATAAAAAAAATAACCTTGGAGAGATGATGAGAGATTAGAAATAGAACATGACGTGAGGTAGAGGAATGATTAAATGATAACGGGTAGGGTTTTATGGAGGTGGAGGATTGGATGGAGAATAATTTCATTAGAGTGGAATATATGAAGGGAGATGGAAGATGTGGGTGATCAACAGTAGTCATGGACACATGAGGAGTGCTCAAAATGTATATGAGGTAGATAAAGATGAAATGTAAGCTATGTCGGGTTTTGATGAAATAATAGAATTTATAGATATTTGAATTATTGGAGTGGAGAAAGTGGAGGGATATGGAGCATAAAGGGCATGAGAGATAAGGAAAAGAAGTAACACCCATTGAGATTTGATGAGATCTAGGATGGTTAACAATATATGGGAAGAAGAGAACAAGGGTTCAGATGGTTTCGATGAAGTTGATGAGTGGAAGGAGACTTGAACCACTAGAGTGAATAAGTTATACATTGATTAAATGTGGGGAGATAGACACATAATAGTGGTTCCAATGTGATTTTTATATATAATAGTTTTTAGGAGACAAATAATTAAATAAAATTTCAAAACATTGATGATTAAATAAATGAATTATAAAAGTAATAATTATTTAAATGATATTAATAATTTTAAAATAAATATAATATGAAATATTTGATTCGATCTACCAATTTTGTGGGATAAATAGACTTTTTAGGGGTGATTTAATGTTGGTTTTTAGAAGGAATCATGTTTTTATGATATGGATAATGTTTTCATTAAATTTTATCTTCTCTAAGGAATGAAAATTAATAGTGTTAACTTATTAAAAAAATAAAACAAGATTGTTAAATTGAATTCATGGAATAGAATCATTTCAAGGATATTTTATTGGAATAGTATTCCCCTCATGAACAAAGTGGGGATATGAAGAGAAAATTTTAGAATTTGGGACAAAACAGGAATAAAATGTTGTTAAATATGAATCCAATTTCACATTAATAATAAGGCTTGATGAAAACTTATTATATAACCTAATGGGTTATATTGATAATTTATTTCTTATGATAAATCCATTTCTCTGAAAGGCATTGGGCTCACATTTTTTCTTATCATATGAAGATAAAGTCACATGTTCTATCTGGATAGAGAAATAATTTTATATGTTTCATAAATTAAATAGAAGGAATGATTAGAAGAAAATGATGGACCAAGAGATAGATATTGAGAAGAAGGGAAAGAAATTTTATCTAAATTATGACAATTTTTGGAGGAAACACCATGTTTCATATTTTAATGCAAAATGAGTTTCTTTTGACTCTGTAGATAATGTCCAAAATGATAATGATTGCAATGAAAATAATAAATTTTCAAATGTTTAGTGTTTGAGCTGTAATGATATGGAGCACTATGAAAAATAATTCCCCACAAGACAAGGAAGTATAGATCATTAAAATTAGGGGGATCAATTTAAATATTATATAGTTACTACATGTGAAGAGAAATAATATTTTTTTTTGTTCTGAGATGAATAACAATGTTATGAATTTTTGGTTATGGGAATCATGAGATATACAAATATTTTACTATTATAGTAAATCATTAATGATTTGGGAGACTTAAATTCTTCAATAATGTTTTCATGTTTACCAAGTATTCATATATTTGGAATCTGACATTAATAGAGACATTATATTGTTTGAGGGAAAATTGATGTTAAGATTGCCTTTTGAAATTTGAAGATCTTTTTCGACTCTTAATATGGAAAGATGTTTTTTGGATTTATTTAAAGGCTGGAATGGATTATGATTAACATTTGATGCTATTGTGTAAGATTAAAACAATTTTTAGGCTATATTTTTTTTTGATATAATAATATAGTTTTTTAAAATTGAAAACTGACAGATAGGAAGATAACCTTTCACATCCGGTAGGGTTGGAAGACATGAACCTACAACTAAAGGGAAACATAGGTGCATCACCTACCTATGGTCATTTTGATGTCCTTTTTAGTATTTAATAAATTTATATATTTAAATTGTATGATAGATATATTATATGTCCATTTTTGGAACCCTATACGATTAAGATAAATAAAATATATTTTTTGTTATCTCTCAGATAGAAATATGAGTTTGTGGTAGAAATTAGTTAAAGGAAGAAAATATAATTTCCCTGTAGGATTCCAACGTTTTTTTGTTAATAATTTATGTAAATAATTTATTAAACTCTAGGGAATGTATCTTGAATCCAAAAATTCTATCATAGTGCTTTTTCTAATGAATCAAACGACCCTTTGTATCCTATAATATTTAGTGATTTGTGATTGTAAAATTTATCTTCATCATCATCCCTATCACTCTCCATAATAACATTATGGTTATATTTTTATTTCATGTCCATCTATTCCTACACAAAAACCCTTTTATTTGTTATCTTGGGTAACCATCTTACATCCATTTCTCTATTTTAAAGCAAAATTATTATCAACTATTTTTCCGATCTGGGATTGTAATAAATGAATATTTAATATCCAAACAATAGATACCAAACCCGAATTCAAAATTTGTGATGACAATATTTATTATTGGAGAAGATATTGTAACACACCAATATTTCATGGTAGGATTAATTTTCAATAATTTATTAATCAATTGTTTCATAGCACACCATGTTCAAGCATACTATGATCAATCAATATAGCCATTTAAAAAGATTTTATGAATAGTATTAGCCACATTATGAAATATATAAAAGTTATTTTTCAAATTAGGATTCATTTTCTAATTCATAATTTCAAAATTAGGTTAGGTTGACATTTTGTATTTTCCTAAAAATATTCAATTTTATTATCAATAGTGAAAAATACTACTTATTTTTTAAATGGATTTTTTCATTTATATAATTATTTTAGTAAAAATTAATTATAATGTATCAATTTATAAATAATAAAAATATTATTCCAATTTAGATAATTTGAACTATTAATTTTATATAATTAGATAAAAAAAATTATTGCAGTGTTGAACATCTCTTTTACCCTCCTTCTTGCCACATTTACAATTTTAATATTAAACGTAATTTTACCTCTTGTGTGAATAGAATTTATAAAAACATACATATATCATTGTAAAAAGTGTTAGATTTTTTATCTAATAGAATCAACTTAATTTTTCTGAATTGTTACTACAGTAAATTTCTAATTATTTATCACAGTTAATGGTAAACCTTGTAAATATAGTTAACAATAATATTATAAAAATAATAATTTACCCTAAAAATATTACTAATTTAATAGGATATGATTATTTTTGAATTAATAACCCTATTTGGAAAAAATGACCCTTTTTAATAATCTTTCGTTAGATTGGGATATTTAATATATTTTTAAAAAAGGGTTAAAAATGTCAAATTTAAAATTTTAATAAATATATCATTTTTAATATAAGGTTATATAAATGAGATGGGAGCCTTATAATTTTATTTAAATATAAATATTTTATATAAATAAAAGGAATTTAATTTTAATTTTATGAAATAAATATTCAAATTAAATGGAGACCCAATT
This sequence comes from Viscum album, assembly GCA_963277665.1. Taxonomy (NCBI): domain Eukaryota; kingdom Viridiplantae; phylum Streptophyta; class Magnoliopsida; order Santalales; family Viscaceae; genus Viscum; species Viscum album. The sequence goes on from OY728127.1 coordinate 2,050,410,045, forward strand.
ATGAGAGAGTAATTGATTTATTAAAGGAAGAATCAAATAAATATTATTAATAATATTAATGTAAATAAAGTTTCAAATATTTGATTCCATCCCCAAATTTATTTATTATATTGATATGTTATAGAGTATTAATGAAGGTTTTTAGGAGTAATCATGCTTTTATGATTTTTCTAAATGTCATGTAATAAATATTGTCAAAATTGACATAAAAGTGATTTTAAAATAAATAATATGTTATTATATGATAAATCATTATAAAAGTCAATATTTTATTAAATGACTATGAGAATGAATACTATTTAATAAATGATATAATTTGGGTTTTATTCATTTTATAGTAACAATATTAACCCTATAGTGTAAAAATACATGTTTATACGGTAAGGGTTGAATTGTTTATCTAAGGGTTAAATACAAATGATAAGTCAGATTTTTTGACCTAAACATGTCTAAAAATTATTTTTTGAGACTAAATACATCCATACACATCTTATACTTTAAATTCCCCCCTTTGGAGATATTTTAAATTGAAAATAAATGTATATTAAGTTAACATTTTTGGAGTTTCCATAAGTGCCCCTCCCCTCTCTTGTAAAATGAAACCTCTCATATTCATTCAGTCACACATATAATGCCCCATATCACATCTAATACCTTATTATTTCATCACCAATATTCTAAAACTTAATTTTATATGCCATAATTTGTGAATCTATCCATATTGAGAAGTCAATTTATGAATATCAAAAGGATGTACTCAACAAAGAGGTAATTATTTTACAAATTCAATTCAATTTATTTTCTTCTTCTATATACTCACCCTATGTTGTTTCCACACTATAGTAATAATTAGGGAATTATATATTTTCTAACATTTTATTATTATTATGGTACAAATAGATTCCTCTTTTTATCCATCATACGATTAACAATATCTCCATGTGTGCGTATGTATGATTTATCATCTCTACAATGTGGTGAATTTATTTTTCATTACCAAATTATTTTAATGGGTATAATTATGAATATAATGGATATAAATAACAAATATGATATGATATTGATTCATTATAGTTTACTTACCATTAATTTATTTATCCTTTTTACGTTAATAGAATTAAATTGTCGCTCAGATGTACATACGTCTTATAGTGTCCACGATGTGATGAGATTTATCCTCTAAATTAAACATTCATGAATGATTTAAAATATATATATATAGAATATTTATAAATTAATTACATAATAATTATACTATAAATATATATATATATATATATATACATATACGTTATTTACCTTATTCTATTTAATATGATAAGAAAACACAGACAATGTTCATTTGTAAGTATGACCAACCATATCCATGAACGGTGTATTCCATTTAATATTCCTTTCATTTATATATTTTTTTATAATGAATATATAGGAGATATGTATATATATATATTGTTATAATTTTTTTGAAGTAAAATAACCATTATCTAAGTAATAGGATGAAGAATAACATGTCATAACATGTATGATAAACAAGTGATTATTACTCGAAATGTTTCACTACATAGGAAATTATTAATAAACATGTAATATAATGTCATAAATGAATCATATATGATATAAACAATATTTTTCTGATTCTAGTACCTGATAATAATATGTTGAAAACCGTTATTAGGGTGTTTCAGTCACATCCAGATACTATTAGTCCTAAGGTAAGGTTAGTTTTTGCAAAATATTTATTATCAGAGATTGTTTATACATAAGTATTTAGTGGAACATATGTGTCATACATGTACGAAAATTTTGTAGGTTTTATATAAGGAATATTTATCTAAAAAATAATTTGAATTGTTTTAAATAATTATTCTTCTAAATCATTCTCATTCATTTCCATGTTTTCAAAATGGTTTTTGGGGATTTTTTTAAGTGCTTTAATATTTTAAAATTATAATTTTTGAATTTTTATAAAATGTTTCAATGTGTTATGGGAAACATGGATTCAAAAATAACTTTTTAAATAGCTTATATTATAAATTCACAGCTTTTGAATAAATAATTTCAAATAAAAACGGTGTTTCCATCAAGAAATTTTTCAATGATTTGACAAGATTATTTTAATCTATGTAAAAAACATTACTGGTTCTTAAATTTAATTTTTGTTGATTTCTTATTAATATTATGTACTATTTTTTATCAATGGGTTATTTGTATATTTTACTATGGATGTAATAATGAGATTCTATTCTTGGTATATGGTTAATATATTAACATTTAATATCACATTTTTAATAAATATTTCTATGTTTGTTATGGTTCACCATTCTTATAAAGGGAATACGTTGGAAATAGTAGTTGATGAGAAAGGCCCGCTATATCCCCTAGATGCATATATAGGTATAATTAAACATAATAGATATGGATTTAGATGAGGCCATACACATTTATTATATTCTAGGCATGATTCTCTAAATGTACTAGAGTGTTTTCATTAAGCCTTAACATTATTTAATTCTTGGAATAAATCCTTGACAATATTATATTGATTGAATAAATCCTTAAAATTATATGATTCTTTGCTTGAATCATTGATAGTGTTATAATGTATGAATTAAAACTTAATAGTACTATATACTTGGAAGTGAACCTCAATGCTAATTTATAGATGTCCATCATTGTGCATTCCCTCTTTATGATATTCGTTATTGATATTAAAAGTTATTATGTGCTTAGTAGAATAATAATGGTTATTTTTTATAGATTGTATGATTATTTTATATGGTATAATTTATTCATACCATATTATTGTAATAATTATGATCATATGTCTTAGGATTAAATTATATACCATCCCATAAGGTTTGTTCTTAATTACTCATAATGGATTTTGTTGAATATTTACCCTTACTGAGAATTTTATTTCACCCCTTTCATGTGTTTTATTTTTTGAGGATTCCAACATGTGTCTTATAATGGATATTTTGGGTTAATCTAAGAGAAAAATGGAATTCAGAAAACATAATTTATATTATTTTTTATTTTTTGATTTGTATTGAATGGTTCATGTATGTAATATATTTTCCAAGACTGCTAAACAGATTGGTCCTTTGGGATTTGATCCTTTTTATCATGCCAATATAATAAAATAATGTAGTGCCTCTGGGCTTATGAATTTATGGGGATACATGTTTAAAATTTGAATACATTAACCTTAACGTTAATTGGTTTATGGTTTTTTCCCCTAGGTTAATGGTTAGTTTATCGGCATCTATATAAACTATCCCTTATTAGAATATCATGATAATACCACTTATTTATTTTATTTCTATCAAGTTTCATATTTATTTTGTTGTGACTTTTTCATTCAATAATGTGAATTAATGAAATTAATGAGCATTCATGTCAAAACAAAAATAAATTAGCTTAGGCATAAATATTATATAATACATGTATAATCCCATAAGTAAATCCACATAACATTTATTGGAATGTGATAAAGTTGATATTTAGAAATATTTTTATAAGAGGATAAAATCACTCAATAATATATATTGAGACTATAGAGCATTTCTCTATATATATTAAAATCGAACTATAGTTCAACATTACTAAACATCAAATTTGGTGGTGAATTCAATTATCTTGGGATTATAACTTGATGTTTTGGGTTTCATTAACATAGTTTACATCATGGGTAGAATAAAAAAGTAGGACATTTTGTAACTGAGATGTATGGGTTTATGGAATCAAATTTTGAGGATTTCAGAATTGGGGAGTTCACTCAGTAGATCCTAGAACTATGAGTTAATGAATTTTGTAGTTATAATGAATACATAAAATCATTTCTATTTCATTAAATTCCTATTTTTGGTAACACGAAAGGGTATATGGATCCATGAAAAAAGTATATCTAAAAAATTTATTCTGGAGCCAATCGAGAGGGATTTTAGGATTTGGAAAAATAGCCAGAAATTATAAAATGTAAAATTTATGTATTTTTTGAAATTTTATCAGATAATGTACAAATTCTCTACTCATATTACATTTAAAAATAGTAAAACAAGGATATAAATCATATCACTATGGTCCATACAAGTGAAGGATACAATTTTTACCTACACTGATTCCTATGAGTGGGAAAATTGTTTAACTATAATCCTTCACCATAGAAGGAAATTGTATGAAATCGAAGAACCAATTCCTGATGTGGGTGGAAATAAGGATAGGGATGAAGAGTTATTTATCTATGGGAAACAAATAAATCCTGATAAAAATGTTTAGTTTCTAATGAAATCATATATTTTTTGAGTCAATAAGGTTTTCCTTATGACTTTTCCATTCCTTCTTGTTTTGAAAATCACAAACACCTTATCTTAAGGAAAATTGCTTTTATAAGGAAAATTGCTTTTATAAGGAAAATTGCTTTTATAAGGAAAATTTCTTTCTTAAGGAAAATCGCTTTTATAAGAAAAATTATCCTTATCATATTTTCATCCATATTTTTCTTAAGTATAAGTTTCAGATTCATTTTCTCGGAATCGTTGAAACTTGGATATAAAGCATTCTGTTTTAGGATTCGGATTCTGGACAAGAACTATAAGGATGTTTCATTCCGGATTCCGGATATGAACTCTGACTAAGTTCTATTCCAGATTCAGGATACGAATTCTGAAGAAGAATTCTCATTACGAATTCTAATGAAGAAATCCAATGACGAATTCTCATTACGAATTCTGATGACGAATTCTCATTACGAATTCCAATGACGAATTCTCATTACGAATCCTGATGATGAATTCTCATTACGAATTCCAATGAAGAATTCTCATTATGAATCCTGATGATGAATTCTCATTACGAATTCTGATGAGGAATTCTCATTACGAATTCTATTGATGAATTCTCATTACGAATTCTGATGACGAATTCTCATTACGAATTCTGTTGAAGAATTCTCATTACGATTTCTGATGACGAATTCCTATTCCGAATTCTCATTCCGAATTCACCTATTAAACAGAATTTGAGTATCTTTGTTTTATACACTCTGAATTAATTCAGACTCCGAAAAATATCATTGTTAGACTCCGAACATTTATATTGCTTACACTTCTAAAATTAGTCTACTCTGTATTGTTGTTCCTTACACTCCGAACCTTCACTCTGAAGTTTCCATTCCGAACATTTTTGTTAGAGTTTAAAACGATGTCGTATATTCTATTACACCTGTTTTGTTATAAAATGATGTCGTCTGTTTTGTTTTAAACTAACCGTTGTCTAAGTGAAACGTGTACAGGTCCCTCCGATCTTTACGGAAAATATGAACATTGGAGAAGGAGCCGACCTTACCTATAAATAGGACCTCATTTGAAAGAGCTCGGTGTTGCTGATAGTTGATGAAAGTGCTGAAAGGATGAAAAATTTTCTTGAAGTGATTTCTAGAGAGAGAGGCTCTTATTAACTCTCAAAGCTTCGTGCAACTCCGAATGTTGGTGATTACATTCGAGGGATTCTGGGGATAGGAAGACAGAGGTGACGACTACCTTAAAGTTCGAGGGCTTTCTTGCTGAGGAAGACAGAGGTTTCCAACTACCATGAAGTTGAGGGCTTGCAGGGATAGCAAGACAGAGACTCCGATCTTCGTATCGAGGGCTTACCCTGGTGTGGGTAAGACAGACTTTCTTGAATGTATAAATCAAGGGACCTTTATCCAAGGTTGTTGGATACCCTTCTCTTTGGGTTAAAAGACTTATATCTTGTTACTAGTAGTTCTACTACTTGTTTTTATTCCGCTGCATTTTGTATTATAAGGAAAGTATAACTTTCTTCTACTTCCTTATTTGTACTCTGATTCATTTAGATTCTATACGCTTTAAGGTAGAATCTCATATTGTAATTGTTTGTTAAGTTTCAATCTCCGGAACCATATTTCCGGAACCTACTTTTGGAATCACATTCCAAGTTTAGTTCAGTATTAGAGGTGTTGTGAATTTGCTTAGTTTAACTTTGTTAAACTTAGCCTTTTCCTTTACTTAAGGAAAACACAGTTATTCTTAACTAACTTTAAAGGTTCCAAAGGAATTTTTTAAAGTATACAATTCACCCCCCCCCCCTCTTGTATATTGAGTATCTCATACTATATTTCGATCCTACATTATTAACAATGATATTTTGAATCAACATGGGGACAAGTATGCATATATAACGATGTTCCAACATCAGGATATTTGTACAGGGAATGGGATAAAAGTTAGATAAGAGGTATCTAATCTTTTTTTTACAACTAATATTTGAGAGTATGTGCTAGGTTGACCTCTTGTATTCAATATTTTTGGATACATTTAATGCTTAAAAACATAGGATTTTTATTCCTAGATTAGTTGTGTGTAGATATAATTCTTCCATCCGAACCCAATACCATCTCAAATTTTATTATTAATTAAAATATGATCAATATTAAGAATAGTGTTTTTGAACATCGTACTTTGATTCTGCAAGTGGATATGGACATGGGGAATATAACAATGGTGGTCCTTATGGTGAATAATAAAATGTATAAAAATATAAAGGATATGAAGACTCACAATAAGTATAAATCCATTGGGCACCATCCTTCAATGAAGTGAAAGATCCAGAGGCATGAAATGGAAAAAATATGCAACATTTTTTCCAATGGAAATCCAGGAAACTGGATGAGGAACATTGCCTAAATGTAATTAGAACCTAATTATGTATTTTTTACTGAGTGTAATCATTGAATATTTACAAATGTGGTATTAAATATATCTTCATGTGCTCACAACTATATCTAAATATTGGGACTAATTAGATTACAAATGATTTCTGGAGGGTAGGTGTATCTAAGAGATACTAATATGATGATGTTGGTATCTCTATCTGTTGATGACTAAAACCATTAATTTCCAAACGAAATTTTTTGTATTTTACAAGATTTTTATAATGTAATAAAACATATGGGGAATATAATTTTATTACCATGTCAATATGTATATGGGATTATTTTCATCATCGGAAAAAAAGTTGTTTCATTTATAATTAAAGGATATGTTATGGTATGGAACATTTAAATAATAGTATTTATGTGTAATATTATAAAAACGATTATTTTATATTGATAAGGAATCATATTCACACGACTCATATAATAGTCATCTATGGAATCAATGCCTTGGTCATGTAAACGAGAATAGAAGGAAAAATGAAAAAAGTGAATAATTTTTTTAGACTCATTTGAAATAAATAAATATGAAATACGTCATTCATGATTAGAAGGAAAAATGAAAAAACTGAATAATTTTTTTGATAGAATGAATGGTTTATACTGCTTCTTGAAATTCTTCAATATGATGTGTATAGATCATTTTTGGTATAATATAGAAGTTAGTATCCGTATATTAGAACTTTTACTAATAAAATGAGTTGATATTTTTATGCTTACTTGTTGAGACATATGTTCAATTACACATTGAAATTAAATAAAATTTCGCATGATTTATAGAATCATTTGGTAGTCAAGGTAAAGAAAATTTTATATGATTCGGGTGGTGAATATCATAACCATAAGTTTACCGAAATTATATGGGATTTTGGGATTCTAACTCAACACACTCCACCATATACACTATAGTGGAATAGTGTTTGTGAAAGATGTAAATATAAATTTTTATCCATATTTAGTTGGATGATGATTCAAGCAGATCGTTATTTATCCTTTTGGGGATATTCATTAGAAACTATGACTTATACATTAATATGATTACCTTTTAAACTAGATAATAGAATTCCCTTCTATTTTTGTAGCAGAATGAAAGTCATGTTTTTAAAATATAACTATATGGGGTTGAGAGGTGTTTTTTAATTCCTTCTCAATAACAACATAGCACCCACGGGAGCATTGTGTTTCTTTTTTGGGGTATCCTATAGAATAAATGGATAATAACTATACAAGACCTTATAAATGAATGTTGTTTTTGCTAAATCACCTTATCTCATGAGTGTATGAACATCCTATTAAATAGATAGTGGGAGAAAGATTGAATTTAGTAATGTTTATTCTAAATATACACATGAGTATGTATAAGAACATGTTCTATAATTCCCTGTGGATGAAGTGATTTCCTAAACATATGACATTCATTAGAGCATAAGAGAGGTAACAAAAATAGGGAGATATGGTTTTCTAGTCACTAAAGTTGGTGAATCATTATTTGAGGAAATTGATGAATCTATATCCAACATAGAGGAATTATAGAACTTTTTTTCTACAATATGGATAGAAGCATTGAATTTTGAAATTAATTCCATGTGTCAGAACCACATTTGGATTCTCATTGATGATCCAGTTTATGTGTAGAATTTTGGGTGAAAATGGGTATTTAAGATAATACTCGACATGTATTGTAAAATAACTAAAAATATACAAATAATATTGTCTAGAGTAATTAAACAACATCATATAACTGAATTGGATTAAACAGTATCACCAGTTCCCATTTTTATAAAAATCATAATTATACCTGCATTGGAATATTAACATGTTTATGGGATTTAGAATATGGATGTCAAAACTGAATCCTATAATGGGAATTGTCCAGAATATTTATATATGAAAAAACTGGTTGGGTTTGTGACTCCAAATGATTCCAAAAAGATTTTCAAGTTATGTAGACTCATTTATTGATTGAATAAGGAATCTAGATCCATGATCATTCGATTATATGAAGTTATTAAAGTGTGTGGATTCATTAATAATGAATGTGAGTCATGTATTTACAAGAGTTTTCCTGATCAATCCATTGTTATTCTACTAGTATATATTGATAAAATATTACATATTTGATTTGACATACAATTCATATAGTCTATTAAGGCCTGGTTAAAAATTAAATCTATTTGAAGGGAATGGTGACCATATTATATTTTTGGGATCGAGGTCATTAGTGATATATCTATGCGGCCACATAGACTAATTCGACATAAATTTATTGAAAAAATACTATAGATATTTCGTATAGATCAATCCATGAGATGAATACTTCAAGTGTCACATGATTTACATAAGTATAATAAAATTTTCTTTTCCAAAAACAGGATAAAGTGAAAATGATTAAAATCTCATAATAATCAGTGATATGATCACTCATTTATGTCATGTTATGTTTTAGATATGATGTTTTATATGAGTTTATCATGGTAAGAATAAATCAAAATTATAATGTAAAAAAACATTTCTAGTTTGTTATGATTTTCCTTAAGTATACGAGAATAACTACAAATATATTTCCAGCCTATGTAGAAGATAAGAGGTTGGAAATATATGGTTATATTGACTATAGTTATTACATAAATTATAAAGTTATTATGTCATAACAGGTTTATGATTTCTACCACAATTGAGGTGCTTCAGGCTAAAAGAACATATAGTTCTTAGTAACTCTAAAGAGGGTTCAAAATATATAGAGGCTCTTTATGAATCCAATGAATCCATTTGGATAAAAAAACATTTTCTAGTATCATTATATGGTACCTAGAAGTATGTAATGAATCAAAATGAATTATTATAATACATTAGTAGAGGATTTTAAAAAAAAGACAATGTTACACCAAAAAACAGATAATATACACTGAATGTATCACCAACTAAGTGATTTTTCTCAGAGGGGTGATTTTACTCTATGAATATTTCCAAGGGTAGATAAAATTGTGCACACGTTGACTAAATTTAAATCTCCCTGGACAAATTATTATAATGTGAGAGCTGGGAAAATAATTTTTCATAGTTTTTTTCTCCAATCAAAGTGGGTGTCTGTTAGAGTTGGTACCCTCTATCTAATTTTTTTTTTACATATTGATAACATTTATTCAATTTTATTAATATTAATATGATACATATCACAACATTATGGTTGTTATGTATTCTATAGTATGTGAAAATTTACTAAAAGTAGTTTTCACTCTAAAAGGTCATAGCAGATCCAGACTATGATTAGAACCCGAAAGTGCTACAATAGTATTATAAAATATATGTTATATAAATAGATGATATCATTTGTGGGACAGAAATAATATAACATATCTGGGTTAATGTCTCATAATACATTGAGGCACCTTCTAGTGGTGTACTCCCTTAATAGTATCCATTATAAAATATTATTGGTGTCACGAACCAACCTGGGTCGACCCTGAACTGGTCACCCGAGCCGGTCGGTGGCATGGCACGAGAGGCGTTCCTGATCCTCCTGGGCTGGTGACAAGCGCTAGGGAAACAAAGAGAGAAAGAGGGAGTGATTTCTCCCAATGAAAATAAATAGAGCAGCATAAAAAAATAGAACAAAACAAAGTAAATAAACAACACGAAATGAAAGAATGTCCAACAACAACAACTAACCTGACCACGAACAAAAAATCCTCTCGACCTCAAGAGGCACTCACCAGTCCACAACCAAATCTCGCCCACAACGAGAGAGCTCAAGTCAACCTACAACAGAAACTAAAAACAGGAAAACACTATAGGCGTGAGTATTAAAACTCAGTAGGTAGGCCTGAAAAATTCCATTCCCAATGCACATACCATTAAATAATGAATTTATCAATTCCAGGTTTGTACTAAATTATATAAAATATTACTTTCCACATACACTTTCATTTCTAAAACATGTAACAATGCATTTCCCTTTTCAATTTAAGAACAAGTTTAGTTTTTGGAAGAAACAGGTGCATTGCATTTTAAAACACCTTTGAGAACAATTTAGAAATCCAAATTTTAAATGTTGGTCAAACGTAAAACCACACAAAACACACAACACACACTAAGGGCAATGGATAAAAGTGTCACATAGGGACAGCAACTGAACAAGAACTCTCAATAGTCTTCCACATAAAAATAAGCACTAAAAGAAAACATGGGTCGAACCTAGGAGGTCGTGAACAATCCAGAACATACTATAAATCAGACTCATCATGAAGGCATGCCCTAACTCGATTATGACATAACGACCATACTACTACTCGGTATATCCCTACATGGCCTAACCGAGGGGCCCAATCCACATAGCAGAAATAAATCAGTATTCCCCTGCTATGGGGCCACTAGCTAGTTAGTATTCTAAACTAGTGCAGCAATCTTTCTTTGAAGATTCACTCACTATTCCAGGTTCCCATGTAAACACAAGCAATAGAAAGGGGTGCGTCCACAATGTAAATCAATCAGTCACGATGAAAAAACATCACATAAATCTCACACAATCAATGCACACCAAAGATCACCCTGAATGGGTATTTTTTTCAAAAAAAGTTATTTTATTAAACTTCCAAACGGGCCTTCACCAATCTTAAAGAAAAAACTCATTTCTCGTTAAAACCCAAAAAAATCGTTCAAAAGAAATCACTTATCTTTAAAACTAGAGGTACATTTGAAACTCTGTGAATTATGTTTAAAGGCCAAACGGACATTCATTCAATATTGGGTGTCTTCTCGTCAAGAAAATGTCCCAAGTGTTCGGTATAAAATAAACGACTCTTTTCACACTAAATGATAATTTAAATTTTTATTATCTAATATTATTTCTCATTCATTAAAATTAATAAAACATCAAGCAACTAATAAATTATAGATTAAAAGGTGAGTGTAGTGGGGGACCTACCTCAATTTTCAGCTCGGTTATGACGACACGACACGTCTCACACTAGCACACAAGAACGCACAACATTCTAGCGACCGCAATATCACGGAAATACCTCAGCAAAGAGCTACAACAAAAGTAAAATAATATAAAATATAGGAACACTGACCAGAAATATCTTGAAAATTTAACACCGCAAAAATAACTAAAATCAAACATAACCACTAATTTAAAATAATCAAAACAAAATATAGCACATACCTAACCTGGACCTCTATATAGGAAAAACAATCTGAAGGAGGCCAAGCTAGTGTGGGGGTGCGCTCAATAAAAGTGATAATGTGAAAGAGGAAATGACCAAAGAGGATTCCAGTGAAGAGTGCGACGTGACTAGGAGGGTGAGTGATGGACATACTAGAGGCGTGATTGTTGGAAGAGCACACGTTGCACTGGAGAGGCTAGACAGATGACGTGTGGAATGTCAAAAGATACACGATTGGAGGGTGTGCAGCTGGAAAGAGGTATTTCATGTGTTCGGAACCCAAAAAGAGGTTTGGAAGGAGTCTGTGGATTTTATAGAAAAGGGGGAAGTCGCTATGGTGTTGCACCGCTTCTGCTTGGACGGAGAAATAAAGGGGATGTAACTTACATACAAAGGAAATATAAATGATCAAAATTATATGAAATGTAATCTAACCATGTGTCTTGAAAACCATTAAGGAAATATATGACTCGATCAGAGGGTGTGCGATAGAATCCATAATGTGTAGCAAGGGGGACCGCGTTCGAGGACTTCTCATAGGAAAGGGAGGTACGCCAGTAGGGTGAGATCGTGTTCGGGATGTTGCGCGGCTACTGGCCGAATAGTGGGTGCCGGATGGAGGTAGGTTAGAGACCAAAAAACAGAGGTAGGGTGCACGGAGAGGGGGTGGAATTTGAAATAGGGAGTCGGTTCAATGATCAATGGAAGGAGGCTGGTGTCGGCTAGGTGGTGCAAGCTGCGGTGGGAGAGCGTATGGGAGGTAATCGACTAGGTGTTAGAGATGGAGGCGAGAAAGGGATCCAAGGAGGGGTTGTGCATCTCGGTCGGTTTGATGTGGAAGGCTGGTGTTATCACACTGGCAGGAGGGCGACGTTCTGTCCGCTGCAGGGCAGGAGAAGTCGGAAGATGGTGTAGCAGCAAGGCGGAGGGAGGTTTGAGTAGGAGGTTGCCGGTGGCTGAGAGAGGAGTGATGGCTCAGGGAAGGAGGGAGCATGGCTGAGCCAGGGAGCAAGGGCTAGGGGAACAGCCATGAGGGGAGAGAAAGAGAGGGCCAGGGGGTGCCGTGGTCGGCAGGACAGCGGGGCACCAGTGGAGGTCACTCGGTCGGTGGTGTGGAGTGGCGCAAGAGGCGCACACTGCAGGAGGTGAACACGGAGGGTGCCGGGAGGTGCCACATGTGGAACTGGATAGATGGAGTAGGGAGAGGGTGAAAATGGGTGTCGGCGTGCTGGGATGAGGTGTTGTGGAAGAGAAGAAAAAAAAGAAGGGGAGGCCGCACTAGGTTTAGGGCTAGGGAAAAAAATAAAGAAATAAATAAAAAGTAATAATAATAATTTTAATCTACAACAATAATAACTCTAATAATAATAATATTATTAATAAACCTAATAAAAAAACTTTAATAATAATAGGAAAATGATAAAAATAATAACATTAATAATAACAATAATATTTACCATTTCATTTTTAATGAAAATTTTAAAATTATTAAAAACAATAAAACTTGTAAATAACACAGAAGGTCACAAACTTTACCCATCTTAATTTCCCGAAGGCAGGAGGATCGTTCTACTACCTAAGCAGAGCCGCTTGGGGTTTCTAAAATGCGCTATGCCCAGGCTCTCAGAAACATCAACTTAAAATGAACCCTTCCCGGGTGCTCAACGACGTCAGTTGAAAAATGCGCACTTTTTAAAATGACTCTAATGTTTTTCGTCCGGGACTCAACCCGAACCCCAACAAAAATTTTATAAGTCAAAGAAATTTAAAAAATAAAATAAAAAGGTAGGTTAGGGTGTGACAATTCTCCCCACCATAACGCTTTCCACCCCCGGAAATACATGATATGGTTAAGTCCCAAAGATGAAACTCCTTATGTGTCACTCACCACCAAAAGTTTAAGCGCCTCCAATTGATCGATCCAAACATACACTAAAACCCCATGTCACACAACTCATCCTTAAAAAAATATCACCTTAATCGTCACCAAGAAGAACCCAAACCATCTGTTTTAACCAATGAACGAACGAACTTAAATCACATGTGAGACTTATCCCTATAATCTTCGTCCAACTAAACGGTTGGGTGTTCTCCAATCTCAACTTTTACTCAAGTGGAAGAACTCAAGATTATGTGGTTTCGCACGAGACCACCTACCCCCAACGATACATGGAATGAAACTCTGATACTAACATGGGGAGGCCCGAACGGACTCCCCACCATAAGGATCGGGCTAACCCTAAATTAATTTCAGTGTGACTATGCGAGATCCACTGTGGGTCTCCCCACCATATGAACTAATAATATTAAACAAACTTAATAACGTTCCACACGGACCAGAAACCCCCACCATAAGAGGGGGGAATAAGGGAAGGTTCCGCCTGATAGATCATCTAAACTATTGTAATCTCCCCATCATCAACGTCGCACCATCATAAACACACATACCATGCCACACTATAGACTAAGATTAATCCAAGGCCCTTCTTCACCTATGGGGTTCTCCTGACTACATGCGAGCTTCCCTCCGAGACCTATGGCTGGAGCACCAATGATTGAAGCATCTCCTGCCTTGCAGTTAGGCTTCAGAATCTCCCAAACATAACCCAAAAACTTGAATTTCACCAAACACACGTCCAGTAAAAAAACGTTTCAGAGAGGTTCAACCACAACTGTTCCTAAAACTAAAGTAAAATGATCACCAAAAAACTCTATAAGAGACAATTACTACACCCAATAAACACTAAATAGATAAAATCTCAAACTGTTCCCCAAACATCGTCTTACTCCTGCTGACGGGTTACAGTGACCTTCAACGAGCCATGTCCAGCTTCAGCACGCCTCTTGGAAACACCGCGGTAGAATCGCTACAAGTGTCCTAGACGTCCATAGGTTTGGCAGGGTCTTGGAGCACTCGTACATGTTGGCCTCATGTGACCCTGCCTACCTCACTGGTGAAAGATCACGACATTGCACTGTGAAGAAGATGACTGAAGGTCTGAAGGCCTCTTGATTCCCCTACCAGTACCACCAGCTTCAGTTTGCATCTCATTCTTCTTATCGCTATCCTCTGCACTGCTTCCCTGAGCTGGAGGGTTTGCCACCTCACGTCATCCTTCTAACCTAGCTTTAGCCAAAAAAGGCTTGCCCCACAACATCTGAGAAGGTGGTAAGATTGAGCTCTTCCACTTTTAATCGCAGCTCAGGTCGGAGTCCAGACTCAAATTGTCGAGCCTTCCCGAGATCATTCGCAACAAACCATTGATTATATGGAACTAGGTCTATGAAACATCGATATAATTCCAGTACCGATTAAATGCCCTGCTGAAGACCACACAACTCCATCCTCTTCCTCAGATTTTTCAACATAGAGAAGTGTTGTTTGATGAACGATGACTTGAAAAACTCCCATGTTAGATCTTTCTAAGGTTTATTCCGAGACACTTACTTCCACCACATCCAAGTAGGGCCTTCAATTATAAAGGTACCCAACTTCACCTTTAATGACTCATGAAACCCAATGAAACATACTTCCTCTCAATCTTTTGCAACCACTCCTCCACCTCAAGAGGATCTTCTTGATAATTAAAGTGTAGAGGACTCAACTTCCGGAATTCCAGAACATAGTATATATATTGATCAACGGGTGGATTCGCTAGGGGTGCACCACCCGAAGCTGCACCTTGGGCATCCATCAAACTGTCGTGGGGGTGAACACTAAGGAACAAAGGAAAAAAGAAAATAGGAAAAACATATTTATTTCAATTTCATTTTCAACTTTTTACAATTACCAAAATAAAACATTACAAAACGATTTTCAGAATGAAGGAAAACTCAAATGATTCATTAGGTGGAAAATAGTGATGATGGGTGACTCGGACATATGGTTGGCGGCCATACGTCGGTCACACCACAATCACAAGGAACACTCTAGGGTAATTTCTCCTACTCTGTGTGGCTTTCCTGGACCTGCGAGGTAATAGAGGGCACTTTCCCAACTCCCATTTCATTTCCCAGTACAAAACAAACCATGTGAAAAATAAAAAGACAACAATAACCCAAACATCCCATGGTAACCCGAGGTTTGGAATGATCAAGGGTTCATGACGTCGTTATCATCCATATGCCCTGAGTCCCAAAAATTCGAATCCATGTAGCAAGACAACCCCAAATAACAATGGCCGCTCTGAAAAAAAAGGTCCGCTCAGGAGCCGGCCTCCTTTGATACAATTTTTTCACGAACCAACCCGGGTCGACCCTGAACCGGTCACCCATGCCAGTCTGTGGCATGGCCTGAGAGGCGTTCTTGATCCTCCTAGGCTGACGACAAGCTCCAGGGCATCAGAGAGAGAAACAGGGAAAAATTTTTCCCAAAACAATAAATAGTGCCGCGGAAAGAAAATAGAACAACATAAAGCAAATAAACAACACGAAAAGAAAGAACGACAAAAAACAACAACTAACCTGACCATGAACAAAAATTCCTCTCGACTTCGAGAGGCACTCAACAGTCCACAACCAAATATCGCCCACAATGAGAGATCTCAAGTCAACCTACAACAGAAACTAAAAACTAGAAAACACTATAGGCGCGAGTATTAAAACTCAGTAGGTAGGCCCGACAAATTCTATTCCCAATGAACATACCATTAAATAAAGAATTTATCAATTCCTGATTTGCACTAAATTATATAAAATATTGGTTTCCACACACACTTTCATTTCTAAAACAAGTAATAGTCCATTTCCCTTTTTAATTTAAGAACATGTTTAGTGTTTGAAAGAAACAAATGCATTGCATTTTAAAACACCTTTGAGAAAAATTTAGAAATCCAAATTTTAGATGTTGGTCAAATGGAAAACCATACACAACACACAATGCACACTAAGGGAAATGGAAAAAAGTGGCACACGTGGCCAGTAACCAAACTAGACTTCTCAATCATACCCTATATACAAATAAACACTAAAAGAAAACATGGGTCGAACCTAGGAGGTCGTGAACAATCCAAAACATAACATACATCTGACTCATCCTGAAGTCATTCCCTAACTCGATGACATCATAACACCCATACTACTCCCCGGTATAGCCCTGAATGGCCTAAACGAGGGGCCCATTTATCATAGAAGCAATAACTCAGTATTCCCCTGCTATTGGGCCACTAGCCAGTGCGTATTCTAAATAAGTGAAGCAATCATTCTCAGAAGATTTACTCACTATGACAGGTTTCCATGTCAACACAAGAAATAAAAAGGGGTGCTTCCACAATGTAAATCAATTAGTCATGATTCAAAAACATCACATAAAGCTCACTCAATCAACGCACACTAAAGATCACCCCTGAATGGGTTTGTTTTTCAAAACAATTTACTTTATTGAAGTGCCAAACAGGCCTTCTCCAATCTTAAAGCAAAAACTCATTTCTCGAGAAAACCCAAAACAATTGTTCCAAATAAATCACTTATCATTAAAAATAGAATTACATTTGAAACTCCATGAAATATGTTTAAAGGCCAAATTGACATTCTTTCAATATTGGGTGTCCGCTCTTCATGAAAATGTCCCATGTGTTCGGTATAAAATAGACGGCTTTTTTCATACTAAATAATCATTTAAAGATTTATTTTATAATATTATTTCTCATTCATTAAAATTAATAAAACATCAAGAAACTAATAAATTATAGATTTAAAGGTGAGTGCAGTGGGGTAACTACCTCAATTTGCAGCTCGGTTATAATGACACGACATGTCTCACACTAGCGCACAAGCACGCTCAAATTGCTAACGACCGCAATATCGTTGTAATACCTCGCCAAGGAGCTGGAAAAAAGTAAAATAATCTTATATATAGGAACTATGACCAGAAATTACGTGACAATTTAACACCGCAAAAACAACTAAAAACAAACATAACCACAAATTTAAAATAATCAAAACAAAATATAGCACATACCTTACCCGCACCTTTGTATAGGCGAAACTGCGCGAAGGAGGTAAAGCCAGTGTGGGGGTGTGCTTGATCAAA